>CAMTDV010000012.1:8686938-13490529 GCA_947069175.1 Scalesia atractyloides | reverse complement strand
TAAGTAGGAGTTATGTTATACTTGTGGAGCCAAGTGGGGTCATAGTCATTATGGGTGCAGGCGTCGAAATGGTGTTGAACTGATGCATATACAGGAGAAGTAAAACACGATATTGGTTATATAAGTATTGTTACGTACTCAGTCAAACCATCCAAGAACCCAGTAAATGACTAATATACCGTTTTTCTATTGCAGTTTGCATCCCTGTGGTCCCATTATATTACAATCACCCATCACCATCATTATCACCACCCACCACCATTATCGTCATCACTATATCATGCCCGCGATTTGAATACACATGTGTAAAAAAAACAGTTTCAACCTGTTAATGGGATTTCATGAACGCATGTATATCCTTAAAAGAACCATATACATTAGATTCAACAATTAAAATCTACATTCAACTAGATTCAACGATATCATTAAATTATACATTATAACAATTGTTCGCAATTCCCAAATATACATTAGATTCAAAAATTAAAATACTACACCAGCCAAACAGCAAAAACTTTATGATCTGAAGAAGTTTAGTTGAAATTTTAACAATCAAGAGAAGTGAAACATACTTTAAAATAACGGGAACAGAGAACAACTAGTACTTTATTCGTCTGATGGACGGGAGCATTAACGTCATAATGTCATTACTACATCACATCATATTAGCAACAAAATCATTTTGCTTAAATAAAAATGAAAAACAAACATAAAAACATCTTTCTTCTCATTCGTATCAAAAATAATAATTGTTTATCAACTTCATAGAATTCTCCAATGATTTCAATGTAAGGATATTACAATTTCACATCAAATAAATATTGTGATACATTATGTGAATCAGGTAAACAGTGCCTCATCCCAAAGAATCATCAACCAACTTATCTTTAAACGGAATTCCTAAAAGCCATTGGGACACAACCTAAATATATCATGATAAAAAAATATGCAATGATAAAGAAACATATTATATATTTTATAATATTAAGTTACAAATTACATTACATATACAATGATAAATAAAAATATATTACAATTAATATATAAAAAATATGAAATTACAAATAACAAATAAATTTACCTGCCTTCACTAAAAAGACCAACCTTAAGAATTTACCTGCCTTCACTAAAAAGACCAACCTAAATACAATCAGTGACTGTAAATATCTACAAAGACCAACCTTAAGAATTTTAACCCCATTCCTTTCCTGACAACTACAGAATAGGCTTGATTTACCTCATGAAGCACAACATCAGCAGAACAGCAACAAAGAATATCCACTTCTTCCTGTGTTTCATGCAACCAAACATGCCATTAGTAACTTAAGACATATATGAAATTATGAATAAAATTAAGGTAGAAATGTGCACTAAGGCTACAACTTTAAGTTAGGAAAACCATATCATTAGGATTAATCACGAAAATCCAAAATTCAAGCGGATTACGTATGAATCGAATTAAACGGTTAACAAATTGAGAACGAAGATGAGTTAGCACTATTCCTGGTGCTAAATTGCTTAATCTATTTTCTTAATTTTCTCCGTACCTATCAACTTCACTTGTTGACCAATAATCCAAACTGACCCGTTTCCTCACAAATGGGTTAAAAGTGTCACTTTTTGTCACTTGAGCATAAAAGATTTCCAGTAATTGTAAACTAAATAAAGATGTTTAAATAATATAACTTTAGTTACTTGCCAATCATCTAACAAATACACATACCGCTCTTCTCCATATTCCTCATCTAGTAAGCTTAAAACCTGCACATGGTATCGTATTATAAATAAACTCAAAACACACTTGAATAAAATTGGTAAGGAAAATATTTCAGAAGCAAACCTTTGAAGTGCGCTAAGATCCATTTGAACCAACAAACTGCTTCTCTGATACCTAAAGCATTTAATGGTGGATCACAACTGAATAAATTAATAATTAAAACTTGATGCTTTTTGGGTTAGTACAAGAACTCAATGTTTTTGTTTAGATAGAGTTTTGGGTAGTGTGTATAAGATGAATTAAAGTTGGTTGATGGCATATTGTTGTAGCATGGATTGAATGATCAGCAGGTACATAATGATGGCCCCCTCGAGAGTTGCGGGTCCTTGTCGCTACAGCTCATGCTCAAAAGTCCTCCTCAGACACGAGTCCTAGTCGTTGCAATGCGGGCTTCACTTCTTGCGCGATTTGCACATATAATACCTTCAGCTTTGAGGAACAGAAAGAAAAGGGTACCTACATATAGACTCAACTGTCATCAGTACATGCAACATACTATCTGAATCATAACCTTGTATCAACTGAGATGTTCCAATCGAGTCAATCGCTTACTTTAACTGAAGGCCAGCAAATCACGCGATTGCTAGTTTTAAAAACTTAAAAAACAAAACTAAACCACATTGAGTGGATCGAATCTATATAGCAATGATTCTCAAGAACAATAAATAGAGGTATTATCCAGACATGTAAAATTACCAGACATTCCGGCCATGAGACACCTACCAACGGTCTTAGTCACTGACGGAAATAACTCTGCACAAACACACTCACCAACTAAACACAATAAACATAAAGCATAAAAGCAACAATCAACAACCAAATGCAACAATAGACAACAAAATTTTCAAAAAATCAAAACCTATAAAACATGAGCAGCGGTAGAACCTTCCTATTGAATATGATCACAGAGAGGGAGGTGAGGTTACAATCGAGTGCCGAAAGTTCGTCGCGGGTGCGGCCATTATCAGAGTGGTGGTGTGATGGTTGCCGGTTCATTTCTGTGGCTGTGTGGTGATCATCGTACGATTGTAGGTGGTGATGGTTAGGGTTATCTTTGACGGTGGGGAGATTAGAGTTAAAGAGGAGTTCCAGGAAATGCAGAGTGGAATATAAAAGGAGTGTAGAAGCAGGACATGGGAGGAGTGTAATTCCGAGTTTATAGAGAAAAGCGTAGCAAACTGCAAACCTTCACCAAAAAAATAGCTGCGAATAATTTGGGTACGTGAGAGTTTTGAAGAGGCTTAACTGCTACTTCTAGAAGAAAACGTATCCCAACTGCTTCTACTTCTAGAAGGAATTTCTGATTTTGAATGGCTGTAATTTTATCCAGATTAATTAATCTAAAGTTTGAGATTTTTTGTTAACTTTAAGGGGAACATAATAATAATAATAATAATAATAATAATAATAATAATAATAAGATGAAGTGAAATTATGGGATGATTCATAGGAGGAAGTGCGGTTTTAAAATGCTATCAACGTCCCTACCATCTTCGGCTCCGACAACAACACATTATTAATTGTGAATATTGTTAACGGTTGTGCATTTGATGCATCTATGAATGTGTGTCTATATTGTTAATATACCTACAATTATAATTATAAGTTGCATGATACAATTATAAGTTGCTTGAAGTGTATCAGGCTGTTTCATGGCAGCTTTCTATTTGTTAATTTTTTTAATAAGTTTTTGCTTATTTTAACTTTTAATCTTTAAGATTTAGTATTTACATTTATAATCTTTTAACTTTCTAAAATTTATATATTCATCTTTTACGTCCTTATATTTATGTATGTGTCGGTATATATTCAGGTTGATTATGGTTTTTTTTAGTAACTTTTTCTTTATTTTTAGCTTTTACCCTTCAACCTTTAATATTGACAGTTACAACCCTTCAATTTTATAAAAGCTTTATAATTATTTTTTACGTGTTTATATTTATGTATATGTTGGTATAAATTCAACTTGATTACGTTTCTTTGAAAATAGGTAAGCTCAGATATAATATGTTTTTTTGCTTTTTTTTTGTATGTTTTTCAGTTAATCTACGTTTTGGCATAAATTTAGTTTTAAAACAAGTCGGGTCAATTATAATATGTTACATTAGACTTTATAAACTGGCTTATTTTACATTTCGGTCCCATTGCAAAGCCTGGTACCATTTTCAACTTAAAGAAACATACTTTTTTACTTATTTTTATGTAGTATCGTTATAAGATTAGGTTGGTGTTCATATCTTTCACAAAAAAGTCGAGCCATGACGTTTCCTTGCTTATTTTTATGTACATATTCAGTTTATCTACGTTTTGACGTAACTTTTGTTTAGAAACGTTTCAGGTCTTTACTACACAAATCCGAGTTACTTTACATTTGGACCCCTTGCTATTGGTTAGTTTTTTTTTCCTTTTAGTAAGTTTTTGCTTATTTTAACTTTTAACATTTAGTATTTGGACTTATAACTCTTCAACTTTCTAAAATCTATATAATCATCTTTTAAGTGCTTATATTTACGTATGTGTCGGTATAAATTCAGGTTGATTACTTTTTTTTTGTCTTTTAGAAAGTTTTTCTTTATTTTAACCTTTACCCTTCAACATTTAGTATTGGCAGTTACAACCCTTCAACTTTCTAAAAACTTTATACCTATTTTTACGTGTTTATATTTATATATATGTCGGTATAAATTCAACTTGATTATGTTTTTTTTTGAAAATTGGTAGGCTCAGATATAATATTTTTTTTTTGTTACGTTATCAGTTAATCTACGTTTTTTTGCATAAATTTAGTTTTAAAACAAATTGGGTCAATTATAATATGTGTGACATCCCGGTTTTTCAGATATCTTAAACGCACTACTTCATGGTTATTCTTTCCTACGTTAAATTGATTCGGAGACTTAAATTGCAGGCTCGAAATAATTACGATAATTTCGTGAACTTGTCAAATGAATTACGTACTATGTGTATTAAACTTTTATAAGTTGGTGAATTATTATGTGATGTTCGATTTCGTGATTTGTTTTAGTTATGAAATATATATAGTAAATATATAAACGAATCGAACCGAACCGCGACACGAGCCGGCCTCATTCCCTTGCGACTCAAGGAGTTAACCAAACTTGAGGACCAAGTGTTAAACCCAAACCGCCCCACCCAAACCCTTTCGGCCGCGAGCACACACCCAACCGCAACCCTTCCCTTTTTCCTTTCACCTTTTTGCGCTATATATACACATACATGCATGAGCCTTTCTTCACAAAACAAAACACAAAAAAAAACCCTAGTTGAGAAAACAGCCGACGGCAGCCCCTCATTCATCTTCCAGTCGCAAGACAGCCTTGTTACACTCTTCTTGAATCGCGGCAGCCCTCCCCTCACCATTCTTCTTCTCGGTCGCAAGTCTCGCCAACATCCGAATCAGTCCCATCTAGTTCTCGGCTCATTAATCCTATTGTTAAGGTTAGAATTTTATGTTATTTCGCTAATCATACTTGGGTCATGAATTATGGATCGTGTGTGTATGTAATGATGGAAAGTATTAGGATGGTAATCGGCTGATTTGGCTAGTTTGCAAGTTTGATGTTTTTCGGAATCTAGAAACATAGGCTGCGTTTTGTTTGATAAAAACTATAGATTATGATTAGGGTTTGCATGGGTATGATATATATGATAGTATATGATTGGAAATTCTGTTCTTGATCGCATATGTTCAATGTATCGATGGTTTAAGCGAGTTAGATTGTGATAAAGTGCTGAATCAGAATGCTGAATGGTGGTTACAGCCAACTTCAACTGGCTGTAACTTGGTTATTATTTATCGAAAAACGGATTTTCTGAAGTCTAAAACGTAGAGTTTTGAAAAACGATTCTAATGGCGCTGGATTCATATTTTTCTGAAGTCGTTTGATATTTTTAAGTGGCCAATTAAGTTCAGTAACTAAAGCTGTGAAAATCCTGAAAATTTGTTAGTTGTTTATCGAGTTGGATTTAATAATCTGTAGGGAGTCGAATCATGAAATTTGTACAGCAACTAGATATGGAAATTTCCGGGCAACTCCCACTGGAATTTTGTTAATTGGACGAACGGTGATTTTTAAATGAATTCTTCCGCGGACTGCAGTCAGAAAGCGACGAATCTGACTGCAGCCTAGTATATTAATATTTATGAATAATTGGTAAAGTGTTAGGACTTGAAAAATTTATATAAAATTCTACATTATAGTTGTCACCTTCTGTAAAATAATTGGAATTTTTGGAACGTTGGAACTATTTTATAAAAATCCTCGAAAACAGCCTAATTATGAGTATATAAGCTGAAACTTGATAACTTGCGAATATGTGCACCAAAGTGTTGCATGGATTGAATTGTGTTCATGATAAATTGTTTTGATCACTTTGTTAATATGATGATACTTGCATGCATGTTTGAGTGTTAGGATTTGTGATTGTGTGTACCGCTTTGTGCGTAAATTATGTGTAGGATTTGTATTGGTGTGTTCACACACTAACTTGAAATCAATTGACTTGTTAGGACGCAATTAGCGGTCCCATCATTTGCAACTTCTGTGTTACACTAACCGAGCAACTAAAGGTGAGTTCACGGCCCCTAACTTTATCCGGTTTTAAACAACAGGGGGAGAAACATGTATACACTCTTCAACTCAATCTCTTTACGTTATACGAAATTAACGTCATTAAACTATTCGGTAACTAAGTTAATGTTAATGTACGTTATGGTCACTAAGCAGCTATATCACACAAGTCCTCGACAATCTCTCGGATCGTTAGTATTGGGTTTAGATAGCGGGGAAATTATAAGTAGTACTACTGGGCCCGACAAGCCCCATCCGAGCTAGTCGCGCTAGCCGACCGGGTATGGTCAACGGGTGAATAATTTGGCCTAACTTCGCCATGGTCAGTGATAGGCCTGGCAACACGGAGGCACAACAGTCAGCTTCGATCGCGAACACTTACGTGACATAACTTTAGGCTAGCTACCTATATATATTAACATTGAACTTAATTACGAATCAACAATATTATCCCGGGTTAGGGATAATGGAACCAACAACGATATTATTCCGGGTTAGGAATAATGGAGCCTCATTATTATTCCGGGAAAGGAATAATGGGACTATCGGTATTATTCCGGGTAAGGAATAATGGAACTATCAGTATTATTCCGGGTTGGGAATAATGGAACTAAATCGTTATCCCGGGTTAGGGATAACGGGGGAAACAAACTTATAACCGAACAAACGAATTTATGAAAACCTGTGAACTCACTCTTCTTTAATGTTGACACTTGTTTCTTTACATGTTTCTCAGGACGCTTGGAGCTCTAGGTGCACTCACTTGCATTAATCAAGACATCTTTTATCGAGTCTCATTTACAAACATTGTTTTGGGTTTTTCTTTAGTTTTGGCGTTTGTGTTGGCGCCCATTCCTCTACTTCATTTTTATGCTTCCGCTCAACTTTATAAACTAATGCTTCCGCTAAACATTGAAAACTAACTAAGACAATATAAAATCTACTATGAATGGTTAAACAAATGATTTTGGAAAACGTATTATCAAATCATATAGAGTCGTTCGACGTACTAGTGTCTCAGATTCTGGTTTGTTCACACGCCTCGCGGTAAAACTCTGCAAGTGGAAATTGAGGGTGTGACAGATTGGTATCAGAGCCACTAGCTATAGAGAACCAGGTTTGCATTAAAAGTAGACCTAAACTATAGCTGATTACACGACACTAGACGTAGTTTGGCACCGAACTGTTATATCTTGTTATGTGATGTACCACAACTGTGTTATGTAAAATATGAATGCATAGTAAGAAATGAATGCAACTCGTAACTAACTACACAACCTAACAGGCAATGTCATCATCATCATCATCATCCGACAAACTTTCACAACCAAGGGCGCCAGGAAAGGCACCTATGGTGGAACCCTTACCATCTTATGGCGTGGAGACACGCTCAGCTGCGAGAAAAAGGCTCGCTCTAGGGGAGGAGTCGTCATCACGCCCAACCATCGCTGTGCCGGTCGAACCGGTTAACTCGGTAGAAGTAGGGAACGACCTACTTAGAGATATGATACGGAAACAACAAGAACAATTAGAAAGAATGCATGAAACCATCCTAGCACAGGGATGGATGATACGACAATTGACAGGTAAGACTGGATCGCTCGAGGAAGAGCAACATACGAGTAAGATAGCTCGTAACACTTTAGCTAGAGATCTTCGTGCTGAGCAGATAAGGGCTGACTGGCTAGAAGACAGAGTTCTTGAGTCTAGCTGGAGAATTCAAGAACTAGAACAGAATCAGGCACCTGTACCGGTACCTGCACCAGCACCGGCCCCTCCAGTGCCGGTAGAGGAGGATCCGGAAGAGGATCCAGAGGAGGATCCGGAAGAGGATCCAGAGGAGGATCCAGAAGAGGATCCAGAGGAGGATCCGGAGGAAGACCCAGCTTTAGAGGCTGGAAACGCCGCGGAGGATGACGGTAACGATAGTGATTTGGGGGATGGAGACGTAGAAGACTGACACGTCTCGCTTATTTTATTTACTTTCCTTCAGTCTATTTATTTGCAACTTGAAATCAATTGACTTGTTAGGACGCAATTAGCGGTCCCATCATTTGCAACTTCTGTGTTACACTAACCGAGCAA
The DNA here is from genome assembly GCA_947069175.1 of Scalesia atractyloides. Classification (NCBI taxonomy): domain Eukaryota; kingdom Viridiplantae; phylum Streptophyta; class Magnoliopsida; order Asterales; family Asteraceae; genus Scalesia; species Scalesia atractyloides. The sequence continues at coordinate 13,482,075 of CAMTDV010000012.1, read as the reverse complement.
CTAAAGGTGAGTTCACGGCCCCTAACTTTATCCGGTTTTAAACAACAGGGGGAGAAACATGTATACACTCTTCAACTCAATCTCTTTACGTTATACGAAATTAACGTCATTAAACTATTCGGTAACTAAGTTAATGTTAATGTACGTTATGGTCACTAAGCAGCTATATCACACAAGTCCTCGACAATCTCTCGGATCGTTAGTATTGGGTTTAGATAGCGGGGAAATTATAAGTAGTACTACTGGGCCCGACAAGCCCCATCCGAGCTAGTCGCGCTAGCCGACCGGGTATGGTCAACGGGTGAATAATTTGGCCTAACTTCGCCATGGTCAGTGATAGGCCTGGCAACACGGAGGCACAACAGTCAGCTTCGATCGCGAACACTTACGTGACATAACTTTAGGCTAGCTACCTATATATATTAACATTGAACTTAATTACGAATCAACAATATTATCCCGGGTTAGGGATAATGGAACCAACAACGATATTATTCCGGGTTAGGAATAATGGAGCCTCATTATTATTCCGGGAAAGGAATAATGGGACTATCGGTATTATTCCGGGTAAGGAATAATGGAACTATCAGTATTATTCCGGGTTGGGAATAATGGAACTAAATCGTTATCCCGGGTTAGGGATAACGGGGGAAACAAACTTATAACCGAACAAACGAATTTATGAAAACCTGTGAACTCACTCTTCTTTAATGTTGACACTTGTTTCTTTACATGTTTCTCAGGACGCTTGGAGCTCTAGGTGCACTCACTTGCATTAATCAAGACATCTTTTATCGAGTCTCATTTACAAACATTGTTTTGGGTTTTTCTTTAGTTTTGGCGTTTGTGTTGGCGCCCATTCCTCTACTTCATTTTTATGCTTCCGCTCAACTTTATAAACTAATGCTTCCGCTAAACATTGAAAACTAACTAAGACAATATAAAATCTACTATGAATGGTTAAACAAATGATTTTGGAAAACGTATTATCAAATCATATAGAGTCGTTCGACGTACTAGTGTCTCAGATTCTGGTTTGTTCACACGCCTCGCGGTAAAACTCTGCAAGTGGAAATTGAGGGTGTGACAGATTGGTATCAGAGCCACTAGCTATAGAGAACCAGGTTTGCATTAAAAGTAGACCTAAACTATAGCTGATTACACGACACTAGACGTAGTTTGGCACCGAACTGTTATATCTTGTTATGTGATGTACCACAACTGTGTTATGTAAAATATGAATGCATAGTAAGAAATGAATGCAACTCGTAACTAACTACACAACCTAACAGGCAATGTCATCATCATCATCATCATCCGACAAACTTTCACAACCAAGGGCGCCAGGAAAGGCACCTATGGTGGAACCCTTACCATCTTATGGCGTGGAGACACGCTCAGCTGCGAGAAAAAGGCTCGCTCTAGGGGAGGAGTCGTCATCACGCCCAACCATCGCTGTGCCGGTCGAACCGGTTAACTCGGTAGAAGTAGGGAACGACCTACTTAGAGATATGATACGGAAACAACAAGAACAATTAGAAAGAATGCATGAAACCATCCTAGCACAGGGATGGATGATACGACAATTGACAGGTAAGACTGGATCGCTCGAGGAAGAGCAACATACGAGTAAGATAGCTCGTAACACTTTAGCTAGAGATCTTCGTGCTGAGCAGATAAGGGCTGACTGGCTAGAAGACAGAGTTCTTGAGTCTAGCTGGAGAATTCAAGAACTAGAACAGAATCAGGCACCTGTACCGGTACCTGCACCAGCACCGGCCCCTCCAGTGCCGGTAGAGGAGGATCCGGAAGAGGATCCAGAGGAGGATCCGGAAGAGGATCCAGAGGAGGATCCAGAAGAGGATCCAGAGGAGGATCCGGAGGAAGACCCAGCTTTAGAGGCTGGAAACGCCGCGGAGGATGACGGTAACGATAGTGATTTGGGGGATGGAGACGTAGAAGACTGACACGTCTCGCTTATTTTATTTACTTTCCTTCAGTCTATTTATTTGCAACTTGAAATCAATTGACTTGTTAGGACGCAATTAGCGGTCCCATCATTTGCAACTTCTGTGTTACACTAACCGAGCAACTAAAGGTGAGTTCACGGCCCCTAACTTTATCCGGTTTTAAACAACAGGGGGAGAAACATGTATACACTCTTCAACTCAATCTCTTTACGTTATACGAAATTAACGTCATTAAACTATTCGGTAACTAAGTTAATGTTAATGTACGTTATGGTCACTAAGCAGCTATATCACACAAGTCCTCGACAATCTCTCGGATCGTTAGTATTGGGTTTAGATAGCGGGGAAATTATAAGTAGTACTACTGGGCCCGACAAGCCCCATCCGAGCTAGTCGCGCTAGCCGACCGGGTATGGTCAACGGGTGAATAATTTGGCCTAACTTCGCCATGGTCAGTGATAGGCCTGGCAACACGGAGGCACAACAGTCAGCTTCGATCGCGAACACTTACGTGACATAACTTTAGGCTAGCTACCTATATATATTAACATTGAACTTAATTACGAATCAACAATATTATCCCGGGTTAGGGATAATGGAACCAACAACGATATTATTCCGGGTTAGGAATAATGGAGCCTCATTATTATTCCGGAAAGGAATAATGGGACTATCGGTATTATTCCGGGTAAGGAATAATGGAACTATCAGTATTATTCCGGGTTGGGAATAATGGAACTAAATCGTTATCCCGGGTTAGGGATAACGGGGGAAACAAACTTATAACCGAACAAACGAATTTATGAAAACCTGTGAACTCACTCTTCTTTAATGTTGACACTTGTTTCTTTACATGTTTCTCAGGACGCTTGGAGCTCTAGGTGCACTCACTTGCATTAATCAAGACATCTTTTATCGAGTCTCATTTACAAACATTGTTTTGGGTTTTTCTTTAGTTTTGGCGTTTGTGTTGGCGCCCATTCCTCTACTTCATTTTTATGCTTCCGCTCAACTTTATAAACTAATGCTTCCGCTAAACATTGAAAACTAACTAAGACAATATAAAATCTACTATGAATGGTTAAACAAATGATTTTGGAAAACGTATTATCAAATCATATAGAGTCGTTCGACGTACTAGTGTCTCAGATTCTGGTTTGTTCACACGCCTCGCGGTAAAACTCTGCAAGTGGAAATTGAGGGTGTGACAGATTGGTATCAGAGCCACTAGCTATAGAGAACCAGGTTTGCATTAAAAGTAGACCTAAACTATAGCTGATTACACGACACTAGACGTAGTTTGGCACCGAACTGTTATATCTTGTTATGTGATGTACCACAACTGTGTTATGTAAAATATGAATGCATAGTAAGAAATGAATGCAACTCGTAACTAACTACACAACCTAACAGGCAATGTCATCATCATCATCATCATCCGACAAACTTTCACAACCAAGGGCGCCAGGAAAGGCACCTATGGTGGAACCCTTACCATCTTATGGCGTGGAGACACGCTCAGCTGCGAGAAAAAGGCTCGCTCTAGGGGAGGAGTCGTCATCACGCCCAACCATCGCTGTGCCGGTCGAACCGGTTAACTCGGTAGAAGTAGGGAACGACCTACTTAGAGATATGATACGGAAACAACAAGAACAATTAGAAAGAATGCATGAAACCATCCTAGCACAGGATGGATGATACGACAATTGACAGGTAAGACTGGATCGCTCGAGGAAGAGCAACATACGAGTAAGATAGCTCGTAACACTTTAGCTAGAGATCTTCGTGCTGAGCAGATAAGGGCTGACTGGCTAGAAGACAGAGTTCTTGAGTCTAGCTGGAGAATTCAAGAACTAGAACAGAATCAGGCACCTGTACCGGTACCTGCACCAGCACCGGCCCCTCCAGTGCCGGTAGAGGAGGATCCGGAAGAGGATCCAGAGGAGGATCCGGAAGAGGATCCAGAGGAGGATCCAGAAGAGGATCCAGAGGAGGATCCGGAGGAAGACCCAGCTTTAGAGGCTGGAAACGCCGCGGAGGATGACGGTAACGATAGTGATTTGGGGGATGGAGACGTAGAAGACTGACACGTCTCGCTTATTTTATTTACTTTCCTTCAGTCTATTTATTTGCAACTTGAAATCAATTGACTTGTTAGGACGCAATTAGCGGTCCCATCATTTGCAACTTCTGTGTTACACTAACCGAGCAACTAAAGGTGAGTTCACGGCCCCTAACTTTATCCGGTTTTAAACAACAGGGGGAGAAACATGTATACACTCTTCAACTCAATCTCTTTACGTTATACGAAATTAACGTCATTAAACTATTCGGTAACTAAGTTAATGTTAATGTACGTTATGGTCACTAAGCAGCTATATCACACAAGTCCTCGACAATCTCTCGGATCGTTAGTATTGGGTTTAGATAGCGGGGAAATTATAAGTAGTACTACTGGGCCCGACAAGCCCCATCCGAGCTAGTCGCGCTAGCCGACCGGGTATGGTCAACGGGTGAATAATTTGGCCTAACTTCGCCATGGTCAGTGATAGGCCTGGCAACACGGAGGCACAACAGTCAGCTTCGATCGCGAACACTTACGTGACATAACTTTAGGCTAGCTACCTATATATATTAACATTGAACTTAATTACGAATCAACAATATTATCCCGGGTTAGGGATAATGGAACCAACAACGATATTATTCCGGGTTAGGAATAATGGAGCCTCATTATTATTCCGGGAAAGGAATAATGGGACTATCGGTATTATTCCGGGTAAGGAATAATGGAACTATCAGTATTATTCCGGGTTGGGAATAATGGAACTAAATCGTTATCCCGGGTTAGGGATAACGGGGAAACAAACTTATAACCGAACAAACGAATTTATGAAAACCTGTGAACTCACTCTTCTTTAATGTTGACACTTGTTTCTTTACATGTTTCTCAGGACGCTTGGAGCTCTAGGTGCACTCACTTGCATTAATCAAGACATCTTTTATCGAGTCTCATTTACAAACATTGTTTTGGGTTTTTCTTTAGTTTTGGCGTTTGTGTTGGCGCCCATTCCTCTACTTCATTTTTATGCTTCCGCTCAACTTTATAAACTAATGCTTCCGCTAAACATTGAAAACTAACTAAGACAATATAAAATCTACTATGAATGGTTAAACAAATGATTTTGGAAAACGTATTATCAAATCATATAGAGTCGTTCGACGTACTAGTGTCTCAGATTCTGGTTTGTTCACACGCCTCGCGGTAAAACTCTGCAAGTGGAAATTGAGGGTGTGACAGATTGGTATCAGAGCCACTAGCTATAGAGAACCAGGTTTGCATTAAAAGTAGACCTAAACTATAGCTGATTACACGACACTAGACGTAGTTTGGCACCGAACTGTTATATCTTGTTATGTGATGTACCACAACTGTGTTATGTAAAATATGAATGCATAGTAAGAAATGAATGCAACTCGTAACTAACTACACAACCTAACAGGCAATGTCATCATCATCATCATCATCCGACAAACTTTCACAACCAAGGGCGCCAGGAAAGGCACCTATGGTGGAACCCTTACCATCTTATGGCGTGGAGACACGCTCAGCTGCGAGAAAAAGGCTCGCTCTAGGGGAGGAGTCGTCATCACGCCCAACCATCGCTGTGCCGGTCGAACCGGTTAACTCGGTAGAAGTAGGGAACGACCTACTTAGAGATATGATACGGAAACAACAAGAACAATTAGAAAGAATGCATGAAACCATCCTAGCACAGGGATGGATGATACGACAATTGACAGGTAAGACTGGATCGCTCGAGGAAGAGCAACATACGAGTAAGATAGCTCGTAACACTTTAGCTAGAGATCTTCGTGCTGAGCAGATAAGGGCTGACTGGCTAGAAGACAGAGTTCTTGAGTCTAGCTGGAGAATTCAAGAACTAGAACAGAATCAGGCACCTGTACCGGTACCTGCACCAGCACCGGCCCCTCCAGTGCCGGTAGAGGAGGATCCGGAAGAGGATCCAGAGGAGGATCCGGAAGAGGATCCAGAGGAGGATCCAGAAGAGGATCCAGAGGAGGATCCGGAGGAGGACCCAGCTTTAGAGGCTGGAAACGCCGCGGAGGATGACGGTAACGATAGTGATTTGGGGGATGGAGACGTAGAAGACTGACACGTCTCGCTTATTTTATTTACTTTCCTTCAGTCTATTTATTTGCAACTTGAAATCAATTGACTTGTTAGGACGCAATTAGCGGTCCCATCATTTGCAACTTCTGTGTTACACTAACCGAGCAACTAAAGGTGAGTTCACGGCCCCTAACTTTATCCGGTTTTAAACAACAGGGGAGAAACATGTATACACTCTTCAACTCAATCTCTTTACGTTATACGAAATTAACGTCATTAAACTATTCGGTAACTAAGTTAATGTTAATGTACGTTATGGTCACTAAGCAGCTATATCACACAAGTCCTCGACAATCTCTCGGATCGTTAGTATTGGGTTTAGATAGCGGGGAAATTATAAGTAGTACTACTGGGCCCGACAAGCCCCATCCGAGCTAGTCGCGCTAGCCGACCGGGTATGGTCAACGGGTGAATAATTTGGCCTAACTTCGCCATGGTCAGTGATAGGCCTGGCAACACGGAGGCACAACAGTCAGCTTCGATCGCGAACACTTACGTGACATAACTTTAAACTAGCTACCTATATATATTAACATTGAACTTAATTACGAATCAGTTTGCCTACCTGGGGACTAATGATGAGAGTACGACGGACCAGTTTGCCTACCTGGGGACTAATGATGAGAGTACGACGGACCTATTAGGCCAAAGCATGCCACACCAAACGTCGTTCGAACTAACCTCACTTTGAGATGTCACCGTGTTCATGCCTGGGCACATTCCGAATATCATACGTTACATATTTCTCGATTTTCTCCGGGTTTTAGTGTACGTAACCAGGCTAACACATGCGAACCATATGAAAAACCCGGTAATCATGGGGGCCCACATGATTACGAAGGTGAAGTATGGCGGCATGCAAGGCCCAAATACGAGCAAAGCCCAAGACATCCTATGGATGTAGTAGATTTATTTTTCTATATTTATTTTATGAACGTTCATTCCCAAACACGACCCACAATTCCAAAGGCATCCAACTCATACTCTTGATATGTATTCCTTGTAGATGTCTTCTAGCCTCGCTCGTAGGAAAATGAGAGCAGGAAAAGCCCGTGAACGCATGGCTACCCAAATCGCTCAGCAAATGGCGACCGTAATACCAAACATCGTAGTTCAAGTTCAACAAGCCCTTACCGCTAATTCCGTTAACCCAACCCAACAAGAAGATCAAAACACTATCAATCCTTCAGTCACTAAATGCACCTACAAACATTTCAAATCCTGCGATCCTCCAAAATACGAAGGTACCGAAGGTGTCACCGCTCTCCTCCACTGGTTCGAAGAAATGGAGAACACTTTTCTAAATTGCGATTGCCCCGATGATCGCAAAGTGCGTTATGCTACCGGTCGTTTACTTGGAACAGCACTCACATGGTGGAATACAGAGAAGACCAAACGAGGTGTTGAAGAAACTATGACCTTGACTTGGGAAGAATTGAAGGGAATCATGACAAGACGTTTTTGCCCAAGAAGCGAAATCAAGAAATTGGAGGATGAGTTCCATGCTTTGAAACAAAAGGAAGGCGACCACACCACATACAACAAGAGATTCCTTGAGTTAAATCAAATGGTTCCCAATTTGTTTACTCCCCTCTACCGTTTGATAGAGCACTACATTCGTGGTCTTCCATCAAAGATTCAAGACTCTGTAATAAGTACATCGCCTGCAACTTTGGAAGCAGCAATGGAGCTAGCAACCGCGCTCACCGAGAACCGAATCCGGAACCAAGATTTCAAAGAGGAGAAGAAGAAGGATAAAGCATCAACCGAAACCTCAAACCCCACCCGAACCGAATCCTTTACACCACCTACTTCTAAGAGAAAACGTGATGGGCAAATCTTCGCCGTCACCCAACGCAACCAACCAGCTCCACAAGTTGTACCTCCTCAAACTATCCCAAACGCTCAAGTAGCACCCAACTCAACTTACCCAAATAAGAAACCTTACATTGGACCTCACCCTCAATGCAACACCTGTTTCTATCACCATCCATCTACTTTACCCTGTCGACTATGTGCGAATTGTGGACGCTACGGTCATTTGAGCAAAGTTTGCCGCACCGCTCAAAACCAAACCTCAACCCCTACTCAACCCATGATCCAAACATATCAACAACCTCAATACCCCATGTACCCATATGTTCGAGCTTGTTTCAATTGTGGCGACCCTACCCATTTTAGAAACACGTGCCCCCGTTTGGTTAACATCATAAACGCCCAAGCTCAAGCAAACCCAGTTAACCAAGCAAACCAAGCAAACCCAGCTCCACCGCCAGCAAGAGGAAGAGTTTATAACATCAACGCCAATCCTGTTGAAGATATTAACGGTCCAAACCAACCACTTAACTAACCTTCTCTCACCAAGAATCAAGATTCAACTCCAACCACTTAGTTTTTATGTTTTTCTTTATGTTATCTCAATTTTCACGTATCTTAATTGGAATTTTATCCAAGAATTTTAATGCAAATTACTAGTTCAGTTTGTTTTATACTCATTGATTTAATATTCATATCATCATACTTCACGACATATCTCAGTTTCATCATTTAAAGAAGTTGAGTTGTGTCTCACTTCTACATAGACTAACCTCTCCATCATATTAAACGAGAGAGGTTTTGTCAAACACGGATACTATCAGAATTAAGACTCAAACGCTGGTTGTTGTGTTTGTTTATGTTGTAGAGTCGCATAGAACTAATCATAACTTGCGGATAAAGTCAATGAGAATTTGACAAGAATATGGTGGATACGCCGCTGGTACTTCCTATATATAAGTATTCTTGTCAAATGATCGGAGGCATTATCAGGCGGTTATGAGAGGTTCCATGCATAGGTTGTTTGTGTGATTAAGTTATTCATTTTCAGTACATGCAATAAGCTCGGCTCCGTTTGATCGAGCCTTGAGCACACAGACAATTTCATTTTCAGTACATGCAATAAGCTCGGCTCGCTCCGTTGATCGAGCCTTGAGCACACAGACAATTTCATTTTCAGTACATTCAATACGTTCGGCTCCGTTTGATTGAGCCTTGAGCGCACAGACATTTCAATTTCAGTACATACAATACGATCGGCTCCGTTTGATTGAGCCATGATCGCACAGATATATTTCATTTCAGTATTTTATGTTTGTTGTATTGATTGTAGAGTTATAGGACTAATCATAATTCACTGATAAAACCAATGAAAATTTGACAAGAATATGGTGGATACGCCGCTGGTACTTCCTATATATAAGTATTCTTGCCAAAGGATCAGAGGCGTTATCAGGTGGTTATGAGAAGTTCCATGTAGGATTTAGTATTGCCTTGATTGAAATTTGTGTTACATTTATATCATCTCACTATTTAAAGAAATTGGATTGTGATCCATTTCTACATAGACTAACCTCTCCATCATAACAAACGAGAGAGGAACTGTCACCATTCAAACATATATACTATCAGAATGTGGATTCAATTATTAGTTGTTGTGGTTATTTGTGTAGATTGTAGTACTGGAAGTTTTGCCTTAGGATATAACCATACCTTTTCCAAACATATCTAAACTCTTATGCATGATATCATTTTAGCGAATCATTCCTGCTTAACAATACTCGTACAGTAGGCAACAAAAAGCGATTCCTGTATTAGGATACTTAACCTTTACAAGGAACGTTACCGCCTCAAACAAAAACTTAAACCCTTTTTTCTTCTAAGCGTGTAACTGTCAAACTAAACACCATCATTTTTTTTCAAATATATCACTATTTAAATTTCGGGACGAAATTTCTAAAAAGCAGAGATACTGTAACATCCGTCAAAAACGGATTTACCAAACCCGCTCCGTTTATCAACCGAACAGTCAGTTAAAATTTTCGTTGCGAATTAAATGCCCAAAATAATTTTAAACGATACGTAATCAATTATTATGCGGGGATATATATTTAGTTTTTGAAAAACTGATAAAAATCGCAAAATAAAAATATTTTACTCATGCCGGGTTTCGAACTCGGGTCCATACCGGTTCAATCAAACACTTATCACTCAACCGAACAACCGCTCCGCCGCTTTGATTTTATGGTAATAGCAGGAAACATTTAATTCAAATATTAAAGTTCGGAAATCAAATTCAGTAATTGCGCCCAATTAGCAGTCGTCGGAAATCCCGACGACTTCGCCGTTTAATTACGTTTCCGCTCAAAATAACCGAAGACTTAACTCCTACAACGGTTATAACCGACGTCTGAACCCGCGACATCAGCCATAACCGCCGGAGAACGGCTGACTTCGAATTTAGACCGAATTCAGACCCCATTCATCTCAATACTACCCTATAAATTCAACCACTACTCACCAGAAACCTTTCACACTCAAATCGCACCCTTTCTCGGCGAAAACTCACTCGCCGGAAATAATTTATACGTCGCCGGAAAACCGTATCATTTATCTCTGAGCTTTACTGAACCCCTTAAACTTTTACCGAAGTCACCCACACCCTTTGTAAGCTTTCGGAAGACTCTCTGCTGCAAGACACTCGTCGCCGGAAAAAGATTTCTGTCGCCGGAGTTCTGCCGGAAAACAGAGGAGAACCAGTCGGTACTTTTCACGCCTAATTCCTTTCCTTTTTACTTTTATCTCGTCTGTAATTGATCATACAACGCTAACGAAACCTGAATCAATACTTCGAATCAGTCAGTCGTCACTTCCGGTGAAAACCAGTGAAGAAGACGAAGTTTCGGTAATAGTTATGTATAATTAAAATCCAGTTATTTACCGGGTTAGACACACAGTCCAGCGGTGGACTGTGTGCACTTTTAACGCTATGGTCTCGAGTTCGAGTATTGTTCCTCACACGCTGCCTTAATAAAAATTCATTTTTCCGCAAAACTGAACCGGATTGATTTAGGTATATGTTAAGTATATTGATAACCGAGTTTATAACCAAGTGAGACACACAGTCCAGCGGTGGACTGTGTGTACGCTAACCCACAGGTCCCGGGTTCGAGACCTGTGGAGCGCACCGGTTCGCTAGATTTAATTCATTTTTAAAATAAAGGATTTCTGTTTAAAATTTAATTAATATATATATATAATTAAAATCGGATATATGACGGGTTAGACACGTAGCTCAGTTGGTAGAGCTGCGTGCACGCGTACGGGAGGTCTCGGGTTCGAGCCTCACCCAGCGCACAACAATATGCCTTCCGAACCGGTCAACAGTCAGTCAAAGTCAACGGTCAAAGTCAACTGTAGCAAAAATCAAATATTTTTTTTATTATTTTTATTTAATTATTTTAATTAAAAATCAATTAAAAATACTTAAAAATAACATTTTTAAGGTTAGAAAATAGCCTCAAACTCACAAAAATACACCCAACAATCCTACTAAAATAGATTAATAAAATCCGTTTACTTACCGAACCAAAATGCTATTTATCTAGGTTAAATTCACTCGTGGTTAAAACCATTTCGCGTGCATTCAACATCATCAACCGAACGCACCCAATGTGAGTGAATTCTTACAAACTCCCCTTTTTATTCATGTTTTGGGGTGTATCATGTGTCGCTTAAACTAATTCTCTTATGCAAATTCGTGCTATACCATTTTATGAACTAAACTAGAATGTAACTATTATTGGTTGTGATGTATTACATATTGCCAAAGTTGTATGCAAATTATTTAGGCCCATCAGTTCCTCGTGGGAGACGAGAACAACGCGTGCCTTAAAACTCATTACATTAGGCCCATCAGTTCGTAAGAACAACGCGTGCCTCAAAACTCATTCCATTAAGCCCATTTAGATTCCTCGTGGGAGACGAGTCGAACAACGCGTGCCTCAAAACAATCATTTGGTGTTTGTGTGTTCAATATTCAATATTATGTGTTGTGTGAATAAATTTACATCTACATTTACTCATATGTGGTATGCACATTATTTATAATCAATTGGATAAACTTGTTCAAATGTTTTTCCATAGGATTCACTCGCCAACATTATGTTGATCCAAAAACCTTTTTACACATGATACAGGTGAACAGGTTGAAGCAAGGAAAACATAGGATATGCCTTAGAAGAGAATCAAGAAGCTTAGACTGATAGTTAGAACATGTTGTATCATTATTAAATTGTATTAATGAATATGAAACGTATAATAAATGTCATGAGCTTTGATGATAACCCAATCATGCCCCGGTCACCTTTTCCGCTGCGGGTCGGAGTGTGACAACTATAACCTGTTCTGTGTTAATATTTACAAAAAATAATTATACCGTATTAACGATCAGTTCGTCTCTTTAATTCGAGCAACCTATTGCTATAGTTTTCTTAATTTTTTTACAGGATTTGACTTCTCATTACATGATTATGTAATTTTGAATACCCAATACCCATTACGTGATTTTGAATACCCAGTACATGACTACATGATTTTGTATACCCATCACTTGATTATACATTCAATATAAATCATTACGTGATTACACATTCAATATGATTTGTTATAACTAATGTTACTACAATTATACTTATTCCGTGATTATACATTGAACAATAAGAACTTGATTATCTATGCTTTATTACGTGATTAAATCTCGAATATACGATATATGTGATTATTATAGGTTGATTTGGCTAATGTTTTGTATATAATTTATCCTTAATACGTGATAATACCTTAAATATTAGGCATTCCAAATGAAATATTATCTATTACATGTTTTGTTTTTACATAATTACGTAATCACTCAGTGGGGTTTCACAAAAATACTATAATGAAATCATGTAATCAGGAAATGTGTATTTAAAATCACGTAGTCACGTAATAATACATAGTCAGCTATTGTTACATAATTATACAATCACTTAATAGGGTTTCACATAAAATACTATAATGAAATCAACTAATCACATAATTGGTATTCAAAATCACGTAGGCACTTCCTGAGTATTCAAAATCACGTAATCCCCTAATGGGTATTCTCTCGTGATTTTTTAAGAAAACTAAACAATAGGTTGCTTGAATGAAAGAGAATGAAATGCTCGTTAATACGGTGTATTTTTTTTAAATATTAACTTATGAAAAAGTTATAGCCGTTTGAAAATCACAAAGGAAACTAGTTCATTTGACAAAACAATACCCTTTCTGCCAATGAGAAAACTAATGTAAATTAATAATTTACATAACGTTTTTATTTTAGCCATTTTGATTTAATGATTAAGTGTTTCATTTTGAGGCTATAATATGGTTGTTGGGGATCTCCAGTTGACTTCAATTCGAATGATTGTAACTCTTTGCTAATAGTATCAACATGAAACTTGTTGAGTGTTTTGAATTGGCCAAACTTACGTATACTCATCATAAATGATCACTTGACTAAGTGAGAGGTTGGAAATAACCCGTTAATATGGCTTTACGGATCATTTGAATAGATTTACCAATTTGACATATAGTAGTCCCCAAAAGTTACCTATGGTAGCAATTGTAAAATATTGATTAGTTTAAGGGATCAATTAAAATTTCCCTTATAGTAACTTAAATAGAAAATACAAGGAGTTTTCATAACCGAACATCATTATTGATCATAAGAGTTGAAACCCTTTAAGAACACCTATAGACTATTCTCTCTAGTAATCCATCAAGACAAGAGACCATAAGAGGAATAATTGATTCATCCTCCTCTTAAAAGATTACCATTCCTACAAGTAAGTCTTACCATATTTGTTTGTTGATTACACATGATTAAGGTTTTATATTTTTACCCATGTTTCTGTCAAAAACGGATATCTAAAATCGACCTGAATTTCAAAACTGGACCATTTCCAAATTAAAAAAAAATAAGAATTTTAAAATTTCTGTTATATCTAATATTTTATTATTGAATTAATCATCACATAACACGTTGGGTTGAAACCGGACTAAAAACGTTAAATGTATAACGGCTTTCAGTTAGTTCGGTTAGTGTGATTTAAGGAAAGCGTTAACAAAGTTAACTATGTTTGGTAAGTAAAGTTGAGAGCTAAGGGATTAATTGGTAAAAATGAAAACTTCAAAATAAAGAAGATTTATCTAACAACGTTAGTATAATAGTAGCTTTATAAAGGAAATAGATTGACTATGTTAGTGATAATAGTTGAACCAAGTTAGTCAATGGATGAAAGACAAAAGGGCTTAGTTGTAATTAATGAAAGATGTTATAAGGCTAGACGGTATGGGGATCGTCCCAGCCTCGTCGAGGCCTGTCGCCGGACCTACATACCATTTCCCCACCCCCGTCCTCGTCATCTCCGTCGCCTGCAAGACATTGAAGCCGGGCCGCCACATCACCATTTAATGTCGTTGAATGACTACATTTAAAAAGAAACTAAATTTCGAATTAAATAGGGCTGGCAACGGCTATTTAAAAAAATATTTTATCTTTAAATATACATTTTTCAACCCATTTTTAACCATTTCAACCCAAACTCTCTCTCAACTTTATAAAATTCTAATTTTTTTTATAAATTTTGCCATGGATACATACAATCCAAACAACCCAAACCCGAACCCAAATGCGAATCCAAACCCAAACATTTTCTCGTTACCGCCCTACTATCCTAAGATGGATTCAAGTTGGTCGGCATCACAATTTTCTTTTCGGGTTTCCAACAAACCCCCAACGTTTTCTCTCAAATAAACCAAATGCAATCCATGCAACGCATGCTTATGCGAAACCCGTTCAATGCACAAACTCAATTGAACGCACAAACTCAATCACAACCACAACCTTCAACCCCACCGAAAGAATCATCTCAACCCGTTGAAGTTGAAGAATTTGTTTCGGAGACGCAATCCCAAACCTCGAAACGGAAAACAAGCGGTGCGTCAAGCCGGTGATCAACATTCGAGAGCGAAGCCACAACCTTGGACAAAGTTCGAGGAAGAGGTGTTAGCTAAGGCATGGACTAGCACGTCAAAATGCTCCATTGTTGGTATGTAAAAATATATAAATTTTAATCTTCTTAAACATATAAACCTTAAATTTTATAATTTTTATATTTTTTTAAAACGTAGGTAACAATCAAATCGGAGACGGTTTTTGGAAATAAATATTAGCAAAATTTCTTGCTATTATGGAACAAGGTCCTTATCGTGATATCGATTTCATCTCGTAGAAGTGGCGAAAGATGCATCCGATCGTGAACCGGTTTGCCGAGATATATAATAATTTATATGTTAATAAACCTAGTGGGTGGAATGACGAAAATGTTTTTACATAAGCAATGCGTAGATACGAAGATGGGGTATCATGTCGTTTTCACACACATCCGGGCATGGGAGGTTATGCGAACCAATAAGAAGTGGGCGCTGGTTCCAAACGAGGTTGCAAGCGCTAAACGAACAAAAACCCTGGAGACCGGACATTATAGTGCAGGAGGCTCGGACGCATGGTGCCAAATAAATATAACCGACGACCCGGAATTTGACAACGAAGAGCACGTAGTTCGAGAGGAGGCACATCCCCCAGGCAAGGACAAAGCCAAAAAGGTTGCGGCTGCAAAAAAACAAGTCGCAACGGGGGCGGTTCGAAAATGGACGACTTGATGGCCCGGTTCAAAGCATACACCGAGTTCACAGCTCAAAAGGTACAACGAAGCAACATGAAGTGGACGAACGGGTTCGGTTGAAGCAAGAGGCGACAGAACTAAAGGAACGGGACATAATGACAACCAATATCAACTCGTATCCGAAAGAAGACCGTTCAGTTTTGCGTAAAATGAAAGAAAAGATCGCTAAAAAATGGAATTATTAGGATTTTTAATTTTTACCAAACTAGTATTTTTTTATTTAAGTTATGTTTTTTAAGCTCTGTTTTTTTTAACTTATGTAATGTTTGTTATTTTTTTAATTAATGATTTTATTTATAACTTCTTAAATGTAAAAAAAAAATGTTGAATTTAAAAAATAAATAAATACATAAGTGGAGGAGGTCATCCTTCATTTCCTTACCTGCCTCCTCTATACCTAGTAATCTAATAAAAAAACATAAGAGGTAGGACTCAGACCCGAGCCCTCCCACTTAACAAGTACAACGAACACCAACTGGGCTGCCAAGCGGGCAATGGAAGTTTTTATCTTGTCCTTTTAAAGGTTACATGCATTGATGCTTTAATTAAAAAAGTATGGGCGGACCCATCGTGAACCAAAAAGCATGCGCAACTAGTTGAGCTGTTGCACATGTATTATCAAACTCAACATCGATATACATTTAAACACTCACCCAAAACCTTTCACAGCCCTTTCTTCTTCGTTGCACACGTCCTGTACGTGATCCAAATCATTACCAAAACACGGCCCGACTCAAGATGGAACCCGACACGTCCAAGTTCGCTTCAACCGCGTCGTTTAACTACTAGATGATTCCAAGCGACTCTATAATGTGGAGAACTTAAAATACAAGTTGTTTAATCAATTCAATTCATGATTTAACCCACCTATTCAATCTCATTTAAGACTCAATTTAACTCCATTAACAACATCTTAGAACCCGAATCATATTGTGGCCAATTCACCACCTTTGGTTTGAAATCTCTATACCAAACGACAACGCTAAGCTTTCACAACAATCCCGAGCCTCTAAACTCGTTCATGGTCATCCAACAAGACGAGTTCAAATGAAGGAAAAACTAGGGCTTATAACTTTCAACTATGATCTCTTCTTCAATTCTTATACAAATCAGGTAAGTTCAAAGCCCAACCTCATTATTTTTCTCAACTCTACAAAACCCATCTATCAATTTCTGTGATAGAGGACATAATCAATTCGAACTGAAATCTTGGAAAAGTAGGGTTCTTAGTTTATATATTTTCGGACTTTTGATCTTAGCACTATGTTTTATTGAAATTTGTGATTTATTTCTGATTAGTATCATATTAGAATAGTCTGTGGAACTTTTGGAAATTTTTGGACCTCAATCGGATTTATTATCGATTTTAAGCATTATATATATTACATGAAAACGTAATAAGAAAATAGAATTTATCGAAATAAAATACATGAATAATTTTCTGATAAATTTGGAAAATAATTATAATGTGAAATTTTTATATAAATCTCATAATTTTTGGTGATTATTTATAATAACCCCTATTTAAATAGTAATATATAAATTTTGACATTTATAATAAATGTATTTGTTTTAAAATAAAAAGGTATAGCCTAAATATATATTTTCCGGTTTTATAAAATTATGAGATTTATTTTTAATGATTTGGCTAAAACTAATATTTTTAATTTACATGAATATAAATATACACGAAATGTATTATTGTGTAGGTTGATTATCGAATTTTAGACTTATTAAATTATAAACTCAATAATAGGTCTAAATATATAAATTGTGGTTAGGAATAAAATTGTACAAAATTTACCTAGCCTGTACTTGATATCTAACCTTAGACATATATATACATATATTTAGGGTTTAATTCAATCTTATCGCAACCACAATTATTTAGTCTGGAATATTAACCTAATCTTATTGTTAGGATTGTTATATATATAAATTAGAGTATACGAAAGTCTGCAAGTGTTAGGGTGTAATTTTTTTTGTTTCATTTATTGGTCGTTTAGCATATTTTCCTTATTCATATTTTTAGGATAATTCGTTTGACGTTTCCTCCCGTTTTGTGCGGTAACTCTCGTGTATTATATCTTTGCAACCAGTGAGTATATATATTACTCTCCTCTTTTTATCATCAAATATTTTTAGGGTTTGTCATGTGTCATTGTTACTATTGTTTTCTAATCTAATAAATAACATGCAAAATCTATGTGTCGCTATGTGTATCGTGTTCATGTTTCTATTGTTTCTATGGTATCTCTATTGTTGCATATACATGTGTCTATATGTTTACTCGATTTGTGTCACAGGTTTCCGATGACAAAGTCTTCTTCTGCGAAACGAGAAGTCAGAATTGCCAAAAACAATAACAAAGAGATACTAGATGTCACCATGGATATAGCAATTGATACTTCAAATATAATGAATGCTCGTTTGTTGTTAAAATTTGGGACCCTGTCCCTTTCATTGTTTCCTCCTGGTACAGTAATTGCTGGCGCAAACACTATTGTGATGATTAATTGTGATGATTAATATAGCTCTAATTGCGTAGGAGTTTGCGGCACTCTTCATCCAGTTTCCACTCTCAATCACCAACTCTTTGTGCTCCTTAGTAAATACCATTTCAGGCGTTTCTCCAAAACAGTTTTTCTCAACGCGGCCTTGAGGCACTAATTCTTGTGCTAGCTGCATGGGATGATTACATGTATGATCATTAATCTGTTTTAACATTTCGTACAATAAAAAATGAAAAGTCATGTCACAAAATACATTTACCTTGAACCATTGTAACTCGCGTTGCCATTGGAAAGGCGGACATGATACAAGATCTAGTTTCCTGGCAGGCGCTAATCTTGCAGCCAAATGCAGGAAATTATTCCCATAATGGTCGTTGTTTAGTTTCTGACAGAGACTTGTATACTTAGCCATTTTTCCATCAACATTTACCGTAAATACCTTTAATGCACGGTTCTTCCAAGCAGCCTGAGCAATGTTGTTACCATCTTCATCCTCTATCATAGCCACATCCGGAAACCAATGCACAACTTTCTCGACAACATTGCTTGCATCTCGCCTTATAGCCTCAAGAATTGGCTCGGAGAAAAAATCTTTGTAAGAGCTACGTCATTTGAGATTTTTAACAGACCACAAACAATGTCTAATACTTCTCTAGCATCATGTCGTCTTTCCATATTCTCTTTTAAATGCTTGTAAACTGCAACAAAGATATAGACATTCCACATGCAAAATGTTTGTTTCATATGAGTCTTAGAGCAATTATATAATTAAGAAAAAAGTCATATCACCTTGTAGCTTCGTACAGATCTATACAAACATTTTATAGGGGTACGCCACAGCTACACCAAATAAGAAAGAAAGAAGAAAAAGAACATGTTATAATGTAATTGTTGAAAAGTAAACTAAATTTAGTATATTATTACTACGTATAAAGTTCATAGTTGTATATTGTGAATATGTAGGGTTACGTGTAAGTAGTGTCAGTTAGGTTTGTATTGGTGTTTTACCTAAAATGATACATCATTTGGAACATACTAGTTAGATATGTTTATATAGGGCGTCAATGTATTTTAATTGTAATGATTAAACCTTGTAAAGAACAAATCAAGTGTTAATGCTAATCTTTATCAATTTGTTGCTCTTTGAATTCCAGCAATTTGCATCATATCAGTTGTGATCAAGAATTATTTATGGCTTTGAACCTCGATAAATACAAAGCAAGATAAAAAGAGTCATTGAAGTAAAATCTATTAGGGGATATTAATCCGAGAAAGAAAATAACATATTAGTAATTCTCTCCAGCATGGGGTATAGATCAACTTCCAATACCCTACCCACTATCAAGCTTCTATACTTAGATTCCCTATCAACATTCGATATTAGACTCATTCACCTTGATCTCACCATCTTCTATCTGAAACTTCTCATATGGGCTCATGGGAATGTCTTCCAACTTACATTAGTCATACCAAACTTATTCAGGACTAATAGCATATTTTTCTTGAGAAACAAAAATACCTTCTTTGCTTTGTTTAACCCCCGATCCTAAGAAGAACTAATTAGTTGTCCCATATCTGTCATTTCGAACACATCTTTCATACCCTGCTTAAACTCATCAATTAGCTCCTACTTTAAACTTGTGCACACAATATCATCAACATACAAGCAAACATAGATGATATCTTTAGTTGTTACCTTTTTACATAGAGTGTAGGTTCATTTAGACTTCAAATGTATCCATTACTTGTAAAATAGCCTTTTATCTTTGCATACCAGGCCCTCGGGGCTTCAACCCGTACAATGATTTGTGTAACTTGTAAACCTTATCTTCCTTTCCCTTCACATGAAAACCCTTAGGCTGCTCAACATATATTTCTCCAGTTGGATCACCATTTAGGAAGGTTGATTTAACATCTAATTGATGTAAAGACCAGCCTTTGTGTACAACAACTGCAATAACTATACAAATAGTCTCAAACCGCGCTACTGGTGCAAAAGTTTCTCCAAAGTCAACTCCTTGCTTTTGAGATTAACCTTTGGCTACAAGCCTTGCCTTGTAGCGCATAACTTGGCATTTACGGTTTTAAACAATCACTTAAGTCCTACTATATTCTTTTCGGCAGGTAAAGACACTGGTTCCCATGTTCCGTTTCTGTTAATTAATGATAATTCTTCTATCATAGTTTCCTACCACTCCTTTCTTTGATCTGTTTCAACATATGTCATGGGATTTGCAATGTTAAGAGCAAACTGGCAATTTAAGTTCTCACTTGGCAGATACTCTTCTAGGAATTGAAGAATTTGTACTTGAACTACTATCCCCTTGAGTAACAACTTGTTGATAGATTGTCACATTAGGAGGAGGATGATCATTGTTGCTGGATGAGTCAGTAGAAAAGGTCTCAATTGGGGGAGCTTGCTTCGATTGTGTTTGGATCAGAAGGAGCATCTTCGCTAAGTTTAGTAGGAAATGGGTCAATATACATCCTAGCATAGGATTTCTTGTTATATGAGAAACTTTCTTTCCAATTCCATCAGGCTTCCTCTATTATTGTAGTGTCACTACTCCTTGTTTCAAACTTTCTTGTGACTGGATTGAACAGTCTATACCCATTGCCATGAGTTGAGTACCCAATAAAGATCATCTTTTCCGATCCATCATCCAACTTCCTTCTTCCATGAGCATGCACATGCCCATAAGCAATACAACCAAATGCAGACAATCAGAAACATCAGTTTTTTCATTGAACCATACCTGATATGGAGTTGTATCTTTCAAGGCTGTGGTTGGGGATCTGGTGATGATACGCACAGAAGTTGCAACAACTTTAGCCCATAGATAATTTGGTAACCTCTTTTCTTTTAGCATACTTATTTTCATGCCCATGATGGTTCTATTCTTTCTCTCCATAACCTCATTATATTGTGGTCTATGAGGCTCAGTTATGTCCCTTTGAATTCCATGGGACTCACAGAAGTAGTTGAATTCCTATGAGCAGAACTCCCCTCCCCTATTAGTCCTTGGAACCCTTATGACACATTCACTTTTCTTTTCCACCAAAGCTTAGGAAACTTTGAATCTTTCAAAGGCCTAAGATGTATTGGCAATAAAATACACCAAACACATACATAACAAGTCATCAATGAGTATAAAATCATACAGACTACGTCCAAGACTTGGTACCTGCATAGGGCCACAAAGATCTACATCTATGAGTTCGAGCTTCTTCTCTGCCCTTCATGAATGAGACTTGAAAGGAAGACGAATCTGTTTGCCCTATACGTATCCTTCACACATTCCTTTATGTCTAGGCATACCAATCACCATCTGCCTTTCACATAAGGACTTCAAGTTGTCAAAGTTCAAGTGTGCAAACCTCTTGTGACATAGTTGCAATGAACACTAATTGGGAGTGCTTCATTCAATTTTCATGTCATCTAGAACAAAATTGTTTGACAACATAATATTTATAAGATCAAGTCCATTACTTTTTGATTGTACATATGCCATCTTCGAAATGTAGTGCATACCCTTTCCTCATGGACCCATACTCAAGAGATTACACTCAAGTGTAGGTGCATAATACACATCATTCAACAACTTATAACTATGAGCACCTGTGTTAATACAGACAATTCTTTTACCTTCCACAACCAGTTTTTTTTTCTTATTTCCTAGTTGCACCTCCAATTGAAAAGTTTCATCTAAACTAGTGAAACTCTTTCAAGAACCTATCATATGATTGGAACAACCTGAGTCAACGAACCACATGTTGTTTGTTGCATCGGCTTCATTTGTATTCGCTGTTAATCCGAAATCCATGTCGTGTGGATCAATAGAGCTATAAACAAGTGTTATTCTTCATTGCCTTCTTGATCCATTGGGTCATTAGTTACATTCACATTAGCCTCTTCATTGTACTGACAGTCTTTTGAAATGTGACCTTGTTTCTTGCAAGTATAACCTTGAGGAACATGATTTCTGTTGATTGATCTTCCTCTTCCATGACCTGTAAAGGATCCACGTTGTCCTCTTCCTCTTGTATTAATTGGCCGATTGCTTTCTTAAATTAATCTGCAATGCATGTTCTTCTGCTTTGTCTCGCTTGTTATTTGATCTGTTGTTCAATCTTTCTTCTTGTGATTGTAGGGATCCCATCACTTTGACAAGGGTGAGCTTTCCTAAATCAAATGATACTTCTATGGATGACACAATGAAATCAAACCTGTGGGTGAGACTTCGCAGGATATTCTCAACAATAACCTGATCAGTAACCTCCTCTCCATATTTGACCGACTAGCAATAGCGGGATCTAGAATAAACGTCAAGGGGCAACGTTTCAAAAGTTTCTTTTATATAGGGGCAAAAACATCGAAAAAACATCAACGTTTTCCAAAATTTACACTACCGCCAAAGCGTCAAGTGGTAGCGAGGGCTACCCCTAATCTCAAGCTACATCCGCCCCTGCTGACTAGGCCAGCACCCTTGAAAAGTATTCACCTACAGTTTCGCCTTCTTGCATTGCCAGATTCTCAAAGTCTCTTCTCAAACCTTGAAGTTTGATTGTTTTAACTTGGGTATCATCTTTGTACTCCATCTTTAGAATTTCCCAGCTTTCTTTTGATGATTCAATCGCAGGAATTCGAGAGAATAACTGATCATGAATAGTCTGTTGTATGAGAGCCATAACATGAGCCTCTCTCTTTCTCACATTTTTGAGTTTTGTTTGATCAATTTCTGATGCGTTGACACCTTGCTCAACCAATTTCAAAAGATCACTTGATTTAAGAATGTCTTCATTCTGATGTTCCAGTGTTCATTATATCCTTCCCCTTTGAAAACCGGAATCGGAGTAGGAGCAATGGGAAGGGTACCAGTTTGATCGGCCATTGAAGGGTGTTAGTTGAATTGAGGATTGATTGACAAAAGGATCTCTCTCAAGCTCTGATCGTTCATGAAATAGAAGAAATTGGTTCTTTCGCTCTTTTTAGTTAATCTCTTAACGCTGACATCAAGCTGACATGATATTTGGTTTTGGTTCTTCATA
Source organism: Scalesia atractyloides (assembly GCA_947069175.1). NCBI lineage: Eukaryota > Viridiplantae > Streptophyta > Magnoliopsida > Asterales > Asteraceae > Scalesia > Scalesia atractyloides. The sequence continues at coordinate 13,458,761 of CAMTDV010000012.1, read as the reverse complement.
CTCTGTTCATGTTGACTGTTGAATGTTAGTTTATTGTGTCACACGCCTTGCACGTGGCTATCAGATTCATTTTGATCCCAAAAGCTGATGCGTGATGTGTAGCATATGCAAAGCCATAGAGGGAGGATTTTTCTGCTTCTTAGTGTTAATTTTACCAAAAATTTCTATTTTTTTTTCTTCTTGTAGTGTAAAATGTGGGATTTTAAGAGTCCGATCCCCTAATTTGGATTTTGAGAGTCCACCCATGAATTGATAGTCTAATTTGTTTAAATACTTAATCCCGTTGCTCAATCGATAGTCAGATTTGTTAAGTCGAATTTGAAATACCCAGACACATTGCAATCGGTGCATCTAATTTGTCCAATATTGTCAACTGCATAATGTGTCGCGTCATGTATCAGGTTGCATCAAACCGCATCAGTCACATCACATGCGTATTTGCACCACATGGCTTCAGTTGATGCGATCTCATCATTGCATCATGCATGCGCTCCTGATGCACACATTTAAAAGTTAAAATCAAGGATGGGAGTCTTTTTGTCTGTAGTTTTTATAGTTGACTATTAGATGGAGAGGAAATCTAATTCATTATTATTTGGTTGTGTGTATGGTTACATATGTTTCAGTATTTTCCGAAGACGAGGTTGCAATGATGTTAGAAGCGGACGCCGAGTATTCAGAAGAGTTACAAGTTCTAGAAGCTCTACAAGCTTCTCAGATTTCAACACAGAGAGCATCCCTAAGTTCATTGTTGATGCAAAGGGTGTGTTAAATCTGCTTGGAGAAACAGGAGTCCTGGCAAATGTTCACGAACTCAACCTGTTCTCATTCCTTCTGTTACGACTGCACCGCCAAACACGCAACAACCCAAATACAATAAAAACACAAAACCATCGCATGCCCCGGCATCAGCTGCAATTCCACACTCGATCCCAACACGTTGAGACTAATCATTCCTCGAGAGACTCTCATCAAGTGGGATGAATTCCTATGCGAATCCCTGATTCCTGAATTCCACAAGTTGTACTGTCCCTTTACCGATTGTTCGGTTCTACTAATCAATGATGACACCAGCAATGGTGTTACGAAAATCAACTGTCCAATATGCCGACGATAGTTTGCAGGGTCCCATGGCACTCAAAGTTGAGCTGCAAGGAGTTTGGGAAACAAAAAGGAAAAAACGGTGATGTGATGGCAGTGGCGCTTGCGAAGAAGAAAAAGTGGAGGAAATGCCCGAACTGTAACTTCTTTGTGGGAAAGGCGGAGGGGTGTGTGCATATAATGTGTAGGTGTAAGTAGGAGTTATGTTATACTTGTGGAGCCAAGTGGGTCATAGTCATTATGGGTGCAGGCGTCGAAATGGTGTTGAACTGATGCATATACAGGAGAAGTAAAACACGATATTGGTTATATAAGTATTGTTACGTACTCAGTCAAACCATCCAAGAACCCAGTAAATGACTAATATACCGTTTTTCTATTGCAGTTTGCATCCCTGTGGTCCCATTATATTACAATCACCCATCACCATCATTATCACCACCCACCACCATTATCGTCATCACTATATCATGCCCGCGATTTGAATACACATGTGTAAAAAAAACAGTTTCAACCTGTTAATGGGATTTCATGAACGCATGTATATCCTTAAAAGAACCATATACATTAGATTCAACAATTAAAATCTACATTCAACTAGATTCAACGATATCATTAAATTATACATTATAACAATTGTTCGCAATTCCCAAATATACATTAGATTCAAAAATTAAAATACTACACCAGCCAAACAGCAAAAACTTTATGATCTGAAGAAGTTTAGTTGAAATTTTAACAATCAAGAGAAGTGAAACATACTTTAAAATAACGGGAACAGAGAACAACTAGTACTTTATTCGTCTGATGGACGGGAGCATTAACGTCATAATGTCATTACTACATCACATCATATTAGCAACAAAATCATTTTGCTTAAATAAAAATGAAAAACAAACATAAAAACATCTTTCTTCTCATTCGTATCAAAAATAATAATTGTTTATCAACTTCATAGAATTCTCCAATGATTTCAATGTAAGGATATTACAATTTCACATCAAATAAATATTGTGATACATTATGTGAATCAGGTAAACAGTGCCTCATCCCAAAGAATCATCAACCAACTTATCTTTAAACGGAATTCCTAAAAGCCATTGGGACACAACCTAAATATATCATGATAAAAAAATATGCAATGATAAAGAAACATATTATATATTTTATAATATTAAGTTACAAATTACATTACATATACAATGATAAATAAAAATATATTACAATTAATATATAAAAAATATGAAAAAAATACAAATAACAAATAAATTTACCTGCCTTCACTAAAAAGACCAACCTAAATACAATCAGTGACTGTAAATATCTACAAAGACCAACCTTAAGAATTTTAACCCCATTCCTTTCCTGACAACTACAGAATAGGCTTGATTTACCTCATGAAGCACAACATCAGCAGAACAGCAACAAAGAATATCCACTTCTTCCTGTGTTTCATGCAACCAAACATGCCATTAGTAACTTAAGACATATATGAAATTATGAATAAAATTAAGGTAGAAATGTGCACTAAGGCTACAACTTTAAGTTAGGAAAACCATATCATTAGGATTAATCACGAAAATCCAAAATTCAAGCGGATTACGTATGAATCGAATTAAACGGTTAACAAATTGAGAACGAAGATGAGTTAGCACTATTCCTGGTGCTAAATTGCTTAATCTATTTTCTTAATTTTCTCCGTACCTATCAACTTCACTTGTTGACCAATAATCCAAACTGACCCGTTTCCTCACAAATGGGTTAAAAGTGTCACTTTTTGTCACTTGAGCATAAAAGATTTCCAGTAATTGTAAACTAAATAAAGATGTTTAAATAATATAACTTTAGTTACTTGCCAATCATCTAACAAATACACATACCGCTCTTCTCCATATTCCTCATCTAGTAAGCTTAAAACCTGCACATGGTATCGTATTATAAATAAACTCAAAACACACTTGAATAAAATTGGTAAGGAAAATATTTCAGAAGCAAACCTTTGAAGTGCGCTAAGATCCATTTGAACCAACAAACTGCTTCTCTGATACCTAAAGCATTTAATGGTGGATCACAACTGAATAAATTAATAATTAAAACTTGATGCTTTTTGGGTTAGTACAAGAACTCAATGTTTTTGTTTAGATAGAGTTTTGGGTAGTGTGTATAAGATGAATTAAAGTTGGTTGATGGCATATTGTTGTAGCATGGATTGAATGATCAGCAGGTACATAATGATGGCCCCCTCGAGAGTTGCGGGTCCTTGTCGCTACAGCTCATGCTCAAAAGTCCTCCTCAGACACGAGTCCTAGTCGTTGCAATGCGGGCTTCACTTCTTGCGCGATTTGCACATATAATACCTTCAGCTTTGAGGAACAGAAAGAAAAGGGTACCTACATATAGACTCAACTGTCATCAGTACATGCAACATACTATCTGAATCATAACCTTGTATCAACTGAGATGTTCCAATCGAGTCAATCGCTTACTTTAACTGAAGGCCAGCAAATCACGCGATTGCTAGTTTTAAAAACTTAAAAAACAAAACTAAACCACATTGAGTGGATCGAATCTATATAGCAATGATTCTCAAGAACAATAAATAGAGGTATTATCCAGACATGTAAAATTACCAGACATTCCGGCCATGAGACACCTACCAACGGTCTTAGTCACTGACGGAAATAACTCTGCACAAACACACTCACCAACTAAACACAATAAACATAAAGCATAAAAGCAACAATCAACAACCAAATGCAACAATAGACAACAAAATTTTCAAAAAATCAAAACCTATAAAACATGAGCAGCGGTAGAACCTTCCTATTGAATATGATCACAGAGAGGGAGGTGAGGTTACAATCGAGTGCCGAAAGTTCGTCGCGGGTGCGGCCATTATCAGAGTGGTGGTGTGATGGTTGCCGGTTCATTTCTGTGGCTGTGTGGTGATCATCGTACGATTGTAGGTGGTGATGGTTAGGGTTATCTTTGACGGTGGGGAGATTAGAGTTAAAGAGGAGTTCCAGGAAATGCAGAGTGGAATATAAAAGGAGTGTAGAAGCAGGACATGGGAGGAGTGTAATTCCGAGTTTATAGAGAAAAGCGTAGCAAACTGCAAACCTTCACCAAAAAAATAGCTGCGAATAATTTGGGTACGTGAGAGTTTTGAAGAGGCTTAACTGCTACTTCTAGAAGAAAACGTATCCCAACTGCTTCTACTTCTAGAAGGAATTTCTGATTTTGAATGGCTGTAATTTTATCCAGATTAATTAATCTAAAGTTTGAGATTTTTTGTTAACTTTAAGGGGAACATAATAATATAATAATAATAATATAATAATAATAATAATAAGATGAAGTGAAATTATGGGATGATTCATAGGAGGAAGTGCGGTTTTAAAATGCTATCAACGTCCCTACCATCTTCGGCTCCGACAACAACACATTATTAATTGTGAATATTGTTAACGGTTGTGCATTTGATGCATCTATGAATGTGTGTCTATATTGTTAATATACCTACAATTATAATTATAAGTTGCATGATACAATTATAAGTTGCTTGAAGTGTATCAGGCTGTTTCATGGCAGCTTTCTATTTGTTAATTTTTTTAATAAGTTTTTGCTTATTTTAACTTTTAATCTTTAAGATTTAGTATTTACATTTATAATCTTTTAACTTTCTAAAATTTATATATTCATCTTTTACGTCCTTATATTTATGTATGTGTCGGTATATATTCAGGTTGATTATGGTTTTTTTTAGTAACTTTTTCTTTATTTTTAGCTTTTACCCTTCAACCTTTAATATTGACAGTTACAACCCTTCAATTTTATAAAAGCTTTATAATTATTTTTTACGTGTTTATATTTATGTATATGTTGGTATAAATTCAACTTGATTACGTTTCTTTGAAAATAGGTAAGCTCAGATATAATATGTTTTTTTGCTTTTTTTTTGTATGTTTTTCAGTTAATCTACGTTTTGGCATAAATTTAGTTTTAAAACAAGTCGGGTCAATTATAATATGTTACATTAGACTTTATAAACTGGCTTATTTTACATTTCGGTCCCATTGCAAAGCCTGGTACCATTTTCAACTTAAAGAAACATACTTTTTTACTTATTTTTATGTAGTATCGTTATAAGATTAGGTTGGTGTTCATATCTTTCACAAAAAAGTCGAGCCATGACGTTTCCTTGCTTATTTTTATGTACATATTCAGTTTATCTACGTTTTGACGTAACTTTTGTTTAGAAACGTTTCAGGTCTTTACTACACAAATCCGAGTTACTTTACATTTGGACCCCTTGCTATTGGTTAGTTTTTTTTCCTTTTAGTAAGTTTTTGCTTATTTTAACTTTTAACATTTAGTATTTGGACTTATAACTCTTCAACTTTCTAAAATCTATATAATCATCTTTTAAGTGCTTATATTTACGTATGTGTCGGTATAAATTCAGGTTGATTACTTTTTTTTTTGTCTTTTAGAAAGTTTTTCTTTATTTTAACCTTTACCCTTCAACATTTAGTATTGGCAGTTACAACCCTTCAACTTTCTAAAAACTTTATACCTATTTTTACGTGTTTATATTTATATATATGTCGGTATAAATTCAACTTGATTATGTTTTTTTTGAAAATTGGTAGGCTCAGATATAATATTTTTTTTTTGTTACGTTATCAGTTAATCTACGTTTTTTTGCATAAATTTAGTTTTAAAACAAATTGGGTCAATTATAATATGTGTGACATCCCGGTTTTTCAGATATCTTAAACGCACTACTTCATGGTTATTCTTTCCTACGTTAAATTGATTCGGAGACTTAAATTGCAGGCTCGAAATAATTACGATAATTTCGTGAACTTGTCAAATGAATTACGTACTATGTGTATTAAACTTTTATAAGTTGGTGAATTATTATGTGATGTTCGATTTCGTGATTTGTTTTAGTTATGAAATATATATAGTAAATATATAAACGAATCGAACCGAACCGCGACACGAGCCGGCCTCATTCCCTTGCGACTCAAGGAGTTAACCAAACTTGAGGACCAAGTGTTAAACCCAAACCGCCCCACCCAAACCCTTTCGGCCGCGAGCACACACCCAACCGCAACCCTTCCCTTTTTCCTTTCACCTTTTTGCGCTATATATACACATACATGCATGAGCCTTTCTTCACAAAACAAAACACAAAAAAAAACCCTAGTTGAGAAAACAGCCGACGGCAGCCCCTCATTCATCTTCCAGTCGCAAGACAGCCTTGTTACACTCTTCTTGAATCGCGGCAGCCCTCCCCTCACCATTCTTCTTCTCGGTCGCAAGTCTCGCCAACATCCGAATCAGTCCCATCTAGTTCTCGGCTCATTAATCCTATTGTTAAGGTTAGAATTTTATGTTATTTCGCTAATCATACTTGGGTCATGAATTATGGATCGTGTGTGTATGTAATGATGGAAAGTATTAGGATGGTAATCGGCTGATTTGGCTAGTTTGCAAGTTTGATGTTTTTCGGAATCTAGAAACATAGGCTGCGTTTTGTTTGATAAAAACTATAGATTATGATTAGGGTTTGCATGGGTATGATATATATGATAGTATATGATTGGAAATTCTGTTCTTGATCGCATATGTTCAATGTATCGATGGTTTAAGCGAGTTAGATTGTGATAAAGTGCTGAATCAGAATGCTGAATGGTGGTTACAGCCAACTTCAACTGGCTGTAACTTGGTTATTATTTATCGAAAAACGGATTTTCTGAAGTCTAAAACGTAGAGTTTTGAAAAACGATTCTAATGGCGCTGGATTCATATTTTTCTGAAGTCGTTTGATATTTTTAAGTGGCCAATTAAGTTCAGTAACTAAAGCTGTGAAAATCCTGAAAATTTGTTAGTTGTTTATCGAGTTGGATTTAATAATCTGTAGGGAGTCGAATCATGAAATTTGTACAGCAACTAGATATGGAAATTTCCGGGCAACTCCCACTGGAATTTTGTTAATTGGACGAACGGTGATTTTTAAATGAATTCTTCCGCGGACTGCAGTCAGAAAGCGACGAATCTGACTGCAGCCTAGTATATTAATATTTATGAATAATTGGTAAAGTGTTAGGACTTGAAAAATTTATATAAAATTCTACATTATAGTTGTCACCTTCTGTAAAATAATTGGAATTTTTGGAACGTTGGAACTATTTTATAAAAATCCTCGAAAACAGCCTAATTATGAGTATATAAGCTGAAACTTGATAACTTGCGAATATGTGCACCAAAGTGTTGCATGGATTGAATTGTGTTCATGATAAATTGTTTTGATCACTTTGTTAATATGATGATACTTGCATGCATGTTTGAGTGTTAGGATTTGTGATTGTGTGTACCGCTTTGTGCGTAAATTATGTGTAGGATTTGTATTGGTGTGTTCACACACTAACTTGAAATCAATTGACTTGTTAGGACGCAATTAGCGGTCCCATCATTTGCAACTTCTGTGTTACACTAACCGAGCAACTAAAGGTGAGTTCACGGCCCCTAACTTTATCCGGTTTTAAACAACAGGGGGAGAAACATGTATACACTCTTCAACTCAATCTCTTTACGTTATACGAAATTAACGTCATTAAACTATTCGGTAACTAAGTTAATGTTAATGTACGTTATGGTCACTAAGCAGCTATATCACACAAGTCCTCGACAATCTCTCGGATCGTTAGTATTGGGTTTAGATAGCGGGGAAATTATAAGTAGTACTACTGGGCCCGACAAGCCCCATCCGAGCTAGTCGCGCTAGCCGACCGGGTATGGTCAACGGGTGAATAATTTGGCCTAACTTCGCCATGGTCAGTGATAGGCCTGGCAACACGGAGGCACAACAGTCAGCTTCGATCGCGAACACTTACGTGACATAACTTTAGGCTAGCTACCTATATATATTAACATTGAACTTAATTACGAATCAACAATATTATCCCGGGTTAGGGATAATGGAACCAACAACGATATTATTCCGGGTTAGGAATAATGGAGCCTCATTATTATTCCGGGAAAGGAATAATGGGACTATCGGTATTATTCCGGGTAAGGAATAATGGAACTATCAGTATTATTCCGGGTTGGGAATAATGGAACTAAATCGTTATCCCGGGTTAGGGATAACGGGGGAAACAAACTTATAACCGAACAAACGAATTTATGAAAACCTGTGAACTCACTCTTCTTTAATGTTGACACTTGTTTCTTTACATGTTTCTCAGGACGCTTGGAGCTCTAGGTGCACTCACTTGCATTAATCAAGACATCTTTTATCGAGTCTCATTTACAAACATTGTTTTGGGTTTTTCTTTAGTTTTGGCGTTTGTGTTGGCGCCCATTCCTCTACTTCATTTTTATGCTTCCGCTCAACTTTATAAACTAATGCTTCCGCTAAACATTGAAAACTAACTAAGACAATATAAAATCTTCTATGAATGGTTAAACAAATGATTTTGGAAAACGTATTATCAAATCATATAGAGTCGTTCGACGTACTAGTGTCTCAGATTCTGGTTTGTTCACACGCCTCGCGGTAAAACTCTGCAAGTGGAAATTGAGGGTGTGACAGATTGGTATCAGAGCCACTAGCTATAGAGAACCAGGTTTGCATTAAAAGTAGACCTAAACTATAGCTGATTACACGACACTAGACGTAGTTTGGCACCGAACTGTTATATCTTGTTATGTGATGTACCACAACTGTGTTATGTAAAATATGAATGCATAGTAAGAAATGAATGCAACTCGTAACTAACTACACAACCTAACAGGCAATGTCATCATCATCATCATCATCCGACAAACTTTCACAACCAAGGGCGCCAGGAAAGGCACCTATGGTGGAACCCTTACCATCTTATGGCGTGGAGACACGCTCAGCTGCGAGAAAAAGGCTCGCTCTAGGGGAGGAGTCGTCATCACGCCCAACCATCGCTGTGCCGGTCGAACCGGTTAACTCGGTAGAAGTAGGGAACGACCTACTTAGAGATATGATACGGAAACAACAAGAACAATTAGAAAGAATGCATGAAACCATCCTAGCACAGGGATGGATGATACGACAATTGACAGGTAAGACTGGATCGCTCGAGGAAGAGCAACATACGAGTAAGATAGCTCGTAACACTTTAGCTAGAGATCTTCGTGCTGAGCAGATAAGGGCTGACTGGCTAGAAGACAGAGTTCTTGAGTCTAGCTGGAGAATTCAAGAACTAGAACAGAATCAGGCACCTGTACCGGTACCTGCACCAGCACCGGCCCCTCCAGTGCCGGTAGAGGAGGATCCGGAAGAGGATCCAGAGGAGGATCCGGAAGAGGATCCAGAGGAGGATCCAGAAGAGGATCCAGAGGAGGATCCGGAGGAAGACCCAGCTTTAGAGGCTGGAAACGCCGCGGAGGATGACGGTAACGATAGTGATTTGGGGGATGGAGACGTAGAAGACTGACACGTCTCGCTTATTTTATTTACTTTCCTTCAGTCTATTTATTTTCCCACTTATGTTCAAACTTGAGACTTTATAGTAAACTGATACGTTTGGTTGGCACTTTGTAAGACGTTGAAACTTTATTTGATTGAATATTTCTTTTGACTGTTTATTTTATTTGGATTGACGTAATCTGAGAAATTATTTAAGTATGAAATAGGATAACTATATTGGATATATAGACTTATCGGTGTGTGTTTATGTTGTCTTACGAAGATCTAAATGGCAACTGGACGTCGCGGAAACCTTAACATGACGCCCGAAGAATTAGCTGCAATGATCCAAGAGCACGTGAATGCAGCTCTAGCGGGTGTTCAGAACCAACCGGCAGGTAACCATTATTAAATTTTCATGTGAAAATCTAATAGTTGGGCTAGTAGAATTCCTCGCTGACTACCTGTCCTCTGTCAGCAGGAGGGGGTCTTAACCCCTACAAGATGTTTCTCGACGCGAAGCCGAGCAAATTCACGGGGGCAGAAGGACCCATAGGACTGGTGCGCTGGATCGAAAAATCTGAATCAGTATTTGAAATGTGCAACTGTCTGGAGGCCAACAAGGTCAAGTATGCAGCCTCAACATTGGAAGATGGGGCACTAACTTGGTGGAATGCACAAGTCCAAACGCGTGGACTTATTGCTGCAAATGCAATGGCCTGGGCCGAGTTTAAGGCCCTAATCAAAGAGGAGTACTGTCCGCGAGACAGAGTGCAACAGTTGGAGCAAACATTATGGAACCACAAGATGGTGGGATCTGAAATCGAAGCATACACAGCGAAACATCACGACTTGGTATTTCTATGTCCCGATCTGGCCAACACTGTGGAGAAACGACTCGAGTTCTACCTTGGGGGTCTGGTCCCTGAGATTCAGGGTATGGTAATGGCTAGTAACCCTGCGTCTGAACATCAAGCAATCAGGTTGGCGCACAAACTCACCGATAAGGCGGTGGAAAAAAGAAGTTGCCAACTCGGGGTACAACTGAAGTTGCCCCTGATAATAAAAGAAAGTTTGAAGATTCGTCCGTTCGACAGTCTTCGTCATCCCAGCCACAACAGGGGAACCAGAAACGGTTCAATACCTACAACAGCCACCGGGGTCACAATAATCAGCCCGCCAACAACAACCAGAACGCAAGCGGCTATGTAGGTCGAAAGCCGCAGTGCAATCGCTGTAATCTTCATCATCACGGCCCTTGTGCCGGAAATCGCTGCCAACGATGTGGCAAAGTGGGACATGCGGCAAAGGATTGTCGCGGGGAAATCATGTCCCGACAAAACCAAAATCAACCCCAGGGCCAGCAGCAGGGTGTTAACCGGGGATGCTATCAGTGTGGTAGCACTGCCCACAGCTGCGTAACAACAACAACAATGGTGGGAACAACCACAACCACAATAACCACAACAACAACAATAACAACAACAATAATGGAAATGGTGGCACAGGAGGTGCCAAAGGTCGCGCATTTACGCTGGGCCGCGGAGAGGCCAGAAATGATTCGAACGTGGTCACCGGTAAGTTTCCCCTTGCTACTGTGCTTTTTGATACGGGTGCGGATAGGAGTTTTATATCTGAGCCTTTTAGGAAGAACCTAAATCTCACGTCTAAACCCTTAGAGACCCCTTATATCATAGAACTAGCCGATGGTAAATCTGTAGATGTGACCCATATAGTATCCGGCTGTCAACTCAAACTCGCGGGTCACACCTTTACCATTGATCTGATGACAACTACCCTGGGTAGTTTTGACGTAGTAGTCGGAATGGACTGGCTATCCGACGTCCGAGCTGAAGTTCTCTGTTTCGAAAAATCTATCCGTATTCCGCTCACTAACGACGAAATCTTGACGGTGCAAGGCGAGAAGGCAGGCGCCGTCACAAACATCATCTCTTACATGCAAGCGCAGAAGTATCTTCGGAGGAAGAACTCTTTCGCTTTACTGGCACTACCATTAGTTGAATTTTCGTACAACAACAGCTATCATTCGAGCATCGGCATGGCACCTTTTGAAGCCTTATATGGTCGAAAGTGCCGATCTCCTGTATGTTGGCACGAAATTGGGGAAGCACAAATTACTGGTCCAGAATTGATCCAAGAAACCACAGATAAGATCCATCAAGTTCGAAACAATCTTCTAGCGGCTCAAAGTCGTCAAAAGAGTTATGCAGATAAACGACGGAAGCCCTTAGAGTTTAACATTGGTGATCATGTGCTTTTAAAAGTATCACCGTGGAAGGGAGTAGTTCGTTTTGGTCAAAAGGGGAAGCTAGCACCACGTTACGTAGGACCTTTCAAGATACTCGAAAGAGTAGGTCCTGTAGCATACAAGCTTGACCTACCAGAAGAACTCAACAGGATTCATCCCACATTCCACGTGTCGAACTTGAAGAAGTGCCTCGCTGATGAGAATCTCCATATTCCGCTGGAAGATATTCACATTGATGAATCTATGCATTTTATTGAAAGACCAGTGGAGATCATGGACTACGGGGAGAAGCGTATTCGACGAAGTCGCATTCCAATTGTTAGGGTACGCTAGGAGTCGAAACGGGGACCTGAGTTTACTTGGGAACGTGAAGACTCAATGCGTGAAAAATACCCGCATCTTTTTCCTACTACTTCAACTACTTAAATTTCGGGACGAAATTCCTAAAGTAGGGGATACTGTAACATTTGTAAAAATCGGGTTTTCAAAACCCGCTCCGTTTTGTAATCAAGTACCAAGTTATAAAAGTTACATTAAATATTTATGATTATTTTGAGTTAAAACAATACATAATTAATAAATAAACTAACTATAAAAATTATTTTTGATAAAAAGTTAAAACAAAATAAATAAAAAAATTACGAAGCTGCCGGGACTCGAACCCGGGTCAGCCGGTTACACATCAAGCCTTAACGCACACTCTCAAGACCACTCCGCCACTTGTTTGTTTTCTGTCATGTTTAGGAAACAAATAATTTTTATGGACTAAGGTAAATCAATCGATTTTACACATTGTAACTGAAACCGGTTATCAATCACCCATATCGATTTGGATACTCTCGATTCAGCGAGTATAACCGATAAACGGACGATTTCAATCAATGCTGCCATGAATGGAACTTGAATTCGGAAGTAGATCGGTTTAATAACCGAAAGTCTTCAATTCTCGGACTACTTCAATCATAGACTCTTCCTGCGACTCAAAACACTCCGCAAAGCTTCCAATTTCATTTCCGCAACCTTACAGTCCACTGGAGAAGCTTAAATCTAATCGCCGGAAAAATTCTGCAAGTCGCCGGAAAACCGGGACTCACATCCATACGGTATTTTCTCCGACTCTTTCTGTTTCAATCATGTGATTAATCAGTCACTAACACAACTCCACCATCAGAATCGATCCTAATCAACGTTTATCGAAAATCTTACCTTCGCCGGAAAACTCCTGAAACTGCCGGAATCACACTGTGAACTGGTATGATCTCCCAAACTTCTGTTAAACCTTGTTTAAGTGACTCAACTTCTTAAATAATCGAACAACGCTGTTAATTGGTTTCAACAGCCGGAGTTCACTTTCAGTACCGACGTACCTCCGCCGGAATTCTGTGAACAACATCAATCGGTATATCTTTTTCCTTAAACTCTCTCCATTCTCTACTTTTAAATTACTGATAATGTCTGAAGAGCGTATATGTCATGAATCGGTCATAACAGTCGGAATAAGCTTGTCTGTGTAAAACCAACGAAGAAGATGAAGACGCAACATAACATAAGATTAATTAAAATCGGTATTTTAAACGGGTTAGACACACAGTCCAGCGGTGGACTGTGTGCAAAATACACACGCACGTCCCGAGTTCGATCCCTGCTACACGCACACCTTATATAATAACGCGCCTTTTTGTTTAAAAACTAAACCGGGATAACCCAGTTAGTTGTTAAGTATAATAAAAACCGAGATAATAACCAGGTTAGACACACAGTCCAGCGGTGGACTGTGTGCAACATGAACCACACGTCGCGCGTTCGAAACCCGTCACGAGCACCGGTCCGATTGAATTAAAATGTTTTTGCAAATAAAGGAAATTCGGTTAACTTGAATAAGTGTATAAATATAATTAAAAACAAGATTATTTCGGGTTAGACACGTAGCTCAGTTGGTAGAGCTGCGTGCACGCGAACGGGAGGTCTCGGGTTCGAGCCTCACCCGGCGCAGATTAATTCGCTGACCGAACCGGTCAACGGTCAACGCTGAATAAATATTTTTTTTTATTTTTATTTATTTAATTTAATTTAAAAATCAATTAAAAATACTTAAAAATAACATTTTTAAAGATAGAAAATAGCCATAAACTCACAAAAATATATCTAAAAATTTCATTAAAATCCTTAATAAAATCCATCCATTTTATATATATTTCCATTATTATTTAGGTTCGTATTCCTCGTTGATCCGCTCATCTAATTCGTGCGCATCTCACCATCTCCAATCCAACGCACCCAATGTGAGTGAATCTTACAAATTCCCCGTTTAATCACGTTTTGGGGTGTATCATGTGTCTGTGTATATGTATATTATTACTAAACCATTGTGCATACATCATATCATGAACTTGTGTACTCAGTTTGTTGCTGTTAAGTAGTTATCATTGGATGCAATTTATTATTCAGTACATGCAATTTCATAGGCCGCCGCTCCCCATTACATTATGAGCGTTGAGCATGTTCCCCATTTTATTATGCGGTTGAACCTGGCGTGCCCACATACGATCGGCTTCGTTTGATTGAGCCTTGATCGCACAGACATTTTCATTTTCAGTACATGCAATACGATCGGCTCCGTTTTATTGAGCCTTGATCGCACAGTTTCATTTATGTTATTTACAGTATGATGTTGGTATGTTCATGTATGCTGCCATGTGTTATTGTATGTTATAGTTGTGACTGCTATTTGCCATTACTTGATTATTTACATTTGCTCATCTATGATTATGCACAAATTTTCATTGATAAACTAACAATTAATTTATTAATAAATGTTTATCTAATAAGGTTCACTCGCCAACTTATGTTGACCCAAAAACTCCCATTTTACACATGATACAGGTGAAGCAGCTGCAGCTAGGAACACATAGGACTTGGACTAGAAGAATAAAACGATTTAGTGTGGGATTGTTATGCTTGCTTATTTTCATTGTATTGAATGAACATGTTTGGATTTTTGAAATGTAACTTTGACTTTATTAAATATGAAACATATTAGTAAATGTCATGAGCTTTGGTGATAACCCAATTATGCCCCGACTCTTATTCCGCTGCGGGTCGGGGTGTGACATAGCGCTTCGCCATGGGGAGCTCCAGTCCTTTTTGTCAAGAAGAAGGACGGGACCTTCCGCATGTGCATCGACTACAGGGAACTCAACAAGGTTACTGTCAAGAACCGATACCCGTTACCTCGCATCGACGATCTCTTTGACCAACTTCAAGGGTCAAGCTACTACTCCAAGATTGACCTACGGTCCGGTTACCACCAGTTACGCGTCAGGGAGGAGGATATCGCTAAGACGGCATTTCGTACTCGGTATGGCCATTATGAGTTCTTGGTCATGCCCTTCGGTCTCACCAACGCACCCGCGGTGTTCATGGACCTCATGAACCGTGTGTGTAAACCATACCTCGACAAGTTTGTCATTGTATTCATCGATGACATACTCATCTACTCTAAAAGTGAAGAAGAACATGCTGAACATCTACGATTACTGCTAGGATTACTTCAACAGGAGAAACTATATGCCAAGCTTTCGAAGTGTGATTTCTGGATTCGGGAAGTTCAGTTTCTCGGGCATATCGTAAATGAAAAGGGTATCTACGTCGACCCTGCCAAGATTGAAGCTATCAAAAACTGGGAAGCACCCAGGACACCGACGGAGATCCGCCAATTTTTGGGTTTGGCTGGTTACTACAGACGTTTCATCGAGGGATTTTCAAAGATCGCGCAACCGCTTACTACCCTCACCCAGAAAGGCATCAAGTATGCTTGGGGTGACAAGCAGGAAGCGGCATTTCAATTGCTGAAACAGAAACTTTGCAGTGCACCCATTCTGTCCTTGCCGGAAGGGACAGATGATTTTGTAGTATATTGTGATGCTTCCATTCAGGGATTGGGATGCGTACTCATGCAACGCGATAAGGTCATCGCGTATGCGTCCCGACAATTGAAGGTTCACGAGAAAAATTACACAACACATGACCTGGAATTGGGAGCAGTAGTGTTTGCACTTAAGATTTGGAGACACTACCTCTATGGAACGAAGTGCACAATCTTTACAGACCACAAGAGCCTCCAACACATCTTTGACCCGAAGGAGTTGAACATGCGACAGCGTCGCTGGGTCGAACTCTTAAATGATTATGAGTGTGCCATTCGGTATCACCGGGTAAAGCTAACGTGGTAGCTGATGCCCTCAGTAGGAAGGAACACTTGAAACCTCATCGGGTACGAGCACTAAAGCTCACTATTCATTCGGGGTTACCCGAACAGATACGCGACACGCAGTTAGAAGCAGTTAAGGAAGAAAACATCAAGGCCGAATCGGTGGGAAAAATGGAACGCGATTGGGAAGTAAAACCCAATGGAGCCCGGTATTTCATGAATCGCATATGGGTACCTCTCTACGGAGACCTCAGAGAGCTAGTCATGGACGAAGCTCACAAATCCCGATACTCTGTCCATCCTGGTTCGGATAAGATGTATCAAGACCTTAAAGCTGCGTATTGGTGGCCCAACATGAAAGCTGATATAGCCACCTACGTGAGCAAGTGTTTGACTTGTGCAAAAGTCAAGGTAGAGTATCAGAAACCATCGGGGTTACTTCAACAACCTGAGATCCCAGTGTGGAAATGGGATCAGATCTCGATGGACTTCATCACTAAACTCCCGCGAACTTTGGGTGGTTGCGATACCATCTGGGTGATTGTGGATCGTTTAACTAAGTCCGCACACTTCCTAGCTATTAAAGAAACAGATAAGATGGAGAAGTTGACTCGCATCTACATTAAGGAAGTAGTTTCTCGGCACGGAGTGCCAACGTCCATCATCTCAGACATAGATGCTCGCTTCACGTCCAACTTTTGGCAGTCACTTCAGAAAGCGTTGGGAACACGCTTAGATATGAGCACAGCTTATCACCCTCAGACCGATGGTCAAAGCGAAAGGACCATACAGACCTTGGAAGACATGCTTAGGGCATGCGTAGTAGACTTCGGGAATAGTTGGGAAATCCACCTGCCTTTAGTGGAATTCTCGTATAACAACAGTTACCATACGAGTATATCGGCAGCACCGTTTGAGGCATTATACGGTCGTAAATGTAGATCACCGATCTGTTGGGCAGAAGTCGGTGACAGTCAACTCACAGGCCCTGAGTTGATACTTGAGGCTACTGAAAAGATTGTACAAATCAGAAACCGCATGGCGGTGGCACGAGATCGACAGAAAAGCTACGCTGATCAACGACGCAAACCGCTCGAATTTCAAGTAGGCGACCGCGTCCTACTGAAGGTGTCACCCTGGAAGGGTGTAATCCGCTTCGGAAAATGGGGCAAACTAAACCCACGGTACGTAGGTCCGTTTGTGATCTTGAAACGTATTGGACCCGTAGCTTATCAATTAGACCTTCCTGCTGAACTCAGTGGAGTTCACAACGTGTTTCACGTGTCAAATCTGAAGAAGTGTCTATCAGATGAAACTCTAGTCATTCCATTGGATGAGATTCAAGTGGATGAACAACTGCACTTTGTGGAACAACCTATCGAGATCATGGATCGTGAGATCAAGACTCGAAGGCACAGCAAGATTCCGATCGTTAAGGTTCGTTGGGACTCTAAGCGTGGACCGGAGTTCACGTGGGAAAGAGAGGACCAAATGAAAAGCAAATACCCACACCTCTTCGCAGCTGAGCAGCAAACTAACGATACCAGTAACTAAATTTTCGGGACGAAAATTCTTTCAACATGGGGATGATGTGACAACCTGGAAAATTCTCATAATTTCGCATACCATTGTTAACTAAATCCTTGTGCATGGCACTTGGGAATCTTTGTGCATGGCACTTGGGAATTTCTTGTAATTTCGCGTACCATCGGTAACGAACTAAATCTTTGTGCGTGGCACTCTAAACATGTACGCTGCATTCTAAACCGCGTTTACTCAATTTTCGGGACGAAAATTCTTTCAACATGGGGATAATGTGACATCCCGGTTTTTCAGATATCTTAAACGCACTACTTCATGGTTATTCTTTCCTACGTTAAATTGATTCGGAGACTTAAATTGCACGCTCGAAATAATTATGATAATTTCGTGAACTTGTCAAACGAATTACGTGCTATGTGTATTAAACGTTTATAAGTTGGTGAATTATTATGTGATGTTCGATTTCGTGATTTGTTTTAGTTATGAAATATATATATAGTAAATATATAAACGAATCGAACCGAACCGCGACACGAGCCGGCCTCATTCCCTTGCGACTCAAGGAGTTAACCAAACTTGAGGACCAAGTGTTAAACCCAAACCGCCCCACCCAAACCCTTTCGGCCGCGAGCACACACCCAACCGCAACCCTTCCCTTTTTCCTTTCACCTTTTTGCGCTATATATACACATACATGCATGAGCCTTTCTTCACAAAACAAAACACAAAAAAAACCCTAGTTGAGAAAACAGCCGACGGCAGCCCCTCATTCATCTTCCAGTCGCAAGACAGCCTTGTTACACTCTTCTTGAATCGCGGCAGCCCTCCCCTCAGCCATTCTTCTTCTCGGTCGCAAGTCTCGCCAACATCCGAATCAGTCCCATCTAGTTCTCGGCTCATTAATCCTATTGTTAAGGTTAGAATTTTATGTTATTTCGCTAATCATACTTGGGTCATGAATTATGGATCGTGTGTGTATGTAATGATGGAAAGTATTAGGATGGTAATCGGCTGATTTGGCTAGTTTGCAAGTTTGATGTTTTTCGGAATCTAGAAACATAGGCTGCGTTTTGTTTGATAAAAACTATAGATTATGATTAGGGTTTGCATGGGTATGATATATATGATAGTATATGATTGGAAATTCTGTTCTTGATCGCATATGTTCAATGTATCGATGGTTTAAGCGAGTTAGATTGTGATAAAGTGCTGAATCAGAATGCTGAATGGTGGTTACAGCCAACTTCAACTGGCTGTAACTTGGTTATTATTTATCGAAAAACGGATTTTCTGAAGTCTAAAACGTAGAGTTTTGAAAAACGATTCTAATGGCGCTGGATTCATATTTTTCTGAAGTCGTTTGATATTTTTAAGTGGCCAATTAAGTTCAGTAACTAAAGCTGTGAAAATCCTGAAAATTTGTTAGTTGTTTATCGAGTTGGATTTAATAATCTGTAGGGAGTCGAATCATGAAATTTGTACAGCAACTAGATATGGAAATTTCTGGGCAACTCCCACTGGAATTTTGTTAATTGGACGAACGGTGATTTTTAAATGAATTCTTCCGCGGACTGCAGTCAGAAAGCGACGAATCTGACTGCAGCCTAGTATATTAATATTTATGAATAATTGGTAAAGTGTTAGGACTTGAAAAATTTATATAAAATTCTACATTATAGTTGTCACCTTCTGTAAATAATTGGAATTTTTGGAACGTTGGAACTATTTTATAAAAATCCTCGAAAACAGCCTAATTATGAGTATATAAGCTGAAACTTGATAACTTGCGAATATATGCACCAAAGTGTTGCATGGATTGAATTGTGTTCATGATAAATTGTTTTGATCACTTTGTTAATATGATGATACTTGCATGCATGTTTGAGTGTTAGGATTTGTGATTGTGTGTACCGCTTTGTGCGTAAATTATGTGTAGGATTTGTATTGGTGTGTTCACACACTAACTTGAAATCAATTGACTTGTTAGGACGCAATTAGCGGTCCCATCATTTGCAACTTCTGTGTTACACTAACCGAGCAACTAAAGGTGAGTTCACGGCCCCTAACTTTATCCGGTTTTAAACAACAGGGGGAGAAACATGTATACACTCTTCAACTCAATCTCTTTACGTTATACGAAATTAACATCATTAAACTATTCGGTAACTAAGTTAATGTTAATGTACGTTATGGTCACTAAGCAGCTATATCACACAAGTCCTCGACAATCTCTCGGATCGTTAGTATTGGGTTTAGATAGCGGGGAAAGTATAAGTAGTACTACTGGGCCCGACAAGCCCCATCCGAGCTAGTCGCGCTAGCCGACCGGGTATGGTCAACAGGGTGAATAATTTGGCCTAACTTCGCCATGGTCAGTGATAGGCCTGGCAACACGGAGGCACAACAGTCAGCTTCGATCGCGAACACTTACGTGACATAACTTTAGGCTAGCTACCTATATATATTAACATTGAACTTAATTACGAATCAATAATATTATCCCGGGTTAGGGATAATGGAAACAACAACGATATTATTCCGGGTTAGGAATAATGGAGCCTCATTATTATTCCGGGAAAGGAATAATGGGACTATCGGTATTATTCCGGGTAAGGAATAATGGAACTATCAGTATTATTCCGGGTTGGGAATAATGGAACTAAATCGTTATCCCGGGTTAGGGATAACGGGGGAAACAAACTTATAACCGAACAAACGAATTTATGAAAACCTGTGAACTCACTCTTCTTTAATGTTGACACTTGTTTCTTTACATGTTTCTCAGGACGCTTGGAGCTCTAGGTGCACTCACTTGCATTAATCAAGACATCTTTTATCGAGTCTCATTTACAAACATTGTTTTGGGTTTTTCTTTAGTTTTGGCGTTTGTGTTGGCGCCCATTCCTCTACTTCATTTTTATGCTTCCGCTCAACTTTATAAACTAATGCTTCCGCTAAACATTGAAAACTAACTAAGACAATATAAAATCTACTATGAATGGTTAAACAAATGATTTTGGAAAACGTATTATCAAATCATATAGAGTCGTTGACGTACTAGTGTCTCAGATTCTGGTTTGTTCACACGCCTCGCGGTAAAACTCTGCAAGTGGAAATTGAGGGTGTGACAGATTGGTATCAGAGCCACTAGCTATAGAGAACCAGGTTTGCATTAAAAGTAGACCTAAACTATAGCTGATTACACGACACTAGACGTAGTTTGGCACCGAACTGTTATATCTTGTTATGTGATGTACCACAACTGTGTTATGTAAAATATGAATGCATAGTAAGAAAGGAATGCAACTCGTAACTAACTACACAACCTAACAGGCAATGTCATCATCATCATCATCATCCGACAAACTTTCACAACCAAGGGCGCCAGGAAAGGCACCTATGGTGGAACCCTTACCATCTTATGGCGTGGAGACACGCTCAGCTGCGAGAAAAAGGCTCGCTCTAGGGGAGGAGTCGTCATCACGCCCAACCATCGCTGTGCCGGTCGAACCGGTTAACTCGGTAGAAGTAGGGAACGACCTACTTAGAGATATGATACGGAAACAACAAGAACAATTAGAAAGAATGCATGAAACCATCCTAGCACAGGGATGGATGATACGACAATTGACAGGTAAGACTGGATCGCTCGAGGAAGAGCAACATACGAGTAAGATAGCTCGTAACACTTTAGCTAGAGATCTTCGTGCTGAGCAGATAAGGGCTGACTGGCTAGAAGACAGAGTTCTTGAGTCTAGCTGGAGAATTCAAGAACTAGAACAGAATCAGGCACCTGTACCGGTACCTGCACCAGCACCGGCCCCTCCAGTGCCGGTAGAGGAGGATCCGGAAGAGGATCCAGAGGAGGATCCGGAAGAGGATCCAGAGGAGGATCCAGAAGAGGATCCAGAGGAGGATCCGGAGGAAGACCCAGCTTTAGAGGCTGGAAACGCCGCGGAGGATGACGGTAACGATAGTGATTTGGGGGATGGAGACGTAGAAGACTGACACGTCTCGCTTATTTTATTTACTTTCCTTCAGTCTATTTATTTTCCCACTTATGTTCAAACTTGAGACTTTATAGTAAACTGATACGTTTGGTTGGCACTTTGTAAGACGTTGAAACTTTATTTGATTGAATATTTCTTTTGACTGTTTATTTTATTTGGATTGACGTAATCTTAGAAATTATTTAAGTATGAAATAGGATAACTATATTGGATATATAGACTTATCGGTGTGTGTTTATGTTGTCTTACGAAGATCTAAATGGCAACTGGACGTCGCGGAAACCTTAACATGACGCCCGAAGAATTAGCTGCAATGATCCAAGAGCACGTGAATGCAGCTCTAGCGGGTGTTCAGAACCAACCGGCAGGTAACCATTATTAAATTTTCATGTGAAAATCTAATAGTTGGGCTAGTAGAATTCCTCGCTGACTACCTGTCCTCTGTCAGCAGGAGGGGGTCTTAACCCCTACAAGATGTTTCTCGACGCGAAGCCGAGCAAATTCACGGGGGCAGAAGGACCCATAGGACTGGTGCGCTGGATCGAAAAATCTGAATCAGTATTTGAAATGTGCAACTGTCTGGAGGCCAACAAGGTCAAGTATGCAGCCTCAACATTGGAAGATGGGGCACTAACTTGGTGGAATGCACAAGTCCAAACGCGTGGACTTATTGCTGCAAATGCAATGGCCTGGGCCGAGTTTAAGGCCCTAATCAAAGAGGAGTACTGTCCGCGAGACAGAGTGCAACAGTTGGAGCAAACATTATGGAACCACAAGATGGTGGGATCTGAAATCGAAGCATACACAGCGAAACATCACGACTTGGTATTTCTATGTCCCGATCTGGCCAACACTGTGGAGAAACGACTCGAGTTCTACCTTGGGGGTCTGGTCCCTGAGATTCAGGGTATGGTAATGGCTAGTAACCCTGCGTCTGAACATCAAGCAATCAGGTTGGCGCACAAACTCACCGATAAGGCGGTGGAACAAAAGAAGTTGCCAACTCGGGGTACAACTGAAGTTGCCCCTGATAATAAAAGAAAGTTTGAAGATTCGTCCGTTCGACAGTCTTCGTCATCCCAGCCACAACAGGGGAACCAGAAACGGTTCAATACCTACAACAGCCACCGGGGTCACAATAATCAGCCCGCCAACAACAACCAGAACGCAAGCGGCTATGTAGGTCGAAAGCCGCAGTGCAATCGCTGTAATCTTCATCATCACGGCCCTTGTGCCGGAAATCGCTGCCAACGATGTGGCAAAGTGGGACATGCGGCAAAGGATTGTCGCGGGGAAATCATGTCCCGACAAAACCAAAATCAACCCCAGGGCCAGCAGCAGGGTGTTAACCGGGGATGCTATCAGTGTGGTAGCACTGCCCACAGCTGCGTAACAACAACAACAATGGTGGGAACAACCACAACCACAATAACCACAACAACAACAATAACAACAACAATAATGGAAATGGTGGCACAGGAGGTGCCAAAGGTCGCGCATTTACGCTGGGCCGCGGAGAGGCCAGAAATGATTCGAACGTGGTCACCGGTAAGTTTCCCCTTGCTACTGTGCTTTTTGATACGGGTGCGGATAGGAGTTTTATATCTGAGCCTTTTAGGAAGAACCTAAATCTCACGTCTAAACCCTTAGAGACCCCTTATATCATAGAACTAGCCGATGGTAAATCTGTAGATGTGACCCATATAGTATCCGGCTGTCAACTCAAACTCGCGGGTCACACCTTTACCATTGATCTGATGACAACTACCCTGGGTAGTTTTGACGTAGTAGTCGGAATGGACTGGCTATCCGACGTCCGAGCTGAAGTTCTCTGTTTCGAAAAATCTATCCGTATTCCGCTCACTAACGACGAAATCTTGACGGTGCAAGGCGAGAAGGCAGGCGCCGTCACAAACATCATCTCTTACATGCAAGCGCAGAAGTATCTTCGGAGGAAGAACTCTTTCGCTTTACTGGCACTACCATTAGTTGAATTTTCGTACAACAACAGCTATCATTCGAGCATCGGCATGGCACCTTTTGAAGCCTTATATGGTCGAAAGTGCCGATCTCCTGTATGTTGGCACGAAATTGGGGAAGCACAAATTACTGGTCCAGAATTGATCCAAGAAACCACAGATAAGATCCATCAAGTTCGAAACAATCTTCTAGCGGCTCAAAGTCGTCAAAAGAGTTATGCAGATAAACGACGGAAGCCCTTAGAGTTTAACATTGGTGATCATGTGCTTTTAAAAGTATCACCGTGGAAGGGAGTAGTTCGTTTTGGTCAAAAGGGGAAGCTAGCACCACGTTACGTAGGACCTTTCAAGATACTCGAAAGAGTAGGTCCTGTAGCATACAAGCTTGACCTACCAGAAGAACTCAACAGGATTCATCCCACATTCCACGTGTCGAACTTGAAGAAGTGCCTCGCTGATGAGAATCTCCATATTCCGCTGGAAGATATTCACATTGATGAATCTATGCATTTTATTGAAAGACCAGTGGAGATCATGGACTACGGGGAGAAGCGTATTCGACGAAGTCGCATTCCAATTGTTAGGGTACGCTGGGAGTCGAAACGGGGACCTGAGTTTACTTGGGAACGTGAAGACTCAATGCGTGAAAAATACCCGCATCTTTTTCCTACTACTTCAACTACTTAAATTTCGGGACGAAATTCCTAAAAGTAGGGGATACTGTAACATTTGTAAAAATCGGGTTTTCAAAACCCGCTCCGTTTTGTAATCAAGTACCAAGTTATAAAAGTTACATTAAATATTTATGATTATTTTGAGTTAAAACAATACATAATTAATAAATAAACTAACTATAAAAATTATTTTTGATAAAAAGTTAAAACAAAATAAATAAAAAAATTACGAAGCTGCCGGGACTCGAACCCGGGTCAGCCGGTTACACATCAAGCCTTAACGCACACTCTCAAGACCACTCCGCCACTTGTTTGTTTTCTGTCATGTTTAGGAAACAAATAATTTTTATGGACTAAGGTAAATCAATCGATTTTACACATTGTAACTGAAACCGGTTATCAATCACCCATATCGATTTGGATACTCTCGATTCAGCGAGTATAACCGATAAACGGACGATTTCAATCAATGCTGCCATGAATGGAACTTGAATTCGGAAGTAGATCGGTTTAATAACCGAAAGTCTTCAATTCTCGGACTACTTCAATCATAGACTCTTCCTGCGACTCAAAACACTCCGCAAAGCTTCCAATTTCATTTCCGCAACCTTACAGTCCACTGGAGAAGCTTAAATCTAATCGCCGGAAAAATTCTGCAAGTCGCCGGAAAACCGGGACTCACATCCATACGGTATTTTCTCCGACTCTTTCTGTTTCAATCATGTGATTAATCAGTCACTAACACAACTCCACCATCAGAATCGATCCTAATCAACGTTTATCGAAAATCTTACCTTCGCCGGAAAACTCCTGAAACTGCCGGAATCACACTGTGAACTGGTATGATCTCCCAAACTTCTGTTAAACCTTGTTTAAGTGACTCAACTTCTTAAATAATCGAACAACGCTGTTAATTGGTTTCAACAGCCGGAGTTCACTTTCAGTACCGACGTACCTCCGCCGGAATTCTGTGAACAACATCAATCGGTATATCTTTTTCCTTAAACTCTCTCCATTCTCTACTTTTAAATTACTGATAATGTCTGAAGAGCGTATATGTCATGAATCGGTCATAACAGTCGGAATAAGCTTGTCTGTGTAAAACCAACGAAGAAGATGAAGACGCAACATAACATAAGATTAATTAAAATCGGTATTTTAAACGGGTTAGACACACAGTCCAGCGGTGGACTGTGTGCAAAATACACACGCACGTCCCGAGTTCGATCCCTGCTACACGCACACCTTATATAATAACGCGCCTTTTTGTTTAAAAACTAAACCGGGATAACCCAGTTAGTTGTTAAGTATAATAAAAACCGAGATAATAACCAGGTTAGACACACAGTCCAGCGGTGGACTGTGTGCAACATGAACCACACGTCGCGCGTTCGAAACCCGTCACGAGCACCGGTCCGATTGAATTAAAATGTTTTTGCAAATAAAGGAAATTCGGTTAACTTGAATAAGTGTATAAATATAATTAAAAACAAGATTATTTCGGGTTAGACACGTAGCTCAGTTGGTAGAGCTGCGTGCACGCGAACGGGAGGTCTCGGGTTCGAGCCTCACCCGGCGCAGATTAATTCGCTGACCGAACCGGTCAACGGTCAACGCTGAATAAATATTTTTTTTTATTTTTATTTATTTAATTTAATTTAAAAATCAATTAAAAATACTTAAAAATAACATTTTTAAAGATAGAAAATAGCCATAAACTCACAAAAATATATCTAAAAATTTCATTAAAATCCTTAATAAAATCCATCCATTTTATATATATTTCCATTATTATTTAGGTTCGTATTCCTCGTTGATCCGCTCATCTAATTCGTGCGCATCTCACCATCTCCAATCCAACGCACCCAATGTGAGTGAATCTTACAAATTCCCCGTTTAATCACGTTTTGGGGTGTATCATGTGTCTGTGTATATGTATATTATTACTAAACCATTGTGCATACATCATATCATGAACTTGTGTATTCAGTTTGTTGCTGTTAAGTAGTTATCATTGGATGCAATTTATTATTCAGTACATGCAATTTCATAGGCCGCCGCTCCCCATTACATTATGAGCGTTGAGCATGTTCCCCATTTTATTATGCGGTTGAACCTGGCGTGCCCACATACGATCGGCTTCGTTTGATTGAGCCTTGATCGCACAGACATTTTCATTTTCAGTACATGCAATACGATCGGCTCCGTTTTATTGAGCCTTGATCGCACAGTTTCATTTATGTTATTTACAGTATGATGTTGGTATGTTCATGTATGCTGCCATGTGTTATTGTATGTTATAGTTGTGACTGCTATTTGCCATTACTTGATTATTTACATTTGCTCATCTATGATTATGCACAAATTTTCATTGATAAACTAACAATTAATTTATTAATAAATGTTTATCTAATAAGGTTCACTCGCCAACTTATGTTGACCCAAAAACTCCCATTTTACACATGATACAGGTGAAGCAGCTGCAGCTAGGAACACATAGGACTTGGACTAGAAGAATAAAACGATTTAGTGTGGGATTGTTATGCTTGGCTTATTTTCATTGTATTGAATGAACATGTTTGGATTTTTGAAATGTAACTTTGACTTTATTAAATATGAAACATATTAGTAAATGTCATGAGCTTTGGTGATAACCCAATTATGCCCCGACTCTTATTCCGCTGCGGGTCGGGGTGTGACATAGCGCTTCGCCATGGGGAGCTCCAGTCCTTTTTGTCAAGAAGAAGGACGGGACCTTCCGCATGTGCATCGACTACAGGGAACTCAACAAGGTTACTGTCAAGAACCGATACCCGTTACCTCGCATCGACGATCTCTTTGACCAACTTCAAGGGTCAAGCTACTACTCCAAGATTGACCTACGGTCCGGTTACCACCAGTTACGCGTCAGGGAGGAGGATATCGCTAAGACGGCATTTCGTACTCGGTATGGCCATTATGAGTTCTTGGTCATGCCCTTCGGTCTCACCAACGCACCCGCGGTGTTCATGGACCTCATGAACCGTGTGTGTAAACCATACCTCGACAAGTTTGTCATTGTATTCATCGATGACATACTCATCTACTCTAAAAGTGAAGAAGAACATGCTGAACATCTACGATTACTGCTAGGATTACTTCAACAGGAGAAACTATATGCCAAGCTTTCGAAGTGTGATTTCTGGATTCGGGAAGTTCAGTTTCTCGGGCATATCGTAAATGAAAAGGGTATCTACGTCGACCCTGCCAAGATTGAAGCTATCAAAAACTGGGAAGCACCCAGGACACCGACGGAGATCCGCCAATTTTTGGGTTTGGCTGGTTACTACAGACGTTTCATCGAGGGATTTTCAAAGATCGCGCAACCGCTTACTACCCTCACCCAGAAAGGCATCAAGTATGCTTGGGGTGACAAGCAGGAAGCGGCATTTCAATTGCTGAAACAGAAACTTTGCAGTGCACCCATTCTGTCCTTGCCGGAAGGGACAGATGATTTTGTAGTATATTGTGATGCTTCCATTCAGGGATTGGGATGCGTACTCATGCAACGCGATAAGGTCATCGCGTATGCGTCCCGACAATTGAAGGTTCACGAGAAAAATTACACAACACATGACCTGGAATTGGGAGCAGTAGTGTTTGCACTTAAGATTTGGAGACACTACCTCTATGGAACGAAGTGCACAATCTTTACAGACCACAAGAGCCTCCAACACATCTTTGACCCGAAGGAGTTGAACATGCGACAGCGTCGCTGGGTCGAACTCTTAAATGATTATGAGTGTGCCATTCGGTATCACCGGGTAAAGCTAACGTGGTAGCTGATGCCCTCAGTAGGAAGGAACACTTGAAACCTCGTCGGGTACGAGCACTAAAGCTCACTATTCATTCGGGGTTACCCGAACAGATACGCGACACGCAGTTAGAAGCAGTTAAGGAAGAAAACATCAAGGCCGAATCGGTGGGAAAAATGGAACGCGATTGGGAAGTAAAACCCAATGGAGCCCGGTATTTCATGAATCGCATATGGGTACCTCTCTACGGAGACCTCAGAGAGCTAGTCATGGACGAAGCTCCACAAATCCCGATACTCTGTCCATCCTGGTTCGGATAAGATGTATCAAGACCTTAAAGCTGCGTATTGGTGGCCCAACATGAAAGCTGATATAGCCACCTACGTGAGCAAGTGTTTGACTTGTGCAAAAGTCAAGGTAGAGTATCAGAAACCATCGGGGTTACTTCAACAACCTGAGATCCCAGTGTGGAAATGGGATCAGATCTCGATGGACTTCATCACTAAACTCCCGCGAACTTTGGGTGGTTGCGATACCATCTGGGTGATTGTGGATCGTTTAACTAAGTCCGCACACTTCCTAGCTATTAAAGAAACAGATAAGATGGAGAAGTTGACTCGCATCTACATTAAGGAAGTAGTTTCTCGGCACGGAGTGCCAACGTCCATCATCTCAGACATAGATGCTCGCTTCACGTCCAACTTTTGGCAGTCACTTCAGAAAGCGTTGGGAACACGCTTAGATATGAGCACAGCTTATCACCCTCAGACCGATGGTCAAAGCGAAAGGACCATACAGACCTTGGAAGACATGCTTAGGGCATGCGTAGTAGACTTCGGGAATAGTTGGGAAATCCACCTGCCTTTAGTGGAATTCTCGTATAACAACAGTTACCATACGAGTATATCGGCAGCACCGTTTGAGGCATTATACGGTCGTAAATGTAGATCACCGATCTGTTGGGCAGAAGTCGGTGACAGTCAACTCACAGGCCCTGAGTTGATACTTGAGGCTACTGAAAAGATTGTACAAATCAGAAACCGCATGGCGGTGGCACGAGATCGACAGAAAAGCTACGCTGATCAACGACGCAAACCGCTCGAATTTCAAGTAGGCGACCGCGTCCTACTGAAGGTGTCACCCTGGAAGGGTGTAATCCGCTTCGGAAAATGGGGCAAACTAAACCCACGGTACGTAGGTCCGTTTGTGATCTTGAAACGTATTGGACCCGTAGCTTATCAATTAGACCTTCCTGCTGAACTCAGTGGAGTTCACAACGTGTTTCACGTGTCAAATCTGAAGAAGTGTCTATCAGATGAAACTCTAGTCATTCCATTGGATGAGATTCAAGTGGATGAACAACTGCACTTTGTGGAACAACCTATCGAGATCATGGATCGTGAGATCAAGACTCGAAGGCACAGCAAGATTCCGATCGTTAAGGTTCGTTGGGACTCTAAGCGTGGACCGGAGTTCACGTGGGAAAGAGAGGACCAAATGAAAAGCAAATACCCACACCTCTTCGCAGCTGAGCAGCAAACTAACGATACCAGTAACTAAATTTTCGGGACGAAAATTCTTTCAACATGGGGATGATGTGACAACCTGGAAAATTCTCATAATTTCGCATACCATTGTTAACTAAATCCTTGTGCATGGCACTTGGGAATCTTGTGCATGGCACTTGGGAATTTCTTGTAATTTCGCGTACCATCGGTAACGAACTAAATCTTTGTGCGTGGCACTCTAAACATGTACGCTGCATTCTAAACCGCGTTTACTCAATTTTCGGGACGAAAATTCTTTCAACATGGGGATAATGTGACATCCCGGTTTTTCAGATATCTTAAACGCACTACTTCATGGTTATTCTTTCCTACGTTAAATTGATTCGAAGACTTAAATTGCACGCTCGAAATAATTATGATAATTTCGTGAACTTGTCAAACGAATTACGTGCTATGTGTATTAAACGTTTATAAGTTGGTGAATTATTATGTGATGTTCGATTTCGTGATTTGTTTTAGTTATGAAATATATATATAGTAAATATATAAACGAATCGAACCGAACCGCGACACGAGCCGGCCTCATTCCCTTGCGACTCAAGGAGTTAACCAAACTTGAGGACCAAGTGTTAAACCCAAACCGCCCCACCCAAACCCTTTCGGCCGCGAGCACACACCCAAC
Organism: Scalesia atractyloides; assembly: GCA_947069175.1. Classification (NCBI taxonomy): domain Eukaryota; kingdom Viridiplantae; phylum Streptophyta; class Magnoliopsida; order Asterales; family Asteraceae; genus Scalesia; species Scalesia atractyloides. Next base: position 13,428,537 of record CAMTDV010000012.1, on the reverse strand, counting down.
CGCAACCCTTCCCTTTTTCCTTTCACCTTTTTGCGCTATATATACACATACATGCATGAGCCTTTCTTCACAAAACAAAACACAAAAAAAACCCTAGTTGAGAAAACAGCCGACGGCAGCCCCTCATTCATCTTCCAGTCGCAAGACAGCCTTGTTACACTCTTCTTGAATCGCGGCAGCCCTCCCCTCAGCATTCTTCTTCTCGGTCGCAAGTCTCGCCAACATCCGAATCAGTCCCATCTAGTTCTCGGCTCATTAATCCTATTGTTAAGGTTAGAATTTTATGTTATTTCGCTAATCATACTTGGGTCATGAATTATGGATCGTGTGTGTATGTAATGATGGAAAGTATTAGGATGGTAATCGGCTGATTTGGCTAGTTTGCAAGTTTGATGTTTTTCGGAATCTAGAAACATAGGCTGCGTTTTGTTTGATAAAAACTATAGATTATGATTAGGGTTTGCATGGGTATGATATATATGATAGTATATGATTGGAAATTCTGTTCTTGATCGCATATGTTCAATGTATCGATGGTTTAAGCGAGTTAGATTGTGATAAAGTGCTGAATCAGAATGCTGAATGGTGGTTACAGCCAACTTCAACTGGCTGTAACTTGGTTATTATTTATCGAAAAACGGATTTTCTGAAGTCTAAAACGTAGAGTTTTGAAAAACGATTCTAATGGCGCTGGATTCATATTTTTCTGAAGTCGTTTGATATTTTTAAGTGGCCAATTAAGTTCAGTAACTAAAGCTGTGAAAATCCTGAAAATTTGTTAGTTGTTTATCGAGTTGGATTTAACAATCTGTAGGGAGTCGAATCATGAAATTTGTACAGCAACTAGATATGGAAATTTCCGGGCAATTCCCACTAGAATTTTGTTAATTGGACGAACGGTGATTTTTAAATGAATTCTTCCGCGGACTGCAGTCAGAAAGCGACGAATCTGACTGCAGCCTAGTATATTAATATTTATGAATAATTGGTAAAGTGTTAGGACTTGAAAAATTTATATAAAATTCTACAGTATAGTTTTCACCTTCTGTAAAATAATTGGAATTTTTGGAACGTTGGAACTATTTTATAAAAATCCTCGAAAACAGCCTAATTATGAGTATATAAGCTGAAACTTGATAACTTGCGAATATGTGCACCAAAGTGTTGCATGGATTGAATTGTGTTCATGATAAATTGTTTTGATCACTTTGTTAATATGATGATACTTGCATGCATGTTTGAGTGTTAGGATTTGTGATTGTGTGTACCGCTTTGTGCGTAAATTATGTGTAGGATTTGTATTGGTGTGTTCACACACTAACTTGAAATCAATTGACTTGTTAGGACGCAATTAGCGGTCCCATCATTTGCAACTTCTGTGTTACACTAACCGAGCAACTAAAGGTGAGTTCACGGCCCCTAACTTTATCCGGTTTTAAACAACAGGGGGAGAAACATGTATACACTCTTCAACTCAATCTCTTTACGTTATACGAAATTAACGTCATTAAACTATTCGGTAACTAAGTTAATGTTAATGTACGTTATGGTCACTAAGCAGCTATATCACACAAGTCCTCGACAATCTCTCGGATCGTTAGTATTGGGTTTAGATAGCGGGGAAATTATAAGTAGTACTACTGGGCCCGACAAGCCCCATCCGAGCTAGTCGCGCTAGCCGACCGGGTATGGTCAACGGGTGAATAATTTGGCCTAACTTCGCCATGGTCAGTGATAGGCCTGGCAACACGGAGGCACAACAGTCAGCTTCGATCGCGAACACTTACGTGACATAACTTTAGGCTAGCTACCTATATATATTAACATTGAACTTAATTACGAATCAACAATATTATCCCGGGTTAGGGATAATGGAACCAACAACGATATTATTCCGGGTTAGGAATAATGGAGCCTCATTATTATTCCGGGAAAGGAATAATGGGACTATCGGTATTATTCCGGGTAAGGAATAATGGAACTATCAGTATTATTCCGGGTTGGGAATAATGGAACTAAATCGTTATCCCGGGTTAGGGATAACGGGGGAAACAAACTTATAACCGAACAAACGAATTTATGAAAACCTGTGAACTCACTCTTCTTTAATGTTGACACTTGTTTCTTTACATGTTTCTCAGGACGCTAGGAGCTCTAGGTGCACTCACTTGCATTAATCAAGACATCTTTTATCGAGTCTCATTTACAAACATTGTTTTGGGTTTTTCTTTAGTTTTGGCGTTTGTGTTGGCGCCCGTTCCTCTACTTTATTTTTATGCTTCCGCTCAACTTTATAAACTAATGCTTCCGCTAAACATTGAAAACTAACTAAGACAATATAAAATCTACTATGAATGGTTAAACAAATGATTTTGGAAAACGTATTATCAAATCATATAGAGTCGTTCGACGTACTAGTGTCTCAGATTCTGGTTTGTTCACACGCCTCGCGGTAAAACTCTGCAAGTGGAAATTGAGGGTGTGACAATATGTTTTCATTAGACTTTATAAATCCGGCTTACTTTACGTTTTGGTTCCATCATCGCACGCGCTACCATTTTTAACTTAAAAAACTTATTTTATTTACTTATTTTAGTGTAGTATCGGTATAAGATCAGGTTAGTGTTCGTGTTCGATGTAAATTTCTTTCACAAAAAAGTCGAGCCATGTATAACACGTTTTCGTGCTTAGTTTTATGTACATATTCAGTTTATCTACTTTTTGACTTAACTTTTGTTTAGAAATGGTTCAGGTATTTACTATACAAATCCGAGTTACTTTACATTTGGATCCGCCGCATCGCGTGGGGAGATTTACTAATTTACTACATATACATAAATAAGCTAGAGGAATAGTGCCATGCAGCTACCTGGCACTTTCCGATTGGTCCAACCAATTTACGATTTTATCCCCAGTTTAATATTACGGTTTCGCCCTCAGTTCATATTTACGTTTTTGCCCCAACTTCAAAATAAAATTATACGTTTGCCCTCAGCTAAAAATTATGATTTTGCACTCGGTTCAAAATTACAATTTTATCCAGTTTAAATTTACAATTTTTCCGTAAGTTCAAAAATAGGTTTCCCCAGTTTAAAATAAAATTATGCTTTCGCCCCAACTCAAAATTACAATTTTGCCCTTAAATCAAAATTTTGATTTTGCGCCAAGTTCAAAATAAATTTACGGTTTTATCCCTAACTTAAATTACGATTTTGCCCTTAATTCAAATTTCAGGTTGCTGCCAGCACTCCTTCATTGTTTAGGGTATATTACAATTTTACCCCAAGTTTAAAATTATGAATTTGCCCCCGTACAAAATTACGATTTTGCACCTGGTTTGAATTTACAGTTATGCCATCGCTTTAGTTTTTGCAAATTACGATTTTTCCAAGTCAAAAATATAATTTTGCCCCAGTTCAAAATTACAATATTGCCATCATTTTACTTTTTTTTAGCAAAACTATAGAAGTGTTTTGTTTTAATTGGATGACTTGATTTAATTTTTTCGTGTCAAGGAGTTGTCTAAAACTCGCTCATTAGTCCTGAAAAATTACAGTTTTGCCCTGAGCTCAAAATTACGGTTTTGCCATCGTTTTAGTTTTTTTCTAGCAAAATTATAATAGTGTTTTTTAATTGGTTGAGACTTATTCGGCCTATCGCTTCGCAACGCACGCACGGGGATCAACTAGTTGTTTACAAGTTACAAACCCTACATGAATTTGTGAACTTTGGAGTTGTATAGAAGAGGTGTGATGTGAAGATAATTGTTAAAAGAATCTAATTGTTGAATTTGGGAGTTGTAAAGAATTGTTTATTTGTTAAGTAATAATTCAAAGAATCTAACAGTTACATGCAAGTTCATCATTTTACCCTTTAGATGGACGATCAAACAAATGTTTGACTGACCGCTTATGCAAAATAGCCTAAACCACAGTATAGCAAATTGTAATTTACTTAAATAAATTTAACACTATAACAATAGAAGGGTGATGTTCGACTACAAAGTCCATTTTTCCTATAAAGTGTCAAAGTCATAAAATTTCACAATTTCAGCTATAAAACACACTCAAACCCCACAAATAACATAGTGAATATCACTAAAACACAATTTCCAAACCCTAACAATCCTTAAAAACTTCATACACATCATCGTACAACTATAAATATAAAACACAACATGATAATCAACATAAAACACACTAATTTTAGTCATTCGATAATCAAAGCCTTATCATCCAAAACACACAAAAACCCATAAATATGGTGTTTTAGTAATCTCCACTATGTTATTTGTGGGTTTTGAGTGTGTTTTATTGTTGACATTATGATGTTTTATGACTTTTTACACTTTGTAGGAAAAATGGACTTTGTAGCCAACTCCTACCCAACAATAGAAAATCAATATATTACATTTAATTTTGTGTATTGTGATAAAATATAAATAATCGTGTTTTAACATGTATAAGTACGTGGTTTTAGGTGTTTTTTTTATCACAAGACATGGTTACTTTTGAGTTTGATTTGATTTACAGGTACTTGGAGCTTAATGGACGGTTTTCGAGAAGCATAATGAAGGTTTTAGAAGTTCATACGCAATACGAGAGTTGAAAATGAGAAAACTGGGGAAGAAACCAGTAACGAGCGCAACCTACCGTTGTCTGGCGCTAGCAACAATTTATTTGGCGCAACTTGGAATTAGTTCTGGCGCAAAACAACATAATTCCAGTACCCAACGCCACCTTGCGTTGGTTGACGAATAAACATGTGAAAGTTCGGGTTTTCACCCTATTTAAAGATATCTTCAACCCTAAACGAACATACTTTCAACCCTAGTTGTTTTTGGCATCCAAATGACAAATTACCAAGTTCCAAACCTCAATTTTCTTCAATCTCATGCAATCAAGATCCAAGACAACCCTAGAAGATCCAATCATGACAATGAGCGGCTAGAATCTTTTGTGATCACCTTTGGATGGATGGTTCATGTATGTGAAACTCAAAACTTGTTTATTTAGTTTTTAGATTGTTTTTCATAAAGTAAAAGACATTTGTGGTTTATTTTGTTTAAACGCATTGTGTGTGTTGCAATTATTTATCTTTTATCATTCACATTTGATTGTCTTGCATTGTGAGTAGTTTAGTTATTAAAATTTTTTTTTAACATTTATGATTTGATAATTGAATTGCAAAAGTGTTATTAAAATCTTGTCTTTAATTATAGCTAGAATAAAATCTTTAACAAGACCTTTGTATAGTTTGTATAGTTGTTTATCCTGTGGTAAATCTAATTCGTTTAGGTAGATTTGTGAGTTGACTTTTAGTTTTGATAGTATTAAATTCTTAGGAACCTTATCTTGTATATAAAGACAATCAAAATTTCAAACCATGTATCTTTCAAACCTTATCAATGTATTTAAAAATTAAATCAAAATTTCAAACCATGTATATTTTATTTTATTTTTTTGACAAAGAGACCATGAATACCAAGAAAGCAACATTTGCATAATAAATTACATGGATGATTCTTACGACATGTCTAAATTTTAATTTTGTTTCATAGATAAGGTGATTTCAAGTTATGCATAATCATAACGCAAATAGTCCCAAAGAAGTTAACTTTTTCTTTGACTGGTTAGACATATCACATAATCATTTAGAAATGAGTATTTGGTATTGAATACTCTACCGGATATATTTGATACCGATACTCATTTTTTGTTGTTTCTCAATAGTGGTATTTATGGGTAAAACATCGACAAATACTGGTATCGCACCGGTATTTGGTATTGGATACCGTACCAGGTATATTCAGTATTGGTACTTATTTTTCTTGTTTCTCGATTGTGGTATTTATGGGTAAAACATCGACAAATACTGGTACGGGTATATTCAACACCGGTATCGATTTTCCCCATTTTCTGGTACTTTTGTACCGAACAGATATCATGCTTATCTCTATAACCATCCTTGTAATTTATTCTATTTTGATAAAACGTATAAAAAATAAAAAAAAAGTAAAAGAAAAAGAAGACTTTTTATTAAAAAATGTGAAAAGGTTTGTATAAAAGAAAAGCTCCTCTTTCACGAAACCTGTAACTTTCTTTCTAAATTGCCGTAGTTGATAAGTTTCCGCGTCGAAATGTTTACCGGCGTCATCAACTTTAGCTTCACACTTCCAAAGCCCTCATTATCCACGGTGGAGATATGCTATGCCACCGCCGCTCCGGTGATAGTTCTACTCATGTTTGCTGTCTACTCAATATCCTCGAAGAAGAAGAAAAAGGAAGAGATAATGGCAACGGAGGTTGTTGAGGTATCTACCGTTGACGACGTTAGGGTTTCTTATAAACGGCGGAGATCATGTGGCGAAGAAATCTGCTGGAAGTCTGCAAGTGATGGTAAGAATTTTCTACTACAATGACGACGTCGATTGTGTTTTGGATGTCTAATTTCTCGTGATCGTTCATGAAATGGAGTTACGCTGACATCATGCTGACTTTGATATTTGGTTTTGGTTTTGGTTTTAGTTCTTGATACTCTGTTCATGTTGAATGCTGATGGTGAACTGCGATTGAGTAAGGGGAAACCTAATTCATTGTGAATTGTTAGTTCGGTCTACGTCGATCGCATGCCTCGCGCGTGGCTATCGGATGCGTTTTGACCCCAAAAGCTAATGTGTGATGCGTAACTTATGCGAGGCTTTCGTTATTAAAAGATATACTAAGAATCATTTATAGATGATACTTTAAATTGTTAAATTTTAAACACTAATAAATAAGATAGTTTTATCATCAAGATCAGGCTGGTCAACGGATGGATGGTCTAATTTGTTCAAATACTCAATCCCGTTGCTCAACTGATAGTCAATTTTGTTCAATTCAATTTGAAAAACTCAAACGAATGCAATCGATGGTCTAATGTGTTCAAATACTGGGCAACTGTCACGCACCAAAGCGCATCACTTGCATCACATCGCTGCAGTTGATGCGATCTCATCAGTGCATCATGCCCTCGTGATTCGTTTACTTTGAAAGAAGGATGAAGTTTTTGTTGCCTAGAGTTTTTTTTATAGTTGACTAATATATGATCTTGTTTCTTGTTTATAGTTTATGATTAAGGGGAAGCCTAATTCATGGTCATTTGGTTGTATGGTTATATATGTTTCAGTACTTTTCACAGAAGACGAGAATGTGATGATGTTAGAAGCGGATGCCGAGTATGCCGAAGAGTTACAAGTTCTAGAAGCTCTACAAGCTTCTCAGATTTCAACACAAAGACCATCACTAAGTTCATTGTTGATGCAAGTAGTATGTAAAATCTGCTTGGAGAAACAGGAGTCCTGGCAAATGTTCACAAACTCAACCTGTTCACATTCCTTCTGTTACGACTGCACCGCCAAACACGCAACAACCCAAATACAATCAAAACACAAAACCATCGCATGCCCCGGCATCAGCTGCAATACCACACTCGATTCCAACTTGTTGAGACTAATCATTCCTCGAGAAACTCTCATCAAGTGGGATGAATTCCTATGTGAATCCCTGATTCCCGAATCCCACAAGTTGTACTGCCCGTTTACTGATTGTTCGGTTCTACTAATCAATGATGATACCGGCAATGGTGTTACGAAAATCAACTGCCCAATATGCCGACGATCATTTTGTAAAGTGTGTCGGGTCCCATGGCATTCGAAGTTGAGCTGCAAGGAGTTTGGGAAACTGAAAGTGAAAAACGATGATGAGATGGCAGTGGCGCTTGCGAAGAAGAAAAAGTGGAAGAAATGCCCGAACTGTAACTTCTTTGTGGAAAAGGCGGAGGGGTGTGTGCATATAACTTGCAGGTGTAAGTATGAGTTCTGTTATACGTGTGGAACCAAGTGGAGTCAAAGTCACTATGAGTGCAGCAGGGGTTGAAAAGGAGTTAATATTGGGAATTGATGCCTAGTTATGAGAAGTAAAACATTATATAGTTCTATGAGTAATTGATACATAATTGGGAGAAGTAAAACACAATGTAGTTATACAGGTAACTGATATATAGTCAGGGTCAATGAGGGATTGACCAGCATCATCTACTACCAGAAGTTCAACAATCCTTAAAACTGAATCTTGAATTTTGAATAGACTTACTATTGAAGACTTCAATATCAATAGTAAGATAGCTCTTTGTGAAAAACTTAATTAGTAAGATAGCTCTTTGTGAAAAGTACTTACTATTCTAAGTGAATGAGATAATGCTTACTTTAGTGTTATTTTTCTACATCATTCTCTGTAGATACACTAGTATTATTATTATTATTATTATTATTATTATTATTATTATTATTATTATTATTATTATTATTATTATTATTATTATTATTAGTGTCGTTATTTTGATTATTATTATTAAATTCCCTCTTTTGGTCATCATCTTGTGTCACTAACTAAGAATCTTTTGTTGTCTTTAATTATTCATTGGCTTATGCATCTTTTATTCATCAGTGAGATGAGTTTAAAGAAATTAATAGCATCTTATCATAATAACTTTTCGTTAAAGTGTTGTGATTATGCAAATTCACTTTGTAAATGATGAACAAAGTTTTTCTATTATCAAGCTTTTGTGTTTAGAGCTATGATTACTTTGATTAGTTAGTAGATTGATTTGTAAAGATAGAAAACAAGCCACCACTCTGCGTTTATGTTTGTTTGAAAAATTGTATATGAGGGACAAACACAAGCTACATGTAAAGTAAGATTACGTATATTTCAACATTCAGTATTAGCACTTATAATCCTTCAAATCTCTAAAAAATTTGTAATCAATTTTTACGAGTTTATTTTTATGTACACATCGGTATAAATTCGGGTTGATTTACGTTTCAATTTATTTTTTTTAAATAGGTAGACTCAAATATAATACGTTTTTGTGCTTTTTTGTACCTTTTTAGTTGGTTTACATTTTTATAAAAAGAAAATTAAAACAAGTAGGGTCAAATATAATACGTTGTTTGTAGATAGAAAAAATTCGAGTTACTTTACGTTTCTATGCTGTCGCGATGCGGCGTACCATTCTTTAACAAAAGAGCTTAATTTTCTTACGTACTTATTTTTATGTACATGTCGGTATAAGTTAAAAGTGGTTAACGTTTCCACGTAAACTTCTTGCGCAAATAAAGCGGATCATATATAATACGCTTCCGTGCTTATTCTTATGTACATTTTAGTTTGTCTATGTTTTTAACCTTGACTTTTGTTCAGAAACAAGTCGGGTCAAATATAATATTTTTCATTAGACATTACAAATTTTAAGTTACTTTACATTTCGGATCCGCCGCAACGCGTGGAAAACATTACTAGTTGACTCACATGTTTGATAAAGATATATGTATAGCCACACAAATATAACATATATGGATTAATTGATCTAAGTTTGGATAGGGTTTATGCGTTAATTTAAGGATGGAGCCAAGTCGACCAGGTTAAGGCATACCAATTCGTCTTACAATTAACTCAATAGAAAAAGGACACACGAGTTAAATTTATTTTAAATTAAACGTGTTTTGTACTTTGTAAATTAGTGAAAGATAAATAACAACAAAGTAATTTAGAGACTTTTTTAGATTGTTGTTTTTCCTTTTTTTTTTCGATTTTAAGATGAGAGTGTTTTGAGTGTTCTGGTTAAAATAAAATATCTACTATCTATTTATACTAACATATAAGCTAAAAAACTATACCCTATTGATAAGGTCGGCTACAAACCGGGTATGCTATATGAGAGTACTCAGCTTCGGCTTTTTTTTTATGGGAGCACGAGTCCATACCCGGTTTTTATGTGCACCTCTGGCTTGTTCTGATAATGGTGTTCATACAAATAGAGGTGTACAAATCGGGTTTTTCAAATGCCTGGTTTCGGGTATGGAACCGGGTTCAGGTATGACCAAGTATTGGAAAATCGGGTATTGGCAGTACTCGGGTCGGGTTCGGGTCCGAGTATTGTCTCTAAAAACCATACCCCATGCATCGGGTTCAGGTCGGGTATAAAACCAGGTATTCTAAAAACAGGTATTTGAATACCCTATTTTCAGGTATTGAAAAAACCCTATTTTTGGGTTTTCGGGCTTTTTCTGCATATATTTTGGGTATAGATTAGAGTTTTTAGTGGTTTGCACTTTTTAGGGGTATTTTTTGGGTAATTTCGGGTTTAGGTCGGGTATTTGAAAAACCTAGCTTCGAGTATTGGAAAAACCTAGTTCCGGTTTTAGGATATTACCGGGTACAAATCGGGTCTGGTTCAGGTATTTTGATAGTGAAATGCATACCTTATCCGTACCCTACGGGTAGAGTCGGGTACGGGTTCAGGTATTAAAACCCTGGGTATAAAAGACCCCATTTCTGGGTTTTTTTTTTGGGTCCGGTTCCAAATTCGGGTTTTTTGTGCACCACTATATACAAACTCGGTGGTGGGACTTGGGCTTAACTTTATGGTCCTTGGGCCATAAATAACATAGTGACATCTTTCTAAGCAGTCAACACCAACTTCTTCAGCATCGTTTTGATGGGCTGGTAGATCATCCAGAAACATCGCTAGTAGATTCTCCAAATAAATCCCGTGTTGGGCCTTCCAACTCTCAAAAGATTCATCACACGGTCAACTCTCGGTAACTCGTATGGCATTTTTGACAACTTGTATTAAATCTATAATTTAACTTTTATTTATGTAATATATAATTTTATTTTTTTATCAAATTTATATGGTCGACCAAACTTAAACCGGTTCAACAGGTTTGACTAGTGAATCTATAGAATAACCGGTTTGATTTTTGGCCAGGTTATGGAAATATACGTACGCTAGATTGAGAGAAGATATTAAATAGCTTATATGCAATCCTCTTCATTTTCTGTGATAAATCTTTTGAAGCAATGTTCATTGCATTTGAGAAAAGAAGATGGTTTCACTTTATTGTGTTTTGGTTAATGTTCACCGACTTGATAATTTGGGGTTTTGTTTGTACCATAAAAATATGAATTATGCTGTGATCTCTTTTGCTTATATGGTTTCTAAGGTGTTAAATAATGCATTTAGTTTCAAGTCATCATAAAATAGAAAAAAACACACTTTTATTAATATTAACATCCTAAATAGTTATCGAAACCTTACTCTATGCAGGTCAAGATTGTAATGGTGGGGAAATATGTTGGCTCAACCGACTCTTATTTGTCTGTTGTTAAGGTACAGTTGGTGGATTTTAATTTCATACACAGTTCTAGAATAAGAATATTATGTCTTCTATGAAATTCTAATAATGTTGAATCTGTGATTTATAATTACAAGTCTTACTCATATAAAAAGAATACAAGGTTTATGCTTTAGCAAATGGTATCACTATTGGCAATTATTCCCATCCATATAAACGAAATCTTTCATTTTGGGACTTGTTATATTTACCTATTAGCAATCAATACCTCATGATATTACATTGCTGCAACTAACAGATATGAAAATACTTGCTTCTGAGTTAGATACGTAGATCCGTGCTTTATAGTGTTCTAACCATGGACTTCATACCTAATTTGGAATGCAGTCCCTGCTTCATGCCTGCACTTCATTGTCATTCAAACCGTCCATTGAATCCTCAACTTTTGAAAATTGCATCAAAATGGTCAGGACATATGAGATGTACCCGTGCCGGTAATTTTACTAGTTTATAATAAGAAAATGTATAAAAACATATTTTCATTCTATTAAAAGTAGTATCATACATTACTAGTTATAAACTTGAAGTATTATATTCACGCCCCACCATGCCACATACACCGGCCCCGCTTGTGAAATGGGGCGTTTTCGTCCGCAGCATGTTTGTATCACGAGCTTATGGCGTTGACTTCATGTGGTGTTTGGTTTTAGATGAGATTGATGCTAAGTTTTTCCTTTTTTAGTTGCAGGTTATTATTTTTTTTTTAAAAGGATGATGGAGATAGTGTATGTATATGTGGTGTATGTGTGAATATTTATATACATGTAAAAAGATAGATGGCATGTGGGTCCCATGTGATGGGTCTCTACACAGCCGAGGAGGCCGCGACCTAGGTGTTTTTGGATGCACCGGTCACCACGGGGGAGTGATGTGTTGTAACCGTTTTGGCGCACACTTGGGCACGGGGAGTTCGGGGACAAGCATCACCCGTTTGCGAAGTAGTGGGTCACCTTATGTATGACCCACTGTACCGATATCCACATCAGTGTATCGCAGTTACAATACCTGAGCGGGGTGATAGCAGAGAGTGGGTAACCCAGAATGACAGATTATTGTTGCACGATATGCTTACTGGTAGTTGGGGGCACTTCGCTTACAAGTTTGCTATATACTATATTGAGCACCCATTTCGCAGGACTTCAGCCCACATTGCCTACGAGGGCTTCATCACCGAGCTGGCGAATTGTTTACACACCTGGGGCCAGACAAGGCTCACGATATGTCGGTGTCACTTTGTTGGACCTTGTAGGCCATGTGACGACGATCAGGATATGGATCGCCACCAAGGTAGGAACCTAGATTGTATGGTCATATGACCAGAGATGCACCGTTTGTCAGCCACCACCGGCTGGTGAGGAGTAGGAGGGTGGGGCGGGGGCAAAGGGAGTGGGGACAGTATGAGCTAGGGGTGGGGGCGAGAGGGAAGAGGAATAGAGTTTAGGAGAGAGTTTTGGGTTTATTTATATTTTATTTTTTTTTATTAACATATATTTTAATTAAATAGGCAAAATTACAAAAGTAACCTCATGTGACAAGCACATGATCTTAATTAACGTTAAAAACTAACTGAGTTAGGGTCAAAGGATATAACAAGCAAAATATGAAAACATAAAGTACAAAACTCGGCATTTTTAAAAATAAAGGACACCGCCTGAAAATTGGTATAAAGATAAATGATAAAAGTTGAAATTCACTCTACGATGTTTTTAATGAAAATTATTTCATTACTTTGTTACCTCATTAGCTAACGGTGTAAAAGTAATTAAAAAGTTTCCTAAAGAATTGATGACTACGGCAAGTACTTTACAAGTGTGTTGGGTATTAATTACTATGAATAAAATATTACAAATGTAACACCAAAAAACGGGCTTGGTAATTAAACCCCGTTAATATTAAGGAAAGGGTAAAGAACCGTTAGTGATAAAAGTTAACCCGTAAACAAAATAACTAGGAATAATTAACCTAGTTGATTATTTATTTCGCTAGTGATAAATATTGGATGATATCCATTTATAATTAAAATTCAAGCATGAGGGACCAAAAAGGGGAAAACCTAAAGTTTAGGTTTAATAAGATTAAAACACAAAACATATCGATCACGGATGGAGAAACAATGGGCAAACCCTTGTTCATTAAGAATAATCAAATTGAAGGAGAATTCGGATCTCAAACTCATGCATAAACGCAATGATCACCTAAACTAGCGGATCAAAAGGTATGTCAAAAATATTAATTTGGTGATGTTATGAAAGTAGGTAGATTTCATGGATTTCAATCCATGTATGAATATAAAACTGAGATAAGAGATGTTTACTTGCTTAGGAACAAACCCTTAGTGAGAATTTTAAATATATTGCTATGATTTGGGTGTTTAGATGATTAACCACACCTAGTTAAGTGAGTTTTGATAATATGATCAAGTTGATGATATACTTATGTTTAAAATGATTATGGATGGTAGTAATAGGAAGATACTCAAACAATTTATAAGTTTGAGTATTTGTTCATAGTTGCCATGAAATGGGTTTTGTAAGATATGACGAAATTAATTTTATATTCATGTTAATAGATGCTTGAAATCATCATGTGTATATGAATGTTTAAAGTCTTTGACTAAGTTTGATGTTCTGATAAATGTCATACATATGATGCAATGGGTTGTTTTGTTGTAATGAAACAATCCGAAGTTCTTGTGTAATAATTGATTAGATTAGCATATGATGGTAGAAACTATGTTAACTTGATGTCACAATTGTGTGAACTTAGTTGGGGAACGTAGATAAAATAGTGGCCTAAGAATAACACTTATCAGGTATTTACTTAAATGCCTAAATGAGTTTGTTAAACTTAATTATGCATTTGCATATGTTAATAGGCAATTGACTTTTAAAAGTCAAATTGACCTATAATAAGACCGAATGATAATTTTGATATTAAATCCGTAAGGTGGAATAGTCGTGATAAATGATGACTAATCTAACCATCTTGTGAATGATAAATGACAGTTTGACGCTTGACAAGCTAGGTGGAAGTTTGGGAAGAAGCGGGTCAAACGAATCAAGTACGCGGGGAAAAGCATAATCGGAGTTCAAGGTAAGTAGAACTTACATCTTTAAGTAGAATACCTACTTTTTGTATTGGTTAAGAACAAGGTAATTTAGTATTTGAGATATGACGTCCCGATGCGGAATGATACGGGTCGGAACAAGCGAAAATGGTGAGAAACCATATTTGATGATAAAAAGGGGTTAAAACGGTAATTCGGTCATGTGATGATGAATAAACAAGGAGTTTTGAAAAGTTACCTTATGGTGTAAACCATAATGGATAAAAAAGGTAAAATGGTAATTTGGTCACGAGTTGACGGATAAATAATAGTTTTGAAAAAGACACCCTATGGCGTAAGCCATGACGGGTTTAAACGAAATAAGAGATGATTTTTAAGTAACATGATCATATGGTGTAAACCGAAACAGGCTACATGGACGAGATGATAAATAAACATCATCTCAAAATGATAAAATGGTCATTTAGGCCCAATGGGTCAATCATCATTTGACAATAATGACTAATGGTCGCTTGTCAAGTTTTGTGCTCACACGGAAAATAGCGTATGGCTTGCAATGCCTTTAATTAGCAATTAATATTGCAAGGTACACTAACGGGTCAATGCTATGAGCCGAGCTAGGTATGTGTAATGAGTCAAACTCTCAATAAGGTCTTAAGGTCCGATGAGAGTTAATCGAGCCATGGGTGGGCTTTGGATTACCTAAAGAGAGGTATATCTAATAATTTGAAATTGGAGAACATCATGTTCTTATGAATACAATGATTTTAAATAGAACAATGGTTTAAGGTGCTCATTTGGTCAAAATATACTTTTAAAAGTGCTTCGTGGTAAAAAGGACTAAGTTGACCAAAACGCTCCTCGGATTACAAACCGGAAAAACGACCCTTAAGGTCAATTTAAATATGAGTTTTATAACTTGAACAATCTTTCCGGTAATATAAAGTGGAAGGTTCAGATCATTTTGGCTTAATTATACATATGGGTCATTTTCGTAAAAGTGTCGATCTCAAGGGTAGAATGAGAATATAATGATTTTTCCTATCATAATCCATCAAATTGAAGTTGTGATGATGGATGAATAAAGATCATAAAGTGGGATTAAGAGATGTGAAGGGATGTGGATAAATTAAGCCTAAGTGCTTAAATCCATAATGGGTCAAAATAAAAATACGCATAAACCGAGTAACGGTTGCATAATTTATAAAAATCATGAATCCGAGTTAAGGATTTTGAGTCAATAATGTAGGGAAAGTTTTACGGACAATTAGAAACAAGTTTCAAGTGAAACGGATGAGAATTGATCAAGTTAAGAAGTTTTCGTAACAAAATGCCAAACTTGAAAAAGGCTGCAGCAGCCTACCATAAGCTACGGTGGCCTGCCGTAGCTTATGGCAGGCAGCTGCTGTTGGAAACAGTTTCTTCATGCCGTATAGGCATAGAGCCGTAGCTTACGGTGGGCTTTCTCACAAAATGTTTGTTTTGATGTTTTGGCCTTCGGGTTTATTCTGTTACGTTATAAACTCTCTATAGCTAACATATTCCAAATTTATGAAATATAGGTAATGATTTGAAGCACCGGATGATAATCAAGCTCAAGGAAGAACCGAACACGGACACGATCAAAGATGAAGCTTCCGCTTTCGATTAAACGTTTATCAAATCGAACTATGTTAATATGTTAAAACATTTTGATATACTTGTGAATTTTAAATTAACCTAGAATTTCGGATTGTTATATATTTGCATTATGCTTACATTAATGCAAATCTTTTATAAGAGTTATATTTTAAGATATTGGGTCTAACAACAAACTTGTGAAATGACTATCATATACGTCTACTTTTTTTTTACAAAAAAAAAACCTATTTTTATTATTCAACCCGTGTATACACGGAATATAACCTAGTTATTTTAGTATGAGATCAAATACAAACTCTTATGTTTTTAAAAACCATAAGAACCAATACATAATTACAAGTGTCCTTCAATTAAAAATTAGTTTAGGGGTAATTTAGACCTTTTAACCCTATGTATTTATAATTAATTAAAATTAATTATTAAAATAACCCTAAATTCATGGAGGTTAATTTCAAACCCAAAATTTGATTTTTTTAACATACCCAGATCTAACTAACTGTAGTACACCACATAAACGACATTAGCATAATCAAAATAGAACTACCATTATCAACACTCTCGTTTCAACAATATAACCGACGTTAGCACAATCAAATAGCGACATTAACACTCTCGTAACACTACCGACATGGCATCGACGGTAACACAAACATAAACAACATTACACAATCAAATCAATAATTAAATTATCCCTAAAATCATGCAAGATTAATTCAAATCCTAATTTCCTAATTTATTCTTCATCATTGGATCAACATCATCATCAACACCATAATCAACATCATCGTCAACACATCAGCACATCGCCAACATCAGCA
The DNA here is from genome assembly GCA_947069175.1 of Scalesia atractyloides. Classification (NCBI taxonomy): domain Eukaryota; kingdom Viridiplantae; phylum Streptophyta; class Magnoliopsida; order Asterales; family Asteraceae; genus Scalesia; species Scalesia atractyloides. The sequence continues at coordinate 13,411,772 of CAMTDV010000012.1, read as the reverse complement.
CCTTAATCAGCACGGTAACATCACCGTCAGCATATCCGACGGTAACATCCACACCACCACCATCAACACATCCCTAATCAGCATAACACTATAATCATAGCACCATAATCAACACAATTTCATGTTTTTTTTTAATTTTGTAAACAACAGGTACTATTACATAACTAGCTCAATTTCATTTTTTTTAATTTTATAAACAACATATACTGTTACATACTAGCACAGTTTGTTGTTTTTAATTTGGTAAATAGCAATACTATTACATAACTAGTGGAAAACAAGTTTATTTCCAAATAGGTTTCCAATAACAACATAAAAAGAAAAAAACTAGCAACACATAAGAATTACACAATAAAATAAGAACTTAGGTATAGATTTAAAATCAACGCAATACATTTTTCACACTAACACGTTCCCCTTACATAACTAGTGAAGTGCCCATGTTCCATAGAAATCGAAAACGCCAAAAGATTTGAAGATTTTTCTTCAAATGAACTTACCTCGATCTTGTGTTTCAAGTGCTTTCGATTGGCTCGTATCTCCTTCTTTCTTCACTGCCTATAAGGTGCAATATCACATGTTTAGCTTCTACAATATTCATTACATAGTCATACTTCAACTTTCGATTATGACGTTAATTGATCGCATTTAATCCCATTTCCATACTAATTCATCAATTTAACAAGTTTTAGCGTTAAAATCCAACTAATTAAATTCAAGCATTTCATCAAAGATGTGGCATGCGTACCATGGATTAAGCATGATATACAAGTAATTTAAGCACAATCTTCCTAGTTCATCATGGGTTAATATAACTATTCAATTCTCATAAATCATAATCATGACCACATAACTTATGTTTTATATCAAGTTGTCTATCAAAATACATTCCACAACCACTTATCCCAACATCAACATTACACTAATTTAAACATAAATTTTCTCTAACCTTCATCACTCTACAAACCTAAATGGGTTTCATCCAAAATGATCAACATAATCAAAATTGAGCACAACATAACTCCTACACATTGATAATAACCAACATTCATGTTCAATTTCATACTACATTCACGATTTACACATAACCCACTTCATCATTCATCACTAGAACTCAAAATTTAACTTACTTGGCGTTAAGAACACTTAGACGGTTATGAATCTTAGTTCATGCAGAGATTTTAACTTCAGTCTTCCTTTCAATTTTGTAGATTTATGATGTTTAGGTCTTCTCCTTCTTCTCCTGCTTGTGATCGACACACACACACACACGACTGATGTGTGTGTATTTTTATTTAAGTTAATATTAATTCAACTTTCATTCTATTCACTATTAGTCCCTCAAGTTTGGTGCTTTATACTTATTTATTTCTAGTTTTTATTAATTAGTATATGGAATTTGGGGCGTTACAACTCGCACAATTATAAAACACTTTTATAACTTTTTTAAAAGTCACTTTTCCAAATAAAATATATATATAGCAATATTGTACTCATATTAAAGATAAAAAAATACTTGATTTTATGGTATAATTTTTTTTCAAAAATAATAATGCATATAAAAGTTATTTTAGTTTAAAAAACTTGGTGAAATTAGTATTTAATGGGAAATGACTAAATGACTAAAATACCCCTTGCTTGAAAGTATTAATTATTAATTATGAGGGTTTTATGTAACCAATACCAACCCTTGATTTAAACTATCAATGACTCAGATAGTTATTACGCTTCTTACAGTTAGCACTGTTTATACAAGATCTCAAATAATTTATATATATGTGTGTGTGTGTGTGAAGGTTCTTAAGAAGAAATTTTATGTGAGAAGAAAAAGAAGAAAGGGCATAATGGTAAAACATTAAATAGTTTATAACTCCTCTCCTTAATTATGTTATCTCTCATTAATAAAAAAAACATTATATCCTACACATTTCAAAATTTATCCTACATATATTTTATACTTATCGGAATTTACCCTACACACATGTAAATTTACCCTACATATTTCAAAATTTATCCTACACATACTAAAATTTATCCTACAAATGTCGAAAATTGTCCTTCACCATAAATTATTTTATCTTGAAAAAGTATATTAAAAAAATGAGTTACGAGTTTAATTAATTAGCTAATTAATGAAAATTATAGATTTACCTACATACCCTTTTTCATAATATTAAATACACACATTAAATGAAGTAAATGGGGAATTTCTATTGGTTTAAAAATTATTCTTTTATTCTTACAAAATTTTTCTTTTCATTTGAACTCTACAATATATATATATATATATATATTGAATTTCATTTTTTTTACCAAGTTCTAGTGGTTTTTTATTCGTTCTCATAGTTTTCGCGATATTTAGCGTTCTCATTTAAACCCTCCAAAATTTAAGTGAACTTGTTATCTTGCGATTAATTATGTTTTGATGATCTATGTTTGAAATTCTCTTTAAGATATATTTTTTTTTAATTTTCTTAAATACTTTGTTTAACTTTTAAACCAATTATAGCACCATCAGGTTTTCATATACTAGATGGACCGACTAGTGAACTTGAGGTTGTTTGGCAACTTCTGAATGGTTAAGTGCTGAACTAGTAAGAGGTCTGAATCATTAACTGATAAACCAGTAAAAGGTCTAAACCGTTAAGAGCAAGTATAATAATTAACCATTGAGAGGTAAATGTTTGACCAATTCAGATTAGAGGTCTTAACCATTCAACTAAGTATAATTCTTAACCATTCAGAGGCAAATATTTGAACCATTCAGACATCTTCTTGTGAAACAAACAGTCTAAACCATTAAATGCTGAACCAGTAAGAAGTCTAAACTATTAAGAGACTCATTAATAGATAAAAAACAGCCCCCTAGTAAAACAGGTTAATATTGTAAAGTGATAAGACTTTAACTCTTAATTTACGGTTACTTAGTGGGTTGAAATGTCATTAAAGTAGCACTATACCAGTATACCCCATATATTCAGATTATAGATTTTTTTCATTAGTAGCACCTTTCATCTCGAACCAATTTGGATCAAACCACACATGACCACAATAGATTATAGCAAAAGGTGCAAGTGATGCCAAATCCAAATTTTCAAAATAAATAAAGTTATATGTTTAAGCTAGGATTGTTTGTAAATAGCCTATACAAAAACTGAAGCATAATTTAGAATCTACATGAGACTGTCTTGACACGATTGTTCTCCAATGGATATATCCAGTGACCTTCTTCGTACCATCCTCAAACCCAATACCACTGCCCATTAGGCATGGTCTGCTCTTGAAAATATTTTTCAAGACAACAAAGCTTCACAAATTCACTAATATCCATCTTGAAGATTTTAGTAGTATGTCAGTCTATTGTGAAGAACCAAAACTTATAGCCGATCAACTTGCTAATGTGGACACTCCAGTGGATGATCATCGCTTACTTCTCCGGTTAATTACCGGGTTAAGTGAATAATACGAAGGGATAGCCATGCTTCTTCAACAAACACAACCTCTACTGGATTTTTACGAAGCTTGCTCTTGTGTCTGATTCTTCACAAAGTGACAGGGGCTGCGGCCGTGGCTGTTGTTGAGGCCACACCATAGGTCGTGGGTGCATCTGGAATTCTGGACCTAGAGGTGTACTAAAACCGGTTTTAGGACTGAAACCGAAAAAAAAAAAACCAAAACCGGTTTTTGGTTTCAACCGAACCGGGTTAGGATCCTTGAACAAAAATCCGGTTGTAAAACCGAAATCGGTTTTAAAAATCTGGTTTAAACCTTTTTTTTTGCCCGAATCGGTTTTTAACCGAATCGATTAGTACCAGTTATGGTTCCCACCATGTAAAACCGGTTAACCGTCTTTTGTTCTCTCCACCAAAGGAGCCGGTTATGTTAAAAACCGGACCGGTTTAAAAAAAACCTATTTGTACACCTCTATCTGGACTTGGTTCTGGACAACAACAGGCAACACCGAATTGGGCTTCTTTTTACTCCCTTGGGCTGGCCCACCTGGTGGGTTCACCAATTCTTGGCCTTAGCGAACGGCAACTCCACCGTGTCTTTACCCTTCTACTCCTCGGCCCAATAACCCAAACCAAGTAATCCTAGGCCTAAGACCACAACAAAACTACAACGCAAACTATGCTCCTACATATGCCCTGTCCTATGCCCCGACAGACATTCAGCAAGCACTCTACACCATATCATAAAATTGACGAGAACCTACATGGATCGCTGACACAGGGGCTACAACACACATGACAAACAATTCTGGTACACTCTCGTCTAATTTAAATAATGGCATTTTACCAAATATTATCGTCTAATTTAAATAATGGCATTTTACCAAATATTATCGTGGCTAATGGTACTTCCATACCCGTGCTCGAATAATATGCTATTGTCACATTTATGTAAAACCAAGTGGATTCTTCAATGTGGCTGGTCTGAATTTGAAAATCTTCATTCAACAGCTAAGACTTCCTATGTTCTTTGCGGGCATGGTGGTTGTGTTAGCAATATCCTCTGCATCGATAACACATGCGTTAGTAATTTCTTAGTTATTTGATAATCTACAGGTTTCCAAAATGCCTTATGTACTGGACTCTTGTATGCTACATGCCAATGATCCGATGGGGGCATAAACTTGGATGATGTGAATTCTGAAAATAATAATAATAATAATAATAATAATAATAATAATAATAATAATAATAATAGTAATAATAATAATAAATGAGACATTTTAAGTGTAGAGTGTTGAATAAAAAGCTTATGTATAAGTATTTAATGACATCACAATGAAAAACTTATTATTGTACTTGTATATTAATTTATTATATTCATCGTTCTTGTATATTTTTTTTTAAACTCTCTTTCATTTAAAGAATACATACACTGATTTTTCATTCAGTGTTACATGCTGTGTGTGAGAGTGTACAACCATATATTTTATTAAAAGAAAGGACTTTTTTTTATTGAAAAAATAAAAGTTATACAGACGTATATCGCATTAACTTTGAATTTTTTTTTCCTTATTAACAATTGTAGGTGGACCACACCATATTAAGTTATTAACCAAACGTTGCCGACGATACGTTTAGATTATTTGCCCTTTAAAAAAGAAAAGCAAAAGTTTACATTTGTGTCATTTGGATGTTCCCATAAAAAGTTGAGTTATACAGACGGCTGTGGTCCCACTCATCACCAACTCCTCAGGGTGAAACACTAGTTACGCAGCACTCCTTAACCACACATATACTTCAAACATAAAATATTAAACAGACCGACAGCAATAACAACATACAAGAAGAAATTTGGTGTCAAACAGTCGTTATGGAAGCAAATGGCTCCAGTAATACCTTTTGGAAAGTTAAGGTAAATAGTCATTGACTTTGAGTTAAATTTGATACTAGTCAAATGTTAACCATTTATTTTTTGTTCCTGAAGGATCCTCCTGCTATTTTCTCCAGAATTCTTGGTCATGAAGCAGTGGGGTAAAATCTCAATACTTTTTTTTTCTTCGAATTTTTGTTTGTATTCGTGCGCACACTTAATTTTGAACATGATTTGATATGTTTTTCTTTTTGTAGTTTCGATTTATTTTGAACATTATTTTGTAAATCACGTTGCTGCTATGGTAAGAATATGAGACCATATTGTTATTTTTGGAACATTTATTTTGACCTCAATGGAAGATTTTTAGTTGTAGATTTGTGGTGCAATAAGATTGTCCCATGTTATTAATTTTCTTCTTTATTGTAATAAATTTATGTGTTAATTATGATGCATTTATGACTGCAAATCATATGAATCAGATTATAGCTGTTTCATTATGTGACACTAAAGGATTGTAGAAAGTGTTGGAGAAGGTGTAAATGAAGTTGCAGAAGGAGACACTGTGATCCCAATCTTTTTAGGGCCGATTGCGGTGAATGTACTGATTGTTTGTCAGAAAAAAGCAATCTATGCTCAAAGTTTCTGTTAGAATATTTGGTGGAAAATAAACCAGAAATTTGAGGGATCAGCTTTTATGACTCACATCATCTCCCGAAATAGTTCCACAATTACAGCCAAAGATTTCTGTATTATTTCCAATTTTATTTTTGTGGAAATTGTATTTATTCATCCATCTTCCTCAATGTAAAACATACAGAAAAAATAAAAAAGCAATTCCAATTCTTACGATCCAAATTGTTCTTGATTCCATAGTATCAGAGTAGTGTTTCTGATCCTAGGAACAACCTGCTCATCATCTACCTGATTCAAACCAGGCTGCCATGTCAGAAGAGGGTAACCGTGGTTCGGATCTTTCAATCCAAATAGCCAATCTGTTAAAGAATGGCTTTAATTCTCAGCCTCAAAATCCAAAACTTTCCGACAGCCTCCAAATCAATTTGAAACTTAACAATCAAAACTATTCCTTATGGACTCGAATGATTCGAGTGGCCATAGGCGGAAGATCAAAAGACCTCTTAAAGCATCTTACGTCAAATCCTCCAGACACAACTGACGAGACATACGAGCATTGGGAACAAGAGGATCTGATCGTGTTCTCATGGCTAATACAGAATATCGAACCAACAATAGCAAGCAACCTCACTGAGTTTCCTACTGCAAAGATATTGTGGGATGCTTTGGCGGTCACGTACAGCAGCGGGAAGGATAAACTCCAAACCTACAATCTTCATGTAAAAGCATATGAAATCAAACAAAACGATTTATCGCTTGAAAATCTGTGGATATCATTACAAGGGATATGGGGCGAGATCGACCGAATCGACCCAAATCCTATGAAGTGTACGGAGGACATCAAAATCTACACCAAACTCTGGTCAGACCAAAAACTGTTTCAGTTTCTAAATGCTCTTGATCGGAGATATGAACCCATAAAAAGGGAACTTCTCCGACTTGAAAGCCTTCCTTCGGTTGAGGAAGCTTATGCCTTGGTTCGAAAGGAAGAAGCCCGTCAAAAAATTTTGGGCACAGACCAAAAAATCGAACAAACAGGGGTGGCGGCCGGACTCATCGCCACTGATCTGGAAAACCCTAACGGGTCCATCCTGATTTCAAAAAAATTACGGCGACCATCGACTACCAAACCAGATAAGACGCATCTCAAATGCTCCCACTGTGGTATGTCTAGACACACCAAAGAGGAGTGCTTCAAAATCGTCGGGTATCCCGAATGGTGGAACGATGGTCACAAAAAGGGAGTTAAAAACATCACACCGGAGAAGGGGAAGGCTGCCATAGCTACGGGCAACATCAGAGATGCTACCGGCGTAGCTGGCAGTGGCAGCGATGGCGAATTTAACGGCGAAGGTGGTGGTTTTTTGGGAGGTGCATCAACCGAACAGGAAGATAAAGGGGGGCAGTCGGGTAGCGGGTTTGAGGGGAAACCCTTAGACCCAGATTCACCTTTTTTATATTTCAATTTTAAAAAACCTCCCCTTGACAAGGGAAGTATTTCAGAAAACCCCCCTGGCGTTGCAAAAATAGCAAAAAATTCATTTGAAAAAAATGAGGAACGTTGGATTTTTTATTGCGGTGCCACCGATACAATGACGTATGATTTTTCTGACTTGGTTTCATGTACGAAACCTAGAAAACAACAAATTCATACAGCAAAGGGGAAAAATGGATGTTAAATCAGGAGGAACTATTGAAATCTCAAAAAATTTAAGATTATCAAATTGTCTTTATATCCGAACCTTGTCACATAAACTATTGTCAATAAGTCATGTGACAAAAGAGCTCAATTGTACCGTTCTAATGCATCCAACTTTTTGCATACTACAGGATATCAGGACGGGTATGATCATTGGGCGTGGCACTGAACGACAAGGGCTTTATTACGTGGACGAGGTGACTCAATCCGGTACGGTAATGCTTGCTCATGGAACTGCAAACCGGGAAGCTTGGTTATGGCACCGAAGATTGGGGCATCCCTCTACGGTTACTTACACATTTTGTTTCCTAAGTTATGTCCTTCGAAAACTGATTTCAATTGTGATACGTGTGTGCTTGCAAAGAGCCATAGACAAACTTACAAACCCAATAATACCAAGGTTGATTTGCCATTTTTACTTTAATACATCCTGATGTTTGGGGCCCTGCTCCAACTATTGGAGAGCAAAGTTACCGTTACTTCCTTTTATTTATTGATGATTGCACAAGAATGACTTGGGTATACTTTTTAAAACACAAATCTGAAGTGGCCGGTAAATTTGCTATTTTTTATGAGATGGTTAAAACCCAATTTAAAAGGGAAATACAAATTCTTCGGTCTGATAATGGTGGTGAATTTGTCAACACAAATATGAAGCAGTTTCTTGAAATCAAGGGAATGGTCCACCAAACCTCCTGTGCTCACACCCCAGAACAAAATGGGGTGGTAGAACGGAAAAATTGAATTGTGCTAGAAATTACTCGAGCACTATTGATCGAGTCTCACGTACCAAATTATTTCTGGCCTGAAGCTGTTGCTACTACAATTTACCTTATTAACCGTCTACCAACTAAAATTCTTCAACTAAGCACACCCTTAGACACTCTATCTAAACTTACAAAAAACATCCCTCCTCCAAACCTTGAGACTCGTGTGTTTGGTTGTTCTGTGTTTGTCCATATATCTAAATCCAACAGGAACAAACTTGCCCCGTGTGCAGAAAAGTGTGTGTTTGTCGGGTATGGTGTTAACCAGAAAGGATACCGGTGTTATAACCCGAAAACAAAACATATGCACACAACCATGAACTGCGATTTCCTTGAGACAGAATACCATTACTCCCAACACAGCTGTCAGGGGGAGATGAGAGATGTCGACTCACTGAGTTGGTTACAATCTGCTTGGACACCTAAAGAAGGAGAAACTAATCAAAGTCATCCAGATAAGTCACCCTCCACAGAAGAAGAAACTACTAGTGCCCATGCCAATGATCACACACCCGTCAACCTGATTTCTGAGGTAAGTACTCCTGATCCCATAGATCTATCTTCATCTGGTGCTACTAATGAACCCATTTGCAGTGAGTCAATCAACGATGAAGAAGTCGAACCTTTGAGTCAGACTAGTGAAGAACCTAATGTCAACAAGTATAGGTTACCTCCTAGATCAAATAGAGGTGTCCCTCCAAAGAGGTATACTCCAGAGAAAGAACCAAGAGGCTCGAGGTACCCCATGGCACATATTGCTGTAGGAAATCTTGCAAGAGAAGCTAAAGAATTCATGACATCGTTGTACTCTGAAGCGACTCCAACAACATTTGAAGAAGCCCTTGGATCAAAAAAATGGGAAGATGCAATGAATACAGAGATGGATGCTTTAAAGGAAAATGATACATGGGAAAAGTGTACTCTTCCTCCAAAGAAGAAAACAGTGGGATGTCGTTGGGTCTTTACCATAAAACACGAACCTGATGGGACTATTGAAAGATACAAAGCTAGACTAGTGGCGAAAGGGTATACTCAAACATACGTAATTGACTATTCCGAAACCTTTTCCCCGATGGCTAAAATTGACACCATTCGAGTTCTGTTCTCAATAACAGTAAATGAAGAATGGCCACTTCACCAATTTGATGTAAAAAATGCTTTTCTTCATGGAGAACTCAAAGAAGAAGTGTACATGGAGGCTCCCCCAGGTTTCTCAAAAGAATTCAAACCCGGAGAAGTATGTCGTCTGAAAAAGTCATTGTATGGGCTTAAACAATCTCCTCGGGCTTGGTTTGGAAGGTTCACATTGGCCATGAAGACATACGGGTTTAAGCAAAGCAACTCTGATCATACTCTGTTCTTGAAGCAAAGAGGAGATCTTATTACCTGTTTAATCATATATGTTGATGATATGATTATTACAGGTTCAGATAAAGAAGAGATACTGAAGCTGAAAGCAAACTTGTCTTCAGAGTTCGAAATGAAAGATTTGGGAAGGCTCAAGTATTTTCTTGGAATTGAAGTCTTACGATCAAAGCAGGGAATATTTATGTGTCAGAAAAAATATATTCTTGACTTACTAGCAGAAACAGGAATGATAGATTACAAGCCAGCTGAAACTCCTATGGTTTCAAACCAAAAACTTTTTATGGAGGAAAAAGCACAGTTAGCAGATAAAGAGAGATATCAACGACTAGTAGGGAAGTTAATATATTTATCTCATACTCGTCCTGATATAGCATATGCTGTAGGAGTGGTAAGTCAGTTTATGCATCAACCACAAGAATCTCATATGGAAGCAGTTTTAAGAATTGTCAGATATTTGAAAGGAACACCCGGACATGGAGTATTGTTTAAACCAAATGGGAATCTTAAAACTCAAGTTTATACAGATGCGGACTGGGCAGGAGACCGAGGAGATCGAAGATCAACTTCCGGCTACTTTACACTAGTGGGTGGAAACCCTGTTACATGGAGAAGTAAGAAACAGAAGGTAGTAGCTTTGTCTAGTGCTGAAGCAGAATTCCGAGGGATAGCACGTGGTATAGCAGAAGTTCTCTGGATATGGAAACTTCTTACAGAAGTTGGTTTTCTCACTAAAGAAGCAAGTGCAGTTATGTGTGATAACAAAGCAGCCATCCAAATTTCAGAAAACCCACTTCAACATGATCGGACGAAACATGTGGAGGTTGATAAACATTTTATCAAAGAGAAATTAGAAGCAAGAATTATTGAAATTCCCTTTGTTCGATCTGAAGATCAGTTGGCAGACATCCTGACAAAAGCAGTCAATGAAAGAGTCTTTACCAAGTGTTTATCCAAGTTGAATTTTGGAAATCCCACTATTCAACTTGAGGGGGGTGTTAGAATATTTGGTGGAAAATAAACCAGAAATTTGAGGGATCAGCTTTTATGACTCACATCATCTCCCGAAAGAGTTCCACAATTACAGCCAAAGATTTCTGTATTATTTCCAATTTTGTTTTTGTGGAAATTGTATTTATTCATCCATCTTCCTCAATGTAAAACATACAGAAAAAATAAAAAAACAATTCCAATTCTTACGATCCAAACTGTTCTTGATTTCAGTTTCCTATGCGTCCTTCTCCTTGGATGAAAAGAGAAGACACAAGCAGGTTCACAGACATTAATGGAGTAACTTTATACTACTTCTTGGATGTATCGAGTTTTTAGCGAGTACACGGTGGTTGACATTGTACATTTAACTAAAATCGATCCAGCAATACCACCTAACAGAGCTTTCCTCTTAAGTTGTGGAGTATCAACTGGTAAATTATTTTGTTACTATATGTACAACAGCTATGTTTTCTGTATAGGTCACCCTATTATCATTTTCTGATATGTAGGTCCACTAAAATAACTTTTTTTTTGCTTTAGCTATCTAAGTTTTTGTAAGGTCATTAAAATAACTTTTTTTTTGCTTTAGCTATATAACTTTTTGTCATCCAAGTACCAATGTCACAGGATGGTGCCCTAAAAAATGTAAAATAAATAAAAAGACACACAAAAATAGTTGGCTACCCAAATACGACACAAGTGATAGTTGGTTACTAACTTACTATACCATGCAATTAACTATAAGATTCAACTTCAGAACCGACATGGATTTTTTTTTTTTTTTTGGTAAGGTTTGTTAAATGCGCTAAGCGAATGCTTATAACGAGACTATGTAGGTTAAAGTTGTTAGAAGCCATATACATTTTGACTTTGGTAAGTTCAGTGTTTGTCCTTTGAGGTAAAACATATATCTAAGAATGCACTTCAACAATGATATGAATCCTTACCGGGTTCTGGTTAGAATATGATAACCATATTATATTTTTGAACTAGTAGTACAAAAAATTACAAATGTGGTAAATTAGTAATAAGATCTACCAAGTTTGAATTTGGAGAGTACCAAGTTTGAACTAAAAAGTGATTATGCTTTTAGGGATGGGTGCTGCCTGGAAAACAGCCAAGGTGGAAGCTGGAACAACCGTTGCTATATTCGGACTAGGTGTCATTGGTCTAGCGGTATGATTTTGTAACTGCATGTTTTAAAAAAACAGATAACTCGATTATGAACTAGCCGGTAAAGCTTTAGTCACATTTATGGTTTTAACTTATTTAAAAAAAGGGTTTGGTGAGCTTAATGACCAATTTATAATAATGACAATAGATTATTTTACAGGTTGCAGAAGGAGCAAGGCTATGTGGAGCTAAGAGGATCATAGGCATTGATGTGAACCAGGACAAGTTTGAAATAGGTAATTTCCAATTTTAATCTTATTATGATATGGTATTTATCCACTCATAAGGATCATATGTGGAGTTAGTTTTAATTTTTTTTCTTTTATAATCAGGAAAGGAGTTTGGAGTAACTGATTTTGTGAACCCTGGTAACTGTGGGGACAAAGCTGTGAGCCAGGTAACTTAACCATAGTTAAATCACCATTTGACATGATAATTAGATATCACTTGATCAATAATAGAATGAGGATTTAATGATGTCATCTTGGGTCAGATAATAATAGAGATGACTGGAGGTGGTGCAGACTATTGTTTTGAGTGTGTTGGTATGAAGTCACTTGTGCATGAAGCTTATGCTTCTTGTAGAAAGGTCGGTTTTATCTTTAATTTTGTTCGGCTTAATGATGATCTGTATGCATTTCATCATCATCAGCATCCAAACTCCTTTAGTGTCCTAATTGAATTTTCTGCATATGTGAATGTAATTCTTAGGGATGGGGAAAAGTAGTTGTGTTGGGAGTTGACCAACCGGGGGCTATGTTGACTTTTAGTTCTTTTGAGGTACTTCATAGCTGCAAAATCAATCATGGGATCCTTTTTTGGAGGTCTTAAACCAAAATCCGACATTCGTATCCTTGAAAAACGCTACATGAATAAGGTAAGAAGAATAGTGTCTCTTTGCTTCTGACTTTTTGAGGTCAAAGTCAAACCAAAGAATTCATTCGATCCAAATTGATATGGTTCTAACTACAAATGAACACTATACATGTTATGAAATTCCTCAAATAACTAAAACATCCAAACAATATTTAATAACAATTCATGACGAATTCAGGAAATACGTCTCGATGAATTTGTCACACACGAAGTTGACTTCAAAGACATCAACAAGGCTTTTGACTTGATGACTGAAGGGAAGAGTTTAAGCTGTGTGATTTGGATGAACAAATGATTAGACTTCATTTTAACTTTCATGGGTTGTTGTTACTGTTTGCATCAGTTGTAAATAAAGATGACAACTTTGTTAAGTTCATGATTAAAATCTTTATAATAAATAATACATGTGTTATCTGCAATATGTGGCTCATCTTCCCTACTTATGATCGGTTGAAATCTTTGTATGCCCTTATAATCATTCAAGTTTCATCATTGTTCATTTATAATGTATTATATTTTGGTGGTTGTCAAGCTTTAAAAATTAGAAAATGTCACCAAATAATTATAATTTATTATATTTTGAAATTTCATTCAAGTTTCATCATTTACAACTATTTTAAGTCGTTTAAGTGAGCTGGTTATCTTGTGATTATGGTCTGATGATCACATGTTAAATAAATGGTTTTTTTTAAATATTAATTTTAAATAACATGTTATATAGTTCTTAAAATATATAGTTCATTAGAAGTTGACAATTGACATAGAATACATATCAATAGTTCTTAAGATCTATAGTTCATTAGAAGTTGACACATGACATAGAACATTTAATATAAATAAGAGATGGTAAAACCAAATTTTAGATGGCTACATAGCTGATACGTGACTTCCATTATATAAAAGATGTCACTTGTGATAATAACATGAATATATGTTGAACTTATCCTCTTGTAAATTTAATTATAACTACCATATAATTTTTATAATATAAATGTTATAGATTGAATAATTATAACATATAATTAAATTATCTGAAAATTTCGTTATAACAATAATAAGTATTTGTATATAAATGTTGTAAATTGAATGCATACTATATAACTTTGAATACGTATAAATTTACATACTAAGTATATAAAAAAAGTTATATTTAAAAAAAACATGTGTATTTCACGGGTTAAATATAATGTGATAGGTTAACATATATCGTCGGTAGTTCATGTATTTAAAAAAATGACTTTTTGTTAGGTTACTGTTTATGTATTTTATTACTACTTGTGTTCTTTTACTTATTTTATTATCACCGTAAGAGTTGTGATTAACATATCAATTCTTATTCCCAACTTCGTACGTTAGTGTACCTACAAATTATTAATATTATTTTTTATTGTTTCAAATAAAATCTTTAACAATATTAGTAAACCTTTTAAACCAATTAAATTAGTGGGTTATCTCCATCTATTGAGTTTTCAAAATCCATGCTACATAAATTTGGTTTATCAAAAGCTCACCACTCATTAACCCACGCTTGCATTGGCAATTATCACTTCCTAATTAGAAGATAAACAATAAATATAAAATTTAAAAGGGTAAAATTTAAAAGATAAAAAAATACAATACAACTAACTTACGGATGACTTTAAATTAGTTAATAAATCATAATATCTATTTTTAGACAAGAAAAGACAATTGAGATAATCTTATAGAGCACTATGTGCTCCTAAATAGTTTCTTTTATTATCTAGTATAGATATAGATTTATTATATTTTTTCTCTATTAAGAAACAAGAAAACTCAATACTTTATTCAATGAGATAAAGATGCTATATATAGCAAACAACTTGTTGGGTGTGATGGAGGGCTCAGAATGGCATCATTTTTAACAACAAAAGGTGAAGTATTGCTATGATAATTGAAGAAATTAAAGCACTTAATTATATGTGGGTAAAAAATAGGTCCACAATTATCAATCTAGATTGAACCAAGTGGTGTATGTTTTCATTTTAATCTTCTGATGTAATCTCCTGGTGTTTGGCCATCTAACTACTTGCTAGTTGCCTTTTAATGAAAACTTTGCCTTTAAAAAAGAAAAAAAATCTAATGTACACAAGGAAAAAGTAAACACCTAACCACCTATCCAAATGACTCGGTATACCCCTACAAACCAAAAAAAGTACACCTCTATTATTCAAACTTATTCCGAAGACATGCGCAAAACACAAAAACTGTAGGGTGTGGGGCTCATCCCCTGCCCGTCGACCTCCGGCTTGGATCAACCCCGTCCTCTTGGGTCCGCCATTGTCGTTATCTTCTGGAGAATGCCATATGCAACGGGGCTCTTTTTTTTGAAAGGTGTGAATTATTTACGAATATCGGGATGTCTAGCATACGTTATTTTAACCGGGTCCGTGCTAGAGAGCCTCCTCGCACAATAGATCCCCAATTTAAACTCCTCAATAAGAAACCCTATCAACCAGACTTGAACTTGAGACCTGTAGGGGAAAACTCACCGGCCCACCATAGGTGGAAACTTAAATACCCGTGGCCACCACTAGAGCACCAGTGATTGTTGGGGCTCTTTCTTTTTTATCACACACATATATACATACATATGTATATATAAAGGGGCTCATCTCCACACCCTAGGCCCATCCCTACACTCTAGGCCCATCTCTTTAGGCTTATCCCTCACACTCGATGACGTGACGCCTACGTAACAGAGCATCCTCAAGGGACTACCCTCCTCTACTACACCCTTTAGCCTAAATCCCATAACTTTGAATTATTATTCAACAGTAAAACGGGTTAATATTGTAAAGTGATAGCATTCACAATGAATTATTTATCTCTTATCCATATAATTACATTAAAAATCATCATTTTCTTTCTCTTTTATAATTAAATAATATTTTTTATACCTTTATCATTACATTTCATCTATCCTCCACACACAACCATTTTGAAAATATTAAAAAATTATACGGGGTGAACAGTGTTTCCGTATATTTACAATTTCTCTCTCCTTCACTTATAACAATTTCTTATATAATAACTAACTCATTCACATAATTTTATAAAAACAATTGTGAATGCTCTAAGACCTGAAGTCGTAATTTACGGTTACTCATTTAGTGGGTTGAAATGTAATTTTAGTAGCACTATGCCCCATATATTCAGATTATAGATTTTGTCATGAGTAACAACTCCCATGTCTAACCAATTTGGATGAAACCACACATAACCACCATAGGTTATAGCAAAAGGTGCAAGTGATGGCAAATCCAAATCTTCAAAATAAATAAAGTTATATGTTTGAGCGTGGAGTGTTTGTTAATAGCCTATACACAAACTGAAGTATTCCTATGTGTTCTAGCATGTGCAATAGCTACAAATACCAAATAACGGAAGCAAGACAATTACTTTCCTTGTTTCTTTGAATCAACATCAATAATCCTTTGGATACAATATAATATTAACATCATTATGTGTACTTGTGAGTGAAGATAGTGCTTTTCCCTTGGACATGATACGTTATGTGGCCGGTTCAGTTAACATTAGGACATTCTAAGGCATTTGTTTAAAATGAATGTAGTGGTATGATGTTCAATAATGTTCCATCCAATCATTATCCATTTTTAAGTTGAAACGTTTTAAATCTCCTTTTTTTTAATTTAAATAATATTATTTTAAATTCAGAAAACTTGCCAAGTTACATCAAAACAGAAGGTAGCCGGGCAACAAGCTGCGCCGCCAATCCTTTCTGAATTGCAAACCCTAACCTTCCAAATACAAACCCTTGCCCCCTTGGGGTTGAACAATTGTTGTAGACGACCCGTTGAACCATCGTCAAGAAGTGGATAGCTTCTGGCGCTAGGGAGCCAAAAGTATCAAAGGCAAAAGGGACAAAGACATGCTGGTTCTTTGCGCAAGCTTTAGCGTGCTTATCCACTTTCTTTGATTCTGCTTTTCTTGCCGCTTGTCCAGCTACAAACCCGTTTTCCCTTAAACCAACCAAAGGGGAAACCCCCGTGAGGTCTACACAAGCATGTTTCCCCCCAGCCCAGCCAAAGACGAGCAGATCCGCTGGTCGCAGAGTAGATCTTCTTTCCATAGGGTCCGTGAGGAAATTCACAGGTTTCTTAGCCGAAATCCCAGATCTTCTTAAGATGTCCCACAAAGCATCACGCACCCAGTCGTGCCGATATTTGAACCCAGGGAACTCTTTACAGTGAACTGCATGCTCCCCGTATTTATCCATACAGTTTTTCTTTTGAAATTTAAACTAATAATATTTCATTATGTAAAAAAACTACATAACTAAAAATAAAAAAAGCGAAAATTGCTAAAAAAACATAAAATCTAAAGTCCGTATTTGTCACGGATTTGTTGTCGACGCATTTCCGCTAGGATCAACGCGTCGCCTACGAGGTGATCGATCTGTTTAGACCAAAATTCTATATCTTTCTCCATTTGGCTTGAATCTTGTAGCGTGACAATTTTTTTGTTTTCAGCGTTTCCTTCTTGCATTGTCTCTAAACGCCTATGACTGAGGTCTGGTATATCTTGTAAGCGTTGGTTCATCTCTTCGAAATCTTGCTTCATTCCGAAATTTTGCTGAAGACGACTCCACATTCCCCATTTTCCCACTTCTTCTACCGGGCGGTCAGGCCAACTCCACTTCCTCATCCTCGTTGTCCAAATTAATGTTTAGGCAGACGTTTCGAGCGTCGGAAGTGGGTGTTTCCGGATCAACTGAGGATGATGTTTTGGACCGTTTTGCTTTACGTTTACCACTAGACGTCATTCTCACTACGTTAGACCATTTAGGACTTCAGCGTAGAAGCTCCCAACAATCCAAGTACGTAAAAACACCTATCGTTTGGTTGTACTTCTCCAAAGCTCTTGTTAATATATTCGCGTCGATTTAACCGTTACCCAAGTTATCCTTCATTAGGTGGAGAACTTCTTAGTGAAACACAAGTAGCCTATTTTCCTATCATCACATTAATCAACTTCCAGTATGCTAATCCCTATTTAACCTAACCAAACTTTAACATGTTAGGACTCAGAATACCGACTCCATAAATCTGCAGTGAGAAAATTCAAAACTTACTCATTAAACATACTAATAATAAATTTGACACTCAATAAACCCCTCAACTCTCTTGATGACCTATTATAGGATTAAAATTAACAATGAACACTAGCAATCAATATATCAAAACATTAATTACATGACAAACCTATCATCAACTTTCTTAAAAATCATTAATTGTTTCACATATTCAGCAACATAGGTAGATCAACGAGTAGAAGATCATGATGATCAATTTAGGCTTTAAGAAGAGTAACACGTGTCTAACATTAAGCATTCTAGACATTTGTTGGATACCAAAGCATACACTTAGATAAAATCTAACAAATTCAGGTAAGAAAATTAATATTTATTAAAGCTAAAGGATGTGATCATGATAACCATGATCTTTCACACAGACGTCATATCACCTACTTCTAATTCACCATTTAAAATTGGGTGTCATCATGATCCAAACCACTATCCCCTTTATTATTTTAATTTATTTTTCAAAGTAAAAAGTCTAGGAAAATGAAAAAAGTGGCCCGGAGTGATTGTTGGTTCAATCCACGCCAACCATCATGAATCATTGAAGGGCATTTTATTCATGTGGTGAATAATGTTTCAACCATGACCCTACACCTTTCAGCCTAATTGACAAATAGGACTAAAATTTTGGACACACATACATATTAATCGTCCCCAAGTAGAAGAAGCCTAAATTTTGCATTCAACAAATTAACATACGAGTCCTATGTCTTTAAAATTAAAATACATATATATTGTTATCAATGTTTTGATCGTCTGTATAATATATAATATTGTGTCACACCTTTAGGATCATAAGATATGACATTGTACATTAGATATAAAAAAATATTTGTTTTCATAAAAAAATTATATCAGCGCGTAAAAAAACTTACCTAGCAGGTAAAACTACTGACTCGATAATTTTTTTACAAATGTTTTTATAATATTTTCATCTCCTCTCAAAAAGCACTCTTATTAGAATTTTTATACATGTGTAAATATAACAAATTACACATGTTTAAATTTTCTTTATTTACGAATTCATGAAAATTTAAACGTCTAAATTAAATTTATAACATTGTATTCGAATAATAATGATAAGTGTACATTTTTTTTTGAATTTTCATTGTTTTTGACCAAATACTTGCGGTTTTTTTTTATTCGTTATCACGGTTCTCACAATATTTAGCATTCTCATTTAAACATTCCTCTCTCTCTCTCTCTCTCTCTCTCTATATATATATATATATATATATATATATATATATATGGGTGAGAGTTGACTACAAAGTGGGTTTTTTCTACAAAGTGTAGGAAATGTTTTGGTGATGACATATGTCATCTCTAGTATTTTAATAAAAGGTATAATTGTAATTGACTAAATAAGTTATTTATGGTAGATATAATTATAAATAACTAATTGAAATATTTATGGAAACTATTTATTCTAAACCCATGATTGATTCTATTATATACACCACATAATAGTATCATTCTTCTCACATTCATCTAAAGTTCGCGAAAGTAAAACATATTAACTAGTTTTTGATGTTGTGTTTTATTAGTTTATTGGGTTCTTCACATTGTGTTATATCAGCTTCACAATAAAACTATTCTTCATGTCATATTCATCTCATCCTTCATCCGAAGTTCGAAACACATATATATTAATTATTTCTTGATGCTGTGTTTTATCAGTTTCTAGTTTCTTCACATTGTATTTTATCAGTTTGCAGTTTCTTCACATTGTATCATATTGGTATCACAATAAAACATAGCATCCTTCCTGTCACATTCATGTTATCCTTCATCCGAAGTTCGAAACACAAACACTATTTATTTTTTGAAGATGTTTTTATTAGTTTCTAGTTTCTTCACATTATATTACATTTGTTTTCATAATAGCGTACCTCAGACATAAAACACACTAGTGCCTGAAAAACAAAATATAAAACACACACAACATTTTAACTTACAATTAAACACAACTAATCTTTATCTTTGATTTTAGGAGATTTTTGTAGGTTATTGAATTTCGGAGGTGATAAGAGAAAGAAAAAGAAAGAGAGGGAAATTCACGAGATTGAAGGAGGGGTTTGATGAATGACGATTATCTCCTTTCTTAAAAGATGCTAAATGACCCCTTTTTGCCCTTTATCAATCAATCCAGACCCTATTTTAAAAGATAAATATTACCAAAATGCAACAAAATTATCTCAATCATTAAAAGCACTCGTCCAGTGATACAAAACACTTCCTACACTTTGTATGAAAAACACATTTTATATAGGAGCCCCACTCATATATATATATATATATATATATATATATATATATATATATATATATATGATAGGGGTCATCCGAGAACCACCTTTATTGCGAGAACCGCGAGAACCAATGTGAACACAAAAAATACAAAAAAAAATCTAAAAAACACACAATTTTTTAATATTACAAAAAGCGCTATATTTCGTTACCAATATTTTTTTTTGAGTAACAATTATCGATGCACATGTGCATATGTATCATTTCTTGGACAAATTCCGTAATTCATTACCTGTAGTAGACAAATGCACTTTCATTAACACTACCATCCGTAATACACTACTTTTTAAATTACCAATATTAAAAGTATACATGTGCATCATTATGTATAACCATGATATAAGTGTTTTGGTACAAAAATTTGTGATTTTGTATGATGAAGTAGGCCCATATACATGTTTTTTGTTAGTTATATCTAGTGTTGGTGGTTTGGTTATATTTGTCACTTTATGATATAATATGTCGTTTGGATGGTATAAAGAGTGTTGATATACATGTAATAAAGTGAAATATTGGTAATGGTATTGTATTATGGATGGTAGGAGGTAATGATATTGTGTTACGGATGGTAGGAGGTAATGATATTGTGTTACGGATGATATGATAGATAAAGGGAAAATGTATTCAAAGTATTGTACCAAAACACGTTATATCATGTTCATACATATAGATGCACATGTACATTTCTAATATTGTTAATGTAAAAAGTAGTGTATTATGGATGGTATTGTAAATGAAAGTGCAATTGTCTAATATTGGTAATATATTACGGAATTTGTCAAAGAAATGATACATATGCACATATGCATTGATAATCGTTACTTGAACTTTTTTTTTGGTTTTTTTAATGAAGAAATATAGCGAATTTTTTTTAAATATTAAAAAAAATTTTGTGTGTTTTTTTTTTTATTTTTTTAGATATTTTTTGTTGTGTTAACATTGGTTATCGCAATAAAGGGTGGTTCCTAACGGATCCTTTTCCTATATATATATATAGGATGAGGTTCTAGAGTGAACACTAGTGTATTTTACGATTTGATGATATAAATCAATTGTCAGGATTTGTTCACTCAGTTCACAAATACACTAATGTTCACTCTAGAACGCTACCCTATACACACAACACACATAAATTTTAATAAAAGACTACTATTAATGCAAAATGGCAATTTCTTCTTCAACCTCACAATTATACCTTTTTTATTTAATAAGTAATTTTTTATTGTTATAATTATTATTATTATTATTATTATTATTATTATTATTATTATTATTATTATTATTATATTATTATTATATTATTATTGACGAAGCACCGGTTGAACCTAGGGATATCCGGGGATATATGAGTTACAACCAGGGTGTTTCTGCATAAAAGGTTGTCCTTTCACTTCATTCTTCGGGTTAAGCTCGCTTAAGCCGATTTGCAAAACTAGCAACACCGTTAGTCTCGCCACGGGAAAAAGGGTGGTTTTCTCCGTGACTACACTCCTACGTGAAAATAAGTATTTTTGGGAGTAGGGTAGTAAGTAAGTTGCAAGTATGTATGTGTTAGCGTAAGTGTTTTTAGCGTGTCCTTTACCTGGAGATCTAATACTTATTTATAGCCGAAAATGTATGTTCAGGAGATGGGCTGGTGGGCCTTGGGCCCGGCCCATACAGCCAGAGACATCCGTTTTGTCCTCTGTGTCAGACATTAAATGTTCCCTGCAGGAGAATTAATGTCCACTGTCAGGAGACATGTCTTGTCGGATGTTGAGTGGTGCCACGTGTAAAGGAAACCGTCTCTGGTGTCAGGCCTGTTGCCAGTCGAAAGTGGAGAAGGTGGAACAGTCAATGGCAGAGCTATGGTTGGTGTGCAGACTGACGTCTGCAATACTGCTCATGCGACACTGTCGCACGCAACCTGCCGAGCAACCCTTGGTCACAGTTCTGCCACGTTGTACCTTTGACTATGGTTAACACCTTTTAGTGCTTACCCCTTCTGCGAGGCTGTCAGTGTTTTTCCCGCCAGCGTATGGTGTCAGGGGTATATCCTTTTGTCCCAAGACTATGAGGCGCTTCTCATGTGTGTCTTGTCCTTGGAAGGTTTTAGGATTCGCAGCTTAGTGGGATGTTGTTTTGCGCAGGGTCTAGTAGCCTGCACACATGAGTCTAATTTGCCGTTGTGCGAAGTACACAAGTCTCGTTGTTTGACTTGATTGCATTGGTTTAATTTACCGTGGCGCTAAGTGCGCAAGGCTCATTGATGACCTATCGGTGTTGGTCTAATTCACCGTTGCGCTGAGTGCGCAAGGCTCATTGTATGACCTATTGGTGTTGAAGAACACGCACCATTGCATGTTTCATCCAAGGTTATCCTTGTAAAATGTAGTCAAGGGTATGGTCATTTGGGACCATACCTCCTCAATTATTATTATTATTATTATTATTATTATTATTATTATCATTTAAACATCTCTCAATTTTAATTTAAATATTATATATATAAACTTTTCGTCTAAGTTTAATATTATGTCCTCCATCCTTTAATAACTATATACTACATCTCCAGTTTACTCAATGAATATTATAAGTATATTATATATTTAAATAACATTTTGCTATATCTATTGATATTTTAAATGCATTCTATATTTAAATAACATTTTGCTATATCAACACTAATAACTAATAATGTAAAAGCACTAGCAAAAGATAAAGGTAAATACTTACGATTTATTAGTTTTATCATGCATATTCCGAGTTTTTAACCATAAATGCCTAGATATATTAGATATCTATCTAATAATATTAATCTATAATCTTTATTTTTATTATTAGAATTAATTACATGGTTAGTACTTGTGGTTTGTCTATTTTACAATTTTCATACCTATTTATTGAAAATTACACAATTAGACGTACCAACTTTTACAAAATCATTTTACCACAAGTATATGGTAGGTACTAACCATGTTATAAGTTCTACAACTACAAGTATTAGTGGCGAAACAGTTGGCAAAACTTGATATCATGGTGTGATTTCTAAATATAGGTATCAAAATGACAAAATAAATAAACCCCGGGTACTAACCATGTAATATTTATTATTATTATTATTATGAATAAAAATATTGAGGACACGTGTCACTTTTGGAAGTTTTCACGCCCTTACTTTTTATTTATCTCTCCTACAGGGCCGGTCCAACTATTTTGGAGGCCCTAAAACCCAGGGTGAATAAATATAATTTAATTGTTAACACATACGATCGTCAAAATATGTTTTTAATAAAAAAAGAACTTTGAGGTATGATTCACTTAATAGCATTTTCACTTTTTTTTTGTATTTATTATGAATTTATAAATTTGTGTATTAAACATGTTATAACATTTTACTTTATTTATTATATATTATTAGGTTAGAAATTTGTCACACGGGTTTGGGTCAATGAAGTACTAAATGGTTATTAATAAATAGAAAAAAATTAAAGAAATAGTCAAGAAAAAAATATTAAATAAATAAAATGAGAAATTTATTTATTATTATTATATCATATGAGATAGAAGTGGGATAATATGATTTAATAGGAGAAGAGGGCCGACCCACCATTGTATCAAACAAATTACGAGACCCAAGGCCTCAAAAACCAAAACAACATTTATATATAATATACTATATTTATATTTATTTTCGACATCCTTAATCATTAATTATTATGTTTTGTGGCTTAGTGGAAAGAGCACAACTTTTATCCCGTGCGGAAGTTGGGTCGAATCTTCTGCCCCACAATTTTTATTTTACTTTTTTCAGGTTCTTGACACTTAATGTTAGATTGCGGTGGGCTTAAGTGATAGGGTGGGAAGTTAGAACAAGCCCTCCTAGACCCATATAACCAAATGAAAGTATTTATTATATAAAATTGCATTTATTCAAATCATGTAATACATGGAGTTCTATAATTTATATTATATAACCCCGTGTAATACCCTGGCCTATAACTTAGTGTGTGTGTGTGTGTGTATGTAGGGGTAGGAGTTACGAAAAACGCCTATAATTGTGAAAACGATGAATACACCCCCCGTCCATTAGATCAAAACAATCTATGGATTAGATTGGCCCGATGGCGTTTTTGTAAATAACATCAACTTTATTACGTGCACGCGCTTCATTAAGGGTAAAATGGTCTTTTACTGTTCTAATACAAAACACCATGGTCATAAGTAAAACACCATTAAAAATCCCGCCTTAAAACTACAAGTCCTACAGTCCCCTTCCAGATGAAACGCCATATTTATTAATGAAACTTTATTAATAACATTTATTATAAAAAATTCTCTCCTAAACTACGCGCCAAAACATCATTATATAAAACGACCTTACCATAACTTCCATTGATCATACTAAAAAACGCCATATTTACCCAAAACGCTAAAATTAAAAAAAAACTCTGAAAAAAGGCACAAATGGCAAACATCGTTTCATGAAGGATTCAACACTAGAATCAATAGATTCGTAATCCTCTTTGACAACAAAAAAAGAGTGCTTATGAAAACCACCAAAGCCATAATGAATTTGCCCGAAGAAGTACAGAGGGGGATCCTAACACATAGCGTTCCTCTTGATAACCTCTGTGAGAAAACACAGACAGTTATACGAAGATTAACAAGAAAATTTGGATCGAATAATGCAAATAGAAATGTGGACCCAGTAATCCAATTATGGTGTTATGATGAAGACACTGACATAGTGATTGTTATATGTGACAACGGGTAGCAGGAGACTACACAGATGATAATATCATGACCAAACAGAGTCTTAATGTCACACCCCGACCCGCAGCGAAAATAAAAGTCAGGGCATGATTGGGTTATCACCAAAGCTCATGATATTTACTAATAAGTTTCATATTTATCAAATTGAAATTAAAACTTCAAATATTCAAACACCATAATTCATACAAGCACAAATAAAACCAACATATTGTTCATAACAAAATAACTTTGTTTAATCTTCTAAGGCCATTCCTATGTGTTTCTTTCTTCAGCTTGTTCACCTGTATCATGCGTAAAACAAAAGATTTGGGTCAACAAAAGTTGGCGAGTAAACCTTAGTAAAACATTTAAACAGTTGAATTGTATTTGTTGTTAAAATAAAAATTATGCATGAATCATATGTGAGCAGATGTATATATATATAACTAATCACAAACCACATTATATCCACAATGAACACATGACATGATGAATGATGTACTTGAGATCAAGGCTCAATCAAACGGAGCCGATCTAATGAGGCACTTGATGCTCAACACGTATCCCACGAGGAACTGATAGGCCTAATGAAATGATTGCACTGAAGTGATAAAATGTAACCACACATAATCCACACAACAATTATACACATTTGATCACGAGATGATATTAGCACAAGTGTTTAAATGAATAAAAAAATGTACGACACATGATACACCCCAAAACGTGGTTAAAAGGGGAATTCGTAGAGATTCACTCACAGTGGTTGCGTTTCCTTGATTGACGAAGAGTACGCACGAAGTTAGGGTTTAGCTGATGAAGTGAACTAACCTGTATAATAGTGTATAGTTTAATAACCAACTAACAATTAACAATTCAATTTAATTCTTTTTATTGGGTTTTTAGATTATTTTATATTAATTGAGAATTTTTACCTTGTGAGAATTTTACTTTTATAAGAAAGTAATAAACGGAAATAATAATAATATTAAATAAAATAAATAAAAAATAAATAAATAAATTTTTTTGGGTCTGACAAGCTTGTCAGACTGCTGACCGGTTCGGTAGTGGGGCTAGCATGCGTGTAACAAGACTCGAACTCGTGACCTCTCGGTTGCGTGCACGCAGCTCTTCCAACTAAGCTACGTGTCTAACCCGTTATAATCTGATTTTTAATTATTCTTATAGACAAACTGAGTTAATTCAGAATAATTAATTTTTAAAAGGTTTTTCAAATGATCAGACCGGTGTGAGGGTTGGGTCTCGAACTCGGGACCTCGTGTTTAACGTGCACCCAGCCCATCCACTGGGCTGGGTGTCTAACCCGATAAGGATTCCAATACTTATTACTTTTGTATACCAGTTACGAACTATCAATAATTTCTTAATTAAAAAGGTTTTAAAAAAATCATCGGTTCAGTGACTTGTCATGGATTCGAAAACTCGGTATCATGTGTATAAAATGCACACAGTCCACCGCAGGACTGTGTGTCTAACCCGTTTAAAACACAATTTTTAATTATACTAATCTGTTAGCGGTTATAGTTCATCTTCTCTGACCAAAATGATTTCAGATCAGAACCCGACATACCTCAGATTATTATGTATTCAATTAGTATAATATGAACATAAAAGAGGGAAGATTAAGGATTCATACCACTGATGTAGCTGGATCTTGGTTTGTCTTTACCGGCGATTAAATTCCGACGAAATAAATCCGGGGCTTCGGCGAGACAGGGAGGTGGGGGGTGTTTAGCAGAGTGAGTCTTGAAGTTAAAAACAAAAGAAGAGGGCGAGTTTCTTAGTGAAAATATGACTGGTATTTATAGATCGGGAAAGCTTCGATTTCGATTCTATTGGCTGAAAATTGTGATTGATTACATACCAAAACTGTTTGATTGAAATTGATTAGGAGGATCACGCGGTCTTGACAGCTTGATCCTCGAAAGATGCAGAAACGGAGTGAAATCAGTGGGTCTTGTTGATTTGAACTTGCAGACGACGAACGGGATATATGTATATATTAGATGATTTTGAAGTTTTAACAAAAAGGTGCGTGTGTCACAGTGGTGTTTGATGTGTGAGTTTTACCCGGGGGACCCGGGTTCGACTCCCGGTTTACCCTTTTTAGGTTTTATTTATTTTATTATTTTATTAAGCCTATTTTAATTTATTGGTTATTATTTATTAATTATAAATACGTGATTCTAATATTTTTAAACAAATAAAATAAAAAAAATGCTAAAAATAAACGTAACGACATAAAAACGCACTTTGATAATAATCTGGTGCGGGTTTTCGAAACCCGTTTTACACGAATGTTACACTTAAGTTCCTAGAGGAGTTAAACAATGCAACATGTTTGAACACAGACATGACCCTAAATTTGGCGTTGTTGCATGACAAATTCATATGGAGGTTTCAAAAACTTCAAAGAGAAGAGACTGATAAAAGTGAAGGTTTAGATAAGAAATTTGATGAAGAATCCGAAGAAGAAGACGAGGGAAGAGATGGATACTTCTCGGACAAAATCCCTTCGGACAAGGAGTTATATTTTTTTGTGTGTGTCACTTTCTTTGCTTTGTTATGTACTTTTCCCCTAACAAAATACTTTATTTCTATAACTACATATAAAACGCCAAAATTCCACAAATGCCAAAACACCAAAAGTTAGTTAAATTGTATTTTGCCTTCTTTATCTAAAACGCTATTCATACAAAATGCCAATTTAAAAATGGAATGCCTTACAACTTTAACAGAAAAAAGCTGAACAAATCGTAACTATAAACAGTAACTGAAACTACAGAAACGTTATTACTTACATTTATTATAATAAATTCATGCCTAAACTATGCGCCAAAAACATCGTATATAAACAACGTCTCAGGACCTTCCATTGATCATACCAAAAACATCTATATAAACAAAACCATATTTTACTGAATACCATCCAATTTATAATGCCAAAAGGTTCAAAAACCATAGATGGCAAACGTCGTTTCTTGGAGACTCAGTTTTGTTCTCAATCAAGTTTCACTGAATGGGTTTGGTAACATTCTTAAAGTTAGGATTAACTCAATAACATTTTGCTGAATGAGATGGACAAACTCTTCAAGAAGAAGAGACTGATGACAGTGGGTTGAAGAAGAGACTGATGCCAACAAAAACAAACGGCAAGCCCCACTGAATGATGAGCTTCGTCTAGAGTCGGGGGTCCAGTCGTATAGGAATTCCGCATCTATCTAAGGAATTCAAAAATTCCGACGGCAAAAACCTCAAGAAGAAGAGACTGATGACAGTGAAGATTGGGATGAGAAGAAGATACCGATGATAGTGAAGATTTGGATGAGAAATTGGATCCATCGTTTTATTTTTTTACTGTTTATTTTTATTTTTATTTTTTTTGTGTCATTTTCTGTGGTTTGTTATGTACTTTTCTACTAAAAAATACTTTATTTCTCTAATTAGTTATAAAACGCCAAAATGTCACAAACGCCAAACACCAAAACTATATATAAAATGATGGGACGCCATACAGCTTTAACAGACAAACGTCAAACTTAATGATGGGACACCTTTACATCTTTATCTAAAATGACATTCAAAACAAAATAACAAACTTAATGATGGAAAACAAAACACCATTCAATCTTAAACGCCAAAAAGTTCAAAAACCAAACATGGCAAACGTCGTTTCTTCAAAAACCTAATTTGTTTACTGAAAACTGTTCTTTTGTTTTGGATTTTAAAACGCCATTTGCATAAATTAATTTGTAAAAAAAGCCATTGAAACAAAGCTTAAAGAACAAAATGCCATCTCTATTGCATATAACGCGACTAATTTAGGAGGACGTGAACAATGACAATCCTGCCCATACATATAATTTAGCGGCCTTGCCACATGTTCGACCAGGATCCGTTCTCACCGTTTTCACACTTTCAATCGTTTTCTTCTGATCCCGTTTCTCTCTCTCTCTCTCTCTATATATATATATATAGAGAGAGAGAGAGTCCGGTTAATGTACAATATTCTTTAACGTATGAGCGTCTGCTGTGAAATTAAGCATGTTGTAAAACTCAAGACCCTAATCACGCATGTTGAAAACCTTAACATACTTCATTACATAATTATAACATGCTTCATTACCTAGGTATAACATGCGTGATTATGGTTTTTTAACATGCGTAATTATGGTTTTGAATTTTATAACGTGCGTAATTTCACAGCGTACGCTCGTACGTTAAGCAAAATTGTATTTTACACTTTTAATATATATATATAGGATTCAGTTCAAATGAGAACCACCACGAGTTGCGAGTACCGCGAGAACATTTTGTTCCGGGACGAGTTGGGCAAATGAAAAAAATGTTTTATATCATTAAACTATAATAATATATATATAACACTTTTAAATTACTATATAAACACTTACTAAATAACAAATTAACTTTGTTCCACACTTTATTCAATGATTATTGATCATATGCACAAAATCCGAAAATTAGGAATTAGCCAATCAAAATTTGCTACTATTCACATCAAGTTTTTTTATGCACAAACGTAAATGAAAACATTATAAATACATCTGTAAAAAAAGTAAAAAAAAATTGTTGAGTCGCTAGTTTTGACTGATGGAAGTTTTTTTATACCTAGGCGTAAATTTTGCACGAAATAAATATTTTTTTACTCCTCATGTAAATGTGAGTATGCGGTATTTTTTATTATTTTTTTCCGAAACAAGTGATTTTTTATAACTTTTGAGAAAAAAAATCAAAAAAACCTTTTGAATGGCTTAGTTCTCACGTCTTTTGCGGTGTTTTTTTTAACTCAATTCTCTTTAAAACCAAAAAGCCACCAAAAGTTACGAATTATTTGAGGGTTCGATCTTTTATGTGGTCTAGCAAATATCTACTTTGTGAATTATTTGGGGATGCCTAAAGCAGCGTTCACGTGGTGAATTATATGTGGATGTCTAAAGCAACGTTCACTTGGTAAATTATTTGTGGTTTTTTTAACGCTACCACGAGGATTAGATCTATTAAAGGTAAAGCATAATAATCCTTTACGTGTTATATTTGTTGTTTTATAGTTTGTATATCACACGGATCACATCATCGAGTTTCATGCAAGGTAATCTATATCAATTTCGTACACTTTTAACTATTTCAACATCGCTTATGTTTGCTCGTATTTGAATAAAATTAACCACAACAATTCTAAAACATAGTTCATAGCTAACATACAAGCATACAACTTGTAGGCACAAATAATTATGCCAAACATATTCACATTGATCCGGTTTATAATATGTTTCTATTTTTGGCAAGAAATATGAATTTTAGCCTCTAATTTATCAGCCAATATTTATTGACTTAATTAAGGATTTTAATTTTTTGAAACTGCTACTTTATTAAAAATGACTAGCAAGACGCTGATTAAAAAGTAAAATCAAAATTACACCATTCTTTCATGAACACCCTTTAATGCGGATCTATATTTTATCCATAAAAAACTAAGAAATATAGTTCTTTGAATGTTTTCGCGATACATTTGTTTCTTTCAAAGATAACCTCCTCATTTCTACACTTCCATTTGCACCGCATGGCTGTCATCAAAAACCCATAACATTTTTAGATTTATGCTGGCCCAATTTACATAGACATTTAATATTTATTTCACACCACAAAAACTGGTCTATAGTGAGTGCAAGAATTAATTAATATTGTTATAATATTTTTTTAACTTCATTTAGCAACATTATAAGTTAAGTTCTGCTTCTAACTAGGCCGACAGAAGGTCTTAGAACTATTATACCCACTCATTTTGTAAAGAGTTTTAAGCTAAGTGGAGAATGGATGCCTTTTTGGTATTCTATTTTAATTAATTTATCCAAAAATTCCAAGATGTTAACCGATAACTAAATAATATTTTTGGTATTCTGTTTTAATTAATCTATTAATTTATCTACCATCGTGTGCAGCTTTATGTACCAATAAATATTCTAGTTAAACATTGGTATGCCTTTTTTCGTGTTATGGAGGGTAATTTCGCTGATGCATTCGTGGGAATACCAAGTGGTTTGGTGTTACATGCGATAATCCTTGGAACCACTTTCAAAAAGGGACTTGTTTTGTGAACACTGTGGTGAGAAAACTGTTGGATTCAACGCCTAGATTGTTCATTTTGATCACGGCATCAATTGAGCAGTGATTTGAGTTGGATACCATGAGATTTGAAGAAACCGTTGCGAGATTAAAGGCCTACAAAGAGCGTGTCAAGGAACCTGATCAAGGGGGTGATCCACATGGTAAGTTGTTATTTTCAAAATATGATGGGAAAGAAAAGGGTGATGAGAAGCGACTTATTTTGTGAACACTGTGGTTGAGGTGGTCAAGAAAGTTCGAAGCATGAAAATCAAGGAGGTGGCCTGGTAGAGGTCACGGTGTTGTTCAAGAGAGGGATGATTTCAACAAGACAAATGTCAAAGGAAGTGAGACTGAATCCTGTATGATGTTTCACGTGTAATGATCATCAGCATTATGTGTGGGAGTGTTAAAGTGGGAGCAAAAGGAAGAACTAAACTTGGTTCAACGGGAAAATAAAGATCCAATTCTGTTCTGAAGGCTGACATGACCAAGACAAAATTAGGGTGGCAATTGTTGGACTAATCTTGTCAAAGTCTAATAGTTTAAAGGGGTATAAATATCTTTTAGTTTGGTTATTTTAATTTATATAAGTAGCTTTTGTTTATGGATTCGGATTTTATGTTAAGATATTAAGTCTTTATTTACTATCCTATTTGGGTAGCTAGGCTTCTTGTTTTCAAGATGTTTTAGTATTAATTAATAGATGGTTAGTTAGGGGTATTTTAATACGTGTGCTTTGGTTATAATAAAATGAGTGGAACGACTTCGTTCAGTCTCGTTTTTGGTGTTTTCGTTCTAGTCGGGTGGACTATGGATTTCGATTGGTCAATTTGATACTAAATTTTATAAAAACATTATATTGTAGATGTTGTGGATTAAAATATAAGGACCTCGAATTTGATTATGGACCCACTCATCACCAATTCCTCAGGGTGTAACACTAGTCACTTGGCCCTCCTTAACTGCTATAAAGCTTCAAAACAGAATTCCAGACAACCCTACAACAGACAAGAACAAATTTAGTGCCAATATGGAAGCAAAAGGCTCTAGTAATACCGCAGGCAAGCCTATCCGGTGCAAAGGTAAGTTTCTGGTGAAAACCGAACATGTTTTGGTTTATTCTGTTTGAAACCGAATAATGAACACTCCCAGTTGTTGGCACTGTTTCTCTTGGAATTCAGAGATGTTCTTATTGCTTGATAAAAGTTGATATATTACAAAAGAAAAAGCAAATAAATATATGATACAAGAAGTTGAATTTGGTAATACAATAGTTGGAAATCCTTTGATTGAGAGCAACGGTCCATATGAGCAATATGTTAGCTGGCAAAAATTTTCTTGAGGAAGGAAATGATGTAAATCTAATCCTAATATTTTTTATTTTCTAACACTCCTCCTCAAGTTGAGTAGTGAGATCTCCAATACTTAACTTGTGAAGACAATGATTAAAGATTCTTTTGTTAACTGCTTTCGTTAGTATATCGGCTAACTGGTCATCTGAGCGAACAAATGGAAGCTCTATAGTACCCGTCTTGAGTTTTTCTTTGATGAAGTATCGATCAACTTCCACATGCTTTGTACGATCGTGTTGAACAGGATTTTCTGAAATTCGTATTGCAGCTTCGTTATCACACATGATCCTACTAGCTTCACTTTGAGGAAAACCAATTTCAGTTAAAAGCTTGCATATCCATAGAACTTCTGATAGACCTCGTGCAATCCCTCGAAATTCTACCTCGGCGCTTGATAAGGCAACAACCTTTTGTTTCTTACTTCTCCACGTGACTAGGTTCCCACCGACCAAGGTAAAATATCCTGATGTTAATCTTCGGTCTCCTTTGTCTCCTGCCCAGTCTGCATCCGTATACGCTTGGATTTTAAGATGTTTGTTTGGTTGAAAAAGAACCCCATGGCTGACGATTCCTTTAAGATACCTTATGATCCTCCATACCGCATCCATGTGAGCTACTTGAGGTTGATGCATAAACTGGCTGACTACCCCAACTGCATATGCAATGTCTGTACGAGTGTGTGAAAGGTATACTAGTTTTCCAACTAAACGTTGGTATCTCATTTTGTCTGCCAATTCTGCTTCTTTTTCCATATAAAGTTTCTGGTTAGCCATCATTAGGGTGTCAGCTGGCTTGCAATCGATCATTCCTGGTTCAGCTAGGAGGTCAAGAACGTATTTCTTTTGACATATAAAGATCCCTTGTTTAGACCTTAGTACTTCTATTCTAAGAAAATACTTAAGTCTTCACAAGTCCTTCATCTCAAATTCTGTGAACAAGTTTGTCTTCAACTTCTTCATTTCTTCCTCATCATTACCTGTTATAATCATGTCATCAAGATGTATAATCAAACAAGTTACAAGTTTACCTCTTCATTTAAGGAATAATGTATGATCGGAGTTGCTTTGTTGGAAGTCATATCCCTTCATCGCTAAGGTAAATCTGCCAAACCAGGCTCGAGGAGATTGCATAAGCCCGTAGAGCGTCCTTTTCAACCGACATACCTCCTTATTTTTGAATGTTTCTGTGAATCCGGGAGAAGCTTACATGTACACTTCTTCTTTTAATTCTCCATGTAGGAAGGAATTCTTAACATCAAACTAATAAAGAGGCCATCCTTCATTTGCAGCAATAGAGAAATACACGGATTGTGTCAATTTTGGCTACCGGGGAGAATGTTTCTGAATAGTCAATCCCATACGTTTGACTATAACCCTTAGCTACTAATCGTGCTTTATATCTCTCAACAGTTCCATCCGGTTTGTGTTTGATTGTAAAGACCCAACGACAGCCCACTAGTTTCTTTCCTTAGGGAAGGACACACTTTTCTCATGTACCATTCTTTACAAGGGCCTTCATTTCCGTTTCCGTAGCATCCTTCCAGTTTTTTTTGACTCTAAGGCTTGTTCCACAGAGTTTGGAATTTGTTCATCATACAAGGAGGAAGCAAAGGCCTTGGCTTCTCTAGACAAGTTGCCTTTGGCGATGTTCGCCATGGGATATCTAGAAGAACTTGTTTCCTTTTCTGGAGAGTACCGCTTTGGTGGAACCCCTCTATTTACTCTTGGGGGTAAACATATCTTTTGGTAGTTTCTTCTTGTGTGGTCGCATCATGTTCTTCTTGTATCGGTTCCCCATGTTCTTCCTGCACGGTCTGTTCTATAGCTATCTCATGATTTATAACTATGACAGATGTGTCAATATGAGACTCAACATTTTGAATATTATCATGTGTGTCAGAATTACTTACGATGGTAACTGGACTGGGAGGATCTTGTTTAGTAGCACAGACGGTTGGTTCAGTGGATTGGTGGGAAGCAAGTGACTCATCTCGGACATTGTGATTGGCTTCTTGTGATGATGGAACCCATTTAAGCCAACTCAATGTGTCAACATATTCTGACTCTCCCTGACCACTGTGTTGGGAGGTATAGTAGTATTCGGTTTCAAGGAAGTCACATACTAGGGTTGTATACATATGACGTCTTGGGCTATAGCACCGGTATCCTTTTTGGTCGATACCATAGCCTACAAACACAAATTTTTCAGCACATTGTCCAAGCTTACCACGATCAGTTTTGGGAATGTGACAAAGACAGAACATCCAAAAACCCATGGTTGAAGAATGAGGGTTGGCGGAAGTTTGGTAAAATCAGAGAGAGTTTTTAGAGGAGTCTTTAGATCAAGAGCTTTGGTAGGGAGTCTATTGATTAGGTAAGTAGCGGTAGCAATGGCTTCAGGCCAAAAGGACTTAGGGACTCGAGATTCAATAAGGAGTGCTCGAGTTATTTCTAAAAGGATAAGATTTTTTCTTTCAGCAGTACCATTTTGCTCAGGGGGGCGTAGGCAAGTTGTTTGGTGAATAATTCCTTTATTTTGACAAAATTGTTTAACAGAATCATTTTTAAACTCTCCTCCATTGTCAGACCAAAGAATTTGAATGTTGGTTTTAAATTGTATTTGTACCATGGTTTAGAACATAGTAAATTTATAAAAAAACTTCAGATGTGTGTTTTAAAAAATAGATCCACGTCATACGAGTGCAATCATCAATAAAAAGTACAAAAAAGGAAAATTTTGTCTCCCAACGATTTCTCCGAGTCCCCAAACATAAGAGAGAATGTTAAACCAACTCTTGTGCTATTCAGTTTATAAGAATGTCTATGACTTTTAGCTAAAATGCAAGTTTCACAATTTAAAGATTCATTTGATGAAAATAATTTTGGAAATAAAAGGTGTAAATAACCGATGGATGGATACCTCAATCTTCTATGCCTTAGCCCAGCGTCTATATTTGGAGTCCCATGAGTCCCATGTTGAGTCACTTCTTCCACATAATATAATCCTTGACGTTCAGTGCCAAGCCCAATGATCGCTCTCGTCCTGATATCCTGGAGGATACAAAAGGTAGGATGCATTAGGACTGTGCAATTCAATTCTTTTGTCACGTGACTAATGGATAACAATTTATGCGATAAAGATGGAACATAGAGACAATTTGAGAGTTTTAAAGTTGGAGATATTTCAATACTCCCACCACCCTTAACGGGAACCACCCCTCCATTGGCCGTTTTGATATGGTTAATTCTTGATTTGGATTTTGAGACTATGTCTGTTAGTTCAAATGTCATGGTGTCAGTAGCACCACAATCGAATATCCAAGATTTGTGTAAATTTTCACAAGTTTGGGCTAGATTTGCTTGTCCAAGAGATTCTAAAATATATTTAATTATTTTAGATTTCTCTACATTTTTATTTTTGTTTTTGAACGAAACATTTTTTTAGGAGGTTTAGATTTTTTTTAAAGTATTACTTTTAAAATTGTTGGTCATGTGTTGACCAACATTACAATCATTTTTAATTTGTTTTTCGCATGAAACAACACTTTCAATAGGTTTAAGTTTTTGTAAAAAGGCGTTATTTAAAAAAAAGTATTTGTCATACGTTGACCAGTATGACAAGTACTAATATTAAAAGAGTTGTTATTGCTTTTAAAAATATTGATCATATGTTGACCAGTATGACAGTTGAAAATTATTATTGCTTTTAATATTGTTGGTCACCAATGTCGCAAATATTAAATTCATCAAAAATCTTAGATTCTTGAGAGGTGTTATTGTATGTATATCTCTAAAACATTAAAGGCAAAACAATTAGGATAAAAAAGAGAAGGGTCTGAGGATATTTCCCCAAACCCATTACCTCCATCCACATCCCATCTCCTGCGAAAACTACGCCTCCGAAACTGCCAATGTTCTGCTGATCGCCGCTAGTACTATTGTTTATGGTATCTTCAGTGGCGGCAGCAGCCTTTCCCCTTCCTTATTCCCCCCTTTTGTGACCGTCGTTCACCACTCGGGGTACCCGACGAGCTTGAAACACTGATCTTTCGGCATACCGCAATGAAGGCACTTTAGTTTTGACTTATGAATCGGGGATGATGATCCACTGTTTGGGTTCTTCTGACCAATTCACCCTTTTGACAAAAACCTTAGACCTTCGGTTTCGTGAGGCAACCAGTCCTACCGCCACGTTGTTATGAGAGGAGGTGGTCGTTCCGAGAATGCCTTGATGTGCCATTTCCTTTCGAACAGCCGCGTAGGCACCCTCAGCTGAGGGTAGCGGATCCCACCGAAGGATCTCTCTCTTTATGGTATCATATTGTCGATCAAGGGAGTTTAGGAACTGGAAGAGCTTTTGTTCTGACCGGATTTTGTTGTAAGTTGCTATATCCACAGTACATGTCATGGGATTTGGGTCTGTCCTCGCCCCAAATACCTTGCAGTGGGAAATTCGGTTTTGCAGTGGGAAATTCGGTTAGGTTACTCGTTAGAACAACATCTTCTGGTGCCATCTCTTAAAATTTAAGTCAGTAAACTTCTCTGGTTTTTCAGCATAGTTAGCAACCGCTTGAGCCGCTTGGGTACCAACTAATGGTCCCATGGTAGTGGATGTGGATCCAACAGTGGTTGATGTGTTTGCTTGAGCAATAGCCATTTCTGAAACAAGAGTACAAAAATAATCAGTTTATAGTAGAAACGAATTTGGTTTACAGAAAATCAACGCAAACTACAAAAGTTTTGCAGTAAACAAAAGAGACATTGTATAAAAATTTTTAAAAACCAAAAAACTGAACGGGTTTTAAAATATGTTTTAAGCTTGTAGGGAAACCGTTCACAATACAAACCAAATAAAAATTTTATTAATGAAATTCTGAATACTGATATGATACAAAATTGAAATAACAGATAGTAAATACATAAGAAAACTAAACTAAGAAACACATTACAAAGAAACAAAGAAATACAACCGAAGGTGACTGAGCACGTGAAGATCACGCTTTCCTTAAACAGATTTCGGGCCACCCGGGGAACCCGTCTGTTTCCCAGGGTACAACAGCCTAAGCAGATTGTACTGCCGGGATTAGCCTAGCACCTAAAAAGATACCTGAAACAAGAGTGTGTAGAGTATCAAAATTTGGGAATTCGTTGGAGGTGTGTGATGTTAGAACCATGCGATTTTTCAGTCTGCTCTATTTCCTAAACAAAGCACCAGACTTTGTAGAATCCGTTTAGAATCCCACAAGTCACAATTGAATACAGTATTCAATAAAAAATTAAGTCTCAATTGAATTTTGAGAACTTAATTCACCTGACCAGTAGGAATGTAAACAGTCCCCAGACCGCTGGCTCAAGTCACATCTAAAAAATAGTAAAGACGGCTCCAAGCGGCTTACGGTGATGCGAGCGGTGCGCCATCAAAGCGCCACATTGCACCCATCGCCCTCATCCCATGCCCGTCCCCGTGCCCAGGCCCTGGCGCGTGCGCGTGTCGGGTGCTTCGCACCCTCCTGGCTGCCACTGGGTTGACTTGTTACATAGGAATACATTCGTGTAGAGAATTATAGATATAAATCAACAAAAGATTTATCTCTCCACCATTGTGGGACAAACACAACTTCCCACACTTTA
This sequence comes from Scalesia atractyloides, assembly GCA_947069175.1. Taxonomy (NCBI): domain Eukaryota; kingdom Viridiplantae; phylum Streptophyta; class Magnoliopsida; order Asterales; family Asteraceae; genus Scalesia; species Scalesia atractyloides. Next base: position 13,373,643 of record CAMTDV010000012.1, on the reverse strand, counting down.
AAGTTCCAACACACAAGCTCCAACACACAATTAAAGCTTATGATCTCTCATTCATTTGCTTTAAGCACTAAATTATTTATCATAATATCCAACAACCCCCACATGAATGGAGATCATCCTACACACTCAAGTGTCACGATAATATTTCAGCGGTTAAGTAATGTAGGATAAGTAAGTTTCCTTTTGAACCCTCCTTTGTGACATATACTTAGTCTCCTAGCAGTTAGTAACGGATGTCCTTGAACCAACTCCTTTTTACGTAGACGTTATTACACATCACACATTACTCTTCCTGGTCTGGCTAACCCTCATAGTTGTGTCCGTTATGGTCATGGAACACTATCCTGGTTCTGCGAGAGATTTAGGAATTGTGCCCTCAATTCCATTTGAAGCGACCCCACTTCTCTCTAGGTGATTTACAAATCACTAAAAGCTATATGCTTAACCTCTCTTGATATCACTGATTTAAGTGGAACGGACTAGGAAGTTTGTAACTCCCTTTGTATGTTGAGGTACTCCCCCACAGTGACCTCAGTTTCTACAGTTACGTAGTCCTATTGAGCCTAAATCATGGGATCTCCAATCTTCTAGGATAGGTTTTCCGTTGTACAAACTTACTCCCAGGGCTTTAGTCCCATTCCCATTGACGACTTATGTACTACTTCTCTACTTAAGCCTTTTGTAAGCGGATCCACAATGTTATCCTTTGACTTCCCATAGTCAATCGTGATAACTCCAGTTGAGAGTAGTTGCCGTATCTTGTTATGCTGACGTCGTGATGTGCCTTGATCTGCCATTATACATTGCATTTCGAGCTCTACTAATAGTTGATTGGCCAAGTTATGCTTAACAATGGTTTCAAAATAAATGTATGCGATAAATGTGTCTATGTGAAAGACACTTCTAAAGGTTATGTGATCTTATGCCTATATGTAGATGATATACTTATCATTGGGAGTGATGATAAGATGATCAGATCTACTAAAGACATGTTGAAAGCAAGATTTGACATGAAAGATATGGGTCTAGCTGATGTGATTCTTGGAGTAAATATCATTAGAACCCAAACTGGTTTGGTGCTAAGTCAATCTATTATGTTGATAAGATCCTTAAAAAAATAGAGGTGAGAGTGTTGCTCAATTGGAATACTCAAGGATCATTGGTAGTCTTATGTATCTCATGTCATGTACTCGGCAAGACTTAGCATATGTTGTGAGTAGGATAAGTAGATATACTAGTAATCCTAGTTCAGAGTACTGGAAGAGTATGACAAGATTATTAAGGTATTTGAGATACACGAGAAATTATGGACTTCATTATGGCCAAAATCCAGCTGTTGTGGAATGATTCAGTGATGCCAACTGGATATCTACTTATGGCGAAAAGCGCGCCATCAAAGCGCCACATTGCGCCCATCGCCGTCGTCCCGGGCCTGGGCACGTGTCGGGTGCGTCGCACCCTTCTAGCTGTTACTAGGTGTGACTTGTCACATAGGAATACATTCATGTAGAGAATCATAGATATAAATCAACAAAAGATTTATCTCTCCACAATGTGGGACAAACACAACTTCCCACACTTTAAAGTTCTAACACACAAGCTCCAACACACAATTAAAGTTTATGATCTCTTGTTCATTTGCTTTAATCATTAAATTATTTATCATAATTTATAGCAGCAAGTTTGATGAAGGTAAAGATTTGTTCAAGCTGAAATATTCAACTAAAGCTATTTTTAATTAAGATGTGCAAACTACCACATATGATTATTCGGATTTTAATACAATATAAACAAGTCACGTTGGGGGTGTCCCAACATTAATGATGTTAGAAACAGTTATAGTGTGATCAAAGAGTTTTCAAAAAAAGGAGCGTCATATATAAGATCAATCATGTATGCTCACCTCAATGCGGATGGTGCACTCCACTAAATCATAATATTTTGAGGGGAAAACAACGAAAATGGTCATTGACCAACAAGATTTTCTAATCTAGCTATCTTAGGTGTCTATATGCAGACCTCTCAAACGCTTGAAGCGTCTGTATGCAGACCTTTAAAACACCCAATAAAAATAGACACGTGACGTATCAAATGTTATAGGTGGACTCAGACGCATTGGGGATGGCGTTTCAAATGTTGCAAGTGGACACAAACACATAACATTAGTTGCAAGAATTAATCTTCCAAACATTCACATGGTCTCCAATTGCCGAACGTTAGTATATTTAGATTTGTTCACCTTTTTTTACTTTCACCAGAATTCGCATTAGTTGCAAGAATTCATCTTCCAAAAATTCACAAGCATTCAGATGTCGAGCATCTAGACAACACGTTTTGGCACTATTGTTTGCAACTCATTGGAGACGGAGACAGAGGCGTTTGCAACTCAGCGGAGACGACCTCAACTCACCAAAGACGACTGAAATCTCACTGGAGACATTTGAAACTTGTTGGAGACGCTTCAGCTTCTGCAAGTCCTTCCAGACACATCCCATGCATGATGCATCACTCCAAGGACGCGAAAGGTGACCGAATCTGAAATTGGTTTTGGTCGATGGTCATTTTTGTAATTTTCCCATATTTTTCAACCTCTACTAACCCTCATGAATCTGTACCATTTTTGGTTTTTTTCCTCGAGATTTGTGTGAGAAAGATACCTAATGTTGCCGAGTATCTTCTGATTAGCTATTAGCTTTTATATATGTTTTATCTCAGTTGTTTGAGTTCTTTTTTTTTTCTTTTTGAACGGACAACAAAATCAATCCTGGGCATTCTCGGGACACCTGCTGAACCAAACGGAGTACTCTGAGAGTAACCCCGAGTCCATCACCAATTCGGGGAAACCCGGTAACCCACCCGCCCGCTCGACGATAAAATTACCGGTAAAACTCGTTTGTCTCAAGTATCGAACACATATACTCCTAGGTCTTCTCTCATTGTCCACCAGTATCTCACTCTACCCTAAGTAAGAGTTAAACCTACATCTCCCAAAAGATAGACAAATTTTTCAGCACTTAATGTAGAGATAATTAGCTGTGTTTGAGATCTATTGTTTGTATGCCGCGACAAACAAGAGTTCTTTAATCTAAAAGGAGTTTTAAATTATGTTACAGCCTAACTCATATCTTCTATTTATTTTATAGTCATCATAACAGAAACCGGCACATGTCACAAATGCATAAAAAGTCCATTATTGACGTTTTATAACAGAAAATGACAATACGCCAACCGATTGGGATCTAGCCCAACTATGCTTTGATTATTATTTTATATAGAAACTTACAAGTATTTATACAGTGAGATTTTTTTGAAACCGTAAATTTATTGGGTTAGGCCATCGTATTCTCTAAATTGAAGAGTCACAGATGATGATGTTATACCCGAAACGCAACCACAAACCACGAAGTCTAAGAAGGGGAAAAAACGAGCTCTAAGAGATCAAGAAATAGCAAGTGGGAACTTCTAGTGACCCCGGACGAGTTGGAAGCACTTGCACGAGCATAGGTTAAAGCTTCTAGCTATCTGATTTTAGGTATATTTTTTTATTTTATTTTAATATTTGTATTAGAATTAATATTTGTATTAAAATTAATATTTGTATTTTATATATAAAGAATTACTATTTTAAAATTTTAATGTGTAGCCAACAACCGAAAACGTGAAGGCTTTTATAATCAAGTTTGTAAAGAATTTTTCAAATTCATGCAACGCGAACCATATCGATTTATTCATTCCGTTAGTTCAAAATTTAGAGAGATGAATGGAAATATTGGTTTGTTTACATGTATATATCAACATGCATGGAACACTCATAAAAGTGGTGAAGATGATGCAAGTGTTTTGTCATTGGGTGTTAAGAGATACACCAAGAAACATGGGACGTGGACTTATATGAGGGCGTATGAAATATTGAGAAAATGCGAGAAGTGGAAGATGGTGCCTAATGAGATTTCAGAAATGAAAAGATTCAAAACAAGGCGTCGAGGAGTTATAGTGTTGGTGGTTCAGATGCACGTTATACTATCAATATAAATGATTGACCTCGAGTTCGAAGATTAAGCTCCAACTCCTGTATCAAAGCGGCCAACTAGAAGGGATCGTGATAAAAAGACAGCCGTTGAGAAGGCTTCGGCCTCAAAAGGAATGAGCTCCAGTGCTGCATCTAAACTTGATACAATTCTACAAAAATTCAACCATTTTATGGGAGTGCAAGAGGAAAGGTACACAAAGAAAGAGAAGGAAAAGAAAGAAGCGACAACGAGGGAAAGGGAGAGGCTTGAGTTTGATAAGAGGCGACTCGAATTTGATCTATAAAATCAAGAAGCCGAAGAGTTCCGACTCATGAGAACCAAAATCAAAAGCGTACCCAAAAAGACCGTTGGGTGCTCACAAGAATGAATGACAAATCGCGAAGAAATGGATAGGTGGAAGTGGAAGTGGGCTTTAGTTTTTTTTTAAATTATGTTGATTGAAACTATATTTTTTTTCTAGGCTATGTAATTTTATTTTCAATTAACAAAAACTTTTTATATTTATAAGAATTTTTGTATCAAAAAATAAAATAAAAAATGGAAGAGGAAGGGGGAAGAAAGGAAAATCACACCCCACTATTGAGGGAAAATGGTGAGGTGAAAGGTGATGATGTGACGCTTATATGAACTTAGAGAACCACAATAAAGGGGAAGTATGAGTTTCACATATGAAAAATAAAACAAAAATCATTTTTAAATGTGAAAGAAAATGGTTTTTAAAAAATTAAAATGTTCGTATTTATGGTATAATCTTATAAAAGTTAATGTATGAAAAAATTAAGATCGTTTAAAAATTGTAAAAAATGCTGTTTTAAAATCAGTAACATGTTTTAAGTAATTATTCTATATGTTTTAAAAGTTGTAGTTACTTAAACTCAGGATGGGCCCTAAATCTTTGGCAATTTCTTAGGCCCCCAGCTTGATGATAAAGTAACAACGAAATTCTATTTCCGAGGTTTGAGCAGTTACAAGTTCCTCCACTATGTTTTATAGGACCATGATATTCACATACGTTGTGTTATTTTCACACCCCCAAAGCGCGTCGTTTAGGGTTCAGTTTGTAGACAAAAGGTGATGTGGCTGTGATATGAGGTTATATTATGTACGAGGTTTCAGAAGTGTCAAGCGTAACCCTAAATGCTGCGCTTTGGCCAAAGCGCGGCGCATCGACCCCAAACTCTGGTGGTTTTAAGAGGCTGGCCATGCATTCGAAAGGATATTCAAAATTCGAAATCGCGAACCGTGTTTCATACTTTCGGGTGCTTCGTTGTTTTAGTAGCATTTCTCCAAAATACGATGTCATGGTTTAGCAACTACCTTTCCGGTGAATACTCTGACGAGTCTGTTGTTATAGATTCTTACGATAGAACCGCTATTTTCTGCCTCGTATGATAAATCAATCCCTTCCAACACGAGGGAGGAGGAGGTTGTATCTGGCATTTGTTATCATGACAATACTGTGTAGCTGGACTTGAATATCCTGTGGAAGAGTCATACGCACAACACGCTATTCGGATTACGGATACGAAGGTGAACCATATCCTCAGGCTGAATATCCATACGGTCAGCTAAACTATTCCGACCACGATTACGGTGGTGAACAGAGCTATGTACAACAAGACTATCCCGACCACAGTTACAGTGGTGAGCGAGCTATGTACAGCAAGACTATCCCGACCAGGTAAAGGGTGGTGAGCAGGATGAGGAAGACTCTTACCCATTATATTTTCTTTTGATACAAACCGAACCTTTTCGTCACGTGATGAGTTGGTGGATTGGGTATAGAAGACGGGAAAGGACAATGGCTACGTCATTATGATTAAAAGGTCGAATAAAAGAGGAAGTAATTTCAAGGTTTGGTTTCAATGCAGTTTTTGTGGGGAGTACAAGAGTGTAGCTACAATAAGGAAAACAGGTAGCAAGAAAATAGGTTGCCCGTTTGAGTTGATAGGGTTTACGAAATCAAAAGGAAATGTTTGGAGGATAGAGGTAACGAACGCGAGGTACAACCACAGTCCTATTGAAAACTTGGAAGGTCACGCGTATGCGAGAAGGCTTGCTTCGGTAGGATAAAAGACTGGTTGAGTAGCTGGCAGAGCAAGAAATCCCAAACCATAGCATCTAGCGAATGGTGACGAAAAAGAACCTGGCTAAAAAGATTATTCCGAAAGATGTACACAATGTTGTTCAGAAGATCAATGCCGGAAAGAGGGTCGGCGAATCTCTAATGCAAAAACTCAAAAACCTTCTTGTCCAAAAGATTTCACTTATTACATATGCGAAAATGAGACCACCAACGCAGTTGAAGATATCTTCTTTGTCCACAAACTTTCATTCACTATTTAGTGTGCGTTCCCGCATGTGCTAATGATTAACGCTACCTACAAAACAAACTTGTATAATCTTCCGTTTGTGCCGGTCGTAGGTATGACGTCGATAAACCAGTCATTTTCGGTTACTCGTGCGTTAATTTTGAAGAAAAGTTAGAAAACTACATATAGGTGTTGGAGTGGATCAAGTCTATGTTGGTGGACTGTATGGAGCCGCGTGTCATCATAACAGACAGGGTCTTGGCGCTAATGAATGCACATGAACAAGTTTTCCAAAAGCGAACAAGTATCTTTGTTGGTTCCATATTCATCAAAATATCAATAAGAACAGCAAGTAAAAATTTACTGAGAAGAGTGGAAAGAATTTCTTCGTTCGTTTTCGACATTGTGTGAGTCTTCCACATAGGAAATATATAGATATAATTTGGCAAACATTGAAGCACAGCTAAAAGAAATTGGTCATGGACGTGAGTATTTCTTACATAAGAGAACCCGTATCGTGAGATTACGGCCGAGTTTCTTTCGTCATTTTTACGCTCCGCATCAGGAGGATTATGTGGAGGACCCGGACCATGTCGTGCACGAGATTACTTTTCATCTCGGTGGCCAAGAGTTTGGGATGAGTCTGCGGGAGTTTGCCGTCCGTTTAGGTTTGTCCACAGAGGCCAAGTTTGATACAATGTTTATACGTAGGGGGTTAGAGCCTTAGACAGGCAGATCCTTATTAGTTTCTGGATGGCTATTGTGAGGGTTCCCTTTGGGAAATCCTCCAAAAGGCCACCGTGTAACACCTCGTAAAATCGTGTCCAATAGTATAGTGACACGTGTTGTATTTTTATTTAAGTCTATTAAAGACTAATATGGACTAAAGGTGTCAACATGCTCAAACTAAGCCTTTGAGTGACTGTCTGATGTCAACATGCATAAACGTAAGCCTCTGAGTAACTGATATGTCAACATCCTTAAACATTAGCCTCTGAGTGACTGAATGTCAACATTCTTAATCACTAGCCTCTGAGTGACTGATATGTCAACATGCTTAAACTTGGCCTCTGAGTGACTGATATGTCAACATGCCCAGCCTCTGACATCGGAGTCAACATTCTTAGAGTGGGCCTCTGAGTGATCCTTTACGAAGTCCTAACTCTCATATGTCCCGTTTGTTGGACGAGAGGGATTAAATCCGTAAATATGTGAAAGTTGGATGATGGAGGGGTTAAAAGTGTCAACATGTTAATTTATACCTCTGAGTGACCTTAAACGAACCTAGAGCTCGACAATGTCCGGGCATACTCCCGGGTACGCCAAATATTGGTTATGGAGGGCTAAATATGCTAAAAAGGTGCTTTAGAAGGTTTTATAAGTCAAGGGGCTAAAAGTGTCAAACTTTGAAAACTGGCCATGGGGTGCTCACGGGGCGCGAGAGGCAAGACCTGTGCCTCTCGCGGGGCACAAGAGGACTGTGTCTTCAGAAAATTGCCTTGGCCTCCACACAAATTGCCTGCTCACACAAATTGCAAACCATTTGATTCGAAACCATGTCTTTCCAAACTACTATGCCACGTTTTAGGACACTTGTAAGCTTCCTCTTACACCCCTTAACACCAGACATCACCTCCTTTAAGCTGTCCAACTATAAATAGGTGCCAAGGTTCACCATTTGAACTTGCATCTTTCTCATTCACAACTCTATCTCCCTCATCTGGAAGTTCCTAACTGAAAGGAGCATCCAACTTAGTTCTATTGCATCCTAGGAACCACTTGTAAGTGTTCCTTCCTCTTGCATTTTCGTTTATAGGTTTTTATAGCCAACAGTCAAGCGTTTTACAGAAAACGCCTTGACTTTGGGTTAAGACCATTATGGTCCAGCTATTGTTCCTAACGAACATGGCTAAGTGATCGTAATAAGGTAGGTGTTAGTCCCTATAAAGGGCACCTCCTGAAGATCACGTTTGCTAGACCAATTGACGGGTCAAAGTTATTATATTAAAAAGTCAAACAAACCATTTTTCGCAAATGTTATAATTTGATCTTATATATGTTATGAAACCTGTTTTGACGCTTAAACAAGTTGGTAATAATTATTAGAACATGTAAGAACATGTTCGGCTCGTCAATTTCAGTTCTAGGTCGGTTCGCAACCGAAAGTCGCAAAGTTTGACTTCTGCTTTAACTTTCGATTCTGACCCGATTTGGATTAGTTAGATACTGATCTAAAGTTGTATTATGATCATAATCAGTGGTATAACCCTCTGAGGTTATATTACATGATCATAATCAGAATCTGAGTTGCACAAGTTCCGTAATTATGTCATTTTAACTAAAATGCTTTTTTTTTTTTTTATAAAAAGAGGTTTTAATGATAATGAATTAAAAAATGAGTTTCCTACTTATGTAATATTATAAGTAGGATTATTTGGGATGTCAAACCAGATTATAAACTGAGTTTATGAGCAAGTTCTTGTAATATGTAGATAAATGACGATAAGGCCATTGTGGCTTATAAAATAGTTTTAATCACATCTTTTAAGGTGGAATCTTTTACCTGTTGATATGTTATATAAAATAACATGTCTAAGACGTGTTAACCTGACCTTAACATCAGTTTTCTTTAAACATCACACAAATCGTCATTTTACGACATAACGTCGTTTCGGCGTATAATATGGTTTTAAACCATATTTACCAACCAAGACTTGTTACCTATTGATTTTAAAACTTATTTTAGATGTTTTTACAGTAGGTACATAATACAAACTCAGAATCCCAAATAATTTATAAAACTATGTGTAAAATGGCCAAATTGCCCCTTTGGTGCATAATTTGGTCATAAAAGATAAATTACATATATAATTAATATCCTACTAATATAATATCTAAATAAGTATTTTTTCCGGAATACTTCTGGTTATATGAGGCATAGTTTCATTTTGAAACCTTAACGGGCATATAAGTTGATATCATACTGATATTAAACTTATTTAAAATATAATTGCATATAGAACTTGTCCATGACTTATCCGGTTACCCGATATCGCTGATATGCGTACGGTTAAGTATATGTAACTGGTTTACAAAATTAACCGAAACGGGTCTAACCTTGTATTTAAATCTCAAAATCCAGAATGTTTATAGTTTATCCATATTACACAAGTCAAAGTACTTGTTGGGATTAAACTACATTCTATCTGATCATCGTTTAATCTAGCGTTATATGTTTTGATCATGTACGCTAGTCGGTCTAAGTCTATGACTTAAGAAAGACCGTTAGTATTTAATTGGTTAGGTTATGCCATAATCCAAACTAGAGACATTCCGGTAAATGCTATCTGCACTTAGTGTTTTTGTGTACGGCTGAGTTGATAAATCCTGCGTTTAAACGAAGACTTGCTCAGGTAAAAACTCTCGACTTATTTCCCCTATACGGGTTTGGGTTACGGTAAACTACTACCGCTTCGTCGGAAATGGGATCAATTGAATGCCGGATTGTGGCTAGTAAATCCGTATATTCTGTTTTAATCAGTTTTGTTTGATAACTTAAACATCGGGGGTTAACTACCTTGTCCTGGATAATATCGGCTCATTACATTAGATAATGGCCACGACCTTAACGCGGGGTGTAGGCATACACCCGACAGACGTTCAAATGCAACTTCCCATGTCATTGGGGATAATTCCTTCGTGAGTTCGTAAGTGGTGTGTAGTTAATCATGTCTCAGTTTTCGCACTGGGCCCTGTATGTATGGACAAACATGTGAATCTGTTAACAAGGTTGCAACGTCCACTTTCCCAAGTAATAAAAGATTTTGTGCTGATACGCACTTAAGACATATTTTTAAATGTTTTCAAAATGAGTCGGTTGGGTGTATTTACCAGCAAAAGCTGACGTATTTTCAAAAGACTAAGCTTGCAGGTACAATACGAAAATAGGCTAGAAGTGCTCGGTAGTGATAAGTGGATCTTGCAAATCCTAGATCTGCCTAAAGTTTGCTTTACATTCTTTCTTTTGTACAATTTATGATCCGCCTATGGATCTTCTATTACGAGCCTGTATATTATTTTGGTATTTTGAACATTTGGTTTGTAATAGTAATTTAAATACAAGACTTCCGATGTGCTGCGTTTAATTCTCTATGATGATATCAACTTACGTCACGATATTCCCCACCCGGGCCCATCGGTGTTTGGGTTTGGTTAGAAATCCGGGGTGTGACAGGTTGGTATCAGAGACAATGTTTGAGAGAATTAAACACTAACCTTCTTGTGTTTAATTTCAAACTTACACAAGCACTTTCCTTAGACTTCCGAGTCTATGCGTTGACCTAGGATTACTCATTTCATTATTAAGTTATTAGTATTGTTTTTGAATTGATTTTTAACAGGAAAATGCCGCCAAGAGTAAGAGGAAGAGGAAAAGGACCAATGAGGGGAGGACCTTCAGGACATATCCCTCCACATCTACATCATCCGAACCCCTATGTAGATTCGGGGTATTCAAGGCCATTGTCGCAACATTCACATTCTCATACTCAATACTGTTATCATTCGTACCATTCACATCATTCACACCACTCCCACTACTCTCATCATTCTTATCATGATGAATTTAACCCCAACCAATACTTTAATACACCCCCATCCCACCAAAACCAACTGGACCAACCCAATCCCATGGACGAGGATTCCGATCCAGAATGCCGCCGTCGGGATTACACACGCATCCCATTGAAATCTCAAGCGATTCAAACTCTTACGTCGGATCGCCATACCAAGGTCCTAATGTAACATCTGTCGAAAAACGGGTTTTCAAAACCCGCTTCGTTTATTAATCGAATAATCAGTTTCAAATTTTCGTTGCTCATTTAATGCTTATTTTAATTTTAAACAATACATAACTAATAAACATTTTAGAATATGGAAATTAAAACTGTTAGAAAATAAAAATAAAGCAATTAAAAATAAAAAAGGGGCTGCCGGGTTTCGAACCCGGGTCAGCCGGAAGACTTAATCACCAAACAATTAACCACTCCGCCACTTGATGTCTTTGTGAAATCTAGGAAACAAATAAAACATAAGTTCACCCGTGAATCTATCTGTTTGCGCCAAAACTGAAACCGTTCATCGGCTTTCAACATTCCAGACGATTGAGTGATCGTTATTACTGATAATAACCGATGAAAACATTACGACGCACGATCTCAATCAATTCAGCCTTTATTGAACTTGAATTCATATGATTTTCGGGTTTAATAACCGAAATCATTTACTTCTTGATTTACACCGGCAATATCATCATCTCGCGACTCAAAAAACACTCATAGAACCATCAATTTCACTTTCGCTCTACTTTCTGTTCGTCGGAAACGCTTTCTGAACTCGCCGATCTTTCATCAAAACGGTAAATTTCTCAATTCTTTCATCTTCTATCTGTTGTTAGACTTTTACTAACTCAAACCCTCCAATCAGAATCGGTCCCAGACGACGATATCGGATAATCTGCAGTCGCCGAAAAACTTCTGAAAATTTCTAAATCACGCTGTGAATCGGTATGAGCATCTAAACTCTCTGATAACTCTTGTTTAGTCCTTCAATTTCACAATTTGTTAATCAAAACTGTTAATTGGTCCGCTCAGACGGAGTTCATAAAACAGAGCCGACGACTTTGCCGGAGTTTTGAGAAAAGTCATCATTCCGGTACGTTCATTCCCAAAACCTTCCCTGTCCAATTCATTTTAATCACTTATATGTCTGTCAATCGAATTAAAAAAGAACAGTATAATAAATCGTTTGTCTGTGTTGTTAACGAAGAAGATGAAGTTTAGACTGTGTATATACTTAATATAAATCGGGTTATATCTCGGGTTAGACACACAGTCCAGCGGTGGACTGTGTGCATTTGAATCATAGAGTCCCGGGTTCGAGTCTGTCCTTGTTCCGATTCGTCACAATATTCAGACTTTTTATAAAACCCAAATACGGAAACTTCCAGTTAGTATATAAGAGAAATAAAAACAAGTGTTTTAACCAGGTTAGACACACAGTCCAGCGGTGGACTGTGTGCAACGTTAAACAACAGTTCCCTGGTTCGAGACCTGTTATGCACACCGGTTCGATAGAATTAAAATCCTTTTTAGGAATAAATGAATTTTGAATAAATTAAATCGTATATAAATATAATTAAAAACAGAAATATTTCGGGTTAGACACGTAGCTCAGTTGGTAGAGCTGCGTGCACGCGTACGGGAGGTCATAAGTTCGAATCTCACTCAGCGCAAACAAACACACGACCGAACCGGTCAATAGTCAAAATTCATGGTCAATGGTCAACGGTCAACCTAAAAAGTCAACATTTTTTATATATTTTTATTTACTTATTTAATTTAAAAATCAATTAAAAATACTTAAAAATAATGTTTTTAAAGTTAGAAAATAACCTTAAACTCACAAAAATATATCTAAAAATCCTATTAAAATTATTAATAAAATCCATTTATTTACCGTACCTTTTCGTTATTATTTAGGTTAGTTAATCCTCGTCGATCAACCCTCTAAACTCGTGCGCATTCAACATCGTCAAACGAACGCACCCAATGTGAGTGAATCTCTACAAATTCACCGTTTTAATCACGTTTTTGGGTGTATCATGTGTCATATTATTTATTTCATTTAAACACTTGTGCATCCATCATATCAATGATCAAATGTGTATTCATTATGTATCAACTGTTTGCGTGGTTAATGTTTAGATTAAATTTATCATTTTCAGTATGTACATTATCATAGGCCGCCGCTCCCCATTACCTATGAGCGTGAGACGTTCCCCATTACCTATGAGCGTGAACGAGGCGTTGCCAACATATGATCGGCTCCGTTTGATTGAGCCTTGATCGCACATACATTCATCATAGGCCGTCTGTTCCCCATTACCTATGAGCGGAACCGTTCCCCATTACCTATCAGCGTGAACGAGACGTTGCCAACATTTACATTATCATTCATGTCATATATTCATGCAAGGTGGTTTGTTATTGTATGTTATTGTTTGTTATTGTTATTGTATGATTATTTACGTTTGCTCACATATGATTATTGCACAATTTTCCATATTAAATATAACAAGAAATCAATAATAAATGTTTTCTAACAAGGTTCACTCGCCAACTTTTGTTGACCCAAAAACCCCCATTTTTACACATGACACAGGTGATCCAATTGCAGCAAGAAACATATAGGATGGCTTAGAAGAATAAATCGGTTTAGACTTTGGATTGTTTAGTTAGTTACTTTTCTTTGTAATTGTATGAACTTGTTTGGAATATTGAGGATGTAATTTTGAATTTAATAAATATGAAACATATTAGTAAAAATCATGAGCTTTGGTGATAACCCAATTATGCCCCAACTCTTATTCCGCTGCGGGTCGGGGTGTGACAGATTGGTATCAGAGCCATGACTATAGGGATATAGGATAGGTTATTAGACCCTTAGAGCCTATACTATAGTTGATTAGAATTTTTAAATTGTTTGTGTGTTACATGCAAAATTCATGATGTTTATATGCTTTATGTTTATTGTTACATTCAATGTTATGCAAGCATGTTCATAAGTACATATTATTATACAATGCCTATCGTGAATCATATCCTCATAACATATCATATTCATTAGAGCACACACCACATCATTTCCATGATTTTTGCAACGATTTTTGTATTTTCAAATCACATCAAAGTGAGTTCTCATGACGGGCATGTAGTAACTGGAAGGGTACAAGTACCGGTAGTCGGACCAGTTTGCCTACCTGGGGACTAACGATGAGAGTACGAAGGACCTATTAGGCCAAAGCATGCTATACCAGACGTCGTGTGAGCTAACCCCACTTTGAGTTGTCATTGTGTCTACACCTGGACACCCTCCGACCATACATCTCGCAAACATATTTCATGGTTTTCATTCGGGTGATGCGAGTGTTAAACCGCCAACACCAATATGAATCCTACTAAGCCAATAGTCATGGGGGCCCACATGACTATACAGTTGAAGGTATGGGGGACATTGGAGGCCCAAACATGAGCAAACCCAAGACATCCTATGGATGTAGTTGCATTATTGATGTTTATGTTATTTTTATTTTTTTTAAGACACATGACACCTAAAAAGACTCCTTAAACTCACAATCTTCTTATGTATGTTCCTGTAGATGTCGGCTAGGCAGCAACGTGGGGGTAGAAGGTCAGGAAGGTCAAACGAACGCTTGGCCACCCAAATCGCAAAACAAATGGCCGTGGTGCTTCCTGACATCGTAGTTCAAGTCCAACAAGCTCTCGCCTCAAATCCCATCAATCCTCCCCATCAAGAAGACCAGAACGTCGACAACCCTCCCTCCAAAAAGTGCTCATACAAACACTTCAAGTCTTGCGGTCCCCCGAAATTTGAAGGGACCGAAGGTGTCACTGCTCTCCTCCACTGGTTTGAGGAAATGTAAAACACCTTCCTCAATTGCGATTGTCCCGAGGATCGCAAGGTACGTTACGCAACTGGGAGACTATTTGGAGTAGCTCTTACCTGGTGGAATACTGAAAAGGGTAAGAGAGGAATCGAAGATGCAATGGCCTTAACGTGGGAGGAGTTAAGGGAAATCATGACGAGACGCTTCTGTCCAAGAAGCGAGATCAAAAAGTTAGAGGATGAATTTCATTCGTTGATGCAAAAGGAGGGATATCATACTTCCTACAACAAACGGTTTTTAGAGTTGAACCAAATGGTCCCTAACTTGTTCACCCCAGTTTACCGCTTAGTCGAACACTATATTCGAGGCCTCCCCTCGAAAATTCAAGACTCAGTTCTCAGCACTTCGCCTGCAACACTCGAAGCTGCTATGGAACTAGCTACCGAGCTTACCGAGAATCGTATTCGCAACGGCAAATTTAAGGACGAGAAAAAGAAAGCCCCCGTTGAGGGCCAAACTTCAAACCATTCCACCTCCTCCTCAAAGTTTGCTAACAAGAGGAAACGAAACACCAGAAACTTTGCTGTCACACAAACAAATTTCCCTATCCCTGCTGCACCCATCACCCAAGTTGCCCCCTCACCTGCACCATATAAAAAGCCATACTCCGGCCCATAGCCAAAATGCAACCGTTGCCAATACCATCACTTTCCTGATCATCCCTGCCAACATTGCACCGGCTGTGGCCGCGCAGGTCACACCATCCAAACCTGTCGCGCACTTCAGCAAATGAACCGCAATCAGCCCTCAACCCAGACCCACCATCAGATAGTGGGTCAAGCCCAACAACCTTTACTCCTACCACCTGCTCAACATGTAGCCCAATCCTACTACCAACCCAACTATCCCATGATACAACCTATGCGGGCTTGTTACAACTGTGGAGACCCAAACCACTTTAGAAACACTTGTCCACACTTGGTGAACATCATTCATGCCCAAGCTCAAGCAAATCCGGTGAATCAAGCTAACCAAGCTCCACCACCTGCAATAGGAAGAGCTTACAACATCAACGCCAATCCTGTTGAAAATAATAACGGCCCAAACGAATCACCCAACTAGTTTCCTCACCAAGAATCAAGACTCAACTCCGATCGTCTAGTTTTAATGTTTTCTTTATGTTATCTCAATCTTTCCGTATCCCAGTTGTAAAATTGGGAATTTATGTATCCAAGAATTTTAATGCGAATTGATATTACAGTTTTGTTTTATACTCATTGATTTAACATTCATATCATCATACATCTCGACGTATCTCAATCTCATCATTTAAAGAAGTTGGGTTGTGTCTCACTTTTACATAGACTGACCCCTTCATCATAACAAACGAGAGAGGTACTGTCATCATTCAGTCATGTATCCTTTCAGAATTGAGACTCAAGCTTTGGTTGTTGTGTTTGTTTATGTTTAGAGTCACATAGAACTGATCATGATTTACTGATAAAGCCAACGAAAATTTGACAAGAATATGGTGGATACGCCGCTGGTACTTCCTATATATAAGTATTCTTGGCAAAGGATCAAAAGCATTACCAGGAGGTTATGAGAAGTTCCGTGTAGGTTTAAATATCGTCATGGTTGAAGTTTTTGTTTTATGATACATACCTTATCATTTCAAACGTATCAATTCCCTCAAAACTATTATGCATAAAATCATAACCGACATCAAAGATCAAATCCGAGAAGCTCAACATGTTTCTGTAACAGAAAACGACGTACGCATGAGCTGTCTTGTGGAGCAGAACTTAAAATTTAAAACTAAATCCGACGGTATTCTGTACTATCTAGATCGCATATGGATTCCCGATCATAATAACCTTCGTGATTTCCTTATGAATGAGGCGCACAAAACACGATACTCTATACACCCAGGAGCCGACAAGATGTATCAAGACCTTCGATACACCTACTGATGGCCTGGAATGAAAAAGGATATTGCTGTTTTTGTTTCCAAGTGCCTTACATGTTCCAAAGTAAAAGCTGAACATCAAAGACCCTCAGGACTTCTGGTCCAACCTGAAATACCTGTATGGAAGTGGAAAAACATAACCATGGACTTCATTACCGGGTTACCTCGCACTTCTGGTGGGTATGACACTATATGGGTAATCATTGATCGTCTTACAAAATCAGCTCACTTCATTCTGATTCGCGAGGACTTCAAGAATAAGAAGTTAGCTCGTATTTACATCAGCGAGATCGTAAGCCGTCATGGTGTACCGTTAAGCATTATTTCAGATCGTGATGGTCGTTTCACTTCACGAACATGGCAAGCCGTACAAGCTCTTTGGGTACACGATTAGACCTCAGTACCGCTTATCATCCTCAAACTGATGGACAATCTGAACGCACCATCCAAACTCTTGAAGATATGCTTCGAGCATGTGTCATAGACTTCAAGGGAAATTGGGACGCTCATCTACCATTAGTTGAATTTTCGTACAACAACAGCTATCATTCAAGTATCGGCATGGCACCTTTCGAAGCTTTATATGGTCGTAAGTGCCGATCTCCAGTATGTTGGCACGAAATTGGAGAAGCTCAAATCACCGGTCCAGAACTAATTCAAGAAACAACAGACAAGATCCATCAAATTCGAAACAATCTTTTTAACGACACAAAGTCGTCAAAAGAGTTATGCAGATAAACGACGAAAGCCTTTGGAGTTTAACATTGGTGACCATGTACTTTTAAAAGTATCACCGTGGAAGGGAGTAGTTCGTTTTGGCCAGAAGGGCAAGCTAGCACCACGCTACGTAGGACCTTTCAAGATACTCGAAAGAGTAGGACCTGTAGCACACAAGCTTGACCTACCAGAAGAACTCAACAGAATTCACCCCACATTCCACGTATCAAACTTAAAGAAGTGCCTCGCCGATGAAAACCTCCATATTCCCCTGGAAGATATTCAGATCGATGAATCTATGCACTTCATTGAAAGACCAGTAGAGATCATGGACTTCGGAGAAAAACGTTTAAGACGGAGTCGTATTCCAATTGTTAGGGTACGCTGGGAGTCGAAACGGGGACCTGAGTTTACTTGGGAACGTGAAGACTCAATGCGCGAAAAATACCCGCATCTTTTTCCTGTTACCACTACTACTTAAATTTCGGGACGAAATTTCTAAAAGTAGGGGATACTGTAACATCTGTCGAAAAACGGGTTTTCAAAACACGCTTCGTTTATTAATCGAATAATCAGTTTCAAATTTTCGTTGCTCATTTAATGCTTATTTTAATTTTAAACAATACATAACTAATAAACATTTTAGAATATGGAAATTAAAATTCTTAGAAAATAAAAATAAAGCAATTAAAAATAAAAAGGGGCTGCCGGGTTTCGAACCCGGGTCAGCCGGAAGACTTAATCACCAAACAATTAACCACTCCGCCACTTGATGTCTTTGTGAAATCTAGGAAACAAATAAAACATAAGTTCACCCGTGAATCTATCTGTTTGCGCCAAAACTGAAACCGTTCATCGGCTTTCAACATTCCAGACGATTGAGTGATCGTTATTACTGATAATAACCGATGAAAACATTACGACGCACGATCTCAATCAATTCAGCCTTTATTGAACTTGAATTCATATGATTTTCGGGTTTAATAACCGAAATCATTTACTTCTTGATTTACACCGGCAATATCATCATCTCGCGACTCAAAAAACACTCATAGAACCATCAATTTCACTTTCGCTCTACTTTCTGTTCGTCGGAAACGCTTTCTGAACTCGCCGATCTTTCATCAAAACGGTAAATTTCTCAATTCTTTCATCTTCTATCTGTTGTTAGACTTTTACTAACTCAAACCCTCCAATCAGAATCGGTCCCAGACGACGATATCGGATAATCTGCAGTCGCCGAAAAACTTCTGAAAATTTCTAAATCACGCTGTGAATCGGTATGAGCATCTAAACTCTCTGATAACTCTTGTTTAGTCCTTCAATTTCACAATTTGTTAATCAAAACTGTTAATTGGTCCGCTCAGACGGAGTTCATAAAACAGAGCCGACGACTTTGCCGGAGTTTTGAGAAAAGTCATCATTCCGGTACGTTCATTCCCAAAACCTTCCCTGTCCAATTCATTTTAATCACTTATATGTCTGTCAATCGAATTAAAAAAGAACAGTATAATAAATCGTTTGTCTGTGTTGTTAACGAAGAAGATGAAGTTTAGACTGTGTATATACTTAATATAAATCGGGTTATATCTCGGGTTAGACACACAGTCCAGCGGTGGACTGTGTGCATTTGAATCATAGAGTCCCGGGTTCGAGTCTGTCCTTGTTCCGATTCGTCACAATATTCAGACTTTTTATAAAACCCAAATACGGAAACTTCCAGTTAGTATATAAGAGAAATAAAAACAAGTGTTTTAACCAGGTTAGACACACAGTCCAGCGGTGGACTGTGTGCAACGTTAAACAACAGTTCCCTGGTTCGAGACCTGTTATGCACACCGGTTCGATAGAATTAAAATCCTTTTTAGGAATAAATGAATTTTGAATAATTAAATCGTATATAAATATAATTAAAAACAGAAATATTTCGGGTTAGACACGTAGCTCAGTTGGTAGAGCTGCGTGCACGCGTACGGGAGGTCATAAGTTCGAACCTCACTCAGCGCAAACAAACACACGACCGAACCGGTCAATAGTCAAAATTCATGGTCAATGGTCAACGGTCAACCTAAAAAGTCAACATTTTTTATATATATTTTTATTTATTTATTTAATTTAAAAATCAATTAAAAATACTTAAAAATAATGTTTTTAAAGTTAGAAAATAACCTTAAACTCACAAAAATATATCTAAAAATCCTATTAAAATTATTAATAAAATCCACTTATTTACCGTATCTTTTCGTTATTATTTAGGTTAGTTAATCCTCGTCGATCAACCCTCTAAACTCGTGCGCATTCAACATCGTCAAACGAACGCACCCAATGTGAGTGAATCTCTACAAATTCCCCCTTTTAGTCACGTTTTGGGGTGTATCATGTGTCATATTATTTATTTCATTTAAACACTTGTGCATCCATCATATCAATGATCAAATGTGTATTCATTATGTATCAACTGTTGCGTGGTTAATGTTTAGATTAAATTTATCATTTTCAGTATGTACATTATCATAGGCCGCCGCTCCCCATTACCTATGAGCGTGAGCCGTTCCCCATTACCTATGAGCGTGAACGAGGCGTTGCCAACATACGATCGGCTCCGTTTGATTGAGCCTTGATCGCACATACATTCATCATAGGCCGTCTGTTCCCCATTACCTATGAGCGGAACCGTTCCCCATTACCTATCAGCGTGAACGAGACGTTGCCAACATTTACATTATCATTCATGTCATATATTCATGCAAGGTGGTTTGTTATTGTATGTTATTGTTTGTTATTGTTATTGTATGATTATTTACGTTTGCTCACATATGATTATTGCACAATTTTCCATATTAAATATAACAAGAAATCAATAATAAATGTTTTCTAACAAGGTTCACTCGCCAACTTTTGTTGACCTAAAAACCCCCATTTTTACACATGATACAGGTGATCCAGTTGCAGCAAGAAACATATAGGATGGCTTAGAAGAATAAATCGGTTTAGACTTTGGATTGTTTAGTTAGTTACTTTTCTTTGTAATTGTATGAACTTGTTTGGAATATTGAGGATGTAATTTTGAATTTAGTAAATATGAAACATATTAGTAAACATCATGAGCTTTGGTGATAACCCAATTATGCCCCGACTCTTATTCCGCTGCGGGTCGGGGTGTGACACCTAATGAGTGGGAACAATATTGGAACCAATTTACTTTCGCTAACACTCCTTCCCATCATTCCCAACCACCTCCCGTGCAAGAATATATGCACATGGAATCGGTGGAACAACCCCAATCGCCACCTTAACCGCCAAGGAGGAAAAGAGGAGCATGTATGTTGGTACGTACGGGCCAACGATCGGGATTGCTGCCACCTTTACCCAAACCCTACCCTACTATTCTCGAGGACCCACAAATGGGTGGACCCTCTAATGTATCACCTGTGGTGGAACCAACACCACAACTAGTAGTTCAACCACCACCATCAGGTTATAATAACCCTATCCCAACATATCTGGATATGTCTAGATATGATCCTTTTAACCCATCTACACCTGTTGATTACCAAGCATTGTCGCATGACCCTTACATGCAAGCGGTCATGCATAACGCACTTTACCCGTCTCCTTTCCCACCTGTTTATCCACCTACTGGATATCCAAGTTATGGATACCAGTATCCTGTTATGCCACAACCACAACCACAACCTCCGTCGCCACTTGAGGCCATTAACGAGGCCTTAGAACGAATGAAAGAAATGCAGCAACAAGCGGAGAAAACGGAGAAAAGGCGAATAAGTTCTTCAAGAAACTCTCCAAGCTGGTTAAGGGAAAGAAGGACGAGTGAAGTCTCTTCTAATATATGTTAGTCCTTGCGAGGACATCGTTATTTCTCTAGTCCCTGTGTAGACATTTTTATTTTTGTAGTCCTTGCATGGACAGTTTACTTTATTTGTTTCTAGTATTGTAATTTTTATTGGGATTTAATGAAGTAATTTTGGAATTATATATATATGTATATTCATCCTCTTCAAGCGAGCGCCTCGATTTTACTCGAAGTTTATGCTCTGCTAGATAATTCCAAAAGACCTTAATGGATTTGATTATGCCAAGTGGCACAGACCACACATTGGCCAAGAAATGATAGTTAAGAATAAAAGGTCTTCTATCAGGATAGTTAAGGGAAGTTATCCTTCTATCCAGAGGTGGTGGACTAGGTTCAAGCCTCTAAGGTCGTTAAGGTCCAACGTGACCGGGACTATTAATCAATCATTAGGGTACTCGTATGTTAACATTAAGGAATGTTCATACTCCTGGTAGTGTGACTTGAGGAACCACACTAGCCGTCTAGGTAAAAGGACTATGTCTTAAGACCTATTATATAGCCTTTGTGATCAATGTGATCCCGGCTAAAGTCATCAATGTTATAACAACTGACTGGCCAACGTGCCATAAATTACATCTGTTATGATGTAGGCCAACTTGCCATAAATTACATCCGTTATGATGTAGGCCAACGAGCCATAAATTACATCTGTTATGATGTAGGCCAACGTGCCATAAATTACATATGTTATGATGTAGGCCGACGTGCCATAAATTACATCTTTTAGTGATGTAGGCCAACGTGCCATATGATATGTCCAACGTGACAGGCCAATGTGCCATATTATTATGTCCATTAGTGACAAGCGTATGAGCTGTAAATAATTGTCTAAATGACAATGACAGTTGTGACATTACGATCCACTGTCTAATAATATATGGACTATGTCTAGATTGTAATTTGCCTTTGATGGTCCTATTAAGACCTAGGCCAAATATAGATATATTAAGCCTAAGAGTTGTGATGTTATTCACACTAGCTTAAATGGGCAATGGATTGTTATATCCAATATTTAAGCCAATATGGTTGTTATACCATGCCAAACCTAAGAGTTGTGATGTTATTCACACTAGCTTAAATGGGCGATGGATTGTTATATTCAATGTTTAAAGCCTATATGGTTATTATATCATGACTAAGAGAAGTTTTATTTGGTATTTAGAACCAAAGCTCCACAGAATGGCTAACTCGGACGAGGCTCAAAGTAGTCACCGGGATGTTAACTCTAACAACGCTGAAAACATAGCCATTAATAATGATGACTTCCAAACTCGCATAGATGCAGCTGTTGGAAAGGCCATGGAAAAGGCCATAGAGAAACTTAGGGAGTCGAGTCCTATTCGCTCCAGACCATCATCAATTTCACATTCGCCAGCTCATAAGGAGAGCTCAGTTCACTCTTCGAATGCGAAGAGTGAACAAAAAAAATAGAATTTGCTGATAGGTCCCGTTCTTCAAAAGACGGATGTACCTACAAATATTTTGTTTCCTGTAAACCCCAAGATTTTAATGGGGAAAAGGAGATGTAAAAGCCTTGAAATGGCTGGACGAAATAGAAACGATAGTAGACATCAGCGGCTGTGCTGATAAGGATGTGGTGAAGTATGTATCACAGTCCTTTAAGGGCTATGCCCTGATTTGGTGGAAGACCATGATCCAATCTACAGGAAAAGTACACCTGTACAACTTAGGATGGCCTAAGTTTGTCGATTTAGTCAAAGAAACATACTGCCCACCTCATGAAGTGGAGAAATTAGAGACAAAGTTTCTGACTCTTTCAATGAAGAACCTAGACTGTCGGAAGTATGTTTTTGACTTTAATTCCCTGTCTAGGTTAGTTTCATATTTAATCACCCCTGAAACCAAACGCATTGCACGTTTTATTAATGGGTTAGCGCCTGAGATAAAAGGCATGGTAAAAGCTGCTCAGCCTAGTACCTACAGGTCCGTTGTAGACCTATCTCTCTCCCTCACCTTAGATTTGGTGAGGCAGAAGTCAGTCAAATCTGAGACTGATGGGAAAAGAAAGAGGGAAGATGATAACTCCCAGAGATTTAATAAGAAAAATAAAGGGAAATTTGGGTTCAGGAGGAACCAAGATAAGTCGGGTGTAATGCCGACAACCGTAAGCATTGGGGACAGTGTAGTATTGATCCACAAACTAGAACATATGGTATCTGTAAAAAAGGGGGCATAAAACCTTAGAGTGCAAGGATCTTAAGAATGTCGTCTGCTACAACTGTAATGAAAAGGGGCATATTAAGTTCAATTGCCCCAAGAACCCCAAAAGTAATGATGCAAAGCCTGGAGAGGCTAAGAAAGAGAATGCGCGTGCCTTCCAGATGAATGCCAGGTAGGCCGTTAATCACAATAATGTCATAACAGGTACATTCCTCATCGATGATATATATGCTAGAGTTCTTTTCGATTCAGGTGCAGATAAATCTTTTGTTGATCATAAGTTTAGTAAACTATTAAACTTGCCCATAAGAACTCAGATATAACTTATGAGGTAGAACTCGCTGACGGAACGCTCGAAACAACATCTTCCATTCTTGATGGATAATCTATATCCATTAAGAATCATTCTATCCCCATCTCTCTTTTGCCAATGAAATTGGCAGGATTCGATGTAGTTTTAGGCATGGATTGGTTATCTCATAACCAAGCTCGCATTGCCTGCAATAAGAAACTCATCGAGATTAAAACCCCTCTGGTGAAAAGATCACCATCCCTGGAGATTCACACTATGGATAGCCAGACAAGGTGACGTTATTTAAGGCATCCAAGTGTTTAGGGAGAGGTTGTGTCATTTATATGGCACAACTAACCATTAATGAGCCTAAACCAAATATAGAAGATCTTCCAGTTATCTTAGAGTATTCCGATGTTTTCCCTGAAGAATTACCAGGATTACCTCCAGATAGGCAAGTAGAGTTTAAAATTGATATCCTGCCAGGATCATCACCTGTTGCTAGAGCTCCGTATCAGTTAGCACCGACGGAAATGAAGGAGTTAAGAGTTCAATTAGATGAACTTTTAGAGAAAGGCTTTATCCAGCCTAGTTCATCACCTTGGGGAGCTCCTATTCTTTTCGTTAAAAAGAAGGACGGTTCAATGCGGATGTGCATTGATTACCGAGAGTTGAACAAAATAACAATCAAGAACCGATATCCCTTGCCCAGGATCGACGACTTATTCGATCAACTTCAAGGTGCTAGCTATTTCTCTAAGATTTATTTGAGATCAGGATATCATCAGCTAAAAGTTAGGGACGAGGATGTTCCTAAAACTGCTTTTAGGACCCAATATGGTCATTTTGAATTTCTAGTGATGCCTTTTGAGCTCACAAATGCACCTGCAGCATTCATGAATCTCATGAATAGAGTTTGCAAACCGTGTTTCGATAAGTTTGTCATTGTCTTCATAGACGACATACTTATCTATTCTCGTAATCAAATTGAACACGAAAAACACCTTCGATGCATTCTAAAATTGCTAAGGCAGGAAAAGCTTTATGCTAAATTTTCTAAGTGTGAATTTTGGCTTAGAGAAGTCCAATTTCTAGGACATGTTGTAAGTGAGCACGATATCCAAGTGGATCCCGCCAAAATAGAAGCCATAATGAATTGGGAAGTACCCAAGACCCCATCAGAGATTCGTAGTTTTCTAGGATTGGCTGGTTACTATAGGAAGTTCATTGAGAACTTTTCAAGGATAGCCACTACTTTGACTACCTTGACCCGTAAGAATGTCAAGTTTGTGTGGGGCCCGAAACAACAAGAATCTTTTGAGATTCTAAAACACAAGTTGAGCAATGCTCTTGTGTTATCTCTACCTGAGGGTATTGAGGATTTTGTAGTTTATTATGGTGCTTCGCACACTGGCATGGGCTGTGTGCTAATGCAAAAAGGCAAGGATGATTGCTTATGCATCACAACAGTTAAAGGTGCACGAAGAAATTACACCACCCATGATTTGGA
Source organism: Scalesia atractyloides (assembly GCA_947069175.1). NCBI lineage: Eukaryota > Viridiplantae > Streptophyta > Magnoliopsida > Asterales > Asteraceae > Scalesia > Scalesia atractyloides. The sequence continues at coordinate 13,348,290 of CAMTDV010000012.1, read as the reverse complement.
GTTGGGTGCCGTTGTATTTGCACTTAAGTTATGGAGACATTACTTATATGGCACAAAGTGTATTATGTACACTGACCATAAAAGTCTCCAGCATCTGTTCAATCAGAAGGATTGAACATGCGACAAAGCCATTGGATGGAACACTTAATGATTATGATTGCGAAATTCGCTATCATCCCGGAAAGGCAAATGTCATTGTTGACGCCTTAAGTCGCAAGGAAAGGGTTAAGCCCATTAGAATTAACGCAAAGAGCATTGAGCTCAGAAATAGCTTGAGCGAAAAGCTATTAGATGCGCAGAAGCAAGCCCTATTAGAGACTAACATTCCTAGTGAGGGATTAGGCGGAACTGTGGATTAGTTAATGCCTGGAAAGGATGGAATCCTTAGATTTAATGAAAGAATCTGGGTTCCAATCTTTGGAGGACTTAGAGATTTAATACTCTAAGAAGCGCATAATACGAGATACTCATTTCACCCAGGAGGTGACAAAATGTATCAAGACTTGAAGAAGAATTATTGGTGGATGGGTTTGAAGAAATCATAGCCACTTATGTAGCTAAGTGTCTGACGTGTTTGCAAGTTAAGGCCGAACTTCAGAAGCCGTCAGGACTTCTACAACAACTAGAAATTCCCACTTGGAAATGGGAAATGGTAACTATAGACTTGATACCAAGTTACCAAAGACCAAACGTGGTAATGACACCATTTGGGTCATTGTAGGTAGGCTGACTAAGTCAGCATATTTCTTGTCAATTAAAGAAACGTATAATTCAGAAAAATTGGCTAAGTTGTATGTGGACAAGGTTGTGTCCTTACACGGTGTACCGGTATCTATTGTATCTGATAGAGATACTAGATATACCTCTCATTTTTGGAAAAGTTTCCAACAATTTTTAGCCACAAGATTAAACTTTAGTACACTTACCACCCGCAGACGGATGGTCAAAGTGAGCGTACTATTCCGACGTTGGAAGACATGCTTAGAGCATGTGTGATTGATTTAGGTGGAAGTTAAGATGACCACTTACCCCTAATAGAATTCTCCTACAATAATAGTTATCATACAAGCATCAAGGCTGCTCCTTATGAGGCCTTGTATGGGAGAAAATGTCGAACGCCAATGTGTTGGGCAGAAGTTGGGGAAGCCCAACTATCAGGACCTGAGATTTTCATGGAGACCACGGATAAGATTGTGCAAATCCGTGATCGTCTCAAAGCTGCCCGTGATAGGCAGAAGAGCTATGCTGACAAGAGGCGCAAACCTCTCAAGTTCCAAATAAGGGACAAGGTCATGCTGAAAGTATCACCTTGGAAAGGTGTAATGAGGTTTGGAAAGAAGGGCAAGTTAAGCCCAAGATATATAGGACCATTAGAGATAATCGAATGTGTCAGCACTATAGCTTATAAGCTTAAGCTGCCAGAGGAGCTTAGTGGAATCCATGATGTATTCCACATAACTAACCTTAATAAATGCCTAGCCGATGAGTCACTGGCAATGTCGCACAAAGATGTGCAAATAGATGAAAACCTGAGGTTTGTTGAGAAACCAATTTTCGATCGAGGATCGAAAGGTTAAGAAGCTCCGAAGGAAATTAACACCTATAGTAAAGGTTAACTGGGACGCCTTTAGAAGTCCCGAGTATACATGGGAGGGTGAGTCCAATATGCGACAAAAGTCCCCCCATCTTTTTTAATAAAAGTCTCGAGGACGAGATTTCTTTTAAGGGGGTAAGGACGTAACACCTCGTAAAATCGTGTCCAATAGTATAGTGACACGTGTTGTATTTTTATTTAAGTCTATTAAAGACTAATAGGGACTAAAGGTGTCAATATGCTCAAACTAAGCCTCTGAGTGACTGTCTGATGTCAACATGCATAAACGTAAGCCTCTGAGTGACTGATATGTCAACATCCTTAAACATTAGCCTCTGAGTGATTGATATGTCAACATTCTTAACTAGCCTCTGAGTACTGATATGTCAACATGCTTAAACTTGGCCTCTGAGTGACTGATATGTCAACATGCCCAGCCTCTGAGTGACATGGAGTCAACATGCTTATAGTGAGCCTCTGAATGATCCTTTACGAAGTCCTAACTCTCATATGTCCCGTTTTGTTGGACGAGAGGGATTAAATCCGTAAATATGTGAAAGTTGGATGATGGAGGGGTTAAAAGTGTCAACATGTTAATTTATACCTCTGAGTGACCTTTTAACGAACCTAGAGCTCGACAATTCCAGGCATACTCCCGGGTACGCCAAATATTGTTACGGAGGGCTAAATATGCTAAAAAGGTGCTTTAGAAAGTTTTATAAGTCAAGGGGCTAAAAGTGTCAAACTTTGAAATTGGCCATGGGGCGCTCACGGGGCGCGAGAGGCAAGACCTGTGCCTCTCGCAGGGCGCGAGAGGCCTGTGTCTTCAGAAAATTACCTTGGCCTCCACACAAATTGCCAAAAACCATTTGATTCGAAACCATGTCTTTCCAAACTATATAGCCACGTTTTAGGACACTTGTAAGCTTCCTCTTACACCCCTTAACACCAGGCATCACCTCCTTCAAGCTCTCCAACTATAAATAGGTGCCAAGTTCACCATTTGAACTTGCACCTTTCTCATTCACAACTATATCTCCCTCATCTGGAAGTTCCTAACTGAAAGGAGCATCCAACTTAGTTCTATTGCATCATAGGAACCACTTGTAAGTGTTCCTTCCTCTTGCATTTTTGTTTATAGGTTTTTATAGCCAACAGTCAAGTGTTTTACTGAAAACGCCTTGACTTTTGGTTAAGACCATTATGGTCCAGCATTGTTCCTAACGAACATGGCTAAGTGATCGTAATAAGGTAGGTGCTAGTCCCTATAAAGGGCACCTTTTGAAGATCACGTTTGCTAGACCAATTGACAGGTCAAAGTTATTATATTAAAAAGTCAAACAAACCGTTTTTCGGAAATGTTATAATTTGATCTTATATATGTTATGAAACCTGTTTTGACGCTTAAACAAGTTGGTAATAATTATTAGAACATGTAAGAACATGTTCGGCTCGTCAATTTCAGTTCTAGGGTTGGTTCGCAACCGAAAGTCGCAAAGTTTGACTTCTACTTTAACTTTCGATTCTGACCCGATTTGGATTAGTTAGATACTGATCTAAAGTTGTATTATGATCATAATACAGTGTAGTATAACCCTCTGAGGTTATATTACATGATCATAATCAGAATCTGAGTTTATGACAAGTTCCGTAATTATGTCATTTTAACTAAAATGCCTTTTTTTTTTTTTTCATAAAAAGAGGTTTTAATGATAATGAATTAAAATAATGAGTTTCCTACTTATGTAATATTATAAATAGGATTATTTGGGATGTTAAACCAGATTATAAATGAGTTTATGAGCAAGTCCTTGTAATATGTAGATAAATGACGATAAGGCCATTGTGGCTTATAAAATAGTTTTAATCACATCTTTTAAGGTAGATCTTTTACCTGTTGATATGTTATATAAAATAACATGTCTAAGACGTGTTAACCTGACTTAACATCAGTTTTCTTTAAACATCACACAAATCGTCATTTTACGACATAACGTCGTTTCGGCGTATAATTGGTTTTAAACCATATTTACCAACCAAGACTTGTTACCTACTGATTTTAAAACTTATTTTAGATGTTTTTACAGTAGGTACATAATACAAACTCAGAATCCAAATAATTTATAAAACTATGTGTAAAATGACCAAATTGCCCTTCAGTGCATAGTTTGGTCATAAAAGATAAATTACACATATAATTAATATCCTACTAATATAATATCATAAATAAGTTATTTTTTCCGGAATACTTCTGGTTATATGAGGCATAGTTTCATTTTGAAACCTTAACGGGCATATAAGTTGATATCCTACTGATATTACAACTTATTTAAAATATAATTACATATAGAAGTTGTCCATGACTTATCCGGTTACCCGATATCGTGATATGCATACGGTTAAGTATATGTAACTAGTTTACGAAAATTAACCGAAACGGGTCTAACCTTGTATTTAAATCTCAAAATCTAGAATGTTTATAGTTTATCCATATTACACAAGTCAAAGTACTTGTTGGGATTAAACTACATTCTATCCGATCATCGTTTAATCTAGCGTTATACGTGTCATGTACGCTAGTCGGTCTAAGTCTATGACTTAAGAAAGACCGTTAGTAATTAATTGGTTAGCTTATGCCATAATCCAGACTAAGACATTCCGGTAAATGCTATCTGCACTTAGTGCTTTTGTGTACGGCTGAGTTGATAAATCTTGCGTTTAAACGAAGACTAGCTCAGGTAAATACTCTCGACTTATTTCCCCTATACGGGTTTGGGTTACGGTAAACTATTACCGCTTGGTCGGAAATGGGATCAATCGAATGCCGGATTGTGGCTAGTAAATCCGCATATTCTGTTTTAGTCAGTTTTGTTTGATAACTTAAACATCGGGGGTTAACTATCATGTCCTGGATATTCTCGGCTCATTACATTAGATAATGGCCACGACCTTAACGCGGGGTGTAGGCATACACCCGACAGACGTTCAAATGCAACTACCCATGTCATTGGGGATAATTCCTTCGTGAGTTCGTAAGTGGTGTGTAGTTAATCATGTCTCAGTTTTCGCATTGGGCCCTGTATGTATGGACAAACATGTGAATCTGTTAACAAGGTTGCAATGTCAACTTTCCCAAGTAATAAAAGATTTTGTGCTGATACGCACTTAAGACATATTTTTAAACGTTTTCAAAATGAGTTGGTTGGGTGTATTTACCATCAAAAGCTGACGTATTTTCAAAAGACTAAGCTTGCAGGTACAATACGAAAATAGGCTAGAAGTGTATGGTAGTGATAAGAGGATCTTGAAAATCCTAGATCTGCCTAAAGTCTGTTTTACATTCTTTCTTTTGTACAATTTATGATCCGCCTGTGGATCTTCTATTACGAGCCTGTATATTATTTTGGTATTTTGAACATTTGGTTTGTATAGTAATTTAAATCCAAGACTTCCGCTGTACTATGTTTAATTGTCTATGATGATATCTACTTACGTCACGGTATTCCCATACCCGGGCCCACCGGTGTTTGGATTTGTTGGAAATACGGGGTGTTACACACCGTCATTAGAGATCCCCTGTACAGATACTTTCACCGCATCATTGGGTTATCGATCGTAACCCCGGTATCACAACGTGGACAAGTTTAACTTTTCTTTCTCTACTGCTTGTTGCAGCCTCATCCGTGCGCGCTCGCTTAGTGCCCAAGAGTGACCCGCTACTGTCCCGGCCATTCTGTCGACTAGATTAGGTTGGGCGTCAGTATCGAGCATGCGTTTGACGCACCAGTTTGATGGGATTGTCCTGCGCTTTCGGACGCGCGAGTATGAGGTTTGGGTGCCCTGGGTGTTGTCGGAGGTGATCCCAATAGTCATTGAGCTTAGGGACGGAGTACTAGCGCCTCCAGCTGTTCAGCAGGCGTTCGGCGGGCTCAGCGACAGGCTCTGGGTCTGGATGAGCCTGAGGATCAAGATCAGGATCAGGCTCAGCGTCAATCACCTCCGGCTGATCACGTCGTTGACGACGAGATCCCACCACCGTCGCCGCCACCACCTGTGCACCCGCTGTAGTGCCCACAACACGTCTTTGCAGACCTGCCTCCTGCTACGTAGGTAGTGGCTCGGGACTTTGATCAGCGCCTTTGACATGCTGACCGACAGTTGTCTGGATCATAGAGACGCTCATGGAGATCTGGGCTCATATGGGATTGCCGCCGCATCCACTGCCGCCGTCCCCACCACCAGAGGATCAGTAGCTTTAGTTTTTATTTTGTATTAGAGATTACGTTGTACTTTTGTATTAGACATTCAGTTGTACTTTTATTTTGTATGTACAAACTGATTTTACATATATTTATGCAGTTGGTCTTTTATTTACACGATGTTTGTTTGGATTGTTTGTGTTTATTTCATACGTCTCTTTCGCAACTTATTGTATGGTGTTTTAATTAAACATGCTCGTGTAATTTAACAAAATAAAATCTGTTAACATTTATAAAAACAATGTCATAATGATACGTATCTTATAAACGACTCTTATAAATCAGCTATAATCGGTACACTAACGTTAAATGACCGTTATAAATCAATATGAAGCATTATAAAAATAAAACAAAAATCTACAACTTTTCATCAAAAAAACACAACCAAATACAAAAAAACCAACACCCCACCAAAACCTCACTTTTTCCACCCAAAAACAACAATCCAACCAAAGTGCGGTGCTTTGCCTAAACGCAGCGCTTAGTACGAGGTCAACAAATAAGGACTGATACGTTCAATCATTATTTGTTGACTTTACACCAAAATGCTGCGCTTTACCCAAAGCATGACGTTTCGGTGTATATGAATAACCAAAGGACGTGTGGGAATAGCCTGAGCTATGTTATATTTTTTAGAAAAATGATTTAAACTACTATTCAAGATGACAGTGATGATATTTGGTGAAGGTCTTTAGTGGATATGACTAAATTACTATAGTATCCTTGCTATGACTTTAACTCTTTTTTTATAATAAATTTCTTTTAATTCTAATTCTGTTATCAATAAGATTTGAACTCACGACCTTTTATCTTAAACCTAAAACGTTTTATGTTCACAAATAAACCACCATCCTATTATTCTCATATTTTAACTTATTTTTGGGAGAAGAAACGTAAATTAGATTTTTCTCAAAACTTAATTTTATATGACTTTGGTTGTAACCTTATTAACTAATATTATTATTATTATTATCTTTTAGTGTAACACACTTAAATATATATTTTATTGATTATACCATATTAATGTTGGCAGCGAACTCATACTGATCTTTTCTTAATAGTCAAATCTATTAAAAGATGGTTGAAATTGAAACGCAAGTCGATATTATATATTAATCAGCATTAAAGATTAACTAAAAGGAATGAATACTTATATAGTTTACATTTACCAAATAAAAAGGTGATAGTCCGAGAGCGTTAACCAATTGGTCCATCTCTTAGTACTTTACAATTTGTCTGCTCCCACGAACAACCAAAAAAAAACATAGCATATTGATTCTTTACGAGGGTATGGAATGAAATCTCTTGGACTGTATTGAATCCTAATTTCAATTTCGTTTTACGCTTTCAAAATAGTTGGATTGGTCCTACTTAAACTTATGTAATAGTACCTTTTTGTACTCCTTATTATAATATAGTAAAGATAAGGGGTAGACCCTGTATAAAGTGAAACATTCATACAAAGGTAAGAAGTCATAGGAAATGACAAATGTAATCAAGCCATGGTATAATCATGTATACGTAATCGGTAGTGTTACGTAATTACGTAATGATAAATAATCACATAGTATATACAATATCATGTAATGTTATAATTATTCTAAATATAAGGCATATTATGTAATTACATAATGATATGTAATCAACTAAACATAACATGTTAAATTTACCTTTTAGCATTAAAACTATAAAAATACCATACTCAATTATGAAGAATAAAATGCTTGTTTTATAGTGTAAGTTTTTTTTTAATATCAACATATGAAAAAAATATAACCGTCTAAAAGTCATGAGAAAGTTGGTTAAAATGTCTATGAAAAAAATTATGACCGTCTAAAAGCTATAAGGAAGTTGGTTTAAATGTCTAACAATTGTGACTATTCCTTTTTTGACCTTCCAACATTTCATTTTATTATGTAGCTATCAACCAACGGATTGCTTAATCAATTGCTTTATATACCAATGATCTCTTGGCTAGTAGTCAAAAGGGAGATGAGAAGCTTTGCTTCTTTTGGAGGTTTTGGGTTTAAATCCATACAAGGGCGATTTTAATACTGACTTTGTGATATGAACATACTAACTACTAACCTTGTTATCGACATTTTAACCGTAAATCGTTAAAAAATTTGCTTTATATTCCTTCTTATTCATCCCACCCTTTTTCCACTTTTTATTTAATCGAGTCCTATGATTCACGTTTAAATTATAATAAAAATTAGGTTAGAACCCGTGTATTATACGGGTTAAATAAATGTAATTTTATATACTAAATAAAAAATAATATATTTTTAAAAACCTCATTAATTACACGTATTAAGTAATATAATTTTATATCTTAGATAATAAAAAATTTATATATTCAAAAACCTCGTGTATTGTGCTGGATGAATAAATGTAATCTTATATACCAAACAATAAAAAGATATATTTTTAAAAAACCTTGTGTATTCACGGGTGGAAGAAATGTAATTTTATATACTAAATAATAAAAAAGTTATATTTTGAAAAAACTCCGTGTATTGTACGAGTTGAATAAATCTAATTTTATATAACAAAATAGCAAAAGTTATATCTTTAGAAACCCTGTGTATTTTTAAATTAGGTTATGTTTGATTTGATTGATAAATTGTTTAATATAATTTCTCATAGTTAACAATAATAATAACATTAACAATAAATAATATGCATATTTATCTACTATTAAGTGAAATAATGCTTTTTAGTTTAGATAAGACTTTATGATTTGAAATTAAGTTAATGCGAATAATTTAGAGTTGATAAGATTTATATTAATTTAATTAATATTTAATAATTTAAATTAAATAATAATTATCTACAATTGAGGATGGTCTAGAATAATGACAAGTGTTTCATTATTCTCACATTTAAATAATAATGTTGATAGTTTATAAACAATGGACTTTAGACTATAATTCGAATCCAAAACAACTCAAATTCAATTGGTTGATTTGAATTCACCTAAATTATGAAAAAAATAAAATAAAATATATATAAAAGAGTAAATTGCCAAACTTGAGGTTTGGGCAGAATTACAAGTTTCATCAAAAACAACTTTTTTTGTATCGTATGCCCTTCACTTTTGGGCTAATTTGGCATTTACATCCGAACGTCTAACTTTTTTGCCAAAATCGTTCCTGAGGTTTGAGATTTTTTGCCGTTTTCATCCATAAATCTACCAAAAAAATAACCCAAGATGAAAATGGCAAAAAATCTCAAAAGTGTAGGACAATATTGTACAAAAAAGTTGTTTTGGGTGAAACTAGTAAACATGTACAAACCTCAGGGACGATGTTGGCAATTTACTCTATATACAATTAATTCAAAATGTGTACTTTTTGTATAAAAATAAAAATTATAGAGTTCCAATTCCTAATCGGGTCGGTTCCGTTTGAAATTCTGCTCAGATAAGGACCCGATTCAAAAATTTAAAACCCGAATACAAGTTCGTTATTCGAATTCAAAGTTCGGATTTTCGAGTCTGATTCGAATAATGAATCTTTGATTTTCATACAGATTTGTTGGGTCCCAGCTGTAAAGTTTTTTTTAACTTGATATCCAGTTTTTATAAAATATATTATATAATTATTTCTTTTGCTGCACAAAAGGGTAGTGGAAAGTGTTGGAGAAGGTGTACATGAAGTTGTTGAAGGAGACACTGTGATCCCAATTTTTTTACCAGATTGTGGTGAATGTACAGATTGCTTGTCTGTAAAAAGCAACCTATGTTCAAAATTACCTTACAGTGTTTCTCCATACATAGATAGAGAGAAAACAAGCAGGTTCACAGACCTCAATGGAGAAACTGTATACCATTTCTTGTTTGTATCAAGTTTTAGTGAATACACAGTGGTTGACATTGGTCATGTCACTAAAATTGACCCCCAAAAACCACCAAACAGAGCTTGCTTGTTAAGTTGTGGTGTATCACCCGGTAAATTACGTTTTTCTTCTATGTTTTTACCATTTTCTTTACAATAATGAAATGTTAACTTACAAAGATTTGAGTATGTAATGTGTTTAGGGGTTGGTGCTGCTTGGAAAACTGCAAATGTTGAAACCGGAACAACGGTTGCCATATTTGGATTGGGTGCAATTGGGCTTGCGGTATGATCAAGTTCAAGTTAAACTATTATGTTAATCTTTGACTAGACATCATAACCTACATATACACTTAGTAAGGTCATTTTAAAGATTATAGGTGGAAAATATAAGGCTACAATAATGAGATTTAAAGGCTACAATAATTTTTGTGACTAGACATCATAACTTCAGTTGTTTGTTCTTTTGGACATATACTGTCACTCTTTTAGAATGTAACATATCTCTATTTATGTGACATGTTCATATTTCTGTTTTCTCGGAATAAGAAGTGCACATTACAATATCAATATGTATGCACTATCATCGATGTTACATACAATAATACAAAATTGATAAATTTCGTGATATTATTGTTTTGACATGTTACCAAACATGTTTCCTTTTTTTAAGGTTGCGGAGGGAGCGAGACTATGTGGAGCTAAGAGGATCATAGGGGTTGATGTCAACCAAGACAAGTTCGAATTAGGTGACTTAATTTGTAATCTGAATCGTTATAACAATATGGAAGCTTTTCATTTATGTTAAGCCTAATATGAGTTTAATTTTTAAAAAAGTTTGTTTTACACATTTTCTTTTATTTATAGGAAAGAAATTTGGAGTGACTGATTTTGTGAACTCTCGTAACTGTGGGGACAAATCTGTGAGCCAGGTAAATTAACCACGGTTATAGCATCATTAGACACCATGACTATGTTGCTATTTTGCATTTTTATAGCATAAAGTTGTTGCTTAAGCAGGTGATAATGGAGATGACTGATGGCGGAGCATACTATTGTTTCGAGTGCGTTGGTATGTCATCGCTGGTGCATGAAGCTTATGCCTCTTGTAGAAAGGTCTATAAGTCTTCTCTATCTATATTACTATTTAAAACTACGGGTGCTAACTGGGTTGTGTTCGTTGGTTGGTGGGTAAAACCGAACATTTAACACGATTCCAAACACGACACAAACCTAAAAATCGTGTCAGACACATAAACCCAAACATGATATGAATATTCGTGGGTTTACAGAAACACAACCTTTTGACCCTTTTTCATGTTAATACTCTAACGTTACAAAATTTACAACAAAAGTACAAATGTATATAAAGCATTAATGTTTGAATTATAAAGGGAAATGTCAAATCTTTTTTTTGTTTATAAAATTTGCATGTTATGAAATAAAAACACATTGCAATTTTTTCAAATAAACGGTTCAACCCGCCAGGTCAAATCCAAATCCGACCTGTTTAGCTAAAGGTGTAAGGGGCCAATCCGAAACTGTCCTGAACCCTTAAATTATATACAAACCCGCAAGTTTAAACTTTAAGGTTAGGTGCGTGTTGTGTTTTCCTGTCATGTTATAATCTCATCTGGGAATGTAAATACAGGGATGGGGAAAAACAGTTGTGTTGGGAGTTGACCAAACGGGTGCAACGTTGACTTTCTCTTCATTTGAGGTACTTCATACTGGCAAAACTCTAATGGGCTCTCTATTTGGAGGTATCAAACCAAAATCTGATATCCCAATCCTTATAAAACGGTACATGGATAAGGTAAGCAGAATCTGTCTTGTCTCTTTATATTGTCTGTCTTTGACTTTTGAAGTCAAACTGTTACATTCTCGAAGTCTTAATGAATCTTGATCTTTTCAGGAACTACAACTTGACGACTTCGTGACACATGAGGTTGAGTTTGAAGATATTAACAAGGCTTTTGATTTGCTTCTTGAAGGGAAGAGCTTGCGATGCGTGATTTGGATGAAAAAGTGATCGAATTTTGTTTCAACAACGTATTTTATCATCGAATGTTGGTCATCTTAAGTGTCATTTGTGGTAAAAGAAGACAGTTGTGTTAAGTTCCTGATTGTAACATTTGCAGTAATAAAAGTAACATGTTTGAACGAGTGTTTAAATTTCATTAAGCTAAAGTTACTTATTTGCTCATCTAATTAATCTACAAAATTCCCTGTCATTGCTGAAGTCTGAAGGGAACTTTAGACCACATTTTAAGTTAACTTTTAGTAAAATCTTCCTTAAACTATATTTAAAGTCAAACACTTGCCTGGACTAACTTCTATATTTATTAGAAAAATCTGGTATTATAGATTCACCCTTAAATTTAGGGCTGTAAAAGAATCAAAATTTTGTGGACCGTTTGACATTTGACGAAAAGTTCATGTTTATTTGTCAATGAATGCACATGACAAATATTTTATAAATGAACGGATACAAGCAAATGTCTTGCTCGTTCATGTATGTTCGGTGAATTGTTTGTTTATATAAACAAAACAAAGTATTTTTTTTGAGGGGGGGGATGGTCTTTTTTGTATTGGTTATTAACCGAAAACTAACAATTTAACCGAGAATCGAACAAACCGTGCACAATCCTGACAATGTATGTGTTTCCCCCCACATTACACGGGTACCCTTAGCTAGTATATCGATACACACACAGGTGCATGTGCGTTGGTATTTTGAATAGTATGTTTATGGTTTTACGAAACAAACATGAACATATATATTATGTATATTTTAACTAAAATATTTTTATGACACTTTTTTCAATAAGATTATAATTTTCTTTTCATTCAAGTTCGTTTATCTGTCAAATGAACTAATAAAAAACATCAGCTCGTTCAAGTGTGGGCATCCTTTTGTTTTTTGGGTTAAAACTTAAATTAACACAAACAAGATCGGTACATTTACATGCTTATATATCCTATTGTCTTTTTTGGTTAAAACTTAAATTAACTAACAGAAACAAGTTCGGTACATTTACATGCTTATATACCAATGATCTCTATTCTTATAGAACTTGGTGGTGTTGACATTCCACTACTACATGCCATCATGCAAATTTGGCGGTAGCCACATAAATGGATATCATTTCATCGCAAGAGACCGGACTTCTTGTTTGACATGATTATCTTCAACTAAATTCACTACGCACCTAGAACATTATCAAACTAGTCTCCCAATATTCTCTTTTGATATCAACGGTATATTAACATGCCTTTGCTCGGGATCTCTAGGTTTTGTCCTTGCTACACAAAACAAAAAATCCTAATCACGCATGAACAAAAAAAATTATTTTTAATTCGGCTTGTTCTAAAAATTTAATCAAATATATTATAGTGAAAGTGTAAAATACAGTATTTCCTAACGTACGATGGTGCAATATGAAATTACGCGTGTTATAAAACTCAAAACCCGAATCACGCATGAGTAAAAAACCATAATCACGCAAGAAGAAAAACCATAATCACGCATGGTTATGATTTTTGTTACATGTGTGATTTATAGTTTTGTCCATACGTGATATGGACTTTGAGTTTTATAACATGCGTAATTTCTTATCTATTTATAATGCAATTTAGGTTGTTCTAAAACTTTAATCAAATATATTATACATCACAAACAGTTAAATTCTAAAACTTTGATCAAATATATTATATATCACAAACAGTTAAATTATTAATTACGCCTATAGTAAACACATACAATTGTAGAGAGTCGCACAGAGCAATGGACCCGTTCATGTGAAGGCACGCTCACCGCGTCGGTGGATTGCATGCAATTCCATCCTCACAACTTACAAGCTAACTTTAAATCAAGATTGTCCCCCTTTCATTTAATGTGGACATCAAGAGTCTTGACATGTGGTTTTGTGCATGTTCTATACTCCTACTCCGTTAGCCATCATCCATGATTTAGAATAAAGTTTTTAGGGGCTTTATCACGTCACAATAGCATTACTTCTGCACCATGTAGACACAGAGACCTTATAGTTCGTCACCCTTAACTACTATATAGTGAGATAACGCCCGTAAAGCTCATCTCATCATTGCTCAATCATTAATTTTATTTTGATTTAGATTTATTTTAAATTTAAAAACATTATAAATTTAAAATAAAATTAAATAAGTTAAAAATAATTAAAATAAAACTAAAAAAGCACCATTATACTATAATTAAAAAAATTACAAACCAATTTAAATATATGATATGGTAAAATGGTTTTAGAGAATGGTTGTGTGTTATAAAGTGAAAACGGCTGTGTAGTATAAAGTGGTAAAATGTGTAGATTTAGTAAATTGATAAAATATTTATTATTTTTTTAAGTATTATCGTTTTTCAATGGTTTAAAAATTTAATGGGCCTCATCAATAGAGTTGTTGATGCTAGTTATGTGTCTAGTGACTTGGTCCATGCCCCCCCCCCCCCCCCCCCCCTCCTCCTCAAACACCAAGGAAACGACGTTAGGGACGTTATGGTAATGATGTGATAAGGGGTGTGATTTCACACGTGTGGCCTATAAAAACTTTTTTTTTTGAGTTGTTTAATATTTAATGCAATACTTGTTTATTATTATTATTTTTAAATAGTTAAACTTGCACATAATGAGAATTAAACCATAATATTTAACTGCCTCAAACTTTATCTAATTTATCAATACCACTAGATTATTGTTAAGTGGAGAAAATTAAGCCTTTTGAGTTGTTTAAAATTTAATGCAATATATATTTGTATGCTAAATTGTTATTTTACTAGCATATTTTTTCATTATGAAAGATTCTTTCAACTGATGCTTTCAAGTATTTATAAAACCTTCTATAAACTTTAGATTGTCATATATCAAATTCTCAAATGACTTTATTTATTTATTTTTATAATAATCAAAAGAAAAAAAATTAAAATGGTACATGAGTTTAGATCATTTTTGTCAATTCAGCCAAAAAATGAAACTTTTTATATCTAGGGATGACAAAAAAACACGAACTCGACGGGTATAACCCAAACCCAAAATAAATGGGACAGGTATACCCGAAACATGAAGGGTATGAACTGGGTATAGGACTAATACTTTATTAATTTTTTACATCTAACTTGATATGGTTTTCATTTAGAAGTTGATAACTACGTCATGTGCAATAAATACTAAATGATTTTTAACAATAACTAGTGTGAACACAAATCAGGTAAGCGGGAGCGTAAAACGTGAGTTTAGTAAGCCTGGATAATGGGTAAAGTCATAAGGAGTTAATCCTTACCATAAGATGTGAAAAATATAGCTTAAGTGAAACGGGTCGAATAATTATGCGCATGGTATGTCATAAAAATTAAGAATCCGGGTTAAGGATTTTGAGTTAATTACGTAGGCAAACATTTTACACTCATTTAGAGACAAGTTTGAAGCGAAACGGATGAGTATTCGAGAAGTTACGGGATTTTTACATAAAAAGGGCAATGCTGGAATTCTGCAGCCCAACCTGCCGTAAGCTACGGCAGGAGTTTGCTGGTCAAAACAGACATAACCTACCATAAGCTACGGCAGAACGCCGTAACTTACAGCGGGTGTTTGACAGAAATGTTTGTTATACTTGTTTTGGTACTTGGGTTTATTTAGATACGTTATAAACTCCGTATAACTAACGTTCTTAAAAGATTTTGAAATCTAGGTGGTTATTATGGAAGCATGGATGATGATCAAGTGTCATGAATAACTGGACATAATCTAAAATCAAGCTTTCGCATTTTGTTTAATCGTTACTAAACATCGTTAACAAGTAGTAATGTCTTTGAATACTTATAAAGTTTTAAATAATTTCAAATTTTGTGTATGGTTATGTATTTGCATTATGAACATATATATAAATGCGAACTTTTATAAATACCTTATGTACATTAAGTATGGGATTTGCACGAGTTGAGATCGCGAAAATCGAGTATAGGCACCGCGGGAATTCGGATTTGTGGTGGGTTTCCCACTTTAATATTTACCGTATTTTGTAACTTTTTTAGGATTTATTAAGTAGTTTTTTAAAAAAAATTTAGGATTTATTGAGTAGTTTTTTAATTTTTTAGGATTTATTAAGTAGTTTTTTTTTTAATTTTTAGGATTTATTAAGTAGTTTTTTAATTTTAGGATTTTAATATGTAGGTTTTTTTTAATACGTAGTTTTTTTTTCACTTTTTAGGATTTTATGTAACTGTTTTTAGATTAATATAAATTTGTGTTTTATTATATAAATGTCAACTATATAAAAAAATATCCACATGTCCCCCCACGCCGGCTTAGCCACACCACTTTCGCACCCCACTTTTTTGAGGTGGACTAGTGGAGCCTACACTCGCCTCGTATTGAATAATAACCCAACCCAAGCCCCCAACACCCCGCGTTCTTATAAGCTCCCTTTAAATGTAACTATATAATTCAAATTTCATGAAAAATAAGGTAACAAAAATCTGTATATGGAGTTTTTGTAGAGCTAAAATAGCTAGATAAAAAGGTTTTCATTTTTAAAGGCAACTAGTTTTAAGCACCCTATGTTGTGGTGGTGGCATAAAATCGTGTTAAATAGCAACAATGTCACATTATCGTAGTGACCACCAACACTGAAGTTGTGCGTGTTTATGTAAAGAAATTAGACCGAAAAGCTAAACATGGAAATTAATAACTAAGTCGATCTAGGACACGCACGTTATGTTGAACCTGTCAAACGGAGAAAAAACAAATGATGTAAAAACCTTGAACCACACACGCACATTGCGTCATACTAACTCGCAAAATTTAGAACGAAACGCAAAAACCTTACACCACACACGCACATTGCGATATGTTAACCCACAAAATTTAGAACGAAACATAAAATGAAAAACTTGCAAAAAAACGAAAACTATAAAAGACCAAAGTTAAAAGTAAAAAAAATGTGGTGAGGATAGATAGCAAAAGATAAAAAAGTTTTGGGTTAAAAGTAAAAAAGAAAGCAATAGTTTTAGGTTAAAAGTAATTTAGCAAATACTTTTGGGTGAAAAGTAAAAAAATCATTTTTTAAAAAAAATCTCCCAAAGCATTGAGTACACCATATATTATTTTATCTTGAAAGAGTATATGAAAAAAATAAGTTACAAGTTTAATTAATTAGCGATTAATGACAATTATAGATTTATTATATGTCTTTTTTCATAACATTAAATACACACATTAAATGAAGTAAATAGGAGAATTTATATTGGTTTAAAAGTTATTCTTTTTATTCTTACAAAAATTCTCTTTTCATTTCAACTCTCCTATAATATATATATATAATATATATATATATATATATATATTATAGGGTGAGGTTATTGTAAGAAAATATAAAGTGTGAGAATGATAAGAAAGAATCTAAACCATTTGATATTTAATCTAATGGTTGAGATCAAAGTGACAATTTTGTAAATAATGTTAACTATAAACTAACTAATTTTCTAGATTAAGGGTACAAAGGTAAATTTAACATTTTTAAATTAAGAAACTAACATTAATGCACATGCAAAGTTCCCTCATTCTTTTTAAACGTCAATAACTTTTTATGCGTAACTCTTTTTTTTTTTAAATTACACCATAATAACGAGTGTTTTTTTATCTTTAATATGAGTACCATATTGATATACTTATGTAGAGAAAAAAATTACGTCTCGCTTAGGATGTTTTAGTCGACGGTGTTTTTTCTATGATCATACAATGGTGTTTTAATTGTAGGGTGTTAAATCTGTTATATTTCTGTTCTTTGTAAGATGTATGCCTTCAATATACATCCTTGGTGTTTTTATTAAGTTAGGGTGTTATTCCTGTTATATTTAATGTGAGGACAAAGGTACTTGCATTGCTGTGGTTTCTGGTGTCTTCAATAGGTTTCTGTTGCCTTCAAAGAGTTAGGGTTTTATTTCTGTTTTTATATATTTAGGGTGTTATTTCTGTTTTGATTCTGATTAAAGTTTGACTGATGTTATATTAGGGTGTTATCTCTGTTATATTCAATGTTAGGGTGTTCTTTATAAGATGTGTGCCTTCAATATAACTGATGTGGTGTTTTTATGAGTTATGGTGTTATTTATGTTTCTTTCTATATAATGTATGCCTTCAATATACATGTTGTGGTGTTTTTAGGGTGTTGTTTCTGTTATATTTCTGTTCTTTATAAGATGTATGCATTCAATATAAATGCTGTGGTGTTTTTATGAGTTAGGGTGTTATTTCAAATTCAAAATCCCTACAATAACTGCCAAAAATCGGCTGCATATATTCATTTCAAATTAGATTTTATTAGTTAAATTACACTTATACCCTTAAACTACCAAAATAAAAAGGGACACATGTCATCTCCAAAATCTTTCTTATCCTTCTCACACTTTGAAATTTTCTTACATGAACCTCTACCTTATATATATATATATATATATATATATATATATAAGTTGGTATTTATAGTGTTTTAATTTAATGTTATTTTGAATTTGTTTAATTATTCAGTAAAACAGTAAGTAATAAGTAAATGTATTCTTTTTATATATTAAAAAAATGGTAAATATGAAAACTCAAATTCTTTTTGAGTATAGATGAGGGAAGTATACAAGAAGTTCGACAGTCGCAGAGCTAGAAAATCATCTAAGGGGAAATGTTTATAGAAAAAAGGGTAATGAAATCGAAAAAAATCATTCTTTTTCTTCAAATTTACATTACTGTCGGAGTGTCAAGAGGCAACGGAAGTTACCCCTTGTTACAAGGTAGGTCCGATGACCCTCCGACAAACCAAATTTCGATTAACTTTTCATAAGCAAGTAACGTTTGTTTTAGTTTGGCCCTCATTATGATCCAAAGGGTTGATAAACTAAAGAGAAGATGATCGAAATTTTTTCCGGCAAACAACGGTGATTGCTGTGTCGGTTGGCGGTGTTAAGTAGCTCGCCGAAGGCGACACCTTGTAAGATTCAGAGAAGAGAGAACAAAGAAGATATAAACGAACATAAAGATTATTTATGTGGGTTAGTTCATTTAAAAGTTAAGTCCACATTTTCTTTTATAAAAAAATCTAATGCATAGTAGTACTTTACTTATATTCAAACCTTTTTGAATAATGGTGAAGATACAAGCGAACATAAAAATAGGTAACTTCGTGGGTTATGTTCATTTTAAATGTTAAGCACAGATTTTCTTTTATAAAAAATCTAATGCATAATAGTGTATTTACTTACATTCAAATCTTTTTGAGAGACATATCCTTGCAAGCAACAAGTGTTCTGACTACGACTGAGTAGAAGAAAACAAATTACTAATTCTCACATAGTTGCAATCACTCAATTGAGTTAATATATTTATTTCTTAATTTATTAACTTATTTAATTAATTGTATTTAGCATTAAATTAGGTTTATTGTTTTCTTTACCTGTATTTTGCTTTATTACTTTAAAAACAAATGACTATACATAGTTGCAATTACTCAATTGAGTTAATAAATTTATTTTTTAATTTATTAACTTATTTAATTAATTGTATTTAGCATTAAATTAGGTTTGTTGTTCTCTTTAGATGTATTTTACTTTATTATTTTTTTTAAAGGTGTATTACTTCATCCATATTTGATGAAAGTTAAGTCACCCGAGTTCGAATGAGGGGGTAAGACCCGTCTGATTGAGGGGTAAAACCCACCTTTGTCATCAGTGGAGAAAAAAACCACTCAACGTAAGACTCGAACTCGGTACACCAAACAGGTAAGGGAAAAACCTTCCAACCTTTCTCCCTCCAACCACTTGAACTGGAGATCATCGGCAATTTGCTTTATTACTATATTTTATATTTGATTTGTTTTGATTTAGTATATATTTTAAATAAATATTCGTATACAAAGGGGATAAATGCAACAAAATAAATTATGCATCATCCATTTTTAAAATAAAAATTTTTTATATAGATATTTCAAGACATAAATGTAAAGGTTATAAGGATCACGAATGACCTTACAATACATTGATATTCTTATGACCTTTCAAAAGTAAAGGTTATCGGTATAGTCTTGTCTGAATAAAAAATGTTCTAGGTTCAGATAGGGGTTTGTCATAATTGGCCTTCGAGCCAGTGTTACAGAAGTCGCTAGACGGACCCTAGTCGATCAACGGGGGAGTTGGGTGTACTCTGAGTAGGGGAGTACTCGAAGAATACTCGGACATAATAAATATAAAGAAAATTAATTATCGGATATTATATATATGTCAAAATAAGCATAATTAAAGACATAATAAATATAATTTATGTAAAAAATAATCATAACATAAAAAGTCAACAAAAGAGGTTGACCAACTAGGCCGACTAGCCCAAGTAGTCCCGACCTGTCCGACTACTCTCTAAAATAGTCAACAAACGAGGTTGATCGACTAGGCCGACTAGACCTGCCACACCCCAACCGATGGCAGAATCATCGGTGCGGAGTAATTAGATTGCTCGAGACTTCATAACGCTAAACTTGTGACAAATATTTAAACAATAAATTTCCATTTCATTTCTAATATTTCAAGTACAAGGCTTTGGAAACAAAATACAACATCGAAACAAAATACAAGTACATAAAAATTACAACACTTAATCAAGAAACACGATCCTACATAAATCCAACTTAAGATACGTTTCTAAGTCCATCCTACTAGATTCCATGGATCACCTTCATCATCAACCTGCAATACATGTTAAAGTATAGTTTAACACATAAGACATTGGCGAGTATACAAGTTTGACTATCAGTATAATGTAAACATTTGAAACAAATCCTCATGCATAGATGTTAACTTAAAGCTAACATGGAAAACTATCATGCAATTATACGTGTCAACCCAAAGTTTACTGCTAGCGTAATCCAATCAAAGCAATGACTACACGGTTTTGTTTACTTAACATGACCTCATGAATACGGGCGGTGCGTTACTCTATAGCGACTATATATGTTAAGGGAGGCTTGATCGAAGTTAATAACCTGGTATAAGCATAGCAAGTATAAGCATGTATGAATCAAAGTTTGGCACAATAAGCATGTACAAAGGATTGTTTTGTGGTTTTAAGTATAGGCATCTTTGTGTGATTCTGATAAAGTACACGTATTGCACCCAAAGTGTTAAAAAGTAAACGGGGTCGAGTATATTCATGGTTTTGCAAGCTTCCTAAAAATCTGAGAGTTGTTGAGTGGGAGTGTTGAGGTGATGAACACCGAAATTACCCTACAATGGGTAAACAGAGGTGTGTGAATAGATTGTATTTGGCGAAGGAGTCGGATTCCGGATTCGGAGTTGGAAAATACAGAAAGAGAACTAGACTGCTCTACTTCGTGCGAAGTTGGCTGATCACTTTGTGCAAAGTGACTTGCACTTCGTACGAAGTGACAGTCCTGGAATGTTTTTGCTCGTTTAACGTCCATTTCGACATTGTTTTCTGCGAATGAAGATATTATGAACGAGGCATAATAGTCTGAGGTCATAACACTTGATCATTATTCGATGGTATCATGATTCTGACTAGTTATAAGGAAAATGCGTAATATGTGTGTGTATATAGGTTTATATTTTTGGTTCGTCAATTGTGTCATAGAAGTCAAGCATGGGGGTGCGAACACCTCATTATATGATTCACCAAAGCATAAGGTTGTAACAACCCGGTTGGTTATGAATAGCAGAAAGTAAATTTAACTATACAAGTGGCCAAGTACGATTAACCCAAGTGAGCCATTCCCGACATGGAAAGAGTTAACTACATGTCGCAGGCTAGATGGGGTTAGTAACTTTGGTGCTAGCAAACCACTTGAATGACATGCAATGGACAAACGAGGTGGTGAAACTAATTCGGAAGCCAAGGCTTCTAGTGTTCACAGTACTACCAACACGAGCATAATCATATAGAGAATAATGAGCTCAGTGACATTCAACATTTGAAGATGCATTCATTAAAGATGAGGGAAAAAGGTAGAAGAAATCATCAAAAGTAGTAATGGAAATGAGTTTTGTCACACCCTGTATTTTCAACCAAACACCGGTGGGCCTGGTGGGAAATATCGTGACGTAAGTTGATATCATCATAGTCAATTAAACACAGCACAAGAAAGTCTTGGAGTTTAAATTACTATTACAAACCAAATGTTCAAAATACGAAAAATAATATACAGACGACTTGTAATGAAAGATCCACAGGCTGATCGTAAAATGTACAAAAATGTATAACAGACTTTGGGCAGATCTAAGGATTTGCAAGATCCTCTTATATCACTACCGAGCAGCTTCCAGGTACCTGCATCTTAGTCTTTTGAAAATACGCCAGCTTTCGCTGGTAAATACACCCGACTGACTTATTTTGAAAACATTTTAAAATTTATATTTAAGTGCAGAGAGCACAAATCTTTTACAACTTGGGAAAGTCAACTTTGTAACCTTGTTAACAACTTTACATGTTTGTTAATACATATGGGGCCCCGTAAAGAGACCGAGACATGATTAACGTACATACCACTTATGAACCCACGAAGGAGTATCCCCAACTTGTGGGTAAAAATAATTTAGCATTCGCATCTGTCGGGTGTATGCCTACACCCCGTGCTTTGGTCGTGGCCATTAACTAATGTAATGAGCCAAGGATATCCAAGACACGGTCGTTAACCCCCAATGTTTAAGTTATCAAACAAAACTGATTAAAACGGGATATGCGGATTTACTAGCCACAATCCAGCTTTTGATTGATCGCATTTATGACCAAGCGGTAATAATTTACCGTAACCCAAGCCTGTATAGGGGAAATAAGTCAAGAGTATTTACCTAAGCTAGTCTTGATTTAAAATGCAAGATTTAATATTTCAGCCGCATTCAAAATGAAATAAGTGCAGATAGCATTTACTGGAAGGCTCTAGTCTAGATTATGGCAGAAGCTAACCAATTAAAATGCTAACGGTCTTATTTAAGTCTTAGACTTAGACCGACTAGCTTAAAGGATAAAAAACGGTACGATACGCTAGATTAAGCGATGACCGGTAGAATGTAGTTTAAACCCAACAAGTACTTAAGACTTGTATAATATGCGTAATTAACATTCTGGAATTTGAGATTAAAATGATAAGGTTAAACCCGTTTTGGTTAATTTTCGTAAACTAGTTACATATACTTAACCGTACGCATATAAGCGATATCGGTAACCGGATGAGTCATGAACAAGTTCTAAATGTCATTACACTTTAAATAAGTTGTAATATCATTAGGATATCAACTTACATGTCCGAAAAGGTTTTGAAACGAAATTATGCCTCATAAGGGCGTTTCGGTAATTATATGTCGTATAAAAGGAACTTGCATGTATTCTGATGTTATGATCATAAACATTATGGAAAATACTTAATTTGTGATATATTATCAGTAAGAAGTCACACATAAGTGTGATTTATAGTTTAAGACAAACTATGCATCGAAAGGGCATTTTGGTCATTTAAAAGTATAGTTTACGATATATATTAATAATTAGTTTATGATCAGAATATTAATATCATAATATGTTAATTACATTAACATATCAGTAAGTAATTCATTTGCAAGTTCACTGTTGATTAAAACCTTGTTTTATGTAACAAGGTCATTTTAGTCAAAAATTGACATTTTACGGAACTTGTGCATAAACTCAAATTATGATTATGATTCAAGTAATATAACCTCAAAGGATTATGCTACATTGTATTATGATCATAATATGACCATAAGTCAGAAGTTAACTAGTCTAAGTCGGGTCAGAATCGAAAGTCAAGGCAGAAGTCAAGCTTCGTGACTTTCGGTTGCGAACCGACCCTAGGATTGAAATTGATGGATCGAACATGTTCTCACATGTTCTAATATTTATTAGCAACCTGTTTAAGTGTCAAAAACATGTTTATAACATATATAAACTCATATTATAATATTTATGAAATCTGACCCGTTTGACTTTTTCAAACATAAACTTTGACCCGTCAATTGACCTAGTAAACGTGATCCTTAGGATGTGCCCTTTAAGGGGTTAATACCTTCCTAATTACGATCACTTAGCCATGTTCGTTTCGAACAATTGCTGGACCATAATGGTCTTAACCGAAAGTCAAGGCATTTGTCGAAAATGCTTGACTTTTGGCTATTAGAAGCCGATAAAAAGAAAAGAGCAGAGATGGAACACTTACAAATGATCCAAGGGAAACTTATAACTCAAAAGGAAGCTCCTAAATGGTCAGGAACTTCCAAGAGTGTAATAAGAGAGGAGAAGAGTGAATGAGCAAGGAAATGAGGTGAACTAGTGGGCTATTTATAGTGCAAGAAGGTGTGTGAAGATGAAGCCAGGTGTTAGAGGTGTTGTAGGATCTTCACAAGTGTCTAGCAAGGTGTCAAGAGCTGCAAGAGTGTGGCATTATGCAGGAGAGGTGGCATCTTGACAGAATTTTGAGGTTTTGACACTTCTAGTCCCTCAAGAATAGTTTTGTGGATTGTCATGAATTGTCCCTTGACTTATATCCAATGACAAAATGACACAACTTGGTCTTTTCGTTCAATACGAGATGTATTGAAAAAGAATACGAGTAACCAAACGTTAACGGGTGTCACACTAGGTGTTTTTACGACTTATAAGTGTTTACTAGCTTAAACGTGAAAGATACGAATACCTATGGTTTCATGGGTTAAATTACCCAAGCTAGTAAGGTTAAAGGTTAGGTGAAGATGTGTGATACTCAAGAATGGTGAATAACAAGATATCACCTTATCCGGGAGTCGTTCGGGTCGAAAAATGACTTATTTATGTAAGGAAAATGTAATAATAAAGTCTAGGGGCCTTTGGGTTATTATTTGAAAGTTAAAATGGTGTAAAAGTGAAATTCTAGTGACTCGCCGTAAGCTGTGGTCACCGGACCGTAGCTTGCGGTTGGTTTAAACCAAACCCGAAAGCCTGGACCGTAGCTTATGGTCCGGGACAGTAAGCTACGGTTAGGTTTAAATATTTTTTTTAGATTTTTGGATTCACTTAGGAGTTGAGTGGCTAACTCATTTGAGGTATTATTTGAGGGCATGCACACGTGTCGGTATATTGTCGAACACGAATTTACAAGGTGTTACATCCTCACCCCCTTAAAAGAAATCTCGACTCGAAATTTTATTAAAAAACATAGGGGTACTTTTGTCGCATAGTTGACTCAACCCCCCATGTATACTCGGGGCCGCGAAGGGCATCCCACTTAACCTTTACAATAGGTTAAATTTCCTCCGGAGCTTTTTTAACCTGTTGATCCTCGGATCGAAATGGGTTTCTCAATGAACCTCAGGTTTTTATCAATTTGCACATCTTGATGTGACATTGCTAGCGACTGATCGGCTAGACATTTCTTTAGATTAGATATGTGGAACACATCATGGATTCAACTGAGCTCCTCAGGCAGCTTAAGCTTATAAGCTACAGAACCGACACATTCGATTACCTCGAATGGTCCAATATATCTCGAGCTCAACTTGCCTTTCTTTCCGAAGCGCATCACACCTTTCTAGGGTGATACCTTTAATAATACTTTGTCCCCTATTCGGAACTTAAGAGGTTTTCGCCTCTTGTTCTGCATAACTTTTCTGCCTATCACGTTTAGCTTTGAGACTATCATGGATTGTATTATCTTATTCGTGGTCTCTAGGACAATCTCAGGTCCAGACAGTTGGGCTTCCCCAACTTCAGCCCAACAAACAGGCGTTCTACATTTTCTCCCATACAAGGCTTTAAAAGGAGCAGCCTTGATGCTTGTATGATAACTATTATTATAGGAGAATTCTATTAGGGGTAAGTGGTCATCCCATCTTCCACCTAAACCAATCACACTTTCTCTAAGCATGTCTTCCAAAGTTTGGATAGTACACTCACTTTGTCCATACGTCTGTGGTGGTAAGCCGTACTAAGGTTTAATCTTGTGCCTAAAGATTGTTGGAAACTTTTTCAAAAGTGAGATGTATATCTAGTATCTCTATCGGATACAATAGATACCGGCACACCATGTAGGGACACAATCTTATCCACATATAGCTTTTCCAACTTATCATAATTATAAGTCTTTTTAATTGGCAAGAAATGTGCTGACTTTGTAAGCCTGTGCATAATGACCCAAATCGTGTCATTACCACGTTTGGTCTTAGGTAACCTTGGTAATCAAATCCATAGTTACCATTTCCCATTTCCAAGTGGGAAACTCAAGTTGTTGTAGAAGTCCTGACGGTTTCTGATGTTCGGCTTTAACTTGCGAACACGTCAGACACTTAGCTACATAAGTGGCTATGGATTTCTTCAAACCCATCCACCAATAATTCTTTTTCAGATCTTGATACATCTTGTCACCACCAGGGTGAACTGAGTATCTGAATTATGCGCTTCATGGAGGATTTAGATCCCTAAGTCCTCCAAAGATTGGAACCAAATTCTACCATTAAATCTAGGGATTCCATCTTTTCCAAGCATTAACTGATCAACAGTTTTCCCCCTAATCCTTCATTAGGAATATTATCCTCTAATAGGGCTTGCTTTTGTGCATCTAATAGCTTCTCATTCAAGCTATTTCTGTGCTCAATGTTCTTGGCGTTAATCCTAATAGACTTAACTCTTTCCTTGCGACTTAAGGCGTCAACAACGAAATTTGCCTTGCCGGGATGATAGCGAATTTCGCAATCATAATCATTAAGCATTTTCATCCAGCGGCGCTGTCGGATGTTCAAATCCTTTTGATTGAACAGATGTTGCAGAATCTTATGGTCAGTGTATATTAGACACTTCGTGCCATATAAGTAATGTCTCCACAACTGAAGTGCAAAAAACAACAGCACCCAAGTCCAAGTCATGGGTGGTGTAATTCCTTTCGTGCACCTTTAATTTTCGTGACGCATAAGCAATCACTTTGCCTTTTTTCATTAGCACACAGCCCATGCCAGTGTGCGAGGCATCACAATAAACAACAAAATCCTCAATACCCTCAGGTAAGATAACACAGGAGCATTGCTCAACTTGTGTCTTAAAATTTCAAAAGATTCTTGTTGTTTTGGACCCCAGTCAAACTTGACATTCTTACAGGTCAAGGTAGTTAAAGGAGTGGCTATCCGTTGAAAAGTTTTCAATGAACCGTCTATAATAACCGGCCAATCCTAAGAAACTACGAATCTCCAATGGAGTTTTAGGTACTTCCCAATTCATTGTGGCTTCAATCTTAGCGGGATCCACTTGAATACCACGCTCACTTACAACATGTCCAAGAAACTGGACTTCTCTAAGCCAAAACTCGCACTTAGAGACTTAGCATAAAGCTTTTCTTGTCCTAGCACTTCCAGGATGCACCGAAGATGTTTCTCGTGATATCTTGATTATGAGAGTATATAAGTATGTCATCTATGAAGACAATGACACACTTATCTAGATACGGCTTTCCGACTCTATTCATGATATCCATGAATGCTGCAGGTGCATTTGTGAGCCCAAAAGGCATCACCAGAAATTCATAATGGCCATAACGAGTCCTGAAGGCAGTTTTGGGAACATCCTCACTTCTAACCTTCAGTTGATGGTATCCTGATCTCAAATCGATCTTAGAAGTAACTAGCCCCTTGAAGTTGATCGAACAAGTCATCGATCCTGGGCAGAGGATGACGATTCTTGATCGTTATCTTGTTTAGCTCACGATAATCAATGCATATCCGCATTGAACCGTCCTTTTTCTTAACAAAAAGGATAGGAGCTCCCCAAGGTGAGGAACTAGGCTGTATGAAACCTTTCTCTAAAAGTTCGTCTAATTGTATTCTTAATTCCTTCATTTATACCGGTGCTAGCCGATATGGAGTTCTAGCAACAGGTGCTGCTCCTGGTAGGATGTCAATCCTAAACTCCACTTGCCTATCTGGAGGTAGACCTGGTAATTCTTCAGGGAAAACATCAGGATATTCTGAGATAACTAAAAGATCCTCAATCTTTGGCTTTGGCTAGTTAATAGTTACTTGTGCCATGTAATGACACAACCTTTCCCTAGACACTTGGATGCCTTACATAATCACACTTTGTCTGGCAATCCGTAGTATGAATCTCCAAAGATGGTGAGCATTTCACCAGATGGGGTTTTAATTTCGATGAGTTTCTTATCATAGGCAATGCGGGCTTGGTTATGAGATAACCAATCCATGTCTAAGACTACATCGAACCCCGCCAATTTCATTGGGAGAAGAGAAATAGGAATTGAATGATTCTTAATGGTTATAAAACATCCATCAAGATTAGAAGACGCTGTTTCTAAGGGTTTCCGTCAGCAAGTTCTACTTCATAAGTTATGTCTAGGGTTCTTATGGGTAAGTTTAATAGTTTACTAAACTTATAGTCTACAAACGACTTATCTGCACCTGAATAAAAAAGAACTCTAGCATATACGTCATTAACGAGGAATGTACCTGTTATGATGTTGTTGTCATTAACAACTCTCTGGTATTCATCTGAAAGGCATGAGCATTTCCTTTCTTGGCCTCTCCAGGCTTTGCATTATTACTCTTGAGATTCTTAGGGCAGTTAGTCTTAATATGCCCTTTTTCATTGCAGACGTAGCAGACGACATCCTTAAGATCCTTGCATTCTAGGGTCTTATGCCCCTTTTTCTTACAAATACCACAGGGTTTAGCCTGTGGATCAAAATTACACTGTCCCCAGTGCCTGCGGTTGCAGGTCTTACATGTCGGTGTCACGCCCGACTTATCTTGGTTCCTTCTGAACCCAAATCTTCCCTTATTCATCTTATTAAATATTTGGGAGTTATCATCCTCTCTCTTCCTTTTCCCGTCAGTCTCAGTCTTGACTGACTTTTGTCTCACCAAATCCAAGGTGAGAGAGAGAGATAGGTCAACAGTAGACCTATAAGTACTAGGCTGAGCAGCCTTTACCATACCCTTAATCTCGGGTGCTAACCCATTAATGAAACGCGTGATGCGTTTGGGTTCAGGAGTGACTAGATAGGAGACTAATCTGGATAGGGAGTTGAAGTTAGAAACATACTTCCGACAGTCTAGATTTTTCATTGTAAGAGTCAGAAAATCTAACTCTATCTTCTCCACCTCATGAGGTGGGCAGTACGTCTCTTTGACAAGGTCAACAAACTTGGACCATCCCAAGTTATAAAGGTGTACTTTTCCTGTTGACTGGACCATGGCCTTCCACCATATTAGGGCATCACCCTTTAAGGATTAGGATACAAACTTCACCACATCCTTATCAGCACAACCGCTGATATCTACAATAGTTTCCATCTCATCAAGCCATCTCAAGGCTTCTACTGCTCCCCTTTCTCCATTGAAATCTCGGGGCTTGCAGGAGACAAAGTATTTATAGGTACATCCATCTTTAGAAGACTGGGACCTATCATTAAATTCTAGTTTCTTTGGTTCACTCTCGCTTTTGAAGAGTGAACAGAGCTCTCCTTTTGAGCTGATGATGGAGGAATAGATAAAGGTTTGGAGCGAGTAGCGCTCGACTCCTTAAATTTTTCCATGGCCTTTCCAACATCTGCATTAATGCGAGCTTGGAAATCATCATTATTGATGGCTATACTTTCAGCTTTGTCAGTACTATTATTACGGCGACTACTTTACGCCTCATCTGAGTTAGTCATCTATGATGTTTGGGTACTATATCAAATTAAATTTTACATTAGCCATGGTATTAATAACCATATAGACTATAAAGTTTAGATATATAAATCCATTGCCTATTTGAACTAGTGTGCATAGAATCACAACTGTCAGGCTTAACATTTTAAATGACTGTTATCTATATTTGGCCTAGGTCTCAAAAGGACCATTATAGGCAAATTACAATTTGGACATAGTCCATATATATTTGGACAGTGGATCTTAATGTCACAACTGCCATTGTCATAAGACAATTATAAATAGCTCATAGGCTTGTCTCATAGGACATTTAAAATATGCTCATAGGCTTGTCTCGTAGGACATTTAAAATATGGCTCATAGGCCTTATCCCCAAGGATATAAAAATATAGCACATTGGCTTGTCACTCAAGGACATAAAATATGTCACTAAGACCCGTCAGTATAGACTTATTATTATGGCACATAGGCCTGTCACTATGGACATATAAAGATACGACACATTGGCCTGTCACTAATGGACATAAAAATACGACACATTAGCCTGCAAACAAATCAATTAACATCACCTAGATGTTAAGATAGACGATCATCATATTGATGATATTAGTCATGATCTTAATGATCATATTGACTATGAGGCTTGAGCATAGCAGAGTAAGGTTTGGGCAATGGTGGCAGCGAACCCGACCTTTGACCCGCACTACCGACATACGCGCTCCTCGTTTCCTCCTTGGCGGGTCAGGTGGCGGCTGATGTTGTTCCACTGGTTCCATGTGACATCTTCTTGTATAGGAGGCATTGGGGAGTGATGGGAAGGATGTTAGCGAAAGTAAATTGGTTCCAATATTGGTCCCATTCATTAGGACCTTGGTATGGCGATCCAGTATAGGAGTTCGAATTGTTTGAGATTTCGATGGGATGTGTGTGTAATCCCGACGGCGGCATTTCTTGAACGGAGTCCTCATCCATTGGATTGGGTTGATTCAGCTGATTCTGATCAGCTGGGGGTGTGTTAAAGTATTGGTTTGGGTTAATCTCATCATGATATGAATGATGAGAATGATGAGAGTGGTGTGATTGGTGCGAATGATGCGAGTGATACGAACTTTGAATGTGGTAGGTGAATGTATTGATAGGGGCCAGGAATCCGTCGAATCCTCATAGGGATTCGAGTGATGGGGTTGAGAAGGGATGTGTCCTATGGTCCTCCCCTAATTGGTCCTTTACCTCTTCCTTGTACTCTTGGCAGCATTTTCCTGTTAAAATCAAGTTAAAACAATAATAATAGCTTAATAATGAGATGAGTAATCCTAGGTCAAAGCCTAGACTCGGAAGTCTAAGGAATGTGCTTGTGTAAGTTTGAGATTAAACACAAAAGGCTAGTGTTTAATTCTCTCAAACGTTGGCTCTGATACCAACCTGTCACACCCCGTATTTTCAACCAAACACCGGTGGGCCCGTGTGGGGAATATCGTGACGTAAGTTGATATCATCATAGTCAATTAAACACAACACAATGGAAGTCTCGGAGTTTAGGTTACTATTACAAACCAAATGTTCAAAGTACGAAAAATAATATCCCACGACTTGTAATGAAAGATCCACAGGCGGATCGTAAAATGTACAAAAATGTGTAACAGACTTTGGGCAGATCTAAGGATTTGCAAGATCATCTTATATCACTACCGAGCAGCTTCAGGTACCTGCATCTTAGTCTTTTGAAAATACGTCAGCTTTCGGGTCGAAAAATGACTTTTTATGTAAGGAAAATGTAATAATAAAGTCCAGGGTCCTTTGGGTTATTATTTGAAAGTTAAAATTGTGTAAAAGTGAAATTCTAGTGACTCGCTGTAAGCTACATGTGGTTTAAAACCAAACTAGAAAGCCTGGACCGTAGCTTATGGTCTGGGACCGTAAGCTACGGGTCAGGTTAAAAATTTTTTTTTAGATTTTTGGATTAGCTTAAGGAGTTGAGTGGCTAACTCATTTGAGGTATTATTCGAGGGCATGTACACGTGTCGGTATATTATTGAACATGAATTTTACTAGGTGTTACAAGTTTGAAGGTTTTGAAACCTTCTTATTCGAGTCTGCTACGTAAGAAAGGAAATCAGCAAGTTGAGAGTAGTTTCTAGAGTGAGCAAAGGGTTTAGGAGTGTAATGGGGTATGTATTTATAGGAAACAGGGTCAGTTCGTATGAGTTGGCATCACTTCGCACGAGGTGAAGTGCACTCGTGCGAAGTCATATGCACTTCGTGCGAAGCTGACTTGTTCGGGCCGTTTTCGCGTATTTTTGCTGGTTTTAAGTATTTTAAGCATGTGAGAGTGATGTATAAGTAAAATGCACATAAAATTGAGTATCGAGTATTCCAAGTATGAGTTTCTTGCATGCAATCACGTATTCAAGGTTGTAACGTAAATTTTTAAGTATGTGACATGTATAAGTATCATATAAGTTTCCTTTATGATCATAATCTCATAGTACAAGGGTTGGAAATGAAAGATATGAATACTATACAAGTTTTAAAAAATAGGAACATGACAAAACTTTCAAAATAAGGAAAGTACAGAAATGCGAAGCGTTACAGTTTCCCCTACTTTAGGGAATTTCGCCCAAAATTCTTTTGAAGAGGAAGACTCAGCGAAGAGGTGTGGATGCTTAGTATTCATTTCACTCTTGAGTTCCCAAGTGAATTCAGCGCCACATTTGCATTCCCAGCGAACTTTGACTATGGAAATGTGACTATGCCTAAGTTGCTTGGTTCCTTGGTCCATGATTTCCACTGGTTTTCCACAAAGTGTAAGGACTCATTGATTTGGAGATCATCGAGTGAAAGTGATGTCCTTCTTCAGCTAGGCATTTCTTCAAATTTGAGACGTTGCCAATCCTCTCAAATCTAGTCGATAAGTTCTTGAGGTTGATCTAGTCGATACTCTACCTTGCCAATCCTCTCGAGAATCTTGAAAGGACCAACGTAGCGAGGAGCGAGTTTACATTTCTTACCAAATTGAACTACACCCTTCCAAGGGGATACCTTGAGAAGTACATGATCACTAACATTGAATTCCAAAGGCTTTCTTCTCTTGTCAGCGTAACTCTTTTGTCGGCTTCAAGCTTTGAGCAAGTTATCGCGAATTTGTAGGACCTTGCCCGCCGTCTCTTGTATTAGTTTGGGACCAGTGATTTGAGCTTCACAATCTCGTGCTAACAGATAGGCGATCGACATTTACGTCCACATAATGCCTCAAATGATGCCATTTGATTGCTAGCGTGATAATTGTTATTGTACGAGAATTCTATCAAAGGTAAGTGTCTATCCTAGTTGCCACCAAAATCGATTACGCAGGAACGAAGCATATCCTCAAGAGTTTGAATAGTACGCTCGGCTTGACCGTCGGTTTGAGGATGAAAAGCTGTACTAAGATAAGATGATTACCAAGAGATTTTTGGAAAGTTTGCCAAAGACGCGAGGTAAAACGAGCATCACAGTCTGAGATGATGTCGAAGGGGATTCCATGACGGCAAATGACTTCATTCGTGTAGATACGAGCCAATCTCGACTTTGTAATCTTCACGAATGGGGTGGAAGTGAACGGATTTGGTCAAACGATAAACGATTACCCAGATGCTATCGTGACCAGAGGAAGTACGAGGAAGTTTAGTAATGAAATCCATTGCTATACCATCCCATTTCCAGACTGGAATTTCTGTTGTTCGAGTAAGCCAAATTAACGCTGATGCTCAGCCTTTACCTTGGAACAGGTGAGGCATTTTGAAACATAGATAGCGATATCCTTCTTCATCCCAGGCCACCAATAAGATGTACGAAGGTCTTGATACATCTGTGTCAGCACAGGATGAATGGAATATTGGGATATGTGAGCTTCCTTTATCAAGAAGTGACGAAGGTTTTCACGATTGGGAATCTACATGCGATCGAGATAGTATAAAATACCATCGGTTTTGGACACAAGCTGACTCTCAGCACCACACCTCATCTCATTGTACATGTTATTCTCATTAACAGATGAGTATTGCGCTTCTCAAATACATTCTCAAAGATTATTCATAATCTAGAAGAACGAACACTCTTCACATGAGTCTTGCGAACAAAAGCGTCGGCTACGACATTCCCTTAATAGGATGGTTGCGAATCTCGCAGTCGTAGTTGTTAGTAACTCCACCCATCGACGTTGACGCATGTTGAGCTCTTTTTGGTTAAAGATGTGCTGAAGGCTCTTAGGTCTGTGAAGACCACACACTTTTTACCATAAAGGTAGTGTCGCCATATCTTTAACGCAAAAAACAACTGCACCAAGTTCAAGGTCGTGTGTAGTGTCATTCTTCCCATGGATCTTGAGCTGTCTCGAGGCGTATGCGATAACATTGTCCCGTTGCATAAGGACGCAACCAAGGCCTTGGTTAGATGCATCGTAGTACACCACAAAGTCGTTGTTTCCATCAGGAAGAGTAAGGATAGGAGCATTACAAAGCATGTCCTTGAGATTTGAAAAGACTCATCTTGTTCAAAACACCCAAACAAAAGGTTTATCTTTCTGAGTCAGGAAGTGAGAGGAACAACGATTTTCGAGAAGTTGGAAATAAATCGGGATAATAACCAGCCAATCCAAGGAATGAATAAATTTCAGACGAAGATTTAGGTGCGATCCAATTCTTAATAGCATCGATCTTGGAAGGGTCTAGGTGTATACCTTTCTCATTCACAACGTCTCCGATAAATTGAACTTCTAACAGCCAAAATTCACACTTGGAGAATTTAGCGTACAACTGTGACCACGTAAGAGCTCGAGGATTAGGGCAAGTGTCGTTCGTGCTCGCCTTGCGTCTTGAAATAGAGGAGGATATCGTCTATTAAAATAATTACGAAACGGTCCAAGTATGGTTTACACACACGGTTCATCAAATCCATGAAGACCGTGGTGCATTGGTTAGACTGAAGGGCATAGCCACAAAGCTCATAGTAACCATATCTTAAGGCGGTTTATATATATTCTCGAGGACTCGAAGTTGATGATAGCCAGAACGAAGATCGATTTTGGAAAAACAAGTCGTGCCTTGAAGTTGATCGAAAAGATCGTCGATGCGAGGAAGAGGATAGTGATTCTTAATAGTGAGCTTGTTAAGTTCACGATAATTGATGCACATGCAAAACGATCCATCCTTTGTCTTGACAAAGAGGACATGGAGCGCCCCAAGGAGAAGTACTAGGGCATATAAAGCCTTTATTAAGCAATTCTTGAAGTTGGCTTATAGCTCTTGCATTTCTAATGGTGCGAGACGATAAGGAGCTTTTGCACCAGGAGTTGTTCCAGGAATGAGATCAATACGAAAGTCGAAAGAACGAGGAGGAGGGGGAGACGTCAGGAAAATCGCAAACAATAGGAACATCACTTAGCTTTTTCCTTTATCCTTTTTCCACAATATGGGCAAGAAAGGCAAAGTACTACTTGAGTAAGTACTTGTTCGCTTGAGTACACGATATGAGCTTGAGCCCTATAGAAGTTTTATCCCATAAACTCATAGGTGTCACCGAACGGAAGGGGGATACGAATAAACTTCTTAGTGCAAACGACTTCGGACGGACTTTACAAGTCAATCTATGCCAATACGATATCGAAACTACCCATTTGCATAGGTACGAGCTCGATTGAGAACTTGTATCATTAAGATCAAGAGTACAATTAGAAAGAACAGAATCGACTAGTGACTGTCTTTCGTTAGAACTTTGACCGCGAATGATTTGGGCAACTTAGAATGTCTACACTTTAACAAAGGTTCGAATTCAATGGATATAAAATTTTATCCATGTAAGTATCAAATAAGCACAAAGCATAGACATTGTTAACAAAAAACGTACCGTTGATGACGTCGTTAGCATTCTGAGCCTGGGCTGTTGTGATGAGAAAGGCTCTACCTCGCGCTTGTTGTTGTTGTTGCGTTGCGAGCAGACATTAGCGAGATGTTTAAGATCGCCACACTTGTAGCATGGTGGGTCCGCTGTTGGCTGCCTGCTGGACTTGGTTTTGGGTAGGAGGTTGGGTTTGGTTGCCTGGAGGCTTTTGGCCATAACGGCAATGGGTGTTGAAGTGTCCAAACCTATTGCACGTTATGCAAAGGGGCATGGAGTGGTGGTAGGGTGATCGTAGGTGCAAGTCGTACACTTGGGAAGAGTCCCAGTGTAGCCTTATTTGGCTGGGTCAGGGTTTTGGGTCAGGGCTAGCTGTTGGTGGGAGGGTTTTGTGGAGTAACAACCGTAAAATTTTGGTTTATAGCCTTCCATGTCACACCCCAACTGATGGCGAAAACATCGAGTGAGACGAAATAATTGCTCGAGACATCATAACGCTATTTGTGACAATAATAAATTCAAAGTTTTGTTTCATTTCATAATTCAAATTGTCAATTATAACATAACTCAAAACACAACAACTTCAACAGAAAATACAACATAAAAAGTCTAACATTTTAGGTGAGTTTCTATGTCGTTCTACTAGATTCGCATATTCAACATCTTTAACCTGCAACATGTTAAAAGTATAGTTCAATACAAAAAGTATTGGCAAGTACACAGGTTTAAGTACATAGCATAAGTATAAAAGAGTCTACTCAAATCCACATGGAATTGTATGCATGGTAAGCTAGCATGCAATACTAATGTCAAACCCAAGTGTCCACACGAATGAATGTGTCCCTCATCACACGAAGTTACGATACTAAAGTATGAATTAAGAATGAATCAGCTTTAAGACTTAACAATACCCTGAGGGCGGTGTGCTACTCATATAGCGCTATTATGTTAAGTTGGGGCTAGCTAAGTTAATGACAAGAAGCATGTATGAATCTAGCATGAACCTAAGCATAACAATAAGCATGTATAACAGATCGAGTGTATAAAGCATGTAGTGTGTGTGTGTGTTCGTGTATTTTGTAAGTTAACATGTTACAACCCAAATTGTGTAAAAAGGGAAATGTGTCAAGTGTACTCACGGTTTTGCAAGCTTCCACTTGAGTATTCCGTGAAGGGTTTGGAGAGTTGCAGGAACACCGAGTTATCTTGAAAGTCTTGAACTTTCTTAATTGAGCGAGAGCTTTAGAGAGAGAGAGAAGTGTTTGATGTGTGAAATGAGAGTGGGAGGAGGTGGGTATTTATAGATGGGGTTATGGGGTTTTTAGTTGGGTGCATTTAATGCAACAAACACAAAACTGACCAATCCATGGGCAAGAAACAACTTTCTCCAGATTATGCTATTTTTAGTCCTTGAACTTAGTTTATCTTTCATTTAGGCTATAACTTGTAATTTTTGCATGTTTTCAAGTGTATAACGTATATGTAAGTATATTCTACATATGAAGTATGAATGTATGAGTATTTGCACGTATAACAAGTATCAGTTTGTATGTAAACACATATTTAACTATTGAATGCATGTAAGATAAGTATGTATCAAGTATGCATTTTATTACGATCAAAGTCTCGGATTATAAGATTGGGAATGAAATATGAATGCGATACGAATACAAGTTTCCATAAATAAAATACGGCTACACTATCTAATTAAGGAAAGTACGAAAAGCGAGGCATTACAGTCTCCCCTCCTTTAGGAAATTTCGTCCCGAAATTAATTCAAGAGAAAGACTTTGGAAAAGATGTCATTTGGTGAAAACGTTTGGCCAAAATCAAGATTTTGAAGTTCAAACTTTTTGCCGAGTTCATGTAAAGTGTGTGAATATGTATTGAAATTGAAGGATAAAAGACGGTAGGTCCGTGAAAGTAATTTGTTTTGACTAAGGTGTTTTGAGACATCAATCGTAAAAATAAGTAAAAAACGTGTAGGTGTGTGTGTAACAAAGTGAGCTTGACTGAGTCTGGACAACTCATTGGAAGGAATATTTTAAAAGAGTGTGGCCTAAGAGGAAGGTTTTAGAACGTATAAGGATGTATTTTGATTAAAATGAGCGGTCCGCACCGTAAGTTTGTAAGAAAAGTTTTGTCAGTTCTAAGGCGTATTATAAAATCACTTGTTATAGAAATGTTTATTGGAGAGAGCTAGGATGTTAAATATTTATGGTTTCTAAAAGGTTTTGGCGGTAATAGACTGACTAGTTGAAGTTCGCACGTAGACAAGAGTGGAAGATAGTTTTAAGAAAATGGAACATTTTGACAAGATTGAGCCGGTGGGGACGTTTCCAAAAATGGATTGAATGTTTAGGCTGATTCACTATAAATAAAGTTTGGATGAAAGGTTAAGGGAAGAATTGGGAATGTCGTGGTATGGTGGTGAATGATTCGGTAGGTGTATGCGAGGCGTATAACTGGTATAATATCGAATAAAATGCGAACATGGAATGTTGAGAGATGCTAGTGATAGTTGTAGCGGTTAAAGCTAATGATTTTGAGAATGAAGCTTTGTGATGGATAATCGAGTACTAATCATTTGAAGTGGGGTCACCAAAATTTGTTATGAATCAAATGTATTTATCAAGGTCCGGGAAAACACTAAATTTCTCATGGCACGTTTTACGAAAATTTGGTAACATGGTAGGGACACTTATATAGGAAGTACCATCGGGTATTCACCATGTTCACACCATGTTACGTCCGTTTTGTTATTCGGTGTCATGTTACGTTCCGTGTTCGATACATAGTAGAACCCACTATGGTTTTCATGCGCCTGCCAATATAATCCCATGTGCACCCGTGATTATTTTGGTTTGTGCATGATCCGCATAGTTTGTACTAGTAGTGTACGGGTTAAGTTACATTTTAGTATTACAAGAAAAATATGTGTAAGATAACATATAAAAATTAAGTATGTAAGCATGATTGTATGTATGCACGAGTGTGTCGAATGTAGGCGAAACCACTCAGGTCATGCCTACCTATAGATTTCAAGTATGACTACCAAGTAGTGTGAAGGTATAAATTTTGAGCATGATAGAAGACTAACACGTATAACATTAGCATGCGGTATCGAGCATATATGTTGGTGCATATTTGTGACAACAACTTAGATTTGGTCTTTGGATATCTTGTAATTAGTAAAATGATAAACGGTTAGCGAGTTTAGTTTTGTAATAGTTAATTAGAAGTAATTGGGCTAAACTAGACACTAAATAGTGCATGGTAGGCGAATTGGGTCTTAAACCCATTAGCAGTCCATGTAGGAAACCCTAGCCCAGTTGCATAACCTATCTCTATATAAAGGGAGGTTTGCATTAGGGTTTAGGTTGCTGGTTCTATTGATTATGTGCTGGTTTAGTTGTTTAGAGAGATTGTGAAAGAGTCTTGAATTGGTTGTAAACACATTGTGTTAGATAATCAATAGAAGACAGTTTGAAGGAATTGTTCGTGTGCTTGTTCTTGTTTCTGTGAAATCTGATCTAGGGATTCCGCACTCTAGATTAGATAGAGATTCTGTCAAGATCCATAAGGACTAGGGGACCTACAATTGGTATCAGAGCATTCGGGTCTTGATTATTGCTCGGTTCAGAATTGTAACAACAGAAAAAGTTAGGTTTTTGTGCGTTTTGGAGGCTATTCTTGAAGTTTGTGACGGCTGAATTAGGGTTTTGACGGCTGTTTTAGGGTTTCTGCAGGTATTTCAGATTAACAGAAGGTATTTCGGATTGAAGAAAGGCATCTCGGATCAAAAAGTGAAGCATTTCAGATTGCAGACTTGAATTTCGGATCAAGAAATCTGCATTTCGGATCATCAGAAGTGTAATTCGGATCTGAAAAGTTCATTTCGGATTCCATTTCGGATTGAATTTCGGATCAGAAACTATTCAGGATTCCATCTCGGATCAGAGTAGTCTATTCCGGTTTTCCATTTCGGACCAGAACAATGCATTCCGGATTTCATCTCGGATCACTATTCCGGATCACCATCTCGGATTAGTAATTCGGTACTGTTCCGGATTTTCATTTCGGATTGTCAATCAGAGTTACCATTTCGGATTTTACACTGTTCCGAGTTATACACAAGAAGGTGGAAACTTAACCAGCTGACGTAACCAGAGTTAAACGTTTTCGGACATAGAATTTGATCCACGAACTATTTTGACAAACCGTTTCACGGTTAGGCTCGTGTGATTGAACAATATACATCATTAGAATCGTATCGCCGAGACGAGTCTAACAGTATAATTTGGTAACCACTCATTTCAGACAAGTTTTAACGAGCCGGTTCGGTTAAAGTGTCGAATATGTCTAATCTAAATGAGCTGTTAAGAATGGAACATGACGCTGACACCACAAATAAACCTCCAAAGATGCTGAAGGTAGAGAACTATCTTACTTGGAAGGATAGGTTTCAATCCTTTATTGAATATCAGGACACACGGATGTGGATCTATATTCAAGATGGGTACGCTAATCCAACGCATGATTTTGAGGGCAGACAACGTGTTACTGCTTATGTAAACATGTCTGAAGCTGAGAAAAGGATGTATGAGTCAGAGAAGAAAGCCTTAGCTGCTATCAAGATGTCATTACCTGATGGCATCAAACATACATTCAAGCGTTATACTACATCGAAGAAGATGTGGGATGCCCTAGAGAAGAGGTATGAGGGCAATACTGATGTAAAGAAGAACAAGGTTGATCTGCTAAAGAAACAGTTTGCTGTGTTCAAAGGAATGAGAAATGAATCCCTTGAAGATATTATCACGAGATATTATCATATGATGTAAGAAATAGATAATTATGACATAGAGGGATACACGGATGTGGAGATAAATGACAAGTTGCTGGATACTTTACATGCAAAGTTGGATATCTATACTTTGATGATAAAAGGTGAAGTTGATTATGAAAAGAAAGACTTGGAAGAGGTTGTTGGGAAATTGAGAGCTTATGAGTTCAATATGAAGAAGAAGGAGACTAGATATGATCAGGTTCAAGATCCGGGGATTTATAAAGGTCTTACACCTTCATCTTCCAACAATGCTTCCAGTGACACTACAACTGCGTTTCTCTCATGTGAGAATGAGCAGATTGTGACAAATGCTGAGGGTGAAGTATGCTTTGTTGCTGCTTCAGGAGGCTTGTCAGGGGCTAAGAGACAACAATCAAGTAACAGCAGTTCTAAGTCTATGCCTCTGAGTGTCAAAAGTGCTGAAGAACACCTGGCATTGCTTGCTTCTTTCGTTGCTTCCTATGAGAACTACATTCAGGGAAGAATATCTGATCCAGCTATGTTTGATGAGGATTATGATCAGATTGACCCTGATGACCTAAAGGAGATGGATTTACAATGGCAAATGGCCATGATTTCTAGACGAGTGAAGAGGTTCATGAACAGAACGGGCAGGAAGTTCGTTGGAAAGAGTGTGGGTTTTGACAAGTCAAAAGTGAAGTGTTACAACTGTCATAACTATGGACATTTTGCTAGATAGTGTCAAAGACCTAAGTCTGAATCTCGTTCTAGTTCATCCTTTCATGATTCTCCTGGTCATGGTTCAAGCAACAGGAATGCGTTAAACAACACTGGATCAAAGGCCCTGATTTCTACTGCTAGAGAGGGTTCTTATGATTGGAGTGTTCATCTGGAGGGTGATAACAACGCCTCACAGGCGTTCATGGCTGAGATAGCTCCAGTTGCTGATGAAGAAGTGAAAGCTGATGCTGAGGGAGAACAAGAAAAGGTAGCTGAGAAAGCTGATGGATAACAGAATGCTACAGAGAAGAAGATGGCTGGTGATTTTGATGCTTTCATGGCTGATCTAAGCAAATCAATAGGCGAGGTATGTTCTAACTCTGGTAGTTCTGTTTGTTTGAAATATCGTGAACTGCAAAGTGAGGTTGACACATTAACACAACAAAACCAAAGTCTGGCTAATGAGCTCTCGAACCTAAAAGAATCAAACTTTTTCGTAAAACGAAATGAGTCATTATACTTGAAGAAAATTAAAGGTTATGAAGA
Organism: Scalesia atractyloides; assembly: GCA_947069175.1. NCBI lineage: Eukaryota > Viridiplantae > Streptophyta > Magnoliopsida > Asterales > Asteraceae > Scalesia > Scalesia atractyloides. The sequence continues at coordinate 13,306,928 of CAMTDV010000012.1, read as the reverse complement.
AAAAATTAATATTTTAACCGTAAGCTTAACGAAAAACTTAAAGTTATTGATTTAGCTCATGATACAATGAGTGAGAAAACAAAAGAGGTTTCTGAAAAATGCAAAGAGTTGTCGGAAGCACAACTTAAAATTTGTGAGCTTGAAAAGAAATTAAATTAATTTAGAGTTCATCTTTTGTCATGAAACACATGATGAATGGCCTAAAGAAGACTAATGACAAGACATGTGTGGGCTTCAAAGGTTTAAATGAAGTTCCACCACCTCTTGGTCACGACTATTCTTTCTTGCCAGATGAAGAAGAGCTTACAGACTTTGTTTCAACTAACCTGGTAGTTCCACATAGGAAGTGTTGATGGTTCTGAAAATGCCAAGAAAGACAATAATAGGGAAACAATTTTGAAAACAAAGAATACACACCCTAACAAACAAAATTTTTTTTGTTAAAAATGTTGATTTAGTTAAAGTGAGTGACATGAATGAAGAGGTCATTGTTATTACAAAAGATCTAATGTGCAGTTTGCTAAAAATAAAAACATAGAAAAATCAGAAGTTAAGAAAACTAAACAAGATCCTTCAACGGATCATCATCATCATCACCCTGATGAATCTAAGCAAAAGGCTTCAATTAAGAAGTCTTCGGCTAGAAATGTCATGCTTTAAATGTCACGAAAAAGGACATGTAGCTAGCTGTTGTCCTAACAAAAAGAATGAAGCACAGGTAAGTGAGAGGCAGAGAGAAAAATCACCAGCAAAAAGTGGTGATGGTGAGAAGAAGGTTAACTCACCAAAGATATCTTGTTGCTGTAGGTGTAGATAAGCTGAAAAAGGAACTCACCAAGTTCCTCGTTTTCAAAGAAATCAACAAAGATTTCAGCCTGCGTCTACATCAAGCAGATATGAAAGACCTAGAAGTAGTTCACCTGAATGAATAACTTTAATGGTCCATCAAATAATTTCAGAAGTCAAGGTCAATATCAAAATCGATACCAGAATGTTGGTAGTCGAAATTTTTATAACGATGCTTTAGAAATTATCATCATCAAAATTCTTTGGAACCAAAGTCATAATTTCCAAAGATCACAAAGTCCAAACTTGGTTAGGAAACCTCAGGACCACAGACCTAGTGGAAATCAAAAACCATTTCCATCAACAAGTCTAAGATCCAAGACTCCTGTTAGGAGTGATGGATATTGGATGGATGTCCATGTGGTTGATGAATCTAGAAGACCCAAGACCATTAAGGCTTGGGTCCCCCAATCTAACTAATTTTGTTGGATGGTGCAGGAGCTGCTAAGGAGGATTATCAACTTGTGTATGTTGATAGTGGGTGCTCCAGGCACATGACGGGGGATGCGAGGCTGTTGACAAAGTTTGAGAATATAGATGGTGGATACGTGAATTTTGCAGGTGCTAAATGGAGGGCACATTAAAGGTCGAGGAAAAGTGACTAATGGGAAGATCACACTGGACAAAGTGAACTATGTTGAGCGCTGAAGCACAATCTGATGAGCGTGTCTCAAGTCTGCGACAAGGGTCACTCGGTCCATTTTACGAAGTCTGAAGCTTTGGTGTTGAAACCTGGTTTGGTGATACCAGATGATTGGATAGTGATGGGAGCACCAAGGAGAAATGACACTTATGTCATGGACATGGGTGCTAAGGATTCTAACACTGTGGTGGCGTGTTTACTATCGAAAGCATCTGAGGTGAGTCATTGTTGTGGCACAGACGCATGGCCCACATCCACCACCGAAAAATGAATTATATTATTAAGAACGGTTTAGTGGAAGGGGTGCCGTTCAGAGGTTTCTCGTGGAAGATAAATGTCTTCCATGTCAAAAGGGAAAACAACATAAGAAACCTCACAAGTCTAAAACAGTAAATTCCATAGATGTCTTTATGAATTACTTCATATCGATCTATTCGGTCCAGTGAACGTAAGGAGCGTAGGTGGAAAGTACTATTGTTTAGTTGTCACAGACGATTACTCACGATATTCATGGTTTTCTTTTTAGGTACAAAAGATGAGACAACGGAGATGATGACAGATCTTTTTACCAAATTGGAAAATATCCATGATGCACGGATCAAGAGGATAAGGAGTGATAATGGCCCGGAGTTCAAGAATCAAGTTCTGGATCTCTATTGTCTTTGCAAGGGAATTGAAAATATTCTGCTCCTTATACACCTCAACAGAATGGAGTCGCTGAGAGGAAAAACAGGACGTTGATTGAAGCCGCAAGGACTATGCTATCTGATTCAAAGCTTCCAGTTCTTTTCTGGGAAAAGCTGTGAACACAGCTTGTTATGTCCTGAACAAAGTTTTGACGGTTAAACGGTTTAACAAAACATGTCACGAACTATTGTTTAACCGAAAACCAAACTTAAAAGGCTTTGAACCATTTGGATTACCCTGCACCATTGTGTGAAACAAAGATAAGCAAAAATTCAGTGAGGTAGCTGATGAGGGTTACTTTCTAGGCTATATGCATGGAACACCGAATAAAAGGGTTTTTAATCTAAAAACTGGTAAAATTGAGGTGGTGTTTAACATGGAAATCACTAGCTATTCACCTCAACAATCAACGAGTGGTCCTCCTATATTATATGATTATGATAGTGTTTTTAAATCATTTAATATTCCTGATTTTTCTAATGCAGATGAGTCTCAGGTGATCCATACTGTGATCAGTGATAATGGAGAGTGTGACTTCATGCCTAGATCGAGTATATCGATGAAAGATGCTCCAGAAACTTCTTCCAGTGCAGCTCTAGAGGACTCCAGTGATAGTGAGTCTGAACCTATTCAGGGGGAGGACTTCACTAATCCGTTTGCTAATGCTAATATTCAGGGGGAGGTTGGATCTAATCTGGGAGATAATCTGGTTGTTGACACCATTGCTACCACACGTGTACACAGAGATCATCCAGTTGAAAACATCATTGGTGATGCTTGCTGCTGCAGGTGTTCAGACAAGAAGAGGTGTGCGCGAAGGTTCCTGTTTGTTTACGTCGATTCAGAAGACTGGGTTGATTCATGAATGTTTATATAGCTGCTTTATTGCCCAAGAGGAGCCGAAGAATGTTCATATGGCTCTTAAAGACAATTGTTGGGTTGAAGATATGCAAGAGGAACTAGCTCAGATCAAGAAGTTGAAAGTTTGGGAGCTAGTTGACTTGCCTGTAGGATTGAAAGAAATAGGCACTAAGTGGGTGTTCAAGTGCAAGAAAGACGACCGAGGGATCGTGATAAGGAATAAGGCTCGGTTGGTGGTAAAAGGGTTCAATCAGCAAGAGGGGATTGACTACAATGAAGTGTTTGCACCTGTAGCAAGGTTGGAAGCAATTCGTTTGCTCCTAGCTTTTGCTTCATTCAAGGGCTTCAAAGTTTACCAACTTGACGTGAAGAGTGCATTTCTTTACGGGAAAGTCCAAGAAGTGGTGTATGTCTCACAACCAGACGGGTTTACTGATCCAGACTATCCAGATCGAGTCTGTCGACTTAATAAGGCATTGTATGGATTGCATCAGGCACCTTGGGCGTGGTATGAGACACTGTCAGCACATTTGTTAAAACATGGTTACAAAGAGGTCAGATTGACAGTACACTGTTCATTAAAAGAAGAAGGAAGACTTTTGTGACAGGTATACGTAGATGACATCATTTTTGGGTCATCTGATGAGAACATGTGTCATGATTTCGAAGAGGTAATGAAGAGCAAGTTTGAGATGAGTGCGATGGGTGAATTATCCTACTTTTTGGGTTTAAAAGTTGAATAGAAGAAGCATGGGATGCTTATTCATCAGACAAAGTATGTGTATGACATTTTGTCTCGTTTCAAAATGGAAGATTGCGCTACTTTCAATACACCTATCTGTGAGAATTACAATCTTGGTCCAGATCATGAGAGTGTGGAGGATGTCGATCCAACTCAATACAGGGCAATGATTAGTTCTCTGATGTACTTGACTGCTTCACGACCCGACATCATGTTCGCAGTATGTCTTTGTGCCAGATATCAAGCGAATCCAAAGGAGTCCCACATGAAAGCGGTGAAGCGGATTCTTCGTTACTTGAAGGGGAAACCAAAACTTGGGTTATGGTATGTAGGTCCCCTAGTCCTTATGGTAGACTTTCAATCGAGTCTATCGACTGAAAGGCAAATCTATCGACTTGATAAGGCAAATCTATAAGCTAGTGATTTGAAGTTTGTTGCCTTCACTGATTCGGACTTTGGAGGATGCAAATCTACAAGAAAGTCTACCACAGGTGGTTGTCAATTCTTAGGAGGGAGGCTCATGTCATGGAAATGCAAGAAGCAGTCTTGCGTGTCTACCTCGACGTGTGAAGCTGAATATATTGCTGCGGGTAGCTGTTGCTCTAGGTTCTCTGGATTCAACAGCAGATGCGTGATTACGGTTTGAATTTCACTCGTACTCCTATTATGATAGACAATAATGCCACTATATCAATCACCAACAATCCCGTAAAACACAGTCGCACAAAACATATTGACATTCGTCATCATTTTTACGGGATTGTGCTGAAAAGAAATTAATTGAACTGCATCGAGTCGACACACTTGATAACCTGGCAGATCTTTACACAAAAGCATTTGACAGGGCTCGCTATGAACATTTAGTCGAACTCAACGGGATGAGGAATCCTGAATAACCATTTTTTCATAAAATAGTCTGTAAATAAATTTACTGCTTTTCAAAAAATCAAAACAAAAAAAATAGAAAATAAAAAATGAGTTTTCACTGTGTGAAAAAGAAGAAATGATAGTAAATCAGCAAGTTAGACTGTCACACTAAAATTAAAAGTAAATTGCATAAGTGTGATAGCAGCTTCATCATATGATGTACCAGTAGGCAAAAGGCATGAAATAATCAACTTACCTTTGTGATACAAATATAATAAACTGTGTATAAATGGGTAACATATCTGTGGCGTATGGTTTTATAACCTTAAATCTTGCGTTGATAGATTGCCAAAATCTGAGGTTTTAGGTCTTTATATCGTTATTTAATCTGGGGTGTCAAGGTTATCCTTCTGCTGCATCCAGGTATATGTTAACCTAGGCACAACCGGGATATCTTAAAAGAGCTAAAATTCCAAATCCCAAAAATTGAAGAAGCTCTCCTAGAGAGTTATTCAAATATGCAAAATGCATTATTCGTATCAAAATTTGATATCCTAACGCTCGTTGGATATTGGTCTCTTTGCTGTACGAAAGTATTGACCTAATCACCAACTATCTAACGTTGTAAAAAAAGGATGAATTTCGGTATACTCACCTACTAAAATGAATTTTTGTGCATACCTAGATCGCGGGGGTATGTCCTAAAGTGGGACACACTAGTATATCAGTATAAATTATCTAAACAGATCACAAGGTAATGGTACTTGAAATGTTCATGTATTTTGTTTAAGTGGATAAACAATACTGGTAATCGTCTTGAACTGCTTTTCATGAATGTTGCATATAGAATTATAAAATAGTGTGAAAACATTTTGGTGTTGCTGATATGATCTTCTTATCGGTGAATCTCACAAAAATAGAGTGGTTATTATTTCGTTATTTATTTTCTTTCAGAAAATATCCAAAAATACTTCATTTTCTTGTAAAATTTTAATGTACGGATATTGGTTGTTCATGGAGGAGTTGTTACCGATAAGGGGAGACAGGGAAGTTGAGTTCAAAATTTTTTAAGATCTTGCAGGTTCATGATGTTTAATTTTTGAGTATGTGGGTTGAGTTGAGAAGTGCTTAATCTGTGATACAGTTTTACTATCTCTTGAATAATAATAATTTGTTTAACTGGTGTTGAAAAATTCTTATGGTTTCTTGAGATGTTTGTTTTATAGTATATAGATTGTAGCTTGTGTGTTGCTGAGAAGTTTGGTGGAGAGGAGTTTGCTTGGATGCATGGTAGAACCTCCTTTCTACATTGCAGACAAAGTTGAAGAGTTTTGAAGATTGCTATGCAAGTACTAAATTGGAATTTACTCAAACGCTAACGATTTAGAAGATTTGGTGATTGGATACATCAGCTTAGGGGGAGTCTGTTGCTGACAGAAGCTATTAAAGCTGAAGCTATCCAAAGACCAACGTTTTTCAAAGATGTTAAAATTGCAAGAAGTCTGAAGACAAAGTTATTTTATGAAGCTATTGTCAAGGGGAGTTTGTTGGTGCATATTTGTGACAACAGCTTAGATTTGGTCTTTGGATATCTTGTAATTAGTAAAATGATAAACGGTCAGCGAGTTTAGTTTTGTAATAGTTAATTAGAAGGAATTGGGCTAAACTAGACACTAAATAGTGCATGGTAGGCGAATTGGGCCTTAAACCCATTAGCAGTCCATGTAGGAAACTCTAGCCCAGTTGCATAACCTATCTCTATATAAAGGGAGGTTTGCATTTAGGTTTAGGTTGTTGGTTCTATTGATTGTTTACTGGTTTTGTTGTTCAGAGAGATTGTGAAAGAGTCTTGAATTGCTTGTAAACACATTGTGTTAGATAATCAATAGAAGACAGTTTGAAGGAATTGTTCGTGTGCTTGTTCTTGTTTCTGTGAAATCTGATATAGGGGATTCTGCACTCTAGATTAGATAGACGATTCTGTCAAGATCCATAAGGACTAGGGGACCTACATTATAGGTGGAATAAAATAAGATTTAGCATATGTAAGTTACCATGAAGTTGCGAGTATGTAAACTACGAAGTGTAATAATGATATGTGTAATATTGTCATATAACTTTGACTGCATGAATAGAAACGTGTAAGGCGATAACCCTGTGTATGGTTGCTCGAGTCAAAACATTGAGTTGGTTGACATAAAATAAGTCGGGTTTGTCGGGAATGAAGGACCAAAACTGTGAATCTCGGGTGAACATTGAGAAAAGTATAGATTTTTTTATGTAAGATGTGGTTTGTAAAAAAAATGTTACCTTGGTTCAAAAAAAATTTAGGATTTGAGTATGTCAAAGGTTATCCGACCTAATGAGTCTTCCATCCCACGTGTTTAGATTTAGAATTGCTTATTAACATTCTTGAAAAAGGCTTTAAAATAGTGAACTTGCTTCATTGAAGATGTTTTATATCGAAATAAGGAAAGTTGCGTTTGAAAATTCCATGGATAAACTTGGATTTTTAAAGGATTTTTGCAAAAACGTACTTATATATGTGAGAGAAAGTTTTCGTTGGTTCTTCGTTGGGAACAAAATGTTTTTAGAATGATGGTATAAAGTGAGTGTGTTCTAGTGATTGGACGAAGTATGAAAATCGTGGGCAAGAGGTTCATTAGACTGTGTAAGTTTGATAGATAGCTTTTCATAGGATTTAAGATTTGAGAAAGAAACATTTAAAGTATCATTAGAAGTTTCGTGTATGTGATTTACGTAAATAAGTTGTAGGGTGAGAAATCGTTTCGATAAAATAGTAAGGTTCAGGTTCATGCAAAAGTGGGGAAATTCACTTAATGATAAAAAGGTTTAGGTATAAATCTAAATCGATTAGTTGTCATGAAAGTGGTCGACAATAGGGAAAAGGGTGAGGCTTTATCGTGAAGTGATTATGAAAGTTACGGTTGAGCATGTAAGTATTGTATAACACGTATGAGTTCACATAGGTGACATAAGCATAACAAGTATTCAATCGTATAATCACGTATTATTGCGTAAGGAGTATAAATTTAGTTGACTATGAGGCTTGAGCATAGCAGAGTAAGGTTTGGGCAATCGTGGCAGCGAACCCGACCTTTGACCCGCACGTACCTACATACGCGCTCCTCGTTTCCTCCTTGGCGGCTCAGGTGGCGGCTGATGTTGTTCCACTGGTTCCATGTGAACATCTTCTTGTATAGGAGGCGTTGGGGAGTGATGGGAAGGAGTGTTAGCGAAAGTAAATTGGTTCCAATATTGGTCCCATTCATTAGGAACTTGGTATGGCGATCCAGCATAGGAGTTCGATTCGTTTGAGATTTCGATAGGATGTGTGTGTAATCCCGACGGCGGCATTTCTTGAACGGAGTCCTCATCCATTGGATTGGGTTGATTCAACTGATTCTGATCAGCTGGGGGTGTGTTAAAGTATTGGTTTGGGTTAAACTCATCATGATATGAATGATGAGAGTGGTGTGATTGGTGCGAATGATGCGAGTGGTACGAACTTTGAAGGTGGGTAGGTGAATGTCTTGATAGGGGCCAGGAATCCTTCGAATCCTCATAGGGATTCGAGTGATGGGGTTGAGAAGGGATGTGTCCTGACGGTCCTCCCCTCATTGGTCCTTTGCCTCTTCCTCGTAATCTTGGCAACATTATCCTGTTAAAATCAAGTTAAAACAATAATAATAGCTTAATAATGAGATGAGTAATCCTAGGTCAAAACCTAGACTCGGAAGTCTAAGGAATGTGCTTGTGTAAGTTTGAGATTAAACACAAAAGGCTAGTGTTTAATTCTCTCAAACATTAGCTCTGATACCAACCTGTCACACCCCGTATTTTCAACCAAACACCGGTGGGCCCGTGTGGGGAATATCATGACGTAAGTTGATATCATCATAGTCAATTAAACACAGCACAACGGAAGTCTTGGAGTTTAAATTACTATTACAAACCAAATGTTCAAAGTACGAAAAATAATATACACACGACTTGTAATGAAAGATCTACAGGCGGATTGTAAAATGTACAAAAATGTATAACAGACTTTGGGCCGATCTAAGGATTTGCAAGATCATCTTATATCACTACCGAGCAGCTTCCAGGTACCTGCATCTTATTCTTTTGAAAATACGTCAGCTTTCGGGTCAAAAAATGACTTTTTATGTAAGGAAAATGTAATAATAAAGTCCAGGGGCCTTTGGGTTATTATTTGAAAGTTAAAATGGTGTAAAAGTGAAATTCTAGTGACTCGCTGTAAGCTAAAGTGTTTTAAAACCAAACTAGAAAGCTTGGACCGTAGCTTATGGTCCGGGACCGTAAGCTACGGTCATGTTTAATTTTTTTTTTTAGATTTTTGGATTAGCTTAAGGAGTTAAGTGGCTAACTCATTTGGGGTATTATTCGAGGGCATGTACACGTGTCGGTATATTTTCGAACACGAATTTTACTAGGTGTTACAAGTTTGAAGGTTTTGAAACCTTCTGATTCGAGTCTGCTACGTAAGAGAGGAAATCAGCAAGTTGAGAGTAGTTTCTAGAGTGAGCAAAAGGTTTAGGAGTGTAATGGGGTATGTATTTATAGGAAACAAGGTCAGTTCATACAAGTTGGCATCACTTCGCACGAGGTGAAGTGCACTTCGTGCAAAGTCATATGCACTTCGTGCGAAGCTGACTTGTTCGGGCCGTTTTCGCGTATTTTAGCTGGTTTTAAGTATTTTAAGAATGCGAGAGTGATGTATAAGTAAAATGCACATAAAATTGAGTATCCGAGTATTCCAAGTATGAGTTTCTTGCATGCAATCACGTATTCAAGGTTATAACGTAAATTTTTAAGTATGTGACATGTATAAGTATCATATAAGTTTCTTTTATGATCATAACCTCATAGTACAAGGGTTGGAAATGAAAGATATGAATACTATACAAGTTTTCAAAAATAGGAACATGACAAAACTTTCAAAATAAGGAAAGTACAGAAATGCGAAGCGTTACAGTCTCCCCTACTTTAGGGAATTTCGTCCCAAAATTCTTTTCAAGAGGAAGACTCAGCGAAGAGGTGTGGATGCTTAGTCTTCATTTCACTCTTGAGTTCCCAAGTGAATTCAGCGCCACATTTGCATTCCCATCGAACTTTGACTATGGGAATGCGACTACGCCTAAGTCGCTTGGTTCCTTGGTCCATGATTTCGACTGGTTTTTCCACAAAGTGTAAGGACTCATTGATTTGGAGATCATCGAGTGAAACATGATGTCCTTCTTCAGCTAGGCATTTCTTCAAATTTGAGACTTTGCCAATCCTCTCAAATCTAGTCAAATAGTTCTTGAGGTGGATCTAGTCGATACTCTACCTTGCCAATCCTCTCGAGAATCTTGAAAGGACCTTCGTAGCGAGGAGCGAGTTTACCTTTCTTACCAAATTGAACTACACCCTTCCAAGGGGATACCTTGAGAAGTACATGATCACAAACATTGAATTCCAAAGGTTTTCATCTCTTGTCAGCGTAACTCTTTTGTCGGCTTCAAGCTTTGAGCAAGTTATCGCGAATTTGTAGGACCTTGTCCGTCGTTTTCTTCTATGAGTTCGGGACCAGTGATTTGAGCTTCACCAATCTCGTGCTAACAGATAGGCGATCGACATTTACGTCCACATAATGCCTCAAATGATGCCATTTGATTGCTAGCGTGATAATTGTTATTGTACGAGAATTCTATCAAAGGTAAGTGTCTATCCTAGTTGCCACCAAAATCGATTACGCAGGAACGAAGCATATCCTCAAGAGTTTGAATAGTACGCTCGGCTTGACCGTCGGTTTGAGGATGAAAAGCTGTACTAAGATAAGATGAGTACCAAGAGATTTTTTGGAAAGTTTAGCAAAGACGCGAGGTAAAACGAGCATCACAGTCTGAGATGATGTCGAAGGGGATTCCATGACGGCAAATGACTTCATTCGTGTAGATACGAGCCAATCTCGACTTTGTAATCTTCACGAATGGGGAGGAAGTGAACGGATTTGGTCAAACGATAAACGATTACCCAGATGCTATCGTGACCAGAGGAAGTACGAGGAAGTTTAGTAATGAAATCCATTGCTATACTATCCCATTTCCAGACTGGAATTTCTGGTTGTTCGAGTAAGCCAGATTAACGCTGATGCTCAGCCTTTACCTTGGAACAGGTGAGGCATTTTGAAACATAGACGATATCCTTCTTCATCCCAGGTCACCAATAAGATGTAAGAAGGTCTTGATACATCTTGTCAGCACATGGATGAATGGAATGTAACATTTGTAAAAATCGGGTTTTCAAAACCCGCTCCGTTTTGTAATCGAATATCAAGTTATTACACGTTGAATATTTATGATTATTTTGATTTAAAACGATACATAATTAATAAATAAACTAAACTATAAAAATTATATTTGATAAAAAGTTAAAACAAAATAAATAAAAAAATGTTGCTGCCGGGACTCGAACCCGGGTCAGCCAGAACAACTCCAACGACTTAACACACACTCACATCACCACTCCGCCACTTTGTGTATTCTGTTATCTCTAGGAAACAAATGAGATTTATACACAAACTCGGTTAAACCGGTTGCGCCAACTGAGAAACGGAAATCGGCAAATCAATCGTCAAATCGCTTATTTACTCGCACATTCAGTTTATAACCGATGCACCGACAATTTTTAATCAAGTCGGAATTGATTGAGCATCAAGTCTCATCATTATCGGTTTTTATAACCGAAAAGTAATCAAGTCCAGATTACTTCAACTCAAGACCACTCTCGCGACTCAGAAATATTATACCAGCATCCTATTTCACTTTCGTCACATTTTCAGACCATCAGAACGCTTAAAACAGCTCGCCGGAATTTTCTGCAAATTTCGCCGGAAAACCGTATTCATCCTCAAACGGTAAATATTTCAATATCATTGCAGTTCAACAATTGTTAGGCTACTTCTAACTTAAACCTCTCAATTGAAATCGAATTCAGGCGCTGTATTCAACTAATTCCAGTTCGCCGGAAATTTCCTGAAAGTCTCTATTTCCGTCTGTGAAACGGTAAGGACCTTCAATCCCGCTGTTAACGTTTGTTTATCACTTCAGTTCCACGATTGACTAATCAAAATGGTTAATTGTTTTGGTTCAGTTGAGGTGCACAAAAACAGAGCCGACGCTTTTGCCGGAAATTCTGTGATATATCATTCCTACAGTATGTTACTTCCAACACCGTTTCTGTCATTTTATTTTAACCTTAGGAATGTTTGATAATCGTAAAAACAAGAAATGGATCAGTGATTCAGTCGACGGAAATATTGAATGAAGAAGACGATGTTAATTAAGTGATAAGTTTATTTAAAACCAGTAAAATGAACGGGTTAGACACACAGTCCAGCGGTGGACTGTGTGCAAAACATATACGCATGTCCCGAGTTCGATCCCTGCTACACGCACTCCTTATGTAATAAAATGCCTTTTTGTTTAAAAACTAAACCGGGTTAACTCAGTTAGTTGTTAAGTATAATAAAAACCGAGATAATAACTAGGTTAGACACACAGTCCAGCGGTGGACTGTGTGCAACATTAAGTCACACGTCACGCGTTCGAAACCCGTCACTGGCACCGGTTCGTTGAATTAAAATGTTTTTGAAATTAAAAGAATTTTGGTTAAACCGAATTAATATATAAATATAACTAAAAACAAGATTATTTCGGGTTAGACACGTAGCTCAGTTGGTAGAGCTGCGTGCACGCGTACGGGAGGTCTCGGGTTCGAGCCTCACCCGGCGCAAACTATGTCACTGACCGAACCGGTCAACAAGTCAACAGGTCAACGGTCAACGGTCAACGCAAAATAAACAATTTTTTTATATTTTTATTTATTTAATTTAATTTAAAAATCAATTAAAAATACTTAAAAATAACATTTTTAAAGATAGAAAATAGCCTTAAACTCACAAAAATATATCTAAAAATTTCATTAAAATCCTTAATAAAATCCACTCATTTAATATATTTTTCCGTTATTATTTAGGTTAGTATTTCTTGTTGTTCCGCACATCTAATTCGTGCGCATCTCACCATCTCCAATCCAACGCACCCAATGTGAGTGAATCTTTACAAATTCCCCGTTTAATCACGTTTTGGGGTGTATCATGTGTCTTGTTATATATATTATAATTAAACCATTGTGCATACATCATATCATGAACATGTGTATTCAGTTTGTTTCTGTTGAGTAGTTATTGTTGGATGCAATTTATTATTTTCAGTACATTCAATTTCATAGGCCGCCGCTCCCCATTACATTATGAGCGTTGAGCATGTTCCCCATTTCATTATGAGGTTGAACCTGGCGTGCCCACATACGATCGGCTCCGTTTGATTGAGCCTTGATCACACAGACATTTTCATTTTCAGTACATGCAATACGATCGGCTCCGTTTGATTGAGCCTCGATCGCACAGTTCATTTATGTTATTTATCGTATGTTGTTGGTATGTTAATGTATGCTATCATATGTTATTGTATGTTATAGTTGTGATTACTATTTGCCACTGCTTGATTATTTACATTTGCTCATTTATGATTATGCACAATTTTTCATTGATAAACTAACAAGTAATTCATTAATAAATGTTTATCTAATAAGGTTCACTCGCCAACTTATGTTGACCCAAAAACCCCCATTTTTACACATGATACAGGTGAACCAGCAGCAGCTAGGAACACATAGGATTGGACTAGAAGAATAAAATGATTTAGAGTTGGGATTGTTATGTTTGGTTTATTTTCTTTGTATTGTATGAACATGTTTGGATATTTGGAAATGTAACTTTGACTTTATTAAATATGAAACAAATTAGTAGATGTCATGAGCTTTGGTGATAACCCAATTATGCCCCGACTCTTATTCCGCTGCGGGTCGGGGTGTGACATGGAATATTAGGATTTGTGAGCTTCCTTTATCAAGAAGTGACGAAGGTTTTCACGATTGGGAATCTACATGCGATCGAGATAGTATAAAATACCATCGGTTTTGGACACAAGCTGACTCTCAGCACCACACCTCATCTCGTTGTACATGTTCTTCTCGTTAACAGATGAGTATTGCGCTTCTCAAATACATTCTCAAAGATTATTCAGAATCTAGAAGAAACGAACACTTTTCACATGAGTCTTGCGAACAAAAGCGTCGGCTACGACATTCTCCTTAATAGGATGGTTGCGAATCTCGCAGTCGTAGTTGTTGAGTAACTCCACCCATCGACGTTGACGCATGTTGAGCTCTTTTTGGTTAAAGATGTGCTGAAGGCTCTTAGGTCTGTGAAGACCACACACTTTTTACCATAAAGGTAGTGTCGCCATATCTTTAACGCAAAAAACAACTGCACCAAGTTCAAGGTCGTGTGTAGTGTCATTCTTCCCATGGATCTTGAGCTGTCTCGAGGCGTATGCGATAACATTGTCCCGTTGCATAAGGACGCAACCAAGGCCTTGGTTAGATGCATCGTAGTACACCACAAAGTCGTTGTTTCCATCAGGAAGAGTAAGGATAGGAGCATTACAAAGCATGTCCTTGAGCATTTGAAAAGACTCCTCTTGTTCAAAACACCAAACAAAAGGTTTATCTTTCAGAGTCAGGTAAGTGAGAGGAACAACGATTTTCGAGAAGTTGGAAATAAATCGGCGATAATAACCAGCCAATCCAAGGAATGAATAAATTTCAGACGAAGATTTAGGTGCGATCCAATTCTTGATAGCATCGATCTTGGAAGGGTCTAGGTGTATACCTTTCTCATTCACAACGTGTCCGATAAATTGAACTTCTAACAGCCAAAATTCACACTTGGAGAATTTAGCGTACAACTTTTGACCACGTAAGAGCTCGAGGATTAGGCGCAAGTGTCGTTCATGCTCGCCTTGCGTCTTGAAATAGAGGAGGATATCGTCTATTAAAATAATTACGAAACGGTCCAAGTATGGTTTACACACACGGTTCATCAAATCCATGAAGACCGTAGGTGCATTGGTTAGACTGAAGGGCATAACCACAAACTCATAGTAACCATATCTGGTACGAAAGGCGGTTTTAGGTATATATTCTCGAGGACTCGAAGTTGATGATAGCCAGAACGAAGATCAATTTTGGAAAAACAAGTCGTGCCTTGAAGTTGATCGAAAAGATCGTCGATGCGAGGAAGAGGATAGTGATTCTTAATAGTGAGCTTGTTAAGTTTGCGATAATCGATGCACATGCAAAACGATCCATCCTTTGTCTTGACAGAGAGGACAGGAGCGCCCCAAGGAGAAGTACTAGGGCATATAAAGCCTTTATTAAGCAATTCTTGAAGTTGGCTTGATAGCTCTTGCATTTCTAATGGTGCGAGACGATAAGGAGCTTTTGCACAGGAGTTGTTCCAGGAATGAGATCAATACGAAAGTCGAAAGAACGAGGAGGAGAGGGAGACGTCAGGAAAATCGCAAACAATAGGAACATCACTTACGCTTTTTCCTTTATCCTTTTTTCCACAATATGGGCAAGAAAGGCAAAGTACTACTTGAGTAAGTACTTGTTCGCTTGAGTACACGATATGAGCTTGAGCCCTATAGAAGTTTTATCGCCATAAACTCATAGGTGTCACCGAACGGAAGGGGGATACGAATAAACTTCTTAGTGCAAACGACTTCGGCACGGACTTTACAAAGTCAATCTATGCCAATGACGATATCGAAACTACCCATTTGCATAGGTATGAGCTCGATTGAGAACTTGTGATCATTAAGATCAAGAGTACAATTAGAAAGAACAGAATCGACAGCGACGGTCTTTCCGTTAGCAACTTTGACCGCGAATGATTTGGGCAACTTAGAATGTCTTCACTTTAACAAAGGTTCGAATTCAATGGATATAAACTTTTATCCATGCAAGTATCAAATAAACACAAAGCATAGACATTGTTAACAAAAAACGTACCGTTGATGACGTCGTTAGCATTCTGAGCCTGGGCTGTAGTGATGAGAAAGGCTCTACCTCGCGCTTGTTGTTGTTGTTGCGTTGCGAGCAGACATTAGCGAGATGTTTAAGATCGCCACACTTGTAGCAGGTGGGTCCGCTGTTGGCTGCCTGCTGGACTTGGTTTTGGGTAGGAGGTTGGGTTTGGTTGCCTGGAGGCTTTTGGCCATAACGGCAATGGGTGTTGAAGTGTCCAAACCTATTGCACGTAGTGCAAAGGCAGCATGGAGTGGTGGTAGGGTGATCGTAGGTGCAAGTCGTACATTTGGGAAGAGTCTGTTAGGGCTAGCTGTTGGTGTGGAGGGTTTTGTGGAGTAACAACCGTAAAATTTTGGTTTATAGCCTTCCGTGTCACACCCCAACCGATGGCGAAAACATCGGAGTGAGACGAAATAGATTGCTCGGGACATCATAACGATATTTGTGACAATAATAAATTCAAAGTTTTGTTTCATTTCATAATTCAAATTGTCAATTATAACATAACTTAAAACACAACAACTTCAACAGAAAATACAACATAAAAAGCCTAACATTTCAGGTGAGTTTCTATGTCGTTCCTACTAGATTCGTCATATTCAACATCTTTAACCTGCAACATGTTAAAAGTATAGTTCAATACAAAAAGTATTGGCAAGTACACAGGTTTAAGTACATAGCATAAGTATAAAAGAGTCTACTCAAATCCATATGGCAATTGTATGCATGGTAAGCTAGCATGCAATACTAATTGTCAAACCCAAGTGTCCACACGAATGAATGTGTCCCTCATCACACGAAGTAACGATACTAAAGTATGAATTAAGAATGAATCAGCTTTAAGACTTAACGATACCCCGACGGGCGTTGTGCTACTCATATAGCGCTATTATGTTAAGTTGAGGCTAGCTAAGTTAATGACAAGAAGCATGTATGAATCTAGCATGAACCTAAGCATAACAATAAGCATGTATAACAGATCGAGTGTATAAAGCATGTAGTGTGTGTGTGTTCGTGTATTTTGTAGGTTAACATGTTACAACCCAAATTGTGTAAAAAGGAAATGTGTCAAGTGTACTCACGGTTTTGCAAGCTTCCACTTGAGTATTCCGTGAAGGGTTTGGAGAGTTGGAGGAACACCGAGTTATCTTGAAAGTCTTGAACTTTCTTGATTGAGAGAGAGCTTTAGAGAGAGAGAGAGATAAGTGTTTGAGGTGTGAAGTGAGAGTGGAAGGAGGTGGGTATTTATAGATGGGGTTGGGGGTTGTTAGTTGGGTGCATTTAATGCAACAAACACAAAACTGACCAATCCATGGGCAAGAAACCAGTTTTCTCCAGATTATGTTATTTTTAGTCCTTGAACTTAGTTTATCTTTCATTTCAAGCTATACCTTGTCATTTTTGCATGTTTTCAAGTGTAAAACGTATATGTAAGTATATTCTGAGTATCAAGTATGAATGTATGAGTATTTGCACGTATAACAAGTATCAGCTTGTATGTAAACACGTAATTAACTATTGAATGCATGTAAGATAAGTATTTATCAGGTATGCATTTTATTACGATCAAAGTCTTGGATTATAAGATTGGGAAATGAAATACGAATGCGATACGAATACAAGTTTCCATAAATAAAAATACGATTACACTTTCTAATTAAGGAAAGTACGAAAAAGCGAGGCGTTACATTCCGCTTCCTACCATTTTTGTTGTTGTTTTTGGTGGGTGGTTTAGTAAGTGTGGGTTCAGGGGTCGGTTTAGTGATGGATTGGTAGGGAAGCTTTGGCTAAACCCTTCGTTACGAAGGCTCCATCCATAAGCAGGTTATGGTTAAACTGGACTGCGAGGCTATAGGCGTCCTCAATGGTTTTAGGTTGAGAAGACTCGACGTATTTGGAGAAAGAAGAGGGTAGGGCTCGAATGTACTTGCGATGGCCTTGTCGGTATCGTTGACTTGGCCAGGGAAAAGCGTGCTGAGTTGCTTGAACCTAGTGGTCAAGCCACGTTATCGCTTCCTACTTGCTTGATGTTCCAAAACTCGTTTTTGAGTTGTTGGAGTTTATGGGGGGGACAAAACTCCTCCTTCATGAGCTTTTTGAGCTTAGTCCAGGTCAACGTATAGGCAGCGTTGTCGCCGTGCATATTACGCGCCGACATCCACCAATCGAGCGCTCTCGATCGGAACACGCCTGTGGCATTGGTGGTGCGTAGGTTTTCAGAGCATCCACTCTGGCGGAAGGTAAGTTCAATGGCGTCGAACCACTGAAGTAATTTTGTCACCCCTTTTTTGTAAGTGAAAGGGATTGGGCTACAGGAGTTGAAGTGTTTAAAGGTGAAGGTAGGCTTATGTACCACGACCTTAGTGTCGGTTGCGTCTTTTGGGGCCTTAGTGTTGGTGGGGCTAGGGTAGGATGAAACCGACTGAGGATGTCAGGGATCATGTTGGCCATTTGCTTGGCCATGAACTTCATCATCTCCTTCTTAGTCATCGAGTCACCATTGTTGCTAGCGTTCTTCTTGGCGTTGGAGTTTTCGCCGTTAGAAGGCATCTAAAAGAGTTAAATAAGGGGAAAGGATGAGACTTGATCACAATGGTTTTGTAAAATAGCATTTTGTTTTCATGATTTCACGTAACACATAGTTTCGCATAAGTATTTCATGTATCACATAAGTTTCACATAATTTGCACAAGTATAGCACATATTTCCATGGCATAAGCACGTGTAAAACGATAAGAGTAGTAAATTTAATTTGTTCATGGTTATTAGAATTGTTTTGGATTATGAAAGGTGTGCGAATTGTGATCTCGACTTGAAATGATAAACGTATTAAAGTAAAACACATAGTAATTGAGGTAATCATAAAAGAGTGGCTTGATAAAACATTGGAGTGTTTCGAAAGTCCTTACGAATTAGGGAGATATGTTTTGGCCTAATAGATAAAATACTCTCACAGAGGAGCGGTTAACGGTATCTTACCCTTCCAGTTACTACATTTCTGTAATTGATCAAAAATTCAAAACTTCGGCGGGATTGAAAATCAATGATTGGGACTAGTTATCAAGATGCGGGTTTCACCCCTAACATTATAGCATTGTACCTTAAGTGTGGTTTGTACCTACCATATGCGGAGCAAATTTTGACTCGTTGATAAGGTCCACTAGAATATGAAATGGAAGTTTTCCATCAAGTTGTGGATATCACTCTTAACTTGATGGCGTAACTTCATATAAAATCGAATACGCGGAGTGAGGGATTTCACCAAAAACTACGGGCCATTGGGCCTATCTTGGTGCAAATCACCACGTTGATGAAATATGAATGTCTTCATGTCTTCAAGTGTGTTTTGTGTCAGCCTTAGGAAAGGTGGGTATTATCTTAAGAAACAGGGTTAGAACAGAAGCAGAATAGGCAAGTTTAGGCGTTTTAATCGAGGAAAGCAATTCAATTCGTACGAAGTGGGCTCACTTCGTGCGAAGTGGCTGTCACTTCGTGCAAAGTGATTGCACTACGTGCGAAGCTGTACAGTTCGCACAAAGAGGTTCAGTTCGCACGAAGGGGTCTGGTTTGCTGCTTAGACTATGGACTAGGTCAAATCATGCATTTTTTCCTAATTCACTATAGTTATGGCTCTGATACCAATCTGTCACACCCCAACCGATGGCGGAATCATCAGGGCGTACGTAATTAGATTGCTCGAGACTTCTTAACGCTAAACTTGTGACAAGTATTAAAAAAAATTTCATTTCATTTCTAATATTTCAAGTACAAGGCTTTAGAAACAAAATACAAAATCGAATTAGAATTCAAGTTCATAAAAAATACAACACCTTAATCAAGAAACACGATCCTAAATAAATCTAATTAAGATGCATTTCTAAGTCCATCCTAATAGATTCCATGGATCACCTTCATCATCAACCTGCAATACATGTTAAAGTATAGTTCAGCACACAAGGTATTGATGAGTATACAAGTTTGACTAATAGCATAGTGTAAACATTTGAAACAAATCCTCATACATAACTGTTAACTTAAATATAACATGGCAAAACTATCATGCAATTATACGTGTCAACCCAAAGTTTACCGCTAGCATAATCCAATCATAGCAATGACTAGACCGTTTTGTTTACTTAACATGACATCACGAATATGGGTGGTGCGTCATTCCTATAGCGCTATACATGTTAAGGGAGGCTTATCGAAGTTAATGACAAGGTATAAGCATACAAGTATAAGCCTGCATGAATCATAGTTTGGCACAATGAGCATGTATAAAGGATTGTTTTGTGGTTTTAAGCATAGGCATGTTTGTGTGATTTTGATAAAGTACATGTATTGCACCCAAAGTGTTAAAAGTAAACGGGGTGGAGTATACTCACGATTTTGCAAGCTTCCTAGAAGTCCACAAGTCATTGAGTGGGAGTGTTGAGGTGATGAACACCGAAGTTACCCTACAATGGGTAAACATAGGTGTGTGAATAGATTGTATTAGGCGAAGGATTCGTATTCGGATTTGGAAAGTAATGAAAGAGAACGTAGACTACCCCACTCCGTGTAAAGTTGGTTGACCACTTCGTGCGAAGTGACAGTCCTGGAATGTTTTTGCTCGTTTAATGTCCATTTCGACATTGTTTTCTACGAATGAAGAGTTTATGAACGAGGCATAATAGTCTGAGGTCATAACACTTAATCATTATTCGATAGTATCATGATTCTAACTAGTTACAAGGAAAATACGTAATGTATATATAGGGTTATATTTTCGGTCCGTCAGTCATGTCATAGAAGTCAAGCATGGGGTGCGAACACCACATTATATGATTCACCAAAGCACAGGTCTGTAACAACCGGTTGGTCATGAATAACATAAAGTAAATTTAACTATATAAGTGGCCAAGTACGATTAACCCAGGTGAGCCATTCCCGACATGGAAAGAGTTAACTAAATGTCGGAGGCTAGACGGGGTTAGGTAACTTTGGTGCTAGCAAACCACTTGAATGACATGCAATGGACAAACGAGGTGGTGGAACTAATTCGGAAGCCAAGGCTTTTAGTGTTCACACTACTACCAACACGAGCATAATCATATAAAAATAATGAGCTCAGTGACATTCAACATTTGAAGATGCATTCATTAAAGATGAGGGAAAAAGGTAGAAGAAATCATCAACAGTAGTAAATGAAATGAGTTTGAAGGTTTAGAAACCTTCTGATACGAGTCTGTTACGTTAGAGAGGAAATCAACAAGTTGAGAGTAGTTTCTAGAGTGAGCAAAGGGTTTAGGAGTGTAATGGGGTATGTATTTATAGGAAACAGGGTCAGTTCATACGAGTTGGTATCACTTCGCACAAGGTGGCTTCACTTCGTACGAGGTGACCTCAATTCGTACGAGGTGAAGTGCACTTCGTGCGAAGTCATATTCACTTTGTGCAAAGGTGACTTGGTTGGGCTGTTTTCGCGTGTTTTAGCTGGTTTTAAGTATTTTAAGCATGCGAGAGTGATGTATAAGTAAAATGCACATAAAATTGAGTATCCGAGTATTCCACGTATGAGTTCTTGCATGCAATCACGTATTCAAGGTTGTATCATAGTATAAGGATTGGAAATGAAAGATACGAATACGATACAAGTTTCCAAATATAGGAACATGACAAAACTTTCAAATAAGGAAAGTACCAAAATGTAAAGCGTTATAAGACCGACTACTTTCCAAAAAGTTAACAAATGAGGTTTCTGACTAGGCCAACTAGACCGACTACTCTCGATGTTGACAGAGTTTAACCACCAGCGATTAATTGAGTCCGCCTAGGAGAAAATCGCCTAAGAGGGGTTCCAAGGACCGACTACTCGCCGAGTACAAGGCCATGGAATCCAATTTTTATAACACTTATTCGGGCAGTGGGTTTCCTCTGGAATGATGACGGACAAGGTCACTAACACCACCTATGGTCGGAGGCGTGGGTGGTTTTTTGTCATTAGGTTTACGACATAACATGATACCATACTATATGATAAGCTGGATACGATACACTACACTACGTTACGATACAGTATGATATGATACGACATGTTATGATAACATACGATATGATAGGATTGGATAGGATGTAATATGATATGATATAATAAATACAAAACAGTATAGAAAGATTTTAAAGTGAATTATAGATATGACATTTGACACTTCTTATAAATAAAATTAAGATTGAAAGACATTTTTGTACTAACTTTTACCATTTTGTTTTTCAAACTACAACACAAATAATCTGGTCAATTTTTTTTCGCAAAAAATATAGCACAAATGTCTAATAAAAATAGTACAAAAAAATACATGGAGATATAATACAACTAGTTGATGTTCCGTCTGCGTTGCGGGGAGGTAGGCCGAATATTTCTCAACCATTTAAAAAACTATAAAATTTTGTTAAAAAAAATTAAAACGATCGCAAGTTCGTTATTTTGAGCTCGGGGAAAAACTGTAATTTTTAGGACTAATGATCGAGTGTTAGGCAGCCGCTTGACACGGATAAAAAATTTATTGAGCAAACCAACTAAAACAAACTTTTATAGTTTGCTAAAAACTAAAACGTGGCAATCTGTAAGTTGAACGAAGCAAAAATGTAATTTTTGGCTGGGTAAATCGTAATTTGTTAAGCTAAAGCGACGTCAATACTTATTTTAACTAGGGTAAATCGTAACTTTGAACAGGGCAAATTCGTAATTTTTAACTGATAGTAAAACCATATCATACATGTGACAATGGGGGAGTGTGAGTGCTTCTCACTATTCCCGCACACGCCTTTAAAAAAAAACTAAAAAGATGACAATCTAGTAATCTTTAGCTAGGGTAAAATTGTAATTTTCCAAAAGTTAAAGCAATTGCAATACTATAATTTATAACATGGATAAAATCGTAACTTTAAACAGGGGATAAATTCATAATTTTGAACTGAGTGAAAAATAGTAATATACCCGGACCAATAGGGAGTGCCAGGCAGTTACCTGGCACTATTCCCCCACATTGGTTTTGTGTGTGTGTATATATATATATATATATATAGGTTATAACTCCGTGTATTACACACGTTGATAAATGAATTTTATATACTAAATAATCAAACAATGTATCTTTAAAAACCTTCTTTTTTGCACGGGTTGAGTAAATTTAATTTTATGTATTGAATAATAAAAAGTTATATTTATAAGAATTATATTGTATGGGTTAAATAAATATAATTTTATACACCAAATAATAAAAAAAGTTACATCCTTAAAACCACGTGCATTACACGGATTAATTGTAACATTCGTAAAACAACCGAATCCTAAAACCCGACCAGTTTTTGTAACTCGATCCGTTTTCATATTCCACGTAATTTTGTTTAATGTTTAAGCAATAAAATGTCTTGGATTCTATGTTTTGATCATACATGTTATCATATCTGGTGATTTATAGTCTTATACATGTTTTAGACAACCTTGTAAATTCATTTCCATGTATTTTGAAGCAACCCTCCATATCTCAAGGTCTAAAACCAAGGATTTCCTTAAGTTAATCAAAAACTTGGAGACCTTGTGAACATACCAACACATCATATCCTAACCTTCTATCATCCAAACTTCATTATATACATGCCTTAAGACAAGACATTGTGTTTTGGAGGGTTTAGATGTAAACGATAGCAAGTAAGAAGCTTACATGTCGTATTCTTAGTTTTGTCATAAGATGACTTTCGGGTGACTTTCTTGCTAACATTTCTCCATCCTTGAGCTATCATTCTGGTCCATTCAAAGCTCCAAGATATACTTGGTATACTAAGGATCAAGTAGGTTCAAATGGTGCATAAAACTGAGCTCCAGCGTAACGGGAATCACAAACACAAGTTTTAGAACATAACCCTCGACCCGCATCAAGATCCAAGGTTTCAAACCCAATTCTTGACACCATGGATGTTGGATTAATCTCTTCCATTGATAGTACTCTGAAAATAATGAACGTAGCCGAAAACCGTGCGCGAAACGGAGTTATAACGAAGGGGAATCGCGAAAACAAGTTTGGTGTTTGTTGCTGATTTGAAAGACGCGAAAATCTTATTTAAAATCATCCCACATCGCCCCAATCACCATTTTGTGCTCCATTTCACACCTATAAATACCCTTGCTTGGTTCTTTATAGCTTGCAACTCCTAGTTTGAGTATAAACAATGAATGACCAAATTTGTTGGCTCCACAAGCACAATACCCTTTTGGGTGTGGTGTGTAGTAGTTTTTGTTTCCGCTTTCGACGAGGAGGTGTTGCCCTTCAAGCTCTTGTCATTCTGTAAAGTTTTTCTTCGAGGTAAACTTCCTTTCTTGTTCTTTTATTTATTTATTTTTTATTTTTTATATTCATTTATTTATTGCTTACTTAGTTTAATTAGTTTTGTTTAGGTTCTTAGTTAAGGAGCATTAGGCTAGTTAAGGTAGCCTAGTTTAGGCTCGCCTTTAGGCTTGTCGTAGCCTTGTAGAGACTCGTTAGGCTCAACAAGTCTAACATATCATGTTCGTTCATTTAGCTATGCCTAGCATAACGTTTATTTTTTTGTTGCATTCGTTGTTTAGCTTAAATCACGCTTATCAATTGGATTTTCTCCTTATTCTCATTCGTTTGTCTAGCTTAAACACTCTATTTGTTACTTGATTATGTGATACGTGCAATGTGTTATAACTATGTCATGAAGTCTACATATGTGTTACATATATACATATCACTCCACCTAAAATGTACCATACAAAACTCATAAAACCCTTATTTACAAGTTCTCGATTTCCTTTAAATTTTCGAAAATATTTCCCTCCATTTTCCAAATACTTATTTTTATGTTATTCAAACTTTTGTGATATTTTTCATTTTCAAATCTCATCAAGGTGAGTTCATGTGAAGGGCATGTAGTAACTGGAAGGGTTTGAGTACCGGTAGTCGGGATGTCCTGTCTAGGATTGGCATTCGTATAAATCCGAATTAACGGACCAGTTTGCCTACCCGAGGACATCTGATGAGAGTACGAAGGACCTATTAGGCCAAAGCATGCCACACCAAACGTCGTGTGAATTAACCCCACTTTGAGTTGTCACCGTGTCCACACCTGGATGCACACCGACTTTCATACGTTACATTCATATTTCTCGATTTTATCTGGGTTTTAGTGTACGTTACCAGGCTACCACATGCGAGCCATACGAAAGCCCGGTAATCATGGGGGCCCACATGATTACGAAGGTGAAGTATGGCGGTATGCAAGGCCCAATTACGAGCAAAGCCCAAGAACACTTTAAAAGTGTTGTATTATCATAAGTTATTGTTTTCAATTACACCCCAAAAGTTTTCATTTTATCGTATGTTTATATTTTTTCACATTTCCGTAGCAAATCCATCAAAAATCTCACAATCTTGTTTGCGTAAATTCCTGTAAATGTCCTCTAGGCACCTTCGCGGAGGAGAAAAAAATCGGAAACTCTGGTAAACGCATGGCTGCCCAATTCGCTAAGCAAGTCTAACATATCATGTTCGTTCATTTAGCTATGCCTAGCATAATGTTTATTTTTTTTTGTTGCATTCGTTTGTCTAGCTTAAATCACGCTTATCAATTGGATTTTCTCCTTATTCTCATTTGTTTGTCTAGCTTAAACACTCTATTTGTTACTTGATTATGTGATACGTGCAATGTGTTATAATTATGTCATGAAGTCTACATATATGTTACATATATACATATCACTCCACCTAAAATGTACCATATAAAACTTATAAAACCCTTATTTATAAGTTCTCGATTTCCTTTAAATTTTCGAAAATATTTCCCTCTATTTTCTAAATACTTATTTTTATCTTATTCAAACTTTTGTGATGTTTTTCGTTTTCAAATCTCATCAAGGTGAGTTCATGTGACGGGCATGTAGTAACTGGAAGGGTTTAAGTACCGGTAGTCGGGATGTCCTGTCTAGGTTTGGCATTCGTATAAATCCGAATTAACGGACCAGTTTGCCTACCCGAGGACATCTGATGAGAGTATGAAGGACCTATTAGGCCAAAGCATGCCACACCAAACGTCGTGTGAATTAACCCTACTTTGAGTTGTCACCGTGTCCACACCTGGATGCACTCCGACTTTCATACGTTACATTCATATTTCTCGATTTTATCTGGGTTTTAGTGTACGTTACCAGGCTACCACATGCGAGCCACACGAAAGCTCGATAATCATGGGGGCCCACATGATTACGAAGGTGAAGTATGGCGGTATGCAAGGCCCAATTACGAGCAAAGCCCAAGAACACTTTAAAAGTGTTGTATTATCATAAGTTATTGTTTTCAATTACACCCCAAAAGTTTTCATTTTATCATATGTTTATAATTTTTTCGCATTTCCGTAGCAAATCCATCAAAAATCTCACAATCTTGTTTGCGTAAATTCCTGTAGATGTCCTCTAGGCACCTTCGCGGAGGAAAAAAATCGGAAACTCTGGTAAACGCATGGCTGCACAATTCGCCAAGCAAATGGCTGCCGTGATTCCTAACATTGTGATCCAAGTCCAACAAGCCCTCGCTAACAACCAAGTTAATCAAGTCAAACCAAACGATGTAAATTCTCCCGCAACTACATCCAAATGCTCCTATAAGCACTTCAAGTCTTGTGACCCCCCAAAATATGAGGGAACAGAAGGGGTCATTGCACTTCTTCGATGGTTTGAGGAAATGTAAAGCACCTTCCTAATTTGTGATTTCCCTAATGATCATAAGGTTCGTTATGCTACCGGCCGCCTCGTTGGAACAACTTTAACCTGGTGGAACGATGAAAAGGGTCGAAGAGGGGTTGAGGCTGCTATGGCCCTAACTTGTGAACAACTCAAGGAACTAATGACTAAACGATTCTGTCCTAGGAGTGAGATTATTTCCCTCCATTTTCCAAATACTTATTTTTATGTTATTCAAACTTTTGTGATGTTTTTCGTTTTCAAATCTCATCAAGGTGAGTTCATGTGACGGGCATGTAGTAACTGGAAGGGTTTTAGTACCGGTAGTCGGGATGTCCTGTCTAGGATTGGCATTCGTATAAATCTGAATTAACGGACCAGATTGCCTACCCGAGGACATCTGATGAGAGTACGAAGGACCTATTAGGCCAAAGCATGCCACACCAAACGTCGTGTGAATTAACCCCACTTTGAGTTGTCACCGTGTCCACACCTGGATGCACTCCGACTTTCATACGTTACATTCATATTTCTCGATTTTATCTGGGTTTTAGTGTACGTTACCAGGCTAGCACATGCGAGCCATACGAAAGCCCGGTAATCATGGGGGCCCACATGATTACGAAGGTGAAGTATGGCGGTATGCAAGGCCCAATTACGAGCAAAGCCCAAGAACACTTTAAAAGTGTTGTATTATCATAAGTTATTGTTTTCAATTACACCCCAAAAGTTTTCATTTTATCGTATGTTTATATTTTTTCACATTTCCGTAGCAAATCCATCAAAAATCTCACAATCTTGTTTGCGTAAATTCCTGTAGATGTCCTCTAGGCACCTTCGCGGAGGAAAAAAAAATCGGAAACTCTGGTAAACGCATGGCTGCCCAATTCGCTAAGCAAGTCTAACATATCATGTTCGTTCATTTAGCTATGCCTAGCATAATGTTTATTTTTTTTTGTTGCATTCGTTTGTCTAGCTTAAATCACGCTTATCAATTGGATTTTCTCCTTATTCTCATTTGTTTGTCTAGCTTAAACACTCTATTTGTTACTTGATTATGTGATACGTGCAATGTGTTATAATTATGTCATGAAGTCTACATATATGTTACATATATACATATCACTCCACCTAAAATGTACCATATAAAACTTATAAAACCCTTATTTATAAGTTCTCGATTTCCTTTAAATTTTCGAAAATATTTCCCTCCATTTTCCAAATACTTATTTTTATGTTATTCAAACTTTTGTGATGTTTTTCGTTTTCAAATCTCATCAAGGTGAGTTCATGTGACGGGCATGTAGTAACTGGAAGGGTTTAAGTACCGGTAGTCGGGATGTCCTGTCTAGGATTGGCATTCGTATAAATCCGAATTAACGGACCAGTTTGCCTACCCGAGGACATCTGATGAGAGTATGAAGGACCTATTAGGCCAAAGCATGCCACACCAAACGTCGTGTGAATTAACCCTACTTTGAGTTGTCACCGTGTCCACACCTGGATGCACTCCGACTTTCATACGTTACATTCATATTTCTCGATTTTATCTGGGTTTTAGTGTACGTTACCAGACTACCACATGCGAGCCACACGAAAGCTCGGTAATCATGGGGGTCCACATGATTACGAAGGTGAAGTATGGCGGTATGCAAGGCCCAATTACGAGCAAAGCCCAAGAACACTTTAAAAGTGTTGTATTATCATAAGTTATTGTTTTCAATTACACCCCAAAAGTTTTCATTTTATCATATGTTTATATTTTATTCGCATTTTCGTAGCAAATCCATCAAAAATCTCACAATCTTGTTTGCGTAAATTCCTGTAGATGTCCTCTAGGCACCTTCGCGGAGGAAAAAAATCGGAAACTCTGGTAAACGCATGGCTGCCCAATTCGCCAAGCAAATGGCTGCCGTGATTCCTAACATTGTGATCCAAGTCCAACAAGCCCTCGCTAACAACCAAGTTAATCAAGTCAAACCAAACGATGTAAATTCTCCCGCAACTACATCCAAATGCTCCTATAAGCACTTCAAGTCTTGTGACCCCCCAAAATATGAGGGAACAGAAGGGGTCATTGCACTTCTTCGATGGTTTGAGGAAATGTAAAGCACCTTCCTAATTTGTGATTTCCCTAATGATCATAAGGTTCGTTATGCTACCGGCCGCCTCGTTGGAACAACTTTAACCTGGTGGAACGCTGAAAAGGGTCGAAGAGGGGTTGAGGCTGCTATGGCCCTAACTTGTGAACAACTCAAGGAACTAATGACTAAACGATTCTGTCCTAGGAGTGAGATCAAGAAGTTGGAGGACGAATTCTACCGTTTAAAGCAAAATGGAGACCATATGGCCTATAACAAGCGTTTCCTCATTTCGGGTTTTTCTTGAAGATCATCAAGTTTGGATTCCGCCAATCCTTGGTGATTGTGTGATATCAGTGTTAGATCCGGATTATTGGGACTTACACTAAACAATAACTATCTATAGTTAAATAGAAGAGATTAAACAAAATAATATTTAGTAGAAGAGTTATCTATAATTAATTAAACTATATTAAACTAAATAATATTTAGTATGAGGGTTATATATAATTAATTACAAAAGATTAAATAAAATAATAACTATTCATAAGACAGCCTAATATGATGACAAGTGTTCTACAAATGATTTCCTTTATTATATAGTATAGAAGATTTCAGATTTTTTGGTTGTCATTATTTATACAATAGTAAGTACTTAAAATTAAAAATAAAAAGATAAATACACATTTCTTTTCTTATAAAAATAATGTCGTATGAAAAGTTATAAATATTTAAAAAGCTAAAAGTAATTTCAAAATAAAATCAACATAATTGGTTATTTTAAAGTAGTATTCATTCATTTTTTTCAAACACTTTAATCTTATTCATTAATTAAAAAAAATAAAAGGTCAAGAAGCATGATGATTTTTTAGTCTATTTAGAGAATATAAACTTTTATTTGATCTACCTAATACATACAATATATTATAATATATAACATACTAGTTTAGTTCCTCATGTCTTATACAAATCGAATAATTTAAACAATATAATAAATACTTTTTGTAAATGTAAATCAAAGACAGAGACATTAATACCAAATTGACATAAATGAGTTTACATACAGATGATGTATGTTAGTATTATAAAATTCAATAGAGAACCACGTAATCAAACCATCATTGAAAAGAATACAAAACTAAAGATATTATATAATACTTATTATTGTATTTATGTATTACATTACATTTAATGAGAAATAAAACGCACATCGCTGAAAATAATTTGAATCCAAAAAATATTCACATAATTCATAAATATCTATATATTTATTTGTACACAACATTACATCTTTTATTCATAACTTTATCATCTCCATCTAGAATTATTAGTATTACCTCGTCTCTGCTTTTAATTCTTAAATAATGCCACATACAATTGACCATGAGTGAATCCAGTAGTGTTAAAAACCAGCATTGGATAGTGACTAGCCTTGACTTGTATTAATTGTCATTGTAAAACAGAACAAATAGTAAGAGTGGAGAGATATGTGGCCACAATGCAACATAACAAAATTAGGTGTTGATAGTAAAAACGACCATTGTTTATACACTCTCCTAAATCGGCTCGCAAACTTTTCTCAACAACAATAACAATAGTAATAATGGTAGTAGTTATAAATAATACAAATAGTAGTCATAATAATGATATTATTAAAAAAAGAAAAATGTATTTATCATATAAAAACCTTAATAAAATATTATAAAACTTTAGAAAAGAAAAATAGAAATATTTTTTATTCAAATGTTTCGTAAACTAAAGTTAAGTTTCTTTTATTTACATAAAGCGAAATATCATGTATGGATTCTAAACATTATCTCCATTCTGATTATAAAAATAGTTCAATTTAAATTTGAAGTGACTTATTAGTAGATAAAGAGAGATCACTTCATAGATGTCATGTATTCTTTTTATTTAATTTATTATGTGTATAGATAGATTAGACTGTTAAAAATAATAAATATAAGTAACGTACAAGATAATAACAAACTATCGAATCATCCTTTGATCATGTTAATCTCTATTTCTAGTTTAGCCATGCTATAAGATATGTGATAAAAAGATATCAATTAATTTAAAAAAAAACAATTTAATTTTTAGGTTTGGATGGGGTCGCACCTGCCATCAGTAGCTACCACCGATCCCAGCCTGGTCCTAACTTCTAACCATAAAACTCATTATATATAAATGATATACGTAACTCTTATCGTATTTGTCTCTAAAAACACAGAGCTGTGGTTGAGAATGGCCGAAAAAAGCTCCAGCAACACAGCCGGCAAGCCTATTCGTTGCAGAGGTAATCTCTTCACCAATGCTTTAAACATGCATCTTCATCTGTCACACTATTCGTTATGCTTTTATTTCTTTTCTGCAGCGGCCATTGCTAGAATCCCTGGGGAGCCTCTAGTGATAGAAGAAGTGATGGTAGCTGCGCCAAAACCTCGGGAAGTTCGGATCAAGATCATATGCACTTCTGTTTGTCCGGTGGATGTTACCTTTTGGAGATCTGAGGTACAAAGTTGCTGACATCGAAATCATATAACATTTTTGCACTTGTTCTGTATATGATGTTATAACGAATAGTAAGTAGAGCCTCACCAAAAATTCAGGGGCATTCTAAATTTTTTTATAGGATTAGGGGTATTTTTTATATAAAGAGATAAAAATTTTACATTACGTTGACAAGGGTATTTTACACTAGAAAGACGGAGTTAAAGGGTAGCCCGTGCTATCTCTTCTTATACATTGCCTCCGCCCCTGATAAAATTATAATTAGTGTTTTTAAAACTAAACACTATCAATATATATGGACATGATTAATAAATGTGATGGAGAGTTTGATCAAGACATACTTTTGCTATCAATTTCTTTGTACAGCTGTGATGAGGGCGATGTTTCTTATTCATCATTGTATGATAATTTTTTTTGCAAAATTTAAACTTAAATATTTCCTTATTGGTATGTGATAATAAACCAGAGTTTTTTTTTTCTATCATAATTTTTTTATCCACCCGTTTTTTTATTCTAATCATCTCTCACAATCCATCACCACAAATGACCACTACCACCACCACCACACAATCACCCCCATTGCTGCTAACCACAGGCGCCACCAACCACCGGTGTCACCGTCGACCACCGTCAACCACCACCACTGCAACCACCACCTGCCACCGATACCACCACCCATCGCTACTGCCGCCACCCACCGCTGCCACTACCACCCTCCGCCACAGCCCATCTACGTCAGCGACACTGCCACTGCCACCACCCACCACCTCCAGTCTGCCACACCACCACTAGGGCCGGCCATCGACACCACCACCCTCCGCCTCCGCCACCGCCACCCACCTTCGATTTTATGCTTCTATCTTTTGATTCCTAAAAAAACACAAAATAATAATTAATTACGTCCCCACATGGTAACTAAACAGGATTCCATTACCTCATTCATTCAATTCACTCGTTCATTCTATTCCCCCTTACCAAAAACTCAAACAGACCCTTAAGGAGGAAGGGGCACTCCACGGATAGGGGATCAAGGGTTCGAACTAGTGACATAACATGGCGACCACCCCCTAAGGTAAGTAAGGTGGGTTGGCTAAGCTAGTAGCTTTACTAGTGTAAGGGTTGAGTTTGTTTGAGGTGGTTGTTGACTTTGAGATTGGTGGGTGAATTTTGATTGATTGGAGCATTTAACTTTTTCTAAATTAAAAATAAAAATAAAATAGTTTATAAGGGTAGGTGCCAGTAATGTTTACTAGCTAATAAATAATTTGAGCCAAATTTGATATTACGGGTATTAGTTAGTCGGAATTGGGATTCATACCCTTGAGTGATACTTCTTCGTTACGACACAATGCTTGGAATAGATTGAGACGCCCCTTTATTTTGCTTAATTACATTCGCTGGTTGTTTATTATGCAAAGAGTAACAAAGTAAATAACACTGAGACAATTACTGTCAAATTAATATTATAAAAATATACATAGATAACTTTATTTTGCTTAATTACATTCGCTGGTTGTTTATTATGCAAAGAGTAACAAAGTAAATAACACTGAGACAATTACTGTCAAATTAATATTATAAAAATATACATAGATAACTGATGTTAACTGTTAAGTAAATAAGGTATCACATGACTAAGAAAAAAATTGAAATGTTGGATTTCAAGCAATTTACCATAAAAACAAAAACCGAAATATAAATTTGTAAACCTTACCCGTTACTTAAAATGAATCAAAACTCAGTAATTTTTCATTATCTTAATCTGCTGTTGCTCGTGAAAGAAGTTGGTAACTATTGAATAAACTCCGTATTGATATTGTTTAATCTTTCTCATTTATTTGATGAAGCATCATCCGGCCATTTTCCCCAGAATACTCGGTCACGAAGCAATGGGGTAAGAGTTTATCACATTTAGTAAAATACACATGCACCATTTTATGATGGTTTCATTTTCTTTCCAAAGGGTTGTAGAGAGTGTTGGAGAAGGTGTACATGAAGTTGTTAAAGGAGACACCGTGATCCCGATATTTTTGCCCGATTGCGGTGAATGTACCGATTGCTTGTCCCCCAAAAGCAACCTATGTTCCAAACTATCTTTCAGTATTTCTCCATGGATTGGTAGAGAGGAGACAAGCAGGTTCACAGACATCAATGGAGAAACTTTATATCACTTCGTGTTTGTATCAAGTTTCAGCGAATACACGGTGGTTGACATTGCTCATGTTACTAAAATTGATCCCCAAACACCGCCAGATAGAGCTTGTCTCTTTACTTGTGGAGTTGCAGCTGGTAATGTGTTCTTTTGAGGCCTGATATACACAAGCCACTAAGAATCTGTTCCTAAACTGGTTTCAAACAGCTGTTTGAGGTGCATTGAACGGCTGTTTGAAGGGTAAGGCTTGCGTCATAACCCCTACTTCTTAAAAGGTTGTTTGAGGTGGCATTGAACTTCTGCGTTCTACTACCGGTTTGCGACCATTGTTAAAGTCTTTACTATGGATCTTAATAAAAAAAAGCTATAACCTTATTTAAATTTGGATTTCATTTATTTATTTTCTAAAATATCGGGTTTGTTAAAGTTTTTACTATGGATCATAATAAAGAAATTATCACCTTATTTAAATTGATTTCATTTATTTATTTTCTAAACTATTGGGTTCGTGTCATCTATTAAAATTTAAATTTGGTTTATTACATATATAAGCTACTGCTACAAAATTTAATTTTTGAGGTTTATAATTTTTACAAATGGTTATTTAAATTTTATGTTTTTTAAATGTTGTGATGAATTTGCGACAACAATCAATTTATACTCCCAATTAACTTTTCTATTTGTTTGTGGCTAGTTATATTTAAATTTCCTTTTATGTTAATTCTTGTGACCGGGTTGTGGCCGAATTGAACTGTTTTTTACGATCACAAATTCTAGTCGCCAATGCCTTATTGTAGCAGTGTATCCAAACTTGATACATGAAATAAGCCATTTTGATAAGAAATAAGTTTGATCTCAAAATTCATATAGTGATGAAGAACTACCAAATAATATGTTTTCTCATGGAACAATAGTATATGAATATAGAGAATTTTTCCAGGGCTGGGTGCCGCGTGGAAAAGAGCAAACGTGGAAGCTTGATCATCAGTTGCTATATTCGGTTTGGGTGCAATTGGGCTAGCGGTATGATGATGGTGCATACAATTATTTTAAGATGATGTTTATAAACTTTTAAGCTTGCCCATAAAGGCTATGATACATTTTATCACTGATTGACTGGACATACAATATAGCGATTCTTCTTTTTGTAAAAGCAGGTTGTTTAGGAACGACAAAGTGTGTTATTTTTTTGTTTTTGTTTTTATATCAAAGATATTGTACTTCTAGGTAGTTTGGGACCCTTGTCATATAGAAGTACCATAACTTTCAGAAAACATCTAGAAGTACTTGTGTCATTCTTAGACCAATTGACTAAAGAATGAGCATAGGTTACATGACATACAATCATATGAGCCAGGCTTCATTTTTATGATGACAATATATTAATTTGTGTTCAGGTAGCTGAGGGAGCTAGGCTATCTGGAGCAAAAAAGATCATCGGTGTTGATGTGAACCCAGACAAATTTGAAATAGGTAAATTTCATGTAATGTGCGTTATGAATCTTCAACGTGCAGGGCGGTGATCGAGTTTACTTGGATTTGCTTAAAAGGGGTTTTTGTTTTTATCGACAGGAAAGAAATTTGGAGTCACTGATTTTGTGAACTCGTGTAATTGTGGTGACAAACCCGTGAGCGAGGTAACTTAACCATAAGAACCATTGTTGGTGCTAGTTAATTAGGTTGCATTCGCAAGTCCTTTAAGACGGGGTGCCTAGGGTCTTACAAGCCAATCAAGTTAATATTTTTATGTACAAGCTATATCTTATATTCTTGGTGGGCTATTAGTTTATGCTATTAAACTTTTTTTTGTTTTATATGTTTATATCTAACGATTTACCCTCCTTAAATACAAAATTATTTTTTCCAGTACCTTTTTCTCTCTCGTATTTGTTAATCCTGAAAACACTTATTAGGTACCGCTTCTGATTGAGATATTAAGTTATAAAGTTTTTTTTTGTTACATAATTATATTAGTTAAAGTATTAGTTAATTATTAGAACCTACTTATTTGTTTTTTAACCAGTCCGTCTTAACCTAATCATTTCCATTCCATATCAAAGTTTCTGAATTGTCACCATTTATTTATATTCACTTTGTGCCCATCCCCTTTCTAAGGAGATGCACAAGCACATATGTTCTTGCATCATATATCAACAATTTAACATGGAACGCATGAATTGAAAATGTTGACTTAAAACGTGTAAGATGTATGGTTCTTCTTTAAAGTTATGAGCACTTTAAAGTTCAAAGCTTGTTTGGTTTGAAATCTTAATCCAGTTTTAACAACACGACATTGTTGTATGAAACAGATAATAATCGAGATGACTGACGGGGGTGCGGACTACTGCTTCGAATGTGTAGGTTCGACAACACTGGTGCATGAAGCTTATGCTTCTTGTAGAAGGTCCCTTCTATCCCTATCTTGAATCACAGGTTATAGGTTATAATATCTTCAATAGGTTAGATAGCAAAATTAAAATAATAAATAATAAATAATATAAATAGAAAAAGAAAACAAAATGAAAAAAATGTAGTTGGCAATATTTAAAAGATGATCAATCAATATATTCACACTTGAACAATTTCCTACATGCTTTTACAATTTCCTTTAGGCATGGGGGAAAACAGTTGTTTTGGGAGCTGATCCGGGGGGCAATGTTGACCTTCAAATCTTTTGAGGTACTTGACAAAGGAAAGACCCTCATGGGCGCCCTTTTTGGAGGTCTCAAGCCAAAATCTGATATCCCAATCCTCATAAAAGCTACATGAATAAGGTAAGTAGAATCTGTCTGTTTCATTGTTTGTCTTTGGTTTTTAAGGTTAAGCCATGACTTTAATTATCAAAAAGAGTTTATTAAAGTACAAGATAACATTCTCATTCTCTATTGTCATCTTTGCTATAAATATATAACTTAATAAATACTTAACAAGATTTAAGATTTCATACCAGACACTTAAGACCACACGGAGTGGGGGCATGGAGAGGGGAGGGCAATCCCTCCACACCACGTTGGCCTTGGGCATTGCCCATCCCAATGTGGAGATCTTCATGGGTGTTGCCTCTCACTTCACCATGACCCACTTGATTTTTTGGGGCTTTGCCCTTGTCCCCTTGCCTTTTATCGACCCTTGCCTTTTGTGATGTGAAGGACAAAGCCTCCAAGGTCTACGTGACGCTTACGCGTGACAGGCTTAGTTTGCCCTCAAACCCTTGCCTTATGATTCCATGTAGTCTAAGCCAAGAAAATAGCAGACCGTTTAACTTAAAGAGTCAAAATGTGGATTTTTTTGAAGGACATAGCTTACCTTGAGCTGTCGACATTATAACCCAAATATATGTCTTTGCAAATTAGTAATTAACATATGACACTATAGCTAAATTATAATGTTATTATTTTTCATTTAAATTATATATTGACTATTCAATAGTAAACACGGGATGCTAAGAAATAATATGAACGAATGAAGCCTAATATTTTGTTATCTCTTTAAGAACTACAACTAGATGAATTCGTGACACACGAGGTCAACTTCAAAGACATCAACAAGGCTTTCGGTTTGCTTCTTGAAGGTAAGAGCTTACGATATGTGATTTGGATGAACTGATCGAATATCATTACAACAAATTGAAGGTAAAAGCTTACGATATGTGATTTGGATGAAGAAATGATCGAATATCAATATAACAAATGATTGTTCTTTACTGTGAGTTGGTCATTATTTGCTTCATTTGTTGTTTGATATGATAATTGTGTGTAGTTTCCCATTTAAGCTTTCAAATGCTAATAATTGTAATAATGAAGCACAATATGGAAGGCCAACACGATACAAAAATAAAGCATCTAAGATAAAAAATAAACATTATTTAGAATAAAATTTCTAGATAGTCGTTGTGATTTGCAAATATTTCACCTTCAGTTCCCACTTAGGACTTTCTAAAATTAGATGTATGTTTCATGTTATTTGCTTAGTTGTTACTTGGATAGTCTTTGATTGGATGAATGTTGGTTTTTCCCGTTAACTTGGTATGATATGACTATATTACCCTTACTACTTAAATAAAAAATTAAACATTGAATTAATAATCATTAAATGTTGAACTGGCCCATCACACTCAAGCCCATTCTTCTACATACGAGTTGCACTGAATACGCTAGTTCGACGTCTATTCGGGCCACTCTGGTCATACGACATCTTAAAGAATAACCCATGTTATAGCTGATCTCTCTTGTGAGGGCCATGGACACCATTGAGAGCCCTAACTCTTTTAACGAATGCGAGAATTCAACCAAAATTTAACGATTAAGATTTCAAGGGTCTGTGATTTGGGGAAGGTTCTGGTCGTCGGCGCTTTAGAGGTCTGATTCAGGTTTTATGAGTCTGTAATTTGGGGAAAGTTCAGGTCGCCGGAA
Organism: Scalesia atractyloides; assembly: GCA_947069175.1. Classification (NCBI taxonomy): domain Eukaryota; kingdom Viridiplantae; phylum Streptophyta; class Magnoliopsida; order Asterales; family Asteraceae; genus Scalesia; species Scalesia atractyloides. Next base: position 13,269,363 of record CAMTDV010000012.1, on the reverse strand, counting down.
AGAAAACGGGTTGAAGACAATGGCTTTAAACTCATCACCTTCTATATTATGATAACCAAATTCAATCCTAGGTCCATCTTTAATGCACAAGGTCAACTTCTAAAAATCATCCAAACTTACAATATCATTACTAGCAGCCCCCATACCCACACACTTTAATATCCACAATCAACCAGTCAATCATACTAAAACCCCTAATCAACACTCCAAGACCAAACACACCAACATCAAATATCACCTCATTCGTGATTGTTTCAAAAAGAAACTCGTCGATGTTGTTTAGGTCCACACCGACTACCAACATGCTAACTTGTTTTTCCAAAATTTTGAGAAATCACGTTTGATTAGCTAATTTTTGTAAACGACATTATGTTAAAATAGAGTTAATCCACATTGGGAAATAATTTTGTAAATATTTTTCTTAAGAAAATCCAAAAAGATGTATTTAAAATTTTCTAAATTTACTTTTTGAATTTTAGGGAGAGTAAATTCAAATCAGAAAAATGCATCAGGAAATACTTTTTGAAAAACGTTAAAAAGGACAAAATCAAGAGAAAAACAAAAATGAGTTTTCTGATAAGAAAAAGAGAAAATGATAGTACATTAGTGGTCTATTGAAACCTCTTTGAACCTCAAATGAAAAACGATAAGTAGTTCTACTAATGATGTATCGGTAGGCTCACAATCATTTTAAAGTGTGAAGGGCGAAGTAAATAAACAAACTTAAGATCGTGTGGGAACCATTCATTAGCATATGGTCTTGGTACCGAAATTTCGTTTACTTGATTGCCGAGGTTTAGAGATACATGGTTTTTATATTTATCCCTTGGGCTTCATGGTTGTTCTTTTACCGATAAAATGGGACGCAAGTCTAGAACTTCCATGACGTTATACATACGTATACATACTGCATACGACCATCAATAAGTGATTTTATATCACATCTATCATATGAGAGTCAAGTTCGTATCTTTGTTGGTACGATAGTACTAACCTGTTCACGGACTTGCTCTCGTGCCTTGCAACCATCCGAAAATCAAGCTTCTCATAAATAAGTGATTCTATCATATAAGGCTTGTTTTCAATCCAAATAAGTGAGTATCTCACATCTTATACGTCAAAACAGATGATAAATTGTATACTCACCTGTATGCATACCTTGATACGGGAATGTGCCGTGAGTGGATGAACATCGGTCGGTAAGTATAAATAATACATTAAGTGTATCCCCAAGCTATGATTACATCTGATTGTTGAGTTAATGTGGACAACAATACCGATAATTATTATAGGATGCTTCTCTAAATGCTAACTAATTGAACAACAAGTGTGTTTTGGCGTGACCGTACTCTGATACGCTCCTCTTTCACTTGAAATTCGTAAAAGATTGTCTTTAAATATTTATTTATTGCTTTCCGTCTTTACACTTGAAAAATTCAAAAATACCTAAAAAGATTTTAGGTGTGTTTTTATATAAACTTTTTTCTTACTTTTATCTTATTTTTGATGGACCGATGTTAGAACTCGAATCTATCCTACCTAAAACTTAACTGAAAGTCTGAAAACAATCATTCTAACTTTTGTAATCTCATAATGGTCGAAGTTGACAAGATTTTGAAAGTTAAAGGACGAAAAACTGAACAATCTTAAACCTTTCAAAGTGTGTCGGTTGGTAGTTGAACGAGATTTGGTCTCATGTGTGTCATTGGTTAATATTGTTTGAAATCAATACCTGGTGATATTTTCAATTGAAAATTTCTATAAGATTGGTTAAATCCCTAGCTGTTGTTCTCATTACGCATTTAGCTTTGTTTTGTGTGCAGATATGGCATCCAAGCAAGCTAAAGGCACAAAGAACGTGTATGAGGATAAGTTATGGGAGTGATGACACCACATGAATGCAATCAGTGGATCAAGATGATCAATATGCAACTGACCACTCATTATCATCTCAAGGATTCAAATATTTGAAGATTGAATATTCATAAGCTACATTCAAGGGGGAGTTGTTGATACACTTCTTGATTATAACCGGTGACGACTCATGAAGATTCGACAGTGTGTAAAATGAACCATCACAAGCAACATCCAAGGGGGAGTTTATTGATGCATTTATATATGTTGCTAGTGTCAGTTCGGTTCACAACCGACATCGAATGTTCACGACCAACATTGAATGACGATCCTTCGTCGTTCGACTCGAAACACGAGATACAAGTGACAAATATACGATATGGGCCATGGAACACTAGTTGTTTATTATAAGTCTTGGGCCAAAGTGATAATATAAAGGCCCATACAATGAGAATATCACCTTCGTTGGCATGCATGCAAGATAACATGAAGCCTTAGTTGAAAACACTCCACATTCGCATGAAATGGTCCATCTTCGCTTGGTACATGGCACCTTCGCATGAAACTCTACGACCTTCATTAAGACTATGTCTGCTTAGTATATATATATAGCATGTTTGTCATTTGTAAACATAGGTTTGCAAGAACCGTAGGAGAGAGTATCTGTCACACCCCGACCCGCAGCGGATAAGGTGATCGGGGCATGATTGGGTTATCATCAAAGCTCATGACATTTATTAAATGTTTCATATTCATTAATACAAATTAAATGAAAGTTTACAATAGTGATACAACATGATCTAACTAACAATCTAACTCCTTTGTGCTCTTCTAAGGCATATCCTATGTTATCCTTGCTTCAACCTGTTCACCTGTATCATGTGTAAAAAGGTTTTTGGATCAACATAATGTTGGCGAGTGAATCCTATGGAAAACATTTGAGCAATTTATTTAAATTGATTATGAAATATGTGCACAACCAAACATGAGTAAAATTAGATGTAACTCGATCAACAATCATAAGATGTTAAATGAAACACTCATGAATAATAATGGAAACAATTAAAGGCACGCGATGCTCAACTCGTCTCTCACGAGGAACTGAGGGGCCTGATGAATGAATTGCATAAACATGATAATATGAATAACACAACTACAAACAATATAACTCAATGAAAACACACATGAACAATAATGAATTTGAATTGAAGCACGCGATGTTCTACTCGTTTCCCACGAGGAACTGATGGGCTTAATGTATGAGTTTCATGTAATTTGACAAACGGAATATAAATAAATCACAACAATAAATCAATCTAAGATTAAGTCATGATGTGGTATGGCACAAGTTTAAATAAATAAATTAATTAATTCATAACACATGACACACCCCAAAACGTGTAATTTAAAAGGGGGAATTGTAAGATTCACTCACAGTGGGTGCGTTCGGTTGATGATGATGAATGCACGCGAAGTGGTTTTAACCACGAGTGAGATTTAACCTAGATAAATCGCATTATGGTTTGGTGAGTAAACGGATTTTATTAAACTATTTTAGTAGGATTGTTGGGTGAATTTTTGTGAGTTTGAAGCTATTTTCTAATTTTAAAAATGTTATTTTTAAATATTTATAATTGATTTTTAATTAAAATAATTAAATAAAAATAATAAAAATATTTATTTTTTTTCTGCTACAGTTGACCTTGACTTGTTGACTTTGACTGGTCGTTGACCGGTTTGCGGAATATTGTTGTGCGCTCGGTGAGGCTCGAACCCGAGACCTCCCGTACGCGTGCACGCAGCTCTACCAACTGAGCTACGTGTCTAACCCGTCATATATCCGATTTTAATTATATATATACATTAATTAGAATTTAAACAGAAAATCATTTTTATTTTAAAAACAGTTTAAGGCGAAACGGTCATGCACACCACAGGTCTCGAACCCGGGACCTGTGGTTTAATCTAACACACAGTCCACCGCTGGACTGTGTGTTCAACATGTTATATAACTTGATTTTTATTATACTTAAAGACAATTTAAATATTTCCTTTTCTGCCTTATTTAAAAAGAAGAGTTAATTGTCCGAGTCGGTGCTGAGGACCGGACTCGAACTCGTGACCTGTGATATAAACAAACACACAGTCCACCGCTGGACTGTGTGTATAACTTGGTTATTATTCCGGTTATTAATATACTTAACATATAACTAAGGCGACTCCGGTTCAGTAATAAAAAAAAATAGATTTTATTAAGGCAGCGTGTGAGACGGGAATCGAACTCGAGACCTTTGCATAATTAACGTCTTATGTGCACACAGTCCACCGCTGGACTGTGTGTCTAACCCGATTAAAATCATGATTTATAATATACTTATATGATATGGAAGTGCGTCGTCTTCTTCATCAATATTGAACCAGAAACCGGGTCTGACTGGTTCGAGTTTTTATTCAAGTTTCATTAGTGTTTTAGGTTAATTATTGATAAGATAGAAGTGAAAAGGAAAAGAAACTGAGCGGAGAATATACCGACTGAACTCTCTGTTTTCCGGCAGAAACTCCGGCGACAGAATTCACCTCCGGCGACGTGTTCCTTGTAGCAGCTAGTCTCCGAAAAGTTTGGAAAAGGTAAGGGTATCACCGGTATAAGCTTCAGAGGTTCAGAAAAGCTCGGCAATGGGGAAACCGGTTTTCCGGCGACGAACAGGGAAATTCCGGCGAGTGGAATTACGCCGTGAAAAGATGTGATTTTTAGCGAAAAGGTTTGCAGACGATTGTGGTTGAATTTATAGGGAATAATCGAAATGTATTTGGTCTGATTTTGGACTGTGTTCGTTATTTAAATTTTCCGGCGGTTTTGAAAAGTGTCGCGGACTTCAAACATCAGTTATAACCGATATGTGATTAAAGGTTTACGTTATAACGTAAATTGGTGTTAAGACTCGCGAATAATCCGGGATTCCGACGACTGAACCGTTTGGGCGCCGGTTTTGAATTTGTAAAGTCACTATATCAATTAAATGATTCTGTTATTCATCAAACATAACAAGCGGCGCAGTGGTTTGTGTGTGAGAGTTAAGTCACTAGGTGACTCGGTACAGACCCGGGTTCGAAACCCGGCAGATGTATTTTATTTTTATTTTGCGATTTTTGACGGTTTTTCAAAAACTAAATATATATTCCCGTATAATAATTGATTACGGATCGTTTAAAAATATTTTGGGCATTTAATTCGCAACAAAAATTTTGACTGGCTGTTCGGTTGCTAAACGGAGCGGGTTTGGTAAATCCGTTTTTGACGGATGTTACAGTATCCCCTGCTTTTTAGAAATTTCGTCCCGAAATTTAATTAATGATATATTTTGACTATAAGAATGATGATGTTTTGTTTTGTCAGTTGTATGCTCAGAAAAATGAGGGCTTAAGTTTTTGTTCGAGGCGGTAACGTTCCTTGGAAAGGTTAAGTACCTTATTTAGGAATCGCTTTTTGTTGCCTACTGTATGAATATTGATAAACAGGAATGATTCTCTAAAAATGATATCATGCATAAGAGTTTAGGTACGTTTGGGAAAAAATATGGTTATATCCTAAGGCAAAACTTCTAACACTACAATCTACATGGAACATAAATAAAAACACAACAACTGATATCCAAACATGAATGAACACATCAGCAAATATTTGAACATGAATAAACATAACAGCAAATATTCGAACATGAATGAACACATCAGCAATTATTTGAATCCACATTTTGATAGCATATATGTTTGAATGATGGAAGTTTCTCTCTCGTTTATTATGATGAAGAGGTTAGTTTATGTAGAAAATGGAACACGATCCAATCTCTTTAAATAACATGATGATATAAATGTAACACAAATTCCAACCAAGGCAATACTAAATCCTACATGGAACTCCTCATAACCGCCTGATAATACCTCTGATCCTTTGGCAAGAATACTTATATATAGGAAGTACCAGCGGCGTATCCACCATATTCTTGCCAAATTTTCATTAGTTTTATCCACAAATTATGATTGGTTACCCAGAAACTAATAAATCCTACATAGAACTTCTCATAACCATCCGTTAATGCCTCTGATCCTTTGACAAGAATACTTATATATAGGAAGTACCAGCGGCGTATCCACCATATTCTTGTCAAATTTTCATTGGTTTTAACAGTGAATTATGATTAGTCCTATACTCTACAATCAATACAACAAACATAAATTACTGAAATGAAATATATCTGTGCGATCAAGGCTCAATCGAACGGAGCCGATCGTATTGCATGTACTGAAAATAAAATGGATGTGCGCTCAAGGCTCAATCAAACGGAGCCGAACGTATTGAATGTACTGAAATTGAAATTGTGTGCTCAAGGCTCAATCAAACGGAGCCGAACATATTGAATGTACTGAAATTGAAATTGTGTGCTCAAGGCTCAATCAAACGGAGCCGAACATATTGCATGTACTGAATATGAATAACTTAACCACACAAACAGCCTATGCATGGAACCTCTCATAACCGCCTGATAATGCCTCCGATCATTTGACAAGAATACTTATATATAGAAAGTACCATCGGCGTATCCACCATATCCTTGTCAAATTTTCGTTGACTTTATCCGAAAGTTATGGTTAGTTCGATGCGACTCTACTACAAACACCACAACCACAAGATACTGATAATGAAATTGTATGTGCGCTCAAGGCTCAATCAAACGGAGCCGAACGTATTGCATGAACTTGAAATGTAATTTGAACTGTGCACTCAAGGCTCAATCAAACGGAGCCGAGCGTATTGCATGAACTTGAAATGTAAATTGAACTGTGCACTCAAGGCTCAATCAAACGGAGCCGAGCGTATTGCATGAACTTGAAATGTAAATTGAACTGTGCACTCAAGGCTCAATCAAACGGAGCCGAGCGTATTGCATGTATTGAAATGTAATATTACGTAACCGATCAAGGCTCAACAAATGGAGCCGATCGTGCGGGCACGCCAAGATCAACCACATAATAAAATGGGGATCCAACTCAACCTCGATGGATGGGGAGCCACGGCCTCGGCAAAATCGTATACTGAAAACAATATATAATATATAATATACCATAATTACTCTAACAGTCTACACATGTGATAAAGAAAACATAAGACTAAACAACAGGAGTTGAATCTGGATCTTCGGCGAAAAGAACTAGCTGAGTATCTTCGTTTGGGCCGTCATTATCTTCGACAGGGTTGGCGTTGATATTGAAGACTCTTCCTCTTGCTGGTGGCATAGTGGTTGGGTTTTCTTGGTTTACTTGGTTAACTGGGTTTGATTGGGCTTGAGTGTTGATAACGTTTACCAATTGAGGGCATGTGTTTCTAAAGTGGGTAGGGTCGCCACAATTGAAGCAAGCTCGAGCATATGGGAACATGGGGTGTTGGGGTTGGTGATAAGTTTGGGCCATGTTTTGAGTAGGGGAAAAGGTTTGGTCTTGAAAGGTGCGACAAACATTGCTCAAATGACCATAACGTCCACAAGTTGTACATAGCCGGCAAGGTAAAGTAAAGGGATGGTGATAAAAACAGTTGTTGCATCGAGGGTGAGGTCCAAGATATGGTTTCTTATTTGGGTAAGCTGAGTTGGGTGCCACTTGGGTGATTGGGACAGCTCGGATGGGTATAGCGTGAAAAATTGGTTGATTTCGTTGGGTGGCAGCGAAAAGTCGCCCGACTCTTCTTCTCTTAGGTTTGGGTTGAGAAGGGGATTCGGGTTGAGAAGGGGATTCGGTTTGAGAAGGGGATTCGGAGGTTTCAGTCGATTCTTTATCCTTCTTCTTCTCCTCCTTGAAGTCTTTGTTTCGGATTCGGTTCTCGGTGAGCTCTGTTGCTAGCTCCATTGCTGCTTCCAAAGTTGCAGGCTTGGTACTTATCACAGGGTCTTGAATCTTTGACGGAAGACCACGAATGTAGTGCTCGATCAAACGGTAGAGGGGAGTAAACATGTTGGGAACCATTTGATGTAATTCGAGGAACCTTTTGTTGTAGGTGATGTGGTCTCCTTCCACTTGCTTCAATGAGTAAAATTCATCTTCTAGCTTCTTGATTTCGCTCCTTGGGCAAAATCGTCTGGTCATGATTTCCTTCAATTCGTTCCAAGTTAAGGACATAGCATCTTCAACTCCTCGCTTGGCCTTCTCTGTGTTCCACCAAGTAAGTGCTATCCCATATAGTCGACCGGTAGCATAACGCACTTTGCGATCATCAGGGCAATCGCAATTTAGAAAAGTATTCTCCATTTCTTCAAACCAATGGAGGAGTGCGGTGACACCTTCAGTCCCTTTATATTTCGGAGGGTCGCATGATTTGAAATGCTTGTAGGTGCATTTAGTGGTGTTTGGGGAGGAGTTGAAAATGTTTTGGTTTGCTTGGTTGACAGGATTATTGGTAAGTGCTTGTTGAACTTGGATTACAATATTGGGTATTACAGCAGCCATTTGTTGAGCGATTAAGGTAGCCATGCGTTCGCGGGCTTTTCTTGCTCTCGTCTTCCTACGGGCGAGGTTAGAAGACATCTACAATGAATACATGACAAGGGTATGAGTTGGATGCTTTTGAGATCGTGGGTCGCATTCAAGAATGAACATTCATAAAATAATTATACAAAAATACTACATCCATAGGATGTCTTTGGCTTTGCTCGCTGTTAGGCCCGTCATGCCGCCATACTTTACCTTATGTAATCATGTGGGCCCCCATGAATTACCGGTTTTTCATATGGTTCGCACGGTTTCTGCCTGGTTGCGTACACAAAACCCGGTGAAAATCGAGAAATATGTATACAACGTGTGATGTTCGGAATGTGTCCAGGTGTAGACACGATGACACCTCAAAGTAGGTTAGTTCGAACGACGTTTGGTGTGGCATGCTTTGGCCTAATAGGTCCTTCGTACTCTCATCGTTGGTCCCCAGGTAGGCAAACTGGTCCGTTATATTGGATTTATACGAATGCCAGCCTAGACAGGACGTTCCGACTACCGGTACTTGTACCCTTCCAGTTACTACATGCCCGTCGCAGAACTTACTTTGATGAGAATTGAAAATTGCATAAAATCTTTGGATAATGAGAATATGAAAATAAATTGAATACATGAACATCGATATATGTATAATGAATATGTATATATGTATAATGAACATGTATATGAGCATGTATGTTTGACTGAAATGTAAACAAATATGAAACAAATAAATATCACAAGTTTGTATGTAACCACCTAATCAATTTAAAATTTAGGCAGACTATAGTATAGGCTCTAAGGGTCTAATAACCTATCCTATATCCCTATAGTCATGGCTCTGATACCAATCTGTCACACCCCGACCCGCAGCGGATAAGGTGATCGGGGCATGATTGGGTTATCATCAAAGCTCATGACATTTATTAAATGTTTCATATTCATTAATACAAATTAAATGAAAGTTTACAATAGTGATACAACATGATCTAACTAACAATCTAACTCCTTTGTGCTCTTCTAAGGCATATCCTATGTTATCCTTGCTTCAACCTGTTCACCTGTATCATGTGTAAAAAGGTTTTTGGATCAACATAATGTTGGCGAGTGAATCCTATGGAAAACATTTGAGCAATTTATTTAAATTGATTATGAAATATGTGCACAACCAAACATGAGTAAAATTAGATGTAACTCGATCAACAATCATAAGATGTTAAATGAAACACTCATGAATAATAATGGAAACAATTAAAGGCACGCGATGCTCAACTCGTCTCTCACGAGGAACTGAGGGGCCTGATGAATGAATTGCATAAACATGATAATATGAATAACACAACTACAAACAATATAACTCAATGAAAACACACATGAACAATAATGAATTTGAATTGAAGCACGCGATGTTCTACTCGTTTCCCACGAGGAACTGATGGGCTTAATGTATGAGTTTCATGTAATTTGACAAACGGAATATAAATAAATCACAACAATAAATCAATCTAAGATTAAGTCATGATGTGGTATGGCACAAGTTTAAATAAATAAATTAATTAATTCATAACACATGACACACCCCAAAACGTGTAATTTAAAAGGGGGAATTGTAAGATTCACTCACAGTGGGTGCGTTCGGTTGATGATGATGAATGCACGCGAAGTGGTTTTAACCACGAGTGAGATTTAACCTAGATAAATCGCATTATGGTTTGGTGAGTAAACGGATTTTATTAAACTATTTTAGTAGGATTGTTGGGTGAATTTTTGTGAGTTTGAAGCTATTTTCTAATTTTAAAAATGTTATTTTTAAATATTTATAATTGATTTTTAATTAAAATAATTAAATAAAAATAATAAAAATATTTATTTTTTTTCTGCTACAGTTGACCTTGACTTGTTGACTTTGACTGGTCGTTGACCGGTTTGCGGAATATTGTTGTGCGCTCGGTGAGGCTCGAACCCGAGACCTCCCGTACGCGTGCACGCAGCTCTACCAACTGAGCTACGTGTCTAACCCGTCATATATCCGATTTTAATTATATATATACATTAATTAGAATTTAAACAGAAAATCATTTTTATTTTAAAAACAGTTTAAGGCGAAACGGTCATGCACACCACAGGTCTCGAACCCGGGACCTGTGGTTTAATCTAACACACAGTCCACCGCTGGACTGTGTGTTCAACATGTTATATAACTTGATTTTTATTATACTTAAAGACAATTTAAATATTTCCTTTTCTGCCTTATTTAAAAAGAAGAGTTAATTGTCCGAGTCGGTGCTGAGGACCGGACTCGAACTCGTGACCTGTGATATAAACAAACACACAGTCCACCGCTGGACTGTGTGTATAACTTGGTTATTATTCCGGTTATTAATATACTTAACATATAACTAAGGCGACTCCGGTTCAGTAATAAAAAAAAAATAGATTTTATTAAGGCAGCGTGTGAGACGGGAATCGAACTCGAGACCTTTGCATAATTAACGTCTTATGTGCACACAGTCCACCGCTGGACTGTGTGTCTAACCCGATTAAAATCATGATTTATAATATACTTATATGATATGGAAGTGCGTCGTCTTCTTCATCAATATTGAACCAGAAACCGGGTCTGACTGGTTCGAGTTTTTATTCAAGTTTCATTAGTGTTTTAGGTTAATTATTGATAAGATAGAAGTGAAAAGGAAAAGAAACTGAGCGGAGAATATACCGACTGAACTCTCTGTTTTCCGGCAGAAACTCCGGCGACAGAATTCACCTCCGGCGACGTGTTCCTTGTAGCAGCTAGTCTCCGAAAAGTTTGGAAAAGGTAAGGGTATCACCGGTATAAGCTTCAGAGGTTCAGAAAAGCTCGGCAATGGGGAAACCGGTTTTCCGGCGACGAACAGGGAAATTCCGGCGAGTGGAATTACGCCGTGAAAAGATGTGATTTTTAGCGAAAAGGTTTGCAGACGATTGTGGTTGAATTTATAGGGAATAATCGAAATGTATTTGGTCTGATTTTGGACTGTGTTCGTTATTTAAATTTTCCGGCGGTTTTGAAAAGTGTCGCGGACTTCAAACATCAGTTATAACCGATATGTGATTAAAGGTTTACGTTATAACGTAAATTGGTGTTAAGACTCGCGAATAATCCGGGATTCCGACGACTGAACCGTTTGGGCGCCGGTTTTGAATTTGTAAAGTCACTATATCAATTAAATGATTCTGTTATTCATCAAACATAACAAGCGGCGCAGTGGTTTGTGTGTGAGAGTTAAGTCACTAGGTGACTCGGTACAGACCCGGGTTCGAAACCCGGCAGATGTATTTTATTTTTATTTTGCGATTTTTGACGGTTTTTCAAAAACTAAATATATATTCCCGTATAATAATTGATTACGGATCGTTTAAAAATATTTTGGGCATTTAATTCGCAACGAAAATTTTGACTGGCTGTTCGGTTGCTAAACGGAGCGGGTTTGGTAAATCCGTTTTTGACGGATGTTACAGTATCAGAGTGTAATTATTGTATAATCTTGTACCGAAACTCTGTCAATTTGAATACACGAACCTATTAATCGTTAATTCATTGTTATTCATTACATTATCTCCCACGGTTGTGACGTAACTTGGATTCCACACTCGTTACGTCATTTGAAACAAGAAATTACTGTGTTCGACGATCAGTATCGGAACCTACAATATGACCGTTGAATTTAACAAACAATATTTTAAAGTCTTTAAATACCATCCATTTTTAACAAACAATTTTACAATTCTCTCTGCCATTTTTCACACAACAATTCTACAACTCTTTCATTTTACAAATGACAAGGAAACACTTGGCGGATGAAGAAGACATAGCTTTGGTTACGGTTTATGTAACATTTGTCAAAAACGGGTTTTCCAAACCCGCTTCGTTTGTAATCGAATATCAAGTTATAAATGTTTCGTTGCGTATTTATGTTTATTTTAATTTTAAACGACGCATAATTAATAAACAAATTAGAATTTAAAAACTATAATTAATAAAAAGTGAAAATAAAATAAATAAAAAAGAAAACCGGCTGCCGGGATTCGAACCCGGGTCAGCCGGGTGAGTCAAAGCCTTAACTCGCCCACATATAACCACTCCGCCACTTGATGTTTTTGTAAGTTCTAGGAATCAATTAAAAGAAAACTTCACTCAGGAATCAACCTGTTTACGCCAACTGAAACCGTAATCGGCTTCCTAACGTCCAAGACGTTTGAGTGATCGCGGAATTCTGATTATAACCGATAAACCGACACTTTCAATCAATTCAGTCTTGAATTAACTTGAATTCTGGTGATGTTCGGTTTTTATAACCGAAGATATTCATTTCCTGAATTACTCCAACTATAGCTTTCTCTCTCGACTCAAAATCATCCGCAGAACCTTCAATTTCACTTTCGCTCTATTTTCAGTTCGTCGGAAAAGCTTTTTGAACTCGCCGGACTTTCGCCGGAAAACCGTGTCTTCCATTAAAACAGTAAGTTTCTCAATTCTTCTATCTTCTATCAGTTGTTAAGCTTTTGCTAACTCACCCTTCAATCAGACCAGTTCCAGGCGACGATATCGGATAATCATCACTCGCCGGAAAATTTCTGAGAATTTCTAGAACTCGCTGTGAAACGGTATAAACCTTTAAACATTCTGATAACTCTTGTTCAGTACTTCAATTCCACATCTAGCTAATCAAAATTGTTAATTGGTCCGCTCAGACAAAATCCATAAAAACAGAGCCAACGACTTCGCCGGAATTATGAGAAAGATCATTTCTCCGGTATGTTTACTTCCAAAATCTTCCCTGCCATTTCATTTTAATCATTTGAATGTTTGTCAATCGAATTAAACAAGAAACAGTAGGGTAATCGTTGTCTGTGATATTGTAACGAAGAAGACGAAGTTAGTTGGTATATAAGTTTAATATAATTTGGATTATAACTCGGGTTAGACACACAGTCCAGCGGTGGACTGTGTGCACACATTAATCACACGCCGCGAGTTCGATCCTTGACACAATTGTATGCTCTGTAAAAAAAATGTTTTCCTTTTTAACTGAACCGGATTAATTCAAGGAAGATGTTAAGTATAATAAAAATCGGTATATTAACCAGGTTAGACACACAGTCCAGCGGTGGACTGTGTGCAACACTAACCCACAGGTCTCGGGTTCGAGACCTGTTACACACTCCGGTTCGATGATTAAAACCCTTTTTGAAAATAAAAGAATTTTGAATAAACTAAAACAGTATATAAATATAATTAAAAACATAATTATTTCGGGTTAGACACGTAGCTCCGTTGGTAGAGCTGCATGCACGCGTACGGGAGGTCTCGGGTTCGAGCCTTACCCGGCGCACACTTACACACTAGCGAACCGGTCAAACAGTCAACAGTCCCGGTCAACGGTCAATAGTCAACGCAAAAGTCAACAATTTTTTTTATATTTTTATTTATTTATTTAATTTAAAAATCAATTAAAAATACTTAAAAATAATGTTTTAAAAGTTAGAAACTAGCCTTAAACTTACAAAAATATATCTAAAAATCCTATTAAAATTATTAATAAAATCCACTCATTTACCATACCTTTTCGTTATTATTTAGGTTAGTTATTTCCCGTCGATCAATCTTCTAAACTCGTGCGCATTTCATCATCTTCAACCAAACGCACCCAATGTGAGTGATACAAATTCCCCGTTTTAATCACGTTTTTAGGGTGTATCTTGTGTCTTATCATTTATTATATTTAAACCATTGTGCATCCATCATATCCATGAACAAATGTGTATTCAACATGTATCAACTGTTTGTGTGGTTATTGTTAAGATTAAATTATCATTTTCAGTACATACATTATCATAGGCCGCCGCTCCCCATTACATTATGAGCGTTGAGCTGTTCCCCATTACATTATGAGCGTGAACCAGGCGTTGCCAACATACGATCGGCTCCATTTGATTGAGCCTTGATCGCACAGACATTTATCATAGGCCGTCCGTTCCCCATTACATTATGAGCGTGAACGTGACGTTGCCAACATATACAGTTTCATTCATGTTATATATTCATGCAAGTTGGTTTGTTATTGTATGTTATTGTTTGTTGTTGTTATTGTTATTGTATGATTTAATTACATTTGCTCACATATGATTATTGCACAATTTTCCATGATAAAGATAACAAGAGATCAATTAATAAATGCTTTTCTAACAAGGTTCACTCGCCAACTTATGTTGACCAAAAAACCCCCATTTTTACACATGATACAGGTGATCCAGCTGCAGCAAGAAACACATAGGATTGGCTTAGAAGAATAAACTGGTTTAGACCTTGGATTGCTTAGTTGATTATCTTTCTTTGTATTTGTATGAACATGTTTGGAATACTGAGGATGTAAATTTTGAATTTAATAAATATGAAACATATTAGTAAATATCATGAGCTTTGGTGATAACCCAATTATGCCCCGACTCTTATTCCGCTGCGGGTCGGGGTGTGACAGTTTAGGTGAGTGTCCAAGAAGAAATGTTGCCTCCTATATCGAGGTCGTTTTGGACTGCCACCTTCGAACAATTCCGACAACATTTGGGTCATCGGACCAACCGCACCGTTGATGATTTTTTTGGTTTAGGGACATCCACGCAGAGTTGACAAGATTTAATCACATCTTCAACGAGCTGATGAATGACGAGAGTGGGCTAACGGAGGAGGAAGCGATTAAAGTGGCAAATTTTTGAAAACCAAAAAATTATGCACGTTTCAGCATAGCAAATTATGAGAAACCATGTCTAATATAATTTAAGTTTTTTTTAATTTATTTTTGCATTTTTATTTAGATTAAATATTTTTATTTGAATTATGTATTTATATTTAAATAAGTATTTTTACTTGAATGATATATTTTGCATTCAAATTTTGGGTCAAAATCTCGGACGACCCCGCACAATGTGAGGAAAGCTGGAAAAAGAGTTAATGTGTCGCTAATGTGTCACACAGGGAAAACGAGAAGGATTGGGACGACTCCTTCCTCCCTTACACACTTAATCTTAGGTTTGGGTCTCTTTTTGGTCGAACATACATGCACACCTTTTAATTTAAGGAGGATTGAGTTTGTAGGGATTTATTTTACATCAATCTTTTCCTATTTTAATATAAGAAATGGCAAGAAAAGTTTCTCATAAAACCGGCCTTGTTTTGCTTGGATTAGGATGGAGAATGACACATTTACTTGTTTTACTTGGATTAGGATGGAGAACGACACATTTACTGATAAGAACTTTTAGCGATAAGTGTATATACATATCTACGTATATACACATGAATGCATGCATTCATATATACACACAACATGTCTTATTATTAATGAAAAGTCGGTTCAACTAAGATTTTTTCGCACACAAGTAACAAAAAAATGGAACTCTTATAGAAGATTTTCGGCCTTTAGTGGCAAAAAACACGTCATTGTATGTCATGATTTGTTTATTAGGTTTTGACCATTTTTGGTTTCGGACCGTTTATGGCAACCTATAATATCTTCTGCTTATCTCTTTCCCTGCCCATGGTTTTATAGCCTAGTGGCATCTTTGTAACACCTTGTAAAATCGTGTCCAATAGTATAGTGACACGTGTTGTATTTTTAAATATAGTGTGTTAAAGACCAATAAGGACTAAAGGCGTCAACATGCTCAATCTGAGCCTCTGAGTGACGATTCGATATCAACATCCATAAATAACAGCCTCTGAGTGATTGATATGTCAACATGCTTAAATCATTAGCCTCTGAGTAACTGATATGTCAACATGCTTGAAATTTGGCCTCGAATGACTGACATGTCAACATGCCCAGCCTCTGAGTGACATCGGGATCAACATGCTTATCATAAGCCTCTGAGTGATCCTTTGTGAAGTCCTAAACTCTCATACGTGCCATTTGTTGGACGAGAGAGTTCAATTTTTGTAAATATGTGAAAGTTGGATAATGGAGGGATTAAAAGTGTCAACATGTTAATTTATACCTCTGAGTGACCTTTTAACGAACCGAGAGCTCGACAATGTCCGGGCATAATCCCGGGTATGCCAAGTATTGGCTACGGAGGGCTAAAAGTGCCAAAAAGGTGGTTAAAAAGGTTTTTAAAAGCTTTAATAAGTTAAGGGGTTAAAAGTGTCAAACTTTGAAACTGGCCAAAGGTCAGTCGCGGGCCGCGATAGACCAGGCCTGGGTCTCTCGCGAGGCGCGAGAACATGTCGGCTGCAGAAAGTTTTGTTTGGCAGCCAAACAAAGCTCCAAAACCATTTAATTCGAAACCATGGAATTGTTATCAGCTATGCCACGTTTTGGGACACTTGTAAGCTTCTTCTTACACCCCTAAACACCTGGCTTCACCTCCTTTGAGTTCTCCAACTATAAATAGGTGATCAAGTTCACCATTTGAACTTGCACCTTTCTAAATCATAACTCTTCTCCCTCCTCTGGAAGTTCCTACCCGAAAGGAGCATCCAACTTAGTTCTCTTGCATTCTAGGAACCTTTTGTAAGTGTTCCTTGCTCTTGCGTTTTCGTTTATAGGCTTTTATAGCCAAAAGTCAAGCGTTTTACGAAAAACGCTTTGACTTTTGGTTAAGACCATTATGGTCCAGCCATTGTTCGAAATGAACATGGCTAAGTGATCATAATAAGGTAGGTGTTAGTCCCTATAAAGGGCACCTCCTGAAGATCATGTTTGCTAGACCAATTGACGGGTCAAAGTTATGAAAATAAAAAGTCAAATAGGCCATTTTTCGGAAAAATTCATAAACTAATCTTAAATATGTTATGAAACCTGTTTTGACACTTAAACAAATTGGTAATAATTATTAGAACATGTAAGAATATGTCCGGCTCGTCAATTTCAGTTCTAGGATCGGTTCGCAACCGAAAGTCGCGAAGTTTGACTTCTGCTTTGACTTTCGATTCCGACCCGATTTAGCTTAGTTACCTACTGATCTAAAGTTGCATTATGATCAAATATAATGTAGCATAACCCTCTGAGGTTTTATTACACGATCATAATTAAATCCAAGTTTATGCGCAAGTTCCATAATTATGCCATCTTTGACCAAAATGTCCTTTCTACATAAAACAAGGTTTTAAATGGTAATGAACTTGAAAATGAGTTTCCTACTGATGTAATATTATAAGTATGATTATTTGGGATGTCAAACCAAGTTATATACTGAGTTTTCAAATAAGTCCTTAAACTATGTCGATAAATGACTGTTTTAGCCCTTGTGGCTTATAAAATGATTTTAATCAAATCTTTTCAAGGTAAATCATTTACCTACAGATATATTATATTAAATAACATGTTTTAAACATTTTAATCTGACCTTAATGTCAGTTTTCGTAAACATCGCTTAAAAACGTCATTTTACGACATAAGCGTCGTTTCGGCGCATATTATGGTTTTAAACCATATTATTGACCAAGACTTAATACAAACTGATTTTAAACTTATTTTAAACATATTTACAGTAGGTACATGTTACAATTTCAGAATCCCAAATAAATTATAAACCATGTGTAAAATGACCAAAATGCCCTTCGGTGCATAGTTTGGTCATAAAAGATAATTTACACATATAATTGACATCCTACTGATATTATATCATAAATAAAGTATTTTTTCAGAATACTTATGACTATAACATTAAATTATATTTAAGTTCCTTTATTACGGTATAAAATTACCAAAATACCCTTATGAGGCATAATATGTTTTGAAACCTTAACGGGCATACAAGTTTATATCCTACTGATATCTTAATTTATTTAAAGTATAATGTCATATATAACTTGTTCATGACTTATCCGGTTACCCGATATTGCTATTATGCGCACAGTTACGTATATGTAACTATTTTACGGAATTTAACCGTAACGGGTTTAACCTTGTCATTTTAGTTTCAAAATCCAGAATGTTTATAGTTTACCCATATTATACAAGTCAAGTACTTGTCGGGTTTAAACTACATTCTATCAGATCATCGTTTAATCAAGCATTATACGTAATGATCATGTACACTATTCGGTTTATAAGACCGTTAGTATTTAATTGGCTAGCTTATGCCATAATCCAGACTAGAGCCTTGCCGGTAGATGCTATCTGCACTTGGTACTTTTGTATACGGCTGAGTTATTTAAAAATAAAGAAGAAGACTAGCTCAGGTAAATACTCTCGACTTATTTTCCCTATACGGGCTTGGGATACGGTGAATTATTACCGCATGGTCCAAAATGGGGTCAATCGAATGCCCGCTTGTGGCTAGTAAACCGCATATTTCGTTGAAATCAGTTTTGTTTGATAACTTAAACACTGGGGGTTAACTTACCATGTCCTGGATATCCTGGGCTCAATACATTAGTTATTGGCCACGACCTTAGCACGGGGTGTAGGCATACACCTTTTGATGCTCATATGCAATGTTCCCAAGACGTTGGGGATGACTCCTTCGTGAGTCCTGAGTGGTGTGTATTTAATCATGTCGCGGTTTCTGTACTGGGCCCTGTATGTATTGACAAACATGTGAATCTGATACAAGGTTGCAAGGTCAACTTTCCCAAGTTAATAAAAGATTTTGTGTCGTTTGCACTTAAAAACTATTTTAAAGTTTTCAAAATGAGTCAGTTGCTGACGTATCGTCCAAAGGCTAAAGTGCAGGTACAATACGAAATAGGCCGGAAGCTGCTCGGTAGTGAATAAGAGGATCTTGCAAATCCTTAGATCTGCCTAAAGTCTGTTTTATATTCTTTCTTGTACATTTTATGATCCGCCTGTGGATCTTCTATTACGAGCCTGTATATTATTTTGTATTTTCGAACATTCGGTTTGTAATAGTAATTTTACTCCAAGACTTCCGCTGTGCCATGTTTAATTGACAATGATGTTATCAACTTACGTCACGATACTCCCCACCCGGGCCCCCGGTGTATGGATTTCGGGTTGGAAATCCGGGGCGTGACAGGGTTGGTATCAGAGCCAACGTTTGAGAGAATTAAACACTAGCCTTTTGTGTTTAGTCTTAAACTTACACGAGCACATTCCTTAGACTTCCGAGTCTAGGAATTGACCTAGGATTACTCATTTCATTATTAAGTTATTAGTATTGTTTTTAAATTGATTTCTAACAGGAAAATGCCGCCACGTGTACGAGGACAAAGTGGACGAGGAAAAGGTCCAATGAGAGGAGGACCATCGGGACGCATTCCCCCTCAACCTCATAATACATATGCTTACCAAGAATCAGGAGATTCATCTCCTTGGCAACCAGCGAGACGTTCCGTCTCTAATATACATTCACCCTCACATTCCCAAAATTCTTACCACTCATATCATTCACATCATTCTCACCATTCCCATTCTCATCACTCCTACCATGAGGAATTTAACCCCAACCATTATCTTAACATGCCTCCAGCCGATCAAAATCAGTTGGACCAGCCATACCCTTTGGACGAGGACTCCGACCCGGAGATGCCACCGTCGGGATCAAATATGCATCCCATTGAAATTTCGAGCGATTCAAACTCTTATGCTGGATCGCCCTACCAAGGTCCTATTGAGTGGGACCAATACTGGAACCAATTTACCTTCGCCCACACTCCTTCCCACCACTCTCAACCACATCATGTTCAAGAAGATGTCCACATGGAACCCGTGGACCAACCTCAACCACCACATGAACCACCAAGAAGAAAGCGTGGAGCACGTATGTCGGTACGTGCCGGACAAAGGTTAGGATCGCTGCCACCTTTGCCCAATTCTTACCCCACAATCCAAGAGGACCCATAAATGGGTAGACCCTCTAATGTTCCACCTATAGTGGAACCAACACCAACACCTGCTGTTCAACCACCACCATCGGGTTATACTAACCCAATCCCCACATATCCAGACACGTCTAGATATGATCCTTTTAACCCGTCTAAACCGGTAGACTATCAAGCATGGTCGCAAGACCCCTACATGCAGGCGGTTATGCACAACGCGCTTTACCCGTCTCCTTTCCCACCTACCTATCCACCGACTGGATATTCAACTTATGGGTACCAGTATCCGGTCATGCCACAACCACATCCACAACCTCCGCCACCACTAGAGGACATTAATGAGGCCTTAGAACGGATGAAAGAGATGCAGCAGCAGGCGCAGAGAAACAGAGAAGAAGACGAATAAGTTTTTCAAGAAACTCTCCAAGTTGGTCAAGGGAAAGAAGGACGAGTGAAGTCTTTTCTAATTATATATAGTCCCTGCAAGGACATTGTTATTTCTTTTAGTCCCTGTGTGGACATGTTTAATTCCTTTAAGTCCTTGCATGGACAATTTATTTCATTTTTCTAGTATTGTAATTTCTAAATTGAAATTTAATGAAGTATTTTGGAATTATATATATATATATATATATATATATATATTCATCCTCTTGAAAACGAGCGTCTCGATTTTACTCGAAATTATAATTCCAAAAGATCTTAATGGTTTTGATTTGCCGAGTGGCACAGACCACATATTTGGCCAAATATATATATGATAGTTAAGAACGGAAGGGTCTTCTATCATGATAGTTAAGGGAAGTTATCCTCCTATCTAGAGGTGGTGGACTAAGTTCAAGCCTCCAAGTCATTAAGGTTAATGCGACCGGGACTATTAATCAACCATTAAGGTCCTCTTATGTTAACATTCAAGTAATGTGCATACTCATGGTTGTGTGACTTGAGGAATCACGCTAACTTCCAAGGTAATGGACTTTGTCCTAACCCTAAATAAGCCCTTGTGATCTGTTTGATCCCGACTATATAAGCCCTTTTGATCTGTTTGATCCCGGCTAAATAGCCCTTGTGATCTGTTTGATCCCGGCTAAATATCATCAGTGCGATGATAAAAAAACCATCCATTAGAGATATATTTTATATAGCCCTTGTGATCTGTTTGATCCCAGCTAAATAAGCCCTTGCGATCTGTTTGATCCCGGCTAAAATAGCCCTTGTGATCTGTTCGATCCCGGCTAATATCACCAGTGCGGTGATAAAACATCCATTAGTGATATATTACCCTTTCAGGTTATGAACTATTCTATAAAGCCCATGTGATCTATTTGATCCCGGTTAATATTATCAGTGCAATGATAAATGAAACATCGAATAGTGATGTATTGCCCTTATGGCTATAGCCTACGTGATCTATTCTGATCCCGGCTAATATCACCAATGCGGTGATAAAACATCCATTAGTGATGTATTACCCTTTCGGGTTATGATCTATTCTATAAAGCCCATGTGATCTATTTGATCCCGGCTAATATTATCAGTGCAATGATAAATTGTGATGTATTGCCCTTATGGCTATAGCCTATGTGATCTATTCTGATCCCGGCTAATACCACCAGTGCGGTGATTAAACATCCATTAGTGATGTAGTGCCTATGTGCCCTATTATATGTCCATTAGTGACAGGCCTATGTGCCATATTTTATGTCCATTAGTGACGGGCCTTTGTGCCATACTTGATGTCCTTCGTGACAAGCCTATGTGCTATATATGTAATTGTCAAATATGACAATGATAGTTGTGACATTGCGATCCCCTGTCTAGTAATAAATGGACTATGTCCATATTTTAATTTGCCTATCATGGTCCTATTAAGACCTAGGCCAAATTATAGTTATACAAAGCTTGAGAGTTGTGATGTTAATCACACTAGTGTAGACCATGGACTTTCTTATATGCAATGTTTAAAAGCGATATGGTTATTATAACATGGCTAAGAGAAATTTTATTTGGTATATAGAACCAAAGCTTTGCAGAATGGCTAATTCTAATGAGGCACAAAGTAGCCATCGGAACGTCAAAGACGCCGAAAATATAGCCATAGATAATAATGACTTCCAAGCACGCATTGATGCGGCTGTAGAAAAGGCCATGGGTAAGGCCAAAGAGAAATTAAGAGAGTCGAGTGCTACTCGGTCTAAGCCATTATCAATTCCACCATCCTCAGCTCATAAGGAGAGCTCTGTTCACTCATCAATTGCGAAGAGTGAACCTAAGAGGATAGACTATGCTGATAGGTCCCGTTCTTCTAAGGACGGATGCACCTACAAGTACTTTGTCTCCTGTAAACCCCGAGACTTTAATGGGGAAAAAGGAGCCGTAGAAGCCCTAAAGTGGCTGGACGAGATGGAGACCATAGTAGACATCAGCGGCTGTGCTGATAAGGATGTGGCAAGTACGTATCACAATCCTTCAAGGGCGATGCCCTAATATGGTGGAAGGCCATGATCCAGTCTACAGGTAAAGTATACATGTATAATCTGGGATGGTCCAAGTTTGTGGACCTTATTAAGGAAACCTACTGCCCACCACATGAGGTGGAGAAAAGAGAGACAGACTTCTTATCTCTATCAATGAAAAACCTAGACTGTCGGAAATATGTTTCTGATTTCAATTCCCTATCTAGGTTAGTTTCCTATTTAATTACCCCCTGAATCCAAACGCGTTGCGCGTTTTATTAATGGGTTAGCGCCCAAAATAAAGGGCATGGTAAAGGCTGCTCAGCCTAATACCTATAGGTCTGCTGTAGACCTATCTCTCTCTCTCACCCTTGACCTTGTGAGACAAAATTTAGTTAAGTCTGAAACTGACGGAAATAGGAAGAGGGAAGACGACAACTCCCATAAGTTTAATAAGAAAAATAAAGGGAGATTTGGGTTCAAAGGGTACCAAGGCAAGTCGGCTATAATGCCATTTTGCAAGACTTGCAACCGCAAACACTAGGGACAGTGTAATTCTGATTTTCAAGTTAGACCTTGTGGTATTTGTAAAAGGAGAGGGCATAAGACCCTAGATTGTAAAGATCTTAAGGATGCTGTATGCTATATGTCACACCCCGACCCGCAGCGGAATAAAAGTCGGGGCATAATTGGGTTATCACCAAAGCTCATGATATTTACTAAGATGTTTCATATTTATTAAATTCAAATTACAAACTTAAATATCCAAAAACAAAATCCGTACAATTACAAAGGAAAATGAAACTATATATTTATTCCAAAGCATTAACTTGTTTATTCTTCTAGGCCATCCTAAGTGTTTCTTGTCTCAGCTGGATCACCTGTATCATGTGTAAAACAGGGGAGATTTTGGGTCAACAAAAGTTGGCGAGTGAACCTTGATAAAACATTTTAACTAATTTCTTGTTTTATTTATTAAAGAAAATTCATGCATTAATCACATGTGAGCAAACATATATATGTAAATAATCACAAACCACTTTGGATGAGTATATGACATGAATGATGATGTATTTGAGATCAAGGCTCAATCAAACGGAGCCAATCTAATGAGGCTCCTGATGCTCAACCCGTATCCCACGGGGAACTGATGGGCCTAATGAAATGCGTGCACTGAAATGATAAATTCAATCTACATATAATTCACACAACAATCAATACACATTTGATCACGCATATGATGTATGCACAAGTGTTTAAATAAAATAAAAGAATAGTACGACACATGATACACCCCAAAACATGATTAAAACGGGGAATTGGTAGAGGTTCACTCACTGTGTGTGCGTTCCTTGATAATGATGAATGCGCACGAATTTATGATTCACCCGACGAGGGAAAACTAACCTAAATAATAACGAAACAATTCGATAAATAAATAATTTTATTTGAGATTAATATTTTTAATTAGTGCTCTTAATGAGATTTTTAGATTTATTTTTATGAGTTTATTGCAAATTTTTAACCTTAGGAATCTTATTTTTAAGTATTTTTAAATAATTTTTCAATTTTAATAAGAAAAAATAAGAAAACAGATTTTTAAAAAATATGTTCACCTTGTCAGGTCTGACCGGGTCTGACCGGTCGGATAGCATGAAATTCAGGCGGCGAGTGAGGTTCGAACCCGTGACCTCCCGTATACGTGCACGCAGCTCTACCAACTGGGCTACGTGTCTAACCCGAAATATTCTCTGTTTTAATTATATATATATATACTAACTAGCTTTAACCTTATTTAGTTTTTATTAAAAAGGATTTAATATGGCCGAATCTGGTTACAGAACCCGGACTCGAACTCGGGATCTATGGTTCGAGTGCACACAGCCCAACCAGTTGGGCTGTGTGTCTAATCTGCATAAACACTGGATTATATTCATTATATATATATACTGTGAATTGATCTGAATAAGTTTAAAAAGTGTTGGCTTTATTTCAGAAAATCGAAAACATGTGCGACTCGAACTCGGGACGTGTGCTTTGTAATTGCACACAGTCCACCGCTAGACTGTGTGTCTAACCCGGTTAAATACCCGTTTTTATTTATATTTAAATATTAACTTAACTTCGTCTTCTTCACCATTCAACAATCCCGACCATGATTCCGACTGAATAAACTGATTAAACAGTTTTGATTACTGTTTTGAGCTAATAATTTACTAATCAAGAGATAGCAAGGAGGTTTAGATAATTACCGTTTTGGAGAACGACTATGGTTTTCTGGTTAGAAATTCCGACGATACTCCGGTGACGTGCTTTGAAAGGAATAAAGCTTCAGGAAGAGAGTACGGTTCTGAGCGAAATGTTTACAAGGAATTTGGGTGGGTATTTATAAGGGGACCGATTGGTTTCGAATTAGAGACCAAACTCACGGTCAAAGGTTTTAATTCTCAAAAGAAACGGTTTTGACTCAATTGTGTCAAGCAACGGTTATAACTGATGTCGAAATCAAGTTTACGCGTTTCAGTCAAGGGAAAGTAGCAACATTTGCGGAGTCTTCGTTTTTGCCGGCGATTTCAGGTTCTGAGTTTTCTGATTTACAGGTTTTGATTTTTGGTTTTACCATAAGTGTCATTTGTTTAAGTATTAAACACAAAAATGTGTTTGGCGGAGTGGTGTGATGTGTGTGTGTCTACGCGGTAGACCCGGGTTCGAGACCCGGCTACCCTGTTTTGTTTAATTGTTTTTAATTTGATTTACTTATTATTATTATTTATTAATTATGGTTAAATTCTAAATTATTTATTAGTTATGTATCATTTAAAATAACCAGCACAATAAATACGCAACGAACTTATAACTGAATATTTGATTATAAAACGAAGCGGGTTTTGAAACCCGTTTTACGACGAATGTTACAGTATCCCCTACTTTTAGAAATTTCGTCCCGAAATTTAAGCAGTAGTGGTAACCGGAAAAAGATGCGGGTATTTTTCGCGCATTGAGTCTTCACGTTCCCAAGTAAAGTCGGGTCTTCGTTTTGACTCCCAACGTACCCTGACAATTGGAATACGACTTCGCCTCAAACGCTTCTCTCCGAAGTCCATGATTTCCACGGGTCTTTCAACGAAGTGCATCGATTCATAGACTTGAATGTCTTCTAGAGGAATATGGAGGTTTTCATCGGCAAGGCACTTTTTCAAGTTTGATACGTGGAATGTGGGATGAATTCTGTTGTGCTCTTCTGGTAGGTCAAGCTTGTATGCTACAGGGCCTACTCTTTCGAGTATCTTGAAAGGTCCTACGTAGCGTGGTGCTAGCTTACCCTTCTGGCCAAAACGAACCACTCCCTTCCACGGTGATACTTTTAAAAGTACTTGATCACCAATGTCAAACTCCAAGGGCTTTCGTCATTTTTCAGCATAACTCTTTTGACGACTTTGAGCTGCTAGAAGATTGTTTCGAATTTGAAGGATCATGTCGGTTGTTTCTTGAATTAATTCTGGTCCGGTAATTTGCGCTTCCCCAATTTCGTGCCAACATACTGGAGATCGGCACTTACGACCATATAAAGCTTCGAAAGGAGCCATGCCGATACTTGAATGATAGCTATTGTTGTACGAAAACTCGACTAACGGTAGGTGAGCGTCCCAGTTCCCTTTGAAGTCTATGACACATGCTCGCAGCATGTCTTCAAGGGTTTGGATGGTGCGTTCAGATTGACCATCAGTTTGAGGATGAAAAGCGGTACTGAGGTCTAATCGTGTACCCAAAGCGGTTTGTACGGCTCGCCATGTTCGTGAAGTGAAACGACCATCACGTTCTGAAATGATGCTTAATGGTACACCATGACGGCTTACGATCTCGCTGATGTAGATACAAGCTAACTTCTCGTTCTTGAAGTCCTCGCGAATCGGAATGAAGTGAGATGACTTTGTAAGACGATCAATTATTACCCATATGGTGTCATACCCACTGGAGGTGCAAGGTAACCCGGTAATGAAATCCATGGTTATGTTTTCCCACTTCCATATAGGTATTTCGGGTTGGACTAAAAGTCCTAAAGGTCTTTGATGTTCAGCTTTTACTTTGGAGCAGGTAAGGCACTTGGAAACAAAAACGGCGATATCTTTTTTCATGCCAGGCCACCAGTAGGTGTATCGTAGGTCTTGATACATCTTGTCGGCTCCTGGGTGTACAGAGTATCGTGTTTTGTGCGCCTCATTCATGAGGAAATCACGAAGGTTATCGAGATCAGGAATCCATATGCGGTTTAAATAGTATAGAATACCGTCGGATTTGGTTTCGATTTTGAGTTCAGCTCCACATGACAGCTCATCGCGTACGTCATTTTCTGTTACAGAAACATGTTGAGCTGCCCGAATTCGATCTTGATGTCGGTTATGATTTGCGAACATAGAAGACGAATAGAGTTCGCATAACCTTTTCGACTGAGCGCATCGGCCACCACGTTTGCCTTGCCAGGATGGTACCGAATTTCACAGTCGTAGTCGTTGAGTAGTTCGACCCATCTTCGTTGCCTCATATTCAACTCTTTCTGGTTGAAGATATGTTGGAGACTCTTGTGGTCAGTGTATATTTCACACTTGGTACCGTAGAGGTAATGTCTCCATATCTTGAGAGCGAACACAACGGCTCCAAGTTCCAGGTCGTGGGTGGTGTAATTCTTCTCGTGAACCTTGAGTTGCCTAGAGGCATAGGCTATCACTTTTCCTCTTTGCATCAATACACAGCCTAGCCCTTGCCCTGATGCGTCGCAATATACCACAAAGTCATCGCAACCCTCGGGGAGTGTGAGGATAGGTGCGTCACAAAGTTTTTGCTTTAGAGTTTGGAAGGCCTCCTCTTGCTTAGGTCCCCATATGAAGGGTTTTCCTTTATGAGTCAAGGCCGTGAGTGGTACAGCGATACGGGAAAAGTTGGCAATGAAGCGTCGATAGTAACCAGCCAAGCCAAGAAATGACCTAACTTCGGTAGGGGTACGTGGCGCTTGCCATTCCTATACTGCCTTGATTTTTGAAGGATCGACATGAATCCCCTTGTCATTGACGACATGTCCAAGGAATTGTACTTCTCCTAACCAGAATTCGCATTTTGAGAACTTAGCGTAAAGCTTTTCAGTCCTTAAGAGTGTAAGGATGAGTCGAAGGTGTCGCTCATGATCGGATTTAGACTTGGAGTAGATAAGGATGTCGTCGATGAAGACTATGATGAAACGGTCGAGGTAGGGTTTGCATACCCTATTCATTAAATCCATGAAGACGGCGGGGGTGTTGGTTAAACCGAAGGGCATGACCATGAACTCGTAATGACCATAACGAGTCCGGAAGGCGGTTTTTGGGATATCTTCTTCGTGCACTCTGAGCTGATGATAACCAGAACGAAGGTCGATTTTTGAAAAGCAGGTGGCGCCTTGAAGTTGGTCTAGGAGGTCATCAATGCGAGGCAGTGGATAGCGATTTTTAACCGCCAACTTGTTGAGTTCTCTATAATCAATGCACATGCGAAACGTTCCATCTTTCTTCTTCACAAAAAGGATAGGTGCACCCCAAGGCGATGAGCTAGGACGTATGAATCCTTTGTCAGTCAGCTCTTGCAGTTGACTGGCCAGTTCTTGCATCTCGGATGGGGCTAACCTATAAGGAGATTTTGCGACCGGCGTAGCGCCAGGTACAAGATCGATGCGAAATTCGACTTCTCTCACAGGAGGAAGTCCTGAAATGTCGTCGGGAAAAACTTGTGGGAATTCCTTCACAATTGGGATATCTTCGAGATTCCTCTCCTTGTTTCCCTTCTTGACGACGTGAGTTAGGAATGCGACATAGTTCTTGCGGAGATAACTTCGGGCTTGAAGGCAGGACATCAATTTGAGTCCTTTCGAAGGGGTTTCCCCAAAAATACGTAGTGTCTGACCGTTTGCAAGAGGTATGCGAATGAATTTTTCATGGCACACCACCTCAGCGTGATGCTGGCTGAGCCAGTCCATACCGATTATGACATCGAAACTTCCCAACTTCATAGGGATGAGGTCAATTGGAAAATCGTGATCGTTTAGGGTGAGAGTACAATTGCGTATAATGGAATTTAATGAAGTGGGTTTTCCGTCAGCAACTTTCACCGTTAGAGATTCCTTGAGATTAACACGAGGTTGGTCGAGGATAGGTTCGAATTCTATGACACAAAGCTCTTATCCGCACCAGTATCGAATAATATAGATGCATAACTATCATTGATGAGAAACGTACCGTTGACCACGTTGTTGTCAGCCCTGGCTTGGTTGGCATTGATATTGAAAGCTCTTCCTCTGGCAGGTGGAGGAGCTTGGTTAGCTTGGTTTACCGGGTTCGCTTGAGCTTGGGCATGGATGATGTTCACTAGGCGTGGACAAGTGTTCCTGAAGTGGTTTGGGTCCCCACAGTTGAAACAAGCTCGCATGGGTTGCATCATGGGGTAGTTGGGTTGGTAGTAAGGTTGGGCTGCGTGTTGTGCAGGTGGTAGAAGTAAGGGTGGTTGGGCTTGGCCCATTATCTGATTTTGGGTTTGGGTTGGAGGTTGATTGCGGTGCATTCATTGAAGGGTACGGCAGGCTTGGATGGTGTGACCTGCACGGCCACAGCTGGTGCAATATTGGCAGGGGTTTTCGGGAGGGTGATGGTATTGACAGCGGTTGCACTTTGGGTGTGGGCCAGTGTATGGCTTTCTGTATGGTGCAGCTGGAGGAGCAATTTGGGTGATTGGTGCAGCGGTGATAGGAGGGTTGGTTTGAGTGACAGCAAAATTCTTGCTATTTCGCTTCCTTTTACCAGCAAACTTCGAGGATGAGACGAGGTGGTTTGGAGTTGGGGTCTCGATGGGTGCTTTCTTCTTCTCATCTTTGAACTTGCCATTTCGTATGCGATTTTCAGTGAGTTCTGTGGCTAACTCCATTGCGGCTTCAAGTGTTGCAGGCGAAGTGCTTAAAACTGAATCTTGGATTTTCGAGGGGAGGCCTCGAATGTAGTGTTCAACTAAGCGATACAAGGGGGTGAACAAATTGGGGATCATCTGGTTCAACTCTAGAAATCTCTTATTATATGAAGTGTGGTCTCCTTCCTTTTGTTTCAGTGCGTGGAATTCGTCTTCCAGCTTTTTGATTTCGCTTCTTGGACAGAAACGTCTTGTCATAAGTTCCCTTAACTCTTCCCATGTTAAGGCCAACTCCTCGCTTACCCTTTTCCGTGTTCCACCAGGTAAGGGCTACCCCAAACAGTCTTCCAGTCGCGTAACGTACCTTACGGTCCTCGGGACAATCGCAATTGAGGAAAGTGTTTTCCATTTCTTCAAACCAGTGAAGGAGGGCGATAACACCTTCGGTCCCTTCATATTTTGGGGGATCGCAGGATTTGAAGTGTTTGTAGGTACACTTGGGGGTTTTGGAAGGAGGGTTGGCGACGCTCTGGTCTTCTTGGTTGAGAGGGTTGATGGGATTAGCGGTGAGAGCTTGTTGAACTTGAAGCACGATGTCAGGAAGTACAGCGGCCATTTGTTTAGCGATTTGTGTGGCCAAGCGTTCGTTTGACTTTCCTGACTTTCTACCTCCACGTAATTGCCTAGCCGACATCTACAGGAACATATGTAGAAAGATTGTGAGTTTAAGAATTTTCTAGGTGTCATGTGTCGTAAAAAGAATGAAAAACAGCATAACTGACAATAATTTAACTACATCCATAGGATGTCTTGGGTTTGCTCATGTTTGGGCCTCCAAATGTCCCCCATACCATTGCCTGTGTACTCATGTGGGCCCCCATGACTATTGAGCTTGGTAGGATTCACATTGGTGTCAGCGGGTTAACACTCGCACCACCCGAATGAAAATCGTAAAACATGATTGCGAGATGTATGGTAGGAGGGTGTCCACGTGTAGACACAATGACAACTCAAAGTGGGGTTAGCTCACACGACGTTTGGTATAGCATGCTTTGGCCTAATAGGTCCTTCGTACTCTCATCGTTAGTCCCCAGGTAGGCAAACTGGTCCTTTATTTTGGATTTATACGAATGCCAAGCCTAGACAGGACGTTCCGACTACCGGTACTCGTACCCTTCCAGTTACTACATGCCCGTCGTGAGAACTCACTTTGATGTGATTTGAGAAATCATTGCAAAAATCATGGAAATCGTGAGGTGTGTGCTCTCATATATATGATATGTTATGAGGATATGAATTATGATGAGCATTGCATATTAACATGTACTAGTGAGCGTGCTTGCATAATATTGGGTGTGAAAATAAACAGGAAACATATAAACATCATGAATTTTGTATGTAACGCATAAATAATTAAAATTTAATCAACTATAGTATAGGCTCTAAGGGTCTAATAACCTATCCTATATCCCTATAGTCACAAGCTCTGATACCAATCTGTCACACCCCGACCCGCAGCGGAATAAAAGTCGGGGCATAATTGGGCTATATATTTATTCCAAAGCATTAACTTGTTTATTCTTCTAGGCCATCCTAAGTGTTTCCTGTCTCAGCTGGATCACCTGTATCATGTGTAAAACAGGGGAGATTTTGGGTCAACAAAAGTTGGCGAGTGAACCTTGATAAAACATTTTAACTAATTTCTTGTTCTATTTATTAAAGAAAATTCGTGCATTAATCACATGTGAGCAAACATATATATGTAAACAATCACAAACCACTTTGGATGAGTATATGACATGAATGATGATGTATTTGAGATCAAGGCTCAATCAAACGGAGCCGATCTAATGAGGCTCCTGATGCTCAACCCGTATCCCACGGGGAACTGATGGGCCTAATGAAATGCGTGCACTGAAATGATAAATTCAATCTACATATAATTCACACAACAATCAATACACATTTGATCACGGATATGATGTATGCACAAGTGTTTAAATAAAATAAAAGAATAGTACGACACATGATACACCCCAAAACATGATTAAAACGGGGAATTGGTAGAGGTTCACTCACTGTGGGTGCGTTCCTTGATAATGATGAATGCGCACGAATTTATGATTCAACCGACGAGGGAAAACTAACCTAAATAATAACGAAACAATTCGATAAATAAATAATTTTATTTGAGATTAATATTTTTAATTAGTGCTCTTAATGAGATTTTTAGATTTTTTTTATGAGTTTATTGCAAATTTTTAACCTTAGGAATCTTATTTTTAAGTATTTTTAAATAATTTTTCAATTTTAATAAGTAAAAATAAGAAAACAGATTTTTAAAAAATATGTTGACCTTGTCAGGTCTGACCGGCGACGGTCGGATAGCATGAAATTCAGGCGGCGAGTGAGGTTCGAACCCGTGACCTCCCGTATACGTGCACGCAGCTCTACCAACTGAGCTACGTGTCTAACCCGAAATATTCTCTGTTTTAATTATATATATATACTAACTAGCTTTAACCTTATTTAGTTTTTATTAAAAAGGATTTAATATGGCCGAATCTGGTTACAGAACCCGGACTCGAACTCGGGATCTATGGTTCGAGTGCACACAGCCCAACCAGTTGGGCTGTGTGTCTAATCTGCATAAAACTGGATTATATTCATTTTATATATATACTGTGAATTGATCTGAATAAGTTTAAAAAGTGTTGGCTTTATTTCAGAAAATCGGAAACATGTGCGACTCGAACTCGGGACGTGTGCTTTGTAATTGCACACAGTCCACCGCTGGACTGTGTGTCTAACCCGGTTAAATACCCGTTTTTATTTATATTAAAACATTAACTTAACTTCGTCTTCTTCACCATTCAACAATCCCGACCATGATTCCGACTGAATAAACTGATTAAACAGTTTTGATTACTGTTTTGAGCTAATAATTTACTAATCAAGAGATAGCAAGGAGGTTTAGATAATTACCGGTTTGGAGAACGACTACGGTTTTCTGGTTAGAAATTCGGCGATATTCGGCGAGTCGAAAATCTCCGGCGACGTGCTTTGAAAGGAATAAAGCTTCAGGAAGAGAGTGCGGTTCTGAGCGAAATGTTTACAAGGAATTTGGGTGGGTATTTATAAGGGGGACAGGCGATTGGTTTCGAATTAGAGACCAAACTCACGGTCAAAGGTTTTAATTCTCAAAAGAAACGGTTTTGACTCAATTGTGTCAAGCAACGGTTATAACTGATGTCGAAATCAAGTTTACGCGTTTCAGTCAAGGGAAAGTAGCAACATTTGCGGAGTCTTCGTTTTTTGCCGGCGATTTCGGGTTCTGAGTTTTCTGATTTACAGGTTTTGATTTTTTGTTTTACCATAAGTGTTATTTGTTTAAGTATTAAACACAAAAATGTGTGTGGCGGAGTGGTGTGATGTGTGTGTGTCTACGCGGTAGACCCGGGTTCGAGACCCGGCTACCCTGTTTTGTTTATTTGTTTTTAATTTGATTTACTTATTATTATTATTTATTAATTATGGTTAAATTCTAAATTATTTATTAGTTATGTATCATTTAAAATAACCGGCACAATAAATACGCAACGAACTTATAACTGAATATTTGATTATAAAACGAAGCGGGTTTTGAAACCCGTTTTACGACGAATGTTACAGTATCCCCTACTTTTAGAAATTTCGTCCCGAAATTTAAGCAGTAGTGGTAACCGGAAAAAGATGCGGGTATTTTTCGCGCATTGAGTCTTCACGTTCCCAAGTAAATCGGGTCTCGTTTTGACTCCCAACGTACCCTGACAATTGGAATACGACTTCGCCTCAAACGCTTCTCTCCGAAGTCCATGATTTCCACGGGTCTTTCAACGAAGTGCATCGATTCATCGACTTGAATGTCTTCTAGAGGAATATGGAGGTTTTCATCGGCAAGGCACTTTTTCAAGTTTGATACGTGGAATGTGGGATGAATTCTGTTGAGCTCTTCTGGTAGGTCAAGCTTGTATGCTACAGGGCCTACTCTTTCGAGTATCTTGAAAGGTCCTACGTAGCGTGGTGCTAGCTTGCCCTTCTGGCCAAAACGAACCACTCCCTTCCACGGTGATACTTTTAAAAGTACTTGATCACCAATGTCAAACTCCAAGGGCTTTCGTCGTTTGTCAGCATAACTCTTTTGACGACTTTGAGCTGCTAGAAGATTGTTTCGAATTTGAAGGATCTTGTCGGTTGTTTCTTGAATTAATTCTGGTCCGGTGATTTGCGCTTCCCCAATTTCGTGCCAACATACTGGAGATCGGCACTTACGACCATATAAAGCTTCGAAAGGAGCCATGCCGATACTTGAATGATAGCTATTGTTGTACGAAAACTCGACTAACGGTAGGTGAGCGTCCCAGTTCCCTTTGAAGTCTATGACACATGCTCGCAGCATGTCTTCAAGGGTTTGGATGGTGCGTTCAGATTGACCATCAGTTTGAGGATGAAAAGCGGTACTGAGGTCTAATCGTGTACCCAAAGCGGTTTGTACGGCTCGCCATGTTCGTGAAGTGAAACGACCATCACGGTCTGAAATGATGCTTAATGGTACACCATGACGGCTTACGATCTCGCTGATGTAGATACGAGCTAACTTCTCGTTCTTGAAGTCCTCGCGAATCGGAATGAAGTGAGATGACTTTGTAAGACGATCGATTATTACCCATATGGTGTCATACCCACTGGAGGTGCAAGGTAACCCGGTAATGAAATCCATGGTTATGTTTTCCCACTTCCATACAGGTATTTCGGGTTGGACTAAAAGTCCTGAAGGTCTTTGATGTTCAGCTTTTACTTTGGAGCAGGTAAGGCACTTGGAAACAAAAACGGCGATATCTTTTTTCATGCCAGGCCACCAGTAGGTGTATCGTAGGTCTTGATACATCTTGTCGGCTCCTGGGTGTACAGAGTATCGTGTTTTGTGCGCCTCATTCATGAGGAAATCACGAAGGTTATCGCGATCAGGAATCCATATGCGGTTTAAATAGTATAGAATACCGTCGGATTTGGTTTCGATTTTGAGTTCAGCTCCACATGACAGCTCATCGCGTACGTCATTTTCTGTTACAGAAACATGTTGAGCTGCCCGAATTCGATCTTTGATGTCGGTTATGATTTGCGAACATAGAAGACGAATAGAGTTCGCATAACCTTTTCGACTGAGCGCATCGGCCACCACGTTTGCCTTGCCAGGATGGTACCGAATTTCACAGTCGTAGTCGTTGAGTCAGTTCGACCCATCTTCGTTGCCTCATATTCAACTCTTTCTGGTTGAAGATATGTTGGAGACTCTTGTGGTCAGTGTATATTTCACACTTGGTACCGTAGAGGTAATGTCTCCATATCTTGAGAGCGAACACAACGGCTCCAAGTTCCAGGTCGTGGGTGGTGTAATTCTTCTCGTGAACCTTGAGTTGCCTAGAGGCATAGGCTATCACTTTTCCTCTTTGCATCAATACACAGCCTAGCCCTTGCCCTGATGCGTTGCAATATACCACAAAGTCATCGCAACCCTCGGGAGTGTGAGGATAGGTGCGTCACAAAGTTTTTGCTTTAGAGTTTGGAAGGCCTCCTCTTGCTTAGGTCCCCATATGAAGGGTTTTCCTTTATGAGTCAAGGCCGTGAGTGGTACAGCGATACGGGAAAAGTTGGCAATGAAGCGTCGATAGTAACCAGCCAAGCCAAGAAATGACCTAACTTCGGTAGGGGTACGTGGCACTTGCCATTCCTGTACTGCCTTGATTTTTGAAGGATCGACATGAATCCCCCTTGTCATTGACGACATGTCCAAGGAATTGTACTTCTCCTAACCAGAATTCGCATTTTGAGAACTTAGCGTAAAGCTTTTCAGTCCTTAAGAGTGTAAGGATGAGTCGAAGGTGTCGCTCATGATCGGATTTAGACTTGGAGTAGATAAGGATGTCGTCGATGAAGACTATGACGAAACGGTCGAGGTAGGGTTTGCATACCCTATTCATTAAATCCATGAAGACGGCGGGGGTGTTGGTTAAACCGAAGGGCATGACCATGAACTCGTAATGACCATAACGAGTCCGGAAGGCGGTTTTTGGGATATCTTCTTCGTGCACTCTGAGCTGATGATAACCAGAACGAAGGTCGATTTTTGAAAAGCAGGTGGCGCCTTGAAGTTGGTCTAGGAGGTCATCAATGCGAGGCAGTGGATAGCGATTTTTAACCGCCAACTTGTTGAGTTCTCTATAATCAATGCACATGCGAAACGTTCCATCTTTCTTCTTCACAAAAAGGATAGGTGCACCCCAAGGCGATGAGCTAGGACGTATGAATCCTTTGTCAGTCAGCTCTTGCAGTTGACTGGCCAGTTCTTGCATCTCGGATGGGGCTAACCTATAAGGAGATTTTGCGACCGGCGTAGCGCCAGGTACAAGATCGATGCGAAATTCGACTTCTCTCACAGGAGGAAGTCCTGAAATGTCGTCGGGAAAAACTTGTGGGAATTCCTTCACAATTGGGATATCTTCGAGATTCCTCTCCTTGTTTCCCTTCTTGACGACGTGAGTTAGGAATGCGACATAGTTCTTGCGGAGATAACTTCGGGCTTGAAGGCAGGACATCAATTTGAGTCCTTTCGAAGGGGTTTCCCCAAAAATACGTAGTGTCTGACCGTTTGCAAGAGGTATGCGAATGAATTTTTCATGGCACACCACCTCAGCGTGATGCTGGCTGAGCCAGTCCATACCGATTATGACATCGAAACTTCCCAACTTCATAGGGATGAGGTCAATTGGAAAATCGTGATCGTTTAGGGTGAGAGTACAATTGCGTATAATGGAATTTAATGAAGTGGGTTTTCCGTCAGCAACTTTCACCGTTAGAGATTCCTTGAGATTAACACGAGGTTGGTCGAGGATAGGTTCGAATTCTATGACACAAAGCTCTTATCCGCACCAGTATCGAATAATATAGATGCATAACTATCATTGATGAGAAACGTACCGTTGACCACGTTGTTGTCAGCCCTGGCTTGGTTGGCATTGATATTGAAAGCTCTTCCTCTGGCAGGTGGAGGAGCTTGGTTAGCTTGGTTTACCGGGTTCGCTTGAGCTTGGGCATGGATGATGTTCACTAGGCGTGGACAAGTGTTCCTGAAGTGGTTTGGGTCCCCACAGTTGAAACAAGCTCGCATGGGTTGCATCATGGGGTAGTTGGGTTGGTAGTAAGGTTGGGCTGCGTGTTGTGCAGGTGGTAGAAGTAAGGGTGGTTGGGCTTGGCCCATTATCTGATTTTGGGTTTGGGTTGGAGGTTGATTGCGGTGCATTCATTGAAGGGTACGGCAGGCTTGGATGGTGTGACCTGCACGGCCACAGCTGGTGCAATATTGGCAGGGTTTTCGGGAGGGTGATGGTATTGACAGCGGTTGCACTTTGGGTGT
The DNA here is from genome assembly GCA_947069175.1 of Scalesia atractyloides. Lineage (NCBI taxonomy): Eukaryota > Viridiplantae > Streptophyta > Magnoliopsida > Asterales > Asteraceae > Scalesia > Scalesia atractyloides. The sequence goes on along the minus strand of CAMTDV010000012.1, from coordinate 13,232,333 downwards.
GGGCCAGTGTATGGCTTTCTGTATGGTGCAGCTGGAGGAGCAATTTGGGTGATTGGTGCAGCGGTGATAGGAGGGTTGGTTTGAGTGACAGCAAAATTCTTGCTATTTCGCTTCCTTTTACCAGCAAACTTCGAGGATGAGACGAGGTGGTTTGGAGTTGGGGTCTCGAGGGGTGCTTTCTTCTTCTCATCTTTGAACTTGCCATTTCGTATGCGATTTTCAGTGAGTTCTGTGGCTAACTCCATTGCGGCTTCAAGTGTTGCAGGCGAAGTGCTTAAAACTGAATCTTGGATTTTCGAGGGGAGGCCTCGAATGTAGTGTTCAACTAAGCGATACAAGGGGGTGAACAAATTGGGGATCATCTGGTTCAACTCTAGAAATCTCTTATTATATGAAGTGTGGTCTCCTTCCTTTTGTTTCAGTGCGTGGAATTCGTCTTCCAGCTTTTTGATTTCGCTTCTTGGACAGAAACGTCTTGTCATAAGTTCCCTTAACTCTTCCCATGTTAAGGCCAACTCCTCGCTTACCCTTTTCCGTGTTCCACCAGGTAAGGGCTACCCCAAACAGTCTTCCAGTCGCGTAACGTACCTTACGGTCCTCGGGACAATCGCAATTGAGGAAAGTGTTTTCCATTTCTTCAAACCAGTGAAGGAGGGCGATAACACCTTCGGTCCCTTCATATTTTGGGGGATCGCAGGATTTGAAGTGTTTGTAGGTACACTTGGGGGTTTTGGAAGGAGGGTTGGCGACGCTCTGGTCTTCTTGGTTGAGAGGGTTGATGGGATTAGCGGTGAGAGCTTGTTGAACTTGAAGCACGATGTCAGGAAGTACAGCGGCCATTTGTTTAGCGATTTGTGTGGCCAAGCGTTCGTTTGACTTTCCTGACTTTCTACCTCCACGTAATTGCCTAGCCGACATCTACAGGAACATATGTAGAAAGATTGTGAGTTTAAGAATTTTCTAGGTGTCATGTGTCGTAAAAAGAATGAAAAACAGCATAACTGACAATAATTTAACTACATCCATAGGATGTCTTGGGTTTGCTCATGTTTGGGCCTCCAAATGTCCCCCATACCATTGCCTGTGTACTCATGTGGGCCCCCATGACTATTGAGCTTGGTAGGATTCACATTGGTGTCAGCGGGTTAACACTCGCACCACCCGAATGAAAATCGTAAAACATGATTGCGAGATGTATGGTAGGAGGGTGTCCACGTGTAGACACAATGACAACTCAAAGTGGGGTTAGCTCACACGACGTTTGGTATAGCATGCTTTGGCCTAATAGGTCCTTCGTACTCTCATCGTTAGTCCCCAGGTAGGCAAACTGGTCCTTTATTTTGGATTTATACGAATGCCAAGCCTAGACAGGACGTTCCGACTACCGGTACTCGTACCCTTCCAGTTACTACATGCCCGTCGTGAGAACTCACTTTGATGTGATTTGAGAAATCATTGCAAAAATCATGGAAATCGTGAGGTGTGTGCTCTCATATATATGATATGTTATGAGGATATGAATTATGATGAGCATTGCATATTAACATGTACTAGTGAGCGTGCTTGCATAATATTGGGTGTGAAAATAAACAGGAAACATATAAACATCATGAATTTTGTATGTAACGCATAAATAATTAAAATTTAATCAACTATAGTATAGGCTCTAAGGGTCTAATAACCTATCCTATATCCCTATAGTCACAAGCTCTGATACCAATCTGTCACACCCCGACCCGCAGCGGAATAAAAGTCGGGGCATAATTGGGCTATATATTTATTCCAAAGCATTAACTTGTTTATTCTTCTAGGCCATCCTAAGTGTTTCCTGTCTCAGCTGGATCACCTGTATCATGTGTAAAACAGGGGAGATTTTGGGTCAACAAAAGTTGGCGAGTGAACCTTGATAAAACATTTTAACTAATTTCTTGTTCTATTTATTAAAGAAAATTCGTGCATTAATCACATGTGAGCAAACATATATATGTAAACAATCACAAACCACTTTGGATGAGTATATGACATGAATGATGATGTATTTGAGATCAAGGCTCAATCAAACGGAGCGATCTAATGAGGCTCCTGATGCTCAACCCGTATCCCACGGGGAACTGATGGGCCTAATGAAATGCGTGCACTGAAATGATAAATTCAATCTACATATAATTCACACAACAATCAATACACATTTGATCACAGATATGATGTATGCACAAGTGTTTAAATAAAATAAAAGAATAGTACGACACGTGATACACCCCAAAACATGATTAAAACGGGAATTGGTAGAGGTTCACTCACTGTGTGTGCGTTCCTTGATAATGATGAATGCGCACGAATTTATGATTCACCCGACGAGGGAAAACTAACCTAAATAATAACGAAACAATTTGATAAATAAATAATTTTATTTGAGATTAATATTTTTAATTAGTGTGCTCTTAATGAGATTTTTAGATTTATTTTTATGAGTTATTGCAAATTTTTAACCTTAGGAATCTTATTTTTAAGTATTTTTAAATAATTTTTCAACTTTAATAAGAAAAAATAAGAAAACAGATTTTTAAAAAATATTTTGACCTTGTCAGGTCTGACCGGGTCTGACCGGTCGGATAGCATGAAATTCAGGCGGCGAGTGAGGTTCGAACCCGTGACCTCCCGTATACGTGCACGCAGCTCTACCAACTGAGCTACGTGTCTAACCCAAAATATTCTCTGTTTTAATTATATATATATATACTAACTAGCTTTAACCTTATTTAGTTTTTATTAAAAAGGATTTAATATGGCCGAATCTGGTTACAGAACCCGGACTCGAACTCGGGATCTATGGTTCGAGTGCACACAGCCCAACCAGTTGGGCTGTGTGTCTAATCTGCATAAACACTGGATTATATTCATTTTATATATATACTGTGAATTGATCTGAATAAGTTTAAAAGGTGTTGGCTTTATTTCAGAAAATCGGAAACATGTGCAACTCGAACTCGGGACGTGTGCTTTGTAATTGCACACAGTCCACCGCTGGACTGTGTGTCTAACCCGATTAAATACCCGTTTTTATTTATATTAAAACATTAACTTAACTTCGTCTTCTTCACCATTCAACAATCTTGACCATGATTCCGACTGAATAAACTGATTAAACAGTTTTGATTACTGTTTTGAGCTGATAATTTACTAATCAAGAGATAGCAAGGAGGTTTAGATAATTACCGGTTTGGAGAACGACTACGGTTTTCTGGTTAGAAATTCCGGCGATATTCCGGCGAGTGCGAAAATCTCCGGCGACGTGCTTTGAAAGGAATAAAGCTTCAGGAAGAGAGTGCGGTTCTGAGCAAAATGTTTACAAGGAATTTGGGTGGGTATTTATAAGGGGGACAGGCCGATTGGTTTCGAATTAGAGACCAAACTCACGGTCAAAGGTTTTAATTCTCAAAAGAAAAGGTTTGACTCAATTGTGTCAAGCAACAGTTATAACTGATGTCAAAATCATGTTTACGCGTTTCAGTCAAGGGAAAGTAGCAACATTTGCGGAGTCTTCATTTTTGCCGGCGATTTCGGGTTCTGAGTTTTCTGATTTACAGGTTTTGATTTTTGGTTTTACCATAAGTGTTATTTGTTTAAGTATTAAACACAAAAATGTGTGTGGCGGAGTGGTGTGATGTGTGTGTGTCTACGCGGTAGACCCGGGTTCGAGACCCGGCTACCCTGTTTTGTTTAATTGTTTTTAATTTGATTTACTTATTATTATTATTTATTAATTATGGTTAGATTCTAAATTATTTATTAGTTATCTATCATTTAAAATAACCGGCACAATAAATACGCAACGAACTTATAACTGAATATTTGATTATAAAACGAAGCGGGTTTTGAAACCTGTTTTACAACGAATGTTACACTATATCTGCAACGAAAAAGGGCACGTTGTAACTAACTGCCCTAAGAGTTCAAAGAATAATAATCCGAAGCCTGAAGAGGCCAAGAAGGGGAATGCACCTGCCTTTCGGCTGAATGCTAAGGAAGCTGTTAATGACAATAACGTCATAACAGGTACTTTCCCCATTAGTGATATTTATGCTAGAGTTCTTTTTGATTCGGGTGCGGATAAATCATTTGTTGGTCATAAGTTTAGTAAACTATTAAGTTTACCCATAAGAACTCTAGATAAAACTTATGAGATAGAACTTGCCGATGGAACCTTAGAAACTGCTTCTTCCATTCTTGATGGATGCTCTATATCCATTAAGAATCATTCCATCCTATCTCTCTTTTGCTAATGAAATTGGCGGGGTTCGATGTTGTCTTAGGCATGGATTGGTTATCTCATAACCAAGCCCGCATTGCCTGTGATAAAAAGCTCATCGAAATCAAAACCCCATCTGGTGAAATGATCACCATCCCGGAGACTCACACTATGGACTGCCAGACAAAGTGTCGTTATTTAAAGCATCCAAGTGTTTGAGAAGAGGTTGTGTCATCTATATGGCACAAGTTACCATAAATGAACCAAAGCCGAACCTTGAAGATCAACCAGTTATCTCGGAGTATTCCAATATTTCCCTGAAGAATTACCAGGCCTACCTCCAGATAGGCAAGTGGAGTTCAGAATAGATATCATACCAGGAGCAGCACCCGTAGCTAGAGCTCCATATAGGCTAGCTCCAACCGAAATGAATGAGTTAAGAGTTCAATTGGACGAACTCTTGGAGAAAGGCTTTATTCGGCCTAGTTCCTCACCTTGGGGAGCTCCTATTCTGTTCGTAAAGAAGAAGGACGGTTTTATGCGAATGTGCATCGATTACCGAGAACTAAACAAGTTAATAATCAAGAAGAGATATCTGTTGCCCATGATCGACTATTTATTCGACCAACTCCAAGGGGCTAGTTATTTTTCTATGACAGATTTGAAATCAGGGTATCATCAACTGAAGGTTAGAAGTGAAGATGTTCCTAAGACAGCCTTCAGGACCCGCTATGGTCATTTTGAATTCTTAGTGATGCCTTTTGGGCTCACAAATGCACCGGCAGCATTCATGGATCTCATGAATAGAGTCTGTAAACCATATTTAGATAAGTTTGTTATTGTCTTTATAGACAACATACTTATCTATTCTCGTAATCAAGATGATCACGAGAAACATCTTCGGTGCATCCTAGAATTATTAAGGCATGAGAAACTTTATGCAAAGTTCTCTAAATGTGAATTTTGGCTTAGAGAAGTCCAATTTCTTAGACACATGGTAAGTGAGCTTGGTATCCAAGTGGATCCCCCAAAATTGAGGCCATAATGAATTGGGAAGTGCCCAGGACCCCAACGGAAGTTCGTAGTTTCTTAGGATTGGTTGGTTACTATAGGAGGTTCATTGAGAACTTTTCAAGGATAGCCACTCCTTTAACTTCCTTGACCCGTAAGAATATTAGGTATAATTGGGGTCCAAAGCAACAAGAATCTTTTGCGATTCTTAAACACAAATTGAGCAACGCTCCTGTGCTATCTCTACCTGAGGGTATTGAGAATTTTGTTGTTTATTGTGATGTATCACACACCAGTATGGTTTGTGTGCTAATGCAAAATGGCAAGGTAATTGTTTATGCATCACGACAATTAAAAGTGCATGAAAAGAATTACAACACCCATGATTTGGAGCTGGGTGTCGTTTTATTTGCACTAAAACTGTGGAGACATTACTTGTATGGCACAAAGTGTGTTATATACACAGACCATAAAAGTCTCCAGCATCTGTTCACTCAGAAGGAAGTGAACATGCGACAACGTCGTTGGATGGAAACACTTAATGATTATGATTGCGAAATTCGCTACCACCCAGGCAAGGCAAATGTAGTTGCCGATGCCTTAAGTCGCAAGGAAAAGGTTAAACCTATTAGGATTAACGCCAAGAGCATTGAACTCAGAAATAGCTTGAGTGAGAAGCTACTAGATGCGCAGAAACAAGCCCTATTAGAGGCTAATATTCCTAATGAGGGATTAGGCGGAACTGTTGATCAATTAACGCCTGGAAATGATGGGATCCTAAGATTTAATGATAGAATTTGGGTTCCGATTTTTGGAGGACTTAGAGATCTAATCCTCCAAGAAGCGCACAATTCAAGGTTACTCGGTTCACCCGGGAGGTGACAAGATGTATCAAGACTTGAAGAAGAATTATTGGTGGATGGGTTTGAAGAAATCCATAGCCACTTATGTAACTAAGCGTCTGACGTGTTCGTAAGTTAAGGCCGAACATCAGAAACCGTCAGGACTTCTACAACAACTTGAAATTCCCACTTGGAAATGGGAAATGGTAACTATGGACTTGATTACCAAGTTACCTAAGACCAAAAGTGGAAAGGACACTATTTGGGTCATAGTGGATAGGTTGACTAAGTCAGCTCATTTCTTGCCAATTAAAGAGACGTATAATTCAGATAAATTGGCTAAGTTATATGTGGAAAAGATAGTGTCCCTACACGGTGTGCCGGTATCTATTGTATCTGATAGAGATACTAGATACACATCTCACTTTTGGAAAAGTTTCCAACAATCTTTAGGCACACGATTGAACTTTAGTACGGCTTACCATCGGCAGACTGATGGTCAAAGTGAGCGTACTATCCAGACACTGGAAGACATGCTTAGGGCATGTGTGATTGATTTAGGTGGAAGTTGGGATGATCACTTACCCCTAATAGAATTCTCCTACAATAACAGTTATCATACAAGCATCAAGGTTGCTCCTTTTGAGGCCTTGTATGGGAGAAAATGTAGAACGCCCGTATGTTGGGCAGAAGTTGGGGAGGCCCAACTATCAGGACCTGAGATTGTCCTGGAGACCACGGAAAAGATTGTGCAAATCCGTGATCGTCTCAAAACTGCCAGGGATAGGAAGAAAAGCTATGCTGACAAGAGGCGTAAACCTATTCAGTTCCAAGTAGGGACAAAGTCATGCTAAAAGTATCACCCTGGAAAGGTGTAAGGGCAAGTTAAGCCCTAGATATATAGGACCCTTCGAGATAATCGAACGTGTTGGCACTGTAGCTTATAAGCTCAGATTGCATGAGGAGCTTAGTGGAATCCATGATGTATTCCACATATCTAATCTTAAGAAATGTCTAGCCGATGAGTCGCTACAATGTCGCACAAAGATGTGCAGATAGATGAAAACCTGAGGTTCGTTGAGAAACCAATTTCGATCGAGGATCGACAGTTAAGAAGCTCCGAAGAAAAATGATACCTATAGTAAAAATTCAGTGGGACGCTTTTAGAGGTCCCGAATATACATGGGAGTTGAGTCCACTATGCGACAAAAATACCTCATCTTTTTTATTAAAATCTCGAGGTCGAGATTTCTTTTAAGGGGTGAGGATGTAACACCTTCTAAAATTCGTGTTCGATAATATACAACACGTGTGCATGCCCTCAAATAATACCTCAAATGAGTTAGCCACTCAACTCCTTAAGTGAATCCAAAATAAAAAAAAAAATTATTAAACCTAACTGTAGCTACTATCCGGCCATAAGCTATGGTCCAGCTTTCGGTTTGGTTTAAACCAACCGCAAGCTACGGTCCGTGACCACAGCTTACGGCGAGTCACTAGAATTTCACTTTACACCATTTAACTTTCAAATAATAACCCAAAGGCCCTAGACTTATTATTACATTTTCCATACATAAATAAGTCATTTTTCGACCCGAACGACTCCCGATAAGGTGATACTTGTTATTCACCATTCTTGAGTACACACATCTTCACCTAACCTTAACCTACTAGCTTGGGTAATTTAACCCATGAAACCATAGTATTCGTATCTTTCACGTTTAAGCTATAAACACTTATAAGTCGTAAAAACACCTAGTGTGACACCCTTAACGTTTGGTACTCGTATTCTTTTTCAATACATCTCGTATTGAACGAAAGACCAATGTGTCATTTTTTCATTGGATATAAGTCAAGGGACAATTCATGACAATCCACAAAACTATTCTTGATGAGGATGTAACACCCTGTAAAATCGAGTCCAATAGTATAGTGACACGTGTTGTATTTTTAAATATAGTCTGTTAAAGACCAATAAGGACTAAAGGCGTCAACATGCTCAAACTGAGCCTCTGAGTGACGGTCTGATGTCAACATGCATAAATAACAGCCTCTGAGTGACTGATATGTCAACATGCTTAAATCATTAGACTCTGAGTGACATCGGAATCAACATGCTTATAATAAGCCTCTAAGTGATCTTTTGTGAAGTCCTAACTCTCATACGTGCCATTTGTTGGACGAGAGAGTTCAATTTTTGTAAATATGTGAAAGTTGGATAATGGAGAGATTAAAAGTGTCAACATGTTAATTTATACCTCTGAGTGACCTTTAACGAACCGAGAGCTTGACAATGTCCGGGCATAATCCCGGGTATGCCAAGTATTGGCTACGGAGGGCTAAAAGTGCTAAAAAGGTGTTTAAAAAGGTTTTTATAAGCTTTTACAAGTTAAGGGGTTAAAAGTGTCAAATTTTAAAAGTGGCATTAGGGCGGTTGAGGGCCGCGAGAGACCAGGCCTGGGTCTCTCGCGGGTGCGAGAAAGGCTCTACAGCAGAAAGTTTTGTTTAGAGACCAAGCAAAACTAAAAAACCATTAATTCGAAACCATGGCTTCTCTAAACTGCTATGCCACATTTTGGGACACTTGTAAGCTTCTTCTTACACCCCTAAACACCTGGCTTCACCTCCATTGAGTTCTCCAACTACAAAGAGGTGATAAAGTTCACAATTTGAACTTGCACCTTTCTAAATCATAACTCTTCTCCCTCCTCTGAAAGTTCCTAGCTGAAAGGAGCATCCAACTTAGTTCTCTTGCATTCTAGAAACCTCTTGTAAGTGTTCCTTGCTCTTGCATTTTCGTTTATAGGTTTTATAGCCAAAAGTCAAGCGTTTTACAAAAAACGCTTTGACTTTCAGTTAAGACCATTATGGTCCAGCCATTGTTCAAAATGAACATGGCTAAGTGATCATAATAAGGTAGGTGTTAGTCCCTATAAAGGGCACCTCCTGAAGATCACGTTTGCTAGACCAATTGACGGGTCAAAGTTATGAAAATAAAAAGTCAAACAGGCAATTTTTCGGAAAAATCATAAATTGATCTTAAATATGTTATGAAAACTTTTTTGACACTTAAACAAATTGGTAATAATTATTAGAACATGTAAGAACATGTTCGGCTCATCAATTTCAGTTCTAGGATCGGTTCGCAACCGAAAGTCGTGAAGTTTGACTTCTGCTTTGACTTTCGATTCCGACCCGATTTAGATTAGTTACCTACTGATCTAAAGTTGTATTATGATCATAATATAATGTACATAACCCTCAAACAAGGTTTTAAATGGTAATGAACTTGAAAATGAGTTTCCTACTGATGTAATATTATAAGTAGGATTATTTGGGATGTTAAACCAAGTTATAAACTGAGTTTTCAAACAAGTCTTTAAACTATGTCGATAAATGATTGTTTTAGCCCTTGTGGCTTATAAAATGATTTTAATCAAATCTTTTCAAGGTCAATCATTTACCTACCGATATATTATATTAAATAACATGTTTTAAATATTTTAATATGAACTTAATGTTAGTTTTCGTAAACATCGCTTAAAAACGTCATTTTACGACATAAGCGTCGTTTCGGCGCATATTATGGTTTTAAACCATATTATTGACCAAGACTTAATACAAACTGATTTTAAAACTTATTTTAAACATATTTACAGTAGGTACATGTTATAATTTCAGAATCCCAAATAAATTATAAACTATGTGTAAAATGACCAAAATGCCCTTCGGTGCATAGTTTGGTCATAAAAGATAATTTGCACATATAATTGACATTCTACTGATATTATATCATAAATAAAGTATTTTTTCCAGAATACTTATGACTATAACATTAAATTATATTCAAGTTCCTTTATTACGGTATAAATTACCAAAATGCCCTTATGATGCATAATATCGTTTTAAACCTTAACGGGCATACAAGTTTATATCCTACTGATATCTTAACTTATTTAAAATATAATGGCATATATAACTTGTCCATGACTTATCCGGTTACCCGATATCGCTATTATGCGCATAGTTACGTATATGTAACTATTTTACGGAATTTAACCGTAACGGGTTTAACCTTGTCATTTTAGTTTCAAAATCCAGAATGTTTATAGTTTACCCATATTATACAAGTCAAGTACTTGTCGGGTTTAAACTACATTCTATCCGATCATCGTTTAATCAAGCGTTATACGTAATTATCATGTACACTATTCGGTTTATAAGACCGTTAGTATTTAAGTGGCTAGCTTATGCCATAATCCAGACTAGAGCCTTGCCGGTAAATGCTATCTGCACTTGGTACTTTTGTATACGCCTAAGTTATTAAAAAAAGAAGAAGGCTAGCTCAGGTAAATACTCTCGACTTATTTTCCCTATACGGGCTTGGGATACGGTGAATTATTACCGCTTGGTCCAAATGGGGTCAATCGAATGCCCGCTTGTGGCTAGTAAACCTGCATATTTCGTTTTAATCAGTTTTGTTTGATAACTTAAACATTGGGGGTTAACTTACCGTATCCTGGATATCCTGGGCTCAATACATTAGTTATTGGCCACGACCTTAGCACGGGGTGTAGGCATCCACCTTTTGATGCTCATATGCAATGTTCCCAAGACGTTGGGGATGACTCTTTCGTGAGTCCTGAGTGGTGTGTATTTAATCATGTCGCGGTTTCTGTACTGGGCCCTGTATGCATTGACAAACATGTGAATCTGATACAAGGTTGCAAGGTCAACTTTCCCAAGTTAATAAAAGATTTTGTGCCGTTTGCACTTAAAAACTATTTTAAAGTTTTCAAAATGAGTCAGTTGGGTGTATTTACCAGCGTAAGCTGACGTATCGTCCAAAGGCTAAACTGCAGGTACAATACGAAATAGGTCGGAAGCTGCTCGGTAGTGAATAAGAGGGTCTTGCAAATCCTTAGATCTGCCTAAAGTCTGTTTTATGTTATTTCTTGTACATTTTATGACCGCCTGTGGATCTTCTATTACGAGCCTGTATATTATTTTGTATTTTCGAACATTCTGTTTGTAATAGTAATTTTACTCCAAGACTTCCGCTGTGCATGTTTAATTGACAACGATGTTATCAACTTACGTCACGATACTCCCCACCCGGGCCCATCGGTGTATGGATTTCGGGTTAGAAATCTGGGGTGTGGCAATCTAAGGGTGGGATAAGGTTTTGGGACCAATAGGTCCTGGGTTTGATTCCCACAAGAGGGTTTTCCCATATTTATTGAGTTTCATCCCAGTGGCGAAGCTTGACGTTTTCGACCCTGCTCGAAACGTATATACCCAAAAATTTCTATAGAACGGGGGTCGAAAACGTACACACCAAAAAATTTCTAAACCGAATAACACTACTGAGCTAAAAGTTCGGGGTCCCCCCCCCCCCCGGGCCCATTTAAGTTGCGCCCCTTTTCATCATTAATTGGTGTATATGCATTATGCGTTGTGAAGATGGATATAATCGGATGATTTTCGCTAGTGACACGATCGATGGTCTGTCAGTGATTTAAATTTGTCATTCATATATATATATATATATTAATATATAATATTCCCCAAGGTTATTTTTCATCAATATTTTGGGTGGTTATTGCAAAATCATTTTGAAAACACACACCCCATCACGTTGTTATATATAATAACTTTGCAACATGTTTTTTGCAATAGGTAGTAGTACTTCCAACATTAAAGGTTTTTTGTGCATTAGTGAGATATTGTTTTAATTCTTTGTTATATCTTTCTTTTTGTAAGACAGCTGTCCTGCTACGTGTCCTTCACTCACGTAAAGACTTCTAGGTTTTCTCATACATTATTAATAATATATTTTGACGTCCGACATCCAACTTGCGTTACATATCGATTACATAGATTTGTTTTTTTTTTTTTTTTTCGCTCTGTTATTATTAAAAAAAAAGAAACAACTTCATCTTATCCATGGAAACCGTTATATATACGAAATAGTTCGTGAACCGTTTGGTGGAAAGTTTGTTTACGTTCGTTTATTTAATAAACGAATAGCCCGGTTGTAAATGAACCAAACGTTCAATGAATAGTTCATGAACCGTTCGGTGGGAAGTCGTTTACGTACATGAACAAGAAATTCCGTTTGATTGGTTAAATGAACAAACACGAACAGAGGTCTCATTCGTTAATGTGTCTTCGTAAACGTTCGGTAATGTGTTTGTGAAAGTTTATTCATTTACGTTGGTTTGTTCATGTTCGTTTATTTACGTTGTTCATTAAAGGTTTTTGTTTATTCATGTAAACTATTTATATTCTTTAATTCTTATTCAGTTATTACCCTAAAAAATATGAAATCTTATTCCCGTCTTGTTTATGTCTCGTTTATCTTTCCTTCTCATTATTCACATCAACGAATACTATTGACCTCTGATCACCAGCGACCTTCTCCACATGTTAGATATAAACAAACATATCGTGCTCTAGACCTATCCTTGTGCAATTGCAAAAGTTTATCGAATGAACATATAAGTTGTTCGTCTGTTAAAAAATAAATAATAAAAAGTAATAAAAAAGTTTAAAGAATAAACAAATATATAATTTGTATTATTAGATGATTATAAGTATATGATAGTTTCAGACAAATATACAGCTAATTGAATATTTGAGAGTGCCGTTTGACAAATTATGTTTTTTTCTAAAGGTATATTTCATAAAACAACACTCAACCAGCACAACCAGGAGCCAAAAACCCAACACATTAAAGGTGAGGGTATTGATACATCCTACTTTTTAAGTTTACATCTTCTTTAGAGGCAGCGTATAGGACTGTGAGAGGTGTATAAGGTATGAAAGCATTAAATGCGTCAGAAAAAGTGAATCTATGCGTCTTTCATTGCCCTATGAGCGGCGTATAAAAAGTTGGTAGTTGAAGCATTAAACCCTATACACCGCTCATTGCCCTATGAGCGACGTACAGGTACGATTTGCGAGGAATTTAAGGTATAAATACTGACATGCAGTAGTTCAGACTGAAAAAGATGAAAAGTGACCCTTTACACACGCTCATTTGACCTATACGCGATTTATCGTCTGAAAAAAATGTTATTAATACAAGCATACGGGAACTATTTCATTCAAATGTTGAAAACTCACAAAATAATGATGAAAATTCACAAATAAAAACGTCCGATCAAACCATGAAACATAAAGATGTCGTAAACGGTTCTTGCCGGAACCGATTGTCAATTAAATCCTAAAAATAATAACAAAATAAAAGCAATTAAAACAATAAACCATTTAAAACATATATCTAAGAGTGGAAACATACAAAATTCAAACCAATCAAAGTAAAAGTAGCAACAAAAATGTTTTAAAACCAAAGTATACAATGTAAAAAACTAAAAGTTAACTAAAAAACTTTTAGTTAACCATCACAAAAACTTCATTTAAACATTGTGTCAAAACTATTTTTATATTCTTTAATACTAGATACATTTTTTTTAAATACAATATTTAAAGTTTAAATGAATAAATAGGGTTTTTAAATATATTATTTAAAGTTTAAACTCAAACCGGTTCTAGCGGTTCTTAAACGGAACCACCGGTTATAACCGGAACCGAATCGGGAGCCCTTTTCTCCCAAACTTAAGAACCGGAACAGGAACCAACCAAAATCGAACAATACGGTTCGGATCTGGTGGTTCCGGTTCGGTTCGCCGGTTCTAGCGGTTCAGAACCGTAAATTGCTCAGCCCTAACCATGACCCACAAATATACGATCGTCTCAAATATAAACTAAAAACTAATAAAACGAATCTAAACTAATTAAAATCATACAATTCACATACATACACACACAGACAATATACACTACAGACATACATACTGTAACACCCCAAAAATATTAAATACGTAAATAATCAGGAACATTTAACCCCGTTAACGGAAAGCCTCTATGAAATAGAGTGGACTTGTAACGTCCCTAAAATTTATATTTATACTCGCTACCAAGGTAAAATATATTACATCCATAATTAGTTAGTGGATTTAAAAACTAATTAGTTATTTGTTTAATGACTAATGAAAACAATTAACTAGTGCCCACGTACAATAAACAAAACTTGAAGGACTGAATTAAGCACTCGGAGAACTAGTTGATATAAATAGATAATCAAAACCCAAAAACAGACACAACTGTGTGTTTTAGGATCGACCAAAAACAAGCAAGAAGGGAGAACTTCCCTTAAACCCTAGGATCAATCAAATCCTTCAATTGAAGGGAAATCAAGTCTTAAACTAGTGCATGAGCTGAAATTAGTGATCATCCAAGCTATGAAATCTTAAGGTATGTTGAATTTCAATATCTAGTGATGTTTATGAAGTTTGATGAACATTTCAAATTACAAATTGAGCATAAATTGAAGATGTGATAGCAGAAATTATATGTATATTAGTTTAAGGGAAAAACTCTTAATGGAAAATAGTGATCAAGAGTTATAAATTAGGTGTTTGAAAGATTATTGGTTTTTATGTTAAAATGGGTTTTATGAAAGTATGAATGCATATATTACAATGATAAATTTGTACTCATGAAGTTGATAAACTGAAATTTAGATGTGAATCGGATCATATCAAACATACTTATTTGATGACATATGAATGAGTAAGATAAATGATGTTATACTTGCAATTGTTAGACATAGCACATAAATCTGCGCTTACAAGGTGTTCGACAAATCGCCTAAATGAAATGTCATACTTAGTAACTTGATATATTGATGAGAACCATGTACATTGATTCTTGACGAAGTTTGATAATAATAGCTTTTATATCGACCATTTAACAATTAGTCGAGTTGTTCATTATAGGCAACTCGAGTGAGAAGGTGAGTGATAAAGTCGGAGGGGATCCACGACAAAAGGGAAAGCTATAAGGTACGTGGCTTATCTTCTTTTAAGAATTTATTTATAATTCTTGTGATAATATATAATGAAGGAATCGATCTTGTTGTTTTATAGAAATAATGCTTTGTAGTATAAAAGCGATGGAGTTCGCTAATACGATCAAACGGGTCAAAATATATAGAAATAATGGTTTGATGTATAAAAGCGATGGAGTTCGCTAATACGGTCAAACGGGTCAAAATATATAGAAATAATGGTTTGATAGTATAAAAGCGATGGAGTTCGCTAATACGTCAAACGGGTCAAATATATAGAAATAATGGTTTGATAGTATAAAAGCGATGGAGTTCGCTAATACGATAAACAGGGTCAAAATATATAGGAATAATGGTTTGATAGTATAAAAAACGATGGAGTTTTGCTAATACGATCAAACGGGTCAAATTATATAGAAATAATGGTTCGATGGTATAAAAGCGATGGAGTTCGCTAATACGATCAAACGGGTTAAATAAAGTGAAAAACGATGAATTTTCGAATCAAAACAAGCAAAAAGTATTGGTAGCAATATTTGTAAAAGGGATTATAAATAAGTCTTTAAGCTAAATTTGATGAAAGGGTAAAATTGGAAAATTGTCGTAAATAGACAAACGGATGAATGAATAATAATCCGACGGTTTATAAAATCTAAAGAGGAATAATTCAAATGACGGGTCTTGAGTCTAATAAGTATAAACTAATAGTCATATTTGTAACGAGTAACGGAAGGTTAAATGAATAATTGGTTTAAATGATATAAAAATTTCATGTCCAAAACGGCATATAAAACAAAGACCTGCAGGTAGCCACCGTAGGGTACGGTAAGTCACTGTAGCTTACGGTAAGTTGTTGCTGTAATATAACTCATTTCTGCACCGTAAGACAAGAGCATACGACCGTAAAGGTAGACCGTAAGCTACGGTGTTCGTCGTAGCTTACGGCGGTCACTGAAATAAGCACATTAAAATTTGATTGGTTGTAAGCCACAATTAGTAGCAATTATCTTTATTTATATTGCATGAAACTTCTTGATCAAATCAATAATTAAAGAAAAATTATGGTCTTATTGTAGGTAAAATTTCTATCGGTCTTGGATGCTGATCAAGACCGTTGCGAAATCGAACACTACTAAAATTTTTGCTTCCGTTTAGTTTCCTTTGGGTTAAACAATCTTATCATGTAGTGATGTTTATGAAATAATTTTACTTATGTAATAGTTTTAAATCGTAAAATTTTAGTTTAATCTATATATATAATCTTTTCTTAAATATCGAGTTAGGATGTTATACATACGCACACACATACACACGCACACATCACACACAACAGACACACACACATACATGCACACATAAACACACACACACATACACACATATGATTGCCCGATGGTAGTACCAAATGGACTTTGGAGTAAATACCTAAGTATAGAAGCTAAGGAATGAGAGATAATGTATATGTCTCGTATTGCACAGGGCAAGGCGTTACTAGGTAGTAATAGAAGTCAACGAATAGAATTTATTAACTTTGTCATAGGTTTACGTTGTACCACTTAAAAATGTTTAATTGTAGTATTACATGTTAAAAAAATTCTTATTTGCATTATATTATCTTTCAAATATAGTGTACGCAACAATTTTTTTATAAAAAATGTTAATTAGGTTGTTTTATAATATAAAAATCCTTATTTACATCACAATATTTTTTCAAGAAAAGGCACCATACATAGCGTATAGGGCAATGAGAATCATATACCAACACCTATACGATGCTCATTGCCCAATACACCTCCTCTGGTGGACAGTCTATATGCAGCGTATAGGTCAATGAGGGGAGTATACAAAACAAACAACTTTTTATCTTCACTAAAGGGAAATAGATCAAAAGAAATTCAAATACATGCACCAAACACCAAAAACACACACACAAAGTCTCTCCCGTATACTATCTCTCTCGTATCAAGCTATATGTTCCGGATTTTCACAAGAAGTTAGTAACACCCTTCATCTTTCTTTGTTTTTTTTTTTTTGTTTTTTGTTTTTTGGTAATTTTAGTCAATGGTGGTGTTTGACGAGGTAGGTTGGATGGTAGTGAGTTTGACGGTGGTTGTGTTTGATGGTGGTTAGGTGTTTGACGATGATAGGGTTTGACGGTAGAGGTGGAGGTGGTGGGGGTCGGCTATGGTGGTGGTGGGGGTCGGCTATGGTGGTGGTGGTGGAGATGGAGGTGGAGGTGGTGGGGGTTGGCTATGGTGGTGGTGGGGGTCGAAACAAACCGATACGAAATAGTTTATAAACGAACCGAAACGAAATAGTTTATAATTCTATAAAATTGATTAATAAGAGAAAATTAATTTAATTAATATTTGACACATATTATATTTTAATATAAAATTGGTTAATAAAAATTGTTATAAATCATACGTATTACAAGTTTTTTTTTTAAAATAAAGGGTCTATAAGCCGCTCATAGGATAATGAGAGGCGTATAGATATACGAATTCTGACACATTTTTACGTTATACGCTGCGTATAGGTTAATAAGGGTCGCATATACTTACTTTTTTCTGAAAAGTTGGCATAAAGTGTACTTCTATACGCCTCTCATTGACATGAGCGCGTATAGAAGTTTTATTGCCTTTTATACCTACAAACAAGTTTTAAAAACGATGATATATTATAATAATACTTGATAAATACAAAAAATAAAACTTGATATTTTATAGTATATACATATTTTCTATAAAAACATTTCATAAAAATATCATGTTTTTAATAATAATACTTAATAAAAAGACATAGGCACATTTTTTTATTAAAAACAATGACATTTTCTAATAATACTTAATAAATAAAAAACAAATAAAAACATGACGTTTTATAATATTAACGTTTTTGATAACAACATTTCATAAAAATATGAAGTTTTTAATAATAATAATAATACGTAATAAAAACATATGCACATTTTATTAAAAAATGATGATATTTACTAATAATACTTAATAAATAAAAAAACAAATAAAAACATGACGTTTTATAATACTAACACATTTTTTATAACAACATTTTATAAAAAAATATATTAATTTTCTTATATTAATATTTCACAACTCTCCCATACTAAACATCTATGAAATTAAATAAAGTTCTATATGGTACATCATAATCATTGGATAATCATCAACGGGCAATCGTTGGCTGAAATCCAATGATTAGAATTAATTAGATGGGCTGGAAGCAAGCGCATAGGTTTATAAGGGGTGTATGGGTAGGCACATTTTCAAGCGTATATGTTAATGAGGATGTGTATGTACTTTTAGAGGGATGTGTGGATACCCCCTCCGGGTACATTAAATTCCTTTATCAGCTAGCCATAAGGTTGCCATAATGCATTAAATTCCTTTATCTGCTAGCCTATAAGGTTGCCATCAACTGAAACGTCTATATAAACATAAAATATATCGAGAATGGATATCAAGAATGAGGAATGTGGAAACCGGAAATGAAGACGTGGAGGATTTTTAATGAATGATTCGACTATAGCAACTATATTCGACAACAAATCCCGGCGAAAATCTCATTCATAATCTTATCTTCGTAATCGCTGACAAATTACTAACACTTCGTCTGTCGCAGATTAAACAACTGACAGCGACCATGTCCCTCGTGGATATGTGATGTAGCTAAACATAAAGGAGTTATTGATGGATATATTAAACTACTCCTCGGCTGTTACTACGTATTTTCTGACCACACTTACTAAAATAGTATGTTTTTGTGGGTTTTGTAGTTTATCCCTTGATTTTTCCGTCAGTGAATTTTGCTAGTGAAAATCAATTTTTCAGAACTGGAAGTTTTCATTTAAAATCTACTAGTATATACTATATATACCCCTGACCATATACAACCTTCTTTATCAACCAAATCTCTCTATCTTGTACTCCTTCAATTCCAAAAATGGCTTTGGTCGAGTACTTGACAATTTTCTTTTGTGTTACCATTTTCCTGTCCATAATACTATTTCTTTTCAAACCTTTTAAAAATATGCATATTCTTGGTAAGATATCGTCGGTCCTTGCGAACATGCACCGGTTCCATGATATTGGCACCAATGTTTTGATACGTAATGGTGGTACTTCCATGTTGAAAGGACCTTGGTTTGCCAACATGGACATGCTTATTATCACCGAACCTTTAGACATCCACCATATTTTGAGCAAGAACTTTACTAATTACCCGAGAGGTGAACAATTTCATAAGATCTTTGACATCTTTGGAGATGGAATCTTGAACACCGATGGCCATATATGGGAGATTCAACGAAAAACCATCTTGTCCCTCATAAGACATCCCAACTTTCAAAATTGTTTGAAACAATTATCTGGAATAAGGTGGAGATAGGGCTTTTACCCATACTCGAATTTGTTTTAAAACATGAAATGGAGATTGATTTGCAAGATATGTTTCAAAGATTTACTTTTGACACAGTGTGTATGTTTTCATGGATGATGATTTACAAAGTTTGTCTCTCGAATTTCCCTGCATTCCATGTGAGAAGGCGATAACAGATGTCGAAGAAGCTATACTCTACCGGCATCTGTTTCCTCCAAGCCTTTGGAAGCTTCAACAACTACTTGGAATCGGGAATGAGAAGAAGTTGAGTGATGCGTGGAAAGCAATTGATCAAGCCTTCTACTTGAGTTTAGCTCGAAAACAAGAGGAAGGTAACAAAACAAAAGAGGTGGATTATTAGAATCTATGATGAGAGAGTTCAAAAGCCAACCAAAGTTGCTAAGAGATAACATAGTGAGTCTAATTGGTGCAGGTAGAGCAACAACCAGCACAGCTCTCTCTTGGTTTTTCTCTCTCATAGCAAAAAATCCAACAGTTGAGGACAAGATCCGACAAGAGATCATACACGCAAATCTTGAAGTTAATCAGAAATGGAATGCAAAGCAATTGGATCAACTTGTTTATTTTCATGGAGCTCTATTGGAAACTTTAAGGCTTTACCCTTCGATTCCTTTAACCATAAGTCTCCATTACATCCAGATATCCTTCCAAGTGGCCACCGAGTCAACCAAAACACCAAGATTATTCTATATTTCTACGCGATGGGTAGGATGGAAAAGATATGGGGCAAGGATTGTAGAGAGTTTAAGCCTGAAAGATGGATTTCGAACGACGGAGGAGGGATCAAACATGAGCCATCTTACAAATTTTCGGCGTTTAGTGCTGGACCGAGGCTTTGTTTAGGTAAGGACATGAGTTTCACTCTGATGAAGATTGTTGCAGCTAAGATCATTTCTCATTACCACATTGAGCTAGTGAAAGGCCACCCGGTGTTTCCAACTGATTCCTTTGTACTTCGAATGAAGCACGGTTTGAAGGTAAGGTTGACTAAAATAAGTGAAGTGAAGACTTGAGAAAAATATTGCTGAAAAGATAATGGATTCGGCGAGAGATTAGTTAACTAGCGCGTTTGGTTTATGTAGTTCATGTTTTGTAATAAATCCTCGTGGATATGTTTGCGTTAAAATACATGATTAAAATCAGAAGTCCAGGATTCTATAAATTTACGCATAAATAAATTTACCAAGTTTTATTTAAACAACAATAAGTTAATGAAGTCCATTGGACTAGAGTATTACAATCAAAGCTAGTGCTCACAACCCTATTTTTTTCAAGTTTATGCTTACAGCCTTATTTTGTTTTTGTTGTCGTCGAAAACCAGATCGGTTAACCAGCGTGTCAAGACACATGGTAACAACCCATATGGCTTTTGGTTCTTCATCAACCGTAATTTTGGAGGAGGGATGGTGTTGGGTTCACACACTTTGTTGGAACCGGGTAATAGGATCTGTATAATATATTTTGGTGTTCTTCAAATGGATACGGGCCTAGTAATTTTAATTCAAGGACTACTTCCTTGGGCCAGATTGCATGAATTAAACAAATCTAATGATTTAGCCAATATCAAATATATTTACTCTAGTATATAACTTGTGCTTGATCTGGTTTAAGGCTATTAGTTTTTTTATAACATTTCAAGCTACAATCGGTCTTATTCTTAGCCTGGGTGGAGTATTAGGGCACAAGAGTCAGTCCCATTTTTTACGGATTTCTCTGTGTGTGCTTGTTCTGGTTTAGGGTTATTAGTTTTTTTTTACTACAATTACTCATGCTTAGCTTAGGTGAAGTATTAGGGCACAAGAGTCGTCCCAGTTTTTCCAGATTTCCCTCTGTGACACACTTGTGCCACAACAGTCTTTTATCCACTTTTCTTAGTTGTCCCTTGATTTTCTCATATTTTACAAAATTGAATGGTGTCGTCCAAGATTTTCCCAAAACTTAAATATGTTAATTTAATTTAAACTTACGTTTATAAAAAGTTTTTGTGTGAATTAGAGTGTTTGAAATGATATAATTTATAAAGAGTTTTTGTGTGAATTAGAGTGTTTGAAATGATATAATTTATAAAGAGTTTTTGTGTGAATTAGAGTGTTTGGAATGATATTATTTTTGGTGTAGAACGTTAAGTGTGAAAAATAGTTAAAAATTTGAGTAAAATGCACGGGTAATCCCTGTGATTTTGTAAATTAGTCACCACCTTTTTAAAATTACATGTATGCTTCTTATGGTTTAGCAGTTTATTACTCGGAGTGTTTGTGCACTGGATGAACGTTAACTTATCCAGTTAAGTGTGAGTGAAATGACAAAAATACCATTGCTAACAAAACATTAAATAATAGAACCCACTCATAATTTAAAACAAAAATCTATAATAAACCAATCCCAGCACCCACCTCCACATTTCTTCTCAGATTCAGCCGGCGGCAACATCCTCTCGCTCCATTTCTTCTCCAGTTAAAAGGTGGAAGGGCGCTGCAACAGAGGAAGGTATCACGACGGTAGCCAGGCAGACCTCTGAAGGTGGAAGTGTGGTGCGACGGGGAGGTGTCCGGCGGTGCGACCTACAACTAAGATGAAGTATCGACCTGCAACTCGCTGGTACTATAGAACTTTCAGGTACACGCCAGAAAATCAAAGATGTTCAGATCTAAGCTCGTTAATTGGGAAATTTGTTGTTTAGGTAGTAAGATCTAGTGTCAGATCTTTAGATTGTTGAGATGAATTGAGCTTCAATTCAAAAATTCCAGTGAGATATCGCCGGTTTTGGTCGTCAGCGGTGATACATGGCATATTCTTTCCCGAAGGAGGTGTTGGAGCATTGTTTAATTTTGGTGGTCAATTTTTTTTCAAAAATCAGTTAGTTGAGAAAACCATAGGAGACTTCAAAAGTCAAAACGTTTCTGTCTTGTCCTCTCCCTTTAATTAAACATGCCCAGTGGTGTTGAGCTCCTCTTCCGACCATGGTGGTGTATCGGCCATGGTAACATACATACATGCTTCATAGTGGTGAGCTCGTTTTTCGGTTACTTAGGATTCGCCGGTGAGAAAGAGGCACAGATGAAGGCAGTGGTGATGGTGGTTTTGTGATCGCCAGGAACTCATTTTCCGGTGACTTAGGTGTTGCAGGAGGAGGTTAGGTTGTGATTGATGGTAAAGAAAGGATGAGGGGGTTACTGGATAGTGCAGATGAATGGTTGGTGACTGTGGTCCCACTTATTTTATTTAATGTTTTGGTTGTTGAGTTTTTAAAAGTAAGGTTACTTAAGTCATAGATTAAGATTTATATAGTAATACCACTCAAAAGACAACAAATGTGAGAAGAGTGAGAAAAACATAAATAGTTTGTTTTTTCATATAAAAAACTTTTAAGTTATAAAATAATTGTTGAAATACAATGTTTATTTATTTATGTTAAAATTGAAGAAAAAATATCAACAAAATTCTTTTATTTCTACAATTTACTTTTACCTATTTCTACATTAACCACAATACGTTTAACTATTTCTGCATTTACCACAATATGCAAAATTGGAAGGTTAAAAATAACTAGGAGCCTTTGGAAGATATGAAAAATGAAAACTTACGATAATGAAAACAAAGGCTCCTACTTATACAAGGTTTATATCTTTTTTTATTAAAAGTTACTTCGGTTAAAAATAATTATGATGCTTCAGTTCACATATTTAACCACCACTTTTAAATTTATAAAATGAAGCGGTGTGATATATTTAATCAAGTAGAATTGATTCCTCATGTTGCCCGGCCGTTTTTTTAATGTTATTTGAGCGTACGCGTTTTTTTGCAATTGTCTTTGAAGAGAAAATAATGAGTGATTACATTTCCAAACTTTTAGATAATTCCAAAGTTGTTTGATAAACCAATTTTAGTCGGATCTCATGGTGTGTTAATGCGGTTGAACCCACATCTTACCACAATTTTGTATTTATTAATTGTAATTGGATCTCATGTACTATTTCAAATCGAACATTTCAATTAATTATAGACTTCTAGTAAATATACACATGACACAAATACTAAACTTACATGACTTTATAAAAATTAATTGAGTAAATTGCACAAAACATCCTTTATGTTTCCTCAAACTTGCAGGTACCAGCCTTAATGTTTAAAAGTTGCTAAAAACAGCCTTTAAGTTTATTTTTGTTGCGGGTTCAATCCTTTACAGCTAACCACGTTATTTTCTTCAGTTAAGTTCCCTCACATGCATAACATGTGAGGGTATATTCGTCATTTTGGTTGATCTTCCACCCACGTCAATTATAAGAAAAAAAATATTTAAGGTTTAACCTATTTTAAAAAAAATTCTAACCGCAGGGACTAATGTGCAATAAAACCAAACTTTTAAAAACCAAACACCCTCTTTTCCGGTCTTCTTCTCCTGCGACTTCGCCGGATTCCGGCGAACCCGGAATTAAGATAGGAATCTTGTTAAGCTAGCCCACTAAACTGTAAAGATTAACATAGATTTTGATCATGCCAATCAAACTCTTTAGGATTATCATCAGTTGGAAGAATCGACGCCTTATTCGCATCAGACGGAAACGACAAACGACTCTTCAACCATAGATACCTCTCATGGAACTCTGATGCCGTCAAATCAGAGAACTTCGTAACACCGTGTTCAGTAGTCGGATCCAGCAACTGGTGACGCTTAGGACGCCGCAAGTTAGACTTAAACACTATCAAACGGTAATCGTGCTCCTCTATAGTCGCGTACGTTTTACCAAACTTTGTTTAAACTAGGTTAAAACTTAAATATTCTTTTTTTTATAATTGAAGTGGGTGGAAGATCAACCAAAATGACGAATATACCCTCACATGTTATGCATGTGAGGGAACTTAACTGAAGAAAATAACGTGGTTAGCTGTAAAGGATTGAACCCGCAACAAAATAAACTTAAAGGCTATTTTAGCAACTTTTAAACATTAAGGCTGGAACCTGCAAGTTTGAGTAAACATAAAGGATGTTTTGTGCAATTTACTCAAATTAATTCTATTTATTATTCATTTTAATTTAATTTTAATTATAAAATAAGGTTGTTAGCTCGAAAATATAATTAATCAAATAAATATAGAAGTTATGAAAATTATAACAATAAATTTAGATTTTTCAAATAAAATATGTATTAATTAATTAGGTGACATCATATTCCATATAGTTGGATAATATTATGTTTATAATTCACCTAAATTTCAATATAATATTCACTGTAGTTAACAACTTCTCCAATATATATTTTATACTACATAATAAAGTAAACTCAATAAATGACACGTGTAACTCAATAATAGCATGCTCAAAAAATATTACCCTCCATTTTTGAACGGTAAGGAACGACGTGCTAACCACCGTAACACCGGACGCTGTAACCAAAGTCGACTACTCGTATTCCGTCAGCCCCTCTTATTTATCACTCCCTCGTTTTTCTGCTCTAACTCATCCTCGCGAGTTTTCCTTTTTGTTGATATACGAATATGAATTTGTGATAATTATGAATACAAAGTGTGTTTTTCCTACAAAGTGTAGGAAGTGTTTTGCACCATTTGATGAGTGTTTTTAATGATTAAGATCATCTTGGTAGAATTTTAGTAATGTTTATGTTTCAAATAAGGATTAATTTAATTGATTGAGGGCGAAAAAGTCATCTAGTGTTTTTTAAAAATAGAAAGTAATTATCATTCCATAAAACCATTACTTCAATTTTGAAAAATTCCATTTCTCTCTCTCTCTCTCCCCTCTCTCTCTTATTTATCACCTTCTATACTAAAAAATAAGACTAATGATTCCTCATTCAAGTTGTTCGTTGTGAAATAAGACACTGATGTGTTTTATATTGTGTCTACATCGAATCAGGCATTAGTGTGTTTTATATTGTGTAGTTCAGACATTAGTGTGTTTTGTGTGTGAGGGGTGTTTTTATTGTGAAAACTAATATAACACAATGTGAAGAAAACCATAAATTGATAAAACACAACGTCAACAAATAATGAATGTGTTTTATGTTTCGAAATGTATGAAGGGTGTGTTTGTGAAAATTGATATAACACAATGTGAAGAAACCATAAACTAATAACACACAACGTCAAGAAATAATTAATTTGTTTTATGTTTTGAACTTCGGATGAAGGATGCTAGGTTCTATTGTAAAAACCGATATAACACGGTGTGAAGAACAAAAAACTCATAGAACACAATGTTAAGAAATAATTAACGTGTTTTACGTTTCAAATTTTGGATGAATCAATCGTGGATATAAAGAATATAAGTGTCGATTTTGAATAGTTAATAGATATATAGTTTCCATAAATCATAGCCTTTAGTGTTTAAGAGATATATCTTTCAAAAATAAAATTAGTTATTGAATTACCTTTATACCCTTTAGTACAAAAATACTAGTTGTCACATGTCACTCTTAAAACACTTCTTACACTTTGTAGGAAAAATAGATTTTGTAATCAACTCTTACCCATGAAAAGTATATCCATGATTCCTTCGTAGCCTTGATCTTATTTGTCACAATTGGCTAAGCTCGCCTTCCGAAGCCCAATAAACCATATTAAATAATCCAAAATCAACCCATATTTTTTTAACGGCAAAGATTACATAATTCCTGCTTCTAAATACATCAAATATACCTCATGTCAGTAATTAAATCTTAATATCTCACCAAAAAGCATAAAACCTCTACCACCCTATCAAAATGGTGATAGCAGCCAATCCATATTAAATAACCCAAAGCCATCTTTATTTTGATTTAGGAACTCACGGATGAAGAAAAGAAATCAACAAATGCCTAATTTTGTTAATTATTCCCAATGCATATGTTTATTTGTATTTGACAATTTAGTAATAGTATAATTATTACTAGTATTATTAATCAATTAATATATTATTTATCAATTTTATTTTTGGTGCCCGTTCCAATTAAACAAATACTACTCTCGCCTTTATTGGATCCTCCTTTCAAAGAAAACCCAATTGCACCGTAATCGTTTTTATCAGTCACTCTACCCTTATTCTCTTTCATATATCATGGAGGATGAATCTGATTTGTGTCAGTAAATTGGATTTGTGTAAGATATTCTTAAAATCTTTGCTAAAACCCTGCATGTTAGTAAATCTCCAAGATTCTTTTACATACATATTGTTTTTTTATATTCGTAATCAAATCAAAGAGTCAAATTTAAGGTTTAAAGTAGTGATTTCATGTTTTTGTCTGAATTGAAAAGGTTTGATTTAGGGGTTTTTTTAACGGCTAATTTCTTTAATCTCCTGTTGTCAGTGGGACTTGAATTCATGACCTTCATCTTTCCAATCTAGGTGTTTTAAAGGCTTCGCTTTTGTCAATGGACCACCATCCCATTGGTTGGATTTAGGGATTAACTTATTAATTTCATGGATTGAACCTATTAATTTCATGAATTATGCCTCACACAATAAATCATGGACATGTCTTTGTTAACTACATGCCATTAATTTCTCTATTCACCACTTTCTTTTGCTGACGGATGATCATGAGTTGAAGGTTTCAATACTCCATTATTTTTTAAACATTGTTAGTATAAACTAAATCAAAGTTTATTTTTTCAAAAGCTTACATTATGCGTATTCAAACTGTGTAATACACGTATTTATTTGATCCGTACAAAGCACAAGTTTTTGAATATGTAAATAAATAAATAGTCTAATTATTTTTGAAACATTGATGAACAGATTGATTAACTGTTTTCTTAATGTGGATATATTAGAAGCATTTTATTTGTTAATCAAATGCATTAGTTGTAAATGGAAAAGGAAAGATCAGTTAGGTAAATTTAGTTATAAATTAGGGAAAAAATGAATGAAATCAATTACTAAGAAGAAATAAATATAAAAATGGTTGTTTTAAATTGAAAATAAAGATTGATAGTTTTGAATAAATAAAACATTTAGTTGGTTAAAAAAACTTTTCACAAAGCAAAGCAAATTTAAATGGAAATAAACTAAATTAACGATAACATAAATGAAAATATGATTATGGTAGCAACTAAACCCCATAAATTTCTCTATGCACCCGCTTGTTTTGCTAACGGATGATCAAGAATCCAAGGTTTCGTTGCTTTATTAATGAATAGATTATAACCCTGTGTATTACACCTGTTGAATAAATGAATTTATATACTAAATAATAAAATAATACATATTTAAAAACCTTCTTTATTGTACGGGTTGAATTAATAAAATTTTATATATTATATTATAAAAAAATTATATCTATAGGAACCATATTGTACTAGTTGAATAAATTTAATTTATATAGCAAATAATATAAAAAATTTTATCTTTAAAACCACGTGTATTACACGGGTTGAATAAATGTAATGTTGTTTACCAAATAATAATAAAAAGTTATATCTTTAAAAACCCTTATGTGTTACACGCCTTGAATAAATATGATTTTATATACCAAATAATAAGAAAATTTTATTTAAAAAAACTAATGGATATAATTGGTACGCGATAGATATGATGATTGCGGAGATGATTATTCAAAAAAAGATACAGTGGGTCAAACATGTTATTCAAGAAGCAAACAAGCAGTCATTTGAGTGATAAAATATAAATTATATTTAAAAAACCCGTAATAAATCTAATTTAAAAAAATTAAGACTTTGTTATTATTAGTAAATCAATGATTTTATATTTGTAATTTTGTTTGGTATTATTTATTAAAAAGTGCGTATTATACATATAATTATATTATATCTTAAGTTATCGGTGTCTTCCAAAATTTTTTGAACTGTTAATACGAGGGGTTACAAAAAAATGGACGGGTCCATTGAAGGAAAGACGATTGAACTGCTGCAATTGATAATCACATGTGAGTGTAGGGTTCAATTGTATGTGATGAAGGGAGGGGCAGTTCACAATTCATATACTAATCAATTTCGACATTCAATATAGCTCCAAGTGAAGGTTTCACAATCAATTGTAACATTAATATACGTTTCATTTGCGTCTTCAATTCTCACAGGTTTTGTTCGAACTTTGAAGGAATCATTGAGATTGACAATAAATGGAGGGCAAATTTGGGAGCTAAGATGAAAAATTAGGGAGACAAGCCATGGCTGTTAATATGGCGTCTTAAAAATAACGGGGAAATTACATCTTACTCCTAACGAAATGTATTATATAGTATATTAGAGATAAACACGGATGCTAAGAAAATGATATGAACG
The DNA here is from genome assembly GCA_947069175.1 of Scalesia atractyloides. NCBI lineage: Eukaryota > Viridiplantae > Streptophyta > Magnoliopsida > Asterales > Asteraceae > Scalesia > Scalesia atractyloides. The sequence continues at coordinate 13,203,658 of CAMTDV010000012.1, read as the reverse complement.
AATGATGCCTAATATTTTGTTTTAGGAACTACAACTCGATGAATTCGTGACACGAGGTCAACTTTGAAGACAATAACAAAGCGTTTGATTTGCATCTTGAAGGTAAGAGCTTACGGTGCGTGATTTGGATGAACAAATGATCGAGTATAATCATTACAACAAACGATTGCTCTTTGCTATGAGTTGGTCATTATTTTCTTCATTTATAGTTAAATATGAAAATTGTGTGTAGTTCCCAATTTCAGCTTTCAAATACCAATAATAATTATATCTACATCTATAATCTATACTACTTTATTAAGAAACTAGGTTTTCTACCTTTATGGTAATTTGCACAAAATTTTAAAATAGCATACTAAATTTCAAGAGCAAATCTACATCAAATTCACATACTTTTAGCATATTCTTCCATTTCTACCACTTGCTCTTTAAAATTCACATATGAAGGTAATTTCTAAATAATACGTCTTTGTCTCGTGTCAAAAAGTTACCCAACAATTAGTTATCAGATGACCACATAGAAACCTATAATATCCATGGGAATTTTATTTCATATTTTGCATAAGGTACTTTCGTTGAGAATAATGTATATATGTTTTTGTAATGTTGCATGCAAATTATAAGAAGAACAATAAAATTATATTTTAAGTATTTATCCATATTTAAGATGTAGATTACATGACACCAAAGAAACACCAAAACATCACTAAATAATAAATCTATCTTTATTGTATCAAGCATGTGTTTAGATGGCAAAAATGTAGGTACATTGATATGAATTTTGTCGCACCCTCGAATTCCACAAGCGGAGTAATACCGCAAGGCGTGCGACTGACCAGGATCACGCTTCCAATCATATTGAACAATTAAATAAAATAAAGAAACTCATCAAATCAATACGATCCATGACTAAAGTTTAAAGTTCAAGAAAACGTTAAGGTTAACAGCGGAAGCATAAAGTTTAATAGTCCAACAGTAGTTTAAAAGTTCATGAACATTATTAAACGCAACAAAGGTTCAACACAACCACTACACTCCTCCGCTGCAAGTTCCTGAGCTGTACCTATGGACCTGCAAAGCATACAGTAGGGTGTCAACAATAAAGTTGGCGAGTTCACGGTTTCTCAAGTTTTATTTTCAAAAACATAAGTTTGTTAAAATACTCATTTATAATCATGTTATGGGGAGCTACCCCATTTATAAGCTAGTAAACTGCGTAATACCCAACACTTGCGATTGTTGTATCGTTGTTGCCTTGTTTGTCAAATTCTATCATGATTGACGGTTGCCAAGGCATACTAGTTCACGCCTGTCCTCCCTGTTATGGTGTGAGGTTAGTGAAACCTAATAGCGCTATCAACTAATGTCATGTTCGCTAGGCTAGGCGATTAATCGATATAGTAGTGGGGACTTCGTGATAGAGTTGCGTTTAGTACGCTAGAGACATGAATTATAAAATAGTATTTAGTAGTATTCCTCCCCGGAATACTAGGCAATCCCAAACCAGGGAAAGTGTAGTTCGTTCCCAGCCACTGGGAATACATGCTTTTAGTAATTGTGTGAACTTACCTTTGCTTAGCTCGGTAGGTAATTTACTCGTTTTAAAGTTGGCCAACCAAGTCCTATTATGGTTACCAATATTTATCAGATGCGTATACAAGTAAGTCACGTATTTTCTACATGTATCTAGCATGTTGTATGCAAGTAAAAGTATCATGTAACACATAAGCTATCAAGTGGGCCATAACTGAATTTACAATAAACCTATCAGTGATTAGGGCAGTTTAACAAGTGTACACATAAGTGTGCGTGAAGAAACACGGGTCGAACCTAGGGATATCCGAGGATATATAAGTTACCATCACGGTGATTCCGCATAAAGGTTTCCCGTTCACTCTACTTCATAGGGTTATTTACTCTGGCCGAGCTGCAAAAGTATCAACGCCGTTAGTCTCGTCACGAGGAAAATGGTGGTTTTCTCCGTGACCACACTCCGGCGTAAGAATAAGTATTTTTTTGGTATGGGAAGCAAGTAAATTGCAAGTATGTGAGTGTTAGAGGAAGGTATCAGCGTCTGTGAAAAGTGTCCCCCTTACCTCGAGGTTTGATACTTACTTATAGCCGAAAAGGTATGTTCAGGAGATATGTTGGTGGGTGGGCCTTGGGCCCGGCCTATAAAGACATCCGTTTTGTCCTGTGTGTTAAACATTAAATGCTCCCTGCAGGATGATTAATGTCTACTGTTAGGAGGCGTGTCATGTTGGATGTTGAGTGGTGCCACGTGTAAATGTGACCCTCTCTGGTGTTTGGCCTGCTGCCAGCAGAAAATGGAGAAGGTGGAACAGTCACTAGCAACGATATGGCTGGTGTGAGGTCTAACTCCTGGGACACTGCACACGCAACATGTCGAGTGACCCTACGTCACCGTTCTGCCACTATGTACCCTGGAGTATGGCCAACACCTCATAGTACTTACAATTTCTGCGAGTCTGTTAGAGTTTTTCCCGCCAGCGCAAGGTGTCAAGGGTTTATCCTTTTGTTCCAAGACTATGAGGTGCTCTCATGTGTGTCTTGTCCTTGCAAGGTTTTAGGATTAATGTTTAAGAGGGTTGCTGACCCGCGCAGGGTCTAGTAGCCTGCGCACATGAGTTTAACTTACCGTTGTGCCAAGTACACAAGGTTCGTTGTGTGGCTAGAAGCTATCGGTCTAATTTACCATTGCGCTGAGTGCGCAAGGCTCATTGTATAACCTGATGTTGTTGGTCTAATTCATCGTTTCTCTAAGTGCGCAAGGCTCATTGTATGACCTGATGTTGTTGGTCTAATTCACCGTTGTCTGCTGTTTATATGCCGGCAAGGCTCATTGTATGACCTGATGTTGTTGGTCTAATTCACCGTTGCTATGAGTGCGCAAGGCTCATTGTATGACATGTTGACTGTAAGGAAGGCGCACCGTTGCATGTTGAGTGTAAGGTTATCCTTGTGAAATGTAGTCAAGGGTATGGTTATTTGGGACCATACCTCCTCAGTGCGGCCCAATGATTTATAGCCCAATTAAGAGTGTGCGGACATGCATATTCAGGTTATAATCCGTGCACACCCTGACCTGCAACGGAAATGGTAGTCGGGGCATGATTGGGTTTTATCAAAGCTCATGACATTTACTATAAAGTTTCATATTTATTATTTCAAATTTAAAGAAACAAATTACAATAAACATACAAGCACAACATGTTCTAAACACAACATTCAAGAACTCTTTATTTTTCTTCTAAGGTAAATCCCTATGTGTTCATTGCTTCAACCTGTCCACCTGTATCATGTGTAGAAATAGGGTTTTGGGTCAACAAAAGTTGGCGACTGAATCTTATTTAAACATTTGAAAGAATTATTTATATTGGTTATTAAATAAAAATGTGCATAAACCAAATATGAGTATACGCATATGTAAATCTAACCACAAACCACATAATATCAATCAATGCACACACAAACATGACAAATGATAAACAATGAGATCGAGGCTCAATCAAACGGAGCCAATCTAATGAGGCACCTGATGCTCAACTCGTCTCCAACGAGGAACTGATGGGCCTAATGAATGATTTGCACGCAACTGACAAAAATGAAAACACACAACACAACAAACAACATTCACATCACACGTAAGATCATATAATGGTAATAACACAAGTGTTTGGGTAAAAGAAATATGTAAACGACACTTGATACACCCCAAAACATGAATAAAAAAAGGAAATTTGTAAGAATTCACTCACAGTGGGTGCGTTTTCTTGATTGATGAAGAGTGCGTACGAATTGAGGATTTAACTGACGAAGGAGACTAACCTAAATAATAACGCAACAATTCGATAAATATATAAAATTAATATTTTGATTTAATACTTTTTGTTAGATTTATAGGTTATTTTTAAGGTATTTATTGGGATTTTTAAACCTACAAAAATGGTTTTATATAAGTGTTTTTAATTATTATTATTTTTTTTTTGGAAAGAATATATACAAAATAATATAGAATAAAATAGTATTAAAAAATACTGTCAGGCCTGACAAGGGCCTGACAGGGTCGGTAGTTGTTTTAGGCAGCGTAGGGTGAGACTCGAACTTGTGACCTCCCGTTAACGTGCACGCAGCTCTTCCAACTGAGCTACGTGTCTAACCCATCAGAACACTGAATATAATAACCTATATATTCTTATTAGAGTAATTCAGAAATCAATTAATTTAAAAAGACTTTAAAATGAACGAACCGGAGCGTACACCCTGACTCGAACCTTCGACCAGAATCTCGTAATGCACCCAGCCCTACCAATTGGGCTAGGTGTATAACCCGTTCATAAAAGAGATTTTATTATACATATATACTAAATAACTTCATCTTCTTCAAACTTATTCAACCCAGAACTGAACTCGACTGTTTATACATTTTTTTAACAGTTATGGTTTAACTGTTTGTAATCTAATTTAAACATGAAGCATAGAGAGGTTTAAGGATTCATACCACTAGAAAGACAGTGTTCCCGGTTTTCCGGTGACTAATTCCGGCGAAGGCAGGAGAATTTTCCGACGAACAGAGCACTTTGATCAGAGGATTTAGAGTGGGTATGAGCGAGGAAATTAGGGTGAGATGAGGCGATATTTATACTGCGAGTGGTAAATTACAAGATTTCGGTTTCAAAAACCCCAAATTATGGGTTTGTTAATTCTTTGAATGATTGCAGGCGGTTTCAAAATAAATGAAACTGTTATTCAGTTTTTATGACTTGGATAATCCCAAAACAAACGTAATTTGCGACAATTCTTTGATTTGGCGGTTACAAGAGTGTTGATTTAAATTTGCGGGTTTTAGGGACTTGTTTGGGTATAAAATTCATTTGTTTCGGATTTAAACATATGGTGCGTGTGTACCCATGGTGTTTTGGTATGTGCAGTTTGGTGAGGTATCCGGGTTCGAACCCCGGCTACTTCTTTTTATTATTTTATTTCTTTTTGATATAAAAAGGTTTATCTATTTTCCTTTATTGATTGTTATTTTAATTAGGAGATTTAATTATTAACCATGAGCATTGAAATAATTTAATTAATACTAATAAATACGTAAACTATTAAATAAATACTTCAGTTTTCAAACGAATCAGGTTTTGGAACCCGTTTGACATAGATGTTACAATCCGTGCATTAGATGATTATACAACACTAGTGTACAGCCTCTAAGGATGTGCGACCTTGCTTGGCCGTGTTGTATAATGTGAAGTCGAGTATTGTACAATTTGGAAGTGTGCGACGTTTTTGCCATATGAGTGTACGGTGTAATTTAATTCAACAGCATTCAAAATAATAAAAAACACGACTTTTATAACATTCCTTAATATGGTGTTCATCATACATACTCATACATAGTCGGCCGTACACATTAACATCAGTTCATGTTTAAATATCCTACATACCATATTATTTAACACTACTTTATCAAGTAACATCAATTCATCAAGAATAGGTCTAGGGTTCCGTTTTATCAATAATCATCAAAAAAATAGATCTAGACTTTAATATCATAATCACGAAGTTATTTGACACTATTTCATTCATCACATTAAATCGTCATCGAAGATATTATCATCCCGGATTCCTTGTTTATCATCCCAATAATATATTACTTCCTATAATCATCATAAATCATTGACATCCCTTTTTATACATGGAATCTATTCACCATTAGGACAATATGTACTTTGGTTCTAGCATGACCCTAGGTGTTTGTTTAATCCACTAAACATATCATCATTGTCATAACACGAAATCCTCCAACCTAGATCTATGAACATTACATTATCTAAATTCATCCACACTCATAGATATAAAAAATCATTAACACTTTTCAAACATTCAAAACACTAAGTCACCATTTTTAGATCATGCCATTCAAATAGGTTTTCAAACAAGTTTAAACATTTCATGAATCAAATAATAATAATAATAATACAACAAAACCTGGAAAATAGTGTGTAAGAGTAGAAGAGGTCTTCAAAAGAAATAGAGAACCTTTAAGAGAAAAGCTGTCTTGAATTCTTCAAAAGGAAAAGAGGATGTTGGAATGTTTTACTAAAAAGGGGAGAGTGTTGCAGAGAAAGGGAAAGGCTGTCATCAATGATTGGGGAAAAGTTTCCTAGGGTTTAGCAAACATGTGTATTTATACACATTATAAGATTCCGTGCACACACATGTGCTACACAATTAAAGAGTGTGCGGTTCTATTAGGGTTAGTTGTGGGGTGTGCGACACATTGAATGTTATTTATAACATTATCCACATTATTAACACATTTAGTTCATATATAATCAACAAAATAAGATAAGTCACGTTTATTAATCATTTCACATATTAATTCTACATCATTACAACGTAGAGTGGAACGTGAAGGAAAAAAATCCAGGTTGTCACATTATCCCCAAATTGAATGAAATTCAGTCTTGAAATTTAGCAAGCAGTCACTGAATTAGCTAGTGTGGTTTAAGCGTTTTCGCGGGGTGTCACAAATTTTTACCATTAAGGAAAAGATCAACAACTGCATGTTTGATTTTCAGTAACTCTGATACTATAAGATGGTAATGGATTTATTAGTGCTTGATGGTAGTGGGAGATTAATATTGTATTTTCACCTTTTATTTCCATAAAAATGTTGGCGCCCACAAACGTTATATAGACACTAGAAACTCCAACAACACTACAAGGCGACAAAACAGATGTACTCGCTGCAACGCACAGGCCTTCCCACTAGTACATTAACGATTTTCTCAACAGAGAGTAGAAGGAGCTTCTCTGGCGCCGAGTCAAACAACTTTCAGACTATGATTAAATCATTTAGAGTCACCCCAAGACTCTTGAATTTCGATGCAGACCCAGATAGTTTCCCGAAAAAATCATCAATCGACTCTGTCTCTTTTATGCATTAAACCTCTTGTGCATTTCGTAGGGTTTGTAGTCGGGGCGTTTGTATTCGACTGGCCCCTGATCGGTGCATTTTAGGTACACTCTAGTCCATATTAATATATTATAATTGAAATACATTATTGGTTTAAAATACGATTGTTTAATGTGGTTTTATTATCATACGAGTTAATATTAAAACAGGCTAAAACGACAGTTATATCATATTTGAGATAAAAAGATATTAGTGGTCAAGGGGCTAAATTACAAACCATAACGTTATGCAATTCGTCGACCTAAACTAATTTGGATCTGAATGGTGATGAAAAAAGAAGAGTAAATAAATGAAAGAAATATTTTTTTATGTTACTTGATATTAGATGCTAGGAAACGAATTATTGAACATTGTGATTTTTGACATGATTTAAGTTAGTTAAGAATTTGACATGAGGTTTATGACTATTAATTCATGTATGTTTATTTTGACAGCCACTCTCTAAATTTAAACAAGTCAACGGGGAAGTTTAGAGGTGGACTTTTGTAAAAGGAATCAATTTAATAAGGTGGACCAATGAAATGTTAAATCAATTTGGGCTCAACAAATTAATTACAATATGCCTAAGCCCACAAAAAGGAAAAGGAAGTCGGCTTGTGTAAGAGGTTAAAAAGCAATTCAGAAGGGAGTTCGCAGGAACACAACATTAGGGGTTCGCAAACAATTGAAGGGTAATGACTCACCGAAAGGGTATACAGGTCGTATTCGAAAATTAAAAAAAAACAATTTAGTCCTATGCAAGAGAAAAAATTTGGGCCCTATTTAAAAGTTTTCATTTAACTCATAAAACACAAATTTATATGAATATAATTTAAATAGTATATTTTTAATTTAGCTAAGTTTAGGAAGTAATTTATTAATTAAAAGAAAAAAACAATTGATAAAATTAAGCATTAAATATCACTAATAAAAAAACCAAAAAATAAACTAAAATATTAATTTGGAAATGCCAGGATTAGAACAGGGTCTCCTTGTTGTTTAAGCAAGGCAGTAACCACTAATATAAGGGCTCATTTATGTTATCTCTCGATTAAGTGCGCATATATTTATATAATCTTATAAAACGTAAATTCTATACAAAATTCAAAAAATTTGGGCTCTCGGAGGGTTTGGGTCTTGTGCCATCGCCCACTCTTCACCCCTACGGGCCGGCCCCTGGGTGTACATAAATCTAGACAGGAACGTGATGAGCGACTAGGCTTTCTGTCTTCCTCCTATGTGGCAAAAAGTGGAAATCATATCACGTTGAAAATCTCCTGCCTTGTAATAAAAAAGATCGGGGTGTTTTGAATTTCAATATCTTGCACCGGTTTACAGTTAACTATAAGTATTTTTCTCCAAGTTACTTTTTCATCGAGATTTAGGCTAGCTATTGCGATATCATTTTGAAAAAAAAACATGTTCCATCATGTATTTATTATTACTTATTGACGTTTGACATCCAGCTTGCATTATATTTATATAAAGTTATAAACCTTAAAAGGTAATGTGGGTGGCGAATAGGATTATGCCACCGACTTGAATTTTACTTTAAGTAGCTTAAAAATACATATTAAGTAAGCTTTAGTCCATCTTCTTGACGGAAACGTTTAAGTTATTACCAGCGACCTTCTCCGTATGATGTTAGAGATAAACAAACATTTTGGGCTCCAAACTGGTCCTTGTGCATTTGCAAATGAATCGAATGAACTTGGTTCATAGTGTTTTTTTTATCTAATGGTGTTTATTTGTAGCACCCACATAGGGTTTTATTTTGTATGAAATAAATGTTTTATTATATAGTGTTTTCTTTGTAGCAGACATGATTTTTTATTTTTAGTTAACAAAGGGTACAGAATGTGATATTTTGCATATAACAAATGGTATATGGGGTTTTATTTTGCAGGTGGTGTTTTTATTACTTTCAAAAACACAAGATTGTAGCAAGTGCTACCAACCCAATTACACAATAAAAAGATAATTAAAAAACGTCAAAACAGTAACTGAGAGACTATTACATCACCTACATCATGTTAAAACTAACATTGAAATATGCGGCATTCATCCCACGTAACCTATTTGAATTTAGACCGACGCACTAGACAGTCGTATGTCATTTCCTTGATTTCTTCGACTAACTTGTGCCTGTTTATGTTTGCAACTTTTTTCATATACCGTTCATCTTTTACAATTTTTTTTTTCATTTTACATGTTGGTCTAAGTTTTGAGTTAACACGCTATAACATGTGTGTGTGGTTCAACTTTTTACGTCTATTTTTTCCGTTTAACGGGTCTATCGCAACGCTTGGGTCCTTGGTCAACTTAGTTATTTTTTTTCTATATTTCACGTTTCGGTCTATTTTTACACGTTAACACGTCACAACAGGCATGCGCAGTTCAATGAATTTTTAGTCTACTTTTCGTTTGGTTTAATGATCCCGTTGGTAACACTAGCACTAACTATCTGTCACTTATCAACATGAAAGCTCAATCCATTATAGTGACTTCTCTCTTGACAAGGAGTACATATTTTTGATGATAAGTCCAAGGTTGAAACCAATGAATCTTATAATTGTGATGATGTGCTACATTAAGATATAGATTGGAACCATAATGTTGGAGGTGAAGGATGATGTTAGCATGGTAGATAGTTGTGACGTCAAGGAAACAAATGAGGTTGAAAACTACAAATCTTAAAATGGCGATAACGTTCATAATAAGATATAAACATTGAAGCCATAATGTTGAAGATGATGAATGATATTAGCAAGGTAGAAAGTCATGAAGACAATTCAACAAATGACGAAGAATAATATAGCATATAAGCTAGAGGCTTCACAAAAAAACATAACACAACTTTGGTGGTGCAAACGATGGGGACAAGATCAGTATTGAAGGCTTACTGGCTTAGATGTTCCACACACAACCAAGTTTAAAATATCAGTTGTCCAGAGTGATGGAGATATTGTTGTATATTTAGTCTATAACAAGTAATTTAAGAAATTAATAAACCTGGAATCCGAATTGAAATTGCAAAATTATGAGATGAAACTTGGATTAATATCTGAATCATATGAGAATTATAAGATAAACCTGTTTGCAGGTTATACGCAATGATTTATCGAATTAGACAGAGATCACTCTTGTTGGAATTAGATTTGATGATTCTGTGATATAGTATCAAAACTGCATTTGCAAGTCGTAACCGTCAGTTGTTATATTTTTACGTCTGAGACTGTCGATCAACAGAGTCTGAAGTAGCGGCCAAAAAATTACTTGTATTAAAGTCAAATAATGGACCTAATTACAACTCAGCCATCATGGCCCAAAGTCCAATCACATTAATGGACAAAAGAAAAACGGACTGCACATCTTGTCTTTATAACATGACAATTATAATTTTAGTTAAAAGCCCATTAAAGAAAAACGGACTGCACATTAATGGACATTTATAACAGTGGTTTATCATTTTAATTTAATGGGCTTTTAACTAAAATTAGTAATATAAAATATGTTACACACAAATAGTTCTTAATTAACAAATAATAATTATAAAAGCAAGGCCTAAATAATATCCATGTTAAACGAGCCCGCACTCCCACATCACCTAACTCGATTAAACACTGACATTATTATCTCAATCAACAAGTTAATCCAGTACCCTAAAATCTGTTGATAACGCTAAAATTACTAACAGATATAGACAATCACGTAGTCCACTGCTTTAAGACAAGTTGCTACAAGTGGAGAACAAGTAAATAAAAAGAAAAAAAAGTAATTATCATCGTAAATTTTCTGTTAAATAATTCAGTTTTTATTTAAAGTGTTTGTTTGAATTATTTATTTGAACATTTTTTAGAACATCCAATTCACACACTCACGGCCCACTACATGTACATGACGATATTTTTCTATAAATACAGTTTACTTGTGCAGTTCCAATAATTTATATTTCTTTGTTGTGGTTGTAAGGAAAAGTTATAGAGAGGAGGAGATGGAGAGTGTATGCGTTACAGGTGCAGGAGGGTATGTTGCTTCATGGGTAGTGAATGAATTGTTGGCCAAGGGTTATATTGTTCATGGAACCGTTAGAGACCCTAGTATGTTATAATCTTTTCACTTAGTCTCGATAACTATCTCTTCTAAAATAATATACTTGTGAAATATAATAGAATAATATGCTATACACATGTCCACGCGTTGTATGAAATATTTTCTAATTGTTTTAAGTTTGCCATATTCGGCTTCAGATGATGAAAAGAAGAATGGTCACCTGAAGAAACTGGAGCACGCTAAGGAGAGACTCCATCTCTTCAAGGCAGACTTGCTAGATTATGCAGGACTTTGCACTGCCATACATGGATGCACGGGAGTTATTCATGTTGCAACACCAGTTCCTCCCGGAAAAGTAACGAATCCTCAGGTAAGCGTCTGTTCGACTTCTTGATCTATGAACATGTATAAAACGAGGAGCCTGTTCTTGCTATATCTAATTCATGCCAAAAAAAGCTGTTAAATTTAATTCAAAGCATACGGGTTTCTCAAAAAAGTCGGTAGCAATGTTTGAGCAGGTCCTATGTTTATATGTTGTCTACGTGTGGTATGTGTCTGTTTGTTTAGGAAGGCAGTTAGGTTATCTTCATGGCCCTCCTCAAGAAACCTTCAAATGTTTTGGGCTTCTGTGGCTATAAAAAAACGAACCCGGTAATATAAACTCAATAGTCATATCTAAAAAACAATAACGCGACAAAATAATTGTTATAAATATATAATGGGTTTTAATTATTGAGTTTTTTGTTTAGAGTAAATTATCAAAATCGTGCATGAGTTCTTTGCATTTTACTTGTTCCACCCAAAATAAGAATTTATTGTAATTGAACACACAGCTTTTCATTTTTGTTGTCATTTCCATTAAATCACTAACTCGTTTAAAGTGTATCATTAACTCTTTGACGATTTTAACAATTCCTAAACCTCAAGGACAATTTTGACAATTTACCAATTTATTCTTTATTTTTTTATTTATATTTTTTATTTTTTACCTTTAAATAAAAATAATTATAAATATAATATATGTACATACACATACATATACATATATATATATATATATATATAGACACACACTTATATATACGCATTTGTTTTTTATAATTTTCATTTTACATTTAAAAATAATAATAAAAAATTAATTATAATATGTATACATAGAGACACACATTTATAATTATCTACTCACACACACAAAACTCTCTCACTTCTACCCTTTCTCTTATCCACCATTATCACCATCTCCACCGCCGCCACAACCACCTCATCTATCTACCTCATCTCCTCGCGCCGTACTAAATATCAGTACCACCTGTCTCTCTAATCGTACCAAACATCATCAATTAATATTATTTTTTATTTACAGTTAAAAAGGAAATTTAAAAAATAACTGTATTTATATATATATGTGTGTATGTGTATGTTGTGGGAGGGAGAGGGTATATGTATGTTATATATATCATATTTAGAATTATATTTATTGTTTTTTATTTAAAGATAAAAAAAATAAAAAATAAAATAGAATTAGAAAACAAAAGAATGTGAGTAAATTGCCAAAATCATCCCTAAGGTTTGTGAATTACAAAAATCGTCTAATATATATATATATATATATATTTTATATATATATTATGTAAAGGATAAATAGAAAACTCACTTGTAATGAGAATACCCAGGAAACTCTAAGCTCCTGACATTTTTTAAAAAAAAATTACACATGTAATATACATGTTTTAAGGGTTTTGAGCACAAAAAATCAAAAAAAGCGCCGACCAGATTTTTTTAAAAAATAAACAAGTTTTTGTGTACATATGTTACATTGTCGCGTTGCGCAAAACTTGTTTATTTTTTAAAAAATATTCACTCGGCGTTTTTTAGTTTTTTTTCAAGACTTTTAAAAACATGTATATTACATGTGTGATTTTTTTCAAAATCAAAAAATGTGGGAAGGTTAGAGTTTTCTAGGTTTTTTCAAGTATAAGGGTTTTCTCTTTATATATTATATTATATATATATATATGTGTGTGTGGTGTGTTGTATAATGGATATATACATACATGATAGTTGATAATACAAATATGTATGTTGCCAATCTTTAATTATACATATATGTATATAGTGTTTAAAATTTAAACATAACTATTATACATCTATGTTGCTAATTTACATATACGTACAAATGTGTATAAATGATTGTAGATATTTGCATATAAAGGAAGATTATGGTTCTAAATATGTTTTTTTCTAGGGTATATATATGTAAAATACGTGTTTAAAGTTGAAAAATAAGTATCGACATATATATTTCATACAATACACATATGTATAGGTTAAAAATTGACAATATACATATATGTATATATATTCACAAAAAGAAACTCTAAAAAACGTGCGATTAGAAGTAAAAAATAAATAAATTATGGCTTGGAGAAAATTTGATGGTCTAGAATTCTTTTCAAGTTTCTCAAATAAAATGTTTCTCTTTTAGGATCCCTACCATATGTGCATTTTTTGTTGTTGTATTATATATATATATATATATATGGGGTAGGGTTCTAGAGTGAACACTAGTGTACTTGCGAACTAAAGTGAACAAATCTTGGCCATTTATTTACACACGTGTATGGCTAGGATTCATCATCAAATCATAAAATACACAAGTGTATTTCATCATCAAATCCTTACCATTGATTTACACACGTGCATTGCCAGGATTAGTTCGCTTAGTTTATTACTGTTCACTCTTGAACCTAATCATATACGCTAAATATTAGGAAAAGTGTGAGAACAAATGAGAAAACCAATCAAAACCATTTTTTTAATACAAACCTCAATGTAATTAAAATACAACATAAAAAAAGAGTTTACGACATCATATAATTAATTTCTTCTCTCAAAATCACTCTTATTAAAATTTTTACACATGTGTAAATTTGTTAAATACAACAAATTTACACACGTGTAAATTTAATTTCTAACATCTATTCATATAATGATAAGGGTAAAAAAAATCGAATTTGAATTGTTTTTGATCAAGTTCTCGCGGTTTTTTCATTCATTCTCACGATATTTAACGTTCTCATTTAAACCTTCCCATATATATATATATTATATATATATATTATTATAGAGAGAGAGAGAGGAGAATAAGATGATCAAATAATAAGTTGATTTTGCCTAAGCAGGGCAAGACCACACGTTGTGGAGGTTTCAAAATGACGTGAAAACCTACTCCATGTTGGAACACCGGTGCGTGGGGGGCTTGGCGTGGGTTTACTGCGTGGGGATTTAGGGAAATGTATCAGGACTGTTTGTGCTTATGGTTATACCGCTAGTTCTGCGCAACCTATTGACATATACTTTAGATCACCATATCATCATTTGTCATATCCAATAACTATATATTTATATTTTATATCCGTCACTAATACTCAAGATAGATAAAAATGTTATTTGGTTAGGATTACAAGAAAAAAGTTATATAGGTAAATTCATAAGAATAGACTAGTAGACCAAACAAATTAGGAGAATATGTGTTATATTTATCACTTTGTAAAATAGGCAATCCATAAAGAATCAACCATAGATAGACAAGTAAGCGGACTGGCAAAGGTGACACTAAACCGAAAAAAAGATACAAGGGTATCAACACCACACCAATCTAATAATTACACGTGTAAAATATCGGCTCTATTTTAGCCAGTAAGCTAATGGAGCCGAATCCATCTTAGCTGTCACATAAAATAATATACTAGGCATTTTCTGATTGGTTCCTTTTGGTCAATGTGTCCATTTTCATGATTTTCCCTTAAAAAGTATAGTGATGGTAATAATAAAAAAGATATAAATTAGAAAAATATATTTATCGTATTGCTTGTAGTATGGCAGTATCAAAGTGTGTGGCAAAGGTTTTCCTCCTCACGTGATTAAGAACTCCACTCCCGAAGTAGATTTTGGTGTAGATTTAGAGGGGTGTGTAAGTGTGTTTGTGTATAAATAAATTCTTCGCCTTCATGAGAGAAAAGGTTTACATGTATATTTTCAAAATTAGTTACTATTTATTTTGAAATATGGAAGGGCTTGTATCATAGAGGCATCAAAGTGTGTACTACATGTATCCCTCCCCATTTGGTCGAGAGTTTTAGTCCGGTAGTGGATATGATATAGCTTTAAGAGTATGATTAGTGGGTGTGCGGTTTAACTAGTCTAAAAATTGTATTTTGAAATCATAAAATCAAGTAGTATGGCTAAATTTGCCGTGCACGTGTAAACAGGAAGAGATGCTTGAACCTGCCATAACAGGAAGTCAAATGTAATGAATGCATGTTTGAAGAGTAAAGTGAACAAGGTTGTGGTTGTTTCATCTATACTTGCTGTTGCAGTAAACCCTAGTTGGCCCAAGGATCAAACAATGGATGAAAGCTGTTGGAGTGATACTGATTTTGCATGAAAACTGAGAAGTGGTATAGCGCTAGCAAGGCTATATCCGAGCATGAAGCTCTAGAATTCGGAAAGAAGAACAACCTTAATGTTGTGTCAATTTGTGCATCTGTAGTATTCGGGCCAATGCTCCAATCGACATTATGTACCACTAACATCATTCTATTGAACCTTTTCAAAGGCAAGAACTCTCTTAATCTCCTTGAGTTTGACAAAGTTGAGGAAGATAGAGATATTCCTATCGTGGATGTTCGTGACTGCGCAAAAGCATTGCTCCTAGCCTACGAAAAGCCTGAAGCGGAGGGGAGGTATCTGTGTTCAGCACATGTGTTGAGAACAAAGGCTTTGATAGAGCTGCTGAAGAACTGTTTCCTCATTACAACTATCCTACTAAGTATGTTCTAATTTCTAGCTTTTTATATCTAAGATCAATTACGGCTTTAAAACCCATACAACTAATCGTACTTGACTTTTATGGCAGTCTCCATGTTTCGAATGAAGATATGAATTATACGTGTAAGAAGATAATGAACCTCGGATGGAACTATAGGCCCTTGGAGAAGACTTTGGTTGACTCTGTTGATAAGATGAATGAAGCCGGTTTCTTAAGCTAATTCCTAGCTAGTCTCTTAATGCTCAAGTTTATTGCGCAACCGTTAAGCATGCAAGTTTTATGTTGCACACAAATGATTCTCAGTATGTACTAACGTTTATAATATGTTATCGATTTTCAAGCCATTCATTGTGAGCTTCTATACATGTTCACTCAATAACTAGTATAATTTTCAACATCAACAATGCAAAAGAATTGTAGTGTTATTTTTTGAAAAAATCTCAGTCACCCCCTTAAAAGTTTAGTCAGACTCCTCGATTACTCCCAAAAAGGAAAATTCCAGGTTAGCCACTGAATGCATTAGGTTACCTTCCAGTGTTTAATACACATTAGTGGGTTACTTAACATCTTATCTTATATTTTTAATACAAAATGTACTCTCATACATCATAATGCACCACTAGCTATTTTAAACACCCACAAACGTGTGACCTTTCAACTCTCATATTCAAATATCCTTAAAAACACTCATTCTCATACAACACTATGAATTTTCAAACACCACAAAAACTCATAAAAAAATAATGTGTGTGAGAGAGAGCGCGCGCGCGCGCACCGCAATGATAGCAAGGCCAACTTTGCCGTCCACCTTCAGTTTGGATTTACCGACGAGCAATCTTGACGAGAACCCAACATCTTCGATGTCTGCTTTTATCCTCCTTTGAATTTTCGGGCACCCTCCATGCAAGAGCGGTTCAGGTGCTCTTAGTGTCATTAATTTTGTAACTTAAATCACTTTGCCATTTCTTATCGATTAATTTTCAAAGACAGAGCATTTTCAAGGTAAAAAGAGCTGGTCTATTGTTTATATGGTTGTGCGTGATCATAATTATACAACCTCTAAATTAATTTATCTTTAAATCATAAGAAAAATCTAACAAAAGTACCTAATTTACCTCTACATCGCATCCTTTAATATAGAGATATGGTTTAGAGAAGTTAAATTATTTATAGAGATTCAAAGTCAAATCTCAGTAAATTATTGATAGCGTGCATATCGAAAGAGAAAAAAATAATAAAATAATTATTTTTAATAAGATAAAGATAAAAATAGATAACAAGATGTGAGAGGTTTATAAAAGAGTAAAGTGCCATTTATGTCTCTGTAATTTATTCACTTTTGCCAATTCAGATCAGATTTTAAAATTGTACCATTTTCCTACCAAACATTTTTAAACCGTGCAATTTCAGTAAAAAAAACTAATTCAGTTAAAAAAAACTCTCATAACACAGTTAGCTAAAGAACGTAAATAGCACTTAAACCCTAGGGACGTATATGACACTTAACTCCTAGATTATTTTATTTTTTTTAAACTTCCTCTTATAATCATTATTATTATCTGTATATTTATTATCAATTTTTTTTTCTCTTACAAAAATATTATTCAACTTTGTAAAACCATACAATGCACATTATGCTCTTATACTACCATTCTTTCTCTTACAAAAATTTTTTCAACTTTGTAAAACCATACAATGCACATTATGCTCTTATACTACCATTCTATGCACATGTTTGCTTTATGATGCAATCTCACAAGAAAAATACTTTCTTTTTTCTTTTTTTTAACATTTATTCTTCATCACCTTCCTCCTCTTCTTAGTATATTTCTTTTTTTTTAATTAAAGAACATTTAATATTTGCAACAATATATATTTTCATTATTGTATAACATTAAGTTTTATCAATTTGGTATACAGTCTCATTAAATTGGTTATTGGTTTATGAAATTATCCATCCTTTATGACCTGGGAAAAAGATGTCCTTACACAACACTCTTCAATTTGAGTGTTCGTTAGGTGGAGGTCACCTAACATCTACTTATCCTTTTACCTTTTTCTAAGATAATCGAGTAAAGTTGAGGAAATAAAAGAAATATATTTTTACAATTGGTCATAACATTTGCATATAGATTTTACTTCTATTTTTATGGTTTAACAAACTTTTGGATTATTAAAATTCCGTTTTGTTTAGGTCTATACTTTGCAAGTTAGCACTGCGAGCATCGTTCAACTCGTTTTCATCTGTTTTTGTTGGTATAATGATTTCGCCACAACGTACGGGTCCTAGAAACTCCTTATTATTAAATGGCACTTAACACCTAGATTTTTTATTTTTTAAACTACCATACTACTAATTATTATCATTATTATTATTATTGTTATTGTTATTGTTATTGTTATTGTTATTGTTGTTGATATTATTATTATTATTATTATTATTATTATTATTATTATTATTATTATTATTATTATTATTATTATATACACACACAGAGTCTCTTTCACTCGCCCCTTTGTCTACATCACCACCTCCCACCACCTGTCAACCACCACCTGTAACAACCAACGCTCACCACCTCTTAGATGTGTTCCGAAACATCAAAAAATTAGAGCCGATCATGTGTATTTACCGTGTAAAACCCTGAATGCCCGTCTAAACAACCACCACCGCTATAGAAACAAATAAATCCATGCTCAAATCCCATAGATCGTAAGAGATTATGGGGGTTGTTGTCGGAGGTATGTGTTGCGATGATGATGCAGTATTAAATAGAGAGAGAGAGAGAGAGAGAGAGAAAGAGAGGAGAAGATGGAGGTTGACGTTGTGGAAGGCGGAGGATCGTGACGGTGGTGGCTACGGTGGTGGTGATGTAGAGAGGGGGAGTGAAAGAGGTGTGTAAAATAATAATAATTTATAAAAAATATAAGTGTTAAGTGTCATTTAATAATAATAATAATAATGATAATAATGATAATAATAATAATAATAAGTTTAAAAAATAAAAAGTAAAAATTTTAGGAGTTAAGTGCCATTTAACTATAACTAGTAAGATTACCCGCGCTACGCTGCGAGGTTTCGGTCGATATCTATTTTGTTTTAGTATAACAACCGAAAACAATTTCTCAAAAGAATATATACACAGGTTTTATATCCACCGAAAACCATATAAATAATTTAAATTGGATAACGGTACTGGTTGATTTTAAATGGAAACGTAAACACTGTTTTAAATACAACTTTATTGAAAATTTACATCTAAACACAAACCAACTTGAATTTATAGCGACACGTGCAAAAAAATAAGTACCTACGAAAATTGGATAGCGGTACGGCTGATTTTAAAGAATGGTACGACACGTTGCGGCGATCTCAAACGTAAAGTGACCCGAAGTTATACGATCTAAATAAAACATATTATATTTGACCCGAGTCGTTTCCGAAAAAAATTTACGTCAAAACATAGACGAAGTGAACATGTACAAAAAATAAGCAAGAAAACGTATTACATTTAACCCGACTCATTTCCGAAAAAAAAACAATTACGTGAAAATGTTGTTGGTGCATATTATGCATGTCCACCACTGTGCGAATAGGCTAGTTAGAGCATTTGTTGAATATTATATAGGTTATTGAGAAAACCGAACACATGACGCATTGGTAAGGATGAGATTACCTCCGCACGGATGTAACACGTCTGTACGTAGGTAAGCACATTCGTACGAAGATAAACACGTTCGTACGGAGGTAAGCACATCCGGACGGAGATGAACAAGTCCACACGAACGTCTCGTCCGCACCAAACCCATGTCTAATATAGTGTCGTGTTTTCATAGTTTAATAAGTTTTGGAGATCCCAGAGGGGAAATGCTGGAGAAATTTTGTTGATGTATACTCTTTAGATAGGAATGGAATCATTCGATTTATGACTAGTCTAACAGAAATTCTATCGAATTAGTTCTTTTCTACCCAAACCTCCGTCTAAGCCCGCCAGATCTTGGACTTCAATTCGTATCAGAGATATGGCACCGATTCAATCGATTAACAGTTGATTGAATCAACTACGCTCATGAATTATGGACAATTAGGGGTTTTAGAGGTAAATTATTAAATAAACTAACAAGCCATTGACAAAAATTAAAATACAAACCATAGGATTTCTTAGAATTGAATTTCGACTTAATATATGAAAGAATCATCATGAAAGTCGAAGAAATAAAGATCTTAATCGAAAAAAGTGATCAGCAGTGTTCGCACGGAGGTAACCATGTTCGCACGAAGCTACCACGTCCGCACGGACTAACAACGTCCGCACGGAGGTACATATATCTACACGAAGGTACATACGTTCGCACGAAGGAGCATTCCTCCGCACGAAGGACTCTAGTTCGCACGAGCTAAGCATCATTTATTTTAAAATCATCTCGTTTGCATGCGTGAACCTACTTCATCCGCGCGAGCATGCTAAAATGCCTAAAAAAAGTTTTAGTGATAGAAAAATTTTTGGTGATCGTGGTGATGAGACGAGTGTCCAAAAAAAAATTGGTGATTGAATTTTTTTTTATTTTAACGACAAATACGGATTATTCGGAGACACCGTCAAGGGCGTCAGAGAATAGATTTGACGATACGATCATACAGTATTGAAGATTGTAAAGACATTAATAAGTTTATGCATTAGTATTAATTAAGGAATTGGGTTGTTTATTGTAATGGGCTTGGGGAAGAGTCTTCGGCCTAAGAGATTAGGGTTTTTAGAGCACTAACCCTCATGTATATAAAGCTAGCGAGGTATTAGGGTTTAGCAGCTCTTTGATTGCACTTTCACTTGTATTAGACAAATTCCATTTTGTATGCAAGTTGAATCTTTTCATCTTCATCTTATTTCTCAAAGTTTGTTAGTGTGATATCGATTAGATCCGGGTTATCGGGACCTACAATTTGGTATCAGAGCCTGTTTGAACCTGTTTCCAGGCTCAGATCTGATATCACACGGTTTTCTGGTCGTATCTGCTTCTGTCTTGGATTGTTCCACTTGAAGATCTCGGACCACCTCGAACCATCTCGGATTGTTTGCTTGAAGATCTCGGACCATCTCGGATTGTTCTCTTGAAGA
Source organism: Scalesia atractyloides (assembly GCA_947069175.1). Lineage (NCBI taxonomy): Eukaryota > Viridiplantae > Streptophyta > Magnoliopsida > Asterales > Asteraceae > Scalesia > Scalesia atractyloides. Next base: position 13,182,675 of record CAMTDV010000012.1, on the reverse strand, counting down.
TCTCGGACCATTTCAGATTATTTTCTTGAACAACTCGAACAACTTGGACCATTTCGGATTGTTTGCTTGAACATCTCGGACCATCTCGGATCAATTCGAATCATCATAACTTGCATCTCGGATTGATAATCTTTCATCTCAGAGTCATCTCGGATCATAGTTTACTCAGGTAGATCACTGTTCCGAGATATTGATGACATCTCGGATCAACTGTAGCATCTCGGACCAACTATTACCATCTCGGATCAACTGTAGCATCTCGGACCAACTATTACCATCTCGGATCAATTATTACCATTTCGAGTCAGAGGTTACTGTTCCGAGTCGTTGTTTCTAAGTACTGTTCATTTTTCTGTTTGGTATCTTTTCACCATCTTTGACAATGAATCCACACAGCATTTTGACAGCTGCAGATCTTACCAACGCTACCTTAATTGCCATTCAGTCTCAGACTCTGGCATTGCATCAGGAACTGGACTAGAGTATTGGAACGTCTACCAAAATCCCAAGATTGCTGTATGGAGATGATTACTTTGAATGGACTTGGCGCTTTGAGCAGTATTACAAAGCAAATGAGCCCAGAATGTGGAGGTGCCTTCGTGATGGTCCCCGCACAATCATGTACGCAACTACAGATGACCCAGACACTCGAATTCCGAAACTAGAAAGTTTATGGTCTGACGAAGATCAAAAAATCAAGGATGAAGACGATAAGGCTATGGAAAATCTTACCATGGCACTTGGTCCTGACATCTCAATTGTCGTCAGAAACTGCACAAGTGCTAAAGAAATCTGGGATGTGCTAAAAATCTGTACGAAGGAAACACTGACATGAAAGCTAGCAGGGTGAATATGCTGAACCAACAGTTCAGTTCTTTTAATCACATTTACGGGGAGACTGTGACACCTTCGGTCCCTTCAAATTTCGGGGGATCGCAAGACTTGAAATGTTTGTATGAGCACTTTTTGGAGGGAGGGTTGTTAACATTCTGGTCTTCTTGTTGGGGAGGATTGATGGGATTTGCGGCGAGAGCTTGTTGGACTTGAACTACGATGTCAGGAAGCACCGTGGCCATTTGTTTTGTGATTTGGGTGGCCAAGCGTTCGTTTGACCTTCCTGACCTTCTACCCCCACGTTGTTGCCTAGCCGACATCTACAGGAACATACATAAGAAGATTGTGAGTTTATGGAGTCTTTTTAGGTGTCATGTGTCTAAAAAAAAAATAACATAAACATCAATAATGCAACTACATCCATAGGATGTCTTGGGTTTGCTCATGTTTGGGCCTCAAATGTCCCCCATACCATCGCCTGTATAGTCATGTGGGCCCCCATGGCTATTGGCTTAGTAGGATTCACATTGGTATTGGCAGTTTAACACTCGCATCACCCGAATGAAAACCATGAAATATGTTTGCGAGATGTATGGTCGGAGGGTGTCCAGGTGTAGACACAATGACAACTTAAAGTGGGGTTAGCTCACACGACGTTTGATATAGCATGCTTTGGCCTAATAGGTCCTTCGTACTCTCATCGTTAGTCCCCAGGTAGGCAAACTGGTCCTTTATTTTGGATTTATACGAATGCCAAGCCTAGACAGGACGTTCCGACTACCGGTACTTGTACCCTTCCAGTTACTACATGCCCGTCATGAGAACTCACTTTGATGTGATTTGAAAATACAAAAATCGTTGCAAAAGTCATGGAAATTGTGTGGTGTGTGCTCTCATGGATATGATATGTTATGAGAATATGATTCATGATAGGCATTGTATAATAATATGTACTTATGAACATGCTTGCATAACATTGAATGTAACAATAAACATAAAGCATATAAACATCATGAATTTTGCATGTAACACACAAACAATTTAAAATTCTAATCAACTATAGTATAGGCTCTAAGGGTCTAATAACCTATCCTATATCCCTATAGTCATGGCTCTGATACCAATCTGTCACACCCCGACCCGCAGCGGAATAAGAGTCGGGGCATAATTGGGTTATCACCAAAGCTCATGATGTTTACTAATATGTTTCATATTTATTAAATTCAAAATTACATCCTCAATATTCCAAACATGTTCATACAATTACAAAGAAAAATAACTAACTAACAATCCAATGTCTAAACCGGTTTATTCTTCTAAGCCATCCTATATGTTTCTTGCTGCAACTGGATCACCTGTATCATGTGTAAAAATGGGGGTTTTTGGGTCAACAAAAGTTGGCGAGTGAACCTTGTTAGGAAACATTTATTATTGATTTCTTGTTATATTTATTATGGAAAATTGTGCAATAATCATATGTGAGCAAAAGTAAATAAACATACAATAACAATAATAATAACAAACAAAAACATACAATAACAATAACAATAACATACAATAACAAACCACCTTGCATGAATATATAACATGAATGATAATGTAAATGTTGGCAACGTCTCGTTCACGCTCATAGGTAATGGGGAACGGACGGCCTATGATGAATGTATGTGTGATCAAGGCTAACGGAGCCGATCGTATGTTGGCAACGCCTCGTTCACGCTCATAGGTAATGGGGAACAGCTCACGCTCATAGGTAATGGGGAGCGGCGGCCTATGATAATGTATGTACTGAAAATGATAAATTTAATCTAAACAATAACCACACAAACAGTTGATACATATTGAATACACATTTGATCATGGATATGATGGATGCACAATTGTGTAAATGTAATAAATAATTAGACACATGATACACCCCAAAAACGTGATTAAAACGGGGAATTTATAGAGATTCACTCACATTGGGTGCGTTCGTTTGAAGATGCTGAATGCGCACGAGTTTAGAGGATTGATCGACGAGGAATAACTAACCTAAATAATAATAAACAGGTACGGTAAATAAGTGGATTTTATTAATAATTTTAATAGGATTTTTAGATATATTTTTGTGAGTTTAAGACTATTTTCTAACTTTAAAAACATTATTTTTAAGTATTTTTAATTGATTTTTAAATTAAATAAATAAATAAAATATAAAAAAAAGTGTTGACTTTTTGGGTTGACCGTTGACTATTTGACTTTGACTTGTTGACCTGTTCGGTCGTGTATACTGTTTGCACTGAGTGAGGTTCGAACTTGTGACCTCCCGTACGCGTGCACGCAACTCTACCAACTGAGCTACGTGTCTAACCCGAAATATTTCTGTTTTTAATTATATTTATATACTAATTAATTTATTCCAAAATTCATTTATTTTAAAAAGGATTTTAATTCTATCGAACCGGCGTGCGTAACAGGTCCCGGGACCTGTTGATTAACGTTGCACACAGTCCACCGCTGGACTGTGTGTCTAACCTGGTTAAAACACTTGTTTTTATTTCTCTTATATACTAACTGCAAGTTTTCATATTTGGGTTTTATAAAAAGTCTGAATATTGTGACGAATCGGAACAAGGACGGACTCGAACCCGGTATCGCTATGATTAAAATGCACACAGTCCACCGCTGGACTGTGTGTCTAACCCGAGATATAATCCGATTTATATTAAATTTATATACAGCCTAACTTCATCTTCTTCGTTACAATAACCCAGACAACTGATTTTCTACTGATCTTGTTTAATTCGATTGACGAACATATAATTGATTAAAATGAAATGGACAGGGAAGGTTTTGGGAATGAACATACCGGAAGATGATCTTTCTCAGAACTCCGGCGAAGACGTCGGCTCTGTTTTTATGAACTCCGTCTGAGCGGACCAATTAACAGTTTTTGATTAACTAATTGTGGAATTGAAGGACTAAACAAGAGTTATCAGAATGTTTAAATGATAATACCGTTTCACAGCGCGGTTTAGGAATTTTCAGAAAACTTCCGGCGAGTATTGATTATCCGATATCGTCGTCTGGGATTGATTCTGATTGAAAGGTTTGAGTTAGCAAAAGCCTAACAACTGATAGAAGATGAAAGAATTGAGAAACTTACCGTTTTGATGAAAGACACGGTTTTCCGGCGAAAGTCCGGCGAGTTCAGAAAGCGATTCCGACGATCAGAACATAGAGCGAAAGTGAAATTGGAGGTTCTGCGGATGATTTTGAGTCGCGAGATGATGATATTGTTGGAGTAATTCAGGAAGTAAAAGATTTCGGTTTCTAAACCCGAACATCATATGAATTCAAGTTCATTAAAGGCTGAATTGATTAAGAACGTCGGTTTATCGGTTATATCCAGTAGTGGCGAGCACTTCAACAGCCTGAACCGTTGAAAGCCGATGAACGGTTTCAGTTTGGCGCAAACAGATGGTTTCTCAGGTGAACATATGTTTTATTTGTTTCCTAAATTTCACAAAGACACCAAGTGGCGGAGTGGTTAAGTGTTTGATGTTAAGGTTTCCGGCTGACCCGGGTTCGAAACCCGGCAGCCCCTTTTATTTTTAATTGCCTTATTTTTATTTTCTAACAATTTTAATTTCTATATTCTAAAATGTTTATTAGTTATGTATTGTTTAAAATTAAAATAAGCATTAAATGAGCAACAAAAATATGAAACTGATTATTCGATTAATAAACGAAGCGGGTTTGGAAAACCCGTTTTTCGACGGATGTTACATGTCTCTTCTAACCAACTCTGCTGTTCCGACTATTGTTACTACTCAGCAATTACCTCAGCATGCAAATGTTGTCTACAGCCCCATTAATCTCTTAGCTCCTAAAAATGTTCAATCTAAAACCACCACTGAAAATCTCGCATTTCTGACCAAACAAAACGAAGAAAAGTTAGCTTTGGCAGCTTCAATGCTCAACGATTTGAATGCTTTTCTAGCTGGAGATCTTCTGCCTCCTTTAGTGTTTGCTATCGAGTTGAATCAAGTGGTTGAAGAAGACACTGAAGAGCTAGATGCTTTATGGAATCTAGCGATGGCTACTTTTCGAGCAGAGAAGTTTCAAAAAAGAAACGAGCACCATCCTATGTCAAACATTCGCACCGGGTCAGTCAAGGATAAGCTGAGATGTTACAGATGTCATGAACTGGACACTTCGCCAGAGATTGCAGGAAGACACCCGTGGGATATGAAGCAACTGCTGCTAGGAATTAAAAAAGGTCCATGGTTCCAGTTTCTTCAGCTCAGATCCGAACCAACGAGGTCCCAGTTGGGCGTTTCACTCAAAGCTTGAACATGTAGTATCCCATAACTTTCCAACAATGAAAACTGCAGAATCATATCTAAAGAAAAGGCCAGGTGTTCGAGACCCTCATACTCACAAACGGCTTCAAAATGTTACCTGGCCACCGACTGACAAGGACAAGGTCATTCCAGCTGCTCCAAAGTTTCCAAAAGGTGTGCTGCAAAGTCTATGCTATTGGGCCTATGATCCAAGAATGGTTGAAGCTGTCATTGTTACAAAAGAAAACGCATTTCATCTGGCTGATACTTTGGATTTAATTAGTTTTCACGAGGAGGATATTCTGATGCTGGGTCCACATCAAATTCAAGCGAGTGACAAATATGAAGAGTGTGCAAAATTCTGGACAAGTGCAGTGGCTACAGTGATTCAAAATAAATTATTTGCCCATGACTGATGATCCTGAAGCGTGAAGCCAGTTCTAATGCAATAAACCTAGAGGGAGATTGTAAAGACATTAATAGATTTATGTATTAGTATTAATTAAGAAATTGGGTTGTTTATTGTAATTGTAACATTCGTCATAAAACGGGCTCCAAAACCTGCTCCGTTTTGTAATTACAAGTGTACGTTATGATGTTCATTATGCAATTATGTTAAACATTTAAAGAATTCGTTATGTTGTTAGTATTAAATAATAAATAATAATAAGTTTTATAATAATAAGGTTTATAATATTAATAATAATAATAACTGAAATGAATAATAATAGAAAAATATAAATAAAATAAAACAAGAAAAGGTGTGGACCACGGATATCGAACACGGGTCTCCATCCAAATCAAACACACATCACACCACTACACTACACACACATATCTGAAATAATCCCAAGACAAATAATTTTTATATTAAAACGACCTCCAGATATCAAAATTTCAAACACCCGCCTGTAACGGATGAAACACCCAAAATCAATCATCAATTTTCGTTTCGTTTGCAAAATTAAACCGAGAAATAGTTTCTAATCATGTGTTAGACTCAATTAATGAGCCAGCAATGATTAAATTGGTTATGCAATTCATTACAGTAATCAATTTTTTTGACCATAACTGACGAAACCGAAATCAAACTTGAACCCACACTTTCAACTATAAATAGCGATTGAACCTTTGGAAACTCTCTCAAACACTTTGCAAACTCTCTACACACCTTCTGATTCAAAACAACATTTGCCGGAAAAATTCTTTGTCGCCGGAAGTTCGCCGGAGAAATCAAGTCCTCTTCATATCGGTACAAAAGTTCTCTCAATCCTTTTCGTTTATGCGTCCTGATCTAACTGTGGTATCTAATAAACGAGTTCATTGGAATTTTGAGTTAAACATGCGGGTATGGTTTTTAGGGGTTTAACATGAAGAAGATGAAGATGTGATAGTTTATAAGTATAATTAAAATCATAGATTAAACCGGGTTAGACACACAGTCCAGTGGTGGACTGTGTGCATTGCAATCGAAGTTACCCGGGTTCGAGTTACACCTACGTTGCCGATTTCCTGAATTAAACCAACCTTTTTAATACTTATATATACTAACTATCGGTAAGTGTATAAATTTAATATAATCCAATACCTACCGGTTAGTCACACAACCCAATTAGTTGGGCTGTGTGCAACATGAATCACACGTCGCGGGTTCGAGTCCGGTTCGATGCACGGTTATACGCTTTCTGAAATAAATCAAACTTTTTTTTAAAATATAATCAAAATATGGTTTGACTTAGTTAGTGTATATATATACTTAAATTCAGATATATTTCGGGTTAGACACGTAGCTCAGTTGGTAGAGCCGCGTGCACGTATATGAGAGGTCTCGAGTTCGAATCCCACACGCTGCGTATAATCTTGAATCCGACCGATCAGACCCTAAAAAGGGTATATTTTTTTAATACCTCTTTTCTTTAATTTTCTCTAAAATCCATAAAGATACATATAGAAATAAGTCTTCTTAAAACATAAAATTTATATTAAATACTATAATAATTGTCTAAAAAGCCTAATAAAAGGCATTTAATAAAAATCTTAATTGCAAATAAAAGAAATATATTTACCAAATTATTACGTGAATATTTAGGTTAGTTTTCTCGTCGATTGGAATCTATAATCGTGCGCATTCGATATCAACTCAAGAAACTCACCACTGTGAGTGAATTCTTACAAACTTCCCCTTTTTATTCATGTTTTGGGGTGTATCATGTGTCGTTTATTTATATCTTTTATTCAAACATTAGTGCAACTACCATTATATGAACTAACGTGCTATGTGATATTTTGTTTATTGTTATTTGTGGTTATATTTTCTCATTTCAGTCAAGCTGTCACATTAGGCCCATCAACTCCCTGTATAGACGGGTAGAGCATTGACTCATAGATCGGCTCCGTTTGATTGAGCCTAAATCTCACAGCTCATCATTTATTTTCTCCTTTCAGTCAAGAATTCACATTAGGCCCATCAGCTCCCTGTATAGACGGGTAGAGCATCGCGTGCCTCATCAGATCGGCTCCGTTTGATTGAGCCTTGATCTCACAAGTCATCATTTATTATGCTCATGCGTACATTGCTAGGTGATTATGTGGTTTGTGAATAATTTACATATACGTTTGCTCATATTTGGTTTATGCACATTTTTTATTAAATTAATCAACATATCTTTTCTTTCAAAAATTTAAACGGAATTCACTCGCCAACTTTTGTTGACCCAAACCTCTATTTTTACACATGATACAGGTAAACAGGTTGAAGCATGGAATACATAGGATTGGGCCTTAGAAGATAAATAAAGCATTATTTGAATATCTTGTTTAGAACACTTGGTGCTTGTATGGTTTATGTTTTGTTGGAATTTTTCCTTTTAATTTGGATTAATAAATATAAAATTTTATAATAGTAAATGTCATGAGCTTTGATGAAAACCTAATCATGCCTCGACTACCATTTCCGCTGCGGGTTAGGGTGTGATAGTAATGGGCTTGGGGAAGGGCCTTGGGCCTAAGAGATTAGGGTTTTAGAGCAGTAACCCTCATGTATATAAAGCTAATGAGGTATTTGGGTTTAGCAGCTCTTTGATTGCACTTTCACTTTTATTAGACAAATTCCATTTTGTATGCAAGTTGAATCTTTTCATCTTCATCTTATTTCTCAAAGTTTTTTTAGTGTGATATCGATTAGATCTGGTTTATTGGACCTAAAAAGATAGTGGGGTAGTCATTGATACCTATGCCATTTGTTTATCAGCTAGTATAGTGACTATTTAATGGGCCAACAAGAAAAATCCGCATTGACGAAAAACGCACTTTTTTGGACCAAAATGACACATTTTCCGCATAGTAGAGTTTTTCGGTGAAAAGATAGGACTGAATTTGCCAAGTTTGAGGGAGAAATTCACTGATAAGGTTTAGAGAGGTCAGAATTTGCAAAAATGAGGGGAATAAAATTTATTAAATATATTGAAATTCCGGCAATTTTAAAATTCGTGAGATGCATCAGTATTCCGGTGGTACCAACTTCAGATTGTCCGGGGAAGCATAGGATCTGGATTCTAAGTTTGTGATCAAAGTAAGTTCAGATTCTTCAGATCGTGGTTAGATTGCTGTCTTAGGGTTTGAGTCCCGAGTCTTTGTCAAGCCGGACAACAGGATTAGTGTTAGGAGATGCATCAGTATTGTCGATACTTAAAAGATATCACGGGTTGTGTGATAGTCTAAAGTGTCAGAATGGTTAATATTCGAGCAGATAATTTTTTCTAGACTATCGCCGAGAAATAAAGATGTTTGTTGATTAAGTTGATGTCGGGTCTAACGGAGAAGAATATATATCTGTTATCGTGAATGAAGAGGAAGAATGTGATTCTGATCGTGGAAGAATGTTTCTCAGATCTAAATGTGTTATCAGATAATTTTTTATCCGATGACGATTTACTGATTGTGAAGATTCTTTGCGGGTGTTCATTGAGTTGAAGTTTGCCAGTGTGGTGATTTGAAGTTTCTATCAATTGTCGGTTGGGTTTTTTGAAAATTAAGAGATTCAGGTAAAGTGCTAAGTGTTAAATCAAAAAACCGAATGTGGATGTGGTTATAGTCGAAACAGAGAAGCTGTATTGATTAGTTTCGAATTGGTGATTATTCGTGAAGATTGAAGTTAAGCAAATCAGAGTAGGTCCGGAACCATGCAAACAAAGACCTGAAGATTCATTTTAGGGGGAATTTGTTTATAATGAAGATAATGCAAGCTCGAATCATCAATCAAGTGGGAATTAATGGAAGATATCTAATGCTTGATTGAAGTTGTAGAATATTCAAACACGGCTATCATATTAAGATCAGATCGAAAGTGACAGCCAAGGGGGAATTTGTTGGTGCATATTATTTATGTTCGCCACTTGCGAATAGCCTAGTTAGAGCGTGCGTTGAATATTGTATAGTTTAGTGAGAAAACCGAACACATGACACGTTGGTAAGGATGAGATTACCTCCGCCACGGATGTAACACGTTCGTACGGAGGTAAGCATGATCATACGAAGATAAACATGTTCGTACGGAGGTAAGCACGTCCGTACGGAGATAAACAAGTGCGCACGAACGTCTCATCCTCATCAAACCCGTGTCTATATATAGTGTCGTGTGTTATAGTTTAATAAGTTTTGAAGATCCCAGAGGGGAAATGCATTTCTCCAGCTTGTATGAATGAAATCATTCGATTTATGACTAATCTAACGGAAATTATACCGAATTAATTCTTTTCTACCCAAACTTTCGTCTAAACCCACCGGATCCTGGACTTCAAATGTAGACCAACTGAAAAGGAACTAATAATAAACATAAGAATATATTATATTTGACCCAACTCATTTCCGAAAAAAATATGTCAAACATAAATTAACTTTAATTTATACCGACACTAAGTAAATATAAACATAAGGTAAAACTGATTACAAAGTCCTTAAAAGTTAAGAAGTTATAAGTGTGAATGATGAGTTATAAGTGTGAATGATGAAAGTTTAAAGGTGAAAGCATAAAAAACACAAAAAAAAACAAAAAATAAGAAAAAAATAAAAAAAATTATAAACACAAATAGCAAACTTTGCTAAGTGTATTATAGTTAATATATTTTATATATAGATATAGTTATTAAAAGTAAAAGTCTTACAAAAATCAAGATATTTAAAATGCATGTGTACCACAAAAGGGTGTTATAACATGGATAACTAATAGTCTTCGCCAAGATGGAAATTTATAAAATGGTTGAACATTCTAGTCTTTTCCCATAGAAGAAGGCAAGTTGTGAATGTAAAAGCATATGAAATGTTATTCTCATATATAGTTAAGCCATTCAAACTCTTCAAAGGAATAATACTATTCATTGTTTAATAACGCATGATGTACTGGGGTGGACCGAGGTATACCGGTATACCGTTAAGGGATCAGCCGCACTCATGATAAAAAAATAGTTTAATTTTTAAGTTAAAATTCGGAATGACCGTATAAAAAATTTGGTTAGCCCCTTAATTGCCTTGGATTCTTTTTAAAAATTTGATTAAACTACTCGATTTCTCACAAGAAAAATAATCTTAGATCTGTGATTGATGACATATAGATCAATAGTTGGGTGTTTGTCTAATTTATTCTGGCTGCAGATATGATCTTCCCAATTTTGTTAAAGTATACAGTAATATTAGGTTACTATTCATGGGCACTTAAGTTTAGTATGCATACTAGTTTTTTTTTACGTCGTGCGTTGCGGCAACATCGAGTAAATGATAATGTGAAAGAAACATGATTTGAAAATAAAACATGTTGTTTAGAAAGCCAAACCATTGGAATGGTTTAGTTTATCATTGTACCGTTTATGATCCAAATAAGTATTTTATTTTTATTTTTAGTACAACTTCGTTTTTAACAAAACTTATAACGGAATGTTAAGGGAAAAAAACAAGCAAAACTACGTACGTAAGTTTTTAGAAAAAGTTATAAATGTAAACTATTAAAGAAATATCAAATTATTTGATAAATTAATATATATTCTAAAAAAGAATTATCAAAAAATGGTAAAGGAAATATATGGTTTTAAAAAACAAAAAAAATAAAAATATATGTTATTAAAAAGTAAATATAATAATAAAAGGAAAAAATGAAAATATGTTAAAAAATTAATAATAAACTATAGTATTTTAAAATATTAAAAGGTTATATATTATTCTAAATATATAATTACTACTCATAAAAGGGTAAATGCACGGTACCCCTAACCGCGGGAGGGTTCTCCCTCCCCAAGCTAGCTTAGCCCCATAGCTGCCTGGCGGTTACTACCCAGCAGGATTATTCGGGCCGAGCTAGACTCGAACCCGCGTCGTCCCGTTTGGAATGGGTGAGGCTGGCCACTGGGCTGACACCCCATGGTTAAATATATAATATATTATAATTACTACTCATGTCCCTTTGTAAACTATATATAATATATAGTTTTTTACGTCGCGTGTTATGGCGAAACCAAGCAAATGATAGTGTAAAAGAAATATGATTTGAAAATAAATCATGTAGTTTAGAAACAAACTATCAGAACGGTTTAGTTTATCATTGTACCGTTTTATTATACCAAATAGATACTTTATTTTGAGTACAACTTTGTTTTTAACAAAACTAACAATGGAATGTCGTGGGAAAAAAGATCAAGCACAACTATGTACTTAAGTTTTTATAAAAAAAGTTATAAATGTAAATTATTAAAGAAGTATCAAACTATTTGATAAATTAATATATGTTCTAAAAAACGAAAAAAGAATTATCAAAAAATGGTAAAGAAAATATATGATTTTAAAAAAATAATAAAAATAAAAAATATGTTATTAAAAGTAAATATAATAATAAGCTATTATAATATATAAAACAAAAAATAAAAATTAAATATAATAATAAAAGAAAAAAATGAAAATATTACAAAAATAAATATAATAATAATCAATAGTATTTTAAAATATTAAAAAGCTATATATTTTTCTAAATATATAATTACTATTCATGGTCCTTTGTAATATATATATATATATATATATATATATATATAGTTTTTTTACGTCGCGCGTTACGGCGAAATCGAGCAAATGATAATATAAAGGAAACGTGATTTGAAAATAAAGCACGTTGTTTGGAAAGTCAAACCATTAAAATGGTTTAGTTTATTATTGTACCATTTTATATGATAACAAACTTTATTTTGAGTACAACTTCGGTTTTAACAAAAATTATACGGGAATGTCGAGGGAAAAAAATCAAGCTCAACTACGTACTTAAGTTTTTAGAAAAAACTTATAAACGTAATTATTAAAGAAGTATCAAATTATTTGATAAATTAATATATGTTTTAAAAAGGAAAAAAAAGAATTATTAAAAAAATGGTAAAGGAAATATATGGTTTAAGAAAAGAACAAAAAGTTAAAAATTTGTTATGAAAAGTAAATATAATAATAAACTATTACAATATATTAATAAAAAAAAGAAAGCTATATATTATTTTATAAATAAAGTTACTATTCATCATACTTGGTAGACTATATAATAAAGCATGTTGTTTGGAAAGTCAAACCATTAGAATGGTTTAGTTTATTATTGTACCGTTTTATATGATAACAAATAAATACTTTATTTTAAGTACAACTTCGTTTTTAACAAAAAGTATAAGGGAATGTCGAGGGAAAAAAATCAAGCTTAACTACCTACTTAAGTTTTTAGAAAAATCTTATAAACGTAAATTATTAAAGAAGTATCAAATTATTTGATAAATTAATATATGTTTTAAAAAGGAAAAAAAGAATTATTAAAAAATGGTAAAGGAAATATATGGTTTAAAAAAAGAACAAAAAGTTAAAAATTTGTTATGAAAAGTAAATATAATAATAAACTATTATAATATATTAATAAAAAATAGAAAGCTATATATTATTTTATAAATAAAGTTACTATTCATCATACTTAGTAGACTATATAATAAAGCATGTTGTTTGAAAAGGCAAACCATTAGAATGGTTTAGTTTATTATTGTACCGTTTTATATGATAACAAATAAATACTTTATTTTGAGTATAACTTCGTTTTTAACAAAAATTATAACGGAATGTCGAGGGAAAAAATCAAGCTCAACTACGTACTTAAGTTTTTAGAAAAAACTTATAAACGTAAATTATTAAAGAAGTATCAAATTATTTGATAAATTAATATATGTTTTAAAAAGGAAAAAAGAATTATTAAAAAAATGTTAAAGGAAATATATGGTTTAAAAAAAGAACAAAAAGTTAAAAATTTGTTATGAAAAGTAAATATAATAATAAACTTATATAATATATTAATAAAAAAATAGAAAGCTATATATTATTTTATAAATAAAGTTACTATTCATCATACTTAGTAGACTATATAATAAATAGTAATAAAATTTAAAAAAATAAAAAAATTAAGGGTGAGAAAAGGCTTAGTGGACCATTAGGTTCAATTCCCACAATGGGGTTTTTTTCTCAGATTTATCGAGGTTACTCATGAATAGGTGTATAGGTTTTATTGCCTAATGAAGATGATTATGATCGGTGGTTCCCCTAGTAGCATGATAATTCTCCAATCGTACGTCAGTGATATAAAGTTGCCATTAAAAAAATAATAAGTTTAAAAAATAAAAAAGCTAGGAGTTAAGTACCATTTACGTCCCTGGAGTTTAAGTGTAATTTACGTCCCTAAGTTATCAACTTTTTTTAACTGGGTCAATTTTTTAAATTGAAATGACACGTTTTGAGAATGTCAAGTATAAAAATGTTAGAATATTTATATTTGGTTTGAAAATGTAAAAATGGACAAACTCAGGAAAATAAATGACACTTTTAACTCTTTATAAAATAAACAAATTTTATAGAAAACAATTGACTTTTAGTTAAAAAAATATAAATAGAAAAGAAGGGGATGCGAATGCTTTTAACATTTTCCAGGGTTGATTTATTTAAGTAGTTGTGCTCAATATTTATATTAATAAAATAAAATGTGTACGCATCACGTGATTATGACACATAAGTTTGAAAACTCACTATTTCTATTTTAACGAAGTGTGTGTTGCATTCATCAATACAATGATACAATTATCAAAACTATAAAACAACGTGTATCTGTAACTGTCAAAGTTGTTCAGAACTAAATGTCGTTTGTGATAAATTTACTATCGATGTTAATGATCAGATATCATTTCATCGCCAACCCAATTTGAAATCACCTTTTGCTACTAAAAAAAGAAATTGGAGTGATTATAACGAAAAAAAAACGATGTACTGGTTTTAGCGATCATTATTTAAATTAATATATTTATTCTTTTATTTTCTATATAAAATATCACTACAGGTTTGTATCCACTATTAAACTTTATTTTGAACTTCTATAAAACCTTAAATTTTCATTTATTTAGTTTCTACAAATTGGGTTTACGACATCTTTTTTAATTTTAATTTTGTTTTCTTTTTAAACATAACGAATTCAACTCAATTTGTTTAATTTTTCTTAAAAGGAATTAACGTCAATCAATGCATTGCAAAGAGATATTACTATAAACATCTTTAATATCACTCTACAGTTGCAAAAAATTTTAAGTTTATGCAAATATTCTTTTCTTTTACTTTATCCCATGTCTACATCACCATATTCAAGTAATAACTTTTTTAAATTTTCAAAAAAGAAAACCAATATAACAAAGTCCAGAACTAAATGTCGTTTGTGAAAAATTTAGTGCCGATGTTAATGGTCAGAAATCATTTCATCGCCAACCCAATTTGTAACCACCTTTTGCTACCAAAAAAAAAGAAACTAGAGTGATTATAACGACAAAAAAACGATGCACTTGTGTTAGCGATCATTATTTAAAATTTTCACACCCCGACCCGCAGCGGAAATGGTAGTCGGGGTATGATTGGGGTTTTCATCAAAGCTCATGACATTTACTATAAAGTTTCATATTTAATATTTCCAATTTAAAAGAGAAAATACATCAAACATATAAGCATAACATGTTCTAAACACCACATTCATGAACTCTTTATTTTTCTTCTAAGGCAAATTCCTATGTGTTCCCTACTTCAACCTGTTCACCTGTATCATGTCTAAAAAGAAAAATGGATTTTGGGTCAACAAAAGTTGGCGAGTGAATCTTATAAAAACATTTGAACGAATTTGTTATATTGGTTATAAAATTATGCATAACCACATATGAATATACGTATATGTAAATTTAATTACAAAACACATACTATCAATTAATTCACACACACACATCAAATGCTGAACAATGAGATCAAGGCTCAATCAAACGGAGCCGATATAATGAGGCACCTGATGCTCAACTCGTCTCTCGCGAGGAACTGATGGGCCTAATGAATGATTTTCTCGCAACTTGACAAAAATGTAAACACGCAATACAACAACTAATCATTTACATCACACGTTAGATCATATAATGGTAATAGCACAAGTGTTTGAATAAACGAAATAAGTAAAAGACACATGATACACCCCAAAACATGAATAAAAAGGGGAATTTGTAAGAATTCACTCACAGTGGTTGTGTTCCTTGGAGTTGATAGCGATGGCGCATGATTTAAGATTTACTCGATGAAGGAATCTAACATAAATGATAACGCGATAATTCGATAAATATAAACAAATTATTATTTTGATTAGATACTTTTTGTGAGATTTTTAGGTTATTTTTGTAATATTTATTGAGATTTTTAATCCTAAGAAATCTTGTTTTTTAAGTGTTTCAAATTGATTTTTAATTAAAAAAATATACATACAAAAATATTAAATGAAATAAGAATAATAAAAAAAATAAAAATCTTGTCAGACCTGACAGCAGGTCTGACCGGTTCGATGTAGGATGTTAGCAGCGTGTGTTGAGACTCAAACTTGTGACCTCCCGTTCACGTGCACGCAACTCTTCCAACTGAGCTACGTGTCTAACACATAAGGAATCCGTTTTTAATTATTCTTATATACTTGTTATAATATTTCAGAAATTACTTAAATTAAAAAGATTTTAAAATCCACTGAACCGGCGCATAGACTACGTATCGAACCCGTGACCATCGACTTAATTTGCACCCAGCCCAACCAACTGGGCTGGGTGTCTAACCCGTTATAGACAGAATTTATATTATATTTATAGACTCGCTTGGTTAAATCATGTTTTTATTCATTAAAAAGATTGGTGATATGAACGGATCGTTGTAAGTAATGAGACTCGAATCAGGGTATCCCTGCTCGTGTTGCACACAGTCCACCACTGGACTGCGTGTCTAACCCGATGATACTTGGGATTTTAATTATATTAATACACCTCTTAGACTTCGTTTTCTTCATAACAAAACCCAACATTTAACCCGATTGATATTTGGTAAAATCGTTTGAATCTCGTTGATTTGATTTATAACAGAACACACATACGTACCAAAACAGAAAAAAAGTATAGATTTGTACCTATCAGAAAAGATCGATATTCCAGCAACAAACAGAGTTTTTTTTCGGTCAAGATGATTGCAGAATTTGAGAGGGAGAGAGTTTCTCTTTGAGAGATCTTTAGAGGAATGAGCGAGTTTGCTTGAAGTACAATGATTCAGTATTTATAGCCAATCATCAAATTTCAGTTTCAATTCAATCATTTCTTGGGTTCCAAAGAAAACATTGATTTCAGTCGGTTACAAAATAAATTGGTTTCAGTTTTTGTTTGAAAACCGTTATGTGAAATCAGTTACATATGATTCCATGATCGAAATCGTAGATTATACTGGATTGATCGAATGGCAGTTACAGTCTTGAAATTTCAAAATTTGCAAGTTGGTTTTAGTTCTACTATAAGGGTTATTTATTTCTAATTCTAATCACCAAAGTGTGTGTGGAGTAGTGGTGTTTGGTGCGTGTTGTTGCACAATAGACCCGGGTTCGACCCCGGTTCCCCCCAATCTTTTTATTTAAATTTTAATTATTATTATATTATTATTTTAACTATATTAATATTATTATTGTTATTCTTATTATTATTGTTGTTATTATTATTTAATGTTAACGAGTTTATACGTTTAACATAAATACATATTGAAACTTCATATCGTATATTAAATTATAAAACGGAGCGGGTTTTTTTAGAATCCGTTTTTCGTCAAATGTTACGGTATCCCCTACTTTTAGAAATTTCGTCCGAAATTTAGGTAGAAGTTGTAATAGGAAAGATACGGGTATTTTCCACGCATTGAATCTTCACGTTCCCAAGTAAACTCAGGTCCTCGCTTTTGGATTCTGATAAAAGTTTGAATATCTTTTAATAGAAAATGGAGGTGTGATGCTTGGATTTGATGATTATATAACCAGAGGAGTGTGAAATTTTGAATTCTAGTTGAGGCGGTAACGTTCCTAGTAAGGGTTGAATACCCTGCTACAGGAATCGCTTTTTGATGCCTAAAGTATAAAAATGCGAAACATTGATAAACAAAGTTGATTGACTGGGTATGACCTCATGCATAAGAGTTTTGAGAGATTTGATGCGTTGAAAAGATAAGGTTATATCACAAAACAAAAACTTCAATCATGACGATATTAAAACCTACACGGAACTTCTCATAACCGTCTGACAATGCTTTTGATCCTTTAACAAGAATACTTATATATAGGAAGTACAAGCGGCGTATCCACCATATTCTTGTCAAATTTTCATGGCTTTGTCAGTAAGTTACGATTAGTTCTATGTGACTCTAAAATCTACACAACAAACACAACAGCCAAAGTTTGAGTCTCAAATCTGAAAGAATACATGACGACAATACCTCTCTCGTTTGTTATGATGAAGGGGTCAGTTTATGAAAAAGTGAGACACGACCCAACTTCTTTAAATGATGAGACCGAGATACGTCGTGTTGTATGAAAATTAAATCAATGAGTAACGATACGAAATAAAACAGTAATATCAATTGCATTAAAATTCTTGGATACATAACGCCAATCAATGCATTGCAAAGAGATATTAATTATAAAAATCTTTAGTATCACTCTACAGTTGCAAAAATTATTAAGTTTATACGAAATATTGTTTTCTTTTACTTTATACCATGTCTACATCACCATATTAAAGTAGTAACATTTTAAATTTCCAAAAAAGAAAAAAAAACAATTCAATACATACATAACAAAGCTGGTCCAGAACTAAATGTCATTTGTGAAAAATTTACTACCGATGTTAATGGTCAGAAATGAACCCAATTTGGAACCACATTTTGCTACAAAAAAAAAAGAAATTTGATTGAGTATAACGACAAAAAAAAAACGATGTACTGGTATTAGCGATCATTATTTAAATTAATATATTTATCTTTTTATTTTCTCTATAAAATATCACTACCGGTTTGTATCCGCTAATAAAACTTTATTTTGAACTTCTATAAAAACTTAAATTTTCATTTATTTC
This sequence comes from Scalesia atractyloides, assembly GCA_947069175.1. Taxonomy (NCBI): domain Eukaryota; kingdom Viridiplantae; phylum Streptophyta; class Magnoliopsida; order Asterales; family Asteraceae; genus Scalesia; species Scalesia atractyloides. The sequence goes on along the minus strand of CAMTDV010000012.1, from coordinate 13,164,023 downwards.
GTTTCTACAAATTGGGTTTGCGACATCTTTTTTAAATTTTAATTTTGGTTTCTTTTTAAACTTAACGAATTCAACTCAATTTTATTAATTTTTTCTTAAAAGGAATTAACGCAAATCATTGCATTGCAAAAAGATATTAATTATAAATATCTTTAGTATCATTCTACAGTTGCAAAAATCGATAAGTTTATACAAAATATTCTTTTCTTTTACTTTATCCCATGTCTACATCACCATATTAAAATACTAACTTTTTAAATTTCCAAAAAAGAAAATCAATTCAATATGTACATAACAAAGCTGATCCAGAACTAAATGTTGTTTGTGACAAATTTACTACCGATGTTAATGGTCAGAAATCATTTCATCACCAACCCAATTTGGAACCACCTTTTTGCTACCAAAAAAAAGAAACTGGAGTTATTATAACGACAAAAAGAACTACGTACTGGTTTTAGCGATCATTATTTAAATTAATATATTTATCTTTTTAGTCTCTCTATAAAATATCACTACCAGTTTGTATCCACTTTTAAAACTTTACTTTAAACTACTATAAAAACTTAAACATTTCATTTATTTAGTTTTTACAAAATTGGGTTTGCGACATATTTTTTATATTTTTATTTTGATTTCTTTTTATACTCAACTAATTCAACTCAATTTTATATAATTTACTGTAAAAGGAATTAACACCAATCAATGCATTGCAAAGAGATATTAATTATAAAAATCTTTAGTATTACTCTACAGTTGCAAAAATTGTTAAGTTTATACAAAATATTCTTTTCTTTAACTTTATACCATGTCTACATCACCATATTAAAGTAATAAGATTTTAAATTTCCAAAAAAGAAAAAAAAAACAATTCAATACATACATAACAAAGCTGGTCCAGAACTAAATGTCGTTTGTGAAAAATTTACTACCGATATTAATGGTCAGAAATCATTTCATCGTCAACCCAATTTGGAACCACATTTTGCTACCAAAAAAAAAAAAAGAAACTGGAGTGATAACGATGTACTGGTTTTAGCGATCATTATTTAAATTAATATATTTATCTTTTTAGTCTCTCTATAAAATATCACTACCGGTTTGTATCCACTTTTAAAACTTTACTTTAAACTACTATAAAAACTTAAATATTTTATTTATTTAGTTTCTACAAAATTGGGTTTGCGGCATCTTTTTTAAATTTTAATTTTAATTTCTTTTTATACTGAACGAATTCAACTCAATTTTATTTAATTTATTATAAAAGGAATTAACATCAATCAATGCATTGCAAAGAGATATTAATTATAAAAATCTTTCGTATCACTCTACAGTTGCAAAATTGTTAAGTTTATACAAAATATCTTTTCTTTAACTTTATACAATGTCTACATGACCATATTAAAGTAATAAGATTTTAAATTTCCAAAAAAGAAAAAAAACAATTCAATACATACATAACAAAGCTGTCGTTTGTAAAAATTTACTATCGATATTAATGTTCATAAATCATTTCATCGCTAACCCAATTTGGAACCACATTTTGCTACCAAAAAAAAAGAAATTTGATTGATTATAATGACAAAAAAACGATGTACTGGTATTAGCGATCATTATTTAAATTAACATTATTTATCTTCTTGTTTTCTCCTTAAATTATCTCTACCGGTTTGTATCCGCTATTAGAACTTTATTTTGAACTTCTATAAAACTTAAATTTTCATTTATTTAGTTTCTACAAATTGGGTTTGCGACATCTTTTTTAAATTTTAATTTTGGTTTCTTTTTAAACTTTAACCAATTCAACTCAATTTTATTTAATTTTTCTTAAAAGGAATTAACGCCAATCAATGCATTGATATTAATTATAAACATATTTAGTATCATTCTACAGTTGCAAAAATCGTTAAGTTTATACAAAATATTCTTTTCTTTTACTTTATCCCATGTCTACATCACCATATTAAAATAATAACTTTTTAAAATTCCAAAAAGAAAATCAATTCAATATGTACATAACAAAGCTGGTCCAGAACTAAATATCGTTTGTGACAAATTTACTACCATGTTAATGGTCAGAAATCATTTTATCGGCAACCCAATTTGGAACCACCTTTCGCTACAAAAAGAAAGAAATTGGAGTGATTATAACGACAAAAGAAAATGATGTACTGGTTTTAGCGATCATTATTTAAATTAATATATTTATCTTTTTAGTTTCTCTATAAAATATTACTACCAGTTTGTATCCACTTTTAAAACTTTACTTTAAACTACAATAAAAACTTAAATATTTCATTTATTTTGTTTCTACAAATTGGGTTTGCGACATCTTTTTTAAATTTTAATTTTGATTTATTTTCATACTGCACGAATTCAAATCAATTTTATTTAATTTATTTTAAAAGGAATTAACGCCAATCAATGCATTACAAAGAGATATTAATTATAAAAATCTTTAGCATCACTCTACAGTTGCAAAAATTGTTAAGTTTATATGAAATATTCTTTTCTTTTACTTTATACCAGGTCTACATCATCATATTAAAGTAATATTATTTTAAATTTCCAAAAAAGAAAAAAAACAATTCAATACATACATAACAAAGCTGGTCCAGAACTAAATTTCGTTTGTGAAAAATTTACTACCGATGTTAATGGTCAGAAATCATTACATCGGCAACCCAATTTGAAACCACATTTTGCTACCAAAAAAATAAAAATAAATTGGAGTGATTAAAACGATAAAAAAAACGATGTACAGGTTTTAGCGATCATTATTTAAATTAATATATTTATCTTTTTAGTCTCTTTATAAAATATCACTACCAGTTTGTATCCACTTTTAAAATATTACTTTAAACTACTATAAAAACTTAAATATTTAATTTATTTTATTTCTACGAATTGGGTTTGCGACATCTTTTTTAAATTTTAAATTTGATTTATTTTCATACTGAACGAATTCAACTCAATTTTATTTAATTTATTTTAAAAGGAATTAACGCCAATCAATGCATTACAAAGAGATATTTATTATAATAATCTTTAGCATCACTCTACAGTTGCAAAATTGTTAAGTTTATATGAAATATTCTTTTCTTTTACTTTATACCAGGTCTACATCATCATATTAAAGTAATAACATTTTAAATTTCCAAAAAAGAAAAAAAACAATTCAATACATGTATAACAAAGCTGGTCCAGAACTAAATTTCGTTTGTGAAAAATTTACTACCGATGTTAATGGTCAGAAATCATTACATAGGCAACCCAATTTGAAACCACATTTTGCTACCAAAAAAAAAATAAATTGGAGTGATTAAAACGATAAAAAAAATGATGTACAGGTTTTAGCGATCATTATTTAAATTAATATATTTATCTTTTTAGTCTCTCTATAAAATATCACTACCAGTTTGTATCCACTTTTAAAACTTTTTTTGAACTTCTATAAAAACTTAAATTTTCATTTATTTAGTTTCTACAAATTGGTTTGCAACATCTTTTTTAAATTTTAATTTTGGTTTCTTTTTAAACTTAACGAATATAACTCAATTTTATTTAATTTTTCTTTAAAGGAATTAACGTCAATCAATACATTGCAAAAAGATATTAATTATAAAATCTTTAGTATCTACATGTCACACCCCCATAAAACCATTAGAGCCGGGTGTGAAAAAAACTGGTATCTTCATTGCACAGCGGAAGTGTTTTGAAAATGATAAGACTTCTAGAAAGTGAACGCCCGCTAAGTACTCGAATTCCCATGGGTTCTTCCATTCCAACCGTTCCATACTTTAAAATTTGTAACCTGAGAAAGAAACATGCGAAAAATCAACATAAAGTTGGCGAGTTTATAGTTTGTCTGTTTTTGTTTCAAATGAATCATAAAACATTTGAAAGTCTTGCATTCGAAAAACCGGTTTGTGGGATCACAGTATCCCAAAGCATTTGAAATGTCATGTCTGTATAACAGTATTGAAATGTTTTCCATGTTGTTTGCAAATCCATGCATATAACTGTTATGTTTGTAAACCAGTAAAAAAATATGTTTTCAATCATATCTGTAAACCGGTGTTGAAATGTTTTCTTGTTATCTTTATATACCGGCATTGAAGTGTTGTTGAGAAAGCGTAATAAAACCATTTTTCTCGGCATGTCAATTGAAAACCTTCTTTTTGTAATATTTGAATAACCGTCGATGTCTGCGTACGACAAAGACAACATGCCCGCATGAGCCTATAACCCACCCCCAAGCTAGTAAGCCCCTCGCCGAACCGTTTACTCAAGACGGTAGACTAGCAAGCGGTTATAGTTTCGATATGTAGCGAGGACTTCACTGTACAGTTTTAAGCGACCCTACGGCCCTTAGTGTTGAGTAGAGGACAATCCAGTCCTTGTGTCTTCGTGCCTCGCACGAGTATAGGTGGGTTTAACCCACTCGAGTCTTTGTGCCTCGCACAAGTGAGAATGGGCCTAGCCCATCTGAGTCTGTAAGTAGGACCAACCAGTCCCCTTATTTGTATGCAGGACAAACCAGTCCTGTTGTAACTAGGACCTTCCCGTCACTAGTCATGTAACTCATGCACGTTTCAAATATACGCGAGTGTTTTGTAAAACCGGTATATTTAGCAATAACCTTTTGTAAAACCATTTGAGTTTGTTGAAGTTCATTCGCATCCTGGTTTAGAAATGTATAGTTTTTTGGTCATCGAAATCTTGTATACTTTTGCAAAACTTGCATGTGTTTCCACCCCCGAAAACATTTATTAAAATGTAAAACAGTAGAAAGTGGGGTTTTGAACTCACCTCGATATCCAGTAACAAGCTAGCATAATATGATCCAAAATGTCATGTCCAAAACGTAAACTCAGTAGCTTGCAATCTATAACATTCCTATCAAGAAATAAACTTATAAGTTTCTAAATATAACGTAGCTAAACTACGTGTCACCGAGCTCTACCGAATCGTTAACCATACGATTTTATGAATGTCTATCGACTTAACACGATTAACCAATCTATGGTTTTCTTAGATACGATCTAGTTTTCGAGCGACTTGAAATATATGTTTATATAAAACATAACTATATTTCTTGAAATCATATTAGTTGTTACATACGTCGATGGATAATATTACGACTCTTCATAGATATAATGTATATATACTCGAAAATATATCCGTATAGATAATACATTTCGTATTCGCGCAAGAGCCTGGCGTATCGTTTACAATAAATAAATAATAATGTAATCGTACGCTTGTTATAGTCTTGCGGAGTTGCGTCGTACTTCGTTTAGCGTTTGAATCAAATGAAAACAATATACTATTGTTATAATATCATTCGGAAGTATTCGAGTCGTCGACATTCGAAATATATATAACTATATTTATTTATAAAAGTATTTGATGCCACGACATTCGAATATATATAATATTCTTGTAATACGATTTCCGAATGTCTGTCGTTTGAAATAATACGCGCCTTGTATTCGTCTAGTAAAAGCGTTTCGGAAATAGTGGCGTTTCGTAATAAATATAATTAATATACTTATTTTTATACATCGTTCGAGTAATTTATCGACATTTGAAATATAGTTTCCGAATTCGGCGTTTGAATTACACATAAATAATTATTTTCGATTGTAACGGATTGCCGAAACTTATTGTCTTGTAGTCGCGCGCGTTGAAATGTTATCGGATCGATTCATAAGCGTCGTAAAAATAAATATATATATATATATATATATGTTAATATTTATTTTATAATAATCGTTTGAACATTGGACGTTTTATCCTTGAAATATAACGCGTTTCGTTTTACGGATTTTACGAAAATCGGACAGAGTTTCCTCTGTTTTTGGACGATCCCGACAATACTAGTTGTCGATTTATTTATCAAAACACAACCTGCAATGTACGTAATATATATAATTTATCATCGTGTTGAAGGTGAACTGAACCGAGACTGATTCGACTCGAACCCGAGTCGAAGGTGAACTGAACTGAGTTCGAACCGGGAGGATTTGAGTTGAGACCCGAGTAGATTGAACCCGAAAAGTAAACCACTGCTGCCGGTCGAGCCAGAAAACCCGCCGCCGCCGTCGCTACTGCCGTCGGCAGTTGCCACCCGCGGCGGCTTCATTTTTCTGCCGCCAAAACCCCAGCCCGACAACCCAACCCAAAACAACAACGCAGCCGCCGCCACTGCCCTTAAACACCATCAACCACCAGCTGCGGTTGCTACCACGACCCACCCCACTTCTCAGACCCGAAAACACCACCACTGTCTAACCCCGAAACCGTCGCTGCCGCTGTCGCACCTCGAAACGGCGTCGCTGCCGCCGTCGCCTTTCCGATTCTGAGACCCAAAACATCGTCGCTGCCGGTCGACGCGACGAACCCTCACGCCGCCGCCTCTTTCTTTCTCCCTGCTCGCTCTCTCTCCTCACAGCTCTCGTTCTTGGTCTCTGTCTGTCTGCGTGTATATACGGGTGTGTGTGTGACCGGAGACAAAATGGAGTGCAGGTGGTGTGTGGTCGGAGGAAATGACCGGCGCCGGCCGGTGCCTTCGCCGGACTCCGACGATAGGAGCAGAGAGGGAGAAGAGAGGCAGGTTCCATGGTGTGCTAGGGTTTCAATTTTGAGTGAAGTGAGAGATTTTAGGGTTAAGCACATATATATACTAGGGTTTTCTTTAGTGGGTCGGGCCCAAAGCCCGTTAATCGTGTATAGGCCCAATACGTATCCAAAGCCCATTTACCGAAAGTAATTTTTTATCGAAATTATTTATTCGGACTCGATGACGTTTAAAATTATATCGGGGGTCGTTGCTTGACGCGTTTTAGCAACTCTGTTGCGTTAAAACTGTGTATTTCGCTACGGTTATCATTTTTATCCATTTTTCGATCTGATTTCTACCGCGGATACTAAAATTCAATTACGGAGCTAAATATATCATAATATTTAATATCGAGGCGTAACTAAAGTCCGTTGCTTTCGTTTTGTTGTCGGTGCGTTCTGATTTTTCGCGTAACTTCCGCGTTGTGCTTTGCAACGTTCAACAATCCAAATTTATCGCAAAATCGTAACTGTATGATAAACACAAGTATAAAATTCATGTTTTTAGACGTTTTCAGTATTCATTCGGCATCCGTTCGCTTATCGTTCAATTTCGCGTTTAGAGTTCTCGATTATCGTCAAATCGCGTAACGTGAAGCAAGTAGACGTTCCTAGGATTTCCAAAGGCCTGATCGAGTTAATTTACGTCTAATTACATTACTTATAATGGTCTATTATTCGTTAAGCGCTTAATTAAGGGCGGAAACTACCGTTTGTCACACTACAATTGCAACCGATGTTAATGGTCAGAAATCATTTATTCGCCAACCCAATTTAGAACCACCTTTTGTTACCAAAAAAAAGAAATTGGAGTGATTATAATGTCAAAAAAAACGATGTACTGGTTTTAGCGATCATTATTTAAATTAATATATTTATCTTTTTATTTTCTCTATAAAATATCACTACCGGTTTGTATCCACTATTAAAACATTATTTTGAACTTCTATAAAAACTTATATTTCATTTATTTAGTTTCTACAAATTGGGTTTGCGAAAACTTTTTAAATTTTAATTTTGGTTTCTTTTTAAACTTAACAAATTCAACTCAATTTTATTTAATTTTTCCTAAAAGGAATTGACGCCAATAAATGCATTGTAAAGAGATATCAATTGTAAACATCTTTAGTATCACTCTATAGTTCAAAAATTGTTAAGTTTATGTAAAATATTCTTTTCTTTTAATTTATCTCATGTCTACATCACAATATTAAAGTAATAACACTTTAAATTTCCAAAAAAGAAAAACAATTCAATACGTACATAACAAAGCTGGTCCAGAACTAAATGTCGTTTGTGAAAAATTTACTAGCGATGTTAATGGTAAGAAATCATTTATCGCCAGCCCAATTTGGAACCACCTTTTGCTACCAAAAAAAGAAATTGGAGTGATTATAACGACAAAAAAAAAAACGATGTACTGGTTTTAGCGATCATTATTTAAATTAATATATTTATCTTTTTATTTTCTCTATAAAATATCACTACCGGTTTGTATCCACTATTAAAACATTATTATGATATAAAAACTTAAATTTCATTTACATAGTTTCTACAAGTTGGGTTTGCGACATCGTTTTTAAATTTTAATTTTGGTTTGTTTTTAAACTTAACGAATTCAACTCAATTTTATTTCTTAAAAAGAATTAACGCCAATCAATGCTTTCCAAAGAGATATTGATAATAAACATCTTTAGTATCACTCTACAGTGGCAAAAAATGTTTAGTTTATGCAAAATATTATTTTCTTTTACTTTATCCCAAGTCTACATCACCATATTAAAGTAATAACTTTTTAAATTTCCAAAAAAGAAAATCAATTCAATACGTACATACACAAGGTGGTCCAGAACTAAATGCCTTTTGTGACAAATTTACTACCGATGTTAATGGTTAGAAATCATTTCATCGCCAACCCAATTTGGAACCATTTCGCTACAAAAAAAAGAAATTGGAGTGATTATAACGACAAACGAAAACGATGTACTAGTTGTAGCCATCATTATTTAAATTAATATATTTATCTTTTTATTTTCTCCATAAAATATCACTACCGGTTTGTATCCACTATTAAAACTTTATTTTGAACTTCTATAAAAACTTAAAATTTCATTTATTTAGTTTCTACAAATTGGGTTTGCGACATCTTTTTTGAATTTTAATTTTTGTTTTTTTAAACTTAACGATTTCAACTCAATTTTATTTAATTTTTCTTAAAGCGAATTAACACCAATCAATGCAATGCAAAGAGATATTAATTATAAACATCTTTAGTATCACTCTGCAGTTGCAAAAATTGTGAAGTTTATGCAAAATATTCTTTTCTTTTACTTTATCCCATGTCTACATCACCATATTAAAGTAATAACTTTTTAAATTTCCGAAAAAAGAAAATTAATTCAATACGTACATACACAAGGTGGTACAGAACTAAATGCCGTTTGTGACAAATTTATTGCCGATGTTAATGGTCAGAAATCATTTCATCGCCAACCCAAGTTGGAACCACCTTTTGCAACCAAAAAAAAAAAGAAATTGTAGTGATTATAACCACAAAAAAAATGATGTACTGGTTTTAGCGATCAAAATTTAAATTAATATATTTATCTTTTTATATTCTCTATAAAATATCACTACTGGTTTGTATCCACTATTAAAACTTTATTTTGAACTTCTATAAAAACTTAATTTTTCATTTACTTAGTTTCTACAAATTGGGTTTTCGACATCTTTTTTAAGTTTTAATTTTGGTTTCTTTTTAAACTGGACGAATTCAACTCAATTTTATTTAATCTTTCTTAAAAGAAATTAACGCCAATCAATGCATTGCAAAATATATTAATTATAAACATCTTTAGTATCATTAATCGTTAAGTTTATACAAAAAATTCTTTTCTTTTACTTTATCCCATGTCTACATCACCATATTAAAGTAATAACATTTTAAATTTACAAAAAAGAAAAACAATTCAATACGTTCATAACAAAGCTGGTTTTTTAAAATTTACTACCGATGTTAATGGTCAGAAATCATTTCATCTCCAACCCAATTTGAACCATCTTTTGCTACAAAAAAAGAGAAATTGGATTGATTATAACGACAAAAAAGAACGATGTACTGGTTTTCGCGATCAATATTTAAATTAATATATTTATCTTTTATTTTCTCTATAAAATATCACTACCGGTTTGTATCCACTATTAAAACTTTATTTTGAACTTCTATAAAAACTTAAATTTCATTTATTTAGTTTCTACGAATTGGGTTTGGGATATCTTTTTTAAATTTTAATTTTGGTTTCTTTTTAAACTGAATGAATTAACTCAATTTTATTTAATTTTTCTTAAAAGGAATTGACGCCAATCAATGCATTGTAAAGAGATATCAATTATAAACATCTTTAGTATCACTCTATAGTTGCAAAAATTGTTAAGTTTATGCAAAATATTCATTTCTTTTACTTTATCCCATGTCTACATCACCATATTAAAGCAATAGCATTTTAAATTTCCAAAAAAGAAAATCAATTCAATACGTACTAACAAAGCTGGTGCAGAACTAAATGTCTTTTGTGACCAATTTACTACCGATGTAATGGTCAGAAAATCATTTCATCGCCAGCCCAATTTGGAACCACCTTTCGCTAACAAAAAAAAAAGAAATTGGAGTGATTATAACGACAAAAAAAACCATGTACTGGTTTTAGCGATCATTATTAAAATTAATATATTTATCTTTTTATTTTCTCTATAAAATATCACTATCGGTTTGTATCCTTTATTTTGAACTTCTATAAAAACTTAATTTTTCATTTACATTAATTTCTACAAATTGGGTTTGCGACATCTTTTTTAAATTTTAATTTTTGTTTCTTTTTAAACTTAACGAATTCAACTCAATTTTATTAATTTTTCTTAAAATAAATTAACGCCAATCAATGCATTGCAAAAAGATATTAATTATAAACATCTTTAGTATCATTATATAGTTGCAAAAATCGTTAAGTTTATACAAAATATTCTTTTCTTTTACTTTATCTCATTTCTACATCACCATATTAAAGTAATAACATTTTAAATTTCCAAAAAAGAAAAACAATTCAATACGTACATAACAAAGTGTCCAGAACTAAATGTCGTTTATGAAAAATTTACAACCGATGTTAATGGTCAGAAATCATTTCATCGCCAACCCAATTTGGAACCACCTTTTGCTACCAAAAAAAAAGAAATTGGAGTGATTATAACGACAAAAAAAACGATGTACTGGTTTTAGCGATCATATTTAAATATAATATATTTATCTTTTTATTTTCTCTATAAAAATATCACTACCGGTTTGTATCCACTATTAAAACATTATTATGATATAAAAACTTAAATTTCATTTACATAGTTTCTACAAATTGGGTTTGCGACATCGTTTTTAAATTTTAATTTTTTTGGTTTGTTTTTAAACTTAACGAATTCAACTCAATTTTATTTAATTTTTCTTAAAAAGAATTAACGCCAATCAATGCTTTGCAAAGAGATATTGATAATAAACATCTTTAGTATCACTCTACAGTTGCAAAAATTGTTAAGTTTATGCAAAATATTCTTTTCTTTTACTTTATCCCATGTCTACATCACCATATTAAAGTAATAACTTTTTAAATTTCCAAAAAGAAAATCAATTCAATACGTAATACACAAGGTGGTCAGAATAAATGCCGTTTGTGACAAATTTACTACCGATGTTAATGGTTAGAAATCATTTCATCGCCAACCCAATTTGGAACCAGCTTTCGCTACAAAAAAAAGATATTGGAGTGATTATAACGAAAAAAAAACGATGTACTGGTTTTAGCATCATTATTTAAATTAATATATTTATCTTTTTATTTTCTCCATAAAATATCACTACCGGTTTGTATCCACTATTAAAACTTTATTTTGAACTTCTATAAAAACTTAAATTTCATTTATTTAGTTTCTACAAATTGGGTTAATTTTTTTTGTTAAATTAACGAATTCAACTCAATTTTATTTAATTTTTCTTAAAGGGAATTAACACCAATCAATGCAATGCAAAGAGATATTAATTATAACATCTTTAGTATCACTCTGCAGTTGCAAAAATTGTTAAGTTTATGCAAAATATTCTTTTCTTTTACTTTATCCCATGTCTACATCACATATTAAAGTAATAACTTTTTAAATTTCCGAAAAATTTAATCAATTCAATACGTACATACACAAGGTGGTACAGAACTAAATGCCGTTTTGTGACAAATTTAATGCTGATGTTAAGGTCAGAAATCATTTCATCGCCAACCAAGTTGGAACCACCTTTTGCAACAAAAAAAGAAATTGTAGTGATTATAACGACAAAAAAAAACGATGTACTGGTTTTAGCGATAAAATTTAAATTAATATATTTATCTTTTTATTTTCTATATAAAATATCACTACCGGTTTGTATCCACTATTAAAACTTTATTTTGAAACTTCTATAAAAACTTAATTTTTCATTTACTTAGTTTCTACAAATTGGGTTTTCGACATCTTTTTAAATTTTAATTTTGGTTTCTTTTTAAACTGAACGAATTCAACTCAATTTTATTTAATCTTTCTTAAAAGAAATTAACGCCAATCAATGCATTGCAAAAATATATTAATTATAAATATCTTTAGTATCATTAATCGTTAAGTTTATACAAAATATTCTTTTCTTTTACTTTATCCCATGTCTACATCACCATATTAAAGTAATAACATTTTAAATTTACAAAAAAGAAAAATAATTCAATACGTTCATAACAAAGCTGGTTTTTTAAAATTTACTACCGATGTTAATGGTCAGAAATCATTTCATCGTCAACCCATTTGAACCATCTTTTGCTACCAAAAAAAGAGAAATTGGAGTGATTATAACGACAAAAAAAAGATGTACTGGTTTTCGTGATCAAGATTTAAATTAATATATTTATCTTTTTATTTTCTCTATAAAATATCACTACCGGTTTGTATCCACTATTAAAACTTTATTTTGAACTTCTATAAAAACTTAATTTTTCATTTACTTAGTTTCTACAAATTGGGTTTGGGATATCTTTTTTAAATTTTAATTTTGGTTTCTTTTTAAACTGAACGAATTCAACTCAAATTTATTTAATTTTTCTTAAAAGGAATTAACGCCATTCAATGCATTGCAAATAGATATTAATTATAAACATATTTAGTATCACTCTACAATTGTAAAAATCGTTAATTTTATACAAAGTATTCTTTTCTTTTACTTTATCCCATGTCTTCAACACCATATTAAAGTAATAACTTTTTAAATTTCCAAAAAAGAAAATCAATTCAATACATATATACACAAGGTGGTCCAGAACTAAATGCCGTTTGTGACAAATTTACTACCGATGTTAATGGTCAGAAATCATTTCATCGCCAACCCAATTTGGAACCACCTTACGCTACAAAAAAAAAAAGAAATTGGAGTGATTATAACGACAAAAAAACGATGTACTGGTTTTAGCAATCATTATTTAAATTAATATGTTTATCTTTTTATTTTCTCTATAAAATATAATTACCGGTTTGTATCCACTATTAAAACATTATTATGAACTTTTATAAAAACTTAAATTTCATTTACTTAGTTTCTACAAATTGGGTTTGCGACAGCGTTTTTTTGAACTTTAATTTTGGTTTGTTTTTAAACTCAACGAATTCAACTCAATTTTATTTAATTTTTCTTAAAAAGAATTTGTCACACCCCGACCCGCAGCGGAATAAGAGTCGGGGCATAATTGGGTTATCACCAAAGCTCATGATGTTTACTAATATGTTTCATATTTATTAAATCCAAATTACATTTCAATGTTCCAAGTCAAATTCATACAATACAAGGAAAGGAAAAATTAACTAAAACAAATCCATAATCTAAACTGGTTTATTCTTCTAAGCCGCCCTATATGTTTCTTGCTTCAACTTGATCACCTGTATCATGTGTAAAAATGGGAAATTTTGGGTCAACAAAAGTTGGCGAGTGAACCTTGTTAAAAACATTTGTTATTGATTCATTATTGTAGTTAATTTAGGAAAATTGTGCAATAATCATATACGAACAAATGTATGTAACATAACAATCACAAACCACCTTGCTTAAGCATAAAATAAGAATGACAATGTATATGTTGGCAACGTCCCATTCACGCTCATAGGTAATGGGGAACGGACGGCCTATGCTAATGTATGTGAGATCAAGGCTCAATCAAACGGAGCCGATCTTATGTTGGCAACGCCTGGTTCACGCTCATAGGTAATGGGGAACAGCTCACGCTCATAGGTAATGGGGAGCGGCGGCCTATGAAATGTATGTACTGAAATGATAAATTAAATCTAAACTTTAACCACACAAACAACGGTTACATATTGAATACACATGATCATGAATATGATGGATGCACAAGTGTTTAATTAAAATAAATAAATAGCGACACATGATACACCCCAAAATGTGATTAAAACGGGGAATTGGTAGAGATTCACTCACCTTGGGTGCGTTTGTTTAAAGGTGTTGAATGCGCACGAGCTTAGAGGATTGATCGATGAGAGATAACTAACCAAATAAATAACGAAAAGGTACGGTAAGTATGTGGATGTAATTAACTATTTTAATAGGATTTTTGGTTATATTTTTGTGAGTTTAAGGCTACTTTCTAACTTTAAAAACGTTATTTTGAAGTATATTTAATTGATTTTTAAATTAAATAAATAAATAAAATAATAAAAAAATGTTGACTTTTTGACTTTGACCGCTGACGTTGACCGTTGACCGTTGACCGTTGGCCGGTTCGGTCGGTTATATTGTTGCACTGAGCGAGGTTCGAACCGGTGACCTCCCGTACGCATGCACGCAGCTCTACCAACTGAGCTACGTGTCTAACCCGAAATAATTCTGTTTTTAATTATACTTATATACTATTTAGTTTAATCCGAAAATCATTTATTTTTAAAAAGGATTTTAAATGTATTGAACCGGTGCTGACCACAGGTCTCGAACCCGGGACCTGTGAGTTAGCGTGCGCACAGTCCACCGCTGGACTGTGTGTCTAACCTGGTTATTAACTCGGTTTTTATTATACTTAACATGGTTTGTGAGTTAACCCGGTTCAGTTAAAAAGGCAATTTTTTTTATTTCGAGAGAGTAAAGCTGGGACAGGATTCGAACTCGCGTCGCATGTGTATTTGTTGCACACAGTCCACCGCTGGACTGTGTGTCTAACCCGTTTATAAAACTGATTTTAATTAATCTTATGTTATAACCAGACTTCGTCTTCTTCGTTAGATTTTACCCAGAAACAAAGTCCGACTGCTTGGACTGATTTATGCCTAATCTGGTTTTTAAACTTTATAAGTAATTTAAAGGTAACGAATGGAGAGAGTTTGGGGGAAAAAGATGTACCGATCAGTGTTGTTCACAGAATTCCGGCAGAGGTCCGTCGGTTCTGAAAGTGAACTCCGGCTGTCGAAATCAATTAACAATTCTGTTCGATTATTTATGAAGTTGAGATACTTAATCAAAGTTTAACAGAAGTTTGAGAGATCATACCAGCTCTCAGTGTGTTTCCGGAAGTTTCAGAAATTTTCCGGCGAAGGTAGGAATTTCGACAAACGTTGACTGGGATTGATTCTGATGGTGGAGTTGTGTTAGTGACAGATTAATCAAATGATTGAAACAGAAGGAGTCGAAAGAATTACCATGTGGATGTGAGTCTCGGTTTTCCGGCGATTTGCAGGTATTTTCCGGCGAGTGAATTTTCGTCAAGAAGAGGTGCGATTTTGAGCGAAAAGGCTCCTAGTGGATTGTGGGTGAATTTATAGGGAAGAATCGCGACGTATGGAGTCGGATTTCAGTCTTGATTCAAAGTCAGCCGTTCTCCGGCGGTTACGACTGGTGTCGCGGGTTCAGACGTCGGTTATAACCGTCGTTAAAATAAATTCTTCGGTTAAATTGGACGAAAACGTTAATTATCGGCGAAGTCGTCGGGATTTCCGACGACTGTTAATTGGGCGCGATTTGACCGGATTTGACTTCTGTGTTTTATTATTTGAATTAATTGATTTGATATGATACCAAATAACTAAAGGGGCGGAGTGGTTGATTGTGTGAATGTTAAGGCTTTGGGGATTTCCGGCTGACCCGGGTTCGACTCCCAGCAGCCGGTTTTCCTTTTTAATTAATTTATTTTTATTTTTTTTACAATTATAATTTATATCTTCTAATTTGTTTATTAATTATGTATCGTTTAAAATTAAAATAAGTCATAAATAAACAACAAAAATTTAAAACTGATTGTTCGGTTATTAAACGAAGCGGGTTTCGAAAACCCGTTTTTCGACGGATGTTACAGAATTAACGCTAATCAATGCATTGCAAAGAGAAAGCAATTATAAACATCTTTAGTATCCCTCTACAGTAGTAAAAATTGTTACGTTTATGCAAAATATTCTTTTCTTTTACTTTATCCCATGTCTAAATCACCATATTAAAGTAATAACTTTTTAAATTTCCAAAAAAGAAAATCAATTCAATACGTACATAACAAAGCTGGTCTAGAACTAAATGTCGTTTGTGATAAATTTACTTCCGATGTTAATGGTCAGAAATCATTTCATCCCCAACCCAATTTGGAACCAACTTTTGCTAACAAAAAAAAGAAACTTGAGTGATTATAACGTCAAAAAACCATGTATTGGTTTTAGCGATCATTATTTAAATTAATATATTTATCTTTTTATTTTCTCTATAAAATATCACTAACGGTTTGTATCTACTATTAAAACATTATTTTGAACTTCTATAAAAACTTAAATTTTCATTTATTTAGTTTTTACAAATTGGGTTTGCGACATCTTTTTAAAATTTTAATTTTGGTTTCTTTTTAAACTTAACGAATTCAACTCAATTTTATTTATTTTTTCTTAAAAGGAATTAACGCCATTCAATGCATTGCAAAGAGATATTAATTATAAACATCTTTAGTATCACTCTACAGTTGTAAAAATCGTTAAGTTTATACAAAATATTCTTTTGTTTTACTTTTTCCCATGTCTACATCACCATATTAAAGTAATAACTTTTTAAATTTCCAAAAAAGAAAATCAATTCAATACGTACATACACAAGGTGGTCTAGAACCGAATGTCGTATGTGACAAATTTACTACCGATGTTAATGGTCAGAAATCATTTCATCCCCATCCAATTTGGAACCAACTTTTGCTGATAAAAAAGAAATTGGAGTGATTATTACGATAAAAAACCAATGTACTGGTATTAGCGATCATTATTTAAATTAATATATTTATCTTTTTATTTTCACTAGAAATATCACTACTGGTTTGTATCCACTATTAAAACATTATTTTGAACTTCTATAAAAACTTAAATTTCATTTATTTAGTTTCTACAAATTGGGTTTGCGACATCTTTTTTAAATTTTAATTTTTTTTTCTTTTTAAACTTAACGAATTCAACTAAATTTTATTTAATCTTCCTTAAAAGGAATTAATGCCAGTCAATGCATTGCAAAGAGATATTAATTATAAACATCTTTAATATCACTCTACAGTTGCAAAGTTCGTTAAGTTTATGCAAAATAATCTTTTCTTTTACTTTATCTCATGTCTACATCACCATATTAAAGTAATAACTTTTTAAATTTACAAAAAAGAAAATCAATTCAATACGTACATAACAAAGTGGTCCATAACTAAATGTAGTTTGTGACAAATTTGCTATCGATGTTAATGGTCAGAAATCATTTCATCGCCAACCCAATATGGAACCAACTTTCGCTACCAAAAAAAAGAAATTGGAGTGACTATAACCACAAAAAACGATGTACTTGTTTTAGCGATCATTATTTAAATTAATATGTTAATCTTTTAATTTTTTTCTATAAAATATCACTACCGGTTTGTATCCACTATTAAAACATTATTTTTAACTTCTATAAAAACTTAAATTTCTTTTATTTAGTTTCTAAAATTAGGTTTGCGACGTCTTTTTTAAATTTTAATTTTGGTTTCTTTTTAAACATAACGAATTCAACTCAATTTTGTTTAATCAATCTTAAAAGGAATTAACGCCAATCAATGCATTGTAAAGAGATATTAATTATAAACATCTTCAATATCACTCTACAGTTGCAAAGATTGTTAAGTTTATGCAAAATAATCTTTTCTTTTACTTTATCCCATGTTTACATCACCATATTAAAGTAATAACTTCTTAAATTTACAAAAAAACAAAATCAATTCAATACGTACATAACAAAGTGGTCCATAACTAAATGTAGTTTGTGACAAATTTACTATCGATGTTAATTGTCAAAAATCATTTCATCGCCAACCCAATTTGGAACCACCTTTTGCTACCAAAAAAAAAGAAATTGGAGTGACTATAACGACAAAAAAAAAACGATGTACTGGTTTTAGGGATCATTATTTAAATTAATATGTAAATCCTTTTATTTTCTCTATATAATATCACTAGCGGTTTGTATCCACTATTAAAACATTATTTGAACTTCTATAAAAACTTAAATTTCATTTATTTAGTTTCTACAAATTGGGTTTGCGACATCTTTTTAAATTTTAATTTTGGTTTGTTTTTAAAGTTAACGAATTCAACTTAATTTTATTTCATTTTTTAAAAGGAATTAACGCCAATCAATGCATTGCAAAGAGATAGTAATTATAAACATCTTTAGTATCACTCTACAGTTGTAAAAATTGTTAAGTTCATACAAAATACTCTTTTCTTTTCTTTTATCCCATGTCTACATCGTCATATTAATGTAATAACTTTTTAAATTTCCAAAAAAGAAAATCAATTCAATACATAGATAACAAAGCTGGTCCAGAACTAAATGTCGTTTGTGATAAATTTACTACCGATGTTAATGGTCAGAAATCATTTCATCGCCAACCCAATTTGGAACCACCTTTCCACTACTAGAAAAAAAGACCTTCAATAACACGCAATGCATGTCATTAAAGGGTAGATATGACACACAAAAGAGTGTCAAGGAAACCTTTGTCATTAATTGAAGATGACATGCTCTTGTGTGTCATTCTTTTATGACACACCTTTACGACACACTTTAATGACACACATTTATGACACGTCTTTATGACCCGGCTTAATGACACACTTATGACACACGTTTATCATATATTTATGACACGCATTGCGTGTCATGGTTCTAAATTTTTTTTATTTTATTGGTGGATTTTCTAATTTTCCTCATTATAACCAACAATATATAAATCCATATCATAACAAAATAACACATATATCAAAACAATTCATTTCATAGTCATACGCTAAAAACAAAACAAATATCTTCAGTTAACAAAAAATATTGTTTGGCGCATATACTTCGACATCTAAAATAGTCACTTAAAAACAAACGCTACCCCATAACTCAAACACCCTTCACGTATCCCATCAATATCCTCATCCGTGTATACCGCTTTGCCTCTCCCAACCTGAGAACAAAATTAAAGAACCTTAATACATGCACTTTTATATAAAAAGAACAATTTATGACATAAACACAATTAGAAAACCTAAATACATGCACTTTGATATCCTAAACAAAGATGATATCCACACAATTATATTCTCATTCCATCATGTTATTTAGTTATCTTTTTTACTTCATTTCTTTTATATGCAAATCAAACACACATATCTCATCAAAATCCCCAATATCATAAACTAAATTCAATGATCTAATAAAAGTTTTGCAGCCAGTTAGCTATCAAACTAATAATACTCCAAAAGTAATCATTTAAAAAATAGTACTTACATTGTCATTGGCAAGTATTTCAATTCCTTCTTCAACCACCTCTTTCGTGAACTTCAATACGTAGTAGCCACATTCAGTACATCCCGTCTTATATGGACACTACAAAATTAAAAATTTTGATTCAGTCCATGGAGTTAAAACTACAATTTCAACACATGGTCACAACTAAAGATATTGATATGTTTCTATCAATAAGAATTAAAAGCTCACCTTAGCGTTAACCCAATTGACTTTAACCCTAGTCTTGGTTCCACTTTGTACAGCATATAATGCCATTGCACTACAAAAAAAATTAAGAATAATCATAAATATAATTTTTCAATAATCATAATATATAATTTATATCATATAATTCATAATATATGTATAGCATACTAGACCATTGCCCCAAAATAATTATATACTTACGCATCGATAATCTGCCTCAACACTGGATTTATTATGCTATTCCTTATAGAATCAAGATAATAGCAAGTATTTGTTTTCATGTCTAAAACTGCCAATACCCAATGTCTTTACAAAAACCAAAAACCAAATTAAATCAAATAATATCAAGATCATAGTTTTTTTTTTCTTCATGAATAGTTATTTAAATTGAAAATCATACCCAGGATTGTAGGGCACTAGGATGATGTCATTGTCCTTTCTTGTAGACAACCGATCTGCATATGTTTAGGTTTTGATTTACGTTCACTTGGTGAGATTGCACTCGGGCTCACAAAACAAATACCGTGATCATGTTTAGGCCCATTCTTTATTTGCTCATACAATAGCCTGTTAACATACAAAAACTAAATCGCTTAAATAAATTGTGTTTTACGAACAAGTATTGTAAAAATTAAAGTACTTACATCATATAAGTCGTAATGACAGAACCGGTCAGCTCATCCAATGTAAAAACTGCTTCAAAATCCTTCCGGTTTAAATATGTGAAACTCTCGTACCCAAATAGATCGTCCACACATTGCAATTTTATAGAATCGACCTTTAAAACTTGTGCATCAACCACCGTTGCAGTCATCGCCAAAACATCATCGTTTTCAACTCTTATCCTTGGCCTCCTTTGTGCTCTCGTCATCTTCCTTTTTCCTTCATTCACTTGTACATCATCTCTTTCCTTTTGCGGTTCAGGTTCTTTTTTTCGTTTTTTTTCTTTCTCACTTACTACTTCTTTTCCCGTCACATTTTCCACTTGTACAATCTTTTGTTCAAACTCTCTTTCGTTCTCCTCATCAGTTCCCCTTGGTTGTTTTATTTGTTTCTTACATTCTAAATCTAACAAGTTTTGTCTTTGGTTTCGCCACCATTTTTTCCTACAAAAAATATAAATTCTTTAAATTAGACCTCATGTCTATATGCATTAAATAAATGAAAATAATATTACCAAGTCAGAGCATCGAATGACTAGATGTCTTGGCCAACTGAGTATGTGCCCGACTGCATCTCCGACCTCCATAATGAACTCCTCTTTGAGTGGAAATGGTAGTAATGCTTCTCTATGTAAACATATTTCCAACATAACTTGAAGGAACTCTTCTTCATTTGTACCCATCAGTATAGTTC
Organism: Scalesia atractyloides; assembly: GCA_947069175.1. Taxonomy (NCBI): domain Eukaryota; kingdom Viridiplantae; phylum Streptophyta; class Magnoliopsida; order Asterales; family Asteraceae; genus Scalesia; species Scalesia atractyloides. The sequence continues at coordinate 13,142,965 of CAMTDV010000012.1, read as the reverse complement.
CTTTGGCGACTATATTTGATGCATGGTCAACTGCAAGCAAACACGACATATCCTACAAATATATATAGAATGTTACTTCTTGTAACAAAGACTTGCAATGAATTCCTATAAAATATATTTAAATTATTTTTAAAAAGAAACGCTTTGGCCCAAGACTTACAAGTGGTTCTTCATCTGTATTGTCTTCAAAATCTTCATTGCCCCATTGGCAACTTCCGGCTTCTGACACATTATTCACACCTCTTTTCAATTTCTCTAATTCATCTTCAACTTTGTTGAGCCGTTTATCATACTTCTTCTTCTCAGTGTCCATGTAATGTTTAACGGTATTAGGTAAGTAAAAGTATTGTTGTTGCGTTACAAATTTACCCATCCCTCGTACATGGCCACGTTATTCATCAGTACCCAAGGCCTACGTAAGCACATCATGTGCTCCACATGTGACTTCTTCAGAATCTGATTCTTGTAGCTTATCCTGCAAATGTAAGTCAGTAGTAAGTGAAATGTAAGTCGGAGACAGTAATTCTATTGAACTCTGGCGTCACTTGTTATAATTATGTTTCCGTATAAGTTCCATGGTCCGCCTTCGATGGACTAAGTTCCATGAACAAACCAACTACTGCTTCAAATCAGCCTATTTAACTGACCAAACCAGCCGATTATATTCAACACTATAAACTCATAATGTAACATAAAATAAAAGAAAGACTTACAATTCTATCAACTACCACTTGAACATCTGAGTCGAAACCTCCTGTTTTTAGTTCTCTTGCTCTTTTCCATAACATTGCCCTGTCAATCTCCTCTTCCTCCAGACCAGTTTCTTGCATCTAAATGTAAAAGAATAACAAAACTGATACAACATAAACAAATACAAGTGAACTATTGTGTTAATTAAATTCATACAATCTCAGCAGCGAGTCTGGCATATCCCTTTCTACTCAAATGATGATTGTATTTATGATGTGCACGGACTTTCTTTGCTTTCTTACTTGTCTCCTGCATTAGAAACATTAAAATGTTTATATAACGTTAGATAAGACATGGACTACTGAACAAATACAACCACTAAAAGTTTAAACAAACCTCCAATTTGTTTTGAAGTTCTTTGTACTACAAATAGTTTCCAGTCTTCTTTTTTCAAGAACGGATACTTAGGAGGAGGATTAAGTAAATTCTTCTTCTCCCCAGGGTCATCTTTTTGTGTCTTAATGTGATCCCGATATAGAGTATGTTTGAAGTTTCTCCACTTTGTCCCAATTGATTGTATAGTTTGCTTCCGGCTCTTTGGGTTAACCACAAAATGTGCCTGAAAATATAAAACAAACAAAATTTTAAACACCAGTTAACAATAGGGCTGCACATAATCAGATTTAGACTTATGCATGGATCGAAAATTGATTGCTGAACTTGGTTTTAAATTGCGTGATGCACTCCGATGCGTTTGGTCTAAAATTCTGATACGAGTTGCGCGATGGGAGCGCATCACGTATACGATGTGCTTTTTATAAAAAATATTTATGGATAACTTATAAAAACATACTTAAACTAGACTAACTAATTCAATCAGAAGATTAGAGTTGTGCTTTTTAAGATTACATGATGCGTGCATCAGAGCACATAATGCGACTAGCGCATTTTGGGAAATGGTCGCAACATTCTCGCATTCTGTAATCGCAATGCATCAGCCGTTGCGATGCGCTCCCATCGGTGCATCGGGCGCATAATGCATTATGCGCGCATTTTAAAACCAAGTTGCTGAAATAAGTAGAAGTTACCAAAATGGCAATAGTTACTTTAACTAAACATGATAGGCTGCTTTTATCGCTAAATCTGGTTCCTAATTAGTAAGATAGTTTAAAGTAAAGATTAGATGTTAGACTTACCATGACATATTGCCACAATTCTTCCTTTGTTTCCTTACCAACGTTCCTCCAAGTGGTATAAGTTATGGGAATCATAGTTCTTGCTACCAATCCCTTGAATGTAGAGAGTTTTACCGATCCCTTTCCAATTGAGACACCTTTTTTATTGTACGTAATTGTAACTTTCCCTTTACTAGCTTTTGACTTTATTGTCGGACCTCTTTGTGATTTCTTCTTTTCAGCATGATCAAAGTCAGAATCCGATTCCATATCTAAAAAAAATATGTTTCAACAAATACACAATAACTAGTTACAGCATGATGTGAATCAACATTATGTAAGAAATACACAATAACTAGTTACAAAATTAAGTAATAAAAACATAATAAAATAATTAAGTAATAAAGACAAATTCATGCAATTTGGAATTTCAAAAATTAAAGAACTGAAAAAAAAAAATTAAGTAATATACATAATTAATCTCATTTAAGAATTTAAGAACCGAAACAAAAACACAAAAATTAAAATTTTTATTATCCACAAATGATCCTACTACTCAGGTGGCCCATTTAATCATTAACTTACAGCATGAAGGACTGTTATAAGCTGGTGAGTATGGTGGCAGGTATGCATCTGGTTGAAGATCCCAATTCTAAGCATGATTGGTCTGGGTAAATCTCCTTGTTTTCTATCAAAGAGATCTCTAGTTCAACTCTTCTAGGTCCCGTTTTTTGTTCCTTTTTTCTATGTTTCCAAAAGCGTGTAAGGGGCGCCCCTAGGCGACCAGGCGCAGCGAGGCGCGGCTATAGCGCCTGGTGGTGGCTCAGGCGAGAATATGGGTTTTTTCTGTAAAAACGCTGCTCAAGCGAGCGCCCAGAGCCAGGCGCAGGTGAGAAAAGGCGCGGGCTTTAATCATGTGAGGCGCAATGAAGAAGAAAAAGGAGTGACAAACCGATAAGTGCAGCAATCACCTTCTGTGTCTTCGTTCTTCTCACGTTCCTTCTTTTTTTCTATTTTGCAAGAGCGGCAGTCTATATTTGTAAAATAGTATTAATGTAATAATTTTTAAGGCCTATTATTAAACTAGCCCTAAACAAGTCTAAAACCCCTAAAACTAGTATTTTTATACTTTGTGCCTCACTTAAAAAAGCCTCGCTTTTTAGCGCCTTGCGCCTAGGCTCCGGGCGAGACATATGCGCCTTAAGTGCGCCTTTGACAACATAGACTTTTTTTACATCCGAATTACAACCAGGGTTTTTAAACAAAATCATATAAAACAAAAAAATACATCACGCACCCCCTACTAACATTGTAATTTGCTTCTTTTGATTGATAAACTGGATGCTTTTATTTCTAAGTTGGTTACCAAAAAATGCTTTTATTTCACAGTTGCTTTTAATGTACAGTGGACTGGACTTCATAAAAAAAGCTCTCAAATTTTTGAAGTTATTTTAAGTAATGGTGGCGTTTAGGTAGCTGTTTGTTTAAAATGCAACTAATTAAGTCACTGATGTGTCATTTTACTTAACACATCCAAGCAACCCATTAATCATCAGTTCATCACTATTTGATAATTTAGTGTTTGTATGTCCACTAAATGGTTCTCCATTTTCGTGTTTAATCATGAATCAAATAGATGTCAAAAAAATTGAAAATAAAAAAGAACAAGTTAACTCTAGACTCAAAATGAAAAAATATACATTTTCTAATCCCCTTTTAAACGCTTGCATTTTTTAATGAATTGGGTTTACTAATCTTAGATTACATTGAACCGTCTTTCTTTTGCTATGTTCATCGCCCCGACCCGAACGACCAACCTGAAAATTCTAACGTTTGTTGTGAAAAATCTTAACACCGAAAAAAGGGGATCCTAGTGGAAAAATCATGGGTCTGCCACTGTATATAAATGACTTGAAATGTCCACTGAATGTAGAATATTGACTTTAACTACACCAAATTTCAACCTAGAATCAGACAAAAACTTTTTTAAAGCCAACCTGGCCCAATCCGAAAACCATTCCGACACGGACCCGTTTCAATCCAAACCCATCCTGACCAGAACTCTATCTGGCCCAAACCCGTATTGACCCAAACCAAAACAACCTTTTTTTCTCAATCGACCAGTTCCAAGCCGAACACATTTTGACCCACCACCTGACCTAACCCGACCGGCTCGTTTTGCTAGGTATAAGTATCATACATATTCAAGAAGTGTATTTATGTAACCCTAACCAAGTAAGTTCTACCAGTTACTCTATACAAGGTTCCTAAAACAATAAAATGACATAAATGTCACCCGAAATCGATTCATAGACAACAATCCTCTAACAAGAGATTCATTAAATGACAAAGGAATTCCACCCAAAACCTAATACATAGACACTTTCAAAGTTTTTTTTTTCATATCCAATTAACTAATTCTACCGAGACATTTCATCAAACACCTAGAGTGTGTCTCTAATGACCAGACAAATCACAAAGACTTAGCTTCACATCACATAATACATGCTTATATATTATATCTATACACATAATAATAATAATTAGAAGAAGAGGAACAACAAAATAACTATGATACATATGTGTAATGCACTATGCTGATACACTAAAACATACAGTAAAGTAAAAAACATAAACTAACATTGATATTTCATGAAGTATAACTAAATTTCAAACCTGAAATCAGATGTTTAGCAGATTATTGGATACATAAACCCTAGAATTTAAGATGCTTTGTTAATAGGTTATTGGATGAGGTTTGTTACCTGGAAGGAGATGGTCAGCAGGAAACTTGTTTGGATTTGGGATGATGAAGCGGCTGAGGGTTTAGGTTTTTTAGAGGGAATTTGGAATTGGTGTGTAGAATTTTGAGAGGGGGGTGGGATGATGAAGCGACTGAGGTTTGGGTTTTTGAGAGGGAAATTTGGGGAGATAAAAGAGGTTTGGGTTTTTGAGAGGGAATTTTGGGGAGGTAAAATATTGTTTAATTTTTTTACAAGTACTAGAAGGCGTGAATTGCTAAACAAATTGATGATTAAATTAATTAAAAATTAAACGATGACACGTATAATAATGACACACAACCATGACACACACGTTTTGTTTAGCTATTATAAGTTAAAAGATGACACAAAACCATGACACACGTATTTTGATGTGTTATATATTTTTTGAAAATGACATTTAAACGATCACACATAAGAATAAGTATCATAAAATATTCAGATTTTACCAATGATAACATTTTTTCTATGACACAAGTGTTTGTGTGTGTGTCATTGTTCTTGTGTCATTAAACGTATTTTTTCTAGTAGTGTTCGCTACCAAAAAAAATAAATTGAAGTGATTATAACGACGAAAAAAACGATGTACTGGTTTTAGTGATCATTGTTTAAATTAATATATTTATCTTTTTATTTTCTCTAAAAAATATCACTACCGGTTTGTATCCACTATTAAAACTTTATTTTGAACTTCTATAAAAACTTAAATTTCATTTACTTAGTTTCTAATAATTGGGTTTGCGACATCTTTTTAAAATTTTATTTTTGTTTTTTTTAAACTTAACGAATTCAACTCAATTTTATTAAATTTTTCTTAAAAGGAATTAACGCCAATTCAAGCATTGCAAAGAGATATTAATTATAAACATTTTTAATATCACTCTACAATTACAAAAATTGTTAAGTTTATGCAAAATATTCTTTTTCTTTTACATTATCCCATGTCTACATCACCATATTAAAGTAATAACTTTTTTAATTTCCAAAGAAGAAAGTCAATTCAATACGTACATAACAAAGCTGGTCCAGAACTAAATGTCGTTGTGACAAATTTACCGCCGATGTTAATGACCAGAAATCATTTCGTCGCCAACCCAATTTGGAATCACCTTTTGCTACCAAAAAAATATGAAATTGGAGTCATTATAACGACAAAAAATGATGTACTGGTTTTAGCGATCATTATTTAAATTGATATATCTATCTTTTATTTAAATTAGCGATCATTATTTAAAACTTTTTTTTTGAACTTCTAGAAAACCTTAAATATTCATTTATTTAGCTTCTTTTACAAATAGGGTTTGCGACATCTTTTTAAATTTAACGAATTCAACTCAATTTTATTTAATTTTTCTTAAAATGAATTAACGCCAATCAATGCATTGCAAAGATATAGTAATTATAAACATCTTTAGTATCACTCTACATTTGTAAAAATTGTTAAGTTTATGCAAAATATTCTTTTCTTTTACTTTATCCCATGTCTACATCGCCATATTAAAGTAATAACTTTTTAAATTTCCAAAAAAGAAATTCAATTCAATACGTACATAACAAAGCTGGTCTAGAACTAAATGTCGTTTGTGATAAATTTACTACCGATGTCAATGGTCAGAAATCATTTTATCCCCAACCCAATTTGGAACCAACTTTTGCTTTAAAAAAAAAGAAATTGGAGTGATTATAAAGTAAAAAAAACCATGTATTAGTTTTAGCGATCATTATTTAAATTAATATATTTATCTTTTTATTTTCTTATAGAATATCACTACAGGTTTGTATCCACTAGTAAAACGTTTTTGAACTTCTAGAAAACCTTAAATTTTCATATTTTTAGTTTCTACATGTTGGGTTTGCGACATCTTTTTAAATTTTAATTTTGGTTTCTTTTTAAACTTAACTAATTCAACTCAAATTTATTTATTTTTTCTTAAAAGGAATTAACGCCATTCAATGCATTGCAAAGAGATATTAATTATAAACATCTTTACTATAACTCTACAGTTGCAAAAATTGTTAAGTTTATGCAAAATATTCTTTTCTTTTACTTTATCTCATGTCTACATCACCATATTAAAGTAATAACTTTTTAAATTTCCTAAAAAGAAAATAAATTCAATACGTACATAACAAAGCTGGTCCAGAACTAAAAGTCGTTTGTGACGAATTTACTACCGATGTTAATGGTCAGAAATCATTTATCGCCAACCCAATTTGAAACCACCATTCGCTACCAAAAAAAAAGAAATTGGAGTGATTATAACAACAAAAAAAACGATGTACTGGTTTTAGCGATCATTATTTAAATTAATATATTTAATCTTTAATTTTCTCTATAAAATATCACTACCGGTTTGTATCCACTATTAAAACTTTATTTCGAACTTCTAAAAAACTTAACTTTTAATTTATTTAGTTTCTACAATTGGGTTTGCGACATCTTTTTTTAAATTTTAATTTTGGTTTCTTTTTAAACTTAACAAATTAACACACAATTTTATTTAATCTTTCTTAAAAGGAATTAACGCCATTCAATGCATTGGAAAGAGATATTAATTATAAACATCTTTTGTATCACTCTACAGTTGCAAAAATTGGTAAGTTTATACAAAATATTTTTTTTTCTTTATCTCATGTCTACATTACCATATTAAAGTAATAACTTTTTAAATTTCCAAAAAAGAAAATCAGTTCAATACGTACATAAATGTCGTTTGTGACAAATTTACTACCGATGTTAATGGTCACAAATCATTTCATCGCGAACCCAATTTGGAACCATCTTTTGCTACCAAAAAAAGATGAAATTGGAGTGATTATAACGACAAAAAAACGATGTACTGGTTTTAGCGATCATTATTTAAATTAATATATCTATCTTTTTATTTTAATTAGCGATCATTATTTAAAACTTTATTTTGAACTTCTAGAAAACCTTAAATATTCGTTTATTTAGTTTCTACAAATTGGGTTTGTGACATCTTTTTAAATTTTAATTTTGGTTTCTTTTTAAACTGAACGAATTCAACTCAATTTTATATAATTTTTCTTAAAAGGAATTGACGCCAATCAATGCATTGTAAAGAGACATCAATTATAAACATCTTTAGCATCACTCTATAGTTGCAAAAATTGTTAAGTTTATGCAAGATATTCTTTTGTTTTTTACTTTATCCCATGTCTAAATCACCATATTAAAGTAATAACTTTTCAAATTTTCAAAAAAGAAAATAAATTCAATACGTACTTAACAAAGCTGGTCCAGAACTTAATGTCACTGATGTTAACAACATCGATCAGAAATCATTTTATCGCCAACCCAATTTGGAACCACCTTTTGCTATCAAAAAAAAAAAGAAATTGGAGTGATTATAACCTAAAAAAATGATGTATTGGTTTTAGCGATCATTATTTAAATTAATATATTTATGTTTTTATTTTCTCTATAAAATACCACTATGGGTTTGTATGCACTATTAAAACTTTATTTTGAACCTCTAGAAAACCTTAAATTTTCATTTTTTTAGTTTCTACATGTTGGGTTTGCGACATCTTTTTAAATTTTAATTTTGGTTTCTTTTTAAACTTAACGAATTAAACTCAATTTTATTTAATTTTTCTTAAAAGGAATTAACGCCAATCAATGCATTGTAAAGAGATAGTAATTATAAACATCTTTAGTATCACTCTATAGTTGTAAAAATTGTTAAGTTTATGTAAAATATTCTTTTCTTTTACTTTATCCCGTGTCTACATCGCCATATTAAATTAATAACTTTTTAAATTTCTAAAAAAGAAAATCAATTCAATACGTACATAACAAAGCATGTCTAGAACTAAATTTCGTTTGTGACAAATTTACTACCGATGTTAATGGTCAGAAATCACTTCATCCCCAACCCAATCTGAACCAACTTTTGCTAACAAAAAAAAATTGGAGTGATTATAACGTAAAAAAAAACAATGTATGAGTTTTAGCGATCTTTATTTAAATTAATATATTTATCTTTTTATTTTCTATATAAAATATCACTATCGGTTTGTATCCACTATTAAAACTTTATTTTGAACTTCTATAAAAATTTAAATTTCATTTATTTAGTTTCTACAAATTGGGTTTGCGACATCTTTTTTAAATTTTAATTTTGGTTTCTTTTTAAACTTAACGAATTCAACTCAATTTTATTTAATTTTTCTTAAAAGGAATCAACGCCAATCAATATATTGCAAAGAGATAGTAATTATAAACACATTTAGTATCACTCTACAGTTGTAAAAATTATTAAGTTTATGCAAAATATTCTTTTCTTTTACTTTATCCCATGTCTGCATCCCTTATTAAAGTAATAACTTTTTAAATTTCCAAAAAAGAAAATCAATTCAATACGTACATAACAAAGCTGGTCTAGAACTAAATGTCGTTTGTGACAAATTTACTACCGATGTTAATGGTCAGAAATCATTTCATCCCCGACCCAATTTGGAATCAACTTTTGCTAACAAAAAAAAGATATTGGAGTGATTATAAATATAACCGTAAAAAAACCATGCATTGGTTTTAGCGATCATTATTTAAATTAATATATTTATCTTTTTATTTTCCATATAAAATATCATTACCGGTTTATGTCCACTATTAAAACTTTATTTTGAACTTCTATAAAAACTTAAATTTTTATTTATTTAGTTTCTACAAATTAGGTTTGCGAAATTTTTTTAAATTTTAATTTTTGGTTTCTTTTTAAACTTAACGAATTCAACTCAATTTTAGTTAATCTTTCTTAAAAGGAATTAACGCCAATCAATGCATCGCAAAGAATATTAATTATAAACACCTTTCATATCAATTTATAGTTGCAAAGATTGTTAAGTTTATGCAAAATAATCTCTTCTTTTACTTTATCCCATGTCTACATCACCATATTAAAGTAATAACTTTTTAAATTTTCAAAATAGAAAATCAATTCAATACGTACATAAAAAAGCTGGTCCATAACTAAAGGTCGTTTTTGTAAAATTTACTACCGATTTTAATGGTCAGAAATCATTTCATCACCAACCCAATTTGAACAACCTTTCGCTACCAAATAAAAGAAATTGGAGTGACTATAACGACAAAAATAACGATGTACTGGTTTTAGCAATCATTATTTAAATTAATATCTTATCTTTTTATTTTCTCTATAAAATATCACTACCGGTTTGTATCCACTATGAAAACATTATTTTGAACTTCTATAAAATCTTAAATCTTATTTAATTAGTTTCTACAAATTGGGTTTGTGATATCTTTTTTAAATTTTAATTTTTGTTTGTTTTTAAAGTTAACGAATTCAGCTCAATTTTATTTAATTTTCTTAAAGGAATTAACGCCAATCAATGAATTCCAAAGAGATAGTAATTATAAACATCCTTAGTATCACTCTACCTTAAGTTTATGCAAAATTTTCTTTTCTTTTCTTTTATCCCATGTCTACATCGCCATATTAATGTAATAACTTTTTAAATTTCCAAAAAAGAAAATCAATTCAATACATAGATAACAAAGCTGGTCCAGAACTAAATGTCGTTTGTGTTAAATTTACTACCGATGTTAATGGTCAGAAATCATTTCATCGCCAACCCAATTTGGAACCACCTTTCGCTACCAAAAAAATAATTTGAAGTGATTATAACGACAAAAAAAAACGATGTACTGGTTTTAGCGATCATTATTTAAATTAATATATTTATTTTTTTCTCTATAAAATATCACTACCGGTTTGTATCCACTATTAAAACTTTATTTTCAACTTCTATAAAAACATACATTTCATTTATTTAGTTTCTACAAATTGGGATTGCTGCCAATCAATGCATTGCAAAGAGATATTAATTATACACATCTTTTGTATCACTCTACAGTTGCAAAAAATTGTTCAGTTTATGCAAAATAATATTTTCTTTTACTCTATCCCAAGTCTACATCACCATATTAAAGTAATAACTTTTTAAATTTTCAAAAAAGAAAATCAATTTAATACGTACATAATAAAGCTGGTCCAGAACTAATGTCGTTTATGACAAATTTACTGCCGATGTTAATGGTCAGAAATCATTTCATCGCCAACCCAATTTGAACCACCTTTAGCAAACAAAAGAAGATGAAATTGGAGTGATTATAACCATAAAAAACGATGTACTAGTTTTATCGATCATTATTTAAATTAATGTCTCTATCTTTTTATTTTCTCTATATAATATCACTACGGGTTTGTATCCACTATTAAAACTTTATTTTGAACTTCTAGCAAACCTTAAATATTCATTTATTTAGTTTCAACAAATTGAGTTTGCGACATCTTTTTAAATTTTAATTTTAGTTTCTTTTTAAACTTAAATTCAACTCAATTTTATTTAATTTTTCTTAAAAGGAATTAACGCCAATCACTGCATTGCAAAGAGATATTAATTATAAACATCTTTAGTATCACTCTACAATTGCAAAAATCATTAAGTTTATACAAAATATATTTTCTTTTACTTTATCCCATGTCTACATCACCATATTAAAGTAATAACTTTTTAAATTTTCAAAAAAGAAATTCAATTCAATACGTACTTAACAAAGCTGGTCCAGAACTTAATGTCTTTTGTGACCAATTTACTTTAATGGTCAGAAATCATTTCATCGCCAACCCAATTTGAAACCACCTTTTGCTAAGAAAAAAAAGAAATTGTAGTGATTATAACGATAAAAAAAATAATGTACGGGTTTTAGCGATCATTATTTAAATTAATATATTTATCTTTTTATTTTCTCTATAAAATATGACTATGGGTTTGTATCAACTATTAAAACTTTATTTGAACTTCTAGAAAACCTTAAATTTTCATTTATTTAGTTTATACAAATTGGGTTTGCGACATATTTTTTAAATTTTAATTTGGTTTGTTTTTAAAGTTAACGAATTCAACTCAATTTTATTTAATTTTTCTTAAAAGGAATTAACGCCAATCAATGCATTCCAAAGAGATAGTAATTATAAACATCTTTAGTATCACTCTACAGTTGTCAAAATTGTTAAGTTTTTGCAAAATATTCTTTTCTTTTCTTTTATCCCATGTCTACATCGCCATATTAATGTAATAACTTTTTAAATTTCCAAAAAAGAAAATCAATTCAATACATAGATAACAAAGATGGTCCAAAACTAAATGTGATTTGTGATAAATTTACTACCGATGATAATGGTCAGAAATCATTTCATTGCCAACCCAATTTGGAACCACCTTTCGCCACCAAAAAAAAAAAAAATTGAAGTGATTATAACGCCAATCAATGCATTCCAAAGAGATAGTAATTATAAACATCTTTAGTATCACTCTACAATTGTAAAAATTGTTAAGTTTATGCAAAATATTCTTTTCTTTTCTTTTATCCCATGTCTACATCGCCATATTAATGTAATAACTTTTTAAATTTCCAAAAAAGAAAATCAATTCAATACATAGATAACAAAGCTAAATGTCGTTTGTGATAAATTTACTACCGATGGTAATGGTCAGAAATCATTTCATCACCAACCCAATTTGGAACCACCTTTCGCCACCAAAAAATAAATTGAAGTGATTATAACGATGAAAAAAAACGATGTACTGGTTTTAGCGATCATTATTTAAATTAATATATTTATATTTTTATTTTCTCTATAAAATATCACTACCGGTTTGTATCCACTATTAAAACTTTATTTTGAACTTCTATAAAAACTTAAATTTCATTTATTTAGTTTCTACAAATTGGGTTTGCTGCCAATCAATGCATTGCATAGAAATATTAATTATAAACATCTTTTGTATCACTCTACAGTTGCAAAAATTGTTAAGTTTATGCAAAATATTATTTTCTTTACTCTATCCCAAGTCTATATCACCATATTAAAGTAATAACATTTTAAATTTCCAAAAAAGAAAATCAATTTAATAGGTACATAATAAAGCTGGTCCAGAACTAAATGTCGTTTGTGACAAATTTACTACCCATGTTAATGGTCAGAAATCATTTCATCGCCAACCCAATTTGGAACCACCTTTTGCAAACAAAAGAAATGAAATTGGAGTGATTATAACAACAAAAAAAATGATGTACTAGTTTTATCGATCATTATTTAAATTAATGTCTCAGTCTTTTTATTTTCTCTATAAAATATCACTACGGGTTTGTATCCACTATTAATACTTTATTTTGAACTTCTAGAAAACCTTAAATATTCATTTATTTTGTTTCAACAAATTGGGTTTGCGACATCTTTTTAAATTTTAATTTTAGTTTGTTTTTATACTTAACGAATTCAACTCAATTTTATTAAATTTTTTTAAAAGAAATTAACGCCAATCAATGCATTGCAAAGAGATATTAATTGTAAACATTTTTAGTATCACTCTACAATTGCAAAAACGTGAAGTTTATACAAAATATTCTTTTCTTTTTTACTTTATCCCATGTCTAAATCACCATATTAAAGTAATAACTTTTTAAATTTTCAAGAAAGAAAATCAATTCAATACATACTTAACAAAGCTAGTCTAGAACCTAATGTCTTTTGTGACCAATTTACTACGGATGTTAACAACACCAGTCAGAAATCATTTTATCGCCAACCCAATTCGGAACCACCGTTTGCTACCAAAAAAAAGAAATTGAGGTGATTATAACCTAAAAAAACAATGTATTGGTTTTAGCGATCATTATTTAAATTAATAAATTTACGTTTTTATTTTCTCTATAAAATATCACTATGGGTTTGTATACATTATTAAAACTTCATTTTGAACTTCTAGAAAACCTTAAATTTTCATTTATTTAGTTTCTGCATGTTGGGTTTACGACATCTTTTTAAATTTTAATTTTGGTTTCTTTTAAACATAACAAACTAAACTCAATTTTATTTATTTTTTCTTAAAAGGAATTAACGCCAATCAATGCATTGTAAAGAGATTGTAATTATAAACATCTTTAGTATCACTCTATAGTTGTAAAAATTGTTAAGTTTATGCAAAATATCCTTTTCTTTTACTTTATCCCGTGTCTACATCGCCATATTAAAGTAATAACTTTTTAAATTTCTAAAAAGAACATCAATTCAATACGTACATAACAAAGCTGGTCTAGAACTAAATGTCGTTTGTGACAAATTTACTACCGATGTTAATGGTCAGAAATCACTTCATCCCCAACCCAATTTGAACCAACTTTTGCTAACAAAAAAATGGAGTGATTATAACGTAAAAAAAACGGATGTATTAGTTTTAGCGATCATTATTTTAATTAATATATTTATCGTTTTATTTTCTATATAAAATATCACTACCGGTTTGTATCCACTATTAAAACTTTATTTTGAACTTCTATAAAAACTTAAATTTCATTTATTTAGTTTCTACAAATTGGGTTTGCGACATGGTTTTTAAATTTTAATTTTTGTTTCTTTTTAAACTTAACGAATTCAACTCAATTTTATTTAATTTTTCTTAAAAGGAATTAACGACAATCAATACATTGCAAAAAGATAGTAATTATAAACACATTTAGTATCACTCTACAGTTGTAAAAATTGTTAAGTTTATGCAAAATATTCTTTTCTTTTACTTTATCCCATTTCTACATCCATATTAAAGTAATAACTTTTTAAATTTCCAAAAAAGAAAATCAATTCAATACGTACATAACAAAGCTGGTCCAGAACTTAATGTCTTTTGTGACCAATTTACTACCGATGTTAAACATCGGTCAGAAATCATTTTATCCCCAACCCAATTTGGAACCACCTTTTGCTACCAAAACAAAAGAAATTGGAGTGATTATAACCTAAAAAAACAATGTATTGGTTTTAGCGATTATTATTTAAATTAATATATTTATGTTTTTATTTTTTCTATAAAATATCACTATGGGTTTGTATGCACTATTAAAACTTTATTTTGAACTTCTAGAAAACCTTAAATTTTCATTTATTTAGTTTCTACATGTTGGGTTTGCGACATCTTTTTAAATTTTAATTTTGGTTTCTTTTTAAACGTAACGAATTAAACTCAATTTTATTTGTTTTTTCTTAAAAGGAATTAACGCCAATCAATGCATTGTAAAGAGATAGTAATTATAAACATCTTTAGTATCACTCTATAGTTGTAAAAATTGTTAAGTTTATGCAAAATATTCTTTTCTTTTACTTTATCCTTCGCCATATTAAAGTAATAACTTTTTAAATTTCTAAAAAGAAAATCGATTCAATACGTACATAACAAAGCTGGTCTAGAACTAAATGTCGTTTGTGACAAATTTACTACCGATGTTAATGGTCAGAAATCACTTCATCCCCAACCCAATTTGAACCAACTTTTGCTAACCAAAAAATGGAGTGGTTATAACGTAAAAAAACGATGTATTAGTTTTAGCGATCAATATTTAAATTAATATATTTATCTTCTTATTTTCTATATAAAATATCACTAACTGTTTGTATCCCTATTAAAACTTTATTTTGAACTTCTATAAAAACTTAAATTTCATTTATTTAGTTTCTACAAATTGGGTTTGCGACATCGGTTTAAATTTTAATTTTGGTTTCTTTTTAAACTTAACGAATTCAACTCAATTTTAATTTAATTTTTCTTAAAAGAAATTAACGCCAATCAATACATTGCAAAGAGATAGTAATCATAAACACATTTAGTATCAAAGAGATAGTAATCATAAACACATTTAGTATCACTCTACAGTTGTAAAAATTGTTAAGTTTATGCAAAATATTCTTTTCTTTTACTTTATCCCATTTCTACATCCATATTAAAGTGATAACTTTTTAAATTTCCAAAAAAGAAAATCAATTCAATACGTACATAACAAAGCTGGTCTAGAACTAAATGTCGTTTGTGACAAATTTACTACCGATGTTAATGGTCAGAAATCATTTCATCCCCGACCCAATTTGGAACCAACTTTTGCTAACGAAAAAAAGATATTGGAGTGATTATAACTATAATCGTAAAAAAACCATGCATTGGTTTTAGCTATCATTATTTAAATTAATATATTTGTCTTTTTATTTTTCCAATAAAATATCACTACCGGTTTGTGTCCACTATTAAAACTTTATTTTGAACTTCTATAAAAACTTAAATTTTTATTTATATAGTTTCTACAAATTAGGTTTGCGGCATCTTTTTAAATTTTAATTTTGGTTTCTTTTTAAACTTAACGAATTCAACTCAATTTTATTTAATCTTTCTTAAAAGGAATTAAGGCCAATCAATGCATTGCAAAGAAATATTAATTATAAACATCTTTAGTATCACTTTATAGTTGCAAAGATTGTTATGTTTATGCAAAATAATCTCTTCTTTTACTTTATCCCATGTCGACATCACCATATTAAAGTAATAACTTCTTAAATTTTTAAAATAGAAAATCAATTCAATACGTACATAACAAAGCTGGAGCATAAATAAAGGTCGTTTTTGACAAATTTACTACCGATTTTAATGGTCAGAAATCATTTCATCACCAACCCAGTTTGAACAACCTTTCGCTACCAAAAAAAAAAGAAATTGAAGTGACTATAACGACAAAAAAAACAATGTACTGGTTTTAGCGATCATTATTTAAATTAATATATTATCTTTTTATTTTCTCTATAAAATATCACTACCGGTTTGTATCCACTATTAAAACATTAATTTGAACTTCTATAAAATCTTAAATCTTATTTATTTAGTTTCTACAAATTGGGTTTGCGATATCTTTTTTAAATTTTAATTTTGGTTTGTTTTTAAAGTTAACGAATTCAACTGAATTTTCTTTAATTTTTCTTAAAAGGAATTAACGCCAATCAATGCATTCCAAAGAGACAGTAATTATAAACATCCTTTGTATCACTCTACCGTTGTAAAAATTGTTAAGTTTATGCAAAATATTCTTTTCTTTTCTTTTATCCCATGTCTACATCGCCATATTAATGTAATAACTTTTTAAATTTCCAAAAAAGAAAATCAATTCAATACATAGATAACAAAGCTGGTCTAGAACTAAATGTCGTTTGTGATAAATTTACTACCGATGTTAATGGTCAGAGATCATTTTATCGCCAACCCAATTTGGAACCACCTTTCGCTACCAAAAATAATAAATTGAAGTGATTATAACGACGAAAAAAAACGATGTACTGGTTTTAGCGATCATTATTTAAATTAATATATATATTTTTTTCTCTATAAAATATCACTACCGGTTTGTATCCACTATGAAAACTTTATTTTCAACTTCTATAAAAGCATAAATTTCATTTATTTAGTTTCTACAAATTGGGATTGCTGCCAATCAATGCATTGCAAAGAGATATTAATTATAAACATCTTTTGTATCACTCTACAGTTGCAAAAATTGTTAAGATTATGCAAAATATTATTTTCTTTTACTCTATCCCAAGTCTACATCACCATATTAAAGTAATAACTTTTTAAATTTCCAAAAAAGAAAATCAATTTAATACGTACAAAACAAAGCTGGTTTAGAACTAATGTCGTTTGTGACAAATTTACTACCGATGTTAATGGTCAGAAATCATTTCATCGCCAACCCAATTTGGAACCACCTTTAGCAAACAAAAGAAGATGAAATTGGAGTGATTATAACCATAAAAAAACGATGTACTAGTTTTATCCATCATTATTTAAATTAATGTCTCTATCTTTTTATTTTCTCTATATAAACCTTAAATATTCATTTATTTAGTTTCAACAAATTGGGTTTGCGACATCTTTTTAAATTTTAATTTTAGTTTCTTTTTAAACTTAAATTCAACTCAATTTTATTTAATTTTTCTTAAAAGGAATTAACGCCAATCAATGCATTGCAAAGAGATATTAATTATAAACATCTTTAGTATCACTCTACAATTGCAAAAATCATTAGTTTTCACAAAATATTCTTTTCTTTTACTTTATCCCATGTCTACATCACCATATTAAAGTAATAACTTTTTAAATTTTCAAAAAAGAAAATCAATTCAATACGTACTTAACAAAGCTGGTCCAGAACTTAAGGTCTTTTGTGACCAATTTACTTTAATGGTCAGAAATCATTTCATCGCCAAGCTAAGAAAAAAAAAGAAATTGTAGTGATTATAACGACAAAAAAAATAATGTACGGGTTTTAGCGATCATTATTAATATTTATCTTTTTATTTTCTCTATAAAATATGACTATGGGTTTGTATCAACTATTAAAACTTTATTTGAACTTCTAGAAAACCTTAAATTTTCATTTATTTAGTTTATACAAATTGGGTTTGCGACATATTTTTTAAATTTTAATTTGGTTTGTTTTTAAAGTTAACGAATTCAACTCAATTTTATTTAATTTTTCTTAAAAGGAATTAACGCCAATCAATGCATTCCAAAGAGATAGTAATTATAAACATCTTTAGTATCACTCTACAGTTGTCAAAATTGTTAAGTTTTTGCAAAATATTCTTTTCTTTTACTCTATCCCAAGTCTACATCACCATATTAAAGTAATAACTTTTTAAATTTCCAAAAAAGAAAATCAATTTAATACGTACATAACAAAGCTGGTCCAGAACTAAATGTCGTTTGTGATAAATTTACTACCGATGTTAATGGTCAGAAATCATTTAATCGCCAACCCAATTTGGAACCACCTTTCGCCACCAAAAAAAAAATTGAAGTGATTATAACGACGAAAAAAAACGATGTACTTGTTTTAGCGATCATTATTTAAATTAATATATTTATCTTTTTATTTTCTCTATAAAATATCACTACCGGTTTGTATCCACTATTAAAACTTTATTTTGAACTTCTATAAAAACTTAAATTTCATTTATTTAGTTTCTACATATTGGGTTTGCTGCCAATCAATGCATTGCAAAGAGATATTAATTATAAACAACTTTTGTATCACTCTACAGTTGCAATAATTGTTAAGTTTATGCAAAATATTATTTTCTTTTACTCTATTCCAAGTCTACATCACCATATTAAAGTAATAACTTTTTAAATTTTCAAAAAAGAAAATAAATTTAATACGTACATAATAAAGCTGGTCCAGAACTAAATGTCGTTTGTGACAAATTTACTACCCATGTTAATGGTCAGAAATCATTTCATCGCCAACCCAATTTGGAACCGCCTTTTGCAAACAAAAGAACATGAAATTGGAGTGATTATAACAACAAAAAAAACGATGTACTAGTTTTATCGATCATTATTTAAATTAATGTCTCTGTCTTTTTATTTTCTCTATAAAATATCACTACGGGTTTGTATCCACTATTAAAACTTTATTTTGAACTTCTAGAAAACCTTAAATATTCATTTATTTAGTTTCAACAAATTGGGTTTGCGACATCTTTTTAAATTTTAATTTTAGTTTCTTTTTATACTTAACGAATTCAACTCAATTTTATTAAATTTTTCTAAAATAAATTAACGCCAATCAATGCATTGCAAAGAGATATTAATTGTAAACATTTTTAGTATCACTCTACATTTGCAAAAACGTGAAGTTTATACAAAATATTCTTTTCTTTTTTACTTTATCCCATGTCTAAATCACCATATTAAAGTAATAACTTTTTAAATTTTCAAAAAAGAAAATCAATTCAATACGTACTTAACAAAGCTGGTCTAGAACTTAATGTCTTTTGTGACCAATTTACTACGGATGTTAATAACATCGGTCAGAAATCATTTTATCGCCAACCCAATTCGGAACCACCTTTTGCTACCAAAAAAAGAAATTGGAGTGATTATAACCTAAAAAAACAATGTATTGGTTTTAGCAATCATTATTTAAATTAATATATTTATGTTTTTATTTTCTCTATAAAATATCACTATGGGTTTGTATGCACTATTAAAACTTTATTTTGAACTTCTAGAAAACCTTAAATTTTCATTTATTTAGTTTCTACATGTTGGGTTTGCGACATCTTTTTTAATTTTAATTTTGGTTTCTTTTTAAAAATAACGAATTAAACTCAATTTTATTTATTTTTTCTTAAAAGGAATTAACGCCAATCAATGCATTGTAATGAGATAGTAATTATAAACATCTTTAGTATCACTCTATAGTTGTACAAATTGTTAAGTTTATGCAAAATATTCTTTTCTTTTACTTTATCCCGTGTCTAAATCGCCATATTAACGTAATAACTTTTTAAATTACTAAAAAGAAAATCAATTCAATACGTAGATAACAAAGCTGGTCTAGAACTAAATGTCGTTTGTGACAAATTTACTACCGATGTTAATGGTCAGAAATCACTTCATCCCCAACCCAATTTGAACCAACTTTTGCTAACAAAAAAAAAAGATATTGGAGTGATTATAACTATAATCGAACCATGCATTGATTTTAGCGATCATTATTTAAATTAATATATTTATCTTTTTATTTTCCCAATAAAATATCACTACCGGTTTGTGTCCACTATTAACACTTTATTTTGAACTTCTATAAAAACTTAAATTTTTATTTATTTAGTTTCTACAAATTAGGTTTGCGACATCTTTTTAAATTTTAATTTTGGTTTCTTTTTAAACTTAACGAATTCAACTCAATTTTATTTAATCTTTCTTAAAAGGAATTAACGCCAATCAATGCATTACAACACAAATATTAATTATAAACATCTTTAGTATATCTTTATAGTTGCAAAGATTGTTAAGTTTTTGCAAAATAATCTCTTCTTTTACTTTATCCCATGTCTACATCACCATATTAAAGTAATAACTTTTTAAGTTTTCAAAATAGAAAATCATTTCAATACGTACATAACAAAGCTGGTCCATAACTAAAGGTCGTTTTTGACAAATTTACAACTGATTTTAATGGTTAGAAATCATTTCATCATCAACCCAATTTGATCAACCTTTCGCTACCAAAAAAAAGAAAAAAAAAGAATTTGGAGTGACTATAACGACAAAAAAAAAACGATGTACTGGTTTTAGCGATCATTATTTTAATTAATATATTATCTTTTTATTTCTCTATAAAATATCACTACCGGTTTGTATCAACTATTAAAACATTATTTTGAACTTCTATAAAAACTTAAATCTAATTTATTTAGTTTATACAAATTGGGTTTGCGACATCTTTTTTAAATTTTAAGTTTAGTTTGTTTTTAAAGTTAACGAATTCAATTAAATTTTATTTAATTTTTCTTAAAAGGAATTAACGCCAATCAATGCATACCAAAGAGATAGTAATTATAAACATCTTTAGTATCACTCTACAGTTGTAAAAATTGTTAAGTTTATGCAAAATATTCTTTTCTTTTCTTTTATCCCATGTCTACATCGCCATATTAATGTAATAACTTTTTAAATTTCCAAAAAAGAAAATCAATTCAATACATATATAACAAAGCTGGTCCAGAACTAAATGTCGTTTGTGATAAATTTACTACCGATGTTAATGGTCAGAAATCATTTCATCGCCAACCCAATTTGGAACCACCTTTCGCTACCAAAAATAAATAAATTGAAGTGATTATAACGACGAAAAAAGCGATGTACTGGTTTTAGCGATCATTATTTAAATTAATATATTTATCTTCTTATTTTCGCTATAAAATATCACTACCGGTTTGTATCCACTATTAAAACTTTATTTTGAACTTCTATAAAAACTTAAATTTCATTTATTTAGTTTCTATAAATTGGGTTTGCTACCAATCAATGCATTGCAAAGAGATATTAATTATAAACATCTTTTGTATCACTCTACAATTGCAAAAATTGTTAAGTTTATGCAAAATATTATTTTCTTTTACTCTATCCCAAGTCTACATCACCATATTAAAGTAATAACTTTTTAAATTTCCAAAAAAGAAAATCAATTTAATACGTACATAACAAAGCTGGTCCATAACTAAATGTCGTTTGTGACAAATTTACTACCCATGTTAATGGTCAGAAATCATTTCATCGCCAACCCAATTTGGAACCACCTTTTGCAAACAAAAGAAGATGAAATTGGAGTGATTATAACAACAAAAAAAACGATGTACTAGTTTTATCGATCATTATTTAAATTAATGTCTCTATCTTTTTATTTTCTCTATAAAATATCACTACGGGTTTGTATCCACTATTAAAACTTTATTTTGAACTTCTAGAAAACCTTAAATATTCATTTATTTAGTTTCAACAAATTGGGTTTGCGACATCTTTTTAAATTTTAATTTTATTTTCTTTTTAAACTTAACGAATTCAACTCAATTTTATTTAATTTCTCTTAGAAGGAATTAATGCCAATCAATGCATTGCAAAGAGATATTAAATATAAACATCTTAAGTATCACTCTACAATTGCAAAAATCGTTAAGTTTATACAAAATATTCTTTTCTTTTACTTTATCCCATGTCTACATCACCATATTAAAGTAATAACTTTTTAAATTTTCCAAAAAGAAATCAATTCAATACGTACTTAACAAAGCTGGTCCAGAACTTAATGTCTTTTGTGACCAATTTACTACCGATGTTAATGGTCAGAAATAATATTATCGCCAACTCAATTTGAAACCACCTTTTGCTAAGAAAAAAAAGAAATTGTAATGATTATAACGACAAAAAAATAATGTACGGGTTTTAGCGATCATCATTTAAATTAATATATTTATCTTTTTATTTTCTCTATAAAATATGACTATGGGTTTGTATCAACTATTAAAACTTTATTTGAACTTCTAGAAAACCTTAAATTTTCATTTATTTAGTTTATAAAAATTGGGTTTGTGACATCTTTTTAAATTTTAATTTTGGTTTCTTTTTAAACTTAACGAATTCAATTCAATTTTATTTAATTTTTCTTAAAAGGAATTTACGCCAATGGATACATTGCAAAGAGATATTAATTATAAAGATCTTTAGTAGCACTCTATAATTGCAAAAGTCGTTGAGTTTATACAAAATATTCTTTTCTTTTACTTTATCCCATGTCTACATCACCGTATTAAAGTAATAACGTTTTAAATTTCCAAAAAAGAAATCAATTCAATACGTACATAACAAAGCTGGTCCAGAACGAAATGTCGTTTGTGACAAATTTACTACCGATGTTAATGGTCAGAAATCATTTCATCCCCAAACCAATTTGGAACCAACTTTTGCTAACAAAAAAAAGAAATTTAAGTGATTATAACTTAAAAAAAACGATGTATTGGTTTTAGGGATCATTATTTAAATTAATATAGTTATCTTTTTATTTTCTCCATAAAGTATCACTACCGTTTGTATCCACTATTAAAACTTTATTTTTATTTTGAACTTCTATAAAAACTTTAAATTTTCATTTATTTAATTTCTACAAATTGGGTTTGCGACATCTATTTTAAATTTTAATTTTGGTTTCTTTTTAAACATAACGAATTCAACTCAATTTTATTTAATTTTTCTTAAAAGGAATTAACGCCATTCAATGCATTGCAAAGCGATATTAATTATAAACATCTTTAGTTCACTCTACAGGTGAAAAAATTATTATGTTTATGCAAAATCTTTTCTTTTACTTTATCCCATATCTACATCACCATATTAAAGTAATAACTTTTTAAATTTCCAAAAAAGAAAATCAATTCAATACGTATATAACAAAGCTGGTCCAGAACTAAATGTCGTTTGTGACAAATTTACTACCGATGTTAATGGTCAGAAATCATTTCATCGCCAACCCAATTTGGAACCACCTTTCGCTACCAGAAAAAAGAAAATGGAGTGATTATAACGACAAAAAAACGATGTACTGGTTTTAGCGATCATTATTAAAATTAATATATTATCTTTTTATTTTCTCTATAAAATATCACTACCGGTTTGTATCCACTATTAAAACTCTTTTGAACTTCTATAAAAGCTTAAATTTATATTTATTTAGTTTCTACAAATTGGGTTTGCGACATCTTTTTAAAATTTTAATTTTTGTTTCTTTTTAAACTTAACAAATTCAACTCATTTTTATTTCTCTTAAAAGGAATTTACGTCAATCAATGCATTGCAAAAAGATATTAATTATAAACATCTTTAGTATCATTATACAGTTGCAAAAATTGTTAAGTTTAAACAAAATATTCTTTTTTTTTTACTTTATCCCATGTCTACATCACCATATTAAAGTTATAACTTTTTAAATTTCCAAAAAAGAAAATCAATTCAATACGTACATAACAAAGCTCCCCCACACCAATTGCTCAGTTTCTTTCTTACACTAAAAGTTGTAGTCTTAGTGATTTATCTAGAGTAATAGATTGTTATTTTAGAGAAGAATATATTTATACACTCATGAAAACAACTGGTGATGTTACTTTGATAAAAACATCTAATTAGTCTAATAGAATTGATTCCTAGTAGTTTATAGAACTGTTGGGAAATATACAAACTACTCGACGCATTATAAACTGTTGGAAAGACAATATTGCTGGATTGTGAGACTTCCGGTTAACAAGCCTTGGAGCAGTTTCACGGTCCAACTCTTTTGTGCAGCTCTTTCTTCTATCTTAGTAGAACTTCTTATTTTCAACACTTGTAGCCAAATGTAGAGTGAGATGCATCAATTTCTATCTTGTAAAATTAACTTCCTTTTCTTTTACAAAATGCTAGTAAACCCTAGAGTTTTGGCATTTCAACCTCAACCGTTCTTTTCAAAAGTCCACAATCTCCCCCTGTACTGCTAATGCCAAAACTTAAGTTATTAGCATCTTGTTCTATTATTTATCCATTATGAGAAACCTTTCTCTAGTTTGTCCTTTGATGCTCAGTTCAAAATCCGAGGTATCTCCTTCTTCATTTTTTCATTGGTAGATCAATCAACACTTTTAGATCATCAATATTGAATCCCAGAATGTCATATGCACCTACTTTCTGTTTTGACTTGTTGATGTGTCATGTCGTAGTGTGTTTGGCTAGTTAATTTAATAACTCTTAGCACGGATTAGGTGGGTTAACTTAATAACTTTTAGATAGTTTCACCTAGTTTTAAATTTAGAAGAAATGCTTATTACTTAGACTACACACACAATAGGCAAGCCAACCTATCGTTTGTAGCAACGTTTATGTAAGAACCGAGTATCGAACCTAAAGGATACGATTTTTAATAGTTAACTTTAAATTACCAACTAGTTGATTAATTATCTATTGTTAATTTTATATTCAAACCAGAAAAAAAGCATGTAATAGATGATTAGTAGAGAATATCAAAGTGTACAATTGTTTTAAATATGTTTTCTTTCATCTCATTTATTATTATGGCTCATTTAATAAATATGTTTGACTAATTAATTAGTCATAAATAGTATCATCTTTCACATTAAATTCTTTGCCTACACTCATCAAAATTTATCCTACACATATTGAAATTTATCCTATGAACCTCATAAGTAATCCTACACTTTAAATTAATTTTTTTCTTTGTAAAAATATATTTGTTAAAAATAAGTTAGAAATTTAATGTAGTTAGCTAATAAAAAGTAAGACTACCAATTAATGATCTATTTTAGTTTACCAATATACCCTGACACTAAAAAATTAAATGAACTAAAATGAATGACTCTTATTGGTTGAATTTCTTTTTTTTTTATTCTTGCAAAAAATTTCTTCTCATTTGAACTCTCCAAAATATATATATATATATATATATTGATAAAGTTCCATCTTAAAAATTGATCAAACTTTTTAATAACGTTAACTGTTAAATATTAAACAAATACGTTACAATGGTATAAACTTTAAATTCGAATATCTAAATGTCAACTACTAATTAAAAAGGTTGTCTTGACACCATAGGTGCTTAAGATCGGATTATCCGTTTTTCGGATATCCGAAAATTCCGGATAGTGAATATTATTATCCGAATTCGTATCCGTAAATCAAACTTTAGGATATCAGAAATTTTCGTAGACAAATACGGATATCTAAACGAATATCCGAATTTATAAAAAAAATCTGTTTCGTGCATAGGTTAAAACTAATCTTGTATTTGATTCCAAATTTCCAACATTAAAATTAAAAAAACATTCAAAAATCCACATCCTAATCCGATTATTTACTACTTTTTAGTTTTTGGATATCGAATAATCCAATTATCGGAACTTTTAAGAAATCAATATCCCCAAATTCAAATATGAAAATTCGGATTATCCGATTTTCGGATACGCGTTTTTTTGAATATTTCGTATTCGGCTTCGGATCTAGATTTTTTTGAACACGCCTACTTGACACCAAAAGTTATAGTTTAAAAAATTTAGTCCTACTAAAAACACATATTTATTTATAATATATTTTTTTAATATGGAATTTTATCTATTCAACGATGTTATTCGTATATCATCTCATTAGCGAAATTTCCAAGAATATTATTTTATATAAAAGTATTTATTATATAGTTAATATACATAGTAGAATTTGACTAGGATTCTTTTGCCACAACTTTTAACTTACATTTTATTTATATCATTACATTTATTTTTTAGTATTATTGTTTTACAACCATAAATAATAAAATGACTTATAGTGAATCTGATAGCTGAAAATGTAACTTTTCAATTTGTTTCACTGAATTATTGTAACACCCTAAGTGGTTTTAACCGAAAGACAAACTGCAGAAAACTGAACCAAAATATTCTTTCATTTAAAACTAGTTAAGGCACTTAGAGACCATTCTATACATATTAAACAGGAGTTACATCGTTCATTCATTCTTATTACATTAAGTAAAACACAACTTCTATTGACAAAGACCACGCCCCCCGTACTATTCGCGTCCTGACTCGATCTTCAACCATCCCTCGCGTTGTATGAAGACCTCAATAACCTGCAAACACCACATAAGTACTTCATTAGCTAAGTAAATGACTTCATGCAAAAACCTTCACAATGTGAGAATGACTTCTAACGAAAATCCAATGTTTATATATAAATGTCTCCGCAAATTCGCATTCCTTCTAATTACAATCTCGGATCCGATCCCCGGATCTTAACCTTTAACTCTCATGTCTTCATCCTCGTGTACCTGCACTTTCATTACTATTCTCATAACGATATGGTTAGCCATAGTAAAATACATACGTACATTCAAATTCCATATTTGTATCATCATAACGCGTCATCCTATTTTCCTTTATATAATCACTAGGCCCAACATGAAGTTTAGGATTCTATAACTATTTTATACATAACGACCGACCTCTACACATCACCAAGATCATAGCCTACACACCATGCCATCGGCTACACCCTAGCCAGCTTGGCTTATAACTCAATATAGGGTCTATGGTCCCGATTATCTGCCCTACGACCACTTGATGTACTAAATCTATGCATTGTGCTGATCTGTACACTTCGCTAATCTATACAATTTGCTAATCTATGCACTACCCTGATTTGTGCACTATGCACTGATATGTGCACTTTGTTAATACGTGCACGTTGCTAATCTGTGCACTTCGCTAAGTTGTGCACTATACATTAATATGTGCACTTTGCTAATTTGTGCACGATGCATCAATATGTGCACTTCGTCAATATGTGCACTTTGCTAATTTGTGCACTATACACCAATATATGCACTTTGTTAATATGTGAAATTTGTTAAAATGTGCATTTTGTTAAATTGTGCACTTTGCACTCATATGTTCACTTCGTTAATATGTGCACTTTGCTAAATTGTGCTCCACTGATACGTGCACTTCATAGATATGTGCACCTTGCTAAATTGTGCACTTCGTTAATATGTGCACCATGTATTCGTTCTCTACGACACCCAAATCTATAAGTTAAGGTTTTTAAAAGGGATTATAGGGACTTGTAATCATCTCCATTATTCCCTTATAGTTTGTGTTTAACCCGACTCCCACGTTAACCATCTTAAATTTGCTTAATGATACATACATACCCACTAAACAACATTTCATAACCTTGTCATATTATAAATTACCTATCCATTCTTGTTCCATTCCACAATTACACCTAAACATAATGTATCAAACCGAGAGTTTAGTTCACAAGTCACTTACCTCGAGTCCTTGTTCTTGTTTGTTTCCTTGCCTGTTTTTGACCCATTATCCTTCTGTGCTTGACTCTATCTTGAAATATTCCTACCTTTTCATGCCATCACATTCACATTATCATTAGCATACATGATCAATCATATTATCAACCATTTCCCACTCCCATGTTATATTGACTTTCATTAGTCAATTACTAACATGCATAAGACATAGATTAACAATCACATTGTTTGTAATTCAAGCAATTCAACTTATCATCTTGTATGCCATATAAACGATCTAGCATTTATCACATGATCTACCTAATCTCACAACTTTTTCAGAAATCTAACCACGTTATTCCTACATTCTTCGACTTTCCAAAATGTCTGTCAAGTATACAAACTTCTAATTTGGATACGCATGTTCATCTTAGTATGCTAGAACATAACCACTATATTATATGCATTTCGTACTCATGTTGTAGGACACATATAACCATATGATCATTTAGTTACATGCACAATATACAGATAAATCAATTTTACACATACTAATGCTTTCATGATTCTACAATTGACAATCACATTCAAAGTTTGCCAATTTAACATAATCATAACATCATCATTTGTAGTAAGTCCACATGCTATATATTTAGTACACATTCATTTCTAATCACCAATAAGCAATTAGTCTAACACATGGTGTGAATCTCACCATTCAAGCATACGGTACAAGCTTCTAAAGCATACTTCTACCGAATCGTACCATCAACTACATCCCCTCATGGATTCCTTCTAAAACACATTTCTCATGTTTAAGTACCATCAATCACATTGAAGATCACATTCTATTCCTATTTACTAAGTTTTTGCATACAATTTAACCTTCTAACTTCACATAGACATTTCATCAAACACTTGGTGTGCGTACACCATTTAATGAAGAATGTACAAGTAATTCATGCTTAATCTTCCTAGTTCATTACATCAATCATCAAGTTCTTTACCTACAACGGGTATCACTCTTTTCATAACACCAAACATCGCAAAACACCACATTTCTTTCAATTAATTCATATTAAAACTATACTTACTCAAAAACCCAATTTCTTGAACATTGATTTCCAAATCAAATTCCTCAATTTGAGATGTTTACATCATTAATAACACTAGATAAGTGCTCTTAAACACAAATTTAACCATCTAGTTCTTCCAATTTACCCAATTAAGGGTAATTCATCAAAACCCATTAAAAACTTCAACTAAAAAGGTTTAAGAGGCAATTTAGATACTTACTTGATGTTTAGAAGATGATGAATACTTCAAAATTCACTGATTATCCATGCAATTTCTTTCCTTCCTATTCTCCTCTTTTCTTTGTTTCACACAAGAACACATAAAAGTTTGTGTGTTGTGACCTCCTCTCTAAATATTACTAGCCTTTTATTTTGTTTTCCAACACAAGTTTGTGTGTTGTGACCTCCTACTCCAAATATTACTAGCCTTTTATTTTGTTTTTCAACATGTCACATTTAGTCCCTGAATTTTCTTCATTCTTTTCACGTAACACACCAACTAACTAGATTATTTAGTCAAGTTAATTTATTAAATGGGAAGCGTTAGTAAGCACCGTATTTTTCAAGAAATTAAATTTGGGGCATTGCATTTATGTAATAAATCGATCATTTCAGTGATAAGGATTATATACATATCTATGATTTATGTTTTTTTTTCAATATTCAACCCTATTTTGTTTCACTATTTTATGTAATAAATCGATCCTTTCACTGATAAGGATTATATACATATATATGAATTATAGTTTTTCAATATTCAACCCGTGTAATACAGGGGTTTGTAAGCTACTAAGTTAATGAACTAGCACAACTACGAGAAAGGTAACTGGTCGAGACAAAATACACTGGCGAGTATATTTGTTGCGGTGAGTTTGATACATAATGATATGTTATGAGCAATTTTAGCGATGGAAAGGAACAGAGCAAGATCTTATGTATTCTAGATTTGGGATTGGGGAAAATATATATGGATTGTTTGTGCTACGATTATAGAAATAGTTTGTACAACCTACCGAGACATGTTTTGCATCACCAATATCCATATCTGATGTCTGTCACAAATACTCATTTTAGTACTGTGGACATCTAGTTTATCAAAGTATATAAAATTACCATGTGGTTTAAGAGTAAAAAGAAAAGTTAAAGGAAAATCACGTAAATAAACAAGTTGACCAAACAAGCTAGGAGTATATGCATTGCATTTACCATTTTGTAAAATAGTCAATCCAAAACAACGAATCAGAGACAGACAAGTAAGCAGGATCGACCGAGGTGTAAGCTATAAAGCCGACACTAAACCCAAAAAAGTACATCACAATTGTTGCCCATAATGATCTTTGATCTCTAGATCGCAGATGATAAAACTAAACTAAACTTTCATAAACTTGAATCGTAAACTTACAAATGATCATATGTATGTATGTATATAAACTTGAATGAACAATTTGAACTATTACAAATGAAAATCCTAAGCCCTATTTATAGATTTCTAGAGTCACGAGTGTAGAGATGTGTCTCTTCATGAATAGGCATGTCCTTTGAATGGATGGTTGTGATCATACTTGAAGAGATGTGTCCCTTTCTTCTTGATCTTGACCGTATAATCGAATAAGTGTGTTTTTGATCAAGAGTCGCGTCTCCTGGTGGTGCCCCTTGAAGCCGTCGATCATGGAGATGTGTCTCCATGGATTCGCACCCCTTGAGAGTGGTGGTTTATATTTTCTGTTTAGTCACAAATGGCCCCTCAACTTTGTAACCACCATACTTCTCTTTAATTACCATATAACCCTTGTACTAGGATGTGAAGAGATTAGAGATTTCATTCACTCCCCTAATCATTAACATCCTTAACTTGTTGCAGATCTTGAACTCCGAGCAGTTCTCGCATTGTAGCAAACTTGACCCTTGCTAGTGCCTTTGTTAGTATGTCTTCCCGTTGTAGTTCTCTGCTTATATGTTCTATATTGATATCCTCATTCTCCACGCATTCCCTTATGAAATGATAGCGTGTATCAATGTGCTTGCTTCTTCCATGAAAGAATGGATTCCTCATGAGTGCTATTGCTGAAAGATTATCCACCCTGAGTGTTATCTTCTCTTCCTTCCAGCCTGTAATTTCACTTAACAATCTTTTAAGCAATAGTGCTTGGCATGCTGCTGCAGTGGCTGCCATGAACTCTGATTCACATGATGAGAGTGCCACTGTTGGTTGCTTTTGCGTACACCAAGTTATAGGTGATTCTCCAAAGTAGAATACCAGACCAGTTGTTCCTTTTCCTTGGTCTGTGTTAACTCCATAACTGCTATCGACCTGTGATCTTACATCCTCCTTGCTTCTTGTAGATGATTCCATGCTCTATAGTTCCTTTGATATAACGTAGTACTTGCTTCACTCCCTTTCAAGTGATGCTCCTTTGGTTCTTGCATGAATCTACTAAGCAGACTGACTGGGTAACATAGGTCTGGCCTTGTATGCAGTAGGTACCTGAGAGAACCTATCAGGCTTCTGTAATACGTTGCATCTACCAGATCTTCTTCTTCAGTCTTTGTTAATTGTGTTCATGGATTCATAGGAATCTTTGTATCGTTGCAGGTTAACATATCAACATCTTTGAGTATCTTGTTAATATAGCCTGTCTGCTTGATGGTTATCTCACCCCCTGCTTGAATAACTTCTATTCCCAGATAGTATGCTAGCAATCCTAGATCGCTCATTTCAAACTTGTTTTCCATCTAAGACTTGAAAACATCTATCTCCTTTCTTGATGTTCCAGTGACTATCAACGTAGACTCCGACTATCAGTGTAGAAGTCTTACTTGTCCTTGTATAGATTGCATGTTCTAAAGTGCACTTCTTGAAGTTAAGTGACTTTAGGGTTTGATCTAACTTCGTATTCCATGCACGTGGTGCTTGTCTCAATCCATACAGAGCTTTTGATAGTTTGTAAACCTTTCCTTCATCTCCTGACTTTATGAATTCTACTAGTTGTGAGACATAGACCTCTTCCTTGAGATTTCCGTGTAAGAATGCAGATTTCACGTCTAAGTGATGTACCTCCCAACCTTGATGTGCTGCTAAAGCCAATATTAGTCGAACTGTTTCTATACGTGCTACTGGTGCAAAGACTTCATCAAAGTCTATCCCATGTTGCTGAACGTATCCTTTTGCTACCAGTCTGGCTTTGTGTCTAGTGACCTTTCCATTTGCATCTTTCTTTGCCTTGAATACCCATTTTAATCCTATTGCCTTGTGATCTCTTGGCAACTCTGTCAATCTCCAAGTTTATTGTTTATCAAATCTAACTCAGCCTTCATTGCTTCAACCCATTTGCTGTCACTAGATGCTTCCTTGTAATTCCTTGGTTCTTCTTCAGCAAGTAGTAATTCGTGTGGATCTACTTGAATTTCTTCTGTCTCGTCATACAATTCTTTGAGACTTCTCAGTTTTACTGGAGTATCGCTAATACTCTCTGTTGTAATTTCTGATGTAATTGGACCTCCACTTGACAAACTGCTTGAACTTCCCGATGAGTTCTGATTGTTTGAATGTGCTGGTGGTGTCATGTAGGAGTCTGGATCCTCTAACTGATCTACTCCTGAATCTTCATGATGTAGACCACTGTTTCCTGGACTACTTGGTGCATCTTCCTCTAACTCTGGAGGGTTGTCATCGTCTTGAATGACAAAGTTTGTCCATTCTGGATTTCTAATCTACTGTATCCATATAGCTATTCCAGTTCCATGGTTGACCTTCCATGAACTTTACATCTCTGCTGACACAAATATTGTTCTTTGCTGGATCGTATAATCTGAATGCCTTTGATTCTTCTTCAAATCCAAGATAAACCATAGGTGCACTTCTATCACCCAACTTCTTCTGTTGAAGTGGCAAAACCTTAGCGTATGCTGTGCAACCAAAAACCTTTGGGTGTTCCAGATTCGGCTTTCTTCCTTTCAATGCTTCATATGGTGTCTTGTTCACCAAGGCTTTCGTTGGAACCCTGTTTAGTACGTATATTGCTTGTCGTATAGCTTCACCCCAAAAATTCTGTGGCATATTCATTGCCTTTAACATACTTCGAGTAGTTGACAACATCGTCCTGTTCCTTCTTTCTACTACTCCATTTTGTTGTGGGGAATACGACGCTCTAAGCTATCTTGCTATGCCGTTGTCTTTGCAATACTTGTTGAATTCAGGCGACGTGAATTCTCCTCCTCTATCTATCCTTAGCATCTTTAACTTGGTTCGTGTTTCCATCTCCACCATTTCTTTGAACTGCTTGAAAGTTTCGTATGCTTGATCCTTGGAAGTTAGTAAATATGCCCACATGTAGCGAGTGCAATCGTCTACAAGTAGAAATATGTACTTCCTCCCAGCACGTGTTGGTGGTGATATAGGACCACACAAATCCCCATAGACTAAATCCAAAGATTTTAAAGATCTGAATTTTGCCTGATTTGGAAATGGTGTCCTGCTATGTTTTCATAATAAGCATGCGTCACATACTTGATTGACATAACATATTTGAGGAACTCCATGTACCAAGTTCTTCCGAGTCATTTCTTTGATAGCATCAAAGTGTAAATGGCCTAACCTTGCGTGCCATAACCATGCTAAATCTTATGTATTTGAGAGCAGGCAGATTGGCCTTCCAATCTTCGATTTTACTTTATACAGCCTATTCCTCATCTTCATGACTCGCATTAGTAACTTTCTATTTCTGTCGCGGACTGTTATCCGTCCATGACTACTCTTCAACCGATTTCTGTGAGTTGTCCAAGGCTCAATATGTTGCTTTTCAGACTTGGAATGAAGTATACTTGAGAAACAATCTTCTGTTCTTGGTTCAGACATTCCAGCAGTATTGAACCTATGCCTTTAATGTCACACCCCGACCCGCAGCGGAAAAGGTGATCGGGGCATGATTGGGTTATCATCAAAGCTCATGACATTTATTTTAACGTTTCATATTCATTAATACACTTTAATGGAAAATTACAATCAATATTACATCATGTCCTAAATATCAATCTCGGCTTCATTGTTTTCTTCTAAGGCATTTCCTATGTTTTCCTTGCTTCATCCTGTTCACCTGTATCATGTGTAAAAAGGGTTTTTGGATCAACAAAAAGTTGGCGAGTGAATCCTATGGAAAACATTTGAACAAGTTTATTTACTTGATTATAAAATAAAGTGCACAACCACACATGAGAAAAAATAGATGTAAACTTATTCACCAATCAATTTAATATTAAACAATACACACATGAACAATAATGGATCGTTTAGAGGCACGCATTGCTCAACTCGTCTCTCACGAGGAACTGATGGGCCTAATGAATGAATTGCATAAACTTGACAATATGAAATACATAACTACAAACAATATAAACTCAATAATACACACACGAACAATAATGGATTTGTTTTGAGGCACGTGTTGTTCAACTCATCTCACACGAGGAACTAATGGGCCTAATGAATGAATTGCATATAAATAGACAAAATGAAGTACATAACTACAAGCAATGTATACAATCTAAGTTTAGATCACAATATGGTATGGCACAAGTTTAAATAAACGAGTTAATTTTATGACACATGACACACCCCAAAACGTGTAATTAAAAAGGGGAGTTGTAAGATTCACTCACATTGGGTGCGTTCGGTTGATAATGTTGAATGTACGCGAAGTTGGTTTTAACCTCGAGTGAAATTAACCTAGATAATGGCATAGTGGTTCGGTAAGTAAACGGATTTTATTAATCCATTTTAGTAGGATTGTTGGGTGTATTTTTGTGAGTTTAAGGCTATTTTCTAACCTTAAAAATGTTAATTTTAAGTATTTTTAATTGATGTTTAAATAAAATAAATAAATAAAAATAATAAAAAAATGTTGACTTTTTTGAGCGTTGACCGTTGACTTTGACTGTTGACCGGTTCGTATGTGTGTATGTGTGCGCTGGGATAGCATTTACTTGGTGGACTGTGTGTCTATCTTGGTTATTATTCTGGTTTTTATTAAACTTAACATATATCAGCAGTGAATCCGGTTCGGTAAAAAAAAGAGCATTTTTATTAAGGCGAGTGTGCGTGGGACATGTATCGAACTCGAGACGTTTACGTGTTTAATGTGCACACAGTCCACCGCTGGACTGTGTGTCTAACCCGAGTTATAACTTGATTTTAATTATACATATACACAACTGAAACTTTGTCTTCTTCGTTGAATTTAACCAGAATCGGAAGTCCGACTGGTTCGATGTTTTAATCATGTTCTTTAGTGTTTTGAGGTTAATTACAGGTGAGATATATAAAAAGAATGAAAGATTTAAGCGTAAGGTATACCGACTGGACTCCTCTGTTTCTCCGGCGAAACTCCGGTGACAGCAGAAACTTCCGGCGACGTGTGTCCTGCGGCAGAGAGTCTTCAGCAAGCTTGAAATGGATGTGGGTGGCTTCGGTATGAGTTCTGAGTGTTCAGTGGTTAGAGTAAGGCACAGAAGTGAAAAACCCGGTTTTCCGGCGATTTGCAGGTATTTTCCGGCGAGTAAATTTTCGCCGAGAAAGGGTGCGGTTTTGAGCGAAAAAGCTTGCAGAGGTTCGAGGAGGTATTCATAGGGCAGGTCATCGATGAATTTGGTCCGATTTCCGACTTGATTCGTCGGTTAGAAACTCTCTGGCGGTTATAACTTGTGTCGCGGACTCAGGCGTCGGTTATAACCGATGTCATAGTTAAAGTTTACGTTATAACTGAAGTAACCGTCAATTCTTGGCGAGTTAGTCGGGATTTCCGACGACTGCAATTAGGTGGGCCGGTTTTGAATTTGAGATTCATGATATGAATTAATTGACTCTAATAATTAACAAGAAATACAAGCGGCGCAGTGGTTGAGTGTGTGTGTGTTAAGTTGTTGTTGAACCGGTTGACTGACCCGGGTTCGAAACCCGGCAGCAACATTATATTTTTATTTCATTATTTTTAACAATTTTCAAAAACAAATTATTTATTCCAATATAATAATTAATTATGTATCGTTTAAAATTAATTTGGGCATTAAATAAGCAACGGAATTTTTAACAGATTGTTCGGTTAATAAACGGAGCGGGTTTGGTAAATCCGTTTTTTGACGGATGTTACAGTATCCCCTACTTTTTAGAAATTTCGTCCCGAAATTTAAGTAGTGATATATTTGACTAAAAAAAATGATGGTGTTTAGTTTGACAGTTACATGCTTAGAAAAGAGTAAGAGTTGAAGTTTTTGTTTGAGGCGGTAACGTCCCTTGTAGGGGTTAAGTACCCTGTTACAGGAATCGCTTTTTGTTGCCTATGGTAAAAATATTGATAAGCAGAGTTGATTCGCTAAATATGATATCATGCGCAAGAGTTTTGATGTAACATCCGTCAAAAACGGATTTACCAAACCCGCTCCGTTTATCAACCGAACAGTCAGTCAAAAATTTCGTTGCGAATTAAATGCCCAAAATATTTTTAAACGATACGTAATCGATTATTATACGTGATTGCTGTCGCCGGAGTTTCTGCCGGAAAACAGAGGAAAACGAGTCGGTATACCTCACGCTTATTTTTCCTTCTTTATACTTATATCTCATCTATAATTAACCTAAAACACTAAAGAAAACGATTAAGACTTTGAACCAGTCGATTTCCGAATTCTGATTAAATCTCAACGAGGAAGACGATGTTTCGATAGTTTATAAGTATAATTAAAATCAACTTATTACTCGGGTTAGACACACAGTCCAGCGGTGGACTGTGTGCACATTAAGCATACAAACGTCTCGAGTTCGAATCCCGTTTCACACACGTCGCCTTAATAAAAATCATTTTTTTTATTAACTAAACCGGAGTCGCTACAAATATATGTTAAGTATATTAATAACCGGAATAATAACCAAGTTAGACACACAGTCCAGCGGTCACAGGTCACGAGTTCGAGTCCGGTCTTCTGCACCGACTCGGACAATTATCTATTCTTTTTGAATAAGGCAGAAAAGGAAATCACTAAATTGTATTTAAGTATAATAAAAATCGAATTATATAACATGTTAAACACACAGTCCAGCGGTGGACTGTGTGTTAGTTTAAGCCACAGGTCCCGGGTTCGAGACCTGTGGAGCGCACCGTCCGAATTGATTTAATCTGTTTTTAAAATAAAATGATTTTCGGTTTAAACTAATTAATATATATATATATATATATATATATAATTAAAATCAGATATATAACGGGTTAGACACGTAGCTCAGTTGGTAGAGCTGCGTGCACGCGTACGGGAGGTCTCGGGTTCGAGCCTCACTCAGCGCACTTGTATACACAATTCGAACCGGTCAACGGTCAGGTCAACGGTCAGTCAAACGGTCAGAAAAAAATCAATTTTTTTATTATTTTTTATTTAATTATTTTAATTAAAAATACTTAAAAAATAACATTTTTAAGGTTAGAAAATAGCCTCAAACTCACAAAAATACACCCAAAAATCCTACTAAAATAGATTAATAAAATCCGTTTACTTACCAAACCATAATGCGATTTATCTAGGTTAAATCTCACTCGTGGTTAAAACCACTTCGCGTGCATTCAACGTCATCAACCGAACGCACCCACTGTGAGTGAATCTTACAACTCCCCCTTTTAAATTACACGTTTTGGGGTGTGTCATGTGTTATGAAAATAATTAACTTATTTATTTAAACATGTGCCATACCACATCATGACCTAAACTTAGATTGTTTATATTGTTGTGATTACTTATTTCCTTTTGTTAAATTATATGAAACTCATTCATTAAGCCCATCAGTTCCTCGTGGAAGACGAGTTGAACAACGCGTGCCACAAATCAAATTCATTATTGTCTATGTGTATATCATTGAGTTTATATTGTTTGTAGTTGTGTCATTCATATCATCATGGTTATGCAATTCATTCATTAGGCCCTTTAGTTCCTCGTGAGAGACGAGTTGAGCATCGCGTGCCTCTAAATGTTCCATTATTGTTCATGTGTGTCTCACTTAATATCTTATGATTGTTGATTAAGTTTACATCTAATTTTACTCATGTTTGGTTGTGCACATATTTCATAATCAATTTAAATAAATTTGTTCAAAAGTTTTCCATAGGATTCACTCGCCAACATTATGTTGATCCAAAAACCCTTTTACACATGACACAGGTGTACAGGTTGAAGCAAGGAAAACATAGGATATGCCTAAGAAGAGAACAAAGAAGTTTAGATTGTTAGTTAGAACATGTTGTAACATTTATTGTAATTCTCCATTTAATTTGTAATAATGAATATGAAACGCATAATAAATGTCATGAGCTTTGATGATAACCCAATCATGCCCCGATCACCTTTTCCGCTGCGGGTCGGGGTGTGACAGATTGGTATCAGAGCCATGACTATAGGGATATAGGATAGGTTATTAGACCCTTAGAGCCTATACTATAGTCTGCCTAAATTTTAATTGATTAGGTGGTTACATACAAACTTGTGATATTTATTTGTTTCATATTTGTTTACATTTACAGTCAAACATACATGCTTATATACATATTCATTATACATATATACATATTCATTATACATATATCGATGTTCATGTATTCAATTTATTTTCATACTCTCATTATCCAAAGATTTTGTGCAATTTTCAAATCTCATCAAAGTAAGTTCTGCGACGGGCATGTAGTAACTGGAAGGGTACAAGTACCGGTAGTCGGAACGTCCTGTCTAGGCTGGCATTCGTATAAATCCAATATAACGGACCAGTTTGCCTACCTGGGGACCAACGATGAGAGTACGAAGGACCTATTAGGCCAAAGCATGCCACACCAAACGTCGTTCGAACTAACCCTACTTTGAGGTGTCACCGTGTCTACACCTGGACACATTCCGAATATCACACGTTGTATACATATTTCTCGATTTTCTCCGGGTTTTTGTGTACGCAACCTGGCAAACCCGTGCGAACCATATGAAAAACGGGTATTCATGGGGGCCCACATGATTACACAGGTAAAGTATGGCGGCATGTAGGGCCTAACAGCGAGC
Organism: Scalesia atractyloides; assembly: GCA_947069175.1. Classification (NCBI taxonomy): domain Eukaryota; kingdom Viridiplantae; phylum Streptophyta; class Magnoliopsida; order Asterales; family Asteraceae; genus Scalesia; species Scalesia atractyloides. The sequence goes on along the minus strand of CAMTDV010000012.1, from coordinate 13,104,111 downwards.
AAAACCCAAGACATCCAATGGATGTAGTAATTTATTTATCTATAATTATTTTATGAATGTCCATTCTTGAATGCGACCCATGATCTCAAAAGCATCCAACTCATACTCTTGTCATGTATTCCTTGTAGATGTCTTCTAACCTCGCCCGTAGGAAGACGAGAGCAAGAAAAGCCCGCGAGCGCATGGCTGCCTTAATCGCTCAACAAATGGGTGCCGTAATACCCAACATTGTAATCCAAATTCAACAAGCACTTACCGTTAATCCTGTCAACCAAGCAAACCGAAACATTTTCAACTCTTCCCCAAATACCACTAAATGCACCTACAAGCATTTCAAATCATGCGACCCTCCGAAATACAAAGGGACTGAAGGCGTCACCGCTCTCCTCCATTGGTTTGAAGAAATGGAGAACACATTTCTAAATTGCGATTGCCCTGACGATCGCAAAGTGCGATATGCTACCGGTCGATTATATGGGATAGCACTTACTTGGTGGAATACAGAGAAGACCAAACGAGGCGTCGAAGATGCTATGTCCTTAACTTGGAACGAATTGAAGGAAATCATGACCAGACGATTTTGCCCAAGGAGCGAAATCAAGAAGTTAGAAGATGAATTTTACTCATTGAAGCAAGTGGAAGGAGACCACATCACCTACAACAAAAGATTCCTCGAGTTACATCAAATGGTTCCCAACATGTTCACTCCCCTCTACCGTTTGATCGAGCACTACATTCGTGGTCTTCCGTCGAAGATTCAAGACCCTGTAATAAGTACCAAGCCTGCAACTTTGGAAGCAGCAATGGAGCTAGCAACAGAGCTCACCGAGAACCGAATCCGAAACAAAGACTTCAAGGAGGAGAAGAAGAAGGATAAAGAATCGACTGAAACCTCCGACTCCAGTCAAACCGAATCCCCTTCTCAACCCAATCCTAAGAGAAGAAGAGTCGGGCGACTTTTCGCTGCTACCCAACGAAATCAACCAGTTTTACACGCTATACCCATCCGAGCTATCCCAATCACCCAAGTGGCACCCAACTCAGCTTACCCAGATAAGAAACCATATCTTGGACCTCACCCTCGATGCAACAACTGTTTTTATCACCATCCCCATACCCTACCTTGCCGTCTATGTGCAACTTGTGGACGCTATGGTCATTTGAGCAATGTTTGTCGCACCTTTCAAGACCAAACCTTTTCCCCTACTCAAAACATGGCCTAAACTTATCACCAACCCCAATACCCCATGTTCCCATATGCGCGAGCCTGTTTCAATTATGGCGATCCTACTCACTTTAGAAACACATGCCCTCAATTGGTTAACGTTATCAACACTCAAGCCCAATCAAACCCAGGTAACCAAGTAAACCAAGAAAACCCAACCACTATGCCACCAGCAAGAGAAAGAGTCTTCAATATCAACGCCAATCCTGTCGAAGATAATGACGGCCCAAACGAAGATACTCAACTAGTCCTCTTCGCCGAAGATCCAGATTCAACTCCTATCGTTTAGTTTATGTTTTTCTTTATCACATCAAACCAATCATAACTTAAGGATAAAGCCAATGAAACTTTGACAAGAGTACGGTGGATACGCCGCTGGTACTTCCTATATATAAGTATTCTTGTCAAAGGATCAGAAGCATTATCTGGTGGTTATGAGAGGCTCCATGTGTAGACTGTTAGAGTAATTATTGTATATCATATATTGTTTTCAGTATATGCATTTGCCGAGGCCGTGGCTCCCCATCCATTGAGGTTGAGTTGGATCCCCATTTAATTATGCGGTTGATCTTGGCGTGCCCGCACGATCGGCTCCGTTTGTTTGAGCCTTGAGCGGTCATTTCATTTTCCATTTCAATACATGCAATACGATCGGCTCCGTTTGTTTGAGCCTTGATCGGTTATTTCATTTTACATTTCAATACATGCAATACGTTCGGCTCCGTTTGATTGAGCCTTGAGCGCACATTTCAATTTACATTTCCAGTTCATGCAATACGTTCGGCTCCGTTTGATTGAGACTTGAGCGCACAGACAATTTCATTATCAGTATCTTGTGGTTGTGGTGTTTGTAGTAGAGTCGCATCGAACTAACCATAACTTGCGGATAAAGTCAATGAAAATTTGACAAGGATATGGTGGATACGCCGCTGGTACTTCCTATATATAAGTATTCTTGTCAAATGATCGGAGGCATTATCAGGCGGTTATGAGAGGTTCCATGCATAGGCTGATTGTGTGATGGTTGTTTAGATTAAGTTGTTCAATTTCAGTACATTCAATACGTTCAGCTCCGTTTGATTGAGCCTTGAGCGCACATACAATTTCATTCAATACGTTCGGCTCCGTTTGATTGAGCCTTGAGCGCACAGACAATTTCATTATCAGTATCTTGTGGTTGTGGTGTTTGTAGTAGAGTCGCATCGAACTAACCATAACTTGCAGATAAAGTCAATGAAAATTTGACAAGGATATGGTGGATACGCCGCTGGTACTTCCTATATATAAGTATTCTTGTCATATGATCGGAGGCATTATCAGGCGGTTATGAGAGGTTCCATGCATAGGCTGTTTGTGTGGTTAAGTTATTCATTTTCAGTACATGCAATACGCTCGGCTCCGTTTGATTGAGCCTTGAGTACACAATTTCAATTTCAGTACATTCAATACGTTCGGCTCCGTTTGATTGAGCCTTGAGCGCACATCCATTTCATTTTCAGTACATGCAATACGATCGGCTCCGTTCGATTGAGCCTTGATCGCACAGATATATTTCATTTCAGTATTTTATGTTTGTTGTATTGGTTGTAGAGTTATAGGACTAATCATAATTCACTGATAAAACCAATGAAAATTTGACAAGAATATGGTGGATACGCCGCTGGTACTTCCTATATATAAGTATTCTTGTCAAAGGATCAGAGGCATTATCGGACGGTTATGAGAAGTTCTATGTAGGATTTATTAGTTTCTTGGTAACCAATCATAACTTGTGGATAAAACTAATGAAAATTTGGCAAGAATATGGTGGATACGCCGATGGTACTTCCTATATATAAGTATTCTTGCCAAAGGATCAGAGGCATTATCAGGCGGTTATGAGAAGTTCCATGTAGGATTTAGTATTGCCTTGGTTGGAATTTGTGTTACATTTATATCATCATGTTATTTAAAGAGATTGGATTGTGTTCCATTTCTACATAAACTAACCTCTCCATCATAACAAACGAGAGAGGAACTTCCACCATTCAAACATATATGCTATCAGAATGTGGATTCAAATACTTGCTGTCGTGTTTATTCATGTTCAAATATTTGCTGTTGTGTTTATTCATGTTCGAATATTAGCTGTTGTGTTTTTATTTATGTTCCCTATAGGTTGTAGTGTTAGAAGTTTTGCCTTAGGATATAACCCTACTTTCCCAAACGTATCTAAACTCTTATGATGATATCATTTTTAGCAAATCATTTCTGCTTATCAATACTTATACAGTAGGCAACAAAAAGCGATTCCTGAATAGGGTACTTAACCCTTACAAGGAACGTTACCGCCCTCGAACAAAAAACTTAAACCCTTATTTTTCTAAGCATACAACTGTCAAACAAAACATCATCATCCTTTTAGTCAAAATATATCATTATTTAAATTTCGGGACGAAATTTCTAAAAAGCAGGGGATACTGTAACATCCGTCAAAAACGGATTTACCAAACCCGCTCCGTTTATCAACCGAACAGTCAGTCAAAAATTTCGTTGCGAATTAAATGCCCAAAATATTTTTAAACGATACGTAATCGATTATTATACGGGAATATATATTTAGTTTTTGAAAAACTGTTGAAAATCGCAAAATAAAAATAAAAGTACTCTGCCGGGTTTCGAACCCGGGACTGTACCGGTTCAACATCAGACTTATCACTTAACACACAAACCACTGCGCCACTTGTTTTGTTTGTTAAATAATGAAATCATTTAATTCATAAAGTGACGTTACGAATTCAAAACCGGCGCCCAACAGTTCAGTCGTCGGAATCCCGGAAATCTCGCGAGATTTTAACGATGTTTTCAGTTATAACGTAAACTATTATTAGGACATCGGTTATAACCGATGTTTGAAGTCCGCGACCAAACCATAACCGCCGGAGTTTTTATAACCGACGAATCCAGTCGGAAATCAGACCAAATACATCTCGATTATCCCCTATAAATTCACCCTCAACCCACTGCAAACCTTTTCGCTCAAAACCACACCCTTTCTCGGCGAAAACTCTCTCGCCGGAATTTTTCTGTTCGTCGCCGGAAAACCGGTTTCCTCATTTCTGAACCTCACTGAGCCTCTGAGCTTATACCGGAGATACCCACACCCTTTGTAAGCTTCCTGGAGACTCGCTGCTACAAGGAACACGTCGCCGGAGGTGATTGCTGTCGCCGGAGTTTCTGCCGGATCACAGAGGAAAACGAGTCGGTATACCTCACGCTTATTTTTCCTTCTTTATACTTATATCTCATCTATAATTAACCTAAAACACTAAAGAAAACGATTAAGACTTTGAACCAGTCGATTTCCGAATTCTGATTAAATCTCAACGAGGAAGACGATGTTTCGATAGTTTATAAGTATAATTAAAATCAACTTATTACTCGGGTTAGACACACAGTCCAGCGGTGGACTGTGTGCACATTAAGCATACAAACGTCTCGAGTTCGAATCCCGTTTCACACACGTCGCCTTAATAAAAATCATTTTTTTTGATTAACTGAACCGGAGTCGCTACAAATATATGTTAAGTATATTAATAACCGGAATAATAACCAAGTTAGACACACAGTCCAGCGGTGGACTGTGTGTATGTTTATATCACAGGTCACGAGTTCGAGTCCGGTCTTCTGCACCGACTCGGACAATTATCTATTCTTTTTAAATAAGGCAGAAAAGGAAATCACTAAATTGTATTTAAGTATAATAAAAATCGAATTATATAACATGTTAAACACACAGTCCAGCGGTGGACTGTGTGTTAGTTTAAGCCATAGGTCCCGGGTTCGAGACCTGTGGAGCGCACCGTCTGAATTGATTTAATCTGTTTTTAAAATAAAATGATTTTCGGTTTAAACTAATTAATATATATATATATATATATATAATTAAAATCAGATATATAACGGGTTAGACACGTAGCTCAGTTGGTAGAGCTGCGTGCACGCGTACGGGAGGTCTCGGGTTCGAGCCTCACTCAGCGCACTTGTATACACAATTCGAACCGGTCAACGGTCAGGTCAACGGTCAGTCAAACGGTCAGAAAAAAATCAATTTTTTTATTATTTTTTATTTAATTATTTTAATTAAAAATACTTAAAAAATAACATTTTTAAGGTTAGAAAATAGCCTCAAACTCACAAAAATACACCCAACAATCCTACTAAAATAGATTAATAAAATCCGTTTACTTACCAAACTATAATGCGATTTATCTAGGTTAAATCTCACTCGTGGTTAAAACCACTTCGCGTGCATTCAACGTCATCAACCGAACGCACCCACTGTGAGTGAATCTTACAACTCCCCCTTTTAAATTACACGTTTTGGGGTGTGTCATGTGTTATGAAAATAATTAACTTATTTATTTAAACATGTGCCATACCACATCATGACCTAAACTTAGATTGTTTATATTGTTGTGATTACTTATTTCCTTTTGTTAAATTATATGAAACTCATTCATTAAGCCCATCAGTTCCTCGTGGAAGACGAGTTGAACAACGCGTGCCACAAATCAAATTCATTATTGTCTATGTGTATATCATTGAGTTTATATTGTTTGTAGTTGTGTCATTCATATCATCATGGTTATGCAATTCATTCATTAGGCCCCTTAGTTCCTCGTGAGAGACGAGTTGAGCATCGCGTGCCTCTAAATGTTCCATTATTGTTCATGTGTGTCTCACTTAATATCTTATGATTGTTGATTAAGTTTACATCTAATTTTACTCATGTTTGGTTGTGCACATATTTCATAATCAATTTAAATAAATTTGTTCAAAAGTTTTCCATAGGATTCACTCGCCAACATTATGTTGATCCAAAAACCCTTTTACACATGATACAGGTGTACAGGTTGAAGCAAGGAAAACATAGGATATGCCTTAGAAGAGAACAAAGAAGTTTAGATTGTTAGTTAGAACATGTTGTAACATTTATTGTAATTCTCCATTTAATTTGTAATAATGAATATGAAACGCATAATAAATGTCATGAGCTTTGATGATAACCCAATCATGCCCCGATCACCTTTTTCGCTGCGGGTCGGGGTGTGACATTTGATATGTTTGGAAGGATATGGTTATATCCTAAAGCAAAACTTCTAATACTACAACCTACATGGAACTTCTCATAACCATCTAACAATACCTCTGATCCTTTGACAAGAATACTTATATATAGGAAGTACCAGCGGCGTATCCACCATATTCTTGTCAAATTTTCATTGGTTTTATCAGTAAGTTATGATTGGTTCTATGACTATAGAACATAAATAAACACAACAACTAATGTACCAAGAAATTACTAAATCCTACATAGAACTTCTCATAACCGTCTGACAATGCCTCTGGTCCTTTGACAAGAATACTTATATATAGGAAGTACCAGCGGCGTATCCACCATATTCTTGTCAAATTTTCATTGGTTTTATCAGTAAGTTATGATTGGTCCTATGATGTAACTTTAGAACATAAATAACACAACAACCAATATTTGAATCCACATTCTGATAGCATATATGTTTGAATGGTGACAGTTCCTCTCTCGTTTGTTATGATGGAGAGGTTAGTCTATGTAGGAAATGGAACACAATCCAATTTCTTTAAATGGCGAGATGATATGAATGTAACACAAATTTCAACCAAGACAATACTAAATCCTACATGGAACTCCTCATAACCGCCTGATAATGCCTCTGATCCTTTGGCAAGAATACTTATATATAGGAAGTACCAGCGGCGTATCCACCATATTCTTGTCAAATTTTCGTTGGTTTTATCTGCAAGTTATGATTTGTTACCAAGAAACTACTAAATCCTACATAGAACTTCTCATAATCGTCTGACAATGCCTCTGATCCTTTGACAAGAATACTTATATATAGGAAGTACTAGCGGCGTATCCACCATATTCTCGTCAAATTTTCATTGGTTTTATCAGTGAATTATGATTAGTCCTATGTGACTCTACAACCAATACAACAAACACAAAATACTGAAAATGAAAAAATGTCTGTGCGATCAAGGCTCAATCAAACGGAGCCGATCGTATTGCATGTACTGAAAATAATAAATTTAATCTAAACAATAATCACACAAACAGCTTATACATGGAACCTCTCATAACCGCCTGATAATGCCTCCGATCCTTTGACAAGAATACTTATATATAGGAAGTACCAGCGGCGTATCCACCATATTCTTGTCAAATTCTCATTGACTTTATCCGCAAGTTATGATTAGTTCTATGTGACTCTACAACAAACACAACAACCACAAGATACTGATAATGAAAATGTCTGTGCGATCAAGGCTCAATCAAACGGAGCCGATTGTATTGCATGTACTGAAAATGAAAAATGTTTGTGCGATCAAGGCTCAATCAAACGGAGCCGATCGTATGTGGGCACGCCGGGTTCACGCTCATAATGAAATAGGGAACATGCTCAACGCTCATAATGTAATGGGGAGCGGCGGCCTATGAAATTGCAAAACAGTTTACAGATGGAACCTCTCATAACTGCCAGATAATGCCTCCGATCCTTTGACAAGAATACTTATATATAGGAAGTACCAGCGGCGTATCCACCATATTCTTGTCAAATTCCTATTGGCTTTATCCTTAAGTTATGATTGGTTCTATGTGATAAAGAAAAACATAACATTAAACGATTGGAGTTGAATCTTGATTTCCGGTGAAGAGGACTAGTTGGGTATCTTCGTTTGGGCCGTTATTATCTTCGACAGGATTGGCGTTGATGTTGAAAACTCTTCCCCTTGCTGGTGGCCTAGTGATTGGATTTTCTTGATTTACTTGGTTAACTGGGTTTGACTGAGCTTGAGTGTTGTTGATGTTAACCAATCGAGGGCACGTGTTTCTAAAGTGGGTAGGGTCGCCACAATTGAAACAAGCTCGAACATATGGGAACATGGGGTATTGGGGTTGTTGATAGGTTTGTATCATGTTTTGAGTAGGGGGAGAGATTTGGTTTTGAAAGGTGCGGCAAACCTTGCTCAAATGACCATAGCGTCCACAAGTTGCACATAGTCGACAAGGTAAGGTAAGGGGATGGTGATAAAAACAGTTGTTGCATCGAGGGTGAGGTCCAAGATATGGTTTCTTATTTGGGTAAGTTGAGTTGGGTGCCACTTGAGTGATTGGGATAGCTTGGATGGGTATGGCGTGTGAAATTGGTTGATTTCGTTAGATAGCAGCGAAAAGTTGCCCGTCTCTTTTTCTCTTAGAATTGGGTTGAGAAGGGGATTCGGTTTGGGTGTAGTCGGAGGTTTCAGTCGATGCTTTATCCTTCTTCTTCTCCTCCTTGAAGTCTTTGTTCCGGATTCGGTTCTCGGTGAGCTCTGTAGCTAACTCCATTGCCGCTTCCAAGGTTGCAGGCGTGGTACTTATTACAGAGTCTTAGATTTTTTACGGAAGACCTTGAATGTAGTGCTCGATCAAACGGTAGAGGGGAGTGAACAAATTGGGAACCATTTGATGTAACTCGAGAAATCTTTTGTTGTATGTGGTGTGGTCTCCTTCCTTTTGCTTCAACGAATAAAATTCATCTTCTAATTTCTTGATTTCGCTCCTTGGGCAAAATCGTCTGGTCATGATTTCCTTCAATTCATCCCAAGTTAAAGTCATAGCATCTTCAACACCTCGTTTGGCCTTCTCTGTATTCCACCAAGTAAGTGCTATTCCATATAAACGACCGGTAGCATATCGCACTTTGCGATCGTCAGGGCAATCGCAATTTAGAAAAGTGTTCTTCATTTCTTCAAACCAATGGAGGAGAGCGGTGACACCTTCAGTCCCTTCGTATTTCGGAGGGTCGCATGATTTGAAATGCTTGTAGGTGCATTTAGTGGTATTTGGGGGAGAGTTGATAACGTTTTGATCTTCTTGATTGACAGGATTAGCAGTAAGTGCTTGTTGGACTTGGATTACAATGTTGGGTATTACGGCAGCCATTTGTTGAGCGATTAGGGCAGCCATGCGCTCGCGGGCTTTTCCTGCTCTCATCTTCCTACGGGCGAGATTAGAAGACATCTACAAGGAATACATGTCAAGAGTATGAGTTGGATGCTTTTGGGATCATGGGTCGCACTAGGAATGGACAGTCATAAAATAATTATAGAAAAATAAATCTACTACATCCATAGGATGTCTTGGGCTTTGCTCGTCATTAGGCCCTACATGCCGCCATACTTCACCTTCGTAATCATGTGGGCCCCCATGAATACCGGATTTTTCATATGGTTCGCGTGTGTTAGCCTGGTTACGTACACTAAAACCCGGAGAAAATCGAGAAATATGTATATAACGTATGAGATTCGGAATGTGTCCAGGTGTAGACACGGTGACACCTCAAAGTGGGGTTAGTTCGAACGACGTTTGGTGTGGCATGCTTTGGCCTAATAGGTCCTTCGTACTCTCATCGTTAGTCCCCAGGTAGGCAAACTGGTCCGTTATATTGGATTTATACGAATGCCAACCTAGACAGGACGTTCCGACTACCGGTACTTGTACCCTTCTAGTTACTACATGCCCGTCGCAGAACTTACTTTGATGAGATTTGAAAATTACAACAAAATCTTTGAATAACAAATGTATGATGATGATTTGAATATATGAACATTGAAATATGTATGATGAATGTGTATATAAGTATGTATGTTTGACTGTAAGTATAAACAAATATGAAACAAATAAATATCATAAGTTTGTATGTAACCACCTAAATAATTAAAATTTAGGCAAACTATAGTGTAGGCTCTAAGGGTCTAATAACCTATCCTATATCCCTATAGTCATGGCTCTGATACCTATCTGTCACACCCGACCCGCAGCGGAAAAGGTGATCGGGGCATGATTGGGTTATCATCAAAGCTCATGACATTTATTTTAATGTTTCATATTCATTAATACACTTTAATGGAAAATTACAATCAATATTACATCATGTCCTAAATATCAATCTAGGCTTCATTGTTTTCTTCTAAGGCATTTCCTATGTTTTCCTTGCTTCATCCTGTTCACCTGTATCATGTGTAAAAAGGGTTTTTGGATCAACAAAAAGTTGGCGAGTGAATCCTATGGAAAACATTTGAACAAGTTTATTTACTTGATTATAAAATAAAGTGCACAACCACACATGAGAAAAAATAGATGTAAACTTATTCACCAATCAATTTAATATTAAACAATACACACATGAACAATAATGGATCGTCTAGAGGCACGCGTTGCTCAACTCGTCTCTCACGAGGAACTGATGGGCCTAATGAATGAATTGCATAAACTTGACAATATGAAATACATAACTACAAACAATATAAACTCAATAATACACACACGAACAATAATGGATTTGTTTTGAGGCACGTGTTGCTCAACTCATCTCATACGAGGAACTAATGGGCCTAATGAATGAATTGCATATAAATAGACAAAATGAAGTACATAACTACAAGCAATGTATACAATCTAAGTTTAGATCACAATATGGTATGGCACAAGTTTAAATAAACGAGTTAATTTTATGACACATGACACACCCCAAAACGTGTAATTAAAAAGGGGAGTTGTAAGATTCACTCACATTGGGTGCGTTCGGTTGATAATGTTGAATGTACGCGAAGTTGGTTTTAACCTCGAGTGAAATTAACCTAGATAATGGCATAGTGGTTCGGTAAGTAAACGGATTTTATTAATCCATTTTAGTAGGATTGTTGGGTGTATTTTTGTGAGTTTAAGGCTATTTTCTAACCTTAAAAATGTTAATTTTAAGTATTTTTAATTGATGTTTAAATAAAATAAATAAATAAAAATAATAAAAAGATGTTGACTTTTTTGACCGTTGACCATTGACTTTGACTGTTGACCGGTTCGTATGTGTGTATGTGTGTGCTGGGTGAGGCTCGAACCCGAGACCTCCCGTACGCGTGCACGCAGCTCTACCAACTGAGCTACGTGTCTAACCCGAAATATTTCTGTTTTTAATTATATTTATATACTAATTAGATTAAACTGAAAATCATTTATTTTTAAAAACGATTTAATGCGTCGGACTGGTGCGCTCCACAGGTCTCGAACTCGGGACCTGTGGGTTGAGTTAACACACAGTCCACTGCTGGACTGTGTGTCTAACTTGTTAAATAATCTGATTTTTATCATACTTATATACAATTGAATAATTTCAGTTCTGCCTTATTTAAAAAGTTGGATAATTGTCCGGACTGGTGCGGTAGTCCGGATTCGAACTCGTGACGTGTGTTTAAACATTCACACAGTCCACCGCTGGACTGTGTGTCTATCTTGGTTATTATTCTGGTTTTTATTAAACTTAACATATATCAGCAGTGAATCCGGTTCGGTAAAAAAAAGAGCATTTTTATTAAGGCGAGTGTGCGTGGGACATGTATCGAACTCGAGACGTTTACGTGTTTAATGTGCACACAGTCCACCGCTGGACTGTGTGTCTAACCCGAGTTATAACTTGATTTTAATTATACATATACACAACTGAAACTTTGTCTTCTTCGTTGAATTTGTTTTAATCATGTTCTTTAGTGTTTTGAGGTTAATTACAGGTGAGATATATAAAAAGAATGAAAGATTTAAGTGTAAGGTATACCGACTGGACTCCTCTGTTTCTCCGGCGAAACTCCGGTAACAGCAGAAACTTCCGGCGACGTGTGTCCTGCGGCAGAGAGTCTTCAGCAAGCTTGAAATGGATGTGGGTGGCTTCGGTATGAGTTCTGAGTGTTCATTGGTTAGAGTAAGGAACAGAAGTGAAAAACCCGGTTTTCCGGCGATTTGCAGGTATTTTCCGGCGAGTAAATTTTCGCCGAGAAAGGGTGCGGTTTTGAGCGAAAAAGCTTGCAGAGGTTCGAGGAGGTATTTATAGGGTAGGTCATCGATGAATTTGGTCCGATTTCCGACTTGATTCGTCGGTTAGAAACTCTCCGGCGGTTATAACTTGTGTCGCGGACTCAGGCGTCGGTTATAACCGATGTCATAGTTAAAGTTTACGTTATAACTGAAGTAACCGTCAATTCTTGGCGAGTTAGTCGGGATTTCCGACGACTGCAATTAGGTGCGCCGGTTTTTGAATTTGAGATTCATGATATGAATTAATTGACTCCAATAATTAACAAGAAATACAAGCGGCGCAGTGGTTGAGTGTGTGTGTGTTAAGTTGTTGTTGAACCGGTTGACTGACCCGGGTTCGAAACCCGGCAGCAACATTATATTTTTATTTCATTATTTTAACAATTTTTCAAAAACAAATTGTTTATTCCAATATAATAATTAATTATGTATCGTTTAAAATTAATTTGGGCATTAAATAAGCAACGAAATTTTTAACAGATTGTTCGGTTAATAAACGGAGCGGGTTTGGTAAATCCGTTTTTTTAACGGATGTTACATTTAATCTCTACGTGCGACCCGTCACTAAAACGTACTTGTCCTGACACCTTTTCGTCTAATTCTCTAAAGTGACTTCGCACACCTGTCATGTGGTTGCTTGCCCCGTTGTCTAAGTACCATAGACTTTCATCTTCTATGGTGTATCTTTCTGGTTCTATACGTTCTTCGTTTAGTAGAACCCTTTCTTGTACAACGTTTTCTTCTTCAATCGCCATTAGTAACACTGGTGCTTCATCTTCCTCGACGAGATTTGATTGTTCTTGTACGACGTCTTTCTCGGAACAATCTTTCTTGTAATGTCCAAACTTCTGACACTTGAAGCATTGAACTGTACTCAGGTCTGTTTGGCTCCTTCCAAACTTCCTCCAATTCTTAGAGTTTCCACCTCTAGGTCTGAATGAAGATCCTTCATTCTTATTGCTTTGTCTGTCTCTGTTGTCTCGCCAATTCCCTCGCGATGGGTTGAACCTTCCACGCCCGCGGTTTCCAAACTGTCTTCCTCTACCAGCGTTGTTATCTTGATGTGTAACGTCTTTAACCTTCCGACTGCTTCTTCTAGCGTCATTGTTTCTAGATCAGAGTACTGTTCCATGGAGGCAACAATCTGGGTAAACTTATCTGGCACGGCATTTAGGAGTTTGTGTACCAGAGTCGGTTGACTCAGCGTTGTCCCTAATTCATTTGCCCGGGTAACAACACTATTTATCTTTGCGGTGAAAGAGTCTATAGTGTCATCTTCCCTCATTTACATTAACTCAAATTTTGATATGAGTGTATGCCAACGCGCCTTTTGTACCCGATCAACACCAACGTGTCTTGTCTTCAGATTTTCCCAAATCTCCTGTGCAGTTTTACAACTTGCAATACAACATCCTCTGGTATTGGTTGAAATAGATAAGTGATCGCCGACTTATCTTTCTTGACATCTGTCTGTGTATTTTCTCCTGGTTCAATCGTTTCCCATAGTCCGTTTGCTTCTAAAATCGTTTTGATACGAATTTCCCAAACCGTATAATTCGTCGATTTTAAAATTGGACACTGAAACTGGGAAAGAGAACTTCCTTCCTTTTGAATTATAATTTGTGGACTCGACCCTCCTTTCGCTCCTGACATATCTTCTAACCGAATAACTTTCACTTTCAACAAACTTGTAATTAACCAAACTTTTCCTTAACCCGCGAGTATCCTGAAACCGTAGTAACCAATCAATCAACTTCGCACTATAACCCCGAAATCAAAACCCTTGATTTCTAACCCCTGGTTCGAAATCCCCGAACCGAAACTAATAACTTAATTGAAACTTGCGAATTGAACGATAGAACCTGATCACGAATTCCCTGCGATGCCGTAGAACCTGATGCTCTGATACCAATTGTTGCCCAGAATGATCTTTGATCTCTAGATCGCAGATGATAAAACTAAACTAAACTTTCATAAACTTGAATTGTAAACTTACAAATGATCGTATGTGTGTATGTATACAAACTTGAATGAACAATTTGAACTATTACAAATGAAAATCCTAAGCCCTATTTATAGATTTCTAGAGTCACGAGTGTAGAGATGTGTCTCTTCGTGAATAGGCATGTCCTTTGAATGGATGGTTGTGATCATACTTGAAGAGATCCCTTTCTTCTTGATCTTGACCGTATAATCGAATAGGTGTGTTTTTGATCAAGACTCGCGTCTCCTGGTGGCGCCCCTTGAAGCCATCGATCATGGAGATGTGTCTCCATGGATTCGAACCCCTTGAGAGTGGTGGTTTCTATTTTCTGTTTAGTCACAAATGGCCCCTCAACTTTGTAACCGCCATACTTCTCTTTAATTACCATATAACCCTTGTACTAGGATGTGAAGAGATTAGAGATTTCAACAATCCAGACCACACCAATCAAATAATTATACGTGTAAAGTGTCAGCTCTATTTTAGTCGGCAAACTAAAGGAGTCAGATGCATTTTAGCTGGCACATAAAAGAGGGGCTAAATCTTAGTTAGTGGACTAAAGGAGGCGACTCTACATTAGCCAACACATAAAAAGGGGGCCAACTAGTCTAGTAATTAGGTGTGTAAAGTATCACACAATTTTAGCCGGCATATTTAAACAGCCAGGTCTATCTTAGCCAACACAAAAAAGAAAGGGTTATTTTTTTGTGTAGGCTAACATAGAGCCGTCATCTTGAGCCTAACGGCTAAAATATCGTCGGCTCTTTGGAAATGTAACTCTTAAATTGGTTTCTTTGTGAAAATGATGTACTTTTCTATTGTTTTTAGTGTCGGCTAAAATTTAACTTCCTTAGTCGAATTTGTTTCTATGCGTTTTCTAATTGGTTCCTTTTGATTAATGTGTCTGTTCTCCGGATTTCTTGTTACAAAAAAAAATGTATAATATAATAGATAAGTATATGAAAGAAAAGAACAAATAGAAATAACTTTATCATATAGCTTGTAGGCCAACTATATCAAGGTGTCTGGCAAAGATTGTCCTCTGGTTATGGGTTCCACTCCCATATTAGATATTGGTATAGAATTAGAGGGCGTGTGTAAAAACTAGATGTATGCGCGCGATGCGGCATAGAACGCAACACACTAACACAGGTAAAGTGCATAATTACGTAACAAGTTAATTTTTTAAGATTAAAAAAACTGTGGCAAAACTCTACTCAAGTTAAAGAGAATAAAATGCTTGTTTTTATGTGTATTTAAAATGTTAACGGATGAACAAGTTATGTCTGTTTAAAGATCACAAGGGAAACTTGCATGTGCTAGGAAGATTTAACTTTAAAAGATGGTACATGTGCTTTAAACCTGTATTTACTTAAACTCTTAAAAATATATTAAATTACTTTCTTGTCCTCCTTATATGCATTATAATATAGTATAGATAATTTCTTTCGTTCACATGAAAAATAAGTTTACATTTGTATTTTCAAAATCAGTTGCTATGTATTTTGAAATACGAAATGCTTGTATAATAGAGGTATCTAAGTGTGTACTGTATGTGTCCTTACCCAATTAAGTTGAGTGGCATTAATGTTCTAAAAGTAAAATTAGTGGGTGTGTAAGTTAACTACTCTAAAATTTTTTTTGAAATTATGAAATCAATTATTATGGTTTATTTTGCATGACACGTGTCTAAACAGGCGGAGATGCTTGAACCCGCCATAACAGGAACTTGAAATGTAATGAATGCATGTTTGAAGAGTAAAGTGAACAAGGTTGTGGTTGTTTCATCTGTGCTTGCGGTTGCAGTAAACCCTAGTTGGCCCAAGGATCAAAAAATAGATGAAAATTGTTGGAGTGATGCTGAATTTTGCATGAAAACTGAGAAGTGGTGTTGCGCTACCAAGGCTATATCCAAGCGTGAAGCTCTAGAATTCGGAAAGAAGAACAACCTCAATGTTGTGTCAATTTGTACATCTGTAGTATTCGGGCCAATGCTTCAATCACATTATGTACCACTGACATCATTCTATTGAACCTCTTCAAAGGCAAGAAGTCTCTTAATCTCATTGAGTTTGACAAAGCCGAGGATAGAGATATTCCTATCGTGGATGTTCATGATTGCGCAAAAGCATTGCTACTCGCCTACGAAAAGCCTGAAGCGGAGGGGAGGTATCTGTGCTCGGCATATGTGTTGAGGACAAAGGCTTTGACAGAGCTCCTGAAGAAGTTGTTCCCTCATTACAGCTATCCTACTAAGTATGTTCTAATATCTAGTTTTCTTTTCTATCTAAGAACGATTAAGCTTTAAAAACATCTAGAACTAATCATACTTGACTTTGATGGCAGTCTCCATGTTTCAACCGAAGATTTGAATTACACATGTGAGAAGTTAATAAACCTTGGATGGAACTATAGGCCCTTGGAGAAGACTTTGGTCGACTCTGTTGAAAAGATGAAAGAAGCCGGTTTCTTAAGCTGATTCCTAGCTAGTCTCTTATTGATAAAATAAAAGGGGCAGCGACGCAGCTTGTTGACCGTTTACCTTATATCTCGATGTAATTTCCATTTGGATGCTTCCTATTTATTAAAAATTTACTTTAGATAAACCTTAATAAAGGGCGATTATCTTGCACAACCGTTTAGCACGCAAGTTGTATGTTGGACACAGATGATTCTCTGTATGTATGAATGTTTATGATGTTATGGATCTTCAAGTCATTCATCGTGACCTTCTGTCCAAGTTCACTTAATTATTAGTATAATTTTTAACATCAACAATGCAAAAAAGAATTGTAGTGTTATTTTTAAGGAAAAATCATGATCATGTCCTTTAAGTTTGGTTAATCTTCTCGATTGCCAAAAAAAATATCGAGGTTCGCCACTAAGTACATTAGATTACCTTTCAGGGTTTAATACACATTAGTGCTACTTAACATCTTACAATTTTTATACAGAACGAACTGTCGTATATCATAATGCATCTAAGTTCTTAGAGCATCCACAGGCTATCGATTTCAAACATATACAAACACGCCACCTCAGCTGTCGCATCAGATTCATAATATCTTTAAAAACAATGATTTCTCCTACACCGCTAAATTTTTTCAAACACCAAAAAAAACTCATTAAAATATAATGTGTTTGTATGAAAGAGAGCGCGCACACGCGATGATAGCACGGGCCACCATCGTCATACACCTTCAGTTTGGATTTACAGTTTGGATTTACGATGAAAGCTCAACATCTTGGATGTCTGCTTTTATCCCCTCCGGACGCTCTTAGCGTCATTAATTATATATTTTTAATTCCTTGTCATTTCCTATCGATTAATTTTCAGAACGAAGGCAACTTTTCAAGATAAAAAGAGCTACGATTTTCTATTTTATAGTCGCCGTGATCACAATTATCCAACCTCTAAGAGTAATTTATCTCAGAATCATATAGAAAAGTCAAACAAAATTACCTAATTTACCCCCACACCTCATCTCTAAAATAGAAATATGAAATATGGTTTAGAGAAGTTAAACTATTTATAGAGACTCCAAGTCAAATCTTTATAAATTATTGATGGTGTAGGAAAAAAGGGATAAACAACTAAAAATAAAATATTTTTGAGTAACAAAAAAGATATAAATAAAAATATATGATGGTGAGAGGTTTATAAAGTGAACAAATTTTACAGAAAATTTTGTTTTTTAGTTAAAAATATATAAAATAGAAGAGGAGAGAGGATGTGAATGCTTTTAATATTTCTCAGGGTTGATTTGTTTAGTAGATATACTCAATATTTATGTATTACATTGCCTATATATTACACGGTTGAATATATGAAATATCTCACGTAACTAAAAAATGTGTATACGACGCAAAAATTGCTTAAAGCAACCCATAATCAGGTTAATGTCAATTTCTTTCTTTAAAATCTAGAAAACAACAAGATAATTTTGAAATAAATTTTAAATTTACATAATTTAAAAAGCCAATATTTCACAGAGAATTATTGCTAATTATCAATAAATACATAAAGTTACGATTTACCGTTTACACAACTTAAATTATAGATAATTTTAATTGAAAAGATACTGATAGGAAATCTTTTATTGCGAAATTTTAAACATTACATTCAAATCATATAAATCAAACTCTTCAACCTGTAGACATTTGGCATGTTAGTGGTTTGGAACATGAAATCGGCCATGTAAACCAGACCTTGCAGAAGAAAGAAAATGCATTTTATACATTATTTTCATCAAAGAATAAAATAACAAATGAAAATTTGATCGCTTTATTTTAAATACCTTTTGTGCAACTTGAGACCACATAAGGTCATAGTTACCAAGGAAAAATTTATTATTATATTTGAAAATACAATCCGATATTTATTTAATATTATGTTGTAGTATGATACAATTAAAAATTCAAATTAGATTTGTTACTAACATATGATGAATATATCTAAATTTATAAACAAACATATTCGTATGTTAGATAATAATAAGTATATATTAATTTATATTTTAATTTATTTGTTATTATATGTTTAAAAATATTAATTAGATATTAATAATTATATGTTTAAAAATATTAGATTAGATATTAGTAATATATTATTACTAAATTGACGGAGAAAATGTCATGTTACATTAGATAAAATCTTTTATTATAATTAGATTTCATGTGGCGTTAAGATGTACTCCTTTATTATAATTAGATAAAACTTGTCTATTTGATTCACGTGACAGTTTACATTCTTTATTGACGCTCTATACTACTTTTAAGGTGTCAAACCACTTTCGAATTTTCTTGGATACTAAAATTCACAAGAGTGAATTGTCAAAATCGTTTATGAGATTTGATCAATTTTGCCATATCCATCCACAATTTTTTTCCTCATTTAGACGACCACTGAGGTTTATAAATCATTGTCAAATCTATCCAAAACTTTAGCACCATTAAAATTCAATGTTAAATGAAGGGTATTCTTGTCATTTGCTTTATTTAACATTGAATGTATTGGTGTTAAAGATTTAGATGAATTTGATAACAATTTATAAAACTTAGTGATTCATATAAAAAAATCTAATAAAATTAGCTAAACCTCAAAAACAATTTTATCAATTTATTCAATAAACAATTAATAGAGTTTACTCAATAAACAATTAAAAGTGTCACGTGGTTATGACACATGAGTCTGAAAAATCACAATTTATATCTTGACGAACGTGTCAGGTGCATTCAACATACAATGATACAATCAGAATGGTCCAGAACTAAATGTCGTTTGTAACTAATATTTACTACCGATATGAATGATCGCAAATAATTTCATCGTCAACCCCAACCTAAAACCACCTTTTGCCACACAAAAGATAAAACAAATTGGACTGATTATAACGACCAAAAAAAACTTTGTACCGGTTACGACCAATATTTAAAGTAATATAAAACTTATATTTTCATTTGCTTATTTTTCTAAAAATTGGTTTTTGACATCTATTTAAATTTAATTTGGTTTCTTTTTAAAATTCACAAATTCTACTCAAAGTTTTATTTAATTTTTCTATAAAACGAATTTACCCCAACTAACGCGTTGCAGAGGGATGTTGATTACGAGTTACAAAAATTGTTAAGTTTATGCAAAATATTCTTTTCTTTGGCTTTATCCCATGTCAAATAGATTGATTCTCCCTCCCCATCTGCTCTGACTCTCTTTCTTACACTAAGACTATACTCTTAGTAATTTGTGTAAAATGGTCGATTGTTCTAACAGAGAACAATCTATATCAATCTATATTTATACACGAATGAGAACAAGTAGTGATGTCACCTTGTAAAAACATCTAACTAGAAACCACTGGACATAATACAAACAACTAGAAAGATAATACTATTGGATTGTGAGAACTGTTGGTCGACAAGCCTTCCAGCAGTTTCACTATCTAGCTCTTCTGTGCAACTCTTTCTTCTGTCTTGGCAGAAGTTCTTGTGATCAACAGTTCTAGCCAGATGTTCAGTCTTTGGGAGATGCATAAGTTTGTATCTTGTAAAGTTAACTTATTATTCTTTTACAAAATGCTGGTCAACCTTGGAGTTTTGGCTTTTCAACATCAGCATTTCTTTTCAGAACCCAAGAAGCTCCTCAAAACTATTGATTATTATTTATCCATTCTAAGAAACCTTTATCTAATATGTACTTTGATACTCAGTTCAAAATCCATGGCTAGATTGTCTCCTTCTTCTTTTTCCATTGGTAGATCAATCTGTCAGAAAAGGAAGTCAAACCTCGGAGAAGATACTTAGCGAAACGGGCGTTGACAGCTGCAAATTGACAGCTGATCAACAGCCGGATCACAGCAAATCAACAGCCAATTGCTAGCAAATCAGCAGCCGATCTTATGCTGATCTTATGCACTATTTCCTTTTTCCATTCCTTTGTAAAGATTATAAATTCCTGCACTTGTAATCAAAAGAATATAACACACAATTATCAATGAATGAGTCCTGTTCGGTAGCCCTTTCTGAAACTCTGTTTTAACATGGTATCAGAGCGGGTTATTTAGACTGCTCATCATCTACCCAAAACACAACCGAGCCACAATCGAGTCACCATGTCCGGAGACGGTAACTCGAGTAGTGATCTCACCTTACAACTAGCCAACCTTCTCAGAAATTCCCAATCAAAAAACCCCAAAATGTCCGATAGTTTACAGATAAATCTGAAACTAAATGGCCAGAATTACCCCCTATGGACCCGAATGATCCGAGTCGCCATAGGCGGAAAATCAAAAATCTTGCTGCAACATTTAACCTCAAATGCCCCAGACCCAAATCATGAAACCTACGAACAGTGGGAGCAAGATGATCTGATCGTATTTTCATGGTTAATTCAGAATATTGAACCTGTCCTTGCGGGTAACCTCACCGAATTTCCCACAGCAAAATCGCTGTGGGATGCCTTGGTAGTTACATACAGCAGTGGACGGGACAAACTCCAAACATTTAATCTTCATGTCAAAGCAAATGACATCAAACAGAACAATACTTCTCTCGAAGAATTGTGGATAACCCTCCAAGGTGTATGGGGAGAAATCGACCGCATTGACCCAAATCCGATGACTTATTCAACGGATATTCAAACATATTCCAGAATCCGAACAGAGCAGAAGCTCTTCCAGTTCTTAAATGCCCTTGATCGGAAGTATGACCCTATAAAAAGGGAAATACTCCGGTCAGAACCTCTTCCGACTGTAGAAGCCGCGTATGCCACTGTTCGCAAGGAGGCCGCTCACCAAAAACTTCTCGGAACACCTCTCAATGACGCACAGGGCATCGCAGCAGGTCTAATAGCCTCAGAAGTGGAAGGAGCAGGGCTTGCATCGAAAGGGCTCCGACGGTTTGACGGAAAAAGAACTGGATCAGTAAACAGAGATGATAAAACTCATCTGAAATGCGACCACTGCGGCATGACTAAGCATACAAAGGAACAATGTTTCAAGCTCGTCGGATATCCCGATTGGTGGTCCGACAAAAAGGTCACAAAGGCCACTGCTCACGAGAAAGGCAGATCACCCAGCACCGGCAACCGAGAGGTTCCAGGGGATGGAAGCCGGAGTAGGGTGGGCTTCGGCGGAATAGCCGACGCAACAGGCGAAGGAGAAAGGGTAGGCTTCGGCGGAATAGCCGACGCAACAAGGGAAGGAGAAGAGTGGTTAGGTAAAGACGGAGAAGAAGGAGAAGGCGGGTTTGGGGCGGATGGGTTTGGGCCGGATAAACATCAAATATATAACAATGTGAATATGTCACATTTGGTCCCTGAAAATAATGGGAATGCTAATATGGCCCAAAAACATCATGGAAAACAAAAACGTTGGATTTTCGATTGTGGCGCAACCGACACAATGACTTATGAGTCATCGGATATTATTTTAACAACTAAACCAGAAAAAACACATATTCAAACGGCGAATGGAGGGATAATGGATGTAAAATCGGGAGGGACTATTGAGATTTCACCCACAATAAAAATCTCTAATTGTCTTTATGTTCCCTCATTATCACATAAACTGCTTTCCATTAGCCACGTCACTAAAGAACTCAACTGTATTGTCCTAATGTACCCTACGTTTTGTATTTTACAGGATATCAGGACGGGAGCGATCATTGGGCGTGGCACTGAAAGTCAAGGGCTATATTATGTGGACGAAGTAACTCAAAATGGTGCTGTGATGTTAACCCATGGTACGTCAGAACGAGAAGCATGGCTATGGCACCGGAGATTAGGTCATCCCTCTACAAGTTATTTACATATTTTGTTTCCAAAACTATTTCCAGTTAATTCTATGTCACATTGTGAAACATGCACCTTAGCAAAAAGCCACAGGAAAACTTTTAAACCCAGTAATACTAAGGTTGCTTTGCCATTTTCATTAATCCATTCTGATGTATGGGGTCCTGCCCCTGTTCTTGGGGGGCAAAACTTTCGTTACTTTGTGATGTTCGTTGATGATTGTACCCGAATGACCTGGGTTTATTTTTTAAAAACCAAATCCGAAGTCTTTGAAAAATTCACTATGTTTTACGCCATGATCCAAACCTAAATGTTCAAATCTATACTGATGCAGACTGGGCAGGAGATAAGGGAAGTCGGAGGTCAACAGCAGGCTACTTCGCTCTAGTTGGTGGGAATCTTGTCACTTGGAGAAGTAAAAAACAAAAGGTGGTTGCTCTCTCAAGTGCAGAGGCTGAATTTAGAGGTATAGCTCGAGGACTAACAGAAGCCATATGGATGCGAAGACTCTTAGCTGAGATTGGCTTTCCCTCAAGAGAAACAAGTGAGATTATGTGTGATAATAAAGCTGCAATTCAGATTTCAGAAAATCCAGTACAACATGATCGAACTAAACACGTAGAAGTTGATAGGAACTTCATTAAAGAAAAATTGGAAGATGGTACAATTAAACTACCGTTTGTCCGATCAAAAGATCAATTAGCAGACATACTAACAAAGGCTGTCAGTGGGAGAGTCTTAGGCGAATGCTTAGACAAGTTGTGTATTGGAAACCCCACTACTCAACTTGAGGGGGAGTGTCAGAAAAGGAAGTCAAACCTCGGAGAAGATACTTAGCGAAACGGGCGTTGACAGCTGCAAATTGACAGCTGATCAACAGCCGGATCACAGCAAATCAACAGCCAATTGCTAGCAAATCAGCAGCCGATCTTATGCTGATCTTATGCACTATTTCCTTTTTCCATTCCTTTGTAAAGATTATAAATTCCTGCACTTGTAATCAAAAGAATATAACACACAATTATCAATGAATGAGTCCTGTTCGGTAGCCCTTTCTGAAACTCTGTTTTAACACAATCAACACTTTCATGTCAACAATACTGAATCCTAGAATATAGATGATCACATCAGATTAATCCTTGTTTAGTTTTCATCTCGCAATCTTTGGGTTAAAGGTAAATCAAGTACAACAGTTGGAGGAGGAGAGCCTATTCTTTCTCGCATCCTCACCCCTTGTTGGGAAACTGTTGGAACATCAAATGCTAGCAACTGAGTAAGTATTTCTCTTCATATGTGCACTCATTTACCCATAAAGTAAACCATTTATGTTTTTTAAGCTTTTGTAAGTATTCTTGCATAAATCTACGGTTATAACAGAATCTCTCATGAGAATTGAAAATGAGAGGTGCAGTTGTTCCTTTGGCCTTTTTCTTATGCCCAATTATATATATATATATATATATATCATGGCTTTTGAGAAATCAAGAGGTGGAGAAAAATTTTCAGGATTTTGCTTTCTTTCTTGAATAAGCTTCTTGTATTAGGTTCAATCCCATATCTAACAAAAACAGGTCTTCCCTTTATTCCAAATCTCTTAGCTTTTGTTTCAGGGTTGGCTATCATTTGACTGCCAAACTTTCATTCCGGGGGGTGACATTGATGTTGGGATCTGTGATCATGTCTTTAACTCTATCAATTTCATCTCTTAAGTGACTAGGAGACCATTGGCTAATGCTCTTGATTGGATATGGAGCATTTATTTTCAACCAATTTATGCACTTTTCTTATGAAACATGTGCAAGAATTGAATCATCAATTTTCATGATCAACGATTTTTTAAGTGATTCTTGATACTTTTCATTTTCATAAAACCTAATCTCAACCATTCTTCTATCACATATCCTGTTATCTTCAATATCTGAATTTTTGTTTAAGTTGGCATTAAGCTCAACATAAGCAATTGCTTCATCTTTTTCGCATCCTCTACTAAATTTAGCTTTGGATCAATCTTCAGCATTGGTGGTGAAAAAGAGGCAGTCTCTTCTTTAGGTAAAACCATCTTCATTTTTTTTTCTTTGATAGGTGAAAGTCTATAAAGAAGATTGAATTGCTGGATTTTGAATAGCTGGTGGTGTTTGAGTGACCATGGGAGTTGGTTTTATTGTAGTTGGTTTTTGTGTAGAATAGCTCATACAACTGGTTCATTAGCAACCGTTTGTTTAAAATAGTCATTGCCTCACCAGCTGTTGTTTGTCCAGCCGTTTTTTCCTTTGGTGGGAGTGTGAGTTTTGTTAGACAAGCTTTTTATCCCTCCTCACTTTTGTGTAGTCTTTGAGACTTTAGTGGTTTCAGGAGCACTTCTTTTCACTCTGGATGTTTGTGTACGAGATGGTTTGGTTAATGGTTTAGGTTGTGGTGTTAGTTTCTTTTTTGGTGTAGAGGTTGATGAAGGTGCTTGTTTAGATGGTTGAGAAGCTAGTTTAGGTGGAGGAGTAACAGTTTTTGTCTGTGGGCCAGCTGATTTGGTATGAATAGGATTTTGAACGGATTGACTAACACCAACAGTTTGATTTTAATAAGAACATTTTTTTTGTAGCAGCAACTTTCTTTTTCAATTTTGTTGCTTTCTTGATGACAGTTGGATGCATGCCATTGGTGTATCTTCACCTTTTCAGATTTTTTTTTATATGTCCTTACCTTCTTTTCACTAGCCTGTTTGCCTTAATTCTTTGTTTCACTATTGCATCTTCATGAGCCTGCACATTGTTTTTCAATATAGCTTTAACGTATCCTGGCTCTTGAGCTTTAAGATCTAGGCCTTTTTGTTTCTCTAACTTTAGAATTTTTTTCTTTCTTTTTCATCTTTTTCCTTTGCCTTTATAGCCTTCTTATCCACAAAACTTATTTTCTATGACTGTGTTTTCTCCCCCCTTTTGGCATCAACAACTTAATGTGCATAATTTGGAAACCATGGTGCAGTAGGAGTTACCCTAGTGAGATGAGTAATTTACGCCTTCTAATCTCATTGGCTTGAAATTCACAATGTAATCTTAAAAGATTAGGCTGGTTTTCAAACTGGACCTCTATAGTTTCAACGAAGAATTTGAAGGCATGTTTGACAGTGTCATAGAGAAGGGGTTGTGAGCTCTTTGTTATGAATGTGGTGGTTTTAACCTCTTCAACAGTTGAGCTATCTGTGACTAGTGAATGTTTTTGATTGGCTAAGTGTTTGAGAGATTTTAACTCCAGGAGGCCAGTTGTTGGGTGATTTATGGGTGCAACTAGTCTTGAGTGTTTGGCATGTTGGTGACAACCTCCTTAAGGTTTAAGACCTCAACTCTAATCCATCAATTCCTTATATTTTTTTTACCATCATATCATCCTTGGAGATCCACATAGGGCTTACAACTCGTTCATAAAAATTCATGTGGGACCATGCCCACACAATCTCTTGGTGGTAATAAATAGAGTTAAATGCTTGGTTGGTCCCTGTGGTTTGCAAATCTTGCAGACTTGGTCCCAGTGGTTCACTAATTACACACTTGGTCCCAGTAGTTTCAAATTTTGCACTCGGGTGGTCCTTGCCACTAACCTTTGTTAGATTTCTCAGTTAAGTATATGCAAAATTACTATATTACCCTTGAAATAATAAAAATAAAAAAATATAAACTGGCCGGCCACCACCACTTAGGTGGCGGCGCACGGCGTCCGATCTTCTTCCTCGTCTTTCTGATCTTCTTCCTCATCTTTCTGATCTTCATCTCTGATTCATCTCATAATCATCTTCATCTTCATCTATACAATATCATCTTCATCTTTCTGATACATCTTTTTCATCTTTGTTTCTATAAAAATCAAATCATGACAACTTCAACTATGAGTGATGCTACTTCAAATTCGAATACTACTCTTCCATATATCACTAATCTCATGCCAATAAAGCTCGATGACAACAATTTTCTGAATTGGCAACATCAAACACTCACTATTTTGAAGACTCTTGGCCTCCTTCAG
The DNA here is from genome assembly GCA_947069175.1 of Scalesia atractyloides. Lineage (NCBI taxonomy): Eukaryota > Viridiplantae > Streptophyta > Magnoliopsida > Asterales > Asteraceae > Scalesia > Scalesia atractyloides. The sequence continues at coordinate 13,077,668 of CAMTDV010000012.1, read as the reverse complement.
TTCTTGAATCGTGAAATCACTCCTCCGATAGAAGCCGTAGCCAGAGCAGCATGGGAGAGATCTGATGTGTATGTGTCTGCCTTCATTACAGCAAACTTGTCTCCAGATCTGATTCATATTGCGTGAGGAATAACTTCTTCAGATCTATGGCAGAAAATTGAAGAACTATTCAATCAACATGTATTTGCAAACCAAAACTTATATCAGACTCGGTTTCATTCTTTAAAACAAGAGAATCCACAGTTTCTGAGTATTGCGATGCTGCAAAGAACCTATTTGATTCTCTACATGCTATTGGCGATCAGATCTCTGAACATGCTCTGGTTTTACAATTTTTAAATGGGAGTCTTACAACAAAACCACAGCCAATTTTCATCTACTATTTCAGTTGCTGCGATGGCAGTTGTGAACATCAAACCACCACATCATGATTATTTCAAGGGTAATATAGTAATTTTGCATATACTTAACTGAGAAATCTAACAAAGGTTAGCGGTAAGGACCACCCGGGTGCAAAATTTGAAACTACTAGGACCAAGTGTGTAATTAGTGAACCACTGGGACCAAGTCTGCAAGATTTGCAAACCACAGGGACCAACCAAGCATTTAACTCTAATAAATATTTAAAGCCTTTAAAGCTACAGTTCAAAAGGAATTTCGAAAGTTATTGAAAACTCTTTGTACTGATAAAGGAGGAGAGTTTTGCTCTCATGATTTTTATTTGTTTTATGTAGAAAATGGAACACATAGGGAACTTACTGCTCCTTACACCCCTATGAAAAATGAGGTGGCTGAAAGAAAGAATAAAATGGATGTGGAAATGGCTATGTGCGTGCTCATAAATAAAGGTTTGAGCAACATGTTTTAGGGGATGTTGTTCCAACCGCAGTGTGTCTGCTCAATTTATTGCCTACCAAAGCATATGATGGTAAGACTCCTTTTGAAGCCTAGGATGATTATTAACCATCTATGACCCATTTAAAGGTCTTTGGTGTGTTGCTTATAGGTTAAAATCTTCTCAATACAGAAAAAAAAATTAGACTCCAAAGCTAATAAATGGACTTTTTGGCTATTGTTCTAATTCAAAAGCCTATAGGCTCTATAACCAAGTAAAGAAAGCTAGTATTGTCAAACGTGATTGGTATTTAGTAAAAGAGTTGCATGGGATGGTGATATCAAGTTGATCAACTAGTCCAATTCCGAAGGTACAATCTCTTGATGATCTTTACAATTGTGCATCACCTATCTTTGATAAAAGTTGTTAGTTTTCACTATCCTTGGTCGAGCCAAAGTGTTTCTCGGAAAGAGTGGAGTATAAGGTATGTGTGGATGCTATGAAAGAGGAATTAAGTGCATTAGAAAAGCATAACACTTGTCAAATTTGAACTTTTTATTCCTATTGAATGAATTCATTTGAGTCTTTTGCAAATTGTGGAAGTTTTGTTATAGCCTGATTAACCAACAAAGATAACCTGGCGAGAATATTTGTTATGGTGAGTTAGAATTTCATATGAGGGACCATTTTTTTTGGATGGAAAAGAACATCATTAGATCCGACATCTTCAAGATACCGGATTTAGGGAAATATATCAGGACTTTTTATGCTTATGGTAATAGCCCTAGTTCTGCACAACCTATTGACAGACACTTCACATCTCCATATCATTATTTGTCATACCCAACAAATATTTATATTCATTCGAATACTCATTTTTAGTAGTGTGGATATTTAGTTTATCAAAGTAGATATATATTATTATTATTATATTATTATTATTATTAATTATTTTGGTTAAGATTACAAAAAAAGTTGGGGAAAATTCATAAGAATAGACAAGTTGATCAAACATATTAGGAGAATATATGTTGAATTTGTCACTTTGTAAAATAGGCAATCCATAAAGAACCAATCAGATATAGACATGTCATGAGAGAGAGGAGAGATGAAGAAAAAGAGAAATGGGTAAAAAGATAATTTGTCCCTTATGTGTAATTGCACATGATCAAACTAACTCTAGAACTTAACTGACTTAGGTCAAAAGGACACTAGCTGTAATTATGTGCAAACGTAAAGGACAGCCACTATAATTTTTAAAGTTAAAGGATAGTGCTTGCATAAACTTTAAAACATAAAGGACAAAAGTGCAATTTTCTCTTATTATTACTATATGGATTTGTAATTATTTCTAATAGTTAATATTAGTAAGGGGTGACTGATCTATATGACTGGAGGTATTAAAAAACGACATATAGTGACATTAAAAAATTATATGATATGCATGAATAGGTACACGACTTTCCTCAGATGTTTGGTAATAATAATTGCATATGTTAGTTGTGGGAAAATTGTCCTACAGCTTGGCAAGGAGATTTTGATTTTGATATAACATGTTTTCTTTGGTTTTCTGGATCAAACAATCACATCAACATTTTCAGCAATCAAATGTTTCAGACAACATTATGCACAGAGTTGCAACCCCATCCTCATTTTATGCATAGACGGAACTAAGTTATAGGGTATTTTCTTCGCGGTGGTACTTATCCGGAGTACGTCGTTCTTGCCAAATCCTTTACATGCCCGCAAGACGACAAACACAAGAACTTAATAAAAAAAGGATATTGAATGGGTATTTGGTATACTAAAGCAACATTAGCATATCATGCGTAATCCGGAATGTATGAAGCATAAGATAAAATAAAGGATTTGATGTACGCGTGCATTATCTTGCATAATGTGATATTGAAAGACAAATGTCTCGCCATTTGCCAAGACTATCAAGAGGTTGTTGAGCTAGTTGTGGTGCTTAGTAACGGACAAAAAGAAGTGATCCGTCATCTTGGATTTAGTGGAACATCGTGAGATCCATCATCGTACAGAAGACGACCACAATGAGTAGTTTTATTTTTCTAATGTTTTAGAAATATTGTAACATCTAAACTTTTTTTTCTTATTTATCTAAACCATTAGAATATTAAAATTAATATTTTGTTAAATATATAAATATGATTTAAGTTAAAAAAATTAATAAAAATGATTGGTAAATAATACAAAATGTCTTATATTCACATGACCATTAAGACCATTAAGTACATCCTTCCATATATGTGAGTGTGCTTCTCTATAGAGCTTACGTGACATTTGAGAAGTTGCTTAGATCATGTGTGTAGTGATTATGTGGTTGATCAAACTACATACACTACACAACCCCCTTCTCATGTGAAATGCAAAGTTGGGCTCCCCTTTTGGTTTAAACCACGAGCTTAGGAGAGAGAGGTTGGTTGAAGTTTGTCTTCATCAATAAATTACTTTATTATATTTATTTCAATTCCAATCGACTAATTTCACATGTCTCGCCATTACTTCATGTTATCTAATTTTTAGACCTTTATGACATGGACGTCACATGACAAAAAAAGACTAAACCACTTAAGTGATCCCTAAACATAGTGTTAGTGGGAAACACTTTTCACTTAGATTTACATGATTATGAAGATTCATATGATTACATGATGGTCTAGAAGTAAAAAGAGGGAAAGATTTAACTCATTATTAATGAGTCAATAGGCTGGTGTAGAGGTGTACAAAACGGTTTTTTTGAAAACCGATTTCGGTTAAAAACCGAACCGGTTTTTTTTTTGCTGAACAAGAAACCGGTTACTGAGAAACCGGTTATGGTTATAAACCGGTTTTTTTATTCGAAAACTATAACTGGTTCTAACCGGTTAAACGGTTAGTAATCGGTTTACAAAAAAACCGGTTTTTTTAATTGAATAAATAACCGGTTGAAAAAAACCGGTTGAAAAAAACCGGTAAAAAAACCGGTTCTGCAGTTTTTTTTTCACAGAATGCATTTTTTGTGTTTTCCTGCACTTTTGAGGTTGAAATACTGTTTTTTATATGTAATATTAAGAATTAAAATATAAAACGGTTAAAATATAATAATACGATTAAGTCTTTGAACTAACGCTTACATAACAATGAAAATATGAACGCTAAACGTTACAAAAGAAATACGTAAAGTTAAAATATTAATCCGCAAGAACGTCCACTAATATATTTTTTTTGGTTGGACTATAATATATCTTGATGAGCCTGGTTTAGTCTTCTTCAGCCTGAACCCGAACTCGAACTATTGCGTAGAAATTCATCTAGTTCGGCTTCTTCCTCGGTCATTGGGGTTGTTAATTCGGCTACAACCTCGATCTCATACACTTCGCCTTCGTAATCTAATTCTCCCTCGAGTGAGCGTATGTGTTGACATCTCTCCGCCGCATCCAAGTAGTCTTTCAAGCAAATTGACATCTCAACCGCCTTTGGTGTTAGCTTTGTCCTCCGTATAGAAATCACCCTACCACTTATAGAAAAAACACTTTCCGAAGCTACGGTTGAAGCTTGGACCGTTAGTAAATCTCGGGCCATTGTGGCTAGGTTCGGAAATTGATCTTCCTTTCCTTTCCACCAACCCAACAAATCAAAATTTTTAAATTCTTGTGAAGTCATTGTTTGTAAAAAGTTCGACCCACCATACCGACCGAGTTTGCTACCACTAGTATTACCACGTTGCATTTGACTCGACTCATCTAACAATTGTTATAAACATACAAATCTTCATCCTCGATACTTGATGAACCTTCGCCGAAAGCGGCATTTCTCATTGAATCGTGAATGTGTGACGAGGTTTGACCATATTTTGTTACATAAACATCAAACATTTTTTAAAGTTGTTCGTTAAAACGAATTTTTACGGCTTCACCAAGGTTTGGTTCGTCATCGGTGTTTAAATCCAACTCGTTTGTAATTTTTAAAATCAAAGACCCGGTTCCAAAAACATTAAAGCAAGGGTTTAAAGTTGCGGCACAAGTGAAAACCGCGGGTAGTTCTTTAAAACATTTTCTTAGTTTTTCCTTCATCGTAGCTACCATATCACAATATGGTCTACCCCTCCCCGACAACTCGTTTAATTTCCTACACATTTTAAACAACTTGTGAAGTACCAATGAACTAGTTGGATAGTAAACTCCCGATAAAGTCTTTTTTGACGTTTTGAAAACTTGAAGCAATTGTGTAACCGTTTCAATAAGACCCCAATTCGATTGGTGGTAAGACGAAACCTTTCCACGACTCAACAAAAGTTATGAAATGATATTAAACTTTCCTTTTGCAAAATTGCATTTTCAAACATGATGCAAGTCGAGTTCCATCGATGAGCGACGTCCCAATTGGGTCCTAAGCATAATTGACCCGTTTCCTACACATTTTAATATATTTTGAATGTCTATGCGTGTGACCATATATATGACGTAAAATTTTTTTGAAAGCTTCTTTTTGAGTTTCAATAACCTTCAAGCCATCTTGAACGGCTAAATTTATGATATGTGCGACACATCGACTATGAAAAAAAATACCCTCACAAATTGGATTATACTTTAATCTTAAATGTGTTACCGAAAGCGTATTGTTTGAGGCGTTATCAAAAGCTATTGAAAAAATCTTGTTTTCCAATTTGTACGTTTTAATGCATTTGTCGATTGCTTTATATATAGATTCACCGATGTGGGGGTAATCAAATAGTTTAAACAAAATCGTGCGTTTCATCATTTGCCACGTCGCCGGTTCAATCCAATGGGCGGTGACACAAATATACGAGTCGGGTGAACCGTGCAATGCGGACCAAACGTCGCTAGTCAAGTTAACACCGGTTTCTAATTTTTCAAAATAAGAGATTAATTCTTGTTTAGCATTTTTCCACAATCTTAAACAATCTCTCCTAAGAGTAGCACGACTTACATGGGTATATCGTGGTTGGAGAGTTCTTTGAACCATCTTTGTGTAGCGTTGGTTGTCGAAATGGTTGAACGGCAAAGTTTCCTGGATTACAAACTTCGCCATTTCCACTCTAGTCATATCCAAATTGTACGTGAACAAGCTAGCGCCTTCACTCCCCATTGAAGCTTGACCACTAGTGTGTTGTCGTTTCAACGACTTGCAAAATGGTTTTTCAACGTGTTGTCTCAAGGTGGTGTTTGCCCCTACAGCGTAAAAACCATTACAATGATGACAACGTGCTTTTTTCGTCCCGTTCGCCATCTCGCACAAATCGAAATGTGACCAAACTTTAGGGTTGCGCTTCGTTGGAAGTACACGAACAACCGTTTCGGTTGTAGACTCGCCAACATTGACCGAATCATGAGCACTAGAGCTTGCCATGCTTTTTGTAAGAGTTACCGAACAAGAAAGTGACCGTAAGTGAGCGTTTTTAAGAGATTTAGGAGATTAGAGAATGGTGTGATTGAACCAAAACACCCACCATCCTTTTATACTACTTTGGAGCTGCATTTTAGGCCCAAAAAAAAAAACGGCTACTTTGAGGTCCTAACGGTCATATGACCGTTTTTCTGATCTGGGCACAAATAACCGGTTTTAACCGGTTTTTTATTATCCGTTACCGGTTAACCGGTTTTCATAACCGGTTTTTTAATAAACGTAACCGGTAAACGGTTTTTTATCGTAACCGATTTTTGTTACCAGTTTTTTTTTCGGTTTTACCTTTAACCAGTTTTACAACCGGTTTTTTTTTATAACCGGTTTCTAAACCGAACCGGCAACCAAATTATGCAACCGATTAATAACCGGTCAAACCAGTTAGTAACCGAACCGGTTACAAAAAACCATTTTAAAAAACCGGTTTCGGTTTTTTACGGTTTCAGTTGCGTAATCAGTTTTTTTGTACACCTCTAGGCTGGTGGATGTAGAGGAGGGTAGTTCTTTGGGGATGATCCGTCATTTAGACGGCCACATCGTTGGGAGTGGGGATGAGCCATAAGAGATGGGCCAAGGGTGTGGTGATGAGCCCCTTTATGTATGTATGTATTGTATGTATGTATGTATGTGTTTGTGTGTTTTGATAAGGAAGAGAGGGACGTTGCGAGCAACTTTGGGAGGACGAAGACGACGGGGATGGGCCCTAAGAAGGCGGTGTAGCCGGCCTAGGACTACCCTTAACGGCCGGAGAATCAATCCCACACCCACCAGCGTTACCTAACTTTATTTATTGTTTTGCATATGAATCCATGCATTTTAATGCATTAAACATCAACTAAACGAAGGTAGCCAAAACCAACGGTTATTTATTGGACCAATTTTAATGAATTAAGTAACTTTTATTGAACCAATAAACACTTTAAACAATTTTTTTTAAAGGCCAACTAAAGTTTCATTTCATCAAAATATGGAGAGGCTAATAGCATGTTAACCAGATCATACAACCAATAGTGTTGGTATTTTGCCAACTTTAATGCATTAAGGCTACTTGGTGTGGGTGATGGCCTCTCTCCAGGATGACCCGCCACGTCAGTAAACGCGTCAGAGACCTTGGAGGACGCCCCTCTAGGGATGGAAGCTTAGAAATGGGTGATGACTCGCCATGTCAGCAAACGTGTCAGAGACCTTAAGGGACTTTCAAGTTATAGAGAGAAAAAGAGTTTCTCCGGCAAGAACCTTGTGGCCGGTTTTTGCTTCTCCGGTAAGGCCCTTGCGACCGCTATCGCCATCGTTCGTTCTCTCCACCGCCATCGTCACCGCCACGGCAAGAACCTGCTTTCTTATCCTTCGTTCTCTCTCACCCTCTCCTTCACACACATACCCGCCCCTCCACCGCCATCGTCACGCCACGGCACCTCCACATGCCACCGCCACATCCTCCATGGCATCAATAACACCATCTATCATTCTCTTTTTATCTCTCTACACGTTTGTACCAGGTAAACCCTAGATCCGGCTGTCAAGCTAGGTTTCTGGCAAACCTCCGGCGATCCGATCTGACCTTGCATGTCTTATTTTGATGCGGATCGGCTATATTAAATTAAACAATTCGCCCCGTCCCCAACGTCCGCATGGGGACTCCCGCGACGCTGACGCGCCGTGTTGGGGGGCTTCGTCGGCCAAAGCCGGGCCTGTACGGCCCCACACCGAGTGTCCTAAATACTTTTAACTAACCGGCCAGTTCTCCATCTTGGTGGGACACTAGTCCTTTGCTATGACATTTGATTGAACAACTTTCTAATTTTGGTGAGATACTTTTTTAGATTGAACTACTTTCCAATTTTGGTAAGATACTTTTTTAGATTAAACCACTAGTCCTTTGCTTTGTTAGTGTTTGTACTGGGCCGATATTAATGCATTAATTACATTTGATTAAACCACTTTTCAATTTCGGGTCACACTACGTCTAAATCCTAGGTTTAGCCTAAGCTATTTCTTTGTACTCGGTCCATTTCCAATCTTTAGCTCTACTTCCTAAGTTATCTCATAATAGTTCAGAATTATTCCGTAAAAAATAAATTATACCAAAAAATATACCTTTTTGGGATTCCGTAGGTAATTCATCTTTCTATTCTTCGAATTCTAGTCCAACCTCTTCATCGTCCTCATCCAAGTCATTGTCGTCTTGCCCCCTTGATCGATACATTATTTTGATATATGTCTGAAAGCTTCTTCACTAGCACTTTGAAATCCAGGTGGCGTAGAATTTCAATAAATGGATTAAATTGGAGTTAGGGGGTCTAGTTTGTTTGGTTCAGCTACTCGAACCATTTTTTTTACGTTTATCCATTACTAGATAGAAAATATGGGTAGATAGAAAGTATAGGGTTAGTGAAGCTGATTGTAATGAAAATAATTAAAATGTGTATGGTTTAATCAAGAGTATTTTTTTTATATTCAACCCCCCCCCCCCCCCCCCTAACCCGAGAATAAATGGTTTGTGGTTTGCGGCCCTTGTGGGAATTCGATCTAAAGCCGCCCTCCATCCAAATATATTGACCTTGACACCCTGTTATTCCAATTGAACTTGTATCCTTTAGAGCTAGCCACATTTGAAGATAGTAATTTGCATAACTGATGCACGGAAAATACCTCATCCTGGTTTCCTAGCACATACTCATCCGTGTTTTGGTTGTCTTACAACTTGTTGATAGAAATTACATTTGGTTGTATCCTTTTAAGTGCATTAATTACTCCACAATTAAGTTTGAGTTCACTCAATAATAATGTTTTAAAAATTGTTCTCTTTTGAACCACCATTTGCTAAGGGTAAAGGGTATCCTTGCCCTCCATGCCACTTTTATTGTAACATCTCTTTCATCCATGTCAACGCCACATCAAATTGCACAAATTTCTTACACAACTTGACAAATGAGATTAAATGTATTTGCTCTTGTTGCCACAACCATTTTAACTAAAACATAACATTATAACATTAATTAAAAAACTAGTACACTCATTAAACAAATCGAATGATACTAAAAGTCAAATCACCGCCAACGCGCTGATGACTTGGTGCAAGTTTTTGTCTTAGAAGTCTTAGACCTTTTATGCAGAATTTTGCAACTCATAACTCATTGGTTCAACTCGATGGCATTTTTGTTCATCTCTTAGAACTTGCCAAATTCTAATGTGGGTAAAGGCCTTCTTTTGTACCAACCCCCCCCCCCCCCCCTACGGGTGGTCCATTGGACAACCCTCAAGTATTTTTAAACAATCAATATTCCGCACTTAATTAGGTTAATTATTATGATTTGATAACTACGGTGTATATGGCTTTGCAGGTACCGAAGAGCATAAACAAGTGATTTTAACGTGCTTTGATAGAAACTTGCACTTGACCAAGAGAAGATGAAGACATAGAAAGTTGATAAAAGAACAAAAATGGAAACTGTAGCTTACGGTGGTGTCTGATCCTTCTATACACCGTAAGCCAGTCTCTTGGGGCCGTAAGGAAATTCTGACCACCGTAGCTTATGGTGGTCAGCAACGAGAAAAATGTAACTGCCCATTTTAATTCGGTTTTCAAGAGTCTTTTCACATGCCAATCATTGGGAACGAGTAGCAGAGCTTGAGAGGCGATTTTAGGGTCTTATTATTGTTTCTAAATATTTCTACAACATTGTTTTGGTGATTTGATTCATATGAACAATCTTAGTGGAGTGATGATGAATTGCAAGAACATGAGAGGCTAAATCTCCTTGTGATCATCTTGAGTGGAATGTTTGTTGGCAAATTGTGTTTCAATTTATGATTTCTAGAATAATTGCTACTTTTTGGTTGTTATGGTGTTGAATGATTGTTTGTTAATTGTTGATTGATATTTTTATTCATTGCCTTATTCGTACGTTCTTGGTGTTATTGACAATCGAGATATCACGGGGAGGTTTACGGGTTGGATATTAATTAATTGGTCATCGGGTAACGACCTTGCATTGTAGTAATCCGAGTACTTGGTTCCCTTTTATCACAAACAATTAATCAAACATGAGTCATGTCTATGTGACTCTTTCTAGTTGAATTGAAACACATGCGTTCTTGAACCGGAAACTTAAGATGGTCACTTCCTTATTAATCTGTTAATAAAATCAATTTTTGAATTATTAGTAATTAAAATCTAAAACCACAAAACCAAATTCTTGGATTAAATTTCTTGCAAATTAGGTAATTAGTTAAAGTAGCACAACGTTTTTTATAGCACCAGTTCCACAATTCCTTGTCTTCGATACTCACTTACGCTAGCTAGTAGCAGTATCGGGATTAAATTTGCGTGAGACAACGACTTCACGTCAAATTTTGGCGCCGTTGCCGGGGAGTTGTGCGCAACGTGTGTTATTTTGTGTTAGTATAGTTTGTTATTTTTCCGTGTTACGCTGGTTGTGCTAGTATGCAGGTTTTTACAGGTGTATGCATACTAGAGGCTCTAACAAGCTATCACCATTGGTATTAGATCCGGAGATTGAACGAACCTTACGACGCAATAGGGTTTGTTACGAGAAAACAAGATTATTGGGTCACCAACTACACCTACTACACCAATAACACCACTCAACATCATGGAGTTATTACCTACTACCACAAGCCAAACGACACCATCTACACCTCCACCAATTACTACCACCAATCCACCCTCAACATATGAAGTCAACCCTCCCAATACCACATTACTGGTTCAACCATTTTCATCCTTTTTTCCCAACCTCCGGTCAATCATCATCAACTCAACCACCATTGCCAAGTCAAACTTTACCAAGTTCAACCGTTATCCATAACTCCTCTACATTTCAACCACCAACCCAACCTGGTTTCCATAATCTTTCCTCACAGTTTGTGTAAACATCGGGTGTAGGAGGAGATGGGTATGAAGATGGTTATGAAGAAGAATTCAGAAGGTTTGAAGATGAAGGTTATTATTATGGGGTGATGGAGATAACTTGGGACCACAAGGGGGAATGGGTTACCCACAAAGGCAACCAGTGGAACACGTACAAGAGATGCTTAGGCAACCTACAGGGGTGCAACAAGTTCGTCCTCAAGGATCACCGTTCCACCAACCAATGCTTTTACAACAAGTCCAATGTCAACACCAACAACCTAAATTTCAAAGACCGTTGCATCAACCCCAACATCAACAACACTTCGTACCTCAAGTGTTAAGACAGGGTTACGCGGGTCGACCAAGAGTACCTTTAGGTGTTCCGCGAAGACATCATCGAGAGGTAGTGCGGGGGTTGAAGCACATTTTCGTCCGGTTATTACTAACAATCCTTCTCCGGTAGTGATACCACAACGCCCGGATGGGAGAACATTTGAGGTTAGGACGACCGCATTACAAAGCTTGCCAAAGTACAAGGGTCTAGCGGCGGAGGAACCGTACTTCCATTTGGAAACATATGATTCCATTTGCAATACAATTAGGGGGCAAGGTTTTTCCGCAGATGATGTAAAATTGGTATTGTTTCAGTTTTCATTGGAAGATAAGGCAAAGCAGTGGTTCCACACTCTATCATCCGCATCGATTTATACTTGGTCCGATATGCAACAAAGGTTTCTTGAAGAATTTTTACGGCCCAAAAAACAAATGAAGCAAGGCGGAGCTTACGTAGTTTCCAACAACAACAGGGTGAAATATTTCAGAGGCATTTGAAAGATTCAACATGATGTTGAAGAATTGCCCTCACCACGCATAGCATTGTGGGAGTTGTGAATGCGTTCCACGAAAGGTTGAGCTCAGAGGATGCTCGTGACTTGATGTCCATTACTAATGGTACTTTTGGTACAAATTTTGAGCAAGATGATTGGGCATTTTTGGAGCAAACGGCGTTCACTTCTAAGAGAAAAGCTCAAGCTTCAAGAAGGGCAAGGCATGTTATTACAAGACCTCAAGTATATGCGGTAGATGATGGAGGGGTACAAGCAACGAATCAGGTATATGATGTTTGTACTAGTTGTAATGAATTGGGTCATGCGGCGGATGTGTTTTGGTGGGTGTGCTTGAAGGTCAAGTAGAAGAGGTAAATGCAATTCAATGGGGTGGTCATAATTTCAACATTAACTCGAACACATACCACCCCGGATTAAGTAATCATCCCAATTTTCGTTATGGGAACCCGACGAATCAAGCCAATCCAAATTTCCAAAGAGCTCAACAAAATTTTGTTCCACACCAACAATTCAATCAAGGTCAAACTTCATCAAGCGGTAACGAGGTTATAGATATGCTCCGGATGATGCAACAAGATATGCAAAGGAAATATCAATTGGATAACGCTTGGGCACAAAAGGATGAGATTCAGGACAAAGCCATTCAATCATTAACCACACACAGATGGGACAACTAGCTAGTGAGGTAGCAGCTTTGAAACAACAGAATATGAAACTTCCCAGTGATACGCAAACTAACTCGAAGAACACAAAGAACATACAGATCAGCGGGGTAAGTTTTATTCCTAAAAATGATAAATGTTTAACTACTTCTGTTGTTCATGTGATTGCAGGTGTGAATGAAACAAGTGTTGAGAGAAGTGGAAGTGATGCAGAGGAACCAGTTATCCCGATTCAAGTTGGGAAGTTCAAGATACACAAAGCATTGTTGGATTACGGAGCAGGGATGAACGTTCTACTGGGTAGCCTGAATGAGGAGTACGACTTTGGTCTGTTACACGAGATTCATAGCATGGCAATGTTCGCAGATGCGAGTTGGAAGCAACCTCGAGGGGTTGTGAAAGACGTAGTGATACAATTGGGCGAGTTTTACTACTCGGTGGATTTTATGGTAATCGACTATGCACCATTGAAGACTTACGAGCAACCACAGGTAGTGTTGGGTCGTCCGTTTTTGTATACGGTAAACGCTCAAATCGATTGCAGAAATGGAATGGTCACCATGAACTACGAGAATCCGTAAGTTGTACTTTAATGTGTTATCAAAATCCATTTATTACGATCTTGTTAATGACTTGAGTCACACAGTTGCTACTAACAAACATGTTTCAAGTGTTAGCTCAGTCAGGTCAACTGCAGGTGGTATTGATGGGTATAGGTCTGAGTTGAAGAACGGTGAAAATCAGGCAAGGAAGAAGACGAGTGTGAGCAGGAGAGCGGGCAAAGGAAAACCACAAGATGATGGGATTAGATGGGGTGATGGAGTTGAATTTGACCCCAATTGGCGTGAAACTGCAAACTTTCCAAGAAATTGGATGGAATATGGAGAGAAGAGGGAAAGCAATGGTTCATTTGAACCACCTTGAGTATGTTAGGTGGTGTTGTTCTTTCCTTGTATATTATTGTAGACATTATTGTGTTTTGTTTCATTTATGGTTGGGAGGAAAGGGGGTGTATTTTAATTGGTATTCACGTTATGGGTTGGTGGTATATTGGTGGTGTTTTTATGTGTTTCATAAAAAAAGAAATTTGAGTTTTTAAATTAAAGGTGATATTGGAAGTAATTTGAGTGATCATTCCTTCAAAACCATACATTGGGGACAATGTATCCCAAGTGTGGAGATGGGGGAAATTTTTGGGATTTTGAAAAATTTTTGTGAACCGAACTAAACAGTTGCCAAAGTTTGAATGTACTACCATATTATGCATGACACATCGGTATCCAATTCTATTCCTTTCTTTCTTGGTGAGGATTGAGCCACATAGATGTACTTTAGAGATTAAATGCTTTTTGGTTGAGTGGCGGTGTGTACATTATGTTAATAGAACTTGGATAATAGATGCTTGTCAAAACCTAAGTTTACATGCTTGTGAATAAGATAAGGGCATTTAGGTAGCCTCGTCTGGATGTGTGTTGAGTGTGGGTTCGAGGGGTTGGACCTCATAAGTTACATATATGATCTTGGTAGTGAGCGGGACGGGGGTTTGGACATTAGTAGCCCAATTTGAGCTTTTAACCATTCAATTGTCACCCAAGCCTATGTCCTACAAAATTCTACATTTTAATCGACACGGTTTAGATAGTTTGATATTGTTATGATTGTATTTTTTTCTTTTAATAGTTGTAATGCGATAGTTGCTATCTTGATGCAATATTGTCTTGCTAAAAAAAAGAAAAAGAAAAAGGAAGAAGAAAATAAAAATGAAAAAAAAGAGAAGAAGAAGAAGTTAGTTGTACAAATAGAGTTGGTTATTTGTGTTGGTTGTAATAATAAATCGGGTCGATTAAGAAAGCTACATGCATATATCCTACCAATTCTCACCTACACATAGCCCTGTTACAATCCAAAAGTCCTTTTGATTTGTAAGCATGTTAGGCAGTTTGTAGGTGGAGACTTGATTATTATCCAAGCTTATTGTCGCACAATCACGCACTTGCATTGAGTGATCTAGCATAATCTTGCTAGTATATTTTTGTCACCGAGAGGAGAGTTATTGTGAGGGGTGTGTTATGTAGTATGATGGTAAATTGACAATTGTATGACATGCTTATGTTTGGTTTATATTGCGATCACTTTTAAGCTTAAAAACGTTTTTGATGTGTTGCTTGGGACAAGCAACGTTTAAGTGTGGCGATGTGACGGGTGGTCCATTGGACAACCCTCAAGTGTTTTAAAACAATCAATATTCCGCACTTAATTAGGTTAATTATTATGATTTGATAACTACGGTGTATATGGTTTTGCAGGTACCGAAGAGCATAAACAAGTGATTTTAACGTGCTTTGATAGAAACTTGCACTTGACCAAGAGAAGATGAAGACATGGAAAGTTGATAAAAGAACAAAAATGGAAAAACTGTTACGGTGGTGTCGGATCCTTCTATGCACCGTAAGCCAGTCTCTTGGGGCCGTAAGGAAATTCTGACCACCGTAGCTTATAGTGACCACCGTAACTTACGGTGGTCAGCAACGAGAAAAGTGTAACTGCCCATTTTAACTCGGTTTCAAGAGTCTTTTCACATGCCAATCATTGGGAACGAATAGCAGAGCTTGAGAGGCGATTTTAGGGTCTTATTATTGTTTCTAAACATTTCTACAACATTGTTTTGGTGATTTGATTCATATGAACAATCTAAGTGGAGTGATGATGAATTGCAAGAACATGAGAGGCTAAATCTCCTTGTGATCATCTTGAGTGGAATGTTTGTTGGCAAATTGTGTTTCAATTTATGATTTCTAGAATAATTGCTACTTTTTGGTTGTTATGGTGTTGAATGATTGTTTGTTAATTGTTGATTGATATTTTTATTCATTGCCTTATTCGTATGTTCTTGGTGTCATTGACAATCGAGATATCACAGGGAGGTTTACGGGTTGGATATTAATCAATTGGTCATCGGGTAACGACCCGCATTGTAGTAATCCGAGTACTTGGTTCCCTTTTATCACAAACAATTAATCAAACATGAGTCATGTCTATGTGACTCTTTCTAGTTGAATTGAAACACATGCGTTCTTGAACCGGAAACTTAAGATGGTCACTTCCTTATTAATCTGTTAAAAAATCAATTTTTGAATATTAGTAATTAAAATCTAAAACCACAAAACCAAATTCTTGGATTAAATTTTTGCAAATTAGGTAATTAGTTAAAGTAGCACAACGTTTTTGATAGCACCAGTTCCACAATTCCTTGTGTTCGATACTCACTTACCGCTAGCTAGTAGCAGTATTGGGATTAAATTTGCGTGAGACAACGACTTCACGTCACCCCTCGTTTGCCTTTTCTACCTTTTTCTTGCAACAATTCAATATATCTTTTTGCGATTCAGTAGGCAATTCATCTTTCTCTTCTACGAATTCTAGTTCAACCTCTTCATTGTCCTGATGTCATTGTCGTCTTGCCCCCTTGCTCGATACAATGTTTTGATATATGTCGAAAGCTTCTTCACTTGCACTTTGAAATCCAGGTGGTGTAGGATTTCAATCGATGGGTTGAATTGGAGTTAGGGGGGTGTCAGTTTGTTTGGTTCATTCAACTAGTTGAACCGGTTTTTTTTACGTTTATCCATTAATAGATAGAAAATATTGGAGTATTGAAGATAGATTGTATTCCGACGGCCAGAGGAGGAGCAAGGCCTTGAGCCTCCATGCCGCATGCCATTGCCACTCTCCATGTTATGTTATTCATTTGCCCTGCTTGCCGACTACTTCCGCGACTTGATTGCTAAAAGGGTGCCATGTACCCTAAGGGAACTAAAATGGGTTCTGTACATGAGTACACCGCGTAGAAAATATTTCATATCTATAACCTAATACCAACCAAAATGAAAGGATTAAAAATCAAACTAAGGACAAGTTATTTCTTATGGAATAGCCTCTTTTCTCTTCTTCTTTTCCATAGGGCCATGGATTCATGGATACCATCTTTACAAATTATATGGGCCTCTCTGATTTCACAGCCTAGGATTCCTTTTGCAACCTTCCCAGCTTCACGTTTGTTGTTGCTGCATGTTTTAATATAACAAAATAATAATTTAGTTCTACAAAATTAATAAAGCTAACCAGAATTAAATAATTTAGCTTTAAAGTTATCATTACAATTACTTTCAAGTCACTCGAATAAATAATTATGACTTGAACTAATTTTATTGCAACACCGACATTTGATTTGTTTTCAATTTTTGTCGGTCTGATTATCAATCATAATATATTTTTCTCTTTTGGAGTAATCTACAAAAATCCTTATGTCCTCAAACTTACAGTTTCCAGCCTAATGTTTAATTGCTAAACCTTCAGTTTATTTTTGTTGCTTCAATCTTTTAACATAACCAATAATATTTGTTCTTCATAATTCCCTAAGCATAACCAGATTAAATAAATTGCTTTGGTTGATCATTAAGAATTAACTAATAAGTAAATCGATATAATATAATTATGATTGAACCCAATAAGCAACAACATTATGTTGTTTTCAACTTTTCTGGTCTGAATACTAATAATTTTGTCTCTTTTGTTATTTTTTTTTGATGATCATTGTTACCACTACTCTATTTTATATTAATTATTGTAAACTATTTTTTTGCACAGGCTTGAGACTGAGACCTCCCTCTACGAGACACGCGTCTCTACTGCGTTTGATTATATCGTTTAGCACGTTTTCTCTCTACACTTATAAAATATAAAAAAACAAGTTAAAGGATTATGTTATATATAAAATCAATGCATTTTACTAATTAGTTAATATTTAAGAAGGTTTACTTAGAATGTATCAAGAAATTATTAGATTTATAAAAATTAATCGGATAAAAGGTGTTGTCCAATTGAATAGTTATTAGTTTATAAATCACTTATATGTGTTAATAATTGGTTTATTGTAAGTTTATATTTGTAAATCTTGAAATTCTAAGCAAATTAATTTTATTTCTAGGGATGGTGTCAAACATAGACTATAGGGTGTGGTTCCCCATTACCCTTCTTCCCTCAAGTCCACCTTAGCGTCATATCACAGATGCGCTGAATACCATAAAAACTAACCTAATCTATACCTCCTAGTTTTAAATTTATAAACTAAGACTCTCTAAATGCTAGACCACTGACATGTAAGTGTATCTATCGTACGTAGTTAGCCTAAATAAGTCCGAGTATCGAACCCACGAGACACTAGCGACGCTTGAATACACTCTGACTCAACTAATTACTATATTTGGATTTTTGAGGGTTTTAATTAACTAATATCGCAAATTAACTAAGGGTTTAAACTATCAAGACCCAAGCTGAAGGCTACTAAGATGAAATTAAGGATGATAGGAAAGTAGGTTACCTAGGCAAGAATCCTTAGACTTATGAATAAAATCCTAACCTTGGTTTCGAATGAAGACTCTGTCTAACCCGATAAACCCCCGGAAGGTAAATCGAACCCAACAGTATGACAAGTGAAGAAGTGCTAAGATGGACTGACTCAAGTTATCGACCACCAAGTCCCACAACTATCGATGTAAAGTAATTATGTACTAAAACCCTCAAATAATGAAGCTGAAATAACTAACAACCTCAAAACCCTAGGAAACTATAGATGCGAATAAACCGGTGAACCCGAGTTATCGGCTACTCAAACTGCCTAACAATGCCAACTAATAACCTAGCAATTCTAGATTAGATTTCTCATCTCTAGAAGAGATTGCATGTTTTAATCAATAGGTTTTAATAAATATTAAACTTGAGTTAGATTTCTCACTTTCAAGCCTAGTCTGTTAGATTAACAACCTAGACTAACTTTGGGCTCTAAAGTATCTTTCTAAGTTTCTAGAGCAATGAAATCAACAAATATATTATAAAACCAATCAATACCAAGACACAACTATTTAAAATCGGTTTTCAAAATTATAACATGTAAATCAACACATTCATTCAAAACTACAGGATAGTCATTCAAACGATTTGTCTAGTTCATCAATCCTAAGCAACCATAAAAAGTTTAGCCGCTCTTAATTAAGAACAAAACAAAAACACAAATAAAAATACGGTTGATTGTAAAGAACAAAAATAAATAAGCTACTAGTCTGCTAGCTTAAAATAATTGACATGTGTGTTTGTTTGCTTAATTAAATCACGTGCTTGATAGCTTGGTAATATAATTCCTCATGATGTTGACTTTCTTGACCAGCTTGCTTGGTTGCTTATTCTTTTCTTTTGATGACTCCAGCCGTGATTTGTTTCACAAACAAGCTAGCTTGCTTGCTTCACAACTTTGTGTATTTTCTTTCTCTTTTTTTTTTCTTTTTTGTTCCTAGACGCCTCCCCCTTTTTTCTTCACAATATTTTTTTAATGAACCTACATCCTATATATAACCCAAAACCCACCATCTTTCTTTTGCAAACCAATTTGGATTTAATTATCGGCCCAATAGTATTAGTAATAAAGCTCCAGCCCACATGATCCACTCAGTCTTTTGTATCTCATAACTCCAAATAAATATATGCATCAACTTGTCTTTAATTCCCTTCTTGCGTTAACAACCTTTTGTTCAGCAACTAGTTGGATGCCATGCCTGTGATGCAAGACGTTAAGTCGAATATTTCTTAACCAATTAAAACATAATATTTAGGATATGCTATTTTGACTAATACAAATTATAAGCTATCTAAAACTTTATTTTTAGATATGATTGCAAATGTAAAAGCCAAGCAACAAGGTAAATCTAAAACTTTTCTCTTGTACCCCTAAACTTTAAGTTACATTTTACAAAGGGTCTTGGCATAAAACATTTTTGCTCAGGGTGAACCCATACAAATCAACAGTAACTCAAACGAAACATTCACCCGCTTGATGTGCAAGAGTCAAGAAAATGCAGATAAAGAAAATGTTTTAGAAAATCAAGCAATATATGTTGCAACATCTATTGAGCCCACTGCCCCTGTTGACCATAGTGCATAACCCAACATTGTGAAACACACACCAGCAATTTCAATAAAAACCACTTCTATTCGACAGCCTAAATCCAAAAGAAAAACAAAAAAGAAGGTGTCTCTTTAGGTTGAGATGCCAAAGATCATTGTTGTAACACAAAAACAGCAAACATCTGTTGTTACTTCCTCACAACATATGCACACATCTCCACGTAGCCATACTTCTCACATATTCTCATAAAAGGATAGTGTTGTAAGCAAATAGGATCAAAGTCAAGAGTATGATGATTCATTTGAACATTTCTTCTCAAGACCCTCTCTAGGGCTACTTCTCTTTTCACTCCACCATCCATAAAAAACAATACCACCAACACTTCAATCATTACTTGATGCAATTGACAACCCTAACTTGTGCAATCCTAGTTCCTCTCAACAACATATCACTGAGAGTATGCCACAACAAGTGACTAGGGCAAGTTCAGGAATCATTGCTAGCCCATAAGCTGTTGAAGATACACCTCTTGTGTCTCAAGAGACACTTGTAGGTTTTTTAAGTAAGGCAGCTACTACAACTGTTGAGACAACAGTCTCACAGTTGGGTAATGCTTACATAGCTAAGACCTCCTTAATGTAAACAACTGTTGAATCAATAATAGTTCATTCACAAACAGTTGGAAGTCCCACTATGAAGAAAAAGTGGGGCACTTGGTTCAAAATCAAGTACAACCACCTCTTGTGTAAATTTAGATGATATTATTAATTTAGGTGACGAGTTAAGATACAAGGATTGGCGGATAGAGCATCCAAGTTAGAGTCTTATGTTGCTGAGATTAAAGACGTGCTAATGACCTTGGTGCAAAACTCTAAGCCTCCCCCAACTAATGAAGAACTTGAAGAAAAGATTTGGTTTCATGCCTAATCCTATCTTCAACTTCAAAAGCAGTTTGCAAATCCCACCCAAAACCTACACATGGAAATGATCAGGAACATACATGATTGAAGCAAGATACAATGATAGTTGAGATCAAAGCCATTAAAGATCTTATTCTTCAAGCAACATGCACCACTCCAACACCTAGGTATTTCAGTAGATGATGCCAAAAAAGGGAGAAAGTGATAGTGATCGATGTGTTTGGTCGGTCAAAAATATATAAATAAGTAGCAAAAGGAAAGTCGATCGTCTCCATGAGGCATTGGTGGTCAGTTTAGTTTTGACTAAATCACTAATTATTAAAAGAAACAAATTAATTTTTAGTTGAGTAAGCAACAAACTTTAACTTTTGATTTAAAACAGTTGTGAGAAAACAATCTTTAACAGGTTTCGGGTTTGGTGAAAACAATTAATTTAATTAACTAGTAGGAAGTCAGTAAGGGTGACTACGTGCATAATTAATCCAATAACAATTGAATATTTAAACTTAGAGGGTTCGATGCAACAATTATCAATTCAATAATATGAACAAATCAACAAAACCAAATCTTTAACGCGAAAAAGCATAAATGGATTTTATATAACATAAGGGGTTGACAAATCCACTCCCAAAATCTAATCAAAACAAAATATAAGAGTTCTCTAGAATAAACCTAAACCCGAAGAACATCACAGATGTTTTAGGTGCTCATGATTGTTATCTTGTTACTTTGATTTCTGTGCTCAGCGATAAAAGTCGTGATGTACCCCTTCAACAGTTGTCTTCTTTTTCTATGTGGAACTCCCAAAATAATTCCGCCCCCCCCCCCCCCCCCCCCCCCAACAAAAAAAAAAGAAAAAGAAAATCCCATTCGATTTGATGAAGCCCTCATTTCCTCTTTGATTCACACATAGGCCCACTTCTAAATAATTTGATGACCCTTTGTTTTGTGTAGTTCGTACGTGAGCAGCCTACTGGCCCAAATCATCTCCATATCATGGGCTGCTTCTTTTATCATATTAAAAACAATTTATTAAGCCCAATAATTTAATTTCTTTGAGTTGCTCCGATCAAAAGCCAACATATCCCTTCAATTTCAATTAGTAGTTGGTTGCCTTGTATTCTTTTATTAATGACCAAAATAATTAATCTTTAATTCTCTTCTTATTTGATCTTTAAAACACTATAATTTCAACTCCACTACTTCTTACACCCACAAGTCATTAAAACATACTTAAACAACCAACCTAAATAAATAAATGATATGATAAATGCATAATTAAAAGATTCATACACATCAAAATTCAAACGATCAATTACAAATCATCTTTTTATCTCATTTAAGTATCAATTTGATGCATTTCACTAATAACCCATAAAATATAAAACTAATTAAAGTAATATATTTCATAATAATTATAATGCATTTATATTGCAAATAATATTCAATAATGTGCACCAAAAATGCACCGATCAGATAACTATGAATGACCCATGGGGTCATGAACTATGGATTGGGCATGTGAAACTAGGGATGGCAATGGGTCGGGTTCAGGTCGGGTATTGATAATCTCATACCCATACCTGATTGTAAAATCGTGTCCCATAACCGGCCCAATACCTGTTGGGTATTTTTGGGTAATACCGTCAGGTTTTGGGTATACCCACGAGTATCGGGTATATCCATTAGTTTGTTTAAAGATATATGTTAAAATTTTCAAATACATTTTTTTATTATATAATTTTATTCACACAACAACTATTATACTTTCAAAATATGGATTATATACATATAAGTTTAATCATAAATTAATAATAACTTTATAATACTTATACATATAAATTTATATGTATATCCTTCACAATAAACAAAATATAAATACTATTATCAAATACCTATACTAAAAGAAAATTTATCTTTTTTTATTATGAACATACTAAAATAAATCACTACTAGACAAGGGTTAATGGAAAATAAATATATAAATTAAAAATTCGGGTATATAGTTCGGGTAAACGGGTTTGCGTTTTCGGGTAATCGGGTCGACTATCACCTAATCCCATACCCGACTCATATTCGTGAATTTTTTTAAAACTAATCCCATACTAGTGGGTATCGGGTATACTCGTACCATTTGTGTCGGGTTTCGGGTATACCTGTCGCACTCGAGTATTTTTGCCATGCCTATGTGAAACTGAAGTATAAACAAACCATGGGGTCGTAGAAGCTAAGGTGTTGCTCATTATTACCAATCACAGTTGCGGTTGTTGTTGGAAGGAAGGGAGATTTTTATAAGGATGTGGAGCGAGCTTGAAATGCTCAATATCTCTTAATTGGTCGGTTTAAGTTAAACATTCAACAGAAAGAATGATTTGAGAGCTAAGAAACCTGCGCCCGGATTGTGAAATTCCGGGTATTGAAATTCCGAGCTAAGAAACTAGGGATGGCAATGGGTCGGGTTCAGGTCGGGTATTGATAATCTCATACCCATACCTGATTGTAAAATCGTGTCCCATAACCGGCCCAATACCTGTTGGGTATTTTTGGGTAATACCGTCAGGTTTTGGGTATACCCACGAGTATCGGGTATATCCATTAGTTTGTTTAAAGATATATGTTAAAATTTTCAAATACATTTTTTTATTATATAATTTTATTCACACACAACTATTATACTTTCAAAATATGGATTATATACATATAAGTTTAATCATAAATTAATAATAACTTTATAATACTTATACATATAAATTTATATGTATATCCTTCACAATAAACAAAATATAAATACTATTATCAAATACCTATACTAAAAGAAAATTTATCTTTTTTTATTATGAACATACTAAAATAAATCACTACTAGACAAGGGTTAATGGAAAATAAATATATAAATTAAAAATTCGGGTATATAGTTCGGGTAAACGGGTTTGCGTTTTCGGGTAATCGGGTCGACTATCACCTAATCCCATACCCGACTCATATTCGTGAATTTTTTTAAAACTAATCCCATACTAGTGGGTATCGG
Organism: Scalesia atractyloides; assembly: GCA_947069175.1. Lineage (NCBI taxonomy): Eukaryota > Viridiplantae > Streptophyta > Magnoliopsida > Asterales > Asteraceae > Scalesia > Scalesia atractyloides. The sequence continues at coordinate 13,054,114 of CAMTDV010000012.1, read as the reverse complement.
GTATACTCGTACCATTTGTGTCGGGTTTTGGGTATACCTGTCGCACTCGAGTATTTTTGCCATGCCTATGTGAAACTGAAGTATAAACAAACCATGGGGTCGTAGAAGCTAAGGTGTTGCTCATTATTACCAATCACAGTTGCGGTTGTTGTTGGAAGGAAGGGAGATTTTTATAAGGATGTGGAGCGAGCTTGAAATGCTCAATATCTCTTAATTGGTCGGTTTAAGTTAAACATTCAACAGAAAGAATGATTTGAGAGCTAAGAAACCTGCGCCCGGATTGTGAAATTCCGCACTTAAAACTTGGAAGAAAAGTCCTAAGTATGTCAAACTTAAGGTTGGGTCAAGTTGGGTAAAATACGATGAAAAACTGCAAATTTTGGCTAAGTGTAAAAACTCGTTTTTGTAGCAAAACTTTCTGAAAAAGAGACTCTCCCGCACTATATTAGGAAGAGACTCACGCCCTTTGCGACATGCGGAGAGTTGGGTCAACGAGTCTGGTCAACACCAGTCCCTCGCGCCACGCAAAAGACTAGGCTAGTCCTCGGCGACGCGCGAGGAACATTTAGGTGTTGTTTGTTTTTTTTTCCTGAAAAGCTCTGTGCAGGCTCTTCTGTCTGCAACACGTAGACCAAGCGAAGACATTGCCAGCGCTCACTGTTTGTTTTTCCGAATACGTTTCATCAAAAACGTATAAGCGAGCTTTTCTTGGTGCAGACTTGGCCCAGCCACTTCTAAGATCTTCTAAGGCCTATAGAGGGTTAAATACCACCACCACCATCTACCACCATCACCGTCTAGCACCACCGCCACCACCATCCGTATGTCACACCCTGGTCGTAGCAGAAGCGCAATCGTGTGACTATGAGGTAATCATTGCATTCAATCATGTGAACAAGTGTAAATCAACGACGATGCTACTTATATTAATTTGCAACCAATGTTTACAAGTTTCCAAAAGTAAAATCATAGTTTTCAATGGTTTCACATCATCATCAAAAATATAGTTTGAAATACATTACTCCATAATAAGATATCGTTTTCATCATAAAAGCATATTGAGGTTTTGACTCCTATATCCTGAAATGTTTCACCAGCTCAAGTCTTGCGTCCTGAAATACATGTAATTTTAAAAAGTCAACAAAAGTTGGCGAGTTCATGTAATTATTGTTTTCTTGCAAAATGTCATGTTTGTAATCCAGTAATGAAATCTGAGTATGTTATTAGCATTCATGGAGTTTAAGGATCTATCAGTGTGTCGCGAGCACCCTGACATATGTGCCATAAGTACGCAACCAAACCGAGACAACTTTGACATCATTGGGATTACAAAAGCACTCCTAAGGGTATATCAACCAGGAGTGAAGCGCGCCTCAAACTTAATAGATCTATACCTTTTGCACCTTGGTCACTAAGTGATTAATGGTTACTATTGTCATCATCCTACTTACGCACATTTAATCGTGTTATCATCTAAACCCATAGCTAACATACCGTTTGTTATGACATGTATTTCCCCTCGGTGGTTTAAAAACAAAACTTTGAAATAATTGAAAGGAGGGTCATGAACTCATTGTTTCGCGTTCCGTAAGTCGTACTTATTGGAATTCGAGTGTTTGTACACGTGTGTAACCTACATGTGTATTATCTTCATTAGATACCTAGGTCTCGTTGGACCTCGTACAAGTTGTTCATCTTGAATTCTTGTTGTGTATTTTTTTATCATATTAGAACAACTCTAATGTTATTATAGTGTTGGTAGCTTGTTTGTTCGATTATTATTAATATACATATATTTCACACACATATATATATATATATATATATATATATATATATATATATATATATATTGTCATTATTCGATCGTGTGTGAACGAGCCTCGCCCTTCACATGTCCTCGTGCCTTGCACGCATGTCATTGGGCCTAACCCATGTCATGTATGTCATTGGGCCTAGCCCATGAAATTATGTGATTTATGTATTTGGGCCTTGCCCATGTATTTTATATAATGGGTCTAGCCTAACTTAACTTCATGAGTCCATAATATTTTTAATCTTACACTTGGTAATATTTACTAAGTATAGACTTTCAAGTATGTTCATATACTTTTATCATATACTTTTATAAAATCCCTTAGTAATTTTTATACATCCAAACTTTTTCGGATTTTGTTCTCGTTAATATATATATTTGTTAAGTGTCTAAAATATATTATTTTTAGACGTGTCGTCGTTCTCGTTTAATATATATATTTCCGCGTCGGAAGCCGTCCAAGTATCGTAGTAGCTCCTCATGATGGCGATATGTTTGTTGATCGACGGTGAAACGTGTAAGACCCTTAAACACATTTGACCGAAACGACGCAGCGGAAAAATAAACTATAAAATTTCTTCCTTTATAGTTGTTTTAACGTATTTCAAACCATTTAATTCAACTCTCTTTAACTTAAGTACATCTTTCATTCTAGATTGAGATAACTACGTTAATATATGATTACAACTACGTCACCACTTCTCCGTACAATCCATGATCTTCAACTCGATCTTCGTCCACATATCTCCCATGATGATAATGATGATCTAACTAATATGCGGTCACCAAATATATAACCAACACACTAGTAAAGGGTGACATCTTACACAATTAAATGGATATATAAATAATCAATAACTACATAGTGTTCTAACTATGTTTACTGCTCCATAGTTATATCCATCTACATTTGTTCTTTACAACAGACCTCACACCTTCGAAAGCCGAACACTTACATACCTGCATTCCTGTTTCATTCTCAATAGCAAATCGGTTAGCAAGACATAATCTCAACGTATTGAAGACCTACATATCCGCATAAGCACATACCATTAATCTACATTCAATATGTTACAGCCCGTGTTTTCACGTATATGTATCCATATACATACATACCTATCGCATACAAACGTCTCACATACAAATATGCATGACATGTACCTACTACGACTCTATACCTAAATACATAGATGCATGTCACGTTCACTTGTTCACATTCAATTACTGTACTTAAATCGTACACTCGCTATTCATCCATAATCACACATGTAATTAAGTTAATCCTTTCATGCTTATAACACATTTGCTCAATCCAAGTTTTGATCATACAATTACATAATTGGGTATATGGCATCCACATACGAAACCACGATCATTATGCATATTTCAAGACTCATACTTTCACGTGTACTTAACTTTTACAAGTCTAATATCACTTAAGAGCTTTAAAAACATCTTACGGGATACCGGGATGGAAACATGATCAGTCAGATACAAGAAACAACAATGATCAGGGAATCGGCAAAACCCACCGTAAGCTATGGCCTGCCTTAGCTTACGGCAGCCACCTTCTGCCAAAACATAAATCATCTGCCGTAAGCTACGACCATCTGCCGTAGCTTACGGCCAACTGCTTTTGTTTTGGGTTTGCAGCTTATTTGACCCGTTTTGAGTCCCGCTCGATCATGCCTATTCCGATTCGCTTCAAATTAAACATGCAACATCTAAACGAGGTCCAGTTTCTCTTTACACTACCATAGTCCCATTTTAACAATAAATTCTACATTTACATAAGCCCAAACATGCTGTAGTTCTGTCATTTAAGCGATAAATCTTACTTCTTAGATTTGCCATGTTCGGTTTTTATCATACAACTTCCGATTTAGTTGACTATTATCAACCCAATACCATCAAATTCATCTTAGTACTTCCATTGATTTTACATTCCTACAAGCCTCTCAACAATTAACATATAACAATTCCCTTTAAATACCAAATAGTGATTCCAGAAATCACTTACCTTAGCGTCCGTATTTGCATCCGTTACCTTGCCTCCTTTTGACCCGTTAGCCTTCCATGCTTCCATCCACTTTGAGATGATTCCTACATGTTCATGTCATAGCATTCACATTCTTGTTAGTATACCTGATTGTACATGTTAACGGTCATATCATATGCATATCTCACATTTTACTTTTATTAGTCAATTCTAACAAGCATAAGCCATATTCCCACAATCATTTCTTTTCAACTCATATAATTCATCACGTCATCACATATAACACACATTGATCTAATACATACCATATGACTTTCTATAACATTACAATTGTGATAAAAAGTCTAACCTAGCTACTTATGCATAGTTGACTTTCAGAAAATCAAGGATTTATCATACGGACTTTCGACTTAACTTTATACATCTGTGTCATCATAGTAGACCATACAGTGACACTATATACATTTCATAATCATGATACAATACACATTCAACCACATGATCACCTAGTTATATGCACATACCTAACATATTCATTTCCGTCCATACTAGTAATCCTCATAAGTCTACGACTAACATCATGACCCATACTTAGCAACCAAACATAATACCAATTTCATATCTTCTAATGATCTCTTATGCTTCATATTTAGCGTACTTTACTTATCGGTTTTGATTAAGCCATTATGCGAACATGTAGTAGACATCATACCGCTCCAACATTGTGTACAAGTTCCTAAAGCATATTTCTACACAATTCGTACCATTAACTACACCTTCTCATGAAATCCTCCTATAATGCATTTTTCTAGTTTAATTATCTTCAATCATGGCATTATCGCATTCTACAAATATTTATTCATAGTTTAGCATACACTTTCATATTCTAACCTATACTAGGCATTTCATCAAACGCTTGGTGTGCGTACACCATCTAATGCACAATGTACAACTAAATTCATGCATAATCTTCCAACTTCATAGCATTCATCATCAATTTCCTTTCCTACAAGACACATCATTCTTTTCATATTATCAAACATAGCTAAACACCACATTTCTTTCAATCAATCCATATTTACTCAAAACCCGAATTTCTTGAACATGGGTTTGCAAAATCAAAAATTCAAACTAAGATGTTGACATCAATATTAGTTAGATAAGAGCATCTAAGTATAGTTTCAACCATTCCATCCTTCCAATTTACCCAATTAGGAGTAATTCATCAAAACCCACCTAATACTCCAATCAAGAAGGTTTAGAGGGTGAATTTGGTACTTACTTGATGCTTAGGAGGTGATGAACACTCCAAGATTCATAGATTATCCATGTAATTTCAGATTTCTCCTATCCTTCTTCTTCCTTTGGATCCCACAAGAACACACACACACACACTATGTGTGTGTGTGTGTGTCGACACATGCTCCTGCCCAAATATGGGCTTTTCCATTTTCTCTATCTTTTAATTAATAAACTTTCAATTTGACCTCTTTTGGCCCCTATAGTTTTGTTTGTTATTTTTATTTAGCCATAAGATTTCATCCCTAGTTATTGAACTCTTTAAGTTAACTAACTTATGTAACTTAGTTACCTCAAAGGATCAAGTTACATTACTTCATGTTATATCATATGAAAATATATAGCAAATATAGATATTTGAGTGTGGGGCATTACAAAACGGTATATTATATAAGTTTGACCATTGTCCGAATAGTCCGCTAGTCCGATCATTTGTTTCAAGAATTGTGTAAAAGTGTATGTGTTCATGTAATTTATACTTGGTAACCTTCAAGTATTTGGTGTGTTGTACTAATTGGGTATTTTATATCGTATACCCTAGAATTTCTAGATATATACACATATATACACATGTATTTTACACATTCAATTATGATGATGACTAAGTATACACATATATTTTTATTCCTAAATATATATATATATATATATATGTGTATATATATATGTAATAAATAATACTCATTTTTAACTTGTAAAAATATATATAAGTATTTGTTAAATCCTTGGAAGGTTAAGCTTTAACCCTTGTCATTAAGACTTTCTTAATGACGGTTTAGGTTGCTAATTGCGTTTAGCCCCATTAATCACCCCGTTAATTACACTTTAATCGTAATTAGATTTTTAGTAAATTTCGCCATAGTTTCCACTAAACTAGGCGTTTTCCATGTTTCAAAAACGTATTTAAACCACTTTTCAGGTTCCCAAATCATCATTAAGTCATCAATCTTATTAAAACTCATTTTAAAGTAGTATCCATAACTTGTCTTCAACATTTCATGATCTTTTAATCATGTATTTTTTTTATAAAAATTCCATATCTTTTAAAACTTATCAAAACACCAAGATTTTTATGGACAACTTTTATAACCATTTTTATATAACTTTGTTTTATATAAAAATCAACTTTACTAGCTTTCAAGATCTAAGTTTCAAGTCTCATTAGGTATCATACATTTTAGAAACAATGTCAAGACTATATATATTCAAAGCTCATGAACTTGAAGATGATAATCTTACATGATTTAAACATATAGTTGTTTAAATCACATTTTTAAGCTTAATATAGTAAGATCATCACTCTTCTAAAATACTACAACAAATAAACAACATGATTATCAAAATCACATATTTTTATCATGTTATTTCTTGTTACATTTTAGGGTTTTGGATGATTTCTTTTATGATTTTCAAGATGATATTACTTGTACTTTTAGTTTCTACATATAATGAGAACAAGAAATCAAAAACAAGTGAACTTACAACTAGCACTAGGCTAGGGTAGATTCAAGAACAAGATGATGACATGAAGACGAAGATTAAGATGATGATAAAGCTCTAAAGAAAGCCCTAATGCTCCTCCATTCTTGCAAACCCCATAGGTGACCTTGTGATGGCTTGAAAGTTAGTATAATTTGGGGTTTTAGGGTGTTGAATGGTGGTGTTATGGTGGTGTATGTGAGCCGAGATTGCGGGAGACTATGGAGGTGTTTGTTTGTTTGTTTGTTTTTTTGTGAAATAACACTGTTGAAGTTAGGGTGGTGATTATATAATCTTCCAAGTCAAGACTACATCTTCATTCCATACTCAAATCTCCATATTTTCAACACAAATCAAGTGGGTGGGGGCCCACTTGAATTCGCCAATTTGGGGGGGGGGGGGGCTAAGTGTAATTTATTTTGTGACATGTGTTAAATTATTAGATATTTAGGTATTTAATTAAGTATTATAATTAGAGGTTGGTCTTGCATCATTAGAGAATAATTATGGTTTAGGATGTTAAGTAACATTAATTAGTTCACTTGACTAGTTGGTATTAGCTTTGGATGGTAAAAGTACCATTAGTTCGCTCATCGGTTTGATACTGGGCGATATACGAAAGTTATTAATTAGTACTGGAAGCTTTGGTTTATGTTTACCATAAGTGACATGGCGTTTATTTAGAATACTTCCGACATCAAAATATAGTTAACTAGTTCACTAGTCAAGTAGATGTTGAGTTTAAGTAGTAGAAACGCTTTTCATTTCGTTAACCATTTGATAACGACACTTTTATTTTATACCGACGGGCAATTCCGCAAGTTGAAATTCCGCACTCATGAGATGTATGAAGGGGTTATGGATCCCGAATAAAGCTTAACTAGCTCTTTAGATTAATGTATGAGGCTATCGAGTATTGAAATCTTCGTCGGTTCGACAATCGGTCGCTTTCCGGTCAAATTGTACACTGCTTGTCGTAATACCGAAAACGATGTCTTTTACGTATTTTGATATCCTCATATTGTTTTAAGGTGCTTGTCATTATTCAGTTATAATTCTGGAGTCCCGGAAATGCCGAACTAATGTTGCTGATGAATTGAAACTGTTACATTTTTAGTCGAAACGGACAATTTTGTAATTTAGGCGTTGTACCGGAAAGTTATGTATTATTTCAAGATGTGTTCCTGCATTAGTGTTTTCATGTATATATGAACTCAGTTATGTCATTCGTATGTTGTTATGGATCGTTCTGTTTCGTTTCAGCAGTTTTGTTGACATGAATATTGTAACCGTGAATAGTACGCCCAACACTTTCTACCAACACTTTTAGGACATAGTTTGATCTGTTTCGCGTCGTAACGGAAACCAATATATGTTATAGCATTATTCACTTGTCCTAACACTTGTGGTATGACGTACGACTCATTTACGTAATCAAATTACGATAAAATGCATGAGATTATGTACTAAAAATAGTGATTAGATTGTACGAAATTACCGGTTATTGTCATTTATCACACCGTACACCACCACCTCTTTATTTTAAAAGTCTGCATACGTTAAAAAACAAACAGTCTTCTTTTGCAGATTGCAAAGGATTGGTCCACCTCTTCTTCTATAGATGTCTGCAGATGTGGTCCGCATACAGAAAACATTTACCTTTTAAAAAAAACAGCACCTTAGATTTGCAAAAAAAGTGTTTTTTAACGATTTTCGACTGATTAACCTAATTACTAATCGTTTGTATGAAAATTTATGGTAAGTAAAATACAAAGGAGGTACCAGATAGATGATTAAGCTATGTGAAGAACCGAACACTCTCATATGCTTACAAGTCCACACCTTTTGTTCATGTTTTTGAGTGATAACTTGTATTTTGCAATCAAGTTATCACATTATATCATATAAAATTTTCTTTCATAAATTATGTAAGTAGGATTTAATTTTATGAATTAAATACCTGACTTTGAAACTGATTTAAAGACTCTTACAATACATTAAAGGTGAACCACCATGCTCAACTACCACATTACCAATAATGTAGTACAAATGAAGGATTAACATCACAATTGACATGTTATTTCCATGACCACTAATACCGACACTAATAATTCAGAATCTTAATGTTATTTCCATCACAATTGATTTGTAATTAATAATTCAACTATTACAAGTATATTCAACTAACTCAGGCAAAAGAAAAAAAAAGCGATATCATTCAGAATCTTAATATTCGTAATCGCTCACAGATTACTAACAGTTCAATTGTCGTAGATTAAAATCACTGACATCGAGCATGTCCCTCGTGGGTATGTCGCCAAATAGACCGGGATAACCATTTACCAATGGATATATTAAATGTATTATCTTGTAGGGGCTGCCCTATTCGTTAGCAATTATATATATCCTTACGAAGAGGTTTATTAGGGAACCATAAGGAACCAAAAAATTTATTTTTGCATAGGAAAAAAATTCATTTCGACATTTTTTCAGAGATTTTGCATAAAAACACAGGTAGAAACTCTTCAAATATAACTACCATTCTTTTTTATGCGCTAAAACTTTATTACTTTTAACTCAAACACTTTTTTCCATTTCAACTTTAACCCCAAAACTTTTAAACTTTTACAAATTAGCCACAAAGTACTTTTTTCATTTTTAAACACAACATTTTCCGCTTTCAACTTTGGATACCATTTTTTCGTATTTTGAGATTTTATTATTTATAATTATTTTTATACATATTTTTTATATAACTTTTAAAATATTTCCTTTTCGTACACTCCGAATCTAACGTTTCAACATTCTTATTTTAATCTAACTTTCTGTACGAATTTTAACTAAACGCGAGCTACTTTATGTTCGATATAAATTCTATTCAAAACTGAGTTGGGTCATATATAAAATACTTTTTATTTTAACTAAACGCGAGCTAGCTCATTTTAAAAACAACGAAACTTTTTATTAATGTATGGATATACGTTGGTGAACTTTTGCAGTGAAATCTATTTTCTAGAACTCGAAGTTTTCCTTTATAATCTACTATATATACTCCTTTCCGTAGACAACCTTCTTCATTAACCATATCTCATTATCTTGCATTCCTTCAATTCGAGAATGGATTTGGTCGAGTGCATGACAATTTTCTTTTGTTGTATCATTTCTCTATCCTTTATACTGTTTCTTTTCAAACCTTACAAAAATATGCATGTTTGGACACGGCGTGTATGTTGTTCTTTGATGATGACATTCAATGCTTGCCTCTCGAATTTTCCCTGCATTCCATGTGAGAAGGCGATAACGGATGCCGAAAAAGCTTTATTCTACCGGCATCTGTTTCCTCCAAGCCTTTGGAAGCTGCAACAACTACTTGGAATCGGGAATGAGAAGAAATTGAGGGATGCCTGGAACACGATTGATTCATTCTTCTATGCAAATTTAGCTCTAAAAGAAGACCATGATCACGAAACGAAAACAGTTGGATTATTTGCATCTTTAATAAAAGAGTTCAAAGGCCAACCCAAGATTTTAAGAGATAACAGTTAGTGAGTCTAATTGGTCCCGGAAAAGAAACAACCAGCTCAACTCTCTCTTGTTTTTCTATCTCCTAGTGAAAAATCCAACCGTTGAGGACAAGATCCGCCAAGAGATACACAGTATCTTGAAGCTAATCAGAAATGGAGTGCAAAGCAATTAGTCAACTTGTTTATTTTCATGGAGCTCTACTGGAAACTTTAAGGCTTTACCCTCCAATTCCATTTAACCATAAGTCTCCATTACATCCAGATATCCTTCCAAGTGGCCACCGAGTTAACCGTAACACCAGGATTATTCTATATTTCTATGCGATGGGAAGGATGGAAAAGATATGGGTGAGGATTGCAAAGAATTCAAGCCTGAAAGATGGATTTCGAATGACGGAGGAGGGATCAAACATTATCCATCTTACAAATTTCCGGCGTTTAATGCTGGACCGAGGCTTTGCTTAGGTAAGGAAATGAGTTTCACTCAGATGAAGATTGTTGCAGCTAAGATCATTTCTCATTACCACGTTGAGCTAGTGAAAGACCACCCGGTGTTTCCAGCTGATTCCGTAATACTTCGAATGCATCAAGGTTTGAAGGTAAGGTTAACTAAACTAATGAAGTGAAGATTTGAGCAAAATATTGCTGAAAAAAATACGGATTCAGCGTGAGATTAGTTAAATAGCGTGTTTGGTTTATGTGGTTCATGTATTGTAATAAATCCTCGTGGATATGTTTGCGTTAACATTAGGGTGGAGGGAGCTCTGATAGGAAAAAAACACAAAACCCGGTCACAAACTATAAATAAAAACTGCGGAAGCAATCTGTCTGACAAAAAAAAATCCCAACACAAATGAACCTCTGAGGATTGCAAACAAATATGGTATATTCTTCAACTTGGTTTGGATTTGACAAAGAGATTAATTAATTAGCGTGTTTGGTTTGAATGTTTGTTTTGGCTTATGTTTTCATGTTTTATAATAAATTCCTGAGGATATATTTGCATTAGATCATCATCATTGCAAGATGCCAAATGCATCTAAAAACTCTTCTAGTAAGTTGCCAAATCAGATTTCTATAAATGCATAAAAACACTCGGTTTCCCATCCAATGCTACAAACATATTTACCAATACTTTCAAATCCACATCATCACCACCTTTTACAATTATTTTTATAAATACTCAAATACTTTTATATTTAATACATTTATTCTATTTTCTCATCATTAAAATAATTAATGTGAAGGAGACGTAATAAAAAAATTATAATTAGTACATAAATAAGATAACTAAATCGATTTTTAAACAATGGAATTTTAGAACTAAAAAAACTAAACATCACTTATTTGAAGGATACATTGTGAAGAAAAAAAACTAAAAAACTTAACATCCTTAACTGTGATCTGTGAGTGAATCAAATACATTGCGAAGGAAAACTAAACAATAGAAAACAAAATATTTCATATATTAAAAATTAAAAGAAACACCGTTTGTTTTTTACATGTTACCGTTTAGTTCTTGCAAAATTAATAATTTGACCGTTATATTTGTTAGTTGTGACAACAGAAAGAAAAATAAATATTTGAAGTTCATTATCATTTAACTTGTGAAATAATAAAAAAAGAAGGTGTATTAATTATTGTAGCTCCAAGTCAGCTAAATGCAGCGTACGTTGGTACGTGCATCATTAAAAAGTTAATAACCCTCCCAATGCAGCATTTCTTGTTTCTTTATCCACGTCACCCAAATGCACCACTAAATACTAAATGTAATGCATTGGGTTTGCCATAACATTAAAATCATGGTTAGTTCATGACATTAAAGTCAGTTAATTGCTCAGTACAGGATGTAATTGCAGTAATTGCATGCCGGTGGTAATGATGTGATACTGATTAGAGGGGTGGGGGTGCTACGTGGTGGTTGAGTGACCACGCGTGAAACACTGCCGCCACCCATGGTGACCACGTGTGTTGGTGACTACACGTGAAAATTTGAAAGTTACGTTGAGGAGTTGACGGTGTGGTAAGTGACGGTAAGTGATATGCACCCCTACTAAAATCTATCACTAGTGATGCAACAAGTTCGATGACGTGACGGAACATGATTGGGTGTGGTGAGTGATGAAAAGTGAAGCACCCCCTAGTCTCAACTAAGAATGGCTGGCTATAATATGATTTTTACATCTCAGCTTGATGAATTAATTTATAATGACAAAGGGAAAGGTTTCACGTGAAATTGTAAGGTGTAAAAACCTAAAGATGTCTTGCCTGTTGGATCAAGCTTTGTATATTCAAGTAAATAAAGAACGAAAGTTACTGCTGAAACCTTCTTATTTTATTCATACTAATGGACTCATTAGAAAAATAAGTAACTACTCACCTAAAACCTGCTATTCATGACTCAAACAAAACTTAAAAAACACATGCAAACAAAACTGTTAGCTCCAAGAACCATACCAGGTTGACCTGTATTCGACCCGAACCTACCCGAAACATCAAGATTATACCCAATCAAGATTATACCCAACACTGTCTTGTCAAATTTAAGAATCTAACTTTAATCACATGCACATTACTTCGATCTAGTTTTTTTCCCAGCATTGCCTTGTCAAATTTAAGTGTCTAACTTTAATCACATGCAAATTACTTCGACCAACTTTTATAGCTAATCTGCGTGGGCGCACACCCTTATACAGACCAGCAAGTTCATGCCCTCTACACCAGTCCCTAACCATTCATGAATGGGCGTTGGATGGATGAGGCGCCCAGGCGGGTAGGGTTTGCGGGTATCAACCATCATCCGCTACTCCGCTGCCACCCCATGTCGGTAGGCTTGCGGGTAGTGTTCACGGTAGGGTTTGCCAATCAAATGAGGAAGCTTTTGGCGGTTGGCATCAATGGTCATTTGACCGTTCGGGGATCTGTTGGCGTTGGGGATAAAAAAATTATTATTTTCTTTTAAATCATCCAACTTTAAATACAAACAATTTTCATACTACAAACAATATTCACCAAACTTACAAACAATTTTTACAAAAAATAAAATAAAATAAGGTCTCTCATAAATGGTAATGGCTGGTCGGACTGCAGAAGAGAAAATAACATTAGCTAGGGCTTGGTTCAGTCTCGCCAAGAAGAGGACTTGCGGACTGTGTCAGTTTTGGATTGAAGTCTTTGAACAATCCCATCAAATCTGGGTGAAACAAACCGCAAGGTATATGAGATTCATTCAAGGTTTAGGATAATCCAAAGGTATTGTATAAATTTTGACCCACTATTCAATGAGACGATGAACAGGTAGAATGTGCTAAAGAAGGGGGGAAGTGATTAAGGTGGCCTTTCTTGAGTAACAAAGAATCTATGAGCCCAAACAATTTGATCACGTTGAGACGTAACAATTGTTAGAACTCCTCCCAAATGGAAAGATTTTGTTCAAGTACTTTTCATTTTAATTATGTAATTTTTTTATTATAATTTAGGTGTTTTCTAAGTTAAAGTATTATTTTTATTTAAATGAAACTTTAGCTATTTTAATAGTCTATTTTATTTTCAAATATATATAATTAATATTTAAGTGTGTATATATATTTAAAGTAGTAAGAATAAACAGATATGTATATACGGTTTATCATATATGTATATATGTAACTGTTAAAAGATGTTGGTTTAAGGTATCATCATGATTGCTTGTTGATGCATATGAAGATCCGAGAAGAAGGTGATTTTTTTCCAACAAGACGGTCTTGGTGGAAGGCATTATTGCGGATAGCAAGTCACTAGGTTTCCTTTGGATCAAAGCCCAGGTTGGTTTTAATCCGTTGCATTGGTCGAATTAGTGTAAATTCTCTTTCCCATTGCTATGTCATTGTTTAGGTTGGAAGGGGATAAGAAATGTAAAACTATGGATTGGTTCAACAAGACGGTCTTGTTTAGGTTGGAACGGGATAGTATTCTTGACTGTGTTTGTGTGTTGAAAAAAGATACAAGTGGGAGTGGTTGGGTGATAGGTTGGGGGAGTTCTCAATGAAAAAGGTTTTTGAATAGAAATTTGGATTATAGTAGATGTACATGATGATGATGATGATGATGAAGAAGTGGTTTAATTTGGTTTTGAAGAAGTGTAACATTTTCGCATAGAGGTGGATCGCATTCCAACTTCAGACGCTCTTAACAAGAGGAATACTATTTTGGTGATCTATTTTATGTTATATGTGAGTAGGAGACCGAAGTTGTATTTTTTTTCTTTGTGCCTAGTTGCCACGGTGGTATGGAACCATATCAGCTCTTGGTGTTGGGTTTAACCTATTTTCGCTTTTCTAGATAGAGACTTATTAGAGCTTATTGCGCCCATACTGGGGAGACGTCTAGAAAAGTTTTCCAAGGAATTATTATGGCGGCGTGTTAATGCCTCTATAAGTATAAGTATAGGAATGAAAAAAAGTTTTCTAACAAAGACGTCAAGATAGGGGATATTACTCAAGACATTAAGTCTCTTGTGTTATGAATGTATAGTGACTTTCCACATGTATAATCCCTATCTATGAATGCATCCATTATGTAGTGACCTTCCACATGGATAACCCCTTTCTCTTATTTACTATTGTACTAATGTGAGTGCCTATATATAATGGCATTTGTATATGATGTTAGATGATAGAATAAGAATTCTCCATGTTCTATTCTCTACATGATTTCATAGTCTAGGTCTCATGTTAATATACATATATACTAGTTGCTAATAGACCGTTGTTTCACAACACGTTATCAGCACGAACGTGCTCTATGTATTTTGCCACCCTTGGTATCCATTTTTCCTTGCCTTTGATGTGCATTATTTTCCAACCTAACTCAATCTCGCACGTTGAGAAAGCAACCCAATAATTATGCAACTATCTCTACTGATAAAGGTATGATTCTTCGTATGATTATTTCATATTATATTTGATGATGATACATCAATCTTACTGGTGGCACTTATTAATATACATATATAAACTTAAAACTGATCATTACTATAAATTCTAGAATGTAGTCTCATGATTGAACTCTTATCTATATATTTTTTCATTTGCTTTTAGAAGTTA
Organism: Scalesia atractyloides; assembly: GCA_947069175.1. Taxonomy (NCBI): domain Eukaryota; kingdom Viridiplantae; phylum Streptophyta; class Magnoliopsida; order Asterales; family Asteraceae; genus Scalesia; species Scalesia atractyloides. The sequence continues at coordinate 13,038,913 of CAMTDV010000012.1, read as the reverse complement.
TTATATATATATATATATATATATATATATATATAATATATATATAATATATATTAATGCATGTTACTATTCATCAGGATTTAGATGTTACATCATAAATTATGATGTTACAATTGACTAATTCATCTTTTTTTTCTAATACTCATTATTAATTGAATAACTATAGTTTTCGTTGATGACCACGATATTACGAATATTTATTTTATTTTTCTCTTTTACAAATGATCCCTTCTATTGTTCTAAATTGGCTGGATTATCATTTAACTAGTTAATTTAATATATGTTGTTTAGGACTCTTACAATCTAGTGATTCTCATCTACATATTCTTTGAGCCACCATAATCATATATTTATGTTTCTTTATTAACCATATTAAGTTGTAAATAAAATTGTTGAATTATTTTGATTTAAGAAAGTTAATTTGCAATCTAGAGAATATTATATGTGCTTTCAGAATTCATGAAAATAATTAAATTCAATATTCAATATTACAAAGTATGTAACTCAATATTTATGGACTAAACAATGCAATTGTATTGGGTATATATTCTTGTATTGGTGGTAATATATACATGATGTATGTATTAGATCTTCATTTTGAATAGTTTATAACTTAAATGGATATGAATTTTGTAATTAATTGTTTTCATTAGTCATTGTTAATACATAGCATGCCAAAAGACTTTTACATAATCAGATATAAATAAGTTATGTGAGTAAACATCAATTGATTTAGTTTTAAATAAACTATACAACTTATAATGCAATATATTATTATTATCGTTATAACATGATTATGCAAATATTGTTTGGTACTTATACTAAGGTTAATGCTATAACAAATTTTGCATATAAGAAATTGATATAATAGATTAATATTGCTAGATATCATTAGTTGTTTTTAGAGAAACATTTTTTAGCGATGTCGGTACCTCTCATGCATTCATTATGCCATGTCACAATGTTTAACAATGTATTTGCATATTAACTATTACTATTGATAGTCTAAAATAGTGACTATTGCTATTGCTTCATATGTACAATGTATATACTGCTTATATAATGTCATCAGTTGTTTAAATATCAATATTTGAGAAGAAAAAGATGAGTATGTTATGTAATTCATCAGTGTTACAATTTTCAAATAAAATTTTCAAATACAAGAATTAAATGATCTAAGAACTTGAAAGAGATATATGTTTAAGTTTTAAAGTAAGTGTTCAAAATATATAAGATATTATGTTTGGTTATACCATAATAAGTTATTACATAAATTATATGCGTTTGCTTATTAGTGATAAAAATGTTTCTTATTTTATAAAGGCCCATCATAAGTTGTTTTTATATGATGACATGCTATAAGGTCGTGTATTGTATGAATTTGTTGTTATCTATACCTTGTATTCTATATGCTATCACTTCTTTGCATCGATAATACCGAATAGAACGACTAAACCAAAGTTGTGGTTTATTGTCATTCTCATGAAAAAGTAGAAATACGCTTCAATTTGACACCCAAAGTGTCATACTCCTTGTATCTCAATATCAAGTTTAAAAGAAATATTATATGATCGGACATATAATTACTTCTCAATTGACGTTATACGAAAAGAAGTTTATTTATAAGGGAAATCGGATAAAACAAATTTTGTTTGTCAAACCTCAAATATACTCCTGAAGTAGCAATATCATTTAAAGGGTATGAACAGTTTGAAACGGCTGTATATCTATGTTCGAGAAAATAATGGAAAATCGTAAAAATGTATGGTTTTACTCTGATTCATGAAGTGAATATATATTGATCATTGTAATCATGGGCATCATTGAGAAAATTATAATGATGATCGTATTAATAATGAGATTGGCCATTAGAAGTGAAACAATCATCATGTTAATAAGAGATCAAACTATCAGAAATTATAAGATAGTCAAGCTAATAATGAGATCGAATATCAGTATTACAATGATAGTCATGATGAGATCGACCACAAAAAGTGGTAAACTAGTGATTACATAGCACGATGGTTTGAACTTTGAAGTTATAATACATTCTTTCATATCTTATGTTTTGTACTACATACATGCAAGTAATACATATACAATATCATAAACCATAAGTTTATGGATCATGATTATTTACTTTATTGGTATGACCGATTAGACCACACCGATTCAATGATGATGTAATATATGAAGAAAATGAAGATTCTCCTAGTTGATAACATAGTATGTTTGCTCTTACGGGAAATTATTTATTTTCCAATTAATGGTATAAATCCCTAAAATATTATGGAATGAATGAAAGATGTATAATATCCAAACATGATACCATTTAGTGTTTTTAAATCGATGCATCGTCTAAATGGTCATTAAATTTACAACTTGAAGTTGTGTGTAGCTTAGCTAATGAGATAGCAAGCATATTATTCCATATTATCATATTTATGGTGGTTATAACATTGAATCTAGTATCCATGTTACTAATGATTATTGGAATAAGTATTGAACTTTCTAAATGCTTAAGACACAAATTGCTTTTGTTGAAGACGATGATCAAACGTCTACAAATTGATTGCAAAGCCAATAATCAAGAGAGCAAAAGTTCATATTTGAGCACATGTGATTTTACATGCGGTGACATTATTTCACATCAAGCCAACATGTTGTAATATTTCTCCCCATTATAGTTGGTTTTGGTCAGGAACCAAATATTTCCCATCAAACTTTTTATTGTGCGGTATACATTGGAATTGATCCACCACAACGCATAAAGATTGAAACTCAAATAATGTTAGGAATATATGTTGGATGAAAATACTATTTATGATTACATACTTAGAGCAATTAACGAGAGATTTATTTATGGCTCGTTAAATCTTACTTTAAGTAAATTAACATTTTCAACATTAAGGGGAGATTAATGGCAGTTGAAAAAGGAATGGGTATGCATAAATTATCATTGATCCTCAAACGAAATTGTGTGAACAAGAAGTTCAAAAGATAATTCGTTACCTAGATTAAAGAATCAATCACCAGACATGTTAACTGGCCTAAATACAAGGACTAAGTAAGTCACGTAATCAATTGCTAATGCTCCAATTAAGTTAATTGTCCTAGTAGGGCAAACCCAAATATTAATGAGTCTATTGCACGCCTGAAGCGTGGTAGACTAGTCGATTCCAAGAAAATAAAAATTCCTCGAAAAATTGGAGCAAGTAATGAAGAAGATGGTCAAGTCGAGGTTATAGTAAAAAAAGGGTTTCTTGAAGAGACATTAGACATGATGGTTCTGGAAGAACTCAGGTACCTGAAAATAAAGAGCTCTTAGTAAATTGTATCATGTCTAGAAGTGTATGGAATTGAAACAAAGTCGACGTCGTTATACTTTTGTATATATAGCGCTTGAAAAGATGAAATGATGAGGATCAAGATTTAAAATCTGCCTATGAATAAATACAAAGAAATGATTGGCCAAAATGGAGACACAAATGAGGCAGAGTTGAATTCTCTATTGAAATGGAAAGCTTACGGGCCAGTAGTCCATAAAAAATTGTAAAATATATTTAATATAATTAGGTCTTTTATGTGGATCAACAATTGATGGCACAAGGATTTTGCAAAGACCTGTGATTAATTATGAGGAGATGTATTCTCCAGTGGTGGATGCAATAGCTTTCCAATATTTAATTAGTCTGGTAATATAAAGAGAGAATTGATATGTGTCTTATAAATGTTATGTATCATTTGGATACTAAAGTTTACATGTAAGTCCTTGAAGGATTTAAATTATGTATTTCATGTAAAGTAAGTTCTCAAGAACAATATGATCGTTGTATACATATTCATTTTTGAATACGATTGAACTCCTGATGAGTTTCTTAAAGCAATTGAGTTCTTTAAAGGTGAATCAAAACATCTTAACGATGTAATTCTTGTGCACCAATAAACATACATTGAAAACTTTTACCCAGTGATTGTGATATCTTAATAAATAGTGTACACGCATGGTACAATATGGATTTTGGAGATAAAAGCAAGTGTTCATGACACTTTTACATGACATAGATATCTATGTGTTAAATGGGCAAATTTATATAGCAAAACTTCTGAAGAGTGAAAGCACATGCATATATGGATAAGAAAGAACGAATTCCCTCATGGATTGATAATGCTAGAAGCATTGATGTCAAAACCTCAAGAACATACTATATGAAGTTGACAAAATATGTGTGGACTAAAATAGTCGAGTCAAATATGATATAATTGACTCGTGAGCTCGAAAACGAGAAATACATATGATGAAGTTGGTCCATTTGTTTTCATTAAAAGAACGATATGAGGTTTACAAGTATTGCAATATATGTTGATGATGTCATTGAATCTTCCGAAGAGAAAAAAAAAGAGCTCAAACATTTAAGCAAGAATTTGCAAATGAAATACAATATTGCAAATCTAAGGCTCGATACGTAGGACATACATTTATATTATAATCCATCAATCATAATACATCTAGAAAATATTGGACATTTTCATATGGAAAAAGCTTTTGGTGTAAGTACATTTAATGATGTTCAAATATTTGATATAGATAAAAATGACTGTTATCATCTTCTATCAAAGAAGCAAAGATCATTGGTCATGAAGTATCATAATTCAATACAAATTGTATTAATATATCTTGCTAGCTATACACGAACATATACCATTAAATTCATTGGCAAGATTTAACTCGTGTACGACGAGGAGATAGTGTAATGAGTAAAACATTTATTTTCTATACCCTTAAGGTACGAAAGGTATGGGTTCATATTTTACTAACCCATCAACAAGGGTTGGTTAGTTTTGTAAATGCAGGGATTATAACAAAACACATTCATGGATCTTATGGTATCTACTTACAAGAGGAGGTAATTAAAGTTTTACATGAAGATCATACATCAAGTTCATTAATAGATTGCACATATAGCGACAAATCACTCACTACAAAATTTTTTCAAAAACTTTCATAGAAGATTGGCACTTGTTACTTGAAATGATACATATTATATTGAGGGGGATACAATACGCGTTGCACTCTTTTTCCCTTAGCTGAAGTTTTGTCCCATTGGGTTTTCCTAGCAAGGTTTTTAATGAGGCAACATCATTAAGCGTATTAAAGAATAGTATTTCCATCATGTGGATAGTCAAGGGGGAGTGTTAGGAATGTATCCATTATGTAGTGACTTTCCACATGGTATAACCCCTATCTATGAATGCATCCATTACGTAGTGACCTTCCACATGTATAACCCCTTTCTCTTATTTACTATTGTACTAATGTGAGTGCCTATATATAATGGCATTTGTATATGATGTTAGATGAATGAATAAGAATTCTCCATGTTCTATTCTCTACATGATTTCATAGTCTAGCTCTCATGTTAATATACATATATATTAGTTGCTAATAGACCGTTGTTTCACAGCATCTTAGTATTTTTGTTGTATAAAAATAGATAGAAAAATAGGTAAAATCAGTTAGAAAAATGGTGTAAATTTTATCTGATGTAAGGTTTTTTAATGTTGTTCAATGGGCTACCTTTTTGTATGGGGTGGCGTAGTAAATAAAAGTTGCATTTAAAAAAAAGGTTAGCTATGTCTTTGTGGTTATGATAACACGTTAGCCCCTAGTGGTTTGTTAGAGGATTATGTTTATATAAAGTTGCCTTTTCACAAAGAATGGAAAAAACAAATGGTGATCTATTGAACCATTATATAAAGCTGCCTTTTAATATAGAAAGGAAAAAACAAATGGTGATCTATTGAACCAATTTTAATGTGTTAACTACCTTTTACTGAACCAGTGAACCGCGGTTTAACAAATGGTGTTGCTATTAGGCCGGCCAATAAATAATGCCTAGATTACATTTCATTGAACTAGTTATCCATGTTGGAGGGATACTAATCCTTTATTTTTGTGGTGTTTATTTTTTTTAGATTGACGAATTTTTCTTGTATTAGATTACTGCAAAGTTTGGCTTGGGCGTTCCCCCGGGTGCCGCCGACTGCCACCTAACAGTCGTTGTGGCACCACAAGAGTGGAACACGCTCTGGCGTAACACACAATGGGACGAAAATCCGAGTGGGCTCAGAATAGAACCTAGGCACCTCTACAAGGAGGCTAATCTCTATCTATCATTGTCTAATCCACCTATGAGTGTGTGTATAGAATATATAGACAGAGAATTTGTTAGCTAGAAGTTAGCTAGTTGAGTTGGTTATTTCATCCTCTATATATACAGAGGTTGTATTGTATTCTAAGATTTATGTTGATATAAGATTAGAGGAGTTTGATCTCAATACTTGTCTTTATGGTATCAGAGCAACCTTTACTCCGATGACATGTGTTTTTCGATCATCTTCTCTGATAAAGCTTTTTTTTTTCTTTGGAAAGAATTGTTCTTTTTATCTAATTGTTCTTTTCTGTCTCTATTTCTTCTACAAAACTCTAGTTCTTTAGACTTCTATCATCATTTGTAACTCAATCAATGCTTCAATTCTAAGAAAAATTAAACCAAAATAGTTTTCGTATTAAACCAATCAAACCCTAATTAAGAATCAATCGATACCATAAGAAACCGAATTCTTTCTTACCTTATCACGATTTATTGATTGCATTCTATTAACTACCATGGCTGATTTGCACATCAAACCACCATCTCAGGAACAATCATCGCTGCTATCACGAACTGAGATATGAACAACAATATGAATGAATACAAACAACAATACCAATATAGCGACAAAATATGTGACGAAACTCTTATTAACCCAAACCAAAGATTTACCCCCCAATACCTGAGATCTTACAAATCATAAGATCTCTGAATAATACAAAGTACAACAAGAACTATGATGATCATCCACTAATGATCATCTAACTCAAAAGAACAATCTCTTTAACAACAGACTAGAGATTGTTACCACAAATCACAAGTTCAACAAACCTTAACTACGAACAGAGAGAACCACAGATGAGGTGTGTGAGAGATCTATACTCTCTGCACACACTGAAGCCTTTTATACCAACATCAGCACGAAGTTACATCCAGGCCCTCCAACTATGCACCATAATGACTGCAAGCCTCTGTAACTTTCAGATAACCCCTTAACAAATAATAATTGTACATAAACAACACACAAGATAAAGGTTATGACAAGTTTGCACTTTATACAACTAAACTAATATGAATTATTGAATGAACATGAAATATAATGTGATATAAATATCACATACTATATTTTAAATCCCCCCTTCATTCAATGGTTCTAAACAGAACAATCATGCCCAACTGTTTACAAAACCTGCTGTGTTGACCAACATTTAAACCTTTGGTAAACATATCTGCTAGTTGACTCTCTGAATCAACTTTAATTGTGTGTATAAATCCTATTGACACCTTTTCTCTTAAAAAATACAAATCAATTTCAAAATGCTTTGTTCTTTCGTGAAAAACAGGGTTAGCTGCGATGAAATAGCAGCACTGCTATAAAAAAAAAAGAATTATTGGTAATTGATAGTTTATCTTTAATTCATTTAGCACTTTACAATCCAGACCAACTCACAAGTGGCTGAGCACATAACTCTATACCCAGCCTGTCATGTGGACCTCACCATAGTATTTTGTTTCTTGCTTTTCCAAGAAACTAGATTTTCACCCAAGAAAACACAATACCCAGTTACTGATTTTCTGGTGACCAAGCACTTAGCCCGGTCAGAGTAAAAAAAGCAAGTTAACTCACAGTTAACTCCCTTTTTAAATAGTAGCCCATATCCTAGACTTAATTTTAAATACCTGAGCAACCTAAATGCAATGTTCAAATGTGAATTCAACGGACTGTGCATAATCTGGCTCAAATACTGTACAGATTAACTGATATCAGGGCGAGTTAATGACAAGTAAATCAATTTTCGAATTAATTTTTGATAACTAGATATATCAGTTAACTTTCCATCATTTTCATTATGTTTAGCATTTAGAACATGACTTAGTTCTATAGGGGTATTAACTGGTTTACAAGCAAGATAACCAAATTCACTTAGAACTTCTAAACAATACTTTCTTTGATTTAAACATATCCCACGTTTATCATACAGAACTTCTAATCTAAGAAAGTATTTAAGTATACCTAAATCCGTTATTTGAAAAGTATTACTAAGTAGAGTTTTAATCTTTTTTATTTCTAACTCATTTTTACATGTAATTACAATGTCATCTACATATACTAACAACAGTATTAACACATTTTGTTTACTTAAAATAAACAACGAATGATCACAAGCACTTTACACAAATCCCACATCAAGTAACACCTTAGTCAACTTTTCATTCCACTTCCTAGAGGCTTATTTTAGTCCATACAAGGACTTGACAAGTTTACAAGCTTTCGACTCATTTTTAGAGTAATACCCCCCTGGAAGTGTCATGTATACATCTTCAGTTATTGTTCCATACAAAAAAGCATTGTTTACATCTAACTCAAACAACGACCAGCCATTAAAAACAGCAAGACTCAAAACACAACGAACAGTAACCATCTTTACCACAGGTGAAAAAGTTTCACCAAAGTCTAACCCTTCTAGTTGGTTATACCCTTTTGCAACTAAACGGGCTTTGTACCTTTCCACCACTCCATTGGCTCTGTATTTTATTTTATAGATCCATTTACAGCCTATAGGCTTCCTTCCGTCATGTAACTCAACCAACTCCCAAGTCTTATTTCTATGTAAGGCTTCCATTTCTAGGTTCATAGTCTCTACCCACTTGGGATCTTGAGAAGCCTCATTATAAGTATTTGGTTCAAAAGTTTTATTCAAACTACTAACAAAACACATATTTTCTGCAGACAAGTAAGAATAATTCACAACTTTGTCTATCCCATATTTCACATTAGCACTTAGAACAAAATCCTGAAGTCTTTTAGGAACTGAAGTGTTTCTAGTGGACCTTCTAATACTAGGTAAGTTTCCCTCAGACGGGTTGGCCTCAGCATTTGAAGTACTAGTGTCCTCAACCCTGCCATGACCTTCATCACTACTACTCACTAACCTAGGTTCAACGGTCTTTCTTTCCCTAGACGTGGTAGCTGTCGATGAATGATCAGGCTGCTGATCATCACTAAACACTTCATGAGACTCAAAATCCGTCTCTTCATCATCGGGAACAGTAATCTTATCACTCCTAGAATTATTAGGTGTTAAGGCTTCATAACAGTCAAAGAAATTTAAATGATTCAACTCAGAGTTATTAAACACTTCTTTGTTATTATCTATTTTTGACTTAAACGGGAACACATGTTCATAAAATTTGACATCCCTTTAATAGAATTCAACATAATCATCTAAGTTCCATAATTTATACCCTTTCTTTAGGTTCGAATAACCAGTTAAAACACATTCTATGCTTTATAAGAAAAGTTATCAGAATCATTTAAGACTGTCCCAAAACACAAACACCAAAAATTCCTCAAGTGGTTAAGAGAGGGTTTAAAACCATGTACTAACTCATACGGACTCTTACCTAACAACATAGATGATGGAATCCTGTTAATTAAGTAAACAACCGTTAGCACACAATCTGACCAAAACTTTAAAGGCAATCCCCCTTGAAACAACAAAGACCTAGCCATATTTAAAAGGTGTCGATGTTTCCTTTCTACCACACCATTTTGCTGTGGTGTATAAGTACAAGTGGTTTGATGAAGAATTCCTTTTTGTTTACAAAAAACACTCATTTGAGAATTAATAAATTTAGTTCCATTATCACTTCTGAAACATTTTATTCTTTTTTAAACTGAGCTTGTAATAATTCATAAAAACCAATGATATTCTCAAAAGGTTCACCTTTATTCTTTAACATATAAACCCAAACAGTTCGAGAAAAAACATCAACCACTGTTAAAAAATATTTAAACCCTTCTCTACTTACCACTTTGTATGGTCCCCAAAAATCTAAATGAATTAACTCACCAACATTCTTTGTTTTTCGTTCATTTAAAGAAAATGGAACTCTAACTTGTTTAGCCCTATGACAGACTTCACAACCAATATCTTCATGTAAACCAATACCAAGACTGTCTTTTAAAATGGCTAGAACCCGTTTTGAGGGATGCCCTAACCTACTGTGCCATAATTCAACACTATTCATAGTATTCAAGCACATATTTGCACAATTACCATTTCTATTGGCAAAAAACAGACCATTGTTGTCTACCAATCACCAGGACTTTCTTTGAACTCAAATCATGAATACAACAGTTCTTTTCATCAAACAAAACAGTCAGTTTATTGTCTCTTGTAAGTTTATATACAGAAACAAGATTAACAGTGTAACTTGGAACAAGGAAAACATCAAACAAGATGCCTCCAGAAGCTAACTTTATATTTCATATTTTTGTAACTTTAGCACTAGTTCCATTAGGGTGTGAAACTTTAAGATCATACTCAGATACATCAACACAATCATACATATCTTTATTTGTCATTACCATATGTTGATTAGCCCCAGAGCCAATAATCCAATTATAACTAAATTCAGGATTAACAACACTAGAGCAGTTCACATAACTACTACACACATTATTAAAAACAGAGTTATTTTCAATGTTTACAGACTTACCACCCATATTAGACACAGAAGATTCAGATGCACTTTTTTCTCTCAGTCACCAAACTAAGAAGTTTGGAAATCTGTTCAGTAGTAAAAGGCATAACAGCAGTACTAGGAGATGCATTAAACTTCCCATTATTGATACTACTATTACTAACATTACCCTTATTCCCCTTATTTCCAACCCTCCTTTTAAAACCTTGAGGATAACCAATTATTTCAAAATATCTATCAACAGTATGACCAAGCATATTACAATGAGTGCACTTTAAGCTAGGATTTGGACCCCTAACTACTCTTCTCTTAGGATTCAAAGACTAATTTGTTTTAGATACAAAAGAAACATGTTGAACTTTTGACCCACTACTAGACTGCCTATGAGACTCTTCTCTTGAAATAAATTGAGAAGGCGGCCTTGACAGAAGGAAATGGTTCCTGGTTAACAAAGTTGTTCCGACTGCCTATGAGACTCTTCTCTTGAAATGATTGAGAAGGCGGCCTTGACAGAAGGAAATGGTTCCTGGTTAAGAAAGTTGTTCCAACTGGATGATATATATCATCCAATCCCTTTAGAAATTGCATTAGTTTTATTAAAGTTGAGAAATCATTAAATCTTTTGCTGCTTTACAAGAACATGTAGGTAAATGCAACATTGCATTAAATTGTTTCCACATGGTAGTCGGTCTATTATAGTACTCAGCAACAGTACTACCATTGTGAGAAATACTGTTTATTTTTTTATACAAATCATAGACAACTGAACCATCAACTTTGTCATAGGTCTCTTTCAGATCAACCCAAACCTCAGAAGCAAGTTTAGAAAAAACTTGCCCCAGAAATTATTGGTGCATTATGTCTATTGCCTTCGTCTAGGATATGTTTGTATTGTTTATAGGGCTTAAATGTCGAATGTATATATCTTAAATGTTTATTTTATTCTTGTTTGTTTGGCTCGTACGAGCGAGTTATGTTGGCTCGTATGAGTGACTCTCAGTCACTCGTACAAAGCGCATCTTTGTTTTACACACACTTCAGTGCGAGTCATGTCGACCTATAAATAGAGGAGTGTTGTGTCAGAGCTAGTTAGTTAGTTGAGTTAGTACGGCGAAGCCCTGCTAGTTTATTTACTCGCGTCTGTACTTTGAATGCCATTGAATACAATAGAGCAGTTAAACAGTAAGATCTATCTTGTTCGTTTTGTCAACCTCTCTAGAAATGAATTCCGCCTCTGCTAGTTGAGTAAGATCAGACCGGTTGCTTATCGGAGGAGCACGATCCTCGCTCACAAGTGGTATTAGAGCTTTGAGGTCTGATCTACTGACAAACGACAAGTAATTGCAGGCTATTAGCTGTTTCAGACTTGGATTCATCTTCTTCTTCTACACATTCCCGAACTGAACTGGATTTGGACGAATTTACGGACGAAGTGGACTAGGATTCTAGGAATTCAGGTTAAAATACATTGTTATCAATCCTTAACAAATTCAGATCTAAAATCAAACTGTAATCATGTCAAAATCGGTAAAATTCATCCGTTTTGAGACGTAGTTGTTTCGTACGGGTAGAGAGACCACTCGCACAAACAACTTTTCATAAAATTTGAACCAATCGTACGAACAAGTTACCAGAAGTTCCTAAAATTTACAAGTTTCAAAATTTGCAATTGTGATTCGCACGCAACCTTACACCCGTACGAGCATTTTATTCGTACGAACGAATCTTGATCACTCGCACGAACTTCTTGTTCGCACGAGTAACCTTTTTTGTGAAACTCATCTTCTTCTTATAATTTTCTGGTTCATACGAACGGATCTAATTTGCATTAATTGTTTGTCATCCCACGAAGGAATTTTTCCGCACTAATCAGTTTGTTCGAAAAGTGTGTTTTTTGAATTTTCACAGACAATGTCTGAAGAATTTTACAACGCATTCGATACATCGGCCGTTACGAACACAGCGGCACAGAACATCAATCTCGAAAATGAGATGGGGACAATGACCAAACCACCAAAGTTAATGAATCTAGAAGACTTCGATAGCTGGAGTGAGCGATTCATGAATTGGGTCCAGGTAAATCATTTTACTTGCTAGTTCGCGATTGAAGCTAAATATCAAGCACCTGTAGGTGAAAATGGCCTCAAGAAGACTCTTGCTCAACTCTCAGATGTTGAAAGGGAAAGGTTTATTAACGAGAAGAAAATGATGAATATTCTGCAACAATCCATTAAAGAAGATATTCTGGGTTACTTCAACATGATGATGATGCTCAATCATTGTGGAATGCTCTCTGTTTGAAGTTTCAGGGAAGTGCTCAGCTTCGAAAGAGTAAACGGGCGTTGCTTCGTAAAGAGTTTGTATATTAGCTGATTAAAGGGAAACTGTGAAGCAATTGATCGAGAGATACTGTCATTTGGTGGTTCAGATGAAAAGAATGGCAATCATGAAGACCAACGAAGAACTTGTTGATAAGTTGGCAGATTCTCTTCCGCAAGGCGAATGGTCTACGTATCTGACCATACTGAAAAATGGAACCGGTATGGAAATTTCTCATTACCGCATTTCATTGAAAGGCTGGAGGGACACGAACTCGAAATGCAAAAGATGGCAAAGAACAAAACTGTCCAAGTAAACAAGATGTTAATCTGTACTTCAAGAACAATTTTGCTGCTCAAATTCAACACCAAAGATTCAGACAGCTTTTAGTGCCTACAATTCGCAAAGTTCACCATCAAATCAGAATAGTGGCTTTCAATCCTTTCCATCAGTTGATCCTCACACGCCTTCAACCCCACAGTCATCTTATGGTTCAATACAGCCCCAGAACAACCAGACTACTCAATCTCATCCTAATCAGAGAGTCTTACAGTGCAACATTGCTGTAGATTTCCAAAATGCGCAGAATTTCGATGAGAAAACCGCGAAGCAACACGTGTCTTTACTAGCTTCGGTACTCGAGTCTTATGATAGTCTAGTCGTAGGAAAGATCAGAAACTCAGAAATGACATGAGAATATTATGATCAGATACATCCGGTTGAAATGGAGCTGATTGACATCAAGTGGTGTATGGCATCGATCGTTCGTCGCGCACAAAGATTCATGGAGATTACTGGCAAAGACAACTTAGGAGGTCTAGATGGAAAACTGGGGTTTAATAAATCCAAAGTTACTTGTTTTAATTGTCAGGAGAATAGACACTTCAAGCGTGAATGTCCAAACAGAGAGGTTCAAGGTAACCATAACCCTTTCGCCGATGATTACTACAAGAGAGCAATCTACCATCGTCCTCAGCTAAGAATACGAATGGTGCCGATCGAAGACAAATAGCCAGAGACCAAAGATAAAGCATTGGTGGTTACTCAAGAAGATGAGAGCTTCAACTGGAACAAATATATCTCAAAGGGAGAAAGTTTGGCTTTGGTTGCGGAGATTACAGAAGAACCTGAAGAAGAATCAGGGCATCGTTTGATGTGGGTCCTGAAGATGATGATTTCTATTATCACACTTCATCAGAGGAGGAGGAACTTTTGAACAGTCCGTTCAAACACCTTTTGCCTAATGATATCTTAAAAACTTTTGCAGGTTATTTTGCACCAAGTCAGCATCATCATGTGAAGAGCAAAAGAAGCCCGTTGATGAGGAAAAATATAATGAAAAGATGGAGAAGTTGTTAGAAGACATCATCAAAGCTTCCATGGCAAATGGCAATGAGGTAAATGAGTCAAAGAATGAGTCTGTGGTTGAAAAACCATGTTTAAAATGTGTAGAGCCATGTAGTGATTGTCTTGTAAAAGACACACGATATGCTAAACTCCAAAGTTTAACAGACAATTTGTCTAGTGATTACGAATCCACTAAGGAAGCATATGGCAAATTAAGTGCATCTGTTAAACAATATAATAAAGCACTCAAAGAGAATGACGCAACATTTTAATGCTTAAAGCGACAGTTATGGACAAAAAGATGGCCATTAAATTCATTTGAATACTATTGCTGAGCTAAAAAGTGAGCTTGAGAAAATTAGAATCGAATCTGAACGGGTTAACAAATTGTTAATCAGTTATTCAACTAGCTCGTACGTCATTGATCACATTCTGCCCAAAATCAAAATAATGTTGAATCTAAAAACGGTGAAACTAAAAGTGGAGTTACGATCGTGTTCCACCACCCATGTGGAATAGTTATACAAGCAAAAAGCCATCTGGGGTGGAAAAGGCGCTTAACCTTAAGTTGAAAACTGAACTGTCTAATGAGCTACCTGTGAACATCGATGTAACTTACACCAAATCTGAAGGTGAATGTGACTCTGAAGTGGTGAACACAGTGGTTGAAAATGTGTTGAAAAATGAATCTGAAAATTCTAAGTATGAAAAATCTGTTAAGTCTGAGTCTGATGATATATCGGAAGATAGTTTAAATATTGATCCAAATGTCGTAGTTTATAAAATGAAAGGATCTGATAAACTATTTTTGGATGAGGACTTTCCGATCCAAAACGTGAACATGGATCGTGTGGATAAAATGTTCAAGCTTGTGGAGGTAAGTCATGCTGATTAAGATAAACATGATGCATCTTTCTACTCTAAATCAAAAAGTAACAACCGACCCTACTATCATAAAAATAGAGATTATCCTGAAAATAAAAGGGCGGGTTTGGGCTTCCAGAAGCTACATATGAACAACATGTCCCAAAAATTAAACTTTACAAAGAAAATTAACTTTGTTTTTGGGACAACAACCGAGAAAGAAAAGGAGATTATCAGAACTCAATCAAACGATGATTTTCACAACAAGAAAGAGAAACATAAACAAGTTTTGGATACCTCCATTCATAAGAACAACAGAACGTGCTATAATTGTAAGAAAGTTGGGCATATCGCACGATATTGTTCACAAGCAAGTCCAAAACTTGTTTCTCCAAATAATTCACTAAGGATGAAAAACAGAAAGCACCCATGTTTGCACCAAAACAAATTCTAAAAAGAAGCAACGAATCCCACAAAAATGTTTAACCAACCATTCAATGTCAAACTAAATTTGAAATTGGTGAAACATCAAACAAAAATCGTCAAGTGGATTCAAATTTTTATGCTAAGAAGGCTAAACCTCAAACGCAAAAAAGGGTTGCTAAAGTTAAACCATCCAAACTTGAACTTAAACCTTCTATTCCACACAAAACCGAGCTAAAAAAGAATGATAAAAACAAAGTAGGTCCGAAATTCGACATTCCGAACCCACCCAAGACCAAATGGGCTTGGGGTTCTTTGTTTAAATAGTCTCTTCATCATGTGTACAAGGGCTCCAGCGTTCGATAATGTCAAAATGGATAATGGATAGTGGAGCTTCTCACCACATGACAGGAATGCTTGCGTTGCTCAACGATGTTAAAGCTATCTGTGGAGGGTACGTGGGTTTTGCTGGGACGCATGGAGGTAGGATTGTAGGTGAAGGAATTCTCACAAACGGAGCTGTATCGTTTGACAAGTGAACTACATCGCTGAGCTTGAGAACAATCTACTCAGTATTTCGCACATTTGTGACAAGAAGTTCACGATGAATTTCAACGATAAAGAATGCTTGATCTTAAAACCCGGTTTCAAGATTCCGGAGGAATGGAACCTGATGTGTGCTCCACGAGAGAATGATTTATATGTTCTTGATATGGGTATTGCTTCTACCACTTTAAAGAAAGTTCAATGCTTTGTATCTAAAGCTAAACATTCATCTACGAAAGATGAATTATCTTGTGCATAATGACCTAGTGAAGGGTGTTAATTTGAAGAATTATTATCTATCTGATGATTGTCTAAGCTGCAAAAAGGGGAAGCAGCATAAGGAATCACACCCGAGAAAGCTATTGAATTTTATCAAGCTACCACTAGAAAGGCTATAGAGGGTATCTATTTGGACCAGTCAACGTCAAAAGTATCTCTGGTGATCTATACTGTTTGTCGTTACAGATGATTATTCCCGATTCTCATGGGTTTTCTTTCTAGAGAGTAAAGACGAAACTTTTGAAACTCTATTGATCCTCTTCAGAAAACTTGAAAACCTATATCACTTGCCAATCAAGAGAAGAACAAGAAGATGCTAGAATTCTGCAATGAAAGGGGGATTCTTCACGAATTCAGCGCCCCCTATACTCCTCAACAAAATGGAGTAGCTGAACGTAAGAATCGTACACTGATCGAGAAAATTTATGGATGTAGCAAATTTATTTTCTTCATTTGTTTTGTGAATGTGCATTTCTAAATACGACACATGACACCTAAAACGTCAAACTCATACTCTCGATACATATTCCTTGTAGATGTCTTCTAGTCACTCTCGTAGAGGTAGGAGATCAGGAAAATCCGCGAGCGCATGGCTGCCCAAATCGCTCAACAAATGGCCGCCGTAATACCCAACATCGTAGTTCAAGTCCAACAAGCCCTTGTCGCCAATCCTATCACCCCAACCAATCTAGAAGGACAAAATGTCGCCAACCCTCCTCTCAACACCACTAAATGCACCTTCAAGCATTTCAAATCCTGCGATCCTCCAAAATACGAAGGGACTGAAGGTGTCACCGCTCTCCTCCATTGGTTTGAGGAGATGGAAAACACTTTTCTCAATTGCGACTGCCCCGATGATCGCAAGGTGCAATATGCTACCGGCGTTTGTTCGGAGTAGCACTTACATGGTGGAATACAGAGAAGGGCAAGCGAGGTGCTGAGGATGCTATGACTTTGACTTGGAAGAGTTGAGGGAGATCATGACAAGACGTTTCTGTCCAAGAAGAGAAATCAAGAAATTAGAAGATGAGTTCTACTCTTTGAAACAAAAGGAGGGCGACCACACCACATACAACAAGAGATTCCTTGAGTTGAATCAGATGGATCCCAACTTGTTCACTCCCCTCTACCGTTTGATCAAGCACTACATTCGAGGTCTTCCTTCAAAAATTCAAGACCCTGTAATAAGTACCACACCTGCAACTTTGGAAGCAGCAATGGAGTTAGCTACAGAGCTCACCGAAAACCACATACGGAATGAAGACTTCAAGGAGGGAAAAAGAAGGATAAAGCATCAACCAAAACCTCAAACTCAACCCAGACCGAATCCTCTTCTCAACCCACTTCTAAGAGAAAACGAGAGGGGCAAAATTTCGCTGTCACCCAAGGCAATCAACCAGCTCCACAAGCCGTACCCCTCCAAGCTATCCCAATCACTCAAGTAGCACCCAACTCTACTTACCCAAATATGAAACCTTACATTGGACCTCACCCTCAATGCAACACCTGTTTTTATACCATCCATCTACCATACCTTGTCGACTGTGTGCTAATTGTGGGCGTTATGGTCATTTGAGCAAAACTTGTCGTACCCCTCAAAACCAAGCTTCACCCCCTACCCAAAACATGATCCAATCATATCAACAACCTCAATACCCCATGGTTCCACATGTTTGAGCTTGCTTTAATTGTGGGGACCCTACCTATTTTAGAAACACGTGCCCTCGATTGGTTAACATCATAAATGCCCAAGCTCAAGCAAACTCAGTTAACCAAACAAATCAAGAAAACCCAGCACTACCACCAGCAAGAGGAAGAGCTTACAACATCAACGCCAATCTGATGAAGATAATAACGGCCGAAACGAACAACCAAACTAGCCTCCCTCACCAAGAGTCAAGACTCAACTCCAACCGTCTAGTTCTTAATGTTTCTCAATCTTTACGTATCCCTGTTATAAATTGAGAATTTATGTATCCAAGAATTTTAATGCAAATTGATATTACAGTTTTGATTTATATCTTTACTCATTGATTTAACTTTCATATCATCATACATCACGGCGTATCTCAATCTCATCATTTAAAGAAGTTAGGTTGTGTCTCACTTTTACATAGACTGACCCCTTTATCATAACAAACGAGAGATGTACTGTCGTCATTCAGTCATGTATTCTTTCAAATTTGAGACTCAAGCTTTGGCTGTTGTGTTTGTTTATGGTTTGTAGATTTTAGAATCACATAGAACTAATCATAACTTACTGACAAAGCCAATGAATATTTGACAAGAATATGGTGGATACGCCGCTGGTACTTCCTATACATAAGTATTCTTGTCAAAGGATCAAAAGCATTTTCAGGCGGTTATGAGAAGTTCCGTGTAGGTTTTAAATATCGTCATGGTTGAAGTTTTGTTTTATGATATAACCTTATCTTTTTAAACGTATCAATTCTCTCAAAACTCTTATGCATGAGATCATATCCAGTCAATCAACTCTATGTATCAACGCTTTTCATCTTAGGCATCAAAAAGCGATTCCTGTAGCAGGTATTCAACCCTTACTAGGAGCCTTAATCAGAAATCCAAAACATCACACCTCTCTTTTCCTGTTAAGAGATATTCAGATTTTAGTCAGAGTACGTTGGGAGTCAGAACGAAAACCTGAGTTTACTCGGGAACTCGAAGACTCAATGCAAAATACCTGTAATTTATCCCTATTACAACTTCTACCAAAATTTTGGGACGAAATTTCTAAAAGTAGTTGTAGCTGTAACATCCGTCGTAAAAACGAGTTCCAAAACCCGCTCTGTTTAAAACTTTGGAAATTATTTAAATATTTCGTTACGCATTTGTTCATTTTATAAAATATGTTAGATAACCTTCATAATAAATTAGATAATTAATATTATGATTAATATATAATATATATATTATATATAAATAGGTATATACCAATAATTAAGAAATTAAAATATAAAATAAAGAAAACAGGGACAAACGGGATTCGAACCCGGGTCCCCATACCCACACAAACGGACTTCACCACTGAGCTACGCACACTGATTGATTTAAACCTATAACAATTAAAATTTATAGGCGTGTTAGAATCTAAAACCTGCAAATCAACCAGTAACCACCAAAGTCCTTAAATTGTGCGATCAATCAATTTAGCTATTCTCTTTGCTTAAACGGAGGAAACGAATTTCAGTTATCAATTTTATCTACAATTTTGAAATCAAATTAATCACAATTAAAGCCAATCATTGACCCTTAATTTCATCTTGAAACCGAAATCGGTGAATGTTGTGCCTACTCTATAAATACCTCTCGATTTCATCCTCCACTCGCTCAACCAGCTCACCGAAAATCCTCTCATACTCTGTTATCAAAGCTTTTTGTTTCGCCGGAAAGGTGCCTGCAACTCGTCGGAGTTTGTTCATCGGAAATCGGGTTCTGTTTCCTAGCTGGTATAATCTTTACACCCTTTCATATTCTCTTGTCTAATTCATATAGATTTCAATCAGTAACTCAAAGCAATTTAAGTCGAAGCTTTTAAATTCTGAGTGATTTCACGAAGAAGATGAAGATCGAGTTGCTAAGATATATACAATTAAAATCGACATTTTAAACGAGTTAGACACACAGTCTAGTGGTGGACTGTGTGCACAGTTATCATGCACATTTCGAGTACGAGTGTTGTCCAAACCGGTTTTACTTTTTAAGTCAAAGACGCCATCACAGGCAGTTGTTAAATATCATACAATTTCAAATATAAACGGGTTAGACACCCAGCCCAGGTGGATGGGCTGGGTGCAATATAACGTCAAAGTCTCGAGTTCGAGGCCGACTCCTCCCAACCGGTTCGACCAATTAATTTTTTTTTTTAAATTAATGATTTATGAACGATCCTAATAACTGATAAGAATAAATAAAAACAGAATCCTAACGGGTTAGACACGTAGCTCAGTTGGAAGAGCTGCGTGCACGCAACTGAGAGGTCACGAGTTCAAGCCTCACCACACGCATGCCAGCCTCATAATCGAACCAGCCAGCAGTCTGACAAGCCTGTCAGGCCCAAAAAAATTTTATTACTATCTATTATTTTTATTATGTACTTCACTTATTTTTACCCTCAGTTATAACAAGATTAAAAATACAATAATTGTCACAAAAATAATCTAAAAGTCAAACAAAAAGTATTAAATCGAAATATTAAATCGTTTATATTTATCGTATTAATATTTTAGGTTAGTCTTCTACGTCGGTTAAATCCTCAATTCGTGTGCACTCTTCATCAATCAAGAAAACGCACCCACTGTGAGTGAATTCTTACAAACTTCCCCTTTTTATTCATGTTTTGGGGTGTATCATGTGTCATTTATACATTTCGTTTATTCAAACCCTTGTGCTATTACCATTATATGAACTATCGTGTGATGTAAATGTTGTTTGTTGTATTGCGAGTTTACATTTTTGTCAAGTTGCGTGCAAATCATTCATTAGGCCCATAGTTCCTCGTTGGAGACGAGTTGAGCATCAGGTGCCTCATTAGATCGGCTCCGTTTGATTGAGCCTTGATCTCATTGTTCATCATTTGGTATGTGTGTGTGTGCATTAATTGATATTATGTGTTTTGTTGTTTAATTTACATATACGTATACTCATATTTGGTTATGCACATTTTTATTCAAATAACCAATATAACTAATTCTTTCAAAATTTAAATAAGATTCACTCGCCAACTTTTGTTGACCCAAAACCCTATTTTTACACATGATACAGGTGGACAGGTTGAAGCAAGGAACACATAGAAAATTGTCTTAGAAGAAAAATAAAGAAGTCATGAAAAATGTATTTGAACATGTTGTGCTTGTATGTTTATTGTAATTTCTTCCTTAAAAAGAAATAATAAATATGAAACTTTA
The DNA here is from genome assembly GCA_947069175.1 of Scalesia atractyloides. Taxonomy (NCBI): domain Eukaryota; kingdom Viridiplantae; phylum Streptophyta; class Magnoliopsida; order Asterales; family Asteraceae; genus Scalesia; species Scalesia atractyloides. The sequence goes on along the minus strand of CAMTDV010000012.1, from coordinate 13,017,567 downwards.
TAGTAAATGTCATGAGCTTTGATAAAAACCCAATCATGTCCCGACTACCATTTCCGCTGCGGGTCAGGGTGTGACAGTAGCGGGCCATAAATAGTTAGCTATGTCGGAAATAACTTAGTATAATCAAAGGAGTCAAAATCAAGAAGTTTGATAGAAGTATAGATTTGATTATGAGGACATGGGGTTAAGTGTTAAAATGATACGGAATGTTATGGGATGATATGGGACGTTATGGGTCAGTTCGGGTTGGAACGGGAACCGGAACGGTTGTGTAAGCTTAAACAAGGAAAAACAACGTCGACAGCACAGAGGGGGCATCACCGACGGCCTCCCTAGCCATCGCCGACGCTGCCCCTTTCCCCGACGCTCTAATCAACTGTCTATGCTAATGTGGACCCGACGTAACTACTCACGTCGCCGACGTTGTAGTAAGGCGTCGCCGACGCTCCTCACAAATCTAACATGTTGTTTTTGTTAGTTATTCGCACCGTGAGTTCCGTACCTTCTAAAACCTGTTCCGTAACCCTTAATGAACCTGGAATGTGAAAATAACTAATAGGGAGTTATGTAAACTTATTGAGCCGTGATAATGCATTGTCGGGGATGAATAAGTATGTAAGCATGTATGTGTACGTCGTACTACATGTTAGTGGTGAAATCCACAGGTAAGCACGAAAAGAAATAATCATGCGCCTAGGTTAGTATGTATGAGACTTATACGTAAGGTAGATTGTGACGATGAATTGCTAGTATGAATTTATGGGAATTGTAAGTTGTACGTAAGAGCTTGGATATGGAAGTATGTTTATATATATGTATAAATGGCTTCAATACGTTTGAGTATTAATGTCACTAATGTTGTGTCTCGAGATTAAATGAAAGTGCAGGTATACTATTGTTGGGCTTATAAAGATTTGACGTTGGGATGCAAGATTTTACCTAGAAAGATAACCGTGATGATTAGCATAACTAGAAAGAATGTGGCATTGTCATTTAATTATGTATAGTTAGTTTGTGTATAATGTCAACAAATATCAATGATGCGGTTATATGTGGTGATTGCAGGTTGCACGGAATTATCATCACCATGGAGTGTAAGCGGTGGATGATCGAGTCATGTACGTGGTTTGTATGGGGGCGAGGTCATATATTTTATAAACGTAGATTATGTTTTATCTTTTAATTAAGAATGAAGGACACCATATTGTAAAAGGGATTATTCCAATGGTTTCTAGTATGTTAAAATGATTATAAGGAAAGAATTGTTTTTTAGTTCACATTTCCACTGCGTATTCTTCGTTAAAACATGTTAGGGTGTTCTAAAAACAAAAAACAAGAAAGTAGTAAACTATCAACCTAATCACCAAGAACAACAAATAGTAAACTCAAAACAACGCAAAACTGAGTCAGTGGACAGATTCCAGGTTCATCACTCTATAGGTGCCTGGACAAGCATAACTCACTTGCACAACACACTAGACAAATGCAATATATACCACAATGACTCGATCAAGTGCCGGTCCGACTACCCCGGTAACAACAATGCCTAGACACAACAATGAAGTGAGTACAAAAATAAAAAAGTAGAGAATAGAAAGATCTCACAACAGCTTTTAACTCCCTCTGAGCAGCAGATCTGTTTGCAACCTTCTAGGGTTACAAATTTCAGATCCAAGAAGAAACAATCAAACCCTAGCTAGGGTTCCATAAACCTTCCAGATCTTGTACGACACACTTTCCAATATATGAATCTGAGAAGATCTTGTACGGCACACTTTCCAAGGTACAAATCGAACAAGATTTTTTTTCCAGATCTACCACTAGATCTTGCACCGAACCACCACCAGGACTCAAGAGCACACATTGTGCTCTGATACCATGTCACGAACTGAGATATGAACAAGAATTGAACGAATACAAACAACAACACCAATATAGCGACAAAATATGTGACAAAACTCTTATTAACCCAAACCAAAGATTTACCCCCCAATACCTGAGATCTTACAAATCATACGATCTCCGAATGATACAAAGTACAACAAGAACTATGATGATCATCCACTGATGATCATCTAACTCAAAAGAACAATCTCTTTAACAACAGACTAGAGATTGTTACAACAAATCACAAGTTCAACAAACCTTAACTACGAACAGAAAGAACCACAGATGAGGTGTGTGAGAGATCTATACTCTCTGCACACACTGAAGCCTTTTATACCAACATCAACACAAAGTTACATCCAGGCCCTCCAACTATGCACCATAACAACAGCAAGCCCCTGTAACTTTCAGATAACCCATTAACAAATAATAACTATACATAAACAACCCACAAAATAAAGGTTATGACAAGTTTGCACTTTATAGAACTAAACTAATATGAATTATTGAATGAACATAAAATATAATGTGATATAAATATCACATATTATATTTTAACAGCTACGTATTTGTCAGATTTTTGAGAAGCGAGGTCATGAAGCTGTGAATTGTTTCTAGCGGTTTACACTGATTAATTCAACGATTCAAGGTAAAGTGATGAAAGATTTGATGATTATCATCAATCTGAATCCGACCAAAGTGACATAAGTGAGGATTGAACTTGGTTCTCCATTGGAGAACCAAGCCTCCCTACCAGTAGGTCACAAGTGGTGCATGGTGGTGTTTGTATTAGGCCAATTTTAATGCATTAGTTAACACTAATTCAGCCGATGGCTTTATAGCCTAATGGGATCTTGGGGTGGGATTAGGCTTTGAACCAATAGGTTCTGAATTCGATTCCCACAATGAGGGTTTTTTTTCCATATTTATTGAGTTTCCTTTTGAATTGGTGTATAGACATTATGCCTAGTGGAGATGGATATGATTGAATGGTTCCGCTGGTATCACAATGATAGTCCAGTGATTTGTAAGTGATCGAAACTTGGCGTTCAAAAGAAAAAAAAGTTAACATTAATTCAACCAGTTCTCTGTTGTGGTCGAATACCATTGACTGTCTCGAACCGTTCTAAAAAAGTAATGTCTGGTTGTCTTCATTTAAATGCATTAATTACAACTTTTATGCTTGAGTTCACTCGAATAAAACGTATTAGTTTTGTTTTTTCTATTGAACCGCCAATCACAATAGGAGACTTGATTGGTTTCGTACCTCGCATCGAAAAGTCATTCATATCTATAGGACTATAATCAACACTTAATCTAAGGACAAAAAATTATGTATTGTGGAATACCCTCTTTTCACTTTTTCTTCATGGAATGGATCACCCTATTTCCCTTTTTTATCAAGGTGATGGATGCGTTCTAGGTAAGAGTACTATCTACCCAAATCAAGTAATTCTTTCTTATACTTAATATAATTGTATTAATTTTTGGGACCTGACATGTGAACTTGATAGGCGACATCTCAAAAACAAAACTTTTTTAACGGTAAATTCGGATCACTGACGGACCACTAGAGTATCAATCTCAAAAACAAAACTTTGTTTAGAAAAATAACATTTATAAAACACGTTGGTGGATCTGTCGGGACATTTGTACGCCCGCAACATTTTTGCCTGAACTTTTGTACGCTGGTTGGTGGGTTCACCGGAACTTTGGTCGTTTTCACCTAAAGAGTACACGTGTCATGTCCCTAAGGTGCCCACGTGGCTAGCGGGTGCACGTAAAATATTCCCACCGGCTAACATTTTTGCACAAAAGTAGATGTTTATTTCTTAGAGGTTGAAAAGTCATGATTTATATTGAGATCTTTGACTATTTATATGTGTATTTTAAGAATTTTCCTCCTACATAAATTTTAAACTTTCAAATTTTAGATTGTATAACATCATACAACTAGAATTCGATAATTTGAGTGTTACACCTATTCTATCTGATTTTGTGATAATTTTACAATAAGAAACTTCATTTTATCATGACATGTATGATGATGAGAGTACCGACGTGTGTGCGACGTATATGATTTCCATGCTTATAGGTTACTAGGAGTTAAGGCTATGTTGAGCTAAACTGTATCTGAACTTTATAGGAGTTTAATAATTTCTTGATTTACTTTCCTTGTATTGACCACTAATATGTGGTTTCCTTTGTAACTTTTATTTAAGCAATCCTCTTATTTATGAAAAAATCCATTCGATACCAAAAACTACACGGGTGATGACACTATATGTCACGATCCACCCAATTATCTTCATCCTTCTGATTACCCACGACAGATGCACGTTAATGATGCTTTGCCAGATAAAAACTACATGGATTGGGTATACGGAATGGTGGCTTGGAAAGGGCAAAAGGGAGAACCCAAAACCGAAGGCAGCCATAGATTGATGATGTGATTATGTAGGCAATGACATACAGAAGATACAAAGCACGAAGTAAAAGAAGTACAGCTTGTAACGTTGACTCGAAATCCCAGATCGTAGACATGTTCATCAAACCTCTCGGATCCCAACAACGAAAGAGTCTACTTGACAAGTTGGGTGTTCGTAACCTACGTATTCCACCTTCAGGGATTTTAATATTTTATTGATTCGCTTTCGTAGCATTCTGACCACTAATACCGTGTTTTCCTTTGTGGATCTATATTGTTCACATTACTGGTTTGAAATCCATGGGAAAAACTTGTTTGGGGCCCTGGGTTTTTTTCCTTTTGTGAAGACCCTTTGGCCCAATATCCAGGCCCGTCATTTCTAGATTTGGGGCCCAAAAGGCTGCTGGATGCATTTGGGTTATGCGAAAATGGATAAAGGAAACCGGGAGGCCCAGCACAGTAATATGGGCTCGAACATTTGGAGTGCTTTGAAGACCCACTGTTGGGTGTCTTCGATTCGACAAGGTGAAAGCCAGAGCCAAGTGTAGCTGTATGGGCCTGGTCACTAAAATGTTTTGGAAGGCCCAAACTTGGTTTAAAATTGCGAAAGGTGTTGTGTTGTATAGCGGCACTTGTTTGTGTTAATGTATTATGACACTGGGCATATTTTTTGGGGTGGGTGGCCCTTGGGTTGGGCCGTTTGTTGGACCTACCAAGGGTTATTTTGGCATGTCCGATATGAGCATATGGATTCGGCTCTTGGGAATTTAATTAATGGTTGGGGGTATACAGGGCCCACATGTCTTATGGGATCTCCTTATACCAATTTTTATTGGCCAGCTTACGTTCTTAGGTTGTCTAGTCGTATTGTTTTAATCCCTTGTATTGGTACATATAGGGTGGATATCCCATGTAGGAATAGGATGTTAAAAGCTCCTGGGAGGGGTTGTTTAGTTTCATACTTTTGCTAGTGAAGCATGTTTCGGGTGATGATGCGGGGGCATGCCCATAAGAAGTTGGAAGTTTCCTTTATTGTTTATATAGTTTTCCGGGCATTGCCCTTTTATCCAAGAGAGAGAAGAGAGAACGGACTAGAAATCTACTTGAATGTTTGAAACCATTCCTCGCATTTGACTTTTTTTTTCCTTTTTGTGACCATTAAACTCATGATGAGACCCCACCAATGCTCTATCAACCAATAGGATCATGAAAAAGCCAGGTTGCATGGACATGTGTCCTTCAAGAGTGTTAAAGATGAAAACAATGAATGTTGTATTTGAACTTGAGGGTATATGAGACTTTTGCTAGAGGAACTCTACTACAACTTTCACTAGTTCGTGTTTCTTGTGCTACAAACTTGGCTTAACAATAAGCACTGGCTCCAGTGTGAAATTATAGAAATAAAAAAAAAACATACTATCATATAGTAAAGCAATGAGCAATCTATTTAGAGCACAAGTAAACAATTACAACCTAAAGCTATCAATAATTTCCCCATTGGAATTCTATCAACAACAATCAGTAACAGAAATGCTGCAAACTTCCTACACAAGCAATCAATATAGATAGCACATCACTCAAAATACTTGGAATTCTATCAACAACAATACATAGAGTCTTAAAATACTTGGCCTTGGGTCGGTTCTCTGTGAACAATAACTTTTATGTAAATGTAAACTTTTTTTTTCAAAAGTAAAAAAAAAAATACATAGGTCTAAATTGTAAATTGAACAATGAAATTTTATTAACATGTACGTAATATCACACATTTTGTTTTTTTTTTACGACTTCTAATTAAGATTAAATCCACGATCCGAAAAAAAAGTTATAAAGAAATTTCATTTTGATAGGAGTTCTAAAAACTTCCTCAACTCGGAGTGGTTCTCATAGAATCCGGTATATAACTTGCCAAGGGGAACTAACTTGCGAAGCGTATGAAGGAGAATTAACTTGAGATGCGGGTTACTGTACAAAGGGGAATTAACTTGTGAAACGTACAAAGTCACAGAAACCCATTATTACGCATGGAGAATAATCAGCAACATATATATATATATATAATTATATATATATATATATTATATAATAGTAGTTTTACAAAATTTTAAGAGTTTAAGTAATACAACTTTTAAAATATATGATATAATCCTTTAAAACATATTGTTATCTTTTAGACCAACTACCTTGCATGATTTTTAGATGCTAATAATTTTTACATACGTTAAAATAAAAAAAATAGAACATAAAATCAAGCATATTATTCTTTTTAGTTTTGAGTATAATTTTACTATATATTTTTTTAATTTAAAAAATATTAACATGTTACGTGATTACCAGTGTGTTCCCTGTCATATCGTGTGGGCACCAATCTAGTATGTATGTATCTGTTTACATATAATACATACATACATACATATATATATATATATATTATATATATATATATATAAAGTTAGGGTAAAATGAAAATTTATAGGAGTTATGAGAACTTAAAGTACTCGGTCTAATGAAAAAAATTTATTTTTATTTTTATTTTTACCAAAAATCCTTAAAATCAACTTTTTTCTAAAAAAACTAACTTTTTTTTAATTTACAGCACCTGTAAGGGATTGAAAAAACAGCACTTTGAATTTTTTTACGGCCGTTTTTTAGTATTTTTATCATGGTGGCAAAACTCGCACCGGACGACTGAGTTCTCTAAGTTCTCGTAACTTGTAAGAGTTTTCTCTTAATTTGAATCCTATATATATATACACACACATAAGGAGAAAACTAAAATACCCAAAAGAAAACTTAAAACAAACACACCTATTTTTTTGTTTTAACATTTTTTTGCTATAAATCTAGCGTTTTTAAGATAAAATAAATAAAAAACAACAGAGTAGTTTTACATGTTTTATATGCAATTTAGCCTGTGATTTAGATTTTTGGTTTAATTTAGATTTTAGGGTGAGATTTTTTTTAGAGCTAGGGGGTTTAGGTTTTTTGTAGTGTTACATATGTGTAATACTATTTTTTTTTAAATGTTTTTCTATTTTTTTGTTTTTCTAAAATGTAGATTTACAGCCAAAAAATGTTTAAAAAATTTGTGTGTTTTTTAAGTTTTTTTAGGCTTTTTTCAGTAATCTTATTTAAATGAGTTTTCTTATTATCTACCCCACACACACACACACACACATGTATATACACACACACGCATGAAATAAAATTTATTACGTATGAAGTTATATAATTATGTAACATAAATAAGTAATTACACATGAAGTTAAATAATTACGCAACATGTGTAATGAATTACACACAATATTACGCAACAAAAATCACGCAACTCATTTTTAATAATAACGCAACATATAATATCCCTTCGTTCGCTTCACACGTTAACGATACTTTGTATTTTTTACCCTACGCCATATATACATAAATACACACATATACATACATATATGCACACGCAACATGTATAATGAATTATACACAATAATTACGCAACAAAAGTCACGCAACTCATTTTAATTTGGTAGTTGTGAGAACTATGAGAACTTTCTCATGCGAGTTGAGCCATCATTTTTTGCATAAACGTAGATGAAAATGTTATAAACACAATTGTGAAAAAACAAAAAAAAAAAGTTGTCAAGTCAGTGGTTATGCCTGATGTAAAATTTGTTTACGACAATATAAATTTTTTTATAATAACAATAAAAAAATTAAGATTTTTGAATTTTTTTAAGATCTTTGAGATTTTAAAAAAAAATCTTTTGAAATGTCTAGTTCTCATTGTTCTCACAAATTAATGTGGTTCTCATTTTGCCCCCTCTTTCTGTCTGTCTGTCTGTCTCTCTCTCTCTCTCTCTCTTATATATATATATATATATATATATATATATAATATATAATATATATAATATGGGTTAAGTTCATTTGTGAATAACCCCCTTGATTGTAAACACTAGTGAACTAATCATAGCCCTTTATTATCAATACACAAGTGTAAATCAATGACCTGTAGCCACTCCGGCCCCTTTAGAGCTTAAGGTCCTTCCCTCCCACCTAGATTATGCCTTCCTAGAAGAAAATTCGAGCTTACCCGTCATAACTTTTTCGAAATTAACAACGGAGGAGAAGGTGAAGCTGATAGATTTTCTGAAAGAGAATAAATAGGCCATTGCATGGAAACTATCCGATATCAAGGGAATAGGCCCAAATTTCTGTACTCACCGGATCGTCATGGAGGATGTCTATAAGCCGGTGGTACAGCCTTAACGATGCCTCAACCCGAATATGTAAGTAGTAGTCAAGAACAAGGTTCTGAAGTTGATGGAAGCCGGGCTAATATATCCTATATCCAATTCTGCTTGGTGAGTCCAACTCAAGTTGTTCCCAAGAAAGGGGGAATGACAGTGGTCATGAACGAGAATAATGAACTCATCCCATCGCGTACGGTCATCGGTTGGCGGGGTGCATTGACTACCGAAAATTAAACGACGCCACCCGAAAAGACCATTTCCTACTTCCGTTCATTGATCAGATGCTAGAGCGTCTCGCATGTCAACAATTCTATTGTTTCCTCGACGGATTTTCAGGTTACTTCCAGATCCCTATCGCTCCGGAGGATCAAGAGAAGATATCCTTTACATGTCCTTACGGCACATACGCGTACTGCCGCATGCCTTTTGGACTATGTAACGCTCCAGCGACATTCCAGCGATGCATGGTCACCATTTTCAAGATATGATCGAGCATTTGATGGAGGTTTTCATGGATGACTTTTATGTCTATGAAAATTCCTTCGATCAACGCCTTCGTAATCTTGAACCGATGATGAAGAGGTGTGTGGAGACTAGGTTGATGTTGAACTAGGAGAAGTGTCACTTCATGGTGACAGAGGGGATCGTGTTAGGTCACAAGATATCACGAGCCGGTATAGAGGTAGATAGAGCCAAAATAGATACTATTAGTAGACTTCCTCCGCCGACGAGTGCGAAATCCATCCGTAGTTTCCTTGGTCATGAGGGTTTTTATAGGAGATTTATTAAGGATTTATCTAAGATTACACGACCCATGACCCGACTCCTAGAGAAGGATGTTCCCTTCGTCTTCGACGAAGAATGCCTTAAGGCCTTTGCTATCTTGAAAGAGAAACTCGTGAGTGCCCCCATTCTCTCGACTGGAGCTTGCCTTTTGAGCTCATGTGTGATGCGAGCAATTATGTAGCTGGTGCAGTTTTGGGCCAAAGACGAGATAAACACTTCCACCCTATCTATTATGCTAGCAAAACCCTAAATGACGCCCAAGAGAACTATACCACTACCAAGAAGGAACTCCTAGCCGTAGTTTGTGCATTCGATAAGTTCCCTTCATATCTTGTGCTTTCCAAGACCATAGTTTTTACCGATCATGCTTCCAAAAGAAGGACGCTAAGCCTCGTCTTATTCAGTGGATCCTCCTACTCTCTGAATTTGATACAGAAATTAAGGATAAGAAGAGAGCGGAGAATGTAGTCGCCGATCATCTATCCCAACTAGAAGATCCGAGTAGAGAAGAGATTCGTGAGGAGGAACTAGGTGATAGATTCCCTCATGAATCGGTAGAGTTTGTGGCAGCGAAGAAGGAGGGTATGCCCTGTTCTCGGATTTTGCAAACTACCTCGCAAACGGAGTAGTTCTTAATGTATGAGCACTCAGCAGAAGAAGACATTCTTTAGGGATGTCAGGAGGTATATATATTATTTTGGGTAGGAGGAGATAGGATTCTTCGACGATGTGTGAGTCGAGAAGAGGGGATAGAAATCCTTAGGCATGTGCATGAGGGATTGACGGGAGGTCACCATGGTCCACACGTTACCGCCCAAAAAGTTTTTTGATTGTGGTTTTTATTTGCCTTCGGTAGTTAAGGATGCTTTAGAGTTTGTTAGGAGGTGTGATCGTTGCCTACGTACCGGCAACATCTCATCTAAGGACGAGATGCCCCAAAACTCGATCCAAATTCTTGAAAATTTTGATGTTTGGGGAATCCACTTCATGGGATCGTTTCCCGTCTCTAACGCGAATCGGTACATCCTCGTGGAAATTAAATATGGCTCTAAGTGGGTGGAAGCTTAAGCTTTACCTAAAAATGACGCCCGAGTGGTGGTGGATATTTCTAAATAATTTATTCACTCGATTCGGTACACCTCGAGCCATTATCAGTGATCGTGGCACCCACTTCTATAATACCATATGGAAAAGGCATTAGCACGTTATGGTGTCACTCATCGTTTTCCACCGCTTATCATCCTCAAACGAGCGGTCAAGTTGAGAATGCAAACCGAGGAGTGAAGAGAATCTTAGAGAAGACGATAGGCAAAAGTAGAAAGGATTGGTCCGATAAGCTAGACGATGCATTATGGGCGTTTAGAACTGCCTATAAGACACCTTTAGGTACCACTCCATTCATGATTGTCTATGTCAAAGCTTGCCATCTTCCGGTAGAACTCAAGCACCAAGCACTATGGGCCCTTAAAATAGACTTAACGAAGCGGCTAAGAAACGTTACTTCCAAATTCATGAATTGGAAGCGATTCGAGATGCAGCCTATGAGCGATCATGGAGTATCAAGGGGAAAACAAAGGCATTGCATGATAGGAAGTTGAAGGGGTCAAAGGATTTTAAAGTCGGCGATAAAGTGCTTTTATGCAATTCACGATTGAAATTATTCGCCGGAAAGCTGAAGTCCAAGTGGACGTGTCCTTATGTGGTAACTGAAGTATTTCCGTATGGAACGGTAGAGTTGAGAGATGGAGGCGATGGAGGCACTTGGAAAGTTAATGGCCATAGGTTGAAGCATTATCTAGGAGGGCCGATCGATTCCACCGAGATGGAGGAAACTCCTCTCGAAGTTCCTCATCGCACCACCGCATAGGGCCTTGAGTGAAAACTCAAGTGTAGAGTTTGTATTATTTAGTAGTAGTTTACGTTTTATGTTTTTATAGTGCTAATAATTGTTTCTCGTAGTTTGTGTTTTATGTTTTTGTGTGGTTTAGTTTTTGCAAGGATATATCACCAACGGAGCCACAACCACGAAGAATTGACGTTCCAGGTAAGTTTTCGTACATACCTGGGTGCCAAGAGGGTTTTTTCACAAAGTTGAACTTGGTCAAAAAAATTTCTAAGGCAAAGAACTGCAGAATTTTAGAAACTTTCTATGAAAATAACCCTCTGCGGGCCGCGAGAGACATGCACCAAGCCGGGTGCGGCCCGCGAGAGGTATCTTTGACTCTCTCGCGCCCGCGAGAGACAAAACATCAGATATGCGCTTTTAATCTCCAAAATCTTCAATTTTAAACCTAATTTCTTCACTCTACACATACGGCTACCAGTCAAACAACCACCATAATCCACCTACAATCACCTCCATTCACCCTAATCTTTCACCACCACTTCACCATGTGTCTCTAACTGATTTTCTACTTAAAGTTTTCACCTTTCACCATTCAAACGAGCTTTTTAAGGGTCTTGCAACTTACACTTCATTTTCTTAGTTTTTCTTGTAGATCGACACTAAGGTATGTGTTTCTTGCAACTTTTGTACTTTAATTTCAGTATTTTATTTTGTTGCTTCATATGTTTTAGTGTCGGGTCTTGTTTAGGTTGCATGTTAGTTTCCTTGAGGGTTTGGGGTGAACTTTGTTTGGGTTGAGTTTTGGATGTAGGGACTGAACACAGTTTTGGTGGGATGGTTTGGGTTCTAATGATTATATTTTGCGGGTGGATTTGTTTGGTAGGGCTTCAACATTGAGTGTAGGGATTCGGGTTAGTAATGGTTGCCATAAAAATCATATTTTTAACAAAAATTTTAACCCGTTTTCTACATTGACTATAAAGTTTTATATTATGTTTTGGACTCAATGTTGGGTTGCTTTTCGGCACTCGGGAATTAATTGAGGACAATTAAATGCCGGGATGAGGTAGTGTTGTGTTTTTAGGTATTTTTGGGTTATGTTTGGCAATTTGAGCATTTATGAATATAAGATCTCTCGCCCGTGCTCAATCTCCATTCGGGCGAGATTTGGTCAATTAAATTAGTATTTTTTGCTAACGATCACTCAAAATATACCTAATATTTGGTAAAGTGTCTTTTCTGGTCATGACCGCGAATGTAATTCTATACGGTCATTGCCCAAATGGTTTATACTTCTAACGGTCTACCTGTTTTTGCTTGTGAATTGAGCGTTTTTGTAGATGTCTGGCGAAGGCAGTTCGAGTAGACCATGGACAAAGAAGAGAGGACCCGCAGCCCGCCAAGAGAAGATCCAGCAGAAACTCAACCGCTGCCCCCAATTTTGGGCAGAAGGAGCATCAGATATAGAGGGGGCGGTGTTCTCCATGGGCAGAGTATGAGATTAAGGGACAGTCCGCAACTTCAATTCGATCCAGACTCACACGAGAGTGAGAGACTCGCCAATTTGATTACGGTAGACCTATTACCGTATAGACGGATAGACTGGGATATGTTAGACCATCTAGGTCAGAGGGGCAGGATTGAGCAGTTGCTGGGTAATAAATTCAGGAGGGTGCTAGATTGTGATGAGCGGCAGTACAAAGAAATCAGTCTTTAATTCCATTCAACTTTCGAGTACCCGCAGGGGAATTTTAGTGAAAGTGATGTTGTGTCTTTCGCCCTGGGAAGGCATGTATACGAAATGACCATCCCTCAATTTGCGTGGCTACACAGTTTCTATACGGTGGATGAGGTCCAATCACAGGAGTTCATTACTAGCCTTAGGGGGTATTCAAGAGGAGGCACCACATAGCGTTCAAACAGACGAGTTGGCTAGATTTTGGGGTACAATTTCATTCGCACCATACTCAAACAAAATGGTTGCCAGCGACATTATTGATACGGTTTACTAGTTTATCCAGAAGATTCTGGCAGCTACATTAGTCGGTAGGGGTAGGGTGATAACAAGGTTAACCAAGTCAGCTTGTTCTATTTGATGTGTATGGTTGAGCAGCGACCCGCGAACTTGGCCAGTATTTTTGCGTGGTCGATGAAGCGGTTACGGAGAGGAGGTCCGAGGGCTCGGATATACTGTGGGCCCTTGATTACTTGGTTGGCGGAAAGTCTTTGGGTATTTGATAGGTACCCACGAGATAAGATGCGAGAGGGGCCGTCTCATTTCTTCTTGGGTGTGCGGGATTTACAAGCTGCCGGGATTTTGACTTCTCATGAGCCTATCACTTGGGAGCCTATTAGGCACGGTCCGTAGGTTCAGCCTCCTCCTGGTTCTGAGGTTGCGTCGCCTATGCAATCCGTTATTCCTCCGCGCTATCAAAGACCAGTGACCCGTGCTAAGAATACCTAAGAGCACCAGCAATTCCTTTAAGACAACCACGTCCAGCAACCCACTCTTTAGATTCTTTGTATGACAGGAAGAGCAGGGTTTAGGGGATTTGAGGATGTGGATACATCGAGGGGTCACAGTGATGAGCAAACAGGAGCAAAGACAGTAAGTGGAGATGGTATGAGGTAATGAAGAGACCTGCAATGGAGTTCTCATATCGCATCAAGGCACCGGGCATCTAGTGGATGGAATGTCACCATACAATGTTTGAGCATGGAAGAGAGGTGAGATTTTCAGATGCATCGGTTCCTAATGATTTCTTCTTTCGTTTTATGTGTTTCTTCCATGGTTGTATGTGTATCAAACACTTTACATTTGGGTTGGTTAGGTTGATTTGGGTAATGGTTGTGGTAAGCTTTTGTTGAACAATTATTTATTTACTATTTTATGTTTGGAAGTTACTGTGTTGGTTGATAGGATGGTGTTTACTTTGCCGCTTCCGTTCACGTGTGAGAGTTGAGAATTGATTGCTGAGCGTGTTCGGATTAGAGGGCTTATGTGGAATTGACTAGCACACTGACAGTCTCGCATATCAGCTAAGTTGTTTCACTTGTATAGTTTGTATATTTTTATTTGTTTTTCAGTTTTTATTATTTAGTTAGTTGAGTCTTCTCATGAGCCTATCACTTGGGAGCCTATTAGGCACGGTCGTAGGTTCAGCCTCCTCCTGGTTCTGAGGTTGCGTCGCCTATGCAATCCGCTATTCCTCCGCGCTATCAAAGACCAGTGACCCGTCAAGAACTACGAGGCATGCAATATCCTTTGAGACAACCCCGTCCAGACCCACTCACTTTAGATTCTTTGTATGACATGATAGAGACAGGGTTCAGAGATTTGAGGGGATATGTGGATGAGCAGTTCGGTGGGGTCCGACAGGTGATATGGAAAGCCGTAGGATGCACGAAGAGGGCCAGCGTAAGTTGGAGGATGGTATGAGGTACATGATAGAGAACCTGCACATGGGAGTTCCATCATACTTTCAGCATCAAAGGCAACCGGGTCAGTCTAGTGGTATGGAAGATGTGCAGCCATACCAAGTGTTTGAGCAACCGGAAGAAGAGGAGGAGGAGGATTTTTCAGAGGCAGCGGTTCCTAAATGATTTCTATTTCTCATTTTATGTTGTTTTCATCCTTCCATTGGTTTGTATGTGTATTCTAAACACTTTACATTTGGGTTGGTTAGGTTGATTTGGGTAATGGTTGTGGTAAGCTTTTGTTGAACAATTATTTATTTACTATTTTATGTTTGGAAGTTATCTGTGTTTGGGTTTATAGGATGGTGTTTACTTTGCCGCTTCCGTTCACGTGTGAGAGTTGAGAATTGATTGCTGAGCATGTTCGGATTAGAGGGCTTATGTGGAATTGACTAGCACACTAATGGTTGTGGTAAGCTTTTGTTGAACAATTATTTATTTACTATTTTATGTTTGGAAGTTATCTGTGTTGGTTGATAGGATGGTGTTTACTTTGCCGCTTCGTTCACGTGTGAGAGTTGAGAATTGATTGCTGAGCATGTTCGGATTAGAGGGCTTATGTGGAATTGACTAGCACACTGACAGTCTCGCATATCAGCTAAGTCGTTTCACTTGTATAGTTTGTATATTTTATTTATTTTCAGTTTTTATTATTTAGTTAGTTGAGTCTTCTCATCCTTGCATTAGGGACAATGCAAAATTAAGTGTGGGGATGGGATAGTTGAGTCGTAGAGTAGTTGTAGTTTGCTTTAAAAAAAATTAAAAATCATAAAATGTCTTTTGAAGAAGTTTGCAAAATATAACGGAAAATGATAGAAAGTTGAGTTTTTTTCGGTTTTAAATAATGATAATTTGAGTTAATAAAGGGTTGAGTTTGTGTCTAATTTGGGATATGTGAGTAGGCTCGATTCGGTTCTTAGTTTCTTTAAGATTAATATACCTTAAATGCCGGTCTACTAGTGGGTACTCGTCTAGAAAAAAATGGGAAGCCGAAACCAACAAAAATAGTATAAGGAATGCCGTTATAAACTAAGATCTTTAGAATTTTTGATCATGTAAATAGAAGAAGAAATATAGAAAAAAGTGAGCTTGATTGAAAAAAGTAGACGAGGCCTATGGAATCTCTTTTGGATGGTGACTCTGATCGAGAAACTCTCTAGGATAAGTTGAAAAAATTGCTTAAATGCCGAAGCCCACGTTGTCACTCTCAGGGATGGTGATCTGGTTGATACAGCCTCTAGGTTAGGTATGCAAAAAGAAATCAAGTGCTCAAAAGAAAAAGAAAAAAAAGAAAGAGAGAAAAAGAAAAAGTTTACTTGGTTTTTAATTCTCTTGATTTTGGTATAAAACGGTTAGGAAATGGGTCGAATGATTCGTTCCTTTTGTTCCATAAGCTTGAGGTCGGATTAGGTGTACTGTGTTTGCTAGTGTGAAACCTTAGGTAGATTGACCGAACTTGAACTAAATTTACATGATAAGAACTTTGAACCGAGTTTTGAGTTTAAGTGGATACGTATACTAGCAATCGCGATTAATACGAGTTTCAACCTTAATAAAATAATCTTATTTTTGAAATCAAATAATTACTTGGCTATGATTCCATTTGCATAATTCTTTTTCGATGACGAAAAAAGAGTAAGTGTGGGGATATTTGATGTATTGAATAATACGTCTATTTATCGTGTATAGTTTGTACTAATTTCATTAATATTCGTTTCGGTTTTATAAGAATATATCTATTTTTAATCCAAATACGTCTTGCAGGTCTTGGTTCGTGGGAATAGCTGAAAAGACGAGAAAACGAGTTGAATGTTAAAGGAAACCGAGCCGGAACGTAATTGAAAGTCGAGAGAAGAAACGAATCGTAAATTGGGAAAAAGACTCTCTCGCGGTGCGTGACCGCACCCACTCAGTCTCTTGCGGGTGGCGAGAGAGGAAAAAGTACCCGGAGAGATTTAACCCGGTCGCGGCCCGCAACCAGTTTCCCGATGCCTCTCGCGGCCAGTGAGAGAACCTTTTGGTCAGAAAGTTACGTAAACTGATCAGATTTGTGTTTAGAATGATTATATAATTAGAGTTAAACTCTAATTACAATTATTAGACGAACTTAGAGTTTCAAGAGCAAAATTCTGCAGATTTGGAGCTGGTTTTTGAAGATCAAGTTGTTTGGGAATTATCAGATTGAAGCTAGGAGCCTAGAGATCAAAGAAATCCAGGGTTTTATACCTATTTTCTTAACCTTTAGCTTCCTTGTTTTCGTTTTAATGAATTCAGTTCTTAGTTCTTATTTGATTATGTTTAAACCAATGATTATTGGCTAGATTTACTTCTGCTAACTAGGTTTTGATAACTTATTATAAAAGTTTTGATTTTTATTGACTTTATAATGTGTTTACGGGATCTTTGATAAAGTAGTGAACTTTGGTAACTTGATTTGGAGTATTTGCGTGTTTTGGATTAATTATTGATTATTTGATTGTTTCACATAAATCTAGTTGAATGTCTTTCATAGAATAGGTTTATGTTGATTGTCGAGTCTTAACGGGTTCGAGTAATCGTTCGGTAAATTGGCCAATAAACCCTAGAAACAATTGAATGACACATATAATTAAATCTTAACATTATACTAAACTTAATTATTAAGAAATAATAGTTTATTAACTGAATTAAATAGGTAAATTGCTAGGATTAGGTTTTGAGAAAAACCGGTTTTAGTTTACTTGCCATATTCGAGCCGGTTAAACCAAATAAGAACCTTAGTTAGTCTAAGCTTCCTATTGAGAAATAGTTAGCTAATTTAGACACTTTATTAAATATTAGATAACCGAAAGGAAATCTTATAAACCGGTAAACACAACTACCTTTAGGATATCATAGGTATCTTCCGAAAAAGGTCGGATGTCCTGTTCGGTATTCCTTAGGATTTAGGATTCTAAGATCCCGGTTCACATTATTAATCAACTAAAAACCATTCAATAGTAATAAGGAATCTGACTTAGGTAGTCATTCCACTATCATTGAATTAAATATCCGCTTCAAAAGTTCTAAGTCGTCTTAGTTAAATTAATATTAGTTTAATTATAATTTTAGGATTTTTAGTAACCCCCCCTCCCAAAACATAAAATAAATGAAGTGTGTCAATTTAGTTTAAATAGAGTCGTTAACGTAATTAGAGAGTTTCGTGGGTTCGATATCCGGACTTACTTAAGCTTTTCTACGATTGACCGATCCACTTGCTAGTTAGTAGTTTAGTCGAGTTTAGGAGTCTAGAGTATTACTTAGAGTCTAGATTTAGGTTAATTTCAATTATTTTAATTAGATTACTTTTAGTACATCAATACTAATCACCTAAAATGGGCTTGATACCTTTGGTGGCCTTTACAAGATGATAATGTGGTATATTTGAGACCAAGTAATGAACCACATGAGCACTAGTTTCATCATGATAAATATTGTTGAAATCCCATAATCTCTATCAACCGTCGATAACACACCTCGTATCCATTCCCATCTAATTGAATCATAATGAGGAAGGGAAGGATGACTATGTTGTAGAAGAGTTATGATGACGAATTCACCGTTCATGATCATCAAAGGCACTCCATAGATGCAAAATAACCATTTTGCACCTGCAGTTGTAACACGGTGGTAAAGTGCATACAAAACTACAACAATTCCAGCGTCGGAAAGCCAAATTTGACTGCGTTCGTTTTCATTAAAATGGGACTTTGGGGGTAAAAGTGACTTGCGAACCCGTTGTAGTTCTTTCCATGCATATTGATGAGAAAATACACCGGCGGATCTAGAAAATAATCGTAGGGGTAACGTTTTATAAAAAAGGGTAACGAAATCGAAAAAAAGTCAAAAAAAAGGTCAATTTTTTCCAAAATTTACACTACCACCGGAGCAATAAGGGGTAGCGGAGGCTACCCCTGCGCCTAAGGTATCGCTAATGTCCGCCCCTGGCTGGGAAGCTAAGAAGTACCTTGGCTATAGCCATAAACAAGTAGCCAATCGGGTTGTTGAGGATTTCGGAATACAAAGTGTCTGACTTCCTTTTTGAACCCAAATCTCATCATATCTAGTGAATTTGTGTGAATATGGGCCTAGGATGACTATATTTGAAAGAAAAGTATGGTGTGAGAAGTGAGGAGTGGATGATGAAAACCAAGAGCATCATCAAGCCACTCGAATTCGCTAAAGCTATGATGGCCCATATCATGTGCTAGAATCCACAAACCCATGAAAATACTACCTTGACAGAGCCAATACACGGGCCATGCTATATGAGCAAGGGGATGGGGGAGGAGAGGGATGTAAGTTGATGCAAGATAGTAAAAAGCATAGTACATGCCCAAGTCACAGAATAAGTAGTAGGAAGAGCGAATGAGAGATCGATTGAAACAATGTGATGGTATTGCTTTCTTGAGATGACTAATTTCAAATGGTGGTTTTTCAACAGGAGCGCGTTCAAGGACATTTTTGCACTCGTTCATCCGGCCACCTGCTCCCATTTTTTTCTGTCTTAAAGTCAGGAAGCTGGAAAGTGAGAAGAAATTAGTTACTTGGAGTTCAAGAATTCATTTGAAAGTGTAACAAGTTTGGATGTCAAAGGCAAAATAGATAGTACCTATAGGAGAAGCTTTGAGACTTGTTGCTTGTGTTGGTTTTAGTAGAGAGAGAAAGTGTTTAAAGAGGTGGTGGTGGTGGTTTTAATTTTTTGTTATTTTGTTTAAATTATAGTTGGAATTGAGTTATTAGTTTGTAATTCTTATTAGCTTCGTCTTTATTTAGAAACAAAACCCAATTTGGAATACATTTTCTTTGTTTCTTTCTTTTGATTTGAACTTTTATGTACCGTGTTTTTGTTATTCAATATTTGTATGCCATGATAATAACAGAGAGAAAAATAAACTACTATGTTCATCTTCACAACCACCAACATATATGATTATGTTAGTACCCTCCAAATTACCTCTACAAAAAGAGAGATTAAAAGGGGAGATGTGGCGGTGGTTGTAGTTCTAGGGGTAGTGGTGAAGAGAGAGAGAGAGTGTGTGTTTAAAGAGGTGTTGGTGGTTTTTGGTTTAGAGAGGGAGAGTTGAAAAAGGAGATCAAACTAAAACTGTGTTTTTATTTTCAAATTCTTTTTTGTTTTATATGTTCAAATATTTTTTAAATAAAAATAGGCAAAAGACAATTTTTCCTTATATGAGGTTCATATGACTAGATTAACCTTCAAAATTAATCAGGTTAGAACGAAAGGACTTAAGGTGTAATGAGTATTACAAATAAAGAACTGTGATTGTGATTATTGAAGTTAAAGGATGAAAAATGTAATTTACCCTATATAATAAGTTCGTAGGTTTTATTAATCTGACTAAACTTAATTGTCTTTGTACATGATCAACATTTTAGGCTTAGTTGTTGATTACTTTTCCTATGGCGCTAGTTTTAGCATTAAGGCAGTGGGAGTCAACCGCGCATCCCCCATACCATTCCTCCTACACGCGATCTTGAAAGGTGTGGTTGTTGACACCTGAGAGTTAATGTGTCAATAGATATGTATTTTTGGATTTTATATGTAAAAGTCTAAAGTAGGCACTTCAGCTTGTGAAGAACATACCCTTTGCAACACCCATGGTGCTTGCTTCAAGGGCTATGAAGCGCTTACTTGTATGAATCGATTACTTTGGATGTTGCCTATATAGAGGTTGTTAGGCCTTGTGAAGCGCAGACTTGAACGTTAGGGTTATTGAGTGCACGCTTCATCTTTTGTTGTTAATCATCATAAAATTATTTAATTACTTTGTCCTTGTTCATTTACTGATTCTTGCACACACCTCAATGGATTTCGCACATTGATCTGTGTTGATTGTTATGAATTGTTATTGCTAGAGGATTCTAGGGATACTTTCAACCGGTATCATAGAGTTTGTGAGCTCGCAAAGATTAAAATTAAGACAAAGTTCAAGAATTAGTGATTAGTTTACATTCAGAGATGGATTTCGATTGATTTGGATCAATTTCAAAAGTTTTGATTTACTTTTGAAGTAAACTTGGGAGTTTTTGTGTTCGGTTTGTTCGAGTCAACGAATTGGTCAAAATTACAATTCTCCATGGTTAAAAAGACAATTATTCTTCAACTACACTGATTTCAAGTGTTGTTACCGGTGGATCTGTTTTTAATTTTGTATTTCGGAGGTTAGATTGTTGATTCAAGTGAAAAACTAGCCGAAGGAAGCGACTACTTTTGACAGTTACAAGTAAAGCGTTTACTTTTGATGGTTACACATGAAGCGCACACTTTCACTTTCTCAACTGTACACGTTTTTACCTTGTCAACTTTGATAGTATGTGTTTCATCAAGTGAAGCACTTACTTCAATTGAAGCAAATTTTCTGTAGGGGTTTACTCTTTCCGTCACCAAGAACCGCCTCAAAACAGGGGCGCACCGATATACATGATTACAAGTTATTTCTTATGCAATACCCTCTTGTCTTCTCTTTCTTTACATGGCGCCATGGAATACCCTCTTTATGAGTTATATGGGCCTCTCTGATTTCAGCCCACAATTCCATATGCAAATTTCGTAGCTTCACGTTTGTATTGTTGTTGCTGCATGTTTTAATCTAACAAAATTAATAAAGCTAACTAGAATTAAATAATTTAGCTTCAACGTTATCATTACATTTAATTTTCAACTCACTTGGATAAATAATTATGATTTAAACTAATTTAATTGCAACACCAACATTTAATTTGCATTCAATTTTTGTTGGGCCTGATCTTCAGTCATTAATATATTTTTCTTTTCTGTTTTTTACTTTTTTTTAACGATAATTGTTATTGTTACTCTACTCAACACTTACAAAATATAAAAACCAATTAAAAGGAATATGTTTGATATAAAAATCAATGCTTTTATCTAATCATTTTTATAAGTTACATAATGTATCATCATTTGTTTAAAAATTAATAGGATAACGGATGTTGCTGTAATTGAATAATTAGTCACAGTTAGATTATAGTAGGTTTGTATTTGCAATTTTTTTAATTTTATTTTTAGGGTCCGTGTCAAAATTTCTTAGAAGTCTGCAGGATTAGTTCGTATATACACTAAACAAAAATAAAATCGTGTAGGGGTTGGCGGACCCCATCTTCAAATATGAGTTAATTTGGTTAAGAAAATGCATTTGTTCATCTGAATCTACTAAAATTATACAACTGTCAAGGGTCCGCACCTTTACCTCCATGAAAAAATAACATCCCCTTGTCTACAAAGGTAACAGCATACTTCCTACTTTTAATTATATATATTTGTCAAAAGGTTAAATATTGAAGTCGTTGAAATTTCACATAAAGCTTCAGAATTAAACTAGTTCAATGGCTTTTATCAACAACAATCAGTAACACACATGCTGCACACTTCCTACACAAGCAATCTATGTAGATAGCACATGCTGCGTTTGTATTTAGAAATCAACAATCTCTATATCTACAGGCTAGGAACATACTTAAATGTTTGATCAAGCCAAAGCCTCAATTTTCACTTGTACTTTTTTGGTGACCTATAACTCACGGATCTCACCAATACCCTGACAAACAACAGGTTGATGTAAAATGTCAGCTTGCACATGGCAGGTGGCTGTCACGAGAGTTAAAGACAGAAAAAATGAACCCGAGACCTTTAGGGATGTTTCTACGTGTTACAAACTC
Source organism: Scalesia atractyloides (assembly GCA_947069175.1). Lineage (NCBI taxonomy): Eukaryota > Viridiplantae > Streptophyta > Magnoliopsida > Asterales > Asteraceae > Scalesia > Scalesia atractyloides. Next base: position 12,995,177 of record CAMTDV010000012.1, on the reverse strand, counting down.
GGCTTAAGAAGCAAAAACTCGAATGTTAGTATCTGACATAAGTACGGGCTTGATTGTAAGATTAAAAAATAATAAAAATAATTATGTTATAATAAAACAAAGCAATCAATTTAGATCACGTACAGATGAATTTAGACAGTCGTAGCATATATATAAAGAATGCGTATGATTTTAGATTATTGACACCTGAGATCATTCTCAGGTAGTCGTCCACGAAGAGAATGACATAAATAAGAAAAACCGTTACTTCGCTTTTTTTCTTTTTTTGTTAAACGACATATACACACTTCTAGGTTTGATACCTTGATGGACCTTGATCGGATGTGTTGAAACTTGAAAATGGGTGGAATCCAAAAGTACATTGTTCGATCTCCATCTAAATCACTAAAGCCCAAGATCATTAAAATATTTATTTAACACACATAAGTTCATGTAATTTGAACATAAATTGTTTAACCTATAAATTTGGTAAACGCGACATTGGAGATAACATATTGTAATCAAGTTGTAAACATGTTAAATGGGTTATTCTACATGTTTAATTAAATAAGACAATCGAACACGTTCTCTTTATTAAATTGTTAAACTTAACACCTAAAACAACATTATTTGGTATCGTGCTTCAGATTATCGCTTCTATGTCCAATGCCACCCCCAACAAATTCGTAAATTTTTATATGAAAATTTTATACATTGCAAATAATGGACGTAAATTATAAAAGAATCACAAAATCGGTATTTTTTGTATGATATACATATACCTATATAACATGTTAGGCAAAAATAACCTTCATATTAATTGCATACACGAATATGATATCCCAAATCAAATTTTTGCTCATGTATCATTAATTTATCCTCCTTAGTGTCTTCTTAAAAGCGTCTTCTTCTTGACCATTTGTCGTTTATCGCCTATAATCAGGAACCGTCTCTTTTGATGTAGTTAAATGAAAAGTTTTAATGGTACACCCAACCGTGTCTCATGTATCACACCTTCTAATTGTGTAAGTTTCGGTAATGACATAACCCATCATATATTATAAATGGGCACACATTAATGGAATGTTATAAGAAAACAGGTTGTAAAACTACCCACCATAGAGCTATAAAGAACCCAAGTTTCTTGTTGGGCTATGCATCATCTACCACAAGTTTACGGGGAAATAAGTAATTTATGCATATGATGCTAAGTAGTTAATGCGGTAAAATATCTGATATCGGTCAAGGACCAGTATTTGAAATATCGGTTATCGTGCTAGGATATCGGTAATTTTAATATCATGCTAAATTTATATATATAGCAATGTACATAACACTTAATCCAATTCAGTTTACACTCCTGCCATTAACAAATTAACCTTTTGCAACTTCAAAATACTAACAATGTAGCAAGCAGGAACTGACGAAGACTTAAAACACTAACATTTAACAATAACAACTAACAATTAAGACTTAAAACACTAACAGCAGTAATAAGAAGAAAGACGAATGGTAGAAATAAGAAGAAATGTGTTGATATCAGGAAAATTAGTGATATATTGGTTAATAATGGGTTCAATATCGGTCAATAGCTAGCATCCTCACCGACTTCAATGACTCCGTTTGTGACAAAACAACTAGGTATGAATATCTTCATTTACTTCTGTAGATGCTAAACCCTTTAACCCTTTCATTGATTTAAAAATTAATTGTACATCTTCTAAGTTATAATCATCGGCGACTTCAATAGCACAATGTAACAGGTCATATATCAACATCAGTAAGATGCATATTTGTTTGGCTTAGCATTTCCCCAAAGATGCAAAGGAAAGGTTCAACCTTTAGATAGTTCAATAATTATGTGTATGGATCTTAGTGATCACATCATTAGTGAGCATCCACTTTTCCAAAATTTATCATATAATCTACGAGACGGTACCTTGAATATGCAGTCGCTCGTCGGCACTCGAATTACTATAACTGTTGTTGAAAAACGACGTGGTATTTAATATATAATTTGTTTTGTATTGTATTGTAAGCTATAGCGATTTCCCTTACTGTGTCGAACCGCACTGATACTAGCATCGTCAGCATTATGGGAATCAATACTGATATTTGTTTTTATGGTATTCAATCGATGTAAAACACATGTTTGTACCTGTTTGGCATATACACACTTTATATTATTATTTTTTGTATTCTCTTTCGATTGTGTGCCTATACGATAACGAACCAAACCGCTACTGATGGGATTTCCACCCCGTAGGTCAGCGTGAACAGCAGTTCAATTTCACACCTTGTATTATCTATATATACAAAAGGGTTAGGATATAATAGAAAGTTTATTTGGGTAGAAAAGTAGTAAGTAATCTTGTCCATCTATTTAGTAATGATGGGTAAGATTAAATGAGTGAAATTGGACAAAAAAAAATGAGCGTGTAAGTTTGTGTAGTAGTATTCTAATCCATCCAAGTCAATATTTTCTATCTCTTTAATTCCCCTTGTTTTTCACATGACATTATTTTTTATAAAAATTGCACCATAAAAACGAGCGTTTTTTTTTATTTTTAAAATGAGCACACTATGCTATACTTTTGAAAAAAAAAGTTTTCGATAACCAAATGCGTAAAATACAATGGACAAAAAACACAAAAAATATTTTTTTCTAAAACGCGATGAACTAAAAAAACACAAAATAAAGTGTTATTTCTAAAATGCAATGGAAAAAAAAACATAAAAGAAAGTGTTTTTTTTTCTAAAACGCGATGCATAAAAAACACAAAACAAAGTGTTATTTATAGAACGCAATAGACTAAAAAACAAAAGAAAGTGTTATTTTTAAAACGCAATACACAAAAAAACACAAAAAAAAATCTTTTATAAAACGAATGGATCAAAAACATAGAACAAAATGTTTTTTTTTAAAACGCAATAAACTAAAATACAAAATAAAAATGTTCTTTCTAAGACATAATGGACTAAAAAACAAAAAAAAAATGTTTTTCTAAAATGAAATGAGCTAAAATAAAAAAAAATTTCTAAAACGCCACGGACTAAATATAAAAAAATCGTCTTATGTTATGTTTTGTAAAACGCAATTTACAGTACAATTGTATTTTATCACTATGTTTTATAAAATTACACTATATAGTCATATGATTCAATTCATGAATCACTTATCAAAACTTTGTACAAATTATTTTAAAAAAAACGTAAAACGCAATTAGTAGTAAAACCAGTCACAAAAAGTCAGTCAATTGGACCTACTCTCCATTTTCTTTGTTTCATGAAAATCACAAAAAAAAAAAACAAATACTCCAAAAAAAATTATATTATCTTTGTAAAACACAAAATTAACAGCAATTTCTTATCCATTAAAAAAACGTAAAACGCAATTATCAAACAATATTCAATAACTATTTGTTTTAGGAAAATCACAAACAAACAATATTCAATAACTATTTGTTTCAAGAAAATCACAAACAAAAAAAAAACTTCATAAATTATATTATCTTTGTAAAACGCAAAATTAGCGGCAACTTGTTATCCACTAAAAAAGAAACGCACATCGCAATTACGAAAATGACATTTAATAACTAGAAACTGCCTGTCAAAAGAAAAAAACTAGAAACTATAGTTGATTTAATTGATATGTAAATTTGAAACCCAATATTTTCTCTATCTTGCACTACAATCACTTTCAAAATATATTACAAATTTATAAAGAATGAATAGTGTCACCTCAAATTTACAGATAAATAATATTTTCTCTCTCAACTACTCACAACCCCCTACAACCATTTTTCATAAAATAAAAAAAAAATCCCTCACATAATTTGGGGGTTGGATGTCAATGCTATAAGAGTATTCACAATTGATTCTCCATCTCAATCTCTATAATTACACTAAAAAGTTCTTACATTTTCTTTCTTCTTTTCAATTAAATAATACTTTTTAATACTAATTTCATCATTATTTTTTGGGTTATTGGATTTTATCCCCCCCCCCCCAACTATCGAGCTTTGGTCGTTGCCACCCCCAACTAACACTTTGACGCCCGGCACCTCCAACTTGACATTCCGTTTGTGCTGGCACCACTCAGTTAACAAATCTCTAACTTTGTTAGTTATTAATCCTACGTGTCACCAACTTGCTTACCTGGACTTCATTATGTGGCTTACGTGTCAAGCCCTTTCATCTCCTTCCTTTATAACAGAAGAGATCATAACGAACCCTAATTTCCTCATCAAGCATCTGTGTTCTATCGAATCAAGGCCAATTGAAGCATATGTTTGAATCGTGAAAGTGATGCACACAACCTAATTTCTAATCGACATGAGTTCCTCTTCCAATTCTCCTTGAGTGTGAACCGAACCCCTAAAATATTCAAGGTCGATTTGGATGGAAACTTGTATTGTCATCATGAAATTGTTGTTGTTCTTCGCCTGGCTGGATGAAAGAGTGTTAGACATGGTGATCAATATTTTGGTTGCTCTCAATGGCCTGTAAGTTGTTTAATTATCTATGAACTTAATTTTTTTTTTTTTTGAAACTGAATTGGTAACAAGATTTGACAAATTTTTCGATGCTCATTCAAATTGTAGTTCAAGTCCTGGAAGTTACGAAGAGTTGAACTATGAGAATTTGCAATTGCAAAACAAGCTGTTACCAGAAGAGAACAAGATACTGAAAAGACAAATTCGTGGCAAACAGTCCATATGGAAGCAACCATTTGTGTTTACTTTGTTTTTTGTCATTGCCTATGGATGTACATGTTGAAGTAGTCATTGAATTTGGTTGTACGATATTGAAGTTATGAATGAAAAGCAGAATTTCCTTGTTGCCTATGAATTCATTATTATGCAAAAGAGTCCACTGTAGTGCCATTGACACTTTAGATGCAGTACGTTGTATGTGGTGTGCATTGACCCATAACAAATGATCAATCCTTATTGTATTTGGTGCCAAAGTGCAATGGTTTGTAATGACCAAAACTAAGGTGCATTGCAGTGGTGTTATTGACCCATAGAAAGTGTATAATGACCAAAACTAATGTGCAGTAGTGTCTATCGACCAAACAACATTGCATTGGTGTGTATTGACCCAAACCAAAGTGTATAATGACCAAAACTAATGTGCAGCAGTGTTTATAGACCAAACAGCGTTGCATTGGTGTGTATTGACCCAATATACCTCTGCAGCAGCCAAAAACCACTACTATATATACCAAAGTTGTATAATGACCAATATACGCCTGCAGTGGCCAAAACTTATATATACCATTGTGTATAATGACCACAATACCCCTGCAACCATAACTTTTATAACTACTACAGTATATATACCACTGCTATATAATGACCACAATACCCCTGCAGCAGTAACAATAATTTACAAAAAACATTACATAAAACATTAAGTTATCACATAACGTGAGTCACTACATAACATTAAGCCTAAACGATTCTTTTCCAAAACAGGCAATATAAACATCAAATTGTCCAAGCCTAGAAGATTCTTGTCCAAAACAGGCAATACAAAACATCAAGTTGTCCAAACATAAGTCAAACTTTGACCAACTAAGTACAACCTTCTTGTTGCCCTCCCCTCTAGGCCATCCTCTTTTAGCTGACTGTTTACTTCCTCTTTGAGTGGTCTATTGGGTTGACTGCTGAGTTGACTGTTGGGTTGACTTGTTGAGTTGACTTTTTCTTCTTTATGTTCCCCTTTTGTCTTTTGATCCAGGTTCAGCTGCATCCAATAAAAATACACTGGTTAGCATAATTTGACATATAAAACAACTGAGATAAAACACTAAACCTCATAAATATCCACCTGAATTCATGTTTCCTTTTTCACTACATTTTCTCTTGTTATGATCTCTTGCTCCAAAATGCCATAGTCATTATAACCCCATGCTTGGTTAGTTTGCCTGGCTTTTTGGATCCTCATGATGGTCTCTCTTTTTGTTCTTCTTAGGCCTACCAGGAGTAACTTTTATTTGAGGCGGATCCATTGGATAATCAATCTTGGGCCAATACTTTTCACTAGGTAATGGAGGGATTGTGAAGTCATAAATCTTCATGTATGTTTCTTTGTGGTAACACTGCTCCACAAAGTCTTCTGCATTCTTAAGTAAAAACCCAGCCATAGCACACACATGCTTACATGGATATCCCCTTAGTTCCCACTTTCTACATGTGCATGTTTTATTTCCAAGTCAACAGAGACATCATCAAAGTCTCTTACTTGAAAAACTTGATAAGATGAGGGGTACACTTCACACCTATAAGCTGCACCTTTTGAGAGCTCTAGTTTTTCCTAATATTAGGACAGATGAGAACATCTTTGGTAGCCATTTCTGTTTTTTTGTCACTAACCTACTCATGATCTGAATCTTAATATTCTCTAACATGTGTATTATATGCTTTGACCTTGCATTGATGATGTAACCATTAAATGTTTCTGCCATGTTGTTTACTATTATATCACATTTAGTGTGAGTTTTCAAGTAGCATTTGTTAAAAAAATTTTGTCTTGTTTCAATAATTCTTTATTGCATCAGGGTTTACTGATTTCATCTCGTCAATGGCTTGAATATACTCAGGTTCACAATAAGCCCTTGCAGCTTTCCAAAACAACTCCTTCAACTCCTCATCCTTGAATGTCTTGTGCCAGTTAACATATATGTGCCTTGAAAGTTTCTATGCTCTGCTCTTGGCCAAACAAGTGCAACAACATTCAACAAACCCTACACAATCATAACTATTACTACTAAGCAACATGGCAGAATAGAACACAATTTCTAATAAGCAACATGACAAAAGTACCTTCTTTGATCTGATATGAATGTCCATGAATGCCCACCATCAATTATTCCCAAACACTTCCTGAGCTCTTCCATGAACCATTCCCAACTATCATTATTTTCCCCTTCAACCACCGCCCATGCGAAGGGATACATCTGATCATTAGCATCCCTTCCAACTGCAATTAATAACATTCCACCCAAGAAAGTCTTAAGAAAACCATCTAAACATGTAACATTCGTCGAAAAACGGGTTTCCAAACCCGCTTCGTTTATTAATCGAATATACAGTTATAAGTTCCGTTGCGTATTTATTGTTCATATTAATTTTAACAATACATAACTAATAAACATATCTAGAATTTTAAACATAATTATTAAATAACAAAAAAATAGTGAATTAAAAAAATAATGGAGACGCGGGTTTCGAACCCGGGTCACCCACAAACACAAGCACACAACACACCGCTCCGCCACACACTGCTTTTGTGATAAACACGGAAACAAATAACATATATAATAAAACTGAAAGTCAAATCCGGTAATCAACGTGCCAGAACTCGCAATCACCGGAAAATCCGGCAATCCGCGATTTTGGCTATATCTCTTTTGACTGAAACGCACAAATTGATCTCGACGTCGGTTATAACCGTTGTCGGCAATCAATTTCAGTCAAAACCGACGGAAATCTTAAACGCGAACTTGACCTCGATTCAAACCCAATTCAGCTGTTCATCCCTATAAATACTCACTCAAACATCTCGTAAACCTTTCGCTCACAACTGCACTTTCTTTCCGAAATTGCATTTCCTCAAAAGCTCATCGCCGGAGATTTCCAATTTCGACCGGAACATCCCGGAATCCCTGATCAGAAAACCAGCGTTCTTCATCAGACGGTATAATCATCTTAAACCTTTCCTGCTATCTCCTAATTTATACTTTAATTGTTCAAACCAATAATCAAAACTGTTAAAACAGTTCATACAGCCGAAATCACAAATCAGAGCCGACGACACTTGCCGGAAAACTGAAGCAAACTCGCTGTTCTGGTATACCTATCATTTAATTTTTCTGTCCATTCCAATCAAGTATAAGTCGTGATCGATTAAACAGAACAGTCGGATTTCACTGTTCTGTGTTCTTATAAACAAAGAATATGAAGTCGAATTTAAGTATTAGTATAATTAAAATTGGATATTCAAACGGGTTGGACACACAGTCCAGGGTGGACTGTGTGCAAATACAATATGCACGTCCCGAGTTCGAATCGCACACGTTACCGACTTTCAGAAATAAAACCAACATTTTTAGAACTGAATCAGAACAAGTCACAGAATGTTTATAAAAGAATATAATTCAGTAGATAAGCAGATTAGACACACAGCCCAACTGGTTGGGCTGTGCGTACTCGAACCGAAGGACCCGAGTTCGACTCCGGGTCTCTGCAACCGGTTCGGCCATATAAATAATTTTTAATAAAACCAAATAAGTTTAAAGTTAATTAGTATATAAATATAATAAAACAGAGAATATTTCGGGTTAGACACGTAGCTCAGTTGGTAGAGCTGCGTGCACGTATACGAGAGGTCCCGAGTTCGAACCTCACTCAGCGCATAAAGAAACACAGTCTGACCGGTCAAGACCCGGTCAACGGTCAACAAGTCAACTTTTTATTTCTTTTTATTTATTTATTTAATTGGAAAATAATTAAAAAAACTTAAAAATAAGATTATTAAGGTTAGAAAATTTCCTTAAACTCACAAAAATAAATCTAAAAATCACATTTAAGAACACTAATTAAAATATAATCCAAATAAAATTTATTTATTTATCGAATCATTTTGTTATTATTTAGGTTAGTTCTTCCCTCTCGATTGAATCATAAATTCGTGCGCACTCATCGTCATCAAAGAACGCACCCATTGTGAGTGAATCTCTACCAATTCCCCGTTTTAATCATGTTTTGGGGTGTATCATGTGTCCGTATAATTCTTTTATTATATATATAAACACTTGTGCATACATCATATCCGTGATCAAATGTTATGAATTGTTGTGTGGATTATATGTAGATTGGTTTTATCATTTTCAGTGCACGCATTTCATTAGGCCCATCAGTTCCCCGTGGGAGACGGGTTGAGCATCAGGTGTCTCATAAGATCGGCTCCGTTTGATTGAGCCTTGATCTCACATTCATCATCATTCATATCATATACTCATCCAAAGTGGTTTGTGTTTGTTTATTTATATATGTTTGCTCACATGTGATTATTGCACAACTTTTCTTTATTAAATAAAACAAGAAATTAGTAACAATGTTTTTCAAGGTTCACTCGCCAACTTTTGTTGACCCAAAATATCCCCCGTTTTACACATGATCAGGTGATCCAGCTGAGACAAGAAACACATAGGAAGGCTTAGAAGAATAAACAAGTTTAAGCTTTGGAATAATTATATAGTTTCATTTTCTTGTAATTGTATGGATTTTATTTTGGATATTTAAGTTGTAATTTGAATTTAATAAATATGAAACATTTTAGTAAACATCATGAGCTTTGGTGATAACCCAATTATGCCCCGACTTTTATTCCGCTGCGGGTCGGGGTGTGACAGATTGGTATCAGAGCCATGACTATAGAGATATAGGATAGGTTATTAGACCCTTAGAGCCTATACTATAGTTGATTAAAATTTTAAATTGTTTATGCGTTACATACAAAATTCATGATGTTTATATACTTTATGTTTATTGTTACATTCAATGTTATGCAAGCATGTTCATAAATACATATTATTATACAATGCTCATCATGAATCATATCCTCATACATATCATATCCATGAGAGCACACACCTCACAATTCCCATATTTGAACGATTTTTGTATTTTTCAAATCACATCAAAGTGAGTTCTCATGACGGGCATGTAGTAACTGGAAGGGTACGAGTACCGGTAGTCGGAACGTCCTGTCTAGGCTTGGCATTCGTATAAATCAAAATAAAGGACCAGTTTGCCTACCTGGGGACTAACGATGAGAGTACGAAGGACCTATTAGGCCAAAGCATGCTTATACCAAACGTCGTGTGAGCTAACCCCACTTTGAGTTGTCATTGTGTCTACACCTGGACACCCTCCTACCATACATCTCGCAATCATATTTCATCGGTTTTCATTCGGGTGGTGCGAGTGTTAATCCGCCAACACCAATGTGAATCCTACCAAGCCCAATAGTCATGGGGGCCCACATGACTACACAGGCGATGGTATGGGGGACATTAGAGGCCCAAACATGAGCAAACCCAAGACATCCTATGGATGTAGTTGAATTATTGTCAGTTATGTTATTTTTCATTCTTTTTACGACACATGACACCTAGAAATTTCTTAAACTCACAATCTTCCTACGTATGTTCCTGTAGATGTCGGCTAGGCAACTACGTGGAGGTAGAAAGTAGGAAGATCAAATGAACGCTTGGCCACACAAATTGCTAAACAAATGGCCGCAGTGCTTCCTGACATCGTGATTCAAGTTCAACAAGCTCTCACCGCAAATCCCATCAACCCTCCCAATCAAGAAGACCAGAGCGTCGCCAACCCTCCCTCCAAAAAGTGCTCCTACAAACACTTCAAATCTTGCGATCCCCCAAAATATGAAGGGACCGAAGGTGTTACCGCCCTCCTTCACTGGTTTGAAGAAATGGAAAACACTTTCCTCAATTGAGATTGTCCCGAGGATCGCAAGGTACGTTATGCAACTGGAAGACTGTTTGGGGTAGCCCTTACCTGGTGGAACACGGAAAAGGGTAAACGAGGAGTTGAAGATGCCATGGCCTTAACATGGGAAGAGTTAAGGGAACTCATGACCAGACACTTCTGTCTAAGAAGCGAAATCAAAAAGTTGGAAGATGAATTCAACGCGCTAAAACAAAAGGAAGGAGATCACACTTCCTATAATAAAAGATTTCTCGAGCTAAATCAGATGATCCCAAATTTGTTCACCCCCGTGTACGCTTGGTTGAACATTACATTCGAGGTCTTCCCTCGAAAGATCAAGACTCAGTTTTAAGCACTTCGCCTGCAACACTTGAAGCAGCAATGGAATTAGCTACAGAACTCACTGAAAATCGCATTCGAAACGGCAAGTTCAAAGATGAAAGAAGAAAGCACCCATAGAGACCTCAACTACAAACCACTCAGTCTCCTCCTCAAAGTTTGCTGGTAAGAGAAAACGAAACAGCAAGAATTTTGCTGTCACTCAAACCAACCCTCCTATCACCGTTGCACCAATCACCCAAATCGCTCCCTCAGCTGCACCATTTAAAAAGCCATACACCGGCCCACACCCAAAATGCAACCGTTGTCAATACCATCACCCTCCCGAAACTCTTTGCCAACATTGCACCAGCTGTGGCCGTGCGGGTCACACTATTCAAACTTGTCGCGCTCTTCAACGAATGAACCGCAATCATCCCCCAACCCAAACCCACCATCAGATAGTGGGTCAAGCCCAACAACCCTTACTTCTACCACCTGCACAACACATAGCCCAATCCTACTACCAACCCAACTACCCCATGATGCAACCCATGCGAGTTTGTTACAACTGTGGGGACTCAAACCACTTCAGGAACACTTGTCCACGCTTAGTGAACATCATCCATGCTCAAGCCCAAGCGAACCCAGTAAACCAAGCTAACCAAGCTCCTCCACCTGCCAGAGGAAGAGCTTTTAATATCAATGCCAACCAAGCTAGGGCTGACAACAACGTGGTCAACGGTACGTTTTCTCATCAATGGTAGTTATGCATCCATATTATTCGATACTGGTGCGGATAAGAGCTTTGTGTCCTTAGAATTTGAACCTATCCTCAACCAAACTCGTGTTAATCTCTTGGAATCTCTAACGGTGGAAGTTGCTGACGGAAAACCCGTTTCATTAAATTCTGTTATACGCGATTGTACCCTCACTCTAAACGATCACGATTTCCAGTTGACCTCATTCCTATGAAGTTGGGAAGTTTCGATGTTATAATCGGTATGGACTGGCTCAGCCAGCATCACGTTGAAGTAGTATGCCGCGAAAAGTTCATTCGCATTCCTCTTGCAGACGGTCAGACCCTACGTATTTTTGGAGAAACCCCTTCGAAAGGACTCAAATTAATGTCCTGCCTTCAAGCCCGAAGATATCTCCGCAAGAACTATGTCGCATTCCTAACTAACGTCGTCAAAAAGGGAAACAAGGAGAGGAAACTCGAAGATATCCCAGTTGTGAAAGAATTCCCACAAGTCTTTCCCGACGACATTTCAGGACTTCATCCTTTGAGAGAAGTCGAATTCCGCATCGATCTTGTACCTGGCGCTACACTAGTCGCAAAATCCCCTTATAGGTTAGCCCCATCCGAAATGCAAGAGCTGGCCAGTCAACTGCAAGAGCTGACTGACAAAGGATTCATACGTCCTAGCTCCTCGCCTTGGGGTGCACCTGTCCTCTTTGTGAAGAAGAAAGATGGAACGTTTCGCATTGATTAAGAGAACTCAACAAGTTAACAGTTAAAAATCGCTATCCACTACCTCGCATTGATGACCTCCTAGATCAACTTCAAGGTGCCACCTGCTTTTCAAAAATCGACCTTCGTTCTGGTTATCATCAGCTCAGAGTACATGAAGAAGATATCCCAAAGACCACTTTCCGGACTCGTTATGGTCATTACGAATTCATGGTCATGCCATTCGGTTTAACCAACGCCCCCGCTGTATTCATGGACCTAATGAATAGGGTATGCAAACCCTACCTCGACCGTTTCGTCATAGTCTTCATCGACGACATCCTTATCTACTCCAAGTCTAAATCCGATCATGAACGACACCTTCGACTCATCCTTACACTCTTAAGGACCGAAAAGCTCTACGCTAAGTTCTCAAAATGCGAATTCTGGTTAGGAGAAGTACAATTCCTTGGACATGTCGTCAACGACAAGGGAATTCATTTTGATCCTTCGAAAATCAAGGCAGTGCAGGAATGGCAAGCGCCACGTACCCCTACCGAAGTAAGGTCATTTCTTGGTTTGGCTGGTTACTATCGCCGCTTCATTGCCAATTTTTCCTGTATTGCTGTACCACTCACGGCTTTGACTTATAAAGGAAAACCCTTCATATGGGGACCTAAACAAGAAGAAGCCTTTCAAACTCTAAAGCAAAAACTTTGTGACGCACCTATCCTCACACTCCCTGAAGGTTGCGATGACTTTGTAGTATATTGCGACACATCAGGGCAAGGGCTAGGCTGTGTATTAATGCAAAGAGGAAAAGTGATAGCCTATGCTTCTAGACAACTCAAAGTTCATGAGAAGAATTACACCACCCACGACCTGGAACTTGGAGCCGTTGTGTTCGCTCTCAAGATATGGAGACATTACCTCTACGGTACTGTCACATCCTCAATTTCCACTTGCGGAGTTTTACCGCGAGGCGTGTGAACAAACCAGAATCCGAGACACTAGTAACATCGAACGACTCTATATGATTTGTTTATACGTTTTCCAAAATCATTTGTTTAACCATTCATAGTTATTTTTAAATTGTCTTAGTTTGGTTTCAATGTTTAGCGGAAGCATTAGTTTTAAAGTTGAGCAGAAGCATTAAAGTAAAGTAAAGGAACGGGCGCCAACACAAACGCCAAAACTAAAGAAAAACCCAAACAATAATCGTAAATGAGACTCGATAAAAAGATGTCTTGATCAATGCAAGTGAGTGCACCTAGAGCTCCTAGCGTCCTGAGAAACATGTAAAGAAACAAGTGTCAACATTAAAGAAGAGTGAGTTCACAGGTTTTTATAAGTTCATTAGTTCGGTTAAAAGTTTGTTTCCCCGTTATCCCTAACCCGGAATAACGATATAGTTCCATTATTCCTAACCCGGAATAATAATGATGTTGGTTCCATTATTCCTAACCCGGAATAATATTGTTGTTTGTTCCATTATTCCTAACCCGGAATAATATTGTTGTTTCGTAATTAAATTCAATGTTAACATGTAGGTAGCGAGCCTAAAGTTATGTCACATAAGTGTTCGCGATCGAAGCTGACTGTTGTGCCTCCGTGTTGCCAGGCCTATCATTGACCATGGCGAAATTTAGGCCAAATTATTCACCCGTTGACCATACCGGTCGGCTAGCGCGACTAGCTCGGGTGGGGATTGTCGGGCCCAGTAGTACTACTTATAATTTCCCCGCTATCTAACCCAATACTAACGATCCGAGAGTTTGTCGAGGACTTCCGTGATATAGCTGCTTAGTGACCATAACGTACATTAACATTAACTTAGTTACCGAATAGTTTAACGACGTTAATTTCGTATAACGTAAAGAGATAGTGTTGTAGAGTGTATACATGTTTCTCCCCCTGTTGTTTAAAACCGGATAAAATAGGGGCCGTGAACTCACCTTTAATTGCTCGGTTAGTGTAACACAGAAGTAGCAAATGATGGGACCGCTAATTGCGTCCTAACAAGTCAATCGATTTAAAGTTAGTGTGTGAACACACTGATACAAACCCTACACATAACTAACACACAAAGCGGCACACACAATAACAAATTCGAAACACAATCATGCATGCAAAGTATTATCGTACCAAAATAGTGATCAAACCAACCTATCATGAACACAAATCAACTTATACAACACTTTGGTACACACATTCGCAAGTTATCAAGTTTCAGCTTGTATGGTCATAACTAGGCTGTTTTCGAGGATTTTTATAAAATAGTTCCAACATTCCAAAAATTCCAACTTTTTTAAAGAAGGTGTCAACTAAACTGTAGAATTTTATATAAATTTTTCAAGTCCTAACACTTTACCAATTATTCATAAACATTTATGTACTAGGCTGCAGTTAGATTCGTCGCTTTCTGACTGCAGTCCACGGGAGAATTTATTTAAAAATCATCGTTCATCCAATTAACAAAATTCCAGTGGGAGTTTCCTGGAAATTTCCATCTCCAGTTGCTGTACAAATTTCGTGACCCAACCCTCTACAGATTATGAGATCCGACTCGATAAACAACTAACAAATTTTCAGAATTTACACAGCTTCAGTTACTGCACTTAAACGACCACTTAAAAATATCAAACGATCTCAGAAAAATATGAATCTAGTACCATTAGAAGCGTTTTTCAAAAATGTACGTTTTAGGCTTCAGAAAATCCATTTTTCGATAAATAATAACCAAGTTACAGCCAATTGAAGTTGGCTGTAAACACCATTCAGCATCCTGTTTTCGACTTTTATCGCAATAGAACACGCTTAAACAATCGAAACGTTAAATATAAATGATCAAGAACAGATTTATTAGTCACATAGCATCATGTATATCATACTCATGCAAACCCTAATCATACAATATGATTTTATCACAAAACACAGCCTATGATTCTTGTATCCAACTAAACATCATAATCGTAAAACTTGCACAATTAATCGAACTAAACATCATAACACTTTCATAACAATGATTCTATCATTACATACAAGCATGATCAAGAGTTTATAAACCCTAATGTGATTTTACAAAACAATGACAAACCCTAACCTTTAACAATGAAGATTAACGAACCGGGAACGAGATTGGAATCACTTCGGGTTTTGGAGGAGGTTGCGATCGAGAGAAAGAGTGGGAAGGGGCTGCCGTCGGCTGTTCTTGGGAGCTAGGGTTCCTTATTTTTTTTTGTTAACACAACTCTCATGCATACATGTCTATATATAGTGCAAGGAAAGAAAGAAAAGGATCAAAGGGTTTGGGGTTTGTGCTTGCGGCCGCAAAGGGATTTGGGTGGGGGCGGTTTGGGTCTTTAACTTGAGCCTCAAGTTTTGATTAATTCCTTGAGTCGCAAGGAAGTGAGGTCGACACGTTTCGCGGCTCGGTTCGGTTCGTCTATCTATTTACTATATATATTTTTATAACTAAAAAATCACGAATCAAAACATGACATAATAAATCACCAAACTTATAAACGCCGAATACACATAGCACGTACTTCACTTGATAAGTTCACAAAGTTTGCGTAGTTATTTCGAGCGTGTAAATTAAATCTCCGAATCAATTTAGCGTAGGAATGAATAACCGTGAAGTAGTGCGTTTAAGATACCTGAAAAACCGGGATGTCACATTATCCCCATGTTGAAAGAATTTTCGTCCCGAAAATTGAGTAAACGCGGTTTAGAATGCAACGCACAAAGATTTAGTTCGTTAACAATGGTACAAGAAATTACAAGAAATTCCCAGGTTGTCACATCATCCCCATGTTGAAAGAATTCTCGTCCCGAAAATTTAGTTGGTGGTATCGTTAGCTTGCTGCTCAGCTGCAAAGAGGTGTGGGTATTTGCTTTTCATTTGGTCCTCTCTTTCCCACGTGAACTCCGGTCCATGCTTAGAATCCCAACGAACCATGACGATCGGTATCTTGCTGTGCCTTCGAGTCTTGATCTCACGATCCATGATCTCGATAGGTTGTTCCACAAAGTGCAGTTGTTCATCCACTTGAATCTCATCCAATGGAATGACTAGGGTTTCATCTGATAGACACTTCTTCAGATTTGACACGTGAAAAACGTTGTGAACTCCACTGAGTTCGGTAGGAAGGTCTAATTGATAAGCTACGGGTCCGATACGTTTCAAGATCATAAACGGGCCTACGTACGGTGGGTTTAGTTTGCCTCGTTTCCCAAAATGGATTACACCCTTCCAGGTGACACCTTCAGTAGGACGCGGTCGCCTACTTGAAATTCGAGCGGTTTGCGTCGTTGATCAGCGTAGCTTTTCTGTCGATCTCGTGCCGCTGCCATGCGGTTTCTGATTTGTACAATCTTTTCAGTAGCCTCAAGTATCAACTCAGGGCCTGTGAGTTGACTGTCACCGACTTCTGCCCAACAGACCGGTGATCTACATTTACGACCGTATAATGCTTCAAACGGTGCTGCCGATATACTCGTATGGTAACTGTTGTTATACGAGAATTCCACTAAAGGCAGATGGATTTCCCAACTATTCCCGAAGTCTACCACGCATGCCCTAAGCATGTCTTCCAAGGTCTGAATGGTCATTTCGCTTTGACCATCAGTCTGAGGGTGATAAGCTGTGCTCATATCTAAGCGTGTACCCAACGCTTTCTGAAGTGACTGCCAAAAGTTGGACGTGAAACGGGCATCTCTGTCTGAGATGATGGACGTTGGCACCCCGTGCCGAGAAACAACTTCCTTAATGTAGATGCGAGTCAACTTATCCATCTTATCCGTTTCTTTGATCGCTAGGAAGTGTGCGTACTTAGTTAGACGATCCACGATCACCCAGATGGTATCGCAACCACCCAGAGTTCGCGGGAGCTTAGTGATAATGTCCATCGAGATCTGATCCCATTTCCACACTGGGATCTCAGGTTGTTGAAGTAGTCCTGATGGCTTCTGGTATTCCACCTTGACTTTCGCACAAGTCAAGCACTTGCTCACGTAGGTGGCTATATCCGCTTTCATGTTGGGCCACCAGTACGCGGCTTTAAGGTCTTGATACATCTTATCCGAACCAGGATGGACAGAGTATCGGGATTTGTGAGCTTCGTCCATGACTAGCTTTCTGAGGTCTCCATAGAGAGGTACCCATATACGATTCATGAAATACCGGGCACCATTGGGTTTTACTTCCCAATCGCGTTCCATCTTTCCCACCGATTAGGCCTTGATGTTTTCTTCCTTAACTGCTTTTAACTGCGCGTCGCGTATCTGTTCGGTAACCCCGAATGAATGGTGAACTGTAGTGCTCGTACCCGACAAGGTTTCAAGTGTTCCTTCCTACTGAGGGCATCAGCTACCACGTTAGCTTTACCCGGGTGATACCGAATGGCACATTCATAATCATTCAGGAGTTCGACCCAACGACGCTGTCGCATGTTCAACTCCTTCTGGTCAAAGATGTGTTGGAGGCTCTTGTGATCTGTATAGATTGTGCACTTTGTTCCATATAGGTAGTGTCTCCAAATCTTAAGCGCAAACACCATTGCTCCCAATTCCAGGTCATGTGTTGTGTAGTTTTTCTCGTGAACCTTCAATTGTCGGGACGCATACGAGATGACCTTATCACGTTGCATGAGTACGCATCCCAATCCCTAAATGGAAGCATCACAATATACCACAAAATCATCAGTCCCTTCCGGCAAGGACAGAATGGGTGCACTGCAAAGTTTCTGCTTCAGCAATTGAAATGCCGCTTCCTGCTTGTCACCCCAAGCATACTTGGTGCCTTTTTGGGTGAGGGGGTAAGCGGTTGCGCGATCTTTGAAAATCCCTCGATGAAACGTCGGTAGTAACCAGCCAAACCCAAAAATTGGCGGATCTCTGTCGGTGTCCTGGGTGCTTCCCAGTTCTTGATAGCATCGATCTTGGCGGGATCAACGTGGATACCCTTTTCATTCACAATATGCCCGAGGAACTGAACTTCCCGAATCCAGAAATCACACTTTGAAAGCTTGGCATATAGTTTCTCCTGTTGAAGTAATTCCAGCAGTAATCGTAGATGTTCAGCATGTTCTTCTTCACCTTTAGAGTAGATGAGTATGTCATCGATGAACACAATGACAAACTTGTCGAGATACGGTTTACACACGCGGTTCATGAGGTCCATGAACACCGCGGGTGCGTTGGTGAGACCGAAGGGCATGACCAAAAACTCATAATGGCCATACCGAGTACGAAATGCCGTCTTAGCAATATCCTCCTCCCTGACGCGTAACTGGTGATAACCGGACCGTATGCGAGGTAATGGGTATCCGTTCTTGACAGTAACCTTATTGAGTTCCCTGTAGTCGATGCACATGCGGAAGGTCCCGTCCTTCTTCTTGACAAAAAGGACCGGAGCTCCCCATGGCGAAGTACTGGGTCGGATAAATCCTTTTTCTAACAGTTCCTGGAGTTGGGTAGACAGCTCTTGCAGCTCGGCTGGAGCTAGGCGGTATGGGGCCTTGGCGATAGGAGTTGCATGGTTCGCCAATTCGATTTCAAACTCTACTTGTCGATGTGGTGGAAGACCAGGTAACTCCTCTGGAAAAACATCGGAAAAGTCACAGACGACGGGGATATCTTCTATACGCTTCTCGTCCTTAGGCTGCTCGGTGACCAGTGCGAGCAAAGCGAAGGAGTTCTTCCTCCGAAGATACTTCTGAGCTTGCATGTAAGAGATGATGTTTGTGACGGCGCCTGCCTTCTCGCCTTGCACCATCAAGACTTCATCGTTAGAGAGCAGAATACGGATAGATTTCTCGAAGCAGTGGACTTCAGCTCGGACGTCGGATAGCCAGTCCATTCCGGCTACTACGTCAAAACTACCCAGGGTAGTTGTCATCAGATCAATGGTAAAGGTGTGACCCGCGAGTTTAATTTGGCAGCCGGTTACTAAATGGGTCACATCTACAGATTTACCATCGGCTAGTTCTATGACGTAAGGGGTCTCTAGGGGTTTAGGCGCGAGATTTAGGTTCTTCCTAAAAGACTCAGATATAAAACTCCTATCCGCACCCGTATCAAAAAGTACAGTAGCAAAATGATTGTTAAGGGGAAACTTACCGGTGACCACGTTTGAGTCGTTTCTGGCCTCTCCGCGGCCTAGCGTAAATGCAAGACCTTTGGCACCTCCTGTGCCACCATTTCCATTATTGTTGTTGTTATTGTTATTGTTGTGGTTGTTGTGGTTGTGGTGGTTGTTGTGGTTGTTGTGGTTGTGGTGTGTTGTTGTTGTTGCGAAGCTGTGGGCAGTCTCGTTTGAAGTGGGCAGTGCTACCACACTGATAGCACCCCCGGTTAATACCCTGTTGTTGACCCTGGTGTTGATTTTGGTTTGTCGAGACATGATTTCTCCGCGACAATCCTTTGCCGCGTGTCCCACCTTACCACATCATTGGCAGCGATTCCCGGCACAAGGGCCGTGATGATGAAGGTTACAACGATTACATTGCGGCTTTCGACCCACATAGCCGCTGATGTTCTGGGTGTTATTGGCGGGCTGATTATTGTGACCCCGGTTGCTGTTGAAATTATTGAACCGTTTCTGGTTCCCTTGTTGTGGCTGGGCTGACGAAGACTGTCGAGCAGACGAGTCTTCAAACTTTCTTTTATTATCAGGGGCAACTTCAGTTGCACCCCGAGATGGCAACTTCTTTTGTTCCACCGCCTTATCGGTGAGTTTGTGCGCCAGCCTGATCGCTTGATGCTCAGTCGCAGGGTTGCTAGCCATTGCCATGCCCTGGATCTCGGGGACCAGACCCCCAAGGTAAAACTCGAGTCGTTTCTCAATGGTGTTGGCCAGATCGGGACATAGAAATACCAGATCATGATGTTTCGCTGTGTATGCTTCAATTTCAGATCCCACCATCTTGTGGTTCCATAATGCTTGCTCCAACTGCTGAACCCTGTCTCGCGGACAGTACTCCTCTTTGATTAGGGCCTTAAACTCGACCCAAGCCATTGCGTTTGCAGCAATAAGTCCACGCGTTTGGACTTGTGCATTCCACCAAGTTAGTGCCCCATCCTCCAACGTTGAGGCAGCATACTTGACCTTGTGGCCTCAAGACAATTGCACATTTCGAACACTGATTCGGACTTTTCAATCCAACGGACCAGTCCTATGGGTCCTTCTGCACCCGTGAATTTGCTCGGTTTCGCATTGAGGAACATCTTGTAGGGGTTAAGACCCCCTCCTGCTGACAGAGGATAGGTAGTCAGCGAGAAAGTCTACTAGCCCAACTATTAGATTTTCCCATGAAAATTTAATAATGGTTACCTGCTGGTGGGTTTTGAACACCTGCCAGAGCAGCATTTACGTGTTCTTGGATCATTGCGGCCAGTTCTTCGGGTGTCATGTTGAGGTTTCCGCGACGTCCAGTTGCCATTTTAGATCTTCGCAAGACAACATAAACACACACCGATAAGTATATATATCCAATATAGTTATCCTACTCCATACTTAAATAATCCCTCAAATTATGTCAACCCAAATAAATTAAAGAATCAAAAGAAATATTCGATTAAATAAAATTTCAACGTCTCACAAAATGCAAACCAAACATATCAGTTTACTATAAAATTTCAAGTTCAAACATAAGTAGAGAAATAAATAGACTGAATGAAGCAAATGGAATAAGCGAGACAAGTCAGTCTTCTACGTCTCCATCTCCTAAATCGCTATCGTTGCCATCATCCTCCGCGGCGTTTCCAGCTTCCATAGCCGGGTCTCCCTCCGGATCCTCCTCTGGATCCTCCTCTTCTTCCTCTACCGGCACTGGAGGGGCCGGTGCTGGTGCGGGTACTGGTAAAGGTGCCTGATTCTGTTCTAGTTCTTGATTTCTCCAGCTGGACTCAAGAACTCTGTCTTCGAGCCAGTCAGCCCTCAGCTGCTCAACACGAAGATCTTTAGCTAAAGTGTTACGAGCTATCTTATTCTCATATTGCTCTTCCTCGAGCTCTCCAGTCTTACCCGTTAATTGTCGTATCATCCATCCCTGTGCTAGGATAGTTTCCTGCATTCTCTCTAGTTGTTCTTGTTGTTTTCTTATCATATCTCTAAGTAGGTCGTTCCCTACTTCTAACGAGTTAACCGGTTCGACCGGCATAGCGATGGTCGGGCGTGAGGACGACTCCTCTCCTAGAGCGAGTCTTTTTCTAGCAGCTGAGCGTGTCTCCACGCCATGAGGTGGTGAGGGTTCGACCATAGGTGTCTTCCCCGGTGCCCTTAGTTGTAAAGGTTTGTCGGATGATGATGATGACATTGCCTGTTGGGTTGTTTAGTTAGTTAAGAGTTGCGTTTATCACAATATGCATTTATATTCTACATAACATAGTTGTAGTACAACACATAACAAGATATCACAGTTCAGTGCCAAACTAAGTCTAGTATCGTGTAATCAGCTATAGTTTAGGTCTACTTTTAATGCAAACCTGGTTCTCTATAGCTAGAGGCTCTGATACCAATCTGTCACACCCTCAATTTCCACTTGCGGAGTTTTACCGCGAGGCGTGTGAACAAACCAGAATCCGAGACACTAGTAACATCGAACGACTCTATATGATTTGTTTATACGTTTTCCAAAATCATTTGTTTAACCATTCATAGTTATTTTTAAATTGTCTTAGTTTGGTTTCAATGTTTAGCGGAAGCATTAGTTTTGAAGTTGAGGGGAAGCATTAAAGTAAAGTAAAGGAACGGGCGCCAACACAAACGACAAAACTAAAGAAAAACCCAAACAATATTCGTAAATGAGACTCGATAAAAAGATGTCTTGATCAATGCAAGTGAGTGCACCTAGAGCTCCTAGCGTCCTGAGAAACATGAAAAGAAACAAGTGTCAACATTAAAGAAGAGTGAGTTCACAGGTTTTTATAAGTTCATTAGTTCGGTTAAAAGTTTGTTTCCCCCGTTATCCCTAACCCGGAATAACGATATAGTTCCATTATTCCTAACCCGGAATAATAATGATGTTGGTTCCATTATTCCTAACCCGGAATAATATTGTTGTTTGTTCCATTATTCCTAACCCGGAATAATATTGTTGTTTCGTAATTAAGTTCAATGTTAACATGTAGGTAGCGAGCCTAAAGTTATGTCACATAAGTGTTCGCGATCGAAGCTGACTGTTGTGCCTCCGTGTTGCCAAGCCTATCACTGACCATGGCGAAAGTAAGGCCAAATTATTCACCCGTTGACCATACCCAGTCGGCTAGCGCGACTAGCTCGGGTGGGGATTGTCGGGCCCAGTAGTACTACTTATAATTTCCCCGCTATCTAACCCAATACTAACGATCCGAGAGTTTGTCGAGGACTTCCGTGATATAGCTGCTTAGTGACCATAACGTATATTAACATTAACTTAGTTACCGAATAGTTTAACGACGTTAATTTCGTATAACGTAAAGAGATAGAGTTGTAGAGTGTATACATGTTTCTCCCCCTGTTGTTTAAAACCGGATAAAATAGGGGCCGTGAACTCACCTTTAATTGCTCGGTTAGTGTAACACAGAAGTAGCAAATGATGGGACCGCTAATTGCGTCCTAACAAGTCAATCGATTTAAAGTTAGTGTGTGAACACACTGATACAAACCCTACACATAACTAACACACAAAGCGGCACACACAATAACAAATTCGAAACACAATCATGCATGCAAAGTATTATCATACCAAAATAGTGATCAAACCAACCTATCATGAACACAAATCAACTCATACAACACTTTGGTACACACATTCGCAAGTTATCAAGTTTCAGCTTGTATGCTCATAACTAGGCTGTTTTCGAGAATTTTTATAAAATAGTTCCAACATTCCAAAAATTCCAATTTTTTTACAGAAGGTGTCAACTAAACTGTAGAATTTTATGTAAATTTTTCAAGTCCTAACACTTTACCAATTATTCATAAACATTTATATACTAGGCTGCAGTTAGATTCGTTGCTTTCTGACTGCAGTCCACAGGAAAATTTATTTAAAAATCATCGTTCATCCAATTAACAAAATTCTAGTGGGAGTTTCCCGGAAATTTCCATCTCCAGTTTCTGTACAAATTTCGTGACCCAACCCTCTACAAATTATGAGATCCGACTCGATAAACAACTAACAAATTTTCAGAATTTACACAGCTTCAGTTACTGCACTTAAACGACCACTTAAAAATATCAAACGATCTCAGAAAAATATGAATCCAGCGCCATTAGAAGAGTTTTTCAAAAATGTACGTTTTAGGCTTCAGAAAATCCATTTTTCGATAAATAATAACCAAGTTACAGCCAATTGAAGTTGGCTGTAAACACCATTCAGCATCCTGTTTTCGACTTTTATCGCAATAGAACACGCTTAAACAATCGAAACGTTAAATATAAATGATCAAGAACAGATTTATTAGTCACATAGCATCATGTATATCATACTCATGCAAACCCTAATCATACAATATGATTTTATCACAAAACACAGCCTATGATTCTTGTATCCAACTCAACATCATAATCGTAAAACTTGCACAATTAATCGAACTAAACATCATAACACTTTCATAACAATGATTCTATCATTACATACAAGCATGATCAAGAGTTTATAAACCCTAATGTGATTTTACAAAACAATGACAAACCCTAACCTTTAACAATGAAGATTAACGAACCGGGAACGAGATTGGAATCACTTCGGGTTTTGGAGGAGGTTGCGATCGAGAGAAAGAGTGGGAAGGGGCTGCCGTCGGCTGTTCTTGGGAGCTAGGGTTCCTTTTTTTTTTTTTTTGTTAACACAACTCTCATGCATACATGTCTATATATAGTGCAAGGAAAGAAAGAAAAGGATCAAAGGGTTTGGGGTTTGTGCTTGCGGCCGCAAAGGGATTTGGGTGGGGTTGGTTTGGGTCTTTAACTTGAGCCTCAAGTTTTGATTAATTCCTTGAGTCGCAAGGAAGTGAGGTCGACACGTTTCGCGGCTCGGTTCGGTTCGTCTATCTATTTACTATATATATTTTTATAACTAAAAAATCACGAAATCAAAACATGACATAAAAACTCACCAAACTTATAAACGTCTAATACACATAGCACGTAATCCACTTGATAAGTTCACAAAGTTTGCGTAGTTATTTCGAGCGTGTAAATTAAATCTCCGAATCAAAGGGAACTGGGACGCTCACCTACCATTAGTTGAATTTTCGTACAACAATAGCTATCATTCAAGCATCGGCATGGCTCCTTTCGAAGCTTTATATGGTCGTAAGTGCCGATCTCCAGTATGTTGGCACGAAATTGGGGAATCACAAATCACCGGTCCAGAATTAATTCAAGAAACAACCGACAAGGTCATTCAAATTCGAAACAATCTTCTAGCAGCTCAAAGTCGTCAAAAGAGCTATGCAGACAAACAACGAAAGCCCTTGGAGTTTGAAATTGGTGATCAAGTACTTTTAAAAGTATCACCGTGGAAGGGAGTGGTTCGTTTTGGCCAAAAAGGAAAGCTAGCACCACGCTACGTAGGACCTTTCAAGATACTCGAAAGAGTAGGTCCTGTAGCATACAAGCTTGACCTACCAGAAGAACTCAACAGAATTCATCCCACATTCCACGTATCAAACTTGAAGAAGTGCCTCGCCGATGAAAACCTCCATATTCCTCTAGAAGACATTCAAATCGATGAATCTATGCACTTCGTTGAAAGACCGGTAGAAATCATGGACTTCGGAGAGAAGCGTTTAAGACGAAGTCGTATTCCAATTGTCAGAGTACGTTGGGAGTCAAAACGAGGACCTGAGTTTACTTGGGAACGTGAAGACTCAAATGCGCGAAAAATACCCGCATCTTTTTCCTGTTACCACTACTACTTAAATTTCGGGACGAAATTTCTAAAAGTAGGGGATACTGTAACATTCGTTGAAAAACGGGTTTCCAAACCCGCTTCGTTTATTAATCGAATATACAGCTATAAGTTCCGTTGCGTATTTATTGTTCATATTAATTTTAAACAATACATAACTAATAAACATATCTAGAATTTTAAACCATAATTATTAAATAACAAAAAAATAGTGAATTAAAAAAATAATGGAGACGCCGGGTTTCGAACCCGGGTCACCCACAAACACAAGCACACAACACACCGCTCCGCCACACACTGCTTTTGTGATAAACACGGAAACAAATAACATATATAATAAAAACCGAAAGTCAAATCCGGTAATCAACGCGCCATAACTCGCAATCACCAGAAAATCCGGCAATCCGCGATTTTGGCTATATCTCTTTTGACTGAAACGCACAAATTGATCTCGACGTCGGTTATAACCGTTGTCGGCAATCAATTTCAGTCAAAAACCGACGGAAATCTTAAACGAGAACCTTGACCTCGATTCAAACCCAATTCAGCTGTTCATCCCTATAAATACTCACTCAAACATCTCGTAAACCTTTCGCTCACAACTGCACTTTCTTTCCGAAGTTGCATTTCCTCAAAAGCTCGTCGCCAGAGATTTCCAATTTCGCCGGAACATCGCCGGAATCCCTGATCAGAAAACCGCGTTCGTTCATCAGACGGTATAATCATCTAAACCTTTCCTGCTATCTCCTAATTTATACTTTAATTGTTCAAACCAATAATCGAAACTATTAAAACAGTTCATACAGCCGGAAATCACAAATCAGAGCCGACGACACTTGCCGGAAAACTGAAGCAAACTCGCTGTTCTGGTATACCATATCATTTAATTTTTCTGTCCATTCCAATCAAGTATAAGTCGTGATCGATTAAACAGAACAGTCGGATTTCACTGTTCAGTTCTTATAAACAAAGAAGATGAAGTCGAATATAAGTATTAGTATAATTAAAATTGGATATTCAAACAGGTTGGACACACAGAGTTCAGCGGTGGACTGTGTGCAAATGCAATATGCACGTCCCGAGTTCGAATCGCACACGTTACCGACTTTTAGAAATAAAACCAACATTTTTAGAACTGAATCAGAACAAGTCACAGAATGTTTATAAAAGGAATATAATTCAGTAGATAAGCAGATTAGACACACAGCCCAACTGGTTGGGCTGTGCGCACTCGAACCGAAGGACCCGAGTTCGACTCCGGGTCTCTGCAACCGGTTCGGCCATATAAATCATTTTTAATAAAAACCAAATAAGTTTAAAGTTAATTAGTATATAAATATAATTAAAACAGAGAATATTTCGGGTTAGACACGTGGCTCAGTTGGTAGAGCTGCGTGCACGTATACGAGAGGTCCTGAGTTCGAACCTTACTCAGCGCATAAAGAAACACAGTCTGACCGGTCAAGACCCGTCAACGGTCAATGGTCAACGGTCAAAAAGTCAACTTTTTATTTCTTTTTATTTATTTATTTAATTGGAAAATTATTTAAAAATACTTAAAAATAAGATTATTAAGGTTAGAAAATTTCCTTAAACTCACAAAAATAAATCTAAAAATCACATTTAAGAACACTAATTAAAAATATTAATCCCAAATAAAATTTATTTATTTATCGAATCATTTTGTTATTATCTAGGTTAGTTCTTCCCTCGTCGATTGAATCATAAATTCGTGCGCACTCATCGTCATCAAAGAACGCACCCATTGTGAGTGAATCTCTACCAATTCCCTGTTTTAATCATGTTTTGGGGTGTATCATGTGTCGTATAATTCTTTTATTATATATATAAACACTTGTGCATACATCATATCCGTGATCAAATGTGTATGAATTGTTGTGTGGATTATATGTAGATTGGTTTTATCATTTTCAGTGCACGCATTTCATTAGGCCCATCAGTTCCCCATGGGAGACGGGTTGAGCATCAGGTGCCTCATAAGATCGGCTCCGTTTGATTGAGCCTTGATCTCACATTCATCATCATTCATATCATATACTCATCCAAAGTGGTTTGTGTTTGTTTATTTATATATATTTGCTCACATGTGATTATTGCACAACTTTTCTTTATTAAATAAAACAAGAAATTAGTAACAATGTTTTATCAAGGTTCAATCACCAACTTTTGTTGACCCAAAATATCCCCCGTTTTACACATGATACAGGTGATCCAGCTGAGACAAGAAACACATAGGAAGGCCTAGAAGAATAAACAAGTTTAAGCTTTGGAATAATTATATAGTTTCATTTTTCTTGTAATTGTATGGATTTTGTTTTGGATATTTAAGTTGTAATTTGAATTTAATAAATATGAAACATTTTAGTAAACATCATGAGCTTTGGTGATAACCCAATTATGCCCCGACTTTTATTCCGCTGCGGGTCGGGGTGTGGCAAAACACAAGACCTTCCTACATCCTGCTAAAAACCCTCTTTTGACACCATCAAAACATACAAATAATCTGAAGAATGTTTCACATGTGGTTGTTGGATCTAGATTGATGAACCCTGGTGGTGCAGTTACAAGAACAAATGTTGATGTTGGATTTGTTTTCTTCAAAACTTCCATGTATGAACCACTTCTCATTATCCATGAAACTTCTTATGAGCACAAGCTTTAGCCTTGTAAGCTAGCCATTTAGTAATTATGACCTTATACTTCTATTTTACAGCCAATTTGATCTCCTTAGCAGACCAGTTAGGCTTGGATCTAAACAATGGTAGGAACTCATTAGCTATAAACCCTGCAGTTAGCTGTCTATTCTCTATCATGTTTCTTTGGCATGTATGTTTATTCTTCACTCTTTTTACCATATAACACTCTTTCCCTTTATGTACTGAGCACAATATAAATAACGACACCTTTCTACATACTTGACAGCTATACAGCAACAGTTGGTGTTCTCACTCTTAGCAAGGTACAAATTCCTACCATTAGTCATTGAGTACCTTCTCACTGCCTCTTTAAAGGCATCACTTGATGCAAACATTGTTCCCACCTTCCAAATAAATTTCTTCCAGTTAGTGTGTTCAGTTATAGATGGAGCAACTTCCTTATACTTCTTACCCCTAATATCATCATCCTCACTATTACCTAGTGTGATAATGTCACCATCAGATTCCTCATAACTGCTATACCCCTCTATATGTGAATCCCCTGCATCATTAGTTTCATTCAACTTTCCCTCTGTTTCTTTTTTCCTTTAAGCAGTCATCAAACAACCTTTTTTGGCTTCACAATCAATTTTACTAGCCTTTCTAACTTCATCTTGTGACTGTCTCCATTCGAAGTCCTCTATATCTGACTCTGAACCACTTACCTCGTCCGGAACCTCCTCTTCATCATCATTGTTTTCAACTAGTTCATCACTGTTTTTCAACTAGTTTATCAAAATCTTGATCATCCAAATCATCAAATGACTCTCCTGCCCCAACTACTTCAACATTATAGTCACTATCATCATTGTCTTCAACATGTTCTATGTCTACATCCACTGAAACCCTATTAGTTGACCTAGCAGACTTTTTGGATTAGGCAGGGAAGTGGGCTGGGTAGCTAGTTTACTAGGCCTGGAACTTGGATGGGCTTCAGGTGCCATTAATGGACCTTGTTGGATAAGTATTTTCGTAAATGGTTTAGTCTAGCTAAAAACCTTAACAGCCAAATCCAAAATACCTTTATCATTATGAAAGTGCCTAAGTTCCCCATCATAAGCATGCAACCCATACATATAAATGTCCTTGGAATTGTAAAAACCTGATTCCATTGCATACTCAACTAGTTCAAAGTATAAAACATGGTCTACATCTATTCTAACAAGCCTTGGTTCACCTCCAACATACTGTGTTTGACCAAATCCTACTTCAATATAACCACTTTACCAAGCATGACATCTATTGTTTCCACCATCTCAAAAACAGTGCCTAAATTCAAAATTATTCAAAATAGTACCTTTATTGTGAAATATTAGCGCTTGATTCTTGTATTTTCGTCTTTGATTCTTGTATCTTTGTCTCTGTGTTCATCGATTAGGTTTAGATCAGTGTTAGGAGAGAGTGTTATGATACAGGGTTTTATATACACAAAATCGCCAAGTAATGAAGTCCAGGTAAGCAAGTTAGTAACATGTAGGATTAAAAACTAACAGAGTTAGAGATTTGTTAATTGAGTGGTGCCCGCACAAACGGAATGTCAAGTTGGAGGTGTCGGGCATCAAAGTGTTAGTTGGGGGTGGCAACGGCCAAAAGCCGATAGTTGGGAGTGATAAAATTCAATAATCCTTATTTTTTCTCTATATTCCACTCACAATCACTTTAAAAAACAATAAAAAATTATAGAGAGGGAATAATGTCTTACCAAAGTTACTGATGAATACTATCATTTTCCCTCTCATACACTCACAATCAATTCATATAATATAAAGAACCCACTTAAATAAATATAGAGAAGCTATTATGAATGCTCTAATACGTGGCTAATTTTTTTAATATTAAAAAACTCAACTATGGTTTTTCCTCTGTTAGAACTTTAACCTAGATTTCTTGTCTCTCAGATTTTGTCCCCCCCTCTCTCTCTAAAAAAAGTAGGGTCATTGGATGATATGTATATTCAATCTCAAATAATAATATGTATATTCAATTTCTGAAACATATCGATTTGAAGTAACAATAAATTATCGTATTTTGTCAATAAGAAACGATCAACTGATTTCATCAACAAGAAACATCAAAAACTCTTTTGAAGATTGAGTCTCGAACAAGATTCAATTTAGATGATATATATTCAATCTCAAATAATAGATCTCGATTCAAGTTCCATGATGTTGAACTCATTGCGATTCAATCTCAAACACCACATTTGGTTTTTCCGCTTTCGTTTTGATGCCTACGATGTTGTTTGATATGTATGTATATATTCTTTATTTAATTTTCTTCGTTAGTTTCAATGTGAACATATATAAGATGAAGCCGTATTTCTAAGGATAAAGATCAAATAGGAAGTATAATACTGATGAAAAAGAAAAACCTAATTGCAAATTTATCCAAGGTGCATACATGATATGATTTTTATTTTGATTTTGATCAAGGTTAAAACTAATTTATCCAAGTTGCGTAAATGATTTTAGGTAAAAGCAAATTATCCAAGGTGCGTAAATGTTTTGATTTTTATCCAGGTTTTAATGATGATGAAGCCAAAATTAAAAACTGAAATCACAATATTACACAGGTTCGTTTTTTTGTTTGATTTTGAAGGATTTTTGAAAATTTGAGGGTTTGTTTATCACTATTATGTTACCTAGATTCAGGATGGATTCATGGAGTGATTTATGTGTTGTGTTCAATGAATTGGTCTAACAGTGGCGTCGACATCAAACAAAGAACTGGCTTCTCTTGCCGTGCACTACCTATTCTCTGATATTTTGGTAATTTTATTTATTATATTTGATTCGGTTTATCGTACAAGTTGATAAGCCTGTTTAAAATTTGAAGTTATAGGTAAAATGTGTTCAAATATATTTTGTTTAAGGGTATTCTTAAATAAACTCAACAATTTTCGCATCTAATATAGTGATACTAAAACATTTATCGTTAACATCCTGCCATAACGCGAGGCTGACGTCAAATCGTTTATAAGTAATATACATCTTAAACTAGTTAGTTTTCATTTAATTTGACTTATTTCTTAAACTTGCATTTGTTAACTCCTATATTTTGATATAAATTTTATTAAAAACGAAGTTGTATTCAAATTTGATATCGTAAAGTAGAGATGAGAAACTTAACCGCACAACCAAACCAGTTTTAACCAACAACCACACATAACCGAACCACTTTTAAGAGTTAACCAACCAATTAGTCATGGTTCCAGTTTTGAAGTTTTGGTTAACTGATATGACCGAAAGTGTGCCGGCCATGAAGCATTTGCATTCACATACGCATCACGTCACTTAATTAAAAAAGAGACAATAGTACCGATATTGTACACAAAACTATAGTATATACTAGAAAGACATACGTAAACTTAAGAAAAAGTCTATAGCAGAAAGACGTACATAAACTTAAGAAAAAGTCTATAGCAGAAAGACGTACATAAACTTAAGAAAAACAGTTGGAAAATCTACAGCAAAAGACATACATAAACTTAGAAAAAAAGACAATTACACTATTGTTGAAACTTGAAAATTCAATTTCCTATAAACACTCATCCAGCATCCTATGACAACGTAAAATGGATACATTTAGTTTCTTTCTACATAAGTTAATATGTAGCAAAAAGCGATGAATACATTTCAAATGGATACATTTCAAGATTCTACATAAATTACACCCAATATCTAAACACCATTTAAAAGCAAATCAAATAAAAAGAATCGATGTATACATTTCAAACAAACCTATAGCAATATTGTTTTCTGATAATGGGCACCTTTAAAGTTGTTAAACTTCAAGCAAGCTTCTCAATACAAAAAGCCAAAGAACTCTATAAAGAAACAAAGCAAAAAAAAAAAAGACAATGAACAATTAACCGAATTTAATCGAAACCAATATTTAATCGACTCGCGCTTAACCGACCATCGGTTATGATTAAACACTCTTCGATAACCAAAGCTCAATAAACTCAATTATCGGTTATAGTTGAGCCTTCATAACTAAATCGAAGTGACTTTAACAACCTTTATCGTACGCTATATGAAGACTGATATCCTATCGTACGGCAATGCAGCGAACCGAACTGAATTTCTACACGAATCTCTAGAAGTAATTCCACCAGTTATTCTTTAAAAAAAATGCTCATAACCTTTTTAGATACGATGTATTTGTTCGGACGATAATATGTACCAACAACAATACTTAACTTTCTTTTTCGGTTTTGCTTGGAGGCATTGTCATGTGACGTGGGTCCCACCACGCACGTGACTCCATTGATTATTTAAAGTTACCACGTCAGCTCATTCAAACCGACCACCCACGGCCCCACAACACAAATTGACAAGACAAGCCAAGGGCCATACCACACAAACACATAGCACGACGTCGTATTGATGGTCGATAAAATGCTCCCACCAGTTATATAATGCCACGTGTCGGATTATTATTAAAATCGGTTGCAAGTTGCTTGTTAGGCGTGACAACTGACAACCCACGATCACCGGTTTAACATAGACCGGGCCCCACGGGTACTACATCCATCCACGTACTCATCTACATGGCGTGATGTGATTGGATGGGTACGTTAACGCATTACAGCGTGTCGTTCTCCTGCCTTTGTACCTTGCCCCAGTCGAGTCCTTCGTTTACGGCATCGTTTCATGATTAAAAAGCATTATTCAGTTTCTTTTGGTTCCTTCCTTGTCGAAGTATTCAAAAATGGTATTATTAGGTACAAATGAATACTAATTTAAAACATTAAATTAGTTATAATGACATCATCTCTTTTTTTCTTATCAAGATAATATATAAAACTAAAGTGTTAATATATTATGACCATTAAAGTTGTCAATTTTTTTAGTTTAATTCTAATCAAGTCTAGATGGAAAAAATTAATTTCGTATTTGATGATTTGTTACCGTTTATAAGTGCAAATTATTATTCCTTTGAAAACTTAAGGACCTTCATGTCATCTGGCTTTATCTAAATTGATATAAATAAAAGGGATATATATTTAATTCATCTATAAAATAGTGTCAATAAATATATTACCATGACGAAAGTACATATAAATATTTAAGTAACATGCTTAAAGGGTGGCGGTTGGGTTTAATTGGCAAATCCATTGAGTTTAAGATGTTGCTTCTCTTGATGTTAAGGATTCGAGCCCTATCGAAAACGGTTTTAACATAATTTAAGCAGTTAAAAAAAAGTAATGCGCTTAAAGTTTTGTAAATTTATTGACATTGCTAACATGTTATCTGGTCTTTTTGACATTGTTATTGGTAAATATATATAGTTTTATATTGGGTGTATATTTTTCGTGCTAAACCATTGATGTATTTGTCAATACAGTAATCAAGAACATAGCCAACAATAAAATTCATTTAGTGATTAACATTTTTATTCATACAAAATATAAATAAGACACATGTCAGTTATCAAAGAAAAAGAATCCAAATAAATCACGCAAATAGCCATCAGTCATGTTATATATCTTAATGTTCATAATGGACGGATGCATCTTTTAATGACCGGGATGGTGTGACACCAGTAAAATATTAGTTGATGTGTTTCTCATTACACCATATATTTTCAAACTATAACATTATAAACAATCCATGTGATTCATAAAGGAGTAAAGATCGACGAAGCTATAAGTCGATCTTGCATCATATCAGTGATCATCTTAATAGTGATTACATTAGTCACACTTTTGTTTTTCTAAGTATATATACATATTTGATCTATTTTGCGTATTACCTTATAAATGCTGACAAATTTAGTCTAGACCTTGTCACCATTATTTACATTAGATTATTAATAATGGTGCGTGCACGAACCACTGCCATGTCAATTACCTCTACGGACTCATCTCTATTCACAAGGGTGCCTGTCTTCCTATCTTTCTCTAACTCCAATCCCTCTCACATTACACGTAGGGCTTTCATCCTCGTAGATAAAATATGGTTCTCTTTCTTCGCTGTCCATAGACCGAGCAACCACCTAAGCATTGCGAGGGCCATGGATGGCCCATGAACGCCCATTTGAGACACTCTTATGGCCACCTTGCGATTTCGTTAAGTCTGTGTTGCTTGATTTGTGAAACATTGACCAATGTTAGATCAATGTTGGTTATTTATATTAACTTAATTTTCATTACCAACTCGACACTTGAGGAATATTTAAATCGAGTTATTTTAAACATGACCATTGAAACATGGTGACACTGGTTAAATAAATATTCATGTATCCGTCACTCAAGGTTATGCTTAAGAAATTTCACAGCAATAGGATGAGAAACATCAAATTTCACTTGCGCATCTACTTTTATGCAGGTATGTATCAACCTATATGTTTAATACAGCAGAACAAAACATATATTAGATAAACGATTAGTGAATTCAATTCTGGTATATATATATATACTAGAGTATTTTAAAAAAAATCCTTTTTCTACTTATAATATATTATACGTGAATCATAATCAAGTATTTGCTTTGTAAACGTGCCACGTTCTCATATATTCAGGTATACTTTAAAAGTGTATTTTGGTCATTCCAATTAACAATATGCACATGAATTTAAGTATTTCCTTTTGTATTTGTAATTCTATCAAAACATTAACAATATGCAATAGGGACAATATGCAATTAGGGATTGTGTTGTGTTAAATAATAGCTAATAAGTATAATAAAAAGGAGTGGTGAAAGGATAATATAGTAAAGATAGAAACAAATGAAACATATAGAAACATATAAACACGAAAAAAAAACAAATAAAACATAATATACAAACATATAAACATGAAAAATAACAATCACATCCAAAATTTATCTAAATGTATGGGCATCTAAATCTCTAATTTATCTATAAGACATATTTGTATCCTCATCTAAAAGTCTTTAGTTAATCTTTTACGAACTTCTATCATAGATGATATCCTTAAAAAGGTACAAACCTATGAAATCCTACCTAATACACAGATCACAAATCAATTTAGGTCTACCTCTACTTCTCATCTCGTCCACAGTTAAGGTTTCAATTATTGTCGGTATTAAACTACTAGTGTGAATGGGTGCTAACAATGGTAGAGGTGAAGGTTGTTGTCAGTGCAGGTGGTGATGAGTAGATTGGGTATGTTGGAGTGGTAAAGGTTTGCTTAGTGTTTGATGCGGCTGATGGAACAGGTGGTGTGGTGGCAGCGGCAACGAGCGACGTGGCAGGTGTTGGCAACCAAGATATGTTATTGAGAAAATCAATCATCTCAACAATCATTGACTCGATTCGATTCAACGAATCGTTCCATTCTTGAGTGTTCATAGGAGTAAATCAAGACCGCATTGATACCAATTGATGTGTACCATTTGGATTAATAAATAACTTGTTGAGTGGCTCAAACTTTAAAGAAATTAGCAAGAAGTAAGACTTGAAATAATTCTCTAATTTTCATTATGATTCATAATAATCATACAGAAACCATGGAGGTCGTTTATAGGCTTACAAAATTCAAGGAAATAAACCACTAAGAGCATGTTGTGAGTGGAAGATAAACAAATGTTATTGTTCTTCTACAATATATGCGAACACTGTTCACCCCTATTGTAACATTCGTCGTAAAACGGGATTCAAAACCCGATCCGTTTAAAAATCAAATATTTATTCGAAGTTCGTCGCATATTTATTTAGTGTATTATTTAATTTGTTAATTATAATCAATGAATAACTAAGACGAAAATAATAATAATAATAATGATAATGATTAATAAAGTAATTTATATTCAATGTCATAAAAAAAAGAAATAAATAAAAGGGGTAACCGGGAGTCGAACCCGGGTCCCCGTCCAATTCACACACCGTCTCCACCGCTACACACACACACACAACTTGCTCCAAATCTAAAACAATAAAAAGGCGGTGGCCGGGATTCGAACCCGCACCACTCCTTGAACCAAACACACGCATAACCGTTCCATCATAACCTCATATCTGATAATAATCCAAACCGTTAATACTATATACTAGTTAGCATTAACTTATTTCAAGTTTGCCGCCAAAGGGAAACCAGCGAAGCAGCTGGTCAACCGCTGTCATCTTCCCTTTTATGGCTCGCCCCTGATTAATCGCGATTGATCAATCAGAATCCTTTCCATCCAGTTTATCGATCATGAATCAAGCCCAAAACGTGACTCTGTTCATGCCCTGACTCTCCTATAAATACCGACCTTTGAACCTTTAGAAACTCGCTCACACTCGCACAAACACCTTGCAAACACACCGAAGATACTTTGGTTTTCAAATCGCATTTCGCCGGAAATTTTTTGTCGCCGGAAACATCACCGGAGTACACCCCTGATCGGTACAATCATCTTAATTCATTTGATACCGCTTGTTTAGTGTTTTATTATCTCAAAACAATTAATCAAAACGGTATAAATGGTTAGCAGTCGGGTTTACGATTGCTGGGTTTTTAAAGGAAGAAGATGAAGTTTCTTCAATGTATAAATACTTTTAAAAACGGGTTTTTAATAGGGTTAGACACACAGTCCAGTGGTGGACTGTGTGCAATTACAAAACACATGTCCTGGGTTCGACTCGTATACGTTACCGATTCTCTGTAAATAAAACCAAACTTTTAACTCACTCAGATCACTCTGGAACAGGTGTTTAAATTTAATAAAAATAAGGATTCATACGGGTCAGACACGCAGCCCAACTGGTTGGGCTGTGTGCACGGGAAGTAAAGGTCTCGGGTTCGAATCATGAAGTCTCAACCGGTTTTGGAGATTTATAAATCTTTTTAAATAAGTAAATTCCGTATTAACTTAACAAGTATATATATATAATTAAAATTGATATTATTTCGGGTTAGACACGTAGCTCAGTTGGTAGAGCTGTGTGCACGCATACGGGAGGTCACGAGTTCGAACCCCACACGCTGCCTAATTTACATGTTATCCGACCGGTCAGACCTGACAAGGTCAACTTTTTTTTTTTAATTTTTGTTTTATTTATTTCTTTATTATTATATTTAAAAATCATTTAAAAATGCTCAAAAATAAGATTTTTAAGGTTAAAAATTATATTAATTACCAAAAATAAATCTTAAAACCTAATAAAAGGCATTAATTAGAAATATTAATTTCAAATAGAAGATATATATTTATCGAATTACGTGATTATTTAGGTTAGTTTTTCCTCGTCGGTTGAATCATAAATTCGTGCGCATTCATCATCATCAAGGAACGCACCCACTGTGAGTGAATTCTTACAAATTCCCATTTTTATTCATGTTTTGGGGTGTATCATGTGTCGCTTTATTTATTTCGTTTATTCAAACTTGTGCTGTACCATTTTATGATCTAAACGTGTGATGTAAATGTTGTTTGTGGTGATGTGTGTTTACATTTTGTCAAGTTTGCTTGCAAATCATTCATTAGGCCTATCAGTTCCTCGTTGGAGACGAGTTAAGCATCGCGTGCCTCATTAGATCGGCTCCGTTTGATTGAGCCTGATCTCATTGTTCATCATTTGGTGTGTGCGTGTGCATTAATTGATATTATGTGTTTTGTGATTAAATTTACATATACGTATACTCATATGTGGTTATGCACCTTTTTATAACCAATATAACAAATTCGTTCAAATGTTTTTATAAGGTTCACTCGCCAACTTTTGTTGACCTAAAAGCCTATTTTTTTTACACATGATACAGGTGGACAGGTTGAAGCAATGAACACATAGGAAATTGCCTTAGAAGAAAAATAAAGAAGTCATGAAAAATCTATTTGAACATGTTGTGCTTGTATGTTTATTGTAATTTCTTCTTTAAAAAGAAATAATAAACATGAAACTTTATAGTAAATGTCATGAGCTTTGATGAAAACCCAATCATGCCCCGACTACCATTTCCGCTGCGGGTCAGGGTGTGACAGATTGGTATCAGAGCTTTTGACTATAGGGATATAGGATAGGTTATTAGACCCCTAAAGCTCATACTATAGTTGATTAGATTTTAATTGTTTATGTGGTTACATGCAAACTCATGATGTTTATTTGTTTCGTATTTATTACACACACAAATGCATGCAAACACTTCCACTATCCTTTTGTGTGATACTTAATGAGTTATACTTGTTGTCAAACATAACATGTTTACATATACATTCATCACGCATATTTCAATGTTCACATATTCAAATCATCCTCATATTTCCTTTATTCAAGATTTTGTAGTATTTTCGTTTTTCAATCTCCTCAAAGTAAGTTCTACGGCGGGCATGTAGTAACTGGAAGGGTACGAGTACCGGTAGTCGAAACATCCTGTCTAGGTTGGCAATCGTATAAATCCAATATAACGGACTAGTTTGCCTACCTGGGGACCAACGATGAGAGTACGAAGGACCTATTAGGCCAAAGCATGCCACACCCAAAAGTCGCATGAACCAACCCCACTTTGAGTTCACTGTGTCTATACCAGGACACCCTCCGACCCTATACTTTGCAATCATGTATTTACGATTTTCATTCGGGTAGCGTGAATGTAACAGGCTAACACCAATATGAACCATACCAGAGCCCAGTAGTCATGGGGGCCCACATGACTACCAAGGCCGAGTAAGGGGACATATGGAGGTACAAACATGAGCAAAGCCCAAGACATCCGATGGATGTAGCAAATTAATTTACTTCATTTGTGAATGTTCATTTTTAAATACGACACATGACACCTAAAACGTCAAACTCATAATCTCGATACGTATTCCCTGTAGATGTCTTCTAGTCTCTCTCGTAGAGGTATGAGATCAGGAAACTCCCGTGAGTGCATGGCTGCCCAAATCGCTCAACAAATGGCCGCCGTAATACCCAACATTGTAGTTCAAGTCCAACAAGCCCTTGTCGCCAATCCTATCACCCCAACCAATCTAGAAGGACAAAATGTCGCCAACCATCCTCTCAACACCACTAAATGCACCTTCAAGCATTTCAAATCCTGCGATCCTCCAAAATACGAAGGGACTGAAGGTGTCACCGCTCTCCTCCATTGGTTTGAGGAGATGGAAAACACTTTTCTCAATTGCGACTGCCCCGATGATCGCAAGGTGCGATATGCTACCGGTCGTTTGTTCGGAGTAGCACTTACATGGTGGAATACAGAGAAGGGCAAGCGAGGTGCTGAGGATGCTATGACTATGACTTGGGAAGGGTTGAGGGAGATCATGACAAGACGTTTCTGTCCAAGAAGTGAAATCAAGAAATTAGAAGATGAGTTCTACTCTTTGAAATAAAAGGAGGGCGACCACACCACATACAACAAGAGATTCCTTGAGTTGAATCAGATGGTCCCCAACTTGTTCACTCCCCTCTACCGTTTGATCGAGCACTACATTCGAGGTCTTCCTTCAAAAATTCAAGACCCTGTAATAAGTACCACACCTGCAACTTTGGAAGCAGCAATGGAGTTAGCTACAGAGCTCACCGAAAACCACATACGGAATGAAGACTTCAAGGAGGGGAAGAAGAAGGATAAAACATCAACCGAAACCTCAAACTCAACCCAGACCGAATCCTCTTCTCAACCCACTTCTAAGAGAAAACGAGATGGGAAAAATTTCGCTGTCACCCAAGGCAATCAACCAGCTCCACAAGCCGTACCCCTCCAAGCTATCCTAATCACTCAAGTAGCACCCAACTCTACTTACCCAAATAAGAAACCTTACATTGGACCTCACCCTCAATGCAACACTTGTTTTTATCACCATCCATCTACCATACCTTGTCGACTGTGTGCTAATTGTGGGCGTTATGGTCATTTGAGCAAAACTTGTCGCACCCCTCAAAACCAAGCTTCACTCCCTACCCAAAACATGATCCAATCATATCAACAACCCCAATACCCCATGTTTCCACATGTTCGAGCTTGCTTTAATTGTGGGGACCCTACCCATTTTAGAAACACGTGCCCTCGACTGGTTAACATCATAAACGCCCAAGCTCAAGCAAACCCAGTTAACCAAACAAATCAAGAAAACCCAGCACTACCACCAATAAGAGGAAGGGCTTACAACATCAACGCCAATCATGTTGAAGATAATAACGGCCCAAACGAACAACCAACTAGCCTTCCCTCACCAAGAATCAAGACTCAACTCCAACCGTCTAGTTCTTAATGTTTTTCTCAATCTTTACGTATCCCTGTTATAAATTGGGAATTTATGTATCCAAGAATTTTAATGCGAATTGATATTTCAGTTTTGTTTTATATCTTTACTCATTGATTTAACTTCCATATCATCATACATCACGACGTTTTCTCGATCTCCACATTTAAAGAAGTTGGGTTGTGTCTCACTTTTTCATAGACTGACCCCTTCATCATAACAAACGAGAGAGGTACTGTCGTCATTCAGTCATGTATTCTTTCAGACTCAAGCTTTGGCTGTTGTGTTTGTTTATGTTTCGTAGATTTTAGAATCACATAGAACTAATCATAACTTACTGACAAAGCCAATGAAAATTTGACAAGAATATGGTGGATACGCCGCTGGTACTTCCTATATATAAGTATTATTGTCAAAGGATCAAAAGCATTTTCAGGCGGTTATGAGAAGTTCCGTGTAGGTTTTAATATCGTCATGGTTGAAGTTTTTGTTTTATGATGTAACCTTATCTTCTCAAACGTATCAATTCTTCAAAACTCTTATGCATGAGATCATACCCAGTCAATCAACTATGTTTATCAATGTTTCACATTTTTATACTTTAGGCATAAAAAAACGATTCCTGTAGCAGGGTATTCAAACCTTACTAGGAACGTTACCGCCTCAAATCCAAACATCATACCTCTCCTTTCTGCTAAAGAGTACATTTCAGATTTCAGTCAGTGAGCGTTAAGAGTAAAATCAAGGACCCGAGTTTACTTGGGAACATGAAGACTCAATGCGCGAGAAATACTCACATCTTTCTCCTGTTACGGCTACTACTTAAATTTCGGGACGAAATTTCTAAATAGGGGATACAGTAACATTCGTCATAAAAACGGGATTCAAAATCCGCTCCGTTTAAAAATCAAATATTTATTCGAAGTTCGTGCATATTTATTTAGTGTATTATTTAATTTGTTAATTATAATCAATGATAATTAAGACGAAAATAATAATATAATGATAATAATAATAAAGTAATTTAGATTCAATATAATAAAAAAAATAAATAAATAAAAGGGGTAACCGGGAGTCGAACCGGGTCCCCGTCCAATTCACACACCGTCTCCACCGCTACACCACACACACAACTTGCTCCAAATCTAAAACAATAAAAAGGTGGTTGCCGGGATTCGAACCCGCACCACTCC
Source organism: Scalesia atractyloides (assembly GCA_947069175.1). NCBI lineage: Eukaryota > Viridiplantae > Streptophyta > Magnoliopsida > Asterales > Asteraceae > Scalesia > Scalesia atractyloides. Next base: position 12,953,940 of record CAMTDV010000012.1, on the reverse strand, counting down.
TTGAACCAAACACACGCATAACCGTTCCATCATAACCTCATATCTGATAATAATCCAAACCGTTAATACTATATACTAGTTAGCATTAACTTATTTCAAGTTTGCCGCCAAAGGGAAACCAGCGAAGCAGCTGGTCAACCGCTGTCATCTTCCCTTTTATGGCTCGCCCCTGATTAATCGCGATTGATCAATCAGAATCCTTTCCATCCAGTTTATCAATCATGAATCAAGCCCAAAACGTGACTCTGTTCATGCCCTGACTCTCATATAAATACCGACCTTTGAACCTTTAGAAACTCGCTCACACTCGCACAAACACCTTGCAAACACACTGAAGATACTTTGGTTTTCAAATCGCATTTCGCCGGAAAATTTTTGTCGCCGGAAACACACCAGAGTACACCCTGATCTACAATCATCTTAATTCATTTGCTACCGCTTGTTTAGTGTTTTATTATCTCAAAACAATTAATCAAAACGGTATAAATGGTTAACAGTCGGGTTTACGATTGCTGGTTTTTAAAGGAAGAAGATGAAGTTTCTTCAATGTATAAATACTTTTAAAAACGGGTTTTTAATCGGGTTAGACACACAGTCAGTGGTGGACTGTGTGCAATTACAAAACACATGTCCTGGGTTCGACTCGTATACGTTACCGATTCTCTGTAAATAAAACCAAACTTTTTCCTCACTCAGATCACTCTGGAACAAGTGGTTAAAGTTAATAAAAATAAGGATTCATACGGGTCAGACACACGCCCAACTTGGTTGGGCTGTGTGCACGGGAACTAAAGGTCTCGGGTTCGAATCATGAAGTCTCAACCGGTTTTGGAGATTTATAAATCTTTTTAAATAAGTAAATTCCGTATTAACTTAACAAGTATATATATATATAATTAAAATTGATATTATTTCGGGTTAGACACGTAGCTCAGTTGGTAGAGCTGCGTGCACGATACGAGAGGTCACGAGTTCGAACCTCAACACGCTGCCTAATTTACATGTTATCCGACCGGTCAGACCTGACAAGGTCAACTTTTTTTTTTAATTTTTGTTTATTTATTTCTTTATTATTATATTTAAAAATCATTTAAAAATGCTCAAAAATAAGATTTTTAAGGTTAAAAATTATGTTAATTACCAAAAATAAATCTTAAAACTAATAAAAGGCATTAATTAGAAATATTAATTTCAAATAGAAGATATATATTTATCGAATTATTACGTGATTATTTAGGTTAGTTTTCCCTCGTCGGTTGAATCATAAATTCGTGCGCATTCATCATCATCAAGGAACGCACCCACTGTGAGTGAATTCTTACAAATTCCCTTTTTTATTCATGTTTTGGGGTGTATCATGTGTCGCTTTATTTATTTCGTTTATTCAAACTTGTGCTGTACCATTTTATGATCTAAACGTGTGATGTAAATGTTGTTTGTGGTGATGTGTGTTTACATTTTGTCAAGTTTGCTTGCAAATCATTCATTAGGCCCATCAGTTTCTGTTGGAGACGAGTTGAGCATCGCGTACCTCATTAGATCGGCTCCGTTTGATTGACCTTGATCTCATTGTTCATCATTTGGTGTGTGCGTGTGCATTAATTGATATTATGTGTTTTGTGATTAAATTTACATATACTATACTCATATGTGGTTATGCACCTTTTTATAACCAATATAACAAATTCGTTCAAATGTTTTCATAAGGTTCACTCGCCAACTTTTGTTGACCCAAAACCATATTTTTTTTACACATGATACAGGTGGACATGTTGAAGCAAGGAACATATAGGAAATTGCCTTAGAAGAAAAATAAAGAAGTATGAAAAATGTATTTGAACATGTTGTGCTTGTATGTTTATTGTAATTCTTCTTTAAAAAGAAATAATAAATATGAAACTTTATAGTAAATGTCATGAGCTTTGATGAAAACCCAATCATGCCCGACTACCATTTCCGCTGCGGGTCAGGGTGTGACACCTATTCATTTTTTAATATTTTTGAAAGTCGTTGTGAGTGGATGAGAGAAAAAAGATAATGATAAATGTATAAAAATATTATTTAATTAAAAATGAGAGACAAAAATATTGATTTATAGTGTAATTTTAGAAATGAGGATAAGTAATTGAATGTGAATACTCTAACACCACTAACCGACTCTTCTAAACACTAACTATAAAACATCCGGCCCCTCTCACCAACAATATTATCCGTTTTGCTCTTGATAGGTTGCTTATCCATAAACTCACGAAATTGTTTTTGGTTGTCTAGATGGAGACTATCCACTCTTCTAAATACTAACTATGTAACATCTGGCCCATCTCACCACTAATAATGTCCACTTTGCTCTTGATGGGTTGCCCATACGGGAACTCACGATTTTGTTTTTGGTTCCCAAATGTAGACTTTCTAGGAAGTCACCTATCTTAGTACTACTTCCACCTCAGCAAGCTTAACTGTAGAGTTTTCATGTGCTCCACAACCAAGTTAGCCCAAAACACGTTGGTGATTTAACATGAATAACATTCCTTATGAACCTTGAATCTCTCGTTGCCACGGTTGATGTGTGATTTGCCCAGGGTGTCATAATGGTCCATATTATTCTTCTCGGTAATCGGTATAGTTACAATCACCTGCGTTCGTGCAGGGACTCATTGTCCTTGATGAGGTTTGCTCACCATCCCGAACAACATAGGAGTGGCTATGATATTATTTGTAACAGTCGGCCCTCTCACCACCAATATTATCCGCTTTGCTCCCAATGGTTGCCTATCCAAAATCTCACGTATTTGTTTTTAGTCGCCTCGATGGAGAGTTTCCAGGAGGTCACTCATCTTAGTACTACTCTAATCTGAGCACACTAAACTGTAGAGTTTTCATGTGCGCCACAACCAAGTAAGCCCAAAACGTGTTGGTGATTTAAGAGCCAATACCTTTCTTGTGGAACAAGAATCTCTTCTCGTCACGACTGTTATAGGATTTGTCTAGGGTAGTACAGTGGTCCATATTAATTTTCTCGGTACTCAGTATCGTTACAAACCAACTAATAATAAGAATAAAAAAGGTAACAATGCAAATACATGAAGGAATGGCAACATGGGAAAATGCCTTGCATTACGACGTGAAGACGGGACATGGCACATATATTCAGTCGCGTACAAAATAACAGGTCTAATTATAGTTTTATCAAAATTTTCATTTAATTTAGTTGGAAGCCTGCTTTCACATAATACCCTAGTAACTATTTTCTATCTATAACAGCCTTTTCGAATGCAATTGACTACGTCTCTATCTATCTCCTCCTCTATTTGATTAAATGATCCCAAAAAATGAACTAGTCACATGCGAAACCACTCTACCTTCAACGTTAATATATGTGTCGTTGTCGATGAATCACAAAATATTACATCCTTTTTCATTATGTCCTAAACGGATATTTTATTATTAATTGTTTTACTAAGCTATTACAAACTACAGTTTTGTCCTTGTTACGTCATTACTCATAAGTTTATGTATATATTTATAACACCCTTATTCATCACGTAAATTAACATTTTTCATTTTTTATGCATAAATTCCAAATCATTCACTAAAGAAGCCGTATTCCCATTATATTATAATATTGATTGATTGGTTGATTGTATACCAAAACCGACATTTCGGGAATCCTCTCGCTAACTTAATCGCGTCAAGTACGTGTCCGCATGGTACTATAAATACAACCCTCTTCACAACTTCTTCACTCACACAATATCAGTTCCCTCTATTTCAATCAAACAAATCTTTCATTTCCATAATCACTTTTTTTTGTTCTTGATTCCAACTTTTCTTCAATCATGTCTAACGAAGCAGTTTACCACGACGCCCCGAAAACCAAAGAGCCCTGCGAAACCCCCACCACTGTGAAGGTTGAGCCTGAGGCCGTAGAGCAATCTGATCGTGGGTTGTTTGGGTTCGGGAAGAAGGAGGAGGAGAAAAAGTGCGAAGACGCGGTGATCGCGTCCGAGTTTGAACAGAAAGTTCAAGTGACTGAACCCGAACCTGAGGAGAAGAAAGAAAGTTTGCTGGAGAAACTTCACCGATCTGATAGCAGCTCCAGCAGTGTAAGTTGTCGGTTTCTGTTTATCGTACAAATATTTTATACAATTCGTGACATTGTATATAGCACTAACGAATCTAGTAGAAAAATTCCGGGGTATCCCGATACATTCTTAGAGGTATCAGATACATAGGGTGAATATTTTTTCGCTACCCTAAGAAAGTTAAGGGGTATCTTGGACGCCCCTACCCCCCACATAGATCCACTCGTAGAATATAGATCATTATTTCTTAGTTTGATTTATTATAAGTCACTAAATCAATTCATTAATATGATCATTTAACAAATTAATATTTTTGATAAAAGGTTATCTTAGTATGTTACTATATATGATCTAAGAGTTGGCGTTTTTTAGACATTTGTAACATTAAATAAGTTTAAGTAGGAGTTTGCTAACTTTTGGATCAACTTTGTATTGTTTATGGCCTTTGTTTATTAGTTTAATCGGGATCAAACTTAACTAACATGTTTTTACATATGAAAATTATATACAGTCTAGTGATGAGGAGGGTGAGGACGGAGAGAAGAAGAAGAAAAAGAAGTCGTTGAAGGATAAGGTAAAGGAAAAGATTGAAGGGCACAAAGAAAAGAAGGAAGAGGAAAAAGTCGAAAAGTGTGAGGCCGACACAAGTGTCCCAATCGAGAAATATGAAGAAGTAGCTGTCCCAACCCCGACTCCTGCCCCAGAGGAGAAAAAGGGATTTATAGAAAAAATTAAGGAAAAACTGCCTGGCGGACACAAAAAGGAGGCGGAGGAGCATGTTTCTGCTCCTCCTCCACCGCCGCCAGCTATACATATGATGAAGAAGGTGAAAATAAGGAGAAAAAGGGTATTTTTGAGAAGATTAAAGAGAAAATCCCAGGGTATCATTCCAAGAGTGAAGAAGAGAAAGTAAAGGAGTGTGATTGATATCATTCAAAGGCAAAAGCAAAATGGTTTGTGAGGTGGCTTGGTTTGATTACCCTTACAAATATAATGGGTGGGGTATGTGATGTGATTTGCTTTTACGTCTTTTTGAATAAGTGTTCTTTTATGTCATTTGTTTGAACTTTGAAAGTTCTTGTGTGGTGTTATTTTGATTTGGGTTGTAAGTCTATACCTTTTTATTTGTATGGAATGTATTTTGTTTATAAACCCTTAAATGTTTTATTTAACTTAATTATATAATTATTTGAGTGAGAAATTTTTTGTTTCTAGATTACTGTAATTATTTAGTAAAGGTAGATTAGTTAGTGATTAAACTAAATATATCCATTTCTATCATAGAATGTCATATTCATATAGTTTATATTACATGCATACTTCTTATAAATCAATATGCTTGACTAGATAATATTGTTTTTTATCCCATTTGGTGCCATGAGATAATATAATAAACGGGAAAATGTCACAGAATAGTAACAAAGTTTCAAAAATGTTCTAATTAGGTCACTCGTATCGTTTTTGTCCCAATTAGATAACTTAACATTCAAATCGAGTCATGTCCTTTTTTCATGTGTCAAGAGAAAAATGGAACATTAGATGCTAAGGTTGGATTATATTAATATATGAAATTTTATTTATTAAAAATAAAAACACTTTAAAAATTAAAAAAACAAGTTAAATTCACGTCATCACTGGATGGTAGCATCAAATGAAAGGAAAAAAATAAACAAAAATTCACATCACTACGTTTACCTATAAAATTGATGAAAAACCCTTAATTTTTAATAAAAATGAATGTTGAGTGACCTGATTGGGAACACTTTTAAAACTTAGTTACTATTATACAAAGTTACCCCTATAATAAACTACATTATTGCAGAAGATTAATTATTTTTTGATCTACACTTTACGGCTTATTAAACCGAAATGTTTTATCCTCCTAACCTATGTATAACGACCACGATATGATTATGACACTTATTATATCCTAATATCCTAATTAGTTAGTGATTTGAAAGTTTCGTTTAACGCATCTAAACGTAGTGAATTTTATCTAAGTTATTATTGTATGTAATAATATCAAAAGTACTCCTTAAATATATTATACCTTAACATCATAATTGTTTAACGCATGTGACCTCTGGTCGAAGATTAACAAATAGTCATCTTCGCCTTCTCGACAACACCATTTTCTCTAGCCATTTTTTTCAAAGATATCATTTTCTATGGCCTCTTAGATAGGGTAATCAACTATCATTGTTAATGTATAAACCATGAAAGTGATGAGAACATCTACTATGACGACAACACCATTGCTAGAAAAGACTTCAAAAAATAATAAGTTAAATAAGAATCAGTTATCTATGGTAAGTTATTGAAATCTAATGTAATTTATTTCTCAATTCCATGTATATTTTTGTTATCTGATTTCCTAATTATATTTCATCAATTGAATACCATATAACATATAACATATAACATTACACTTGTAAGAATTTACCATATAACATATAACATTACACTAGTAAGGATTTTAACCTCTACTATTATCGTAAGGGAAAAATATCTTACCACCAATAATAAAGTTGAATCACATAATCTAAAGTTTTGATTTTAATGTTGGTAATTTTTACATTTGTTTTTCTATTAAATTGGTGAGAGAAACGGAAATAGAAGACTTTCCCCAATGTAGCGACAAATAACAATGGTTGTGAATTTTCCCACAAAAATATTAAAATATATTGGTTTTTATGTAAATTTAGTGACACGTCTCCCCTAAAAAAGCAAGGAAATATGATGGATTTCCGTGAATTTCTCTCATAAAAGGTTTAATCAATCGAGAACTACATGCGATCATGAGTAATACAAGAAACATGGGGGACAACAAGGACTTAGTCACGTTTTATTTGTTGATTGTGTTCTTGATAAATTCATTTAGTCATTTGACATTTTTATATACTAGAGAGGAGTATAAAATTCATAAAGCTTTTATTACGATTCAATGATCCATGATAAATATAAAGATGTATAATTTTTTGACACTAGACATACCTAACAAGAAATTTGTGGATTTTGTTTGGTCTAATTAGTCCGGGCCAGTGTCTGGATTGAACTTACAAGAACGATTCGTTAACCGGGTCACATTCTAGTCAGCCAACAGGTTCAGAGGTTGACCCATATAATTCATTTATTTTTTAAAAGCTACAGATTTGTTTCATGTCATAACTTACACTAACGGAGTATTTTATACCCAAGTTTAAAATCAAGTAAAACCCACTCACTCTTGATTCCTGATTTTGTTGGATAACCAGTTTTTGTGACCAGGTTGATAGATAATCCCTTAGAACTGTCGGTTCCAAAATCCTTATGCTTTTCCATACAGTGATAGAAACAATGATTACATGTGTAAACATAACAAAGAATATGGAAGACTATTGGTTCAGTTTTGGTAAAAAAAAAATCAAAACAGGTCATTGATGTGTTAAGGCTGAAAATGGGCTGGTTCAGTTTGGTTATATACCAACTAATGATTCCAGATTTTCATAACGAATCGGTTTTAGTGACTCATGGGGCTTCGCAAACAAAAGAGGAAACAAGTTAAATTTATTCGATCAACCACAAGTTGTGGCATTAGAACAATTTAGGCTTGTTTAAGTTAACAAATACGATAACACTTTTTTCCTAACGATTGTTAATTTATAGAGCAGATTAAAAGAAGCGAATATATATATAATATAAATTATAAAGAATCGCTGAAACATATTTTCGATATATAATGTATTATCTAAATACAAAAAATATGAATGTTAAGTTTGATGGTGATTTGGTTTTGATTATTTTGGTTTTTTAATAGATGTATAAAAGTATAAAGCTGAATGGTAAGTATAGATTTTAAAAGATCATAACCAAAGTATCTTATTTCAGTTAAGTTGGTTTAATTGGTTTTCCGGTCACTTTTGAACGTGTTTTCTACTTTTCAACTTTTCTTTCCTCGATTTTGGGTTATTGGGCCACTGTTGTCTGTTGGGCTGAAAGCAAGCCGGCCAGCAAAGTGGAGGTGGCCCAGGTGGGTCTTGGCAGATTAATTTTTTAAAGATGTGCCTTTAAAGTTTGAACGAAAGTGGGTCATACATGTGTTTGGTACTTTCATATAGATTCGCCACTTCACTAGACCGATGACCCTTTTAGGCTATAGGTAATTACTCTTATGGTCACCATGATCTTTTATATCAGTGTAATGTCATTCACTTTTAATCTATCATCTAAAACCATTACTTTAACAGTGCGGTCATAACCCAAACCACTATTCTGTTATTTAATTTATTTTTGTTAAAAGGAAAAAAATATTAAAAAAGGAAAGGAGGTCCATGGTTGTCATGGTTTAATCCATACCAACCATGCTAGACGAGGTGGTGTAACAAGCCATTATGGTCCTATGTTGCATTGATGACCCAACTCATGCCCCCGTACCCTTCAGCTTAGTAATTGAACCTAATCAGATCTAAGTGGGTGTAGTTTTATATCGAGTAATACCCCACAGGTTACAGTTCTTTGTGAAAGGCAAATATATAATATTAATTGAGCTAAACTAACAAGATTCAGTTTGAGTTAATTGTTAAGTTTACCTTCTTCTGTAAGAAATATTTGAATTTTTAAAGTTTATGAATACGAGTATGAAAAACAACGTCATTTATCAAATAAAGATAAATCATGATTCTTGGTAGCAATATCGTATTGTTAGTAATAAAAACTATAATTTGGTGATTAAAATATATTTTAAGGAAATGAAAAAATAAAGCATTTTATATTAAAAAACAATTTTTAGAAAAAAAGTCATAAGTAAAAGTTAATTAAATATCAATTCTAAAATAGTTATCATTTAACTTTAAGAATGGTATATGAAATTAAATAGTTTAAACAATTAATTAGTTAAAAGGAATTTTAAAATATTATTAACCAAACATAAAATTTAAACATGAAATATAAGAAATGTTAATATTAAAACTATAAAAACATTGAAAAGAGTAAACACCCACATTTTTCTTGAGGTTTGCGCATTTGCCAGATCCATCCAAAATATTCATCATTTAATGTTACTTTTTAACTGTGTTACAGAAATGAATGGATCTGAAAACTTTTACGAAACTTGAGTGGTTTAGTTGAAAAAAAAGTATTTAGACAAATCAGGCAAACATGCCAAACCTTAAGGATGATGGGGACAGTTTACTCTATATACTAATTATCTAAGTTTGGTTTGTGTGTAAGAATTACTATTCAATTTTGTTACACTTTTTAACCATAGACTTTTCTTCTTTTACAGTTTTGTCAAAAACTATTTTTTATTTTAGACCTAACACTTTCTTATTTTCAACTTTGCTCTCGTACACTTTTTATCTTTGACAAATTTATCGGTTTACAATTCTCTTTACATCTTGTGAGTTAACGCATTGTAACGCGCGTGTGGTTTAACATCTCTAGTTATTTTTTTCTTTTGAGGTTTAAGGGCTCCACCGCAATGCTCGTATCCTAAGTCAAATTATTCTTTTCTATATTTTACATTTCGATCTAACTATGCGAATTAACACACTACAATGCGCGACTTATTTTGATGTTTCTACATCTAATTTTCGGTATGACTTTCAGTTTAACTGCCGCAAAGCACGAATCTTATACACCACTATATATTAAAGGCAACATAAATTACTCTCACATATTCAACATTTATCACTATTCAACTTTTACAATTTATTATTGCATAGTGTAAAACAATGTAATGTAATGCATGTTTGACTTTTTTGAACATGATTTAAATTAATATATTTATAAATTTGTTTTGAACTTGATTTAAATAATATATTTATAAATTTGTTTTGAACATGATTTAAATTAATATTTCTATAAATTCGTTCTAAAAAAATAATAAATCCAAATTTTAAATAAAAAAATAATAATAATAATTGTTGTTTTAATATGTTAGAAAAGTATATAACTTTCAATATTTATTTCTATGATTTTTAGTTTAGATAAAGTTTCGTTTCGATATTTCAATATTTATTCAATATTTCAATATTTAAATTACTAAATATAAAACAATTGTAGTTTTAAAGTCTTAGGAAATATATATATCTCTCAATATTTATTTTTATGATTTTTGTTTCGATATTTCTGAATATCCATTCTATAGATTTTTTTATAAATACTTCTTTTACAAATTTTGCTTGTATAAAATAATAAATTATATTTTTAAATAATTAAATTTAAATAATATTTTCTTTAAAGTCTTGGAAAATATATAATTTTCATATTAATATTTTATGGTTTTTGTTTTGATAACATTCGTTATGATCTTTCTCGATACTTATGCCATGGTTTCATGTTACAATACGATTTGGTGTCATACCACAATGTTATAACTCGTAAGTTTATGTTGGTAATTTCAATTTTACGGAATTTCCGCCGCATCGTGCGAGAATCCTACTAGAAACTTTTTAATTAAAACTTTATATATCATGAGTAAAGATCCCGTACAAATAAAGTTATCAATCAAAACGTCGAATAGCGTGAAAAAGTAAAAAAAGGCGGTAACATTTTCGTAATTATTGTATAAGTAGCTACAAGTTCATCAGACGATATATAATTAAAAATTTTCTATAAGTGTATCATAATTACTCTATGAGTTTATCATTAATACACTAATACTAGAAATCATTCAAAATTACACTACAAGTGCATTAAACAGCATAATTATCAAAATTACTCTACAAGTGTATCATAATTATTTTACTAGTTCATCAAAATAACATAACAAACCCAATTACTATACAAGTTCATCAAACAACATAGAATTTAAAATCACTCTACAAGTATATCATAATTACTTTATAGTTCATCATTAATACACTATTACAAAATATTATAAAAAAATACTCTATAAGGTGCATCAACAATATAAATTTCAAAATTAACAAGTGTAAATAATTACTCTACTAGTTTATCAAAACAATATAACAGACACAATTATTCTACAAGTTTATCAAACAACATAAAATTCAAAATTACTCTACTATTCATCCTTAATACACTACTACAAGATACCATTCAAAAATACTTTAAAGTGCATCAAATAACAAAAATTTTAAAATTACTCTACAAGTGCATCAAACAACTAGTCATTCAAAATTACTTTACAAGTGCATCATAATTACTCTACTTTTGATAATTATTTTACTAATAGAATAATTTCAAAAATGCCACTTCCCATTTTTACATTTTACGTCTGTACATTTTGTACGATACACGTGTTTGTAATTGATCTTTTGTCTATATATTATATAGAGTTAATTACGTTTTTCACTCCTGTGGTTTGTTTGAAAATCACGATTTCAGTCCATTAGTTTAAAAATTGCCAAACCAGTCCTTGTACTTTTGATTTCGTAACTATTACAGTCCACCCACTTAACACAATTCAATTTATCATTAAGTATTAATGAAATGCCTAAAATACCCCTATGTTAAAAACTATAATAAAACAAACCATTTTTGTTATAAATTAAACAAATTGTAACAAGTCCCAAAAATACCATAAGCGAAACCCGGACACGCACGACGAGACCAATCGCAAAGCGAAAATTTTTTTTGGTCCTCCCTAACGCCATGCGAGAGAATCCTAGATTCTCTCGCGACGCGCGAGAGAGTACTAGACCACGTGGCAACGTTTCGCGACATGTGGCAAGCCTATGTGGTTGATGAGACTGACCTAGCCCTAATAGGCTGCTGTCGCGCCAAGCAGGGGGAGACCCCTGATTCTTGCGTGACACGCGGGATAATCTCAGACTGGCTATATAAAGGCAGCCCTGGGAGGAGTTGAAATGCGCCTGTTCGATTCAGTATCGATATTTCTTTCTCTCTTGAAGCTCTGTTCGAATTACGAACCCCCTAAATTCCCGAAACGCTGCCCCGTTATCAGGGTAATAACTCTAATCACTGACACGGTACTATATTCAATCGATTGAAACCAATCCAATGGATATTTAAGTGCTGCTGGTACCCGGCTATACTTTGTCCTTCGTTGTGGGTTTTGATCTCGTGATTATCGTAAAAGTTGAATTGAGTTAGTACACTAATAGGCTGCTGTCGCGCTAAGCAGGGGGAGACCCCTGATTCTCGCGTGACGCGCGGGATAATCTCAGACTGGCTATATAAAGACAGCCCTGGGAGGAGTTGAAATGCGCCTGTTCGATTCAATATCGATATTTCTTTCTCTCTTGAAGCTCTGTTCGAATTACGAACCCCCTAAATTCCTGAAACGCTGCCCCGTTATCAGGGTAATAACTCTAATCACTGACACGGTACTATTTTCATTCGATTGAAACCAATCCAATGGATATTTAAGTGCTGCTGGTACCCGGCTATACTTTGTCCTTCGTTGTGGGTTTTGATCTCTTCATTATCATAAAAGTTGAATTCAGTTAGTACACTAATACGTGTGCACTGTGTATTTAATTAGGTATACCAGCCTTAAACTAGTAGGCAAGACCTGTCAACTTAACCTTGCAATGTGAGTCATTCTCTTTTTCTCAAATGCTTTTACAAAATCCTAAATAAGTGGCTACGTAAACCTAAATAAAACGTGTTTTGTAATCAAGGGTTTATCTTTATGAAAATCCTTAATGTAAATATGTGTTTCATCCCACATCTTATGAAAAGAAAACTACGATATTTTTTGACAACTCTAATATTTTTCCTTACACCCGGTCCATAAAGAAAATTGCGCTGCGACGATTATAATAAACTGGTACCACTGTATCTGCGTACGGCTCCCGTTCAGGGTGGGGTCGGGGCTGTGACACAAATCCTCTCATACCGCGCTCTCTGTAATAGCCACCTGCATTCCAACTACCAATTTCCCCCGGATGTCATCTCAACATCTACCTCCATAACCAAACCCTAATTCCAATCTCCACGCTCATAATCCCCAAATCCCCCAGTTCCTACACATTTCTCTTTCAATTCAACAAAATCATCAATTTCATAACAAAATCATCAATTTCATACTTTTCAAGCTTTTCTCTAGTTCACCGGAGTTCTATTGAAGATGAGACGAACTAGAGTTAGTCCGCCAGTGTGCAACCGGAGGTCTGGTTGTTGCAGGAGGTTTAGAACGCCTAGTTCTTACCACCGCTTCACTTGATTACCTCTTAATCGTCACGACACTACCACATTTTCAAAAACCGAGAACTTGACGAAATTAGTTGATTGGGTGTGGGATATTGCAAGTTTTGAACCATGAAGTAAAGGAAACGAAGTAAAGTTGTTAACGACTAGGTGTGAAATCAGCTGATTACAGGTGTTAATCATCAAGGTATAGTGGGTTTCTTAGAGAGAAGATTAGAGTGAAAAGAAGTTGAGGGTGTTTATGGTGATGGTGGTTTCTTAAGGGTTGAAATCTTAGAGCATTCACATCCTGTCGACCATTTTCTATCCTATCATTACACTAAAAACAACTACATTTTTCTCTCTCATTTCAATTGAATAATAATATTTTATACCTTTATTATTACATTTTCTCTACTTACAACCACTTTCAAAATATATTAAAAAATTAAAGAGGGTGAACAGTGTCCACTAAATATATACAGATGAACAATAATATTTTCTCTTTTCTCCCACTCACAACCACTTAAACCACTTTTTATAATTGAAAATCCCCTCTCTAAGATTTGATGGATAGGATGTGAATGCTCTTATTCACATTCTGCAGTTCATGTTTTTTTATGGAAACTATTATATTGATATCAGTTTTGTAGTTCATGTTTCATGTGGAATTTATTCTTTTTCACTTTTTGCAGTAAAAGGGCTAAAATTATGATTTATTAGTTAAAATTTATCATTTTTTTTCATTAATTGTTCTTGTTTTAGTGTAAGATTTTTTTAATATTTTTTATTTTTGCTTAAAAGGGTCTTAAATTATGGTATTTAGGTTACAAATTTTCATCTTTTTCCATCGCATAAAAAGGTCTTAAATTATGGTATTTAGGTTACAAATTTTAATTTTTTCCATCAACTGCTCTTGTTTTAGTCTTGTTACAGTTTTTGATTTAGAAATCGAAGTGGAGTGTGGAAGGGATGGAATGGGGTGGGGTAGGTAGGGGTTGTGTTTTAGCTAGTGATCCCACAATATAATCTTTTAAATTTCCATGGTTTTTTTATTTAAGCATAGGGATGGTAATGTGTCGGGTATTGATCATTTCATATCTATACTCGCTTGTAAAATCTTGTCCAATACCCACCTAATACCCGAGTATTTTTCGGATAATTACCCGTCAGGTGTCGGGTATATCCATTAATTTATTCAAAAGATTTACGTTGATGTTTCCAAATACATTTTTATACTATTATAATCATTATATATTTTATTTCTACATAAGTTTTATCATAAATTAAAAATAACTTTATAATATCTTATACATTTATATATATATACTTCACACCATACAAAATATAAATACTATTATCAAATACATATACTAAAAGAAAATTTATTTTAATATTATGAGCATATTAAAATAAATCACTAATAGATTAGAGTAAGGGGAAAATAAAAATATAAATTAAAAAATCCGGGTGTATGATCGGGTATATAGTTCGGGTAAACAGTATGTGGTTTTGGGTAATCGGTCAAGTATCAACTAATCCCATACCCATGAAAATTTTAAAACTAATCCCATATCCGGCTCAATACCGCCGGGTATCGGGACCCATGTGTTGGGTTTCGGGTATACCCATCGTGCTCAGGTATTTTTGCCATCTCTATTTAAGCAACACAATGGTATTTTAGACTATTCATAGGAAACTTAACGTAGTTTGGATGAGGTTAACGAAGTGGATAGTAATAGTTACGAAAGTGAAAATTCAAGGAATGTTTTGACAATTTTTAAACTAATTGACCGAAATCGTGATATTCAACAAAATACAAAAATAAAAACGTAATTAACTCTATTATATATATATATATATGTATATCTATCCACACAAATATGTAATTAGTCACTTTCATAATTTTTTCGATATATAATAACCAGTAAATCTCCCCACACGATGCGGCGAGTCCAAATATAAAGTAACTTGATTTGTGTAGTAAAAATTCTGAACCGTTTTGAAACAAAAGTTACTCAAAACGTAGATAAACTGAATATGTACATAAATATAAGCACGAAACCTAATATACATGGCTCCACTTTTTTGCGAAAGAAATTTACGTCGATCACCAACCTGATCTTATACCGATGCTATATAAAAATAATAAAAAATAGGTTTTTAAGTTAAAATTGTGACCGCTCGTTGCGGTGGTAACAAAATGTAAAGTAAATTGAATTTATAAAGTCTAATGAAAATATTATATTAAAACTAAATTTGTCAAAACGTAGATTAACTAAAAACTTAGAGCATTCAGGGGAGGCATTACCGCTAGGGTTGAAATCTTAGAGCATTCACATCCTGTCGACCATTTTCTATCCTATCATTACTCTAAAAACAACTACATTTTTCTCTCATTTCAATTGAATAATAATATTTTATACCTTTATTATTACATTTTCTCTACTTACAACCACTTTCAAAATATATTAAAAAATTATAGAGGGTGAACAGTGTCCACTCAAATATATATACAGATGAACAGTAACATGTTCTCTTTTCTCCACTCACAACCACTTACACCACCTTTTATAATTGAAAAACCTCTCTCTCAAAATTTGATGGATAGGATGTGAATGCTCTTATTCACATTCTGCAGTTCATGTTTTTTATGGAAACTATTATATTGATATCAGTTTTGTAGTTCATGTTTCATTGTGGTATTTATTCTTTTTCACTTTTTGCAGTAAAAGGGCTAAAATTATATTTATGAGTTAAAATTCATCAGTTTTTCATTAATAGTTCTTGTTTTAGTGTAAGATTTTTTAATTATTTTTTATTTTTCCTTAAAGGGTCTTAAATTATGGTATTTAGGTTACAAATTTTCATCTTTTTCCATAGCATAAAAAGGGTCTTAAATTATGGTATTTAGGTTTCAAATTTTAATGTTTTTCCATCAATTGCTCTTGTTTTGAGTCTTGTTACAGTTTTTTATTTAGAAATCGAAGTGGAGTGTGGAAGGGATGGAATGGGGTGGGGTAAGGTAGGGGTTGTGTTTTAGCTAGTGATCCCACAATATAATCTTTTAAATTTCCATGGTTTTTTTATTTAAGCATAAGGGATGGTAATGGGTTGGGTATTGATAATTTTATACCTATACTAGCTTGTAAAATTTTGTCCAATACCCGAGTATTTTTCGGATAATTACCCGTCGGATGTCGGGTATATCCATTAATTTATTCAAATATTTACGTTGATGTTTCCAAATACATTTTTCTACTATTATAATCATTATATATTTTATTTCTACATAAGTTTTATCATAAATAAATAATAACTTTATAATTCTTATACATTTATATATATATATATATATATATACACTTCACAACATACAAAATATAAATACTAATATCAAATACATATACTAAAAGAAAATTTATTTTTCATATTATGAGCATAGTAAAATAAATCACTAATAGATTAGGGTAAGTGGAAAATAAAAATATAAATTAAAAAATCCGGGTATATGATCGGGTATATAGTTCGGGTAAACAGGTATGTGGTTTCGGGTAATCGGGTCAGGTATCAACTAATCTGATGCCCGCGAAAATTTTTAAAACTAATCCCATATCCGGCTCAATATCCGCCGGGTATCGGGACCCATTTGTTGGGTTTCGGGTATACCCATCGTGCTCAGGTATTTTTGCCATCTCTATTTAAGCAACACAATGGTATTTTAGACTTTCATAGGAAACTTAACGGTAGTTTGGATGAGGTTAACGGAGTGGATAGTAATAGTTACGAAAGTGAAAATTCAATAAATGTTTTGACAATTTTTAAACTAGTTGACCGAAATCGTGATATTCAACAAAATACAAAAATGAAAAACGTAATTAACTCTATTATATATATATATATATATATATATATATATATATATATATATATATATGTATATCTATCCACACAAATATGTAATTAGTCACTTTCTTAATTTTTTCGATATATAATAACCAGTAAATCTCCACGCACGATGCGGCGGGTCCAAATATAAAGTAATTTGGATTTGTGTAGTAAAAATCTGAACCGATTTGAAACAAAAGTTACGTCAAAACGTAGATAAACTGAATATGTACATAAATATAAGCACGAAAACCTAATATATATGGCTCCACTTTTTTGCGAAAGAAATTTACGTCGATCACCAACCTAATCTTATACCGATACGTATATAAAAATAAGTAAAAAATAGGTTTTTAAGTTAACATTGTTACCGCGCGATGCGATGGTAACGAAATGTAAAGTAAATTGAATTTATAAATGTAACATTCGTCGAAAAACGGGTTTCAAAACCCGCCTCGTTTAATAATCAAGTATTCAGTTATAAGTTCGTTGCGTATTTATTGTTCAGATTATTTTAAATAATACATAATTAATAAACATTTTAGAATTTAAAAACCATAATTAATAAATAATAATAATAAGTAAATAAAAAATAAAATAGAGTCGCCGGGTCTCGAACCCGGGTCTCCTGCAAACACACACACACACACCACACCACTCCGCCACACACTTCATTTGTGTTAAATACTGAAACAAATAACACTTATAGTAAAACAGGGAAAGTCAAAACCTGTAAATCAGCGCGCCCAGAACTCGCAGTCGCCGGAAAAACCGAAATTCCGCAATTGTGGCTATTTTCCTTTGACTGAAACGCGTAAACTGATTTCGACATCAGTTATAACTGTTGCCTAACAATCAATTTTAGTCAAAACCGTTTCCTTTGAAGATTGAAACCTTTAACCGCGAATCATGGCCTCTAATTCAAAACCAATCGGCCTGTTTCCATTATAAATACCCACCCAAACTTCTTGTAAACATTTCGCTCAGAACCACACTCACTTCCAGAAGCTTTAGTCCTTTCAGAGTACGTCGCCGGAGATTCTCGCACTCGCCAGAATATCACCGGAGAACCGAAGCCTTACTCCTAATCGGTATAATCATCTAAACCTTTCTTGCTATCTCTTGATTAGTAATTTAATTGCTCAACACAATAATCGAAACTGTTAAATCAGTTCATTCAGCCGGAAATCGCAAATCAGGGCCGACGAAAACTTGCCGGAAATCTGAAGAAAACTCTCTGTTTTGGTATATCATATTACTTAATCTTTCTTTTTCTATTCTATCTCAATCGAGTATAAGTCTGTTGGTCGATTAAGCAAAACAGTCGGGTTCACGGTTCTGTGTTCTTCTTAATGAAGAAGACGAGGCCTAAGTAGTATATTAATGTAACTAAAATCGGGTATTTAACCGGGTTAGACACACAGTCCAGCGGTGGACTGTGTGCAAATATAAAACACACGTCCCGGGTTCGAATCACGCATGTTTCCGACTTTCTGAAATAAAACGAACATTTTTAAAACCTATTCAGATCAATTCACAGTATGTATATAAGAGGAATATAATCCAGTAGTTAAGCAGATTAGACACACGGCCCAACTGGTTGGGCTGTGTGCACTCGAACCGAAGGTCCCGAGTTCGATTCCGGGTCTCTGCAACCGGTTCGGCTATATTAAAACATTTTTAATAAAAACTAAATAAGGTTAAAGTTAGTTAGTATATATATATATAATTAAAACCAAGAATATTTCGGGTTAGACACGTAGCTCAGTTGGTAGAGCTGCGTGCACGTATACGAGAGGTCCCGAGTTCGAACCTCACTCACCGCGTAGAATACATGCTGTCTGACCGGTCAGACCCGGTCAAACCTGACAAAGTCAACCCATTTTTATTTCTTTTTATTTATTTATTTAATTGAAAAATTAATTAAAAATACTTAAAAATAAGGTTTTTACAGTTAGAAATTTGCATTAAACTCATAAAATTAAATCTAAAAATCTCATTAAAGAGCACTAATTAAAAATAATAATCTCAAATAAAAATTTATTTATTTAATCGAATCATGTTGTTATTATTTAGGTTAGTTTTCCCCCGTCGGTTGAATCATAATATTCGTGCGCATTCATTGTCATCAAGAAACGCATCCACTGTGAGTGAATCTTTACCAATTCCCCGTTTTAATCATATTTTGGGGTGTATCATGTGTCGTATTATTCTTTTATTTTATTTAAACACTTGTGCATACATCATATCCGTGATCAAATGTGTATCAATTATTGTGTGAATTATATGTAGATTGAATTTCATCATTTCAGTGCACGCATTTCATTAGGCCCATCAGTTCCCCGTGGGATACGGGTTGAGCATCAGGAGCCTCATTAGATCGGCTCCGTTTGATTGAGCCTTGATCTCAAATACATCATCATTTCGTGTCATATACTCATCCAAAGTGGTTTGTGATTGTTTACATATATGTTTGCTCACATGTGATTAATGCACGAATTTTCCTTATTAAATAAAACAAGAAATTAGTTAAAATGTTTTATCAAGGTTCACTCGCCAACTTTTGTTGACCCAAAATCTCCCCCGTTTTACACATGATACAGGTGATCCAGCTGAGACAGGAAACACTTAGGAAGGCCTAGAAGAATAAACAAGTTTATGCTTTGGAATAAATATATAGTTTCATTTTCTTTGTAATTGTATGAATTTTGTTTTGGATATTTAAGTTTGTAATTTGAATTTAATAAATATGAAACATCTTAGTAAATATCATGAGCTTTGGT
Organism: Scalesia atractyloides; assembly: GCA_947069175.1. Taxonomy (NCBI): domain Eukaryota; kingdom Viridiplantae; phylum Streptophyta; class Magnoliopsida; order Asterales; family Asteraceae; genus Scalesia; species Scalesia atractyloides. The sequence continues at coordinate 12,934,091 of CAMTDV010000012.1, read as the reverse complement.
GATAACACAATTATGCCCCGACTTTTATTCCGCTACGGGTCAAGGTGTGACAATAAAGTCTAATGAAAACATATTATATTAAAACTAAATTTATGTCAAAGCGTAGATTAACTAAAAACTTAGAGCATTCAGGGGAGGCACTTACCGCTAGGGTTGAAATCTTAGAGCATTTACATCCTGTCGACCATTTTCTATCCTATCATTACACTAAAAACAACTCAATTTTCCTCTCTTATTTTAATTGAATAATAATATTTTATACTTTATTATTACATTTTCTCTACTTATAACCACTTTCAAAATATATTAAAAAATTATAAAGGGTGAACAGTGTCCACTCATATATATACAAATGAACAGTAACATTTTCTCTTTTCTCCACTCACAACCACTTAAACCACTTTTTATAATTGAAAAACCCCTCTCTCAAGATTTGATGGATAGGATGTGAATGCTCTTATTCACATTCTACAGTTCATGTTTTTTATGGGAACTATTATATTGATATCAGTTTTGTAGTTCATGTTTCAGTGTGGAATTTATTCTTTTTCACTTTTTGCAGTAAAAGGGCTAAAATTATGATTTATGAGTTAAAATTTATCATTTTTTCATTAATTGTTCTTGTTTTAGTGTAAGATTTTTAATTATTTTTTATTTTTTCTTAAAAGGGTCTTAAATTATGGTATTTAGGTTACAAATTTTCATCTTTTTCCATCGCATAAAAAGGGTCTTAAATTATGGTATGTAGGTTACAAATTTTAATGTTTTTCCATCAATTGCTCTTGTTTTGAGTCTTGTTACAGTTTTTGATTTAGAAATCGAAGTGGAGTGTGGAAGGGATGGAATGGGGTGGGGTAGGGTAGGGGTTGTGTTTTAGCTAGTGATCCCACAATATAATCTTTTAAATTTCCATGGTTTTTTTATTTAAGCACAGGGATTGTAATGGTCGGGTATTGATAATTTCATACCTATACTTGCTTGTAAAATTTTGTCCAATACCCGACCTAGTACCCGAGTATTTTTCAGATAATTGCCCGTCGGGTGTCGGGTATATCCATTAGTTTATTCAAAGATTTACGTTGATGTTTCTAAATACATTTTTCTACTATTATAATCATTATATATTTTATTTCTACATAAGTTTTATCATAAATTAATAATAACTTTATAATTCACATTTATATATGTATATATATACTTCACAACATACAAAATATAAATACTATTATCAAATACATATACTAAAAGAAAATTTATTTTTAATATTATGAGCATACTAAAATAAATCACTAATAGATTAGGGTAAGTGGAAAATAAAAATATAAATTAAAAAATCCGGGTATATGATCGGGTATATAGTTCGGGTAAACAGGTATGTGGTTTCGGGTAGTCGGGTCAGGTATCAACTAATCCCATACCCGCGAAAATTTTTAAAACTAATCCATATCCGGCTCAATACCCGCCGGTATCGGGACCCATGTGTTGGGTTTCGGGTATACCCATCGTGCTCAGGTATTTTTGCCATCTCTATTTAAGCGCCATCTCTATTTAAGCAACACAATGGTATTTAAGACTATTCATAGGAAACTTAACGGTAGTTTGGATGAGGTTAACAAAGGTGGATAGTAATAGTTACCAAAGTGAAAATTCAATGAATGTTTTGACAATTTTTAAACTAATTGACCGAAATCGTGATATTCAACAAAATACAAAAATGAAAAACGTAATTAACTCTATTATATATATATATATATATTATATATATATTATATAATATAATCCACACAAATATGTAATTGGTCACTTTCATAATTTTTCGATATATAATAACCAGTAAATCTCCCTGCACGATGCTGCAGGTCCGAATGTAAAGTAAATTGGATTTGTGTAGTAAAATCTGAACCGTTTTTAAATAAAAGTTACGTCAAAACGTAGATAACTGAATATTTACAAAAATATAAGCACGAAAATCTAATATACATGGCTCCACTTTTTTATGAAAGAAATTTACGTCGAACACCAACCTGATCTTATACCGATACGAATATAAAAATAAGTAAAAAATTGGTTTTTAAGTTAAAATTGTTAACGCGCGTTGCGGTGGTAACGAAATGTAAAGTAAATTGAATTTATAAAGTCTAATGAAAACATATTATACTAAACTAAATTTATGTCAAAATGTAGATTTAACTGAAAACTTAGAGCATGCAGGGGAGGCACTTACCGCTATGGTTGAAATCTTAGAGCATTCACATCCCGTCGACCATTTTCTATCATATCATTACACTAAAAACAACTAAATTTTTCTCTCTCATTTCAATTGAATAATAATATTTATACATTTATTATTACGTTTTCTTTACTTACAACCACTTTTAAAATATATTAAAAATTATAGAGGGTGAACAGTGTCCACTCAAATATATACAGATGAACAGTAACATTTTCTCTTTTCTCCACTCACAACCACTTAAACCACCTTTTATAATTGAAAAACCCCTCTCTCAAGATTTGTTGGATAGGATGTGAATGCTCTTATTCACATTCTGCAGTCATGTTTTTTATGAAACTATTATAGTGATATCGTTTTGTAGTTCATGTTTCAGTGTGGAATTTATTCTTTTTCACTTTTTGCAGTAAAAGGGCTAAAGTTATGATTTATGAGTTAAAATTTATCATTTTTTCATTAATTGTTCTTGTTTTAGTGTAAGATTTTTTAATTATTTTTTATTTTTGCTTAAAAGGGTCTTAAATGATGGTATTTAAGTTACAAATTTTCATCTTTTTTCCATCGCATAAAAAGGGTCTTAAATTATGGTCTTTAGGTTACAAATTTTAATGTTTTTCCATCAATTGCTCTTGTTTCAGTCTTGTTACAGTTTTTGATTTAGAAATCGAAGTGGAGTGTGGAAGGGATGGAATGGGGTGGGGTAGGGTAGGGGTTGTGTTTTAGCTAGTGATCTCACAATATAATCTTTTAAATTTCCATTGGTTTTTTTATTTAAGCGTAAGGATGGTAATGGGTCGGGTATTGATAATTTCATACCTATACTCGCTTGTAAAATCTTGTCCAATACCCGACCTAATACCCGAGTATTTTTCGGATAATTACCTGTCGGGTGTCGGTATATCCATTAATTTATTCAAAGATTTACGTTGATGTTTCCAAATACATTTTTCTACTATTATAATCATTATATATTTTATTTCTACATAAGTTTTATCATAAATTAATAATAACTTTATAATTCTTATACATTTATATATATATATATACTTCACAACATACAAAATATAAATACTATTAACACATACATCTACTAAAAGAAAATTTATTTTTTAATATTCTGAACATATTAAAATAAATCACTAATAGATTAGGGCAAGTGGAAAATAAAAATATAAATTAAAAAAATCCGGGTATATGATTGGGTATATAGTTCGGGGTAAACAGGTATGTGGTTTCTGGTAATCGGGTCAGGTATCAACTAATTCCATACCCGCGAAAATTTTCAAAACTAATCCCAAATCCAGCTCAATACCCGTCGGGTATCGGGACCCATGTGTTGGGTTTCGGGTATACCCATCGTGCTCAGGTATTTTTGCCATCTCTATTTAAGCAACACAATGGTATTTTAGACTATTCATAGGAAACTTAACGGTAGTTTGGATGAGGTTAACGAAGGTGGATAGTAATAGTTACGAAAGTGAAAATTCAATGATTGTTTTGACAATTTTTAAACTAATTGACCGAAATCGTGATATTCAACAAATACAAAAATGAAAAACGTAATTGACTCTATTATATATATATATATATATATATATATATATATATATATATTTATATCTATCCACACAAATATGTAATTACTCACTTTCATAATTTTTTCGATATATAATAACCAGTAAATCTCCCCGCACGATGTGGCGGGTCCAAATGTAAAGTAACTAGGATTTGTGTAGTAAAAATTTGAACCGTTTTTAAACAAAAGTTACATCAAAACGTAGATAAACTGAATATGTACATAAATATAAGCACGGAAACCTAATATACATGGCTCCACTTTTTTGCGAAAGAAATTTACGTCGAACACCAACCTGATCTTATACCGATACGTATATAAAAATAAGTAAAAAATAGGTTTTTAAGTTAAAATTGTTACCGCGCGTTGCGGTGGTAACGAAATGTATAGTAAATTGAATTTATAAAGTCTAATGAAAACATATTATATTAAAACTAAATTTATGTCAAAACGTAGATTAATTGAAAACTTAGAGCATTCAGGGGAGGCACTTACCGCTAGGCTTGAAATCTTAGAGCATTCACATCCTGGCGACCATTTTCTATCCTATCATTACACTAAAAACAACTAAATTTTCTCTTCATTTCAATTGAATAATAATATTTTATACTTTATTATTACATTTTCTCTACTTACAACCACTTTCAAAATATATTAAAAAATTAAGAGGGTGAACAGTGTCCACTCAAATATATACAGATGAAAGTAACATTTTCTCTTTTCTCTACTCACAACCACTTAAACCACTTTTTATAATTGAAAAACCCCTCTCTCAAGATTTAATGGATAGGATGTGAATACTCTTATTCACATTCTGCAGTTCATGTTTTTTATGGAAACTATTCTATTGATATCAATTTTGTAGTTCATGTTTCAGTGTGGAATTTATTCTTTTTCACTTTTTGCAGTAAAAGGGCTAAAGTTATGATTTATGAGTTAAATTATCATTTTTTTCATTAATTGTTCTTGTTTTAGTGTAAGATTTTTTAATTATTTTTTATTTTTGCTTAAAAGGGTCTTAAATTATGGTATTTAGGTTACAAATTTTCATCTTTTTCCATCGCATAAAAAGGGTCTTAAATTATGGTATTTAGGTTACAAATTTTAATGTTTTTCCATCATTGCTCTTGTTTCAGTCTTGTTACAGTTTTTGATTTAGAAATCGAAGTGAAGTGTGGAAGGGATGGAATGGGGTTGGGGTTAGGGTAGGGGTTGTGTTTTAGCTAGTGATCCCACAATATAATCTTTTAAATTTCATGGTTTTTTTATTTAAGCATAGGATGGTAATGGGTAGGGTATTGTTAATTTCATACTATACTCGCTTGTAAAATCTTGTCCAATACCCGACCTAATACCGAGTATTTTTTGGATAATTAACCGTCGGGTGTCGGGTATATCCATTAATTTATTCAAAGATTTACGTTGATGTTTCCAAATACATTTTTCTACTATTATAATCATTATATATTTTATTTCTACATAAGTTTTATCATAAATTAATAATAACTTTATAATTCTTATACATATTATATATATTAATATATTATACTTCACAACATACAAAATATAAATACTATTATCAAATACATATACTAAAAGAAAATTTATTTTTAATATTATGAGCATATTAAAATAAATCACTAATAGATTAGGGTAAGTGGAAAATAAAAATATAAATTAAAAAATCCGGGTATATGATCGGATATATAGTTCGGGTAAATGGTATGTTGTTTCGGTAATCGGGCTAGGTATCAACTAATCCCATAACCCCGCGAAAATCTTTAAAATTAATCCCATATCCGGCTCAATACCCACCGGGTATCGGGACCCATGTGTTGGTTTCGGGTATACCCATCGTGCTCAGGTATTTTTGCCATCTCTATTTAAGCAACACAATGGTATTTTAGACTATTCATAGGAAACTTAACGGTAGTTTGGATGAGGTTAACGAAGGTGGATAGTAACAGTTACGAAAGTGAAAATTCAATGATTGTTTTGATAATTTTAAACTAATGAACCAAATCGTGATATTCAACAAAATACAAAAATAAAAAACGTAATTAACTCTATTATATATATATATATTATATATGTATATCTATCCACACAAATATGTAATTAGTCACTTTCATATTTTTTCGATATATAATAACCAGTAAATCTCCCCGCACGATGCGACGGGTCCAAATGTAAAGTAACTTGGATTTGTGTAGTAAAAATTTGAACCGTTTTTTAAACAAAAGTTACGTCAAAACGTAGATAAACTGAATATGTACATAAATATAGCACGAAAACTAATATACATGGCTCCACTTTTTGCGAAAGAAAATTTACGTCGAACACCAACCTGATCTTATAACGATACGTATATAAAAATAAGTAAAAAATAGGTTTTTAAGTTAAAATTGTTACCGCGCGTTGCGATAACGAAATGTAAAGTAAATTGAATTTATAAAGTCTAATGAAAACATTATATTAAAACTAAATTTATGTCAAAACGTAGATTAACTGAAAACGTACAAAAAAAGCGAAAAAACATATTATATCGAGCCTACCCATTTTCAAGAAAACGTAATAAACATGAATTTTTACCGACACGTACATAAATATAAACACGTAAAAAATAATTATAAAGTTGTTATAAAGTTGAAGGGTTGTAAATGCCAATACTAAATGTTGAAGGGTAAAGGCTAAAAAAAGAAAAAACCAACTAGAAAAAACGTAATCAACCTGAATATATACCGACATATACATAAATATAAGTACATAAAAAGATTATACATATTTTAGAAAGTTGAAGGGTTATAAGTGTAAATACTAAATGTTGAAGGTAAATGCTAAAATAAATAAAAACATACTAAAAAGAAAAAAACTAACTGACCAATGACATTAATTTATATCGAAATATAAATTTTAGAAAGTTAAAGAGTTATAAGTGTAAATTCTAAATATTGAAGGCCAAAAGCTAGAATAAACAAAAAATATGAAAAAGAAAAGAAAAAAAAAACTAATGAGCAATGGCAAGTTGTCATACAATAGCCTACCATGTTCATCCAACTTCTTATTATAGATATAAAGATTATATAGATTTTAGAAAGTTAAAGAGTTATAAGTGTAAATTCTAAATATTGAAGGCCAAAAGCTAGAATAAGCAAAAACATATGAAAAAGAAAAGAAAAAAAACTAACTGAGCAATGGCAAGTTGTCATACAATAGCCTACCACTTTCATCCAACTTTTATTATAGATATAAAAATTATATAGATTTTAGAAAGTTAAAGAATTATAAGTGTAAATTCTAAATATTAAAGGCCAAAAACCAGAATAAACAAAAACATATGAAAAAGAAAAGAAAAAAAAAACTAACTGAGCAATGGCAAGTTGTCATACAATAGCCTACCACTGTTCATCCAACTTCTTATTATAGATATGTGCCTACTAGTGTTCATCCAACTTCTTATTATAGATATATCAAATTGTTTAGCCTAGGATCGAAAGAACATATTTAGGTATCAATTTGTCTTTTATTATAAATCCACAATTAGTTCCCAATTTCTGAAAATTAAGGTGTAGTATAAATATAAATAGTGATCCCGAACGTCAACCGAATATTATATTAGTAACTTACACATAAAAGATATTTAACTAGTAGCATCACCATTAGTCTTGGCTTCAATTCTAGTTGCATGTAAAGCCGCACTAGCTATTGATCAAATTATGCCTTAAAGACGGCAAAAATGCCATAATACAAAACATTCACCTCGATCAATTCTAACATACTCGTTTTAACCTATGAAACACCATCCGATGAAAACCATAACCAACTCCTATAAATTCAATCCTACCTACACTGTATTAAATAAACCAAACATTAAAAACATGCATCAAAATCACTTCATTTTCTTACTTTCACTCTACTCATCTATCTTTTACCATCTCAGGCAACCTCGGATTACTTGATTGGTGTTGGAAGCGATGACAGCACCGGACCGGCTGCAGGAGTTAACATGATGGGGTATGCAAATTTGGACCAAAGCACTGCTGGAATACATTTTAGGCTAAGAGCACGAGCATTAATCGTAGCGGAGAGCTTAGATGGACCACGATTTGCTTTGTCAATCTTGACGCTGGAATGGCGTCGCAATTGTCACGATTACTGTCCTTGATAGGCTATCCAAAAGGTATTTTTTGAGTCCCAACATTTAGTTGGTATAACCATGCAAATAACCTTGGAAAAAACGTGAATGCTATTTGTCCCAAATAGATTAAAATTATGAACGTTGACCTTCCTCATCTGTTATTTAAAAAAAAAATCCTCCACTAAAAATCAGATGTGTGTTCTTCTTATGCTACATCAGCACATGATCTTTGATCTCTTGGCCAAAAAATAAAAGAAAAACAATTAATTAAATAAAAAAAATCCAAGGGTTTTTAAAACTTAAATTTAAGCTATATTAATACTACTTCTAAAACTCAAAACATTTAAAAAGAATTTATAAACTTAAAGTTATTAAAAATTAATTTCTAAATACACTTAAAACTTGATTATTTTAAAGTATAAAACTACTAAAATTTACTTTTCTAGATATTCAGAAAATTAAACCTATTAAAACGTATATTTTTGAAAAATATTTAAATGGTTCAAATTGTTAGAAATTAAAAACTTTTTTGTTTAAAAAAAAACTTAAAAACTTGAAATTATTAAAACTTAGATTTTAAAAATACTTACAATGTTTTGACTTTTTTAAGTGTTTATTTACTTTGTTATTCTATTTTTAAGCATTTATTTTTTAATGATATTTTATTCCTATCTATGTCTATGACGACAAATAAATATCGGTACTAGTATCATATTCTGAACTGATCGGTATGGTTCAAATAACATCGGTGACGGCACCGATATTCGTGTTTATTTTTATCGTTCTTACGATTTAAGTGTGTGTATATATATTATATATTTATTTTTATATAATTAATCGAAATGGTTAATGAATAGTGTTTAATGTGACTATTGTAATTTATTTTTACTCTTTTTTAAGCATATACCTATTTTTATTTAATAATATTTTATTCATGTGTCCGACGAAAAATAAATATTGATACCAGTGTCGTTTGAATAACATCGGTGTAGGAGCTAGTGTTGGTGCTGGTACCTGTGTTCATTTTTATCGTCTATCAGTGTAAAACAGGCGCTGAGTGCATTTATCGTACATGTATCGTAACGAATCTAAATGATACCGACCCAATGCTTGCGGTAATGTATCGGCTCAACGCACGGATTAATGCCCTAGTTATTATTAAAAAAAAAACTTAACTAACACAGATTAATACCCTAGTTATTATTAAAAGAAACTTAAGTAACAAAAATATGTCTTGTGCCACGTTAGCGCAAGTAATTATAAGGTACTCGGCCACATTAACGCAAAGGTTTGTTGCTCAACAAATTTGATAAAAATAAAAGTTGAAAGATGATTTTTATTTTTTGTGAGTTTCCCGGACATTCTTGTGCCTTCCGTAGGTTTGGGAACTTATACAACGAAGATAACGTAGCTATTAGTGGGACAAAACACTCATGCTGGCCCAGGAGGGTACTTGCAGTACGTGGTTTACTCTGTGACATCACTTGGCTTCATTCCTCAGTCGTTTGAAGCAATTGTTACAGCCATTGAAATGAGCATCCTTCAAGCTCACAAAAATCTTAAATCTGGTTCCATTTTCATCAACATAGGTGCGTTTGTAACTTATGCTCTGATTGTTGTAGTTAGGGCTGTCCTTGAGAATTCAAGGCCAGGGGAAAAAGAAAAAAATGGACCCCACTAAATGGGCTGACAAGCAATTATTTACTCTTTCACCACTTTACCATCTCTTTAATTCACTCAACTGCTATGTTTTCTAAATGTGTTTTGAATGTTTAAAAACATTTGGGTTTAGTTGGGTAAATCAAGTTTATCTGTTTATATGGGCTAAACATGGTAAACATGTTAATTGGTATTGGATTTTTAACATTTAAGTTTAATCATATGCTCTCTTTTTAAATTATATATATAAAAGATATATAAAATTTTTAAATTTATTAAAACCTATGGGAGAGTGGGTCTTGACCGGTTGCCCGTTAAATGTGTCGGTACGACAAATGTAACATCGGTTGCAACCTGTCGCTAAATCTGCCAATGGTTTAACTAGATTTGCGACTATTTTTTTGAGTAGCAGGTGCCTGATAATTTTCATGTCGTGGCATATGCTCCAAACATACTATAACTTCATGACGGATTCATCTTTTTGTAGGGGATGTGGATAATGCCGGAGTAAACAGGAGCCCAAGTGCATATTTGTTTAACCCTCCAGATGAGAGGGCTCGATATTCAAGAGATGTGGATACACTAATGACACTTTTGAAATTTGTGGATGGTACAAGTCAGAAAAGCATTGGAGCCTTCACATGGTTTGCAACTCATGGAACCTCTATGAGCAAAGATAACACACTAATTAGTGGTGACAACAAGGGTGCTGCTGCTAGGTTCTTTGAAGATTGGTTCACTTCCACAAGTACCAACTCCACTACTTTTGATGCACAAGGTAGAAGTAATCCTTATAAGCATATGACAAGGGTGTTGTGGACTTGTGCCTAGGTTCTTTAGTGACTGTTGTAATTATATTGATTGTTGAATAGATGATATCAGTGTCTTGATAAACAAAGCGTTGGCGATCAAAGCCACGGGAGGTCAGCCTTGTGGCAAAACATCGAGTCAAGGGTTCAAGGTGAGGAAGAATGATGGCGGGTCTAGGTTTGTTGGAGCGTTTTGTCAATCGAATGTAGGAGATGTTAGTCCTAACGTGTTGGGAGCATTTTGCATCGATACCGGATTACCTTGTGATTTTAATCACTCCTCTTGCAATGGAAACGACCAGCTTTGTATCGGTCGTGGTCCAGGTTATGTAACGGTCTATCCTATTGTGTTGCTTTTTTTATACAACAATTTAATCTACTCCTAATTGAACACTACTGTTTACCACAGGAGTTGAATCCTCGACCTCTAGGGAAGGGACACCATTTTTCACACCTAAATACCACTAGGGCAAAAGCAAATCTTATTGCGTTGCCTAGTGACCAAAATAATTTTTTTTTGTTAGGTATTATATATTAATTGAGATTTAGTACAGTTATGTATACCGTAACTAGTAGGTATAAGTTATGTCGGTTGTTTTGTTCGGTTTTTTTTCTTTCAGATTTTAGAAAATACAGAGCCAAAATCTAACCGTAAAATTTGGTTTTCGAAAAATAAAAAACTGAACCGGTGGTAGTGTCGTTAAAGGTCTTTGTAATGTGTTCTTTATTTTTCGACAATGAAGAACTTGACAAAACTAAACTCAAAACTGTTGGGAATTCCTAATCGTACTCATGGCTTCAATGCATTGTGGCGGTTAGAGATAATGATCAGCTCGAGTTTAGGAGTTGATTGATTAACATATATTAATTAATAATACTTGTCTAATATCCTAATTTGTTATGTTAGATGTTTGTTAGATAATTATTATGTCATTAATTAATAGGAATCCTAGTTATAGTATAACGTGATAGGTTAGCTATATATACCGCATATTGGGTAGGGTTTTGTAATCCAAGTTTTTGAGTTAGTTTCTTGGTGATAATCAAATAATATTGGGAGTTATACAAATTATTCTTCGTTTGATTGTTCTATTGGGACTTGAAAAACAGGTACCCAGATGAAATAAAGAGTACAAAAATCATAGGAGAGAGACAGTTTCAAAAGGCAGTTGAGTTATTCACTTCTGCTAAAGAACAACTTACCGGAAAAATTGACTACCGCCATGTTTACTTAAACTTCACCAATATAAAAGTCACATTGGCCGGTAACAAGACTGCGAAAACTGTCCTGCAGCCTTAGGCCCAGGATTTGCTGCAGGAACTACTGATGGTCCTGGTGCTTTTGGATTCCAACAAGGCGATACTATGGTCAGAGTTGAATGCATTACAAAGTTCATATTATAAGTATCTTTTCTTGATGTTTTGTGGATGCTTCACACATAAAATAAAGATTCGAGATCTATTTGCGATTGTAGATTAACGAGTTCTGGAAAAGAGTAAGAGATTTCCTGAAGAAACCAAGCGATTATCAAGTCGATTGTCAAAAGCCGAAGCCAGTTCTACTCTCCACAGGAGAGATGTTTTTTCCTTACGCATGGGCGGTAATCTTGAACGTTTTTCCTGGATTCTTTCTCATATCTAGACAGAATAACGAAATCCACATAAGAAAATTGTTAATCTAAGTGCACATAGGGATACAATGAGGAAATATAAAGAAAAGCCAATCAGTTTGTATATCTTGTAGTAGAGATATAATTATAAGTGTCAATGATATTTTGGTAAATTTGCAGCCAGCAATTGTTCCTATTCAAATCCTGAGAATTGGGAAACTAGTCATACTATCGGTTCCTGGAGGTATGAGCTCGTTCTTCTCAAAAAAATTTATGCAAAAAATTCTTAAATCCTAATGAACTAATGTTTCCTAGTGTTTTTTTCTTCCAGAATTCACAACAATGTCGGGTAGAAGATTACGAGAATTGGTGAAGCAAACACTCATAACTAACGGAAATGGTGAATTTGACAATGATACGCATGTCGTGATAGCAGGATTGACCAACACATACTCGCAATACATCGCGACACCTGAAGAATATAAACAACAAAGATACGAGGTAATTAACTAAACATCAGTCAAAACCTTTTAGATATTTTTGGATTAGTAGGTGGTTCAGGATTCAACAAGGTACATTTAATTTGGAAGTTTTTTTTGAAAGTTCATATATTTCCAGATAGTTAGGGATTTAATTTGGACATTTTTTTGACATTTTTTTAAATAGTTAGGCTACCCTGGAAAGGGATGGCCATTTTTTTGAAATTCCCTAGCGTGCCAAGCAAACTCCATAGAATTTTTCACCAAACTTAATTCATCCTTTCTAGTTATTCACCAAACTATATAGAGTTTGGTTGTTCGCTTGCGTGGATGGCAAATCGCCTGGAAGTACAAGAATTCCCAAGAAGCACCTAGAAATATTAACTGAATCCTAAACCACCTACTAATCCAAAAGGTCGAAACTTTGACTTATAAGGCCTAACATAATTTTGGTTACATAAAATTAAACATTTGTTATGAAAATATATTTCTTAAAATGAAAATCAACAAAAAATACGTAATTTTGTTTTATCTATGTCAGTCTGCTTGACCCAAAAAACTACAGGGTGCATCAACGCTATACGGTCCTCATACTCTATCAGCATACATCCAAGAATTCAACAAGTTAGCAGAGTCAATGGCGAAAGGGCGTAAGATAGTTCCCAAAGGCCCATCACCACCGGATCTTTCGTCCGTCCAACTAAAACTCCTACCCGACCCTTCTGGCGACTCACCACCACCGGGCGTGAAGTTTGGTGATATGAAACGCGACGTTTCCATGCCAAAACGTGGCTCCTTTTGGAAAGGGGACAGACCGAGCGCAGTGTTTTGGAGTCCAAACCCAAGATATGATCTATTAACCGAAGGCACGTATGCTGTAGTCGAGATGCTTCAAGGAAAGAAGTGGATCCCGGCCTATGACGACGACGATTTCAGCTTATTTATCAAGTGGAACATAGATAATGGTAGTACTTATGGATTGGCTAGTCTTGAATGGGAAGTGCCTGATTCAGCTAGTAACGGGTTTATAGGTTCAGACACTTTGGTTCATCTAAGAAAACCATCGGTTCAACTACAGAATATTTTACAGGCGCATCAAGTGCATTTGCAGTGTCGTAAAATACAAGCTTGACTTATAGTACTTACTTAATTACAGCAATAAATAGCCATTGGTGAAGGCTGTATTATAACTCTTTGTATGTTCGTCTTTGTCCTGGTTAGTAATTAGCATTTTAAAGTTATTAGATTTTAGCAGCAAAAAGAGAAGTAAATACAATAGGTACGTAGCTATCAACCATGTGAACGAGCCATTCGCACCAGCTAACATTATTTATATATATACTGCCTAAGGCCAAAAGGATAGAGCGGGGAAACAAGGGAAGACTATCCTGTCAGAAAGTGATTCACAGAACACTGAATTGAGGTATATTACTGAATTGAGGTATATTTTTCTGTATATTTCGTTACAAAGAAAGGTATTGAATTTATACACAAAACCGTAATCTAAACATAGAAGACAGCAGCTGATTACTAGCTGTCTTTAACATTGCAGCGGATTTGCTGTTGATTAGCTGGATGTCCGGCTGTTGATTAGCTGCTGAAGGATGTCCGGCTGTTGATTAGCTGCGATTACCTTCAAGGTTTGACTTTCCTTTCTAACACTCCCCCTCAAGTTGAATAGTTGGATTTCCAAAATTCAACTTGCCCAAACAATCGTTGAAAATTTTCCCGTTAACTGCTTTTGTTAGAATGTCAGCAAGCTGATCCTTTGATCGAACGAATGGTAGTTCGATCGTACCATCTTCCAATTTTTCTTTGATGAAGTTCCTATCAACTTCTACGTGTTTTGTTCGATCATGTTGTACTGGGTTTTCTGAAATCTGAATTGCAGCTTTATTATCACACATAATCTTACTTGTTTCTTTTGACGGAAAACCAATCTCAGCTAAGAGTCTTCGCATCCACATGGCTTCTGTTAAACCTCGAGCTATACCTCTAAATTCAGCTTCTGCACTTGAAAGAGCAACCACCTTTTGTTTTTTACTTCTCCAAGTAACAAGATTTCCTCCAACTAAAGTGAAGTAGCCTGTTGTTGATCTCCGACTTCCTTTATCTCCTGCCCAGTCTGCATCGGTATAGATTTGAACATTTAGGTGTCCATGTGATTGAAACAGGACTCCATGACCCACTGTTCCTTTGAGATATCTAATAATTCTCCAAACTGCTTCCATATGTGACTGTTGAGGTTGGTGCATGAACTGACTTACTACCCCTACAGCATAGGCAATGTCTGGACGAGTATGTGAGAGATATATTAGCTTTCCCACCAGCCGTTGGTATCTTTCTTTATTTGCTAACTTTGCTCCTTCCTCCATATAAAGCTTTTGGTTCACACTCATAGGAGTGTCTGCTGGTTTGCAATCGATCATTCCGATCTCTGCCAACAAGCCTAAGACATACTTCTTCTGGCTAATGAAAATTCCTTATTTTGACCTTAGTACTTCGATTCCGAGGAAATACTTAAGTCTGCCCAAATCTTTCATTTCAAATTCAGCAAACAAGTTTTCTTTGAGTCTTACCATTTCTTCTTTATCGTTCCCCGTAATGATCATATCATCTACATAGATAATTAGACAGGTTACGAATTTTCCTCTTTTTTTGAGAAACAAAGTATGATCGGCATTACTCTGTTTATATCCAAACTTTTTCATAGCTACCGTAAATCTGCCAAACCAAGCCCGGGGAGATTGCTTCAAACCATAAAGAGACTTCTTTAGACGGCAAACTTCTCCAGTTTTGAAATCTTTTGTGAATCCTGGAGGAGCATCCATAAATACCTCTTCATCTAGGTCCCCGTGTAAAAAGGCATTTTTTACATCAAACTGTTGAAGCGGCCACCCTTCATTTGCAGCTATCGAAAAAAGAACCCTAATTGTGTTCATTTTTGCAACTGGGGAGAATGTTTCAGCATAGTCAATCCCATGTGTCTGGGTATACCCTTTTGCTACCAGTCGGGCTTTATATCTTTCAATTGTACCATCTGGTTTATACTTAACCGTATAGACCCAACGACACCCCACGGATTTCTTTCCCAATGGAAGAGTACACTTTTCCCAAGTATTGTTCTTGATTAGGGCTTCCATTTCCGTTTTCATTGCTTCCTTCCAATGTTTAGTTTTTAAGGCTTGATCCACGTTTGTAGGAGTTTCTTCGGAATAAACAGATGAGATAAATGCTTTGGCTTCCTTAGTGAAATTTCCATCGGCCACACTAGCTATAGGATAACTAGATCTTCTTGGTTCTTTTTCAGGAGAATACCGTTTCGGAGGAACCCCTCTGTTTGTTCTAGGGGTAACACATATCTTGATAGTGGTTCTTCTTGTCTGGATTCATCTGCCTACAAATTTTCAGTTTGTTCTGTGGCAGTTTCATGGTTAGAAGTATTGGTATCCTCGGAGTCATTACCATCAGACTGAATAGGGTGAGTATTACTTACCTCGGATACCAGGTTAGGAGGAACATTAGGACCGTCAGTGGCACTGAAATTGAATTCTGGTGACTCTGTAGTAGGTGACTCTTTAGTTGGTACATATATATTTTAACCAGCTTAGTGTGTCTAAACACTCCTTCTCCCCCTGACCACTGAGTTGGGAATTGTAGTAATACTCGGTTTCAAGAAAGTCACAGTTTATTGTGGTGAACATATGACGTGTTTTTGGATTATAACATCTGTATCCCTTTTGATTCATTCCATACCCAACAAAGACACATTTTTCAGCACAAGGGTCAAGTTTGGTTCGATCTGATTTAGGTATGTGAACAAAGGCAGTACATCCAAAGATTCGTGGTTGAAGAGTAAGAACTGAGGGTAGTTTGAAGAATTTTGAAAGGGTGTGTAACGGAGTGTTAAGCTTTAGGATTTTTGTTGGGAGTCGGTTGAGAAGATAGGTAGCAGTAGCAAGGGCTTCAGGCCAAAAATATTTCGGGACCTGGGATTCAATTAGGAGAGCTCGTGTCATTTCTAGCAAAATGCGATTTTTTCTTTCGGCGACACCGTTTTGTTCTGGGGTGTTTGGGCATGTAGTTTGGTGGATTATTCCCTTGTCTTGGAAAAAGGATTTAAACGAGGTATTAACAAACTCACCGCCATTATCAGATCGGAATATTTGGATGTTTGTTTGAAATTGGGTTTGGATCATGGCGTAAAACATAGTGAACTTTTCAAATACTTCGGATTTGTTTTTCAAAAAATAAACCCAGGTCATTCGGGTACAATCATCAACGAACATCACAAAGTACCGAAGGTTTTGCCCCCCAAGAACTGGGGCAGGACCCCATACGTCAGAATGGATTAATGAAAATGGCAAAGCAGCCTTAGTATTATTGGGTTTAAAAGTTTTTCTATGGCTTTTTACTAAAACGCATGTTTCACAATGTGACATAGAATTAACTGGAAATAGTTTTGGAAATAAAATATGCGAATAACTTGTAGAAGGATGACCTAATCTTCGGTGCCATAGCCAAGCTTCTCGTTCCGATGTCCCATGAGTCAGCATCACAGCACCACTTTGAGTCACCTCATCTACATAGTACAACCCTTGATTTTCAGTGCCACGCCCAATGATCACTCCCGTCCTGATATCCTGTAAAATACAAAACGTAGGGTACATTAGGACAATACAGTTGAGTTCCTTTGTGACATGGCTGATGGAAAGCAGCTTATGTGATAACGAAGGAACATAAATGCAATTAGAGATTTTTATTGTGGGTGAAATCTCAATAGTCCCTCCCGATTTTACATCCATTATTCCTCCGTTTGCCGTTTGAATATGTGTTTTTTCTGGTT
This sequence comes from Scalesia atractyloides, assembly GCA_947069175.1. Classification (NCBI taxonomy): domain Eukaryota; kingdom Viridiplantae; phylum Streptophyta; class Magnoliopsida; order Asterales; family Asteraceae; genus Scalesia; species Scalesia atractyloides. The sequence goes on along the minus strand of CAMTDV010000012.1, from coordinate 12,916,744 downwards.
TGGTTGTTGAAATAATATCCGATAGCTCATAAGTCATCGGTCGCGCCACAATCAAAAATCCATAGTTTTTGTTTTTGATGTTCGTGGGCCATATTGACTTTTCCCTTATTTCCAGGGACTATATGTGCAATATTTGTTTCTTTAAAACTCGTATACGACGGAGGGACTATATGTGCAATATCTGCTTCTTCTTCATTTGTGTCTGGCTGAGGATTTGAGGGTTGCGCCCCAAACCCTTTACCTGTTGCTTCTTCTTCATCTGCTTTGGCCATTCCGCCGAAGCCCGATCTGTTCCGGCTTTCATCTCTGGTGACATCTCGGTTGCCGGTGCTGGATGACTTCCCTTTTTCTGTAGTCTTTGTGCCTCTCTTCTGACCATCAGACCACCATTCGGGATACCCGACGAGTTTGAAACATTGTTCCCGGGTATGTTTCGTCATACCGCAATGATCACACTTGAGGTGAGTTTTGTCGTCTTTACTTGTTCCGATTCTTTTTCCATCGGCCCGTCGGTAGCCCTTTGACGCAAGCCCTAATCCGTCAATTTCAGAGGCCATTAGACCCACTGTGATACCCTGTGTGTCATTGAGAGGTGTTCCCAGAATATTCTGGTGAGCGGCCTCCTTGCGGACAGTAGCGTATGCAGTTTCTACGGTTGGAAGGGGTTCTAACCGGAGTATTTCCCTTTTTATAGGGTCATATTTCCGGTTGAGAGCGTTTAGAAACTGAAACAGTTTCTGTTCCGTCCTGATTTTGTGATACGCTTGGATATCGGCTGGGCAGGTCATAGGGTTTGGATCAATCCGATCAATTTCTCCCCATACTCCTTGGAGTATAATCCACAATTCTTCTAGGGAGAGATTGTTCTGTTTGATTTCATTCGCCTTGACATGTAGGTTGAAAGTTTGGAGTTTGTCACGCCCACTGCTATATGTTATAGCCAGGGCATCCCACAGCGATTTTGCTGTCGGAAATTCGGTTAGATTGCTGGCGAGGGTTGGTTCGATGTTTTGTATGAGCCATGAGAAGACGACTAGGTCGTCTTGTTCCCATTGGTCATATTCTTCGCTGGTTTGGTTTGGTGGATTGGTTGACAAATGGTTTAGAAAGGCTTTTGATTTGCCGCCTATGGCTACCCTCATCATCCGGGTCCATAGAGCATAATTCTGGCTATTGAGCTTGAGGTTTATTTGAAGGTTATCGGATAGTTTCGGGTTTCGGTTTTGTGGGTTGAGGCCATTCTTGAGCAGATTGGCGATTTGAATTGATAGATCTTCTCCCAAGTTACCGGCTTCGGCCATGGCAGCTTGGTTGAGAGGATGATTGGTTTGGGTGAGCAAGGTAAATGATGAACAGGTCAAGAACGACACTGCTCTGATACCATGTCAGAAAGTGATTCACAGAACACTGAATTGAGGTATATTACTGAATTGAGGTATATTTTTCTGTATATTTCGTTACAAAGAAAGGTATTGAATTTATACACAAAACCGTAATCTAAACATAGAAGACAGCAGCTGATTACTAGCTGTCTTTAACATTGCAGCGGATTTGCTGTTGATTAGCTGGATGTCCGGCTGTTGATTAGCTGCTGAAGGATGTCCGGCTGTTGATTAGCTGCGATTACCTTCAAGGTTTGACTTTCCTTTCTAACATATCCCACACATCTTGGGCAGACAAGCTTTTATATTTATGTGAACATTCATAAAAATTTTAATAAAAAACGAAGTAGTTTTCAAAAAAATATTGTTGTCAGTAATCAAGCGGTTGTGACACATGTTATGTCGACATAATTAAAAAATATGGAATTCTACTTACGCATCACATCTTCGTGTTTTTTTAGTTATGTGATGTTTTTAAATTAACGAAATGATATTTATTACTTATTATCAAATGAAATAAAAATAATACTTTTTATTTAAGTGTAATGAATTTATTGGGTTTACGAGACATCAAAATGTTATGGTAAATTACTTTTATATTTAATAGTATTAAAAAATAGGTTTAGGGAGTTTAGGGAACCCCATTTGAGTTAGAGATCACCTTAGCCATCATGAATGTGCATCATAAACGAAAACTCAATTAGCTAAAAACATGTCTAGCTTCATCTTTGCGATTTTTAGATAAACAAGTATACACGTACTACTTTTTTTTTAATTCATGTTTACTAATTAAAAAATTGATCAACATTTGTTATTAGAGCGTATGCTGATTAATCGGTTCTGTTATGTTTCCCTGAAATTAGAAACAATAAGTTTTGATGAAAACTCTAATAAAAATTGGTTCTTTATGTACATAAAAACGAATTCTTTCAAAGAAAGTATTTTTTGTATTTTGTCTCGTTAACATAAAAAATACTTTATTTTGAAAGAGCTGTATTTCTAAAAAAATTATATCGCAATCTCAAAAAGAAAAAAAAATGTTTAGATTAGAGAAAAAAATTTAAATATTACAAGTTATTATATATGGTTGAGTTTGCTCCCCTAATATTTAACAAGCCGACTATGAGCGGACACTCTCCCAACAAGCATATTGCCTAGAAACCATGTCATCTTCAAAAACTATCTAAACAACACTTAATGATTTTTGTGAACCACTTACAAATTAAGAAAAATGCCCTCACAATTAGGACTATACAATATGTTAAATCCCATGTAAACGTGTATGATTAGAAACTTTTGTTGCAGTTAAAGAGTATGTGAAAACATATTTCAAGCTTCTAACTTTTAAGTGTCGAGAAATACTAAAACTTTAACATTAATTGAATGTTTATAATTTCCACAATAAGAGCCAAACATTAGAATTGTTGAATCCCAGCTAAAATGATCCTGGATCAGACGGTAAGGGTTCAGCGACGTTCTTCACTTCACCGGAATACACCTACAAAAGAGGACAATGTTAGCCTCATCACGAAGAGCCCGAGAGGAATCCCTAACCAAGCTCCAGCGTGAGAAAAGACTCATGCCTGGATAATAAATGAACTTTGAATGATATTTAATCGGTCGGAATATTGGTGTGGATATGAGAACTGAATGTTCGAATTCAGTGTAGTTGAGAATCGGATCTCATTCCTTTTGTTTAGGATCTTGTGAACTTACCTTATCATATGCTCCTTGACTTTGCTTATAATAAGGAAGCTCATTCTTCGAGATAGACTGCCAATTGTTATGGACCGCTGAATGTCCAGTCAAAGGTACATATATGTTCCTTTAAAGGGAGTAAAGATCTCATTTTCATTTAATGCATACCTTCTTCGCAGACGGACGAGCTGCTTATACTGGCCATCTTCGGTGACGTCGTTCAGGTCATTTATTGCGACCGAGAGGTCACATCTTCTCTCTTCGGAACAGTGCCAGACCATTGCTGGAGAGAGATAGGGAGATCTTCCACTTTGACCAAATCTGGGCTTAATAACCAGGAAAATCATATTTTGTCCAGGCCCAATACCCTTGTTGCCAGACAATTGGCCCAGACGAGGGAGCTCAATGGATGACCCTAGTCGTCAAGAATTTAATTTATGTAGTTTCGTATGATAATTAGTGACTTATATTTAACGTCGTACGTTTTGGTCAACAACAAAGCATTTATGAAGATTAAGGAGGGAAGGTTACATTCCTACATACATACGTAGTGGACAAAAGATAATGCAACTCCTAACATTAATGCTACATACGTAGTGGACAAAAGATACTGTAACTCCTAACATTAATGAAACGCTACATTTCTCTAAATAAGCCAATTTAGTAGAGAGCGACTTTAATTGTGTTTATTTATTATACCTGGCATAATTCAAATAGCATAAGGGTAGCAAAAGTTGAAATTACTTTCTCCCGTGTTCAACAATATCGGCTATTATAATTTATCATTTATACATTTGAGAAAAATGTGAATACTCATTGAAAAATCTTAATGAACTAGAAGGGAGAATATATATATATATATATATGTCATGTTGTGACTCGTAAATTAATACAAGGGTTTGAAACTCAACCATTTGACTATAATTTTAGTGTTTGTATAGACCTTGATTATGAAATGCTACTATGATAAAGCTTAGAAAAGTAAAGAGCTAGCAGTTGTTAGAAAAAAAATTGATAGTTCATTATCAAGAGAAGAGCTTAAGATGAGTACTATTGAATTTGCTCCTTTTACTATTTTTGGTCTAGAATACATGTGATTTAGATGTTTTCAAAGTCACTTTCAAGTTATATTTTTCTTAATGTTTAAAGTAATTAGAAAGAAGTTTAATTGCTAAATGACCTTCAGAATATGGAACACAGTATGAACATTTGGTAAGTTCATATTGTCTTCGGGTGAGATATGCTATGGACTTCTTTGTAAGTCCAAAATGCATCCGTTCTTTTAGCCAGCGAGTAACTTGACTATTTTTGGAAAACATATTTTTGTCAGACTAATATTTAACCGGCGATGCCAAATTCGTTGCTAACCATTAAGGCGTTAAAAGCTCCATCAATATTTTCAAATTTTAATACAGTTTGTCTAACAAACTCATCACCATTTCGTAGAATGATCCGTCACAATACCATCACTTAGTTTGGTACAAAAACACATGGTAATTTATCTCGAAAATGGCTTAACAAGTCCTCGCTAAAACTGTTGGTAGAATTCTGTCACAAAATCTATATCTCATACGAAGTCTATATCTCATTGGTGATGGAAGTTTCGGTAATCCGTCTCAACATGCCTTAAGCAGTGGATTTAGCCATCGCAGATTACAGAATTTGTGGTAGTGAAAATAGAGAGTGTTTTATCTATCTAGGTGTATACTAAAGTAAATGGGGAAAAAAATAAGTGTTCAACATTGAAATGGATTAATTAATCAAAAAGCAAATGTAGTTTTCCTGGGGCGGAGAAAATTGTATCAGAATGAGATAGATGTGGAACTAGAAGGGCAAACTTCACGGAAAGCTAGCTAATTCTGGTTTGCATTTACTAGAGTTAATGAAGCTAGACCAAATAAATTAAAGGAAATGACTTTTGATTTTTTTTAATTGATGTTAGGTAGCATCTAAACTTTTCTCAACAAACTAGCAAAGTTAATATAGACAAGTTAGAAAGTGATTACAATAAACTAGAAACCCATAACCAATTAAATTATAGAACATACAGCATTTGTATGTTTTGAAAGTGCATTTAGTAAATTTTGAATTTCAGTATTAATGCATACAAAACATGCGCCCTTTATAATGCACTACTTGGCTACAAATTATTTTTATCAAGAATAGATTCATCTCAAGTCTGTCCCCTTCTTCCCATGGCTTCCCTTTTAAACTTGAACTTTGTTTTTCCATTATTCATTTTCATTTACTTTCTAACTGTTCTATATGTATCCCTAAACAAGAATAATATTATCCCAATTTTGGAATGCTACCAAAGACAGTAATGAATTCCCACAGAATCTACGACTACATTGTTGGTAATCTTGATGGGTTACGGGTCGAAACCGGGTTTCGCATGAATGGGTCAGAAGGCTGTTGAAGAATTGGTCATGGTTGACCGCAAAAAAGGGGTTAAACGTGTGAATATGAACGTTAGTGGTGGCTGATTTTATGGGATTTAATTAGCATATTCTAGTTGTTTATTATTATAAATAGGGGATAGTATTAGTTATTTAATGTACTCTCAATATTTCAGCAGCAAGTTTAGAAAACATTTAATTCTCTCGTGAATTGTATTGTGTATTTTTTAGTGTGTGTTGCTGAGTGGGGCCTGAAATCAACATTTGGTATCAGATCAAAGGTCGAGAAACGAAGGCCGGTTTGAGAGTCGAATGTTAGAGAAGGGGGGCAGCCCTCTAAACTGCAAGGTCGAGAAGAGGCGTAGAGATTGGTATTGAAGAAAAGGGTTCTTAGCGAACCAAATACGGTTCTAACTGAGCCATGTGGAGAAGAAATCGAGAGTTGAAAAGAGGAGGTTCTTCGTGAGCCGAACGCGGTTCTAAGCGAGTTGAAAGGAGACAAAGAAGAAGACGATCTGTGTAATCAATATGTATCTGCTCTGTGTGTTGCAGGTGTGAGAAGGAGATCTTTGTGATCAAGAGAAGAAAACCCTATAGTGTGGTTTAGAGAAAGAACCGATGGATCTGTGTGATGGAAAAGAACCTGTGTGGTTCAACGATTATGAGTAAAGCTGTGTGATTGTGATTGGTTGAGACCAAGGTCATGGTTTGTACTCAAGAGAAAATATATTAGTTGTGGTGTCATGCAAGGAAAAGAGAGGGTGAATCTGTGTGATATATTGTGTTCTGTGTGAACAAAAAAGAATAAGAAAAAGTGAACGAAGAAACATAAAGAAGAAGGTCGGTTGAAAGATGGGTGTTGATGATTGATTTTTTTAAAGGAGAAGTAAGTAGGTAAGAAGAGAGATATAGAGATAAGAAGATAGATAGAGATTCAGATTTATTTGTGATAAGTATGACTAAGAAAATCAAAGCTGAAGATGGTGGTTCCATCGGTGCAACTTAACTTGTGAGGATTATCAAGTCAAAATAAACGGCGGTTGTTATGGTGGATTGAAGAAAAAAGTTTGAAAGCAAGCAAGCATCCAGGTGTGATAATTATTGAGCAATAATATAAGCAAGTTGCAAGTAGTAGCATGTTTGGGTAGTTACCGGGCCTAGTTTCGTGGCTGAATCAGTAATGAAACAGTACTGAGTTGCAGTGGAATGGGGCTGAAAAAGGCGAGTGAGCAAGCAACCGAACTCGTGCAGTTCATATAGCAAGTAGCAAGAATATCAAGAACGAATGGCGGTTAACGAGAATAGCAAGAACAAATACGGGTTAACGAGAAGAGCAAGAGCAAATGCGATCAAGTAACAAGAAAGGCATCAAGATTATAGGGGTAAATGTTGGATAATCTTGATGGTTTACGGGTCGAAACCGGGTTTCGCATGAATGGGTCAGAAGGCTGTTGAAGAATTGGTCATGGTTGACCGCAAAAAAAGGGGTTAAACGTGTGAATATGAACGATAGTGGTGGCTGATTTTATGGGATTTAATTAGCATATTCTAGTTGTTTATTATTATAAATAGGGGATAGTATTAGTTATTTAATGTACTCTCAATATTTCAGCAACAAGTTCAGAAAACATTTAATTCTCTTCGTGAATTGTATTGTGTATTTTTTAGTGTGTGTTGCTGAGTGGGGCCTGAAACCAACATACATCACCGAAATTCTGGCATGTAGTGGCGGTAGGTTCCAGTTCAAAAGCTCGGTGTTCGAAAAGACGAGTAAGCTTTGCACTGCGAATCCTTTGGACGTTCATCACATTTTGAGCAAAAACTTCAGTAATTATCCAAGAGGCAATAGGTTTCGTGAGATATTCGATATCCTTGGAGATGGATTCTCTAATACTGATGGAGACTTATGGCAATTTCACCATAATACAATCATGTCTCTCTTCAAGTCCCCTAGTTTTCACACCGTCTTGGAAGAAACTATTTGGAACAAAGTGGAGAAAGGGTTAATGCCTGTACTTGAATATGTTTCCAAGCAAGAGGTGGAGATAGATTTACAAGACATATTTCAGAGGTTTGCTTTTGACACAATATGTTTATTGCTTTTTGATAGCGATCCTAAAAGCATGTCTCTTGATTTTCCTTGTCTTCCATGTGAGAAAGCTTTGTCAGAGATCGAAGAAGCGATCTTGCACAGATACATCCTGCCCCCAAGGTTTTGGAAAATTCAAAACGTGCTTGGAATGGGGCATGAGAAGAAGTTAAGTAATGCATGGGAAACTGTTGATGAGTTTATATATAAGTGCTTAGCTGAAAAACAAAAAGAGTTCAGTAAATTAAACTCTGGAACTGAAGAGGAGGAGTTCAGATTATCAACAGCCTTTTTAAGATCATATAAAGGCCAAAGTGGGAGTTCTGGTGATCATAATAAGTTTTTGAGGGACACTTTATTGAATCTGTTGGTTGCAGGAAGAGATACCAACAGCAGCACTCTATCTTGGCTCTTTTATCTTCTTTCCAAAAATCCAATGGTAGTAAATAAGATCTTTGAAGAGCTTCCGTGCAATAGATTTAAACAAACTAGTTTATCTTCATGGTGCATTATGTGAATCCTTAAGGCAATTCCCTCCTGTTCCTTTTCAAATTAAAACTCCATCACAACCTGATGTCCTTCCAAGCGGCCAAAAAGTTGATCACAACGCCTCAGTTGTCCTATCTTTTTATAGCATGGGAAGGATGAAATCGATATGGGGGGAGGACTGCATGGAGTTTAAGCCCGAAAGATGGATTTCAGTTGGGGGAGGGGTCAACCATCAACCATCATACAAGTTCCCTGCATTTAACGCTGGGCCAAGAACTTGTTTGGGTAAGCACATGAATTTCACTCAGATGAAGATACTGGCAGCTACCATCATATACCATTACCATGTGGATGTTGTAGAAGGGCAACATGTATTTCCAAGTGATTCCATCATACTCAAGATGAAGAATGGATTAAGAGCGCGGTTAGCTAAAAGGAGTGAGGTAAAAGCCTAACATCTAGATAGAAATATTCCAAATAAACCTCTGGCTAATGTACGACGTGATTCGCATGAATAGAGGGTGCTCATGCAAATGCAAAATAAGATGCTCTCATTATATAATATTGTCAAGCAAGTATTAAATATGTGATTGTATTCTCTCTATATAAAGAGATTCTTATAAGTTATTGAATGTACAAAAAAGTCATTAATCAATATGGTATAAGAGTGTATTGCTCTTATGACCGGATCATTATGCTTATTTGCTTATTATTTTTTTTTTACAAATCGTGCACCGATATGCAATCTTAATTAAAAAAAATACAGAATAACAAATCCAACAATGATTTGTAGGAATCAGGCACTAACCTGGATTTTAAAAACTGGAAGATATCACAAACGCTAGTGGAAGAATTATCCTAGAAAAAGAATACATGAGAATGAATCATGAGGGTGGTGAAACTCCAACCACTGTAATCAAGAAAAAAACATGTAAATTTAGACTTGATAAAAGTTGTGCAACTTAATGTTAAATCATGTCTAGATAAACCTTCACACACATCGCTTGTCTCACTCCTTCACCCCCAAAGTTTTGGCAAGACATTCATACCTCTTAGCATACACAGTGTAGTTCCAATTACAATTTTGTTCTTGCGTTACACCACTCATTTTTGTGTGGAGTGTAAGGGGTTGATAATTGTCGAAGTATGCCATGAGTTTCACAAAATATCTTGAATTAATTTGAGGTAAACCCTCCTCTATTCAGTTCTTAAGGTCTTATATTATGATCTGTTATCATCCACTAGAAGAAACACGTACTTTTTACCGCTATGTGTTGTTGTGAGATAGGTCCACACACTACTAGAGAATTGGATTTTTGCTACCACATTTCCGGTCGCAAAACGGTGGCAATTACCTTTTTGCCACCAAAAAACTCAGTAAGAAATACACACGTAGCAATTGCCCTATTGCCACTTATTTGCTACTGTATTGCTATTGTTAGTTTGCTACTGTTTTGCTACCACTATTTATTACTGTTTTGCTACCGTTTTGTTTTCCTATGGCTTTTTGCCATCGTTTTGCTACCTTCTTTTTTTCTTTGTCATTATTTAGCTACCGTCTTTTGTCACATTTTGATACCGTTTTGTTTAGCTACTATTTTGCTAGGGTTGTTACCAACGTTTTGCTACCTTCTTTTTTTGTTTGTCACTATTTAGCTACCGCCTTTTGTCATCGTTTTGCTACCTTTCGACACCTTGGCTACCATATGCTATTCCAGTTTTTATATCTACGTGCTACATTTCATTTATTTCTTTGCAAAATCTAGCCATTTATGATATACCAAAATCATAATAAACATTCAAATCAAAACATCAAATGACCCAAATTAAAACATCCAAATCCACACATTCAAACTAAAAGTTTTTATTGCTATTTTTGAACAACAATTGTTAACATAGCTTCAATGTTCGTCATAGCATCTTGCTCCACATTATCTTTTTCCAGTCATCAACACTTCTATAATTACATTGAACCACCAATTCTTCCTTTTCCTTAACCTGCTCCTTGAAGACTGCCTAGGTAATTCTAAGCCACTCCTATTTAAGCTTGCCATTCCAGCTCGGTCTCGGTCTGAAAACCGATGTCCAAACGCAAGCCAATCTCTTCCCACAAGTGCCGACATAAAAATAGGGATTAAAAGTGCTTTTTTACTGAGTTGACAAGACATGCATACATAGTCTACGTCTGAATGAAAAAATACCTGAAATCCCTTCATGGTCAGGTAACATGGATCAAGTAACAAACTTGCAAGAGCAACTAGCTGGCTTGTTCTGTCCCATCCATAACTGTACAAAAAAGAACATGTTTATGAAGAATATCTCATACATTTCAGTTTCTTAAGAAGAGTAAGAAACCGGGTATACAAAGCACTGCGGCAGTGCAGTAATAATAAATTAGAACAATAGTTAAAAGTCAGGAGTCTGAAACAGTCACAGATGCTGCGTATACCGACAATGAACAAGCACGGATGCTAACTCGATGCAACACGAGCAGCAATCCAAGCGAAGCCTGCCAACACATTCTTGATGTGTCTTAACCAGCCACTATCACCAAGGGTTGATATAGATGCAGATATACTGCTGAGACTACCCCATGTCTCTGTTGTGAACAAAGTTGATCATATAATACACTTATTAAGGTTAGAGTTGATTCTTAGGGTAACAGTTAATTTGGTACAACCTGCGTCAACCTAAACTCCTTCATCCAAAAAGCTCAAAAAACTTTCGTTAACAACTTAGTGTCTCCTGCGTCTTTGACCCGTTTACTTTTTATCTATTTTATAAAGAAAAAGATGGTCATTTCCTTCTAACTTGAATTGACCTGTTATAAGTAAATAGGTAAGGTTTTTAAGATTAAGCAAGCAGCATAAAGTAATAAACTTAAACTGAAATGATTTTATATTATTGTAGCTCATAAGAGGTAATAGTGTAGCATATGCTGAAGCTCTAGAGCCAGTCAGCAGTGCACAGTAAATAATGTCATGTTGTGAACTTATTAGAGTATTATTGGTGTTATGCTATTCATACCCACTAAATGAATCTGATGCGTTTTTTTTTGGTACAAACAAGTGAGATGTATTCAGACCTATGTTGTTGAAAGCGAGCTAGGCGCGCGCCTAGGCGCTCAGGCGCAGCGAAACCGCCTGGTGGAGAGCTAGGCGCAGATCTGCGTCTTTTTTCAAAAAACGGACTCAGGCGCTAGCCTGGAGCTAGGCGTAGGTGCAACAATCCACCCTAAAACCAAAAAAAAAACACCTTTAAACGGAACAATATAGAAGGTAGATAGAGAGGAACCTTGTTTAGCAACTTCTTGAAAGGAAGAGGAGAACCTGATGTACACTCTAGATCATCGTCGACACCAGGGGTGGATTGGTGTCGGCTACCTTTTTTTATAGAAAACCTAATTTAATAAAATAGACAGGCTGCTTTTGTTGATTATAGACTGGGCTGGGCCAGTCTTTGATGACTTAGTTCCATGTGTATCCAAGGAGTCTCCAGACAAACAAGGCTCTCCCTCATGGCATGGATATTATCTATCCTAAAGAAAACAACCTACACAAATGACCACGTAGTCAGCTTTAGCACAGATTGACCAACATCACAAACCAACATATATTTTAGGTCAAACCTTTGACAGACCAAAGACTGGGAATAATTGGCAGATGACTCTGAACCGCCTCCCATTGGCCCATTTGCTAAAGCACAAAAGTACATGTATCAAAACTTAAAACCCGTTTAAAATGTCAAATGATGGTTATTTGAAATCTCCACCTCTTGGATAGAGGGGAGGCACTTACCGCTAGGATGTCCTTTTGAGAATGCAAAACCAATGTAAATAAGCAACTTAAACGTGGGTTAGCAAACAAGCCAAAAGCATGAAAAGAAACAAATTAAAAAAACCAACAATTTTTTTAAAAAAGGCATGACTGGTTAGCAAAATGATTCTTTAATCTTTTTTTTTGGTCTACACCAATGAATGCTAATGAAAAATTACAAGTTGAAGATGGAAGAGCAACTGCAGACGAATACATGTTTCGAAGGCTGGTTGGGGGATTAGTTTATCTTACACACTCCCGTCCAGATATTGCATTTGCTGTAGGAGTTGTATCAAGATTCATGCACAAGCCATCAGTTTATCATATGGGTGTAGCTAAGAGGATCCGAGATATATTGCAGGGACCTTGAACTTGGGTCTATGGTATGGAAAAGTTGATCATGTAGCATTGGTTAGTTATACCGATAGTGACTGCGCGAGTTCAATAGAAGATAGAAAAAGTACTTCAGCAAATGTCTTCTCAATTGGTACTGGTGCAGTGACATGGAGCTCCAAAAAACAAGAGATAGTGGCTTTGTCGGCGGAATATGTTGCAGCAACAGTAGCCGCATGCCAAGCAACTTGGATGAGAAAGATATTGTTTGAACTAGGTCACGAGCAAGAAAGGGCAACTCAGATTTTTTGTGACAATATGTCAGCCTTGTTTTTTTCAAGTAACCAGGCTTATCATGGTCGCAATAAACATATGGAAACGAAGTTTCATTTTATTTGTAATTTGGTTGAGGGGCGTCAAATTATGCTACTGTCGTGCACTTCATATGAATATGAACAGGTTGTAAACATACTTACAAAGCCGCTTAGCTCTTGGGCCGGCCAACAACAATAACAACAACAACAATAATAAGCACTTCCAAAATGCTATAGAATCGAAAGCGGGCATTAACCCGTCAATATGGGTTGTTCCTGAAGATCAAAATAATCATCGCAACCGAAGATCGAAAAAACGTTGTTTTAGTTTATTGTTTTAATTGGGTCGAACAATTACTTGTTATGTTTAATGGGTCAAAACACTAGAGGTCCATTAGGTTATGATGTTTGGGCCTAACTTGTGAAAAGGAATGTGTGTGTAAATAACCGTAAATACGGTTATCATGAGATACGACATATCCCTTGGTGATCGACATGCCTCTTCACAACACACCTGTTTATCAAGTATAAATTAGGGTTTCAACATTCAGTTACATGTACACTGCACTTCAGATGTATGCAATACAAATTTGAAGTTTGTCACATTTGTTTCTACAGTTTTTTCGGTTAGTGTTTTACGGTTCAGTTTACATTCATAGATCAAGTTTCGATTTCAATCATGTATTGGTGCGAGTTGTGTTACGATCATGTTGATAAGTGTAACCATCATTCGAATCCGACATCTCGGTCTCTGACCTGTGACTTCGATACCAACAGTGGTATCAGAGCCAAAGGTTCTGTCAAGATCAAGGAGGAGAAGGATGAGGGATTCAGAGATTGTTTGAGGGTGAACCAGTTGAAATCGGTTGGTGCCGGTTTTCGCGACAAGGGTAAGAACGTAGGAAAGTGCGGACAGGGCAGCGGAAGGTCGGTTAAGTACGCGCAGGGGAAAGCCATCCTCACATTCATGGAAGTCGCCTATTGAAAAGTTCCCCAAGAAAATGATTCCGAAAAACTATTTTAAAAAGGTCAGCATGAAACAATCCACAATAGTGGGAAGGCCAAGAAAGGTAGGGATCCGGTGTTTCACGTGCAGGCAATTCGGTCATGCTGCTTCCATTTGCCCAAGTAAGTATGTCAATCTCAGTCCGTTAACAGAAGATAGTGATTATGTTGTGAAAGATAATTGCGGAGGGAAATGGGAATCAATATGGGTAGTAGATCCTACTTTCAAGACTCAATGACGGGAAACCAAAACTTGTTCAAAGTGTTCAAAAGACACTTTGGGGTTTTGACTAACAAGAAACGGAGGGAATTCTCGTTCATACCCGGCATTGGCGAAGTTTTTGTACTGGTTGATGGGAAGAACAAGAAAATTTCATGTGTGAATTACGTGCCAAAGTTGAAGCGAAATGTTCTCAGTTTAGAACAATTGTTGTATCAAGGAATAGAAGTTGTTACCGCGGATGATTCGTGTATGTTAAAGAAAATGTTCGGTGATAGAGCGAAAGATGTTGACATATTTGAAAACAAGTCCGAAGTTGATCTCGAAGAAGAGTATTTGGATCAATTCTACGAGAACTTAGACGTTGAGAACGAATATCTCAACGAAAAGGAAAAACTGCATGAATATGTTGAAGATTTTATGAGAAGGAATTCGAAGAGGAGAGAAAGAAAAATAAAGAAAAACTAGGTGAAGGCACTTCGGGGTCAAAGATTGTTGAAGTTGAATATTCGAAGCGGGCGAAATTGGGTTTGGTAACCTACTTGAAGGGCATGGAAAAGAACCCACAAGAATCAAGGGAAGAGATGCAAAAGAAAGCGGTGTTGAAAGCGCAAGACGAGGAAGATGTGATAGAGAAAGATACCATAATTAAAAGTTGCCTAGACGTGCTCGATTTGATCATCCTACACGAAGAAGTGATGGAGCATAAAGGTTTCTACAAGGCTAGCATGGAATAAATCATAACATGGTTCATACCGTGTTACTTAGGAATTTGCAAGACAAGCGAAATGCCACCAACTCTACTAAACGGTAAACCCGTTGATTTGCTTAATCTTTACAAAAGTGTCAAAGAGCATGGTGGATTCAAGAAAGTGGTTCAAGAAGATGCATGGAACAAAGTTGCTTTATGTTACGGATATGATGGTGATGATGACTAAGAGTTGAAGGTTGCATATGTCCGCTACATCGAGTTGTTGGAAAGGTATTTTTTCTTCGTAAGGGACAAGCACAAAGAAGATGAAAGTGACAAGCGCGAAGTGGGATTAAGTGAAGCAAAAGACGATGAAGGTGTCCAGGTAATCGAAAGCGACAAGGAGTCCGACTTGGTGATCGTCCTCGAGGTCACCAACGCAAAAGACGATTAGCGAAGACGGACTACGGCTGCAATGATTAGGAGGGAAAATGAAGATCAAAATAATCATAGCAACCGAAGATCGAAAAAAACGTTGTTTTAGTTTATTGTTTTAATTGGGTCGAACAATTACTTATTATGTTTAATGGGTCAAAACACTAGAAGTCCATTAGGTTATGATGTTTGGGCCTAACTTGTGAAAAGGAATGTGTGTGTAAATAACCATACATACGGTTATCATGGGATACGACATATCCCTTGGTGATCGACATGCCTCTTCACAACACACCTTGTTCATCAAGTATAAATTACGGTTTCAACATTTAGTTTCATGTACACTGCACTTCAGATGTATGCAATTCAAATTTGAAGTTTGTCACATTTGTTTCTACAGTTTTTCCGGTTAGTGTTTTACGGTTCATTATACATTCATAGATCAAGTTTCAATTTCAATCATGTATTGGTGCAAGTTGTGTTACGATCATGTTGATAAGTGTAACCATCCTTCGAATCCGACATCTTGGTCTCTGACCTGTGACTTCGATACCAACAGTTCCTCTACTAAACCTGCTAAAGACGATGAAAATGTAAAAAATAGTTGTATTTCGTGTCGTAAGGTTTATTTTTTTCATACAATTTTGTTTTAGTATACTTATTATGTTTTTACAAAAATAAATAATGTATGAATTGTAAATTATTTATGTTTATTATTTTTGATTATTTTTTTATTAATAGATATGAGCAACAGGGTTGAACCCGGTTTGAGAATCCAACCCGGTCCCAACCCAACCCGAATTGGTTTCATAGGGTTTGGTTCTCTGGTCTACCAACCCGGTTAGAACCCAACCCGGTTTGAGTGCCAACTCGATTTGAAGATTTTTTTTATCTAACTCCAACAAAGTTTGAACTCGATTCGGGTTGAAACATTAACCCGATTTGTGCACCTCTGGGTATCACAATAGCATGTTTACTAAATAGTGCAGTGGAGCAGGAGAACCGCACCTTTTAGTATTTCCTTGTCGCGCCTTTTTCTCTTGTGTTTGTTTACTAGTGAAATAAAACAACATTGAAGGTTGTAGTATCGGTCACTTGTTCGAGATTTGTAATGAAGGTAATTCAAACATGCAGATAGACCATCTCAGAAAGTGCAACGGGTAGATCAGAATGGTTGTTAGCCTTTTCGGTTTTCCAAGGACATATCTTTTAGCCAAAGTAGGTGCTAACGGTTCCTGCTTAATTTCTTGCTAAAAACAAAATAATTTAAGTACTTTATATTTTTAAGTATTCAAGTCCCTTACGTCTGTTTATTTTACGCAACCAATCAACAAAAGCAATCACTTCTGGTTTCTAAGTTTGTAAGCTGTAAGTCATTTTCCATCGATATGACAACTTTACTGTAACATTCGTCGAAAAACGGGTTTTCCAAACCCGCTTCGTTTATAAATCAAATACTCAGTTATAATTTTTCGTTGCGTATATAGTGTTCATTTTAATTTTAAACAATACATAATTAATAAACATTTTAGAATTTAAAAACTATAATTAATAAATGATAAAAATAAGTGAATAAAAAATAAGATGAGGCTGCCGGGTTCGAACCCGGGTCGCCTATAAGCACAAACACAGTTTTCACCACTCGCCACACGCACTGGTTGTGAAATTCTGGAACAAATAAAAGCTTAACTAAAAACTCGCGTGTCACCTGTTTGAACCAAGTCTGTAACCGCCGAAACTGATTCAGAATAATCATCAAATTCGGCGGTTGACTCCGAAATCAAGTGAGTGTAATTGACGATTAACATCAGTTATAACGGAAGAAATTAAACCCAATTGATGAAAAACTGTCAAAAATCAATGATTTAAAAACTGAAAATTTAAAACCGAACACAAGGATGTCCTTGCCTATAAATTGTCGATCTCAAACCATTCTAAACTCGCCCACTCCCAATCTTTACTCCAAAGCAACTCGAAGGAACTCACTGTCTCGTGTTCGACGTTCGCCGGAATTCTCTGTAAGTTGCCGAAAGTTATCGCCGGAAAACCGGTATCAACACTCTATCGGTAAATCCTTCATTTATCCCTTTATAATTCGCTTTACCCAGCTTAAATCTTTAAACGAATCGCAACAATTATAAATGTTATCATGGTAATCAAAAGAAAACAGTTCTGGGTTTTAAGTGTATGAAGAAGACGAATTGAGATAGCATATAATATAATAAAAACCGAATAATAACCGGGTTAGACACACAGTCCAGTGGTGGACTGTGTGCAAAAACAATAAGCACGTCACGGGTTCGAATCTTATGCATGTCCAGTTTACTGAATAAAAACCCATTTTTTTTAAACTTAATACGATCACCTTTCAATAAGTACATAAATGTATTATATTCTCTGATTATACCGGGTTAGACACTCAGCCAGTCGGTAGGGCTGAGTGCAACCCAACATAAGATCGCGGGTTCGAGTGTTAACAGGCATGCCGGTCAGATGATATATAAAAACCTTTTTAAAATAAATAAAATTCTGAATAATCTAAACAGTATATAAATATAATTAAAATCAGAAATATTTCGGGTTAGACACGTAGCTCAGTTGGTAGAGCTGTGTGCACGTATACGAGAGGTCACGAGTTCGAACCTCACTCAGCTCATAGAATAAACACGGTCCGACCGGTCAACGGTCAACGGTCAGAGTCAAAAAAGTCAACATTTTTTTATTTATTTAATCAGAAAATTATTTAAAAACACTTAAAAATAAGATTATTAAAGTTAGAAAATTTCTTTAAACTCACAAAAATAAATCTAACAATCAAGGATTGAGCACTAATTAAAAATATTAATCTCAAAGAAAGTTTATTTATTTACCGAATCATTTCGTTATTATTTAGGTTAGTTTTTCCCTCGTCGGTTGAATCATAATATTCGTGCGCATTCATCGTCATCAAGGAACGCACCCACTGTGAGTGAATCCTTACAAATTCCCCTTTTTATTCATGTTTTGGGGTGTATCATGTGTCGCTTTAATTATTTCGTTTATTCAAACTTGTGCTATTACCATTATATGACCTAAACTTATGATGTAAATATTGTTTGTTGTGATACGTTTTTACATTCTTGTCAAGTTGTGTGCAAATCATTCATTAGGCCCATCAGTTCCTCGTGGGAGACGAGTTGAGCATCAGGTGCCTCATTTGATCGGCTCCATTTGATTGAGCCTTGATCTCATTGTTCATCATTTGGTGTGTGTGCTTGTGCATTAATTGATATTATGTGTTTTGTGATTTAATTTACATTTACGTTTATTCATATTTGGTTATGCACAATTTTATTCAAATTACCAATATAACTAATTCTTTCTAATATTTAAATAAGATTCACTCGCCAACTTTTGTTGACCCAAAACCCTATTTTACACATGATACAAGTGATCCGGTTGAGAAAAGAAACACATAGGATGACCTAGAAGAATAAACAAGTTAATGCCTTGAAATGAACGTTTAGTTTTGTATTTCTTTGTAATTGTACTCTAGTTGTAATTTGAATGAAAATGTATTTGAAAATGTTGTGTTTATGTTTATTGTAACTTCTTCTTTAAAGAGAATTAATAAATATGAAACGTTATAGTAAATGTCATGAGCTTTGATGAAAACCCAATCATGCCCCGACTACCATTTCCGCTGCGGGTCAGGGTGTGACATTTACTTTAATTAACAACCGTACTGGTAGTAATGGCGAATGGCAGGAAAATGGAATGAATGTACTACATCAAATTAAGATACAGTTGTAGCACGAAATTTTTGGCTTACTTAAAGGACGGAGGGAGAGCATATTGCAAAGCATAAACTAATATCTTTTCCTCCGTGGGTTTTCTTGAATGCTCGGTTATTCTCTCCTTGTTTTTAATTCTCGTTTCAATTATTATAAAATCTATAGACATCAAAAACAGAGAGCTGCTATTCCAACAAACTGGCCCGTTATTGGTACGACACCAGCGTTTCTTGTAAACGCTCATCGGCTCCATGAATACACCACCTCAGTTCTGTTACAAAGTTGTGGTACATTCATATTCAAAGGCCCTTGGTTGGCCAACATGGACATGCTATTTACCACCGATCCTTTAGACATCCACCACATTCTAAGCAAAAATCTTCAGCAATTATCCCAAAGGTGACAAATTTCGAAGGATCTTTGATGCCCTAGGAGATGGAATTCTCAATTCCGACAGTGAGATATGGGAGATGAACCGTAAGATCATTTTTTCTATACTCAAGCATGCAAAATTTCAGAGTATGGTGGATACACTTATCTGGAACAAACTGGAAAGTGGGCTTCTACCTACACTTGAATCTTTTTGTGAGCGTGGCGCTGAGATGGATTTGCAGGATGTATTTCAAAGGTTTTTTTTTAACACCATATGCAAATTACTCCTTGATAACGACCCGGAAAGTTTCTCTTGATTTTCCTTCCATCCCTTATTCTAAAGCTTTTACAGATGGTGAAGAAGCTATTTTGCTTAGGCATGTTACACCTCCATTCCTTTGGAAATTGCAACAAATTCTTCGAGTGGGTAAAGCTAAGAAGTTGAGCGATGCATGGGAAATTGTTGATCAATTCATATACAAATTCTTGGCTCAAAAACAAAAGGAGTACAATACCGTGAGCCATGAGGCAGAAAGGTTTGCATTTTTCACAGCCATCATGAGAGAGCTAAAAGATCATAGTGGCACTTCTTTGGATCCCACAAAATTTCTAAGAGACGCCTTAGTTAATCTAATGGCTGCAGGAAAAGATAGTGTCACCAGCGCTTTATCCTGGTTCTTTTATCTCCTTGCAAGAAACCCAACCGTAGAAGATAAGATTCTAGAAGAGATGCAAACGCATTTGGAGGTCAATGAACGTAAAAGATGGAGCGCGACAGAGTTAGACAAAATGGTTTACCTTCATGGAGCTTTAAGTGAATCCTTAAGGTTATATCCCCCTGTCCCTTTCAACAACGAATCTCCGTTATGACCAGAAATCCTTCCAAGCGGCCACCAAGTTGATCAAAACACCAACATTATTCTCTCCTTTTATTCTATGGGAAGGATGAAGACAATATGGGGAGAGGATTGCATGGAGTTTAAACCTGAAAGGTGGAGTTCTAAGGGTGGAGAAATAAAAAAATGAACCACCATACAAATTCCCGATATTTAATGCTGGACCAAGAACTTGTTTAGGTAAGAATATGGCTTTATCTCAGCTGAAGATAGTTGCAACCACGATCATTTACCATTACCATATTCAGCTGGTGGAAGGTCACCCTGTGTTTCCCGCAGACTCAATTGTACTTCATATAAAGCATGGTGTCAAGGTCAGATTGAATAGAAGAAGTGTGTTAAACTAGAACTGAGCCAAATATCTAATGGCAATAATTGTGTTGGGTGCTATTTGCTATTATAATAGTATTAAATAGTATTATTAAATAATATTATTATTATTATTATTATATTATTATTATTATTATTATTATTATTATTATTATATATTTTATTATTATTATTATTATTATTATTATTTTATTATTATTATTATTATATTATTATTATTATTATTATTATTATTATATACTAGGTTTGATGTGAAAAAGGTTTGAAGTGAGAATGGTGATCATTTAATTTGTGATAACCACCCTCCTTTTTAATCAATCTCATGTGGCTTATCACACACACATCCGGTTTCAACTGCATTCAATCGGAGTTCGTATGAACATATTATCATAAAAAAGATCTGATCGGTACAGTTTAGGTACATTCTGGTTTATATTGATTATAATAAAAAGGCATTAATAATAATACAAAACTAGAATTTTGACCCATGACGCACGTTGTTGCTGCAACGTCGCGTTTATGAACATCATTACACGCATAACGATGGTGACATTAACGTGTAGTGCGTGCACCTGACATTACTTGTTTTTTACTTTGTTACACACGTTACGTTCATGACATCAACATCATTAGAACATAGATAAAAAAAATTATGTCTCGGACATTGTGTTTTAAAGTCATCAAAATAATCTAAACAGTGGTGTGAAGTCATAAAACTAATGTTGACACTAACGGGGTTAGGAATCATAAAAATGTATAATAATCTGTCGCACGTTATGGTGTAAAGTCGCATAAGTAATATAAGTATTAATGTGGTTAGGCATAGATAAAAAAATAAGTATAATAAGGTGTAGCATGTTATGGTGTAAAATCGAGTAATTTATATAAGACCCTTACTTACTAATTATATATATATATATATATATATATATATATATATATATTCCCTTTTTATTTTGATAGTTTAAGGGTATAAGTGTAATTTAATTAATAAAATATAATTATGGAATGAATATATGTAACCGATTTTTTGCAGTTATTGTAGGGATTTTCGAGTTTGAAGGCATACATCTTATAAAGAACAGAAACAACACCTTAACTCATAAAAAACACCACAACATGTATATTGAAGGCACACATCTTATAAAAAACACCCTAACATTAAATATAACAAAGTAACACCCTAATAAATCAAGGACCTTTGTCCTCGTATTAAATATAGCAGCAATAACACCTAACTAATAAAAACACCACAACATGTATATTAAAAGGCATACATCTTACGAAGAACAAAAATAATATAACAGAAATAACACACTGTAATTAAAACATCATTGTATGAACATAGGAAAAACACCATGGACTAAAACATCCAAGCGAGACGTAACTTTTTTCTCTACATAAGTATATCAATATGGTACTCATATTAAAGATAAAAAAACACTGGTTGTTATGATGTAATTTTTTTTTAAAAAAGAGTTACGTATAAAAAGTTATTGACGTTTAAAAAGAAGGGGGGGGGGGACTTGCATGTGCATTAATGTTAGTTTTTTAATTTAAAAATGTTAAATTTACCTTTAGACCCTTAATATAGAAAATTATTATTATTGTCAACACTTTTTACAAGATTGTCATCAATATCTCAACTATTAGATTAAATATCTAATGGTTTAGATTCTTTCTTATCATTTTCACACTTTTATACTTTCTTACAATAACTTTATACCTATATATATATATATATATATATATGTATATATAATTAGTGGAGAGTTTAAATGAGAAGAAAAATTTTGTAAGAATAAAAAGAATAACTTTTAAACCAATAGAAATTCTCCATTTACTTCATTTAATGTGTGTATTTAATAATATAAAAATGACATATAGGTAAATCTATAATTGTTATTAATTAACTAATTAATTAAACTTGTAACTAATTTTTTCATATACTCTTTCAAGATAAAATAATTTATGGTGTAGGACAATTTTCGACATGTGTAGAATAAATTTTAGTATGTGTAAGATAAATTTTAAATGTGTAGGTAAATTTACATGTGTGTAGGTAAATTCCGGTAAATGTAAGACATATGTAGGATAAATTTTGAAATGTGTAGAATAAAATGTTTTTACTTTATTAATAAGAGACACATAATTAATGAGAAAAGTTATAAACTATTTAATGTTTTACCATTATGTCCTTTCTTCTTTTTCTTCTCACATTAAATTTATGCTCAAATGAACCTTCCCCTATATAATTATGCATTTAATTAAAGAAATGCATTATTAACCTACATTCAAAATACCTATATTTTTTTATATTAAGATTTGATAGCAAACTTTAAGACAATTTAACTGTCGTTTATACATCAAATGAACACAGCAAAACGGAAGCTTGAAATTTAAATATGTTCGGTTCTTCGTCTCAACTTGATCTTCATCCATGGATGCTTATGTTCTCTTTTTTCTAAAAGATTACAACTTGTTAATAATTTTATCGAAGTACTTGGGGCGGGTATACCCGATACCTGACAGGTTCAATACATGATGGGTATGAAACCGGGTATGAGTACGGAAAAAAAATATTTGGGTATGAGACAGGTATAAGATTAGGTGATACCCAACCCGATTACCTGAAACATATACTCGAAAACTTTTAACTTTTGTTATATATTTCCTTAACTGATGTTTTATAATTTTTCATTCTAATAGGTTCACAATTAAAAAAAATAAAATTTTCTTTTGTAATATGTAGTAGGTTTAGCGCCCGTGTGATACACGGGTTAAATAATGTAAACAATACAATTGAAAAGTCTCTAAATATATTTTTTTATGTAAATACAAACCAAAGACAGACACATTTAGAAACCAAATCGACATAATGAGTTAATACAAAGACGGACACATTTACACATTTTATTAAATACGGAAAAAGTTAAGTATATATTACAATTCACAACGTTAAGTAGGCACATAATATAGGCAAATTTCTATTGGAATCTAATCTAATATTTACTTCTGTCATCTCCAAGACCACAACTACATACTGTTTCCCAGATTTAGTGATCTTCACTTGTTTCGAGTAGACTTCATGAACAACCAATTTTATGTTCCAAACTTTTAAAAACATTGTTTTTGACAAATGCCTACGAAAATAACTGAAACAAATAAAAAAGAGCATGAGTAAATAAATAACACATTTGATCCTAAAATTCAAACTAACAATGTATAGTAAGTAATATTGACATGATAATATGTATTTTTTTTATTATGATAGTTTGTTGTAAAGAAAGTCTATAACATATGTTTTAAAGTAAATATAAAATATATTGGTTGTTAGAAGCATATATATATATATATATATATATATATATATATATATATATATAGGCGAGGTTCGTTTGATAAGAAATTTAAATTGAGAAAAAAAATAAAGGGTAAAATTGTTAAACATAAAATAGTTTTTCTCTCATCTCAATATTATTATGATTGACTAATTTAGTCATAAATATTATCATCCTTCACAATAAAATTTTTCAATACACATATCAAAATTTATCCTACACATTCTCAAATTTACCTTACGCATATTTAAATTTATCATACACAGCTTATAATTTATTTTACACACCTCGTAATTTATCCTATACTTTAAGTTATTATTTTCTTTTATGAAAAAATATATTTTTTTAAAATAAGCTATAATTTAATGCAATTAGCTATTAAAAGGGAAGACTATCAATTAATAATCTATCTAAGTTTACCAATATACCCTTATGCTAATATTAAATAGAAAAATTAATCAAGTAAAATGAAGTATTCTTATTGTATAAAATTTCTTCTTTTTTTCTGCTTACAACAAATTTCGTCTTATTATATATATATAATATATATGGTGAGGTTCTAGAGTGAACACTAGTTTATTTGTGAACTGAGTAAACAAATCCTGATTATTGATTTATATAATCAAATTGTAAAATACACTAGTGTGCTTTCATTATCAAACACTGATCAAATCTTGGCTATTGATTTTCACTTGTGTATCGATAATCAAGGGGTAGGATTAGTTTACACAGTTCACCATAAAGGGGATGTTCACAAATGAACCTAACCCTATATATATATATATATATATATATATATATGACCTAACTCAAAAATCAAACCCATGCCCTTATGTCAACGATAGCCAAACTCACCATGGTCTTCACATTTGTTGTGACAAACGGCAAAATGTTAGGTAATTCCATACAAATAAACTAGTGTTTAACTATATAATTATGTGCATTAGACTTAATTATGTTATGATTGAGTTTCATAAGTCTAGCAATCCCTAGGAAATGTATTACATTTGCATATCACATGATCCAATTCGCTGCGTCGCGATGCGATAAAAACTATTACAAGACCGTTGGTAGATTATCCGATTACACTATTTATGTCAGGAGAATGCCGGTATTCCCTGAAACGACAAATATAGGAGCATAAATCACGTCCAACCTCAAACATATATAAAACCACACTAGTGGAAACAAGTTTTCAAGATATAACTTTCTAGAAAAATACGCAAGTAATAAATTCTCCGATCCGAGCCATGATCTTGCAATTTTCGATAAGCCGACAACAATTTCATAATTGTTGAGAACATAATGATCAATGGATGATGTTAAATGATATTCAAAGCATCATTTGCACCCTAAAGTTAACTAAACATAAATCATCCATAATAGCTTCATAATTGATCGTTAAGCGAATCACAAGCGAAATTATTGTCCATTTAGTATCTAACAACCATCCAAATACAAAGTAGTGAACTAGTTAGACATTGTTTAAACATCTTAACACTAATTTAAGTTACTAAACCTCTAAATATCCTAAATTAATAATAACAACATAAATATCTATACATGAGAAATCGACACATGTGGAAATTGAATAAACAAAATGGAAACAACACCAAGACGACCCCTTCATGTTGACGGTTTGCGAGGCCCCCACATGCCCGTTTTGGAGGCCCCCACATGCCCCCATTGTGATAATGTTTTTTGGATAAGATTGTATGGTGTAGAGATTTCAAAGTTGACTTTGAATTGTTGATATTATTAGCAAATGAAAGATAAAACATACCATATCTTCTCAATAACTTACACCATAAAAAACACACACAAAACCTTTCCTCTCTTCTCGTATCTCATAGCCACTCTATCTCTACTCTTCTCTCTTCATTTTTCAACTTTAAACTCATAATCCAAGGGTTTACAAGTTGTCCATAAGAAGATCTAAGGTGGTATAAGCTTGGAGATCAACAAGGAGTCGTTCTTGCACTTCTATTCTTTGACTTCTTGACTTGATCTTCTAGTCTTCAGTCTTAACTTTCGTTGACTTGATTGTTAATTGTTGACCAACACTTTGAAAATCCACCACTTGTATTTCTAGTTCTCTATTCTTGAAGGCAAAAGTTTTGTTCTAGTAGTTTGGGTTGTTGTGTTGGGAAACCTTTAATGGAGGAAACATTTCGACCAAAGATTATACTTCAACTTATTTTATCAGACAAAGAAGATGGTTCCCATGGGTTTTGACTTTCATTAGCAGCAGATCTTATATAACCCAACAAAATTTATTATTATTACTGACCCTCTCTGCATGTATCTACATAGGTTAATCATCACTTCCATCGCGGCTCGTGGGAAGAGCCATAAGTGGTGTAGGAACAAGAGGTTGTGCGCTCTTGCTTAAAGTTTGGCATAATACTTCATCTCCGCACATCATCGGCAAAAGCGGGGTCAATTGTTTGGCGGCGCGTACGTCACCATCATTGCACATTCCATGGGACTTTTACCGGATGGTGACTCTTATTTACGGTCGTCGATAGAGCCGACGAGGTTGGGTTTGAGCACGATGTGGGGAATAAAACTTCTTAAGAAGTTCCTCGTCCTCGATGAGCAGTTCTGCACTAGGGACCACCACCTCTACATGCCATTTTTATTGTCGTCGAACTTCCACACTGTAACATCCGTCAAAAACGGATTTACCAAACCCGCTCCGTTTATCAACCGAACAGTCAGTTAAAATTTTCGTTGCGAATTAAATGCCCAAAATAATTTTAAACGATACGTAATCAATTATTATGCGGGGATATATAATTAGTTTTTGAAAAACTGTCAAAAATAACAAAATAAAAATGTTTTACTCATGCCGGGTTTCGAACTCGGGTCTGTAACCGGCTCAACAACAACTTATCACTCAGCCAATCAACCGCTCCGCCGCTTTGATTTTATGTTAATAACAAGAAACAATTAATTCAAATATTCAAGTTCGGAAGTCAAATTCGTCAATTTGCGCCCAATTAGCAGTCGTCGGAAATCCCGACGACTTCGCCGTTATTATACGTTTCCGCTCAATTTAACCGAAGACTTAACTCTCACAATGGTTATAACCGACGTCTGAACCCGCGACATCAGCCATAACCGCCAGAGAACGGCTGACTTCGAATTGAGACCAAATTCAGACCCCATACATCTCGATACTACCCTATAAATTCACCCACAACTCGCCAGAAACCTTTCACACTCAAATCGCACCCTTTCTCGGCGAAAACTCACTCGCCGGAAATATTTATTACGTCGCCGGAAAACCGAGTTTTTAATCTCTGAGCTTCACTGAACCCCCTAAACTTATACCGAAGTCACCCACACCCTTTGTAAGCTTTCTGAAGATTCTCTGCTTCAAGACACTCGTCGCCGGAAGAGCTTGCTGTCGCCGGAGTTCTGCCGGAAAACAGAGGAGAACCAGTCGGTACTTTTCACGCCTAAATTCCTTTCTTCTTACTTTTATCTCGTCTGTAATTGATCATTAAACGCTAAAGAAAACTGAATCACACTTCGAATCAGTCAGTCGTCACTTCCGGTGAAAACCAGTGAGGAAGACGAAGTTTCGGTAATAGTTAAGTATAATTAAAATCCAGTTATTTACCGGGTTAGACACACAGTCCAGCGGTGGACTGTGTGCACTTTGAAGCTAAGGTCTCGAGTTCGAGTATTGTCCCTCACACGCTGCCTTAATAAAAATTCCTTTTTCCGCAAAACTGAACCGGATTGATTTAAATATATGTTAAGTATATTGATAACCGAGTTTATAACCAAGTGAGACACACAGTCCAGCGGTGGACTGTGTGTCCGCTAACCCACAGGTCCCAGGTTCGAGACCTGTGGAGCGCACCGGTTCTCGGGATTTAATTCATTTTTAAAATAAAGGATTTCTGTTTAAAATCTAATTAATATATATATATATATATATATATAATTAAAATCGGATATATGACGGGTTAGACACGTAGCTCAGTTGGTAGAGCTGCGTGCACGCGTACGAGAGGTCTCGGGTTCGAGCCTCACCCAGCGCACAACAAAACGCCTTCGAACCGGTCAACAGGCAGTCAAAGTCAACGGTCAAAGTCAACTGTAGCAAAAATCAAATATTTTTTTTATTATTTTTATTTAATTATTTTAATTAAAAATCAATTAAAAATACTTAAAAATAACATTTTTAAGGTTAGAAAATAGCCTCAAACTCACAAAAATACACCCAACAATCCTACTAAAATAGATTAATAAAATCCGTTACTTACCGAACTAAAATGCTATTTATCTAGGTTAATTTCACTCGTGGTTAAAACCACTTCGCGTGCACTCAACATCATCAACCGAACGCACCCAATGTGAGTGAATTCTTACAAACTCCCCTTTTTATTCATGTTTTGGGGTGTATCATGTGTCGCTTAAACTAATTCTCTTATGCAAACTCGTGCTATACCATTATATGATTTAAACTAGAATGTAACTATTGTTGTTTGTGATATATTACATATTGTCAAAGTTGTATGCAAATTATTTAGGCCCATCAGTTCCTCGTGGGAGACGAGTTGAACAACGCGTGCCTTAAAACTCATTCATTAGGCCCATCAGTTCGTAAGAACAACGCGTGCCTCAAAACTCATGCATTAGGCCCATCAATTCGTAAGAACAACGCGTGCCTCAAAACTCATTCATTAGGCCCATCAGTTCGTAAGAACAACGCGTGCCTCAAAACTCATTCATTAGGCCCATCAGTTCGTGGAACAACGCGTGCCTCAAAACTCATTCATTAGGCCCATCAGTTCCTCGTGGGAGACGAGTCGAACAACGCGTGCCTCAAAACAATCATTTGGTGTATGTGTGTTCAATATTCAATATTATGTGTTGTGTGAATAAATTTACATCTACATTTACTCATATGTGGTATGCACATTATTTATAATCAATTGGATAAACTTGTTCAAATGTTTTTCCATAGGATTCACTCGCCAACATTATGTTGATCCAAAAACCTTTTTACACATGATACAGGTGAACAGGTTGAAGCAAGGAAAACATAGGATATGCCTTAGAAGAGAACCAAGAAGCTTAGACTGATAGTTAGAACATGTTGTATCATTTATTGTAGATTTCCATTAAATTGTATTAATGAATATGAAACGTATAATAAATGTCATGAGCTTTGATGATAACCCAATCATGCCCCGGTCACCTTTTCCGCTGCGGCTCGGGGTGTGACACACACCCGCCTCATGTATCCTGCCCACCTCGGTTTCCACGTCACGTTGTGCCACGGTTGGCTTGAGAGAGGCAAAGTATCAGGATTTATGAGCGCGGGTCGACGCGCTTACTGATATGATGCAGTTGGTTATTGAGGAGTTGCAGTTTCAGCAAGATCGTGAAAGTTTACCTAAGCGACCGCTCCCATCGACATAGCATCAACATCCATAGGTAGATCGGGATCCGCAGCCATAGACTAGCCGGTTGTTCTTGTTTTTGTATTTCGTATTCGGTTGTAGTTTATCTTTTGTTATGTATGTACAAACTTATGTCATATATATCATATTCAACTGTATTTCAATTGTTTAGTTAAGTGATGTTTGTTTGTAGGGATATTGGCCTATAATAATTCCTAGCAGATGTCATTGGTCATTGGAGTCCCACTTTCTTTTATCCCCACTGGCACTCCCATCTTTCAACTATTTTTCCTCCACTAGTCCTCAGTTAAAAAAACTTAACGGGGTTAAGTTTTTTTTTGCCTAATTACAAACTAATGTTTTAGAGATTTTGATCAGAATGAGGATACGAGTCAATTGATGTAAAACTTATCTCGAGATGGTGCTCCAAACGACTTGATTTTTGTTAATTGGAAATTTATACACTCGAATTGAAGCACCACTTTCGTCGTTTGGAGCATTGTTTCGAGATACGTTTTACATCAGTCGACTCTTATCCTCATTCTGATCAAAATCCCTAAAACGTCTGTTTGTAATTCGGGCAAAAAACTTAAGGACCGGGGAAGAAAAATAGTTGAAAGGTGGGACTGCCAGTGGGGATAAAAGAAAGTGGGACTCCAATGGCCAATGACGTCTACTAGGAATTATTAGAGGTAAATATCGAAAGTTGCTTAAAATGGTAAATATCGAAAGTTGTTCAACCAGTATTAAAAATTGTTGAAAAGGTAAACAAGTTGCTAAAATGGTAAACATTGAAATCGTTAATATTGAAACAATAATATTGAAACTGTATAATGTAGAAACGATAATATTGAAGGTCGTTCAAACGGGAATATTAAAAGTTGTTGAAACGATAATATTAAAATGGTGTAATGTTAAAACGAAAATATTGAAATGGTTAATATTGAAACGATAATACTGAAATGAAAAAGATCGAAATAGTATAATATTGAAACGGTATAATCGATGTATCATTATGTATTGAAAGTTTGAACGGGGCCGTATCTTATATAAAAAAACATATTGTTGCGTATAGGCCTCGTATAGACGTATACGCAACGTATAGGTATCAAGAAAATACCAAATTCACACTCCAAGAATTCAGTTGCCTCTTATAGGCCTATACGTTGTATATATGTCAGAAACTGAGTTTGATGTAAATCCTATACGCCTTGTATAGGCATATACGAGGTAAAAGTGTGCAAATAGTTGGCTTCGGTATGTGGATAGTTTTTCCCTTGATTAACAATAAGAACTCAAAACCTAAAGCGAAGTTCAAGTGCCCAACTTATTTAATTCTAATAGCTTCATAATTTTAACTTTAAGATTACCTGAAGCATATATACCAATTTACCCAAATCGTACCCAAAAACATTTTCTTTTTCATTTTATATTTCATTTCCATCAGGTAATAGAGTAATCTACTAAGAGCACCCATAATAGAAAGCCCCAAAACCAGCTCCACGACATCCTTATTCGAGTTTTGCTCCTCTCACAACCTAAACCAACTTAAAAAAACACCCAAAAAATCAGGCCTCAATATATTTCCTCCTCCTCCCTCTCTCCTTCCCTCTCATATAACCCATTTTAGATGTAGTTTAACAAGAATGTTAATCCTTGCTATCTCCTTCACAACATACCTTATATCTCCCTAGTGTGAATGCTCTACTTCGTTAACAAATCGGATTCAAAATTTTTATATTTTTAATTTCCTTGGCTAATAAAGGTACATAAAATATAGATTAAGAAATGTACTTTGAATCCCAATGAGTATTTTTTAATAGCTAATATGTATTAAGTATAGTAGATACAGGCATACCTAATATCCGACAAGTATAGGACCAGGTATGGGACACAGTTTCACAATAATAGCTAACATGTATTAAGTATAGTAGATACAGACATATCTGATATCCGATAGGTATAGGACCGAGCATGGGACAAATTTTTTACAATAGTTTTCGAGACTATCACATGGTCATCCCTACTTGTACGAAGAAAGTGTGTTGTTAATTTAAGAAAAGGTTGTAAGATGAGAACTTGTGGCTTATTTGATGACACCATGCCTTAATTAAATCAAGTTAGTTGGTTGTAGGAAGAAAACATGTGGCTTATGTAAATTAAGGACATACCATAAACTACATCAAAATGTGGTTGTAGGAAGAAAACTTATAACTGAATTAACTGTTTCTAGCATTAGGGGGCGCCTAGGCGGGTTTGAACCCGGGCTGTAGTAATTTATAGTACGGACCTTGCATTACATCAAAAAATATATGGTTCTAGGAAGAAAAGTTGCATCTTATTCAAATGGTGGCCTTGCATTACATCAAAATATGGTTGAAGGAAAAACTTGGGGTTTATTTAAGTGACCGATCATGCATTAACTTTAGTTGAATTTTCTTACCACATTTATTATACTAATTTTATAACCAGTATTGTAATTTCTTCTAAATAAACAATATGAAGGTTTAAATTATCCCAAAAACGTAACTGGTTGTTGAGTTTCCAATAATCTGACCTGTTCGACTTAATCACCAGTTCAAGATTAGAGAGATTTCATTTTCAAGAGGTGGTTGGAAATTGACATGTTTTAATCAGATATTTAGATAACCTGCTCAGATGTGCAGGTTAATAAGTAGCTAGTGGGATTCTCCAACGCTACGCCGGTATTACTTTGGTTCTATATGGTACCGGTATTCAGTATAGAAATCCAAAGAAAAAAAAATCAAGTCATGATATGCGCAATTAACAAATGTATTTCATTGACCGAGAACCATAAAAACAACCAATATCGGTACCGGTAACAATTTTGTTCGGAAGGTATCGGTTCCATTCTGTAAGATGGTGAATACTGATTAATCCATTCATTCATTACCGATTACAATATATAGAGATGGTACGAAACCCTAGATACCTAAAGTGAGCCCGTGGGCTCACACAATATAGTCCAATACTCCCCCGCAGTCTGAGCGGTAGAGAATCGAACGTTCAGACTAAAATAAAAAACATAAACATAACAACAACTAGTCTTGATCTCGAATCTTGACTCGTAGGTCCACAATCCTCTCTTAAAAAAAATCAGCAAGCTGCTTTATTTTGCCAAAATATTAATCCATATTCTTCGTGATCGCGAAGTGTTGCAAAGGGTGCGGTGACCGTGGTTATGCGGCGGCTAAGCACGGTGACAAAACTGTAGGATACTTGAAACTAAGATTAGGATTTCTTGACTTGAGTTTGATTCACGATGTCCCCCTAAGTTGGTTCATGTCCCCGGAATTGTCAACATGATTGCTATCCCAACCAAACAGAAGAAAGAAAAATAGAAGGGAAAAAATTGACACCCAACGACCGAGGTGGCGGTGTGTCAAATCGAAGGCCGGAGACCGCAGTCAGGCGGCGTTCTCCATTGGCCGCGGATCGTGATCCGGCGAACACAAAAAAGAAAAGAAACAAATAAACACCCGGTGACCGTGGTCGTGCGGTGGTGTTTCAAACCATAGGCCGATGACCGTAGTCAGGTGGTGATCTCTGGTGGCAGCAGACCATGGTCCGGCAATGACAAAAGAAAGGAAAGGAACTAGGAGATGAGATAGCAGATCTGGAACGAGAGACATAACCCTGCGAGAAATCCTCATCGTAATGAAAGAGTGGGAGGGTTTGCGGGAACTAACTGAAACAAAACCAAACAAATTCGGCGAAACGAAAATCCAATCGGATAGGAAGGTGCAACCTGAGTTTCAGAGCAAACAAAAAAAAACCTTTGGCAACGGCAGCTCTACTCGCTAACAATCAATTTCGCTTTGTGTGTAAGTCTTTGTTCGACGATCATGACTGCAACTACGGCAACGATGACACAGAATGTTTGAAAGTTGCATTTTCAAACAAATATTTTAGATATATATTAATCATTGATAATGATACTATCAATGATTCAGTCGGCCATTTTCAAATATGATTATTAAATATATTTGAGAACTACTTTCCAAACAATATTAATTATCTACGAAGATGAACAAGTTGCAGCAAGATACGTTGAACGGGGAAACGAGAATACCGGAAGAAAAGTGATCTGGCTAATGAAAGGGTTAGATTGGAAGGTGAGACCGCTAAAATCTGGAACCCAAATTGATATACTTTATTTCAAATGGGAAATAAGAAAAATAAACGGGAAACGAAAACAAAAGGGCGGTTAGACAGGTGGCGGCGGCAATGGCAACACACCGCCCTGTCTAGGGTTTTTCTCAACTGGTGACAACTAGGGTTCGATTATTTGTGTGTGGCATGGCGGAAATGGTATAGAGCGCGGACTCTGATACCATGTAAGATGGTGAATACTTATTGATCCATTCATTCCTTAACGATTACAATATATAGAGATTGTATGAATCCCCTAGATACCTAAAGTGAGCCCGTGGGCTCACACAATATAGTCCAATACATTCGTCACGGCACCGGAACTTGGTATATGTGTTAGAAGTGTATATTTTTCTAGTATGACGCATGGAAAAATGTTGATCAATTCGTATACAAATGCTTGTCTCAGAAACAAGAGGAGTACACTAACATGAACCATAATCAGGGGCGGACCTACCTTATTGGTAGGGGTAGCCTCCGCTACCCCTTGGCGCTCCGGCGGTAGTGTAAATTTTGGAAAAATTTGACGTTTTTCGATTCCGTTACCCCATTCTTTTAAAACGTTATCCCTATAAAAGTTTTCTAGATCCGCCACTGACCATAATGCAGAGAACTTGTTATTTTTAACAGCTATCCTGAGGGAGCTTACATCTCAGAGTGGCACTTCTTTGGAGCCAACAAAATTTCTAAGAGACACCTTAGTTAATTTGATGGCTGCAGGAAAAGATACTGTCAGCAGCGCTCTATCCTGGTTCTTTTATCTTCTTGCTAGGAACCCAACCGTAGAAGATAAGATTCTAGAAGAGATTCAACCACATTTTAAGGTCAATGCAGGTAAAAGATGGAAGACTAAAGAGTTTGACAAAATGGTTTATCTTCATGGAGCTTCCGATCCCTTTTAACCACAAATTTCCAGTACAACCAGAAATCCTTCCAAGTGGCCACCAAATTAATCAAAATACCAACATTATTCTCTCTTTCTATTCTATGGGAAGAATGAACTCAACATGGGGGAGGATTGCATGGAGGTTAAGCCCGAAAGGTGGATTTCTAATGGCGGGGGAATAAAAAAAGAGCCATCATACAAGTTCTCTGCGTTTAATGCTGGACCAAGAGCTTGTATAGGTAAGAATATAGCTTTCACTCAATCATTTACCGTTACCACATTCAGCTGGTGGAAGGTCACCCTGTGCTTCCTGCAGATTCTGTTGTACTTGACATGAAGCACGGTCTCAAGGTCAGGCCGAATAAAAGAAGTCAACTCAACTAAAATTTGTGTTTAACAACCACAAAAATAAGTTTATTGTTTGCTATTTTGGCTTCAGTGACTCCGTTGTAGGCAGTAACTCAAACTAAGAAATAAAACAAAGGGCACGTTCATGGTCAGTCTCGGAGCCGTTTAATTTTGAATAATATATCAGTTAGTCAAGATGTTGACCGGATAAGTAGCCTGTTCTCTCACTTCCAGTGAGTTGCTTCTTAACCTTCGTTTCTTGTTCTCTCACTCCATTAGTCGATTTCTGAGGAACCCTCAGAGACAGATTAGTCGATTTCTGTTTGGTGACAGTGTCTGTTTCTCAAGCCTCGTATGAGTATTTAGTGAATTGATTATCTATTGTAATATTGTGTATTCTATTCGGTCTATTTAACTATTTGTGTAAATTGCTTTTGTGACTTGATTTGTGACTTTGTGTGAATGGTTTTAACACGAGGCACAAACGACCACTCGCCAGCCGATGCATCCAAAAGCAAGACCAAGTTAGAACCCAAACTAAACTACACGTTTTTGTACTTATTTGATCCAGGATTGAACAGCTACACCTTCCAGATTTTGAATTAAAGATCAATTTTATGATTAACTGATTACTTATGTATCATGTTTCGGTGAGACTTGAGAGTGTGAGATTTTGATGATTCTTTTTATCAGTATTTACTGATTATTTTTATATTATGAAATTATTTTTTGTATGATGAAACTATAAATCCTTTTAGTTTTCTAGTAGGATCCCATTTAGCGATCTTTGTCACATGTAATTTGGATGTATTTAGTGTTTTTTTGGTTACAAATACATAACCCTTTATATATATATATATATATTATATATATGGGGTTCAGCTACAAAGTCTATTTTTCCTACAAAGTCATAAAACACCACAGTTTCAGTAATTAAACATACTCAAAACCCACAAATAACAGAATGAAGATCAGTAAAACACAATATCCAAACCCTAGCAGTCTATAAAAACATCAAACATACCACCGTAGAACTATGAATATAAAACACAACATGATAATCAACATAAAACACATTAATGTTAGTCATTCGATAATCAAAGTCTTTGTATCCAATACACAACATAAAACACACAAATATGACGTTTTAGTAATCTTCACTTTTTTATTGTGTGTTTTGAATGTATTTTATTACTGATATTATGATGTTTTATGACTTTTTAAACTTTGTAAGAGAAATAGACTTTGTAGCCAACTCCTACACACACACACACACACACAATATATATATATGGTAGGGATCCTAAGAGAAATCACTCTATTTGCGAAACTTGACAAGCATTCTGAACTACACATTTCTCTAAGCTTTTTGTAATATACACATATATATAGTTTAAAATTGACTATATACATATGTGTATATTATGAAAGTTTTGGGAAAATGTGTGTTCCTGAATTCTTCTCAAGTTTATCAATTAGCCTAGTGCTTTTATATATATATATATATATATGTGTGTGTGTGTGTGTGTGTGAAAGATAAAACGAAAACTCACTTGAGTTGAGAAAACTCAAGAAAACCCTATGTAACATTTTTACTTTTTCTAAAAAAATAAGGGAATGTAACATTAATGTACTTGAACATTTCTATAAAAGATGTAAAAAGCGCCTACTTGTTTTTCTAAATGTTCAAAATTTTCATGTTACATATTTTTGAGCATATATATTATGTAACATGAAATTTTTAACATTTTAAAAAAAATAAAATACTCGGTTTTTTTTTGTGTTTCTTTTATAGAAATGTTCGTTATATATATATATAATATATGTATATATATATTATTTATCATTTCCTATTTTTAGGAAAAATAAAAATGTTACATGGGGTTTTTATAAAGGTTTTTTGAGTTTTCTCAACTCAAGTGGGTTTTCGTTTTATCATTTCTATATATATATACACACTAGTCGTTTACCTGCGCGATGTGGCAGAGTGGCGATTTAAATAGGATACTCGTTTACCGTTAGTTTATCAGTCGTCTCGTGATATATTGTAATTAGTATAATCTCTGATGTTAGACAAACACTATTAATAACATCAGATGTTAGACAAACACTGATGATGTTGCTAACCTCTGATGGAGTTATAACATCAGATGCTAGCCAAACACTGATGATGCTACAAACCTCTAATGGAGTAATAACATCAGATGTTAGGCAAACACTGTTGGTGGTAGACAACCACTGCTAGACAACCACTGCTGAGTATAACATCAGTGGTTAATGAGTCTATGGTTGAATCAGTGGTTTTGCTATACAACTACTGTTGGTGTGTTAGCAGTGGTTTGTCATCAGTGGTTTCTGATCAGTGGTAGTTTGTGATCAAATGTTTATATTTCACGGTGTTTTTATAACATTTTATATACCTCCGATGTTGTTGGTCGGTTGTACACCCTTTGGTCAAGTTCAACTGAAGTATTCAAAGTAACTCTATAGTTGTCCAGAGGTCCTAGTTCCGCAAGTCTTCGAAATGTATCGACATATGGGTTTGTAGAAAGAACGCGTGTCAAAATCTGAGTAATACGTCGATCAAGATTTGGCCATTGGAGTCTGAGATCTAACTCAGCATCTGGATCATAAAAATATAACTACAGGTACGTAGGGGTTCTATCCCTCGGAACTAATTGGTTGATTTTGTGATATATTCCTCTATGTGCACGAAAAGTATATACATCGTCTCTCATATTGCTCAATGTATCATCCAATGTCACTCCTATTGAGGCAAAAGAAAAATTGGTGTTATAAGCACGAATGTTTTGCCTAAAAATATTTCCAATTTCATCTTGCGATGTGAAAAGCCGGTGAAATTTCTCTGGAATTTCTAAATTTGCTTACACAGTTTTCCCACCCATACAACAAAAGGTATCAAATTCAAATTGAAAACATTTTGCTTCACAATCAGGACATGCACCCTGTTCTTTTAAAACACAATGCTATCTAGGTACACGATTGTAAACAAAGTTATATGGATCATCTTCTATGTTCTCATCTTGGAAGGAAGGTTGATCAACTACTTCACAAAATTGAGATAAAAGTGTACGCGGTTGAATTTGAATACCTAAAAAAACCATTATCTTAAGTAATGAAGGTTGTTAAAGATGTCAAGTTCGACAAAGAAATCATTATTAAATAAATTGAAACCTCGTGATGTTCTAGGCACGACTTCATCAATTACAGAGGGGAATGTGCTTGATGCGTTCTTCATTTGTCATTTGGGTAAATTAAGTTATATTAGTTTCTAAACTTCTTAAAGGTGTCCTTTCTGTTGATCTGTTACTCATTAAAGATATTGATGAAGAACTTCGGGAGACCTCACCACTCCCAAATTTCGAGACTTTGTTATTTTCTTTGCGTGCAGTATAGTATCTTTTGTTATACTCTTTTCATTTTTCGGCTCTAGTAGATGCACTCGAGCTTGAAGCATGATTTGCTTTGGTTTTCCATTATTCATTGTAAATTGATAAAGTGTCAAATACCTTGCAAATTAAATAAAAGATAGTCATAATAGATGATGAAATTAAGTCAAACTACTGATGAGCCAACTTCTGAAAGAATCCTTGCCAAACCTCTGATAGAGTAATAACATCAGATGTTAGACAAACACTGATGATGTTACTAACCTCTAATGGAGTAATAACATCAGATGTTAGGCAAACACTGTTGGTGGTAGCCAACCACTGCTGGACAAACACTGCTGAGTATAACATCAGTGGTTAGTGAGTCTGTGGTTGAATCAGTGGTTTTGCTATACAACTACTGTTGTGTGTTAGCAGTGGTTTATGTTCAGTATTTTACATCAGTTGTTTCTTATCAGTGGATGTGACTGACGTGTTGCAGATTTAACAAATGAAGCTGAACAAACAGTAACTTAATGATGAGACGTGCCATCTATATTACTGAAATTTATTATAGAAAATTTGCGTTCAAAGTACGCGCCAAAAACATCTTATATAAACAACCTCAGGCCCTTCCATTGGTTACACCAAAAGAAAACGCCATAATTTACTAAATACCATATGGCAAACCTCGTTTCTTGGAGATTCAGTTTTGTTCTCGATAAAGTTTCACTATATGAGGTGGACAACATTCTTAGGTCATTATTAAATGAGTATAACAATGTTTTCCATCTCATTCAACAAAATTTTATTGAGATAAACCTCACCTTGTTCAAATTAAAACGGAAAAAAGTTCAAAATAACAGATGGCAAACTTGTAAGCTGTGTGTTCTAACATGCTCAAAGATGGCAAACGTCGTTTCTTGGAGATTCAATATTGTTCTCCATGAAGTTTTGCTGAATGGATTCTTAGGTGAGGGGGATAACTCAATAAGCTTTTGCTGAATGAGATGGACAAATCTTCAAGAAAAAGAGACTGATGACAGTGATATGTCATTTCGTGTGCTTTGTTCTTGAGGAAGGTTTGGATGAAAAGAAGAGACCTATGCCAGTGTAAATGCTATTTTGGACTCCATTATTAAATGTTTAAGAGTTGGATGAGCATAAAGAAGATGGCCAAATATCATCCAAGCGAAAAACCCACTCACAATCACACCCCAATAATAGCATCCACAAAAACGGCATCGATCTATGTCTCCAACATCCATAAAACCACTTCAACAGTCAACAACAAAGGATCACACCAAAAAACAAAACACCATATTTTGTTGAATGATCAGCTTCACCTAGAGCAGGGTCTTTCAGTTGTGTAGGGAACCGGCACCTATCTAAGGAATTCAAAGGTTCAGAGGATACAAAAACTTCAAGAAGAAAAGACTAACTGCAGTGAAGATTTGGATGAGAAATTGGATTAGCATTTTTATTTTTTTTTCTTTTCTATATTTTTTTTGGTGTCATTTTATGTGGTTTGTTATCTAATTTTCAGCTAATAAAATATATTATTTCTCTAATTACTTATAAAATGCCAAAATGCCACAAACACCAAACACCAAAAATATAATAAAATTCCTTTAATCACGTATTATTATTAACTCCAAATAATTACTGAAATGTATAAAACAAGGTGCAAGAGATAAGGGTGCCTTACAAAAGTTTAATTTTGCCATCTTTATCTATAAAAGCCATTAAAATACAAAACGTCAAACTTAAAAAGATGGGATGTGTTACAGCCTTAATAGCTAAAGTTGAACAAACAGTAACTGAAACGACGGAAATTTTATTACTAACATTTATTATATTAAAAACCACACTGGCAACAGAATGTTTTTATATTTTCAAAACCCCATAATTACATGTCACATTATAGGTCTGCATCCTACATCATATGACAAGAGATACAAAAAGTACACATCAAAAAAATTACTATTGTTTTTAGCGTCAAAAACATATATCTAGCTCGCGCCAAAAAAAAGGTCTATATAAGTAGAACAGGTAAACAAACTTAACACTACACAAATTGATAATGAGATTCATGGTGAAGAA
Organism: Scalesia atractyloides; assembly: GCA_947069175.1. Classification (NCBI taxonomy): domain Eukaryota; kingdom Viridiplantae; phylum Streptophyta; class Magnoliopsida; order Asterales; family Asteraceae; genus Scalesia; species Scalesia atractyloides. The sequence continues at coordinate 12,876,840 of CAMTDV010000012.1, read as the reverse complement.
GTGAGTGACTAGGGTTTTGAGAAGAAAGAGAGTAATGGAGAAATTTAGAGAGATTTTTGTTTTTGAAATTGAAGCGGCAAGTGGAAAATCTGTTTGGATGAAACATGGTATAAAGGTCTAATTGCTATCATCTGTGCACGTGTAAACTCTGTGGATATGGATGGTAGTTGTTTGGAAACCTCTGCTGGAGACTAGCATGGTTGTGAACAGTGGAATGATCAGAGGAGATTTTACACTATCAGCGGATAAATTATCAGTGGATTGGGAAAACAGTAGTTTCACCGACAGTGGAAGTAGGAACAGATGATACACTTTCAGCAACGGATAGATTTTCATGGAGTAATAACATCAGATGTTAGGCAAACACTATTGGTGGTAGAAAACCACTGCTGGACAACCATGCTGAGTATAACATCATTGGTTAGTGAGGCTGTAGTTGAATCAGTGGTTTTGCTATACAACTACTATTGGTGTGTTAGCAGTGGTTTGTCATCAGTGGTTTGCATTAATGGTTTGTGATCAGTGGATAGGATTACAAGGACTAATACTTATTTTCTTATAAGTTCATGGGGCATTTATGTCAAGTTTGCAATTATGTCAGTGGATAGGATTACAAGGACTAATACTTATTGTCTTAAGTAATGAAGGTTGTTAAACACAGGTGTAAGAAAAGTTGACTAGATTGACAATGGTTCAAATGACAGGTGTAGGAAAAGTTGACTACATTGAGAATGGTTCAAATGAAGTTAGATTCTAACTACAGATTATTATTTGTATATTGTTAGGATTTGATTTTGAAACTGTTTATGAAAGTTCTAAAAATGGTAAATGAAGAAGATAAATCAGATGAACTTGCATCATTGGTTTGCATCAGTGGTTAGTGACTATAACATCATGGTTAGTAAGTCAGTGGTTTGCATCAGTGGGCATTTATGTCAAGTTTGCTTTAATTCATAACAGTTGAGAGATTGTTTTCGCTGTCATGCTTTCATAATTATGATTATTTGCATATGACTCACAATCCACCCTCGGCCAAAGATCACTGATTTGTTCGTTCAGAATGTAAGGAAGATAGCTTAGATTGATGATCAATGAAATTGATCAAATAGAACAGTACAGGCACTGTTCTATTTATACTACAATCTTAACCACTAAGCATTTTATTATGATGTTAGCATGAAAGTGACACTTAACAAAAATAACAAACTAATAACAACTGTTAAGCTAACCACTGAACAATACAAGTACTGATAGAAAACACTGATGATGCATCCTCTGTTGGTCTTCAGCAGAGCTTTGCCTTGACAGAACTTTAGCTTTGATCTTCAACAGAGCTTTGTCTTGCAGACCTTTTACCTTTAGTCTTTAGCAGAGCTTTGCCTTGGCAGACCTTTAACTTTAGTCTTTAGTAGAGCTTTGCCTTGGCAGACCTTCAGCTTTAGACTTCAACAGAGCTTTGTCCTCAACAGAGTTTAGCTATGGCAGACCTTGGAAATTAGTCTTTAGCAAACCTTGACTTGGGTAGATGTTACATTATTGTTTGGATCAAAGGTTGTAGTATATTTTGGCTTTCTATCTCTGTTCTTTTGTAGGGTTCAATTCCAACATATATTTTATATCCAACACATATTTTTACTGAATTTAGTGTAGTTTGACAAATTACATATATAAATTTTCTTTGCCTTGTAAGGTGAAGATGGGTGCTTCTCTCCATAGGGCTTACAAAACACAGGTTATGTGCAACATCCCGCCATATTTAACATACAAAGTTTTTTTATATGTTATATAAGGAGGGTTGCCGCCAATAACCTGTGTTTTGTAAGCCCTAGGAGAGAACCACCTATCTTCCCCCTAAAAAGCAAAGAAAACATATCACGCAATTTAAACTTTCTTTCAATTTCTCTTCATCATAATCAGACGTGCTAGATTCAATTGCTGATCTAATCTGACAAACGATAACGATTAATTTTATTGTATTTCTTTAGATATAGTTTACGAAATCATTTTAGTGGAAGTGCACCTATCGCTTACCGTATAAACTTGTTGCGGTTGTGCTGGCTGCGGCGTTGCGGCTCCACTGGCTGCGGCGTTTCATCTACCTGTAAACAAAGAGGGGTCAAGATTTATGAATGGGTCAAGATTCAGGTTTTATTTTACCGTAAAGTTCATAGTTCTAACTTAAATTAATAAATGGTTTTATTTAGCTTACCTTAATTTGCACCATTCAACTTCTAGGCGAGTGACCTGATCTTCAGATGAGCTATAAAGCATTATATTAAGAACACTTAAATTTTTTCTACAAATTGAAAAAGAAACATGAACAATATAATTACCATATGAGAGAGGAAATGTTGGTACTCACCAACATTTAGATCTTGAATGGATGAAGAAACAGAGATAACGAGATAAAAATGAGAGATCTGAACCTGAGGTGAGATGAAATGAACATGAGAGAGGGTCAGTGAAGATCTCAAATCATTTGGATCTAGAGAGAATGAGATGAAAATGAGAGATCTGAACCTGAGATGAGATGAAAATGAGAGATGGTCAGTGAAGATCTCAAATCGTTTAGATCTTGTGAAATCGCCTTGATGTTCTTAAATCACCAGAGAGAGAAAGGGGCCAGAGGATTTTGAAAATGTGAAGAAAACCCTAGATGTATATCCGTGGCAGGGGTGTATGGGGAATTGAGATGAGTGGGACTTGAAAAATTGAATGCAAAATTTGGCCGCTCAAACATATTGTGCTTAAAGATGTTGTACTTCATGTACTAAAGGAGTTTTAAGGGAAGTGGCAAATTACCTTAAGTTACCCTTTGGATATGCTTATTAATATAGTGTGTGTATATATATAGGATTAGTATCGTGTGAGAAGTAGTAGGCTAATAGAGAAACTTGAGAAGCATTCTGAACCAATCATTTTCTTGAGCAAAAATGCAAAAAAAAAAAATGTAAGAAAACGTAAGTTATTTTTTTGGAAAAATCGGAGCTTTTTCTACAATTTTTTTAGGAATTTATACACATGTGTATATTGTTAATCTTTTAATTATATATTTGTATATTGTCAATCTTTAAATATAAATATGTGTATATTATCAATAGTTTAACTATATATATATATATATATATATATATATATATATATATATATATATATACACACATGTTTAAAATTGAAAAATAAGTGTTTTAAATCTATGATTGATGTGAATGATTTAGTTTAAACTTTAGGGTTTAGCATTAGTATTTAGGGTTTTGCGTTAGGGTTAGTTTTAGTGTTTAGTATTAGAATTAGGGTTTACTTTTAGTGTTTAGCATTAGTTTTAGTGTTTACTATTAGTATTTAGGATTTAGCTTTAGGGTTGTAGGTCCCTAGAATTGACCTAACTTCACATATTCCTTGTTGTTTATTACATAAACAAGTGTAGAATCCAAGTTTGCATACAAACCAAAGCAAGAACACACCAATAACAAGATAAATATCAATTTAAGTTTCTCTGTATTGATTTTAGCAGAGTAATGTTCCAATACTCTCTGAATGTGCTCTCTTCCATTTCAAAATGACAACTGTTGATATATACAGACATACCCAGCAGGATCTGTGAAGGTGTAAAGTTTACAGCTGAAGGTGACCTATTCCATGCAATGGTCACCTTCGCCCCACATCATTCACATGAAGGAGCTCCTACTGCACACAAAGGACCACCTTCATGAACACGAAGGTTCATGAAGGTCCTTCGTGGGACACCTTCGCGAGCAGATCAATATAACCACCAAATTAACTAACATGTTGTCCAAGTCATACAGGAGGATGTTTGACTTGGTCAACTCACATCAAAAGTCAAACTAACAAAGCAGAAGATTGTTTATACAAAACAATAACAAAATACAAGCTATAGACACAAAACATGTATCAAAAAAGGTTTAGCATTAGGGTTTAGTTTTAGGGTATAGAGTTTAGTTTTTAGGTTCTAGCTTTAGTGTTTAGGGTTTACCGAATTTTTGTTATTGTTCAATGAGCCGGTCCCAATGCTGCTGGAATAAGCTCAATCAGCATTCGTTTGACCAGGTTTACTACACTTCTTAGGTTAAGAATATATATTTTTCATAATATACACATACATATAGTTTAAAATTTACCTAAATACATATGCGTATAATTCAAAATTGACAATACACATATATGTATATATGCAAAATAAATAAATAAATAAATAAATAATACGTTTTTTTCTTAGACAAATGTGTGGATCAGAATGCTTCTCAAGTTTCTCAAATAGGATGCTCTTCTCCTAGGATCCCTACCCTTATAAACGGGATCAGGAGAAAATGGTTGGAAGCGTTAAAATGGTTAAAACATAATCTTGGTCGAACACGTGGCAGGGCGCTAAATGATATGTAGGGGCCGGATTGTCATTATTCACGTTCCCCTAAATAAGTCGTGTTATATGCAACAGATATGGCGTTTTGTTCTTTATGCTTGTTTCAATGGCGTTTTTTTTCAAAGTAATATTTGAAAATGGCGTTTATGTTTCAATGGCCTTCTTCATACATCACTTTTTGTGCATAACATGTGATTTGGAAGGTACATAACAAACCATAAAAGATCGCGCACACACATAAACGCTAAAGAATAAGAAAACTTTTCAGTAAATAAAATAGGTGAGGATAAACTCAATAAGATTTTGCTCAATGAGATGGACAAAATCCTCACTTAAGAATTTTGTCCAACACATTGAGTGAAACTTTATTGAGAACAAAACCGAATCTCCAAGAAACGATGTTTGCCATATGTGGTTTTTGAACTTTAGCGTTTTAAATTGAATGGTATTTAGTAAATGATGGCGTTTATTTATATAAGATGTTTTTGGCGTGTAGTTTAGGCGAGAATTTATTATAACAAATGTTAATAATAATGTTTGCGTCATTTCAGTTACTGTTTGTAGTTATTGTTTGTTCAACTTTATCTGTTGAAGCTGTAAGGTGTCCATCATTAAGTTGGTATTTTGTATGAATGATGTTTTAGATAAGGATGACAAATTATAACTAATTAACTTTTGAAAGGCAAAATAATGTTATTGCGTTTTAAAACATACATCACTTTTTTGTGCATAACATATGACTAAAGGATATTATTATAGTTTTTGTGTTTGGAGTTTGTGGCATTTTGGCATTTTATAATTAATTAGATAAATAAAGTATTTTATCAGCAGAAAAATACACAACAAACCACATAAAATGATACAAAAAAAAAAGAAAATAATTAAAACTCCTCATCCAATTTTTATCCAAATCTTCACTATCATCGGTCTCTTATTCTCATCCAAATCTTCACTGTTATCAGTCTCTTCTTCTTGAATATTTTGTCCCTGGAACTTTTGAATTCCTTAGATAGATGCCGATTCCTACACGGCTGGACGCCCGGCTCTAAATGAAGCTGATTCGTGGGTTTTTTGTTGTTGTTAAACCCTCGTTTCTTCGTCTTCATCTTACTCTTCATCGTTATCTTCATCCCACTCTTAATCATTATCTTCTCATCCAAATCTTCACTATCATCAGTCTCTTCTTCACTAAATATTTTTGTCCATCTCATTCAGCAAAATGTTTATTGAGTTAATACTCATTTTAAGAATGTTGCCCAACCCATTTAGTGAAACTTTATTGAGAACAAAACTAGATCTTTAAGAAACGACATTTTCCATCTGTAGTTTTTGAACTTTTTGGCATTTGTTTTTTTTTTTTTTTTGTGATCAATGGAAGGTCTTGAGACGTTGTTTGTAAATGATGTTTTTGGCGCCTAATTTATGCGGATTTTTTTATAATAAATGTTAGTAATAGAGTTTCCGTCATTTCAGTTACTGTTTGTTCAGCTTTTATCTGTTAAAGCTGTAAGGTGTCCCATCATTAGGTTTGGTGTTTTTGTATGAGTGGCATTTTAGATAAAGAAGGCAATATACAACTAATAAACTTTTGTAATGCAAAATAATGTTATGGCGTTTTAGATAAAGAAGGCAAAATACAATTAATTAACTTTTAGTGTTTGGCATTTTTGGCATTTTGGCGATTTATATCTAATTAGAGAAATAAAGTAATTTTATTAGCGGAAAAGTACATAACAAACCATTGTAAATAAAACATAAAAAAAATTAAAACTCTTCTTTAGAATGGATTTCGTCTGAGAAGTATCCATCGCTCCCTTCGTCTTCGTTTTTGGATTCTTTGTCAAAATTCGGATCTAAACCTTCATCATCGGTGTCTTTGTCTACGTCTTTAGGATTTTGACACCTCCATGTGAATATGTCTTGCAACAACACCAATTTTGGGGTCATGTCAATGTTCAAACATGATGAGTTGCATAACTCCTGTAGGAAAACAATACGTTGTTTGGTCATTATGTTTTCAACCATGTAGTCTTCATGCTCCCTGTTGTCCCATACAACAGTCAGCAACCCAGTGTCTTCATTAAAACACCAAGTTTGGATGACTGGGTCGATAATTCGATTTGCATTGTTGGGTCCAAATTTCCTAGTTAATATTCGTATAACCGTCTGTGTTTTCTCCTAGAGGTTATCAATAGCAACGCCAAGGGCATGGATCTCCCTCTCAACTTCTTCGTCCAAGTTTAGTATGGCGTTAACTGTTTTTACAAAGATTCTTCTTCTGTTATCAAAGACAATTATGAATTTTTTGAGAGATAAACAAAATCTCCAATAAACGACTCTTGCCATTGGTGAATTTTTGAACTTTTTGGAATTTTGAATTAAATGGTATTTAGTAAATATGGCATTTGCTTTTGGTGTGATCAATGGAAGGGACTATGATGTTGTTTATATAAGGTTTTTTTTGCGCGTAGTTTAGGCGAGAATTTTTTATTATAAATGTTAGTAATAAAGTTTTCGTTGTTTCAGTTACTCTGTTAAAGATGTAACGCATTTCATCATCAACATTGGCCTTTTGTATGAATGGCGTTTTAGATAACGATGGCGTTTCTTCTGGAAGAGATTATGTGTATGACTTGTAGTTTAAGCCGGGATTTTTAATGGCGTTTTATTTATAAGTTTGGTGTTTTGTATTATAGTAGTCAAAAGACTGTTTTACCCTTAACGAAGCGCGTCTACGTAATAAAAGTGATGTTATTTACGAAAAAGCTACCGCGCCAATCTAATCCATAGATTGTTTTGATCCAACGGATAAGGGGTGTTCATACCGTTTTAACACTTATAGTCATTTTCCCTAAATTCCCCCCGCCATATATATAGGTAGAGGATTGATGGAATGGAATTAGAATGGTGTTTAACATGTTTAAGTGATTAACCTTATGAGTTTTTATGTGTTTAAATGTGTGAAATTGAATAACTACGAGAAAATGGTGTTTTGTAGGTTAAACACGAAGATTGGACGTGTTTTAAGGAAAACAAATGGAGTGGAATTAAAGATCTTAGGAGATGGAATGATAGAGGACTGAATTACGAAGACGTGGGCGAAAATGGTGCATAAAACGGAGCTAAAACGAAGAGGTTATGAAGAAAACAGTTTGGAAGGGATTTGCCGACCATAAGCTATGGTCATTCGACCATAGGTTACGGTTGAGACCAGAAACTCTCTACCATAGCTTACGGTTCGTAGACCATAGCTTACGCAGGAATTTCCGAAAAAAACACGAATTTGGCTTGTTTTTGAGGTACAAAAGCTTTCCTAAACCTAATTCGGGTTTATCACTTCCTTGGACGAAATTGGGGATTAAAGGAGGGAACTTTTAGCACTTTCCACCTGCAATCATCATCATTCTTACTGAATCAAAGATCAAAGTCATGAATTCAACCGTTTCTCAAGTGTTTGCTGATCAAGTGATCTAGATGAGCGGCTAATCTTTTGTGGTTTCCTCCGGATGGAGGATTCATGTAAGTTAGATGTTTTATGTGTTTTTATTATGTATGAACTCGGTGATCTAAGCATTTGATGCTTTTCACCTTTCGATTTGATTAAGTGGTTGTAAACGATTGCACTTTATTGAACTTTAATCTTTAATCATTCAATTCCCGAAAGTTCTAGTAATTGGGATATACCTGAGGTGGGATTAGGGTTTGTAATTGTGACTGATGTTAATTTGATAACCTCCCGTTATGTTTTGACCGGAGTACTTAGTCTATGAATATCACAATCAGTTAATTAGGTTAACACATATGTCTATGTAAGTGTTTTGATAAAACACATAATTGAAGTCTAACCTCGAATTTGAAATTCGGAGGAACCATTGTTTCTCCAATTGATAAAAAACTCAAATTAGTTTATTTAGTTTAGAAAATCAACCACTTCATAATCAACTTTTCTTTTTCAGTAATAGATAATCAATACTTGGCATTGCAATACTTTCCAAAATACTCCTCTGATTCGATAGCCGACTTATTCTATCTACATAGTTTAGTTGGTTTTTGATTAACACTCACGACAGACATCAAAATGGCGTCGTTGCCGGGGAGGCGTGCGCAAAGTGTTTACGCTAAATTTTAGGAAAATAGATAGAAATTCAAAAAAATAGTTCTATTTTGTTTTGTTCAGGTTTACGCAAGGTTTCTTGTCTGTGTTGTGCAGGTGAATTCACAGGTGTATGCATCATATGAGAAGGTCAGGGAAGTCTTCACCACCTCTTTTGACCCAAAGATTGAAAAGACAACACGTAGAGATCGTGTGCTTCATCAAGCAAACCGTGTACAACATTATCCACTGAAATCCATGGCAGGTTTAGATAACATGGATCCACAAGTTACACAAGCCGAAACCACCTCGTCAGCAGCTCACTTCTCACAATCACCCAATAATCCATCACCAAATACGCTTCGAGCATCCGACCCACCACCTACTCAATTTACTAACCCAACCCCAAATCCATCATTTACTCAGTCGGCAGCTACTCAATACTTCTCCCCCTATGAGAGAATCGTCCCCGATGAGTCTAGCATCCTTGCTACTCAAAGCCAACCTATGAACCAAAGTCAACCCGTTAACTCTTCCACCACCTCTCCCGTAACATAAACTTTCCCCAAACTCAATCGAATCAGCAACAAAGTGCTTATCGAGCATCAACATATGATCAAGGGAACAGTTCAGGAAATTATGGAGATGGATACGATGAGTTAGATTATACGGGTACTCAGGGGATTCAACAAGTGGTTCAAATGGTAACTATGATGTGCAAAGGGAATCATGATGCAACCGGGTATCAACATCAAAATCAGATACTAGACCTGGTTCACTACCAGTTAGGCTATGCTCGACCGATAAACATCCCAATGCTACCACCAGTTCAGCAAATGCCGGTACCACAGGGGCAGCTCCGCAAAGACCACTTCCACGAAACTTAGTTCCATTGGGCAATCAACATGATGGTATACCGAGAAGATACGGCTAGGGACCGTTGCGGGGTGTTGAAAGTCATTTTAAACCCGCCATAGCCAACAACCCTTCACCGGTAGTCATTCCTCAACTTCGAGTCGATCCTTCGAGGTACGAGCACAGTCTATCTCCAGTTTCCTAGGTATCACAGATTGGCCACTAAAGAGCCGTATCTACATATCGCTACTTATGATGCCCGCTGCAATACCATAGGGGCCAAGGTTTCACACCAGATGATGTGAAATTGGTACTTTTCCAATTCACACTTGAAGATAAGGCGCAACAATGGTTCCATTCGCTACCACTCGCCTCGATTTTCACATGGCCCGACATGCAGCAGCTTTTCTTGGATGAATTCTACACGCCTTTGCGGACGAATAATGCTAGGAAAGACATCTGGAACTCAACAGCAACCTGGTGAACTTTTCCATGAAGCGTTTAATTTATGTTAAAGAATTATCCGCATCATGGTATACAATTATGGGAACTACTTAATGCCTTCCATGAGGGGTTAACAGATGAAGACGCAAGGGATTGAAGCTCGACATCGAATGGAACGTTCGGTACAAATTACGAGCAGCTTGATTGGGAATATTTGGAGAGGAATGCGAGAACATCAAAACGAAAAGCTCAGTCTTCAAAAAGCACTCGACATTCGGTTGTGAGAGCGGTGGATAATGCACTGAAAGTTAGCGGGCAAATGCCTTTCTGTGGGCATTTTGGAGACTTAGGTCACATTGCGGATCAGTACCCGAGTATCATTGGTGGAGTTGATGATGTTAACTTTCTGCAAGGTGAGGAGGCGGTGGTAGGAATTTCGACATGAATTCCAATACTTACCACGCGGAGCTCGAAATCATCCAAACTTCAACTACGGAAATGCCAACAATAAAAGTAATCCGGGATTTCAAGGAATAATCAAATTGGTGGGCAAAGGAATTTCAGCCAATCTCAGTAACAAAACAACAACCAAGGAGGACCATCTGGGTTCTTTAAGGGTAGTCATCAGGGTGGTAATGAGATAGTGGAGATACTGAGGGCCATGTAGTAGGAAATGCAAAAGCGCAATCAGTTGGATGACGCTCGAGCACAAAAAGATGAGATGCGGGACAAAGCCATCCAATCACTAACCACACAGATGGGACAGTGGCTAATGAGGTAGCAGGATGAAGCAACAGAATGGGAAGCTTCCCAGTGATACGCAAACTAACCCAAAGAATACAAAGAACATACCGATCAGTGGGGTAAGTTTCGTTTCTAAAAATGATAAATGTTTAACTACTTATGTGTTAATGTGATGGCTGGTGTGAATGAGCAAATGAAGAAGGTATTAGGAGATTCAGAGGAACCTATCGTTCCGATAAGAGTGGGAAGTTTAATATCCACCGAGCATTGCTGGATTATGGAGCTAGAATGGTGTCCTCCCAGGCAGCTTGTATGCCAGTACGACTTTGGTCCTCTAACAAGCATGTGATAGCATGGCAATGTTCATAGACGCGGGTTGGAAACGACCCCAGGGGTCGTGAAAGATGTGGTGATCCAACTGGGTGAGTTTTATTATCCGGTGGATTTTATGGTGATCGATTACGCAACGTCACAGACCTACGAGCAGCCGTAGGTAATATTGGGTCACCCATTCTTGCATACAGCAAACGCCCAAATCGATTGCAGGAATGGGATGGTCACCCTAAGCTACGAGAATTGTAAGTCATACTTCAATGTGTTTTTAAAGTCTATCGCTTACGATCTTCTTGACGATTTGGGTCATGCCGGTGTTACTAAGGAGTTTGGTTCGAGAGGTATTGATGTTGACAGGTACACGGAGAGGACCAATGGAAATCAGGCAAGAAGGCTAGTGTGAGCAGGAGAGCGGGCGAAGGAAAACCACCAATGGTGGGATTAGATGCAGTGATCAGGCTGAATTTGACACCAATTGGCGTGAAACTGCAAACTTTCCAAGAAATTTGGATGGAGAGAAATGGGAGAGCAAGAGTTCATCTGAACCACCTTGAGTACGTCATGTACGGTCTGGCTGAAGACCTAAAACTTAGCGCTCTCGGGAAGTAGCCCGAGGATGTAGAGTAGTGTACTTTGGTTGGGTTCGTTTGGTGTATGTTTGTGTGGTGATAGGTTTCGACACTTCAATCCTCGCGGATGCAATGATTCAAGTGTAGGGATGCGTTTATTCTGGTGAGATATCAAAGAATCCATGGGATGCTTTATTCCGGTGAGATATCAACATCCCCGGTGAGATATCAAAGAAATCCATGGATGCGTTTATTCCGGTTAGAGCGTAACAGCCGCATCATTACAGATACATGATTAGGTGCATGTGTTTATCTATTTGGTGTTTTAGTTGCTTTTGTGTATTTGGTGTGTGAATTTTTTGTTTTGGGAGTGTTGTCGTTTGTTGAGTCGAGTAGGTTGTTAGCCGTTCATGGTTTGTAGGTGGTATATCTCGAGTTCAGATTTTAAATTGTACTATACATTGGGACAATGTATCCCAAGTGTGGGGATGCGGTAACTCGAGATAGGGTTGGTAAATGATGATCTCATATGCTTGAATTGGTATGAAATTGAAAATTTTTGAAACAAACTGAAAATGTTTCGTAAGATTTTTGAACAAAAATGGGAAATGATAGGTGTAATTTGATTGTTGGTTTTCAGTTATTATACATATGAGATGATAAAACAGTTGAAAACGCGTCTAATTTAGGATTTGTGGGTAGGCCCAGCCGGTTGAAAGGGTTCTTAGGATTAATATAAAATACTAAATATTAGGATTCTTGTGGGATCTTGCCTTAGGAGCTATAACAAAGTTGAAACTGTAGAGAGTGTAAGGATTCTGTTATAAATAAAAAACTTATAAGTATTCCGATTAAATGGCACACCTATTTCTTTTTATGAAAATAAATCCGAAACAAGGTGGCGGCCGGAAAAATTCCATTTATCCATTATATTGAGCTAGTTGTGTATTGACAAAGCCTATGGTATTGCGACGGGGATGGTGACTCATGTGGTACATACCCTCTAGGTGGAGTTAGAAAAGAAAGAAAAAAGTATGTGAAACTTATGGCATTAACCACTGGGATGGTGACTCGGGTGGGGTATGTCCTATTCAAAAGCATGTCGAAGCTCAAAACCACCATTCATTATCCATCATATTCTAATCGAAAATACATAAAAGTTTGTTATATAAGATAGCAATTTCATAAGCTTGAAATGGGATTAGGTGGCGGTATGATTTTTAGGTGTGAGACCCATAGATGACAAATGCAACTGAACTTAATGAATTATGATTAAGGGCTTGGAAACCGGTGGTTAGATTTGAGTGGACCATATACCTACAATCTTAGTAATGCGTGAGTAGACTTGTTAATAAGATAACTGAATAATTTGAAAGCCATTGATTTGATTGTGATTGCATTGCAAATAATTTTTTCGGGACGAAAAAAGATAAGTGTGGGGATGTGATGGAATGGGATTGGAATGGTGTTTAACATGTTTAACTGATTAACCTTATGAGTTTTTATGTGTTTAAATGTACGAAATTGAATAACTATGAGAAAATTGTGTTTTGTAGGTTAAACACGAAGATTGGACGTGTTTTGAGGAAAATAAATGGAGTGGAATTAAAGATCTTAGGAGATGGAATGATAGAGGGCTGAATTACAAAGACGTGGATGAAAACGGTGCGTAAAACGGAGCTAAAACGAAGAAGTTATGAAGAAAACAGTTTGAAGGGATCTGCCAACCATAAGCTATGGTCATTCAACCATAGGTTACTGTTGAGACCAAAAACTCTCTACCATAGCTTACGGTCCGTAGACCATAGCTTACGGTAGGATATCCAGAAAAAACGCAAATTTGGCTTGTTTTTTAGGTACAAAAGGTTTCATAAACCCTAATTCGGGTTTATCACTTCCTTGGACGTGGGATTAAAGGAGCGAACTTTTGGCGCTTTCCACCTGCAATCATCATCATTCTTACTGAATCAAAGATCAAAGTCATGAATTCAACCTTTTCTCAAGTGTTTGATGATCAAGTTACCGAGATGAGCGGCTGATCTTTTGTGGTTTCCTCTGGATGGAGGATTCATGTAAGTTAGATGATTTTATGTGTTTTTGATTATGTATGAACTCGGTGATCTAAGCATTGATGCTTTTCACCTTTCGATTTGATTAAGTGGTTGTAAACGATTGCACTTTATTGAACTTTAATCTTTAATCATTCAATTCCCGAAAGTTCTAGTAATTGTGATATATCCGAGGTAGGATTAGGGTTGGTAATTGTGAGTGATGTTCATTTGATAACCTCCCGTTATGTATTGACCGGAGTACTTAGTGTGAATATCACAATCAGTTAATTAGGTTAACACTTATGTCTATGTAAGTGTTTTTGATAAAAACATAATTGAAGTCTTACAGAATTTGAAATTCGGAGGAACAATTGTTTCTCCAATTGATAAAAAAACTCAAATTAGTTTATGTAATTTAGAAAATCAACCACTTCACAATCAAGTTTTCTTTTTCCGTAATAGATAATCAATACTTGGCATTGCAACACTTTCAACAATACTCTCTGTTCGATTGCCGACTTATTCTATCTACATAGTTTAGTTGGTTTTTTATTGACACTCACGACAGTCTTTAAAGGATAATGAGAAAACTACATATTAATGAGAAAACTAAAAACCTAACTAAGAAAGCCTAAAAACATATAGATTTTTTTTTCGAAAAGATCACTACTTTTTATGGATAAAAAAACTTTTTTTTCAAAAAGTAAAATAGAAATATGTGCATTATATATGCTTAAAGTTAGCTTTTAAGTCTGTTTAACTTTTAGAGTTAGGTTTTATGGGGTTTAGGATTAGGATCAGGTTTTTAGGTGGGGTTGGATTTGGGTTTCTGAGGGGTGTCAGTGGGGAGTGGGTTAGGTGGTTTAGTCTTTTTTTTTGTATTAATGTACATGTGTAGTACAATTTTTTTTAGGAAAAAGTTTTTTTATATATTAAATATACTGATTTTTTATTATAAAAAATTCAAAACAAAATTGGTATGTTTTTAGGTTTTTAATATTAGGAATACAAATAGTGCGAGAAATGTAAGAACAAATAAAAACACCAATCAAAACCATTTTTTAATACAACCCTCATTATATATCTATACAAAAAGTAAGTTCGGACACCACCAGCTAATTTTGGATGGTCGTGTCTCCCCAAAGCACTTGTTTGAGTAATTATATAATACTAAAAATACGTTACGGTAATCATCGGCTAACAAATGTCGTATCTCTACAAATCGCTCGTTAATATAATAAGCGATTGATTTAATAAGATATCATTTGAATTAATAAAATAACCGCCACACAGCACACCCACCACCAGTGCCCTCTCACCATCGACTTAAGGTTCTTTTAGTTGGCAATCACCGTTTCACAACCGCTCCCGACCACCCATCGCATCACTTCATCAACATAAAAGGTACCAACTCTTCATATAACAAGCATTATACTCACATAACACCAACTAACCACACCAAATTATCAACCGTCACAAATGGCATCAGTGGCAACTGTCACCGCGGCAACCACCCTAACACCATCTACGGTTACTGGCGGTGGAGGTTACTCCAGTTAAGACACCGATTCTGAGCCCCTTTTCATTGGGTGGTTATTGGCGACCGTAAATCTCCATAATAATGTAAATATGAAAAATGAGTAAAGACTTTTATATATTGATAATATATACTTTCATAAAAAACATTCCGCGGCAATGCACGGTAACGTTAACTCATTAAAATTAAACACGACATTAAAAAAACAATTTACAATGTCAAATAATTCATTTTCCTCTCAAAATCACTCTTATTAGGTTTTTACACATTTGTAAATATAACAAATTTACACATGTGTAAATAGCAAACTTACGCACGTGTAAATTTTCTTTACTTACGAATTCACGTAAACTTAAACGTGTAAATTTAATTTCTAACATTTTGTATTCGGATAATAATGAAAAGTGTAAAAAGAATTTGAATTTGAATGGTTTTTAACAAAGTTCTGTCACACTCCGGATTTCCAACCCCGAAATCCAAACACCGGTGGGCCCGGGTGGGGAGCATCGTGACAACAGTTGATAACATCATAGTCAATTAAACACGACACAGCGGAAGTCTTGGAGTAAAATTACTATTACAAACCGAAATGTTCGAAATCTAAAATAATATACAGGCTCGTAAATAGAAGATCCACAGGTGGATCATAAAATGTACAAGAAAGAATACAAAACAGACTTTAGGCATATCTAAGGATTTGCAAGATCCTCTTATTCTCTACCGAGCAGCTTCCGGCCTATTTCGTATTATACCTGCAGATTAGCCTTTGGAAGAAACGTCAGCTTACGCTGGTAATACACCCAACTGACTTATTTTGAAAACATTAAAAATGGTTTTAAGTGCAAATGGCACCAAAATATTTTATTAACTTGGGAAAGTTGACCTTGCAATGGACAAAGCGATAATAATTACTGTATCCAAGCCCGTATAGGGAAAATAAGTCGAGAGTATTTACCTGAGCTAGCCTTCTTCTTTTATTTTTAAATAACACAGCCGTATACAAAAGTATCAAGTGCAGATAGCATTTACCGGCAAGGCTCTAGTCTGGATTATGACATAAGCTAGCCAATTAAATACAAACGGTCTTATAAACCGAATAATGTACATGATCATTACGTATAATGCTTGATTAAACGATGATCGGATAGAATGTAGTTTAAAACCGACAAGTACTTGACTTGTATTATATGGGTAAACTATAAACATTCTGGATTTTTGAGGCTAAATGACAATGTTAAACCCGTTACGGTTAAATTCTGTAAAATAGTTACATATACGTAACTGTGCATATAATAGCGATATCGGGTAACCGGATAAGTCATGGACAAGTTCTATATGCCATTATACTTTAAATAAGTTAAAATATCAGTAGGATATCAACTTATATGCCCCTTAAGGTTTTAAAACGAAATTATGCCTCATAAGGGCATTTTGGTAATTTCATACCATATAAAAAGAACTTGAATATAATTTAATGTTATAATTATAAGTATTCTTGAAAAAAGTACTTTATTTATGACATAATATTAGTAGGATGTCAATTATATATGTAAATTATCTTTTATGACCAAACTATGCACCGAAGGGGCATTTTGGTCATTTTACACATAGTTTATAAATTATTTGGGATTCTGAGTTTATAACATGTACCTAGTGTAATTATGTTTAAAATAAGTTTTGAAATAAGTAGGTATCAAGTTTTGGTTAATAATATGGTTTAGAACCATACTATGCGCCGAAATGGTGCTTATGTCGTAAGATGACGTTGTTAAGCGATGTTTAATGAAAATTGACCTTAGGATCAGACTTAAAATGTTTAAAATATGTTATTTAATATAACATATTAGTAGTTAAATAATTTACCTTGAAAAGATTAATTAAAATCATTTTATAAGCCACAAGGATTAAAACCGTCATTTATCGACATAGTTTAAGGACCTGCTTGGAAACTCAGTTTACAACTTGGTTTAACATCCCAAATAATTCTACTTATAATATTACATCAGTAGGAAACTCATTTTCAAGTTTATTATCATTAAAACCTTGTTTTGTTCAAAAAGGACATTTTAGTCAAAAATGGCATAATTATGGAACTTGTGCATAAACTTAGATTCTGATTATGATCATGTAATATAACCTCAGAGGGTTATGCTACACTATATTATGATCATAATACAACTTTAGATCAGTAGGTAACTAATCTAAATCGGGTCAGAATCGAAAGTCAAAGCAGAAACCAAACTTTGCGACTTTCGGTTGCGAACCGACCCTAGAACTGAAATTGACGACCCGAACATGTTCATACATGTTCTAGTAATTATTACCAACTTGTTTAAGTGTCAAAACAGGTTTCATAACATATATAAGATCAATTTCTGATTTTTCTGAAAAATGGCATGTTTGACTTTTTAATATCGTAACTTTGACCAGTCAATTGGTCTAGCAAACGTGATCTTCAGGGGTGCCCTTTATAGGTACTAACACCTACCTTATTTCGATCACGTAGCCATTTTCATTTTGAACAATGGCTGGACCATAATGGTCTTAACCGAAAGTCAAAGCGTTTTACGAAAATGCTTGACTTTTAGCTATAGAAGCCTAAAAACGAGAATGCAAGAGCAAGGAACACTTACAAGAGGTTACTATAATGAAAGAGAACTAAGTTGGAAGCTCCTTTCAGCTAGGAACTTCCAGAGGAGGGAGAAGAGTTATGTTTAAGAAAGGTGCAAGTTGGAATGAACACTTGAACACCTATTTATAGTTGGAGAACTCAAAGGAGGTGAAGCCAGGTGTTTAGGGGAGTAAGACGAAGCTTATATGTCACACCCTGACCCGCAGCGGAATAAGAGTCGGGGCATAATTGGTTATCACCAAAGCTCATGATATTTACTAATATGTTTCATATTTATTAAAGTCAAAATTACATTCTCAAATATCCAAACATGTCCATACAAATCAAATAAAATAAACCAAACAAAACAATTCCAACTCTAAATCATTTTATTCTTCTAGTCCAATCCTATGTGTTTCTGGCTGCAGCTGGTTCACCTGTATCATGTGTAAAAATGGGGGTTTTTTGGTCAACGTAAGTTGGCGAGTGAACCTTGTTAAATAAACATTTATTATTGATTTACATGTTAGTTTATCAATGAAAAATTGTGCATAATCATAAATGAGCAAATGTAAATAATCAAGCAGTGGCAATAGCAATCACAACTATAACATACATTAACATATGATAGTATACATTAACACACCAACATCATACGATAAATAACATGAATGAAACTGTGCGATCAAGGCTCAATCAAACGGAGCCGATCGTGTTGCATGTACTGAAAATGAAAAATGTCTGTGCGATCAAGGCTCAATCAAACGGAGCCGATCGTATGTGGGCACGCCAGGTTCACGCTCATAATGTAATAGGGAACATGCTCAACGCTCATAATGTAATGGGGAGCGGCGGCCTATGAAATTGCATGTAGTGAAAATAATAAATTGCATCTAACAATAACCACAGAACAGTTGAAACAAACTGAATACACATGTTCATGATATGATGTATGCACAATGATTTAAATATAATATATAGCAAGACACATGATACACCCCAAAACGTGATTAAAACGGGGAATTTGTAAGATTCACTCACATTGGGTGCGTTTGATTGGAGATGGTGAGATGCGCACGAATTGGAAGAGCGGAACAACGAGAAATAACTAACCTAAATAATAACGAAAAAATAGAGTAAATGAATGGATTTTATTAAGGATTTTAATGGAATTTTTAGATATATTTTTGTGAGTTTAAGGCTATTTTCTATCTTTAAAAATATTATTTTTAAGTATTTTTAATTGATTTTTAAATTAAATTAAATAAATAAAAATATAAAAAAATTGTTTATTTTTGCGTTGACCGTTCACCGTTGACTTGTTGACCTGTTGACCGGTTCGGTCAGTGTGCATGTATGCGCTGGGTGAGACTCGAACCCGAGACCTCCCGTACGCGTGCACGCAGCTCTACCAACTGAGCTACGTGTCTAACCCGAAATAATCTTGTTTTTTATTATATTTATATACTAATTCGATTTATTCAAAATTCATTTGTTTTCAATGAGATTTTAAATCAACGACCCGGTGCTGTTAACCAGACTCGAACGCGTGACGTGCGACTTAGTGTTGCACACAGTCCACCGCTGGACTGTGTGTCTAACCGGGTTAATATCTAGGTTTTTATTATACTTAACAACTAACGGGGTTAACCCGGTTCAGCTTTAATCAAAAAGGCATTTTATTACATAGGGGTTGCGTGTATCAGGGATCGAACTTGTGACATGCGTGTATTATTTGCACACAGTCCACCGCTAAACTGTGTGTCTAACCCGTTTAAAATACCAATTTTAATTATACTTATAACTTAACTATCTTCGTCTTCTTCACTCAAATTACAGTCGGCGGTGTTACTAATCCGTTGTCTTGTTTTTACGATTAACAATCATTCTTAAGGCTAAAATGAAATGGCAGAGACGATGTTGGAAGTAACATACCGTAGGAATGATTTATCACAGAATTTCCGGCAATGCGTCGGCTCTGTTTTTGTGCACCTCAACTGAACAAAACAATTAACCGTTTTGATTAGCCAATCGTGGAATTGAAGTGATAAACAAACGTTAAAAGTGTGTTTGAAGGTCCTTACCGTTTCATAGACGAAGATAACGATTTCCAGAAATTTTCCGGCGAACTGGAATTATCTGATAACGGTGCCTGAATTCGATCTCAAGTGGAAGGTTTGAGTTAGAAATAACTTACTAACTGTTAGACTACGATGGTATTGAAGAACTTACCGATTTGAGGACAAATACGGTTTTCCGGCGAACTTGCAGAATTTTCCGCTGAGTTGATTTAAGCTTTCTGATGGACCGAATGTGTGACGAAAGTGAAATGGAAAGTTTGTATGATGTTTCTGAGTCACGAGAGGGGTCTTGATTGAAGTAATTCAGATTGTTGGATAGTTTCGGTTATAAAACCCATCATCATCCGAATTCAAGTCAATTCAAGTCTGAATTGATTAGAATTTGTCGGTTCATCGGTTATAAACCTGAATGTGCGATTAATCAAACGATTAGACGGTTGAATTGCCGATTTCAGTTTCTCAGTTGGCGCAACCGGTTTAACTAGGTTTGTGTATAAGAGTTATTTGTTTCCTAGAGATGACAGAAAACAACAAGTGGCGGAGTGGTGATGTGGGTGTGTGTTAAGTCTTTGGATTTAGATTCCGGCTGACCCGGGTTCGAGTCCCGGCAGCAACATTTTATTTTTATTTATTTTGTTTTCACTTTTTATCAAAAATAATTTTTATAGTTTAGTTTGTTTATTAATTATGTATCATTAAAAATCAAAATAACCATAAATACACAACGTGAGATTTATAACTTGATATTCGATTACAAAATGGAGCGGGTTTTGAAAACCCGTTTTTGACAAATGTTACATTATAAGTATCCCAAAACGTGGCATAGCAGTTTAGAGAAGCCATAGTTTCGTTTTAATGGTTTTGGCATTTCTGCTTGAAGGCCAAACAATTTTCTGCGTCAGAGCCTATCTCGTGGGGCGCGAGAAACTCACGCCAGGTCTCTCGCGGCCAGATTCAAAAGTTGACACTTTTGACCCCTTAACTTTATAAAGCTCCTAAAACCTTTTAAAACACCTTTTTGGAACTTTTAGCCCTCCGTAGCCAATACTTGGCATACCCGGGATTATGCCCGGACATTGTCGAGCTCTCGTTTCATTAAAAGGTCACTCAGAGGTATAAATTAACATGTTGACACTTTTAATCCCTCCATTATCCAACTTTCACATTCTTACAAAACTGAACTCTCTCGTCAAACAAACGGCACGTATGAGAGTTAGGACTTCACAAAGGATCACTCAAAGGCATATTACAAGCATGTTGATTCCGATATCACTCAGAGGCTAGGCATGTTGACATATCAGTCACTCAGAGACCAAGTTTTAAGCATGTTGACGTATCAGTCACTCAAAGGCTGTTATTTATGCATGTTGACATCGGTTCGTCACTCAGAGGCTCAACTTGAGCATGTTGACGCCTTTAGTCCTTATTAATCTTTAACAGACTATATTTAAAATACAACACGTGTCACTATATTATTGGACACGATTTGTACAGGGTGTTACAAGTTCTCATGGTTTTTTATTCGTTCTCACGGTTCTCACAATATTTATAAGCGTTCTCATCTAAACATGAAGGTTGAGAAATTGAGAACTAGTGTAAACATAAACAAAACTATCTAAAAAAAGCTTTAAACACATACAATTTTTTTTAATTCCACTAAAATCTAGGCTTTTTATTAATAAGTTTTTTAGGTTTTTTTGTTAATAAAAAGTCTCAAATTTAACGGAATTTTTTTTAAATAATTTTTTTTAGCATTTAGTTTCGTGTTTAGATTTTAGCAACTACTTGGGTGGGTGGGGGGATAGAGGGTGCTTAGGTTTTTTGATGGGTTTATTGTTTGTGTTTTATTTATTTATATATTTAATTATGTTTTGTGTTTATTTTGTTTGTGTTAACATTAGTTTATATTCTCTCCTAAAATCTAGTGTTTGCATAAACCCTACCATAATATATATATATATATATATGGATATAGGGTGAGATTACTGTAAAAATGATCTATTTATAAGAAGTATAAGAATGCATATATATTAACATGTAGGCATTTTAATTTTGACTTAGACTTAATGTTTTAGGTCGTTTTGGCAAGAAAAACACAAAACATAACAATTTAAAACAAAAGCAATATATTATAGGCATGAAATTTATGTTGGATTTCTTTGTTGTGTATCATTTTTGTGATGGATTTTGTGTACTTGATTTTTGTGTTTAATTTTTTTGCTAAATTTTTTTACTATATTTTTGTAAAGGCTCAATCTATTCACACACACATGCTGTCTATTTAGACACCCCTGAGCCCTAGACGGGTCGTCTAAGTCTAGCCGCCCCGTATAGCACTGATTTTGAGGAGTCAGCAAGTATCTGGCAGGGCCCATAGATTTTAGTGTTTAGACGGGCCGTCTGGACCTAGACGACCCGTCTAGGATGTTGGGTTTTTTATTGGAAAAGGGCTGTTTTGGTCACTATTTTGGTGTTTAGACCGGCCGTCTGGACCTAGACGACTCGTCTAGGATGTTGTGTTTTGTTTGGTTTTCTTATTTTAATATCAATAACATTAATATTAAAAAGAGAAAATAAAATAAATAAAAAATATACGCCGCATATAGGGCTAGACTGGGCGTCTAGAGTGATCCAAAAGACCATTTAACCCTTGTTTTGCCCCCAGTCTAGCCCTAACTCAAGGGTATAATAGTCTTTTAAACAACCCTAGACGCCCAGTCTAGCCCTGTACGCGGCGTATATATTTTTTTGTTTTCTTATTTTAATATCAATAACATTAATATTAAAAAGAGAAAACAAAAAAATAAAAATATACGCCGCATATAGGACTAGACTGGGCGTCTAGAGTGGTCCAAAAGACCATTTTACCCCTGTTTTGCCCCCAGTCTAGCCCTAACTCAGGGGTATAATAGTATTTTAAACAACCCTAGACGCCCAGTCTAGCCCTGTACGCGGCGTATATTTTTATTTTTTTTGTTTTCTTATTTTAATATCAATAACATTAATACATTGATATTAAAAAGAGAAAAAAAAATAAAAATATACGCCGCGTACAGAGCTAGACAGGGCGTCTAGGGTTGTTTAAAATATTATTATACCCTTGAATTAGGGCTATACTGAGGGCAAAACAGGGGTAAAATGGTCTTAGGACCACTCTAGACGCCCAGTCTAGCCCTATGTGTGACGTATATTTTATACGATGCCTATACGAGACTTAGGGTACACTACTATATGATGCCTATCGCATCATATCGTATCGTATAGTGTAGTATAAGTCTCGTATAGGCATCGTATGGGCCTTAGGATGTAGTATCGTATCATATAGTGTAGTATAGGTCTCGTATAGGTCCCTACAGGTCTTGTCTAGGCCTATAGGCATATACGAGTGTTGTATCATATCCTATAATATTGTATTGTATCGTATCGTATCGTATAGTGTATAGTATAAGTTTCATATAGGTCCCTTATAGGTCTTGTATATGCCTCTAGGCTTATACGGGACTTAAACCACACCTATAGTCATATAGTGTTATTATAATTAATATGAGTTTTTTACAATTAGTATTAGTGTTATTGATATTAATATAAGTTTTTTTATAATTAATATTAGTGTTACTGATATTAAAAAGAGAAAACAAAATAAAATAAAAATATACGACGCATATAGGGCTAGACTGGACGTCTAGTGTTGTCCAAAAGACCATTCAGGGGTATAATAGTCTTTTAAACAACCCTAGACGCCCAGTCTAGCCCTGTACACGACATATATTTTTTTTTTTTGGTTTCTCTTTTTAATATATGTGTTATTGATATTAAAAAGAGAAAACAAAAAAAATAAAAATATACGTCGCACATAGGGCTAGAATAGGCGTCTAGAGTGGTCGAAAAGACCGTTTTCCCCTGTTTTGCCCCTAGTCTAGCCTAACTCAGGAGTATAATAGTCATTTAAATACCCTAGACGTCCAGTCTAGCCCTGTATGCGACGTATTTTTTTAATATATGTGTTATTGATATTAAAAAGAGAAAACAAAAAATATATGCCTATATACGCCACATATAGGGCTAGACTGAGCGTCTAGAATGGTCCAAAAGACCATTTTAGCCTTGTTTTGCCCCTTGTCTAACCCTAACTCGGGGGTATAATAGTCATTTAAATACCCTAGACGCCCAGTCTAGCACTGTATGCGGCGTATTTTTTTTAATATATGTGTTATTATAAATAAAAAATACCCCAACCTTCTAGACGTCCAGTCTAGACCTATACAGGGCATCCAGACCCCTTAAATTTTGTGCCCAACAACCCACTCAGAGCCCTCTTGATTTCAGTGTCTAGACGCCCCGTCTAGGTCTAGACGAACCGTCTAAAGAGTGTCTAAATAGACGGGTGGGTGTGTGAATATGTAGACCCTTTTCTAAACACTCCATCATAGAGACGCCTCAACCTCCTTAAAATACTAAACTACATAGATTAAGCGGACAACTTTACTAACACACTTGGCTTTTGGAAGCTGAAAAGAGATAGCGTTCGATTCTTGGTCCTTGTGCCCAAATTCTCCATGGCACTATAAATACTAGTAGCGTGGTTGTAATTATGCCACATGCCCATAACTAATACTGTATGGAGTATTGGAGTGTGGACGGTTGGTCTGCATCTAATTTGATATCATGTGAGAGTGTTAAATATAACTACTACTTTTATACGAATTTAATAGTATAGTTTCTTGCTAATTAAGTAGTTTGTCCACTTTCAGTATTCAAGTCCCATACGTCTGTTTACTTTATGCTTTATAACTTTGTAAGCTGTGAGGCTATTTCCAACAATATAATAGTAAAGGCTATTTATCGCGAATGACAGGAAAATTGAATGAATATGCTACATTAAATCAAGATACAGTTGTAGGATGGATTTTTTTGGCTTACATAAAGGACGGACCAAGAGCACATAACAAAACATACCCACCTATCTTTTCTCCTATGGGTTTTCTTGAATACTCGGTCATTTTCTCTTTGTTTTTCATTCTCGTTTCAATTATTATGATACCATATAGACATCAAAAACAGAGAACTATTATCCCCACAAATTGGCCAATTTTTGGTACGACACCAGCACTTCTTGTAAACGCTCATCGGCTCCATGAATACACCACCTCAGTTCTGTTACAAAGTCGTGGTACATTCATGTTCAAAGGCCCTTGGTTTGCCAACATGGACATGCTATTTACCACCGATCCTTTAGACATCCACCACATTCTAAGCAAAAACTTCAGCAATTATCCCAAAGGTGACAAATTTCGAAGGATCTTTGATGCCCTAGGAGATGGAATTCTCAATGCCGACGGTAAGATATGGGAGATGAACCGCAGGATCATTTTTTCTATACTCAAGAATGTAGAATTTCAGAGTATGGTCGATACAGTTATTTGGAACAAACTTGAAAATGGGCTTCTACCTACACTTGAGTCTTTTTGTGAACGAGGCGCTGAGATGGATTTGCAAGATGTATTTCAAAGGTTTGCTTTTGACAACATATGCAAATTACTCCTTGATGACGACCCAGAAAGCTTATCTCTTGATTTTCCTTCCATCCCATATTCGAAAGCTTTTACTGATGGTGAAGAAGCTATTTTTCTTAGGCATGTTACACCCCCGTTCCTTTGGAAACTGCAACAAATTCTTAGAGTGGGGAAAGAGAAGAAGTTGAGTGATGCATGGGAAATTTTTGATCAATTCATCTACAAATTCTTGGCTCAAAAACAAGAGCAGTACAATAACATGAGCCATGATGCAGAAAGGTTCGTATTTTTCACAACCATCATGAGAGAGTTAAAAGATCATGGTGACACTTCTTTGGATACCACAAAATTTGCAAGAGACACCTTCGTTAATATGATGGCAGCCGGAAAAGATACTATCAGCAGCGCTCTGTCTTGGTTCTTTTATCTTCTTGCGAAAAACCCAACCGTTGAAGATAAGATTCTAGAAGAGATGCAAACGCATTTGGAGCTCAATGCAGGTAAAAGATGGAACACGACAGAGTTAGACAAAATGGTTTACCTTCATGGAGCTTTGAGTGAATCCTTAAGGTTATATCCCCCTGTCCCTTTCAACAACAAATCTCCGTTACGACCAGAAATTCTTCCAAGTGGCCACCAAGTTGATCAAAACACCAACATTATTCTCTCCTTTTATTCTATGGGAAGGATGCAGACAATATGGGGAGAGGATTGCATGGAGTTTAAACCTGAAAGGTGGATTTCTAAGGGTGGAGAAATAAAAAATGAACCATCATACAAATTCTCAATATTCAATGCTGGACCAAGAACTTGTGTAGGTAAGAATATGGCTTTATCACAGCTGAAGATAGTTGCAACCACGATCATTTACCATTACCAAATTCAGCTGGTGGAAGGTCACCCTGTGCTTCCCGCAGACTCAATTGTACTTCACATGAAGCATGGTCTCAAGGTCAGCGTGAACAAAAGAAGTGTATCGAACTAAAACTGAGCCTAATATCTAATGGGAATAATTGTGTTGTGTGCTATTTGCTATTATAAACATTATGATCTTGATCTTGATCGTGATCTTGATCTTACTATTACGATTACTATTATGGGTTTGGCTATAAAGTCTATTTTTCCTACAAAGTGTACAAAGTCATAAAACATCACAATTTCAGCCATAAAACACACTCAAAACCTACAAATAACAGAATGAGATATATATATATATATATATATATAATATATATAATATATAATATATATATATATTATATATATATTGGACAGTTCAAATGAGAAGAAAAATTTTGTAAAAATAAAAAAAAATAACTTTTAAACCAATAGAAATTCTCCATTTACTTCATTTAATGTGTGCATTTAATGTTATGAAAAAAGACATATAGGTAAATCTATAATTGTTATTAATTAGCTAATTAATTAAACGTGTAACTCATTTTTTTCATATACTCTTTCAAGATAAAATAATTTATGGTGTAGGACAATTTTTGACATGTGTAGGATAAATTTTAATATGTGTACGATAAATTTTGAAATGTGTAGGGTAAATTCACATGTGTGTAGGGTAAATTCCAGTAAATGTAAGACAGATGTAGGATAAATTTTGAATTGTGTAGGATAAAATGTTTTTGCTTTATTAATGAGAAATAACATAATTAATGAGAGAAGTTATAAACTATTTAATGTTTTACCATTATGCTCTTTCTTCTTTTTCTTATCACGTTAAATTTCTTCTTAAATGAACCTTCCCCCATATATATATATATATATTGTCACACCCCGGATTTACAACCAAATCCAAACACCGGTGGGCCCAGGTGGGGAATACCGTGACGTACATGATATCATAATAGACAATTAAACAAAGCACAGCGGAAGTCTTGGATTTAAATTACTATTACAAACAAAATGTTCAAAGTATGAAAATAATATACAGACGGTTCGTAATAGAAGATCCACAGGTGGATCGCAAATTGTATAAAAGAATGTAAAACAGACTTTGGGCAGATCTAGGATTTGCAAAATCCTCTTATCACTACCGAGCACTTCCAACCAATTTTAGTATTGTGCCTGCAAGCTTAGTCTTTTGAAATACGTCAGCTTTCGCTGGTAAATACACACAACTTACTCATTTTGAAAACATTTTAAAAATGTTTTAAGTGCACGTTGGCACAAAATATTTTATAACTTGGGAAAGTTACTTTGTAACCTTGTTAACAGATTCATTTGTTTGTCCATACATACAGGGCCCAGTGCGAAAACCGAGACATGATTAACGTACTCACCACTTTGGACTCATGAAGGAGCCAATCCCCCAACTTTGTGGATATGCATTTTGAGCGTCTACCGGGTGTATGCCTACACCCGCACTAAGGTCGTGGCCTTTATCTAATGTAATGAGCCGAGGATATCCAGGACACGGTAGTTAACCCTTGATGTTTAAGTTATCAAACAAAACTGATTAAAACGAAATAAGCGGATTTACTAGCCACAATCAGGCATTCGATTGATCCCATTTTCGACCAAGCGGTAACAGTTTACCGTAACCCAAGCCCGTATAGGGGAAATAAATCGAGGGTAATTACCTGAGCTAGTCTTCTTTTAATTTAATAACTCAGCCGTACACAAAAGCACTAAGTGCAGATAGCATTTACCGGCAAGTCTCTATTCTGGATTATGGCAAAAACTAACCAATTAAATACTAACGGTCTTATTTAAGTCATAGACTTAGACCGAGTAGCGTACAGGATCAATACATATAACGCTTGATTAAACGATGATTGGATAGAATGTAGTTTAATCCCAACAAGTACTTTGACTTGTGTAATATGGATAAACTATAAACATTCTGGATTTTGAGACTTGAATGACAAGGTTAGACCCGTTTCGGTTAATTTTCGTAAACTAGATACATATACTTAACAGTACGCATATCAGCGATATCGGGTAACCGGATAAGTTACGGACAAGTTATATATGCCATTATGTTTTAATTAAGTTGTAATATCAGTAGGATATCAACTTATATGCATGTTAATGTTTTAAAACAAAACAATGGCTCATAAGGGCATTTTGGTAATTATATACCATGTAAAAGGAACTTGAATATAATTTAATATTATAAACATAAGTATTCCTAGAAAAATAGTTTATTTACGATATAATATCAGTAGGATATTGATTATATGTGTAATTCATCTATTATGACCAAACTATGCACCGAAAGGGCATTTTGGTCATTTTACACATAGTTTATAAAATTATTTGGGATTCTGAGTTCGTATCTTATACCTACTGTAAAAATGTTTAAAATAAGTTTAAAAATAAGTAGGTAACAAGTCTTGGTTGGTAAATATGGTTTAAAATCATACTATGCGCCGAAATGACGCTTATGTCGTAAAATGACGATTTATGTGATATTTAATGAAAACTGATGTTATGATCAGGTTAATAAGTCTTAGATATGTTATTTAATATAACATATCAGTAGGTAAAAGATTTAATATGAAAAAGTATGGTTAAAACCGTTTCATGAGCCACAAAGGCTTTATCGTCATTTCCGACATAATGCAAGGACTTGTTCATAAACTCAGCTTATACTCTGGTTTAACTTCCCAAATAATCCAACTTATAATATTACATCAGTAGGAAACTCATTTTCAAGTTCATTATCCTTTAAACCTTGGTTTATGCAAAAAGGACATTTTAGTCAAAATGGCATAATTACGGAACTTGTGCATAAATTCAGATTCTGATTATGAGCATGTAATATAACCTCAGAGGGATATGCTACATTATATTATAATCATAATGCAACCTTAGATCAGTAGCTAACTAATCTAAATCGGGTTAGAATCGAAAGTCAAAGCAGAAGTCAAACTTCACGACTTTTGGTTGCGAACCGACCCTAGAACTGAAATTGACAGGCCGAACATGTTCTTACATGTTCTAATAATTATTACCAACTTGTTTAAACACGACTTTGACCCGTCAATTGGTCTAGCAAACTGGTCTTCAGGAGACATGTTCTAATAATTATTACCAACTTGTTTAAACGTGACTTTGACCCGTCAAATGGTCTAGAAAACGTGTTCTTCAGGAGGTGCCCTTTATATGGACTAACACCTACCTTATTATGATCACTTAGCCATGTTCGTTATGAACAATGGCTGGACCATAATGGTCTTAACCGAAAGTCAAGGCGTTTTTCGTAAAACGCTTGACTTTTGGCTATAAAAGCCTATAAACGAAAATGCAAGAGAAAGAACACTTATCAGTGATTCCTAGGATGCAATAGAACTAAGTTGGATGCTCCTTTCAGTTAGGAACTTCAGAGGAAGGAGATAGAGTTGTGAATGAGAAAGATGCAAGTTCAAAGGATGAACCTTTGCACCTATTTATAGTTGGAGAGCTTGAAAGATGTGATGCTAGGTGTTAAGGGGTGTAAGAGGAAGCTTACAAGTGTCCTAAAATGAGACATAGCTGTTTGGGAGTCCATAGTTTCGAAAAAAATAGTTTTTGGCAATTTGTGTAGAGGCCAAGGCAATTTTCTGCAGACACAGGCCTCTCGCGCCCCGCAAGAGCCCCGTAGTCAGTTTCAAAGTTTGCCACTTTTAGCCCCTCAACTTGTTAAACCCTCCTAAAACACCTTTTTAACATTTGTAGCCCTCCGTAGCCAATACTTTGCGTACCGGGATTATGCCCGGACATTGTCGAGCTCTCGGTTCATTAAAAGGTCACTCAGAGGTATAAATTAACATGTTGACACTTTTAATTCTTCCGTTATCCAACTTTCATATAATTACATATTTAATCCCTCTCGTCCAACAAACGGGACATATGAGAGTTAGGACTTCGTAAAGGATCACTCAGAGGCTCACCATAAGCATGTTGACTCTGATGTCACCCAGAGGCTGAGCATGTTGACATATCAGTCACTCAGAGGCCAAGTTTAGGCATGTTGACACATCAGTCACTCAGAGGCCAAGTTTAAGCATGTTGACATATCAGTCACTCTGAGGCTCATTTTTAAGCATGTTGACAATCAGACACTAAGAGGCTAAGTTAAGCATGTTGACATCAGAAGGTCACTCAGAGACTCAGTTTTGAGCATGTTGACACATTTAGTCCCTATTAGTCTTTAAATAGACTTATATAAAAGTACGACACGTGTCTCTATAATATTGGACACGATTTTACAGTGTGTTACTATATATATATATATATATATATAATATATTATAGGTGAGGTTATTATAAGAAAATATAAAAGTGTGAGAAGGATAAGAAAGAATCTAAACCATTAGATATTTAATCTAATGATTGAGATCATAGTGGTAATTCTGTAAATAATGTTGACTATTAAACTAATTAATTTTCTAGATTAAGGGTATAAAGATAAATTTAACATTTTTAAGTTAAGAAACTAACATTAATGCACATGCAAGGTTTCCCTCCTTCTTTTTTAAACGTCAATAACTTTTTATACGTAACTCTTTTTTAAAAAAAATTACACCATAATAACGAGTGTTTTTTTATCTTTAATATTAGTACCATATTAATATACTTATGTAGAGAAAAAAAAATTACGTCTCGCTTGGATGTTTTAGTCCATGGTTTCTTTCTGTTATATTCAATGTCAGGGTGTTCTTTATATGATATTACCTTCAATATAACTGTTGTGGTGTTTTTATGAGTTATGGTGTTATTTATGTTATATATATGTTCTTTATAAGATGTATGCCTTCAATATAATGGTGTGGTTTCTATGAGTTAGGGTGTTGTCTCTGTTATATTTTTGTTCTTTATAAGATATATGCCTTCAATATACATGTTGTGGTGTTTTTATGAGTTAGGGTGTTGTTTCTGTTATATTTCTGTTCTTTATAAGATGTATGCCTTCAATATACATGTTGTGGTGTTTTTATGAGTTAGGGTGTTATTTCTGTTTTTACGAAATAACACCATAATTCGAAAATCCCTACAATAACTGCCAAAATCAGTTACATATATTCATTCCATAATTAGATTTTATTAGTTAAATTACACTTATACCCTTAAACTACCAAACTAAAAAGGGGCACGTGTCACCTCCAAAATCTTTCTTATCTTTCTCACGCTTTCATATTTTCTTACAATAACCTCTACCTATATATATATATATATATATGGCCCGCTTTTCTACTCGGACAGTGCTCTCTAGGGGCCAGAATTCTCAAAGACGGCATTCTCAAAGACGGCCCTGAACATAAGATTTCGAGGGAAAGGTTTATACTATGATTAAAAACAACTAGGTGAAAAAAAATGTAGACCTTGTAGCTTAATTTTTAGAGGAAAGGGTCGTATATAGAATCCTGAAAAATAATATTTCGAGGCGAAGCGGCTGAGTGCACGCTACAACTGTCACACGTCTTTTCACCTCCCATATTTTCTCACCAACTTACCTGCAAATCTCAGAAAGGCAGAGTTTCGAATTCCAAGAGATAATGGCAAAACTTTTCCTTCACACAAGAGTCCTTTTCCCAAGACTTAGCAATATTCTTCGCCACTACTTTAACGGCGCTTACATCAATTCTTCTAGTCCAGCACTCCCCCACTTTACACTATGCATGTAGGAGCAGCACTAAACTGGGGGGACTTGAGGAGGTATGATCCTGAATGGTCATACCATTGACTACCTTTTAGAAGGATAGCCTTGCATGCAACATGCAACGGTGCGTGTCCCTCAATTTCAGGTCATACAATAAGCCTTGCGCACTCAAAGCAATGGCGAATTAGACCAACAACATTAAGTCATACAATGAGCCTTGCACACTCAGAGCAACGGTGAATTAGACCAACAACTTCAGGTCACACAATGAACGTTGTACACTCAGCGCAACGGTAAATTATACCAACACTATTCGGTCAAACAACGAGTCTTGCACACTCAGCGCAACGACAAGTTAGACCAAACAACATAAGTCAAACAACGAGCCTTCTGTACTTGGCAAAACGGTAAGTTAGACTTACGCGCGCAGGTTTCCAGACCCTGCGTAAAGCAGCAAACCTCTTAGCCATAATTCCTAAAAACCTTGCAAGGACAAGACACACATGAGAGCACCTAGTAGTCTTGGGATAAAGGATAAACCCTTGAAACCTTGCGTTGGCGGGAAAAACCTCTGACAGCCTCGCAGAAAGGGTAAGCACTAAGAGGTGTTGGCCATACTCAAGGGTACAAAGTGGCAGAACGGTGACCTAGGGTTGCTCGGCAGGTTGCGTGTGGTAGCATCCCAGTCGTCAGACCTCACACCAACCATATCGTCGCCAGTGACTGTTCCACTTTCTCCATTTACAGCTGGCAGCAGACCTGACACCAGAGAGGGTCACCTTTACACGTGGCACCACTCAATATCCGGCAAGGCATGCCTCCTAACAGTAGACATTAATCCTCCTACAGGGAGCATTTAATGTCTAATGTAGAGGACAAAAAGGATATCTCTGGCTGTCTGGGCCGGGCCCAAGGCCCACCAGCATATCTCCTGAATATACCTTCGGTTATAAGTAAGTATCAAACCTGGAGGTAAGGCATCCACAAACACGCTTTCATAAGCGCTCATACCTACTCACACTTGCAATTTACTTGCTTACAATACTCAGATACTTATTCTCACGCCGGAGTGTGGTCACGGAGAAAACCACCTTTTCCCTGTGGCGAGACTAATAGCGTTGCTAGTTTTGCAGGTCAGCAAGAGTAAACAACCCTGTGAAGTGGAGCGAACGGGAAACCCTTATGCAGGATCCCCCTGGTTGTGACTTATATATCCCCGGATATCCATAGGTTCAACCGGTGCATCTTCAAATTTAATTTGGAACCCAATTAAAAATGGTAAAACAACTAGAAACTCATAATTTGTGTAACTATTTAAAATAGGTCATTTTGCTATAGTAGTTTTATTTTGTTTATTGTAATGATGTTATAGAGCATGTTACTAATTTTATATATATATATATATAATATATATATATATATATATATATATATATATATATAGGATGGGGTTATTGTAAGAAAATATAAAAGTGTGAGAAGGATAAGAAAGAATCTAAACCATTAGATATGTAATCTAATGGTTGAGATCATAGTGTCAATTCTGTAAATAGTGGTCAGACCTCACACCAACCATATCGTCGCTAGTGACTGTTCCGCCTTCTCCATTTTCAGCTGGCAGCAGACCTGACACTAGAGAGGGTCACCTTTACACGTGGCACCACTCAATATCCGGCAAGGCATGCCTCCTAACAATAGACATTAATCCTCCTACAGGGAGCATTTAATGTCTAATGCAGAGGACAAAACGGATATCTCTTGCTGTATGGGTCGGGCCCAAGGCCCCCAGCATATCGCCTGAACATACCTTTTCGGCTATAAGTAAGTATCCAACATGGAGGTAAGGCATCCACAAACACGCTTTCATACACGCTTATACCTATTCACACTTGCAATTTACTTGCTTACAATACTCAGATACTTATTCTCATGCCGGAGTGTGGTCATGGAGAAAACCACCATTTTCCCCATGGCGAGACTAATGACGTTGCTAGTATTGCAGGTCAGCTAGAGTAAACAACCCTGTGAAATGGAGCGAACGGGAAACCCTTATGCAGGATCCCCCTGGTTGTGACTTATATATCCCCGGATATCCCTAGGTTCAAACGGTGCATCTTCAAATTTAATTTGGAACCCAATTAAAAATGGTAAAACAACTAGAAACTCATAATTTGTGTAACTATTTAAAATAGGTCAATTTGCTATAGTAGTTTTATTTTGTTTATTGTAATGATGTTGTAGAGCGTGTTACTAATTATATAATAATTAGTAACACGCTCTACAACATCATTACAATAAACAAAATAAAACTACTATAGCAAAATGACCTATTTTAAATAGTAAATTATGAGCATATTACTAATTATATTATATATATATATATATATATAAGGATGGGGTTATTGTAAGAAAATATAAAAGTGTGAGAAGGATAAGAAAGAATCTAAACCACTAGATATTTAATCTAATGATTGAGATCGTAGTGGTAATTATATAAATAGTCGTCAGACCTCACACCAACCATATCGCCGCCAGTGACTGTTCCACCTTCTCCATTTTCAGCTAGCAGCAGACCTGACACCAGAGAGGGTTACCTTTACACGTGGCACCACTCAATATCCGGCAAGGCATGCCTCCTAACAGTAGACATTAATCCTCCTAAAGGGAGCATTTAATGTCTAATGCAGAGGACAAAACGGATATCTCTTGCTGTATGGGTCAGGCCCAAGGCCCACCAGCATATCTCCTGAACATACCTTTTCGGCTATAAGTAAGTATCAAAAATGGAGGTAAGGAATCCACAAACACGCTTTCATACACGCTTATACCTACTCACACTTGCAATTTACTTGCTTACAATACTCAGATACTTATTCTCACGCCGGAGTGTGGTCACGGAGAAAACCACCCTTTTCCTCATGGCGAGACTATCAGCGTTGCAAGTATTGCAGGTCAGCTAGAGTAAACAACCCTGTGAAGTGGAGCAAACGGAAACCCTTATGCAGGATCCCCCTGGTTATCTCTTATATATCCCAGGATATCTATAGGTTCAATCGGTGCATCTTCAAATTTAATTTGGAACCCAATTAAAAATGGTAAAACAACTAGAAACTCATAATTTGTGTAACTATTTAAAATAGGTCATTTTGCTATAGTAGTTTTATTTTGTTTATTGTAATGATGTTATAGAGCATATTACTAATTATATATATATATATATATATATATATATATAATATATATATATATATATATATATAGGATGGGGTTATTATAAGAAATATAAAAGTGTGAGAAGGATAAGAAAGAATCTAAACCATTAGATATTTAATCTAATGGTTGAGATCATAATGGCAATTCTGTAAATAGTCGTCAGACCTCACAACAACCATATCGCCGTTAGTGACTGTTCCACCTTCTCTATTTTCAGCTAGCAGCAGACCTAACACCAAAGAGGGTCACCTTTACACGTGGCATCACACAATCCGGCAAGGCATGCCTCCTAACAGTAGACATTAATCCTCCTACAGGGAGCATTTAATGTTTAATGCAGAGGACAAAGCGGATATCTTTTGCTTTATGGCCGGGCCCAAGGCCCACCAGCATATCTCCTGAACATACCTTTTCAGCTATAAGTAAGTATCAAACATGGAGGTAAGGCATCCACAAACACGCTTTCATACACGCTTATACCTACTCACACATGCAATTTACTTGTTTACAATACTCAGATACTTATTCTCACGCCGGAGTGTGGTCACGGAGAAAACAACTCTTTTCCCCATGGCGAGACTAACGGCGTTGCTAGTATTGCAGGTCAGCTAGAGTAAACAACCCTGTGAAGTGGAGCGAACGGGAAACCCTTATGCAGGATCCCTATGGTTGTGACTTATATATCCCCGGATATCCCTAGGTTCAACCGGTGCATCTTCAAATTTAATTTTGAAACCAATTAAAAATGGTAAGACAAATAGAAACTCATAATTTGTGTAACTATTTAAAATAGGTCATTTTGCTATAGTAGTTTTATTTTGTTTATTGTAATGATGTTATAGAGCATATTACTAATTATATATATATATATATAGGATGGGGTTATTATAAGAAAATGTAAAAGTGTGAGAAGGATAAGAAAGAATCTAAACCATTAGATATTTAATCTAATGGTTGAGATCATAGTGGCAATTCTGTAAATAGTCGTCAGACCTCACACCAACCATATTGCCGCTAGTGACTGTTCCACCTTCTCTATTTTCAGCTAGCAGCAGACCTGACACCAGAGAGGGTCACCTTTACACGTGGCATCACTCAATCCGGCAAGGCATGCCTCCTAACAGTAGACATTAATCCTCCTACAGGGAGCATTTAATGTTTAATGCAGAGGACAAAACAGATATCTCTTGCTTTATGGGCCGGGCCCAAGGCCCACCAGCATATCTCCTGAACATACCTTTTCAGCTATAAAATAAGTATCAAACATGGAGGTAAGGCATCCACAAACACGCTTTCACACACGCTTATACCTACTCACACTTGCAATTTACTTGTTTACAATACTCAGATACTTATTCTTACGACGGAGTGTGGTCACGGAGAAAACAACCCTTTTCCACATGGCGAGACTAACGGCGTTGCTAGTATTGCAGGTCAGCTAGAGTAAACAACCCTGTGAAGTGGAGCGAACGGAAACCCTTATGCAGGATCCCCATGGTTGTGACTTATATATCCCCGGATATCCCTAGGTTCAACCGGTGCATCTTCAAATTTAATTTTGAACCCAATTAAAAATGGTAAGACAAATAGAAACTCATAATTGTGTAACTATTTAAAATAGGTCATTTTGCTATAGTAGTTTTATTTTGTTTATTGTAATGATGTTATAGAGCATATTACTAATTTTATATATATATATATAGATGGGGTTATTATAAGAAAATATAAAAGTGTGAGAAGGATAAGAAAGAATCTAAACCATTAGATATTTAATCTAATGGTTGAGATCATAGTGGCAATTCTTAAATAGTCGTCAGACTTCACACCAACCATATCGCCGCTAGTGACTGTTCCACCTTCTCTATTTTCAGCTAGCAGCAGACCTGACACCAGAGAGGGTCACCTTTACACGTGGCATCACTCAATCCGGCAAGGCATGCCTCCTAACAGTAGACATTAATCCTCTTACATGGAGCATTTAATGTTTAATGCAGAGGACAAAACGGATATCTCTTGCTTTATGGCCGGGCCCAAGGCCCACCAGCATATCTCCTGAACATACCTTTTCAGCTATATGTAAGTATCAAACATAGAGGTAAGGCATCCACAAACACGCTTTCGTACACGCTTATACCTACTCACAATTGCAATTTACTTGCTTACAATACTCAGATACTTATTCTCACGCCGGAGTGTGGTCACGGAGAAAACAACCCTTTTCCCCGTGGCGAGACTAACGGCGTTGCTAGTATTGCAGGTCAGCTAGAGTAAACAACCCTGTGAAGTGGAGCGAACGGGAAACCCTTATGCAGGATCACCCTAGTTGTGACTTATATATCCTCGGATATCCCTAGGTTCAACCGGTGCATCTTCAAATTTAATTTGGAACCCAATTAAAAATGGTAAAACAACTAGAACCTCATAATTTGTGTAACTATTTAAAATATATCGTTTTGCTATAGTAGTTTTATTTTGTTTATTGTAATGATGTTATAGAGCATATTACTAATTTTATATGTGTGTATATATATATATATATATATATATATATATATATATAAAGAGAGAGAGAGAGAGAGGATGGGGTTATTGTAAGAAAATATAAAAGTGTGAGAAGAATAAGAAAGAATCTAAACCATTAGATATTTATTCTAATGGTTGAGATCATAGTGGCAATTCTGTAAATAGTGTTGACTATTAAACGAATTAATTTTTTAAATTAAGGGTATAAAGGTAAATTTAACATTTTTAAAATAAGAAACTAACATTAATGCACCTGCAAAGTTCTCCTCTTCTTTTTTAGACGTCAATAACTTTTTATACGTAACTTTTTAAAAAAATTCACCATAATAACGAGTGTTTTTTTATCTTTAATATGAGGACCATATTGATATACTTCTGTAGAGAGAAAACAATTACGTCTCGCTTGGATGTTTTAGTCCATGGTGTTTTTTCTATGTTCATACAATGGTGTTTTAATTGTAGGGTGTTCTGTTATATTTCTGTTCTTCATCAAATGTATGCCTTCAATATACATGTTGTGGTGTTTTTATGAGTTAGGGTGTTATTCCTGTTATATTTAATGTGAGGACAAAGGTCCTTGCATTGCTGTGGTTTCTGATGTCTTAAGTAGGTTTCTGTTGTCATCAAAGAGTTAGGGTGTTATTTCTGTTTTTATATATTTAGGGTGTTATTTCTGTATTGATTCTGATTAAAGTGTTGACTGGTGTGGTGTATAATTTCTGTTGTGTGTTTCTATGAGTTTGGGTGTTGTTTCTGTTATATTTCTATTCTTTATAGGATGAATGCCTTCAATATACATGTTGTGGTGTTTTTATGAGTTAGGTGTTGTTTCTGTTATATTTCTGTTATTTATAAGATGTATGCCTTCAATATACATGTTTTGGTGTTTTTATGAGTTAGGGTGTTATTTCTGTTTTTATGAAATAACACCATAATTTTAAAATCCCTACAATAACTGACAAAAATCGGTTGCATATATTCATTCCATAATTTGATATTATTAGTTAAATTACACTTATATCCTTAAACTACCAAATTAAAAAGGGACACGTGTCACCGCCAAAATCTTTCTTATCCTTCTCACACTTTTATATTTTCTTACAGGAACCTCTACCTATATTATATATATAATGTATATATATATATATATATATATATATATATATATATATATATGGGTTTGGCTACAAAGTCTATTTTTCCTACAAAGTGTACAAAGCTATAAAACACACAATTTCAGCCATATAACACACTCAAAACCTATAAATAACAGAGTGAAAATCACTAAAACACAATATCCAAACCCTAACAATCCATAAAAACTTCAAACACATCATGAACTATGAATATAAAACACAGCATGATAATCAACATAAAACACACCAATGTTAGTCATTCGATAATCAAAGCCTTATCATCCAAAACACAACACAAAACCTACAAATATGGCGTTTTAGTAATCTTCATTTTGTTATTCGTGGTTTTTAAGTGTGTTTTATGGTTGACATTATAGCGTTTTATGACTTTTTACATTTTGTAGGAAAAATAGACTTTGTAGCCAACTCCCACCCTATGTGTGTGTGTGGTGGGGTTCTAGAGTGAACACTATTGTATTTGCGAACTAAGTAAACAAATCCTAGCCATTTATTTACATACGTGTTATGGCCAGAATTAGTTTACTCAGTTTGCAAATACACTATTGTTCACTCTTGAACCTAATCATATATATATATATATTATATATATATATATATATATATATGATAAGGATCCGTTAGGAAACACCATTTATTCCGAGAACCGTGAGACCAATGTGAGCACAACCAAAAATACCTAAAAAATCTAAAAAACACACATTTTGTATAATATTTTTTTTAAATCGCTATATTTCATCACTAAATTTTTTCGACTAATAATTATAACTATCGATGCACATGTGCATATGTATCATTTCTTTGACAAATTCCGTAATACATTACTAGTATTAGACAATTGCACTTTCATTTACACTAGCATCCGTAATACACTACTTTTTACATTACCAATATTACAAATGCACATGTGCATCTATATGTATGAACATGATATACATTACATTGAATACGATTTCCTTTTCATCTATCATACAATCCATAATACACACCATTACCTTCTACCATCAATAATATAATACCATTACATCCTACCATCCATAATATAATACTATTACCAATATGTATAATATTTTCACTTTATGCACATGCACATCAACACCCTTCATACCATAAAAACAACATATTACATCATAAAGTTCATATAGTGACAAATATAAAAAAACAATCAACCACTAGATATAGCTAACCAAAAAACATTTATATGGCCTTACTTTATCATTCAAAATCACAAACTTTTGTACCAAAACATGTTATATCATGGTTATAAATAATGATGCACATGTGCAATTTTGATATTGGTAATGTGAAAAGTAGTGTGTTACGTATGGTAGTATAAATGAAATTGCAATTATATAATACTTATAATATATTACGGAATTTGTCAAAGAAATGATACAATTGCATATGTGCATCTATAATTGTTACTCGAAAAAAAATATAGTGACGAAATATAGAGATTTTTAAAAAATATATTAAAAAATAAAAATTTTGTGTATGTTTGTGTGGTTTTTTGGTATTTTTTTGTGTTCACATTGTTTCTCGTGGTTCTCGCAATAATATATAGGGCTCAATTCAAATGAGAGCCACCACAAGTTGTAAAAAACCGTGAGAACTTTTTCTTCCCACGCGAGTTGGACCCAAATTTTTTTTGCACAAACAAACGCAGATGAAAATATGTTGAACACGTCTGTAAAAAAGAGTAAAAATAAATGTCGAGTCAATAGTAGTAGTTTTAGTTTTGACTGATGTAGGTGCTTTTTACGCACTGGTATAAGTTTGTACGAGGATAAATATTTTTTTATGCCTCACGTAAATGTGGGCATAAGGCATTTTTTAAAATTTATTTTTTGCTGAAACAAGTGATTTTTTTATGACTTTTGAGAAAAAAAAAATTTAGAAAAATCTTTTGGATTACCTAGTTCTTACGGTTCTCACAACTTAATATGGTTCTCATTTTAACCCATACTTATATATATATATATATATATATATATATATATATATATATATATATATAAAATTTTGGAAAAATTTTTTGGATGGCCTAGTTCTCACAGTTCTCACAACTTAAGATGGTTTTCATTTTAACCCATACTTATATATATATATATATATATATATATATAGGGGAAGGATAAAAAAAAACCCACTTGAGTTAAGAAAACTCGAAAAACCTTTGTAAAAACCCGATATAACATTTTTATTTTTTTCTAAAAAATAGGAAATGTAAAATACATATATTTGAACATTTTTATTAAAGAAACATAAAAAACGCCTAGGAGTTTAATTTTTTTTTTCAAATGTTAAAAATTTCATGTTACATAATATATATGTCCAAAAAATGTAACACACAAATTTTGAACATTTAACAAAAGCAAGTAGGCGTTTTTTTACAGTTTTTATAAAAATGTTCAAGTACATTAATGTAACATTCCCCTATATTTTTTAGAAAAAAAAATAAAAATGTTACATAGGGTTTTCTTGAGTTTTCTCAACTCAAGTGGTTTTCGTTTTATCATTCACCTATATATATATATATAATGATAGGGTTCTAGAGTGAACACTAGGTTGAGAGTGAACTGTGTGAACTAATCTGAACATTGGATTATATCATCTAGAGATTTTTAAACAATGGCAATATTGTAATTATTATGTTGTAACTTCCCTTTATATTAATTGAAAGAAGGGTATTTGCGTCTTTTATAAATTTCATTTATTAAACAATATAATCAAAATTCCTAAAATCTTGCTAGTTTTCATATATACAAAATACATAGTTATTAGTGTATACACATATGTACAGTCTCGATAGTATTAGTTTATACAAGATACATAGATGTTAGTTTATACACATGTGTACAGTCTCGCTAACTATCAATTTATATAGCATACACAGTTGGTAGTTTATACACATATGTACTTGAATAATACACATGTGAATAAATCTGGTTTATATCGACCTGTGAGAACAAGATGTAATTATACACAAGTATATAAGTGTTGTATATACTGACCTGTATACACATATGTAAAAAAAACATAATTTAATTAGGTTTAATATTTGATTTTAAAAAGAAAATAAGAGTTCATTTAAAAATAAACATTAGCCCTTTAATCTATTATAATTGAAATAATAGAGAAATAATTAAAAATGAGAGAGAGAAAGAGAGTTAAAAGATGAGAAAATTAAGAGATTTTAATTAAAGCACTTGACTAATATCAATTTTACCTTTTTAATCTAAAAATGATCAAATACTAAGATTAATTCACTATGTTTACTCACAAGAAGTTGTTATTAAATGATTCTAATCCTCTATATATATAGGGTAAGGATAAAATGAAAACTAAGTTCACTTAAAAAAAAACCTAGAAAACTACCTACTAACCATTGATTTGTATTAATCTACGATTGTGATTATTTCAACAATCAAATCTGATTACTTATAAATATAATATGATTAAAAGTACGTAAATTTGGAGATGTGTGTAAAGTCAAGGACCTTGGAAATATGTAACCTGAAACAAGGTACAACATGGAACCTATCAAATCCATTCTCTTTCCTATTTTCTCTTTCACATTTCATCTTTTTAGAAATTAAAAATTCTTTTATATATGTAATAATTTATTTCTGTCTTTTAGAACTTTTAAAATATATTACTAGCAGTACAAATAAGAATTGTTAAATTGTTAAGACCAAATTACGTTGGATTACATTAGGATGTTACACAAAAATTATAACAATGATAAAACCAGGTTATATTGTGTTACATAAAAATGTAACACAAAATTGTTACATTACTATATATGTAATTTTTGTATTTAGAATTGAAATATGTAACTGGTAATACATATAAGAATTGTTAAGTTGCTTGGATTCGGTTATGTTAGGTTACATAAAAATGTTACACAAAAATTATAACAATACTAAGACCAAGTTACATTAAAATGGTACACAAAATTATTACATTCATGTAAACCCCCTTTACTTTCGTAAACTAGCAATGGTGTGTATCCCATCGTCTATCCAAAATAGTAATGTTACATAATTGTAGAAACAAAATGTTAATATTAGTTCAAAATAACTTCTTAAAATCATACGAATACACATCTTATTACTCAACTAAAACACAGACTAAAAACAAAAAAGCTTGATCTTAGTATGTTGTATACATAAAGTTGATAACAAAACCATTTCACACGAATCTTTTAAAATGAAATCCATATCTTATTCAACAATTAAGCAACTTAAAAAATTAATTTACAACAATGATGCATATAACATCCGAGTAAAAAAATGTAGAATTTATGATATATGGGGTACAAGTCTTTATAGCAATAAACACAAGCATGTACCATAAAAAATCCTATGTATCAATGAGCTAATCTAAGATATATATAAAAAGTAGTTATAAACCTCCAAGATCAATATCTGATCACTCTGATCCTTTAAATACTTCCCGACCCGTAACACATTTTTGAGGGGAGAACTTTATATGGATTGTGTTTTTTTTAAAGTCTTAAGGTTAAGGTTGTATAAGAGAAAGAGAGATAGGAGGTGAACATGAATTTGTTAGAAGTCTTGAGGTCGTATCAGAGAGAAGAGAATAGATATGAACATGAATGTGTAAGGAGGAGAATAGATAATAAAGGGTGGTGATGGGTGTCAAATGGGTGGTGATGGATGTCAGAGAAAAGTTATAATAATCAAAAGTAAACAATTGGTCAAGTTTCTAATTTACCCTTTCACCATTATGTTACATAAATGACGTGTGAGCATAACATCCATTCATTGCGTTCTTTTTAAGTTTCTTGAACTTAATTCATATGTGTATATATATATACACATATATATATATATATATGAAAAAAATAAAACAAAAACCCACTTAAACTGAAAAACTTAAAAAAATCTTTGTAAAAACCTCATTTAAAATTTTTATTTTTTCTAAAAAATAGAAAATATAACATACATGTATTTGAACATTTTTATAAAAGAAACACAAAAAAACTCCAAGTAGTTTATTTTTTAAAAAATTATGTTAAAAATTTCATGTTACATAATATATATGTCCAAAAAATGTAATATACAAATTTTGAACATTTTTTTTAAAAACAAGTAGGCGCTTTTTACATTTTTTATAAAAATGTTTAAGTACATTAGTGTTACATTCTTCTATTTTTTTAGGAAAAAAAAATTTAATAGGGTTTTCTTGAGTTTTTTCAACTCAAGCGGGTTTTCATTTTATCCTTCACTTATATATATGTGTATGTGTGTGGGGGGATAGCCCCGTCGCAGGCAACAAGCGGAAGACGGAGGCGACGATGACGGGCCCACGGGGTGGTTGTGATGGCCCCGGCCTGAGGACGAGCCCACACCGCACGATCTAACGAGGTTTCAAAACCAAATTTAAATTCGGGATAACATTCTTTTTTTTAACAATTTTTAGTGGTGAGATTCATAATTTTAATCAAATTCACGTGGCTTATCACACACATCCAGTTTCAAGTGCGTTAAAATAGAGTTTGTATGAGCATGTTATCATAAATAAAGATACTTTGATTGGTGTATTTGATTACACTCTTATTTATATTAATTATAATAAAAAGACATCAATATAGTAAAAAAATACCACGTTGATTTGTTTTGTATTTTAATGGGTGAAAATGAAAAGAAGCTAAAACCGTTTATTTAAGAAAAAAAAACGAAAGGGATGATAATAGTTAAGTAAAGTGTAATTTGCTTCTTTACAGTTTGGTCTAGAGTCGGTCTATCTTGAAACGTTAGTCAGCTGTTAATACATGTTGTAAAGACCCTATTGCCCTTACTAAATGCTATAAAAAGTCTATATTGCCCCTCGCTTATATTATATTCAAAATTCCCACCATTGGCGCAGATTTGACTTTGAAGAGTCAAAATAGTGAAGCATCATCAACTTCTGCATATTTGAAACCTGTATATTTGAAACCCATCTACCTAAGTTAATCATATTTGAAACACATCTACCTAAGTTAAATTCTACAGTTTTGACTTTGTAATATCAAAATAGTGAAGCACCATCAACCTAGGTAAATTG
This sequence comes from Scalesia atractyloides, assembly GCA_947069175.1. Lineage (NCBI taxonomy): Eukaryota > Viridiplantae > Streptophyta > Magnoliopsida > Asterales > Asteraceae > Scalesia > Scalesia atractyloides. The sequence continues at coordinate 12,832,068 of CAMTDV010000012.1, read as the reverse complement.
CACTAAACCTGCATATTTGAAACCCATCTACCTAAGTTAATCACTATCACTTATCAACCTAGTGGCGAATCTAGAAAATTTTCGTTGGGGTACCGTTTTATAAATAAAAAGGGTAACGAAATCGAAAAAAACGTCAAATTTTTCCAAAATTTACATTACCGCCGGAGCGCCAAGGGATAGCGGAGACTACCCTTCTATTAAGGTAGGTCCGCCCCTGAATCAACCTAATTGGCCAACAATAAACTTGTATGAAACTGCACTTATGAACCAACCTGTGCAATGTCACTAATCAACTTGTATGAAACTGCACTTAATTGGTCGAGCTGCACTTTTGCACAAACTGCACTTGTTATACTATCAAGGTAGATCTACAAAGGAAAGGGGTTAGTATTGTGCAACATCATACTAATGTGTGCACATCATATTAATGTGTTACTACTGAAGATCGGTTGCTACTGAAGAGTTATAAATGATCAAAGTTCCTGTTGAGAGCAACTGATTTCAGGGTTCCTATCGGACCAAAGTAAATGCAGACCTCCTTGTGTGTTTATTGAAAGTTTGTTAAGAGTTTGTTCAAGAACGTTGCAAGTCACATTAAGGGAATATTTTATGGCGTCAGCAATGGTATAAAAAGAATGGCTGGTTGACTAAGATTAATGATTACACAGTCAATGATTTCATAATCAATTGGAGATTGAAAGATAATCACTTATTGTTTTCACTTGCATCATTTCAATAATCAATGTTTAGAATAGAATACGATAGATTTTGTGTTATGTATTCCAAACAATTGATTATATTCAATTTGTAATATTCGACTAATGATAATCGTAGAATAGTAGAATATTTCATGATGAATTTCTCTATAAATTTATAATTTTCATTGTTCTTTTCTCAAACAATAATGACTCAAACCCTAAATCGTAGTTAGGTTCCTAGCTTATCTAATTCTCATAGCTTCATGATTTTGACTTTTATTATCCGAAACATACATACATACACATCACCCAAATCATACCATAAACGATTAATTTCGATTTTTATTTGTTATCGGGTAATAGAGTTATCTACTAAGAGCATCCACATAGGAGACTCCAAAACTAGCTCCTTGTCATCCATGTTCGGGTTTTGCCCCTCTCACAGCCAAAACGACTTCAAAAACACCCTTAAAATGTGTCCTCAATTTCTTCCTCCTTCTTTCCTTCCCTCTCACATACCCTATTTTACATTTTTGCACAACAATGTTTATCCTCCCTCTCTCCTTCACAAAATACCCTTTCCCCTTCATGGGAGCTCAAAAACATACAAAATCCTCCTAATGTGGCCAATCCACTAACTAATCAACTAAAATTTAGTTTTTTTTTCTAGTTTCCTTGGGTAATATAAAATATTGAACAGTAAGAAATATATTTTAAATCCTAATGAGTAATCTTTAAGAGTTAATTACACAAATAGTCCTTGTGCTTTATCATGTAATTTTAAAAAATTATTACGTATAGAAAAAAATATGGATGTTTAAAAAAAGATGGGTGATCGGAGTGTCACACCCCGTTCAAATATAAAATTTATATGCCCAAATTACCCTAACAATGCGTTAGTGGTAGTAAGGGGTCGAACCACGAAGAGTTTGTGGTTTGCGAATGGATGTGATTGATTTTTTGTAAAGGTGTCACTTTTATGAAGCTTACTAGAATATTGATTACTTTGGTTTGTTTTGAAGAGATGTCGGATTATTCCGACAAAATTGATGTGATTGCTTAACTAATGATTTAAACGATTGCACGAACTGAATTACTTAATAAAAAACAATGGTTTGGAAGCAAGGTTCACACCCGGTTCAACAAATGCAACACCTAGGGTTACTAAGAATTTTAACTTGATTCAATTGAATTTGTCATTAACGGTTTTGATATCACAAAGCTTAGGTGCCAATTGCTATCACATATATGACGGACCACAACACACTTTATTACTTCGGACAAATAATCCCTTTCGAAAGATAAGGCATAAATACACAAATTTGTTTCACAAAGTCAAATTTATAATCATTCGACAATTCGCAAATATAGTTCAAATGTAAGACAATTATCAATCAATTCAAAATACAATTCAATTTGTCAGAAAATCAATCAAACTCATAAAGTAACCCTAAATCTTACAAATGTCTACACGGGGGTGAAACCTTCAGAAATTAGCCGCTCATAACGAACGGAACTTGATCATCGGAAGATTGAAGCTTAATCACGAACATCTTGAACCTTGAGATTGAGTATGGTGAAGGGTAGGGTTTATGGTGGATGATTAGGTCAATAGATTGATGATGATGGTGATGGTGATGATTAGGGTTGTGGAGATGAAGATGGATGATCAATTCGAATGATGGAATGGATTGAATATGATGTGGGATCAAGATTGTGTTGTTATTGGCTCCCAAGAGGTGTTTCAAGACTCCCAAAATCGTAACTCCCTCACAAATGGGTCAAACAAACATTAAAACCCGTTCAAAATTGAATTTCAGCGATAGCACTTTCTGGAGGTCGTTGCCGACTACCAAACAGGGCGTCGGCGACGCCCTCTAGATTTTCTGTTTTCTGCCGACGCCTTAATCCACTGTCTACACGAGTTTCTGGCCGACGCGAATTACCAAGGGGCGTTGCCGACGGCCCATATGGGCGTCAGCGACGCTAAGTCCAACTATTGGTTTCCGTTTTCTTCATTTCCAATTCCCGGTTGATCTCGTTCACTCCCCGATGCTTCGTAAAGCTCCCGAATAGCTTCTTAAACTCCGTTAGATCTGCAAAACACAATTCTAATCAAAAGTAGGCCATTCGAAACCAACTGTCATGTAAAAACATAAACTTAAATACGATTCATCATCGGTTTTCAACCACGTATCACATCCCCACACTTGACTTTTTCTGCCCTCAAGCAAATCTGTCTTTCACTTTCACGTGGGTCGAATAAGGAACACATTTCCCATTCTCGAGACATGAGTTAAGGTCTAATGTTATACTCGGTTCATGATTTTTATCATTTTCAGCTATTTAACGCTAATATGATTAACACATACAAAAATGGTTATCCAAGATTAACCCGCCCTTGAAACTCACAATTCATACATACCCCTCACAATGTTCTCTCCACTCGGCTTATAATTTGGCTAACAAGTAATATATTAACACTTTTGATGTAAACACACAAACCGATTAGAACATATACCCACATAAGCTTGCAACTCAATCATTCTCCACCACCAAACACAAATATCAAGACAAGTCAAAGGTCTTGAACTGGTTGTATTGGGGCTAGGCTAATGGTATGGAATGGGATGCTTTGAAAGTGGCTAAAGTAATGAAAACTCGATTTTTATTACACAATCACTATACTAACATAACCGACTACAAAACAATAACTACAAGGCAAAAGTTTTCCGCCTTTATTCAACAACTATCTACACATGCATTTTTCTTTTCTTTTCTCAATTCTGTTTTTTTTTCTTTTCAAATTCTAAAATCAAGTTTTCATCACACGGGTTAAAATATAAGGTTCAAAGGTCAAGGGCTAAATGGATTGGTCAAATGAAAGGTTTAGGCTCAAAATTGGCGACTAAGGGATTGATTTTTGGGTAAGGATATATAATTGGTGTAAAGTAAAAAGGTTTACCTAATGCCTTAATCATTCTTGTGCTCATATTCGGTCTATGGTCTCAAACGTATCAAAAGTTGCAAGTTCTACAATACATGACTAATGGTCCACTCAACCAAAGAAATATGTGCATATATGATATGTAAAAGTGGCTCAAAATCTCAAGTATATAAGGTATGGTATGCAATATGTATAAAGTGCAAGTTTCTTAGGCGGATTATTCCCAAATAACCACCCGTTAAATACCCGTCATGTTATTTATTTGAACTTGACCATGACAAAAGACCACATGGGTTATGGCATCCCACATTAACTTAGTTACTTGTGCCTTTTAGACCACTTTAAACAAAGACATTTTAAAAAATTTTTGAAAATTTTCCCCCATCCCCACACTTGAGGTCAACATTGTCCTCAATGTATAGTGTATAGATGAACGGGTCAAAATTGAAAAACTTTTTCTCCCCATCCCCACACTTGAGGTTAACATTGTCCTCAATGTGTAAGAATGGAGCTTTTAAAACGCACAAGGGATGTGACACGACTAACCCTCTCAAAATTTCACCCCGGAGAATAAAATACAAAATACAAAATACAATCCACTTATCACTAACTAAAAATCAAAGCTAAAAAGAACGTATGCACCTGGTTTTCACTCATTCCTCGTGTGCTCTTCATTCTTCAACAAAAATGGTCGTCTTGCGAACATAATGTACCTACAAATCTCAACCCTCGTGTAGAAGCAAGCTTCTCACAACCATCAAAACTTGTTAGTTACTTAGTTCTACCATTTTTATTAAGATAATTACCAAGGCATATAATTTATTCAACTTTGATTCTTGCGGAAAACAAAATTACAACAACAACCTAAACTTACTTTCTTATGAATCACGGCTGCATTTAGCGCAACAAGCCCTTTTAAACCTTCCGATAGCTCGGGAGGACGAGTAGGTCTCGTGAGGGTTATCTAGGGAACACACCCACAACGTTCATTTATCTGCAAACAACAAACGAAACACAAAATGAATAATTACACAAAAATATACAACAACAAATGACATACCACCTCATGGTGGTCGAACAGAGTGCTTGTCGCCCACAAACTCTCCCATATCACCCACCGGCGATTCATACCATTTGGTCCCAAATGGACCAAATCTTCTCAACCTCTCCTCTTCTGTTTTCTCCTGAGGTGACTTCTTCACCTTCTTCTTCTTGACCGGCTTCTTCTTTATTTCTCCAAACCTACCAACCATAGCACACATCTTTTTGTTCGGATTCATGTCCACCTTAGGACACTTATCCTCACCTAGTGGGTTAGTAAATTTAGGAAAAACATTCCTATTTAGTTCCCGGTCCCCAAATTCCATGCTTACCGTTCCTGTGGCACAATTTATTATAGCATTAGCAGTTGCCAGGAACGGTCTACCCAGTATGACTATCGGTTGTGTGTCCTCAACACACCCAACATAGTCAACTACCAAAAATTCAACTGGGTAATAGCAATCTTCAACCTTCACTATCACATCTTCCACCATCCCCCTTGGATGTGTGGGAGTCTGATTGGCCAACACCACGGGGGTGTCAAACTTTTTCAAAGGACCAAAATCATATTTGTCGTATAGACTCCCAGGCAAGATACTTACACAAGCTCCAAGATCTAGGAGCGCCCTCTTAATTTTAAATTTACCAATTTGGATTGGAATCAAAGGGTCTCCCGGATCTTGAGCTTTTTGGGGAGGGCACTCGATAAAACGGCACTAACATGAGATATCAAATCAACCGGTTCGGGTAGTTTGTTGTGCCGTTTTTCGGTGCTTAACTCTTTCAAACATTCGACATGAGCAGGATCTTTTATTATGGTATCAAGCAATGGTAAATTGATTTTTGCTTGTTTAAAATTTTCCCACCTCTCGTCCTTGGTGGGGTTTGTTTTTTCACTGTTGATGCCTTAATTGGTTTCAATAGAGCCAATGGATATGGGATGCTTTCAAACTCCACACTCATATCATTGGCCCTAGCATGCAAATCAATTAAACAACTTTCACAAAAAGACTTTTTAAATTTTTCTTTTTCTATTTTTAATTGTGAAATTGTTTCCTGCCCATGTTCGTATTCATTATTAAAATCCTCCACTACACCATCAACAACTTGTGGTAGTGAAGTGCCCTCAACACTATAAACCTCATCACAGGGAAGAATACTTACCACACTAATGTGCACATTTCTCACATTGTTCGTGCTTGAATTTTGATGCTTCGGGTTTACCATAGTGTCACTTGGAAGTCTCCCACCGCTTCCTTTGAGTTGGGCCATTTTTTCCGCAAGTTGACCCACTTGCTTCTCCAATGCTTTGTGCGACTTGTCTCGCATGAAAGCACACACCACATCATGATTGCTTTTACAATGATTTTCGTGTTTTCAAATCTCATCAAAGTGAGTTCTCATGACGGGCATGTAGTAACTGGAAGGGTACCAGTACCGGTAGTCGGAACGGGTCCTGTCTAGGCTGGCATTCGTATAAATCCAAACTAAAGGACCAGTTTGCCTACCTGGGGACTAACGATGAGAGTACGAAGTACCTATTAGGCCAAAGCATGCTATACCAAACGTCGTGTGAGCTAACCCCACTTTGAGTTGTCATTGTGTCTACACCTGGACACGTTCCGACCAAACATCTCATGAACATATTTTGTGGTTTGCATTCGGGGGATGCGAGTGTTAAATTGCCAATACTAATGTGAATCCTACCAAGCCAATAGCCATGGGGGCCCACATGACTATGTAGGTGAAGGTATGGGGGACATTTGAGGCCCAACATGAGCGAACCCAAGACATCCTATGGATGTAGTTGCATTATTGATATTTATGTTATTTTCATTTTCTTAAAGACACATGACACCTAAAAAGACACCATAAACTCACAATCTTCTCATTTTATGATCCTGTAGATGTCGTCTAGACAGCAACGAAGGGGTAAAAGATCGGGAAGGTCTCAGGAACGTTTGGCCACTCAGATCGCGAAACAAATGACCACGATACTTCCTGACATTGTGGTCCAAGTACAACAAGCCCTTGCTACAAATCCTACTAACCCTCCCTAACAACAGGACCAGAACATCGACAACCCTCCTACCAACAAGTGCTCTTACAAACATTTTAAGTCCTGTGATCCTCCTAAATTTGAAGGGACCGAGGGTGTCACTGCTCTCCTACATTGGTTCGAGGAGATGGAAAACACCTTCCTAAACTGCGATTGTCCTGAGGATCGCAAGGTTCGATACGCCACCGGGAGACTACTTGGAGTAGCTCTCACTTGGTGGAATACTGAGAAAGGGAAGAGGGGAACCGAAGATGCGATGGCCTTAACTTGGGAGGAGTTAAGGGAAATCATGACTAGGCGTTTCTGTCCTAGAAGTGAAATTAAGAAGTTGGAGGATGAATTTCATGCTCTAAAGCAAAAGGAGGGTGATCACACTACCTACAACAAGAGGTTTTTGGAGTTGAACCAAATGGTTCCAAATCTGTTCACACCAACCTATCGTCTCATTGAACATTATATTCGAGGACTTCCCTCGAAAATCCAAGATTCAGTTCTCAGCGTTTCACCAGTAACACTTGAAGCGGCTATGGAGTTAGTAACTGAACTGACCGAAAACCGAATTCGCAATGGGAAGTTCAAAGAAGAGAAGAAGAAAGCCCCTGTTGAGGGACAAACTTCAAACCACCCCATTCCTTCCTCCAAGTTCGCTAATAAGAGGAAGCGCAACACCAGAAATTTTGCAGTTACCCAAACCACCCCTATTCCTGCTGCACCCATTACTCAAGTCACTCCTTCACCCGCACCATACAGAAGACCCTACACTGGCCCGTTACCAAAATGTAACCGTTGCCAATATCACCATTCCCCTGATCATCCTTGCCAATACTGCACCGGCTGCGGTCGCGCAGGACAAACTGTTCAAACCTGCCGCATGCCTCAACGAACAAACCGCCACCAACCTTTAACCCAAACCCACCAACAGTTAATGGGTCAAGCCCAACAACCCCTACCATTTCCACCCACCCAACATTTAGCCCAAACATACTACCAACCCAATTATCCTATGGGCCAACCTATGCGGGCTTGCTTCAATTGCGGTGACCCGAGTCAATTCAGAAACACATGTCCAAGGCTGGTTAATATTATTCATGCTCAGGCCCAAGCCAACCCAGTGAACCAAGCAAACCAAGCTCCCCCACCTGCAAGAGGGAGAGCTTTCAATATCAACGCTAACCAGGCCAGAGCTGACGGCAATGTGGTCAATGGTACGTTCCTTATAAATGGTAGATATGCATCTATATTATTTGATACTGGTGCGGATAGAAGTTTTGTGTCTTTAGAGTTTGAACCTATATTAAGAAAAAATCGGGATAAGCTCACGGAATCCATAACGGTAGAAGTTGCGGACGGGAAACCAGTTTCATTAGACTCTATTTTACGCAACTGTACACTCACATTAAACGACCACGATTTCTCAGTCGACCTTATTCCTATGAAGCTGGGAAGTTTTGACATCATAATCGGTATGGATTGGCTCAGTCAACATTAGGTGGAAGTTGTATGTCGTGAAAAATTTATTCGTATTCCTCTTTCAAACGGTCAGACTCTTCGAATCATTGGAGAAACCTCGTCGAAAGGGCTCAGCTTAATGTCTTGTCTTCAAGCTCAAAAATATATTCGCAAGAATTATGTCGCGTTTTTAGCTCATATCATCAAAAAGGGAACCATGGAGAAGAAACTTGAAGACATTCCTGTAGTAAAAGACTTCCCACAAGTTTTTCCTGACGACATTTCAGGACTTCCTCCAAATAGAGACGTCGAATTCCGTATTAATCTTATACCTGGTGCTACACCAGTTGCAAAGTCTCCATATAGGTTAGCCCCCTCTGAAATACAAGAGCTAGCCAGTCAATTGCAAGAGTTGACTGACAAGGGATTCATACGTCCTAGCTCGTCGCCTTGGGGTGCACCTGTCCTCTTTGTAAAGAAGAAAGATGGATCTTTTCGTATGTGCATCGACTACAGAGAGCTCAACAAGTTAACCATCAAGAATCGCTATCCTTTACCTCGCATTGATGATCTTCTTGACCAACTACAAGGTGCCAGCTGCTTTTCAAAAATCGATCTTCGATCTGGCTATCATCAACTTAGAGTGCATGAAGAAGACGTCCCTAAGACTGCTTATCGAACTCGTTATGGCCACTATGAATTCATGGTTATGCCATTTGGATTAACCAACGCACCAGCTGTCTTCATGGACCTAATGAACAGAGTCTGCAAACCTTATCTTGATTGATTTGTTATAGTCTTCATCGACGATATTCTTATTTATTCAAAATCTAAAGCTGATCATGAGCGTCACCTTCGACTCGTTCTTGCACTCCTAGAAAAGGAAAATCTTTATGCCAAGTTCTCCAAATGTGAATTTTGGCTAAAAGAGGTGCAATTCCTCGGGCATGTAGTCAATGACAAAGGAATACATGTTGACCCTTCAAAGATCAAAGCAGTTCAAGAATGGCAAGCTCCACGTACACCAACTGAAGTAATATCTTTTCTTGGACTAGCTGGCTATTATCGTCGGTTCATTTCAAACTTCTCTCGCATTGCTGTGCCACTCACGGCTTTAACTCATAAGGGAAAACCTTTCGTATGGGGACCCAAGCAAGAAGAAGCTTTTCAAACTCTTAAACAAAAACTTTGTGATGCACCAATCCTCACTCTTCCTGAAGGTTGTGATAATTTTGTAGTCTATTGCGACGCGTCAGGGGAAGGATTAGGCTGCGTTCTCATGCAAAGAGGAAAAGTCATAGCTTATGCTTCGAGACAACTCAAGACGCATGAAAAGAACTACACCACTCATGACCTAGAACTTGGAGCCGTTGTATTCGCTCTTAAGATATGGAGACATTATCTCTATGGTACTAAGTGTGAAATATACACTGACCACAAGAGTCTTCAACATATCTTCAATCAAAAAGAGTTAAACATGAGGCAACGAAGATGGGTCGAACTCCTGAATGATTACGACTGTGAAATTAGATACCACCCTGGTAAAGCAAATGTGGTGGCTGATGCACTTAGTCGAAAGGGTTATGCGAACTCCATTCATCTTCTATGTTCGCAAATTATAACCGACATTAAAGATCAAATTCGAGAAGCCCAACACGTTTCAATAACAGAAGAAGATGTACGAAAGGAGATGTCCTGTGGAGCCGAGCTAAAACTTGAAACTAAATCAGATGGTATTCTGTATTACCTAGATCGTATCTGGATTCCTAACCACAATAATCTTCGTGAAACTCTTATGAATGAAGCTCACAAAACACGATATTCTATACACCCAGGAGCCGATAAGATGTATCAAGACCTACGATACACCTATTGGTGGCCTGGAATGAAGAAGGATATTGCCGTTTTTGTTTCCAAGTGTCTCACATGTTCCAAGGTGAAGGCTGAACACCAAAGACCCTCAGGACTTCTAGTCCAACCGGAAATACCTGTATGGAAGTGGGAAAATATAACCACGGATTTCATTACCGGGTTACCTCGCACTTCTGGTGGGTATGACACAATATGGGTAATTATAGACCGACTTACAAAATCAGCTCACTTTATTCCTATCCGCGAAGATTTCAAAAACGAAAAGCTTGCACGTATTTATATCAACGAAATCGTAAGTCGACATGGGTACCGTTAAGTATTATTTCTGATCGTGATGGTCGTTTCACCTCACGAACATGGCAAGCAGTACAATCCGCTATGGGCACACGATTAGATCTCAGTACCGCCTATCATCCTCAAACTGATGGACAGTCTGAGCGCACCATTCAAACTCTTGAAGATATGCTTAGAGCATGTGTCATAGACTTCAAGGGAAATTGGGACGCCCACCTACCATTAGTTGAATTTTCGTACAACAACAGCTATCATTCGAGCATCGGCATGGCACCTTTTGAAGCCTTATATGGTCGTAAGTGCCGATCTCCTGTATGTTGGCACGAAATTGGGGAAGCACAAATTACTGGTCCAGAATTGATCCAAGAAACCACAGACAAGATTCATCAAATTCGAAACAATCTTCTAGCGGCTCAAAGTCGTCAAAAGAGTTATGCAGATAAACGACGGAAGCCCTTAGAGTTTAACATTGGTGATCATGTGCTTTTAAAAGTATCACCGTGGAAGGGAGTAGTTCGTTTTGGTCAAAAGGGGAAGCTAGCACCTCGTTACGTAGGACCTTTCAAGATACTCGAAAGAGTAGGTCCTGTAGCATACAAGCTTGACCTACCAGAAGAACTCAACAGGATTCATCCCACATTCCACGTGTCGAACTTGAAGAAGTGCCTCGCTGATGGGAATCTCCATATTCCGCTGGAAGATATTCAGATTGATGAATCTATGCATTTTATTAAAAGACAAGTGGAGATCATGGACTACGGGAGAAACGTCTTCGACGAAGTCGCATTCCAATTGTTAGGGTACGCTGGGAGTCGAAACGGGGACCTGAGTTTACATGGGAACGTGAAGACTCAATGCGTGAAAAATACCCGCATCTTTTTCCTACTACTTCAACTACTTAAATTTCGGGACGAAATTCCTAAAAGTAGGGGATACTGTAACATTTGTAAAAATCGGGTTTTCAAAACCCGCTCCGTTTTGTAACCGAATATCAAGTTATAAAAGTTACGTCGAATATTTATGATTATTTTGATTTAAAATGATACATAATTAATAAATAAACTAAACTATAAAAATTATATTTGATAAAAAGTTAAAATAAAATAAATAAAAAAAATTATGCTGCTGCCGGGACTCGAACCCGGGTCAGCCAAGACATTTCAGCAACTTAACACCCACTCACAAGACCACTCCGCCACATTGTGTTTTCTGCTAACTCTAGGAACACAAATGAAATTTATACACAAACCCAGTTAAAACCGATTGCGCCATCTGAGAAACGGTAATCGGCAAACCAATCGTCAATTCGTTGTTTATTTCACACATTCAGTTTATAACCGATGTGCGACGGTTTCTAATCAAATTGGAATTGATTAAACTTAAAGACTCATCATTGTCGGTTTTTAAAACCGAAAAATCATCAAGTCAAGAATTACACAAACTTCAGACCACTCTCGCGACTCAGAGATATCATACCAATACTCCATTTCATTTTCGTCGCATTTTCAGACCATCAAAACGCCTAAAACAACTCGCCGGAATTTTCTGCAAAAGTCGTCGGAAAACCGTATTCAACTCAAACCGGTAAAATACTTCTACTTTACGGTTTCAATCAATTGTTAGAACCTTACTGACATTAACCCATCGCTCATAATCAACCACAGACGACATTGCTGGACTTTCTGTTTTCGCCGGAAAACTTCTGAAATTGTCGGAAACTCGTTGATTACCGGTATGCTCATTCCAACGTGCTGATAATCAATACTCATTAGTTCAATTTCACATCTAATCCTTAAACCTGTTAATTGATTCTCACAGCCGAAGGTTCCAAAAACAGAGCCGACAAGTTTCGCCAGATCCTCTGAAGAAGACGATCTGTTCGGTATCTTCTTTCCCCAAACTTTTCGGTTCAATGCATTCAAACTGGACATCATGTTCATTAACTAAATTAATCGCGTATCGGTTGTTTTGATTGATGTCTGCATTTGTAATGAAGAAGACGAGTTCAGTGATGACATAAGATTAATTAAAATCGGAATTATAAATGGGTTAGACACACAGTCCAGCGGTGGACTGTGTGCAAACAAAAACCATACACGTGCTGAGTTCGATCCCTGCTCCACGCACACCTTGTGTAATAAAATGCCTTTTTGATAAAAAAACTAAACCGGGTTAACTCAGATAGTTGTTAAGTATAATAAAAACCGAGATAATAACCGGGTTAGACACACAGTCCAGCGGTGGACTGTGTGCAACATGAACCATACGTCGCGCGTTCGAAACCCGTCACTTACACCGGTCCGATGAATTAAAATGTTTTTGAAATTAAAGAGAATTCCGGGTGAACTGAATAAGTGTATAAGTATAAATAAAAACAAGATTATATCGGGTTAGACACGTAGCTCAGTTGGTAGAGCTGCGTGCACGCGAACGGGAGGTCTCGGGTTCGAGCCTCACCCGGCGCAGATTAATTCGCTGACCGAACCGGTCAACGGTCAACGGTCAACGCTAAATAAACAATTTTTTATATTTTCATTTATTTAATTTAATTTAAAAATCAATTAAAAATACTTAAAAATAACATTTTTAAAGATAGAAAATGGCCTTGAACTCACAAAAATATATCTAAAAATTTCATTAAAACCCTTAATAAAATCCACCCGTTTAATATATTTTTCCGTTATTATTTAGGTTAGTATTTCTCGTTGTCCGCTCATCTAATTCGTGCGCATCTCACCATCTCCAATCCAACGCACCCAATGTGAGTGAATCTTACAAATTCCCCGTTTTTAATCACGTTTTGGGGTGTATCATGTGTCTTTGTATATATATATTATAACTAAACCATTGTGCATACATCATATCATGAACATGTGTATTCAGTTTGTTGCTGTTAAGTAGTTATTATTGGATGCAATTTATTATTCAGTACATGCAATTTCATAGGCCGCCACTCCCCATTACATTATGAGCGTTGAGCATGTTCCCCATTTTATTATGCGGTTGAACCTGGCGTGCCCACATACGATCGGCTCCGTTTGATTGAGCCTTGATCGCACAGACATTTTCATTTTCAGTACATGTAATACGATCGGCTCCGTTTGATTGAGCCTTGATCGCACAGTTTCATTTATGTTATTTACAGTATGATGTTGTTATGTTCATGTATGATGTCATGTGTTATTGTATGTTATAGTTGTGACTGCTATTTGCCATTGCTTGATTATTTACACTTGCTCATCTATGATTATGCACAAATTTTCATTGATAAACTAACAATTAATTTATTATAAATGTTTATCTAATAAGATTCACTCGCCAACTTATGTTGACCCCAAAAACTCCCATTTAACACATGATACAGGTGAACCAGCAGCAGCTAGGAACACATAGGACTTGGACTAGAAGAATAAAACGTTTTAGAGTTGGGATTGTTATGTTTGGTTTATTTCCTTTGTAATGAATGAACATGTTTGGATATTTGAAAATGCAACTTTGACTTTATTAAATATGAAACATAATAGTAAATGTCATGAGCTTTGGTGATAACCCAATTATGCCCCGACTCTTATTCCGCTGCGGGTCGGGATGTGACATTGCCCATTAACACCCCGCGGGCCTTGTTGTTGTGGACGACGTGGACCATTAACTTCTTGATTCATCGGCCGATAATTGCCTCTTCTATCACCTCCTCTATCATCCCTTTAGTTACCGCCTCCCACGAATTGCGGAATCCGGTTACGGTTAACATTATGATTATTATTGTAATTACCGTCATCCCGGTTTCGTTGATTGTGGTTTCGTGGTTGACGGTTGTTTCCGTAGTCGTCTACCTTAATCATAACCATATCCTTCGTTGTTCCCCACAAAATTGGCATTTTGATAGCCATCCTCTTCATAATCAAAACCCTGAGCTTGGTAAAAATTCCCTTCATTTTTGTTCCCCCAAGCATCATCTTCGAACCGCTCATTATAATTTCCGCCCTCATCCGAGTATTCCGAATGGGCGCTCATATGCTCCGGTGATTGATAACCGGTTGCACTATACGGTGCATCATCAGGAATGTTATTTCTTAATTCGTCAAGGTCAAGAAATTGGGCTTCGTTCTTGGGAATGCCACGATTTTGGTTAACTCCACGGTTGGCGTTAACATTTTGGTTGTTGAGGTTGGGTGGTAATGGGTTTTTTCGGTTTTGGTTTTGGTTTTGAGGTGGAGGTGTGGGTGTACGTTGGCTATTATTTTGATTTCGGTCACGGTTTTGAAATAGTGGTGTTGGTGGTCTTGAGTTGTTACCACCCCCCGATTGATGGTTTTGGGCATTTTGGTTTTGAGGTTGGTAGTCATGATATTGGTTTTGGTTGTTGGGTTGGTTGGAGTTTTGGGGATCCATTGGAATGGGTCCAAAAGATGTGTAAGTGGTGAGTGGGTATTGGATGGATTAGAGACAAGAGTTGCCTCTAACCGGTTGGCTAAGTTTCTTCTAACGACCCGCTCAATTTCCGGTTCGAACACTAATGGCGAGGTCCTCCCGGAATTTCGTGTATGCATGCACTACCTGTATCCTGCATAAGTAACACACCGGTATAACACAAAAGCAAAGACGATAATAAGAAATAAGCACTTTAAACAGTTAATCACAAAATCAAGCAATTCCAAACACAAAGTGCACGAACTCCCCGGCAACGACGCCAAAATTTGATCGGAGTGTCGCGCCCCAGTCAAAGATAATACTTATATACCCAAATTACCCTTAACAATGCGTTAGTGGTAGTAAGGGGTCGAACCATGAAGAGTTTGTGGTTTGCGAATGGATGTGATTGATTTTTGGTAAAGGTGTCACTTTTGGAGCTTGCTACTTAAATTGTTTAATTTGGTTTATTGGTTTGAAAGAATGTCGGAATGGTCTGACGAATTTTGTCTACTCTACTAACTTTGAAAACTCAAGTGATTGTAAGAAAACTTTGATTAACTTGATGAAAACAATAGTTTGAGAACAAGGTTCATACCCGGTTCGGTAATGCAAATCCTAGAGTTCCTACACGTTTTTAATTTCAACTCAATTGCAAACAATGATCAACGAATTTAGTGTTACATGGTTTAGATGTCAAAAGCTATCAACGTCATAGACAACGGACTACAATACACTTCATTACCAAGAACATGTAAACTCTAACCTAGACAAGGCATAATCGCACATAAAATTTGATCGGAGTGTCGCGCCCCGGTCAAAGATAAAATTTATATGCCCAAATTACCCTTAACAATGCGTTAGTGGTAGTAAGGGGTCGAACCACGAAGAGTTTGTGGTTTGCGAATGGATGTGATTGATTTTTGGTAAATGTGTCACTTTAATGAAGCTTACTAGAATATTGATTACTTTGGTTTGTTTTGAAGAGATGTCGGATTAATCCAACAAAATTGATTTGATTGCTTAACTAATGATTTAAATGATTGCATGAAAACTGAATTACTTAAATAAAAACAATGGTTTGAAAGCAAGGTTCACACCCGGTTCAACAAATGCAACACCTAGGGTTACTAATAATTTTAACTTGATTCAATTGAATTTGTCATTAACGGTTATCACAAAGCTTAGGTGCCAATTGCTATCACGTATATGACGGACCACAACACACTTTGTTACTTCGGACAAATAATCCCTTTCGAAAGATAAGGCATAAATACACAAACTTGTTTCACAAAGTCAAATTTTATAATCATTCGACAATTTTGCAAATATAGTTCAAATGTAAGACAATTATCAATCAATTCAAAATACAATTCAATTTGTCACAAAATCAACCAAACTCATAAAGTAACCCTAAATCTTACAAATGTCTACACGGGGGTGAAACCTTCGGAAATTAGCCGCTTATGACGAACGGAACTTGATCATCAAAAAATTGAAGCTTAATCACAAACATCTTGAACCTTGAGATTGAGTGGTGAAGGGTAGGGTTTATGGTGGATGATTAGGTCAATAGATTGATGATGATGGTGATGGTGATGATTAGGGTTGTGGAGATGAAGATGGATGATCAATTCGAATGATGGAATGGATTGAATATGATGTGGGATCAAGATTGTGGTGTTCTTGGCTCCCAAGCGGTGTTTCAAGACTCCCTAAATCGTAACTCCCTCACAAATGGGTCAAACAAGCATTAAAACCCGTTCAAAATTGAATTTCAGCGATAGCATTTTCTGGAGGCCGTTGGCGACTACCAAACAGGGCGTTGGCGACGCCCTCTAGATTTTCCGTTTTCTGCCGACGCCTTAATCCACTGTCTACACGAGTTTCCGGCCGACGCGAATAACCAAGGGGCATTACTGACGGCCCATATGGGCATCGGCGACGCTAAGTCCAACTATTGGTTTCTCGTTTTCTTCATTTCCAATTCCCGGTTGATCCCGTTCGCTCCTTGATGCTTGGTAAAGCTCCCGAATAGCTCCTTAAACTCCGTTAGACCTGCAAAACACAACTCTAATCAAAAGTAGGCCATTCGAAACCAACAGTCATGTTAAAACATAAACTTAAATACGATTCATCATCAGTTTTCAACCACGTATCAATGGGCAAGTTGCATGTGGGTTTCTAAATTTTAAATATCAAAATTACATTTATACCCCTAGGCCATTAAATCAGTCTTCAAAAATAAAACACAATTTACAAAATGTTATAGCCAAGCTCATCCATCCATAATTATAATCAAATGGTTCATAAGGCGTCTTCGACTTCTTAGGAAAACACCCTTTGTAGACTAACTCTACCCCTCTAGATATCCATAATTACTTTGCTGTCTAATATTCCCCCACAAGCTAAGGCGAGGAATGACCTGTAGCTTGGATCGTAAAGAATGAATCTATGAGTAAGAAAGCGCTTTGTAAAGATATCTGCAATTAGATATTCTTTAGATGTGAACTGAACTTTCAATTTTCCTTGTGAAATATTTTCTCGTACGAAGTAAAAATCAACTTCATCATGCTTTTTTGGCATGGAAGATAGGCTTTTTCGACGCATATGTTGCGCTAAGATTATCACTCCAGAAGGTTGGAGCAAAGATTGTGTCTATTCCAAGTTATTTTAATAGGACTTCTAGCCATGTCAGTTCAGCTACCATGGCAGCTACAGCTTTGTATTCAAACTCTGTGGATGATCGGGAAACCATTTACTAATTCCGTGTGATCCACGAGACGAGATTAGAGCCCATGTATATAGCTTATCCCCTCGTGGATTGAGGGTAATCTGGACATGCAACCTAGTCAGCATCCGAGATGGCCCACAATGTGGAATCCTGCCTGTGAGCATCAGTAGAAGCTTGTAGATAGAACCAGAGTCATGACAAACACGCAAGCCATAATCAAGTGTCGTTGAGATATCGAAGAATATATTCAGCTGCGGACCAGTGGTTCTCGGTGGGAGCATGCATATATTGGCAGATTTTGTTAACTATGAAGGTATTGTCTAGTATGGACAGAGTAACATATTGAAGGGCCCCCACTAACTGACGATATTTTACAGGATCAGGTAGTAGCGGACTATCTCCAAGGGATAATGATTTGGATGAGCTTATTGGAGATTAAACTGGTTTGCATTCAGTAAAGGCAGTGCGATGAAGAATATCCTACATATATTTCCTTTGTGATAACCGAATATTCTTGCCTTGAGAAACCAGTTCAATCTGGAGAAAATAATCAAGAGTCCCAAGATCTTTGACAACAAAGGCTTACTGTGTAATTAGATGACACGGCTGATAGTTGTGGTGTTATTTCTGTTGACGATAATATCATAAACATAAACCAGGGTGTAAAGAAGCTTGTTGCCTCATTTTTAGGTGAACATAGAGGAATTCATTTTGGAACCATGAAACCCAAGTTTGTATACAACTTCAGAAAGACAATGAAACTATGCATGTGGTGCTTGTTTAAGACAATAGGCTTTGTGCAAGCGACATATATGATCAAGATGCATGGGGTTAGCAGAACCTTGTGGTTGTCGAATGTAGACGGTTTATGTGAGGTTTCCATGAAGAAAATTATTTTGAAAGTCAAATTGTCGAAGAGGCCACTACGTTGTGACATGGAGATAGAGGACCACTTGGGTAGTGGTAGTCTTGACGAATGGACTAAATGTTTCATTGAAGTCAATGCATGGTTGTTGTCGAAAGCCTTTGCCAACAAGGCAAACACCATGTTGATACTTCTTGATCCTATACACTCACTTACAATTAATCACACAAGTGTTAGGGACATTTTGTTGGAATGTGGAGATAAAGGAGGAATGGAGGAAACATTTTGTTGGAATGGGAAATCATGCTCAAGAAATCGAACATGTTGAGAAATCTAGATGCGATAATTTGTTTGCCCGAAGCATCGATACCCATAATGTTGTGGGCTTTAACTAAGAAAGATACTGGTTATGAACAGAAAATCCATTTTGTGAGGCTTGTAGGGTCGAAGATAAGGAAATCATTGACAACCAAAAACTCAAAGGAATGAGTAGTTAGGGTGTCGATGGAAAAGATGTTCAAATGGAGATTTGTTGAGGATGTTCTTGGAAGGCATTCGATTTGTAAGGTTGATGATTGTGTCAAAAGCAAAGTGCAAAAAACGTTTGGGAACAACGATTGTGCAAGGAGAGTGAGACCAATTTTGACAATGTGTCGATGACGACACTCAACGAAGCCATTTTAGTCACTTGTATGTCGACAAGATAACCGATGGATTGTACCAAGACTGAAAGAAACTTTCCAAAAATATAAATTCACCCCACCATACATTTGAACTTGTTTGATTTTTGTTTTTAATTGACGTTCAACCAAGTGAACAAAGTTTGTAAATGTGTTGTAAACATTAGATTTGTTGGTTAAAGGAAATGTCCACATATAACGAGAGAAATGATAACACAAAGCAAGAAATATCGGTGACTATCAAAGGATTAAACAGTCACAGGCCCCCAAACATCACAATATAAAAGATCAAAACGATGTGGACTGTGAAAATTTGAAGCACGTAAATGCATTTTTGTTAATTTACCCATATGACAAGCAGCAGTACCTGAAATGCAACTTAATGTCTTAGTTACAGGTAAGGAATAAATATGAAAGCATAAAATGGAAGAGACTCTCGTGTGGATGGCCAAGCTTTCAGTGCCAGATATCAGAAGATGTGCAAAAACGATAGAATGTGTGCTTATTGATAGATTGAAGAAGCAGAAGTCAAAGAGTGTAGAGTCCATGTTCACCGGGGCCCATGAGGATGGTAGTGCGCATAGATTCATCCTTCACAACAAAAAATGAAGAGTGAAATTCAAAGAAAATATTATTGTTTAAAAAAAATGTTTGGTTAGGATAGAAGTTTCTTTGTAATTTCAAAAACATGAAGAATTTGGGACATGTTAAAAGATTTGTTCGAATAATGAACTTTTGATAAACCAATATGAAGGCATGGGCCTCTGTTACCATTACCAACACGGAGGGAATCATTACCATTATAGACCTCAAAATTGTCTAGACTTGTTAAATCTGGTGTGATATGATTGGTGGCTCCAGTATCATGGAACCAAGTGGAGCTTTTGTGTGAACCTGGTTGAGACATCTAGTCTTAATAATTGGCATGTGGGCAGTTAGGGATTGTGGAAGGATCACGATTTGAGAAGTGAGAAGGAATGTGTCCAATTCCATAGTGTTTACATGAACCATAAACCATGGTTTGTGGAGAGCCCCATGAAAACTAATTTAGGTTATTACCACGACTGTGACCTCTTCATCTGAAGTGTTGTTGTCATTGTTGTTGTTATATCCCAACGATAGCCACCTTTGCTTCCTTGATTGTTGTGACCCTGATTAGTCAGAGGACAATAGTAGGCTTGAGGTAGTTGAGCCGCTGAAACGGTTGGCATCAGTTGATATCAAGGGAAACTTATGTGAAATGTCCTTTCAAATGAGGTAAAAGTTGTAATTTTTGTCATTCTTTGGGAATTTGTTTAAATAAGTAAATGTCGCTCGTTAAGGAGAGTATCATTGGTTAACTATCGCTAGGATAAGGTGAGTGTTCTTTGATCAAAGATGTCAAGCAATGTATGACTTAAACTTTGAGTGTTGCCAAAAGTGTCGCCAGAAAACTTTGATCGTTAGTCAAGTCACTAACTTGCGTTAGCTGAGAGAGTGTCGTCAACACACTTGTTGTTAAGCTCGTCAAGTAAATTGAACCCCTAATGATAGATACGCTTTACCCGCTACCCGTTGTACGTTTGGTGTTTGGACCATTTGTCATAGACTAATAACTGATGAGTGTATTTTTGGTTTCTCTACCTACTAACTCTCGGTTCTTTAACAGCTAGTAACCGTTGTTGGTCGTTAAGGCCACAATAACCTTTTTTAATGAAAACTAACATACACTTAAAAACTCATGTATCTTCTTCTTGCAAAATTTAAACCCTCCATCCCTCTTGGATAGATGGAGGCACTTTATCACCACACTGGTCCCTTTGAGACAAGGCCGCAACAACTATGTTCGTACCAATGAAATCTCAGTTCCGCCACACGCAGCCACCCAAAAATCGATTGGTTCTTATTCGAAGGACGATTACGATTCTACGAGATAACTGAACAGTTTAGTACACAATTTGGAACTTGTTGGGTAATTTCCGTTGACTAGGGTAAGTATTTGCCTATTTGGGGAAGACGAGGGTAGCGTTCCATTTGTTAAATGATTTTTGGTTTCGATAATCAACCATTGGGCTTATGAACTAAGTGCCCACTGGTCACCTCCATCCTGAACAAGTTCGTTTTATGCTCCCCTAATTATTTTGACCCAAAAATAAATGGTTACTAAAAAGTTTGGTGAAATGAGTTTTCTAAAACTTGTTTTGACTTTTAATATCTCTTATGCATACAAGTGTACGTTGTATAGACTTTTTTGAGAAGATATATATTATCTGTAAATACATATGAAGTTTACCACTAATCTTAACATCTCAGGTTGTTTAACTAGAACAGTTTCTATTAATTTACACTTGATTCCTTCTTTTACTACTACAATTCATTCAACGCACACGACAGATGTTTTAATTTCTTGACACGGTTGTTTACAGTTTTTAAATTAATAAATGGATCATTAGTATAAAAAAAAGTAAATGTGCTTATAATTATTATATACTTTTGGGGTTAAGTTATTCTATAAAGGCTTGTAAAAATAAGAATTGTACAAAGACACAATGGATCGCACAAGATGACACAGTTCGAGCAAAATATAACATAATGCCGAAAAATAACACAACGTCGAGGAAAAAAGACACAATGAGTCGCAAAAAAGACACAATGATGCAAATATAGAAAAGACACAATGATAATAAACAAATATTCTAAAATCTACAACCTATAAATCCAAAAGTGAAAACCTAAAATCTCACATCGAGAGTTCGAAGAGACGGTTCCAATGCCGTTTGAATGAGGTCTATTAGAGTGCGTTTAATAATCTTTGTACGACTTCGATCTTAAACCTATACTTTTGTTGTATCTTTTGTGTAAATTAAAAAAGAAAACACGTATTCGAATCTTAACATAAAACTTCAATTTAGCAATGCTCATATTTTATTAAAATAATTTATCACATTGTTGCTAACTGTAAAAGAATTCTAGTAAACCAAATTACATAATCGAAAGTTCTAGACACATACTTACACATTATAATATGGCATCTAATTTATTCACTACAACTATAGTTGCACGTACATTTAACAAGTTAGAATCTAATGATGAAAATAAACTTGAAGAACATGTTGTTATGCGACAATATCAACGGATTTGAAACCAAAAGGATCTAGAGATAGAAATCCACAATGTTTTGATCCGGAAACAGCAATCCATGACAGTAGCATATAGCCGTCCGGATTGTTGTTCCATGAAAGACTGAGAAAAAAGAAAGGAAACTAGTGTAGGACATGTGACGCAATTATAATAAAATTACATAAATAAATATAAAAATTGTAAAGATACTCTCTTTACATAATTTTGGGAAAATTGTCGTACCCGGTACTACAAAATTAAATATGAAATACTACATATTTAAATAAATCGATTCAAATCTTTGTCTTTGACAAGAGCTTGAGAAGCGTCTTCTTATACAATTTCTGATACAAGAACTTGAACCGCGTCTCCTTGTGTGATCCTTCTTGGCTGCAAAAATGAACAAACGGATGTTGACGATTGTGGCTGAGGCACGTGTTCAACACGCTTCCTTAAAACAGATTTCACGCCTCTACTAAAGACGATGCGTCTGTCTCCCAGGGTACAACAACCAAAGTAGTCTGTACTGCCGGAAATGGTTCACGCGGCCGAGGTCACACCGAGTAAAATTTTATAGTATTTAAACTTGTGGAACGTATAAGCAGACGATAGTGATGGAAACGAGTAGAGAGTACTCCTCTCTATAGTTAGTCTTCAAGTATCCTTCTTTTTCAAGTATTCTTCATGTATACATCATCTATATATCTTCTAATAACAAATAAGGCACATAGTCTACGAATTATACAAGACTTGAGGGAGAGTTAAGAGTCTCAATTAGTTAGAGACTTAACACTCTAATAAAACTAATCAGATGTCATCAATAAAACTCTACTCAAGAGTTTTACATTATATGAATAGTTTAATATTATTAATTTCAATGAATTAAATTCCATTCACCATATTCTAATTTTCCAAGAATCCCTCACATGAATGGAGATTTATCAAAATACACAAAATTTTCAATGCAACCTCGACAGTTGAGTATTGCCGAATAAGTAGGCGTTACCTTTGAACTTTCTGTTCTGAAGCATACTTAGCCTCCTATCGGTTTGTAAACGTGATGTCCTTGAACAAACCCCCATTTGTGTAGACGACAATACACTTCACACAATAATCTTCTTAGCCAGGTCATCCCCTCATAGTTGTATCCAATAATGGTCATGGAACGCTTTCCTGGTTTTGCGAGAGCTCCAGGAATTATGCCTCCGTTCCATTCGAAGCGACTCCACTTCTCTCTAACATAGATGATTCTCCTTTAATCACTAAAAGCATCGTGGTTACCACGATTACTCAAAATCATTTACCACATAATATGCTTAGCCTCACAATTTTACTGAATTTCATAGGAATGAACTAGGACGTATTTAAATACCTTTTTATCGTTTAGGGGTACATATAACCATATATACTAACTTATGCATATCAACTATGCTCCGCCAGTGACCACCCTTAGGCATATGAATTTGTTGTCCTATTGAACTTAGATCTTGGTATCTTCAGCCAACTAAGTTAGGTTTTCTTCACACACACACCCCTTTTCCATGGGCTTTAGTCTCATTCCACAACTTGATCTCTAATAGACCCTCAGGTTGTTGGAGCCATAACACTATCTTTGTCTTTGACAAGTCACTAAAGATAACTTTTCAGTTGAGATCAATTGTCATGACGTGTTCATAACTCGAAAGTTAACATTGCCTATTATCAACTTCTAAGACTATAATCTCAGTGGCCACTTGAATCTGGTTATAATATTTGTCTTAGAATGATACATTTATCATTTAAGGTAAATACATCTCCATTATGCACTACGACATTTGTGTCCTCCACTTAGTCATCTGTTTGCAATGTTAGATTGGATTACAAAATCCTTATTGCCAAATATTATAGTACAAATGCAAGACACCCCCACATTTAAGTGTTATTGAATAACATCCAGATGAGGTAATGAAAACCATTTCTACATACCCTTATAAGGTTGTTTCTTAAATATAAACCATGTCTACATACCCTTATTGTCACACCCCGACCCGCAGCGGAAAAGGTGATCGGGGCATGATTGGGTTTTCATCAAAGCTCATGACATTTATTATAACGTTTCATATTTATTATTACAATTTAAAGGAAATCATACAATCATAATTACAACATGTTCTACACATCTTTCTAGACTTCATTATTTTCTTCTAAGGCATTTCCTATGTTTTCCTTGCTTCATCCTGTTCACCTGTATCATGTGTAAAAATGGTTTTTGGATCAACAAAAAGTTGGCGAGTGAATCCTATGAAAAACATTTGAACAAGTTTATTGAATTGATTATAAAATAAAGTGCATAACAACATATGAGTAAATATAGATGTAAACTTATTCACAAAACACTTAATATTAAATAATGCACACACATACAATAATAGATTGTTTTGAGGCACGCGTTGCTCAACTCGTCTCCCACGAGGAACTGATGGGCCTAATGAATGAGTTTTGAGGCACACGTTGTTCTACGAACTGATGGGCCTAATGAATGAGTTTTAAGGCACGCGTTGTTCAACTCGTCTCCCACGAGGAACTGATGGGCCTAACAATTAGTTTGCATACAACTTGATAATACGTAATACATAACAACAAACAATATTTACATTCTAAGTTTAGATCATATTATGGTATAGCACGAGTTTGAATAAACGAATTAGTTTAAGCGACACATGATACACCCCAAAACGTGTAATAAAAAAGGGGAGTTGTAAGATTCACTCACATTGGGTGCGTTTGCTTGAAGATGTTGAATGCGCACGAGTTTAGAGGATTGATCGACGAGGAATAACTAACCTAATTAATAACAAAAAGGTACGGTAAGTATGTGGATTTTATTAACTATTTTAATAGGATTTTTGGATATATTTTTGTGAGTTTAAGGCTATTTTCTAACTTTAAAAACGTTATTTTTAAGTATTTTTAATTGATTTTTAAATTAAATAAATAAATAAAATAATAAAAAATGTTGACTTTTGACCGTTGACCGTTGACCATTGACCGTTGACCGGTCCGGTCGCTTATATATGTGCGCTGGGTGAGACTCGAACCCGTGACCTCCCGTACGCGTGCACGCAGCTCTACCAACTGAGCTACGTGTCTAACCCGAAATAATTCTGTTTTTAATTATACTTATATACTATTTAGATTTATCCATAAATTATTTATTTTAAAAAGGATTTTAAATGTATCGAACCGGTGCTGTCAACAGGTCTCGAACCCGGGACCTGTGGGTTAATGTACACACAGTCCACCGCTGGACTGTGTGTCTAACCTGGTTAATAATCCGGTTTTTATTATACTTAACATGATTCTGTGAGTTATCCCGGTTCGGTTAAAAAGGGCATTTTTATTTCAAGAGAGTGAGGTTGGGACAGGGATCGAACTCGAGACGTGCGTGTATTGTTTGCACACAGTCCACCGCTGGACTGTGTGTCTAACCCGTTCAATATACTAATTTTAATTAATCTTATAATATAACTGAACTTCGTCTTCTTCACTCAAGATTACAGATAATGATAATTCAACTGATTCATGTCTAATTCGATTAACAAGCATTATAAGAAATTGAAAGGTAATGAACGGAGAGAGTTTGGGGAAAGGATGTACCGATCAGTGTCTTTCACAGAACTCCGGCAAAGATTCGTCGGCTCTGTTTGTGAACTTCGGCTGTTAGAATCAATTAACAGTTATGTTCGATTAGTTATGAAATTGAGGTACTTAAACAAGGATTAACAGAAGTTTGAATGATTATACCGATTCACAGCGTGGGATCAGAAATTTCAGAGGTTTTCCGGCGAGAGCTGCATATTCCGGCTACGTCGTCTGGGATTGATTCTGATGGTTGGATTGAAGTTAGTAACAGTCTAACAACGGATTGAAACAGAAAGAGTCGAGGTATTTACCGTTTAGAGGTGAGTCTCGGTTTTCCAGCGAAAGTCCGGTGATGGCAGGATATTTCCGGCGAGTGAAATTGTTTCGAGAAAAGGTGCGATTTTGAGCGAAAAGTTTACCAGAGGCTAGGGTGTGCATTTATAGGGAAGAATATCGATGAATTGGGTCTGATTACCGTCTTGATTCGTTGGTCAGCCGTTCTCCGGCGGTTACGACGGATGTCGCGGAACTGGACGTCGGTTATAACCGACGGCGTCGTTAATTCTTACGTTAAGTCAAAAGTAACCGACGATAATTGGCGAAATCGTCGGGTTTTCCGGCGTCAGCGGATTTGGGCGCGCTGTTGACTGGGTTTGATTTCCAGATTTATTATTTGTATTAATTGTCTCAATATGTTAACAAACAACACAAGTGGCGGAGTGGTTGGATGGATGTGAGTTAAGGTTTGGATGATTCTCTCGACTGACCCGGGTTCGAAACCCGGCTTCAGCATTTTATTTTTATTTCATTATTTTTAATAGATTTTCAATTATAAATTTTATATTCTAATATACCTATTAATTATGTATCGTTTAAAATTAATTTGGGCATTAAATACGCAACGAAATTTTTAACTGGTTGTTCGGTTAATAAACGAAGCGGGTTTGGTTAACCCGGTTTTTTACGGATGTTACACTTATAGTTGTTTCTTAAATGGATCTTCCCCCCACATTTCTTGTCATTTGATCAATATTTTCTGTAACTTCACTTATGACGACATTTATACAAATATAATTGAACAAGATCAACCTCATTGTATCAGTGAATTCAACTCATATTGCATTAGCTTACATGCTTCCGGGCTGATTAAAGCAACACATGCCATTATCATAAGTTTGTCACCAACTTAAAATAATTCTAATTTAACATTCAGGATAAGCCTAGACAATTAGTTCTCCTCATTAGCTTGTCGAACAAACTCTTCAAAAGTTACATGTCTTTTCCTTATAATGAATGAAAATTCTCTCTCAACTTTGTCTATACACAAATTCTTTTTGTGTTCATATACATTTGAATGTTTATAGTTAATTAGTCTCCGCCAAGACCCATAATTAACCAAGTACTAGTCTAGCATGCTTTAGTCTACAATACTTAAACATGTGAACAGAAGATGCATCATTCTGATTCTTCACAGGCCTAAGGATATCATGATATCACTTTGCAGCATTCATCCCTTGTTAAGACAAAATATTGAGACTTATTCACAATCCTAAAACATAAATATTTAGGAAGATCCCATAAATTATTGTATATAACACATAGCTACGTAAATCATTCAATTAAGGAACATAATTTGTTTACCTTTGATCTCTATCGACTTAAACATAAGTCTTAATCCTCACTTGGCGAACACATTCATCACCAACAAGATGAATGTTCCTCATCTACAATCACTATTATATGTGAGATAGAGTCAACTAGATCTACACTTAACATTATGGCATTCATAGTTTTGCCATAAGTGATTTGCACGCATTTATTGTTATTCATTAAGAGATATGTATATTTAGAATGCTCTCCCAAATGAATGTAAAATCTCCATATAGTTCTAACAAATAATCAAGTGGTAGACGCATCTACGTATAGATCACTCGGAACAAATTATTTATCAAAGGTATACAATAACATATAGTACTTTTTCTTTCATATGTTAGAATTCACACATGTGAATTTTCCAATGACTTCTCACGAAGTATGTCGACATGGATCTCGTTTATGTATTTCATCTCAGTACACTCAGTACGTTTTTTCATTATTCTCACATGATGTGGTTATACATTTGATGTTTTGTCTTTGACTTTTAGTCAATGCAACAACTCTCAAGTTGTTTATATCCAAATATTTTCATCTACTATCCATTTAATACCATATTCTTTTAAACAATGTATAGTTGATGTTATAATTACTTTCCATATAATTAATTTAAACGTCACAAACATTAGTGATTTATTTCTTTGTAAAAACTTGCATGTGTTATCTGAAGATATTAAGCACAATACAATAAAATACATTGGAAACTAAATCATAAGTGCCAAACACTTTTGAAATTTAAGCTGAAGCGTAGACAATATGTAGGCATCAAATATCAAAGTGCTTTTATCTTCAACACTTTATAATCTGAGCGAAATCTTCACAACGATATCGTCTCATTGCATGTCTTGAGATACCTCAATAAGACTCCATGCACTTGTAAGTACAAGTTCCCCATTTAATCTTGAAACTTTAAACTTGGACAATTCAAAACAATACCAAGTTGTTATAAAGGCAACATTTAAGTATTAACTTGAACAATTAAATTTGTTCACAACAACACCAAGTTGTTTTCCATCAAATAAGATCCACGAGATTGTTACTTTGTTCAACAAATGCTACTTCTAGCAAGAGTCGCAAACCATTTGAATTTTAAAAACTATGTAAAACTTTGTTTTAAAAATCATTTTAAAATATTTCCTTAGTTTTGCAATGTACAATATTAATAATATCAATTAGAGTATATGATAACATAGATCAAAACCCAAAATGTCAAACGGTTTATATTGTTTAGTCTTACTACGCATGTACTAAACGTTTTCTAACACACATGTTATAAAAAATGTTATAGCGGGCACATTATAGAATAGAATGTTTACATAAAACATTTTCCAAGGATAAAGTTTATAAAATAAACCATTTCTCACCGTTTTAATGCACATATAGGCAATTAAATGTTTACACAAGACATTTCCATTCATTTGATGATAAATCCCACACAACTACACCATCACTTTTCCAATCACATCAAATTAAATTTGGTGATTTAATTATAGTATCTTTACTCTTGTAGTTTTCCAATCACATCAAGTTATGCACATAGCCTACTTTTAATACAAGAGACATGGGGTGGAGAAGAGTTTTACTTAATTAGAGATTTTATTAGAGACAAAAACTATAATAAAAACTAATAAATTGACATAAAATGCTACTTAAGAGTTTATCTTCCACATGAAGAATCTAGTAAATGATTACAATTTCATTAAATTCATATAAATAACAACACTGTTATTTTATGGTGTTTTAATTCTTAAAGACAATCAAACATCAACTTCAATGTTTGATCTTTTATTTTGAAACCATACAAGCATAATATGAGTGTTTATATTTATTAAAATTAATGCTATAACAAATTACTTATATAAAATGTTTACATAAAACATTTCAAAGCATTTGTATTTTAACCATTTTTAACAATCATGTTAAAATGAAAAAATTCTAATGCGTACGTTATAAATATTAACACTTCCACAAAATGTTAATTCAACTTGCTATAAACACATATATGGTTCAAATAAATAAGTCATTTCCAATACACACGTTAGAAAATAAACAATTAAAAAATTGCTTCCAAACTAACGCTTTCCATGAACATTTCTAACACGCATGTTAGAAGACCAATTATTACAAAAATCATTTGCATTTTTATAAACTGTTTCTAACACTTTTTTTAGAAGTAAACAATTTCAAAAATTGTTACAAAGCTTATCAAAAATAGGTTCTAATATACTTGTTAGAAATAAATGATTATAAAAATCATTATCATACCAATAGGTTCTAACAAGCTCGTTAGAAATAAACGATTACAGAAATCATTATAAAACATATCAGTTTATGTATAAAACCCAATTCTAACACACTTATTTAGAAATATATGATTATAAAAATCATTATAAAGCTTATTAGTCTATATCAAATACATATAAACCAGTCTAACACTCGTGTTAGAATCACTAAACGTTTGTGCTATAAATCCATAGGTGGATGAAAAGTCTACTTTAAATAGAGACTTAATTAGAGACATAAAACTCTAATCAAGTAAGATAAAACTCTTATTTAAAGACATGAAAAATCTACTCAAGAGAATTTAACATTTACAAAAAAACGTATGTTTACACCCATAATTTCGGTCTAACACACAAGTTAGAGAAACTTAATATTTACAAAAAACGTATTGTTTACACTAATAAACCTGAGCTAACACAAGGTTAGAAAAAAATTAACGGTTCCAAAATCATTTCAAAACCAAATGATTGAACCAAAACTATTCGTTTTGTACCACTGTATAGGATTTAAGATTATATCTTAATCTCAATAAATCCAAACACAACAAGTCGTACTACATACATATTTCTAAAAGAATATTTATAAGATCATAATCTCTAAAAAATATTTTTTTATTATAAATCCTTTCGTGAACCCAAAATCCTTATAAATAAGGTTTTAAGATTGTAGCAACAATCTCGCGAAATCTATTTAAGTTTGCAGGACATGGGCCGCAATTATAATAAAAATTATATAAATAAATATAAAAATTGTAAAGATACTCTTTTTACATAATTTTAGGAAAATTGTCGTACCCTTGCGGTGTACAAATCCATGCAAAATTAAATATGAAATACAACATATTTAAATAAATCGATTCAAATCGTTGTCTTTGACAAGAGCTTGAGAAGCTTCTTCTTGTACAATTTCTGCTACAAGAACTTGAACCGCGTCTTCTTGTGCGATCCTTCTTGGCTGCAAAAATGAACAAACTGCTGTTGACGATTGTGGCTGTGACACGTGTTTAACATGCTTCCCTTAAAACAGATTTCACGCCTCTACTAAAGACGACGCGTCTGTTTTCCAGGGTACAACAGCCGAAGCAGTCTGTACTGCCGGAGATGTCTCACGCACCCGAGGTTACACCGGGTAAAATTATAGTATTTAAACTTGTGCAACGGATAAGCAAACGAGAGTGGTGGAAACAAGTAAAGAGTACTCCTCTCTATAGTTAGTCTTCAAGTATCGCTTTTTTTCAAATATTCTTCATGTATACATCATGTATATATCTTCTAGTAAGAAATAAGGCACATATCCTACTAATTATACAAGACTTGAGGGAGAGTTAGGAGTCTCAATTAATTAGAGACTTAACACTCTAATAAAAACTAATCAAATGTCATCAATAAAACTCTACTCAAAAGTTTTACCATATTAATAGTTTAATATTATTAATTTCATTGAATTCACCACATTCTAATTTCCCAATAGTTGTACCGGAATTGAAATCGATTATCAGTTGTAGTGGTGGAAATGAAAGGAAAGAAATGGATATTAGAAGGTTTGTTGATCAATTTTGTACGCATACAATGGAAAACATGTAAAAGTATACCTGGTAAGAAACCAACCGCGGCAGTGATAGATGTAAACGACATGATTGTCAACTAGCTTGCTCTGGTTCCGTTTAAAGTGTATATGATTGATGGCAGTTACGAGTTCTAGGGTTGAAGAACTCATGATTGTGGAAAGGGAGGAGGTTCAGATTGTGTGATGTTATTATGAGAGTCTAACCTAAGATCCTTTATAGTTATCTCCTTAAATACATTAAGGGGAAAACTTTATTAGTTGGGTAATACAGTTCAGCAACAATTATCAACTAATATTAATAAGAGTAAATTACAAAACTCGTCCTTTATGTTGACATCGGATTACAAAGTATCTCCTTTACAAACTCTTGCATGTTATATCCTTTAGCCCTAACTTAATTAGCATGGTTAAATTTGACCAAGTGACCCTATCTCAGGGTAAATTAGGCTTTTCACCTATTTATCTTACTTATATATTTTAATAAATAAAGAAAATAAATTCAGAATTTTATAACACATGTAAACACAACACACTCTCTCTCCTCGGACCTCTTTCTCTTCACTGGATACCACCAAAACCACCCACCCCATCTCCCACCACCACCCATCCCACACCACCTTCCACCATCGCCTAACCTAATCACAAATATTGTTGCTGCCTTCAAACCCCACCACCACTACCTTTTAAAACCCCACCGTCCCAAGTTCAGGCGACATCTGAGGACGTCAGAAATAGCGGCAGGTTTTCAGATTTGGGCTCCGGTTTTCATCTAGCGGGTGAGTTTTCAGAGTGGACCTAACCACGACGACCATGAAACAACAACGGTGGTGACCTAATTTAGGTTTTCGGTGAGGAGTTTTCATGGTGGGTTTTAAGATTTGAGTTTTTAATTCCAATACGGGGTTTCATGGTGGGTTTTTAATTTGAATAAGGGTTCTTCTTCCTCTGTTTTTTCATGAAGATCTATTCAAATGCTCAGAGTATCGGTTTCATCATGGTGGTTTTTGTCAGCTGTGTTTGTGGTTGGGTGCGGTGGCCGAATAGTGGTTGTGGTCGGTGGCTAGAGCGGTGGTGGGTGAGAAGAGATACGGTTGTTTATGGTAGTAGTGGTGGTGGTTAGAGAGAGATGGAGAGAATGAGTTAAGAGAGAGAAAGGGAATGGGTGTTATGAGAGGGAGAGATCTGATTTTTTTATATTTTTAATTTTTATATTCTTTTTTGTTTTAATTATTAGAGATATTTTCAATAGCTTAGTAAAATTACGAATATACCCTGATTTAACATGAAAACTAACTGAGTTAGGGGTAAAGGACGTAACATATTATAATTTGCAAACATAAAGTATGAATTTCATCAATTTTAAAGACAAATGACATACTTTGCAATCCAGTGTCAACCTAAAGGACGAGTTTTATAATTTACTCTATTAATAAGGTATAATTATATTTTAATCTAACATTATGTAAATAATTATAATAAACATATGATTAAATATAATAAATATATTAATCTAACAAGTTTTCAAACTTTTTTTTAAATGTGGTTATAATATTTACATCAACCTCATTTCTATGAATTGAATTGTTTTTAAGGTTTTCCACTTTTTAGTGGCTAGATTCCTACGAATTGAATGGTTTTTAGGGTTTTCAATCTTTTTTTAGTGGCTAGAAAACTCCATAATAGAAAAAAGTATTGCAAAGGATAAAATAGCAATTCCATAATAGAAAAAGATACTACAAAGACAAAATAGCAAGATGCTATGTGTTCCATAGCACCACAATACGATTGTTAGGTTTTGTCGGCTGGATTTAGGTTTTGGTTTAGGCCTGATTGTTTGAAGACATGTTTTATTGGGCTAATGAAGATTAAAGACATGGATGATTTTTGGCCTGCTCTATAGCTTTTTATTTGGATGGTTTATGTTTTCTTGTTAAATAAGCTAGCAACCCTAATATGTAATCTATATATACACATGTTGTACATCGTCATTTTTTATGAGAGCAATAAAGAATATCCTGGTTACAGCCTGAGGACGTAGGTTATATCGACCAAACCACGTAAATCTTGTGTGTTCTTTTTTTTCTTCTCTTACTGTTTTGTTTGTGTTTATGTGTGTTTACATTACTCGAATCCCTAACAAATAGTATTAGAGCTACGGCTCATCACATGCGGGAGAAACACAATTGAGAGTGTTGCGATCTAGGGTTAGTTGCTTGCAATCTCGCCGGCGTCCCCATCCTATCACTATTTCAGATTCGATGTCAGCATTTTTTTTATTTAATCCTTGTTATTTTGCGGTTAACCAAAAAAAAGGGTTTGTTTTTTGTGGAGTTGTGTTGTTTGAGAGAAGCAGAAGACAAGTTTATTTTATTGTTCTCGATTACAACTTTCTTTTGCCCTTGTTTTGGTTTGAAATCCATTAGTAAAAAAATCGTTTTTTGTTGCACCAACCAGAATCAAGAAGAGATAATAATATATTATTGTATATATTATATTATTTTGTGTGGCTACTTGTTTGTTGATTTGCTTGCATTGGCAACTCGGAGGAAAGAAACCGGAGAGCCGCCGTCCTGTTCGTTTTATCCGGTATCTCGATCAGAAAGGAAACCGAGAAGTAGATTTGCATTTCTAATTCGCTTTTTAGTTTTCTTATTATTGATAGGGTTTGGCTTTTGGGTTTGCATCATGTTAGATTTGTTTTAGTTTTGTTTCGGGTGTGATAACTAGGTTTGATCTTTGGTTGACTTTGTTTCGCGTATCGCTGGTTTTGTTGCACCAATCAGAATTAAGAAGATATAATAATATATTATTGTATCTTTTATATTATTTTGTGTGGCTACTTGTTTGTTGATTTGCTTGCATTGGCAACTCGGAGGAAAGAAACCGGAGAGCCGCCGTCCTGTTCGTTTTATCCGGTATCTCGATCAGAAAGGAAACCGAGAAGTAGATTTGCATTTCTAATTCGCTTTTTAGTTTTCTTATTATTGATAGGGTTTGGCTTTTGGGTTTGCATCATGTTAGATTTGGTTTTAGTTCTAGTTCCGGGTGTGATAACTAGGTTTGATCTTTGGTTGACTTTGTTTCGCGTATCGCTGGTTTTGTTGCCCCAATCAGAATTAAGAAGATATAATAATATATTATTGTATATTTTATATTATTTTGTGTGGCTACTTGTTTGTTGATTTGCTTGCATTGGCAACTCGGAGGAAAGAAACCGAAGAGCCGTCGTCCTGTTCGTTTTATCCGGTATCTCGATCAGAAAGGAAACCGAGAAGTAGGTTTGCATTTCTAATTCGCTTTTCAGTTTTCTGATTATTGATAGGGTTTGGCTTTTGGGTTTACATCATGTTAGATTTGGTTTTAGTTTTAGTTTCAGGTGTGATAACTGGGTTTGATCTATGGTTGATTTTGTTTCGGGTATCGCTGGTTTGGTGTATTTGCTGGGTGATTTAATTAGCGAGGTTATTTTGTTTCTCTGACTTTTTTTTCAGAATGTGTTATTGAGATCCAAAGTCAGGGATTACTCAGATCCATAATTGATCTCATTTGTTTATTAATTTTTGAAATTGAGTAAAAAAGCGATGTGCAGTAGAATAGTCATCAAGTTCAGGCAACCAAACATTGTTGTGTTTGAACACTAACTTCAGTTTTTATGCGATTAGTAACATATTGTAGTTTTGATATAATGGCTGAGAGCGGGAAACTCTACATTAAGAAGTTTGATGGAAAATACTTTGGCTGATGGGAAATGCAAATGGAGGATATGTTGGTTCGATAGGATTTGTACATGGTATTAGGTGAAAGACCAGAGAAGATAAAACCATACAAGTGGGAAACATTTGATAAAAAGGCAAGGGCGGTTATTAGATTGTCACTAAGAAGGATGTTTTGTTCCGCATTTTGAAGGAAACCACAACATGTGGGATTATATATGCACCGTCTAATATGTACAAGATGCCTTTGGCAGCTGATAAGGTGGATAATCAAGTGAATTACTGAATATTGATAGAGGAATGAAGAATAACAACAGTAGTAGGAGCAAAAACAAGAAGAGAAGTCAGTCTATGCTCAGAGCGATGTAGTCTATCGGAAATGCAAAGAGAATGGACATTTTCATGAATCAATGTCCAAATGAGAAAAAAGAAATTAGCATTGCAGTAGACCACTTAGTAGATGATGAAGCTTTAATATGTAGTGCGGAGAGCAATGTGGATTCCTGAGTCATAGATTCTGATGCTTCACTTCACGCTACCTATAATAGTGAAGCAAGGTGATATTGGTAAAGTAAGACTTATGAACAATGATGTTTTTTTGATGTTACAGGCATGGTGACATGGATTTAATTACTTTAACCAGTTCGTGGACTTTAAAAGATGTCAGGGTCATTCCAAGTTTGAAGAAGATATTGATTATATCTAGTATTTGGATGATTAGAGGCATGAGGTTAACTTTAGGAACACACTGTGGAAGGTTATTAAGGGAAATTATGTCATAGCTTGAGGAAGAAATAGAGGTTCACTGTACATGGTCTATTTACCATCCGAGGGTGAGACCATCCCAGTTCAGAAGAAAAAAACTTCGGTTCACAAAGTCTTATAGGCACAAGCAAAAGAAGGTTTATTTTATAGGGGAAACACCAAAAGCCATAAGGGAGATTCAGGTTGAACGTGCTAGGAAAGGTTCAGAAAAACCAGTCATGGGTTTCGTGGCAATGGGAGCACTCGCAGTCAAAGTTTTAGCTAGAGTAACAAACAGTGGGTTAAGAGAACCAGTGTTCTAGTGGTTAAAAATCTCTATAAAGAATTGCGTAATACATATGGAGAGTGTTGTTTGTTTTTAAGGTGTTATAGGATCCAACAGTTCATGTTAGTGGAAACTGATAGGGATAGAGGATGGGCCAATGGCAGATTTAGCCACGACTGATGTGTTAGAACTCAGTGTAGCTTCAACAGGCCTTCGGGTTAACTCACAAGAAGGCCACTGCAACCAAGAAGATGAGGAAGGTTACAAGAGGTACAAGTTCATAGTGGATGTCAGCTAATGGGAGATTGTTGGGTTTTGTTCGCTTGATTTGGGTTTCAGTTTAGGCCAGTTACTTAAAGACATGTTTTATTCGGTTAATGAAGATTGAAGACATGAGATGTTTTGGACCCGTTATATATATCTTTATCATTTTCTTGTTGAATAAGTTAGTAACCGTAACATGTAATCTATATATACATGCTTGTATACTGTAATTCCTCGCGAGTGAGACAAAAAGTAATAAAAATACCCTAGTTGCAGCCTGTGGACATAGGTCATATCGATCGAACCACGTAAATCTTGCATGCTCATCTTATTTTTCATTTTCTCTTGCAGTTTTACTTGTGTTTGTGTGCGTTTGTAGTACCCGAATCCCCAAACAACATATAATGTAAGGGGTTGTTTGTTTAGCTCTTAGTGAGGCTCTTAATGGTTCAGACCTCTTACTGGTTCAGCACTTAATGGTTCTGATTGTTTGTTTCACGAGCAGATGTCTAAATAGTTCTGAATGGTTAAGCATTATATTAAGTCTAAATGGTTAAGACCTATAATATGAATTGGTCAGGCATTTGCCTCTTAACCGTCAACCATTATACTGGCTGTTAATGGTTCAGGCTGTCACACCCCGACCCGCAGCGGAATAAGAGTCGGGGCATAATTGGGTTATCACCAAAGCTCATGATGTTTACTAAAATGTTTCATATTTATTAAATTCGAATTACAACTTCAATAATTCAAAACAAGTTCATACAATTACAAGGAAAAATAAACTAAGTAAAACAATCCAAAGCCTAAACTGATTTATTCTTCTAGGCCGTCCTATATGTTTCTTGCTTCAACTGGATCACCTCTATCATGTGTAAAAATGGGGGATTTTGGGTCAACAAAAGTTGGCGAGTGAACCTTGTCAAAAACATTTGTTATTGATTTCTTGTTGTATTTAATATGAAAAAATTGTGCAATAATCATATGTGAGCAAAACGTATATAAACAAACAAACACAAACCACCTTGAATGAGTATATGTCATGAATGATAATGTATATGTTGGCAACGTCACGTTCCGCTCATAGGTAATGGGGAACGGACGAGCCTATGATGATGTACGTGAGATCAAGGCTCAATCAAACGGAGCCGATCGAAATGAGGCACCTGTACTCAACCCGTCTCCCACGGGGAGCTGTTGGGCCTGATGAAATGTATGTACTGAAAATGATAACTTTAAACTAAACATAATCCACACAACAACTGATACATATTGGATACACATTTGATCATGGATATGATGGATGCACAAGTGTTTAAATATAATAAATAATTAAGCGACACATGATACACCCCAAAATGTGATTAAAACGGGGAATTTGTAGAGATTCACTCACATTGGGTGCGTTCTTTTGATGATGTTGAATGTGCACGAGTTTTGGGATTTGATCAACGAGGAATAACTAACCTAAAATAATAACGAAATGGTTCGGTAAATAAGTGGATTTTATTAACAATTTTAATAGGATATTTAGATTTATTTTTGTGAGTTTAAGGTCATTTTCTAACTTTAAAAATATTATTTTTAAGTATTTTTAATTGATTTTTAAATTAAATAAATAAATAAATAAAATAAAATAAAAATTGACCTTTTGTTGACCGTTGACTGGCCGTTGACCGGTCGGACTATGTTTATTCATGCGCTGAGTGAGGTTCGAACCCGGGACCTCTCGTACGCGTGCACGCAGCTCTACCAACTGAGCTACGTGTCTAACCCGAAATATTCTATGTTTCAATTATATATATATACTAATTAAATGTTAATTTATTTGGTTTATATTAAAAGGATTTAAACTGGTTGAACCGGTTGCAGGGAAGCCGGATCGAACTCGGGTCCTTTGGTTTGTAAGCGCACAGCCCAACCAGTTGGGCTGTGTGTCTTATCTGTTTAACTTACGGTTATATTAATCTTATAAACATACTGGGACCTGTTCTGATTCGGTTTTAAAAAAATTGGTTTTAATTCGGAAAGTCGGTGCGTTTGTAAGGTTCGAACTCGTGACGTGCGCTATGTGTTTGCACACAGTCCACCGCTGGACTGTGTGTCTAACCCGGTTTAATATCTTGTTTTAATTACACTTATACACAACGTTTGACTTCGTCTTCTTTGTTCAAGACACAGACAAACGATATCTAACTGTTCTGGTTTAAATCGTTCATCGATCATATAAGTGATTGAAAATGTAATGAATAAATAGAGTTACGGAATCGAATGTACCGAACAGAAACGTTTTCCTCAGAATTCCGACAATGGTCGTCGGCTCTGATTTGTGAATTCCGTCTGATTGAATCAATTAACAGTTTTGATCGATGAGTTGTGAAATTGAGTTACTAAACAAGGATTATAAGAGGGTTTAGATGTTTGTACCGATTCACAGCGTGATTTCAAAAATTTCCAGAGATTTTCCGGCGAATGCGGATTATCCGGCAACGTTGTCTGGGACCGATTCTGGTTGAAGGATTGAAGTTAGTATAAGTCTAACAATAGATTGAAAACGAAAGAGTTGAGAAATTTACCGATTTGATGTAAGTCTCGGTTTTCCGGCGAATGTCCGGCAATACAGAATATCTCCGGCGAGTGTAATTGCTTCGAGAAATTGTGCGATTTTGAGCGAAAAGATTACCAGAGACTTGGGTGTGTATTTATAGGGAAGAATCAGGATGAATTGAGTCCGAATTTGGTCTTGATTCATGGTCAAGGTTTTCTCCGGCGGTTATGACTGAGATCGCGGGATTAGACATCGGTTATAACCGATGTCGAGGTTAATACACGCGTTCAGTCAAAGGAAACCGTCGATAATTGGCGAAATCGTCGGTAATTCCGGCGACAGCGGATTGGGCGCGCTGATGACTGAATTCGATTTCGAGTTTTATTATAAATGTTATTTGTTTTAATAGATATCACAAATGAGTCAAGTGGCGGAGTGGTTGGGTGTTGCTTGTTTCTTCCGGCTGACCCGGGTTCGAAACCCGGCAGCCTCTTTTCTTTTTTATTTAATTTATTTTTACTTTTTAATAATTATAGTTTTTAAATTCTAAAATGTTTATTAATTATGTATTGTTTAAAATTAATATTGATCATAAATACGCAACGAAATTTTATAACTGATTATTCGATTAATAAACGAAGCGGGTTTGGAAACCCGTTTTTCGACGGATGTTACACATGCTCCTTACTTTTTACTGGTTCAACACTTAATGATTGAGACCTCTTACTGGTTCAGCACTTAACCATTCAGTAATTGCCAAACAGCCCTAACTGCTATCATGTGTGATTTTTTAGCCAAATTATGGGATTAGGAACCCAAAAGAAAATGAAATAGGGCATTAAAATTAAAATTCTTCTATCAAGCTAAAATTAACTTTCCTCTGCTTGAGCTTAACTCCAAATTTAAATAACCTAGCCGAACTCGGCTTAGCTTCAAAATTATGCAAGGCGATTTAGAGTAAGTTTTTTTCAAGCTATTTTTAATGACATTTAAGAAATTTTCAAGTTGTTGGCTATTTGAACAACCCAATTGTGAGAAGTTATTCAAGCAACCATACATGTGTTTATATCCATCCAGCCATGAAAGTAACGTCTTTCATATTCGGTCATACTTTTTTTCGTTATACCCACCGTCCCTTATCACCTGTAATGTAACATCACAACCCACATAGAACTAACATGTCACTTATATATAAACCAGAACTCAGATGTCATTCC
The DNA here is from genome assembly GCA_947069175.1 of Scalesia atractyloides. Classification (NCBI taxonomy): domain Eukaryota; kingdom Viridiplantae; phylum Streptophyta; class Magnoliopsida; order Asterales; family Asteraceae; genus Scalesia; species Scalesia atractyloides. Next base: position 12,792,025 of record CAMTDV010000012.1, on the reverse strand, counting down.
ATAAATGCTATATCATTACAATAAATCCAAAGAAATCAAAATAATTTTAATTGCATTTTATTGCTACAACAATCTCTTTTAACTCTCGAGAACTCTTCGGCATCTTCTTCAATAGTCACTATAACATAACATACAAGTAAAACAAGTATGTATAACCATTAACCGATGAACAAATAATGAGCAAACAATTAGAATAGGGTGTTTCAGAAAAAAGAAAGATGTTTCAAATGCAAAATCAAATCATATAACATAACATATACTAGAAATCACAATGTGCAATCACAATGTACCCAAAGTTCATTTGATTAACTCATGTGACATTGGGTAGCTAGCCTATATGGAAACAAGCATATGGATAAATCACACTAACCCATGTTAAAGTACAATCACATTTACTTAACTATTGGGTATAGAAGATAACAATGACATGTTATGTCTACATGTTAGACAATGTCATAGATAGAAGGTATAACTATTAACTCTACATAAAATTGTGTTTTTTTAATAAAAATAAAAAATAATGATAGTGACTGATAAAAAATAAAACAAAGTGTTTGCAGCTAAACTACCTAATAAAATATACTTATAAGTAGGTAGCATCATACTATCAAGTATGTATTATATATATCTCATTGTCACCTACTATCATTTTAACTTTTGCATAGACAGAATGAAAAAGAAAAACAATACTTAACTAAACAAGGTGTTGCGAAGTTGGAAAAAGCATATACATATGAATTGAATATATATTTTTCCATTGATATAACAACATCCTAATAGAATAAAATATATTAGAATCGACTCATTGCAGATAAAAAAAAAATTCAACAGAAATTCAACCTATTCAAAATTACACTAAATAAATCCTAATTTACTTCTTGTTTAGGATTAAACATAACACCACTTAAATAAATCCTAATTTACTTCTTGCTTAGGATTAAACATAAAACCACTTAAATAATCCTAATTTACTTTTTTGCTTAGGATTAAACACAAGAACGCTTATTAAGGTCACACGGTATAAACGTGGTTTTGTGACGTTTAGGCCTTTTCACGCTGCATACGCTACATCAGGCACGATGTGCCCGCAGCGTTGTCGTGGGGGCGGGTCATTTTCCACCGGCGTGGGGCTTCAAAGTGGGTGGACGTGGCACATTGTTAGTGGCCGTGAGATGTAGTCGTTTGGTGCAACGGTTAAAATTTAATGTTTTTTACATTCTAAATATATATAACACCTCCTATATAACTCATCCATTTTCACGACTAGAGCCGTGACTTCAAACACGTTTTGACGTGACAAATAATTAGATTTCTTTTATTTAATAATGTTTAATTTTTACGTTTTATTTTAATCATGTAATCCTTTTTTCTTATTTCGTGTGTTTTTTTAGTTTTGATTTTTGCTTCTGTGTAATGTTTTTAATTTTCAAATCATGTAATGATTTATCATTAATGTTATTTGTTTAAGTACTATTGATGTTTTTTTTAATTAAATATGTTTTATATAATTTTAAATATAAAATAAATAATAATAATAATAATAATAATAATAATAATAATAATAATAATAAAATATAATTTTTAAAAATAGTCTGAGAAAGCCAAATAAACTTTCCCACCAAATGAGATGTGCTGGCTTCAAACTTATATAATTTTCAATTTTTATGTTGAAAAGAACTCAAGTATAGTTCTAGACCTTGTTAGTGCATTTCCATGGCGGCAGAGAAGGCAAGAGTTGTATGCGTAACAGGTGCCGGAGGCTTTGTAGGCTCGTGGCTAGTGAAGCACTTACTCTCCAAAAACTACACCGTTCATGGCACCGTCAGAAACCCTAGTAATCTTCTTCCTCCATAAGATATCATTACTTGTTATATATTCATCCATTATTGAAATTGTTGGTTAATTTTATTGATTCAGTGGATGAGAAATATGGTCATTTGAAGAAGCTGGACAAGGCATCTGAGAACTTGAAGCTTTTTGAAGCAGACCTTTTGGATTACGAGTCGATTCGTGCAGCTATTGCTGGATGTGAAGGTGTGTTTCATACTGCAAGTCCTGTTCCACCTAGTTCTGTACCAGACCCTGAGGTTAGTTTGGATTAGGTATGAGTTGTGGATGAACAGGGAACGTTGACTTTTTTCAGTTTGACTTTTCAAAATTAAAATCTTGATAATTTGACACAGAGTTCTCAAAGTTATTGATATTACAAATTGACTAGAAAATTGAAATTAAAACCATAAATAGGCGTGTAAGTTACGCTAATCAGTTATTCACGCGTTTTAAGTTAAAAAAGAAAGTATTGAAGATTGACAAAATTTGGGGAAAATCTTGAGTGATGAAAATTGTAGACGCAAATGACAGAAATCACGTCTGACTAGGGATGAGCAAATAGGGATGGCAATGGGTCGGGTTTGGGACGGGTTTAGGTAATCGCAACCCCAAACCCGGTTAGATAAGATTGTCCCAAACCCGGCCCATTGGGTTCGGGCTCGATTGCCATCCCTATGAGCAAACGGTACCGTGAACCGGTACCGAATTTTCCGAACCGAAATATTTTCTGTACCGATTCGGTACCCACTGTACCCACTTTTGAAGTTTTCGGTAACAATTTGCTACCGATTTTTACACTCAAATACCGACACCGAACCGTACTGTACCGGGTATTTCGGTGCAGTACCCGTTTTTGGAGATTTTCGGTACCGGTACCTGTTGGTACGGTGCGCATCCCTACGTCTGACAGCTAGGGCAAAGCGCCTATTATTTGGCTAGTCGAGACCTTTCATCTGTTGCTAATGGGCCCCGTAACCCCACTCTTAGCCCAAGTTATGTGCGTCTGAAGTTTCGGCCATTCCTGCATTGTTTTCCTTTTTTAAGTTGTTGCGGATTATGTAGGCTTTGTCCCACATGGCAACATGGCTAACCGAGAGGTAAAGAGGGAGCAGAAAGGGAAGGGCCGGCCCTAGCCCTTAGATTGGCCGAGTTGTTAGTTTCTTGTTTAGCAAGATTGGCAAGGGATTAATCCTAATTATAGTCTATAAATATAATGAATCTCCTATATTTGTAATTGCTACAACTCAATAATACAAAAACTTAGTTGCCCCTGTGGACGTAGGTTGCACATCGCGAGCGAACCACGTAAAATCTCGTGTCGTTTACTGCTTTTCTGTTTGTACGTGGTTCGTGTGCTGACCAAATGAGAATCTGTCTACTCTTGGATCAGCTCCTCATCATAGTTACTCTTATTGCAGGTAGAACTGATTAAGCCAGCTGTTGATGGTACACTCAACGTGCTTAAAGCATGTTGTGAAGTGAATGTTAAGAAAGTTGTGTATGTGTCTTCTGTTGCCGCTGTTGCGATCATACCTAATCGACCACAGGATCGACCAATGGATGAGACTTTTTGGTCTGACCAAGAATTCTGCAGATCAAATAATGTAAGCAACATGATAATTTAGTTCTCCAAAATTGCTTAACTTTTCAAGAATGAAAGAATTTGGACAAAATGTGCCACATAGAATTGCTAATTTCGAAATTGTTTTGACCCTTTTGACCCGTTAATAAAAATAAATAAATAACCCGAACCGACTCATTCATAGGTAACATGTATATAATAGTGGTTCATTTGCAATAAAAAGTCATTTTAACACAAATTTGTACTGCGTTGTACAGGATTGGTATTGCCTTTCTAAGACAAAAGCCGAAAGTGAGGCTTGGGAATTCTCAAAAAAGAACGGTATTGAATTTTTGTCCGTGTGCCCAACTCTTATTGTTGGGCCTATGCTTCAGAAGACAGTAAATGCTAGTAGTTTGGTTCTTGTTAAGCTTCTTAAAGGTTTGTACTTATATAACGTCCATATGCCATTATTCTCTATTGTCCACTTTTCACAAAAATCATGCAACTTACCTTTTCATTATTTAATGCAACATATTTACCAATTTGTAACCATTTTATAGTCCTTTCTTTAACCATTGGTTTATGTATGTGCAGAAGGATATGAAGAACTAGAGAACAGGTTGCGGATTATTGTAGATGTGCGTGATCTAGCGGAAGCACTGACATTAGTTTATGAGAAACCGGAGGCCAATGGAAGATACATATGCACATCTTATCATATTAGGTCAAAGGATTTGGTAGAAATTTTGAAGAAGCATTATCCTAACTACAACTATCCAAAGAAGTGAGTTTTATTGTTTTGATCTTGTGTGTGTTTCTTCTCATACTAACTTCATTTTACTTAAACCGGCTGGTAGATTTATCGAGTCAAAAGATAAGTCTTCCGTTACGAATCAGAAACTACAGGAGCTGGGTTGGAGTTTCAGACCACTTGAAGAAACGCTTGTTGACTCAGTTGAGAACTATGCCCAGAACGGTCTTCTTGATTAGGATTAGATCTGGTCCTTTTCATGAAGTTGGTATGTACTTTTATTCGTACTTGTATTACGAGTTATGTAATAAGTTAAAATTGTGTTGCTTTCATACTGGGTTGGGGTTACATACGTGTGTGACTGATGGCTCCTAGTAGGCTGGATAAGGTCCACACAATGTACTATAACTAATAAAAGTTAGGTATCTCCGTGTCTGTTGTGGCATTATATCGCTTGTAAGGAGAATACTAATGAGTACCTAAATACAAATGACAAAAAGACTCATGATTACTTGCTCAGATTTATGTGGTTCATTCAGTTACCTACATCTATGGTGTCACATCCCGACCCGCAGCGGAAATGGTGATCGGGGCATGATTGGGTTTTCATCAAAGCTCATGACATTTATATTAATATTTCATATTTATTATTTCTTTTTAAAGGAGAAGCATTACAATCAATCATACTAGTACAACATGTTCTATACATTTTCAAGTCTTCACTATTTTTCTTCTAAGGCAATTTCCTATGTGTTCCTTGCTTCAACCTGTCTACCTGTATCATGTGTAAAAATGGTTTTTGGGTCAACAAAAAGTTGGCGAGGGAATCCTATGAAAACATTTAAACGTGTTTATTGAATCAATTATAAAATAAAGTGCATAACCACATATGAGTAAATGTAGATGTAAATTTATTCACAAAACACATAATATTAAATATTGCACACATATACACCAAATGATTGTTTTTGAGGCACGCGTTGTTCAACTCGTCTCCTACGAGGAACTGATGGGCCTAATGAATGATTTTTGAGGCACGCGTTGTTCAACGAACTGATGGGCCTAATGAATGTTTTTGAGGCACGCGTTATTCAACTCGTCTTCCACGAGGAACTGATGGGCCTAATGAATAGTTTGCACACAACTTGACAATATGTAATACATCATAACAAACAATATTTACATTCTAAGTTTAGATCATATAATGGTTTAAATCTGGTTTAAATCTGGAGTTTATTTAATTAATTAAAAAGGTTTATACTGGCTTGAATCGGACGCTCAGAACACGTTTCGAACCCGTGAACATCGACTTAACTTGCACCCAGCCCGACCAACTGGGCTGGGTGCCTAACCCATCAATATCCGGGGTTATACTATATTTATATACATGTTGAAGTTTGATCTGAATAGGTTTTAAAAAGATTGGTTTTATTTCAGAAAGTCGAAACAAGTGTGGCTCGAACCCGGGATATACGCGTTGAAATTGCACACAGTCCACCGCTGGACTGTGTGTCTAACCCAGTTAAAATACTGATTTTAATTATATTCATAAACAACTTGATATTCATCTTCTTCCTTAATCTCAGATCGAACACAGATTTGTTAAACATTTGATTTCACTGCTCTGTTGTTTTCGAGTTTGAACAAATAAATCGAATAGAACTGACAGAAAGATTAAGAATGCATACCGAACACAGGGGCCCGGTTTTCCGGTGACTAACTCCGGCGGGTTCAGTAATTTCCGACGATGTATAACTTGCGACAGAGACTCTACAGGGAGTTTAAGGTGAGTGTGGGTGATTTCGGTCCGAGCTCTAGATGTCCTATTTATAAGGTAAGACAACAGTGGGATAGATTCTTCGGTTTTCCGGCAAGTATCTGAGAATTCCAGCGAACACAGATAAATTCCGGCGACTTGCGGCGACTGCTTCAGAGTGTTTTAGCGAGAGTTTAAGAGAGAGTTTGAGAGATTGAACGAGTTGGATTGAGGAATTTAGCCCTGTATTTATAGGCTGCTATGGTGAGATTTGATTTCGGTTAACTCGCGGTTATGACTGAAATTGGGGCTAGACATCGGTTATAACCGATGTCGTCGACGGTTATAGCGTTATAGTCAAAAGGAATAATGGCTAAACTCGCGGATTGCCGGATTTTCCGGTGATTGCGAGTTCCGCCGCGCTGATACCTGGTTTTTGAATTTGAGTTTTGATTTAAGTATTAATTGTTTCAGTATATTAACCAAAGAAGTCAAGTGGCGGAGCGGTGAAGTGGTTTGTTTGGTGAACTAGCTGACCCGGGTTCGAAACCCGTCAGCTTGTTATTATTTTTTTTGCACTAATTTTTAATTTTTAAAAATTATAGTTTTTAAATTCTAAAATGTTTATTAATTATGTATAGTTTAAAATTAGTTTGAGCCCTAAACATGCAACGAAAATTTTAACTGAATGTTCGGTTAATAAACGAAGCGGGTTTGGATAACCCGGTTTTTTACCGATGTTACAGTATCCCCTACTTTTAGAAATTTCGTCCCGAAATTTAAGTAGTGGTATGTTTGACTCAAAAGGAGGGTGGTTTTGGCAATTACATACTTAGAAGGGGGTAAGAGTTTAAATTTTATTTGAGGCGGTAACGTTCCTAGTAAGGGTTAAATACCCTGCTACAGGAATCGCTTTTTGATGCCTAAGATAAAGAATATTGATAAACAGAGTTGATTGACTAGGTATGATCTCATGCACAAGAGTTTTGATACGTTTGGAAAGATAAGGTTATACCCTAAAACAAAACTTCTACCACTATAACCTACATGGAACCTCTCATAACTGACTGACAATGTCTCTGATCCTTTGACAAGAATACTTATATATAGGAAGTACCAGCGGCGTATCCACCATATTCTTGTCAAATTTTCATTGGCTTTATCAGTAAGTTATAATTAGTTCTATGTGACTCTAGAACATAAACAAACACAACAACCAAAGCTTGAGTCTTAATTCTGAAAGTATACATGTTTGAATGATGACAGTACCTCTCTCGTTTGTTATGATGAAGAGGTTAGTCTATGTAGAAGTGAGACACAACCCAACTTCTTTGAATGATGAGATTGAGATACGTTGAGATGTATGATGATATGAATGCTAAATCAGTGAGTATAAAACAAACTTCAACCATGACATTACTAAGTCCTACATGGAACTTCTCATAACCGCCTGACAATGCCTCTGATCCTTTGGCAAGAATACTTATATATAGGAAGTACCAGCGGCGTATCCATCATATTCTTGTCAGATTTTCATTGGCTTTATCAGTAAATTATGATTAGTTCTATGTGACTCTAAATCATAAACAAACACAACAACCAAAACTTGAGTCTCAAATCTGAAGGTATATGATTGAATGATGACAGTACCTCTCTCGTTTGTTATGGTGAAGAGGTTAGTCTAGGTAAAAGTGAGACACAACCCAACTTCTTTGAATAATGAGATTGAGATACGTCGAGATGTATGAATGTTAAATCAATGAGTATAAAACAAAACTGAGATAGTAATTCGCATTAAGATTCTTGGATAATTTCCAATTTATAATTTAGATACGCGAAGATTGAGATAACATAAAGAAAACATAAAAACTAAGCGGTTGGAGTTGAATCTTGATTTTTGGTGAAGAAAAATAGTTGAGTGGTTCGTTTGGGCCGTTATTATCTTCAACAGGATTGGCGTTGATGTTGTAAACTCTTCCTCTTGCTGGCGGGGGAGCTGGGTTTGCTTGATTTGCTTGGTTAACTGGGTTTGCTTGAGCTTGGGCGTTTATGATGTTAACCAATCGAGGGCACGTGTTTCTAAAGTGGGTAGGGTCGCCACAATTAAAACAAGCTCGAACATATGGAAACATGGGGTAGTGGGGTTGTTGATATGTTTGGATCATGTTTTGAGTAAGGGGTGAGGTTTGGTTTTGAGAGGTGCGGCAAACCTTGCTCAAATGACCATAGCGTCCACAATTCGCACATAGTCGACAAGGTAAGGTAGATGGATGGTGATAAAAACAGGTGTTGCATTGAGGATGAGGTCCAAAGTAAGGTTTCTTATTTGGGTAAGTTGAGTTGGGTGCTACTTGAGTAATTGGGATAGCTTGGAGAGGTATGGCTTGTGAAGCTGGTTGATTGTGTTGGGTGACAGCGAATATTTGCCCATCTCGTTTTCTCTTAGAAATGGGTTGAGGAGGGGATTTGGTTTGGGTGGAGTTTGAGGTTTCAGTTGATGCTTTATCCTTCTTCTTCTCCTCCTTGAAGTCCTTATTCCGTATGCGGTTCTCGGTGAGTTCTGTAGCTAACTCCATTGCTGCTTCCAAAGTTGCAGGTGTGGTACTTATTATAGGGTCTTGAATTTTTGAAGAAAGACCTCGAATGTAGTGCTCGATCAAACGGTAGAGAAGAGTGAACAAGTTGGGGACCATCTGATTTAACTCAAGAAATCTCTTGTTGTATGTGGTGTGGTCGCCTTCCTTTTGTTTCAAAGAATAGAATTCATCCTCTAATTTCTTGATTTCGCTTCTTGGACAGAAACGTCATGTCATGATCTCCCTCAATTCTTCCCAAGTCAAAGTCATAGCATCCTCAGTACCTCGCTTGGCCTTCTCTGTATTCCACCATGTAAGTGCTATTCCAAGCAAACGACCGGTAGCATATCGCACCTTCCGATCATCGGGGCAGTCGCAATTGAGAAAGGTATTTTCCATCTCCTTAAACCAATGGAGGAGGGCGGTGACACCTTCCGTCCCTTCGTATTTTGGAGGATCGCAGGATTTGAAATGCTTGTAGGTGCATTTAGTGGTTTTTGGGGGAGGATTGACAATGTTTTGATCTTCTTGATTGACGGGATTAGCAGTAAGGGCTTGTTGGACTTGAACTACGATGTTGGGTATTACGACCGCCATTTGTTGAGCGATTTGGGCAGCCATGCGCTCGCGGGCTTTTCCTGATTTCATTTTTCTACGAGAAAGACTGGAAGACATCTACAAGGAATACGCATCGAGAGTATGAGTTTGACGTTTAGGTGTCATTTGTCGTATTTAGGAATGAAAATAAATATAGAATAATAAATCTACTACATCCATAGGATGTCTTGGGCTTTGCTCGTAATTGGGCCTTGCATGCCGCCATATTTCACCTTCGTAATCATGTGGGCCCCTATGATTACCGGGTTTTTCATATGATTCGCATGTGTTAGCCTGGTTACGTACAATAAAACCCGGAGAAAATCGAGAAATATGTATGTAACGTATGAAGTTCGGAGTGCATCCAGGTGTGGAGATGACACCTCAAAGTGGGGTTAGTTCGAACGACGTTTGGTGTGGCATGCTTTGGCCTAATAGGTCCTTCGTACTCTCATCGTTAGTCCCCAGGTAGGCAAACTGGTCCGTTACATTGGATTTATACGAATGCCAACCTAGACAGGACGTTCCGACTACCGGTACTTGTACCCTTACAGTTACTACATGCCCGTCGTAGAACTCACTTTGATGAGATTGAAAAATGAAAAATGCGACAAAATCTTGAATAACGGAAGTATGAAGATAATTTGAATATGTGAACATTGAAGTATGTGTGATGAATGTATATGTAAGCATGTATGTTTGACTATAAGTATAATTCACTATGTATCACAAAATATGATAGTGGAAGTGTTTGCATGCATTTGAGTGTGTAATAAATACGAAACAAATAAACATCATGAGTTTGCATGTAACCACATGAACAATTAAAATCTTATTAACTATAGTATAGGCTCTAAGGGTCTAATAACTTATCATATATCCCTATAGTCAAAAGCTCTGATACCAATCTGTCACACCCCGACCCGCAGCGGAAATGGTGATCGGGACATGATTGGGTTTTCATCAAAGCTCATGACATTTATATTAATGTTTCATATTTATTATTTCTTTTTAAAGGAGAAGCATTACAATCAATCATACTAGTACAACATGTTCTATACATTTTTCAAGTCTTCACTATTTTTCTTCTAAGGCAATTTCCTATGTGTTCCTTGCTTCAACCTGTCTACCTGTATCATGTGTAAAAATGGGTTTTGGGTCAACAAAAAGTTGGCGAGTGAATCCTATGAAAACATTTAAACGTGTTTATTGAATCAATTATAAAATAAAGTGCATAACCACATATGAGTAAATGTAGATGTAAATTTATTCACAAAACACATAATATTAAATATTGCACACATATACACCAAATGATTGTTTTTGAGGCACGCGTTGTTCAACTCGTCTCCTACGAGGAACTGATGGGCCTAATGAATGATTTTTGAGGCACGCGTTGTTCAACGAACTGATGGGCCTAATGAATGTTTTTGAGGCACGCGTTGTTCAACTCGTCTCCCACGAGGAACTGATGGGCTTAATGAATAGTTTGCACACAACTTGACAATATGTAATACATCACAACAAACAATATTTACATTCTAAGTTTAGATCATATAATGGTATAGCACGAGTTTAAATAAGCGAATTAATTTAAGCGACACATGATACACCCCAAAACATGAATAAAAAGGGGAGTTTGTAAGAATTCACTCACCGTGGTTGCGTTTCTTGGATTGATGATGAATGCGCACGAATTTGGATTTAACCACGAGAGAAACTAACCTAAATAATAACATAATGGTTCAGTAAATGAACGGATTTTATTTGAGATTAATAATTTTAATTCATAACCTTAATAGGATTTCTAGATTTATTTTTGTGAGTTTAAGGACATTTTCTAACTTTAAAAATATTATTTTTAAGTATTTTTAATTGATTTTTTTAAATTAAATAAATAAATAAAAAAAAATATAAAAATGTTGCTTTTTTGACTTTGACCGTTGACCGGTCGGACCGTGTTAATTATGTGCGCTGAGTGAGGTTCGAACTCGTGACCTCCCGTACGCGTGCACGCAGCTCTACCAACTGAGCTACGTGTCTAACCTGAAATATTTCTGATTTTAATTATATTTATATACTTACTGGTTTAAATATGGAGTTTATTTAATTAATTAAAAAGGTTTATACTGGCTTGAATCGGACGCTCAGAACACGTTTCGAACCCGTGAACATCGACTTAACTTGCACCCAGCCCGACCAACTGGGCTGGGTGCCTAACCCATCAATATCCGGGGTTATACTATATTTATATACATGTTGAAGTTTGATCTGAATAGGTTTTAAAAAGATTGGTTTTATTTCAGAAAGTCGAAACAAGTGTGGCTCGAACCCGGGATATACGCGTTGAAATTGCACACAGTCCACCGCTGGACTGTGTGTCTAACCCAGTTAAAATACTGATTTTAATTATATTCATAAACAACTCGATATTCATCTTCTTCCTTAATCTCAGATCGAACACAGATTTGTTAAACATTTGATTTCACTGCTCTGTTGTTTTCGAGTTTGAACAAATAAATCGAATAGAACTGACAGAAAGATTAAGAATGCATACCGAACACAGGGGCCCGGTTTTCCGGTGACTAACTCCGGCGGGTTCAGTAATTTCCGGAGATGTATAACTTGCGACAGAGACTCTACAGGGAGTTTAAGGTGAGTGTGGGTGATTTCGGTCCGAGCTCTAGATGTCCTATTTATAAGGTAAGACAACAGTGGGATAGATTCTTCGGTTTTCCGGCAAGTATCTGAGAATTCCGGCGAACACAGATAAATTCCGGCGACTTGCGGCGACTGCTTCAGAGTGTTTTAGCGAGAGTTTAAGAGAGAGTTTGAGAGATTGAATGAGTTGGATTGAGGAATTTAGCCCTGTATTTATAGGCTGCTATGGTGAGATTTGATTTCGGTTAACTCGGCGGTTATGACTGAAATTGGGGCTAGACATCGGTTATAACCGATGTCGTCGACGGTTATAGCGTTATAGTCAAAAGGAATAATGGCTGAACTCACGGATTGCCGGATTTTCCGGTGATTGCGAGTTCCGCCACGCTGATACCTGGTTTTTGAATTTGAGTTTTGATTTAAGTATTAATTGTTTCAGTATATTAACCAAAGAAGTCAAGTGGCGGAGCGGTGAAGGGTTTTGTTTGGTGAACTAGCTGACCCGGGTTCGAAACCCGGCAGCTTGTTATTATTTTTTTTGCACTAATTTTTAATTTTTAAAAATTATAGTTTTTAAATTCTAAAATGTTTATTAATTATGTATTGTTTAAAATTAGTTTGAGCCCTAAACATGCAACGAAAATTTTAACTGAATGTTCGGTTAATAAACGAAGCGGGTTTGGATAACCCGGTTTTTGACGGATGTTACACATGGTTAGATAACAAGTTTGTATCCTTGCAAAATCTAAGCTTACATATAGTTTTGATGATGAAGTTATAAAATATATCGGTCTATATGTTGGTCTGCGTACATATCTGATGAAATGCATTAAGTTTGTATTTAGCGCATATGTCACTACAGGTTTGTATGCTCTGAACGAATTTAGCGCTAATTGTTTGATTATGCTGATCATTTACGATTTCGCCAAATCTTTGATTGCTTCTCGCATGGCCATTATAGATTGAACATGATCCTTGCGTGTATTTAAGCAATTGATTGTTGTGAAAGCAACAATCGACTGGGAAGTTTCTTTAAATTGTTTTTGAAACTACTATTGTCGACTCATTGTTCTACCTGATCGCCAATAACCTACAATGGATCTATCTTTTCACTATACTTTTTGTGATCACGGTCTTGAGCTTCGAGGAATGCTAGCTCTGATACCAATGATGCGGGTTAGTATTGGGATTAGATTTCAATGGCCAAACATCATCACACAATTTAAAAGAATCAGAAAGGAAGAATGATTCTTGAGCTTTGCTAGTCACAAGTTAGTTCAATCAAGAGTAGAGAGAAAAGTAGCTAAAGCAATTACTTCTCTACACAACCAAATTACCCTTTTAGAGTAAATGCTTATTTATAGCTCTATAAACATGGCTTTATTTGAGTTGCTATTTAACAATCACAACCACCATTTAATAGCTAGCACATGCATATAAGTGAATCTGACAAATATATGACAAGCTAAATGATTTGAAATGAAGACTAATGATCAAGAGAAAGTTGAAATATTCCTTAAATCACTCTTTAGTTTTAAATCGTTATTACAGAGCTTTTGAGATTATGTCGTTTAACTACTTTAACAGCGCTTTCTTCTTGTGTGAATAACTTAACTTCACTATACATGCCCATTTGCAAAAGACAAGCTTCTTTAAAGGTTTTGATTCGTCCTGAGATGTTGGTCTAGTGCTCAAAAGATCTCTCTTCTCTAATGGAGATGCATTCTGCCCTCCCTAGTGGAGACATAGGTTCAAGATATTGGTCTAGCGGTCAAAATGTCTCTAAATTGGAATCAAGAATAAATTGTTTATTTGGTTTTACCATGTAAACTATAGTTGTTATAATCTAATTTATTATACATGGGTGTGTTGTTTGTTAGTGAAAGAGGTTTTTACATTTTAATACTAGTTGATTCAAGATTGAAATGTTGACTAAAATAACAACTTAGATCCGGCTATAATACGTAGACCGTAAAGAGAAATTATTGAAGAAAACATTAAATATTCTGTCGCTTAAATACCACAGTGACACGGGCACCAATTATTATTGTTTTTGTAGAAATTATTCCGATGGTGTAATTATAGCTTTACAAAACAATAATCACTTAACATTGAAAAGTAGACAACTATCACCCCACCATCGTCATTCCATCTCAACCCTAAATTATAAACACCCCTCCCCCCAACACACACACACACTAGTTTGATAAACTCAACTAGTACATCATTTTGGGCTTTAATGATATTTTTGTTCTATATCTTGAATAAATATAGAATATGGTAGAGAGAGGCTGGATTCTGTACAAGACAATAATAGCGTACGAAACATTTTGAATAAATATGTATTATGGTAGAGAGAGGTTGGATTCTGTACAAGACAATAATGGCGTACGAAACATACGCGAGAATTAGAAGAGGACAAGTCACAAGTGTCACTAACAAGAAATGTATTTTAGTCTTTTCTCAAGTAAACAACTTCCCTCATTGATTTCAAATGGTTATAACTTTTTCATACGTTAATATTTTTTTAAAGTAGAACGTATTATCGAGTTTTTCTTCTTCTTTAATTCAAGCAGCCTAGTGCCATAGTTTTCTTAAAAATACAGGATTTTGAATACCCATTAGTTCATACGTGATTACGTAATTTTGAATACCTAGCACATGACTATGTGCTTTTGAATACCCATTACGTGTTGCACACCCGATTTAAAGTGGGCCCAGACTCAGGGTCATGTGACAGTCGGATAGCAGTTATCACAATTTGCAGGGAAGTATAAAGATATCCTGAAGGTAGGATCCAATAAAATGGACTTGAGACTATTTTGGCTCTCTAGCCAAAGAGTCGCAAATTCCATGGTTTAAGAACAAGCACTATCTAACCTATTTCGTTATTCGCCACATGTAAATTAATCTTTAAAATATGTCAGCTTTCGCTGGTAAATACAATTAACCGACTCATTTTGAAAATCATTTTATAAGATTAATTGAAACATTTATATTGAGAACCCGTAGGCAATCACCAAATATTCCTTGTGATATTTTTTCTTGTCACCAGTTTTACATGCTTGTCAATACAGTCGGGAACCAGAATCATATGTCGGTCATTGCTATAATGATTATGGTACACACTATCTTTAATACAACATCTTACGGGCTTATGCCTATCCCGGGGCGTATTTTATATAGCCATACCTCATTGATGAGTCGGGACGCACGGACACAGTACCACTTAACCCCCAAGTGTATAAGTTATCAAGCATACGGATTAAACCGGGTTCTTATATTTATGAAATCATATACCCATTAGATAATACCTGCTCTAAGAGGCTTATTGCCATATCCCAAATTTTTAAAAAGAAACTAGTCTAAAAGTATTTACCTCTGGTAGTTGTATCCTCACAGTGTATTCAGTTCTTGTAGCACAGCTGTATTCAAAGTTATTAACAGGTGTGATTTACTGGAGGCTCTATAGTCTAGAATGGATGGAAATATTATTCTTTAGAATGTTCCGGGTCACTATATGTCCTTTGGACTTTGACCAGTTACTTAGAATTATAGCCGGTTCCGCAAGAATAAGCGTTGACCGGTGAGAATGCGGTTTATACCCCCTTCGAGTGCAAGGTCTCGCTGGATACGGGTTATTTAACCAAGCATTCTGATTTGGAAAAGCTTTGAAATCATTTGACCCGTTACGGCTAGTTTATACGAACTAAGTTTGTTTAACTGGTTATGGGCGTAAAAGTGAGTTCGGAGGGTCGAATGGCTCTATGGCGAGTCTTATGAGTCAAAATATATTTTAGATGTTATATATTCTGTTTGAAAGTCAGAATATAGGTTCATTGGTTTAAAACCATTTTATGTGTTTTCTATGCCAAAAGAGAATTTTTTGACATTTTTTTAAAAATATGTGTAGGATCGTTTTTCCAATAGCAAAGGACCTAATTTGAGTATCTAGTCCATACGCGTAAAATTCGTATGAGTTATTGACAATTAACAAGATTATTTCATCAATTAACTAATTTCATTTAATGTGTAATAGTTATAAATGATCAGGAAATCCGACAGAGCTTCGCCATCTCAGTCGCAAAAGTTTTTTCACTAACACCTCACACTAGCTATATATAGACATGTTACCTTCGTGCGAGGGTAGTTTATCTTTGTACGAAGGTAAATTACCTTCGTGCGAAGGTAGACTTCACCATCGTGCGAAGTTAAATACAAACAAAGTAAATCTAACATTTTCGCCATGTTACAAAATACAGACACAACCCTAAGACGTAGGCAATAAACATTATGCACCAACAATATATAACTTTGACTTGTCAATTGACACATCAAAGACATGACCAAAAGGTATAATCACAGAGAGTTATACTTTTTATGACTATGGTCATAATGACAGTCTCGATCGGGTTCTAAGGTATACCAAATATGCCAGAATTGAAAGTCGAAGCAAAATTCAAACTGCTTGACTCTCGACATGGAATAGAGTGTTAAACTGAAATGACGAGTTGGACATGGCAAAATAATTTTATAATGTTGTATAAACTGTTATGGTGTCGTTTAGATGCTTAAAAGATCATCCGTCGTAAATGCAAAGTTTATGTTTTTACTTTTATTTAATACATGATTGACTCGTCATTTCGCCTACTAAATGTGATGATCTGTAACACCTCAAAAACGGGTTTCGTAATCAAACCCCGTTAATATTAAAGAGCGGGTAAAATACCGTTAGTGGTAAGAGTGAACCCGTAAACAAAATAACTAGGAACAAATTAACCTAGTTAATAACATGTATATAAGTAACAAGACAACAAGTTGTAGTCTCAAACAAAAGGGACCAAAATTGGTAAAAGGGAAAATTATGATTTAAAAGGAAAATTTTAAAACACAACACACACTTAGTGTGTGTGTGTGTGTGTGTGTGTTGACCAAGAGCAGAGAAGGAGGGGGAAACCCCAGCTTGACCTAATCTACAAAATGATCAAATTGAAAGGGGAATTGGACACCAAATCGATGCATGAACGCATCTTATTGATCACCTTGATTAGGGGATCATGAGGTATATCTAAAAACTTAGATTGATGAAAGTTCTAATGTGAGACAAATAGAATACTTGTAATTAGGTTGTTGGATTATGATCCAAAGATGAAATTAAGTGTATGTGTATGCTTGATCTCATTAGACATAATGAAATTATGCACCATTTGATGTAAGATTACTTGTAAGTGATTAACAAGTAGATTATGAAGCGGGTTTTGATTATGTGGTGAAATTGATGATATATGAGTGTTCATGAATCCCCATACTTGTATGTATGTGTAAGATGTTTGAACAAATTGAGATTTGAGTATACATGACTTGAAATGGGTCTTGTATGATATAATGAAAATGATGCTATGTCTATGTTAATAGGTATTTGAGATCATGTTGTCTACTAGTTAGTGCGTATAATTTGATTATATTAGGTATTCGAATTCATGTCTAGTAATATGATGAGATGAGTTGTTTCATGTGATAATGAAACAATTCAAGTTCTTGTGTAATTATCGATAGATTAGCATATAATTGTTGAAACTATGTTAATTTGATATTAGCAATTGCGTGAACTTGGTTTGGGAAACATAGCTATAATGGTGGCCTAAGAATAGCGCTTACTGGGTAATTAACGAAATGCCTAAATGAGTTGTTAAACTTGTTCGTGGGTTTGTATAAGTAAATAGGCAGTTGACTTTTAGAAGTCAAACTGACCTATAATAAGATCGAATGATAAATTTGATAAAAATCCGTAAGGTGGAATAGTCGTGTTAAATGATGACTAACCTAACCATCTTGCGAATGATAAATGATAGTTTGACGCTTGACAAGCTAGGTGGAGTCTTGGGAAGAAGCGGGTCAAACGGAACAAGTACCCGAAAAAAGGCATAATTGGAATTCAAGGTAAGTAATGCTTACATCCTTAAAATAGTAAATTTACTTATGTAACTATGAATAAGCGAATTGGTATTCGGAACGAGATTTCGAAATACAAGGTTCCGACGCGAATTGTTACGGGTCGGAACAAGTCAATATGGTATTAAACCATAATTAATGGTAAAAAGGGGTAAAATAGTAATATAGTCATGTAATGACAAATAAACGAAGAATTCTGAAAAGTTTCCTTATGGTGTAAACCATAAGGAATAAAAAAAGGGTAAAGATGGTAATTAGTCACGAGTTGACAAATAAATATTAAACTTTAAAATAAGGGAACTCTATGGCGTAACGGTAATGGGTCGAACGAATTAAGAAACGACCTTAAGAATATGAGCATAAGGCGTAAACCGAAACGGATTAAATGGTGAGATGGTAAATAAATACCATCTCATAATGATAAATTGGTCATGTAGGCCAAATGGGTCAAATGACGTTATCATCACCATTTGACAATAATATCCAATGATAGCTTGTCGAGTTTTGTGCTCACAGGGAAATAGAGTTTGGCTCGTGTTGTTATTAATTGGTAATTAATAGTGTAAGGTATTTAAATGGGTCAATGCCATGACCCGAGCCAGCTATGTGTAATGAGTCAAATTCTCATTAAGGACTTAAGGTCCAATGAGAGCTAAACGAGTCATGAATGAACATCAAATTACCTAAGGCAATGTAATTCCCATAATCTAAATTTGCAGACATTAGGTTCTTAGGAACATAATGATTCAAATAAGATTATGGTTAAAATGTGCTCATTGGGTCAAAACATGATATTGAAAGTCCTTCATCGTAAAAGAGGGGCCTAAGTTGACCAAAATGCCCTCGCGTGGTAAAAGTGAGTAAACGACCCTAACGTAGTTTAAAAATGATTTTATAATTTAGTAGACCTTTTGATAGTGTAAAAGTGTAAAGCATAAGATTTTTTGGTTTAATGCCTTTTAACGGGTCTTTTCCATAAATTGTCGAACTGAGGATAGAAATTGGACTAAATGAATTTACGATAAAAACAAACCACAAATATAGTTGTGGTGGAATGTAGATGAATATCTTTATGTGGAAATGATAAGATAGATAAGGTTTGGTTGAATAAGCGTTAGATTTTGCTAAAACAACCAAACGGGTCAAAATGATAAAATAAATAAAGGTTTAGTTGAATAAAGCGATGTATTTCGCTAAGGAAACCATACGGTAAAAATGGAGTTTTAATGCATGCCGAAATGGATGCGTAAATACTTAGTTTGGTTTAAAAGCGGTAAAAGGGTAAAATTGGAAAATATGAACATAAACCGGGAATGAATATGTAATTCATAAGAAATAAGAATCCGAGTCAAAGATTTCGGGTTAAATAGGTAAGAAAGCATTTTACGGACATTTAGAAATGAGTTTCATAGGAAACGGATAAAAATTGAATAAGATACGAAGGTTTTCGTAATAAAAACGGCAAGACGTAAATTCTTGCGATAGATCACCTTAAGCTACGGCGGCCAGCCGTAGCCTACGGTGGGCAACTGTTGAATAGAAACAAGAAATAGTGTTTTACGGACATGACACCATAAGTCCCGAGTCGTGATTTAAATGTTCGGGACTTGAAATGGGTCGAACGGATAATTCTGCAGCAAAACTGCTGCAGAAGGTACCGTCGCCGACGGTACAACCGGCGCCGCTGATGCCACACCATTGTTCCGACGCATTAAACTACTGTATACGGCAGTCTTGATCAGACGCTACTATCTGCATGGCGTCGCCGACGCCACGTCAGAAATCAAGTTTTCTGATTTGATTTTTTATTCAAGTAGATTAAGTTATGCTTTTGGAACTTTGCTATAATACTAATATTTTGCAAATGTCACACCCAGCTTTCCACAGCCAATCAAACACCGGTGGGCCCGAGTGGGAAATATCATGACGTAAGTTTATAACATCATAGTCAATTAAACACAGCACAGCGGAAGTCTTGGATTTAAATTACTATTACAAACCAACTGTTTGAAATACCAAATAATATACAGACTCGTAATAGAAGATCCACAGGCGGATCATAAATTGTACAAAGAAAGAATATAAAACAGACTTTGGGCAGATCTAGTATTTGCAAGATCCTCTATCACTACCGAGCACTTCCAGCCTATTCTTGTATTGTACCTGCAAGCTTTGTCTTTTGAAAATACGTCAGCTTTCGCTGGTAAATACACCCAACTGACTCATTTTGAAACACTTAAAATATGTTTTAAGTGCGTATCAGCACAAAATCTTTTATAACTTGGGAAAGTTGACCGTCCAACCTTGTTAAGAGATTTACATGTTCGTCCATACATACAGGGCCCGGTATGGAGACCGAGACATGTTAACGTACACACCACTTTGGACTCATGAAGGAGTCAATTCTTCCCAACCTTGTGGGCAATGCATTTTGAGCTCTATCGGGTGTATGCCTACACCCGCGCTAAGGTCGTGGCCATTATCTATTGTAATGAGCCGATGATATCCAGGACATGGTAGTTAACCCTCGATGTTTAAGTTATCAAACAAAACTGATTAAAACAGAATATGCAGATTTACTAGCCACAATCCGGAATTTCGATTGATCCCATTTCCCACCAAGCGGTAATAATTTACCGTAACCCAAGCCCATATAGGGGAAATAAGTCGAGAGTGTTTACCTGAGCTATTCTTTGTTTAAACGCAAGATTTATTAACTCAGCCGTACACAAAAGTACTAAGTGCAGATAGCATTTACCGGCAAGTCTCTAGTCTGGATTATGGCATAAGCTAACCAATTAAATACTAACGGTCTTATTTAAGTCATAGACTTAGACCGACTAGCGTACTTGATCAATACGTATAACGCTAGATTAAACGATGATTGGATAGAATGTAGTTTAATCCCAACAAGTACCTTGACTTGTGTAATATGGATAAACTATTAACATTCTGGATTTTGAGACTTAAATGACCAGGTTAGACCTGTTTCGGTTAATTTTCGTAAACTAGTTACATATGCTTAATCGTACGCATATCAGTGACATCGGGTAACCGGATAAGTCATGGACAAGTTCTATAAGCCATTACACTTTAAATAAGTTGTAATATCAGTAGGATATCAACTTTTATGCCCGTTATGGTTTTAAAGTGAAACTATGCCTCATAAGGGCGTTTTGGTAATTTTATACCGTATAAAAGGAACTTGACTATAATTTAATGTTAATACTATAAGTATTCTGGAAAATAACTTATTTATGATATAATATCAGTAGGATATTAATTATATGTGTAATTTATATTTTATGACCAAACTATGCACCGAAGGGGCATTTTGGTCATTTTACACATAGTTATAAATTATTTGGATTCTGAGTTTGTATCATGTACCTACTGTAAAAATATTTAAAATAAGTTTTAAAATCAGTAGGTAACAAGTCTTGGTTAATAAATGGTTTAAAACCATACTATGCGCCGAAACGGCGCTTTTGTCGTAAAATGACGATTTGTGTGATGTTTAATGAAAACTGATGTTATGATCAGATTAATATGTCTTACATATGTTATTTAATATAAGATATCAGTAGGTAAAAGATTTACTTTGAAAAGATGTGATTAAAACCATTTTATAAGCCACAAGAGCCTTATCGTCATTTATCAACATAATACAAATACTTGCTCATAAACTCAGTTTATAATCTGATTTGACATCCCAAATAATCCTACTTATGATATTACATAAGTAGGTAATTCATTTTCAAGTTCATTGTCATTTAAATCTTATTTTATGCAAAATGGCATTTTAGTCAAAATGGCATAATTACGAAACCTGTGCATAAACTTAGATTCTGATTATGATCATGTAATATAACCTCAGAGGGTTGTGCGACATTATATTATGATCATAATGCAACTTTAGATGAGTAGGTAACTAATTTAATTGGGTCAGAATCGAAAATCAAAGAAAAAGTCAAACTTCGCGACTTTCGGTTGTGAACCGACCCTAGAACTGAAATTGATGAGCCGAACATGTTCTTTCATGTTCTAATAATTAGTACCAACTTGATTAAGTGTCAAAACAAGTTTCATAACATATATAAGATCAATTTATGACTATTCCGAAAAATGGCCTGTTTGAGTTTTTAATATCATAACTTTGACCCGTCAATTGGTCTAGCAAACATGATCTTCAGGAGTTGCCCTTTGTAGGGACTAACACCTACCTTATAACGATCACTTAGCCATGTTCATTACGAACAATGGCTGGACCATAATGGTCTTAACCGAAAGTCAAGACGTTTTCCGTAAAACGCTTGACTTTTGGCTATAAAAGCCTATAAACGAAAATACAAGAGCAAGAAACACTTACAAGAGGTTCCTAAAATGCAATAGAACTAAGTTGGATGCTCCTTTCAGTTCGGAACTTCCAGAGGAGGGAGATAGAGTTGTGAATGAGAAAGGTGCAAGTTCACACCTATTTATAGTTGGAGAGCTTGAAGGAGGTGATGACAGGTGTTAAGGGGTGTAAGAGGAAGCTTATAAGTGTCCTAAAACGTGGCATAGCAGTTTGGAAGACCATGGTTTCGAATCAAATGGTTTTTGGCAATTTGTGTGGAGGCCAAACAAATTTTCTGCAGACACAGGCCTCTCTCGCCCCGCGAGAGGCACAAGCCTTGCCTCTGGCGCCCCGCAAGCGCCCCATGGCCAGTTTCAAAGTTTGACACTTTTAGCCCCTCAACTTATTAAACCCTCTTAAACCTTCCTAAAACACCTTTTTAGCACTTTTAGCCCTCCGTAGCCAATACTTGGTGTACCCGGGATTATGCGCAGACATTGTCGAGCTCTCGGCTCGTTAAAAGGTCACTCAGAGGTATAAATTAACATGTTGACAATTTTAATCCCTCCATTATCCATCTTTCACATTTTTACAGAATTAACCTCTCTCGTCCAACAAGTGGCACGTACGAGAGCTAGGACTTCGTAAAGGATAATTCAGAGGCTCATTATATGCATGTTGACATATCAGTCACTCAGAGGCTAGGCAGTTGACATATCAGTCACTCAGAGGCCAATGTTTAAGCAAGTTGACATATCAGTCACTCAGAGGCTAGGGCATGTTGACATATCAGTCACTCAGAGACCGATCTTTAAGCATGTTGACATATCAGTCACTCAGAGGCCAAGTTTTGAGCATGTTGACACCTTTAGTCCTTATTAGTCTTTAATAGACTTAAAATAAAAATACAACACGTGTCACTATACTATTGGACACGATTTTACGAGGTATTACATCCTCACCCCCTTAAAAGAAATCTCGACCTCGAGATTTTATTCAAAAAGATGGGGGTATTTTTGTCGCATTGTGGACTCAACCTCCCATGTATACTCGGGACCTCTAAAGGCGTCCCACTTAACCTTTACTATAGGTATTACTTTCCTTCGGAGTTTCTTAACCTATCGATCTTCGATCGAAATTGGTTTCTCAACGAACCTCTTGTTTTCATCTATTTGCACAACTTTGTGCGACATTGCTAGCGACTCATCGGTAGACATTTCTTAAGGTGACAATTGTGAAACACATCATGAATTCCACTAAGCTCTTCCGGCAGCTTAAGCTTATAAGCTACAGCGCCGACACATTTGACTATCTCGAATGGCCCTATATATCTTGGGCTTAGCTTGCCCTTCTTTCTGAATCTCATTACACCTTTCCAAGGTGATACTTTCAGCATGACTTTGTCCCCTACTTGGAACTTGAGAGGTTCACGCCTCTTGTCAGCATAACTCTTCTGCCTATCACGGGCAGCCTTGAGACGATCACGGATTTGCACAATCTTGTCCGTGGTCTCCAGGACATTCTCAGGTCCTAACGGTTGGGTTTCCCCAACTTCTGTCCATCACATGGGCGTTCGACACTTTCTCCCATACAAGGCCTCATAAGGAGCAGCCTTGATGGTCATCGGTAGGCATTTCTTAAGGTGACAATTGTGAAACACATCATGAATTCCACTAAGCTCTTCCGGCAGCTTAAGCTTATAAGCTACAGCGCCGACACATTTGACTATCTCGAATGGCCCTATATATCTTGGGCTTAGCTTGCCCTTCTTTCTGACTCTCATTACACCTTTCCAAGGTGATACTTTCAGCATGACTTTGTCCCCTACTTGGAACTTGAGAGGTTCACGCCTCTTGTCAGCATAACTCTTCTGCCTATCACGGGCAGTCTTGAGACGATCACGGATTTGCACAATCTTGTCCGTGGTCTCCAGGACATTCTCAGGTCCTAACGGTTGGGTTTCCCCAACTTCTGTCCATCACATGGGCGTTCGACACTTTCTCTCATACAAGGCCTCATAAGGAGCAGCCTTGATGGTCGTATGATAACTATTATTGTAGGAGAATTCTATTAGGGGTAAGTGGTCATCCCAACTTCCACCTAAATTAATCACACATGCTCTAAGCATGTCTTCCAAAGTTTGGATAGTACGTTCACTTTGACCATCAGTTTGTGGATGGTAAGTCGTACTAAAATTTAATTTTGTGCCTAAAGATTGTTGGAAAACTTTTCCAAAAAGGAGAGGTATATCTAGTATCTCTGTCAGATACAATAGATACTGGCACACCATGTAGGGACACAATTTTGTCCACGTACAACTTAGCCCATTTGCTTGAATTATACGTTTCCTTAATTGGCAAGAAATGCGCTGACTTGGTCAGCCTATCTACAATGACCCAAATCGTGTCATTACCACGTTTGGTCTTAGGTAACTTGGTAATTAAGTCCATAATTACCATTTCCCATTTCCATGTGGGAATTTTCAATTGTTGTAGAAGTCCTGATGGTTTCTGGTGTTCGGCCTTAACTTGCGAACACGTCAGACACTTAGCTACATAAGTGGCTATGGATTTCTTCAAACCTATCCACCAATAATTCTTTTTCAGATCCTGATACATCTTATCTCCACCTGGGTGAACTGAGTATCTCGTATTATGCGCTTCTTGGAGGATTAGATCTCTAAGTCCTCCAAAGATTGGAACCCAGATCCTTCCAATAAATCTAAGGATTCCATCCTTTCCAGGCGTTAACTGATCAATAGTTCCGCCTAATCCCTCATCAGGAATGTTAGCCTCTAATAGGGCTTGCTTTTGCGCATCTAATAGCTTTTCATTCAAGCTATTTCTGAGCTCAATGCTCTTCGCGTTAATCCTTAGGGGCTCAATTCTTTCATTGCGACTTAAGACGTCAGCAACGACATTTGCCTTGCCGGGATGGTAGCGAATTTCACAATCATAATCGTTAAGTGTTTCCATCCAACGACCTTGTCGCATGTTCAATTCTTTCTGATTGAACAGATGTTGGAGACTCTTATGGTCAGTGTATATAATACACTTTGTACCATACAAGTAATGTCTCCATAGCTTTAGTGCAAATACAACGGCACCCAATTCCAAATCATGGGTGGTGTAGTTCCTTTTGTGCACATTCAACTGTCGTGTTGCATAAGCAATTACCTTGCCTTTTTGCATTAGCACACAGCCGATGCCAGTGTGTGAAACATCATAATAGACTACAAAATCCTCAATACCCTTAGGTAGAGATAACACAGGAGCATTGCTCAACTTGTGTTTTAGAATCTCAAAGGATTCTTGTTGTTTTGGACCCCAAACAAATTTGACATTCTTACGGGTTAAGGTAGTTAAAGGAGTGGCTATTCTTGAAAAGTTCTTAATGAATCTCCTGTAGTATCCAGCCAATCCTAGGAAGCTACGAATCTCCGATGGGGTTTTGTGTACTTCCCAGTTCATTATGGCTTCTATTTTGGCGGGATCCACTTGAATACCACGCTCACTTACAACATGTCCAAGAAATTGGACTTCTCTAAGCCAAAATTCACACTTAGAGCATTTAGCATAAAGCTTTTCATGCCTTAGTAATTCTAGAATGCACCGAATGTGTTTCTCGTGATCAACTTGATTACGAGAATAGATAAGTATGCCATCTATGAAGACAATGACAAACTTATCCAAATACGGTTTGCAGACCCTATTCATGAGATCCATGGATGCTGCAGGTGCACTTGTGAGCCCAAAAGGCATCACTAGAAATTCAAAATGACCATATCGGGTCCTGAAGGCAGTCTTAGGAGCATTCTCATTTCTAACCTTCAGCTGATGATATCCTGATCTCAAATCAATCTTAGAAAAGTAACTAGCCCCTTGAAGTTAGTCGAATAAGTCATCGATCTTGGGCAGAGGATATCGGTTCTTAATTGTTAACTTGTTCAGCTCTCTGTAATCAATGCACATTCGCATTGAACCGTCTTTCTTCTTTACGAATAAAATAGGAGCTCCCGAAGGTAATTGTCACACCCTGACCCGCAGCGGAATAAGAGTCGGGGCATAATTGGGTTATCACCAAAGCTCATGATGTTTACTAAAATGTTTCATATTTATTAAATTCAAATTACAACTTAAATATTCAAATCAAATCCATACAATTACAAGGAAAATGAAACTAAGTAAAACAATCCAAAGCTTAAATTGATTTATTCTTCTAAGCCTTCCTATGTGTTTCTTGCCTCAACTGGATCACCTGTATCATGTGTAAAACGGGGAATATTTTGGGTCAACAAAAGTTGGCGAGTGAATCTTGAGAAAACATTGTTATTAATTTCTTGTTGTATTTAATATTGAAAATTTGTGCAATAATCACATGTGAGCAAACATATATATATAACAAAACACAAACCACATTGGATGAATAAATGACATGAATGATGATGTATATGAGATCAAGGCTCAATCAATCGGAGCCGATCGAATGACATGAATGATTGTATATGTGAGATCAAGGCTCAATCAAACGGAGCCGATCGAATGAGGCACCTGATACTCAACCCGTATCCCACGGGGAGCTGATGGGCCTAATGAAATGCATGTACTGAAAATGATAACTTCAATCTAAACATAAATTTACACAACAATTGAACACATAATTGATACACATTTGATCACGGATATGATGGATGCACAAGTGTTTAAATATAATAAGTATTTAAACGACACATGATACACCCCAAAATGTGATTAAAACGGGGAATTGGTAGAGATTCACTCACATTGGGTGCGTTCTTTGATGATGATGCGCAAGAATATTAGGATTTGATCGATGAAGAAAACTAACCTAAAATAATAACGAAATGATTTGGTAAATAAAGGGATTTTATTTGAGATTAATACTTTTAATTCATAATCTTAATAGGAGTTTTAGATTTATTTTTGTGAGTTTAAGGACATTTTAATAACGAAATGATTCGGTAAATAAATGGATTTTATTTGAGATTAATACTTTTAATTCATAATCTTAATAGGAGTTTTAGATTTATTTTTGTGAGTTTAAGGACATTTTCTAACTTTAAAAATATTACTTTTAAGTATTTTTAATTGATTTTTAAATTAAATAAATAAATAAAAAGAAATAAAAATTTTGACTTTTTGACCGTTGACCGTTGACCGGTCGGACTGTGGTTAATTGTGCGCTGAGTGAGGTTCGAACCCGGGACCTCTCGTACGCGTGCACGCAGCTCTACCAACTGAGCTACGTGTCTAACCCGAAATATTCTCTGTTTTAATTATATATATATATTGATTAACTTTTATCTAATTTAGTTTATTTCAAAATTGATTTAAAATGGCCGACCCGACTCCCGTGACCCGGAGTCGAACTCGAGAACGTTCGGTTCGAGTACGCACAGCCCAACTAGTTGGGCTGTGTGCTTAACCTGTTTAATTACTGAATTATATTATATTTATATACATGTTGAAAGGTGATCTGAATAGGTTTAAAAAGGATTGGTTTTATTTCTGAAACTCGGTAACGTGTGCGATTCGAACTCGTGACGTGCGCGTTATGTTGCACACAGTCCACCGCTGGACTGTGTGTCTAACCCGGTTAAATACTCAGTTTTAATTAAACTTATACACATGTTCGACTTCATCTTCTTCGTTTATCGAATTACCGGACAGTGAATTGACTGCTTGTTTAATTGACCAACTATGCTTATGATTGATTGAATTGAAGTAAAAGAAAGGAATTTAGGAATAAGATGTACCAATCACAGAGTGTCTTCTTCAGATTTTTCGGCGAAATTCGTCGGCTCCGATTAGTGACTTCTCGACTGAATGTAATGATTAACAGTTTAGAACCTTTGTTTGAACAATTAAAGTATGAACTAAGAGATAGCAGGGAAGTTTAGACAGATATACCGGTCGAGGAATGAATATGGTTTTCTGATGATCGATTCCGGCGAGGTTCCGGCAAAATTGGAAATCTCCGGCGACGAGCTTCTGCGAAATTTCAACTACGAAAAGTGTGTGGTTCTGAGCGAAGGGATTCCCGGAAGGTTGAGGGGGTATTTATAGGCAAGAATTGAGTGAATTGGGTCCGATTTTGGGTCTTCATTCATAGTCAAAATTTCTCCGGCGGTTATGTCCGCAATTGACTGTTAGGCATCGGTTATAACCGATGTCGAGGTCGATTATAGCGTTTTAGTCAAAAGGAAAATGGCTAAACTCGCGGATTGCCGGATTTTCCGGTGATTGCAAGTTCTGCCGCGCAGAGGTCAGGATTTTGAATTCGAGTTTTAATTTAAGTATTATTTGTTTCAGTAATTACACAAAGAAGGCAAGTAACGGAGCGGTGTAATGTGTGTTTGAGTTTATGGGCGACGCGGGTTCGAAACCCGGCGTCCCCATTTCATTTTTTTCTCACTAATTAACATTATTTATAAATTATGGTTTTTAAATTCTAATATAATTATTAACTATGCATCGTTTAAAATTTATTTGAGCAATAAATACGCAACGAAAAATTATAACTGGATATTCGATTAATAAACGAAGCGGGTTTTGGAAACCCGTTTTTCGACGGATGTTACAGTAATGAACTAGGCTGAATAAAGCCTTTCTCTAAGAGTTCATCTAACTATAATCTCAATTCCTTCATCTCCGTCGGTGCTAACCGATATGGAGCTCTGGCTACCGGTGCTGATCCAGGTAGGATAATTCTAAACTCCACTTGCCTATTTGGAGGTAGGCCAGGTAATTCTTCGGGGAAAACATCGGAATACTCTGAGATAACCGGAAGGTCTTCAATACTTGGCTTAGGCTCATTGATAGTTACTTGTGCCATATAAATGACACAACCTCTCCCCAAACACTTGGATGCCTTAAATAACGACACCTTGTCTGGCAATCCGTAGTGCAAATCTCCAGGGATGGTGATCGCTTCACCAGATGGGGTTTTAATTTCGATGATTTTCTTATCGCAGGCAATGCGGGCTTGGTTAGGCAATGCGGGCTTGGTTATGGGATAACCAATCCATGCCTAAAACTACATCGAACCTTGCCAATTTCATTGGCAAAAGAGTGATGGAGATAGAATGATTTTTAATGGATATAGAGCATCCATCAAGAACGGAAGATGCTATCTCTAACATTCCATCAGCGAGTTCTACCTCATACGTTATATCTAGAGTTCTTATG
Organism: Scalesia atractyloides; assembly: GCA_947069175.1. NCBI lineage: Eukaryota > Viridiplantae > Streptophyta > Magnoliopsida > Asterales > Asteraceae > Scalesia > Scalesia atractyloides. The sequence goes on along the minus strand of CAMTDV010000012.1, from coordinate 12,762,794 downwards.
AGCAAGTTTAATAGTTTACTAAACTTATGATCAACAAAAGATTTATCTGCACCCGAATCGAAAAGAACTCTAGCATATGTATCATTGATGAGGAAAGTACATGTTATGACGTTGTTATCATTAACGGCTTCCCTGGAATTCATATGGAAAGCACGAGCATTTCCTTTCTTAGCCTCTCCAGGCTTTGCCTCATTACTTTTGGGGTTCTTGGGAAATTGAACGTAATATGCCCTTTTCATTACAGTTGTAGCAAACTGCATCCTTAAGATCCTAGCACTCTAGGTTCTTATGCCCCTTTCTCTTGCAGATACCACAGGGTTTAGTATGTGGATTTAATACTACACTGTCCCCAATGTCTATATTTACAGTTCTTGCACAGAGGTTTGTAATTAGACGCGAGCTGGTTCTTCTTGAACCCGAATTTCCTCTCTTTCTAAACCTTTGGGAGTTATTATCCTCCCGTTTCCTCTTTCCATCAGTTTCAGTCCTAACTGACCTTTGCCTCACTAAATCTAAGGTGAGGGAGAGAGATAGGTCTACAGCGGACCTATAGGTACTAGGCTGAGCAGCCTTTACCATGCCCTTTATCTTAGGCGCTAACCCATTAATGAAACGCGCAATGTGTTTGGATTCAAGGGTGATTAGATATGAAACTAACCTAGACAGGGAATTGAAGTCAGAAACATACTTCCGATAATCTAGGTTCTTCATAGGAAGAGTCAGAAAGTCTGTCTCTAATTTCTCCATCTCATGCGGTGGACAATAAGTCTCCTTGACTAGATCGACAAAATTAGACCATCCTAAGTTGTACAGGTGTATCTTACCTGTAGATTGAACCATTGCCTTCCACCATATCAGGGCAGCGCCCTTGAAGGACTGTGATACATACTTGACCACATCCTTATCAGCAGAACCGCTGATATCTACAATTATTCCATTTCGTCAAGCCATTTCAATGCTTCTACTGCTCCTTTTCCCCATTAAAGTCTCGGGGTTTGCAGGAGACGAAATATTTATAGGTACATCCGTCTTTAGAAGGACGGGAACTATCAGTGAATTCTATTTTCTTTGGTTCACTCTTCGCATTAGAAGAGTGAACTGAGCTCTCCTTATGAGCTGAGGATGGTGCGATTGATAATGGTCTGGAGCGAGTAGCACTCGACTCCCTAAGTTTTTCTATGGCCTTTTCCATGGCCTTTCCCACAGCTACGTCTATGCGAGCTTGGAAGTCATCATTGTTAATGGCTACGTTTTCAGCTTTGTCAGAGCTAATCTCTCGGTGGCTACTCTGTGCCTCATCCGAGTTTACCATATTGCAGCTTTAGTTTTAAACATCAAACAAAATTTCTCTTAGCCATGGTATAACAACCATATTGGCTTTAAACATTGGATATAACAATCCATCGCCCATTAAGCTAGTTTGAATATCATCACAACTCTTAGGGTTGCATGGTATAACAACTATTTGGCTTTAAACATTGGATATAACAATCCATTGCCTATTTAAGCTAGTGTGAATAACATCACAACTCTTAGGCTTATCATATCTATATTTAGCCAAGGTCTTAATAGAACCATCAAAGGAAAATTACAATCTGGACATAGTCCATATATTTTGAGATAGTGGATCGTAAGATCACAACGGTCATTGTCATAATTGACAATTATATACAGTTCATAGGCTTGTCACTAATGGGCGTAAAAATTGGGCACATTGGCCTAACAGATGTAAATTATGGCACATTGGCCTACATCATAACAGATGTAAATTTATGGCATATTGGCCTATCACCTTGGACATAAAATTGGACACAGTGGCCTGTCACCTTGGACATAAAATTGGGCACATTGGCCTGTCACCTTGGACATAAAATTGAGCACATTGCCTGTCACCTTGGACATAAAATTGGGCACATTGGCCTATCAACTTGGACATAAAATTGGGCACATTGGCCTGTCATTCGTCATCGCATTGATGACATTAGCCGGGATCACATTGATCACAAAGGCTATATAATAGGTCTTAGGACGCAGTCCTTTTTACCTAGACGACTATTGTGGTTCCTCAAGTCACACTACCAGGAGTATGAACATTCCTTAATGTTAACATAAGAGTACCTTAATGATTGATTAATGGTCCCAGTCACCTTCGACCTTAACGACCTTGGAGGCTTGAACCTAGTTCCCCACCTCTGGATAGAAGGATAACTTCCCTTAACTATCCTGATAGAAGGCTCCTTGTCCTTAACTATCATTTCTTGGCCAATGTGTGATCTATGCCACTTGGCATAATTAAATCCATTAAGGTCTTTTGGAATTATATAGCAGAGCATAAATTTCGAATAAAATCGAGACGCTCGCTTGAAGAGGATGATATATATATATATATATATATATAATTCCAAAAATACTTCATTAAATTTCATATAGAAATTACAATACTCTAAACAATGAAATAAACTGTCCATGCAAGGACTACAGAAACAAAAATGTCCATGTAGGGACTAAAGAAATAACAATGTCCTTGCATGGACTAACATATTTTTAGAAGAGACTTCACTCGTCCTTCTTTCCCTTAACCAACTTGGAGATTTTCTTGAAGAATTTGTTTGTCTTCTTCTCCGTTTTCTCCGCTTGTTGTTGCATTTCTTTCATTCGTTCTAAGGCCTCATTAATGGCCTCTAGTGGCGGTGGAGGTTGTAGGTGTGGCATAATAGGATACTGGTATCCATAACTTGGATATCCAGTAGGTGGATAAGCAGGTGAGAAAGGAGACGGGTAAAGTGCATTATGCATGACCGCTTGCATGTAAGGGTCTTGCGACAATGCTTGATAATCAACAGGTGTAGTTGGGTTAAAAGGATCATATTCGAACGTATCCGGATATGTTGGGATAGGGTTATTATAACCCAATGGTGGTGGTTGAACCATTGGTAGTGGTGTTGGTTCCACTATAGGTGACGCATTAGAGGGTCCACTCATTTGTGTGTCCTCGTGAATAGTAGGGTAAGGTTTGGGCAAGGGTGGCAGCGATCCCGACCGTTGGTTCGCACGTACCGACATGCGTGCTCCTCTTTTCATCCTAGGTGGTTTAGGTGGCGATTGGGTTGTTCCACCGGTTCCATGTGCACATCTTCTTGCACGAGAGGTGGTTGGGAATGATGAGAAGGAGTGTTGGCAAAGGTAAATTGGTTCCAATATTGGTCCCACTCATTAGGACCTTGATAAGGCGATCCGGCATAAGAGTTTGAATCGCTCGATATCTCGATGAGATGTGCATATGATCCTGATGGCGGCATCTCCGGGTCGGAGTCCTCGTCCATTGGGTTTGGCTGATCCAACTAATTCTGATCAGTCGGGGGTGTGTTAAAGTATTGGTTGGGATTAAACTCATCATGGTAAGAATGATGAGAGTGGTGGGAGTGGTGTGAATGGTACGAGTGGTATGAACTTTGAGTGTGGGTAAGCGAATGTTGTGGTAGTGGCCATGATTCCCCGAATCTTCACAAGGGTTCGGGTGATGGGGATGTGAAGGGATATGTCCTGAAGGTCCTCCCCTCATTGGTCCTTTTCCTCTTCCTTTCACTCGTGGTGGCATTTTCCTGTTAAAAATCAATTCAAAAAAACAATACTAATAACTTAATAATGAAATGAGTAATCTTGGGTCAATGCCTAGACTCGGAAGTCTAAGGAATGTGCTTTGTAAGTTTGAGATTAAACACAAAAGGCTAGTGTTTAATTCTCTCAAACGTTGGCTCTGATACCAACCTGTCACACCCCGGACTTTTCCACATCCAATCAAACACGTGCCAGGTGGGGAATAGCGTGATAAGTTGATAACATCATAGACAATTAAACACAGCACAGCGGAAGTCTTGGATTTAAATTACTATTACAAACCAAATGTTCAAAATACAAAATAATATACAGCTCATAATAGAAGATCCATAGGCGGATCATAAATTGTACAAAGAAAGAATATAAAACAGACTTTGGGCAGATCTAGGATTTGCAAGATCCTCTATCACTACCGAGCACTTCCAGCCTATTTTTGTATTGTACCTGCATGCTTAGTCTTTTGAAATACGTCAGCTTTCGCTGGTAAATACACCCAACTGACTCATTTGAAAACACTTAAAATATGTTTTAAGTGCGTATCAGCACAAAATCTTTTATAACTTGGGAAAGTTGACCGTCCAACCTTGTTAAGAGATTTATATGTTTGTCCATACATACAGGGCCCGGTACGGAGACTAAGACATGATTAACGTACACACCACTTTGGACTCACGAAGGAGTCAATTCTTCCCAACCTTGTGGGCAATGCATTTTGAGCGTCTATCGGGTGTATGCCTACACCCGCGCTAAGGTCGTGGCCATTATTTGTTGTAATGAGCCGAGGATATCCAGGACACGGTAGTTAACCCTCGATGTTTAAGTTATCAAATAAAACTGATTAAAACAGAATATGCGGATTTACTAGCCACAATCCGGTATTCGATTGCTCTCATTTCCTACCAAGTGGTAATAATTTACCGTAACCCAAGCCCGTATAGGGGAAATGAGTCGAGAGTGTTTACCTGAGCTATTCTTCGTTTAAACGCAAGATTTATTAACTAAGCCGTACACAAAAGTACTAAGTGCAGATAGCATTAACCAGCAAGTCTCTAGTCTGGATTATGGCATAAGCTAACCAATTAAATACTAACGGTCTTATTTAAGTCATAGACTTAGACCGACTAGCGTACTTGATCAATACGTATAACGCTAGATTAAACGATGATTGGAATAGAATGTAGTTTAATCCCAACAAGTACCTTGACTTGTGTAATATGGATAAACTATAAACATTCTGGATTTTGAGACTTAAATGACAAGGTTAGACCCGTTTCGATTAATTTTCGTAAACTAGTTACATATGCTTAACCGTACGCATATCATGTAATATAACCTCAGAGGGTTATGCTACATTATATTACAATCAGAATGCAACTTTAGATCAGTAGGTAACTAATCTAAATCGAGTCAGAATCGAAAGTCATGAAGAAGTCAAACTTTGCGACTTTCGGTTGCAAACTGACCCTAGAACTGAAATTGACGAGCCGAACATGTTCTTTCATGTTCTAATAATCAGTACCAACTTGTTTAAGTGTCAAAACAGGTTTCATAACATATATAAGATCATTTATGATTTTTCCGAAAAATGGTCTGTTTGACTTTTTAATATCATAACTTTGACCCGTCAATTGGTCTAGCAAACGTGATCTTCAGGAGGTACCCTTTATAGGGACTAACACCTACTTATTACGATTGCTTAGCCATGTTCATTACGAACAATGGCTGGACCATAATGGTCTTAAGCAAAGTCAAGGCGTTTTCCGTAAAACGCTTGACTTTTGGCTATAAAAGCCTATAAACGAAAATGCAAGAGCAAGGAACGCTTACAAGAGGTTCCTAAAATGCAATAGAACTAAGTTGGATGCTCCTTTCAGTTAGAAACTTCTAGAGGAGGGAGATAGAGTTGTGAATGAGAAAGATGCAAGTTCACACCTATTTATAGTTGGAGAGCTTGAAGGAGGTGATGACAGGTGTTAAGGGGTGTAAGAGGAAGCTTATAAGTGTCCTAAAACGTGGCATAGCAGTTTGGAAGACCATGGTTTCGAATCAAATGGTTTTTGGCAATTTGTGTGGAGGCCAAACAAATTTTCTGCAGACACAGGCCTCTCGCGCCCCGTGAGAGGCACAAGCCTTGCCTCTCGCGCCCCGCGAGCGCCCCATGACCAGTTTCAAAGTTTTACACTTTTAGCCCCTCAACTTATTAAACCCTCTTAAACCTTCCTAAAACACCTTTTTAGCACTTTTAGCCATCCGTAGCCAATACTTGGTGTACCGGGATTATGCCAGACATTGTCGAGCTCTCGGTCTCGTTAAAAGGTCACTCAGAGGTATAAATTAACATGTTGACACTTTTAATCCCTCCATTATCCAACTTTCACATTTTTACAGAATTAACCTCTCTCGTCCAACAAGTGGCACGTACGAGAGCTAGGACTTCGTAAAGGATCATTCAGAGGCTCATTATATGCATGTTGACATATCAGTCACTCAGAGGCTAGGCATGTTGACATATCAGTCACTCAGAGGCCAATGTTTAAGCAAGTTGACATATCAGTCACTCAGAGGCTAGGCATGTTGACATATCAGTCACTCAGAGGCCGATGTTTAAGCATGTTGACATATCAGTCACTCAGAGGCCAAGTTTTGAGCATGTTGACACCTTTAGTCCTTATTAGTCTTTAATAAACTTAAAATAAAAATACAACACGTTTCACTATACTATTGGACACGATTTTACGAGGTGTTACAACAAATTTCCAGTTTAGGTTAATCTTTAACCGTACAAAGGCAAGTGTCTGATCAATTCAGATTTAAGGTCTTAACCATTCAGGCTTAGTATAATACTTAACCATTCAAAGGCAAATGTCTGAACCATTCAGACATCTGCTTGCGAAACAAACAATCTAAACCATGAAGTACTGAACCAGTAAGAGATCTGAACCATTAAAAGCTTCATTAACTAAACAAACAACCCCTAACTACATAATTTTCTCAACACTATAAACTAAAACTACATAATTTTCTCAACACTATAAACTAAAACCCAAACATAACCCCTAAAACTTGTTAATTTCGTTTTTAAAGAAAACACACACTATGCAGCCACTTGTAATGACCAAAATCCAACTTTTCTCATTACCCATTAAAATATAACCGGATATGCATCAAAATATTCAAAACATTAAAAAACATTAATCCTCCAAAAAATAATTGAAAATAATGATTTAATTATTGCTAATAAGATATGATCAAGATATTGTTCTCCAAAGCAATACAACGACTCCCTTTTTAAATATAAAAAAAGAGGGTCCGTAAAAGAGAAGTCATGGAAAAGTGGATGTGTTTTGAATTTCAAAAACCCTAATAATTAAAAATACCCCCAATTTATTAATCAATTCATTTCTCTTTCAAAAATGCCTGCAAACCCTAGAAATTGTTCTTCTCTATAAATTAATTGTCTCGTAATTTCTTCACAAAAATTCCTCATTTTTCTAGGTAAGAAATATTTCAAGTTTTCCCCAATTTTTTTTTAATTTTTCATCTGATTAGTTTTTATTTTTCAGTAACTGTAATTTTTTGAAAATAGATTCATTTTTCCGATTTTTATCGTCTTTTTCTGCTGTAATTCTTTCTCCCCTTTTTACTTTAATTTAATACACAATACAAGTTCACTTTTGGATTTCATAAAGAAATTATTGTGATTACTAATTAGGGTTTTTTCAAGGTTTACTCATAGTTATGGTAAATTTGTTGTTTTGTTAGTAATTTTGTATAAAGTTTGAATCTTTTTTGTTCTGGAAACTAATCTTGATTTGCTATAACAAAATTGTAAGTTTAATTTTGTGTTTACTAATTAGGGTTTTTCTTGAGGTTTGCTTATAGACTTATAGTTATGGTAAAATTGTTGTTTTGTTAGTTTATTCAGTATAAAGTTTGAATCTTTTTGTTGTAGCAACTGATTTTGGTATTATATGGTATTTCTGTTACAGGAAATTTGTGTTGTATGTCCTTCCATTTTTCAGAAGAAAATATTTGAAAAATTGTATGCAAATGAACGGATCTGAAGCAGGAAGACTGTTCCTGCCGTCGATGGCGTCGGGGCCGGTAACCTCTCAGCCGGTGGTTTCGTCTCAGCAGCCGGTGAATACCGTCCGTGTGTATCCTCCCGGCGCTACAGGCGGTTACAGTGTTGCCACTGATGTAATGTCTAGCAGCGGCGGTGGTGGCAGCAGTGGCGGTGTTGGCGGCAGTGGTGTTGGGTTTCACCAGAATATCAACATCAACGAGCACGGTGGCAGTGGTAGTGAGATAGCAGTGAAAAAGAGGGGGAGGCCGAGGAAGTACGGTCCGGAAGGCTCTATGTCACCGTCGGCAATCAGTGCAGCACGGGCCGTAAAGCTGACACCTGTCACTGCCACCACCGCGTCGTTGAATGGAGCGTTCGAACATCAGCAGCAGCCGCATTCGGCTGCGGTTCCTCCGCCTATTTCGGCTGCGCCGGTTAGTTCTATTCCAATGGATGAAGGATTTGGATCGGTTAAGAAGGTTAGAGGTAGACCTCCTGGTTCGACAAACAAGAAACACAAAAGAGAGTCTTTTGGTAAAGCATTCTTTCCAGTTATATTTATAACTTTATATAAAGATTTGAGAATTTGAATATTGAAGTATGGGTTAGTTCAGATCCAGATTTATTGGTGTGTGCATATAATTTATGTGATAGTGGAACATGGAATGTTTTTTTTACCTTTTAGGATTATGTCTAGTGGGCTCTGCTGCTTCCTGTTATTGTTTTTGTGTTATTGATTGATTCCAATATGTGTTTGGGACTCTGTTTGGTTGACTTTTGTTTGATACTGCCATATACTGGATTGCAGTATAGATCTGTATATTGAAACTTAGGATCTGGTCTACTGCATTAGTTGGATCTAAAAGTTTATATCTGATTCAAAGTACATTTTGTGGGTGTGTTTTATAATATTTTTGTACAAGATGTTGGTTTATTTTTGTGACTTATTCTATTCTTGCATACAAAGTATTTTCTAAACCTTTCGTCCGACTTACGTGTCTAGTTTAACGCATCACGACTTGGTGTTGGTTGAACTCTTAATTCATTTTTGCTTATAGAAATTACCACATTGTATAATTTTGGTTATTGTGGTATAATTTTGATGTTGAATAGTCATTTTACTTGGCATGCCTCTGTTTGACAACGTAATTTGCTGTTAATCCTCTTGTTACAATGAAAGCTTATTTTTTTGTAGGATCTGCTGGATTTGGTTTTACTCCACATATCATCGTTGTGCAGCCCGGAGAGGTTACTTATCTTTCCGTACTATCTTCTTTTTAAAATATATTCAAGTATACGCTATCATAACGTTAAATCATATAAGATATTTAAGGAACAGTCAAGTGTGCTATTTTGTTAAGAGGGAAGGGGGAGGGTATGTTGTTTCTTTTCGTAATTGTCCCTATTGAATACTGGTAGCATTGATTCCGGTTTAAAACAGAGGTACTTGTCCAATAGTCAAACCTTCATGTACTAATATTTTGGGTTTAACGTTTCTTCTCATAATCATGTACAAATTATGTGAATTTACAGGACGTGTTAAACAAGATCATGTCATTCTCTCAAAACGGACCACGGGCCGTATGCATCATGTCTGGTATCGGTGTCATCACTAACGTAACACTTCGTCAAGCCGCAACTTCTGGTGGAACCGCAACTTATGAGGTTTGTCAAATGTTAGCTAAACCACCTGAATAATTTATTTCTACTTGTGATAAGCAACATATTGTGATATAGAATAATATTTGGATTTCAGATATTTCTACTTCTGAAAATATCTCCATATTTTGCAGGGGCGATTTGACATATTGTCACTTTCTGGTTCGTTTGTGCTATCAGAGGCGTACGGTCATCGTACAAGGACAGGTGGACTAAGCATCACATTGTCAGGAGCAGATGGTCGGGTTTTCGGTGGCGTTGTGGCTGGACTGTTAGTCGCCGCATCTCCTGTTCAGGTAGTGACTAATTTAATATTTGAGTAAGGTACACGGATGATCCCTGTGGTTAACCAAAATTTTGGATTTAGTCTCTAGTTTTTCAAAAGTACATGGATGCTCCCTATGGTGTGCACTTTGTAACGTATTGAGTCCTCAACTTTTGCCAATAGTACAAGGATGATCCATGTGGTTTGCACTTTGTAACACATTTAGTCCCCCAACTTTTAGTGACTAAATGCGTTACAAAGTGCATACCGCAGGGATCATCCATGTACTTTTGGCAAAAGTTGGGGCCCAAATACGTTACAAAGTTTAAACTAAAGGGACCATCCGTGTTTACTATTAATATTTTCTTCTCATTAGTAAAACTTAAAAGTTGGTTGTATCATATCTTAGTGGTGTAAGCATGGCTATTAAAGGCGTGAGGCGCACTCAGGGCGATTTGTTGGGCCCAGGGACTTATTTGCGCTCGTTGAATAACCATGACATGAACTAACCTGAAGATTAGCGCAAGGTGCACGCAGGGCGATTGTTGGCCTGGGGCCTTTTTTTGCGCCTGGGCGCTCGCTTTGATAACTGTGGGTGTAAGTAACTAATAAGCATATATTGTTTGAATCTTGTTTTGCAGGTCATAGTAGGAAGTTTTCTTCCTGAAACAGTAAAGAATCGATGCCGGCTAATCATGCAGAGCCATTGAGTGTTACACCAAAGGCCGCACCGGCTAACCATGGTACAGGACCGAGCAGCTCACCATCTCATGGGACCATGAGCGAGTCATCAGATGGGCCCGGAAGTCCGATGAACCGAGGCAATGAAAGTAGCCCTCAGGGCATGGCAAGCATGCCATGGAAGTGATCTTTTTGCAGCTTCAAGTATTTATGGATTAGTGGTTGAGGGTACTATTGTAATTTTAGTGTAGTTTTTTTTCTGTAACTTTTTAGTGAAGAGTTGAGTATCTCATGCAGGACTCTAATCCTTAAGGTTTAAAAATGTTGAATTTCCAATGTATTAATTATTTGTGGCTAGCATAACTTTTCCCTTAAGTCTTAGGGTGATTGCGCCTGTCGTATGTATCGAAAGCTAAGACTTTGTCGTATGTATCGAAAGCTGAGACTTTGAGTGACTTTTAACCCATTTGAAAGTTAGTAGTATCTAATATAACATATGCTCTCCATTGACCTTTAAGGTTGTAACGCACCATGAGTTCCCTTTACCTGCAATGAGAATACAAGTAACCGCCAACCGTGTGGGGTACAAACGAAGCCCACAAGAAGTCCGTGTCACACTACGAACCATCATGTCTCCATACATCTTTGACGAACATGAACTAAAGACGTAATGAATAGATTTTACCCCGGAGGAGCAGAGGTGAGGTAGAATCTGTTAATGGCCCGGATGACCTGATTTGAGGCCAAGGGAATTCTATTTGTAAAATGAAATCTTGTTTTTTTCCTAGCTTTTGAAAGATTACACAAGATAACACAAGAGATTATTAAAAAAATTACTAACACTTGACATTTAGTTTGTATTAAAAAAAACAAACAAATTGTTTAAAAAGATGCCACAACAGTTAAAAATAGTGATACTAATCAACCCCCTATTGATTTATTGTTATATGGCCTGTATAATATTTTGATATACTTCTGAATAGGGTAACAAATGATACTAAATACACTCATATAGGACATGTATGTAACCATATATGCCCGTAAAAGGCATTGTCTGGTATGTTATACGCTATATGAGATTTACGGTCATAATTGATAGATTGACGTGATGGCTAGAATATATCTATAATATTAAGAGCGGGTATTTAGCATAAACAATTAGAGTAGGATCTTAGCTATAGTGTTTGAACTTCGAGAAGAAGTGGGCTATATAATGATCCAAATGGAGCACTAAAGGAAATTTACGATGTTTATATCAAGATTTTGGAAGTGGGTGTCATGTATCATGAATTTTGTATTATCTTATTTATTTAAAATAATAAAAGTAATATTGAGGTCTTCTTTATTGGCACACTCTGATCCATAGCGGAAATGGTAGTCGGGGCATGATTGGGTTTCATCAAAGCTCATGACTTTTACTATAAAGTTCATATTTATTATTTCAAATTTAAAGAAACAAATTACAATAACACACAGGCAAACATGTTCACAACATTCAAAAATTCTTTATTTTTCTTCTAAGACAAATCCTTATGTGTTCCTTGCTTTAACATGTTCATCTGTATCATATGTAAAAATAGGGTTTTTGGTCAACAAAAGTTGGCGAGTGAATCTTAATTAAACATTGGAAAGAATTATTTATATTGGTTATTAAATAAAAAATATGCATAAACCAAATATGAGTATATGAATATGTAAATTTAACCACAAAACACATAATAAAAATTAATGCACACACATATCAAATGATGAACAATGAGATCAAGGCTCAATCAAACGGAGCCGATCTAATGAGGCACCTGATGCTCAACTCGTCTCCAACGAGAACTGATGGGCCTAATGAATTCTTTGCACGCAACTTGACAAAATGTGAACACGCAACACAATAAACAACATTTACATCACACGTTTAGATCATATAATGGTAATAACACAAGTGTTTGAATAAACGAAATGTATAAACGACACATGATACACCCCAAAACATAAATAAAAAGGGGAATTTGTAAGAATTTCACTCACAGTGGGTGCGTTTCCTTGATTGATATTGAATGCGCACGAGTTGAAGGTTTTGACGGACGCAAGAATACTAACCTAAAAATAATATCGTGATAATTCGATAAATATAAACAAATTATTATCTTGATTGAATAATTTTTGGTAAATGTTAAGGTTATTTTGAGGTATTATTATTATATATTTTTAGCCTCTAAAATCATGTTTTTATGAGTGTTTTTAAATAAACTTTCAGTAAAATGAATATTCCAACATTATTATTTAAAATAAAAATAAAATTAGAAAATTTAAAAAAATATAAATACCCTTGTCAGATCTGACAAGGCGCGGCCTGACCGATTTTCTAGTGATATTGGCATCGTGGGTGAGATTTGAACCGGAGACCTCTCGCTTACGTGCACGCAGCTCTTCCAACTGAGCTACGTGTCTAACCCGTTAGAATCCTGATTTTCATTATATTTATATACTTGTTAGATCAATCCAAAATTATTTAAATTAAAAAGTTTTGGATATCAATTGGACCGACGCGGCATATAGACTCAAACCCGGTATCTCTGTCTTGTTGTGCACCCAGCCCAACCAGTTGGGCTGGGTGTCTAACCCGGTTATATTAGAATTTTAAATATACTTAACCACATCCTAGCGTTCATCTTCTTCGTTATTCTGGTTAAACCCAGAACATTCACCCAAATTGAAAACATATATATCAACTATTTTGTTTTACGATTGACACAAGTATATACAGTTTATAAAAACAAGAAGTAAAAGATGACTACCAACGGCGACAAACTTCGATTTTTCCGGTGAGTATTTCCGGCGACCAAGCAACCGGGTTTCCAGCAAGAACAGGATGTTTGAGCAGGGGATTTCGAGTGAAATTTTGAGTGAATGGACGAGTTTGGATTCATCTAACATAGGGTATTTATAGGCTTCATGGGTTACGATTTGCTTTAAATTTCGAAACGGTAATTTGGATTAATGATTAGCATAACAGTTGGATCATGATTGAATTTGATTGAGGTTTGGACTGTGATTAACGGTTATATTCGCTCAAATGGAGAATCAAAACTGATGATTAGAAGTTAATCGTTGAATCAGTGGGGCGGTTACTGTCTTGATGATTTTGAATTTGCAGATGACCGCGTATTCACTATATGTATTAACTGATTCAAATCTACACAATAAGTGTGTGTGGTGTAGCGGTGTTTTGATGTGTTTTCCATGTGAGTGACCCGGGTTCGATTCCCGGTTACTCTTATATATATTTATTATTATTATTATTATTATATTATTATTATTATTATTATTATTATTATTTTACTATATAATGATTATTTATTTATCTCTTAATGAATATTATTAAATATGCATTTTGTTTATAATAAAGATTATTAAAATAGATTGTAAATACTAATAAATGTATAAAAAAAAAATTAAATACTTGAATTTTCAAACAGAGCGGGTTTTTGAGACCCATTTTACATAAATGTTACATTTGGCAGAAAAGGTAAGATTTTTGGGCTCATGGGAAATCCGAGAAAAAACTGTGATGTGCTAAAACTAAACAGTTTTTTTAGGACATACGAATACATAGAGGATTTTGGTCGAACATACGGGCACGCCACAATTTTCTCAAAAAATTCAAATTTGTTGTTGTAACATTCTTATTCTAACCCAATTATACCCTCAAATAGTTGTAACATTCTTCAGAGTTGAGTCTAGTAAAATTCCTTTCATATTTGCCCTAAAAATCTTACCTTTTCTGCCAAATTTTGTTGTAATAGATTTCTAGTTTTTCTTTTAACACCGTAAAATTGGAATCATCAAAGTAGAAATGTAGTGATTAGTTTCAGGTTATTAAGGCTTCAGCAAATATTGTTTGATTATATATCTCTGTTTTAAATTTCATCTAAAAGTTACCCACTTAACTTTTAAATCAAACCCTAGTAATTTTTTTATCCAAAAATTGACAAGGGTTTCTATAAATTCTATTACAAGATTACTATCAGTCACAAATCTTGTGTAGTTTTTTTTGAAATTTTCTAAAGGCAATTAGGGTTTATGTCAAGTTAAAGTTAAATGTAACCCACTCCCCACTAGACCTCACTGTCTTTAAAACTCAAATGGGTTGTCTTTTTTTAAGGGGGTTGAAACAAATTATCAAAACGGCGAAAACCAATTATTGTCTTAGATTATAGGCTGCAAAAATCATAGTCACATGGTTCGTGGTACGCTTCGGTACGGGAACGTGAAACAGGATCACAATTCGCTAGGTCTCTAAAATTCGGTACGAGCGGGGATCAGCTCATTTCAGATTGCTTCGGTACGATGTGCCATATAATGTGGTATGATGTACATGTTTAAGTTAATTACAAATAAGTTGGAGGCTCCAAAAAGCAAGATCTTGACATAGTTTGGATAAGCAATACCGACATCCTTCAAAGCAAGATCTTGACATACATGAAGAGAAAACTTGAAAACAAACTTGACAGAATTTGGCCGGAATTCTCTTCAGGATTGATCTACGGCTCAGACTGCTCCGAATTAGAGAAAATGGACCTCACCATGATGTTTAGAACGTCGAAATTAGTAAAAAAAGTGTACCTTTGGCCGGAAAATGGTCGCCGAAAAACCGCCGCCGGTACGTGCCGCCGTGGTCGGCCGCCGCCACCGCCACCGCCATGGCTCCGCCGTGTGGTGGCCGGATTATCGTGACGGATATTGTGTTCTAGAGAGAGAATGTGGAGAGACGTTAGATAGAAGAGAGGTAGAGAGAGAGAAAGTGTTTGTGAAGAATGAAGGAGGCGGAGGTATATAGGAGTTTATAAACCCAGGGTTTGGTGGAGTGGGTTTGAAGCCCGTCCTTCTTCAGCCTATCATTGTCTGCATACAACTTCGTTTCAGCTTTTTCTTGCGTCAGAATTCTCGTTTTCTCGCGTAAATTTCAGTTCAAATTAGTTTATAAATTAAAATAATTATTTTTATGCTCAAAATGTTAGTATTTTACTAATATGGCATTAAATGTGGCGCACACACGCGCCGCACGTCGAAATCGCGTAAGTTGATCTGCTTGTTGATTCTTGCCGTTTCAATGACCCGAAAGTTACTGTAACTTATAAACATACTTTTTCAATAACTCATAAGTATTCCAAGCATATTTATTATGATTAACGCACAAATTCTTGTTATCTCATGCGTAGTGTTGACCTGTCACACCCCGGATTTCCAACCCAAATCCATACACCGGTGGGCCCGGTGGGGAGTATCGTGACGTCAGTTGATAACATCATTGTCAATTAAACATGGCACATCGGAAGTCTTGGAGTAAAATTACTATTACAAACCAAATGTTCGAAATACAAAATAATATACAGGCTCGTAATAGAAGATCCACAGCGGATCATAAAATGTACAATGAAAGAATATAAAACAGACTTTAGGGCAGATCTAAGGATTTGAAAGATCCTTTTATTCACTACCGAGCAGCTTCCGGCCTATTTCGTATTGTACCTGCAAGCTTAATCTTTTTGAAAATACGTCAGCTTTCGCTGGTAAATACACCCGACTGACTCATTTTGAAAACATTTTAAAAATTAGATTTAAGTGCACATGGCACAAATCTTTTATAACTTGGGAAAGTTACTTTGTACCTTGTTAACAGATTCACATGTTTGTCCATACATACAGGGCCCAGTACAGAGACTGAGACATGATTAAATACACACCATGTAGAACTCACAGAGGAGTTATCCCCAACGCCTTGGGTAATTTGCATTTGAGTGTTTGTTAGGTGTATGCCTACACCTCGCGCTAAGGTCGTGGCCATTATCTAATGTAATGAGCCGAGGATATCCAGGACACGGTAATTTAACCCCTGATGTTTACGTTATCAAACAAAACTGATTAAAACAGAATATGCGGATTTACTAGCCAGAATCTGGCATTCGATTGATCCCATTTCTGACCAAGCGGTAATATTTTACCGTAACCCAAGCCCGTATAGGGAAAATAAGTCAAGAGTATTTACCTGAGTTAGCCTTGTTTAAAATGCAAGATTATATCTCAGCCGTATTCAAAATGAGCTAAGTGCAGATAGCATTTACGGGAAGGCTCTAGTCTGGATTATGGCATAAGCTAACCAATTCAATACTAACGGTCTTATTTAAGTCATAAACTTAGACCGAGTAGTGTACAAGATCAAGACGTATAGCGCTTGATTAAACAATGATCAGATAGAATGTAGTTTAAACCCAACAAGTACTTTGACTTGCATAATATGGGTAAACTATAAACATTCTGGATTTTGAGTTTAAAATGATAAGGTTAAACTCGTTTTGGTTGAATTCCGTAATCTAGTTACGATAATCAACCGTATGAAAATTAGCGATATCGGGTAACCAGATAAGTCATGGACAAGTTCTATATGCCATTATACTTTAATTAAGTTGTAATATCAGTAGGATATCAACTTATATGCCGTTAAGGTTTTAAAATGAAATTATGCCTCATAAGGGCATTTTGGTAATTTCATATTGTATAAAAGGAACTTGAATATAATTAAATGTTATATTTATAATTATTCTGGAAAAATAATTTATTTATGATCTAATATCAGTAGGATATCAATTATATGTGTAATTTATCTTTTATGACCAAACTATGCAAGCATTTTGGTCATTATACACATAGTTTATAAATTATTTGGGATTATGAGTTTATATCATGTACCTATTGTAAATATGTTTTAAAATCAGCAGGTAACAAGTCTTGGTCAATTAATATGGTTTAAAACTATACTATGCGCCGAAACGGCGCTTATGTCGTAAAATGACGTGTTATGCGATATCTTACAAAAACTGATGTTAAGGTCAGATTAACATATCTTAGATATGCTATTTAATATAACATATCAGTAGGTAAATGATTTACCTTGAAAATATTTGATTAAAACCTTTTTATGAGCCACAAGGGCTAAATCGTCATTTATCGACATAATTCAAGGACCTGCTTGTAAACTCAGTTTATAATCTGGTTTGACATCCCAAATAATCCTACTTATAATATTACATTAGTAGGAAACTTATTTTCACGTTCATTATCATTAAAACCTTGATTTATGCAAAAAATGACATTTTAGTAAAAAATGACATAATTACGGAACTTGCGCATAAACTCAGATTCTGATTATGATTGTAACATTTGTACAAATCGGGTATCGAAAGCCCGCCCCAAATTATCAATCAAAGTGCATTTATTCTGGTCATTCGGTATTTTCATTATTGCTTAAAATATAAAATAATTAATAAGCTAAATAAAATAATATAATAAATAATCAATTATAAATAATTACTTCTTAATAGACAATTAAAAAGTGTAATAAAAAAAATAAAATAAAGGTGAACCGGGAATCGAACCCGGGTCGACCAGTTGCCCACACATCATCAACACCACTAGACGACACACACACATTGTAACAAATCTCGCGCGCCATCACTTATATTCACTTATATGTGAGCGGGAAAACCAGCAAATCATCGCCAAATCACCACACATGCCTTTCCTTTTCTGTTTGAACCTTCCGACAACTGGCGCCGAGTTATTCTTGGCAACTTCAATCGAGTAGCTGTCATTCCCGCAAGCAATCGTCAATCTTAGCACGCGGCTTTCCTAAAACCGAGCCCAAGTCTCACTCTATAAATACTGAATGCAGCCTCCCATCCAAATTAGCTCAGTCTTCAAATTGTTTTCCTTCACTCTATAACTTTCCCTCTGTTCGCGTGAAGCCCTGTTCACCGGATTTCAGCAGGAGCCGAAATCAGTCACCGCCGACTAAATCAATTCGGTAAAAGTTCTTGATACTTTGATATAATATTATCTTAATTATCTTATATAAATCATTTAAGAGAATTGGGAGACTGTTTTTCTTAGGCGGGTGGATGTTCTGGGTAAAAGAATTTGAATGAGGGAGACGAAGTGGGTTACGGGTTAAATATAATTAAAATCCAAGATTTAAACGGGTTAGACACACAGTCCAGCGGTGGACTGTGTGCAAAACACAGCTTTCACATCTCTGGTTCGAATCCGGCTCATGACCGCATCAATGCACATAACCGTTTTTATTTTGAAAGAAATATAGCAGTGACAGTATGTATACAAATATAATTAAAATCCAAGATTTAACCGGGTTAGACACACAGTCCAGCGGTGGACTGTGTGCAAAACACCACCAAGGTTCGGGTTCGAAACCCTTGATGCGTGTCCGGTTCGATCCAGTATAACCTTTTTAAAACCTTGACTAAATTTGAATGAACCCAAGATGTATATATAATAATTAAAATCTGAAATCTTACGGGTTAGACACGTAGCTCAGTGGAAGAGCTGCGTGCACACGAGCTAGAGGTCGCGGGTTCGAGTCTCTCCCCCCGCATGCAAGCCGCGGCTCGGCCGGTCTGACAGACAATGTCAGACTGACAGCTGATATATATATATTTTTTTTCTTTTCTCTTTTCTTTTTATTATTCCATTTATTATTTATTTATTATTTCATAGTTAGATTAAAAAGGAAGTTATTTAAAAATACCTAAAATACAAAGGCTTAAATATTAATAAAAATCACAAAAATAAACTCAAAAATCTAAACAAAGGTTTTAATCAAAAAGTTAGTTTATTTATTTATCAAGTTATCGCGTTGTATTTTAGGTTAGTATTATTTCGTCGGTCCAATTTCTCAACTCGTGCGCACCCGTCATCAATCAAGACTACGCACCCACTGTGAGTGAATCTTTTCAAATTCCCGTTTTAATCACGTTTTGGGGTGTATCATGTGTCGTACCATTCCTTTATTTAATTTAAACACTTGTGCTTATATCATTTTGTGATCAAATGTGTATTGTTTGTAGTGTGGTTTATATGTGGATACATTTTATCATTTCAGTGCACTCATTTCATTAGGCCCATCAGTTCCTCGTGGGATACGAGTTGAGCATCAGGTGCCTCATTAGATCGGCTCCGTTTGATTGAGCCTTGATCTCAAATACATCATCATTCATGTCATATATTCATTCAATGTGGTTTGTGATTGTTAACATATATATATTTGCTCACATGTGATTTATGCACGAATTCTCTTTAATAAATAAAACAAGCAACTATTTACAATGTTTTAACAAGGTTCACTCGTCAACTTTGTTGACCCAAAATCTCCCATGTTTTACACATGATACAGGTGATCCAGTTGAGGAAAGAAACACTTAGGATGGCCTAGAAGAATAAACAAAACATTTAGAATTATTTTTTTTGTATTTGTATGAATTTTGTTTATTGGATATTTAAAGATGTAATTTGAATTTAATAAATATGAAACTTCTTAGTAAATATCATGAGCTTTGGTGATAACCCAACATGCCCCGACTTTTATTCCGCTGCGGTCGGGGTATGACAGATTGGTATCAGAGCTTGTGACTATAGGGATATAGGATAGGTTATTAGACCCCTAGAGCCTATACTATAGATGATTAAATTTTAATTGTTTATGTGTTACATGCAAAATTCATGATGTTTATATGTTTCATGTTATTTTCACACCCAACATTATGCAAGCACACTCACAAGTACATGTTAATATGCAATGCTCATCATAGTTCATATCCTCATAACATGTCATATCTATGAAAGCACACACCTCACGATTTCCATGATTTTTGCAATGATTTTGTATTTTCAAATCACATCAAAGTGAGTTTTCACGAAGGGCATGTAGTAATTGGAAGGGTACGAGTACCGGTAGTCGGAATGTCCTGTCTAGGCTTGGCATTCGTATAAATCCAAAATAAATGACCAGTTTGCCTACCTGGGGACTAACGATGAGAGTACGAAGGACCTATTAGGCCAAAGCATGCCTTACCAAACGTCGTGTGAGCTAACCCCACTTTGAACTGTCATTGTGTCTACACCTGGACACCCTCCTACCATACATCTCGCAATCATGTTTTACGATTTTCATTCGGGTGGTGCGAGTGTTAACCCACCACACCAATGTGAATCCTACCAAGCCCAATAGTCATGGGGGCCCACATGACTACACAGGCAAATGGTATGGGGGACATTTGGAGGCCCAAACATGAGCAAACCCAAGACATCCTATGATGTAGTTAAATTATTTTTAGTTATGTTGTTTTCATTCTTTTTACGACACATGACACCTAGGAAATTATTGAACTCACAATCTTCCTACATATGTTCCTGTAGATGTCGGCTAGGCAATTCCGTGGAGGTAGAAAGTCAGGAAAGTCAAACGAACGCTTGGCCATGCAAATTGCTTAAACAAATGGCCGCAATGCTTCCTGACATCGTGCTACAAGTTCAACAAGACCTCGTCGCTAATCCCATCAACCCTCCCAACCAAGAAGACCAAAGCGTCGCCAACCCTCCTCCCAAAACCCCCAAATGCACCTACAAACACTTCAAATCCTGCGATCCCCCAAAATATGAAGGGACTGAAGGTGTCACCGCTCTCCTTCACTGGTTTGAGGAGATGGAAAACACCTTTCTCAATTGCGACTGTCCTGAGGACCGTAAGGTGCGTTACGCGACTGGAAGGTTGTTTGGGGTAGCCCTTACCTGGTGGAACACGGAAAAGGGTAAGCGAGGTGTTGAAGATGCCATGGCCTTAACCTGGGAAGAGTTAAGGGAAATCATGACGAGACGCTTCTGTCCAAGAAGCAAAATCAAAAAGCTAGAAGACGAGTTTCACGCATTGAAACAAAAGGAAGGAGACCACACTTCATACAATAAGAGATTTCTCGAGTTGAACCAGATGATCCCCAATTTGTTCACCCCCTTATACCGCTTAGTCAAACACTACATTCGTGGCATCCCCTCAAAAATCCAAGATTCGGTTTTAAGCACTTCGCCTGCAACACTTGAAGCCGCAATGGAGTTAGCTACGGAACTCACTGAAAATCGCATTCGAAACAGCAAATTCAAAGATGAGAAGAAGAAAGCACCCATTGAGACCCCAATTCCAAACCACCCAGGTTCATCCTCGAAGTTTGCTGATAAGAGGAAGCGAAATGGCAAGAACTTTGCTGTCACCCAAACCAACCCTCCCATCACTGCTGCCCCAATCACCCAAGTTACCCCTCCAGCAGCCCCATTCAAAAGGCCATACACTGGCCCACACCCAAAGTGTAACCGTTGTCAATACCATCACCCTCCTGAAAACCCCTGCCAACATTGCACAAGTTGTGGCCGTGCGGGTCACACCATCCAAACATGCCGTACCCTTCAGCGATTGAACCGCAGTCAACCTCCAACCCAAACCCAAAATCAAATGGTGGGCCAAGCCCAACAACCCTTACTTCTACCGCCTGCTCAACTCGCAACCCAACCTTACTACCAACCCAACTACCCCATGATGCAACCCATACGAGCCTGTTTCAATTGTGGGGACCCAAACCACTTCAGGAACACTTGTCCACGCCTAGTGAACATCATCCATGCCCAAGCTCAAGCGAACCCGGTAAACCAAGCTAACCAAGCTCCTCCACCTGCCAGAGGAAGAGCTTTCAATATCAATGCCAACCAAGCCAGGGCTGACAACAATGTGGTCAATGATACGTTTCTCATCAATGGTAGTTATGCATCCATATTATTCGATACTGGTGCGGATAAGAGCTTTGTGTCCTTAAAATTTGAATCTATCCTCGACCAACCTCGTGTTAATCTCATTGAATCTTGACGGTGGAAGTTGCTGACGGAAAACCCACTTCATTAAATTCTATTATACGCGATTGTACTCACCCTAAATGATCACGACTTCCCAATTGAAACTCATTCCTATGAAATTGGGAAGTTTCGATGTTATCATCGGCATGGACTGGCTCAGCCAGCATCACGCTGAGGTGGTGTGCCATGGAAAATTCATTCGTATTCCCTCACTGACGGTCAGACACTACGTATCTTTGGGGAAACCCCTTAGAAAGGACTCAAATTGATGTCCTGCCTTCAAGCCCGAAGTTATCTTCGCAAGAACTACGTCACATTTCTAGCTCACGTCGTCAAGAAGGGAGGCAAGGAGAGGAAGCTCGAAGATATTCCAATTGTGAAAGAATTCCCGCAAGTTTTTCCCGACGACGTTTCAGGACTTCCTCCTGTGAGAGAAGTCGAATTTCGAATCGATCTTGTGCCCGGCGCTACACCGGTCGGAAAATCTCCTTATAGGTTAGCCCCATCCGAGATGCAAGAGTTGGCCAGTCAACTGCAAGAGTTGACTGACAAAGGATTCATACATCCTAGCTCATCGCCTTGGGTGCACCTGTTCTTTTTGTGAAGAAGAAAGATGGAACGTTTCGCATGTGCATTGATTATAGAGAACTCAACAAGTTGATGGTTAAGAATCGCTATCCACTGCCACGCATTGATGACCTCCTAGACCAACTTCAAGGCGCCACCTGTTTTTCCAAAACCGACCTTCGTTCTGGTTATCATCAGCTTAGAATGCGCGATGAAGATATCCCAAAAACCGCCTTCCGAACTCGCTATGGTCATTACGAGTTCATGGTTATGCCCTTCGGTTTAACCAACGACCCCGCTATCTTCATGGATTTAATGAATAGGATATGCAAACCCTACCTCGACCGTTTCGTCATAATCTTCATCGACGACATCCTTATCTACTCCAAGTCAAAATCCAATCATGAGCGACACCTTTGACTCATTCTTACACTCTCAAGGACTGAAAAGCTTTACGCTAAGTTCTCGAAATGCAAATTCTGGTTAGGAGAAGTACAATCCTTGGTCATGTCGTCAATGACAAAGGGATTCATGTCGATCCTTCAAAAATCAAGGCAGTATAGGAATGGCAAGCGTCCCGTACCCCTACCGAAGTTAGATCATTTCTTGGTTTGGCTGGTTATTACCGACTCTTCATTGCCAATTTTTCCCGTATCGCCGTACCACTCACGGCCTTGACTCACAAAGGAAAACCCTTCATTTGGGGACCTAAGCAAGAGGAGGCCTTCCAAACTTTAAAGCAAAGGCTTTGTGACGCACCTATCCTTACACTCCCTGAGGGTTGCGATGACTTTGTGGTTTATTGCGTCGCATCCGGGCAAGGGCTAGGCTGTGTATTGATGCAAAGAGGAAAAGTGATAGCCTATGCCTCTAGGCAACTCAAAGTTCATGAGAAGAATTACACCACCCACGACCTGGAACTTGGAGCCGTTGTGTTCGCTCTCAAGATATGGAGACATTACCTCTACGGTACCAAGTGTGAAATATACACTGATCACAAGAGTCTCCAACATATCTTCAACCAGAAAGAGTTGAATATGAGGCAACGAAGATGGATCGAACTTCTCAACGACTACGACTGTGAAATCCGGTACCATCCTGGCAAGGCAAACGTGGTGGCCAATGCGCTCAGTCGAAAAGGATATGCGAACTCTATTCGTCTTCTATGTTCGCAAATCATAACCGACATCAAAGATCGAATCCAGGCAGCTCAACATGTTTCTGTAACAGAAAATGACGTACGCGATGAGCTGTCATGTGGAGCTGAACTCAAAATTGAAACCAAATCCGACGGTATTCTATACTATTTAAACCGCATATGGATTCCTGATCGCGATAACCTTCGTGATTTCCTCATGAATGAGGCACACAAAACACGATACTCTGTACACCCAGGAGCCGATAAGATGTATCAAGACCTACGATAAACCTACTGGTGGCCTGGCATGAAAAAGGACATCACTGTTTGTGTTTCTAAGTGCCTTACCTACTCCAAAGTGAAAGCTAAACATCAAAGACCTTCAGGACTTCTAGTCCAACCCGAAATACCTGTATGGAAGTGGGAAAACATAACCACGGACTTCATTACCGGGTTACCTCGCACCTCCAGTGGGTATGACACCATATGGGTAATCATTGATCGTCTTACAAAATCAGCTCACTTCATTCCGATCCGCGAGGACTTCAAGAACGAGAAGTTAGCTCGTATCTACATCAGCGAGATCGTAAGCCGTCATGGTGTACCGTTAAGCATCATTTCAGACCGTGATGGTCGTTTCACTTCACGAACATGGCGAGCCGTACAAACCGCTTTGGGTACACGGTTAGACCTTAGCACCGCTTTTCACCCTCAAACTGATGGTCAATCTGAACGCACCATCCAAACCCTTGAAGACATGCTTCGAGCATGTGTCATAGACTTCAAAGGGAACTGGGACGCTCACCTACCGTTAGTCGAGTTTTCGTACAACAATAGCTATCATTCAAGTATCGGCATGGCTCCTTTCGAAGCTTTATATGGTCGTAAGTGCCGATCTCCAGTATGTTGGCACGAAATTGGTGAAGCGCAAATCACCGGAGCTGAATTGATTCAAGAAACAACCGACAAAATCCTTCAAATTTGAAACAATATTCTAGCGGCTCAAAGTCGTCAAAAGAGTTATGCTGACAAACGACGGAAGCCTCTGGAGTTTTGTGTTGGTGATCAAGTACTTTTGAAAGTATCACCGTGGAAGGGAGTGGTTCGTTTTGGCCAAAAGGGCAAGCTAGCACCACGCTACGTAGGACCTTTCAAGATACTCGAAAGAGTAGGACCTGTAGCCTACAAGCTTGACCTACCAGAAGAACTCAACAGAATTCATCCCACGTTCCACGTATCAAACTTGAAAAAGTGTCTCGCCGACGAAAACCTCCATATCCCTTTAGAAGACATTCAAGTCGATGAATCAATGCACTTCGTTGAAAGACCAGTGGAAATCATGGATTTCGGTGAGAAGCGGTTAAGGCGAAGTCGCATTCCGATCGTCAGGGTGCGTTGGGAGTCAAAACGAGGACCCGAGTTTACTTGGGAACGTGAAGACTCAATGCGCGAAAAGTACCCACATCTTTTTCCAGTTACAACTACTACTTAAATTTCGGGACGAAATTTCTAAAACTAGGGGATACTGTAACATTTGTACAAATCGGGTATCGAAAGCCCGCCCCAAATTATCAATCAAAGTGTATTTATTCTAGTCATTCGGTTATTTTCATTATTGCTTAAAATATAAAATAATTAATAAGCTAAATAAAATAATATAATAAATAATCAATTATAAATAATTACTTCTTAATAGACAATTAAAAAGTGTAATAAAAAATAATAAAAATAAAGGTGAACCGGGAATCAAACCCGGGTCGCCCAGTTGCCCACACATCATCAACACCACTAGACCACACACACACTGTAACAAATCTCGCGCGCCATCACTTATATTCACTTATATGTGAGCGGGAAACCTGCAAATCATCGCCAAATCACCACACGCGCCTTTCCTTTTCTGTTTGAACCTTCCGACAATTGGCGCCGAGTTATTCTTGGCAACTTCAATCGAGTAGCTGTCATTCCCGCAAGCAATCGTCAATCTTAGCACGCGGCTTTCCTAAAACCGAGCCCAAGTCTCACTCTATAAATACTGAATGCAGCCTCCCATCCAAATTAGCTCAGTCTTCAAATTGTTTTCCTCACTCTATAACTTTCCCCTCTGTTCGCGTGAAGCCCTGTTCACCGGATTTCAGCAGGAGCCGAAATCAGTCACCGCCGACTAAATCAATTCGGTAAAAGTTCTTGATACTTTGATATAAT
This sequence comes from Scalesia atractyloides, assembly GCA_947069175.1. Taxonomy (NCBI): domain Eukaryota; kingdom Viridiplantae; phylum Streptophyta; class Magnoliopsida; order Asterales; family Asteraceae; genus Scalesia; species Scalesia atractyloides. The sequence goes on along the minus strand of CAMTDV010000012.1, from coordinate 12,736,853 downwards.
ATTATCTTAATTATCTTATATAAATCATTTAAGAGAATTGGGAGACTGTTTTTCTTAGGCGGGGATGTTCTGGTAAAAGAATTTGAATGAGGAGACGAAGTGGGTTACGGGTTAAATATAATTAAAATCCAAGATTTAAACGGGTTAGACACACAGTCCAGCGTGGACTGTGTGCAAAACACAGCTTTCACATCTCTGGTTCGAATCCGGCTCATGACCGCATCAATGCACATAACCGTTTTTATTTTGAAAGAAATATAGCAGTGACAGTATGTATACAAATATAATTAAAATCCAAGATTTAACCGGGTTAGACACACAGTCCAACGGTGGACTGTGTGCAAAACACCACCAAGGTTCGGGTTCGAAACCCTTGATGCGTGTCCAGTTCGATCCAGTATAACCTTTTTAAAACCTTGACTAAATTTGAATGAACCAAGATGTATATATAAGTAATTAAAATCTGAAATCTTACGGTTAGACACGTAGCTCAGGTGGAAGAGCTGCGTGCACACGAGCTAGAGGTCGCGGGATCATGCCCGGACATTGTCGAGCTCCCGTAGCCAATACTTGGCATACCCGGGATCATGCCCGGACATTGTCGAGCTCCCGGTTCGTTAAAAGGTCACTCAGAGGTATAAATTAACATGTTGACACTTTTAATCCCTCAAACGTCCAACTTTTATATAATCACGGATTTAATCCCTCTCGTCTAACAAATGGAACATACGAGAGTTAGGACTTCGTAAAGGATCACTCAGGGGCTCTTTATAAGCATGTTGACTCTGATGTCACTCAGAGCCTGGGCATGTTGACACAACGGTCACTCAGAGGCCAAGTTTTAGCGTGCTGACACTAATGGTCACTCAGAGGCTATATTTTAAGCATGTTGACACTAATGGTCTCTCAAGGCTATATTTTAAGCATGTTGACACTAATGGTCACTCAGAGGCTCGGTTTATGCATGTTGACATCAGAAATCACTCAGAGACTTAGTTTGAGCATGTTGACACTTTTAGTCCCTGTTAGTCTTTAACAGACTAAAAATAAAAATATAACATGTGTCACTATATTATTGGACACTATTTTACAGGGTGTTGCATCCTCACCCCCTTAAAAGAAATCTCGACCTCGAGATTATATTCAAAAAGATGGGGTACTTTTGTTGCATAGTGGACTCAACCTCCCATGTATAGTCGGGACCTCTAAAGGCGTCCCATTTAACCTTTACTATAGGTATCAATTTCCGTCGGAGCTTCTTAACCTGTCGATCCTCGATCGAAATCGGTTTCTCAATGAACCTCAGGTTTCATCTATTTGCACATCTTTGTGCGACATTGCTAGCGACTCATCGGCTAGACATTTCTTAAGGTTAGATATGTGGAATACATCATGGATTCTACTAAGCTCCTCTGGCAGTCTGAGCTTATAAGCTACAGTGCCGACACATTCGACTATTTCAAATGGTCCTATATATCTTGGGCTTAACTTGCCCTTCTTCCCAAAGCACATCACACCTTTCCAGGGCGACACTTTTAACATGACTTTGTCCCCTTCTTGGAACTTAAGAGGTTTCGCCTCTTGTCAGCATAGCTCTTCTGCCTAATCCCTGGCAGACTTGGACCAACCACTTTTAAGATCTTTTTAGGTCTGTAGAGGGTTAAACACCACCACCGTTCATCACCACCACCACCGTCCAACACCACCACCCATCATCCACGTCCACCTCCACCACCACCACCACCACCATTATCCGTACACCACCACCAGTTAATTTTAGAAGTCTACATACGTTAAAAAACAAACAATCTTCTTCTTGTATACTAAAGAGTTTGGTCCAACTCTTCTTTTACAGATGTGGTTCGTAGACTATAGACCTTTTACCTCTTAAAAACAAACTGCACCTAAATGCAGCGTGTAATCTAAAATACAAAAGCTATGCTTAACAATTCATATCGGAAGAGCATCAACTATTAACCTCTTTTTTTTTACTTCATACGTCCACCATAGAATTAGTATTGAACAAGAACAAAAAACGGAAAACAGTAAGAGCTTGGCTAAGCACCCAAATTTTATTTATGTCAAGAAACTATCTCAAAACTTGACTTACAATCCTTAATCTTGACTCAAAGTCTTTATTCATTAGAGCAATCATGTTTCAAAATTACAATGTGATTATGATAGAATAGTTGTAATTATCATGTCCTAGTTAATTGGTTAGATAATTATCTTGCATTCTAAACGAGTCAGGTTTGGATGTCTTTAGGATAATTATATGAGCAATCCTAGTATAAGTCAATGTGATAGGTTAGTTTATAAATACCATGTATTAGGTATTCTGGATTATAAGAATCAAGTTTTTGTGTAGTTTTCTTGATCTAATAATACCTCCCGTTCTTGATTACGATTTTCCAACTACTCTACTTTCAGTTTATCAATAACTGGCACTCATTTGATTACGCGGAGCTTGTTCAGTAGCGACTTTTCTGCTTCTTTCTCATGAATAATTTGGTTGTGCACCTCTTCCAATTTTGCTTACATTTCTTGGATAGCATTCCACAACTTTATGATTTCTTGTCCCTTTCCTTCTTCAAGATCGACATGTAAGTAATATAAAACGTTTAGAAAATAATTTTTTTGTGTTATTATTAGCATGTTAATCTCTGTTGGACATATAAAAGATGTACCATCAAATGCATTTTAGAAGTCTAATATCCATGTTAGCTCTTCACCACGCTTCTCCAGCTTGCTTTAGCTTCTCTAAGGGCCCATGCTTCAAAAAATTTGAAACTTTTGTAGATAAATTATGAGTAGGTTACACTCCTGTAATAAAAGAAAATACAACGCTTTACGGAAATAAGAACACCCTCTGAAAAAGGAAGTGGCTTACGGAAGCCATGTTTTGCAAAAAGCAGCAGGAGTTGGGAAGGTGGTGGGTTTTTTATGATAAAATAACATTCTGAAACTAATGAGAAAGATATGAGAAAAATATGTTTGATCTAGAAGAAGAAAACATGCGGCATGAAAAACATGTTAACAGCAAAAAAAGTGTGTAAAAAAAGTTCAAAATAATTTAACTATGTTGGATGAAAAATAAAAATCATGTTAACAACAAAGAAGAAGTAAATAAAAAAAGCTTAAATAATTTAACTATCTCTGGTAAAAGCAAATTATTTTTTTTAGCATGACACTATTTATCAGTCATGGCTAATAATATATAGTTAAAAATAAAAATAAAAATAAAAATAACCCTAAACTAAAGCAGCCGTCCTCGTGTCTATCTCCCTGTTCGTTCACCATCTTCAAAACCTAAAAATACAGCCGACATATCTTCTTTCATTCTACGATTCAGCAGGGAAGGTAAGGTTCAATCAGCAGGTAAGCTTCGATTAGCCACCATTTCTTCTCTATTACATTTGATTTGTTTATTCGGATCGTGTTCGTACCGCGAATTGGATCGGACGAACCAAAACGAAAATCGTTAGCGAATTATGTGACTATGGTAAAAATACTAATGTCATCTGGTTTTTGACTCTCTAGATGGGTGAATTACTTAATTTACAGATAATAGAACATGTAGAATCAACCATTAGTTCATTTGCCATCATATTTTCTGCCAAAAGTTTCACCCGAATCATTGATTGCAAACCGTTAAATGGATGTTTGACTAGATATACATTTGTGCTTTCGGTAACTAACCCGTAAAAATACAGTTCAGTTCTCTGTTTTGTTGCACTGTAGGTTTGTGGAATTAACTTATATATGTTTGACGAAGGTGCATAGTTCATAGCTTTGAAATGAAAACAAGAAATAAGTATTATTTTCATAATTACATCATATATCGATAGTGATGGATATAAAAGCATGTTCACTCACAGTTGTCTATAGCGATCGCTGTAGCACGCCACGTAGCGAAGCGATGTAGTGTCGCTATTAGGATTATAGCGACTGATAGCAGCGAGAGTTATTATTTTTTGGTTTTTTTAAAATAAATAGCAATTAAATATAACTACAAAATTGCTAGATTATAGGTTTTTGTTAAATATACATGTAAAATAGCATATATGCCAGGGTATTTGAAATAATGTACATATAGAATTTTTAATATTTTTTCCTAGTGTATCTCTATTTATAAAATAGCCACCCGCTATTTATCGCTATTCGCTACGTAGTATATCGGTACCTTATCGCTATTTGTCGCTATTCGCCATTAAAAACTATGTGTTCATTTGGTGTTTTCATGTAAATATTGTATCATGGTAACTATATCTTGTCTATAAGTCTTTATATTCATTTCATCTCTCAAGAATCAAGATTCATATGTACTTTATGTTATTGTGTTAATTTTTATTATATTTAACGGTAATCAAAGTTTATTATCATTTTATGACATGGGCATCTTTCAAAAGATAAATCAATCACTTGTGGAAGACTGCTTGATAATTAAATTAGTTACAAAAAACAATGGTTTTGAAGAACTCAGAGGATACAGTGGCAGCCAAAGGCTCAAATGAAAATGGGAATTCATCCTCTGCTATCGACGAAAATTCAAATGAAAAACAACGGATCGATTGTAGCTTAAACGGACCTTTTGTGATGCCCCTTATATCGATTCCAAAAGTTGAAGAACAAAACTCAAAAGCTTCCATCATCTTATCGGGAACCGCTAGAAAGGGTGAACCGGGCCCATCTGTAGGAGCGTTCGACTCGGCATTAGCAAAAATGCATACTTTCTCCAAGTTGCTCTACCTGGTGTCAAGAAAGATCCTGGTGATAATTTATTGCATACTTTTTCCAGTTTTTATTTTTTATTTTTAAAGTAAAGTACATGGTCGTCCCTACGGTTAACTATAATTTTAGATTTGGTCCCTAGCTTTTCAAAACTACATGGATGGTTCTTATGGTTTGCACTTTGTAACGTATTCCTTAGCTAACAAATCTAAAGGTTTCAGCATGTCTAAGCTAGGGACTAAATGCGTTACAAAGTGCAAACTACAAGGACCATTCGTGTACTTTTGGCAAAAGTTGGGGGTTAATTGCGTTACAAAATGCAAACCATAGGGACCATCCGTGTACTTTTGAAAAACTAGGGACCAAATTCAAAATTTTGGTCAACCACATGGACCATCTGTGTACTTTACTCTTATTTTTATTTTTTTTTACTTTCTTTTGTAGTTTCATATGGGTAAGAGTTTTTAATATTTTTTTTTCGTAATTTTGTAACTTGCAGGGCAATTTAGCTGTGAGATTGAACGGAACGGGATGGTTCATGTGAGAGGAGAAACATCAAATTGGTGGAAAAACCGTTACTAGACATTCACGAGTCTTTGAAATGAAATTTCAACAGCAGGCGCCACCTGGACCGTTTACACTATCGTTTAGTCTACCTGGACCTGTGGATCCAAGGCTGTTTTATCCTAATTTCAGATCAGATGGCATTTTTGAAGCCATTGTTATGAAATGCGAGTAGTAATGGTGTCTTGGGCTAACTTAAGTAGTGCATTGATAAGCTTTTCTGGTATTACTTTTCCCTTTTAAAGCAAGTGTTTGTATTGTACAGGGATTAAGAAAGTTTAACAGTAGCAGTAAGTCGCTTAATTTGGGTTTGTTTGTTTGTAGAGACATAATTCAGGTTATGTTTTGTGTTAGGTTGGATATCAAGTTAGAATATATGATGGAAAGGCCAATTCACAAGATGTACTTGTTATAGAGACTAACCAGAGTACCCTACTACCAACTCGTATACTGTGATACGGGTGTTCAAAAAGCTCGTGCCGTGGCTCGTACGAAAAAATTGGTTGTAAACGAGCCGAGGCCGGCTAGAAATATTATATATATATATATATATTATATATATATATATAATATATATATATATATATATATATAAATGCGTTAAAAGTAAAAAAAATATTTAAGAGGGGTTAAAGTGTTACCATTTCAAGTTTAACTAGTGGAACTCCCGCGCTCCGCTGCGGGCTTTCAATCGGTATCGGTTTAGTTCGTTATAGTACTGTTACATGTACTAATGTTGTTTGACTGGTATCTGTTCGACTCATAGAAACACCATTACGGTACCGTTATCGTACCAATGTTGCTTGGCACGTTAAGAAAACCATTAAAAATTAAAAATGTATATAGTATCGGTACCGACGTTATTTGGTTAGTATTAGTTTAGTTCTCAACGAAAAAAATAACTATATTTGACTCATTTTAATAAAACTTTTTTATCGGATCGTGTATGAAAATAAGCACGTGGTAACAGATATTCAAAATTCATAAAACATTATATAATTTTGGAAAATAACGTAAAAGGTAAACGCATCACTTAAAGAAAACTAAACTGTGATATAAGATGACATGTATGCTTGTGCTTTAATCACTCATAAATTACTATTCATAACCCAGTCTTAAGTAAAGTTTATGTATAGACGTTGATAAAAATAAGCAAATTACAATGACATACTCAGTCATAGTATCTTAATAGTTGTAAACGGAAAACATAATATGTTTAAAACTGAATATAATATAGAGTAAAATAAAACCATGCTTAATCGATTTACATATAAAAGTAACTTTAGTTGTTAATGTCATCTTAGTCCATTCGGTGTATAGAGAGTAATATTAAGTTCTTGAAGGATCATTTATGTAACTTAAAATAGTTAAAATATGAAGCAAATAAAAACATTTCTAAGACCTAAAGTGAATTTGTACCAGATTAGTTGTTAATCGGAAGTTAAGAATATTAATTGGCTAACACTAACACCTAACGCTTATTATCATGGAAACTTAACTCAAAACCTTAAAAATTACAATCTCTACCAATTAGATTGGTATATATAGCTAACCTAAACGCGTTAGACTATAACTAGGACGTCTATTAATTAATTACATGATATTTATCTAGTACACATCCTAACCTAACATGTATAGGATACTTAGATAACAATCCACTAACTAATTAATGTATTTAAATAATAACTTATAAACTAAGTTAAACTTCCAGCCGCTCCCTTCACACACAAGGCTACGGTTCGGCTTGGACTCGGAATTCCCAACATTCACCCCCTGAATTTCTGAGTCTTATACGGGGGGTCTTCAAAGCCAAGTAGATCCACATCTCCTTGAACTTGATTTTCGCCAGTGCCTTTGTCAATATATCCGCTCTTTGCTCGCTGCCAGATACATGCTCAACGGCCACTTCGTTGTTTTCAACACACTCCCGAATAAAGTGAAGTCGGGACTTTATATGCTTGCATCGATTATGGAACACCGGATTTTTTACAAAGGCAATCGTTGAAGTATTATCCACTTTTAACATCACTTTCTGCGGTTGTCTTCCAGTAACTTCACTTATCAATTCTCGCAACCAAATAGCCTGACAAGCTACTAAACTAGCTACCATGTATTCAGCTTCACATGATGATAACGCCACTGTACTTTGTTTCTGCGAACACTAAGTAATTGGTACAAAACCATCATAAACACGTGTCCCGTTGTACTCGGACCATCATTATCATCAATATTGTGATTACTATCCTTGTAGCCACATAACACACCTTCTGCTTTTCTCGGATAACTAATCCCGTAGCTTGCAGTTCCCTTCAAATATCGGAGTATTTGTTTAATAGCTACCGCATGACTCTGCCTTGGACTTTGAATGTACCGACTAACAATGCCAACTGAATAAGCGAAATCCGAATGCGTCTGAAGTAAATATCGCAAACACCTAACTATTTTTCTATAATCGGTTGCTTCAAGTTCGGCTTCGTCTACGGCTTTCGACAACTTTAAATTCGGGTTCATTAGAACAAGAACCGAATTACACTTGTGCATCCTCGCTTCCTATAAATCTTCCAGGCATATGCTTCCTATTTGATTTTAATTTCATTCGCGCCTTGTGAAACTTCGATACCCAAATAATAAGTTAATTTTCCAAGATCAGACATATCGAACCGTTTCGCCATCTCTTTCTGAACTCATTAATAATAGCAAACTTGAACCTATAACGAATAAGTCATCAACATACACGGTTAAGATTACTAAAGAATTACCCACAATCTTTCGCTACACGGCTTGTTCTTTAGTACACCGATGGAATTTTAACGCCTTCAACATTTAATCTAGCTTAACATTCCAAGCCCGAGTTGCTTGTCTTAACCCGTACAACGCCTTGAAAAGCTTGTAAACTTTGTGACTTTCTTTCGGATTAACGAATCCTTCCGGTCGAAGTACATAAACATCTTCCTCCAAATCACCATTTAAAAATGCCGTTTTCACATCTAAATGGTGTATTTCCCAACCCTCCACGGCTGCAAGAGAAATAAGAAGCCGGATCGTCTTGATTAGCGTAACCGGTGCAAAAACTTCATCAAAATCAATACCCTGTCTTTGCACGTACCCTTTTGCTACAAGTCTCGCTTTGTATTTATTAATTGTTCAATCCGCATTCTTTTTAATTTTGAAAACCCACTTTAAACCGATTGATTTAACGCCTTTTGGTAAATCCACAAGTTTCCATGTACGGTTTCGCTCAATCAAATTAATTTATTCTCGCATTGCTTTAACCCCCCCTTTAATTTTGCTTCGCCAAAATTAGCTGGTTCGTCATCAATTAAAAGCAATTCACAGGTATTTGATTCGTAGTCACTATATTAATATGTAAAATAGACTGACGAGTGGAACGCCTGACCTGAAATTCATCTTCTGGGCTGCTCTGAGTTGTCTCTGACATCATTGGGCTTGAATTAATCGACCTAAAGCCAGTATCAATCACACTACCCCAGTAAACGGTAAACTAACCCGGTTCGGTTTCACTTCCTGTATGATTTTCAGCACTTTTATTCCATTTCCACCCCCTTGTTTCGTCAAATTCCACGTCTCTATTTACCACAATTTGTCGAGTTCTCGGATCATATAAACGGTACCCTTTGGACTCGGGTTCCAAGATGCACCAAAATATCGGACCGATCTTCGAGCTTTTGAATATCCGTTTCGACTTTTGCAAAAGCAACACAACCAAAAACTTCAACATGTTCTAAGTTAGGTTGTTTACCTTTGTATTTATCATACGGAGTAGCTCCCACCAATGCACATGTAGGAGACCGGTTAATTAAATAAGTCGTATGTCTGACCGCTTCACCCCATAAATAGTTTGGAACCTTCATTGCTTTCATAATACTTCGAACTATCTCCATAAGTGTTCGGTTTTAAAGGTCGACCACGCCATTTTGTTTTGGTGTATAAGAGGTTGTCAAATGTCTCGTAACGCCTTCTTCATCTCAAAAACGATTAAACACCCGGGATGTAAACTCTCCATCTCTATCAATTCGTAACGTTTTGAGCAAATTACCCGTCTTTTTTTCGGCCATCGCCTTAAAATATTTTATTGTTTCGAATGCTCCACTTTTCTCCTTTAACAAGTAAGACCACATATATCGTGAGAAATCATAAATCAAAACTAAAATATAGAGATTACCTTTCATGGCCAATGGGAAATTAGTCCACATAAATAACCTTGGACTAATTCAAGTGTTCGTGATGCTCGAAAAGTCGCCTTCTTTGGGAACGGTTTTCGCGTTTGTTTTCCAACCATATACGCTTCGCACACCTTATTCTCGTGATGAGTTTGTTTATTTGCTCCAAGGTCTTGAAACTAGCATGCCCGAGTCTCGCATGCCATAACCACGAATCTTCACTGATTTTCGCCATAAAACAAACGGAGTGCCCACTTTCAGTTTCACCTTGTACAAACGATTTTTCGAACGAGCCACTCGGATCAATAATTTTCCACCACTAGCAAACATCGTTAGAAAATTATCTTTCATTCGAATTTCACATCCAAATTCGGTTGCTTGAGCCAAACTTATCACATTACTCTGCAAATTTGGGATATAATAAATATCGGTTAAAAGATTTTGTTTCACCAGTTTTACCTTCAAATACAATCGATCCTTTTCCTTTAATTGTCACACGCAAATAGTCACCAAACTTCATGCCTGTAGTTATTCGCTCGTTTAGCTCTACAAAATAACTCCTGTTACCTGTCATGTGGTTGCTGGCTCCATTATCAAGGTACCAAACATCTTTTTCGCTAGAATTGGCTTCAAATTTCTTTGGCAAAACCTTTACTTTGTTTAAAAAGATAGTTTCTTGATCGGTCTTCATCATAAAAAATGTTCCATCAACCTCATTATTTCGTTCCTTAGCTTGTGCCATGTTCGCCTCATTATTTTTGAATCGATCTGGACATCTTGAAACGAAGTATCTATATTTGTCACACCGGTAACACTTTATTCCCGATAAATCACGTTTTTTATCCTTTTGCTTTCCATTGTCTCGGGTCTTATATTCTTCTTTTTAACCGTGGTTTTGGGTGTTATCCCGACCACAACCACGCCCTCGTGACGAGTGAGATCCTCGACCTGGACCCCTACTAGAATCACGTCCACGGCTAGAAGATTCAGATTTAGAAAACATTAACTTACCCGAATTTTCATGTGCATTATCTTCTTCTTTGATCCTCTCTTCATAAGCTTTTAGTCTACCAACCACATCTTCATACCCGACCGTTTTCAAGTCCAAAACTTGTTCAAGCAAGGCACAATGTGAATAAAAAGCCTTGGCAGACTAGTAAGGAATTTCTTAACCATTTTTCGTTCTTCAATCTTTTCCTAGTATGGCCGCCTTAGAAGCAATAGATGACAACTTTGAGGCATACTCATCAATCGTTCCGGTATCCCTCATCTTCAAACCATCGAATTCAGTTATTAAGGTTTGAAGTCTTGCTTCTTTCACACGTTCCGCACCGAGATTTCTTGACTGAATTGCTTCCCACATCTCCTTTGCTGACTTCAAATTCTAGATTTGTAAAATTTGTTCCTCCGATATCGATTGAAACAAAAGAGCCTTTGCCACGTTATTTTTCTTCACATCATCGAAACCCAGATCAATCACATCCCAAACTTCATGAATCCCAAAAATAACCTCCATACGCTTGCTCCAGATCGTGTAATTCATTGAAGTTAACATCGGACATTGAAACTAACCAAGATTCGTTTCCTTTACCGGAGCATTCAAACCTTCACCAACAACCATTGTTCCGTTTTTTCGTCGGCTATAGGTTTTAGTAGTCCCAGGTGAATCAATTTTACTAATACAACCCTTTTAACGCGGTTGTAATTGATTTGTTTTTTGATTCCTGTCTATAACGTCATAGGACAATCAACGGTTTCCCGTTTTACTATAATCGACGATTAACCAATACAATCAATAGTTAAAAAAACTGTTTCCGACTTGATCAAATGGATTCGAAAAACAATTGGCTGATTTTAACGAGACTCAATAGTAAAGAACCAAATTTGAAAAAGTGGTGTACCAATTATAGCGATAACTATTTTTTATTGGTACTGTACGAAAGAAAAGAACAAAGTTAATTAAATTGTACTTTGGGTTAATTATCTTGTATTTTACTGTACATGCCCTTTATAATTGTCTGAGTATAACATTTGTAAAACTTTAAGCAATCAAATTACTTTAAATTGTACTTTGGGTTAATTATCTTGTATTTTACTGTACATGCCCTTTATAATTGTCTGAGTATAGAATTAATTAAATAACAAAAAAGTAAAAATTAATATATATAATATCTTTCATATTCCTTTTGTCTTTAAAATATTAGAAAAAAATAGATAAGTTTATATTAATTTTTTAATATATGTTTTTTTTTCTATTATCAATACTTGTAAAAGAATTAAAAAAAATTAACAAGCCATCTCTATTGGGCTTGAGCTGGCTCGGTTACTCTTATAAATATTATTTAAGGTTCAAGGTTATACATATATAAAAGTTATATCTATAACACGCAATTTCCTTCAACATCTTCATCTTCAGTATTTTATCATGTTAATGGCAATGTTTGTCTTCCGCGACAATGAGGCTAATCGGCCAGTGGTGGTGGCGACGCAAAGAATGGGAAGGGTGCCGGCGAAAATGTTTATTTCAAGAATTAGGCTTATTGGGTTTAATGGTTTACTTAGTTAATCAAACCCAATTAATTAATACATCCAAATAATATATAAATCACAATTACATATCATTTAATATATATTCGGCTATAAATATATAATTATTAATATAATCTCAGTTATACAAATAATTAATAAATCATTTCATTAAACAAATAAACTTATATTCTTTTTTTTAACGACCAACGAATCCTTATAGTCGAAGCACGTGAAATTCACTATATCGGGATACACTCGCCTTTAAACTGGGAAAACTCTCACTTAGGGCCGAAGCCCGTGAACACTCGCCCTAAGGCACGACCATGCGGTGAGGTAAAACCCGCTCAGTTCAAGGATCAAACTAGCGATCGCCACCTACTCACCTAGTCTCCCATCATCATCAGATGCCGCCAAAACTAAATGGTGGGGCAAGAATCGAAAGTGGGTTACTTGAAACCGCATGTCTGTCTCTTACCACTCCAACACCAGCTCATTCACAACTTATATTCTAAATACCATTTTTATTAACTGTTTAATTTTCTAAATAATCATTATTATTATCTCAATAACAATCATTTATTATTCTAGAATTAAAACTCTCAAATGCGATTCGCTTGGACATTAATCTCAACTGAAGTATTTGATCATTTGTGTTATTTGTTGTATCACCCTAAAGGTTCAGCTTCATTTGTAGTATTGACTTAAGCATAAAGATCCAACAAAGCTATAGTTAATTAGTGCAAATCTATTGCTCATGTACTCATGGTATGATATTCACAATTAACGGGGGAATTTCATGATATTGTCTTCATTGAGTGATTCGAGGTAGCATTTGATTATCATATTGGCTTTATAATGAAATTAGTTAACCTTGACAGTAGTCCACTCTTATCTTCACCATCAACATAATTGTATCATATGTTTTCCATGGAATAATTTAGGTGGTTTTTATGTTGACATCATTTCAGCTTTTCAAAGAATTATATGATTAGGTAATCTTAACGGTAATCTAGTCTACTTTCGTTCAATGAGTTTAAAGTGATCTCATATGAAAACGATCAAGACCTTGATTGATTACCACCACGGCTTTTTATTTGTATACTTTGTTTATGAATTTATTTTGGTTTAATTTACAAAAATCAAAATCATGTGTCTTTTGTTTGCTAAATAATTACAAAGGTTGAATATCATTAGCTACCGCGTCCTAGGATTAATACATAGTTCTTAGCAAAGCTACATTATTACGATGGAGGTATCCACACATCCCTCTAAAAGTATCTACACATTCTCAAACTCTATACTCCCTCATTGTCCTATACCCCTGAAAATGGCCTATACATACATCCCTTATAGCCCTATATGACTGCTTAACCTATCTAATTAATGCCAATCATTGGCTGTCAGCCAATGATTGCCCAATGATGATTAAACAATGATTCCTCATTGCCTGATACACCTGAAAATGAGCCCACCCATACGCCCCTCATAGCCCTATATGACTTGATCTGACCCATCTAGTTAATGCCAATCATTAGCTGTCAGCTAATGATTGCCCAATTGTGATTAAACAATGATTGAGATGTACCATACAAAATATTATTTAATTTCATGAATGTTTTAGTATGGAGAAGTTGTGAAATATTAGTATAAGAAAATTCTAGATTTTTTTATAAAATGTTGTTATACAAATGTGTTAATATTATAAAACATCATATTTTTATTTGCTTTTTATTTTTTAAGTATTATTATAAGATATCATCGTTTTTAATAAAAATGTGCATATGTTTTTTTTATTTACGTATCATTATTAAAATCTTCATATTTTTATGAAATGTGTTTAAGATAATGTGTATATTATAAAATATCAAGTTTTTATTTATCACGTATTATTATTAAATATCATCGTTTTTAATAAAAATGTGCATATGTATTTTTTATTAAATATTATTATAAAAACTTCATATTTATTATAAAATGTTTTTATAAAACAAATTGTATATATTATAAAATGTCAATTTTTTTATTTATTAAGTATTATTATGTCTTTAATTGTTTTAACTTGTCATTTATTAACCATAACGCAACAAAGAAACGTAATTCAAAATGTAATTAAACATCGGTTTATATTAATAAACAAAACATGTCACTTTCATACAAAATGTAATAAATAAACCTTAAACTCTAAACCATAAACCCTAAACTCTAAATCGTTAATTGTTACATATTCTTAAATTCTTGCATACGAAACCGATGGGTCTAACAACAAAACACCAAGACACACCGACTGTCTTGAAATCGGCTACTGGTACCCCAGTTTCCAACGGGCTTTCCGCATCCCAACTACCACATCAAGGCACAAGGTAGGTGACAGATGGAGTAGTGGGTGACGGGATTTCTTTTATCAACCTCTGTCCAATCTTGCGCGCCCTTTCGCGGTGGTGGGTGTCATGGAATTCCCATTGGTCGATACCTCATGAGAACACTAATGAACAGCTCTCTTGGAAGTACATGTGATCGGGCAAATTGCATTAGCTGGCGTCACTAGGAGCTCAACGTAATGTAGTCCACTCCGATCACACATCATCCTAGATCGACGTTCTAGTGCATGAATCTGAAATACGAACGCATGTAAGAGTTTGAATCTGAAATATGAAGGCATTGTACTTCTCCATAAGGATTACGCTACCACCATCGTCAAAACACCGACTTTTGATATCCTGTTAATAAAACATATAGTTATAGCATTAGACTCGGCATTCGAAAATATATTGTAAAAAATAAAAAAACAAATTCAAGCACCACCACAACCACCACCCACCACGGCACCACCATAGCCCACCACCACCCTCAACCACCACATCCACCTCCACAGCCGACCCACCACCACCACCACTAACCTAGCATACCAAAGACTAACATAACATCTAGTATTGCACACCTTGCTAGTAACTAGAGAACTACCATAGAAATAGATACTATCAAACCGATTACCAATCACCTAGACTTTCTTTGTTTGAGAATCCTGAATGTAACAATTATGTTTATCAAAAGAAACAGTAAGTTTACAGTCTTTAGCAAGCTTATGAACAGAAACCAGATTAACACATTAATCAGGAACTACAAACACATCATACAGAATGAGTTTATCACTTAATTTAACATCACTAATTTTAGTAACTAAGGCACTAGTGCCATTAGGATGCTTAACCTTAATATTATAATCAGTGACATCCATTTGATTTATAAGACCATCATTAGTCATTACCATATGTTGATTGGCCCCAAGATCAATTATCCACCCAATCTTTTTCCATTATTAACAAAACTAGAAAACAATAAACAAGTTTATATCATAAATAGGTTTAAAAGACATACTAACAAAACTATTCAAACACATAGAATTAGCACTCTTACCAACAAAACCACTACTCTAAGAATCACCTTTGGACTTATCATTCAAGAGACTAAGCAACTGAGCTATTTGATCATTTGTCAAAGAACTCATGGCAGAAGTAGTATCAATATTATCAATAACAACATTATTACTAACCCTGTTACCCTTGTTCCCTCCAGGTTTTGACTTCATTCAAGAAGGATAGCCAACAAGTTCCAAACATTTCTCAATAGTATGACTAGTTTTATTAACTGAGAACATTTGAGATTAGGATGAGGAATTCTAACACCTTTTTTCTTTGAATCAACAAACTGTTGGTTTTAACAGCAAAACCAACAGCACCATTAGGTGTTTTTTCAAAAAACTTTTAGTATAAAGATGTGATTCTTCTCTAGAAATAATTGAAAAAACATCCTTCACAAAAGAAAGTGTTTCCTTGGTTAAAAGAGTAGTTCTTACAGACTGGTATATACTATCAAGACCGCTAAGAACTGCATCAGTTTAATAAGATGATTAAAATCATTAAACTGTTTAAATGCATCACAAGTACAAGCAGGAAGCAAGTAACTGGTCCAACTGTTTCACATACAATTCAACTTATCATAATACTCAAAAAACAGGCATGCCATTTTGACTAAAGGAATTTGTATTCTGATACAAGTTAAATATAACAGACCTATCAACCTTATCATAAGTTTTCTTTTAAATCCTTCCACACCTCAGAAGCAAGTTTGGAATATACATGACCAAGATACAGCTCTTCAAACACATAATTAAGAATCCAAGTAAGAACAGTAGAGTTGCATCTATCCCATTGTCTACCTAACACATCATCAGTAGTAGACCTATGACAGGAACCATCAACAAACCCTATTTTATTCTTAACTTGTAAAGCAAGATTCATAGCATTAGACCAAACCCTATCAAATATAAGAATCTGTCTGCACATATTACTGACTAAGAATTACCAAATTCTACAAGAAACAAAAACTGTCAGCCTATGCAGATTGTCAACGTGATGATCTGCTCTAAAAGATGATCAGAAAGATCACCAAACACACAACACAACAGAAGAAATCCTAAGTTTGAGAGTGTTTGTAAAGAGAGAAAGAGATGACCAATAATGAAACTGGGAGAAAGAATGTACAAAAATATCTCAATCTCTCGTTTATATGACCAGCCAAGCCTATGAGTGCATATCTTCAGCTCAACAACTCCAAAGCCCACAAAGACTCCATAAGCTTACTCAAGCTTTACAAAGCCCACTCCATGTTGAGCAACACAAGTTCAATAACAAGAAAAATATAAAGAACAATAATAAGAAATAATAAGGAAACAAAGATTTAAAAAAAAGATGAATATTGAATGTTATTTTAACACTTTTCGTTATCTATATAGTACCAACAATTGATATAGTTAATAGACGAAAATTATTTAAAGTATAATGGTGTGATTAAGGTTAAATTAAAATAATTAGAAGTTATATTATAATGTAAGATAATGGCACTCACTATAACAATCGATAGAGGAAAAAAACAATCGATTGACAAGAATTAAAACTAATATAGATCGAAAACACTAAAAATGAGTACGGAACCAGTACCGACATTGTTCAGTTGGTATCGGTCCAGTTCGTTTCATTACCTACATGGTGCAAATCGATATAGAGAACGAAATAGAGAACAAAGACAAGTTATTTAAAATATAAGATATGATTAAGGTCATATTATTATATATATAATTGGAGAAGTTATTAGCTACAGTGAAAATTATATTGATTTGTAGGTGACTCTCAAAGATATCATATTCATCCATGTCGAATGTACTGTCATCACATAAACTCATACATATTTTACATGAATAATCTAAATTAATATTGTTCTAATTTTCATAACTTTCGTATTTATTTAATTAGTTTCATTTTTTAGGTAGCATGCTTATTTTATAATTAAAAATAAATTAAATTGAAAAATAAATAGAATTAATTTTTGTGAAGTCATATAGGTTTAGTATTTGTGTTGTGTGTATATTTACTAAAAGTCTATAATTAATTGAAAAGTTTGATTTAAAACAGTCCATGAGATTCAACTACGATTAATAACTACAAAATTCCGGTAAGATGTGAGTTTAACCACATTAACATACTATGAGATTTGACTACAGTTGATTTCTTAAACAACTCTGAAAGTATTTAAAGGGTTAGAAATGTAATCATATATTCTCTTCAAAGAGAATTGCAAAAAAAAAAAAAAAGAAAACAAAAAACATAATCATTATGCTCAAATCACATTAAAAAACAAACCCCGCAACGCGGTGAATCAATTATAATTAAAACAACTAGAAGTTATATTATAGTTTTAAGACGATTAATTAGTATAATACAAAGTAAAAGAACAAAAGAGTTGAAACTTAAAAAAATGTTTTCTGGATAAAGAAACTCTTGGCCTAAAAAATAATATACAGTCTTTAGTGGTTAACATAGGTTAAAAATAATTATAAATTCTCATTAAAAAATAAGTATAATGATTTTAAATTTGGCAAACAGCCACATTAATTAGGCATAGGACGGTGGACGTTGGTCCCAGGCCCAATCTCCTAGAAGGCCCAAATTATAAAATATACTTTATTGTATAAATTGTATTAAAAATACTTTGGTGCGGAAAAAAATAACAATGGCAAAGGTAGATGAGTCTTGCGGCGACATTACAACATAAATATTCTATCTAGGTTTGAATACCGCTGTTAACGTTTAATTTTTATACAACAGTTGTCATGTACTAAAAAAAACACCATTTTTTCTTTATTTTCTAATTTCCAGCGTATTTAAAATAGTTCGTTTTGTTATACGTTGCTTATTTATTTTTTACTTTAAAAAAAAAAATTCAAAATGATGAAATTGTTGAGTGACTTCTATGAGAAAAAAAATTAGAATGTAAAGCGTTTTTTATGTGCAAAATTTTTTTGAGTGACTTTTGCAAGAAAAAACACAAAGTATAGTGTTTCTATGTGCAAAACAATTATAAAGTGGTTTTGGTGAGAAAAACAAAAAAATATAGTTTTTTTATGATATTTGTCTAATATTTAATTAATACATGTTTTTTTTTTCAAAAATCTTACCGTAAATAACTTTTTTATTTGCTCTTGATATATTTTTATGTTAGATATTAATGTTTGATAGTTAAACTTGAATTTTCATAGAGACTCGCTTTCTTTTACTCGTCTCAGGCATAAAATGTTTTAAAGGTTCTTGGGACGGACCTGGTTATTATTTGTATATTTTATCATAATAATATGTCATTATATTTTTATTATTATATAGTTTATGATGTTAAATATCTTAATTTTTAACTTTCACTTTAGATATTATGAGGGAAAATACATGTACATTCATTTGAAACTATTTATTATAAGTCCTATATTTATATATTATATATAATTTATAATAGTCACAAAATTAAATGTTTTTTTTTCAATAATATAATACTGATAAACGTATTTCCAAAACATTATGTTATATGAGTTTTAAATTGGCGGTGGTGCGTATTATCAGGTGTAAGTGTATTCAGATTCTTTTCTATCATTTCTGTTTTATAATTATATTAAAACACTATGTTTTATCTTTAGTTTCAATTAAATAATACATTTTTATATCTTTATTATTATTTTTTTTCTCTTCTTCACTCACAAACATTTTCAAAATATATTAAAAAATTATAAAAAATAACCAGTGTTCTCTCAAATATACAGATGAACGGTAACATTTTCTTTCTCATCAACTCACAACCACTTTTTATAATATAAAGAGCAACTCATGTAATTTGATGGACTAGATGCGAATACTCTAAGACCACACTGTGTGGGTGTGGAAATCCAACGTGGAAGCCAGTTCACGCCAAGCTAACCACCCCGTGTCTAGCGTGGAGCACGGCGTTGTGGTTGGGGCTTGATGATCTCCACCGGCATGGATGCAAATGTGTGGGTGAGAAGGCGGCGTTTCATTGGTGGGTAGATTTTGGGTTGGTTTTGATTGATTAATGTTTATTTATTTATTTATAAACGCCACTTTCCACGCCCCGTTTAACTCCCCTTTTTTGCATGACGCCACTTTTCTGACACGTACGGACATGACCATCACATATCACATTTCCCCCTGTTTTCATGCCTCTTCATAGCGAGCGAATGGTGTAAGACTCGAAACAATAGAGGAGAGTGTGTCCATAAAATACAACGTTCACAATTTTAAATCACCATTATAATATTAGAAGCATATTAAAATCATCATTATAATGTTAGAAGCAAACCGCGGGTGATAAAAAGAATTAAGCTTAATTTATTTTAACAAACAAGCAAAGTCGTATATAGTTCACAAGTGGAGATTTGAAACTCTCACTGTCTTCTAATATCAGAAAGCAATGTGGCTATAACTTTAGTGGCATGTGGAATAAACAGATTTTGACCCGAAGTATACAAGTGGAGATTTGAAACTCAGCACTTATTTTGACCCGAAGTTTACAAGTGGAGATTTGAAACTCGTACCATTTTCTTGAACAGCAGCCACTTTATAAAAATAAAGCCAAAAGTAAGAAGCTGTGGAATACAAACGACAAAAAAAGAAAAACACAAACTCAGACAGTCATAGAAATATCAAATCTACCCATCTATTCCACTCCAAAGAACAACCCCTCACCCTTTTTTTACCCATAAAACGGTGTCTTCTTTGATCGACTCCACGATTCTAGACACCGGCACCATATACATTTTATTGATGGAATATGTGGAAAATGCGTAAAGAGAGAAGAGAGTTGATGAAAGAAGAAATGGGTATCAACTGAAAAGTATATAATGTTTTGAAATCCAGAATGGCCAATTCGATGGGTTAACCTTAAAAAAGAAATTTACTTGCGACTTTTTTCATTAGAAACATCATAATTTTTCAATAGATTTACTAGTATTAATTATATCATCATATATATAAAGTTTAATTTCATGTATACCCTTACAAACTTTGAAAAAATCATATATATATATATATATATATATATATATATATATATATATATCAAATTAAAAATAAATATATCATGTATATCCAATTTAATAAATTAACATTTCTATCCCCTTCCATTGTATGATTTGTGTATACCCTATTTTCATTTTTATTTCCATCGAAATTCTCTCCTACTTGATGGCGACTCAATCATCTCTCTTCACTTCTTTAGAATTGTAAATCTTTTGAAATCTTTTAGTGACTATCGTGTGCAAGAAGATCATATTAGTCAAGTTAAAATGTTTCACACTATCATTTAATATTCTTTATTTTGATTTTCGTGAAAAGCAATCCAAAATGATTACCCATATTGTTTATCCACTTAAGCAAAAGACATGAACAATTTCAAGTATCGTTACCTTGTGATATGATTAAGTGTAGTTTATCCTGTAGTACTTGTGTGTCTCATTTCAGGACATACCCCTACGATCAAGGTATATACAAAACTTTTTTGTAATAGGTGAGTATACTGTTTTCATCCTTATTTGATTTACAATGTTAAATCATTGATGAACATGTATGTACCATCATACAATCAAATAGACCAATGTTTGTCTCCAACTAGGGTTAGGCAAATACCAATTTTGATATAATTATGCTATTTGCATTATAAATGACTCTTTGGAAGAGTTTTTTTAATTCGTGGGTTTTTGGCATTTTATTTAGCCCTTTTAAGATATTCAGAGCTGTGTCTAGGTATGTATATATCTGGATACAACAGAAGGAAAACCCCGATATCTCAAGATGAAATAACAGTACAAAGAACCAAAACTTCGGATTTTAGCAATCTATCAACACAAGATTTCAGATTACAAAATCATAACCCGCAATGTGTAACCCACTTGGCACACAATTCATGATGTATATATCACGTAGTAAGTTGATTATTTCATGTTTCTTGTCTACTATTATATCATATGATGAAACTACTATCACACTTAAACAATTTTAGTTTCAGTTCCAATCCAACCACTGATGTACTATCACTTCTTCTCTTCATACCATGATATCTCATTTTTTATCTTAGTTTTTAATGTTTTGGATTTTATTTTAATTTTTAACTTAACCCCCCTAAACACACATACTATCTAAAATATTTTTGGCTTAGGGAAATATCTCCCCCTAAATTTTTGTTTTGACGGAGTGTAAAAAAATAGAAATTTAAACATAAAGAGACTCCTACTTTAATATGACAAAAAGTTTTTCGGCGTGAAAATTAGAATAACTGTTATAAATTACAGAAGTAAATAATTCGTTACAATCTTCAACGTACCATTTACTTTAGATGTTTTATAAGAACAACCACTGTTGAACATATCAACACTTCTCCTTGGTCATCCTGCAATAAGCCAACAACTCTATTAGAAAGGAGAACCGAAGACTAATAGTCTTGGGTGGTCCAAAACTCATTAAAATATTGAAGTACTTTCCAATATCCCTCACACCTTTTAGGTGTCTTGGATCCATTATTAGTTGATTGATGAGTTCGATAATTTCCACTAGATCCTTGGCCTCTAGAGTTCCAATAAACTCTCGGATTTACATTTCTTCGGAAATTATTATCTCGATAATTTCTATACCTGTTACCATACCTTGAATTTTGAAATTTTTTGGATAATTTTGAACATTTGAGTTATAAGAACTCCCATATTCGTTTCTTTCCTCAAAATTTCGATTACCAGAAGCCTGGTATCGATGTTGATATCCAAAACTTTAACTTTGAAACCGGTTTGATTGACCATTAAAATGATTAAATTTTGGAGAATTCCTTCTTGGTCTATCAAATCTACCCGATGTTGAAGGTTTAGGTTGAAATCTTGGTTGTTTTCTTTAACAACTTGGTTGTACAATATTATTTGAACCAACTAGATTCCAATTCTTAATCTCATCAACTATTTTCTTTTCCTTCTTAAAAGGGTAATAACTCGCTACATGTCCTTTTCTATGACCCTTAGAACAAGATCTTTTCTTTAAAGCTTTTTTTTTGTTATGCCTTCTAACTAGATCCTTTTTTTTTTATCTTTTCGACTTTGGTATCCTCATCCAGTTTACAAGGTGTATTTTTAGACCCGACAAATTATTTTAAAGATATACTGGACTATTCGGCAAGTCTACCGTTATCAGATCCACTACGACTGGTATAGTGGGCATAAAATTAGTTAACTCCTTTTCATTTGGCAAAAAAGGGTAGTCCTGATCCATAGAAGGTGAAGCTTCACTAGGAATGGCAATGGCCCGGGTTTGGGCTGGGTATTAGTAATCCCAAGCCCGTATCCGGCCCGTCACTCGTCGGGTAATTACCCATCGGGTATACCCGCGGGTAATGGGTATACCCATTAATTTGTTAAAAATATCATTGAAACTCTCATGGGCATTTTTTACTTAGATGTTTATATAATTTACTACTTTAATAACTACAACGAAAGCAAATATGACCAATAACATACAAATATATCATATTCAAATGCATATTTGAAACATATATCTACATAATTAACTAATTAATGTACTGCTACTTTGTATTTAATTTAACACCTCCATGAAAAATAGTAGCATTAATGAGAACCCAAGTAATCTCCCTAACAACTTGAAATGTGTTTAGAAAATTCCAAAACTAACACACATTTTTAATCTGCATAGATACAATATAACTAAACATAAAATCTGGTGTTTGTATGTTAAAGTCTTGAAGACAAACAACAAAGCAAAATAATATGAATAAGTGTATGTACTAAAGTTTATATAAATGTAAAATCAAATTTAAAGTAATATGATTTTCGGGTATTATTCGGGTAAACGGGCTGGGTATCGGGCGGGTATCACTAAATCCCATACCCGTACCCGAATATTTTTAGATTTTTAATCCCATACCCGACCCATACCCGTCGGGCTTCGAGTATACTCGGCCCGTATGTTTCGGGTTTCGGGGATGTCTGTCGGGCTCGGACTTTTTTGCGATCCCTAAGCTTCACTAAACCCCACCCACGTAGTATCATTACCTATTTCAAGTTTCTCTGCATATGAGTCCTAACTAACAAGGAATTTCCAAATTTGTCTAACTTTCGATTAAGTTCTATAATTAAGTCTTGTGCAACAACCAATTCTTTACATTTTTATGAAAACTCATTAGTTTTCTCGTTCACAGTTTCACGAGCCAAATCATTGATCTGTTATACTTCATTGAAATTGCTTCTTACACTGTTGATTTCTTGTTCATTTGATTTGATTTTATTAACACAAACTGACTCCCTATTTGTAAAAAAACATTTGATTCTTTTACTATCTGTAAATCAACAAACAAATTGTTGCTTTGTTCCGATAGCCTGTCAACTTTATCTTTCAATTTGGTGCAATTATGACAAACATGACTTACAGATTCTGATTCTACCTTTACCTCTGCCATAAGTTCATGTACATCTTCTGTGTGCTCTGTAACTCCTTCATATTTTACATCCATAATCTTTTCCACAGTTTCCTTATTTTCTTCTACCACATCATCTGCTTCCACATCTTTCACTACAGTAATCTCATCTACAAATGCATGTCTATTTAACTCAGTATTTAATTGAGCTGACACAGTTCACAAAAGCACAATCGCTTGTACTCTGTCTTGAAAAATTCTGATAATGGTTTTCCAACGCTCTCCACATCTTTCTAAAATATCCATACCTAAGGAAAATGTGTTTAATTTCTAGAGGCAATGATTTACTTTTTGCTGCTAAAGTCTTCTTCTAGCATCATACATCCTTTTATCAGATTCTTGTATCTTCTCATACGAAGTCACTAGAATTTTGTCATCAATCTCACATGTAGGAGCAATGTACCCATCAATGATACATCTCCACATTCTAGTATATTATGAGACTTTCATCAATTGTGGCGGTTTATTAACAGTCCCAATTTTATTGTCCATTCTTAACATTTTTAATCACGCAGCTAAAAGTCTCAAATGGATTTTAGTATAACTGAGTCAAAATCCAAGTCAAACGTTTCTACTAGTCCTTTCTGAGTTTTATATTGAGACTTAGTTCGTTAAACTGGACTAATTTATGAAAAACGTAATTACCTGATTTTAGGTCCCTTAACGCCTTGGATATCGACAAGATTGACAATCCAATCATACAAACCATACCGAGAAGTAGTAGACACCAATGCCTTTGATCCACTATTACCAGAACTCTGATTCTAACTAGGTGAAGCAATTGAATGAAAATTCCAATAGTAAATCTACAAATAAGTGATAGGATTAGTAAATCATTTGCGACCACAAGACAATACAAATCACCTGTATGTTGAGAAATTCTTGTCACAAAAATTCGAGACACTCACCAAATTGTTTTCTAACTTGGCGATGTAGTTGCCTTTATCGAACGCCAACTTTCCTTTTAAGAATACGCCCTCACCGGTTATCTTCTCTCCTTGATTACCCAAAAACACCGCATACCTGACGTTTATAGTTCTGACATCGTAGAGCAGGGCGAGCATATCCGTCATGTGCCTGGAAGCTCCATTATTCATGATCCACTTTGAAAATGCGGACCTATGTGGCAACCCCTACATACGCAAGTAAACGATTAGTTTGGAGGGAAACCCAAACGTTGATGGTCTTGGGTTTACTAGTTTCATCGACAACTTGTAAAACTCCCATTTTCCATTCATATGTGGATTTTGAGAAACTCCCCATGAAGTTTCCACCAATTTTTGTTTCCAACCTTGTTTTCTAGAAAGCGTTTTTTTATATAAACTTTGGATTTACTATTTTCTTTGTTAACAATTTTAGTGTTACTGGTTGATATGACATTTGATACCGGTCTATTCAAGGTTTTCACAATTTTCTTAACATTTGATTTCGGTTGTTTCAAAACTTGTTCTTTTTCCACTCTTTGAATTGGTTTTGAAATAGTGCGTTTTGAAACATCAGTTTTGAGATCCTTTCCATTTAGATCATGCTTTGGACAATGTTAAAAAACATGTCCAATTTTTTTACACTTGAAGCAAGTCCTCCTATCTTTGTGATTTCTCACAAATCAAGGAGTTTCTTGAGCATGTTCATGAATCTTTCTATCAAAAAATTCAGCGTTCGTTTTGTTCTCAAACAAAACTTTCTCACTCATAGAGTTGGGTCCAACAACAAATTTAACATTATTTTGGTACTTCAACCTAGGTTGATAAGACTTGTCCTTTGGATTGTTGAAGTTACCCCTAAGCCCCTTTCCCTGGACATTATGATTTCTTTGATTACCAAATCTATGACTACCCCAAACCGGGTACCCCTGTTTCTCTGCTGGTTCTGGTAATTTCTAGATTGATTTTTCATACTCTGATGAACCTCGTTTGGTTTCTATATGTTGTCTCAGTTTGGTTGTAACTGGTTTTTACAAACATTTTAGACTTGTTTTTCCTAGTATTTGAGAAACTAGATTCGGCTTTATGTAACTATTCCCTCATTCTCACTATCTAAAATATTTTCAAACTCAACAATTTCTTTCTCAAGCACTTTTTAAGCTATAGACAACCATACATTTTCATCATAGCTATCTGAACTATTTCCAGATTTTTCATACGAAACATCTATGGTTTCAGGTAAAACCTCAATTGGGTCAACTACCAATGGTGTTGTAATAACAACATCATTAGCTTCTCCAATGTCCTCCGATGATTTTGTAAAATTGTTATTGATTGGAGGAGGAACCTTGTTATACTCGATTCCACCATCACTGTCACACCCCGACCCGCAGCGGAATAAGAGTCGGGGCATAATTGGGTTATCACCAAAGCTCATGACATTTACTAATATGTTTCATATTTAATAAAGTCAAAGTTACATTTCCAAATATCCAAACATGTTCATTCAATACAAAGAAAATAAACCAAACATAACAATCCCAACTCTAAATCGTTTTATTCTTCTAGTCCAAGTCCTATGTGTTCCTAGCTGCTGCTGGTTCACCTGTATCATGTGTAAAAATGGGGGTTTTTGGGTCAACATAAGTTGGCGAGTGAACCTTGTTAGATAAACATTTATTAAGGAATTACTTGTTAGTTTATCAATGAAAAATTGTGCATAATCATAGATGAGCAATTGTAAATAATCAAACAGTAGCAAATAGCAGTCACAACTATAACATACAATAACATATGACAGCATACATTAACATACCAACAACATACGATAAATAACATAAAGGAACTGTGCGATCAAGGCTCAATCAAACGGAGCCGATCGTATTGCATGTACTGAAAATGAAAATGTCTGTGCGATCAAGGCTCAATCAAACGGAGCCGATCGTATGTGGGCACGCCAGGTTCAACCTCATAATGAAATGGGGAACATGCTCAACGCTCATAATGTAATGGGGAGCGGCGGCTTATGAAATTGCATGTACTGAAAATAATAAACTTGCATCCACAATAACTACACAACAGAAACAAACTGAATACACTAGTTCATGATATGATGTATGCACAATGGTTTAAGTATAATATATATATCAAGACACATGATACACCCCAAAACGTGATTAAACGGGGAATTTGTAAAGATTCACTCACATTGGGTGCGTTGGATTGGAGATGGTGAGATGCGCACGAATTAGATGAGCGGAACAACGAGAAATACTAACCTAAATAATACGGAAAAAATATATTAAATGAGTGGATTGTATTAAGGATTTTAATGAAATTTTTAGATATATTTTTGTGAGTTTAAGGCTATTTTCTATCTTTAAAAATGTTATTTTTAAGTATTTTTAATTGATTTTTAAATTAAATTAAATAAATAAAAATATAAAAAAAAATTGTTTATTTTGTGTTGACCGTTGACCTGTTGACTTGTTGACCGGTTCGGTCAGGAACATGATTTGCGCTGGGTGAGGCTCGAACCCGAGACCTCCCGTACGCGTGCACGCAGCTCTACCAACTGAGCTACGTGTCTAACCCGAAATAATATTGTTTTTAATTATATTTATACACTTATTCAATTTAACCGAATTTCTTTTATTTGCAAAAACATTTTAATTCAACGGACCGGTGCTAGTGACGGGTTTCGAACGCGCGACGTATGGCTTAATGTTGCACACAGTCCACCGCTGGACTGTGTGTCTAACCTGGTTATTATCTCGGTTTTTATTATACTTAACAACTAACTGAGTTAACCCGGTTTAGTTTTTAAACAAAAAGGCATTTTATTATGTAAGGAGTGCGTATAGCAGGAATCGAACTCGGGACATGCGTTTGTATTTTGCACACAGTCCACCGCTGGACTGTGTGTCTAACCCGTTCATTTTACTAGTTTTAAATATACTTATAACTTAGTTAGCTTCGTCTTCTTCATTCAAATTACAGTCAACTGATTTACTAACTCGCTCCTTGTGTTTACGATTTACAGACATTATTAAAGCTTAAATGAAAAGGCAGAGATGGTAATTAGAGGTGAACATACCGATGAACGTTTGGTTACAGAGTTCCGGCATGCGTCGGTCTCTGTTTTTGTGCACCTCAACTGAACAGACAATTAGCCGTTTTTGATTAGTCCATTGTGGAATTGAAGTGATAAACAAACGTTAACGATGTGTTTGAAGGTCCTTACCGTTTCACAGACGGAAATAAAGACTTTCCGAATCTTTCCGGCGAACTGGAATTAGTTGAATACAACGCCTGAATTCGATTTCAATTGAGTGGTTTGAGTTAGAAATAGCTTAAGAATTGTTGAACTACAACGAATATTGAAAGATTTACCGTTTGAGGATGAATACGGTTTTCCGGCGACTTTTGCAGAAAATTCCGGCGAGCTGTTTTAAGCGTTCTGATGGTCTGAAAATGTGACGAAAGTGAAATGGGATGCTGGTATGATATTTCTGAGTCACGAGAGTGATCTTGGGTTGAAGTATTCTGGATTTGATTACTTTTCGGTTATGAAGACCGATAATGATGAGACTTGATGCTCAATCAATTCTGAATTGATTAAAGACATCGGTTCATCGGTTATGAACGTGAATACGCGAAAAAACAAACGATTTGACGATTGATTTGCCGATTTCCGTTTCTCAGTTGGCGAAACCGGTTTAACCTAGTCTGTATATAAATCTCATTTGTTTCCTAGAGATAACAGAAAACACAAAGTGGCGGAGTGGTGATGTGAGTGTGTGTTAAGGCGTTGGAGTTGTTCTTGGCTGACCCGGGTTCGAGTCCCGGCAGCAACATAATTTTTTTATTTATTTTGTTTTAACTTTTTATCAAATATAATTTTTATAGATTAGTTTATTTATTAATTATGTATCGTTTTAAATCAAAATAATCATAAATATTCAACGTAACTTTTATAACTTGATATTCGATTACAAAACGGAGCGGGTTTTGAAAACCCGATTTTTACAAATGTTACAATCACTGTGTTCATGCTCATTTTCCCCCGGTTTCTTCATTTTTCTTTATAGGTTTGAGGATGATGTGATCGAGTATGTGTGATCCACATGTATAATTTATAAATTTCCTTTCAATGTTTCTAACTCAATTTTGTTTATTACCATATGCTCTTTCAAACTTGAAACTTCATCAATGTAAGAATTAATGGCAGTTTGTTTACTTAAAACTGTGACTTCTAACTCATGATTAGTTTTTTTCAATACTTTAGTCTGATTGATAAAATCCTTTTCAGCGTATTGTAAAGTATAATAAGCCTTCTAAATACATTTCAAATCACACAACATATTCTCATAATGCTCCTTTAGCCTCTCTATTAGGATCTGAGTTTGATATTTGCAAATTAATATTGATTATCACAATACAATTCACAAATAAAGAGATATTATCATAAACCGTTTTTCTATTGATTCAAATAGTCAAACGTTTTACAACAATGATTTTACAATTTCCCCCTCAACTGATCGCTCACAAGAACTATTCGTACAAAAGATAATGTGTGTGAAGTGATAAATATATCACTAACAGGTGTGATCTATTTATACTAAGTACTAAATCTCTATGTGTGTTGTGCTGACGTCACCCAGATAGTAACATCTAACATTCCTAACATAAAAGATTCTTAGAAGTTTCAAAACATCTAAGAAAATCCTAACATCTGATCTAGGCTATACTAAACACTGATAAAATAAATACTATTACATTGAGAAACCACTGTCTAAACTATCCTCTGTTGCAGTTGTTCAAACATCTATTTGGCCTAACATATGTTTGGTCTTCTTCATCAGACTTTTGAGCTTGATCAAGGCTTTGGTCTTCAACAGATGCTAACCTTCAATAGATGTTGGTACTCTTGAACAGCAGTTCTAAGTCTTCATCAGGTGTTAGCCATGCTCTTGAACAAATGTTTTGTTTACCTGTTCAAGATTCACTATCTTTGGAGAGAATTGCTTAATCAACTATTTATTTCTTGATCTAAGAATCATGCCTTGGCTTTTGGATATCATCAGTTATTTTGTAGGTCTAACACTCTCAATATTACATGTCTTTTCTATGCATCTCAAACAAGTAGGAATGTTATCGTAACCCTTGCAAGTCTTTTCGGCTAAATATATCCATAAATCTTTGTGCACGCCTCATCACACTAGCTAGGCACCAACGGATATTAATCAATTCCATCTCTTCGGGATCAATCTGGACGTAATCTTCTTTCACCTAATATGAATTCCTGATCTTTCCAGCAACCAGACATTCATATGATGACAACACAGAAGTATTATAAGCCTTCTAAAGTGTGAACTTCTAACTCATGATTTGTTTTTTTTTTCAATATTTTAGTCTGATTGATAAAATCCTTTTCAGCTTGTTGTAAAGTATGATAAGACTTCTAAATACATTGCAAATCACACACATATTTTCATATGCTCCTTTTGCCCCTCTTTTAGGATCTGACTTTGATATTTGTAAACTAATATTGATTATCACAATACAATAACAAATATAGAGATATTTGTCACACCCTGACCCGCAGCGGATATGGTAGTCGGGCATGATTGGGTTTTCCTCAAAGCTAATGACATTTACTATTATAAGAGTTTCATATATATTATTTCAAATTAAAAAGAATATTCCCATCAACACATAATCCATATAAACACAAAATGTTCAAAACAAGACTTTCAAGTAACGCTTTATTTTTCTTCTAAGGCCCAAGTCCTATGTGTTCCTTGCTTCAACTTGATCACCTGTATCATGTGTAAAAATAGAGATTTGGGTCAACATAAGTTGGCGAGTGAATCCCGTTTAATCGTTAGAAAGAATTTTATGTTTATTATTTTAAATGTGCATTAACCAAATATGAGCAACGTATACGAAATCTAAACCACAAACCACACAATCATCTAGCAATGTATATGTGAGCACGATAAGCGATGTGCTGTGAGATCAAGGCTCAATCAAGCGGAGCCGATCTAATTAGGCAACGCGACGCTCTACCCGTATGTAACAGGGAACAAATGGGCCTAATGTGAGAGCTTGACTGAAATGAGAAAATATAACCATGAATAACAATAAACAAAAATATCACATAGCACGTTAGATCATATAATGGTAATAACACGAGATTTGAACAAGTGATATAAACAAAACGACGCACGATACACCCCAAAAACATGAATAAAAATGGGAAGTTGTAGGAATTCACTCACAGTGGGTGCGTTTTGATTTGATGAAGAGTGCCACGATTTGGCGTTAGAGATACCAACCGACGAGAAAGGTTATCCTAAATATTCACGTAATAATTCGGTAAATATATATTTCTTTTAGTTAAACTTAGTATTTTACTTAATAAATTTTATTAGGCTCTTTAGATAATTTTATTGTATTTATTACTATTTTTATGCTTAAAAGAGAATTATTTAATTATATATTTTATGAGTTTTGAAGAAAATAAACAAAAGTTTAATTAAAAAAATTTATTTCTTTTTCGGATCGAACCAGTTGGATTTGGCAGCGTGTGAGGATCGAACTCATGACCTCTCGTTTACATGCACGCAACTCTACCAATGAGCTACGTGTCTAACCCGAAATATATCCGATTTTAATTATATATATATACTTACTACGGTTAAACATATTTAATTTTATTAAAAAAGGTTTGTTTTATTAACAGTACGATGCGTATAACCGGACTCGAACGCGTGACCTTGGCTTCGTGTTGCACACAGCCCGACCAATTGGGCTGTGTGTCTAACCCGAAGGATATAAGATTTTAATTAATCTTATATACTAACTGAATTGTTTTATATATTAGTTATAAAAAGGTTTGGGTTATATAAGGAAATCGAAACGTGTTTAAGACTCGAACCCGGGACCGTATGTTTCAAGTGCACACAGTCCACCACTGGACTGTGTGTCTAATCCGGTATATTTACTTATTTCAAATTCATTTAAACACTGATTTAACTTCATCTTTCTCCTTCTAAAAACACAGATCGATAATCCCGACTGACTTGTTTAATTTAACAACTATATTTTAAACAAACTCATATCAGATTAAAATGAAAGATTAAGTAACAATATACCAGAACAGAGAGTTTTCTTCAAACTTTCGGCGAAGTTTTCTGACGACCTTGAATTGCGATTCCAGCGGGTGTTTTGAGGAACAGAAAGTTTGAAGCGAGATTTGCAAGAGTCTACATTCTAATCGAGTCCTGAATTCTATATATATAGCTAATAGTGGAAGCTTGAATAATGTTTCAGTTTCGGTGGAAATCGGTTATAACGGAAATGATTGAAAGCTCAAATGCATGAGATTTGATTCGGTTTCGAGATCTGAGTCATGATTGGAACGGTTTCTTCCATAAATTGCTTCAAAACAACATATTTGATGATTGCTAAACTTAAGCGTGGTTGTTACAGGGCGGTTTTCCTTTTGAATATCAGATCAAGAATATCAGATCAAGAGTAACGAGCATATAAAAGATTATTTGTCTCGGTTTTAACAGATCTTGTGTGTGTGGTGTGGTGGTGTGTTGTGTGTTTGATTTGGGTGGAGACCCCGGTTCGATCCCCACAGTCCACCCTTTTTATGTTTTAATTTAATAAACTTTTTATTTTATTTTAGATTAATTATTATTACTTTATTAATATCATTACTATTTATATTTATTAATATTACAAAAATGCTATCAACAACTAACGTGAATTCGAAATAAGAGATTCATGACATATACTGATTACAAAACGGAGCGGGTTTAGAACCCGTTTTATGACAAATGTTACAATATTATCATAAACAGTTTTTTCTATTGATTCAGATAGTCAAAAGTTTTACATATGATTTCACATTCTCCCCCTCAACGATCACTCACAACAGCTATTCGGACAAAAGAGAATGTGTGTGAAGTGATAAATAGATCATTAAGGTGTGATATATTTATACTAAGTACTAAAGCTCTGTGTGCTGACATCATCACGATAGTGACATTTAACATTCCTAACAGAAAGGATTCTCAGATGTTTCCAAACATCTGAGTAAATCCTAACATCTGATCTAGGCTATACTAAACATTGATAAAATAAATACTGTTCCATTGAGAAACCACAGTCTAAGCTATCCTCTATTATAGTTGTCCAAACATCTGCTTGGCCTAACATCATGTTTGGTCTTGTTCATCAGACCTTTGAGCTTGATCATGGCTATGGTCATTAACAGATGCTAGCCTTCAAAAATTTGGTACTATTGAACAATGGTTCCAAGTTTTCATCAGATGTTAGCCATGCTCTTGAACAAATGTTTTGTTTAGGTGTTAAAGATTCACTATCTTTGGAGAGAGAATTGCTTCATCAACTATTTATTTCTTGATCTAAGAACCATGTCTTGGCTTTTGGATATCATCAGTCATTTTGTAGGTCCAACACTCTCAATATTACATTTCATTTCTATGCATCTCATACAAGTAGGAATGTTATCGTAACCCTGGCAAGTCTTTTCGGTCAAATATATCCGTAAATCTTTGTGCACGACTCATCACACTAGCTAGGCACCAATGAATATCATTCAATTCCATCTCTTCGGGATCAATATGGTCGTAATCTTCCTTCACCAAATTATAATTCCCAATCTTTCCAGAACCAGACATTCATATATGACAACGCAAAAACAAGTAACGCAATGTGTTCCTTAGCATTTGGTATTGACGAGTTTTGTAAATTTCACAGATTAACGAAAACATTGCATTGTAAACATTTTCTTGAGCTAGTTTGACTCTGTGCTATTTAAGGTTGACTCTACTAATTTTGCCTAGATGAGGAAAATCCGGTAAAACTGAATATACCTCTGAATTCCCAACATATGCACTTCCACTTGAATTAGAAACGTCTTGACTAATAAGCACTACAAAATATGTAAATCCTCGTTATCCATTTGGCACAGCTATATATGAATACTTGTTCAAACTTCTCACATTAACATTGAAAGCAGTTTGAATTTTTCGATCCTTGAACATATCCTCCATTTCTTGTAGTACAAACTAGTATCCTGATGTAATACGTGGGATTGCATCTTTGCCTTTTTCGGATATCTAACTCTTGAGCCTCAAGTTCCCGAGAAATTGACCCACTCTCAGACCTCTCCAAACCTCTTGTCATTTTAACAAGGAAACTTCCCCACTCATTATCTGGAAATGCAACTGCAAGCTTAGTATTTCTTTCCAAAATAGAGAAAAATACTCAATTTTATTTTATGATTTTTTTAAAAAATGAAAATTACATAAAAGTTGTACAGTTTATGTAAATCATATTTTAACTAGTAAATCAACACAAATGCCCTTACTTCTAAAACCCTCACACATACATACATGTGTCGCATCTACATTGCTGTCTTTGTCTTTTAAGTTATTAAATATATTGTACAAATTGTTTAATTAAAGTTTAAAAAATTCTAGCAATTTTTAAAAAAATGAAAATTACATAAAAGTTGTACGAGTTTATGTAAATTATGTTTTAACTAGTAAATCAACACAAATGCCCTTACTTCTAAAACCCTCACACATACATATGTTCGCATCTACATTGCTGTCTTTGTCTTTTAAGTTATTAAATATATTGTACAAATTGTTTAATTAAAGTTTCATAAAATTCTAGCAATTTTTTTTCAGATTACAAAATAGCCAATAAGAATTATCTTTTTCATCTGATAATTTTAACTTTAACTTATCATTAGTAGTTTTTATTCTTCTAAAATAATGTGTTAAAACAACCGATAACATAAGAATATTACAAATGTAATATCGGTGTCGACTTTTTAATTTGAATTTTCTTAATAAGTTTTGAATGTTAAACTTTTTTAAAATTTCTAAACACATAGTTACATTTAATTTTTCAGCATCATATAAATTTTATTGAGATCATATCAATTTTATTGAAATCGAAGTTCTAATCAAAGTTAAGTTTTTTTTTGTATCGTAAACAACTATCACACATACTTGGGTCGGTCCTTATGCGAAATATGTACGTTTTTTGTAAAATATTTGTTTTATTTCAATTTTCGTCTATGTTAGTAAAATACAATACTTTTTGGTATCGTAAACGGATTATGTAGTGCTTCGATCGGTAATATCCACGGGATATAGATATGCATTCGTATACCAGACTACGATGAAGAGTAGATATACAAATTTCATGTGAAATTATTTGGTAAAACCAACTTGAACAAATAAATTATTTAATTCACTATCTGCAAATGTTTAGCGGACGAAAGAGCATATGTACCCTATAGTGATATTGAAATCGATGACAAGCTTAACTATATAGCTAAACCGATTCAAATCATCAATCGAAAGGTTAAAGGATTAAGGAATAAGGAGATTAACCAAGTGAAAATCAAATGGGAACATCGGAAAGGATCAGACACCACATGGGAGTCAGAAGAGGAAATGAGACGACTCTACCCTTCGCTTTTCGGTATGTATATGTTTCGAGGACGAAACCTTTTAAGCGGGATGAATTTGTAACACCCCAAAATATTGAATTATATAAATAAACAGAGACATTTGACCTAGTTAATGGAAAACCCTTTTTAAACGGGAGATGCACTTGTAACGTCCCTAACTATAATAAATATTTAATGATGTTTGGTTAAATGGTAAACCTTATGCACGTGATTAGTCTTACAAACTTAACTTGGTTAATCATTAGTTGATAAACAATGGAAATATTAAGTAACGCCTTTGTATAATAAACAAAACACAGAGGACCAAATTGGACACTAGGTAAACTGGTGGTTATAAATAAAAAAATTAAACACAAAGACACACACACACAGTGTGCTTTGATCGCCCAGACAAAAACAAAAGGGGAAGAACCCTAATTTCAACAATCTCTCAAAATCAAAGAGAAATTGGGCAGGAATCTTTGCATGAGTATAGATTAACGAATACTTAGGCAAAGGAAATCATAAGGTATGTCTAATTTGATCTTGGGTGATATTATGAAGTTACTTGAACACTATAAGTTTTATGTTAAGTAAAATTGTGAATGTTATGATGGAATCTGTGATGTATATGGGTGTAGAAACAAACATTGGCTGAAAAATCAGTAACTAAACGCTATAAAATGGGTATTTGTATAATGAATAATATTATGCTAAATGGGTTTCTATGATTATGATGAACACTTGAATTGTAGTGGTGAAATTTGTAACATTTGATGATAATATGTTAGAATCTAGATGTAAATTTGTACATTCTAGATATAGAGACTGAAAGGATACTAATTCATAGTTGATAGTTAAATTATAGACTTGAAAAGAGTAGTATAGAAATCTTGCCCACAATGTGCTCGATGTACTGCCTAAATAAATATAGACTATTGAAAAATATGAAAGAATCGTATAAATGAGACTTTGACAAGTTACATGTCATATATTATACTATAAATTCTAAACCATAAATTGGACTAAATATTATAGGCAAGTCGGGTGAGACATCGACTGACAAAGTCAGAACGGATACGCGTTTGAAGGGAAAACTCTAAGGTACGTGGTTTATTGTTTATAAGAATTTTCTTATGATATTCGTAGTGATATATGTCAAATATGATAATAAATGATGGTTTGATCGTATAAAAGCGATGGAGTTCACTAAGACGATCAAATGGGTCAAATAGGATAATAAATGATGGTTCGATCGTATAAAAGCGATGGAGTTCTTTAAGACGATCAAACGGGTCAATTAAGATAATAAATGATGGTTTGACCGTATAAAAAGCGACGGAGTTCGCTAAGACGATCAAACGGGTCAAATAGGATAATAAATGATGGTTTGATCGTATAAAAGAGATGGAGTTCGCTAAGACTTTCAAACCGGTCAAATTGGATAATAAATGATGGTTTGATCATATAAAAATGATGGAGTTCGCTAAGATGATCAAACGGGTCAAATAGGATAATAAATGATGGTTTGACGGTATAAAAGCGACGGAGTTCGCTAAGACGATCAAACGGGTCAGTTAAGATAATAAATGATGGTTTGACCGTATAAAGGCGATGGAGTTCGCTAAGACGGTCAAATGATGGAGTTCGCTAAGACGATCAAATGGGTCAAATATTAAAAGGATATAAGTTTGATTAATTAAAACGATGGATTTCGTTGTGGTAACCAAACAGGTCCGAATTTAGTTGTGATATATGCTATGAGGCGTATGAACAACTATTCGGATATAAACTTGATAAAAGGGGTAAAATCGGAATTTAAGCATAAAACGAATAGTGGAAACATAAAATACTCTAAAGTTACCCTAAGGATATTGGGTGTAGCCACGAAAATGATTATATAGGTAAAGGATATGGCTAAACAAGTTAAATTGTCGAAAATATATAAACGGGTCAAAATAATTCGATTCATGAACTTAGAATTTAATAGAATAGATACTTAAAACAGAGGTACTACAGAAATGAAAATATGAAATAACATATTACGAACATTTTCTGTAATTATCGAGTCTTGTATTAATTGCGGAACTCGAAAATGGGTCGAACGGACGAATTAACAATTCTGCAGCAAAACGGCTGCAGGATGCACCATCGGCGATGCCACTCTTGGCCGTCGCTGATGCAATATCTTATCTCCGACGTTCTAACTTACTGTCGACGGTAGTTTTGACCCGATGACACAATTGATACACCGTCGGCGACGGAACTCTTGGCCGTCACTGATGTCTATATAAAAATTTTAGAAATTATTTGATTTATTATTTATGTAAATTATTATAATTTAAATTTCAATCAAATAAAGTACTAATCTATCAGATAGTTTGATTTCTGTAGGAGTATTTTAACAAGATCTCAAGTGATGATCAAGCTGAAATGACGAACCGAACACTCAGAAAAATTTAACTTCTGCTTGTTTGTACATTTATGTATACATTTTGCCTAAAACGTTTTAAGTTGTATCTATTACTTGAATGTTAATTTTAGTTACTTATAAGTTTTTAACAACTTGGTTTTAAAATATAAATCGAAATTTTATATTTTCAATCATTAAAGTAATAATACGCACATAATGCTTATTTAATAATAAGGATCTTACAAGTTGGTAATCAGAGCTTAAGGTTAAAAACCAAATGTGTTCGGTTCATGATTTGATCAAGACATCCGGTGAAAACGTGTTATAAAAGTAATTCCTATAAGAAAATGATAATAGAAAAGAATGATATATTATGAATAATATTGAATGATGAGTATAAATTCCATATAATATTATGGATATGATTAAATGAGTTATTTACCAAAATATTATGAACATTTCAGTTAAAAAGGATGTCGGACGGAACTGGTGAAGATACCATATCCCTCGTTACGGAGGAGATACGAGAAAAGATTTCCGAGGAAGTCGGAAAGGCTCTAGAGGCCAGTTTACCCCAGTTTATGGATAGATTACAAACCACAATTTTATCAGTGGTAGAAGAAAAGATAAATGAGTGGAAAGAAAGTCTTGTACAAGAAAAAGACAAGATTAAAGAAAAGAAAGCGTGTCCGTACGACAAGTTTATAGCATGTAAACCACCAATCTTTAATGGAGAAGTAGATCCAATCATTTGTCAACGATGGATAAGCGACATTGAAGGAGTCTTCGAAAGAAATCACTGTGATGTAACTGATTTTGTGGCCTATGGGATCGGTCAATTAAAGGGTCAAGAAAGATTGGTGGGTAATCTTAGAAAAGAGCAAGGGGTTGAAACTACAAGGACTATGACATGGGAGGAGTTTAAAGTACCTTTCCTTGAACATCATAGCCCAAAGGCTGTAATTAACAAGATCAAAAAGGAATTCATTCAGTTAAGACAAAAAGGTGAATCGATTGATAAGATCACAGGGGTGTTCCTTGATAAGCTCAGGTTCTGTGATGAATTGGTGCAGACGGAAGAGCAAAAGATTTACTATTATTATAACATAGCTAAGTGCCTCAAAGTATGAACACCTCACGAAAATAGTGAATGCCGCTCGGGAGCGGGAAATAGAGTTGAAGAAGCAGGTGGAAAGGGGAGAAAGGAGGGCGTTAGATGTAAATCCGAGCCTGACAAAGAAATAAAAAATGATCGAGTCTTCAAAGAAAATGAATGCAAAAGAAGGGACGCCAAATTGTAAGATTTGTAACTGAACCCACAAAGGCGAATGCTATTTTAAAAATAAGCCATGTGTGGTGTGCGGGAAGACGGGACACGTAGCTTCAAACTGCCCCTGCAAGATATCAGTGTGTTATAAATGCTATCAGCCGGGTCACAAGAAGTCTGAATGCTCGGATTTGGTAGGACGGAAAGTAATGGCCGACAAAAAGGTGGAAGTCCCAAAGTCAAAGGCAAGATCTTTCAAGATAACTGCGGTCGAAGCAAAGATTGAACCCGATGTGGTCACAGGTACTTTTACCGTAAATTTAATTCTTGCACATGTTTTATTTGATACGGGTGCAAGCAAATCTTTTGTTTCACATGAATTTGTTAAAAACCCCATCATTCTTGTTAACCAAATTACCAATGCACTTAGAGGTAGAACTAGGTAATAACAAAACTTTTATCGTCTGTGATATATGTCGGGAGGATGAGGATTATTTAGTTGATTTGATACCCATGTCGATGGGGGAATTCCAAGTAGTGATTGGAATGGATTGGCTGTCCCGCTACCACGCCAATGTAATATGCTCCCGTAAGGAAATACAATTAATATCTCCAAGTGGATAACACGTTAATATTTATGGGGAGAAGAGTGGTTACCCCATCATATGTTTGATAATGGAAGCTCATAGACTTATCCAACACGGGTGCAAGGTTACCTGACTTATATACTCGATTCGGAAAAAGAGTCACCAACACTTAGAGATGTACCGGTTGTGCGAGAGTACGAAGACTTATTTTTGAAGGATTTACCGGGGATACCACCTGAGCGTGAGGTGGAATTCGGGATTGAATTAATTTCGCGCGCAAAACCGGTGGCCAAAGCACCATACAGATTAGCACCGTCTGAACTTCAAGAATTATTATCACAGTTGCAAGATCTACTCAACAAAGGATTCATTCGACCTAGTGTCTTTCCTTGTAGAGTGCCAATATTATTTGTTAAAAAGAAAGACGAGAGTATGCGTATGTTCACAGATTACCGGGAATTAAACAAACTTACGGTAAAGAATCGATACCCACTTCCGAGAATCGACGATCTATTCGATCAATTGCAAGGTGCGAGTTTATTTTCAAAAATTGACTTAAGGTTGGGATACCATCAACTGAGCATGAAAGAGGAAGACATACCCAAGACAGCTTTCCGTACGCATTATGGACATTATGAATTTCTCGTAATGTCCTTCGGGTTAACAAATGCACCCACAGCGTTTATGGATCTTACGAATCGGGTTTGCAAGCCAATGTTGGATAAATAAGTAATAGTGTTTATCGATGACATTTTGGTTTATTCAAAAAGCAAAAGAGATCATGCGCGTCATTTGCGCGAAGTATTAGAAACACTGACAAGAGAAAAGCTTTACGCGAAATTCTCAAAATGTGCCTTTTGGCTTCGAGAAGTACAATTCCTAGGGCATATCATCAGCGCCGATGGAATATTGGTTGATCCGTCCAAGATTGATGCAATGTTGAAATGGAATCCTCCGAAAAATCCGTCAGAAATTAGAAGCTTTCTTGGGCTTGCGGGTTATTATAGGAGATTCATTCAGGATTTCTCCAAGATTGCCTCACCATTAACTAAGTTGACCCGCAAGAATGAAAGGATCGTCTGGGGTGATTAACAAGAAAGAGCGTTCCAAACACTAAAGGAAAAGTTGACTAGTGCTCCGATATTAACCTTACCAGATGGCACTAATGACTTAGTAGTGTATTCTGATGCGTCGCACCTAGGCCTTGGGTGCGTGCTTATGCAACGGGGCAAGGTGATTGCCTATGCCTCTAGACAAAAGTATATGAAAAGAAATATCCAACCCACGACCTTGAATTAGCAGCAGTGGTGTTTGCCTTGAAAATTTGGAGACACTACTTATACGGGGTAAAATGTACTATTTTCACCGATCATCAGAGTTTGAAGTACTTCTTTAATCAAAAGGAACTAAATATGAGACAAAGACATTGGCTAGAACAGTGAAAGACTATGATTGTGAAATCCATTACCATCCGGGAAAGGCTAATGTGGTAGCGGATGCGCTAAGTCGAAAGGAAGAATATACACCGATACGTGTACGGTCAATGCAACTCATGGTAACTTCGGGTTTGCTTGAACAAATCCGAGTGGCGCAAGCTGAAGCAATAAAGGAAGAAAATTGGAGAAAAGAGCGTGTTAAAGGATTGGTGAAAGATATTGAAGATGGAGAAAATGGAATGAAAACCCGATTTGGTAGAATCTGGATTCCGAACACTTGTGGTGTCAAGGATCTTCTACTTGACGAAGCTCATAAA
Source organism: Scalesia atractyloides (assembly GCA_947069175.1). NCBI lineage: Eukaryota > Viridiplantae > Streptophyta > Magnoliopsida > Asterales > Asteraceae > Scalesia > Scalesia atractyloides. The sequence goes on along the minus strand of CAMTDV010000012.1, from coordinate 12,695,533 downwards.
TCGCGTTATTCAATTCACCCAGGAGCAACCAAAATGTATAAAGACTTAAAACAGAACTATTGGTGGCCTGAAATGAAGAGAGATGTAGCAAATACGTCGAAAAATGTCTAACTTGTTTACAAGTAAAAGCGGAGCATCAAAAGCCTTATGGCAAGCTCCAACCGCTAGAAATACTAGTTTGGAAGTGGGAACACATAACCATGGATCTGTTGACCAAATTACCAAGGACGGCTCGGGGATTCGATGCCATTTGTGTGGTCGTTGATAGACTAACAAAGAGCGCTCATTTCATTCCAATTAGAGAGACTTATACTTCTGAAAAGATGTCGGAGGTATATATGAATGAAATTATAGCACCCCATGGAGTACCGGTATCGATTATATTCGATAGAGATACCCGGTTTACTTCGAACTTCTGGCATGATTTTCAAAAACAGATGGGCACAAAACTGTTAATTAGTACTGCGTACCACCCCCGGACAAATGGACAAAGCGAACGAACAATTCAAACCTTAGAAGATATGCTTCGAGCATGTATTATTGATTTTGGTGGTAGTTGGGATGCATATCTACCGTTAGTTGAATTCTCTTACAACAACAGTTACCACTCAAGCATTGGTATGGCACCTTACGAGATGCTTTATGGTTGGAAATGCCGAACTCCAGTATGTTGGCGCGAAGTGGGACCGAGAGAACTCGCCCATAAAGATGTGATTAAGGCCACAAATGAAAAGATTGATATGGTTCAAACCCATTTAAAAGCGGCTCAAGATCGACAAAAATCCTATGCGGATAAAAGACGAAGGCCTAGCGAATTTCAAGTAGGCGATAATGTAATGCTCAAGGTATCTCCGTGGAAGGGAATCATATTATTTGGGAAAAGAGGCAAGTTGAGTCCATGATTCATCGGCCCATTTAAGGTTATCGATCGGGTGGGTAAAGTGGCTTACCGAATAGAACTACCGGATGAACTAAGTGGAATATATAACACATTTCATGTATCACATCTCTGCAAATGTTTAGCGAACGAAATAGCATATGTACCCTGTAGTGATATTGAAATCGATGACAAGCTTAACTATATAGCTAAACCGATTCAAATCATCGATCGAAAGGTTAATGGATTAAGGAATAAGGAGATTAACCAAGTGACAATCAAATGGGAACATTGGAAAGGATCAGACACCACATGGGAGCCAGAAGAGGAAATGAGACGACTCTACCCTTCGCTTTTCGGTACGTATATGTTTCGAGGACGAAACCTTTTAAGGGGGATGGATTTGTAACACCCCAAAAATATTAAATTATATAAAGAAACATAGACATTTGACCTAGTTAATGGAAAACCCTTTTTATACGGGATGCACTTGTAACGTCCCTAACTATAATAAATATTTAATGATGTTTGGTTAAATGGTAAACCTTATGCACATGATTAGTATTACAAATTTAACTTGGTTAATCATCAGTTGATAAACAATGGAATATTAAGTAACGCCTTTGTATAATAAACAAAACATAGAGGACCAAATTGGACACTAGGTAAACTGGTGGTTATAAATAAAAATAAATTAACACAAAGACACACACACACAGTGTGCTTTGATCGCCCAGACAAAGAGCAAAAAGGGGAAGAACCCTAATTTCAAAAATCTCTTAAAATCAAAGAGAAATTGGGGCATAAATCTTTGCATGAGTATAGATTAACGAATACTTAGGCAAAGGAAATCATAAGGTATGTCTAATTTGATCTTGGGTGATATTATGAAGTTACTTGAACACTATAAGTTTTATGTTAAGTAAAATTGTGAATGTTGTGATGGAATCTGTGATGTATATGGGTGTAGAAACAAACATTGGCTGAAAAATCAGTAACTAAACACTATAAAATGGGTATTTGGATAATGAACTATATTATGCTAAATGGGTTTCTATGATTATGATGAACACTTGAATTGTAGTGGTGAAATTTGTAATATTTGATGTTAATATGTTAGAATCTAGATGTAAATTTGTACATTCTAGATATATTGACTTGAAAGGATACTAATTCATAGTTGATAGTTAAATTATAGACTTGAAAAGAGTAGTATAGAAATCTTGCCCACAATATGCTCGATGTAATACCTAAATGGTTATAGACTATTGAAAAATATGAAAGAATTGTATACATGAGACTTTGACAAGTTACATGTCATATATTATACTATAAATTCTAAACCATAAACTGGGCTAAATATTATAGGCAAGTCGGGTGAGACATCGAGTGACAAAGTCGGAATGGATACGTGTTTGAAGGGAAAACTCTAAGGTACGTGGTTTATTGTTTATAAGAATTTACTTATGATATTCGTAGTGATATATGTCAAATATGATAATAAATGATGGTTCGATCGTATAAAAGAGATGGAGTTCGCTAAGACGATCAAACGGGTCAATTAAGATAATAAATGATGGTTTGACCGTATAAAAGGCGATGGAGTTCGCTAAGACGATCAAACGGGTTAAATAGGATAATAAATGATGGTTTGACCGTAGAAAAGCAATGGAGTTCGCTAAGACGATCAAATGGGTCAAATAGGATAATAAATGATGGTTTGATCGTATAAAAACGATGGAGTTCGCTAAGACGATCAAACGGGTCAAATAGGATAATAAATGATGGTTTGACCGTATAAAAGTGACGGAGTTCGCTAAGACGATCAAACGGGTCAGTTAAGATAATAAATGATGGTTTGACCGTATAAAGGCGATGGAGTTCGCTAAGACGGTCAAACGGGTCAAATAAGATAATAAATGATGGTTTGACCGTATAAAGGCGATGGAGTTCGCTAAGACAATCAAACGGGTCAAATATTAAAAGGATATAAGTTTGGTTAATTAAAACGATGGATCTCGTTGTGGTAACCAAACAGGTCCGAATTAGTTGTGATATATGCTATGAGGCGTATGAACAACTATTCGGATATAAACTTGATAAAAGGGGTAAAATCGGAACTTAAGCATAAAATGAATAGTGGAAACGTAAAATACTCTAAAGTTATCCTAAGGATATTGGGTGTAGCCACGAAAATGATTATATAGGTAAAGGATATGGCTAAACAAGTTAAATTGTCGAAAATATATAAACGGGTCAAAATAATTTGATTCATGAACTTAGAATTTAATAGAATAGATATTTAAAACAGAGGTACTACAGAAATGAAAATGTGAAATAACATATTACGAACATTTATTTAATTATCGAGTCACGTATTAAAGTGCGAAACTCGAAAATGGGTCAAACGGACGAATTAACAAGTCTGCAGCAAAAAGGCTGCAGGAAGCACCGTCGGCGACGCCACTCTTGGTTGTCGCCGACGCAATATCTTATCTCCGACATTCTAACTTACTGTCGACGGTAGTGTTGTCCCGACGACACAATTGATGCACCGTCGGCGACGCTACTCTTGGTCGTCGCCGACGCCTTTATAAAAATTTTAGAAATTATTTGATTTATTATTTATGTAAATTATTATAATTTAAATTTCAATCAAATAAAGTACTAATCTATCGGATATTTTGATTTCTATAGGAGTATTTTCACAAATTCTCAAGTGACAATCAAGCTGAAATGACGAACCGAACACTCAGAAAAATTTAGCTTCCGCTTGTTTATACATTTTTGTGTACATTTTGCCTAAAACATTTTAAGTTGTATCTATTACTAGAATGTTAATTTTAATTACTTATAAGTTTTTAACAACTTGGTTTTGAAATATAAATCAAAATATTATATTTTCAATCATAAAAGTAGTAATACGCACGTAATACTTATTTAATAATAAGGGTCTTACATAATTACGAATTTGCCATTAGTTCAGAAAGAAAGATTTTTCCCATTTCAAAAATTACGATTTCGCACTGAGTTTAAAATTACGTTTTTGCCCTAATATCAAAATAAAATTATGCTTTTGCCTCCAACTCAAAATAATGATTTTGCCCACAGTTCAAAACAAATTATGGTTTTGCCCCGGCTAAAGATTACGAATTTGCCCTTTGCCCTCGTTCAAAATAAAATTATGTTTTTGCCTGGCTTAAATTACGAATTTTCCCTCCGTCAAAAACTATGATTTTGCCCATTTTAAAAATTATGATTTCACCTTGCGTTCAAAATTACATTTTCGCCCCAAGTTCAAAATAAAATTATGATTTTGCCACTAAGTTATGGGCTTACCCCAGCTAACAAAATTATGGGCTTACCCCAGCTAAAAAAATACGAATATAAAAAATTACGATTTCGCTCTAAGTTCAAAAGTATGGTTTTCCCAGTTCAAAACTAAATTATGGTTTTTGTCCTAACTAAAAATTTCGAATTTGCCTTAATTTTAAAATTATGATTTTGCCACATATCAAAAACTACGATTTTGGCCCCAGTTATAAAATTTTGCTTTTCTTTTCCAAAACTATAGTAGTGTGTCAAGCAGTTGTATAACACTCGTTTTTTGGTCCAGACAAATTACTATTTTACACACAACTCAAAATTGCAGGCTTGCCATCATTTTAATTTTTTTTTAGCATAACTATGATAGTGTTTTGGTTTAATTGATTGAGTCGATGTGTGTTTTTTAATCATATTATAAATAGTATGTAAAAATAACCAAAATACATACATGTTATGAAACTAAAAAATATTTGACTTAACGCTCCAGGCCATAACCCTAATTTAATACAAAAGCGTACTGATAAAAGTTAGATATTATATCTTTCTAAGAATTTTTGGTTCCTGTAAATTAGTATTTAAGTATGTCTACTGAACTCTGTAGGATTTAGTTTATAATCGTTTATTTTTTCTACCTGTTACTTTTTTTTCTAGTTATTTTCTAATTAAAAGGTTTGACCAAATCTTAGTGGGAGACAGAGGTGGGCCCACCACTTAAGAAGGACAGGCAACCGGGCGGCCTCTTTTAATGTTACAAGAAAGAAAAAGTTTCAAGTGTCTTCCATAAAATTTGGACTCTGCATCCCATGAAATATATAAACAAAAGATAATAAATAAAACAAACTATTTGAAATATAGTGTTAGTGTTTTGTTCTTTTGTTTTGATGCTATAAATTTATTTATATAAGTAACTTTATACCAAATATTTAAAGAGATAAGATCATGATTTAATGAAGTTTCAATACTGTTCTAGTTCTCTTTAAAATGTGGAATAAAGACACCAAAGTCAAAGAAAAAACAAATTCACAAAGGATTAATCACAGGGAAGAAAAGTATCAAATGATTTTTTCTAATAATTTAAGATTTAAAACTTGTACTTTGAATACTTAATATAATAAAATAATATTTTATTTTACCCAACTTATCACATTTTACTTGATCAAATTTTATTAGGTTAATGCTTGATAGAAATACATAGATTATATAATTGGGTTTTAGAAAACAGAAAACAAAACCAGCAATTGTATTCTTATGGATTTAGAATGATGATTGACGGATATTTATAGTCTATTGGTGTTTCTTTTTAGTATATAACCCGACCTGATCTATACCAACATGAATCTGACCATTTTTTATCAAAGTTAAAAAACTACCCCCATGAAAATTTTTTTGGGTCCACTATTGATGGGAGATTTGTTGCGCGTAGTACAATGATGCAGCTTGTGACGGACCCTTACGCATTTATTCACCACATAAAATACTGGGAAGTCTCATCTTTGGATTCTAGAAACGTTAGACACTAGAATCTTAAATAATCAACTGTGACCACAAGGCAATACGAATCACCCGTTCTGTTCTTGACGTAAACTGGTCCAAATAAATCCATGTGTAACCTCCCGAGCGCTAATTTTATAGAATTAAACAGCTTGAGTGGATGCAATTTCTTTCTTTGTTTTCCTTTCTTGTAGCTGGTCCAATCATCATTCATATGAAAACTTCGAACATTTACTCCATTTACAAGTTGATTCTTTACTAAGTGATTCATCTATCTCAGGTGAATGTGTCCCATTCTCCTGTGTCATAAGATTGATTCTTTTCGGTTGCTTTTGTTAAGAAACATTGTGCATTTTGAGAAGTTGTGTATGCAATGCTCATGTCGAGAATGTAAAGATCATTTTCTTTAAAAACCCGTACAAGAATCCACTGTTCAGGAATTTTAAATCCCAGTTTCAAAATCATACATTCTTTTTCATTGAAGTGAGCTGAAAAATTCTTGTCACAAATCTTCAAGACACTCAGCAGATTGTTTTTAAACTCGGCGATGTAGTTGACTTTATCGAACGATACCTTTCTATTTGATAATATTCCCTCATCGGTTATCCTCCGTACTTAGTTATCCACAAACCCCATGTACCTGATGTTTATAGGTTTAACATCATAGAGTAGCGCTAGCATACCCGTCATGTGCTTGGAAGCTCCATTGTGCATGATCCGCTTTGAAAATGTAGACCTATGTGGTAGCCCCTGAATACGCAAGTAAATAATTAGTTGAGGGAAACCCAAGCCTTGATGGTCTTGGGTATACCATTTTCATCAACAACCTGTAAAGCCTCACATTTTCCATTCGTACATGGATTTTTTACAACTCCCCATGAAGCGTTAACCGATTTTTGTTTCCTACCTTGTTTGTTAGAAAGTGTTTTTTCTGAAATAAACTTTGGAATTACCATTATATTTGTTAACATTTTCAGGGTTACCGATTGATATGACATTTGATACAGGTTTATTCAAGGTTTTCTCAATTTTCTTGACATCATATTTCTATTGTTTCAAAATTTGTTCTTTTTTAAACCTTTTGAATTGGTTTTGAAACTTCAGTTTCGGGTTTCCTTCCCTTTAGATCATGCCCTGGACAATGATAAGAAATAAATCTAACTTCCTTACTCTTGAAGCAAGTCTTCTTGTCTTTGCGATTTCTCACAAATCGAGGAGTTTCTTGAGTATGTTCGATGTGTTAAAAGTAGTTTAATTAAAATGACCTAAATTAACCTAATCTAGACAATAAGTAATACTTTAGACTCTCTAAACTTGGCTAAACTACTAACCAACAAGTGAACCGATCGAATCTTGTAAAGCTAAGCAAGTCCGGAAATCGAACATGACTCAATTAACTACGTTAACTAGACTCTATAGACTTAGACTGACACTAACATGACACTACTATTTTTATATTTTATGGGGGAGGGGGGGTTTCTAAATATCCTAAAGGTGAGATTTAATTAAATTAATTAACTAAATTAATTAGACGCGCACTAACCTGGGTTTACTCAGATGATGGATAAAACTTCCTAGACTGGAATTTTGGATTGTACTAGTAATAATTTATTAGGATGTTAATAATCATGGAACCGGGATCTTATAATGCTAAACCTGTCGAGACACCGAACAACACCCTCGACCCTTCTCAGAAACACACTTATGGAGCTCTAAAGGCTGTTATAGACACAAGTTGGTATAGACTCCCTCACGGGCTATCTAAGTGGTTTACGAAAGGATCCTAATTCGATCTATTCCCTCACAGGCTATAAACCTTGGATATAGTTGGGTTCTCGACTTGACTTGTTAGACAAAGCTCAATACGGAAACTAGTTCACACTCCTCATGAAGACCTTACCTAGCAATTTACTGAGACCTAACAATAACCTCACATCTCACAGCTATTGAGATTAGTAGAACACTTAGACTTACCTAACTATTAATTACTGATTCTAAGGTATAGTGGCCAATTAACCAAAAAGATTACAAAGCAATATTATAATCTAGCATGAATGTCACACCCTGACCCGCAACGGATGTGGTAGTCTGGGCATGACTGGGTTTTCATCAAAGCTCATGACATTTATATAATAAAGTTTCATTTTTATTATTTCAAATCAAAAGTAAAATTTCCAACCAACACATAATCCATACAAGCACAAAGTGTTCTAAACATGACATTCAAATAACGCTTTATTTTTCTTCTAAGCCCAAGTACTATGTGGTCATTGCTTCAACTAGATCACCTGTATCATGTGTAAAAATAGATATTTGGGTCAACAAAAGTTGGCGAGTGAATCCCGTTTAAACATAAGAAAGAATTTAATTGTTTATTAATTTAATAAAATTAGCATAAACCAAATATGAGCAACCGCATATGTATTCTAGCCACAAACCACATAATCATCTAGCAATATACATGTGAGCACGATAAGCGATGTGCTATGAGATCAAGACTCAATCAAACGGAGCCGATCTGAATTAGGTAACACGACGCTCTACCCGTATGTAACGGGGAACAAATGGGCCTAATGTGAGAGCTTGAATGAAATGAGAAAATATAACCACAACTAACAATAAACCAAATATCACATAGCACGTTAGTTCATATAATGGTAATATCACAAGTGTTTGAATAAGTTATATAAGTAAAATGACACATGATACACCCCGAAACATGAATAAAAGGGAAGTTTGTAGGAATTCACTCACTGTAGGTGCGTTTTGATTTGATAACGAGCGCGCACGATTTAAAGATACCAATCGACGAGGAAAGTTAACCTAAATATTCACGTAATAATTCGCTAAATATATTTCTTTTACCTAATATTAGTTTTTTTATTTAATGAACTTTATTAGACTTTTTAGATAATTTTGTAGTATTTGTTACTAATTTTTATGCTTGAAAAGGACTTATTTTATTATATATTTTTATACTTTTTGGAGTAAAATAAACAAAAGTTTAATTTAAAAAAAAATATACCCCTTTTACGAGTTGAACCGGTCGAATCAGATGAGTTATGCAGCGTGTGAGACTCGAGCGCGTGACCTCTCGTTTACGTGCACGCAGCTCTATCAACTGAGCTACGTGTCTAACCGGAAATATATTGAAATATAATTACATATATGCACAAACTGAGTTAAATCATATTTCTAATTAATTAAAAAGGTTTGTTTTATTAACACTACGCTGCGTATAACCGGACTCGAACCCGCGCCCCTTGCTTCGTGTTGCACACAGCCCGACCAATTTGGTTGTGTGACTAACCCGGAGAATATGGGTTTTTAATCAAATTCTAACTGAGTTAGTTTATATATTAGTTATAAAAACGTTTGGGATAATATAGGAAATCGGCAGCGTAGGTAAGACTCGAACCCGGGTCCTTGTGATTGAATTGCACACAGTCCACCACTGGACTGTGTGTCTAACCCGGTATATTTACCAATTTTAAATCTTCTTATACATTGATTAACTTCATCTTCTTCATTCAAATAAACAGTTTTGATAACCCGGTTGTGAATTCGTTAACACTTATTTGTTTAATTTATTTACTTCTACTGAATAATAAGAATAAATAAAAAGAAAGAGATTCAAGTGTGAATATACCGAAACAGAGTGATCTCCGGTGAAGTTCCGGCGACGAGCACATTTTCCTGCGAAGTGTGTTTTGAACACAGAGAACCTTATGAGAGTTTAGAGAGGCTTTGCGAGTGTGTGAGCGAGTTCTGAATAGCTTCTAAGATCACTATTTATAGTCGAAGGTGCTGAATTGAGTTGAATTTTGGTTTTATCGATTTCGGTCAATCTTTAATTGTCACAATGATTCTATAACGGAATTTAATCATTGTTGACCCAATGATTGTGTTTAACACACAATTTTGAAATGGTTCTCCTGTTTAAATCGTAATTTAAACGCAGATTTGATGGTGGATTGGAGCTTGCAGCCGTTACGGGCGGTTGTTTTGAAATTGATTTCAGGAAGTTGTTTTGATATAAGATTTATTTGATCCGGGATTGTTTCAGATATGTGTGTGGTGTAGTGGTGTGTTGGGCGTTTTATTTGGGTAGAGACCCGGGTTCGATACCCGCGGTCCACACCCCCTTTTTCTATTTTAATTTTTATTGTTAAATTTTAGTTTATGTTATTATTATTTTTTGAACTTTATTATTTATTTAAAATTTATTATTATTATTATTTAATACTAATAACAAAATTTTAAATGTTTAACATAAAGGCGTAACGAACATCATAATGTATACTTGCATTACAAAACGCAGCGGGTTTTAGAACCCGTTTTATGAAAAATGTTACAGTATCTCTTCTTTTAGAAATTTGTCCCGAAATTTAAACGGTAGTAGGTTTACCTTGAACGAGATGAGGGTATTTTTCGTGCAACGAATCTTCGCGTTCCCAAGTAAACTCAGGTCCTCGTTTTGACTCACAACGCACCCTAACTATCGGAATTCGACTTCGTCTTAAACGCTTCTCACCGAAGTCCATTATTTCTACTGGTCGTTCCACAAATGCATTGATTCATCAATCTGAATATCTTCCAATGGTATATGAAGGTTTTTATCGGCAAGGCACTTTTTCAAGTTGGATACATGGAACATGGGATGAATCTTGTTGAGTTCTTCAGGTAGGTCAAGCTTGTATGCTACAGGACCCACTCTTTCGAGTATTTTGAATGGTCCACAAAGCGAGGTGCTAGCTTGCCTTTTTGTCCAAACCGAACAACTCCCTTCCATGGTGATACTTTCAAAAGTACTTGATCGCCAACACAAAACTCGAGTGGCTTTCGTCATTTATCAGCGTAACTCTTTTGACGACTCTGAGCTGCTAGAAGATTATTGCGGATTTGAAGAATCTTATCGGTTGTTTCTTGAATTAATTCGGGTCCAGTGATCTGTGCTTCCCCGATTTCGTGCCAACATACCGGTGATCGACACTTACGACCGTATAATGCTTCAAAAGGAGCCATACAAATTCTCGAATGGTAACTATTATTATATGAAAATTCAACTAATGGTAGATGAGTGCCCCAATTGCCCTTGGAATCAATGACACATGCTCGCAACATGTTTTCAATAGTCTGTATGGTGCGCTCAGATTGATCACCAGTTTGAGGGTGAAAGGCGGTGCTGAGATCTAAGCGTCTACCTAACGCTGATTACACGGCTTGCCATGCTCGTGAAGTAAAACGTCCATCTCGATCCGAAATGATACTTAAAGTCACACCATGTCGACTTACGATTTCATCAATATAGATACGAGCTAACTTCTCGTTTTTATAGTCTTCGCGGATTGGAATGACATGAGTTGATTTGGTAAGACGATCGACAATAACCCAAATCATGTCATGCCCACTAGAGGTGCGAGGTAACCCGGTAATAAAATCTATGGTTATGTTTTCCCACTTCCAAACAGGTATTTCGGGTTGATCGAGTAATCCTAAGGGTCTTTGATGTTCAGCTTTAACCTTAGAACATGTGAGGCACTTTGAGACATAAATGGCGATATCCTTCTTCATTCCAGGCCACCAACAACAGTATCGTAAATCTTGATACATCTTATCAGCACCTTGATGTATAGAGTATCGTGTTTTGTGGGCCTCATTCATGAGAAAAGTACGAAGATTGTCACGATCAGGTACCCATATACGATTCAAATTGTAGGTCCCTAGTCCTTATGGATCTTGACAGAATCGTCTATCTAATCTAGAGTGCAGAATTCCCTAGATCAGATTTCACAGAAAACACGAACACGAACACTATTCCTTCAAATTGTCTTCTATTGATTATCAAACACAATTTTTTTACAATCAATTCAAGACTCCCTCTCTCTCTCTAAAACTCTCTGAAGCAATTCTCTCTGCAACTGAACAATAAAATAGTAACTAACTGAGCAACCTTAACCCTAATCACAAACTCCTTATATATAGAGATAGATTCTGCTCAATGGGCTAGGGTTTCCTACATGGACTGCTAATGGGTTTAAGGCCCAATTCGCCTACCATGCTCTCTTTTGTATCTAGTTCAGCCCAATTACTTCTAATTCACTATTACAAAACTAAACCGCTAACCGTTTATCATTTTACTAATTACAAGATATCCAAAGACCAAATCTAAGCTGTTGTCACAAATATGCACCAACAAACTCCCCTTTGACAATAGCTTCATAAAATAACTTAGTCTTCAGTCTTCTTGCAATCTTCAAGATCTTTGAAAAACGTTGGTCTTTGGATAGCTTCAACTTTAATAGCTTCTGTCGGCAACAGACTCCCCCTAAGCTGATGTATCCAATCACCAAATCTTCTAAATCCTTAGCGACTGAGTAAACTCCAGTTTAGTCCTTGCATAGCAATCTTCAAAACTCTTCAGCTTTCTTTGTCTGCAATATAGAAAGGAGGTTCTACCATGCATCCAAGCAAACTCCTCTTCACTCAACTTCTTAACAACACACTGCTACAATCTGTATGCTATAAAACGAACATCCATAAGAATTTTTCAACACAAGTTAAACAAATTATAATTTTGCAAGAGATAGTAAAACTGTATCACAGATTAAGTGTAACATCCGTCAAAAACGGATTTTACCAAACCCGCTCCGTTTATTAACTGAACAATCAGTTAAAAATTTCGTTGCGAATTTAATGCCCAAAAATAATTTTAAACGATACATAATCAATTATTATATTGGAATATATAAGTTGTTTTTGAAAAACTGTTGAAAATCGCAAAATAAAAATAAATTGTTTCTGCCGGGTTTCGAACCCGGGTCAGTAGTCGGGTCAACACTGACTTAACACTCAACATTTAAACCACTGCGCCACTGATGTTCTTTGTTAAATGTTGGGAGCATTTAATTGATAACGTGTCTTTCTGAATTCAAAACCGGCGCCCAAAGTTGCAGTCGTCGGAAATCCCGGCAATCTCGCGAAACTTAACGATTCTTTCCGTTATAACGTAAACTTTAACTACACATCAGTTATAACCGACGTCTGAGTCCGCGACCAAAGTTATAACCGCCGGAGAAATTATAACCGACGAACCAAGTCGGAAATAGGACCAAATTCATCGACGACTTGCCTTATAAATACCCCCTCGAACCTCTGCAAACATTTTCGCTCAAAACCACACCCTTTCTTGGCGAAAACTCACTCGCCGGAAATATTCTGTTCGTCGCCGGAAAACCGAACCTTCCACTTCTAAGCCTTACTAAACCCTCTGAGCTTATACCGAAGTCACCCACATCCTTTGTAAGTTTTCTGAAGACTCTCTGCTGCAAGACACACGTCGCCGGAAGTGATTGCTGTCGCGGGAGTTCTGCCGGAAAACAGAGGAAGCCAGTCGGTATACCTCACGCCTAATTTCTTCATTCTTTTTATTTAATCTCATCTGTAATTAATCAAAAAACGCTAAAGAAACCTGAATAAAAACTTCGAACCAGTCAGTCATCATTTCTGGTTATAACTCAACGAAGAAGACGAAGTTCGGTAGCATATAAGTATAATTAAAATAAGTTATAACTCGGGTTAGACACACAGTCCAGCGGTGGACTGTGTGCACATTAAACACACTAACGTCTCGAGTTCGAATCTTGTCCCACACACACGCCGCCTTAATAAAAATGTTTTTTTTGTTAATCGAACCGGAGACACTGCTGTTATATGTTAAGTATATTAATAATCGGAATAATAACCAAGTTAGACACACAGTCCAGTGGTGGACTGTGTGTATGTTTAATCACAGCGCAGGAGTTCGAGTCCGGTCTTTTGCATTGACTCGGACAATAATCTAACTTTTCAAATAAGACAGAAAAGGAAATGTTCAGTTTGTGTTTAAGTATAATAAAAATCAGTTAAGTTAACAAGTTGGACACACAGTCCAGCGGTGGATTGTGTGTTAGCATAACCCACAGGTCCGGGTTCGAGACCTGTGGAGCGCACCGAACTTGGATTAAAATCGTTTTTAAAAAATATAGGATTTTCTGTTTAATCTAAATTAATATATATATGTAATAAAATTTAGAAATATTTCGGGTTAGACACGTAGCTCAGTTGGTAGAGCTGCGTGCACGCGTACGGGAGGTCTCGGGTTCGAGCCTCGCTCAGCGCACAATTATACGCCTGCGAACCGGTCAACGGTCAAGTCAACGGTCAAAGTCAAAGTCAACGGTCAAAAAAAGTCAAATTTTTTTATTATTTTTATTTATTTACTTTATTTAAAAATCAATTAAAAATACTTAAAAATAACATTTTTAAGGTTAGAAAATAGCCTTAAACTCACAAAAATACACCCAACAATCCTATTAAAATGGATTAATAAAACCCGTTTACTTACCGAACCATAATGCCATTTATCTAGGTTAATTTCACTCGTGGTTAAAACCACTTCGCGTGCATTCAACATCATCAACCGAACGCACCCACTGTGAGTGAATCTTACAACTCCCCCCTTTTAATTACACGTTTTGGGGTGTGTCATGTGTCACAAAATAATTAACTAGTTTATTTAAACTTGTGCCATACCATATCGTGAGCTAAACTTAGATGGTTTATATTGTTGTGATTACTTATTTCATTTTGTCAAATTATATGAAATTCATTCATTAAGCCCATCAGTTCCTCGTGGGAGACGAGTTGAACAATGCGTGCCTCAAAACCAATTCATCATTGTTCATGTGTATATCATTGAGTTTATATTGTTTGTAGTTTTGTCTTTCATATTATCATGTTTATGCAATTCATTCATTAGGCCCATCAGTTCCTCGTGAGAGACGAGTAGAGCAACGCGTGCCTCTAAATGTTCCATTATTGTTCATGTGTGCTTTATTTAATATCTAATGATTGTTGAATAAGTTTACATCTATTTTTACTCATGTGTGGTTGTGCACTCATTTCATAATCAATAAAATAAACTTGTTCAAATGTTTTCCATAGGATTCACTCGCCAACTTTATGTTGATCCAAAAAACCCTTTTACACATGATACAGGTGAACAGGTTGAAGCAAGGAAAATATAGGAACTGCCTTAGAAGAGAACAAAGAAGCTTAGATTGATAGTTAGAACATATTGTAATATTTATTGTAAATTTCCATTAAATTGTATTAATGAATATGAAACGTATAATAAATGTCATGAGCTTTGATGATAACCCAATCATGCCCCGATCACCTTTTCCGCTGCGGGTCGGGGTGTGACAGATTGGTATCAGAGCCATGACTATAGGGATATAGGATAGGTTATTAGACCCTTAGAGCCTATACTATAGTCTGCCTAAATTTTAATTGATTAGGTGGTTACATACAAACTTGTGATATTTATCTGTTTCATATTTGTTTATATTTACAGTCAAACATACATGCTCATATACATATTCATTATACATATATCAATGTTCATATATTCAATTCATTTTCATACTCTCATTATTCAAAGATTTTGTTGCAATTTTCAAATCTCATCAAAGTAAGTTCTGCGACGGGCATGTAGTAACTGGAAGGGTACAAGTACCGGTAGTCGGAACGTCCTGTCTGGGTTTGGGCATTCGTATAAATCCAATATAACGGACCAGTTTGCCTACCTGGGGACCAACGATGAGAGTACGAAGGACCTATTAGGCCAAAGCATGCCACACCAAACGTCGTTCGAACTAACCCCACTTTGAGGTGTCACCGTGTCTACACCTGGACACATTCCGAATATCACACGTTGTATACATATTTCTCGATTTTCTCCGGGTTTTAGTGTACGCAACCTGGCAAACCCGTGCGAACCATATGAAGAACCGGTATTCATGGGGGCCCACATGATTACAAAGGTGAAGTATGGCGGCATGTAGGGCCTAATGGCGAGCAAAGCCCAAGACATCCTATGGATGTAGTAGATTTATTTTTCTATAATTATTTTATGAATGTTCATTCCTAGTGCGACCCATGAACCCAAAAGCATCCAACTCATACTCTTGGCATGTATTCCTTGTAGATGTCTTCTAACCTCGCTCGTAGGAAGATGAAAGCAGGAAAAGCCCGCGAGCGCATGGCTGCCCTAATCGCTCAACAAACGGCTGCCGTAATACCCAACATTGTAATCCAAGTACAACAAGCACTCACCGCTAATCCTGTCAATCAAGAAAACCAAAACATTATCAACTCTCCATCAAATACCACTAAATGCACCTACAAGCATTTCAAATCATGCGACCCTCCAAAATACAAAGGGACTGAAGGTGTCACCGCTCTCCTCCATTGGTTTGAAGAGATGGAGAACACCTTTCTAAATTGCGATTGTCCCGATGATCGCAAAGTGCGATATGCTACTGGTCGATTATATGGGATAGCACTTACTTGGTGGAATACAGAGAAGTCCAAACGAGGTGTTGAAGATGCTATGACTTTAACTTGGAACGAATTGAAGGAAATCATGACCAGATGATTTTGCCCAAGGAGCGAAATCAAGAAATTAGAAGATGAATTTTATTCGTTAAAGCAAAAGGAAGGAGACCACACCACATACAACAAAAGATTCCTCGAGTTACATCAAATGGTTCCCAACATGTTCACTCCCCTCTACCGTTTGATCGAGCACTACATTCGTGGTCTTCCGTCAAAGATTCAAGACTCTGTAATAAGTACCTCGCCTGCAACTTTGGAAGCAGCAATGGAGCTAGCAACAGCGCTCACCGAGAACCGAATCCGAAACAAAGACTTCAAGGAGGAGAAGAAGAAGGATAAAGAATCGACTGAAACCTCCGACTCCACCCAAACCGAATCCCCTTCTCAACCCAATTCTAATAGAAAAAGAGACGGGCAACTTTTCGCTGCTACCCAACGTAATCAACCAGTTTTACAAGCCATACCAATCCAAGCTATCCGAATCACTCAAGTGGCACCCAACTCAACCTACCCAAATAAGAAACCATATCTTGGACCTCACCCTCGATGCAACAACTGTTTTTATCACCATCCCCTTACTTTACCTTGTCGACTATGTGCAACTTGTGGACGCTATGGTCATTTGAGCAAGGTTTGCCGCACCTTTCAAAACCAAACCTCTTCCCCTACTCAAAACATGGCCCAAACTTATCATCAACCCCAATACCCCATGTTCCCATATGTTCGAGCTTGTTTCAATTGTGGCGACCCTACCCACTTTAGAAACACATGCCCTCAATTGGTTAACGTCATCAACACTCAAGCCCAATCAAACCCAGTTAACCAAGTAAACCAAGAAAACCCAACCGCTAGGCCATCAGCAAGAGGAAGAGTCTTCAATATCAACGCCAATCCTGTCGAAGATAATGACGGCCCAAACGAAGATACCCAACTAGTCCTCTTCACCGAAAATCCAGATTCAACTCCTATCGTTTAGTTTTATGTTTTTTTTCTTTATCACATAGAACCAAACATAACTTAAGGATAAAGCCAATGAAACTTTGACGAGAATACGGTGGATACGCCGCTGGTACTTCCTATATATAAGTATTCTTGTCAAAGGATCAGAAGCATTATCTGGCGGTTATGAGAGGTTCCATGTGTAGACTGTTAGAGTAAATATTGTTTATTATTTTCAGTATATGCAATTGCTGAGGCCGCCGCTCCCCATTTATGAGCGTTGAGCCTGCTCCCCATTTATGAGCGTTGAGCCTGTTCCCCATTTTATTATGCGGTTGAACCTGGCGTGCCCGCATACGATCGGCTCCGTTTGATTGAGCCTTGATCGCACAGTTCATTTTACATTTTCATTACATGCAATACGATCGGCTCCGTTTGATTGAGCCTTGATCGCACAGACATTTTCATTATCAGTATTTTGTGGTTGTTGTGTTTGTAGTAGAGTCGCATAGAACTAATCATAACTTGCGGATAAAGTCAATGAGAATTTGACAAGAATATGGTGGATACGCCGCTGGTACTTCCTATATATAAGTATTCTTGTCAAATGATCGGAGGTATTATCAGGCGGTTATGAGAGGTTCCATGCATAGGTTGTTTGTGTGATTGTTGTTTAGATTAAGTTATTCATTTTCAGTACATGCAATACGTTCGGCTCCGTTTGATTGAGCCTTGAGCGCACAGACATTTTCATTTTCAGTACATGCAATACGCTCGGCTCCGTTTGATTGAGCCTTGAGCGCACATACATTTTCATTTTCAGTACATGCAATACGATCGGCTCCGTTTGATTGAGCCTAGATCGCACAAACATTTTCATTATCAGTATCTTGTGGTTGTTGTGTTTGTTGTAGAGTCGCGTAGAACTAATCATAACTTGCGGATGAAGTCAATGAGAATTTGACAAGAATATGGTGGATACGCCGTTGGTACTTCCTATATATAAGTATCTTGTCAAATGATCGGAGGCATTATCAGGCGGTTATGAGAGGTTCCATGCATAGGCTGTTTGTGTAGATTAAGTTTATTACTTTCAGTACATGCAATACGATCGGCTCCGCTTGATTGAGCCTTGATCTCACAGACAATTTCATTTTCAGTACATGCAATACGATCGGCTCCGTTTGATTGAGCCTTGATCGCACAGACATTTTTCATTTCAGTATTTTATGTTTGTTGTATTGGTTGTAGAGTTATATAGGACTAATCATAATTCACTGATAAAACCAATGAAAATTTGACAAGAATACGGTGGATACGCCGCTGGTACTTCCTATATATAAGTATTCTTGTCAAAGGATCAGAGGCATTGTCAGACGGTTATGAGAAATTCTATGTAGGATTTAGTAGTTTCTTGGTAACTAATCATAACTTGTGGATAAAATCAATGAAAATTTGGCAAGAATATGGTGGATACGCCGCTGGTACTTCCTATATATAAGTATTCTTGCCAAAGGATCAGAGGCATTATCAGGCGGTTATGAGAAGTTCCATGTAGGATTTAGTATTGCCTTGGTTGAAATTTGTGTTACATTTATATCATCTTGCTATTTAAAGAGATTGGATTGTGTTCCATTTCTACATAAACTAACCTCTCCATCATAACAAACGAGAGAGGAACTGCCATCATTCAAACATATATGCTATCAGAATGTGGATTCAAATGTTAGCTGTTGTGTTTATTTATGTTCTATAGTCATAGAACCAATCATAACTTACTGATATTAGCTGTTGTGTTTATTTATGTTCAAATATTAGCTGTTATGTTTATTTATGTTCCATGTAGGTTGTAGTATTAGAAGTTTTGCCTTAGGATATAACCATACCCTTCCAAACATATCCAAATTCTTATGCATGATATCATAGTTAGCGAATCAATTATGCTAATCAATACTTTTACAGTAGGCAACAAAAAGCGATTCCTGTAATAGGGTACTTAACCCTTACAAGGAACGTATCCCGCCTCAAACAAAAACTTAAACCCTTACTTTTTCTAAGTATGTAACTGTCAAAACTAAACACCATCATTCTTTTAGTCAAATATATCACTATTTAAATTTCGGGACGAAATTTCTAAAAAGCAGGGGATACTTTAACATCCGTCAAAAACGGATTTTACCAAACCCGCTCCGTTTATTAACCGAACAATCAGTTAAAAATTTCGTTGCGAATTTAATGCCCAAAAATAATTCTAAACGATACATAATCAATTATTATATTGGAATATATAAGTTGTTTTTGAAAAACTGTTGAAAATCACAAAATAAAAATAAATTGTTTCTGCCGGGTTTCGAACCCGGGTCAGTAGCCGGGTCAACACTGACTTAACACTCAACATTTAAACCACTGCGCCACTGATGTTCTTTGTTAAATGTTGGGAGCATTTAATTGATAACTTGTCTTTCCGAATTCAAAACCGGCGCCCAAAGTTGCAGTCGTCGGAAATCCCGGCAATCTCGCGAAACTTAACGATTCTTTCCGTTATAACGTAAACTTTAACTACACATCGGTTATAACCGACGTCTAAGTCCGCGACCAAAGTTATAACCGCCGGAGAAATTATAACCGACGAACCAAGTCGGAAATAGGACCAAATTCATCGACGACTTGCCTTATAAATACCCCCTCGAACCTCTGCAAACATTTTCGCTCAAAACCACACCCTTTCTCGGCGAAAACTCACTCGCCGGAAATATTCTGTTCGTCGCCGGAAAACCGAACCTTCCACTTCTAAGCCTTACTAAACCCTCTGAGCTTATACCGAAGTCACCCACATCCTTTGTAAGTTTTCTGAAGACTCTCTGCTGCAAGACACACGTCGCCGGAAGTGATTGCTGTCGCGGGAGTTCTGCCGGAAAACAGAGGAAGCCAGTCGGTATACCTCACGCCTAATTTCTTCATTCTTTTTATTTAATCTCATCTGTAATTAATCAAAAAACGCTAAAGAAACCTGAATAAAAACTTCGAACCAGTCAATCATCATTTCTGGTTATAACTCAACGAAGAAGACGAAGTTCGGTAGCATATAAGTATAATTAAAATAAGTTATAACTCGGGTTAGACACACAGTCCAGCGGTGGACTGTGTGCACATTAAACACACTAACGTCTCGAGTTCGAATCTTGTCCCACACACACGCCGCCTTAATAAAAATGTTTTTTTTGTTAATCGAACCGGAGACACTGCTGTTATATGTTAAGTATATTAATAATCGGAATAATAACCAAGTTAGACACACAGTCCAGTGGTGGACTGTGTGTATGTTTAATCACAGCGCACGAGTTCGAGTCCGGTCTTTTGCATCGACTCGGACAATAATCTAACTTTTCAAAATAAGACAGAAAAGGAAATGTTCAGTTTGTGTTTAAGTATAATAAAAATCAGTTAAGTTAACAAGTTGGACACACAGTCCAGCGGTGGATTGTGTGTTAGCATAACCCACAGGTCCGGTTCGAGACCTGTGGAGCGCACCGAACTTGGATTAAAATCGTTTTTAAAAAATATAGGATTTTCTGTTTAATCTAAATTAATATATATATGTAATAAAATTTAGAAATATTTCGGGTTAGACACGTAGCTCAGTTGGTAGAGCTGCGTGCACGCGTACGGAGGTCTCGGGTTCGAGCCTCGCTCAGCGCACAATTATACGCCTGCGAACCGGTCAACGGTCAAGTCAACGGTCAAAGTCAAAGTCAACGGTCAAAAAAAGTCAAATTTTTTTATTATTTTTATTTATTTACTTTATTTAAAAATCAATTAAAAATACTTAAAAATAACATTTTTAAGGTTAGAAAATAGCCTTAAACTCACAAAAATACACCCAACAATCCTATTAAAATGGATTAATAAAACCCGTTTACTTACCGAACCATAATGCCATTTATCTAGGTTAATTTCACTCGTGGTTAAAACCACTTCGCGTGCATTCAACATCATCAACCGAACGCACCCACTGTGAGTGAATCTTACAACTCCCCCCTTTTAATTACACGTTTTGGGGTGTGTCATGTGTCACAAAATAATTAACTAGTTTATTTAAACTTGTGCCATACCATATCGTGAGCTAAACTTAGATGGTTTATATTGTTGTGATTACTTATTTCATTTTGTCAAATTATATGAAATTCATTCATTAAGCCCATCAGTTCCTCGTGGGAGACGAGTTGAACAATGCGTGCCTCAAAACCAATTCATCATTGTTCATGTGTATATCATTGAGTTTATATTGTTTGTAGTTTTGTCTTTCATATTATCATGTTTATGCAATTCATTCATTAGGCCCATCAGTTCCTCGTGAGAGACGAGTAGAGCAACGCGTGCCTCTAAATGTTCCATTATTGTTCATGTGTGCTTATTTTTAATATCTAATGATTGTTGAATAAGTTTACATCTATTTTTACTCATGTGTGGTTGTGCACTCATTTCATAATCAATAAAATAAACTTGTTCAAATGTTTTCCATAGGATTCACTCGCCAACTTTATGTTGATCCAAAAAACCCTTTTACACATGATACAGGTGAACAGGTTGAAGCAAGGAAAATATAGGAACTGCCTTAGAAGAGAACAAAGAAGCTTAGATTGATAGTTAGAACATATTGTAATATTTATTGTAAATTTCCATTAAATTGTATTAATGAATATGAAACGTATAATAAATGTCATGAGCTTTGATGATAACCCAATCATGCCCCGATCACCTTTTCCGCTGCGGGTCGGGGTGTGACAGATTGGTATCAGAGCCATGACTATAGGGATATAGGATAGGTTATTAGACCCTTAGAGCCTATACTATAGTCTGCCTAAATTTTAATTGATTAGTGGTTACATACAAACTTGTGATATTTATCTGTTTCATATTTGTTTATATTTACAGTCAAACATACATGCTCATATACATATTCATTATACATATATCAATGTTCATATATTCAATTCATTTTCATACTCTCATTATTCAAAGATTTTGTTGCAATTTTCAAATCTCATCAAAGTAAGTTCTGCGACGGGCATGTAGTAACTGGAAGGGTACAAGTACCGGTAGTCGGAACGTCCTGTCTAGGTTGGCATTCGTATAAATCCAATATAACGGACCAGTTTGCCTACCTGGGGACCAACGATGAGAGTACGAAGGACCTATTAGGCCAAAGCATGCCACACCAAACGTCGTTCGAACTAACCCCACTTTGAGGTGTCACCGTGTCTACACCTGGACACATTCCGAATATCACACGTTGTATACATATTTCTCGATTTTCTCCGGGTTTTAGTGTACGCAACCTGGCAAACCCGTGCGAACCATATGAAGAACCGGTATTCATGGGGGCCCACATGATTACAAAGGTGAAGTATGGCGGCATGTAGGGCCTAATGGCGAGCAAAGCCCAAGACATCCTATGGATGTAGTAGATTTATTTTTCTATAATTATTTTATGAATGTTCATTCCTAGTGCGACCCATGAACCCAAAAGCATCCAACTCATACTCTTGGCATGTATTCCTTGTAGATGTCTTCTAACCTCGCTCGTAGGAAGATGAAAGCAGGAAAAGCCCGCGAGCGCATGGCTGCCCTAATCGCTCAACAAACGGCTGCCGTAATACCCAACATTGTAATCCAAGTACAACAAGCACTCACCGCTAATCCTGTCAATCAAGAAAACCAAAACATTATCAACTCTCCATCAAATACCACTAAATGCACCTACAAGCATTTCAAATCATGCGACCCTCCAAAATACAAAGGGACTGAAGGTGTCACCGCTCTCCTCCATTGGTTTGAAGAGATGGAGAACACCTTTCTAAATTGCGATTGTCCCGATGATCGCAAAGTGCGATATGCTACTGGTCGATTATATGGGATAGCACTTACTTGGTGGAATACAGAGAAGTCCAAACGAGGTGTTGAAGATGCTATGACTTTAACTTGGAACGAATTGAAGGAAATCATGACCAGATGATTTTGCCCAAGGAGCGAAATCAAGAAATTAGAAGATGAATTTTATTCGTTAAAGCAAAAGGAAGGAGACCACACCACATACAACAAAAGATTCCTCGAGTTACATCAAATGGTTCCCAACATGTTCACTCCCCTCTACCGTTTGATCGAGCACTACATTCGTGGTCTTCCGTCAAAGATTCAAGACTCTGTAATAAGTACCTCGCCTGCAACTTTGGAAGCAGCAATGGAGCTAGCAACAGCGCTCACCGAGAACCGAATCCGAAACAAAGACTTCAAGGAGGAGAAGAAGAAGGATAAAGAATCGACTGAAACCTCCGACTCCACCCAAACCGAATCCCCTTCTCAACCCAATTCTAATAGAAAAAGAGACGGGCAACTTTTCGCTGCTACCCAACGTAATCAACCAGTTTTACAAGCCATACCAATCCAAGCTATCCGAATCACTCAAGTGGCACCCAACTCAACCTACCCAAATAAGAAACCATATCTTGGACCTCACCCTCGATGCAACAACTGTTTTTATCACCATCCCCTTACTTTACCTTGTCGACTATGTGCAACTTGTGGACGCTATGGTCATTTGAGCAAGGTTTGCCGCACCTTTCAAAACCAAACCTCTTCCCCTACTCAAAACATGGCCCAAACTTATCATCAACCCCAATACCCCATGTTCCCATATGTTCGAGCTTGTTTCAATTGTGGCGACCCTACCCACTTTAGAAACACATGCCCTCAATTGGTTAACGTCATCAACACTCAAGCCCAATCAAACCCAGTTAACCAAGTAAACCAAGAAAACCCAACCGCTAGGCCATCAGCAAGAGGAAGAGTCTTCAATATCAACGCCAATCCTGTCGAAGATAATGACGGCCCAAACGAAGATACCCAACTAGTCCTCTTCACCGAAAATCCAGATTCAACTCCTATCGTTTAGTTTTATGTTTTTTTTCTTTATCACATAGAACCAAACATAACTTAAGGATAAAGCCAATGAAACTTTGACGAGAATACGGTGGATACGCCGCTGGTACTTCCTATATATAAGTATTCTTGTCAAAGGATCAGAAGCATTATCTGGCGGTTATGAGAGGTTCCATGTGTAGACTGTTAGAGTAAATATTGTTTATTATTTTCAGTATATGCAATTGCTGAGGCCGCCGCTCCCCATTTATGAGCGTTGAGCCTGCTCCCCATTTATGAGCGTTGAGCCTGTTCCCCATTTTATTATGCGGTTGAACCTGGCGTGCCCGCATACGATCGGCTCCGTTTGATTGAGCCTTGATCGCACAGTTCATTTTACATTTTCATTACATGCAATACGATCGGCTCCGTTTGATTGAGCCTTGATCGCACAGACATTTTCATTATCAGTATTTTGTGGTTGTTGTGTTTGTAGTAGAGTCGCATAGAACTAATCATAACTTGCGGATAAAGTCAATGAGAATTTGACAAGAATATGGTGGATACGCCGCTGGTACTTCCTATATATAAGTATTCTTGTCAAATGATCGGAGGTATTATCAGGCGGTTATGAGAGGTTCCATGCATAGGTTGTTTGTGTGATTGTTGTTTAGATTAAGTTATTCATTTTCAGTACATGCAATACGTTCGGCTCCGTTTGATTGAGCCTTGAGCGCACAGACATTTTCATTTTCAGTACATGCAATACGCTCGGCTCCGTTTGATTGAGCCTTGAGCGCACATACATTTTCATTTTCAGTACATGCAATACGATCGGCTCCGTTTGATTGAGCCTAGATCGCACAAACATTTTCATTATCAGTATCTTGTGGTTGTTGTGTTTGTTGTAGAGTCGCGTAGAACTAATCATAACTTGCGGATGAAGTCAATGAGAATTTGACAAGAATATGGTGGATACGCCGTTGGTACTTCCTATATATAAGTATATCTTGTCAAATGATCGGAGGCATTATCAGGCGGTTATGAGAGGTTCCATGCATAGGCTGTTTGTGTAGATTAAGTTTATTACTTTCAGTACATGCAATACGATCGGCTCCGCTTGATTGAGCCTTGATCTCACAGACAATTTCATTTTCAGTACATGCAATACGATCGGCTCCGTTTGATTGAGCCTTGATCGCACAGACATTTTTCATTTCAGTATTTTATGTTTGTTGTATTGGTTGTAGAGTTATATAGGACTAATCATAATTCACTGATAAAACCAATGAAAATTTGACAAGAATACGGTGGATACGCCGCTGGTACTTCCTATATATAAGTATTCTTGTCAAAGGATCAGAGGCATTGTCAGACGGTTATGAGAAATTCTATGTAGGATTTAGTAGTTTCTTGGTAACTAATCATAACTTGTGGATAAAATCAATGAAAATTTGGCAAGAATATGGTGGATACGCCGCTGGTACTTCCTATATATAAGTATTCTTGCCAAAGGATCAGAGGCATTATCAGGCGGTTATGAGAAGTTCCATGTAGGATTTAGTATTGCCTTGGTTGAAATTTGTGTTACATTTATATCATCTTGCTATTTAAAGAGATTGGATTGTGTTCCATTTCTACATAAACTAACCTCTCCATCATAACAAACGAGAGAGGAACTGCCATCATTCAAACATATATGCTATCAGAATGTGGATTCAAATGTTAGCTGTTGTGTTTATTTATGTTCTATAGTCATAGAACCAATCATAACTTACTGATATTAGCTGTTGTGTTTATTTATGTTCAAATATTAGCTGTTATGTTTATTTATGTTCCATGTAGGTTGTAGTATTAGAAGTTTTGCCTTAGGATATAACCATACCCTTCCAAACATATCCAAATTCTTATGCATGATATCATAGTTAGCGAATCAATTATGCTAATCAATACTTTTACAGTAGGCAACAAAAAGCGATTCCTGTAATAGGGTACTTAACCCTTACAAGGAACGTTACCCCGCCTCAAACAAAAACTTAAACCCTTACTTTTTCTAAGTATGTAACTGTCAAAACTAAACACCATCATTCTTTTAGTCAAATATATCACTATTTAAATTTCGGGACGAAATTTCTAAAAAGCAGGGGATACTTTAACATCCGTCAAAAACGGATTTTACCAAACCCGCTCCGTTTATTAACCGAACAATCAGTTAAAAATTTCGTTGCGAATTTAATGCCCAAAAATAATTCTAAACGATACATAATCAATTATTATATTGGAATATATAAGTTGTTTTTGAAAAACTGTTGAAAATCACAAAATAAAAATAAATTGTTTCTGCCGGGTTTCGAACCCGGGTCAGTAGCCGGTCAACACTGACTTAACACTCAACATTTAAACCACTGCGCCACTGATGTTCTTTGTTAAATGTTGGGAGCATTTAATTGATAACTTGTCTTTCCGAATTCAAAACCGGCGCCCAAAGTTGCAGTCGTCGGAAATCCCGGCAATCTCGCGAAACTTAACGATTCTTTCCGTTATAACGTAAACTTTAACTACACATCGGTTATAACCGACGTCTAAGTCCGCGACCAAAGTTATAACCGCCGGAGAAATTATAACCGACGAACCAAGTCGGAAATAGGACCAAATTCATCGACGACTTGCCTTATAAATACCCCCTCGAACCTCTGCAAACATTTTCGCTCAAAACCACACCCTTTCTCGGCGAAAACTCACTCGCCGGAAATATTCTGTTCGTCGCCGGAAAACCGAACCTTCCACTTCTAAGCCTTACTAAACCCTCTGAGCTTATACCGAAGTCACCCACATCCTTTGTAAGTTTTCTGAAGACTCTCTGCTGCAAGACACACGTCGCCGGAAGTGATTGCTGTCGCGGGAGTTCTGCCGGAAAACAGAGGAAGCCAGTCGGTATACCTCACGCCTAATTTCTTCATTCTTTTTATTTAATCTCATCTGTAATTAATCAAAAAACGCTAAAGAAACCTGAATAAAAACTTCGAACCAGTCAATCATCATTTCTGGTTATAACTCAACGAAGAAGACGAAGTTCGGTAGCATATAAGTATAATTAAAATAAGTTATAACTCGGGTTAGACACACAGTCCAGCGGTGGACTGTGTGCACATTAAACACACTAACGTCTCGAGTTCGAATCTTGTCCCACACACACGCCGCCTTAATAAAAATGTTTTTTTTGTTAATCGAACCGGAGACACTGCTGTTATATGTTAAGTATATTAATAATCGGAATAATAACCAAGTTAGACACACAGTCCAGTGGTGGACTGTGTGTATGTTTAATCACAGCGCACGAGTTCGAGTCCGGTCTTTTGCATCGACTCGGACAATAATCTAACTTTTCAAAATAAGACAGAAAAGGAAATGTTCAGTTTGTGTTTAAGTATAATAAAAATCAGTTAAGTTAACAAGTTGGACACACAGTCCAGCGGTGGATTGTGTGTTAGCATAACCCACAGGTCCCGGGTTCGAGACCTGTGGAGCGCACCGAACTTGGATTAAAATCGTTTTTAGAAAATATATGATTTTCTGTTTAATCTAAATTAATATATATATGTAATAAAATTTAGAAATATTTCGGGTTAGACACGTAGCTCAGTTGGTAGAGCTGCGTGCACGCGTACGGCAGGTCTCGGGTTCGAGCCTCGCTCAGCGCACAATTATACGCCTGCGAACCGGTCAACGGTCAAGTCAACGGTCAAAGTCAAAGTCAACGGTCAAAAAAAAGTCAAATTTTTTTATTATTTTTATTTATTTACTTTATTTAAAAATCAATTAAAAATACTTAAAAATAACATTTTTAAGGTTAGAAAATAGCCTTAAAACTCACAAAAATACACCCAACAATCCTATTAAAATGGATTAAAAAAACCCGTTTACTTACCGAACCATAATGCCATTTATCTAGGTTAATTTCACTCGTGGTTAAAACCACTTCGCGTGCATTCAACACCATCAACCGAACGCACCCACTGTGAGTGAATCTTACAACTCCCCCCTTTTAATTACACGTTTTGGGGTGTGTCATGTGTCACAAAATAATTAACTAGTTTATTTAAACTTGTGCCATACCATATCGTGAGCTAAACTTAGATGGTTTATATTGTTGTGATTACTTATTTCATTTTGTCAAATTATATTAAATTCATTCATTAAGCCCATCAGTTCCTCGTGGGAGACGAGTTGAACAACGCGTGCCTCAAAACCAATTCATCATTGTTCATGTGTATATCATTGAGTTTATATTGTTTGTAGTTTTGTCTTTCATATTATCATGTTTATGCAATTCATTCATTAGGCCCATCCGTTCCTCGTGAGAGACGAGTAGAGCAACGCGTGCCTCTAAATGTTCCATTATTGTTCATGTGTGCTTTATTTAATATCTAATGATTGTTGAATAAGTTTACATCTATTTTTACTCATGTGTGGTTGTGCACTCATTTCATAATCAATAAAATAAACTTGTTCAAATGTTTTCCATAGGATTCACTCACCAACTTTATGTTGATCCAAAAAACCCTTTTACACATGATACAGGTGAACAGGTTGAAGCAAGGAAAACATATTAGAAGAGAACAAAGAAGCTTAGATTGATAGTTAGAACATATTGTAATATTTATTGTAAATTTCCATTAAATTGTATTAATGAATATGAAACGTATAATAAATGTCATGAGCTTTGATGATAACCCAATCATGCCCCGATCACCTTTTCCGCTGCGGGTCGGGGTGTGACATTAAGCACTTCTCAACTCAAACCATATACTCAAAATTTTAAGCACACATAACCCGCAAGATTGTAAAAATTTTGAACTCAGCTTCTAACATCGTCTCCCCTATCGGTAACAACTCCTCCACGAACAACCAATATCCCGTACATTAAAAATATACAAGAAAATGAAATATTTTTGGATTTTTATATTTTCTGAAAGCAAATAAAGTACTAAAAATGAAACACTCTATATTTGTGAGTATCACCGGTAAGAAGATCATATCAGCAACATCAAACCGTTTTCACACTATTTGTTAATTCTATATGCAATATTCATGAAAAGCAGTTCAAGACGATTACCAGTATTGTTTATCCACTTAAACAAAATACATGAACATTTCAAGTACCATTACCTAGTGATATGTTTAGTTAATTTTTACTGATATACTAGTGTGTCCCACTTCAGGACGTACCCCGCTATCAAGGTATGCAAAAATTCATCGTAGTAGGTGAGTATATCAAAATTCATCCTTTTTGATTTACAACGTTAGATAATTGGTGATCAGGTTAGTACTTCCGTACAGCAAAGAGACCAAAATATCCAACGAGGGCTAGGATAAATACCAAATTTTGGTACGAATAATGCAATTTGCACATTTGAATGACTCTTTAGGAGAGCTTCTTCAATATTTGGGATTTGGCATTTTTGCTCTTTTAAGATATCCAGGTTGTGCCTAGGTCAGCATATATCTGGATGCAGCAGAAGGACAACCTTGATACCTCGAATGAAATAACGATATAAAGACCTAAAACCTCAGATTTTGGAAATCTATCAACGCAAGATTAAAGGTTATAAAACCATACGCCACTGATAGGTTACCCACTCATACATAGTTTATTTTTGTTTATATCACCAATGTAAGTTGATTATTTCATGCCTTTTGTCTACTGGCACATCATATGATGAAGCTGCTATCACACTTAAGCATTTTCTTTTAATTTCAGTCTGACAGTCTAACTTGCTGATGTACTATCGTTTCTTCTTTTTCACACAGTGAAAACTCATTTTTGATTTTCTATTTTTTTGTTTTGATTTTTGAAAAGCAGTAAATTATTTACAAACTATTTTCATGGAAAATGGTTATTCAGGATTCCTCATCACGTTGAGTTCGACTAAGTGCTCAAAGCAAGCCCTGTCAAATGCTTTTGTGTAAAGATCTGCCAGGTTATCTAGTGTGTCAACTCGATTAGTTCAATTAATTTCTTTTCAGCACAATCCTGTATAAAATGATGACGAATGTCAATATGTTTTTGTGCGACTGTGTTTTACGGGATTGTTATTGATTGATATAGTGGCATTATTGTCTATCATAATAGGAGTACGAGTAAAATTCAAACCGTAATCGCGCATCTGCTGTTGGATCCAGAGAACCTGAGAGCAACAGCTACCCGCAGCAATATATTCAGCTTCACACGTCGAGGTAGACACGCAAGACTGCTTCTTGCATTGCCATGAGACAAGCCTCCCTCCTAAGAACTGACAACCACCTGTGGTAGACTTCCTTGTAGATTTGCAGACCCCAAAGTCCGAATCAGTAAAAGTAACAAACTTCAAATCACTAGCAGCTGGATACCATAACCCAAGTTTAGGTTTCCCCTTCAAGTAACAAAGAATCCACTTCACCGCTTTCATGTGGGACTCCTTTGGATTTGCTTGATATCTGGCACAAAGACATACTGCGAACATGATGTCGGGTCTTGAAGCAGTCAAGTACATCAGAGAACCAATCATTGCCCTGTATTGAGTTGGATCAACATCCTCCACACTCTCATGATCTGGACCAAGATTGTGATTCTCACATATAGGTGTATTGAAAGTAGCGCAATCTTCCATCTTGAAACGAGACAAAATGTCATACACATACTTCGTCTGATGTATAAACATCCCATCCTTCTTCTGTTCAACTTGTAAACCCAAAAAGTAGGATAATTCACCCATCACACTCATCTCAAACTTGCTTTTCATTACCTCTTCGAAATCATGACACATGTTCTCATCAGATAACCCAAAGATGATGTCATCTACATATACCTGTACCAGCAGAAAGTCTACCTTCTTCCTTTTAACGAATAGTGTACCGTCAATCTGACCCTTTTCGAAACCATGTTTTAACAAATGTGCTGACAATGTCTCATACCACTCCCTAGGTGCCTTATGCAACCCATACAATGCCTTATCAAGTCGATAGACTCGATCTGGATAGTCTGGATCAGTAAACCCGTCTGGCTGTGAGACATACACCACTTCTTGGACTTTCCCGTAAAGAAACGTACTCTTCATGTCAAGTTGCTAAACTTTGAAGCCCTTGAATGAAGCAAAAGCTAGGAACAAACAAACTGCTTCCAACCTTGCTACTGGTGCAAACACTTCATTGTAATCAATCCCCTCTTGCTGATTGAACCCTTTTACCACTAACCGAGCCTTGTTCCTTATCACGATCCCTCTGTCGTCTTTCTTGCACTTAAACACCCACTTGGTGCCTATTTATTTTTTTTCCTTCAGGTAGATCAACTAGCTCCCAAACTTTCAATTTCTTGAACTAAGCTAGTTCCTCTTGCATAGCTTCTACCCAGCAATTTTGTTTTAGAGCCATATGAACATTCTTCGGCTCCTCTTGGGCAATGAAACAACTATACAAATACTCATGAATCAACCCAGTCTTCTGAATCAAAGTAAACAAACAAGAACCTTCGAGCACACCACTTCTCGTCTGAACACCTACAGCAAGATCACCAATGATGTTTTCAACTGGACGATCTCTGTGTACTCGTGGGTAGCAATGGTGTCAACAACCAGATTATCTCCCAGATTAGATCCAACCTCCCCCTGAATATTAGCATTAGCAATCGGATTAGTGAATTCCTCCCCCTGAATAAGTTCAGACTCACTATCACTGGAGTCCGCTGGAGTTACACTGGAAGAAGTTTCTGGAGCATCTGTCATCGATACACTCGATCTAGGCATGAAATCACACTCGCCATCTTCACTGATCATAGTATGGATCACTTGAGATTCATCTGCATTGGAAAAATCAGGAATATTAAATGATTTAAAAACAGTTTCATAATCATATAATATAGCAGGACCACTCGTTGATTGTTGAGGTGAATAACTAGTGATTTCCATGTTAAACACCACTCAATTTTACCAGTTTTTAGATTAAAAACCCTTTTATTTAGTGTTCCAGGCATATAGCCTAGAAAGTAACCCTCATTAGCTACCTCACCGAATTTTTGTTTGTCTTTGTTTCGCACAATGGTGCAGGGTAATCCAAATGGTTCAAAGCCTTTTAAGTTTGGTTTTCGGTTAAACAATAGTTCATGACACGTTTTGTTAAATCGTTTAACCGTCAAACTTTGTTCAGGACATAGCAAGTTGTGTTCACAGCTTCTCCCCAGAAAAGAACTGGAAGCTTTGAATCAGAAAGCATAGTCCTTGCGGCTTCAATCAACGTCCTGTTCTTCCTCTCAGCGACTCCATTCTGTTGAGGTGTAAAAGGAGCAGAATATTGATGTTCAATTCTTTGAGAAGACAATAGAGATCTAGAACTTGATTCTTGAACTCCGTGCCATTATCACTCCTTATCCTCTTGATCCGTGCATCATGGACATTTTCCAATTTTGTAAAAAGATCTATCAGCATCTCCGCTGTCTCATCTTTTGTACCTAAAAAGAAAACCCATGAATATCGTGAGTAATCATCTGTGACAACTAAACAATAGTACTTTCACCTAT
Organism: Scalesia atractyloides; assembly: GCA_947069175.1. NCBI lineage: Eukaryota > Viridiplantae > Streptophyta > Magnoliopsida > Asterales > Asteraceae > Scalesia > Scalesia atractyloides. Next base: position 12,662,990 of record CAMTDV010000012.1, on the reverse strand, counting down.
GCTCCTTACGTTCACTGGACCGAAAAGATCCATATGAAGTAATTCATAAGGGGCATCTATGGAATTTACTGTTTTAGACTTGTGAGGTTTCTTATGTTGCTTTCCCTTTTGACATGGAAGACATTTATCTTCCACGTGAAACCTCTGCCCTGGCACCCCTTCCACTAAACCATTTTTAATAATATAATTCGTATTTTTCGGTAGTGGATGTGGGCCATGCGCTTGTGCCACAGCAATGACTCAGCCTCATATGCTTTTGATAGTAAACACGCCACCATAGAAGACGAGTCCTTGGCACCCATTTCCATGACGTAAGTGTCATTTCTCCTTGTTGCTCTCATCGCTATCCAGTTATCCGGTATCACCAAACCAGGTTTCAACACCAAAGCTTCAGACTTTGTAAAGTGGACCGAGTGACCCTTGTCGCAGACTTGAGACACGCTCATCAGATTGTGCTTCAGCTGCTCAACATAGTTCACTTTGTCCAGTGTGATCTTCCCGTTAGTCACTTTTCCTCAACCGGTAATGTGCGCTCCTTTAGCACCTGCAAAATTCACATAACCACCATCTATATTCTCAAACTCAGTCAACAGACTCGCATCTCCCGTCATGTGCCTGGAGCAGCCACTATCAACATACCACAAGTTGATAATCCTCCTTAGCAGCTCCTGCACCATCCAACAAAATTAGTTAGATTGGGGGACCCAAGCCTTAATGGTCTTGGGTCTTCCAGATTCATCAATCATAGGAACATCCATCCAGTATCCATCACTCCTAACAGGAGTCTTGGATCTTGGACCTATTGATGGAAATGGTTTTTGATTTCCACTAGGTCTGTGGTCCTGAGGTTTCCTAACCAAGTTTGGACTTTGCGACCTTTGGAAATTGTGATTTTGGTTCCATGAATTTTGATGATGATAATTTCTAAAGCCATCGTTATAAACATTTCGATTACCAACATTCTTGTAACGCTTTGCATTTGTATCTTCCCGTTTTTAGCAAGTCTGCTTCGTGTTTCTAACTTTTTTGGAAAGTCCAAACCTTGTAATCGTATTTCTATTTTCAATTCATTAGATTCTAAGGCTTTGATTGTAATCAAGATTAATCAATTATACGAAATTCGCAAACCTTGTTCATGTTTAAACTTATGATCATACGATACTTTACTTCTTCATAAATCAATTCACAACAACGTGTAAATGTTTGATGAATGTTTATAAATCTTATTCTAAACCCAAGAAAGACAATTAATGATGTTATTCAGAGAATTCAAGCTTCCATTATCATAAAATCTTGTCGCATTATGTTAAAAAAATATACTTGTTTTTTTTGGCTTTTAAAACAATGTGCATAATATTAGGCCATTACAAGACCCACACATGTCACACATATAAAATATATTATTTAAATAACAATTAAAACCATTTACATAAATTAATTAACAGAAAAAAACAAAAAAAAGTGGGCTGCCATATGTTGATGTTTTGGGCTTGTTTCAAGTTTAAACACCCACTAATCTTGTCCAAAGCCCAATCCATTGAAACCCTAATCCCTTCCCTATATAAACCACCTTTCCCCCATACATTCCCACTTTTACAAGCCTCCAAACACTTCAAAAACACTCTCAAAGTCCCTAACATATTCAAAAAACACAGCAACCATATTTGAGTTTTTTTTGTGAGTTCTAACTCACTTCTTCAACTAATTCTTCCTTATTTCTTCTTCTAAAACACTTGGATAACCTCTAGGAAGGTTTTCACAAGTTTTCTTGGGCAAACTAAGGTGAAACCTCACCATTTTTGAGGTCCAAAGTGCCATAAATTTTCTGCTCATTTTTATTTTTTTAAACTTTAAGATTTTCGAAGTTTTCTTTATGTTTTCTTCCTCAACATTGTTTGCTAAGCCCTATGGGATGTTACCATAGGTTTTCCATGGAAAACCAAGGTGGAACAATACCATTTTTGGGGCCAAACTTTCTGTTTCGGAAGATAAACTTATAAACTTTTTTTGAACTTGTTTTTTTTAAAACATAACAATTCTATGCTACTTATGCCTCTAACCAAGTTTATGGTTAGTGAGCTAGCTAGACTTGTTCATACAAAATCAAGAGGCATAACATGCCTCTAAACTTGTGGTTTTTACTAGGGTTTCAAACCCACAAGTGTTGAGCCATCCGAGCTTTCAAGCTTGTGATGGTGTAGGTGTGATTACATGAAGGCTTTGGCCATTTAACTATTCAATCCACCCCTCACTTGATGATTTCTATAATTCTTGACCATTCAGATTATCCTTTTGTTAATCTTGTAATGGTGAATCTATGAAAGAGGTTTAGTATGGTTATCCTCCTACCTCCATGCATGACTTACATGACTTCCATGAAATACATGAACTATATGATTAATTAGTAGTAATATAACTATATGTAAATACTTAATATAACCGAAACTTAGACCATGACCAAATGGTTAGTTGTCTTAAAAAGTAGGTTATTTTATCTTAGACATAACAATCGTTACGATTCTATTGGGCATGACCCATAAAAACACAAACACCCTTCGGGGCTTATTAGTGTCAAAAAACAAGCGTTAAATGTCTAGATAAATACTTTGGTATATATACTTTCTCGTACATTTTAAATTCCTAAACTCATTAAACTCCCCGTCAATCGAATATTCATACACCTACGTTTGCCTTGTGTAGGATAAACTTGGTGTTCCAACCCCTAAATTAACCTAACTCTCTCATGGATGATACCTTGCAAAACCGTGAGTACACTCGACCCTTTTTATGCTTTCCACTATTTGGGTGCAACATGATTAATTTACTAAAACTACACTAAATCACACTTTATTCTATACACAAACAATCCATCAACATGCTTTAGTCTTATGCTACTTGAATTGTTACTTGGTACATTCTTATGTGATCTAAATGTCATTAACTTTGATCGAGCCTCCCTTAACATGTATAGCGCTATAGGAGTAACGCACTGCCCGTATTCTTGTGGTCATTGTTAAGTTGAAATCTATTTTGCGGTACACTAGAGGATTGACTTGTAAATTCACATGCCTTGTTTACATTTATCTTGTATGCTAGCTAATCATGTGGATTTGTTTAAATCGGATTTTATACTTATGCTATGATATTAAACTTGTGTACTCGCCAATACTTTGTTATTGAACTATACTTTTAACATGTTGCAGGTTGACGAAGTTGTATGATGGAACTTAGTAGGAATGGCATAGAAACACGCGTAGAATACTAAGTTAAATATTATGTTATTGTTGAACTTATTTCGTTGATGTTACTCTTATTTGGATTTTGTTGTAACAATTGATGTTTTAAATGAAATGAAATTTGGTTGATTTAAATATTGTCGCAAATAGTGTTATGATGCAATGAGCAATCTCGTCGTCTCACTCTGATGTTTCCGCCATCGGTTGGGGTGTGACAGATTGGTATCAGAGCCATAACTATAGGGAATTATGTAGAATTGCCATGATTCGACCTAGTCTATAGTTTAAGTGACCAACTTGACCATTCTTGCTTCATGATTAAAATGTTAATTCTTCCTAATTGTTTCTTCCTATTTCTTTTGTCTTAAATTTATGCATGTGTTTTTCCTAAAACACTTACACAATTTACACACTTGAAGACTTGAAGACACTCAAACTACAATCGAGACGATCTCACCAAAATAGGGGTGAAACCCGCACTTTGGTGATCACTTTGCCAACGAGTCGGAATACGCTCCTTGTTCGGTAAGTACCAACCACATCTAGGGTACAATGTTGTCAAGATAGGGGTGAAACCCGCACCTTGTCAACTAGTCCCATTCCTCGATTTTCAATCTCGCCAGAGTTTCGATTTTTTGATCGGTTAGAGACGTGTAGTAACTGGAAGGGTAAAGTGCCGTTAATCGCTTCTCGACGAGAGCACTTTACCTATAGGCCAAAGCACATTTCTCTAATTTGAAGGGATCTCGATTCACTTTGAATAGTCAAACGTTTCTCAATCTGAAACACTCCAATGTTTTATTGAGCCTATCTTTTATGCTATGTCAATTTCTATGTGTTTTAATACTTGTTATCTCGTTCATTTCGATCCCGATGCACGAGTTGCACGCCCTTCGTATCCAAAAACAATAATAATAATTCTCGTGAACCAACTAAATTTATATTCCTTTACGCAAATCACACGTGTTTATGCTTTTGAATGCCAACATGCTTATGCTATTTATGTGAAATTATACGTGTTACATGATGCTTATGTGCTCAAAACGGATACTTTTCTTTATAACAACACTTTACGATAAAAGCCTAAATCTACCTTTTGTTGTCAAACCCTTTTAGATGTCTTTATCGCAAAGCGTTATGGGACGAAGAAGGTCAAAGTCCAAGTCAAGGTCCCAATCCGACTCCATGTCGAAAAAGGACTACATAAAATTTATGGCTGAGCAAATGGCTGAACACATGGCTAAGGTTATCCCGGAGATAGTCAGCAAGGTCCAGCCTCCACCTAACGCCGAATCACCTCACACCTCCATCGACTCCAAAGCCGAACCACCCAAGACCGCTTTCACCCACAAGCAATTCTGCTCCTGCAATCCCTTACCCTTCACCGGCGAGGAGGACGCCACGAAACTGCTGTAATGGTTCGACGCCATTGAACTCACCTTCCTCCAAAGTGGTTGCCCCGACCACTTGCGCACTTAGAATGCCACGGGAGTATTCCGGTCGAGAGCCCTTGATTGGTGGACTTCCTAGCGTAGCGCGCGTGGCAACAAGGTCGCCCACGCCCTCCCTTGGGCCGAGCTCAAGAAGCTAATGGAAGGTGAATTCTGCCCCCCGCATGAGCGCCAACGACTCGAGGTTGGGTTTTGGAACCTCAAACAAGTAGGTAATGACAATGCTGGCCTCACGACCCGATTTAAGCAGCTGAGTGTAATTTGCCAAAGCCAAGTTGACTCACCCGAGAAAGCGGTTGCCAAATACATAAGTTGCCTTCCTCTTCACCTCGACGATCTAGTCGATACCACCTCCCCCAGCACCCTCGAGGAAACCTTTCAGCTGGCTGCCCGCTTAAACAACCGCCAAGTCTTTCGTGAAGCTGCCAAGGCTCCACCGAGGAAAGCTCACCAAGCAACCATCGAATCCGCTACCGAACCTGCCTCCACCAAACCCCCCAGAAGCAACATCAAGGGCAAGAAGCGGAAGGCTTCGAGCCCAATTTACGCGGTAGTCACTCCGCCAAACACCCACCAGCCAGCTTTGCCCGCACCCAACCCATAAAGAAAGCGTACATCGGACCCCATCCCAAGTGCAATACCTGTTCCCTTCCATTACCCGGTTACCGCCCCATGCCGCCTATGCACGATCTGCAATAGGTATGGGCACTTTTGCCCAACAATGCCGGAATGCCCCTCAAGCCCCCATCAACCAAGCCCGAGCCGTGACTCACCACACCCCCTCAAAACCTTACCGGCAACCAAAACCGACCCCTTGCTCCTGCCGCTCGTGCCTGCTTCAGATGGGGGACCCAAATCACTTCGCCAACAACTGCCCGCAGCGTAACAACAACAATCAGCAGCAGCAAGCTCGCGGTCGAGCCTTTGTCATCACGGCTGCTCAAGCTCAGAACTCAAACGACGTCATATCGGGTACGTTCCTTGTTAACAATGTTTATGCTACGTGTTTATTTGATACTGGTGTGGATAAAAGTTTTGTATCCGTTGAATTCAAACCTTTGCTTATGTGTAGTCGTTCTAAGTTGCCTAAACCATTCGAAGTTGAAGTCGCCGACGGAAAATCCGTCGCCGTCGATTCTGTCCTTTCTAATTGTTCTTTGAACCTTAATGATCATACGTTTTCTATTGACATCATACCCATGCCAATGGGTAGTTTTAATATCATAGTAGGCATGGATTGGCTAGGGCGAGTCTGTGCTGAAGTTGTTTGTTCGGAGAAGTGCATTCGCCTTCCCCTTCCCAACGATGATTCCTTGCACGTCTATAGGAGACAACCTTCCAAAGGTCTCAAGCTTATGTCGTGTATTCAAGCGAACAAGTACTTGCGTAAGGAATACTTCGCCTTTCTTGCCCACATTGTGGAAAAGAAGGAGAAGGGTCCAAGCGTGAGTGAAGTTCCCGTTGGGTGCGAATTCCCTGTTGTCTTTCCCGAGGATCTTCCTGATCCTCCTCCTGCTCGTTCTGTTGATTTCCGCATAGACCTCATCCCTGGTGCAACTCCGGTCGCAAAATCCCCCTATCGTCTAGCACCCTTGGAGATGCAAGAACTGTCTAGTTAACTTCAAGAGCTTCTTGAGAAGGCTTCATACGCCCTTAGCACATCTCCTTGGGGCGCTCCTGTTCTGTTCATCCAAAAGAAAGACGGATCCTTTCGAATGTGCTTCGACCTTTTTGTTAGGACAACAGCTAGCTACATGTCCATTTTCATGACATTTTGAAGCAAGATTTTCTAGCCGAAGACTTCTTTATAGAAGCCTCTTGCTTAGACTCATCAGGTGAAGGTGACGGTGATGATGATGATGCTTTAGAAGGATCTTGTTTAGTTTGCTTAACTTTTGATTTTTCTTTGTTTTTATTTGTAGCAAACTGCACATTAGACTCTTTAGTAATAACAGGGACCTCTGCATTCATGTCACTGCCTTTAACAAATGAACCTTTTTAACAAAAAAATGTTTTTGATTTTACGGTGTGTATTCTTTGTTTTAAAAACAGTGTCTCTATTATTATCCTTCTTGGCATTTTCAGTCACATTACCATCCTCTGATGTGAAACTACCAGGTGTAGTTGACACAAAGTCTGTAAGCTCTTCTTCATCTGGCAAGAAAGAATAGTTGTGAACAAGAGGTGGTGGAACTTCATTCAAACCTTTGAATCCCACACACGTCTTGTCATTACTCTTCTTCAAGCCATTCATCATATGTTTCATGACAAAAGATGAATCTATAAATTGATTTAATTTCTTTTCAAGTTCACAGATTTTAAGGTTGTTTTTCAGATAACTCTTTGCACTTTTCAGAAACCTCTTTTGTTTTCTCACTTATCGTATCATGAGCTAAGTCAATAACTTGAAGTTTTTCATTAAGCTTACATGTTAGAATATTAATTTCTTTTCATAACCTTTAATTTTCTTCAAGTATAATGACTTATTTCGTTTTACGAAAAAGTTTGATTCTTTTAAGTTCAAGAGCTCATTAGCATGACTTTGGTTTTTTGTGTTAATGTGTCAACCTCAATTTGCAGTTCACAACATTTCAAACAAACAGAACTACCAGAGTTAGAACATACCTCGCCTGTTGATTTGCTTAGATCAGCCATGAAAGCATCAAAATCAGCAGCCATCTTCTTCTCTGTAGCAGTCTGTTCTCCATCAGCTTTCTCAGCTACCTTCTCTTGCTCTTCCTCAGCATCAGCTTTCACTTCTTCATCAGCAACAGAGCTATCTCAGCCATGAATGCCTATGAGGCATTGTTATCACTCTCCAAATGAACACTCCAATCATAAGAACCCTCTCTAGTAGTAGAAATCAGGGCCTTTGATCCAGTGTTGTTTGATGCATTCCTATTGCTTGAACTATGACCAGGAGAATCTTGAAAGGATGAACTAGGACGAGATTCAGACTTAGCTCTTTGACACTCTCTAGCGAAATGTCCGTAGTTGTGACAGTTGTAACACTTCACTTTTGACTTGTCAAAGCCCACACTTTTGCCAACGAACTTCCTGCCTGTTCTGTTCATGAACGTCTTCACCCTTCTAGAAATCATGGCCTTCTGCCATTGCAAATCCATCTCCTCTAAGTCATCGGGGTCAATCTGATCATAATCTTCATCAAACGTAGCAGGGTCAGATATTTTTCCCTGAATATAGTTCTCGTAAGAAGCAACGAAAGAAGCAAGCAATGCCAGGTATTCTTCAGCACTTTTGACACTCAGAGGCATAGACTTAGAACTGCTGTTACTTGATTGTTGTCTCTTAGCCCCTGACAAGCCTCCTGAAGCAGCAAGAAAACATACTTCTCCATCAGAATTTGTCACGATCTGTTCATTCTCACATGAGAGAAACGCAGTTGCAGTGTCACTCGAAGCATTGTTGGAAGATGAAGGTGTAAGACCTTTATAAATCCCCGGATCTTGAACCTGATCATAACCCGTCTCCTTCTTCTTCATATTGAGCTCATAAGCTCTCAATTTCCCAACAACCTCTTCCAAGTCTTTCTTTTCATATCAGCTTCACCCTTTATCATCAACGTGTAAATATCCCACTTTGCAGGTAAAGCATCCAGCAACTTGTCGTTTATCTCCACATCTGTGTATCCCTCTATGTCATAGTTGTCTATTTCTGACATCAGATGATAGTATCTCGTGATAATATCTTCTAGGGACTCACTCCTCATGCCTTTAAACACATCAAACTGTTTCTTCAGCAGATCCACTTTGTTCTTCTTCACATCGGTATTGCCCTCATACCTCTTCTCCAGGGTATCCCACATCTCCTTCGATGTTGTATACCGCTTGAATGTATGTTTGATGCCATCAGGTAATGACATCTTTATAGCAGCTAAGGCTTTCTTCTCTGACTCATACATCCTCTTCTCAGCTTCAGGCATATTCACGTAAGTAGTAACACGTTGTCTGCCCTCAAAATCATGTGTTGGGTTAGCGTACCCATTTTGAATACAGATCCACATCCGTGTGTCCTGATATTCAATAAAGGATTGAAACCTATCCTTCCATGTTAGATAGTTCTCTACCTTAAGCATCTTTGGAGGTTTGTTTGTGGTACCAGCCTTGTGCTCCATTCTCAACAACCTATTTAGGTTTGACGTATTCGACATTTTTACCGAACCGGCTCGTTAAAAACGTTAAAACTTGTCCGAAATGAGTGGTTACCAAATTATACCGTTAGACTTGTCTCGACGATACGATTCTAATGATGTATATTGTCCGATAGTGATTTTTTTGTCTAAAAATCAACCGAGTCTAACTGTCCAAACGGTTCATCAAAATTGTCTATGGATCAATTTCTATGTCCGAAAACGTTTAACTCTGGTTACGTCAGCTGGTTAGTTTCCACCTTTTTATGAGTAACCCGGAACAGTGTAAAATCCGAAATGGTAACTATAAATAACAATCCGAAATGAAAATCCGGAACAGTAATCCGAGTTGACAATCCGAAATGATGATCCGGAATAGTGATCCGAGATGAAAATCCGGAATGCACTGTTCTGATCCGAAATGGAAATCCTGAGTAGACTACTCTTATCCGAGATGGAATCTGGAATAGTTCTAATCCGAGATGGAATCCGGAAAGTTCCCAGTCCGAGATGGAATCCGAAATACAATTCTGAGTCAAATTTTCAATCCGAAATGGAATCCGAAATGGCTTTTCTGATCCGAATTGCACTGTTTTCCAGATCCGAAATGTAAATTCTGGTTGAAATTCAATTCTTCAATCCGAATTCCTATGCTTTTTAATCCCGGAATGCGTTTCTTCAATCCAAATTGCTTGCTTTTAATCCGAAATAACTGTTGTTAATCCGAAATACCTGCAGAAAATCCGAAATACCTGCAAAACCCTAAAACAGCCATTAAAAACTTCAAGAAACAGCCTCCAAAAACGCCCAAAAACTCAAACTGCTGTTACGATTCTGAACCGAGCAATAATCAACAGCCGAATGCTCTGATACCAATTGTAGGTCCCCTAGTCCTTATGGATCTTGACAGAGCGTCTATCTAATCTAGAGTGCGGAATCCCCTAGATCAGATTTCACAGAAAACACGAACACGAACAAGAACACGAACACAATTCCTTCAAACTATCTTCTATTGATTATCAAACACAATTGTTTTACAATCAATTCAAGACTCTCTCTCTCTAAAACTATCTGAAGCAATTCTCTCTGCAACTGAACAATAGAACCAGCAACTAACTGAGCAACCTTAACCCTAATCACAACCTCCCTATATATAGAGATAGATTATGCTCAGTGGGCTAGGGTTTCCTACATGGACTGCTAATGGGTTTAAGTCCCAATTCGCCTACCATGCTCTCTTTTGTATCTAGTTCAACCCAATTACTTCTAATTCACTATTACAAAACTAAACCCACTAACCTTTTATCATTTTACTAATTACAAGATATCCAAAGACCACATCTAAACTGTTGTCACAAATATGCACCAACACAAATAATAAAGAATACCATCGGACTTTGACTCTAACTTGGTTTCAGCTCCACAAGATAATTCATCTCACACATCATTTTCCGTGGCAGAAGTATGTTGAGCTGCGCAAATGAGGTTTTGAAGGCCAGTTACGATTGGGGGCACAAAAAGTGGATGGAGTTAGCATATTTCTTTCGACTAAGAGCATCAGCCAAAATATTGGCTTTAGCAGGATGATAACATATTTCACAATCGTAATCATTCAAGAGTTCGAACCATCATCGTTGCCTCATGTTTAACTCTTTATGATTGAAGATATGTTGAAGGCTCTTGTGGTCAGTGTCAATTTCACACTTGGTACCATAGAGATAATGTCTCCATATCTTTAGAGCGAACACGACTGCTCCGAGTTCAAGGTCATAAGTGGTGTAATTCTTCTCATGGACTTTGAGTTGCCTTAAGGCGTAGGCTATTACCTTTCCTCTTTGCATTAAGACACACCCTAGCCCCTGCCCTAATGCGTCACAATAGACTACGAAGTCTTCACAACCGTCAGGGGGAGTAAGGATAGGTGCATCACAAAGCTTTTGTTTCAAGGTTTTAAAAGCCTCTTCCTGCTTGGGCCCCCAAACGAAGGGCTTGCCCTTATGAGTCAAGGTCGTGAGTGGTAATGCAATACTAGAGAAGTTTGCTATGAAACGTTGATAATAACCAGCTAAACCGAGGAATGATCTAACTTCGGTAGGAGTGCGTGGAGCTTGCCATTCTTGAACTGCTTTAATCTTTGCAGGGTGGACATGAATTCCTTTGTCGTTGACGACGTGACCAAGAAATTGAACTTCTTTTAACCAGAATTCACATTTCAAAAAACTTAGCGTAGAGATTTTCGGTTTTCAAAAGTGTTAGGATGAGTCGAAGGTGTCGTTCATGATCTGATTTGGTCTTGGAATAAATAAGAATATCATCGATAAAGACAATAAAGAAATGATCGAGGTAGGGTTTGCACACCCTATTCATCAAATCCATGAAAATGGCGGGAGCATTGGTCAACCCAAAAGGCATGACCATGAATTCGTAGTGACCATAGCGAGTTCGAAAGGCAGTCTTCAGAATGGCTTCTTCACGTACTCTAAGCTGATGATAACCAGAACGAAGATCGATTTTTGAGAAACAGGTGGCACCCTGAAGTTGATCTAGAAGGTCATTGATGCGAGGTAAAGGATAGCGGTTCTTGATGGTCAGCTTGTTGAGCTCTCGATAGTCAATACACATTCGGGAAGTTCCATCCTTCTTCTTGACGAAAAGAACTGGCGCACCCCAAGGTGATGAGCTAGGACGTATGAATCCCTTGTCAGTCAGCTCTTGCAGCTGGCTAGCTAACTCATGCATTTCAGATGGGGCTAACCGATATGGAGATTTTGCAACTGGTGTTACACCAGGTACAAGATCGATTCGAAACTCGACTTCTCGCACAGGAGGAGTCCTGAAACAACATTGGGAAAAACTTGAGGAAAATCTCTAACAACTGGAATATCTTCGATTTTCTTTTCCTTGCCTTCTTTCTTGACAATGTGTGCTAAAAATGCTATGTAGTCCTTGCGAAGGTATTTTCGAGCTTGAAGGCACGACATCAACTTGAGTCCTTTGGATGGGGTTTCACCAAAAATACGAAGAGTTTGACCGTCGGCGAGAGGAATTCGAATAAATTTTTCATAACAAACGAATTCAAAGTGATGCTGACTAAGCCAGTCCATTCAAATGATGACGTTGAAATTTCCCAATTTCATAGAAATAAGATCGATAGGAAAATCATGATCATTGAGAGTAAGAGTGCAATCGCGAATAACAGAGTCTAACGTAATAGGTTCACCGTCTGCTACTTCCACTGTAATTGATTCAGCTAGACTAACGTGAGGTAAACCAAGAATAGGTTCGAACTCTAGGGACACAAAACTCTTATCCGCGCCAGTGTAAAAAAAATAGATGCATAACTACCGTTAATGAGAAACGTACCGTTAACCATGTTGTTATCCGATCTAGCCTGGTTGGCGTTGATGTTAAAAGCTCTACCTCTTGCTGGCGGATTGGCTTGGTTGGCTTGGTTCACAGGATTAGCTTGGGCTTGTGAATTGACGATATTCACTAAATGCGGACATGTGTTGCGGAAATGGGTTGGATCACCGCAATTGAAACAAGCTCTAACGGGCGGCATCATAGGGTAGTTAGGTTGGTAAAAGGGTTGAGCCATTGGTTAAGCAGGTGGTAAGAGTAGAGGTTGCTGGTAAGGAGCTTGGCCCACCACTTGTTTGTTTGGTTGGGCTTGAGGTTGGTTGCGGGCTGGTCTTTGAAGAGAGCGACAGGTTTGGATTGTATGACCTGCTCGGCCACAACCTGTGCAGTGAAAGGCATGGATTCTCAAGAGGGTGGTGATATTGACATCGGTTGCATTTTGGGTGTGGTCCTGTATACTGTTTCTTGAATGAAGCGGTATGTTGGTGCATATTTGTGAAAACAGCTTAGATTTGGTCTTTGGATATCTTGTAATTAGTAAAATGATAAATGGTTAGCGGGTTTAGTTTTGTAATAGTGAATTAGAAGTAATTGGGCTGAACTAGATACAATATAACGCATGGTAGGCGAATTGGGCCTTAAACCCATTAGCAGTCCATGTAGGAAACCCTAGCCCAGTTGCATAACCTATCTCTATAAATAGGGAGGTTTTGTTTAGGGTTAAGGTTGCTGGTTCTATTGTTCAGTTGCTGCAAGAATTGCTTCAGAGAGTTAGAGAGAGAAGAGTTAAAGAGTCTTGAATTGATTGTAAAACAATTGTGTTTGATAATCAATAGAAGACGGTTTAAAGGAATTCGTGTTCGTGTTCTTGTGTTTTCTATTAAATCTGATCTAGAGGATTCCGCACTCTAGGTTGGATAGACGATTCTGTCAAGATCCATAAGGACTAGGGGACCTACATTTGGTATCAGAGCATTCGGCTCTTTGCTCGGTTCAGAATTGTGACAGCAGAAAAATTGGATTTTTAGGCGTTTTGGAGGCTATTCTTGAAGTTTGTGATGGCTAAATTAGGGTTTTGACGGCTGATTTAGGGTTTTGCAGGTATTTTGGATTTTTTGCAGGTATTTCGGATTTTTTTGTAGGTATTTCGGATTAACAGCAAGTAATTCGGATTGAAGAAAGGCATTTTGGATCAAATAGCAAAGTATTTCGGATTGAAGACTTGGATTTCGGATCAGAATATGCAATTCGGATCTGGAAAACAGTGCAATTCGGATCAGAAAAGCCATTTCGGATTCAAATTCGGATCAGAAGTGTATTCCGGATTTCGGAGAAGCCATTTCGGATTCCATTTCGGATTTCCATTTCGGATCAGAGCAGTGCATTCCGGATTTCATCTCGGATCACTATTCCAGATTCCCATTTCGGATCAGAACAGTGCATTCCAGATTTCATCTCGGATCACTATTCCGGATCATCACTTCGGATTAGTACTTCTGATTACTGTTCCGGATTTTCATCTCGGATTGTTAATCAGAGTTTCCATTTAGGATTTTACACTGTTCTAAGTTACACAGAAAAAGGTGGAAACTTAACCAGCTGACGTAACCAGAGTTAAACGTATTCGGACATAGAAATTGATCCATAGACAATTTTGACGAACCGTTTGGACAGTTAGACTCGGTTGATTTTTAGAAAAAAAGGGCACGAAAATCCTAAAAATCACTATCGGACAATATACATCATTAGAATCGTATCGTCGAGACGAGTGTAACGGTATAATTTGGTAACCACTCATTTCGAACAAGTTTTAATGTTTTTAACGAGCCGGTTCGGTAAAAATGTCAAATATTTCAAACCTAAATGAGTTGTTGAGAATGGAGCACGAGGCTGGTACCACAAACAAACCTCCAAAGATGCTGAAGGTAGAGAACTATCTAACATGGAAGGATAGGTTTCAATCCTTTATTGAATATCAGGACACACGGATGTGGATCTGTATTCAAAATGGGTACGCTAACCCAACGCATGATTTTGAGGGCAGACAACGTGTTACTGCTTACGTGAATATGCATGAAGCTGAGAAGAGGATGTATGAGTCAGAGAAGAAAGCCTTAGCTGCTATAAAGATGTCATTACCTGATGGCATCAAACATACATTCAAGCGGTATACAACATCGAAGGAGATGTGGGATACCCTGGAGAAGAGGTATGAGGGCAATACCGATGTGAAGAAGAACAAAGTGGATCTGCTGAAGAAACAGTTTGATGTGTTTAAAGGCATGAGGAGTGAGTCCCTAGAAGATATTATCACGAGATACTATCATCTGATGTCAGAAATAGACAACTATGACATAGAGGGATACACAGATGTGGAGATAAACGACAAGTTGCTGGATGCTTTACCTGCAAAGTGGGATATTTACACGTTGATGATAAAGGGTGAAGCTGATATGAAAAGAAAGACTTGGAAGAGGTTGTTGGGAAATTGAGAGCTTATGAGCTCAATATGAAGAAGAAGGAGACGGGTTATGATCAGGTTCAAGATCCGGGGATTTATAAAGGTCTTACACCTTCATCTTCCAACAATGCTTCGAGTGACACTGCAACTGCGTTTCTCTCATGTGAGAATGAACAGATCGTGACAAATTCTGATGAGAAGTATGTTTTGTTGCTGCTTCAGGAGGCCCGTCAGGGGCTAGGAGACAACAATCAAGTAATAGCAATTCTAAGTCTATGCCTCTGAGTGTCAAAAGTGCTGAAGAACACCTGGCATTGCTTGCTTCTTTCGTTGCTTCTTACGAGAACTATATTCAGGGAAAAATATCTGATCCTGCTACGTTTGATGAAGATTATAATCAAATTGACCCCGATGACTTAATGGAGATGGATTTGCAATGGCAGATGGCCATGATTTCTAGAAGGGTGAAAAGGTTCATGAACTAACAGGCAGGAAGTTCGTTGGCAAAAGTGTGGGCTTTGACAAGTCAAAAGTGAAGTGTTACAACTGTCACAACTATGGACATTTTGCTAGAGAGTGTCAAAGATCAAAGTCTGAATCGCGTTCTAGTTCATCCTTTCAAGATTCTCCTGGTCATGGTTCAAGCAATAGGAATGCATCAAACACTAGATCAAAGGCCCTGATTTCTACTGCTGGGGATGGTTCTTATGATTGGAGTGTTCATCTGGAGAATGTTAACAATGCCTCACAGGCATTCATGGCTGAGATAGCTCCTGTTGTTGATGAAGAAGTGAAAGCTGATGCTGAGGGAGAGCAAGAGAAAGTAGCTGAGAAAGCTGATGGAGAACAGAATGCTACAGAGAAGAAGATGGCTGCTGATTTTGATGCCTTCATGGCTGATCTAAGCAAATCAACAGGCGAGGTATGTCCTAACTCTGGTAGTTCTGTTTGTTTGAAATTTTGTTAACTGCAAATTGAGGTTGACACATTAACACAACAAAACCAAAGTCTGGCTAATGAGCTCTCGAACTTAAAAGAATCAAACTTTTTCGTAAAATGAAATGAGTCATTATACTTGAAGAAAATTAAAGGCTACGAAGAAGAAATTAATATTCTAACCTGTAAGCTAAATGAAAAACTTCAAGTTATTGACTTAGCTCATGATACGATGAGTGAGAAAACAAAAGAGGTTTCTGAAAAGTGCAAAGAGTTGTCTGAAGCACAACTTAAAATCTATGAACTTGAAAAGAAATTAAATCAATTCAGAGATTCATCTTTTGTCATGAAACATATGATGAATGGCTTGAAGATGAGTAATGACAAGACGTGTGTGGGATTCGAAGGTTTGAATGAAGTTCCACCACCTCTTGGTCACGACTATTCTTTCTTGCCAGATGAAGAAGAGCTTATAGACTTTGTGTCAAATACACCTGGTAGTTCCACATCAGGAAGTGTTGATGGTTCCGAAAATGCCAAGAAGGATAAACAGACACTATGTTTTAAAAATAAAGAATACACACCCTAAGAATCAAAAACAAATTTTTGTTAAAAATGTTGATTTTGGTAAGGGGAGTGACATGAATGAAGAGGGCCCTGTTATTACAAAAGAGTCTAATGTGTAGTTTGCTAAAAATAAAAACAAAGAAAAATCAAATGTTAAGCAAACTAAACAAGATCCTTCTAAAGCATCATCATCATCATCATCGCCTGATGAATCTAAGCAAGAGGCTTCAATTAAGAAGTTTTCGGCTAGAAAATGGTGTTTCAAATGTCATGAAAAAGGACATGTAGCCAGCTGCTGTCCTAACAAAAAGAGTGAAGCACAGGTAAGTGAGAGGCAAAAAGAAAAATCACCGGCAAAAAGTGGTGATGGTGAGAAGAAGGTTAACTCACCAAAGATATCTGCTACCAGGCAACAGAGTGTTGCTGAGGGTGTAGATAAGGCTGAAAAAGGAACTCCTCAAGTTCCTCGTTTCAAAGAAATTAACAAAGATTTCAGCCTGCATCTACATCAGGCAGATATGATAGACCTAGAAATAGTTCACCAAGAATGAATAACTTTCATGGTCAATCAAATAATTTTAGAAGTCAAGGTCAATATCAAAATCGATACCAGAATGTTGGTAATCGAATTTTTTATAACGATGGCTTTAGAAATTATCATCATCAAAATTCATGGAACCAAAATCATAATTTCTAAAGGTCACAAAGTCCAAACTTGGTTAGGAAACCTCAGGACCACAGACCTAGTGGAAATCAAAAACCATTTCCATCAACAAGTCTAAGATCCAAGACTCCTGTTAGGAGTGATGGATACTGGATGGATGTTCCTATGATTGATGAATCTGGAAGACCCAAGACCATTAAGGCTTGGGTCCCCCAATCTAACTAATTTTGTTGGATGGTGCAGGTACTGCTAAGGAGGATTATCAACTTGTGGTATGTTGATAGTGGCTGCTCCAGGCACATGACGGGGGATGCGAGGTTGTTAGACTGAGTTTGAGAATATAGATGGTGGATACGTGAATTTTGCAGGTGCTAAAGGAGGGCACATTACCGGTCGAGGAAAAGTGACTAACGGGAAGATCACACTGGACAAAGTGAACTATGTTGAGCAGTTGAAGCACAATCTGATGAGCGTGTCTCAAGTCTGCGACAAGGGTCACTCGGTCCATTTTACAAAGTCTGAAGCTTTGGTGCTGAAACCTGGTTTGGTGATACCGGATGACTGGATAGTGATGAGAGCGCCAAGGAGAAACAATACTTATGTCATGGACATGGGTGCTAAGGATTCTTCGAATGTGGTGGCGTGTTTACTATCAAAAGCATCTGAGGCTGAGTCATTGCTGTGGCACAGACGCATGGCCCACATCCACTATCGAAAAATGAACTATATTATTGAAAATGGTTTAGTGGAAGGTGTGCCAGTACAGAGGTTTCACGTAGAAGATAAATGTCTTCCATGTCAAAAGGGAAAACAACATAAGAAACCTCACAAGTCTAAAACATTAAATTCCATAGATGCCCCTTATGAATTACTTCATATGGATCTATTCGGTCCAGTGAACGTAAGGAGCATAGGTGGAAAGTACCATTGTTTAGTTGTCACTGATGATTACTCACGTTATTCATGGGTTTTCTTTTTAGGTACAAAAGATGAGATAACGGAGATGCTGATTGATCTTTTTACAAAATTGGAAAATGTCCATGATGCACGGATCAAGAGGATGAGGAGTGATAATGGCACGGAGTTCAAGAACCAAGTTCTGGATCTCTATTGTCTTCGCAAGGGAATTGAACATCAATATTCTGCTCCTTATACACCTCAACAGAATGGAGTCGCTGAGCGGAAGAACACGACGTTGATTGAAGCCGCAAGGACTATGCTATCTGATTCAAAGCTTCCAGTTCTCTTCTGGGGAGAAGCTGTGAACACAGCTTGCTATATCCTTAAAAAAGTTTTGACGGTTAAACGGTTTTAACAAAAAAAAGTTTTCCAATGCAGATGAATCTCAAGTGATCCATACTATGATCAGTGAAGATGGCGAGTGTGATTTCATGCCTAGATCGAGTGTATCGATGACAGATGCTCCAGAAACTTCTTCCAGTGTAACTCCAGCGGACTCCAGTGATAGTGAGTCTGAACCTATTCAGGGGGAGGAATTCACTAATCCGTTTGCTAATGCTAATGCTAATGTTTAGGGGGAGGTTGGATCTAATCTGGGAGATAATCTGGTTGTTGACACCATTGCTACCACACGAGTACACAGAGATCATCCAGTTGAAAACATCATTGGTGATCTTGCTGCAGGTGTTCAGACGAGAAGTGGTGTGCTCGAAGGTTCCTGTTTGTTTACTTCGATTCAGAAGACTGGGTTGATTCATGAGTGTTTGTATAGTTTTTTCATTACCCAAGAGGAGCCGAAGAATGTTCATATGGCTCTAAAAGAAAATTGCTAGGTAGAAGCTATGCAAGAGGAACTAGCTCAGTTCAAGAAATTGAAAGTTTGGGAGCTAGTTGATCTACCTGAAGGAGAAAAAGAAATAGGCACTAAGTGGGTGTTTAAGTGCAAGAAAGACGACAGAGGGATCGTAAAGGCTCGATTAGTGGTTAAAGGGTTTAATCAGCAAGAGGAGATTGATTAAAATGAAGTGTTTGCACCAGTAGCAAGGTTGGAAGCAATTCGTTTGTTCCTAGCTTTTGCTTCATTCAAGGGCTTCAAAGTTTACCAACTTGACGTGAAGAGTGCGTTTCTTTACGGAAAAGTCCAAGAAGTGGTGTATGTCTTACTGCCAGACGGGTTTACTGATCCAGACTATCCAGATCGAGTCTATCGACTTGATAAGACATTGTATTGACTCCATCAGGCACCTAGGGCGTGGTATGAGTCACTGTCAGCACATTTGTTAAAACATGGTTTCGAAAGAGGTCAGATTGACAGTACACTTTTCACCAAAAGGAAGAAGGAAGACTTTCTGCTGGTACAGGTATATGTAGATGACATCATCTTTGGGTCATCTGATGAGAACATGTGCCATGATTTCGAAGAGGTAATGAAGAGCAAGTTTGAGATGAGTGCGATGGGTGAATTATCCTACTTTTTGGGTTTACAAGTTGAACAGAAGAAGGATGGGATGTTTATACATCAGACGAAGTATGTGTATGACATTTTATCTCGTTTCAAGATGGAGGATTGCGCTACTTTCAATACGCCTATCTGTGAGAATCACAATCTTGGTCCAGATCATGAGAGTGTGGAGGATGTTGATCCAACTCAATACAGGGCAATGATTGGTTCTCTGATGTACTTGACTGCTTCAAGACCTAACATCATGTTCGCAGTATGTCTATGTGCCAGATATCAAGCGAATCCAAAGGAGTCCCACATGAAAGTGGTGAAGCGTATTCTTCGTTACTTGAAAGGGAAACCATAACTTGGGTTATGGTATCAAGCTGCTAGTGCTTTGAAGTTTGTTGCTTTTACTGACTCGGACTTTGGAGGATGCAAATCTACAAGGAAGTCTACCACAGGTGGTTGTCAGTTCTTAGGAGAGAGGCTCGTGTCATTGCAATGCAAGAAGCAGTCTTGCGTGTCTACCTCGCCGTGTGAAGCTGAATATACTGCTGCGGGTAGCTGTTGCTCTCAGGTTCTCTGGATCCAATAGCAGATGCGCGATTACGGTTTGAATTTCACTCGTACTCCTATTATGATAGACAATAATGCCAATGTATCAATCACCAACAATCCCGTACAACACAGTCGCACAAAACATATTGACGTTCGTCATCATTTATACGGGATTGTGCTGAAAAGAAACTAATTGAACTGCATCGAGTCGACACACTTGATGACCTGGCAGATCTTTACACAAAAGCATTTGACAGGGCTCGCTTTGAGCATTTAGTCGAACTCAACGGGATGAGGAATCCCGAATAACCATTGTTTCCATAAAAATAGTTTGTAAATAATTTACTGTTTTTCAAAAATAAAAAACATAAAAAAATAGAAAATCAAAACTGAGTTTTTCAATATGTGAAAAAGAAGAAATGATAGTACATCAGCAAGTTAGATTGTCACACTGAAATTAAAAGAAAATTGCTTAAGTGTGATAGCAGCTTCATCATATGATGTACCAGTAGGCAAAAAGGCATGAAATAATCAACTTACCTTGGTGATACAAATATAAAAGAACTGTGTATGAGTGGGGAACATATCAGTGGCGTATGGTTTTATAACCTTAAATCTTGCGTTGATAGATTGCCAAAATCTGAGGTTTTAGGCCTTTATATCGTTATTTCATCCGGGGTATCAAGGTTGTCCTTCTGCTGCATCCAGATATATGCTGACCTAGGCACAACCTAGATATCTTAAAAGAGCTAAAATGCCAAATCCCAAATATTGAAGAAGCTCTCCTAGAGAGTCATTCAAAAGTGCAAAATTGCATTATTCGTACCAAACTTTGGTATTTGTCCTAACCCTCGTTGGATGTTTTGGTCTCTTTGTTGTACGGAAGTACTGATCTGATCACCAATTATCTAACGTTGTAAATAAAAAAGGATGGATTTCGGTATACTCACATACTACGATGAATTTTTGTGCATACCTTGATCTCGGGGGTATGTCCGGAAGTGGGACACACTAGTATATCAGTATAACTTATCTAAACAGATCACGAGGAAATGGAACTTGAAATGTTCATGTATTTTGTTTAAGTGGATAAACAATACTTGTAATCGTCTTGAACTGCTTTTCATGAATATTGCATATAACATAATCAGATAGTATGAAAACAGTTTGATGTTGCTGATATGATCTTCTTACCGGTAATACTCACAAAAATAGAGTGTTTATTATTTCATTACTTATTTGCATTCAGAAAATATAAAAATCCAAAAAATATTTCTTTTCTTGTATATTCTTATTGTACAGATATTGGTTGTTCATGGAGGAGTTGTTACCGATAGGGGGAGACGGTGTTAGAAGCTGAGTTCAAAATCTTTTTACGATCTCGCAGGTTATATGTGCTTAAAAATTTTGAGAATGTGGTTTAAGTTGAGAACTGCTTAATCTGTGATACAGTTTAACTATCTCTTGAATAATAATAATTTGTTTAACTTGGGTTGAAAAATTCTTATGGTTTCTCGAGATGTTTTGTTTTATAGTATACAGTTTGTAGCAGTGTGTTGCTGAGAAATTTGGTGAAGAGGAGTTTGCTTGGATGCATGGTAGAACCTCCTTTCTATATTGCAGGCAAAGTTGAAGAGTTTTAAAGACTGCTATGCAAGGACTAAACTGGAGTTTACTCAAACACTAACGATTTAGAAGATTCGGTTATTAGTTACATCAGCTTAGGGGGAGTCTGTTGCTGACATAAGCTATTAAAGCTGAAGCTATCCAAAGACCAACGTTTTTCAAAGATACTGAAGATCGCAAGAAGATTGAAGACTAAGTTATTTTATGAAGCTATTGTCAAGGGGGAGTTTGTTGGTGCATATTTGTGACAACAGCTTAGATTTGGTCTTTGGATATCTTGTAATTAGTAAAAAGATAAACGGTTAGCGGGTTTAGTTTTGTAATAGTGAATTAGAAGTAATTGGGCTGAACTAGATACAATATAACGCATGGTAGGCGAATTAGGCCTTAAACCCATTAGCAGTCCATGTAGGAAACCCTAGCCCAGTTGCATAACCTATCTCTATAAATAGGGAGGTTGTGTTTAGGGTTAAGGTTGTTGGTTCTGTTGTTCAGTTGCTGCAAGAATTGCTTATAGAGAGTTAGAGAGAGAAGAGTTAAAGAGTCTTGAATTGATTGTATAACAATTGTGTTTGATAATCAATAGAAGACGGTTTAAAGGAATTCGTGTTCGTGTGCTTGTGTTTTCTGTTAAATGTGATCTAGAGGATTCCGCACTCTAGGTTGGATAGGCGATTCTGTCAAGATCCATAAGGACTAGGGGACCTACACGGTAGGAGGAGCAACTTGAGTGATTGGGGCGGCGGTAATGGGTTGGTTGGTTTGGGTGACAGCAAAGTTCTTCCCATTTCGTTTTCTCTAGCCAGTGAATCGAGAAGAGGATCCAGTTAGGGTTGGTTTTTGGGTTTCAGTTGGTGTTTTATCTTTCTTCTTCTCGTCTTTGAAATACCCGTTCCTGATATGATTTTCGGTGAGCTCAGTAGCTAGCTCCATAGCTGCTTCCAAAGTTACAGGCGTAGTGCTCATCACAGAGTCTTGAATATTCGAGGGAAGGCCCCGGATGTAGTGCTCGATCCAACGCTAGAGAGGAGTGAACAAATTTGAAACCATTTGATTCAACTCGAGAAACCTCTTGTTGTAGGTTATATGGTCTCCCTCTTTCTGTTTCAAGAAATAGAACTCATCTTCTAACTTCTTAATTTCACTTCTTGGACAGAAGCGTCTGGTCATGAGTTCTCTCAATTCTTCCCAAGTTAGGGCTATCACGGCTTCAGCGCCTCGTCTGGCTTTCTCAGCATTCCACCACGTGAGTGCTACCCCATACAGACGACCAGTAGCATAATTCGCTTTACGGTCGTTGGGACAATCACAGTTGAGGAAGGTACTCTCCATTTCTTCAAACCACCAAAGTAGAGCAGTGACCCCTTTAGTCCCTTCGTACTTTAGAGGGTAAGGTGCACTTGGTGGTGTTTGTGGGAGGTTGGCAACATTTTGACCCTCTTGATTGATTGGGTTGACAGGTTAGCGGCGAGGGCTTGTTGGACTTGACTTACAATGTCGGAAATTACGATGGCCATTTGTTGGGCTATTTGAGCAGCCGTGCGCTCGCCGGATATTCCTGATCTCCTACCTCCACGAGAGTGCCTAGAAGACATCTACAGGAAATACGTAACGAGTTTATGAGTTTGGCGTATAGGTGTCATGTGTCGCATTTATAAATTAGCATCCATAAAACAAATGAGACAAATAAATTCACTACATCCATAGGATGTCTTGGGCCTTGCCCATGTTTGGGAACCCCATATGTCCCCCATACTTGGCCTAGGTAGTCATGTGGGCCCCCAAGATTACTAGGCTTTGTAGGGTTCACATTGGTGTTGGCCTGTTAAAACTTGCACCGCTCGAATGAAAATCGTAAAACATGATTGCGAAGTATAAATTCGGGAGGTGTTTTGGTGTAGACACAGTGACGACTCAAAGTGGGGTTTGTTCACACGACGTTTGGTGTGCATGCTTTGGCCTGATAGGTTCTTCGTACTCTCATCGTTAGTCCCCAGGTAGGCAAACTGGTCCGTTATATTGGATTTATATGAATGCCAATCATAGACAGGACGTTTCGACTACCAGTACGTGTACCCTTCCAGTTACTACATGCCCGTCGTAGAACTCACTTTGATGAGATTGAAAAATGAGAACATCACAAAATTTTGAGAAAAGAAGCATGAAAATGTTCAAATATGTTAAAATTGAGTCGTGCGTGATGCGTAAGCATGTTATGTTAACAATTTGTATATCACATTGAATATCACACAAAACCCTACAGTAGTGGGAGTGCTTGCATATATTTGTGTGTGAGAAAAAATGTAAACAAGTAAATATCATGAGTTTGCATGTAACCAACTTAACATGTAAGCAAATAATATTCCAATTGACAATAGTATAGGCTCTAAGGGTCTAATAATCTATCCTATATCCCTATAGTCAAGAGCTCTGATACCAATCTGTCATACCCTGACTCGCAACGGATATGGTAGTCGGGGCATGATTGGGTTTTCATCAAAGCTCATGACATTTACTATAATCAAGTTTCATATTTATTATTTCAAATCAAAAGGAAAATTTCCAACCAACACATAACCATACAAACACAAAATGTTCTAAACATGACATTCAAGTAACGCTTTATTTTTCTTCTAAGGCCCAAGTACTATGTGTTCCTTGCTTCAACCTGATCACCTGTATCATGTGTAAAAATAGAGATTTGGGTCAACAGAAGTTGGCGAGTGAATCCCGTTTAAACATAAGAAAGAATTTAGTTGTTTATTAATTTAATAAGATGTGCATAAACCGAATATTAGCAACCGCATATGTATTCTAACCACAAACCACATAATCATCTAGCAATGTACATGTGAGCACGATACGCGATGTGCTGTGAGATCAAGGCTCAATCAAACGGAGCCGATCTTAATTAGGTAACGCGACGCTCTACCCGTATGTAACGGGGAACAAATGGTCCTAATGTGAGAGCTTGACTGAAATGAGAAAATATAACCACAACTAAACATAAACCAAATATCACATAGCACGTTAGTTCAAATAATAGTAATAGCACAAGTGTTTGAATAAATGATATAAAACGACACATGATACACCCCATAACATGAATAAAATGGGAAGTTTGTAGGATTCACTCACTGTGGGTGCGTTTTGATCTGATAACGAGCGCGCAGGATTTAAAGATACCAATCGACGAGGAAAGTTAATCTAAATATTCACGTAATAATTCGGTAAATATATTTCTTTTACTTAAAATTAGTATTTTTATTTAATGAACTTTATTAGACTTTTTAGATAATTTTATAGTATTTGTTACTAATTTTTATGCTTAGAAAGGACTTCTTTATTATATATTTTATGGTTTTTGGAGTAAAATAAACAAAAGTTTAATTTAAAAAAACTATACCCCTTTTAAGGGTCGAACCGGATGAGTTATGCAGCATGTGAGACTCGACCGCGTGACCTCTCGTTTACGTGCACGCAGCTTACAAACTAAGCTACCTGTCTAACCCGAAATATATTGAAATTTAATTACATATATACACAAACTGAGTTAAATCATATTTCTAATTAATTAAAAAGGTTTGTTTTATTAACAGTACGCTGCGTATAACAGGACTCGAACCCGCGCTCCTTGCTTCGTGTTGCACACAGCCCGACCAATTGGGTTGTGTGACTAACCCGGAGAATATGGGTTTTTAATTAAATTTATACACTAACTGAGTTAGTTTATATATTAGTTATAAAAACGTTTGGGATAATATAGGAAATCGGCAGCGTAGGTATGACTTGAACCCGGGTCTGTGTGATTAAATTGCACATAGTCCACCACTGGACTGTGTGTCTAACCCGGTATATTTACCGATTTTAAGCCTTCTTATACACTGATTAACTTCATCATCTTCATTCAAATAAACAGTTTTGATAACCCGGTTGTGAATCCGTTAACACTTATTGGTGTAATATATTTACTTCTACTGAATAATAAGAATAAATAAAAAGAAAGAGATTCAAGTGTGAATATACCGAAACAGAGTGATCTCTGGTGAAGTTCCGGCGACGAGCAAATTTTATGGCGAAGTGTGTTTTGAACACAGAGAACCCTCTGAGAGTTTAGAGAGGTTTTGCGAGCGTGTGAGCGAGTTCTGAATAGCTTCTAAGATCACTATTTATGATCGAAGGTGCTGAATTGAGTTGAATTTCGGTTTTATCGGTTTCGGTAAATCTTTAATTGTCACAATGAATCTATAACAGAATTGAATCATTGCTGACCCAATAATTGTGTTTAACACACAATTTTGAAACGGTTCTCCGGTTTAAATCGTAATTTAAACGGAGATTTGATGGTGGATTGGAGCTTGCAGCCATTACAGGCGGTTGTTTTGAAATTGATTTCAGGAAGTTATTTTGATATAAGATTTATTTGATCCGGGATTGTTTCAGATATGTGTGTGTGGTGTAGTGGTGTGTTGGGCGTTTTATTTGGGTAGAGACCCGAGTTCGATACCCGCGGTCCACACCCCCTTTTTCTATTTTAAGTTTTATTGTTAAATTTTAGTTTATGTTATTATTATTTTTTTAAACTTTATTATTTATTTAAACTTTATTATTATTATTTAATACTAATAACAAAATTTTAAATGTTTAACATAAACGCGTAACGAACATCAAACGTATACTTGCATTACAAAATGGAGCGGGTTTTAGAACCCTTTTTTATGACAAATGTTACAGTGAACCTATTACATGAAAGACATCCACAAAGACTCATACGAAGCAACAACCGACAATTAAACAATGATAAGCATGCATATACACCAAACCAATAATTAAGTCGACTACTTTTGTAAACAATCCATAAATAATTTAACAATCCATAATAAAAATCCAAACTTTACAAATCCATTCAATCAATCTAGGTAGTTTAAAGTATTTAGCCAAGCATAATCAAAGGCAAATACAAAACAAGAGTGTTTTCAAAGAAACAAAACATGATTAATAAGCGGACGTAAGAACAAGTGAACCGAGTGACTAACAAGCGACCCAGGTGTTCCCACGAGCTTCTAACCTTCAATCTCTGCTCTGAAGACTCATACGAAGCAACAACCGACAATTAAACAAAGATAAGCATGCATATACACCAAACCAATAATTAAGTCGACTACTTTCGTAAACAATCCATAAATAATTAACAATCCATAATAAAAATCAAAACTTTACAAATCCATTCAACCAATCTAGGTAGTTTAAAGTATTTAGCCAAGCATAATCAAAGGAAATACAAAACAAGAGTGATTTCAAAGAAACAAAACATGATTAATAAGCAGAAGTAAGAACTAGTGAACCAAGTGACTAACAAGCGACCCGGGTGTTCCCACGCGCTTCTAACCTTCAATCTCTGCTCCGAAGACTCCAAAAAAGCTCTAAAATCGTCCAAGAACTTGCCCAAGATTATGAAAGTTCGTGATTAGGGTTAGAGTTGTTACCAAAATGTATTTATATGTTTTCAGCAAGTTCCCGCTCCAATAACAACTCTGCCCGCGAAAACCACCACTTGCGTCACGTGAAGGGGATCTTCTATAGGCGTCTCGTAGCGTGACGCTTCATTGTGACTTTATTTTTTTTAATGCTTCGCGTATGCGACCATGATACACAAGAGTGGTGGCGTGACACCACGAGGTGTTTTTCGAGAATTCTTCGTTTTTCAGTTCCCTTTCAACTGCGCCACGACCGGATCTTGTTGCTTATTCATTTTCAGCATATTTCATGCGTTTTCCAATTTTTTAGCAACCGAGTACTACAATATACAAAACTATCAAAAGAAACGAATTCTAAACTAAAAACCGACATAAACAAAAGGAAATATATAAAAAACTTTACATAATAAATGTATGTATTTTGCAATACATAAAGTATGTTCATGAATCTTTCTAGCAAAAAATTCAGCATTCGTTTTGTTCTCAAATAAAACTTTCTCACTCACATAGTTGGGTCCAACAACAAATTTAGCAGTCTTTTGGTACTTCAACCTAAGTTAATAAGACTTGTTTCTAGGATTGTTGAAGTTACCCCTAAACCCCTTTCCTTGCACATTATCATTTCTTTGATTACTAAATCTATGATTACCCCTACCTTGGTAAGCCACGTGACCCTGTGGTTCTGGTAATTTAAGATTGGTCTTCATACTCTATGATTGAACCTCATTTGGTTTCTATGTGCTATCTCATTTTGGAAGTTACTGGTTTCTATAAACTTCTTAGACTTTTTTTTTCCTGGTATAGATTCAATTTTATGAACAACTTTCTTCTCAGTCTTGGCTTTATCATCAACCTCTTGTACCAACTTCAACTTTCTTGCAATGAGAGCCACATTCACATTCTTAATCGGAAATTAAGATTTGAATTATCTTTATCTGACCCTGTCATTTGATACATTGTTATCATGTTTTTCGGGTCACACAGAATATGATTTTCTAATGGAATGTTTGAATATTTCTCACCCCTACCCTCATTCTAACTATCTGAAATATGTTCAATATCAAGAATTTATTTCTCAAACACTTATTCAACAACAGACAATCACACATTTTTATCACAACAAACTATCTGAACTATTTCCGAAATTTTCATACAAAACATTTATGGTTTCGAGTAAAAATTCAATTGGTCAACTACCAATGGTGTTGTAATAACATCAATAGCTTCTCCAATGTCCTCCTCCGTGGTTTTGTAAAATTGTTATTAATCGGAGGAGGAAACTTGTTATAGTTGATTTCACCATGACTGCGTTCATACTCATCTTCCCCGATTTCTTCATTTTTCTATAGGTTTGAGGATGATGTGATCGAGTATATGTGATCCACATGTGTAACTTTTCAATTTCCTTTCAATGTTTTCAGAGTCAGTTTTGATTATTACCATTTGCTCTTTTAAACTTGAAACTTCATCAATGTAAGAGTTAATGGCAGTTTGTTTACTTTTAACTATGACTTCAAATTCATGATTTGTTTTTTTCAATGTTTTAATCTGATTGATAAAATCCTCTTAAGCTAGTTATAAAGTATTATAAGCCTTTTAAATACGTTTCAAATCACACAATGTATTATGAGAATGCTCCTTTAGCCTCTCAATGTTACCTTCCTTTCCTATGCATCTCGCACAAGTAGGAATGTCATTGTAACCCCTTTTCATACTCACACTTAATTTTACCTCATATTTAGATTCAGTATGTGTTTTTACCTCTTTATGTTGTGCCATCAATACTTTTTTGCTAAACAATATCTTCAATTGAATAAGAGGAATATGCTTACAAAACGGATGAAACATCTGAATCCTCTCCAACAGCTTTGACTACAGTTAATGGTGATCTTTTGGTGAAATAACCTACAAAATTTTCGACATTAAGTGTTAGTTCAGTTTCAGCAACAAATGCAGTTCTCTCTAACTTAGGTACCACGTTGTTCCAGTTGAACCTTAATCACTCAGAACTACCATCAATGCTTTAGCATTCAATGTTTATGTCGTTTGGTTTAATAATGATGAACTTTCAATAGGAATAACACGGCTTGGAAACAATTGATTCTGGTTTGACTCCTTAGTTATGGGTGATATTGGTAAGCCTTTTGATAATAATCGCTTCTTTCACCAAACGGATTCTGATTTCCTTCCATTTTTGGTCTGTTCCTGTTTGAAATAGCCACGTTCTCCACAATTGTAACATGTCACCTTTGACTTATCAAAACCAAGTTTCACGTTCTTCCCCTACCAAGTCTTTTTTGCCAGTTATATCCATAAATCTTTGTGCACACGTTATCACACTAGCTAGGCACCAACGAATATCAGTCAATTCCATCTTTTAAAGATCAGTCTGGTTGTAATCTTCTTTCAACAAATTATAATTCCCGATCTTTCGAGCTATGAGACATTCATATGATGACAACACATAAGCAAGTAACGCCATGTGCTCCTTAGCATTTGGTATTGACGAGTTTTGTAGAGTTGACAGATTACCTGAAACACTGCACTGTAGATCTTGCCCGAGCTAATTTGACTCTCCGGTTGGCTCTGTTGTTTCTGTTGCGGTTGACTCTACTGACTTTGCCTGAGATGAGGAAAATCTGGTAGATTTGAATATACCCCTGAATTCCCAACACATGACTTCCACTTATATTAGAAACCCCTTGACTAATAGGCACAACAGAATATGTAAAATTGTCCTGATCCATCTAGCACAACTATATAGGAATACTTGTTCAAACTTCTCACATTAGCATTGAAAGCCGTTTAAATTTTTGGTCCTTGAACAGATCCTCCATTCTTGTAGTACTGGTATCCTAATGTATTATTTGGGATTGCATATTTGCCTTTTTTTGGATATCTAATTCTTGAGCCTCAAGTTTACCTATAAATTGAGTCACCCTCAGACCTCTCCAAAACTCATACCCTTTAACCATAATCAGGAAACTTCCCCACTTATTTTCTAGAAATGCATCTGAAAGCTTAGTATTCTTCTCTAGATTAGTCATCACTATCCCATGTTTATCCATCTTTGCCAGCAAATGACAATATCTTTCGATCAATTGATGCAAAGTCTCATTTTTCATGTAGGTAAAATCTCAAATTCTTTCTTTATCAAGGCCTGTTGTCTTTCAATCATGTCGATATTTCCATAATAATTTTCGTACAAAGCTTCCCTTAACATCTTTGACGTCTTATTACTTTCTATAGATGTAACATGTCATCTGTAAGAGCTTGTTGTAACTGACTAAACATTTTTTCTCTCTTTCATATTTTCCTTTTTCTTCTGGTATTAAAGTTGAAATATTCCTTGGTATCCGGTTGTTTCTTGACAAGGTAATAATATTCCTGTTGAATTGCGATCCATAAATTGATATATAACCTTGAATATATCTCTCAAATCTCTCTTTCCATCTCGGAAAATCTTTGATCTCTAGCAGCTTTGGGGCTTTATTGTTCGTTCCCATCATATTGTCAAGATTGATTATTTGAACTATATTGTGTTGCCCTACCGTTCTGATCATGAATGTTCTCCAATCGTCTAGACGTTCCATTTTGATGAACTTTCAAACACTTAGACAAAATAAATTCCAAAACACTTAGACACTTCAAGAAAACTACTCCTGTGCATGTACCACTCTCAAATTAAGTTAACGCATACAAGTAGTTGGTCAAACGTATCACTCCTGTGCACAACGCTAAGCGTACAAGTCCGACACAACTTATTACTCATGCGCTTTGGTTCCTACACGCGTACCACACTTACGCCAGAAACCTTTGAAGCGTATGAAGCTTAATTTTGACATTTTTATGTGTTTTTGGATGTTATTGAGTTTAATCGTATGAGAAAAAGAACAAGGATGCAAAAGAATCTTCTGGGAAGAAGTTTCACAATTTCAACCGTGGGAATGCTCTAAAACTCAAATAAACAAAGTTTTATGCCAAAATCTTCGCTTCTAAGACATAGCACAAGTAGATATCACTTCCTTAGCTCTGATACCACTTGAAAGCTCCAGGAATCGTTAGGTAAGACGCGGTTAGACGTTAAGAACAATGTAAATAAATCTTCTTACACACATGCAAGTGTGGAATCCATGCAAATGTGTGGTGTAGGCTTAGAAATACTAAATAAACATTCTTTATAAATTTTGACCACACTTCGTTACAACTTGATCTCCTTTCTAAAAGAACAAAATGCCAAGTCTACCCATCTGTGCGCACCACTACTCTATTTATAGACCTAGGCACATGACTACCACACGCACTAGTTATGGGCTGCGCTACGTGGACTAGTTGTTTCATTTCAATTCAAATCGCAATGTCACATTTACTTTGAGATACAATATCCAACCCAATTTTTACATGCAAGTATAAAGTGATCACAAACTAACGTGCTACCGTATAAACAAAATGACAATTACAAAAGACGCATGCATTAAACATAAATGCACTAACAAGTTCGTTACAAAAATCATTGAAGAAATATTTACAGAGAGATGGGGTAATTAAATGAGTCCTATCAATAAATTTGAGTAAAAATAATTTTTTTTAAAGTAATGGCAATTTTAGTCATTCAACACATATTAAAAGAAAAATGGGAAAACCACATTCATGTGTGGGGTCTAACTTGTTACGTATTTGCATACAATTTCTTATACTTAGAACACAACTCATAATTTGGCCTACAAAGACCTTCTGAGTAATTTAGATTTAAAAAAATATTTTAAAAAAAATTAACGTATCAATATAATACAAATGACAGAACACTCAATTTTATGTTATGTTTTTTAATCTGCAAAACATATAATAGTTGTATGAGTTTATGAAATCATGTTTTAAGTAGTAAATTGACGCATCTACATTGCTTTCTATGTCTTTTAAGTTATTAATTATATTGTACAAATTGTTTTATTAAAGTTTCATAAAGTGCTAGCAATTTTTTTTTCAGATTACAAAACAGCCGGTCAGAATTATCTTTTCATGTGATAATTTGGATTTTAAGTTATCATTATTAGTTTTTATTCTTCGAAAATAATGTGTTAAAAGAACTATTAACGTAAGCATATTACAAATTGTAATGTTGGTGTTGGATTTTTATATTTTTAATAGTATTTTGATTTTTCTCAAATAAGTTTTGTTTGTAAACTTTTCTAAAATTTCTAAACTTACAGTTTTATTTAATTTTTTCATGTTGATCAGTTCTATTTAAACATAATGGAAAATATGGAGTTCGAGATCTTTGTCAGTGTAATCTGGTTCCTCCTTATGGTGTAAAATTATGATGGTAATAACCGAACTAGGGATGAATTCTGTTTAGGTTATGGACAGAGAGGTAGGGCGATATTGATGATGATGTTATGAGTAAAAGTGTCTTAACCCTAAACCTCTCTAATTATCTCCTTATATATATACACCCAGAAGGAAACCCTAATTAGTTAATAAGGGTAATATGGTCCATCAACAATTACCAACTAATATATAATAAAATTAATATTATTTTGATCTAATATAATATAAATAATTATAATGGCTACATGATTAAATATTATAAATATAATATATTTAATATTACATTTCAGTATCATATAAATTTTATTAAAAACGTAGTTTTAATCAAAGTTAAGTATTTTTGGTATTGTAAACAACTACCACACATACTTGGATCGGTGATTACGTGAAATATGTACTTTTGGTAAAAAATTAATCCTTTTTTTCAATTTTACGTCTATGTTGATAAAATACAATACATTTTGTATTGTAAATGGATTTTCTAGTGCTTCGATCAGCAGTATCGGCGGGATATAGATATGCACTTCGTATACCCAACTACGATGAAGAGCATATAAACAAATTTCCTTGGGTATTATTTGGTAAAAGGTGGTTTTACATCTTTTGATTGCTTTCTCTAATTATGTTTAACCATAGAGTTATCCACTTATACTTGAGATTCAAAACCAATTTGGAAAAATGAATTATTTTAATACAAAAGAATACTGCTAAAAGTCACCTATTATATCTTTCTTAAATTTTAGTTCTTGTAAATCTATATTTAGGTATATCTACTGAACCCTATAGGATTTAGTTTATAATCGTTTAATTTTTTATCTATTTTTTAATTATTTTTAATTTAAAGATTTGATCAAATTTTAGTGGAAAACAGAGGCAGACCCATAACTTAAAGGATGGTGTCGTCCCCTTTGACTTTTTTTTTTAATATTACACTTACGTAAAATTCTCAAAAAACCCTCCACTTCCCACCTCCTCAAATAAAATTTTGACTCAGCAACCTATGAAATTGCTAATAGAAGAACAGTTGAAAGCAAATTATAATTAAAATAGAAAAAACCATAAAAAGGAAGTTCTATTGCAAAAGCTTCCACATACAAGGACTGGTGTAGTTTTTGCCTTTTGGAGAAGATAATCTTTGATGTTTATTTTAATTATTTATAGCAGGGCTGTTTTTGTAATTACATATATCCAGTGAAAAAGTTTGTTCCAAGTCAGTTGGTGACACATGCACCTATTTCTTTTAAAAGTTTTGACTAGTTTTTTGGAAGGCAATTTTTAACATACAATAATTAGATAATTTAATTTAGTTACGTTGAATGACGGTTTGCAAGCTTATTTAATCATGTCTTTAAGTCTCATCACGTAAACTTATTATCATAATTCTTTTGTAGCATACAAAAAATTTAATTTTAATACCATAAATTACAAAAACAAAAGATAATAAATAAAACAAACTATTTAAAATATAGTGTTAGTGTTTTGTTTTGTTTTGTTTTGATGTTATAATAAATTTATATAAAATAATTTTATACTGAATATTTAAAGGATAAGATCATGATTTAATCAAGGTTGGAGAACTCGCTAGTCGGCCGGTTAGGTGGGGACTAGCGCCTACTCAAAATTAATCGGATCAGTTTTTTAATGTAATTTTCAGTTTTATGTATATATATACATATTTTTATAGGTAAATATTTTAATGAGACAGATTTTAACTCTTACTCAACTCAAATTTTAAGTATGCAAGAGTAATTGTTGGAATTCACATTGTTTGGTTGGAAATTGGCTAACTTACAGGTTTTGGCCGTAATATACAGTTTTTTTTACCAAAATCGTGGATTTTTGACTGACTGACTAGGTCCGACTAGACCCGACTAAAGCCAACTACTGATTAATTGACTGATTACGGAAATTCCTTAACTACTAGCCGATTAGCAATTAATCACCGTCTAATCACAATTTTTACACCACTGGATTTAATGAACAAGTTTGATACTGTTTTTGTTCTCTTTAAAACGTGGAATGAAGACACCAAAGTCAAAAGAGAAAACAAATGACAAAGGATTTATCTACAGAGAAGAAAAGTATCATATGAAGTTTCTAATAATTTGAAATACATAATAATAAAATAATCTTTTATTTTACCCAACTTATCACTTTTTAATAATTTAGGTTGATGCTTGATAGAAATACATAGATTACATTATAATGGTTTAGTTTTAAAAAATATAAAAAAGTAGAATCAATTATATAGATATTGTATTTGTTATGGATTTACAACATGATTGATGTATATTTAATGTGTATTTAAAATTGAATTTGGGGTTATCTTTTTGTTATATGACCCAACCCGATTTGATCCACCCGAATCTGACCAATTTTCTTTTTTACCAAATTTTAAAAACTTTCGCCCCCTATGAGTAGTAGCAGATCCAAAATTTTTTTCAAGGGTTGCGGAGGAGATGTTCAACCATATTTTCAAGGGCGTCATCGTGTTTTTTGCCTAATATATACACTAATTTTCAAGGGTGCGGCTGCCCACACACGACTGTGGATGTGTCCGCCTAGAGATGTACAAATCGTTTTTTTTAAATCGGTTCCGGTTATTAACGAACCGGTTTTCTCTTAAAAAACAATAACCGGTTTTTATAACCGGTGCCGTTATAACCGGTTTTTTTTAACTCAAAACAATAACTTGTCCAACGGTTACTGCTGGTTTTTAACCGGTTTATGCCAAAAAAACTGGGTTTTTCTGGTCTAAACCCATTATTTATAACCGGCTTCGGTTTTAAAACCGGTTTCGAAGATAAAGATCACTAATCGGTCTATAACCGTCGGTTCGGTTCTAAAACCGGTTAAAAAAACCGGTTTTGGTTTTTTTCGGTTTCAGTTCTAAAACCGTTTTTTTTTACATCTCTACGCCCGTGCTACCGATAAATGAAATTTCTGAGTCTGCCAGCCGTTGAAGATTCTGCTGCGCACAGTATAATGATGCATCTTGTCATGGACCCACATAAAATTTAAATGAAGAAATGGTTGTTTGTGGAAGATTTGTGGCTTATTTAAACAACGGACCAAGAGCATAAACTCATACCCAATATGCCTTTTCTTGTATGCTTGGTAGTTTTATTTTTAGTTTTTATTCTCCTTTTCATTTTGTTAACTACATATACATCTAAAAAACTTAGACCTACAGTTATCCCTACAAATTGGCCAATTCTTGGAATGATACCTGGGCTTCTTGTAAACGTTCACCGAATCCATGAATACACCACCTCATTTCTGATACAAAGTCGTGGTACATTCATGTTGAAAGGCCCTTGGTTAGCCAACATGGACATGCTACTTATCACCGATCCTTTAGACATCCACCACATTCTAAGCAAAAACTTCAACAATTATCACAAAGGTGAGAAATTTAAACAGATTTTTGATGTCCTAGGAGATGGAATACTCAATTCCGATGGTAAGGTATGGGAAATCAGTCATAAGGTCATTTTTTCTGTTCTAAAGCATGCAGAATTTCAGAGAATGTTGGAAACAATTATCTGGAACAAAGTGGAAAATGGGCTTCTACCTGTACTTGAATCTATTTCTGAACGTTGCACTGAAATGGATTTGCAGGATATATTTCAAAGGTTTTTTCTTGACACCGTATGTAAATTACTCTTTGATAAAGAGCCAGAAAGCTTGTCTCTTGATTTTCCTCATTTCCCTTATTCGAAAGCCTTCATATATAGTGAAGAAACTATATTGCTTAGGCATATTACGCCCCCTTTCCTTTGGAAGCTGCAACAAATTCTTAGAGTGGGCAAAGAGTACAAGATGAGTGAAGCATGGAAGCATCTTGATCAATTTTTAGACAAATGCTTAGCTCAAAAACAAACAGAGTACAACAACGTGAACAATAATGCAGAGAAGTTCTCGTTTATCACAGCTATCATGAGAGAGTTTACATATCAGAGTGACACTTCTTTGGATGTAACAAAATTTATAAGAGACACCATTAAAAATTTGATGGCAGCAGGAAAAGATACCCTCAGCAGTGCTCTATCTTGGTTCTTTTATCTTCTTGCTAAAAACCCAGCCGTAGAAGATAAGATTCTAGAGGAGATTCATACACATTTGGGGGTCAATGCGCGCAAAAGATGGAACACTGAAGAGTTGGATAAAATGGTTTACCTTCATGGAGCTTTATGTGAATCTTTAAGGTTATATCCGCCTGTCCCTTTCAACTACAAATCTCCATTACAACCAGATGTCCTTCCAAGCGGCCACCAAGTTGATCAAAACATCAACATTATTCTCTCTTTTTATTCTATGGGGAGGAGTAGATCAATATGGGGGAATGATTGCATGGAGTTCAAACCTGAAAGGTGGATTTCTAATGGTGGAGGAATCAAACATGAGCCCTCATACCGGTTCCCGGTATTTAATGCTGGACCAAGAACTTGTTTAGGTAAGAATATGGCTTTGTCTCAGCTGAAGATAGTGTCAACCGCAATCATTTACCACTACCACATTCAGCTGGTGGAAGGCCATCCTGTGCTTCCAGCAGATTCTATGATACTTCATATGAAGCATGGTCTAATGTTCAGATCAAAAAGAAGAAGCGAACTCAACTAAAATTTGTGTTAAGCATTTACTAAGAATAATTTTATTGTGTGCTATTTTGGTCTTATGAAGTTAATTTTCTATTACCTCAATGTTTACTAGGTTTCTAATATATATATTGTGTACTATTTTGCAATTGTGAACTTAATTTTAAGACGTCAATGTATACTAGGTTTGAAAGTCAGAAAAATAAGGTAATCTTGTAACTCTAAAAGAATATTATAACATCTATGTATACAATCTTTGGAAGTCACAGATGGTGATTGAATTATATGTTTCGCATACATACATTGATGCATATCGTAACACCTTGTTTAGAAAAATAAGGTAATCTTGTAACTGCAAAAAGAATATGATCATATTTATCTATATTGACTTGGGAGAAGCGGATTAGGCAGGACTTGTCACATTTGCATCTCTCTATAGAAATGGTCGAGGATATGAGTTTGTGAAGTCGTATAATTATGGTTAAAGACTTTTAGGATTAGGGTATGATTTGCTTTTTATTCTTACCTTACAAGCATAGTTTTCTTAGTTTATTTTATGTGGTCTTTACATGTTATGGTTTGTTGGTGTGTGTCTCTATTTGATGTGATACTTGTTCATGTTCAATGTTTTAGCAAATGCAGAGTTTTTTGACTAGCTATGTCATCTTACTTTGACTTCTATGTGTGATTATGACTTCAAAGTATGACTTTTGAAGCTTAGAGTCTTACTTGGAAACAACTTTTTTTAGGCTAGCTTACATCTTACCTTTTCTCGTATCCTATCAATAGCTTTGTTATGGTGAGATTTTATTGGTTATGTTGTTGCTTACATAAACAAAAGAGTTTTCTAAATATTTCCCCCTCCTAAAAGGGCTTATTATATATTTACCAAAATAAAAAATTTAATTACATATTTCCCTTTTTTAACTCATATAAATCACAAATTTCCCCTTTTTATTAAATTACTCTAGTTAAGTACTATTTTACCTTTAAAAAACTTATTAAATGACAAATTACATACTTTCCTTTACCAACTCATATAAATTACATATTTTCCTTTTTCATTAAATTCCTATACTTAATTACTATTTTACCTTTAATAAATTTATTAAATATATATTTCACCAACAATAATATCTTGCGTTTAAATAGGAATACCATATTAATTTAACCAGCATATTAAAAAACTTTACAAATTATATTTTCACACTAGCAAGTAGTGTGATAACCTTATTTTTTTCAAAACCCTATAATATATGTTATTAAATGTCATTTAATTGAAAGAGTTTATAACATTTTGTTATTTAATTATTATTTATATAAAAATAAACTTATTATAGAAATGATATTTAGAAGAAATATCAAAAAAAGAATCTTTGTTTGAAATATAAAGAAAAATAAAGTTGAGGAAGATTTGTATATTCTAAAACTAACGGGGCCAAATGTGTAAAATTTTTAAAGACCCCTTCTCTACTTTCTCTATGCTTATATTTTCCGACAGTAACTCACCGCCCGATTTAAGTGACCTCTAAAATGCCTATAATCCATGAATCAATCACGATAACTTGCCAAGTTAAACTCCTAATCACAAACCGTGACTTACAAGACAAAATTACGTGTTAGCTGCAAAATCTTAACAGGTCACATTCTAATAAATGGCCTGAAATCATGGGAGTTTCCACTCTTGTAATACGGGAGTTGTACCTTATAAATACTAATAACATCGGCTTTCGAACGCACCCCGTTCGAACCACTTTCTCTTTTGAATCGGTCCCATCTATTAGTTTAATTCACCATCGCCGAAACAAGTCCTTCAACAAGCTCCTACCGATTGACTGCGTGTCATCTCTCTCTATGCAAATAAGGTACCTATCGAATCAATTTTAATTTAATGTTATGTTATTGAATTACCACTCGGGCAATATATTACTACAAATTATGTTAATTAAGTCTCGCGATGGGTACATGATTCTACATGTGTGTATATATCTATTACTATATAAAGCTTCTCTTTTGGGATAGAGATGTGATTTCACAATTTTTTTAAGATGTATGTTATAACTTTCGAAGTATAAAGTACAAACAATGTATGCAAGAGTACGTTTTTTTAACGGCGACTTTCATTTAAAAAAAACTATTGCAAGATCCTAGAAAAACATACCAACATTCAACATTACAAATCGAACTTTCACCAGTATTTCCTAGAAATGTTCTTAAACAAAGACCTAGTTTAAATTTAAAGATGCGCTAAAGCTGTAATATCTTCCAATACTTAAACGACACTAGCCTTCTTATCCGAGAAAATAACTTGGTTTCGCTACTTAAAAATACACCAACATGCAGTATGAATGATCCCATAAACAGTGGCGAATCTAGCCGGAGTGCCAAGCGGTAACGTTTTAAAAGAAAGGGGTAACGCAATCGAAAAAACGTCAAATTTTTCAAAATTTACACTACCGCCGGAGCGCCAAGGGGTAGCGGAGGCTACCCCTTATTACTATGTACATCCGCCACTGCCCATAAACCACCTTGTCTTTACGCGCGCCCAGGTTGAAGCTATTATGAAGCGAACACAAATCCTTCACATCAAATACATAAATAGGTGGAACACGAATCCAATTACTTGCCCCTTGCAAATCCGAGAAGCAAAACAACACTAGGTAAGCCGTCATTTCCTCATTTTCTTCACACAAGCTACATGTAGTTGAGTCCACTTGATTTTTTATGCACCGCAGACATCCCGCGTAGGAATTCTTTTCTTCTCGGCTCTCCACATGAAGATATTAGCAATCTTGGGCACCCACGGGACTGATGTGGATATAGAGTTTAACAAGGTCTTTTCCATTGATGCCACCAAAAAACTCCCTTTCGGATCCGGGGTCCATAACCAACTACCCGGATTATTTGTTAATGTCACCCTAGTAATCAAATGCAAACAATTATCTAACTCTGTTGTCTCTTTAGTGCAGGTGCACTTTTTCCAACGCCACTTCTATATCACATTCTCTTTGTTTTTCTCAACACAATCTTGGACAATATCCCTTTATGTTGTTCAATAGATATTAGATATCCACGGGTCCACCCGAAAACAGATTTTATCTTCCAACCCCACTTCCTCTAATAAGCTCCAAAATCTTTAAATTATAATTGTCTTAAACAACCTCTAATCGAACAATATTATTCCATGTACTTGCCCTATTTTCCGTATATGGGATAATATTAGAAGCACAATGTTGAATCTCCACCACCATTTTGTAAGGAGCACAATGTTTGTGTCCCTCAAAGCAGTTAAACAAAGACCTGCATCAATAGGTGAAGTTATATTAGACCAACTAACCTAATTAATTTTTTGGTTATCTTCATTTCCACCCAGAAAAACCATCCAATAGTTTTGCATGGGGCCTTGAATAAAGAGAAAAAATATGCAGGTAATGTTTCCATTACCGACTTTATAAGTGTTAATCACCCTTATTTAGAATGTTGATGCTTTCCAAAGTGTGAGTCTCTTATCAAAAGTATCGAGAATTGACTTCTAATAATTGATCTAATTCATTAGCACCAATAATAAGACCTAGATATTGACAAGGAAGCGACCTCATCAAGATTCAACCCACTCCAATAAGATTAGATTTAGCATAATTAATGTGAAGTCTCGAGACCAGATGAAAGCATCTGAGAATTCTTGCTATATTAAAAATGATATATAATTATACCACTCACCAACTAATAAAACATCATCTGCACAAAGTAGATGCGACACCATTGACCCGAAGTTCAGGGTTTGGAGCCCTTTAAAAATACCCAGATCCACCGCCTTAGAAATCATACAAGATAACGCCTCCATGCCAATTATAAATATAAAAGGTGGTATAGGATCACCTTGTCTATCCCCTTTATGAAATTAAAACTCGAACGATAGAGAGCCATTAACCAATACAGAAGATCTCACCAAACTCAATACCCCCATAACCCACTTACGTCAATTTTCGAGAAAGTTCATTTGACCAATATCCGAGTCTATGAAACTCAAATTAATATGATCAAACGCTTTCCCTGAAATTAATTCATTTATGATCAGTGGCTCGTCAACAATATTTTTCGTTTAAAAAACGCGGTTTGTGTATCCGAGATGACATACCTTGGTGATTCTATTAGCAAGGACTTTAGAAATTACCTTACTAATAGATACAATAAGATTGATCGGTCTAAAGTCTTTAAAACTAGTTGGATCCAAGACTTTAGGAAAAAGGGAAATAAAAGAAGCACTACACCCTTTCAAAATTGTACATGCTGTGTCGTTTGATACTCCCAATATCGTTTGATAAAACGAACATTAAAAGCCATCCAGACCCAGCACCCGATCCCCGCTACATTCCGAAACAACATCTTTGATTTCCACTCATGAAAATGGAAAAATAAGCATGTCAACTTCTACCTCGATTAACTTCTTTAAATCTAGACAGCTCATAGTCGATCTAATATTGTTTTTTAAACCGAGTTGAAAAAAATTAATAGCTTCCCTTTTAATGATCTTTGGATTATGACACCACTACCTGTTTATTTGTATACCATGCATTCTCCTTTTGATTTCCTTACTTTTAATAACCCCATGAA
This sequence comes from Scalesia atractyloides, assembly GCA_947069175.1. Classification (NCBI taxonomy): domain Eukaryota; kingdom Viridiplantae; phylum Streptophyta; class Magnoliopsida; order Asterales; family Asteraceae; genus Scalesia; species Scalesia atractyloides. The sequence goes on along the minus strand of CAMTDV010000012.1, from coordinate 12,621,560 downwards.
AAAAGGATGAATTATATTTTTGCATGACCTAGTTGCCTCACATCTTTAATTTTAATACCATCCAAATCCACCAAACTAGCTTTACATTCAAAGTAGACCCATTGCTCCTCTTCTGTTAAATCCCTTACCTCTCACACATCTTCAAGCTGGTTTAGTTCCTTAGAGAAACTTACCAAAGCTCAATGAAAATATTACAAACAAGGAATCGATCTTTTTTGCACTTCACTTTAGAGCCTTACCTTTACAAAATGCAAAATTCTTTCCTTTAATGGCAAATCCCAAGCCCCTGCAAGAAGGCTTCATTGTCATGGAAGCCCTTTTCTTACTCCTCAATATACTCTATGAGAACGTTTGTTTTTCTGACCGACTCTCATGGCTTTAGGAGGGGGCGGGCCCCTACCTATCTGTGCTTTCTCTCTTCTGTCGTGTCTGTTACTGGCTGTCATGGATGGGTCGCGCCTTTGGTTGGAGGGCTTTAGGTATGAGCGTGAAATCTAGGTAGGGCGACGAACATGGCGAAAGAGGACTGTCTACAAAATTGAAACCATTATAGTCTGTCCTTTCCTCCAGAATCCGGACAACATTAAAGTCCCCCAAAAATTACCCAACATCCTTGGTAAGAGGACTTAATAGCCTGTATATCATCCAATTAAAAACCTGTTTTGCCACAACCCCTTGTGGCGCATACACGATGAAAATATGGAACAAAATATCATGACCTTTAACCTTCCCAACAATCAACAAAAAAAGTCTGTTCTTTATTACATTAGTCTTTGTGATAAGGTTTGGATCCCAAAAACTTACAATTCCACCGGATCTACCTTGAGCTTCTACAAAATCAAATTGAAAATTCGGATTACCCCATTATGCTTGCAGATTTAAACACACAATGTCCCTGAACTGCGTTTCTTGCAATCCCAAAAAAGTATTTTTACTATTCCTTTTAATTTCATGAACCCAATCTGGCTTCGTTGGATCCCCCAAAACCACTAATATTTAAACTAAGAAAGTTCATTGTTAACCGAATTACACACCTCTCTCTAAACAACATTACGAATATGTGAATCGAACCTTGATAATTGAACTCCAAGTTTTTCACCAACAGTCACTATATACCCAACATCTTTCTCCACCAGATCACCTGATGAAGTGTCCTCTATCTCAATGGAACTTGCCGTCGTTTCCATTGTCTCTGCTTCTTCATTTAATCCATTACCCCTGTCTTGGAAATGTTCTCCCTCTTGCAGACCATTAAATGTTTTTCAAACAAATTAAAAATCCATGGAGGACTCCTGAGCATCGGATATGGGCTGCGCACCAAATCCATCTTATCTATAGAATTTGGTGAATCATACCTTGGCCTTTTACAAGGAGTAGCCCCCATTGTAGTTGATGGCCCAGTAGAGGATTTTAATATTGGTCTGCAATATTCATGCCCTCCTCTAATTGGTCAACCCAAATATTCATAATATTTTCAAATTTCCCAGAATGATAAGATATGGTATGACCATCATTATTAATAGTTTCCATCTTCTCCTCCTCCATTAGTGGCACTTCCATATTTATATTTATCTGGTGACATTTTCCGGCACTAAAATGATGGTTTTGGTGCAATTTTTAGGCTTTACTATCATGCTAGGTTTTCTGAATTGTCCCGTACCCCAACCTTTCTAAATAGTTCTATACCCGTCCACCGTAATCTAAAGTCATCATGACATTAAAAAAAATTAGTTGAATTGTAAATAAAAACAACTATTTGTTTAATAAAGAGCAAAATCATGTAGAATGTTTCATTAAAGAATTCATATTAACATGTAATTTATGCCAAAGAACACTCACAAAGCAAGGTTGGAGGCAAGTTTTCGATTTTACACTTTTATACTCGCTAGAGATAAAACATCACAAGGTCATTCATACCATCATGATAATCGAGCCACATTGTCAGTTGAAAAACCTTAATTTCATGGTTCATTACTCCATCATAATTCCCCTAGTATGTTTTGTATTTCTCAATATTAATACCTAACCATGGCTCATAACTCCATCTGTATAACTGTTGGCACTTGATATCTTCTTGTTTAGTAACTAAAATCCTGAATAATATCTTTACCCATGAATCTGCCATTTTTGGTCCAAAGCCATGGTTTGATTGAAAATGCCATCCAACCTAAGATAAAAATAATATTAATTTGTCTAAATTGTTATTGCAAGTTACAACTAATCAAACCCAGAAAAAGATCGGTACCGGTACCAAATTTCCCAAACCGAAATATTTTCGGTACCAATTTGAGTACCGACTTTAGGCGTTTTCGGTACCGATACGGTAGGGTACTTGGTTAAATAACCACATCGTAAACCTGAAATGTATTTAAAAGGTTTGCATGTAAAATCTCTCATTTAAAAATATATGCGTCTCTAGCAAAATATCTTTAACTAATAACGTGGTCAAAAAGGACAAAGAATATTTGTGGTCAAGCAGCCCGACCCGTTCGTTACCTCTATTAAAAATTGACCATCGTTTTAGGAAAGAAGGGTTTACTTAACCACTTGTTGGTTCATATGGTGTAGAAGATTCACAATTGTGCTTTGCCCACTACCACCTAGACCAACCCGTCTCCCTTGATGTATAGCTAAATGATACATTCACAAACTCAATATGAACCTCCACATTGGCAACTTTGACCCTGCCAAAATTCAACATGCACATTAGTTCAAATACTAAGATGTGTTTTACAAATAAAAAAAGTGCTAGCACTGGAAGTGAACTGGTCGCTAGACGCATTACCCATCATTTAAAATATCTTTGCACTTGCACCAACGATTGCATTAATAATGATAAATTGTCACCCACAACCCATGTTGAGTAAATCAGCCGCCTTCACTGTACAATATAAACTTTGTAAGTTGCTCAACAGTGTTGAAATTACAATCCCAAATTCCATAAGGAGCACTTGTTCTAGAGCTAACATGAGCTAGTTTTTCCAGCCAATTGTTGCACCTAAACGTGAATACAAATAAGTAAAATAGTCAAATGCTTATACTGATAAAAATACAACCAAATGTATATCTTTCAAGTTCTTTGTGCCATGTTTTAAGACGGGTCAAGTTAAAAAGAAAGAGTAGTTAAAAAGGGGAATGTGTCATTGAGAATCATCCAAAGTCCCTACAAAATCATATCATTCGTTAAATACGACTATTGTAATAATATTGTTTTTGTAATCATAATTCATGTGTTAATTATAAATAAAAACGGATAAAAGTGTTATGCATCATCCCGACCTGGGCACTTTCAAACTGTACCAAATTGACCCGTTACCGACCCATCTTTCCACTTCAAATAGATGTGATTAAACGTGTATTCTCTCAGTGATTAACTCTTAATATTGCACTTGAAATCGATTAGCACCTGAAGGTTCAGCAAGCAGAAAAGCATCAGTATAGCAATATCTTGAGAAATAGAAAAATAGGTACCCCTTTAGCTCTCTATGCCACAAAGCAATCAATCCAGCAGTTTGTTTGCTTCCCTTTGTGGTTTTTCTCATTCCTTGTTAGGTTTAGGCTTCATAGCAAGAGAAAAGGGGAAGGTCCTGCATACAAAAAACGAAAAGTCATTAAGTTATTACGTGTATTAGTTGACAGGAGTCTCGACACCACCGAAATACCTAATTCGATGCAACATACCTTTAATGCAGCATACCATTCAAATACAACCTGTCCAGATTACATAATTAAATTTTGCAGAAGTAATAAGCTGAAGATAATATATTTTTAATTGCAAAATCAAAATTTGTAGAAGTAAAATTTGAAATAACCTGGTTGAGTGTTCGTTTGAATAATAGAAGCCAAAATAATTGGGGGTGTCTTCGTTCTATTTGAAATAACCTGTGTTACAAACTAAAAACTAACCCAATTGCAAATTGGAAAGCAAAATTTATGCAAATCATGAATGAATCTGACCCTGTGATCCGCGAACATGACTGATTATGGTGAAGGAGAATGTAGACAACAATGTCGCGAGGTTTTGTAGCCAAACACAATCATAAAAATTATAATCATAAAGAAACCTAATTTAAATCTAGATGCTTACCATATCAGATCGCAATGGAAGCATGGTTGAATGTTCTGATATCGCATTGAATATCTGCTACAAAAGGAAGGGGATACGCTGGTAACTGGCAAGACATGGGGAAGAGAAAAGGGTTGAACCAACCGTTTGGTAACCTCCCTTTCTTGAAGGTTTTTCATACTACAAGGGTCAGATTTAATCTCACTCTCATCCAATAGCTGAGATTGCAAGTTGTTTTCATTGACTTTAATGGGAACATAAGTACGTATAATTTTATGGCTTACATATTCTCATATTGATGCCATTATAACTTTCTAATCAATATTACTACTTTTATCATAGCACTTATGTAGCCCGAATTACCCTGAACAACAAACTTACCTCATTTTCATAGCCAATTGCTATCAAAGAATCTGCAACAGAAAACAGAATTGGAATTGATAAGGCACTAATCGCTCAACCAAAACTGAAATCAGATTTGTAAAAGAAAGTAATATTTAGAGGTAACTATAATCTGTTGAAAGTGTGAATTACCTGGGCTGGACTTCATGCTAATTTATGCTATCAGGCCTTTCCTCCTTCCCAATCTTCGATTTCAACATTACATGACCTAACAGATACCATGAAAAAGCAAAGTAAAAATACAATTGACCAAAACAAATGATAAACCAAATATGAATCCTAGAATCTTCATTTCACATAAATAACTGGCATTACCTCCCCATCAAGCGTTAAGATCTTGAACCATATCTACCGTAACCGACGCTAGAGAATCGACGTAATCGCTAAAATGGAACTTTCGGATTTCTACTGGAAAATGTGGTTGTGATCCTTGCTGATTCAGTGTGGTTTCATCGGGTGGCCTTGGCTGTAGTAGTTGCCAATTAGGCAATATACATTTTTTTTTATCAAAACATCTCAACCCATACATATGATTACAAAATGCAAATTGTTGTCGGTAACAATCAAATTTTCTAAATAAAGTAATCCGAAAGAGTTTGCATATTGCCCGTTGGAGTCTTCCGACCCATTTAATATGTTTCCATTCAAGCAAAACTTATTTTTATCAGTTTATTTTGTTAGCGATTAAAAATGTATTCCGAACCATCCATTTATAAATGAAATAGTCTAATTTCAACCTTCAAATACATACTGAAGAGCAATAAAAGAAAAGATATGCATACCCTTTGTATTTTATCTTCCAAACTCTCGTAATCTCCTTCATTTAATCTCTCAATTTTAAGAGACAAATTTAGCTACCTTTCTTACTTGTAAAAGCCTATCATGTGCCCTTTCTATTGTATTTTATCTTCCAAACTCTCGTAATCTCCTTCATTTAATCTCTCAATTCTAAGAGACAAATTTGGCTACCTTTCTTACTTATAAAAGCCTATCATGTACCCTTTCCATGTTAACTTTCAGTAATCCCAATCTTTTATTCTCGGATGCAACCATTTTTGTTAGAAATAGCAGTACCAACACACTCCTAATACTTCCTAAAAGAATCTCATGAGCGAATTCATACAAATGTGTCAATTTCTAAAAGAAATACCAAATTAGGGTATACCTTTTAAAGCGAGTATCTTTGCAATGAGATTCACGAGAGCAACAATAATTGACCTCCTCAGTTGTTAAATCAACAATTGTAAATAAACCCACAAAATCCATATTAGGCTAAAACAGCAAGTTTCATCCAAAAATGAAGAAATCAAATATATAAACATTTAATCAAAAAAATAAGTAATCAAATCAAAACCTTTAAATGAGGAGTTTCTTGTTCAAGCCTCTTTAATTAAACCAAGATTCTATGCTTCCTTCTCGTAGCTGCAAACCCTAAAGATCACAGATGGATAAAATTGCAAAATTCACTCTGACAACAGTTTTATATCTCATAACTGTAAATTAATGGGAGAACAGAAAAGCAGACCTTCAAACCTCCAAAATTTTTCATAAATCATTAGATTAGGGGGAAAAGCATATCATTCCGCCAACCACCAATATTGCCGGAAAGAGCGCAGATGCAGTGGTCACATCGCCTTCGAATGATATGCCCTAGTTGCTTCTCTTTGCTGGAAAGGGGATGAGGAGAGCGTGATAACAACTGGCGAGGATGATTTGAAGAGATTTATGTGTCTGGGGACGCATGATAACGGCGACGTGGGGAGAAACCGTCAGAAAGAAAAACCGCACCCTAACTTCCGCTTCTAGGAAGCTATCAATGAATTATTACGGCAAGGATTTAATCTCATCTTGATCCAAGGGCTGACATACACTTAAAAGAAGTTACGATTTAATGGTAACATAAGAATATAAATTTTGAGTATTCAACTATGGCCAAACCTCACCCTTAATTTCGGAGACTTCCGCTCTACCGCTCGCAATAGATTTTGAATTTCGATTATCACCTGACCGACCTTCTTCCTACCCACTATCGTACTTCGCCAGAAGCTATTTCCTTGCTCCACCAATGTATATGTTCCCCATTGAATTAACCAACATTTCCTTGTCTTGCATGTTTATATAATGGATGAATCTGAAGTAATTTCCTTGCTTGTCTTTCTTTCTAGCTATATACACAGAAGCTAGTTTCCAAAGTTCATGAATCGAGACTTCGGATCTTCTTCATAGACCCCATCTAGTATGTTTGAAATGAAGATGGTCACTGTGGTGAACTTAGGACTCCAAACCTTCCTAGCGGCTGCTTCCTTCTTCAATAGATTTTTAAGTTTCTTAAAATTTAAGTTAAATTACATGTCCACCCTAAAGATATATTTTAAATAGCATTTACTTGTAAAAATATAAATAGTAAATGTAGTTCTTTTAAAGATTCTAATTTCACCTGTCTTAACCATTGTGTTGACTTGAACCCATTTTAGCTTGAACTAAAATAACCCTTTTTATGTAACTTGTTCTAACGCTACATGTTCACTGACCCGATCAATACATATTATTAAAAATAAATAAAAGATCTTTAAAACTAAAATATTAAATTAAACTAATTAATAAATATTAAATATTACATTATACATAAATATTAAACTTATAGACTTTATTAACATTTAAATTTACATTTGCTATTTATATTTTTATAACTAAATACTATATAAATTAACTATTATCTTATTAAATACTAAAGTATATAATAGTTACTAAATATTTACATAATAATAATAACTAACTAATAATAATAATAATAATATAATAAATATAATAATAATAAATATAATAAAAAATAATAATAATAAAAATAAAATAAATATCAGTGTTTAAGGCAGATTTGTAAGATTGTGCTCTCCGAAAGAGCTACGTTTGATATTTATATTTATAACTAAATAGTATTTATATTAAGTATTATTTTATTTAAATATTTCAATATATAATTACTAAATATTTACAAAATAATAATAGTAGTAGCAGTAGTAGTAATGCCCAAATATAATTTGTGTTTAAGGTAGGTTAGGTTAGATTGTACTATCTAAAAGAGTCAGGTGACACTCGTCATATCGCGCAGACCAACCCACTAGTAAATATATTAGCTTTAAACCTGAAACCACTAAAAATACCATTATTGGCATAGCATTTAGATTTTGTGCCACTAATTTAGGTTTTAGTAACATTCCAAGCGTGCCATAATTGATTAACACACTTTTAGTGTCATTTGGCTTTTATGCCATAGATTTAAATTTTTATGACACTTACATGTGCCACTAAATTTTCATTTCATTTTTATGACACTTCTCATACGCCACTAATATTTTCAAGCACTCTTCTTAAATATTCCCGTGTTCCATCCTAATATAATTTCTAAAATTTTCTCAGTCCCTACTAATAAAATTTCCCTCCTAATGTATTCGTTTTTCCTCTCTCCCCCCAAAATCAATATTCCCATTCAACAAAATCATTTTCCCTCTTCTAAGGAAACTCCACGTCTGGTTTTTGATCAACGATTTGTGATTGATTAGTTGCCTAAAACTAGGGTTTGGAAAGTAAAAGGAAAGTGAGTCTGTTCGAGGTCATGGAAAAATAGCTACGTTCAAAATCAAGAAGACGAACATCGAGTCTACGCCTTTACTTATAGCCTTTTTTTACGGTATGTTGCAGAAGAGGAAAACCCTAAAGGTTTGGCATCAGGAACAAGAGTTTCTTAAAGCGCAGAGAAACAGAATCAAACCCCAATTTTGGTTAGGGAGACAGGTAGAGGTAAAACTACTCAGCTTAGTCCATTGCCTTGATTCTAACTCTAGTTTTATCATGGTTGTTGTTTCAATTGGAGACTTGTATATTAAATGTGGGTGTGAGTTTGTTGATCATGATTAACTTATAAGTTTTTGAGGTTTTTTTTTGTTTATCACTATCTTGTATGTTGGTGCATCTTATGTGACAACAACTTTAGGTTTGATCTTTGGATATCTTGAAGACTTGGATTCTGCGAAAGAGAGTTACTTAAGATTTCGAGTTTGCTAATAGGGTTATTCCAAGTTTAAGATGGTTTGAGTTTAAGTTGGTCTGAGTTTAAGATGTTACCGTATAGTTCCCGAGTTTTTGAAGAGTCTATAAAGAACAGAAGCTTAGTCTGAGTTTAGAAGTTCCGTGTTATGTTCTTTAATGTTGTTCTGAGTTTGTTAATTGTAATATCGGCCTAGCCTAGTTTGCATGTAATGTGTTATATAAACAGTTTATGCATTAGGGTTTTAGGTTAGACATCAGAAGGCAGTGTGTGAGAAATTAGAGTGAAAGGTAAAGAGAGGTTTTGAGAGAGAAAAACAGGGGGTGGTTGTGAGTTCTCTTGTGGTATTGACAGATTGTAAACACTTGTTGGATAATCAATAGATACCGGGTTTAAGAGATTTTTATCTATCAAGGGGATTCCGTGCCCTTGGTTGATTTTCAATCTCGTGAACGATCCACGTTTAAGGGGACCTACAATTAGTATTAGAGCACTGGCTCTATATTGTCGGTTCAAGATTGATCTTAAAGAATATCAAAATTTTCTTTTAAATCTATTGGAGGTTTTTCTACTGTCACAAGTTTGATTATTAGGGTTTCCTAATTTTTTTGGGTAATTTGCATTACGGTGAAGTCATAGTTTTGAAGTTTACCAAAACCACACAAATTTTAGGAATTTTGGAAGCATTGTTCTGGGATACTAAGTTCGTTCCGAATTAGTTGACTGGTCTGAACTACAAAACTCTTCCAGATCAATCACTTGTTTCGGACTACTAAACTGCTCACGACTAAACACTTGTTCCGAACTACCTGATGTCCGGAGTATACCTTGTCCCGGATTAACCATTTGTTCCGGACTACTTAAGTGTTATGGATTAACCATAAACTTCCGAATTTCTACACATAGTTCCGAATTTAAACATTCCGGATTTAAAGCGTTCAGTGTTTATCACTTAGTTTTGGATTTAAATTTAAAGTTGACTTCGTTCCGAATTAAAGTAGTTAGGATATATTGTTCTGAATTTAAAACTTTCAGGGTTTATCCAGGGTATAAAGTGTTGAGAACTTATAACCTTTATTCAAATTTAAAAGTGATTGTGGACATGGGAACCTAAATTAGTTCAATGGCAAATTTAATTGAACTTATGAAAATGGATCATGAAGTAGGAACAACAAACACACCGCCTAAATTGCTCAAAGTCTCACAATACTGGAATGGAAGGATAGGTTTGAATCCATTGCAGAATATCAAGATACAAAGATGTGGATGTGTAGTAGTAAATGGGTATTATAATCCCACTCATGAATTTGAAGGAAGACAACGAGTGAGTACCTATGCTGCTATGTCCGATCAAGAAAGGAAAATATATGAAGCTGAGAAGAAAGCATTAGCTGCAATCAATTAGAAGGTATACTACTTCAAAAGAGCTATGGATGCACTAGAAAAAAGACATGAAGGTAATGCAGAAGTCAAGAAGAGTAAAGTTGAGTCACTGAAGAAACAATTCGTTGTATTCAAATGAATGAAGAATGAGTCTTGTAACATTCGTCAAAATTGGATCTCCGAAACCCAACCCTGATTGTAAAACCAGACCCTCTTCAATTGAATAAACATAAGAATTTATAATAATTTTTATAATCTTTAATAGTTTATTAGTTAGTTAAACGTCGTGTATCGCGTTGGATTAAAACTGAACTAAAACGTTAACTTGATAAAACAACTCATTTAGTTGGTTAGTTTTATTTAAGGGAAGCTTTAACGAAGTTAGATTGGGTAGTTAAATAAAGTAGCAAATATAAATATTGCACATCGAATTTGTGTCGCACCAAAAGGTGACACACCAAAAAAAGTAAATGTTTTTTTTATTAATTATTGATCAACGTATTGATTTCTGATTATCATTAAAAACATCTAAGCCCTATCGTGGGCAGGGTGTTACAAATATGGTATAGAGTCAGGTTCTTTCCTATCGAAGAAATTTTTTTTTCCAACTAACATGTGCAAGTCTTATATCCGTCTAAGCGAGCAACTAGTCGGGTGGATACAACAAAGCTAGATTGTTGTTGATCCAGGGCGACCAATTCGTCAAGTGAAACAAAGCTAGATTGTTGTTGATGGGCAACCATCCGGGACAAAATAGAACGATCCTGGCATGGTTAAGTTGGGCAAATACACTTGTGATTGTCACTCGAATCAACCTCCTACTCGAAATTCTTGGAATATCTAGATTATCCCATAGACTATCTTACTGAAAACAACGGCCTCACCACATGAGTGTTTCCAAAATGTATTTATCGTTCATAGCTTAAAAATCGTGTCATCCAATTATCTAAAGTAGGTTTACTGAAAACCAAGATTGTTTATCATTTTGTTTTTTAGTCAATGTCACGATTTTAAAATTCGAGGACAAATTTTTTTAACAAGTAGAAATGTGATATCCTTTTTTTTTGAGCATTATTATTAAAAGTAATAAAAAATGATAGATACAATACGATAACTATTATTTTAACATAATATGGCTTGATCAGGTACTATATAAAAAGTTTCGAATTTTTAATAATAACAATAACAATTCTAGTTTTAAGAGTTATCATATTGAATTTTTGGATTTTAAAGCTAAAATTAACTGTGTATATTTATTGCACGGAATAACCCGCAACGTAATGACATCAAAAAGAAACTTACCCCTTTTACATTATACTCCCTCCGTCCCATTAGAAGTATTCTATTTTGAATTTTCAAAGTCTTTATTTATAAACTTTAACTTTAATTATATTTTTTTGAGTTTTATAAAACTTGATGAAAATTAACCCGATAAAAACACATGTAAAACACACTCAAATCATATAACTTTCATCAAGTATTAACTAACGCAAACAAAATTATTTAAGGTCAAAATTTATAAATCAAGACTTTGAAAATTCAAAATAGGACACTTCTAATGGGACGGAGGGAGTAAAAGAAAAAGCTATCACCACTGATGTGTGTATAAAAATCTTGATCTCACACAATCAGGGCAAGCAGCCCTCCATACTAATCCTCTTGCAACTCCTAGTCTAGATAAAATAACTTTGTGTTAACTAAACAATAATCAAAGCAATAAACATAAAGAGAGGTAAGAAGTAAGAACAAATAAATAGAGAATGCAACAGACGAATGGGAAATCAGGAATGAGAGTAATGATTGTCTAGTTGGGGAATACTAATGATAAAGCTGAATGCTACGAGAAATGGGAATTCAAATAGAAACAGGCGCTCCAATTTAATGATTTTTAGATAAAAATATATTAAAAAGATAAATGAGATAATGGTTTGGGTCATGACCACACTCTTATGGTAGTGGTATTGGATGACGGATTAGAGGTGGGTGGGATGTCGCCTATGTGGAGGTTCATGGTGGTCATGACCACACCATTTTAGCTTTATCTATACTATATTATAATGTACTTAGTAATGATATTTTAAGATACCTAAAAGTTAATAACTTTTTTAGTTTAATGCATAAGTACAACACTAAAATGAGTTTAAATTAATCTTTTAAACAATAATCACACTTAAATCACTTACCTTAGGTACACTTTAATTGCGTGTCCTCAACCAAATTATGGTTTCTTAATTAGTAGTTACAATTTATCCCCCTTATAAAATACTAACTACTCCATGATTTTTAAATGACGATAACTTTTTCGTAGGTTAATATGTTTTTTTAAATCACACCACAAAAACAGGCATATTATTATCTTTACCTTGAGTTTAGTATTGCTATAGTTTTTTAATAAAAAAAGTGATATGTTACGTGATTAAAAATGTCTAGGGTTGAGGAATAACTGAACCGAACAAACAAAAAACCAGACGAAACCAAACCGAATTCAACCAAAATCTAAATTAACTGAAAACTGAATAAACAAAAAGCCGATTTTTTACTCTCATTTAACCAAAATTAACCAAACTGAACCGAACAATTCATATCTCATATATTTCAAGCTTTTATATCTCAGGTTCATATATTTCACATTTTATACATCTATTTCATGTATTCATACCTGGATTTTATATATTTCTAAGCAATTGTTGTAGGTCCTTATAAAGACTTATAAAACCTATTCCTTGTTGTTTAATGCATCAACAAGTGTGGAATCCAAGTTTATACACAAACCAAAGCAAGAACTCGATCAATAACAATAGAATATCACTTTAAAAGTTCCTTGTATTGGTTTCAGCAGAGTAACAGTACATGAATACAAATAAATATGCTCCCACTCCCTAAGAAATACCAAGAACACCGCTAGTATTTATACTACATACCTGCAGGTCTTACATCGACACTACAAAACAACACATCGATAGTCATCGATAGCCCATCATGTGATCGACAATGTCACTATCAATGATCTCATCAATCGACATTCCACATGTGAATCAATAGACACCATCGATACACATACTATACTCCAGATCACATCGACAGTGACTGTCGATGGATATCCACTATCGATAACTGTTGATTTACAATTTTATGTTTATCTCAGAATGTTGTTCAAGTGATGATAGGAGGATATCATCACTTGATCAACTTACACAACGTTAAACTTAAACAAAAATAAGTGTTTATAGATCAAATTACATATATAACAAAACAAATACAAGCTACTGTTGATACACTTTTGTGTCTGTCGCTTGTTCTTAGTTACAGTTGTAATTGTACGGTCTTTGCTCAAGTGTCTGTATAAGTTTGGTCATGTCGAACAGATCAAGATATCCTTCTATCTTGGTTTAGTACGACATCTTAGCTTGTCTGTGTTAAATGGGTGCATGTGTGCATACCGTTGTGTCTTGTGTACGTCGTTGCTTCGTACGAAATTGGTTGCTTCGTACGAAACCAGTTGCTTCGTACGAAATTAGTTGCTGCGTACGAAACCGGTTGCTTCGTACAAAATTGGTTGCTTCGTATGAAACCAATTGCTTCGTACGAAACCGGTTGCTTCGTACGAAACCGGTTGCTTCGTACGTACGAAGGTTGCTTCGTACGAAAATTTCATATGGATGACCAGCATGGACACTATATAAGCAGACATGCACCTCTCAGTGAGGTTTAGCGTTTGAGTCTTTCTGCTGACGAACTGATCTTTTGGTGGGATCTCTCAGTCAGCATTTCTGGTGAAGGCGAAGACACAAGAACACAACAAGTTTGTTTGAGTCATACGAGCATTGTGTGTATATGTTTGTACTTGTTCTCAATCATTAATCAAGATAGTGAATCTTTAGTTACCCCGTGTTCTTTACTTTGCTTTGGTTGCATGCACACTTGGATTCGCACTTGTATGTGTGTTATATGAACAAGGAATAGGTTTAACACCATCCGCAGGTGGACCTACAAGTGGTATTAGAGCTTTGGCTCTTTCCTTGTTCAAAACCAAGCTTAGTGTTGTGTCTGAGCTAGTTTGAAGGTTTCTTGAAGTGTTCTTGAACTCCCAGCAGAAAACTTAAGTTTTGAATAGGTAACTAACTTAAAACTTGGTTAAAATCTGTTAATATCCAAAAGTTTTCATTAAAATTTTCTTTAGTTTTGTTCAAGTTGAACACATTGTTAGAAGAAATTCACCAGAAAACTCATCCGTACGAAATTTTCATACAAAGGAACTCATCCGTACGAAATTTTCGTACGAAGGAACTCATCCGTGCGAAGTTGTTTCGTACAAAAGAACTCATCCGTACGAAGTTGGTTTGTACGAAAGATCTCATCCGTACGAAGTTGGTTTGTACGAAAATATTCATCCGTACGAAGTTGGTTCGCACGAAAGAACTCATTCGTACGAAATTGGTTCGTACGAATAATCTTCGTTATTGTTTGTTTTTCGTACTTCAGATTTTCAAGCTGTGTGCTTTTCAAATGTTTTCAAAATTGTGAGCTTTTAAAAGGTAATGGTTATTTTCAAACTTTAAACTTTTAAATTTTTCATAAAACAAGAAAATATAATGAGTTCTAACCTGTGGGATTGGAGTTGTTCAAGCTCAAATCAGGAGTCTTCGTAAAGCTCCGCAACATCATGGGTAAAGTCTTTGATGCCTCAACATACAACTATGATCTCTGCAAATCAATGGGCGTGTGTTGCAAATCAGAATCAAAGCATCCAAACTCTAAAATCAGTGGGCGTGTGTTGCAAATCAGAATCAAAGCATCCAAACTCTGTTAATGAGCGAAAGTGAAACAGGGAGTAATAACCGACCACCGAAGTTAAATCACATGAACGATTATCCTTCATGGAAAAGTCGTTTTCATACGTATGTTCTCGGTCAAAACACGAAATTGTGAACGTGTTTCACTACCCCCTACAAGGAATCACTTGAAGAAGCTGGATCAAATCCAACCTCATTGGCCAATCTAGTCGAAAGTGACAAGAAAGCTTACGATCTAGAGAAAAAGGCGTTTGCTATCCTCACACAAGCTCTGCATAAAGACATTTATCATCAGTTTGTGTATTGTACTACAACAAAAAATTTGTGGAACACTTTGGAAGCAAGAGGTGAAGGTAATGCTGCTACCAGGAAGATTCGCATGATCTGCTCAAGAAAGAGTTTGAAGGTTTCATGTTCATGGAGAATGAAACTTTGAATGATATGACCACATGGTTTTATCATCTGCTCAGTGAAATGTACTCGTAAAAGAGTGTTAGCTGCACCACAAGAAATTGTGATGCGATTTGCTGATGCTTTACCCAACGAAATGGGTCAATTTATTGATCTTTTAAAACATACAGGTGTTTTGGACTCAATTAGTATTTATGAATTGTGCAGAAACTGGAGAACAAGAATGAAGAAGAGCTCCGGAAGGCACAACGAGTCACCGTTCCACAGAACCCTGAAATGTATTTTGGAGGTATTAATGCAGGTACAAGCTCAAGCCAGCAACCAAAGCTGCAGACCGCGTTTGTGTCAAACGTGAACCCTTTCCTACCACAACCTGTTCAATCAAGTCAGTCTACAGGTTCTAATAGTCAAGCCTATGGACAAAGCTTTGATCCGGAGGCCTTCCTTCCTCAACCAAGGGATTTAGCACATAAAGCTCCACAGCAAGCTCCTCAACAAGCTTTCTATGGAAGCAACAGTCAATCTGCAAACTCCAACACTGTCAAACTTGACACACAAATCTCTCCAAAATCAACGTAGAAGTTGCACAGGAACATGCGGAACTTCTAAATACCATGGTCAGTGCGTATTGTGATTTAGTTGCAGGTCAAATAGGGAACATCAATTTGACAAACGAAGACTATGAACAAATTGACCGAGATGAAATGGAGCTGATGGACATCAAATGGGCATTTGCAAGCGCTATGAGAAGAGCAAAGGATTATATGAGAAGAACGGGAGAACCAGTTTGGAAAGCAAGAAAGATACAAAATACGGCTTTGACAAAACCGCCGTTACTTGCTACAACTGTGGAGAAAGAGGTCACTTCAAGCGGAATGCACAAGACCTAGCAAGGAAGGAAATCACAACCCCTTTCGAAATCAGTCTCAACCATCCAACACAGCGCAGTAAACAATGAAAGAAGAATGGTAGCTGTTGGCAACTCTAACAACACTAATTAATCAGGACCTTCAAACACACACAGAGCTTTGGTAGTTCAGTCTGATGAAGGATGCGAGTGGTCAGTACAGTTGGAAACTGCGAACAACGGAAGAACTGCATGCTATGCGAAGATCGTGGATCAAATCAAGCATGATCACAACATCAACACTACGAATAATGATGATACATCTGGGGATGCTGGTAGTTCTGATGAAGAATGTTCAAGTTCAGATGGTTATGGATCTGATTCTAGTGAGAAGAAAGGAAGTGATGCTGAGGTTGAAAGTTGCTGAGTGAAGCTGAGTTATTGAAGAGCGAAAAGGTGGGTATGACGAGCATGCAGAAGCTGCGGTAAAAGAGACAGAGGCACTCTCTACAGATGGTGCAGCTTTCCTCATCACACTGCCTTTATGGCAAATGTTGAAGGTTCTTCAAAACAGGTAAATTCTGACCCTCCTACTGTTTGCAATGACTTTGTTGAGTTGAAAATAAAATATGAAACCGTCAACAGTCATATATATACGTCAAAACAGATGATAAATCAGTATACTCACCGGTAATATTTTCTCTCGTGCATATCTTGATACAGGAATGTGTCGTGATGTGGTTAAACACTGGCTAGTAAGTATAATTCATATCTTAATCATATCTCCTAATCATGATTACTTTTGATAAGTTTGAGCTTACGTGGACAACAATACCGATAATCATAGTTGAATACTTATCTGTTTAGTTTTGAAGTTTAAACCAAAATATCGTTTTTGACAAAGATTAAAAAGCTGGTATGATACCTTTACCTTGAAACTCGAAAAAGATTGTTCAATAGATATATAGTTTATCTATAAATATTTGATTTCAAAGTTTAGTTTACTTAGTTGTTTATAAATATTATTTTTGAAAGTTAGCCAAAAAGTTGAGACTCGAAAGTTTTCTACCAAGATACGCCAGAAAACAATTTGTTTGATTTACAACTTCATAAAGTAATATCTTACAACAGATAACTCATCAAAGAAAACCAAAATCTGAAATTCGTTTGAGTGTGTGTATCTCATACGAACCTAGTCATTTAATTGACTTGGTCACTTGTTTTTCTCAAATCAGCTGCTGGGATTCATAACGACTATCTGTATCTCGTTCAGGGAATAGGATCATACGAAGAAATTATGATAAGTTTTTCGTGTGTATTCCCTGATAAATTTGTGTTCTAATTATATTTGTCAATTGAGTACAGATTAATACAAAAGGAAGCTAAACAAAGACCAGCAACAAAGAACTCTGACAAGTCAGAAGAGGAAACAAGAAAGATTTGAAGTTTCTTAGAAGTTTGAAGACCTGATGCTCTAATCAATGGATAGAAGATCTATCAGTGGATAGCAGATCTTCAGGGGGAGTTTGTTGATACTCCAAACCATCAATGTGAAGACTAACATATGAAGACCACAGACCGAAGACCGAAGACCAAGCAACATCCAAGGGGGAGTTTGTTGATACACTTTGTGTATGTCGCTTGTTCTTAGTTACAGTTGTAATTGTACGGTCTTTGCTCAAGTGTCTGTATAAGTTTGGTCATGTCAAACAGATCAAGATATCCTTCTATCTTGGTTTAGTACGACATCTTAGCTTGTCTGTGTCAAACGGGTGCATGTGTGCATACCGTTGTGTCTTGTGTACGTCGTTGCTTCGTACGAAATTGGTTGCTTCATACGAAACCAGTTGCTTCATACGAAATTGGTTGCTTCGTACGAAACCGGTTGCTTCGTACGAAATTGGTTGCTTCGTATGAAACCAGTTGCTTCGTACGAAATTGGTTGCTGCGTACGAAACCGGTTGCTTCGTACGAAACCGGTTGCTTCGTACGAAACCGGTTGCTTCGTACGAGAATTTCGTACGGATGACCAGCATGGACACTATATAAGCAGACAGCACCTCTCAGTGAGGTTTAGCCTTTGAGTCTTTCTGCTGATGAACTGATCTTTGGTGGGATCTCTCAGTCAGCATTTCTGGTGAAGACGAAGACACATGAACACAGCAAGTTTGTTTGAGTCATACGAGCATTGTGTGTATATGTTTGTACTTGTTCTCAATCATTAATCAAGAAGTTAATCTTTGGTTACCCCCTGTTCTTTACTTTGCTTTGGTTGCATGCACACTTGGATTCCGCACTTGTGTGTGTGTTATATGAACAAGGAACATGTTTAACACCATCCGCAGGTGGACCTACAGCTACAGACATAAAGTAAGTATATCAATAAAAGTTTTAGCTTAAGTATGATTTTTGCTAATAACTAAAATTAAATTAAATGAACTGAAAACTATCAATCTAATCAAATAAACCAAACTAGTTAACCAAAACCTGATGACTTTGGTTGAGTATAGTAACCGAAAGAATGGAACCATACAAACCCTGGCAATGGCTGTATTGCCGCATCGTGCACACCCTTCTAGTTATAATATAATATGGCTTGATCGGGTAATGTATAAAAGGTTTTGACTTTTTAGTAATGATAATTCTACTTTTAAGAGATATCATTGAATTTCTGGATTTGAAAGTTTATTATATGAAAGGATCTCATAAGCATTTTTTTATAAAGCTAAACATAATTGTGCATATTTATATGTAAATGTATTTCAAGAAACTTAAATTGTAATCAAGTATCAGTTAATTTCATATGAACTATTTTAATACTTAAATTGTTTAAATAAATAAGAAATTATTTTGAATAACATTGAAATCATTAATTATTTAGTATAAAATTTAGCTAGCGGTCTTCTTTTTAGTATACTCCATCGCACAAATAACCGACAATGTAAATGACATTAAAGAAAACCTACACCTTTTTGTATTGTAAAAGTAAATGCTACCCCCACGATCAATGATATTCGTTAAACTATAATATAACCTCCTCTGCCGCATTCAACGTACGAAAATCACTAGTTGTCATTAAGGTTATAGGGTGTAGGGTATGGACTGGGTCATTAATCGCCACATAGGAACATGATTTACATCTATACCACCCCCTTAAAGCTTCATGTCGTGGTGCGCGTGGATTAAACACCGGCAATCACAACCCAATTTTACTACATTCTAGCAACGGGAACAGTAAATATATAAGCAAATTTTCCTTATTTTCTATTCCTCCATCATCCCCTCCTATCAAACACAAACCCTAACCCTTCAGAGCGCACGACAACAACAGCAACAATACCTGCGATACGAACAGCAGCAACTCACAACTATTACAGGTTTATTGTTATTTCTTTGAGTTTAATTTAAACCCGCGACTTCTTTGAATCACAAGCATTCAGCCGATTTTATTCCTGCTCATTCGTTTTTGTTGTGGTATATAATTTTTATCACTTGAATTTAACTCAAGTCACTATCACATAAATTTTTAATGTTCTGCATACACATGATAAAATCATGATGACAAAGTAGATTATGGAAATTTTATGTTAAAAGAAACGGCTAATATTCAAAGTGCAAGAACAACGTAACCTTTAATCAGAACTGTGTGTTGGTGACAAATCTTGTAGAAGAGATTAAAGTGAAGGGTTATTTGTGGATTAGAAGCAGATCAAAGGGTGGGGCAATAACATGTGGACGTTATACAACGAGGCTACGCATAACCATGTTCGTTCGGATTTAATTGAACATGTTTGGCAATTTGGTCGGGTTAACAACAACGAGTAGTTTTATTTTCTTAATTTAAAATGTAGTTTAAATTTGGATGCTATTTTTCTTATTAATTTGAATGTTATGCAGTTTATTACTAAAATTTATTTGATTTTATTTGTTGTTTATTTAAAACAACTAAAATATATTTCACAAAAAAGGTGGATGGTGGTTTGGATCATGACCACACCCTTAAGATAGTGGTTTTGGATGGTGGATTAGAAGGCGTTGACATGATGCTGACATGGAGAGTCATGCTGGTTATGACCACGCCCTATAGTCTAAGAATGTTACTGACGTTGTTGCGCACCTATAGCTGGCAACAACCGTTAGCATACTAGCACCGACAAACATCGATGCCAATTTTTGCAGCCTTCTGGCCACAACTAGCACTTCCTATTGACGACGCTCGTCATCGATAAGGTTACTACAGTTATTTGAGAAGAGGTTATAACAATTGATACGTGATTAAGGTACGGACTCTATAAAAACTTATGTGTATGGAGTTGGGTCTCTTGTCTTTATAAGCTTTTGTGATCTTCGAGTTTATACACACACAAACATAACACATAAGGCCTACATAAACTTTTATTACACTTTTTAGGAAAAATCTCATTTGTAGACTAGCTTTACCCTATAGGGGATGGATAATGAGAAAACTACTTTAACTGAGAAAACAATAAAACTAACTAAAAAAGCCTAAAAAAATACCAAATTTTTTTATTTTTTATTAAAAATCGCTATAAATAATATATAATTTTTTTTTTCAAAATAAATTGTACTTCACATGTGCAATAATACGGGAAAGCCTACACCACCTAACCCACCCCTACCGACACCCCCCCCCCCCCCCAAAACCTAAACCCCCCAACCCCATCCCCCAAAAACCTAAATTTATCCTCCCACCAAAAGCTTAAACCCCCCATCCCCATAAAAAAACCTAAAAAACCTCCAAAAACATAATCCTAAAGCATATACATATAATGCACACAGGACGTACACATATAATGAACATGTGCAGTAAGTTTTTTTTGAAAACAAGTTTTTTATATACATAATAAGAAGCGAATTTTTATAAAAAAAATTGGCATGTTTTTAGACTTTTTTTAATTAGTTTTTTAGTTTTCTCGTGTATAGACGTGGTTAAGGATTTATACATTTTACAGTTCTTGTCCCACTCAGGCGTACATTGGTGTTTTATGTACGTTAGGTTACAGATTTAATCCGAAAGACTCAGGAACGGACTCAAGAGATTAGAGTCACAAGGATATTCATTAACGAAATTAACATTTTTTATTGAATTATTGTAATAACAAAATGTGGTTTTATCATTTATGGATCGATGTATTGATATCTGATTTCCGTTATAGTGACATGTCAGCTCTAGCGCAGCGGGTTGTAACAGTTATATAAAGCTCATGCTGTTTCCTATCGAAAATATTTTATTGTCGACTCTGCTGCGACGCGTGGGTTCCCCACTATTTATACACACACATACAACATATATACGATCTTTTAACGTTTTTAGATTTGAATTATGTTCTCCATCCGTATTGTCAACACCGTTACAACGAACTGCTTCCCTACTAGTAATTCATTAGATATCTTAAATTGAATTTCTTTTTTTTTCTTTTCATTTTGAGCCCCACTTATACTTCATTATATATCTTAAATTGTATTTTTTTAATGATAAATTTCTTTTAATCTTTTTCGTCAAGGTTTTATCCTTGATAATAATGTACAGATCGATTTGAATCGAATGATTTTATCCCACAATGGGTAATGAATTTATAGTAGTCAACGATGTATGTAAATTAGTTTATAATGCATGTATCTCTTTTCATGAACGTGACAATAAAAACACCATAATTCAAAAATAAAAATGAGATTAATAATAGAACTCTAGAAAATTTAGACATCTCTTAGTATGAACTTTGTTACAAAAGGTAAAGCCAAGCACGAAATCAAAGATGATAATAGAGTATGCAGGCAAAAGCGACAATGAGTTTTAACCTCAATGTAAATCTAAAATGTATTTTAAAAAGTAATAATTTAATTTATAAAACACTTGTAAGATAATGAGATTAGATTAATATTTAAATATAAGAAAATAATGTTGATAATTTTGTATAAGATTATAAGATAAAAGATAATTATATAAGAATTAAAATAATAAGAAAAGTTTGAATTATATTTACTTGAAAACTTAAAGGAAAAGATATAATACGTAATAAAACATAAAAAGGGCGCTGAACACAATGAAGACTCATAAGCTACTACAAAGGATGCTCATATCACTTGGTCTTATTAAACATGTGTAGATGTCAAAAAACTACTTGGGAGAGAAGTTCTTGGAGCTGATATACTAATACCAGTATTTGTTATTATATTAGAAATAAATAAAGAACTGTATTATTTAAGCGACCTAGAATTTATTTATGTAATTCTTATTTATTCGAAAGGTAAAAAAATTTTGGTATAGATTTTAATATGAAGTTATAAATTGAAGCAATGATACTTTAGAAACGAAAATAAAATGTTTAAACCTTTGAAGATTTGCAACCGTAGGTCCTCTTTTCGGTTTTCTTTTGATTCAAACTTATTATGAATATAATGTTTTTGACTTTTAAACTATGTTTTGCTACTCTAATCATTGTTAGAGGCTAAACTTTCAAGGCATCAAAGGGTTGATGAACTAATTCACTATATTTGACTTTTTCTATTGAATTTTATCAAGTTTTGTGATTGATTTAAGATAGTTTGAGATTTGGTCATGTATGCTACTGTTTTACTGTGATTTATTGATTGATTTATATTAATGATGTATTTGTAAAAAAGAAATTCACCATAATCACATTAAATCGTTAGTTAATTCATTAATTCGGCTAATTTACGTCTTAACCCTATCAAATAATATAACTAACTTAATTAATTAAATCGATAGACATAAGTGTGCATCCAATATCATAAGTAATTCTTACACATACCTTGATACAGGAGTATGTCGTGTGCGTGAGAACAATTAGTTACTCAGTTATAACATTTAACTAATTGATATCAAGTAAGTAATGCATAAGCTTGATGCTTGAGTTTAAGTGGATAACAATAATGATAATTATCTGGGATTGCTATCATGAATTTCTAAATGAACAAAGATGTGATTTAGACTTATCTGAATACTGATACGGTTCACTTGCACATGATTCTCACAAAACAAGTTTTGTGAATAATTTGAATTTTTGTGATTATATTTCAAAATGTCTAAAAAGGTTTTCAGTGTTTTTTAACGTAAAGTTTAGAAAAATCCAAAAGGATTCTATTTTTCAATTTGTTTTTTATTCTGATTAATTGACTTTTTTTATAAATGCATAGAGGCATTTCAGACTAAGGCGGGTTTATCTAGTAATTTGAATGCGTCTAGCATGACTTTCGAGAATCTATCTGTGATAGTGAACAAATTTGTTGCTGAAATAACGCATGAGGTACAAATTTTGGAAAACTCACCGGAGTGAAGAAGTCATGAAGATCACATGATGCTTCAATATCTCACAACACCGACAACGTGTAGAAGTGAACATGTTCCTCAATTAACAGAAGATACCGAGTTAGGATCCTCTTTCTATCTTCTAAAGCACTCAAATTGAAAGATTGGAAAAGATTGAATTTTGGAAGCATCAACTTATCCTTATGGGAGTTTGTTGATATATCTTTGAAGCTGTCATTCTAAAATTGAAGAGGGGAGAACAAAACAAATCAAGGCCGAAGATAAAATATCTTAGCTGTTACCAAGGGGGAATCTGTAGATGCATATATTGAGTTCGCAGCTTGAAGATCTTGTTCATAACGCGTTTTAGTCTTGTTTATGTCAAGGAATGCTTTGTATAGAGTTCATTTTAGTCTTTTGGGTATATTGGCGTGCATCTTAGAAGCATGTATTTTTTGTTTGTTTTTTTATTCTTTTTCATTTCCTTTTAATTTTGGTTAATCAATGATACAAAAAATAAATAACTGGTTTTTGTTAATTCGGTTAATCGATCTTAAGTTAATTTAGTTTTTGGATGTTTTCGGTTAATCATACAATTTTGTTACATAAAAAAATTGTATCAGTATTATACACAAATTAAATAGAATAAAATGCCCATTAAATATGGTCTTTAATTATGTAGGTAGTTAGTTTTTTATAAGTGAAATAAAGTGTGGGTACTACCTAATTATCCATACTTTGGTTAAAGACAAGAGAACTAAAGTGTAATTAAGATAAAAAGATTAAGTGTAATTAGTGTTTTACCCTTGTTTTAAGTGTATTATTCGTTCAACTAAAGTAATTTTAACTTTTTGGGTATCTTATAAAATACTCATTCCAAATGCACTATAATATATATAATATATTATAGATACATACTCAAGTCCCACGCACATAAGGGTTTATATCTATGACACAATTTTTGAGTTAATTTGTGTCAGTTGGTTCGCCTGGTTTTAAAACATTATTGAAAAGTTGCCTAAATTTTAATTAACACAAATAACTATTTTGTTTGACTTTGGAAACTCATCTAAAGAGAGGATTCGATATGTAATTCAATTGTTTTATAACATCCTTTCTTAATATAATTATTAATAAGAATTTTGTGTTTTCTTTTCAAACTTTAAGGCATATAAACCTTGATTATTTACTAATACTAGAGAGCTCCTAGTCTGAAAGTGAGGTAATGTGTATGCTAGTAGAGTGATTGTTGGTCCACATGTATTAAATAATGTGGACCATTTCTGAAAAAAATCAATATATCTACCAGTATCAATCAATTAAATGACTGATGTACTATGTTAACTAAGATATAGTTGTAGGAAGAAATTCTAAACCGGTTGATTAATGAATATACTATTTTAAACCAAGAGATGGTTGTAGGAAGAAAATCTCAATCAGTTAATTAATGAATGTACTATTTTAAATCAAGAAATGGTTGTAGGAAGAAATGATATGTGGCTTATTTAAAGGAAATATCAAGAAATAATCACAAAACCCATGGCTTTTCTTGTATACTTGGCCCTTCTCAACTTAGTTTTCATTCTCGTTTCCATCTTATTAACTAGATATGTGCATCAAAAATTTAGGCCTGATATCCCTACAAATTGGCCAATCCTTGGAATGATACCGGGTGTTCTTGTAAACGCTCACCGACTCCACGATTATGCCACCAAAGTTCTAATACAAAGTTCTGGCACATTCATGTTGAAAGGCCCTTGGTTTGTCAACATGGACATGCTACTTACCACTGATCCCTTAGACATCCACCACATTTTAAGCACAAACTTTAGCAATTATCCAAAAGGTGAAACATTTCAAAAGATCTTCGATGTCCTAGGAGATGGAATTCTCAAGGTAAGATATGGGAAATAAGCCGCAAGTCATTATTCCTGTACTTAAGCATGCAGGATTTCAGAGTATGATGGAAACAATTATCTGGGACAAAGTGGAAAATGGGCTTCTACCTATACTTGAATCTGTTTGTGAACGTGGCACTGAGATTGATTTGCAGGATATATTTCAAAGGTATGCTTCGGACATCGTATGCAAATTACTCTTTGATAACCACCCAGAAAGCTTGTTCTTGACTTTCTTTACATTCCTTATTCGAAAGCCATCACATATGCTGAAGAAGCTGTTTTGCTTAGGCATGTTACACCCCCATACCTTTGGAAACTGCAACAACTTCTTAGAGTAGGGAAAGAGAATAAGATGAGTGAGACATGGAAGCATCTTGATCAATTCATAGACAAGTACTTAGCTCAAAAGCAACTGGAGTACAATAACATGAACCATGAGGCGGGAAAATTCATATTTTTCGCAGCTATCATGAGAGAACTTGAAGATCAGATTGACACATCTATGGATCCCACAAGATTTCTAAGAGACACCTTACTTAATCTAATGGCGGCAGGAAAAGATAGCGTCACCAGTGCTTTATCCTGGTTCTTTTATCTTCTTGCAAGAAACCCCATAGTAGAAGATAAGATTCTAGAAGAGATCCAAACACATTTGGAGGTCGGTGCGCGAAAAAGATGGAACACGAAAGAGTTGGAAGAAATGGTTTACCTTCATGGTGCTTTATGTGAATCCTTAAGGTTATATCCCCCTGTCCCTTTCAACAACAAATCTCCGTTACAACCTGAAATTCTTCTAGGCGGCCACCAAGTTGATCAAAACACCAACATTATTCTATCTTTTTATTCTATGGGGAGGATGAGATCAATATGGGGTGAGGACTGTATGGATTTTAAACCTGAAAGGTGGATTTCTCATAGCGGAGGACTCAAACATGAGCCATCTTACAATTCCCGGTATTTAATGCTGGACCAAGAACTTGTTTAGGTAAGAATATGGCTTTGTCTCAGCTAAAGATTGTGTCAACCATGATCATTTATCGTTACCATATTGAGCTGGTGGAAGGTCATCCTGTGCTTCCGGCAGATTCTGTTGTACTTCTGATGAAGCATCCTCTTAAGGTCAGATTGAAGAAAAGAAGTGAATTGAACTAAACTAAGTTAAGTATGTAATGGGAATAATTTTAGTTTGTACTATTTGCTAGTATGAAAATAGTATTTTATAACCTCAAATAATGTGTACGAGGTTTTGAATGATTACATTGTGTACTATCTTGCTATTATGAACTTTATGTTTTATGACGTCACTGTATACTAATTGCAAAAGAATATGATAACATCTGTATATTTTTTTTTCGGTATACATATTCACACATCCCTTGTCTATTTAGATACCTTTAGATGGGTCATTTAGATCTAGACGGGGCGTTTAGGTTTTTTTTCTTCGACTACATTCTGCCCCGTACAACGTCAAACCAGTCACATCAGACGGGGCGTCTATCAATAGACGGAGTAGAAGACGACCGGCCAAGACGGGGCGTCTAGGGCTAGACGAACCGTCTTGAAGGTTGTACTCTGCATGCATGTCAGTCAAGTTGCAAAGTGATACGCCCCGTCTAGGCCTAGACGGGGCGTATATATCTTTCTTAAATAGAGCCATGCAGAGCATTTGATGTGGTAGAAATTTTTCACTTCGTCGTCGTTCGTCTTCTTCTTTGGCTTATATTACTTCATCTGATATCATTCAATGCATGTCAGTAAAGTAGTAAAGTGATACACCCCGCCTAGGCGTTAGACGGGGCGTATATTTCTTTGTTAAATAGGCTCATGCAGAGCATTTGATGTCGCATAAAACTTTTAATTCGTCGTTAGAATTCTCTTTGTCATGAACTTTGACTTATATTACTTCATCTGATATCATTCAAAGGTGGTGAAATGTCATTAAACTGGGACAGGTCATGGGTGCCTGAAGTCAATACGGTAACAGTTATTAGGTTACTAGTTGTTGTTTTAATTATTTACTAATGGTGATGTCATTGTTAGGGGGAGAGCGTGTTCCCAATTCTAACGAGCAAGAGAGGTTGTGTCTAGTGTACAAGACATTATTCGTGATGGTGGAGGATATAATGGTGAGGCACCCCCATACGCAGGCAATCTGTATCTCGCGGAGATGGTTTGAAAAGCGCCTGAGGTTTCATAGTGAGTTAAAAACATATTTACCCGATGGAGATCAGTCCTTATACATTTTGGAAAAAAAAAGTATTGGAGGGACGGTTTCCAGCGTGCAAATTTGTATCTCAATCGACTACACGTCAAAGAGTGTCTTGTGCTCAATCGAAGACTGTAACCGAAGAGAAACTCGAGGAGTAAATGCAGGTAAATAAGAAATACTATCATTTTTTAAATATATATGTTTTTTGTTTGCGTAATAGAGTGTCTTGTGGTTTAACATAGTGATATGTTGTTGAACTTATTTCAGGTGTTTCTACAGCATCTAACGAGTCTCAGTCATCGTCTGACGATCAGTCTTGGTCAACCACGGTCAATAAGCAAGAACAATGGCTCGATTTTTTTATGTTTAATACGGTTTATTTGTATAAATAATACAAAGATTTTTTTAATACAATAAAAAAACTTTTGGTATAATTAATAGGATTTTATTTACTTAATTTGAACTTTGATATAAGCCGACCTTCCTTCAGTACACCCAAGGTACAGCAATTAAACCATACAAAGTTTTCTATCTAAAACCCAACAAACTCTGGTATTGACAAACAGACGGTAATAATACTCTCGAGCTCACACTCCAACCGTCGGCACCGGCAGATGATGAAATGTCAATACTGCCCGTGGTGGCGGTTGGACGTGAGAGCTCGGATACTATGATTACAGGGTCTTGCTGCAAAATTTCTCTTGTTTGCATATTTAGTTACGATATTTTCGTAACTCCCTCAATTCTTCTCCGTTTTACCCGAAACTTGTTTCTAATATCCGTTGAATATTTTGTTACATATTTAACCCAAAATCTTTGACCCGGATTCTTATTTCATATAACTTATGCATTTATCCCTGGTTTATGCTCCTATTTTCTGATTTTGCCCTTTAACCCCATTTAAAAAAACTATACATTTACGCTTCCGTTTCGGTATTCTTTAACACTCAATTATTACCCGTATAGTTTCTTTAGCGAAATACATCGCTTTATTCAACTAAACCTTTATTTATTTATTATTTTGACCCGTTTGGTTGTTTTAGCGTAATCCAACGCTTATTTCAACCAAACCTTCTATCTTATCATTTCTACACTAGATATCTATCTAATTCCCACCACAACATTATTTGTGGTGGATTTATTATCAAAAATTTAATTTATCCAATATCCACCCTTTGGTTCGACAATTTATGGAAAAGACCATTTAAAATGCATTAAACCAAAAGGCTTATGCTTTTCTCTTTTACGTTACCGAAATGGGCTATTATATTATAAAACTCAATTTTAAACTAATATTAGAGTCGTTTACTTATTTTCATCACTCGAGGGCATTTTGTCAACTTAGTCTCTTCTTTTACGATGAAGGACTTGCCATAACATGTTTTGACCAAAATGAACATTTAACCATAATCTATGTAAAATCATTATGTTCTTAAGAACATAATGTTTACGGATTAGATTATTGGATTTACCTTACCTTAGGTAATCCATTATTCATATATGACTCATTTAACTCTCATCGGACCTTTAAGTCCTTGTTGAGAGTTTTGACCCGTTACACGTACCTGGCTCGGCTCATACATTAATTTGTTCAAATATCATGCTCTGTTCTTTCTAAGAACACAAAAATTCAACAAGCGATATTAGTCATCATTGTCAAATGGGATACTATCACCATTTGATCCGTTCGGTCTAAATAACCATTTGTCATTATGAGATGGCACTTATTTGCCATCTCACCTATTTAACCCATTTCGTTTTACACAATATGATCATATTGCTTAAAAATTATCTCTTAATTCGCTTGACCTATTATGGCTTATGCCATATGGTATCCTTTTCAAAACTCCTTATTTGTCGTCATCACATGCCCTAATTTACCGTTTTACCCTTTTTACCATAAATCATGGTTTAATACCATATTCACTTGTTCCAACCTGTATCTTCCGTATTGGAACTTTTATATTTCGGAATCTCATTCCGAATACCCAAAACGGTTTATTCAACTACATAAGTAACTCTATTATTTTAAAGATGTAAGGTTTACTTACATTGAAGTCCGATTATGCCTTTTATCCCCGTACTCGATCAGTTTGATCCGTTTCTCTCCAAGCTTCCTCCTAGCTTGTCAAGTGTCAAACTACCTTTTATCATTTACAAGATGGTTAAATTGTCATTATTTATCAAGACCATTCCATCTTACGGACTTTATATCAAAATCACCATTTGATTTTATTATAGGTCGGTTTGACTTTTGAAAGTCAACTACCTATTAACATACATGAATACGCAATTAAGTTTAACAACTCATTTAAACAACTTATCAAATTCCAGGTAGTATTATTGTAAGCTACCATTTTAACTACTTTTCTCAACTAAGTTATATCATTTCTTTCACTTAAACAAGTTCGAGCAATTGTTAACATAAGGTTAACTTAGCTTTCGATTATCAATACTAATTTATCCATTTTATACTAGGACTAAGAGTTTTCATCTTTATGTAAAAACCCATTCCACCATATTACTTAGATATTCATCCGAATACTTAATATAATCAAGTTTATATACAACTAGCATACAACTTGATCTCAAATACTTGTTAACATCATCTCTACATCTATTTCATCATTTTGTACAAAACCATTTCATAGTAAGTATGAATATGTACTCAAACTCATCAATTGTTCAAGCACCTTTCCTATTATTACTATGCATGATGATCCTAAACATAGGTATATCATCAACTTCATTATATTATCAAAACCCACTTGATATCTACTTGTTAATCTCTTACAAGTGATCTTACATCTACTAGTGCATAATTTCTTTATGTCTATCGAAATCAAGCATACACATACACTTAATTTCATCTTTGGATCATCATCCAACAATTTAATTGCAAGTAATCTACATGTCTCAATTCACAACTTTCACCAATCTAGGTTTTAAGACATACCTTATGATCCTTTCGATTAGGTGATTGTTTATATGTGTTCATGCATCAATTTTAAGCTCAATTCACCCTTCAATTTGATGATTTAAGCAAAACAAGGGTTCACCCCCTTTGTTTTGCTCCTGGTCGCTACAGAACACCTTTTGTGTGTGTAGTGTTTTATTTAAATTTTATTTTTATATATTCTACTTTTCAACCTTTCCTCTTTTGGTCCCTCATGTTTGAAGTCTTATTTATTAAGAGCTAAAACTCATTGTTCATTGTATTTCCATATTACTAACTAGGTTAACTTGTTCCTAGTTATTTTGTTTACGGGTTCACTTTTACCACTAGCGGCCTTTTACCCACTCTTCAATATTTACGTGGTTTGATTACCAAACCCGTTTTTGGGGTGTTACATAGTTAAAAGAGTTAATTGCAAATTTTGTCCTTTATCTTAAATCTCAAATTTCAGTATCCTTTGTCTATAGAATTTGAGTAATTTTGTATTAATGTTTCAAAATGATACACGATATGTCATTTGACCCTAACCAGTTATTTTTTTATTAAATTTGATCATGTGTTGCACATGAGGACAGTTTTATCATTTTACCTTTTCAGTGACTAATTATGTAAATAACTTAATTACACAACCACTTTTTAATACTTTAAAAACAAAAGCCCCATGTCTCTCTCTCTCCCCTCCCACTTACCAACAACATCCACCACCACCCAACACCGCTCGCTAGCACTGTCGCCACACTAGCTATTCTCAAATCACAAGCATACATGCAAAGTTTCACATCCATACAATTCACAAACATACATTTAAAAAAATCAAATAGACCTTATGGAACCAAAAACAATTAGACCACTATTCACATCAACAAAAACTTCAACATCTTCACCTTTTTCCCACCGTTTCCCATATTTCAACATGATTACATCACAATTTAAATCGAATCAACAAAATTTCTTCATCCATTTCTCACATTTCAACGTTATCCCCATGTCTCACATTTTCAAAGTAGGATTTTTAATCAGTGTGGGGAAGAATCCACCAAATTAACGTAAATTGTTAATGGAAAATAGAACAAGAGTAAGAATTTTTTAGGTTTCAGGAAGAATCCACCAAGTTAGGGGCCAAGCATGGAGAACGGTGTTTCGGTGGGAATATATATTTATATATATATAATATAATATAAGTTTATGGAGAAAATTGAGAAAACTATGGAAATTTGGTTTGTGTGAACAAGATTAATCCACCTCATCTAGTATAAGCACATGTTTTAAAGGGCATTTATGTCATTTGTTAGCCTTGTGTTATATCCACTTTTTTGCATTCACCTACCTTCACCCTTCCTTATTATCTCGGTTCCCACCCCACCAACCTTCACCTTTTTAGTACAAAATTACATCTAGAGCTTCTAGATTTCCATTTTTATTCTCATTTCCTTTTTTCCTTAGACACAACTCAAACCTGCATTCCTCTTCTCCGTGTTTCATGGGCGACCCACATGACTTCGTCAATGATCTTAAGGCTTGCTCTCCTAGCCGTGTATTCCGGAACAACTTCGTCGGGATGAATCACCGCGGTTTACTTTCATTAGGGTTCATATTACTCAGGTATTTGCAATGAGGATTGTGTTTTTCATGGCTTTATGGCAGTTCATTTGTTCTTTTAGTTGTAACTGGGTATTCTTTGTCCAGCCGATGATTTGTTTTGGTTCTGATTTTCATTTTTTTATTTTTTCCATACATGGAAGATCCTGTTTTTTAATGTGTTTATGGCCATCAATACCTTGCGATGTATATGTTTGTTGGTCTGGTGGAAGCTTAAATTTTGTTCTTTTTTTATGAGACAATCATTTTTTTGTGTGGTTTCATTTCGGAATAGTGTTAACTGGCCTTTTTCTTCGTGGATTTGATGATATGTTTTGGATCCTTTTCTTATTTGTTCATTCATGGAAGCATGTGGTTTTATTTAACTTTTTTGAAGTTTTTCATATGTTTTATTTCTTTTTTAAATCAGGCAGCCGATTTGTTTTTTCCCTGTTTTTTTGGGGTTTGAAACACATGACTAGATAAGTTTATTATTAATGGCACAATCAGGAGTTGGATACGTTAGAGATGAAAGTATGCAGTCATAGGTAGATGTACGACAGTCACACTTTCAGATGTTTTTACCAACTGGAGGAGGTTTTAACATTCCCTAGAAAAATATCTTAAGTTTTGTCTAATACTCGTTTTTCTAACGGCTGGTGCAAACTCTTTTTTCAGACATGTGGAATGATGAGTATGATGAGGAATCACTACGTGCACGAGCCAATGATAGAGGAAAATTGTAGTCCACCTGAGGATCAAGTTAAACCTATTCCTTGTTTATGCAACACACATACAAGTGCGGAATCCAAGTATGCATGCAAAGCAAAGCAAAGTAAGAACACGGGGTAATCAAAAATTCACTATCTTGATTAAGAGATGAGAACAAGTACAAACATGTACAAACAATGCTCATACGACTCAACAAACTCCTGTGTTCTTGTGTCTTCTCTGCTCCAGAGATGCTAACTACTCAGCTCACCAACAAGTTGAACAACCAACACACCTGACTGAGAGGTGCATGTCTGCGTATATAGTGTCCATGCTGGTCATTCGTACGAAGCACGTTACCAGACATACGGAACATTCTATTACCCACAAAGCACTGCTCCAAAGAGGCTTGTACGAAGCAATTGGTTTCGTACGAAGCGAATGGTTCATACGAAGCGAATGAACCATGTAAACCAACTTGTTTACAATGATTCCTTCGTACGGAGCATGTGGCTCGTAAGAGCATTCTAACTCGCATAGAATGCTTACTTTGGAGAACGTGTCACAGACATGACGTACACAAGACTCAACGGTATGCACACATGCACCGTTTAACATAGACTAACTAAGATGTCATACGAAACCAAGATAGAAGGATATCTTGATTTGGTCGACATGACCAAACTTATACAGACACTTGAGCAAGAACTGTACAATTACAAATGTAACTAAGAACAAGCGACAGACACAAAATTTTATCAACAAACTCCCCCTTGGATGTTACTTGGTCTTCGGTCTTCTATCTTTGGTCTTCACACAGTAATGGCTTGGAGTATCAATAAACTCCCCCTGAAGATCTGCTATCCACTGATAAAGCATCAGGTCCTCAAGCTTTTCAGAAAAATCAAATCTTTTATGTTTCTACTTCTGACTTATTAGTTCTCTTCGTTGCTGGTTTTCGTTTATGTTCTTTTGTTCCATTCTGTACTCAATAATTAGATATATAATTAGAACATAAATTTATCAGGGATACACTCGAAAAATTTGTCATAACTTTTCCGTATGAATGTATTCCTTGAACGAAGAAATACCAAACCATACGAATAACACTTAATTCGTATGAAGAGCAACTCATTTGATTAAACAAATGACAAAGTCAAACATCTGACCATGTTCATCCATACGAGATACACACACTCGTATGAATTCCTATTTTTCAAAACTGAACTTTGCACATATCCACACAAATCACACAGTTATGTTTAGGAAAAGTGCTCTTGAATAGATTTTGGTTTTCTTTGATGGGTTACCTGTTGCAAGTTATTACTTTATGAAGTTGCAATATCAAACATATGGTTTTCTGACCGTATCTTGGTAGGAAACTTTTGAGTTTCAACTATGGCTAACTTTCAAAAAGAAATATTATAAGCAACTAAGTAAACTAGACTTTAAAATAAAAAATATACAGATAAACTATATATTTATCGAACAATCTTTTTAGAGTTTCAAGGTAAGAGAATCATACCAGTTTTTTTAATCTTTGTCAAAACAATATTTGGCTTAAACTTCAAATTAAACAGATAGTATTCAACTATGATTATCGGTATTGTTGTCCACGTAAGCTCAAACTTATCAGATGTAATCATGATTAGGAGATATGATTAAGATATGAATTATACTTACTAGCCGGTGTTCAACCACATCACGACATATTCCCATATTAAGATATGCACGAGAGAAAATCTTACCGGTGAGTATACTGCTTTATCATCTGTTTTGACGTATATACATAATGTGAGATACTCACTTATTTTGATTGAAAACAAGCCCTATGTGATTAAACACTTATTGATGAGGAACTTGATTTTCATATGCATGCATGGCACATGAATAAGTCCGTGAACAGGTTAGTATCATCGTACCGACAAAGAGACGAACTTAGCTCCCGCATAAGCTGTGATATTTTATCACTTATATTGGGGATGTGATATTTTTATCACTTATTGATGGTCGTATGCAGTATGTATACGTATGTATGGTATCATGGAAGTTTTAGACTTGCGTCACCGTTATTTTTCGGCAAAAGATTCAGCCATGATAGCCAGATGATAAGTCAGCATAAAGACCGTATTTCTCAGAACCTCGGCACTCTATCAAACGAAATTTCGGTACCAAGACCATATGCCAATGAATGGTTCTCACCTGGCGTTCTGTCTGTTATGTTTATATCAACCTGCACATTTTAGTCTGATTGTGAGCCTGCCGATGCATCATAAGTAAAGCTACTTATCAATCTTCTTTCTATGCTTTTGACCATTTCTGACAGATTTACCGGTGTATTTCATCATCTTCATCTTATCCAAGAAACTCATTTTTGAATTTTCTATTGTTTTTGTATTTTTCTAAATTTTCTTCCCCTTAAATATAGAAGGTAATTAAATAAAAGACATATTTTTGTATTTTCTTGAAAATTTCTCCTCCTAAAATATAAAATAGAAAATCTTTTTGTAGTTTTAGATTTTTAGAAAAATATGTAAAAAAATGGTTAGCCATGGTTGAGTTACTCGGGTTTCACCTTGATGCCATTGACCAAAAGTAGATAATCAAAACGTGATTTATCAAAGGCTTTGGTAAAAAGGTCAGCACGTTGGTGATCAGTGTAGATTTTAACAACATCAATAAGTTTCTTTTCATAATAATTACGTATGAAATGATACTTAATCTCAATGTGTTTTGTTTTTGAGTGCTGTACAGGATTCCGAGTGATCTGTAAAGCAGCTTCGTTATCAACAAAAATAGGAATAGTTTGAAATTCAAAACAGTAGTCGTGCATTTGCTGTTGAATCCATAGAACCTGAGAGCAGCAACTAGAAGCTAAAATATACTCAGCCTCACATGTTGATGTAGCTACACAAGTCTTCTTGCATTGCCATGTGACTAGGCGATTTCCCAAGAACTGACATCCTGTTGTTGTTGAATTTGCATTGATTTTGCAGCCGCCATGATCAGAATCATTGAATGCTGTCAGATCAAAGTTATCATCCTTAGGGTACCATAGACCAGTGTTTGGGCGACCCTTTAAATAACGAAAGATCCTCTTCACAGCCATCAAATGAGAAACTTTCGGACTAGACTGATAGCGCGCCAGAAGACATGTTGGGTACATTATGTCGGGTCTTGAAGCAGTAAGATACATGAGAGATTCGATCATAGCACGGTAGAGAGATGGTTCCACATGTTCACCCATTCCATCTGGAGTATTCCCATGATTTTGAGCTAATTGAGTTCCCAACGGCTTTAAGTCATCCATCTGAAATCGCTTGGGAATATCCCCGACATACTTGGTTTGATGGATAAAAATCCCTTCCTTTGATTGCTGAACCGGCAAACCTAAAAAGAATGTCATTTCTCCCATAGCGATCATCTCGAACTTCTCCTGCATAACCTGTTCGAATCTTTGCACATTCGATCGTTGGTAGACCCAAAAATAATATCATCAACATAAACTTGCACTAGCAGCAAATCCTCATTTCTTTCCTTGATGAAGAGAGTACAGTCGATCAAGCCTCGTCGAAAATCGTTCTTCAACAGATAGGTAGACAACGTTTCATACCAAGCCCTCGGAGCTTGATGAAGACCATATTGTTGAGAAGCCAAACCTTGTCAGGATGGAGTGGATCTTCAAAACCTGGCGGTTGTTCAACATATACTTCTTCTTCAACCACACCATGAAGAAATGCACTTTTCATATCCATTTGATAAACGGTGAATTTCTTGAAGGACGCATAAGCCAAAAAGATTCTTATCGCCTCAAGTCGTGCAACCGGTGCATAAACTTCATTGTAATCAATGCCTTCGACCTGATTAAAACCTTGAACAACCAATCGCGCTTTGTTTCTAACAACAACACCTCGGTCATCCTTCTTGCATTTGTACACCCATCGCGTACCAATCTTCTTGTAGCTGTCAGGTCGGTCAACCAATTTCCAACGCCTAACTTCTGAAATTGTTGAAGTTCTTCCTGCATGGCTTCAACCCAAAAGTCTTCTTTCATTGCCTCCCTTCCAAGATTTCAGTTCTACTTGCATACTTAGCAGGCAAAAGACCAATTGTTCAAACCACCAGATTCCCTGATTTCCGAATACAATCCAGCATTCTGGTTGTTTCGAAGCTGATTACGAGTATGTACACCACTCTAGACATCTCCAATAATATTCTGCTGAGGATGGG
The DNA here is from genome assembly GCA_947069175.1 of Scalesia atractyloides. Classification (NCBI taxonomy): domain Eukaryota; kingdom Viridiplantae; phylum Streptophyta; class Magnoliopsida; order Asterales; family Asteraceae; genus Scalesia; species Scalesia atractyloides. The sequence goes on along the minus strand of CAMTDV010000012.1, from coordinate 12,584,737 downwards.
CAATATGAATTCGAGTCTCTGGAACATCAGGAACTCGAGAGTTATACCCAAATTGTTGATATTCAGATCAACAGTCAAATCGAGAGCTGGATTTAATGAGGATGTAGATGCATGACCTTCATCGTCCCTTGAGGTTGAATATTTGATCGTAACATACGAAATTCCAGGAACCGCACCAGAGGTAGCTTCATTAGCATCATGAAACTCATCTTCTTCTAATGAAACATTATAATCCGCAGCATCTTCGAATTCCTCATTGTGAACAAGATTGTTAACCGAAGTCGACACATGAGGATTAACAATAATTGGTCGGACTAGTGTCGAGTCAAACTGCTGTATCACTTTCCAGTAACATCTGAGCAGCAGCTGATGCATCATCAAAAGTTGGCTGATTAAAGGAGTCGAACAGTCCATCGTAGTCGAACATCCAAGGAGCACCAGGAGCTCTTACTGATTCTGTATATCTCTGAACCTTGACTTCACCCCATTCTTCAATCTTCTTTGAAGACAAATTCCACACCCTGAAATTTGGAGTAGCATATCCAAGAAAGAAACCTTCGATAGCCTTCGGACCAAACTTTCCATGTGGGTCGATCATAGTGCATGGAGCTCCAAAAGGTTCTAAGAAAGAAACATCCGTTTCCTTTTATGTAACAACTCAAAGCATGTCTTCCCATGTCTCTTCACTGTTAGAACTCTATTCATCGTCTAACATGCAGTAGCAACAGCTTCTCCCCAAATTGAACAGGAAGTTCTGATTCTACCAACATGGTTCTTGCTGTTTCAATTAGAGTTCTATTCTTCCTCTTAGCGACACCATTTTTTGTGGAGTGTAGCGAGAACTGTACTCATGCAAAATGCCCTTTGAAGAACAGTACTCATCCATAACTTGATTCTTGGATTCGGTGCCATTGTCGTTTCTGATTCTCCTTACCTTCAGATTGTACAAATTCTCTAACAGAGTCAGGAGATTCTTGAGGATATTAGGAACTTCACTCTTGTGTGCCAACATGTTTACCCATGAAAATCTAGAATAGTCATCAGTAACTACCAGACAGTAAGAGTCACCAAAGGTTGTTTTGTTTGTCATAAGGTCCATATAAAGACGTTCCAGTGGCATATTCACAGTGTTGATCTTCTTCACGGGATGAGATTTTCTAACTTGCTTGCCCTTTTGACACGATACACAGACATCTTGAAGATGAAAATTGTTGACTGGTACACCATTCACAAGATTGTTCTTCACCAATAGTTCATTTTCCTCAGGTGAATGTGTCCCATTCGTCTGTGCCAAGAGATTGATTCCTTTTCGGTGGCTTTAGAGACAAAACACGTGACTTGCACAGACGTTGTAATAGCTTGGCTCATATCAAGAATATACAAATCGTTGATTCTTGGAGCCAATAAGAGAATCCATTCCTTGGGGATCTTGAATCCAGGTTTCAGCACATAAAAACCGGTATCATCAAAATGTACCGTGAACTTCTTGTCGCAGATTTGAGAAACGCTAAGAAGATTGTGATTAATTTACCGCACATAATTGATCTTGTCGAAACTTACAACACCATTGGAGACCATTCCTTCTCCAGTGATGTATCCACCTTTTTCACCAGCAAAGGCAACATAACCACCCTTAATGCTTTTTACATCATACAGGAGCCGCAAGTCGCCTGTCATGTGCCTTGATGCTCCACTATCAACAATCCAATGACTGTTTACAGTTCCTCCTGGAACACACTTCACATTTCACAAACAATAGTTTGTTTCAGATGGGGACCCAAGCCTTAGTGGTCTTGGGTCGCCCCTTATCATCAAGAAATGTGATCTCTATTTCTTGATGATTGTCAAACTGAGTTCCTTCTCTTGAACCACTACTGGTCTTCTGTTTCCAAGATCATTGATTATTACCAGATTGACTATTATTTACAGTTTTAACAGTTTCTGGTTTTATTAACTTTGAAGATCTTGAGTTCTTTTCTGATGAATCCGGTTTTAAAGCTTTTTCAATTGCTTTTACTTGTTTACGTTTTTGTTTCTCCTTTTGATCTTTAATAATTCGTTTATCATGTATTGAGAAACAGATCTATATGGGAAGTTGGTTCATGAGGGGTTCTTTCCACAAATCTTGATTTGGCTGGATTTTTACAATCTTTTATAATGTGGCCAAACTCTCCACATTTGAAACATGTTCTCCTTTCAACAAACCTAGGAGATCATGTTTCTTGTCTTGATGTTGAACTTGTGGGTCTTGAAGTACTGGTCTCATTTTCATTACATCCATCCGTGTGTTGAGTGTAATTGTTTTGACTATTTCTTTTCAAAATCTTAGCTTTCTTTACAAAATCTATATTAGATTTTCCTTGAAAAGTTTCGACTTTATCGGTACCTTTTGAACTCACAAATTTAACATTCTTAAGCTTTTTTTTGTAGCGAGAGCCTTTTGCTTCAACCTTTGGTTGTGAAACGTTAGGCTCTTCAACTCGCTTACATTGCTTTTCTATTGAAGCGGATAATGGTTGTGATTTGGTTGGCTTTTTCTTCTCTAAAACTATGGTTGTTTAATTTTCAACACCTGATCTATAGAGATTGGATTTACGTTTTTAATTGGAAAATCTTTGTTCGAATAGATTTTCTTATCTCTAACCAACGTATACAACACATTATTCGCTTCATCTGTCGACACTTTTGTCTTGACAGATTTCTTAGGAACAGTCTCTTGAATCTCAACAGATTGAGTACTAGGAGTAGCAGAAAGTTCTACTCTTTTCCTTTCATCAAGAGGCTGATCCTGATCACTTTTTCTTGATTCATCATCTGATGTATCATCTTCCTCTTCCTCAGATGGATTTTGATCAACATCAAATGATGAACTTTCTGGCTTGCTTGATTCTTGAGAGGAATTGTCTAGTTTGAACCCTAACCCTGCTGTAAATTATTCAGGATTCAAAGGTACAGAGGGTTCAAAACGAGGCATCTCCTCTTCGTCAGGCATTTTGGTATAGTTGTGTTTCATTGGGGGTGGACACGACTTATACCCTATGCATTGAACATCTCCCTTTAGTTTTTAAACATCAATGATATCATCAAGCACATAGCGGGAGTTAGAATAACTTTCCAATTTGCGCTTAATCGAATCATATTCGCATTTGGCGATGGCTAACTCTTTCTTAGTTTCTTTCAGGAGATTAATGTAATTGTTAATTCCTGTCTGTTTATTCAAAACTGTTTTTGTCAATTCAGAAACACTTTTCTTAAGGGTTTCTATTACAGATTTGAATTCTTTTTCATTTCGTGTTAGCGCCAAATTTGCCTCTTTGCACTTTGATAGTTCAAGAACTAAATTTTGATTATGACTGTTGACGGTTTCATACCTTATTTTCAATTCAGCATAGTCATTGCAAACAGTAGGAGGTTCAGAATTTACCTGACTTGTAGAACCTGCAACATTTGCCATGAAGGCAGTGTGATGATGAAATGCTGCACCATCTGTAGAGAGTGTCTCTGTCTCCTTAACTGCAGCTTCTTCTTTCCTCGTCATACCCATCTTTTCACACTTCATCATCTCAGCTTCACTCAGGAACTTGCTAACCTCAGCATCACTCTCGTTTCTGATATCAGAATCAGATCTATAACCGCCTGAACTTGAACACTCTTCATCAAAACTACAAGCATACCCAAAGTATCATCATTATCTGGAGTATTAAGGTTGTGAACATGCTTGATTTGATCGACGATCTTTGCATAGCATACAGTTCGTCCGTTGTTCTCAGTTCCCAACTGAACTGACCAATCGCATCCTTCATCAGATTGAACTACCAAAGCTCTATGGGTGTTTGGAGGTCCTGATTGATTGGTACTGTTAGAGTTGCCAACAGCTACCATTCTTCTCTCATTGTTGAATTGAGCTGTGTTGGGTGGGTGAGACTGATTTCAAAAGGGGTTGTGATTTCCTTCCTTGCTGGGTCTTGTGCATTCTCGTTTGAAGTGACCTCTTTCTCTGCAGTTGAAGCAAGTAACGACAGTCTTATCAAAGCCGTATTTTGTATCCTTTTTGCTCCCTAAACTAGTTCTTCCTGTTCTCCACATGTAATCTTTCGCTCTTCTCACAGCACTTGAAAATGCCCACTTGATATCCATCAGCTCCATCTCATCTTGGTCAATTTGTTGGTAGTATTCGTTTGTCAAATTGATATTTCCTATTTGACCTGCAACTAAACCACAATAAGCACTGACCATGGTGTTTAGAAGTTCCATATGTTCCTGTGCAACTTCTATGCTGATTTAGAGAGATGAGACGTGTCAAGTTTGACAGTGTTGGGATTTGCAGATTGACAATTGTTTCCATAGAAAGCTTGTTGAGGAGCTTGTTGTGGAGCTTGATATGCTAAATCTCTTAGCTGTGGAAGGAAGGCTTTCGGATCAAATGTTTGTCCATAAGGTTGAGTACTTGAGCCCGCAGACTGACTTGATTGAACAGGCTTGGTAGGAACGGGGTTCACGTTTGACACAAACGCGGTTTGCAGCTTTGGTTGCTGGCTTGAGTTTGTACCTGCATTAATACCTCCGAAGTACATCTCATGGTTTTGTGGAACGGTGAGTCGTTGTGCCTTCCGGAGTTCTTCTTCATTCTTGTTCTCCAGTTTTTACACAAATTCATAAATACTAATTGAGTCCAAAACACCTTTATGTTTTAATAAGTCAATAAATTGACCCCATTTCGAAAGTAAAGCATCAGCAAATCGCATCAGAATTTCTTGTGGTGCTGCTAACACTTTGTAAGAGTACATCTCGCTGAGCAGGTGATAAAACCGTGTGGTCATATCATTCAACTTTCATTTTCCATAAACATGAAACCTTCAAACTCCTTCTTGAGTAAATCATGCCGAATTTTCATGGTAGCAGCATTACCCTCTCCTCTTGCTTCCAAAGTATCCCACAGATTTTTCGTGGTTGTATAGTACACAAACTAATGATAAATGTCTTTATGAAGAGCTTGTGTGAGGATAGCAAACGCCTTCTTCTCTAGATCACATGCCTTCTTGTCACTCTCGTCTAGATTGGCTAAGGAGGTTGGATTTGATCCGGCTTCTCCAAGTGATTCTTTATAGGGTGTAGTAAAACACGTCCACAATTCTGTGTTCTGTCTAAGATCATACGTATGAAAATGACTTTTCCACGAAGGATAATCGTTCATGTGGTTTAGCTTCGGAGGACGGTTATTACTCATCGTTTCACTTTCGCTCATTAACAGAGTTTGGATGCTTTGATTCTGATTCGCAACACATGTCCACTGATTTCCAGAGATCATAGCTGTATGTTGAGGCATCAAAGACTTAACCCTTGATGTTGCGGAGCTTTGCGAAGACTCCTGATTTGAGCTTGAACTACTCCAATCCCATGGATTAGAACTCATTATATTTTCTTGATTATGAAAAATTGAAAGGTTTAAAGTTTGAAATAACAGTTCCCTCTTAAAAATTCACAATTTTGAAAATATTTGAAAAGCACACAGCTTTGAAAATCTGAAATACGAAAAACAAACAATAACGAAGATTATTCGTACGAGCCAATGTTTCGTACGGATAAGCGTTCTTCGTACGAGCAACTTGCTTTGTACGGATGAGCTCCTTCGTGCGAACCAACTTGTTTGTGCGGATGAGTTCCTTCGTGCTAACCAACTTGTTCGTGCGAATGAGTTTCTTTTGCACGAGCAGCTTGGTTCATCGTACGAATGGGTTATTCGCACAGTCTATTTTTCTCAGTGTTTTTCAGATGAATCTTTTGCAGGGTTGGTTTGGTGAAAACTTTCCTTTTCTTGTACAGACTGGTTTACGAAAGTAACCTGTTGTCTTACCCAATTTTAGTTAGGAAAACAAACATTCCATCAGCTTTTACAGTCATAACTGTCACACCCCGGATTTCTAACCCAAATCCAAACACTGGTGGGCCCGGGTGGGGAGTATTGTGACGTCAACTGATACCATCATAGTTAATTAAACACGGCACAACGGAAGTCTTGGTGTAATAGAATAAAATTACTATTACAAACAAAAAGTTCGAAATAAAATAATATACAGGCTCGTAATAGAAGATCCACAGGCGGATCATAAAATGTACAAGAAAGAATATAAAACAGACTTTAGGGCAGATCTAAGGATTTGTAAGATCCTCTTATTCACTACCAAGCAGCTTCCGGCCTATTTCGTATTGTACCGACAGTTTAGTCTTTGGACATTACGTCAGCTTTCGCTGGTAAATACACCCAACTGACTCATTTTGAAAACTTTAAAAATGATTTTTAAGTGCAAAACGGCACAAAATCTTTTAATAACTTGGGAAAGTTGACCTTGCAACCTTGTATCAGATTCACATGTTTGTCAATACATACAGGGCCTAGTACAGAAACCGAGACATGATTAAATACACACCACTTAGAACTCAAGAAGGAGTTATCCCCACCGTCTTGGGTAATTTGCATATGAGCGTCTGTCAGGTGTATGTCTACACCCCACGCTAAGGTCGTGGCCAATAACTAATGTATTGAGCCGAGGATATCCAGGACACGGTAATTTAACCCCTGATGTTTGAGTTATCAAACAAAACTGATTAAAACGGAATATGCGGGTTTACTAGCCATAAACGGGCATTCGATTGACCCCATTTCGGACCAAGTGGTAATAATTTACCGTATCCCAAGCCCATTTAGGGAAAATAAGTCGAGAGTATTTACCTGAGCTAGTCTTCTTCTTTTATTTTTTAAATAACTCAGCCGTATACAAAAGTACCAAGTGCAGATAGCATTTACCGGCAAGGCTCTAGTCTGGATTATGGCATAAGCTAGCCAATTAAATACTAACGTTCTTATAAACCGAATAGTGTACATGATCATTACGTATAACGCTCAATTAAACGATGATCGGAAAGAATGTAGTTTAATCCCGTCAAGTACTTGACTTGTATAAAATGGGTAAACTATAAACATTCTGGATTTTGAAACTTAAATGACAAGGTTAAACCCGTTTCGGTTAATTTTCGTAAAATAGTTATATATACTTAACCGTACACATAAAAGCAATATCGGGTAACCGGATAAGTCATGGACAAATTCAATATGCCATTATATTTTAAATAAGTTAAGATATCAGTAGGATATCAACTTGTATGCCCGTTAAGGTTTTAAAACGAAATTATGCCTCAAAATGGTATTTCGGTAATTATATAGCGTATAAAAGGAACTTGAATATATTTTAAGTTTATAATCATAAGTATTCTGGAAAAATAATTTATTTATGATATAATATAAGTAGGATGTCAATTATATGTGTAAATTATCTTTTAGACCAAACTTTGCACCGAAGGGGCATTTTGGTTATTTTACACAAAGTTTATAAATTATTTGGGATTCTGAGTGTATAACTTGTACCTACTGTAAATATGTTTAAAATAAGTTTTAAAATCAGTAGGTAACAAGTCTTGGTTAATTAACATGGTTTAAAACCATACTATGCGCCGAAACGGCGCTTATGTCGTAAAATGGCGTCTTTATGCGATTTTCACGGAAACTGATGTTAAGTTCAGATTAAAAAGTCCTAGATATGTTATTTAATATAACATATCTGTAGGTGAAAGATTTACCTTGAAAAGATTTGCTTAAAGCTAGTTTATGAGCCACAAGGGCTAAAATCGCCATTTATTGACATAGTTTAAGGACTTGCTTGAAAACTCAGTTTATAACTTGGTTTAACATCCCAAGTAATCCTACTTATAATAATACATCAGTAGAAAACTCAATTTCAAGTTCATTACTATTTAAAACCTTTTTTTATGCAAAAAGGGCCTTTTGGTCAAAAAATGGCATAATTATGGAACTTGCGCAAAAACTTGAATTCTGATTATGATCATGTAATATAACCTGAGAGGGTTATGCTACATTATAGTATGATCATAATGCAACTTTAGATCAGTAGGTAACTAATCTAAATCGGGTCAGAATCGAAAGTCAAAGTAGAAGTCAAACTTCACGACTTTTGGTTGCTAAACAAACCCTAGAACTGAAATTGACGAGCCGAACATGTTCTTACATGTTCTAATAATTATTACCAACTTGTTAAAGTGTCAAAACAGGTTTCATAACATATATAAGATCAATTTATGATTTTTCCGAAAAATGGCTTGTTTGACCTTTTAATATCATAACTTTGACCCGTCAATTGGTCTAGCAAACGTGATCTTCAAGAGGTGCCCTTTATAGGTACTAACACCTACCTTATTATGATCACTTACATATGTTCATTTCAAACAATGGCTGGAACATAATGGTCTTAACCGAAAGTCAAAGCGTTTTCCATAAAACACTTGACTTTTGGCTATAAAAGCCTATAAACGAAAATGCAAGAGCAAGGAACACTTACAAGAGGTTCCTAGAATGCAAGAGAACTAAAGTCATTCAGAGGCTCAGTTTGATCATGTTGTCACTTTTAGTCCTTATTCGTCTTTTAATTGACTATATTAATAATACAATACGTGTCACTATATTATTGGACACGATTTTTATAGGGTGTTACAGTAACAGTCCAAGTCCAAATGTCAGAAAATTTGTCAACCCTACAACACTATTCTAATGAGTTTTCTGGTGAATTTCTTCTACAAATGTGTTCAACTTGAACAAAAGAAAATTTTAATAAAACTTTCTGGATATTACAGATTTTAACCAAGTTTTAAGTTAGTTATCTATTCAAAACTTAAGTTTTCTGTTGGGAGTTCAAGAACACTTCAAGAAACCTTCAAACTAGCTCAGACACAAACACTAAGCTTGGTTTTGAACAAGGAAGAGAGCCAAAGCTCTGATACCACTTGTAGGTCCACCTGAGGATCAAGTTAAACCTATTCCTTGTTCATGCAACACACATACAAGTACGAAATCCAAGTATGCATGCAAACCAAAGCAAAGTAAACCAAAGCAAAGTAAGAACACGGGGTAAGAGATGAGAACAAGTATAAACATATACAAACAATGCTCCTGCGACTCAATAAACTGCCTGTGTTCTTGTATCTTCGTCTGCTCCAGAGATGCTAATTGCTCAGCTCACCAACAAGTTGAACAACCAACAACACCCTGACTGAGATGTACATGTCTGCTTATATAGTGTCCATGCTGGTCATTCGTACGAAGCACGTTACCAGACATACGGAACATTCTATTACCCACAAAGCACTGCTCCAAAGAGGCTTGTACGAAGCAATTGGTTCGTACGAAGCGAATGGTTCGTACGAACCATGTAAACCGACTTGTTTACAATGATTCCTTCGTATGGAGCATGTGGCTCGTACAGAGCATGTGGTTCATACGGAGCATTCTAACTCGCATAGAATGCTTACTTTGGAGAACGTGTCACATACATGATGTACACAAGAGTCAATGGTATGCACACATGCACCCGTTTTAACATAGACATAACTAAGATGTCATACGAAACCAAGATAGAAGGATATCTTGATTTGGTCGACATGACCAAACTTATACAGACACTTGAGCAAAGACCGTGCAATTACAAATGTAACTAAGAACAAGCGACAAACACAAAATTGTATCAACAAAAATCCCATTAATCGGACCTGATGTTCCTGAAGGTTGCCTTTGACCTTTTTTGCTAGTCTGAAACCATAAATATACTCTGATAGTTACATGTGTTATCATTGTAACAAAAGTAACTTTACATTTGTAACATGAAGGTTTTCATCATTTTTTAACAAAAAGGAAACATCCATTGTAACACGTGTTTTCCGCAATGATCTACATTAAAACAGGTTAACAAAGTATATTGACATTGTAAGAGGTGTTACAACCTTTACTCAATTAGGGATTTTTGTTTTCACCAATGAGTACTATAATAGCTGTAATTGTATTATACGTGTCACATACGTAACATGTAATGTTACCATCATTTTTAAAGAAAACTAAAAAACACATGCAATGTAATCGGTGTTACAAGGTTTTACTTGGTCTAACACGCGTAACAATTTTTTTACCGAAGCTCTCAAATGTTTTTTTCTAATATAATATCATGATTTACTCGTGTTACACCAATGAAGTTATACCCACATAATGAAATGCACATTTGGTGGTTAAAAACACGTGTGATATATGACACATGTGTAAATTTCATCCTTGGTAAAACTTATCTCCAATGATCAACATAACACGTGTTAACAAAGTATATTTACATTGTAAATCTTACCATCTCATAACATGTTTTACAAGCTTTACTCAGATAAGTATTTTTGTTTTCACTAAAGAGTACCGTTTACATGTGTTAACTATCTTATAAGTGTCACATATAACATGTAACGTTAACATCATCTTTTTTAACAGTTAAAAAAACACCCATTCTAACATGCGTTACATGTGTAGCCCTTATGACAAGGTTGTGGGAGAAAGATACATTTCTCGTTACTTCCAAAAAATAGTCAGTTGTAACATTTGTTACACATGTAGCCCTTAGTTGTAACATGTGTTACACATGTAGCCCTTATGTTAAGGGCTGGGAAAAAAGATACATTTTTTGTTACTTCTTAACACATGTTGCATGTGTTACATCTGACAAACTTTATATGCAGATTATCAACAAGGAACACCCTGCTACTTCGTAACTCAGACCCTACAAGGAACAAAATTTTGGACTCCTATTTTGGAAAAGGAGTTCCATCCTGTTATTGGAAAATCAAAGAGACATTCGAAGAGCTTATTCCAATGTATAAGTTATACGGATATCAAGTTGGGTTCAATGTTAAAAAGGCACAAACCAAGGTTTGGAATTGTTATGCGACGCAAAAATACCCGAGGTGCTCAAAGGCTGCTAAACGACAACAGAAAAGGACGTTCGACACTCTTTGTGAGTCCTTAGTCATGACCAACAGGAAAAGTACATTCACACTCACTGAGTGCAAGGCATAGATTCTTGTCCTCATGACCTAAAACCTTCTTCGTTTTGTTGTACACAACTGGATTGATGTGCATAATCACCCCTTATTGACCAATTCAACCGAGACCTATCAAAAATTTCAAGAAAAACCCTATTTGCAACCCAACAATTTATCCACCAAATGAGCATTAATCGTATTGGTCTGATCAAGACCCACCGGTGCCTAGTAAGTATCAAAGGTGGTCATCATAACGTGCATGGTACTCCCAATGAATTTAAAAACTTCAGCCAACAGTTGAGGATTTTTATAGGTGACCGAGATGCTCAACTTTTTATGGAACGCCTATGTGATTGAAGCGAAAATTTGCCAAACTTCTTGTCACACCCTGACCCGCAGCGGAAATAAAATTCGGCGCATGATTGGGTTTTCATCAAAGCTCATGATATTTACTATAATTAGGTTTCATATTTATTATTGTGAATTTAAAAGAAAATATCCCAACACAAAGAAACATACAAACACAAGAAATCTTGTTCTAGACAAGACATATTTTATTCATCTTCTAAGGCCAATCCTAAGTGTTCCTCTCCTCAGCCTGTCCACTTGTATCATGTGAAAAATAAGGATTTTGGTCAACAATAGTTGGCGAGTGAATCTCATTTAAAGATTTGAAAGAGTTAGTTATATTGGTTAATTAAATAAAAATGTGCATAAACCAAATATGAGCAAACATATATGTAAACCTATCCACAAACCACATAATATCAAACAATGAGCATGACAAATGATAAACTGTGAGATCAAGGTTCAAAAAATGGAGCCGATCTAATGAGGCACGCGATGCTCGGCCTAATGTGAATGATTGCACTAAAATGATAAGATGTAACCACATATAATAATAAACAAACACATACATAACACGTTAGTTCATATCAAGGTAATAGCACAGAGTTTTGAATAAATGAAGTATGCATACGACACATGATACACCCCAAAACATGAATAAAAAGGGGAATTTGTAAGGATTCACTCACAGTGGGGGCATTTCTTGGAATTGATAACGATGGCGCACGATTTACGATTCAACCGACGACAGAAAAACTAACCTAAATAATCACGTAATAATTCGATAAATAAATAAATTTTATTTGAAATAATATTTTCAATTAGTGCTTTCTTTTAGATTTTTAGATTTATTTTTGTGGTATTAATGCAAATTTTTAAACTTTAAAAATCTTATTTTTAAGCATTCTAAATTATTTTTAATTAATAAAAATAAAATAAATATTAAAAAATATTGACCTTCTCAAGTCTGACCGTCAGATAGCATGTGATTTAGGCATCATGTGAGGTTCGTACTCGTGACCTTCCGTATACGTGCACGCAGCTCTACCAACTGAACTACGTGTCCAACCCGAAATAATCTCTATTTTAGATACCTATATATACAAACTACATTAATCCAGAATCTATTTAATTAAAAAGGTTTTTAAGTCTCCAAAACTGGTTGCAATCAACATGATTCGAACCCACGACCTCCAGCCCACGTGCACACAGCCCAACCATTTGGGCTGTGTGTCTGACCCGTATAAACCTTAATTTATAATAAATTTATACACATATTCAATGATGATCTGATAAGTTAAAAAAATTTTGGTTTTTATCTCAGAGAATCGGTAAAGTGTACGAGTCGAACCGGGACATATGCTTTGTGATTGCACACAGTCCACCACTGGACTGTGTGTCCAACCCGATTAAAACCCGTTTTTAAATATATTTATACATTGACGAAACTTCATCTTCTTCATATGAATTACCCATAACTTGAATCCTTCTGTTCACATAAATTACGAGATAAAAATTATACAAGACAGAAGGTAGCTAAGAGTTTGAGATGAATATACCGATTCGAAGTCGTGCTATAGTTTTCCGGTTGAGAATTCCAGTGATGAATCGAGGATTCCGGTGATGGGTTTGTTTGAGCAGAGAGTATCTGAGAGTTGTTTGAGAGATGAATCGAAGGGAATGGCGGGTTCAATTGAGGTGGAAAGCATCGATATTTACAGTGTGGATGTTCAATCATAGAATTTCGATTTCAAGATCCCAAATTATGGGTTTTTAATTTCCAAATGATTTCAGTCGGTTTCTCATGATGATTTTAAACGGATTTTCGGTTACAATCTGGGTATTCAACACCTTCAATCCACCGTATATCGCAGCATCATTTTGATTTTTGGGCGGTTACAGACTGCTGTAACTTTGATTTGCAGGTTTTACCTTATGTTTCGCATATAAGAAGTTATTATTTCAAGTTTACAACACCAAAGTGTGTGTGGTGTGGTGGTGTAAGTAGTGTGTGAGTTAGATGGGGACCCGGGTTCGAAACCCGGCTGCCCCTTTTATTTATTTATATTTTTTTATTATTCTAAGGTTTAATTATTTTATTTATTCTTTTATTGATTAATATTTTAATTATGTAATCTATTTATTAACCACAAAAAATTAAGTAACCCTAATAACTAAATGCGTAACGAACTTTTAATAAATACTTGATTCTCAAACTGAGCGGGTTTTGGAACTCGTTTTACATGAATGTTACAGTATCCGCTACTTTTAGAAATTTCGTCCCGAAATTTAAGTAGTAGATGTAACTGGAAAGAGATGCGAATATTTTTCACGCATTGAGTCTTTGCGGTCCCAAGTAAATTCAGGTACTCGTTTTGACTCCAAACGCACCCGAGTATTGGAATATGACTTCGTCTTAAATGATTTTCACCGAAGTCCATGATTTCTACAGGTCTTTCAACGAAATACATTGATTCATCAATTTGAATATCTTCTAACAGTATATGGAGATTTTCGTCGGCGAGACACTTTTTCAAGTTTGATACATGGAACGTGGGATGAATTCTGTTGAGTTCTTTTGGTAGGTCAAGCTTGTATGCTACAGGACCAACTTTTTCGAGTATTTTGAATGGTCCCACGTAGCGTGGTGCTAGCTTGTCTTTCTGCCCAAAACGAACTACTCCCTTCCATGGTGATACTTTCAAAAGTACTTGATCACTAACACAAAACTCAAATGGCTTTCATTGTTTATCAGCGTAACTCTTTTGACGACTACGAGCGCTAGAAGATTGTTGCAGATTTGAAGAATCTTATCGTCGTTTCTTGAATCAACTCAGGTCCAGTGATTTAAGCTTCCCCGATTTCGTGCCAACATACTAGAGATCGTCACTTACGACCATATAAGGCTTCAAAAGGACCCATGCCAATGCTTGAATGATAGCTATTGTTGTACGAAAATTCAACTAACGGTAAGTGAGTGTCCCAATTGCCCTTGAAGTATATGACACATGCTCGCAACATGTTTTCAAGAGTTTGTATGGTGCGCTCAGATTGACCATCAGTTTGAGGGTGAAAGACAGTGCTTAGATCTTAACGTGTACCTAACGCTGAACTTACGGCTTGCCATGTTCATGAAGTAAAACGGCTGTCTCGATCTGAAATCATACTCAAAGGCACACCATGACGACTTACAATTTCATCAATATAAATACGAGCTAACTTCTCGTTCTTGTATCTTCGCCGATTGGAATGAAATGAGCTGATTTAGTGAGACGATCAATTATAACGAAATTGTGTCATACCCACTGGAGGTGTGAGGTAACCCGGTAATGAAGTCCATGGTTATGTTTTCCCACTTCCAAACGGGTATTTCAGGTTGAACGAGTAACCCTGAAGGTCTTTGATGTTCAGCTTTAACCTTAGAACATGTGAGGCACTTAGAGACAAAAATGGCGATATCTTTCTTCATGCCAGGCCACCAGTAAGAGTATCGTAGGTCTTGATACATCTTATCAGCACCTGGATGTATAGAGTATTGCGTTTTGTCAGCCTCGTTCATGAGAAAAGTACAAAGATTATCATGATCAGGTACCCAAATACGGTTTAGATAGTAAAGGATACCATCAGACTTGGATTCTAATTTGGTTTCAGCTCCACAAGACAATTCATCTCGCACATCATTTTCCATGACAGAAATATGTTGAGCTGCTCGAATTCGGTTTTAGATCGGGCACAATTTGAGAATACAAAAGGTGGATGGAGTTTGCATACTCTTTTCGACTAAGAGCATCAGCTACAACATTAGCCTTGCCAGGATGATAACGGATTGCACAATCGTAATAATTTAATAGTTCGACCCATCCTCGTTGTCTCATGTTCAACTCTTTTTGATTGAAGATATGTTGAAGGCTCTTGTGGTCAGTGTATATTTCACACTTTGTACCATAGAGACAATGTCTCCAATCTCTTTAGAGCGAACACGACTACTCCAAGTTCTAAGTCGTGAGTAGTGTAATTCTTCTCATGTACTTTGAGTTACCTTGAGGCGTAGGCTATCACCTTTCCTCTTTGCATTGGGACACGACCTAGTCCTTGTCCTGACGCATCGCAATAAACTACAAAGTTTTCACAACCATCAGGAAGAGTAAGGATAGGTGCATCACAAAGTTTTTGCTTCAACGTTTGAAAAGCCTCTTCTTGCTTGGGCCCCCAAATGAAAGGTTTGCCCTTATGAGTCAAGGCTGTGAGTGGTAAGGCAATACGAGAAAATTTTTGATGAAACGTCGTTAATATCTAGCTAGACCAAGAAATGATCTAACTTCGGTAGGAGTGCGTGGCGCTTGCCATTCTTGCACTGCTTTGATCTTTGCAGGGTCAACATGGATTCCCTTGTCGTTGATGACATGACCAAGAAATTGAACTTCCTTTAACCAAAATTCACATTTTGAAAACTTAGCATAAAGCTTTTAGGTTCTCAAAAGTGTTAGGATAAGTCGAAGATGTCGCTCTTGATCGGATTTGGTCTTAGAAAATGAGAATATCATCGATGAAGATTATGACAAAACGATCAAGGTAAGGTTTACACACCCTATTCATCAAATCCATGAATACAGCAGGAGCATTTGTCAAACCAAAAGGTATAACCATGAATTTGTAGTAACCATAACGAGTTCGAAAAACAGTCTTTGGGATGTCTTTTTCGCGTACTCTAAGTTGATGATAACCAGAACGAAGATCGATTTTTGAGAAACAGGTGGCACCCTGTAGTTGATCCAAAAGATCATCGATACGAGGCAAAGGATAGCGATTCTTGATAGGCAGCTTGTTGAGCTCTCTATAGTCGATACACATTCGAAAAGTTCCGTCTTTCTTCTTTACGAAATGAACCGGCGCACCCTAAGGTGATGAGCTAGGACGTATAAATCCCTTGTCAGTCAACTCTTGCAGTTGACTAGCTAGCTCTTGCATCTCAGATGGGGCTAACCGATATGGAGATTTTGCGACTGGTGTAGCACCAGGTACAAGATCGATTCGGAATTTGACTTCTCGCATAGGAGGAAGTCCTGAAACGTCGTCGGGAAAAACTTGAGGAAATTCTTTAACGATTTGAATGTCTTCGAGCTTCTTCTCCTTGCCTTCTTTTTTTACGATGTGAGCTAAAAACGCGATATAGTCTTTACGAAGGTATCTTCGAGCTTGAAGGCATGACATCGATTTGAGTCCTTTGGAGTGCGTTTCACCAAAAATGTGAAGAATTTGACCGTCAGCGAGAGGAATTCAAATAAATTTCTCATAACAAACAACTTTGGCACGATGCTGACTAAGCCAGTCCATACCAATGATGACGTTGAAACTACCCAACTTCATAGGAATAAGATCAATTGGAAAGTCATGGTCATTGAGAGTAAGAGTGCAATCACGAATTATTGAGTCTAACGTAATAGGTTCACCACCAGCTACTTCCACCGTGAATGATTCAGCTAGACTAACGCGGGGTAATTCGAGAATAGATTCGAACTCTAAGGACACGAAACTCTTATCCGCACCAGTTTCAAATAGAGTAAATGCATAAGTACAGTTAATGAGAAACATACTGTTAACCACGTTGTTATCCGCTCTAGCCTGATTTGCATTGATGTTAAAAGCTCTTCCTCTAGCGGGCGGATTGACTTGATTGGCTTGGTTCACTGGATTGCCTTAGGCTTGGGTATCTATGATGTTCACCAAACGTGGGCAGGTGTTTTGAAAATGGGTTGGATCACCGCATTTGAAACAGGCTCTGACTGGTTGCATCATTGGGTAGTTGGGTTGATAATAGGTTGAGCCATGGGTTGAGCAGGTGGTAGAAGTAAAGGTTGTTGGTATTGGGCTTGGCCCACCACTTGATTGTTGGGTTGGGCTTGAGGTTGATTGCGGTTTGGTTTTTGAAGAACGCGACAAGTTTCAATTGTGTGACCTGCACGACCACAACTTTGCAATCAAGACATGGGTTCTCAAGAGGGTGGTGATATTGGCATCGGTTGCATTTTGGATGAGATCCTGTGTAAGGTTTCTTGAATGGGACGGTAGGAGGAGCAACTTGTGTGATTGGGACAACAGCGTTAGGGGGATTGGTTTGGGTAACAACGAAATTCTTTCCGTTGCGCTTTCTTTTACCAGTAAACTTTGAAGATGATCCTGTTTGGGTTGGGTAGAAGTTTCAGCAGAAGTCTTGTCCTTGTTCTTCTCCTCTTTAAAATCGCCATTTCTGATGCGATTTTCTGTGAGCTCAGTAGCTAGTTCCATCGCAGCCTCGAGAGTTGCAGGTGTAACATTCGTTGTAAAATGGGTTCTTAAACCCGCTCCGTTTAAATAATTCAAATAGTTGATGTAAGGTTTTGTTATGTAATTATGTTAACCATTCAAATTAGTTATATAAAATTCTGTATTTATAAAATTAAAAAGAGTTAAAATAATAATAATGATAAATGAAGATAATAATAATAATAATGTTAATAGATAAACTAAAAATAATATTAAAAATAAAAGGGTAACCACGGGATTCGAACCTGGGTCACCACTAAACCAACACACACTCCACACCACTAGGCTTCACACACACATATGAATTATTTTGAAAATAAATAAAACTTGTACAGAAATAAACCGCTAAAATCAAATAAAAAACTACCGCCCAGCAACAGCATCTGTAACTCCCAAATTCTCATCAAATCACCGTTTCAATCTAGAATTAAAACTGCTAAAATTGATTTCAATCACCCATTAAAGCTCAATCATGACGAAAATCGGTTATAACAATCATTGAGATCATCAATTTCTTGACCGAAACGGTCAAAAACGGAAATCAACTTAAACCCCCTTTCTTCTCTATAAATAGCGACCCTACACCTCAATTGAACTCGCTCACATTCAACCATCTTTTCTAAAACTCTCAAAAGAACATATATGTTCAATTCTGCTCTTCGCCGGAAAACCGTATCTTGCCGGAATTCAACCATAGAACTCGCAATTTCGGTATAAACTCTCAGATTCTTTTATTTTCAATTGTTTATTGATTAGTTATAATAAATCAATTAATAGACGGGTACTAGTGTTTTTGGTTTAAAAGGTGAAGAAGATGACGTTCGGATAGTGGATAACTATAGTTAAAATTGGTTATAAAACCAGGTTAGACACACAGTCCAGTGGTGGACTGTGTGCAATGTTAACAAGCACACCCGGGTTCGAGTCTCACACGTTTTCGATTTCTAAAATAAAACCCACTCTTTTTAAACCTATTCAGATCAACACATAGTATGTATATAAATTTAATATAAATTTGGGATATTACGGGTTAGTCACACAGCCCAGTTGGAAGGGTTGTGTGCAACGTATCACGGGGGCGAGGGTTCGAGCCGGTTCTGTAACCGGTTTTGCAAGCATAAAAATATTTTTAAATAAAAACAAATAAATTATAACTCAGTTAGTATATATAATATATATATAATTAAAAATCAAGATGATTTCGGTTTATACACGTAGCTCAGTTGGTAGAGCTGCGTGCACGTATACGGGAGGTCACGAGTTCGATTCTTACATGATGCCAATAGTCACGCGGTCAATCCGGTTCGACCCGGTCAACCCTGAAAATGGGTATATTTTTTTTTAAATTCTCTTTATATTTGTCAAAAATCCTTAAAATTATAGATAAAAATAAGACTTTAGAAGCATTAAATTTGTAATAAATACTATAAAATAGTGTTAAAGTCTAATAAAAGGCATAAAATAAAAATATTAATTTCAAGTAAAAGAAATATATTTACCGAATTATTACGTGATTATTTGGGTTAGTTTTCTCTTTGGTTGGAATCTATAATCGTGCGCGCTCGTTATCAACTCAAGAAACGCACCCACTGTGAGTGAATTCTTACAAACTCCCCCTTTTTATTCATGTTTTGGGGAGTATCATGAGTCGTTTCATTTAAATATTTTATTCAAACACTTGTGCTATTACCATTATGTGAACTAACGTGATATGTGATATTTTGTTTATTGCTATTTGTGGTTATACTTTCTCATTTCAGTCAAGCTGTCACATTTGGCCCATCAGTTCCTCGTTGGATATGAGTAGAGCATCGCGTTGCCTAATCGGATCGGTTCCGTTTGATTGAGCCTTGATCTCACAGCTCATTATTTATTTTCTCATTTTAGTCATGCATTCACAACAGGCCCATCAGTTCCCTGTATAGACGAATAGAACATCGCGTGCCTCATCAGATTGGCTCCGTTTGATTGAGCCTTGATGTCACAGTTCATCATTTATCATACTCATGTGTACATTGCTAGATGCTTATGTGGTTTGTGAATTGTTTACATATACGTTTGCTCATATTTGGTTACACACATTTTTATTAAATTAATCAACATATCTTTTCTTGCAAATATTTAAACGGGATTCACTCGCCAACTTTTGTTGACACAAAACTCTATTTTTACACATGATACATGTGAACAGTTTGAAGCATGGAACACATAGGATTAGGCCTTAGAAGAAAAATAAAGAGTTACTTAAATGTCATGATTAGAACATTTTTTGTGCTTGTATGATTTAAGTGTTGTTGAAAATTTTCCCTTTTGATTTGGAATAATAAATATGAACTTTTATAATCGTAAATGTCATGAGCTTTGATGAAAACCCAATCATGTCCCGCCTACCATTTTCGCTGCGGGTCAGGTGTGTGACAGATTGGTATCAGAGCTTTGACTATAGTGATATAGGATAGGTTATTAGACCCATAGAGCCTATACTATAGTCGATTAGATTTTAATTGCGTACGTGTTATTCGGTTACATGCAAACTCATGATGTTTACTTGTTTTACATTTATTTCACACACAAATGCATGCAAGCACTCCCACTATCATTTGATTTTGTGTGATATTTAATGTGCTATACATATTGTCAAACATAACATGCTTACATATATACGCATCATGCACATGTCAATTCTCACATGTATAAACATTTTCATGTTTCCTTTCTCAAGAATTTTATGATGTTTTCATTTTTTAATCTCATCATAGTGAGTTCTACGATGGGCATGTAGTAACTAGAAGGGTACAAGTACCGGTAGTCGGAACGTCCTGTCTAGGTTTGACATTCGTATAAATCCAAAGCAATTGATCAGTTTGCCTACCTGGGGACTAAGATGAGAGTACGAAGGACCTATTAGACCAAAGCATGCCACACCAAACGTCGTATGAACTAACCCCACTTTGAGTCGTCACTGTGTCTACACCTGGACACCCTTAGACTTGATACCTCGCGATCATTTTTTACGATTTTCATTCGGGTGATGCAAGTGTTACCAGTGTAACATTCGTCTTAAAACGGGTTCCAAAACCCGCTTCGTTAAATAATTCAAGTATTTAATTTGATGTTTCGTTACGCATTATTTTTTTTATACTTTATGTTAGTTAATTTTTATGGTTAATAAATAAATTAGATATATTAAATAAATAAAAGAATAAAAAAATATATAAAATATTATACTAATAAATAAAAGTAAATAATAACAAAGGAAAAGGGGCAACCGGGTTCCGAACCCGGGTCCCCAACAGATCTCACACACCAAAACACCACTGAGCTACACACATATCTGAAATAAACCGACTTAAATAAATTTTATAGTGAAACAACCTTTCTGAATTCAGTTTCAAAAAAAAAAAGAAACACCCGCCAGTAACCGACCGTAACTCTCAAATCATTAACAATCTCCGTTTCATTCAAGGAATTAAACGGAAGAAAACAGATTCCAATCAGTTTATTAAGACTCAATCATGACAATTCGGTTATATAATCAATTCGGAAGTTAATTTCTTTGACCAAAACCATTTGAAACCGAAATCTAAAATCAAACCTTCACCTATAAATAGCGCATCCTAACCTATTCTAAAAATCGCTCACACACTCTCAAACACCCCTCTAAAATCCTCAGAAGACCCTCTGTATTTAAAACACACTTCGCCGGAATTTTGTGTTGTCGCCGGAATTCCACCGGAGAAGTGAAGATCAGGACATTCTGGTATAACCTTGTTGAATCCTTTCTTTAGTGTCTTGTAATCGTCCATTCAGAATTTAAAACAAAGAGTTTTAAATCAAACACAGTCATTTCATGTTTTTGGGTTTTATTCTTATGAAGAAGATGAAATTTTATTAAAGTATAAATGTAATTAAACTCGGTTTCTAATCGGGTTAGACACACAGTCCAGTGGTGCACTGTGTGCAATCACAACATATACGTCTCGGGTTTGAGTCTTAAGCATGACCGGTTTTCTGAAATAAAATCCGTTTTTTTAAAGTTAATTAGATTACTTTTCAAAAAGTACATAAATGAATTACATTTTCTGTTTATACCGGGTTAGACACCCAGCTCAGTTGGTAGAGCTGGGTGCAACACAGTCAAAGGTTGCGGGTTCGACTCAGGGATTATGCACATGTTCAATGACTTAAAAAAAAAACCTTTTTAAATAAATAATCTAAGAAATAACCTAACTCGTATATATGTATAATTAAAATTGAGATTATTCCCGGTTAGACACGTAGCTCAGTTGGTAGAGCTGCGTGCATGTATACGGGAGGTCACCAGTTCGAACCTCACACGATGCCAATAATATACGCGGTCAAACCGGTCGACCCGGTCAACCCCGTTAAGGGTATAATTTTTTTATTGCCATTTTTGTTTATTATTTTACTTAAAAATCATTTAAAAATGCTTAAAAATAAGGTTTTTCAAGTTTAAAAATTTTCATTAATACCACAAAAATAAATCTAAAATCTAATAAAGAGCACTAATGAAAATATTAATTTCAAATAAAATTTATTTACTTATCAAATTTTTACGTTATTAATTAGGTTAGTTTCTCTCGTGGTTAAATCCAAATTCGTGCGCGTTCGTCGTCAATTCAAGGAAACGCACGCACTGTGAGTGAATTCTTACATATTCCCCTTTTATTTATGTTTTGGGGTGTATCATGTGTCGTTTATATATTTTGTTTACTCAAATACTTATGCTTTTACCATTATATGAACTAGCATGTTATGTAATGTTGTTTGTTGTATTGTGTGGTTACATTTTTCTCATTTGCGTGCAATCATTCACATTAAGCCCATCAGTTCCTCGTTGGATACGAGTTGAGCATCGTGTGCCTCATTAGATCGACTCCGTTTTATTGAGCCTTGATCTCACAGTTCATCATTTGTCATGTTTGTGTGTCATTGTTTGATATTATGTGGTTTGTGGTTATATTTACATATGCGTATGCTCATAATTGGTTATTGCACATTTTTTAAAATAAACAGTATAACTATTTCTTTCAAATGATTAAATAAGATTCACTCGCCAACTTTTGTTGACCCAAATCTCTATTTTTACACATGATACAGGTGGACAGGTTGAAGCAAGGAACACATAGGAATTTACCTTAGAAGAAAAATAAAGAGTTTATGAATGATGTGTTTAGTACATGTTGTGTTTGTATGTTTGTTGTTAAATTGGAAATAATAAATATGAAACTTTATTAAAGTAAATGTCATGAGCTTTGATGAAAATCCAATCATGCCCCGACTACCATTTCCACTGCAGGTCAGGGTGTGAAAGATTGGTATCAGAGCTTTTGACTATAGGGATATAGGATAGGTTATTAGACCCTTAGAGCCTATATTATAGTCGATTAGAATTTAATTGCTTATGTGTTATTTGGTTACATGCAAACTCATGATATTTACTTGTTTTATATTTATTCTACACGTAAATGCATGCAAGCACTTCCATTATCATTTTGTGTGCTATTTAATGTGTTATACATATTGTCAAACATAACATGCTTACATATATATTAATCACGCACGTTTCAATATCTAAACATTCTCATATTTCCTTATTCAAGATTTTGTAATGTTTTCATTTTCAATCTCATCAAAGTGAGTTCTACGACGGGCATGTAGTAACTGGAAGGGTACAAGTACCGGTACTCGAAACGTCCTGTCTAGGTTGGCATTCATATAAATTCACTATAACGGACTAGTTTGCCTACCTGGGGACTAACGATGAGAGTACGAAGGCCCTATTAGGCCAAAGCATGCCATACCAAACGTCGTGTGAACTAACCCCACTTTGAGTTGTCACTTTGTCTACACCTGGACACCCTCCGACCTTATACCTTGCAATCATGTTTTACGATTTTCATTCGGGTGGCATACGTGTTAACAGGCCAACACCAATGTAAACCCTACAAAGCCCAGTAGTCATGGGGGCCCACATGACTACCTAGGCCAAAGTATTGGAGACATATGGAGGCCCAAACATAAGCAAAGCCCAAGACATCTTATGGATGAAGTGAATTTGTTTTTCTATCAATTGATTTGTGGATGTTAATCTTTAATACGAAACATGACACCTAAAATGTCAAACTCATAATCTCGTTACATATTTCCTATAGATGTCTTCTAGACACTCACGAGGAGGTAGGAGGTCAGGAAAATCTGGTGAGCGCATGCCTGCTCAAATAGCTCAACAAATGGCCGTGATAATTTCCAACATCGTGGTTCAAGTTCAACAAGCCTTGCCGCTAATCCCATCAACCCAATCAACCAAGAAGGTCAAAACGTTGCCAACCCTGTAACATTTATGTAAAAGGGTTCTAAAAACCCGCTCCGTTTGAAAATTCAAGTATTTTATTTAATGTTTCATTACGCATTTATTACTATTAATTAATTTATTTTATTATTATTCATGATTAATAAATAAATTATCTAATTGAAAATAATATTCAATAAAGGAACACTTAGGATTGGCCTTAGAAGATGAATAAAAAGTGTCATTTTAAAACAATATTTCTAGTGTTTTTATGTTTCTTGTGTTTGGATATTTTTTTAAATTTCAAATTAATAAATATGAAACTAATTTTAGTAAATGACATGAGGTTTGATGATAACCCAATTATGCCCGACTTTTATTTCCGCTACGGGTCGGGGTGTGACAGATTGGTATCATAGCTTTTGACTATAGGGATATAGGATATGTTATTAGACCCTTAGAGCCTATACTATAGTTGATTAGATTTTAATTGCTTATGTGTTACATGCAAAGTCATGATGTTTATATGTTTCATGTTTATTTCACACCCAAATGCATGCAAGCACCTTCACTACTATATGTTAATGTGTGAGAATCATTATGGTTTATATATTGTTAACATATCATGCCTACGCGAGCACCCACATCACAAATTCACAATTATCACAATTTCTTTCTCAAAGATTTTATAATGTGTTTTCATGTTTTCAATCTCATCAAAGTGAGTTCTACGACGAGTATGTAGTAACTGGAAGGGTACGAGTACCGATAGTCGGGACGTCCTGTCTAGGATTGGCATTCGTATAAATCCAATATAATGGACCAGTTTGCCTACCTGGGGACTAACGATGAGAGTACGAAGGACCTATTAGGCCAAAGCATGTCACACCAAACGTCCTGTGAACTAACTCCATTTTGAGTTGTCATTGTGTCTACACCTGGACACCCTCTGACCTTATACCTTGCAATCATGTTTTACGACTTTCATTCGGGTGATGTAAGCATTAAAAGGCCAACACCAATGTGAACCCTACAAAGCCCAATAGTCATGGGGGCCCACGTGACTAATCTAGGCCGAAGTATGGGAGGACATTTGGAGGCCCAAACATGAGCAAGCCCAAGACATCCTATGGATGTAGTTAATTTCTTGTTTTCATTTATTTTGAATATTGTTTTCACTTTTACGACACATGACACCTACAAACGTTCAATTCATAATCTCGCTACGTATTTCTTGTAGATGTCTCTAGACACTCTCGAGGTGGTAGAAGGTAAGGAAGATCTAGCGAACGCATGGCCACTCAAATCGCTCAACAGATGGTTGCCGTACTTCCTGACATCGTCGTACAAGTTCAACAAGCTCTTGCCGCCAATCCCATAAACCCCACCAATCAAGAAGGTCAAAATGTCGCCAACCCTCTCCCTAACACCACCAAATGCACCTACAAGCATTTCAAATCCTGTGATCCTCCAAAATACGAGGGGACTGAAGGTGTCACCGCTCTCCTCCATTGGTTTGAGGAGATGGAAAACACTTTTCTCAATTGCGATTGTCCCACAATCGCAAGTGCGATATGCTACCGGTCGTTTGTACGGGGTAGCACTCACATGGTAGAACACAGAGAAGGGCAAGCGAGGTGCTGAAGCGCTATGGCCTTGACTTGGGATGAGTTGATGGAAATCACGACAAGATGCTTCTGTCCAAAAGCAAAATCAAGAAATTGAGGATGAGTTCTACTCTTTGAAGCAAAAGGAGGGAGACCACACAACATACACAAGAGATTCCTCGAGTTGAAAACAGATGGTCCCCAACTTGTTCACTCCCCTCTATTGTTTAATTGAGCACTACATTCGAGGTCTTCCCTCGAAAATTCAAGATTCTGTGTTGAGTACCACACCTGCAACACTTGAAGCTGCAATGGAGCTGGCTACTGAGCTCACGGAAAATCGCATCCGAAATGGTGATTTTAAGGATGAGAAGAAGAAAGACAAGACACCTGCTGAAACCCTAACCCCAGCCCAAATAGGTTCGTCTTCTAAGTTTGCTGGTAAGAGGAAACGCAATGGCAAGAATTCGCCGTTACCCAAACCAATTCCCCTATCACTGTTGCCCCAATCACTCAAGTCGCTCCTCCTGTTGCTCCATTCAAGAAACCATACACTGGTCCTCATCCAAAATGCAACCGATGCCAATATCACCACCCTCCTGAGAACCCATGTCAATATTAGCACAAGTTGTGG
Organism: Scalesia atractyloides; assembly: GCA_947069175.1. Classification (NCBI taxonomy): domain Eukaryota; kingdom Viridiplantae; phylum Streptophyta; class Magnoliopsida; order Asterales; family Asteraceae; genus Scalesia; species Scalesia atractyloides. The sequence goes on along the minus strand of CAMTDV010000012.1, from coordinate 12,558,612 downwards.
CCGTGCAGGTCACACAATTCAAACCTGTCGCATCCTTCAAAAACCAAACCCAATCAACCTCAATCCCAAACCAAAAATCAAGTGGTAGGCCAAGCCCAACATCAACAACCTTTACTCTTACCACCTGCTCAACCCATGGCTCAACCCTACTACCAACCCAATTGCCCGATGATGCAACCAGTCAGAGCATGTTTTAACTGTGGCGATCCAACCCATTTTCGAAACACTTGCCCATGCTTGGTGAACATCATAAATGCCCAAGCTCAAGCCAACCCGGTGAATAAGTCAACAAAGCTAATCCACCTGCTAGAGGAAGACTTTCAACATCAATGCTAACCAAGCTAGGGCTGATAATAATGTGGTCAACGGTACGTTTCTTATTAACAGTAGTTATGCATCCATACTATTTGATACTGGTGAGGATAAGAGTTTCGTGTCCTTAGAATTCGAACCTATTCTTGAGTTACCTCGCGTTAGTCTAGCTGAGTCATTCACAATAAAATTTGCTGATGGTGAACCTATTACGTTAGATTTGATTATTCTGATTGCACTCTTACCCTTATGACCACAATTTCTCAATTGATCTTATCCCTATGAAATTAGGTAGTTTCAACGTTATCATCATATGGACTGGCTTAGTCAGCAGCACGCTAGAGTTGTTTGCTACGAAATGTTTATTCGAATTCCTCTCGCTGACGGTCAAACTTTACGTATATTTGGTGAAACTCCTTCCAAAGGGCTCAAATTGATGTCATGCCTCCAAGATCGAAGATACCTTCGCAAAGACTATATCGCATTTTTAGCTCACATCGTCAAGAAGGAAGGCAAGGAAAAGAAGCTCGGAGACATTCCAATCGTTAAAGAATTTCCTCAAGTTTTTCCCGACGGGGTTTCAGGACTTCCTCTTGTGCATGAAGTCGAATTCCGAATCGATCTTGTACCAGGAGGTACACCAGTCGCAAAATCTCCATATCGGTTTACCGCATCTGAGATGCAAGAATTAGCTAGCCACTGCTAGAGTTGACTGACAAGGGGTTTCTACGTCCTAGCTCATCACCTTGGGGTGCGCCGGTTCTATTCGTAAAGAAGAAAGATGGAACTTTCCGTATATGTATCGACTATAGAGAGCTCAACAAAACTGACTATCAAGAATCGCTATCCTTACCTCATATGATGATTTTCTAGATCAACTTCAAGGTGCCACCTGTTTTTCAAAAATCGACCTTCTTTCTGGTGATCATCAACTTAGAGTGCGTGAAGAAGATATTCCAAAGACTGTTTTCCAAACTCGTTATGGCCACTATGAATTTATGGTTATGCCTTTTTGGCTTGACCAATTCTCCTGCTGTTTTCATGGATTTAATGAATAGGTGTGTAAACCTACCTCGATCGTTTTGTCATAGTCTTCATCGATGATATGCTTATCTATTCTAAGACCAAATCCGATCATGAGCGACATCTCCGACTCATCCTAACACTCCTTAGGACCGAAAAGCTTTATGCTAAGTTCTCGAAGTACGAGTTTTGGTTAAATGAGGTACAATTTCTTGGTCATGTTGTTAACGAAAAGGATTTATGTCGACCCTGCAAAGATCAAATCAGTGCAAGAATGGCAAGCACCACGCACACCAACCGAAGTTAGGTCATTTCTTGGTCTAGCTGGTTATTATCGACGTTTCATCGCAAATTTCTATCGTATCGCCGTTCCACTCACAGCCTTGACTCACAAGGGTAAACCCTTTATTTGGGGGCCCAAGCAAGAAGAGGCTTTTCAATCATTGAAAAAAAGCTTTGGGATGCACCAATCCTTACACTTCATGATGGTTGTGAAGACTTCGTGGTTTATTGCGACGCGTCAGGACAAGGTTTAGGTTGCGTTCTAATGCAAAGAGGAAAAGTGATAGCCTATGCCTCAAGGCAACTCAAAGTGCATGAAAAGAACTATACCACTCACGACCTCGAACTTGGAGCAGTCGTGTTCGCTCTAAAGATATGGAGACACTATCTCTATGGTACCAGGTGTGAAATTTACACCGACCACAAGAGTCTTCAACATATCTTTAATCAAAAAGAGTTAAACTTGAGACAAATACGTTGGGTCGAACTTTTAAGTGATTATGATTGTGAAATTCGACCTGGCAAGGCTAATGTTGTAGCTGACGCCCTCAGTCGAAAAGAGTATGCAAACTCCATCCGTCTGTTATGTTCTCAAATCGTGACCGATCTTCAAAACAAAATTCGAGCAGCTCAACATACCTCCTTCATAGAAAATGATGTGCCAGATGAACTGTCCTGTGGAGCTGAACTCAAAATAGAAACCAAGTCCGATGGTATTATTTACTACCTAAACCGTATTTGGATACCTGATCGCGACAATCTTCGTACTTTTCTTATGAGTGAGGCCCACAAAACATGATAATCCATACATCCAGGTGCTGATAAGTTGTACCAAGACCTAAGTGCCTCACGTGTTCTAAGGTTAAAGCTGAAAATCAACAACCTTCAGGGTTACTCGTTCAACCTAAAATACCTGTTTGGAAGTGGGAATACATAACCATGGACTTTATTACTGGGTTACCTCGCACCTCCAGTGGGTATGACGCAATTTGGGTTATCATTGATCGTCTCACCAAATCAGCTCATTTTATTCCAATCCGTGAAGACTACAAGAACGAGAAGTTAGCTCGTATCTATATTACTGAAATCGTTAGCCGTCATGGCGTGGCTTTAAGTATCGTATCAGATCGAGAAGGCCGTTTTACTTCGCGAACATGGAAAGCCATGCAAATCGCTATGGGTACACGATTAGATCTCAGCACTGCCTTTCACCCTCAAACTGATGGTCAATCTGAGCGCATCATACCAACCCTTGAAGACATGTTGCGAGCATGTGTCATAGACTTCACGGGTAATTGGGACACTCATCTACTGTTTGTTGAATTTTCATACAACAATAGCTATCATTCAAGCATCGGTATGGCTCCTTTCGAAGCCTTATATGGTCGTAAGTGCCGATCTCCTGTAAGTTGGCACGAAATTGGTGAAGCGCAAATCACTGGACCAGAATTGATTCAAGAAACAACTGACCAAATCCTTCTGATCCGCAATAATCTTCTAGCAGCTAGAAGTCGTCAAAAGAGTTACGCTGATAAACGATAAAGCCACTAAAGTTTTGTGTTGGTGATCAAGTACTTTTGAAAGTATCACCGTGGAAGGGAGTGGTCCGTTTTGGTCAAAAAGGCAAGTTAGCACCACGCTATGTGGGACCATTCAAGATACTGAAAGAGTTGGTCCTGTAGCATACAAGCTTGACTTACCAGGAGAACTCAATAGAATTCATCCCACATTCCATGTATCAAACTTGAAAAAGTGTCTCGCCGACGAAAACCTCCATATTCCTTTAGAAGATATTCAAATCAACGAATCAATGCATTTTGTTGAAAGACCTGTAGAAATCATGGACTTCGGTGAAAAGCGTTTAAGATGAAGTCGTATTCCAATAGTCAGGGTGCGTTGGGAGTCAAAATAAGGACCTGAGTTTACCTGGGAACGCGAAGACTCAATGCGCGAAAAATACCCACACCTTTTTCCAGTTGCATTACTACTTAAATTTCGGGACGAAATTTCTAAAAGTAGGGGATACTGTAATATTTATGTAAAACGGGTTCCAAAAACCCGCTTCGTTTGAAAATTCAAGTATTTTATTTAATGTTTCGTTACGCATCTATTAGTATTAATTAATATATTTTATTATTATTCATGATTAATAAATAAATTACCTAATTAAAATAATATTCAATAAAGGAACACTTAGGATTGGCCTTAGAAGATGAATAAAAAGTGTCATGTTTAAAACTATATTTGTTATGTTTAAACAATATTTCTGGTGTTTTTATTTTTCTTGTGTTTGGATATTTGTTCTTAAATTCCAAAATAATAAATATGAAACTTCACTTTAGTAAATGTCATGAGCTTTGATGATAACCCAATTATGCCCCGACTTTTATTTCCGCTGCGGGTCAGGGTGTGAACAACCCTCCCCCCAAATACCACCAGGTGCACTTACAAGCACTTCAACTCATGTGACCCTCCCAAGTACGAAGGACCTGAAGGGGTCACTCCTCACCTTCGTTGGTTCGAAGATGGAGAGTACTTTCCTCAACTTTGATTGTCCCAATGACCGCAAAGTGCGCTATGCTACTGGACGCTTGTATGGAGTAGCCCTCACGTGGTGGAATGCTGAGAAGGGCAGACGGGGCACAGTGTAACATTTGTATAAATCGGGTCTCCAAAACCCGCTCCGTTTTGTAATCAAATACCAAGTTATGAAATGACATTAAGTATTTATGAGTATTTTGAGTTTAAACGTTACATAATTAATATATAAACTAAACTATAAAAACTATATTTGATAAAAAGTTAAAATAAATTAAATAAAAAATATTTGGAGCTGACCGGACTCGAACCCGGGTCAACTGCCTCCAACGACTTACCTCTCCGTCTCCAAACCACTCCGCCACCAATTGTTTTCTGTTAACATTATGAAAGCAATTGAATTTTATACGCAAACACGACTCAACGGCTAATGATATCTGAATAACGGAAATCGGTAACCGAATCGCCAAATCAGTTTTTGTTCGCTTAGTTAACTCATAACCGATGAATATCGGTTTCTAATTAAGTCCTAATTGATTGAACTTAAAGTTCTCATCACTTCCGGTATTTGAAACCGAAGATATACCAAACTCTAATATAATCCAAGTACTGATCATTTGCGCGATTCATAACTATCACAATAACTCTCAATTTCATTTTCGTCAAGTATCTGAGCCGTAAAACCTTCTAAATTCGATCGCCGGAAATTTTCTGCAACTCACCGGAAAACCGGGACTTGCATTTTCACGGTAAATTCTTCGACTCTTTTTGTTTAAATCATGTGATTAGTCAATCTCTAACACAATTCCATCATCAGAACCAATCTTAGCCAACACTTATCGGAAATCCCATTTTCGCCGGAAAGTTCCTGAAATTGCCGGAGTTTCACTGTGAAAGGGTAAGACATCCTACACTTCATTTAAACCTTGTTTAGATGATTTAACTCTATAAATAATCGACCCACACCGTTAATTGTTTCAACAGTCGGAGCTCAATTTCTGCACCGACAAAACTCTCGCCGGATTCCTGTGTTTATCCCCAATCGGTAAATCCTGTTCTTTAAACTCTTTCCATTCCTTAATATTGAATTACTGATAGTGTTTAAGTCGTAAAATCAAATCTTAACCAGTTGGAATACGCTGACAGTTTATACGACGAAGAAGATGAACTTATTTCAGAACATAAGAGTAATTAAAATTCGGTTTATAAACGGGTTAGACACACAGTCCAGCGGTGGACTGTGTGCACATTTTATAATCACGTCGCGAGTTCGATCCTTACTACACACACACTGCGTAATAACATTCCTTTTTATTCATAAAACTAACCGGTTGAAACGAGTAGTTGTTAAGTATAATATAAATCAAGAATATAACCGGGTTAGACACACAGTCCAGCGGTGGACTGTGTGCAAAACAAACTGCACGTCACGCGATCGAGTCCCGTCACAAACACCGGTTCAATGAGATTAAAACGTTTTGTGAAATAAAGGAATTTTCGGTAAATTCGAATAAGTGTATAAATATAATTAAAACTAGATTTCTAACGGGTTAGTCACGTAGCTCAGTTGGTAGAGCTACGTGCGCGTGAACGGAAGGTCACCGGTTCGAATCCCGCACGGCGCAAGTATTACCGCTGACCGAACCGGTCAACGGTCAACGGTCAACGGTCAAACAGTAAAAAAAATATTATTTTTTTTTTAAATATTTATTTGTTTAATTTAAATTAAAAATCAATTAAAAATACTTAAAAATAACATTTTTAAGGATAGAAAATAGCCATAAACTCACAAAAATATATCTAAAAATCCCATTAAAATCTTTAATAAAATCCATCCATTTAATATATTTTTTCCCATTATTATTTAGGTCAGTGATTCCTCGTTGACTCGCTTCGTCTAAATCGTGCGCATCTCACCAACTCAAATCCAACGCACCCAATGTGAGTGAACCCTTCAAATTCCCCGTTTTAATCACATTTTTGGGGTGTATCATGTGTCTTGTTCATTTACTTATTATAACTAAGTTATTGTGCATATATCATATCATGACATGTGTGTTAGTTGTTGCTGATAAGTAGTTAGTATTGTTTGCAAGTTATTATTTAAGTACATGCAATTGCTGAGGCCGTAGCTCCCCATCCCTCGAGGTTGAGTTTGATCCCCATTTTATTATGCGGTTGATCAGGGCGTGCCCGCACGATCGGCTCCGTTTGATTGAGCCTTGATCGGTCATTTTATTTACATTTCAATACATGCAATACGCTCGGCTCCGTTTGATTGAGCCTTGAGTGCACAGTTCAATTTACATTTCCAGTTCATGCAATACGTTCGGCTCCGTTTGATTGAGCCTTGAGCGCACAGTTCAATTTACATTTTCAGTTCATGCAATACGATCGGCTCCGTTTGATTGAGCCTTGATCTCACAGTTCATTTATGTAAATTATCATATGATGTTGGTATGTTCATGTATGCTATCGATTGTTAATGTATGTTATAAATGTAACTGATGTTGCCATTGCTTGATTTCACACATATGCTCTTTTATGATTATGCACAATATTTTATTGATAAACTAACCAGAAAATCATTATTCAATGTTTATCTATAAGGTTCACTCGCCAACTTATGTTGACCCAAAACCCTCCCATTTTACACATGATACAGGTGAACCAGCAGCAGCTAGGAACACGTAGGACCTGGATTAGAAGAAATAAAACGATTTAGTATTTGGATTATTTTGTTTGGATATTTTCCTTTGTAATGAATGAACATGTTTGAATGTTTGAGAAATGTAATTTTGACTTCATTTAATTATGAAACATAATAGTAAATGTCATGTGCTTTGGTGATAACCCAATTATGCCCCGACTCTTAATTCCGCTGCGGGTCGGGGTGTGACAGATTGGTATCAGAGCCATGACTATAGGGATATAGGATAGGTTATTAGACCCTTAGAGCCTATACTATAGTCGATTAGAAACTTATAAGAATTTTGTGTGTTATATGCCAAATTTCATGATGTTTATATGTTTATGTTAAAATGTTACATTTGATATTGTTCAAGCATGTTCATAAGTATGTATTATCAAATAATGCCTATCATGAAATCATATGATCATAATATATCACATCCATGCAAGCACACACCACATCATGATTGATTTTACAACGATTTTTGTGTTTTCAAATCTCATCAAAGTGAGTTCTCATGACGGGCATGTAGTAACTGGAAGGGTACTAGTACCGGTAGTCGGAACGTCCTGTCTAGGCTGGCATTCGTATAAATCCAAAATAAAGGACCAGTTTGCCTACCTGGGGACCAACGATGAGAGTACGAAATACCTATTAGGCCAAAGCATGCTATACCAAACATTGTGAGAGCTAATCCCACTTTGAGTTGTCATTGTGTCTACACCTGGACACGTTCCGACCAAACATCTCAAGAACATATTTTGTGGTTAGCATTCGGGGGATGCGAGTGTTAAATTGCCAATACTAATGTGAATCCTACCAAACCAATAGCCATGGGGGCCCACATGACTATATAGGTGAAGGTATGGGGGACATTTGAGGCCCAACATGAGCGAACCCAAGACATCCTTCGGATGTAGTTGCATTATTGATATTTATGTTATTTTCATTTTTTTAAAGACACATGACACCTAAAAGATACCATAAACTCACAATCTTCTCATTTTATGATCCTGTAGATGTCGTCTAGATCGCATCGAAGGAGTAGGAAATCGGAAAAGTCTCAGGAACGGTTGGCCACTCATATCACCAACCAAATGGCCACGATATTACCTGACATCGTAGTACAAGTACAACAAGCTCTTGCTGCAAATCCTACTAACCCTCCTCAACAACAGGACCAGATCATCAACGACCCTCCTACCAGCAAATGCACCTACAAACATTTTAAGTCCTGCGATCCCCCAAAATTCGAAGGGACTGAGGGAGTCACTGCTCTCCTGCGTTGGTTCGAGGAGATGGAAAACGTTTTCTTAAACTGCAATTGTCCTGAGGATCGCAAAGTTCGTTATGCCACCGGGAGACTACTTGGTGTAGCTCTCACTTGGTGGAATACCGAGAAGGGAAAGAGGGGAACGGAAGATGCGATGGCCTTAACTTGGGAGGAGTTAAGGGAAATCATGACTAGGCGATTCTGTCCTAGGAGTGAGATTAAGAAATTGGAAGATGAATTTCATGCCCTGAAGCAAAAAGATGGTGATCACTCTACTTACAACAAAAGGTTCTTGGAGTTGAACCAGATGGTACCAAACTTATTCACTCCAACCTACCGTCTGATCGAACATTACATTCGAGGACTTCCCTCGAAAATCCAAGATTCGGTCCTCAGCGTTTCACCGGTAACACTCGAAGCTGCCATGGTGTTGGCAACAGAACTGACCGAAAACCGAATTCGCAATGGGAAGTTCAAGGAAGAAAAGAAGAAAACCCCTGCTGAGGGACAAACCTCAAACCACCACACTCCTTCCTCTAAATTTGCTAACAAGAGGAAGCGTAACAACAGGAACTTTGCAGTCACCCACACCAACACCCCTGTTCCTGCTGCACCCATCACTCAAGCCACTCCTCCACCCGCGCCATACAAAAGACCATACACAGGACCACTACCAAAATGTAACCGTTGTCAGTATCACCACTCCCCTGACTATCCTTGCCAGTACTGTACCAGCTGCGGTCGCGCTGGACACATTGTACAACACTGCCGCGCACCTCAACGAACAAACCGCCACCAACCTATAACCCAAACCCACCAACAATTTATGGGTCAAGCCCAACAACAACAACCATTTCCACCCACTCAACATTTAGCCCAAACATACTATCAACCCAACTACCCTATGGGCCAACCTATGCGGGCATGTTTCAATTGTGGGAATCCAAGTCATTTCAGGAACTCATGTCCAAGACTGGTCAATATTATTCATGCTCAGGCCCAAGCCAACCCTGTGAACCAAGCAAACCAAGCTCCTCCACCTGCTAGAGGAAGGGCTTTCAATATTAACGCAAACCAGGCCAGAGCTGACGGCAATGTAGTCAACGGTACGTTTCTTATAAATGGTAGATATGCCTCTATGTTATTTGATACTGGTGCGGATAGAAGTTTCGTGTCATTAGAGTTTGAACCTATCTTAAGTAAAAATCGAGATAGGCTCGCGGAATCCATAACGGTGGAAGTTGCAGATGGGAAACCAGTTTCGTTAGACTCTATTTTACGTAACTGTACGCTCACCCTAAACGACCACGATTTCTCAGTCGATCTTATTCCTATGAAGCTGGGAAGTTTCGACATCATAATCGGAATGGATTGGCTCAGTCAGCATAATGCGGAAGTTGTATGTCGTGAGAAATTTATTCGTATTCCTCTTTCAAACGGTCAGACTCTTCGAATTATTGGAGAAACCTCGGCGAAAGGACTCAACTTAATGTCTTGTCTTCAAACTCAGAAATACCTTCGCAAGAATTATGTCGCGTTTTTAGCCCATATCATCAAGAAGGGGACCTCAGAAAAGAAACTTGAAGAGATCCCTGTTGTAAAAGATTTTCCACAAGTTTTTCCTGACGACATATCAGGACTTCCTCCAATCAGAGATGTCGAATTCCGTATCGATCTTATACCTGGTGCTACACCAGTGGCAAAATCTCCATATAGGTTAGCCCCCTCTGAAATGCAAGAGCTAGCCAGTCAATTGCAAGAGTTGACTGACAAGGGATTTATACGCCCCAGCTCATCGCCTTGGGGTGCACCTGTACTTTTTGTAAAGAAGAAGGATGGATCTTTTCGCATGTGCATCGATTACAGAGAGCTCAACAAGTTAACTATCAAAAATCGATATCCTTTACCTCGTATAGATGACCTTCTTGACCAACTACAAGGTGCCAGTTGCTTTTCGAAAATCGACCTTCGATCTGGCTATCATCAGCTTAGAGTGCATGAAGAAGACGTCCCTAAAACTGCTTTTCGAACTCGATATGGTCACTATGAATTCATGGTTATGCCGTTTGGATTAACCAACGCACCAGCTGTTTTCATGGACCTAATGAATAGAGTCTGCAAACCTTACCTTGATCGATTTGTTATTGTGTTCATTGACGATATTCTTATCTATTCAAAATCCAAAGCTGATCATGAGCGTCATCTGCGACTTGTTCTTGCACTTCTAGAAAAGGAAAAGCTTTATGCCAAGTTCTCTAAATGTGAATTCTGGTTAAAAGAGGTGCAATTTCTTGGGCATGTAGTCAATGACAAAGGAATACATGTGGACCCATCAAAGATCAAAGCAGTTCAAGAATGGCAAGCTCCACGTACGCCAACTGAAGTAAGGTCTTTTCTTGGACTTGCTGGTTACTATCGTCGATTCATTTCAAACTTTTCTCGCATTGCGGTGCCACTCACGGCTTTAACCCATAAAGGGAAACCATTTGTATGGGGGCCCAAGCAAGAAGAAGCTTTTCAAACTCTCAAGCGAAAACTTTGTGATGCACCAATCCTCACTCTTCCTGAAGGTTGTGATGATTTTGTAGTCTATTGCGACGCGTCAGGACAAGGATTAGGTTGCGTTCTCATGCAAAGAGGAAAAGTCATAGCTTATGCCTCAAGGCAACTCAAGACTCACGAAAAGAATTACACCACTCATGACCTTGAACTTGGAGCCGTTGTATTCGCTCTTAAGATATGGAGACATTATCTTTATGGTACGAAGTGTGAAATATACACTGACCACAAGAGTCTTCAACATATCTTCAATCAGAAAGAGTTAAATATGAGGCAACGAAGATGGGTCGAACTCCTAAATGATTACGACTGTGAAATCAAATACCACCCTGGTAAAGCAAATGTGGTGGCTGATGCACTTAGTCGAAAGGGTTATGCGAATTCCATTCATCTTCTATGTTCGCAAATTATAACCAATATTAAGGATCAAATTCGAGAAGCTCAACACGTTTCCATAACAGAAGAAAATGTGCAAAAAGAGATGTCCTGTGGAGCCGAGCTAAAACTTGAAACTAAGTCTGATGGTATCTTGTATTACCTAGATCGTATATGGATTCCTAACCACATCAATCTTCGTGAAACACTTATGCATGAAGCCCATAAGTCGCGATATTCTATACACCCAGGAGCCGATAAGATGTATCAAGACCTACGGTACACCTATTGGTGGCCTGGAATGAAGAAAGATATTGCCGTTTTTGTTTCCAAGTGTCTCACTTGTTCTAAAGTAAAGGCTGAACACCAAAGACCCTCAGGACTTCTGGTCCAACCAGAAATACCTGTCTGGAAGTGGGAAAATATAACCATGGATTTCATTACCGGGTTACCTCGCACTTCTAGTGGGTATGACACTATATGGGTAATTATAGACCGACTCACAAAATCAGCTCACTTTATTCCTATTCGAGAAGATATCAAGAACGAAAAGCTTGCTCGTATTTATATCAACGAAATTGTCAGCCGGCATGGAGTTCCGTTAAGTATTATTTCTGATCGTGATGGTCGTTTCACCTCACGAACATGGCAGGCAGTACAATCCGCTATGGGCACTCGACTAGATCTCAGTACCGCCTATCATCCTCAAACTGATGGACAGTCTGAGCACACCATTCAAACCCTTGAGGACATGCTTAGAGCATGTGTCATAGATTTCAAGGGAAATTGGAACGCCCACCTACCGTTAGTCGAATTTTCGTACAACAACAGTTATCATTCTAGCATCGGCATGGCACCTTTTGAAGCTTTATATGGTCGAAAGTGTCGATCTCCTGTTTGTTGGCACGAAATTGGGGAAGCTCAAATTACTGGTCCGGAATTGATCCAAGAAACAACAGATAAGATTCATCAAATCCGAAACAATCTTCTAGCGGCTCAAAGTCGTCAAAAGAGTTACGCAGATAAACGACGGAAGCCCTTGGAGTTTAGCGTTGGTGATCATGTGCTTTTAAAAGTGTCGCCGTGGAAGGGAGTAGTTCGTTTTGGTCAAAAGGGAAAGCTAGCACCACGTTACGTAGGACCTTTTAAGATACTCGAAAGAGTAGGTCCTGTAGCTTACAAGCTTGACCTACCGGAAGAACTCGACAGAATTCATCCCACATTCCACGTGTCGAACTTGAAGAAGTGCCTCGCTGATGAGAATCTTCATATTCCACTGGAGGATATTCAGATTGATGAATCCATGCATTTTATTGAAAGGCCAGTAGAGATTATGGACTATGGAGAAAAGCGTCTACGTCGAAGTCGCATTCCTATTGTTAGGGTACGCTGGGAGTCGAAACGGGGACCTGAGTTTACTTGGGAACGTGAAGACTCAATGCGTGAAAAATACCCTCATCTTTTCCCTACTACTTCAACTGTTTGAATTTCGGGACGAAATTCCTAAAAGTAGGGGATACTGTAACATTTGTATAAATCGGGTCTCCAAAACCCGCTCCGTTTTGTAATCAAATACCAAGTTATGAAATGACATTAAGTATTTATGAGTATTTTGAGTTTAAACGTTACATAATTAATATATAAACTAAACTATAAAAACTATATTTGATAAAAAGTTAAAATAAATTAAATAAAAAATATTTGGAGATGACCGGACTCGAACCCGGGTCAACTGCCTCCAACGACTTACCTCTCCGTCTCCAAACCACTCCGCCACCAATTGTTTTCTGTTAACATTATGAAAGCAATTGAATTTTATACGCAAACACGACTCAACGGCTAATGATATCTGAATAACGGAAATCGGTAACCGAATCGCCAAATCAGTTTTTGTTCGCTTAGTTAACTCATAACCGATGAATATCGGTTTCTAATTAAGTCCTAATTGATTGAACTTAAAGTTCTCATCACTTCCGGTATTTGAAACGAAAGATATACCAAACTCTAATATAATCCAAGTACTGATCATTTGCGCGATTCATAACCATCACAATAACTCTCAATTTCATTTTCGTCAAGTCTTTGAGCCGTAAAACCTTCTAAATTCGATCGCCGGAAATTTTCTGCAACTCACCGGAAAACCGGGACTTGCATTTTCACGGTAAATTCTTCGACTCTTTTTGTTTAAATCATGTGATTAGTCAATCTCTAACACAATTCCATCATCAGAACCAATCTTAGCCAACACTTATCGGAAATCCCATTTTCGCCGGAAAGTTCCTGAAATTGCCGGAGTTTCACTGTGAAAGGGTAAGACATCCTACACTTCATTTAAACCTTGTTTAGATGATTTAACTCTATAAATAATCGACCCACACCGTTAATTGTTTCAACAGTCGGAGCTCAATTTCTGCACCGACAAAACTCTCGCCGGATTCCTGTGTTTATCCCCAATCGGTAAATCCTGTTCTTTAAACTCTTTCCATTCCTTAATATTGAATTACTGATAGTGTTTAAGTCGTAAAATCAAATCTTAACCAGTTGGAATACGCTGACAGTTTATACGACGAAGAAGATGAACTTATTTCAGAACATAAGAGTAATTAAAATTCGGTTTATAAACGGGTTAGACACACAGTCCAGCGGTGGACTGTGTGCACATTTTATAATCACGTCGCGAGTTCGATCCATACTACACACACACTGCGTAATAACATTCCTTTTTATTCATAAAACTAACCGGGTTGAAACGAGTAGTTGTTAAGTATAATATAAATCAAGAATATAACCGGGTTAGACACACAGTCCAGCGGTGGACTGTGTGCAAAACAAACTGCACGTCACGCGATCGAGTCCCGTCACAAACACCGGTTCAATGAGATTAAAACGTTTTGTGAAATAAAGGAATTTTCGGTAAATTCGAATAAGTGTATAAATATAATTAAAACTAGATTTCTAACGGGTTAGTCACGTAGCTCAGTTGGTAGAGCTACGTGCGCGTGAACGGAAGGTCACCGGTTCGAATCCCGCACGGCGCAAGTATTACCGCTGACCGAACCGGTCAACGGTCAACGGTCAACGGTCAAACAGTAAAAAAAATATTATTTTTTTTTAAATATTTATTTGTTTAATTTAAATTAAAAATCAATTAAAAATACTTAAAAATAACATTTTTAAGGATAGAAAATAGCCATAAACTCACAAAAATATATCTAAAAATCCCATTAAAATCTTTAATAAAATCCATCCATTTAATATATTTTTTCCCATTATTATTTAGGTCAGTGATTCCTCGTTGACTCGCTTCGTCTAAATCGTGCGCATCTCACCAACTCAAATCCAACGCACCCAATGTGAGTGAACCCTTCAAATTCCCCGTTTTAATCACATTTTTGGGGTGTATCATGTGTCTTGTTCATTTACTTATTATAACTAAGTTATTGTGCATATATCATATCATGACATGTGTGTTAGTTGTTGCTGATAAGTAGTTAGTATTGTTTGCAAGTTATTATTTAAGTACATGCAATTGCTGAGGCCGTAGCTCCCCATCCCTCGAGGTTGAGTTTGATCCCCATTTTATTATGCGGTTGATCAGGGCGTGCCCGCACGATCGGCTCCGTTTGATTGAGCCTTGATCGGTCATTTTATTTACATTTCAATACATGCAATACGCTCGGCTCCGTTTGATTGAGCCTTGAGTGCACAGTTCAATTTACATTTCCAGTTCATGCAATACGTTCGGCTCCGTTTGATTGAGCCTTGAGCGCACAGTTCAATTTACATTTTCAGTTCATGCAATACGATCGGCTCCGTTTGATTGAGCCTTGATCTCACAGTTCATTTATGTAAATTATCATATGATGTTGGTATGTTCATGTATGCTATCGATTGTTAATGTATGTTATAAATGTAACTGATGTTGCCATTGCTTGATTTCACACATATGCTCTTTTATGATTATGCACAATATTTTATTGATAAACTAACCAGAAAATCATTATTCAATGTTTATCTATAAGGTTCACTCGCCAACTTATGTTGACCCAAAACCCTCCCATTTTACACATGATACAGGTGAACCAGCAGCAGCTAGGAACACGTAGGACCTGGATTAGAAGAAATAAAACGATTTAGTATTTGGATTATTTTGTTTGGATATTTTCCTTTGTAATGAATGAACATGTTTGAATGTTTGAGAAATGTAATTTTGACTTCATTTAATTATGAAACATAATAGTAAATGTCATGTGCTTTGGTGATAACCCAATTATGCCCCGACTCTTAATTCCGCTGCGGGTCGGGGTGTGACACACAGAAGCCGCAGTAGCCCTAACTTGGGAAGAACTTCGAGAACTCATGACAAGACGCTTCTGCCCAATAAGCGAAATTAGGAAACTAGAGGATGAGTTCTACTTCTTGAAACAAAAAGAGGGAGACCATATAACCTACAACAGGAGGTTTCTCGAGTTGAATCAAATGGTTCCCAATTTATTCACCCCTCTCTATTATCTGATCAAGCACTACATTCAGTGTCTTCCTTTGAAGATTCAGGACCCTGTAATGAGTACTACACCTGCAACTTTGGAAGCAGCAATGGAGCTAGCTACAGAGCTCACCGAAAACCACATTAGGAATGGGGATTTCAAGGATGAGAAGCAGAAAGATAAAACACCAACCGAAACCTTAAACCTAACCCAAACTGAATCCTCTTCTCAACTCACTACCAAGAGAAAGCGAGATGGGCAAAATTTCACCGTCACTCAAAGCTGTCAACCAACTCCACAAGCCGTACCACTCCAAGCTATCCCAATCACTCAAGTAGCACCCAACTTTGTTTACCCAAATAAGAAATCTTACATTGGTCCTCACCCTCAATGCAACACCTGCCATTATCACCATCAACCCACCATACCCTGCCGATTGTGTGCTAATTCTGGACGTTATGGTCATCTGAGTAAAACTTACTGTACTCCCCAAAACCAAGCTTCACCCCCTACTCAAAATATGATTCAACCCTATCAACAACCTCAATACCCCATGGTTCCATATGTTCGAGCCTGCTTTAATTGTGGTGACCCTACTCATTTTAGAAACACGTGCCCTAGGTTGGTGAATATCATTAACGCTAAAGCTCAATCAAACCCAGTTAACCAAGCGAATCAGGCAAACCCATCACCTCCACCGGCAAGAGGAAGAGCCTACAACATCAACGCCAATCCAGTTGAAATCAATAACGATGCGAATGAACAACAGAAATAGCCTTCCATTGCAAAGAAACAAGGCTTCGCTCCAACCGTTTATTCTTAATGTTTTCTATCAATTTCATTCATGTTTAACTACTTAAGATATCTTTGTTTTCAATTTGAGTATTAATGTATCAAAAATTTTTAATACCAATAATGCAATTTGGAAAGTTGTTTCATTACATATCTCTACTCATCGATTTAAATTTAATGTCATCATACATCACGACGCATCTCTTCTCATCATTTAAAGAAGTTGGGCCGTGTCTCACTTTTTCATAGACTGACCACTTCATCATAAAACACGAAAGAGGTACCGTCGTCATTCAGTCATGTATTCTTTCAGATTTGAGACACAAGCTTTGGCTGTTGTGTTTGTTTATATTTTGTAGATTTTAGGACGAGTCACATAGAACTAATCATAATTTACTGACAAAGCCATGAAAAAATTGACAAGAATATGGTGGATACGCCGCTGGTACTTCCTATATATAAGTATTATTGTCAAAGGACCAAAAGCATTGTCAGGCGGTTTTGGGAAGTTCTGTTTAAGTAGTGTAAATTTTAATTTGGATAAAGTCATGTTTGAAGATTTCATTTTGTGATATAACTTTATCTTGCCAACGCATCGATTTTCTCAAAACTCTTATGCATAAGATCAAATCTTGTCAACCAACCCTGTATCAATGCTTCTCATCTCAAGCATCAAAAAGCAATTCCTGTAGCAGGGTATTCAACCCTTTCAAGGAACGTTACCGCCTCAATTAAGATTCAAAACTTCACACTCCTCTAGTTTTGTAATCATCAAATCCAAACATCACCTCTCTCTTTTCTGCTAAGAGATATTCAGATTCTAGTCAGAATGCGTTGGAAGTCAAAACGAGAACCTGAGTTCACTTGGGAACGCGAAGACTCAATGCGTGAAAAATACCCGCAACTTTTTCCAGTTACAACTACTACTTAAATTTCGGGACAAAATTTCTAAAAGTAGGGGATACTGTAACATTCATCGTAAAACGGGTTCTAAAATCTGCTTCGTTAAATAATTCAAGTATTTAATTTGATGTTTCGTTATGCATTATTTATTTTTATAAATTGTGTTAGTTAATTTTTATGGTTAACAAATAAATTAGATAAATTAAATAAATAAAAGAATAAAAAATATATAAAATATTATACTAATATATAAAAGTTAATAATAACAAAGGAAAAGGGGCAACCGGGTTTCGAACCCGGGTCCCCAACAGATCTCACACACCAAAACACCACTGAGCTACAAACACATATCTCAAATAAACCCAACATAAATAAATTTTATAGTGAAACAACCTTTCTGAATTCAGTTTCAAAAAAAAGAGCACCCGCCTGCAACCGACAGTAACTCTCAAATCATTTACAATCTTCGTTTCATTCAAGGAATTAAACGGAAGAAAACTAATTCCAATAAGTGCATTAAGACTCAATCATGACAATTCGGTTATATAATTAATTCGGAAGTTTATTTCTTTGACCAAAACCGTTTGAAACCGAAATCTAAAATCAAACCTTCACCTATAAATAGCGCATCCTAACTTATTCTAAAAATCGCTCACACACTCTCAAACACCCCTCTAAAATCCTCAGAAGACCCTCTGTGTTTAAAACACACTTCGCCGGAATTTTGTGTTGTCGCCGGAATTCCACCGGAGAAGTGAAGATCACGACTGTCTGGTATAACCTCGTGGAATCCTTTCTTTAATGTCTTGTAATCGTCCATTCAGAATTTAAAACAAAGAGTTTTAAATCAAACACAGTCAATTCATATTTCTGGGTTTTATTCTTATGAAGAAGATGAAATTTTATTAAAGTATAAATGTAATTAAACTCGGGTTTCTAATCGGGTTAGACACACAGTCCAGTGGTGGACTGTGTGCAATCACAACATATACGTCCTAGGTTCGAGTCTTAAGCATGACCGGTTTTCTGAAATAAAATCCATTTAAAAAAAACTTAATTAGATCACTTTTCAGAAAGTACATAAATGAATTACATTTTCTGTTTATACCGGGTTAGACACCCAGCCCAGTTGGTAGGGCTGGATGCAACACAGTCAAAGGTCGCGGGTTCGACTCAGGGATTATGCACCGGTTCAATGACTTTAAAAAAATCTTTTTAAATAAATAATTTTAGAAATAACCTATCTAGTAAATATGTATAATTAAAATAGAGAATATTCCGGGTTAGACACGTAGCTCAGTTGGTAGAGCTGCGTGCACGTATACGAGAGGTCACGAGTTCGAACCTCACACGAGGCCAATAATATATGCGGTCAAACGGGTCGACCCGGTCAACCCTGTTAAGGGTATAATTTTTTTATTACTATTTTTCTTTATTATTTTACTTAAAAATCATTTAAAAATGCTTAAAAATAAGGTTTTTAAAGTTTTAAAATTTGCATTAATGCCACAAAAATAAATCTAAAAATCTAATAAAGAGCACTAAATGAAAATATTAATTTCAAATAAAATTTATTTATTCATCGAATTTTTACGTTATTAATTAGGTTAGTTTCTCTCGTGGTTAAATCCAAATTCGTGCGCGTTCGTCGTCAATTCAAGGAAACGCACCCACTGTGAGTGAATTCTTACAAATTCCCCTTTTTATTTATGTTTTGTGGTGTATCATGTGTCATTTACATATTTCGTTTACTCAAATACTTGTGCTTTTACCATTATATGAACTAACGTGTTATGTAATGTTGTTTGTTATATTGTGTGGTTACATTTTTCTCATTTGCGTGCAATAATTCACATTAGGCCCATCAGTTCCTCGTTGGATACGAGTTGAGCATCGCGTGCCTCATTAGATTGGCTCCGTTTGATTGAGACTTGATCTCACAGTTCATCATTTGTCATGTTTGTGTGTGCGTTGTTTGATATTATGTGGTTTGTGGTTAAATTTACATATGCGTATGCTCAGAATTGGTTATTGCACATTTTTTTAAAATAAACAGTATAACTATTTCTTTCAAATGATTAAATAAGATCCACTCGCCAACTTTTGTTGACCCAAATCTCTATGTTTACACATGATACATGTGGACAGGTTGAAGCAAGGAACACATAGGAATTTGCCTTAGAAGAAAAATAAAGATTTTATGAATGATGTGTTTAGAACATGTTGTGTTTTTATGTTTGTTGTTAAATTGGAAATAATAAATATGTAACTTTATTATAGTAAATGTCATGAGCTTTGATAAAAACCCAATCATGCCCCGACTACCATTTCTGTTGTGGATCAGGGTGTGACAACCAGGCCAACACCAATGTAAACCCTTCAAGAGCCCAGTAGTCATGAGGGCCCACATGACTACCTAGGCCAAGTATGGGAGACATCTGGGGGCCCAAACATGAGCAAGGCCCAAGACATCCTTGTCACACCCTGACCCGCAGCGGAATAAGAGTCGAGGCATAATTGGGTTATCACCAAAGCTCATGATATTTACTAATATGTTTCATATTTATTAAATTCAAAACTACATCCTCAATATTCCAAACATGTTCATACAAATACAAAGAAAGATAATCAACTAAACAATCCAAAATCTAAACCAGTTTATTCTTCTAAGCCATCCTATGTATTTCTTACTTCAGCTTGATCACCTGTATCATGTGTAAAAATTGGGGTTTTTGGGTCAACATAAGTTGGCGAGTGAACCTTGTTAGAAAACATTTATTATTGATCTCTTGTTATCTTTATCATGGAAAATTGTGCAATAATCATATGTGAGCAAACGTAATTAAATCATACAATAACAATAACAACAACAAACAATAACATACAATAACAACCAACTTGCATGAATATATAACATGAATGAAACTGTATATGTTGGCAACGTCACGTTCACGCTCATGATGTAATGGGGAACGGACAGCCTATGATAAATGTCTGTGCGATCAAGGCTCAATCAAACGGAGCCGATCGTATGTTGGCAACGCCTGGTTCACGCTCATAATGTAATGGGGAACAGCTCAACGCTCATAATGTAATGGGGAGCGGCGGCCTATGATAATGTATGTACTGAAAAATGATAATATAATCTAAACAATAACCACACAAACAGTTGATACATGTTGAATACACATTTGTTCATGGATATGATAGATGCACAATAGTTTAAATGTGATAAATAATAAGACACATGATACACCCCAAAAACATGATTAAAACGAGGAATTTGTAGAGATTCACTCACATTGGGTGCGTTCGGTTGAAGATGATGAAATGCGCACGAGTTTAGAGGATTGATCGACGAGAATTAACTAACCTAAATAATAACGAAAGGTATGGTAAATGAGTGGATTTTATTAATAATTTTAATAGGATTTTTAGATGTATTTTTGTGAGTTTAAGGCTATTTTCTAACTTTTAAAACATTATTTTTAAGTATTTTTAATTGATTTTTAAACTAAATAAATAAATAAAAATATAAAAAAATTGTTGCCTTTTGCGTTGACCATTGACCGTTGACCGTGACTGTTGACTGGTTGACCGATTCGCTAGTGTGCATATGTGCGCCGGGTAAGTCTTGAACCCGAGAGCTCCCGTACGCGTGCACGCAGCTCTACCAACTGAGCTACGTGTCTAACCCGAAATAATTTTGTTTTTAATTATATTTATATACTGTTTTAGTTTATTCAAAATTCTTTTATTTTCAAAAAGGATTTTAATCATCGAACCGGCGTGTGTAACAGGTCTCGAACCCGGGACCTGTGGGTTAGTGTTGCACACAGTCCACCGCTAGACTGTGTGTCTAACCTGGTTAATATATCGATTTTTATTATACTTGACATCTTCCTTGAATTAATCCGGTTCAGTTAAAAAAAGAACTTCTTTATTACAGCTAATGAGTTTGTGTCAAGGATCGAACTCGCGGCGTGTGATTAATGTGTGCACACAGTCCACCGCTGGACTGTGTGTCTAACCCGAGTTATAAACCAAATTATATTAAACTTATATACAAACTAACTTCGTCTTCTTCCTTACAAATTCACAGACAACGATTACCCTACTGTTTCTTGTTTAATTCGATTGACAAACATTCAAATGATTAAAATGAAATGGCAGGGAAGATTTTTGGAAGTAAACATACCGGAGAAATGATCTTTCTCAGAGTTCCGGCGAAGTCGTCGGCTCTGTTATTATGGACTTTGTCTGAGCGGACCAATTAACAATTTTGATTAGCTAGATGTGGAATTGAAGTACCGGACAAGAGTTATCAGAATGTTTAAAGGTTTATACCGTTTCACACGAGTTCTAGAAATTCTCAGAAATTTTCCAGCGAGTGATGATTATCCGATATCGTCGCCTGGAACTGATTCTGATTGAAGGGTTTGAGTTAGCAAAAGCTTAACAACTGATAGAAGATAGAAGAATTGAGAAACTTACTGTTTTAATGGAAGACACGGTTTTCCGGCGAAAGTCCGGCGAGTTCAAAAAGCTTTTCCGACGAACTGAAAATAGAGCGAAAGTGAAATTGAAGGTTCTGCGGATGATTTTGAGTAAAGAAAGGAAGCTATTGTTGGAGTAATTCAGGAAATGAATATCTTCGGTTATAAAAACCGAACATCACCAGAATTCAAGTTAATTCAATACTGAATTGATTAGGATCGTCGGTGCATCGGTTATAATCTAGAACCCGCGATCACTCAAACGTTTTGGACGGTTGGAAGCCGATTACGGTTTCAGTTTGGCGCAACAGGTTGATTCATGGTTGTTCATAAGTTTTAATTGTTTCCTAAAACTTACAAAAACATCAAGTGGCGGGGTGGTCATATGTACGCGAGTTAAAGCTTTGACTCATCCGGCTGACCCGGGTTCGAATCCCGGCAGCCGGTTTTCTTTTTTATTTATTTTATTTCACTTTTTATTAATTATAGTTTTTAAATTCTAATTTGTTTATTAATTATGCATCGTTTAAAATTAAAATAAACATAATTACGCAACGAAACATTTATAACTTGATATTCGATTACAAACGAAGCGGGTTTGGAAAAACCCGTTTTTGACAAATGTTACAGTATTCCCTACTTTTAGAAAATTTCGCCCCGAAATTTAAGTAGTAGTGGTAATAGAAAAAAGATGCGGGTATTTTTCGCGCATTGAGTCTTCACGTTCCCAAGTAAACTCAGGTCCCCGTTTCGACTCCCAGCGTACCCTAACAATTGGAATACGACTTCGTCTTAGACGTTTTTCTCCGAAGTCCATGATCTCTACTGGTCTTTCAATCAAATGCATAGATTCATCAATCTGAATATCTTCCAGAGGAATATGGAGGTTCTCATCGGCGAGGCACTTCTTCAAGTTTGATACGTGGAATGTGGGGTGAATTCTGTTGAGTTCTTCTGGTAGATCAAGCTTGTATGCTACAGGTCCTACTCTTTCGAGTATCTTGAAAGGTCCTACGTAGCGTGGTGCTAGCTTGCCTTTTTGGCCAAAACGAACTACTCCCTTCCACGGTGATACTTTTAAAAGTACATGATCACCTATGTTAAACTCCAAAGGCTTTCGTCGTTTATCTGCATAACTCTTTTGACGACTTTGAGCCGCTAGGAGATTGTTTCGAATTTGATGTATCTTGTCTGTGGTTTCTTGAATCAATTCTGGACCAATGATTTGAGCTTCCCCAATTTCGTGCCAACATATTGGAGATCGGCACTTACGACCATATAAGGCTTCGAAAGGTGCCATGCCGATACTTGAATGATAGCTGTTGTTGTACGAAAATTCAACTAATGGTAGATGAGCGTCCCAATTTCCCTTGAAGTCTATGACACATGCTCGAAGCATATCTTCAAGAGTTTGTATGGTGCGTTCAGATTGTCCATCAGTTTGAGGATGATAAGCGGTACTGAGGTCTAATCGTGTACCCAAAGCGGCTTGTACGGCTTGCCATGTTCGTGAAATGAAACGACCATCACGATCTGAAATAATGCTTAACGGTACACCATGACGGCTTACGATTTCGCTGATGTAGATACGAGCTAACTTCTCGTTCTTGAAATCTTCGCGGATCGGAATAAAGTGAGCTGATTTTGTAAGACGATCATTGATTACCCATATAGTGTCATACCCACCAGAAGTGCGAGGTAACCCGGTAATGAAGTCCATGGTTATGTTTTCCCACTTCCATACAGGTATTTTAGGTTGGACCAGAAGTCCTGAGGGTCTTTGATGTTCAGCTTTTACCTTGGAACATGTAAGGCACTTGGAAACAAAAACAGCAATATCCTTTTTCATTCCAGGCCACAAGTAGGTGTATCGAAGGTCTTGATACATCTTGTCGGCTCCTGGGTGTATAGAGTATCGTGTTTTGTGTGCCTCATTCATAAGGAATTCACGAAGGTTGTTGTGGTCAGGAATCCATATGCGATCTAGATAGTACAGAATACCGTCAGA
Source organism: Scalesia atractyloides (assembly GCA_947069175.1). NCBI lineage: Eukaryota > Viridiplantae > Streptophyta > Magnoliopsida > Asterales > Asteraceae > Scalesia > Scalesia atractyloides. Next base: position 12,534,872 of record CAMTDV010000012.1, on the reverse strand, counting down.
TTTAGTTTCAATTTTAAGTTCAGCTCCACATGACAGCTCCTTTCGTACGTCGTCTTCTGTTATTGAAACATGTTGGGCTTCTCGAATTTGATCTTTGATGTCGGTTATGATTTGCGAACACAGAAGACGAATGGAGTTCGCATAACCCTTTCGACTGAGTGCATCGGCCACCACATTTGCCTTGCCAGGGTGATACCGAATTTCACAGTCGTAGTCATTAAGAAGTTCGACCCATCTTCGTTGCCTCATGTTTAACTCGTTTTGGTTGAAGATATGCTGAAGACTCTTGTGGTCAGTGTATATTTCACACTTGGTACCGTAGAGATAATGTCTCCATATCTTAAGAGCGAACACAACGGCTCCAAGTTCTAGGTCGTGGGTGGTGTAGTTCTTCTCATGAGTTTTGAGTTGTCTAGAAGCATAAGCTATCACCTTTCCTCTTTGCATTAGAACACAGCCTAGTCCTTGCCCTGACGCGTCGCAATAAACCACGAAGTCATCACAACCTTCAGGGAGAGTGAGGATAGGTGCATAACAGAGTTTTTGTTTAAGGGTCTGGAAGGCTTCTTCTTGTTTGGGTCCCCAAATGAAGGGTTTCCCTTTATGAGTTAAAGTCGTGAGTGGTACAGCAATGCGGGAGAAATTTGAAATGAAACAGCGATAATAACCAGCCAAACCAAGGAATGACCTTACTTCGGTTGGTGTACGTGGCGCTTGCCATTCTTGTACTGCTTTGATCTTTGAGGGGTCGACATGTATTCCCTTGTCATTGACAACATGTCCAAGGAATTGTAACTCTTTTAACCAGAATTCGCATTTGGAGAATTTGGCGTAGAGCTTTTCATTCTCTAAGAGTGTAAGGATGAGTCGAAGGTGCCGTTCATGATCAGACTTAGACTTTGAGTAAATGAGGATGTCGTCGATGAAGACTATAACAAAGCGATCGAGATAGGGTTTGCAGACTCTGTTCATTAGATCCATGAAGACAGCTGGAGTGTTGGTTAAACCAAATGGCATGACCATGAATTCATAATGACCATAACGAGTTTGGAAGGCGGTCTTTGGGACGTCTTCTTCATGTACTCTGAGTTGATGATAACCAGAACGAAGGTCGATTTTTGAAAAACAGCTGGCGCCTTGAAGTTGGTCAAGAAGATCATCAATGCGAGGTAATGGATAGCGGTTCTTGACCGTTAACTTGTTGAGTTCTCTGTAGTCGATGCACATGCGAAACGTTCCATCTTTCTTCTTCACGAAAAGGACAGGTGCACCCCAAGGCGAGGAGCTAGGACGTATGAATCATTTGTCAGTCAACTCTTGCAATTGACTGGCTAGCTCTTGCATTTCGGAGGGGGCTAACCTATAAGGAGACTTTGCAACTGGTGTAGCACCAGGTATAAGATCGATGCGAAATTCGACTTCTCTCACGGGAGGAAGTCCTGAGATGTCGTCAGGAAAAACTTGCGGAAAATCTTTTACTACTGGGATGTCTTCAAGTTTCTTCTCCTTGGTTCACTTTTTGACGACATGAGTTGAGAATGCGACATAATTCTTTCGAAGATATTTTCGAGCTTGAAGACAGGACATTAATCTGAGCCCTTTCGATGGGGTTTCTCCAAAGATTCGTAGAGTCTGACCGTTTGTAAGAGGAATGCGTATAAACTTTTCGCGGCATACAACTTCAGCCTGATGTTGGCTGAGCCAGTCCATACCAATTATAACGTCAAAGCTTCCCAACTTCATAGGAATGAGGTCAACTGGAAAATCGTGATCGTTTAAGGTGAGACTACAATTGCGTATAATAGAGTTTAATGAGACCGTTTTCTGTCAGCAACTTCTACTGTTATGGATTCCATGAGCTTATCACGAGTTTGGTTGAGGATGGGTTCAAATTCTAAGGACACAAAACTTTTATCCGCGCCAGTATCAAACAACATGGATGCATAACTACCATTGATAAGAAACGTACCGTTAACCACATTGCTGTCAGCTCTAGCCTAATTAGCGTTGATGTTGAAAGCTCTTCCTCTTGAAGGTGGAGGAGCTTTGTTAGCCTGATTCACCGGATTTGCTTGGGCTTGAGCATGTATAATGTTTACCAAACGTGGACAAGTGTTTCTAAAGTGGCTTGGGTCTCCACAATTGTAGCAAGACCGCATAGGTTGCACCATGGGATAGTTGGGTTGGTAGTAGGATTGGGCTAGATGTTGGGTAGGTGGTAGTAGTAGAGGTTGTTGGGCTTGACCCATTATTTGATGGTGGGTTTGGGTTGAGGGCTGGTGGCGGTTCGTCCGCTGAGGTATGCGACAGGTTTGAACAGTGTGACCTGCGCGACCACAGCCGGTGCAATGTTGGCAGGGATGATCAGGAAAGTGATGGTATTGGCAACGGTTGCATTTTGGGAATGGGCCAGAGTATGGCCTTTTATATGGTGCAGGTGAGGGGGCAACTTGGGTAATGGGTGCAGCAGGGATAGGGAAATTCGTTTGTGTGACAGCAAAGTTTCTGGTGTTACGTTTCCTCTTGTTAGCAAACTTAGAGGAGGAGGTGGAATGGTTTGAAGTTTGGCCCTCAACGGGGGCTTTCTTTTGCTCCTCTTTAAATTTACCATTGCGAATTCGATTCTCGGTAAGCTCAGTAGCTAGTTCCATAGCAGCTTCAAGTGTTGCTGGCGAAGTGCTGAGAACTGAGTCTTGAATTTTCGAGGGAAGACCTCGAATATAGTGCTCGACTAAGCGGTAAACTGGGGTGAACAAGTTAGGGACCATTTGGTTCAACTCTAAGAACCTCTTGTTGTAGGAAGTATGATCTCCCTCCTTTTGCTTCAATGAATGAAATTCATCCTCTAACTTTTTAATCTCACTTCTAGGGCAGAAGCGTCTCATCATGATTTCCCTTAACTCCTCCCACGTTAAGGCCATTGCATCCTCGATTCCTCTCTTACCCTTTTCAGTATTCCACCAGGTAAGAGCTACCCCAAATAGTCTCCCGATTGCGTATCGTACCTTGCGATCCTCGGGACAATCGCAGTTGAGGAAGGTGTTTTCCATTTCCTCAAACCAGTGAAGGAGAGCAGTGACACCTTCGGTCCCTTCAAATTTCGAAGGATCGCAAGACTTGAAATGTTTATATGAGCACTTTTTGGTAGGAGGGTTGCCGATGTTCTGGTCTTCTTGCTGGGGAGGTTTGGTGGGATTTGTGGCGAGAGCTTGTTGTACTTGAACCACAATGTCAGGAAGCACCGCGGCCATTTGTTTTGCGATTTGAGTGGCCAAGCGTCCGTGTGACCTTCCTGATCTTCTACCCCCTCGTTGTTGCCTAGCCGACATCTACAGGAACATACATAAGAAGATTGTGAGTTTATGGAGTCTTTTTAGGTATCATGTGTCTTAAAGAAAATAAAAATAACATAAATATCAATAATGCAACTACATCCATAGGATGTCTTAGGTTTGCTCATGTTGGGCCTCAAATGTCCCCCATACCTCCACCTGTATAGTCATGTGGGCCCCATGACTATTGGCTTGGTAGGATTCACATTAGTATTGGCGGTTTAACACTCGCATCACCCGAATGAAAACCATGAAATATGTTTACGAGATGTATGGTCGGAAGGTGTCCAGGTGTAGACACAATGACAACTCAAAGTGGGGTTAGCTCACACGACGTTTGGTATAGCATGCTTTGGCCTAATAGGTACTTCGTACTCTCATCGTTAGTCCCCAGGTAGGCAAACTGGTCCTTTATTTTGGATTATACGAATGCCAAGCCTAGACAGGACGTTCCGACTACCGGTACTTGTACCCTTCCAGTTACTACATGCCCGTCATGAGAACTCACTTTGATGTGATTTGAAAATACAAAAATCATTGTAAAAACAATCATGAAAATGATGTGGTGTGTGCTCTCATGGATATGATATGTTATGAGAATATGATTCATGATAGGCATTATATAATAATATGTACTTATGAACATGCTTGCATAACATTGAATGTAACATTAAACATAAAACATATAAACATCATGAATTTTGCATGTAACACACAAAAATTTTAAAAAATTCTAATCAACTATAGTATAGGCTCTAAGGGTCTAATAACCTATCCTATATCCCTATAGTCATGGCTCTGATACCAATCTATCACACCCCGACCCGCAGCGGAATAAGAGTCGAGGCATAATTGGGTTATCACCAAAGCTCATGATATTTACTAATATGTTTCATATTTATTAAATTCAAAATTACATCCTCAATATTCCAAACATGTTCATACAAATACAAAGAAAGATAATCAACTAAACAATCCAAAATCTAAACCAGTTTATTCTTCTAAGCCATCCTATGTATTTCTTGCTGCAGCTTGATCACCTGTATCATGTGTAAAAATGGGGGTTTTTGGGTCAACATAAGTTGGCGAGTGAACCTTGTTAGAAAAGATTTATTATTGATCTCTTGTTATCTTTATCATGGAAAATTGTGCAATAATCATATGTGAGCAAACGTAATTAAATCATACAATAACAATAACAACAACAAACAATAACATACAATAACAACCAACTTTCATGAATATATAACATGAATGAAACTGTATATGTTGGCAACGTCACGTTCACGCTCATGATGTAATGGGGAACGGACGGCCTATGATAAATGTCTGTGCGATCAAGGCTCAATCAAACGGAGCCGATCGTATGTTGGCAACGCTTGGTTCACGCTCATAATGTAATGGGGAACAGCTCAACGCTCATAATGTAATGGGGAGCGGCGGCCTATGATAATGTTGTACTGAAAAATGATAAATATAATCTAAACAATAACCATACAAACAGTTGATACATGTTGAATACACATTTGTTCATGGATATGATAGATGCACAATAGTTTAAATGTGATAAATAATAAGACACATGATACACCCCAAAAACGTGATTAAAACGGGGAATTTGTAGAGATTCACTCACATTGGGTGCCTTCGGTTGAAGATGATGAAATGCGCACGAGTTTAGAGGATTGATTGACGAGAATTAACTAACCTAAATAATAACGAAAGGTATGGTAAATGAGTGGATTTTATTAATAATTTAGTAGGATTTTTAGATGTATTTTTGTGAGTTTAAGGCTATTTTCTAACTTTTAAAACATTATTTTTAAGTATTTTTAATTGATTTTTAAACTAAATAAATAAATAAAAATATAAAAAAATTGTTGACTTTTGCGTTGACCATTGACCGTTGACCGTGACTGTTGACTGGTTGACCGGTTCGCTAGTGTGCATATGTGCGCCGGGTAAGGCTCGAACCCGAGACCTCCCGTACGCGTGCACGCAGCTCTACCAACTGAGCTACGTGTCTAACCCGAAATAATTCTGTTTTTAATTATATTTTATATACTGTTTTAGTTTATTCAAAATTCTTTTATTTTCAAAAAGGATTTTAATCATCGAACCGGCGTGTGTAACAGGTCTCGAACCCGGGACCTGTGGGTTAGTGTTGCACACAGTCCACCGCTGGACTGTGTGTCTAACCTGGTTAATATATCGATTTTTATTATACTTAACATCTTCCTTGAATTAATCCGGTTCAGTTAAAAAAAGAACTTCTTTATTACAGCTAATGAGTTTGTGTCAAGGATCGAACTCGCGGCGTGTGATTAATGTGTGCACACAGTCCACCGCTGGACTGTGTGTCTAACCCGAGTTATAATCCAAATTATATTAAACTTATATACAAATTAACTTCGTCTTCTTCGTTACAAATTCACAGACAACGATTACCCTACTGTTTCTTGTTTAATTCGATTGACAAACATTCAAATGATTAAAATGAAATGGCAGGGAAGATTTTTGGAAGTAAACATACCGGAGAAATGATCTTTCTCAGATTTCCGGCGAAGTCGTAGGCTCTGTTTTTATGGACTTTGTCTGAGCGGACCAATTAACAATTTTGATTAGCTAGATGTGGAATTGAAGTACCGAACAAGAGTTATCAGAATGTTTAAAGGTTTATACCGTTTCACAGCGAGTTCTAGAATTTCTCAGAAATTTTCCGGCGAGTGATGATTATCCGATATCGTCGCCTGGAACTGATTCTGATTGAAGGGTTTGAGTTAGCAAAAGCTTAACAACTGATAGAAGATAGAAGAATTGAGAAACTTACTGTTTTAATGGAAGACACGGTTTTCCGGCGAAAGTCCGGCGAGTTCAAAAAGCTTTTCCGACGAACTGAAAATAGAGCGAAAGTGAAATTGAAGGTTCTGCGGATGATTTTGAGTCGAGACAGGAAGCTATTGTTGGAGTAATTCAGGAAATGAATATCTTCGGTTATAAAAACCGAACATCACCAGAATTCAAGTTAATTCAAGACTGAATTGATTAGGATCGTCGGTGCATCGGTTATAATCTAGAACCCGCGATCACTCAAACGTTTGGACGGTTGGAAGCCGATTACGGTTTCAGTTTGGCGCAACAGGTTGATTCATGGTTGTTCATAAGTTTTAATTGTTTCCTAAAACTTACAAAACATTAAGTGGCGGAGTGGTCATATGTACGCGAGTTAAAGCTTTGACTCACCCGGCTGACCCGGGTTCGAATCCCGGCAGCCGGTTTTCTTTTTTCTTTTTCTTTATTTTATTTTCACTTTTTATTAATTATAGTTTTTAAATTCTAATTTGTTTATTAATTATGCATCGTTTAAAATTAAAATAAACATAATTACGCAACGAAACATTTATAACTTGATATTCGATTACAAACGAAGCGGGTTTGGAAAAACCCGTTTTTGACAAATGTTACAATCCTATGGATGTGGTGAATTTATTTTTTTTCATTTGATTTGTGGATGTTAATTTCTAAATGCGACACATGAGACCTAAAACGTCAAACTCATAATCTCGTTACCGTATTTCCTGTAGATGTCTTCTAGGCACTCTCGTAGAGGTAGGGGATCAGGAAAATCCGGTGAGCGCATGGCTGCCCAAATAGCCCAACAAATGGCCGTCGTGATTCCCGATATCGTGATTCAAGCTCAACAAGCTCTAGCCACCGGCCCTATCAACCCAATCAATCAAGAGGGCCAAAATGCTGCCAGCCCTCCCACAAACACCACCAAGTGCACCTACAAGCACTTCAACTCATGTGACCCTCCAAAATACGAGTGAACTAAAGGGGTCACTACTCTCCTTCGTTGGTTCGAAGAGATGGAGAGTACCTTCCTCAACTGTGATTGTCCCGAAGACCGCAAGGTGTGTTATGCTACTGGACGACTGTATGGGGTAGCACTCACATGGTGGAATGCCGAAAAGGGCAGAAGAGGTGCATAAGCCGCAGTAGCCCTAACTTGGGAAGAACTTCGAGAACTCATGACAAGACGCTTCTGCCCAATAAGCTAAATTAAAAAGCTAGATGATGAGTTCTATTTCTTGAAGCAAAAAGAGGGAGATCACATAACCTACAACAAGAGGTTCCTCGAGTTGAATCAAATGGTTCCCAATTTGTTCACCCCTCTTTACCGTTTGATCGAGCACTACATTCGGGGTCTTCCTTCGAAGATTCAGGATCCTGTGATGAGTACCGTGCCTGCAACCTTGGAAGCAGCAATGGAACTAGCTACTAAACTCACTGAAAATCATATCAGGAATGGGGATTTCAAAGACGAGATGAAGAAGGATGTAAGTAGCAAAACATCAACTGAAACCCCCAACCCAACTCAAGCCGAATCCGCCTCCCAAATCACTACCAAGAGAAAGCGAAACGAGAAAAATTTTGCTGTCACTCAAACTAGTCAGTAAACTTTACAAGCCGTACCCCTCCAAGCTATCCCAATTACCCAAGTGGCACCCAACCCGGCATACCCAAACAAGAAACCCTACACTGGTCCCCACCCCCAATGCAACACATGTCATTATCACCACCAACCCACCTTACCTTGCAGACTGTGTACCAATTGTGGGCGTTATGGTCATCTGAGTAACACTTGTCGTACTCCTAAAAACCAAGCTCCACCCCCTGCCCAAAACAAGATTCAACCCTATCAACAACCTCAATATCCCATAGTTCCATATGTTCGAGCTTGCTTTAACTGTGTAGACCCTACCCACTTTAGAAACACATGCCCTGGGTTGGTTAATATCATTAATGCTCAAGCCCAAGCAAACCCGGTTAACCAAGCGAACCAGACAAACCTAGCACCTCAACAGGCAAGAGGAAGAGCCTACAACATCAACGCGAACCCAATTGAGGTCAACAACGGTGCAAACGAGCAACCTAAGTAGCTTTCCATCACCAAAAACAAGGCTCTGCTCCAATCATTTATTCTTAATGTTTTCTATCAGTTTCATTCCTTGTTTAATTATTCAAGATATCTTTGTTTTCAATTTGGGAATTTATGTATCAAAATTTTAATGCCAATAACGCAATTTATATCACGTTATGAAAAGTTGTTTCATTACATATTTCTATTCGCCGTTTAAATTTCATGTCATCGTACCTCATGACGCACCTCGTCTCATCGCTTAAAGAAGTTGGGTCGTGTCTCACTTTTTCATAGACTGACCACTTTCTCATAACACACGAGAGAGGTACCGTCATCATTCGGTCTTGTATCCCTCAGATTTGAGACTCAAGCATTGGCTGTTGTGTTTGTTTATGTTTTTTAGATTTTAGGACGAGTCACATAGAACTAATCGTGACATACTGACAAAGCCAATGAGAATTTTACAAGGATATGGTGGATACGCCGCTGGTACTTCCTATATATAAGTATTCTTGTCAAATGATCAAAAGCATTGTTAGGCGGTTATGAGAAGTTCCGTGTAGGTAGTGTAGATTTTAATTTGGATAACGACATGATTGAAGATTTCGTTTGTGATATAACTTTATCTTTTCGACGCATCGATTTTCTCAAAACTCTTCTGCATGAGATCATATCCAGTCAATCAACTCTGTGTATCAACGCTTCTCACTTCAGGCAACAAAAAGCGATCTTGTAGCAGGGTAACCCTTACTAGGAACATTACCGCCTCAATCGAAAATTTAAACATCGCACTCACCTAGTTATGTAAACCCTTAACATCAAATCCAACCAGCACAACCCCCTTTTTCTGTTAAAAGATATTCAGATTTTTGAATCGACGCATTTCGTAGAACAAGCTGTTGAAATCATGGACTTCAGGGAGAAACGTTTAAGACGAAGTCGAATTCTGATAGTCGGAGTGTGTTGGGAGTCAAAACGAGGACCTGAGTTTACTTGGGAACGGGAAGACTCAATGCGTGAAAAGTACCCGCATCTCTTTCAAGTTACACCTACTACTACTTAAATTTCGGAACGAAATTTCTAAAAGATGGGATACTGTAACATTCGTTGTAAAACGGGTTCTTAAACCCGCTCTATTTAAATAATTCAAATAGTTGATGTAAGGTTTCGTTATGTAATTATGTTAATCGTTTAAATTAGTTATATAAAATTTGGTATTTATAAAATTAAAAAGGGTTAAAATAATAATAATGATAAATGAAGATAATAATAATGTTAATAGATAAACTAAAAATAATATTAAAAATAAAAGGGTGACCACGGGATTCGAACTCGGGTCACCACTAAACCAACACACACTCCACACCACTAGGCTTCACACACACATATGAATTATTTTGAAAATAAATAAAACTTATACAGAAATAAACCGCTAAAATCAAATAAAAAACTACCGCCCAGCAACAACATCTGTAACTCCCAAATTCTCATCGAATCACTGTTTCAATCTAGAATTAAACTGCTAAAACTGATTTCAATCACACATTAAAGCTCAATCATGACGAAAATCGGTTATAACAATCATTGAGATCATCAATTTCTTGACCGAAACGGTCAAAAACGGAAATCAACGTAAACCCCCTTTCTTCTCTATAAATAGCGACCCTACACCTCAATTGAACTCGCTCACATTCAACCATCTTTTCTAAAACTCTCAAAAGAACATATATGTTCAATTCTGCTCTTCGCCGGAAAATCGTATCTTGCCGAAATTCAACCGTAGAACTCGCAACGGTATAAACTCTCAGATTCTTTTATTTTCAATTGTTTACTGATTAGTTATAATAAATCGATTAATCCAACTTGAATAGTTGGATTAACAGACGGGTACTGGTGTTTTTGGTTTAAAATGTGAAGAAGATGAAGTTCGGATAGTGGATAAGTGTAATTAAAATCGGTTATAAAACCAGGTTAGACACACAGTCCAGTGGTGGACTGTGTGCAATGTTAATAAGCACACCCGGGTTCGAGTCTCACACGTTTCCGATTTCTAAAATAAAACCCACTCTTTTTAAACCTGTTCAGATCAACACATAGTATGTATATAAATTTAATATAAATTTGGGATATTACGGTTTAGTCACACAGCCTAGTTGGAAGGGCTGTGGGGCGCGGGTTCGAGCCAGTTCTGTAACCGGTTTTGCAAGCATAAAAATCTTTTTAAATAAAAACAAAATAAAGTATAACTCAGTTAGTATATATATAATTAAAATCAAGATTATTTCGGGTTAGACACGTAGCTCAGTTGGTAGAGCTTCGTGCACGTATACGGGAGGTCACGAGTTCGATTCTTACACGATGCCAATAGTCACGCGGTCAAACCAGTTTGACCGGTCAACCCTGAAAATGGGTATAGTTTTTTAAAAAAAATCTCTTTATATTTATAAAAAATCCTTAAAATTATAGATAAAAATAAGAATTTATAAGCATTAAATTTGTAACAAATACTATAAAAATAGTGTTAAAAGTCTAATAAAAGGCATAAAATAAAAATATTAATTTCAAATAAAAGAAATATATTTACCGAATTATTACGTGATTATTTAGGTTAGTTTTCTCTTCGGTTGGAATCTATAATCGTGCGCGTTCGTTATCAACTCAAGAAACACACACACTGTGAGTGAATTCTTACAAACTCCCCCTTTTTATTCATGTTTTGGGGAGTATCATGAGTCTTTTTCATTTAAATATTTTATTCAAACACTTGTGCTATTACCATTATGTAAACTAACGTGATATGTGATATTTTGTTTATTCCTATTTGTGGTTATACTTTCTCATTTCAGTCAAGCTGTCACATTTGGCCCATCAGTTCCTCGTTGGATATGAGTAGAGCATCGTGTTGCCTAATCGGATCAGCTCCGTTTGATTGAGCCTTGATCTCACAGCTCATTATTTATTTTCTCATTTTAGTCATGCATTCACAACAGGCCCTTCAGTTCCCTGTATAGACGGGTAGAGCATCGCGTGCCTCATCAGATCGGCTCCGTTTGATTGAGCCTTGATCTCACAGTTCATCATTTATCATACTCATGTGTACATTGCTAGATGCTTATGTGGTTTGTGAATTGTTTACATATACGTTTGCTCATATTTGGTTATACACATTTTTATTAAATTAATCAACATATCTTTTCTTGCAAATATTTAAACGGGATTCACTCGCCAACTTTTGTTGACCCAAAACTCTACTTTTACACACAATACAGGTGAACAGGTTGAAGCATGGAACACATAGGATTAGGCCTTAGAAGAAAAATAAAGAGTTACTTAAATGTCATGATTAGAACATTTTTTTGTGCTTGTATGATTTAAGTGTTGTTGAAATTTTTCCCCTTTAATTTGGAATAATAAATATGAACTTTTATAATAGTAAATGTCATGAGCTTTGATGAAAACCCAATCATGCCCCGACTACCATTTTCGTTGCGGGTCAGCGTGTGACAGATGGTGTAGTACTCAACACAGAATCTTGAAGTTTCGAGGGAAGACCTCGAATGCAGTGCTCAATTAAACAATAGAGTGGAGTGAACAAGTTGGGAACCATCTGGTTCAACTCAAGGAAACTCTTGTTATAGGTGATATTGTCTCCTTCCTTTTGCTTCAAGAAATAAAATTCGTCTTCCAATTTCTTGATTTCGCTTCTTGGACAGAAGCGTCTAGTCATAAGCTCCCTCAACTCTTCCCAAGTTAAGGCCACAGCGGCTTCAACACCTCGTCTACCTTTCTCCGCGTTCCACCACGTAAGTGCTACCCCATACAAACGACCAGTAGCATAACGCACCTTGCGATCATCAGGACAATCGCAGTTGAGAAAAGTGCTTTCCATCTCCTCAAACCAACGGAGGAGAGCGGTTACACCTTTAGTCCCCTCGTATTTTGGAGGGTCGCAGGAGTTGAAATGCTTATAGGTTCATTTGGTGGTGTTGGTTGGAGGATTGGCAACATTTTGACCTTCTTGATTAGTGGGGTTGATAGGATTGGCGGCAAGAGCTTGTTGGACTTGAACTACAATGTCGGGAAGTAAGGCAACCATCTATTGGGCTATTTGAGCAGCCATGCGCTCGCCAGACCTTCTTGACCTTCTACCTCCTTGTGAGTGTCTATCAGATTCTACAGGAAATATATAGCGAGTTTATGAGTTGAACGTTTTAGGGGTCATGTGTCGTAAAAAGAAAAATCAACATTCACAAAATAAATGAGAAAATAAGTTTTCTACATCCATAGGATGTCTTGGGCTTTGCTTATGTTTGGGTCCCCATACGTCTATCATACTTTGGCCTAGGTAGTCATGTGGGCCCCCATGACTACTAGGTTTCGTAGGGTTCACATTCGTGTTGGCCTGTTCATACTCGCACCACCTGAATGAAAATCGTAAACCATGATTGCGAGATATAAGGTCGGAGGGTGTCCAGGTGTAGACACAGTGATAACTCAAAGTGGGATTAGTTCACACGACGTTTGATGTGGCATGCTTTGGCCTAATAGGTCCTTCGTACTCTTATCGTTAGTCCCCAGATAGGCAAACTGGTCCATTATATTGGATTTATACGAATGCCAATCCTAGACAGGACGTTCCGACTACCAGTACTCATACCCTTTCAGTTACTACATGCCCATCGTAGAACTCACTTTGATGAGATTGAAAAATATGAAAACATCATAAATTCTTGAGAAAGAAAAACATGATAAATGTTCAAATATGTTAAATTGAGATGTGTGTGTTTGCGTAAGCATGATATGTTAATAATAAGTATCACACAATAACATTTAATAGTGAAAGTGCTTGCATGCATTCGTGTGTGAAATAAATATGAAACAAATAAACATCATGAGTTTGCATGTAACCAGCTAACACATAAGCAATTAAAATCTAATCAAATATAGTATAGGCTCTAAGGGGAAAACCTATCCTATATCCCTATAGTCAAAAGCTCTGATATCAATTTGTCACACCCTGACCCGCAACGGAAATAAAAGTCGGGGCATGATTGGATTTTTATCAAAACTCATGATATTTACTATAATTAGGTTTCATATTTATTATTGTAAATTTAAAAGAAAATATCCCAACACAAAGAAACATACAAACACAAGAAATAGACAAGACATATTTTATTCATCTTCTAAGGCCAATCCTAAGTGTTCCTCTCCTCAGCCTGTCCACCTGTATCATGTGTAAAATAAAGATTTGGGTCAACAATAGTTGGCGAGTGAATCTCATTTAAAGATTTGATAGACTTAGTTATATTGATTAATTAAATAAAAATGTGCATAAACCAAATATGAGCAAACATGTATGTAAACCTATCCACAAACCACATAATATCAAACAATGAGCATGACAAATGATAAACTGTGAGATCAAGGCTCAATCAAACGGAGCCGATCTAATGAGGCACGCGATGCTCAACTCGTATCCAACGAGGAACTGAAGGGCCTAATGTGAATGATTGCACTGAAATGATAAGATGTAACCACATATAACAACAAACAAACACATAGTTCATATCAAGGTAATAGCACAAAGTTTTGAATAAATGAAATATGTATAGGACATATGATACACCCCAAAACATGAATAAAAAGGATAATTTGTAAGGATTCACTCACAGTGGGTGCGTTTCTTGGAATTGATAACGATGGCGCACGATTTACGATTCAACCGACGAGGGAAAAACTAACCTAAATAATCAAGTAATAATTCGATAAATAAATAAATTTTATTTGAAATTAATATTTTCAATTAGTGCTTTTTATTAGATTTTTATATTTATTTTTGTGGTATTAGTGCAAATTTTTAAACTTTAAAAATCTTATTTTTAAGCATTCTAAATGATTTTTAATTAATAAAAATAAAAAAATATTAAAAAATATTGACCTTGTCAGGTCTGACCGGTTCTGACCGGCCGGATAGCATGTGAATTAGGCATCGTGTGTGAGGTTCGAACTTGTGACCTTCGGTATACGTGCACGCAGAGCGCTCTACCAACTGAGCTACGTGTCTAACCCGAAATAATCTCTATTTTAATTACTTATATATACAAACTAGGTTAATCCAGAATCTATTTAATTAAAAAAGGTTTTTAAGTCTCCAAAACCGGTTGCAATCAACATGATTCGAACCCGCGACCCCAGCCCACGTGCACACAGCCCAACCATTTGGGTTGTGTGTCTGACCCGTATAAACCTTGATTTATATTAAATTTATACACATATTCAATGATGATCTGAATAAGTTAAAAAAATGGTTTTTATCTCAGAGAATCGGTAACGTGTACGAGTCGAACCCGACACATGTTCTTTGTGATTGCACACAGTCCACCACTGGACTGTGTGTCTAACCCGATTAAAACCCGTTTTTAAATATATTTATACATTGTCGAAACTTTATCTTCTTCATATGAATTACTCAGAACTTGACTCCTTCTGTTAACATAAATTACGAGATAAAAATTATACAAGTCAGAAGGTAGCTAAGAGTTTGAGATAATTATATCGATTCGAAGTCGTGCTACAGTTTTTCGGTTGAGAATTCCGGTGATGAGCCGAGGATTCTGGTGACGGGTTTGTTTGAGCAGATAGTATCCGTGAGTTGTTTGAGAGATGAATCGAAGGGAATGGCGAGTTCAATTGAGGTGGAAAGCATCGATATTTATAGTGCGGATGTTAAATCATAGAATTTCGGTTTCAAGTCCCCAAATTATGGGTTTTTAATTTCCGAATGAGTTCAGTCGGTTTCTCATGATGATTTGAAACGGATTTTCGGTTACAATCTGGGTATTCAACACCTTCAATCCACCGTAAATCGCAGCATCATTTTGATTTTTGGGCGGTTACAGTCTGCTGTAACTTTGATTTGCAGGTTTTACCTTATGTTTCGCATATAAGAAGTTATTTTTTCAAGTTTACAACACCAAAGTGTGTGTGGTGTGGTGGTGTAAGCAGTGTGTGAGTTAGATGGGGACCCGGGTTCGAAACACGGCTGCCCCTTTTATTCTATATAAAAATATTTGGATGAGTTATCGATGTTTCAAATTTAAATATCTGAATTTCCGACGTTTGAACTAATTTTAAATAATTATATTTACTCCATAATCGATTGCCGAATGTTTGTTATCTTGAAATTACGCTTATTGTACGTTATCGGCTTGATTGTTGAAGATTACAATAGCGTCGACAAAATAAATATATCTATATTTATTTTATAATAATCGCTTTGAGTTCGGACGTTTTATCTTTGAAATGTAACGCGTTTTGTATTGCGTATTTTACGAAAATCGGGCAGAGTTTTCTCTGTTTTCGGACGATCCCGACAATACTAGTTGTCGATTTATTTATCAAAACGCAATAATCAACATAACAGTAACAATATCTATAACTTCTCGTCGTGATCGAATATAATGTTTCGCCAATTATAACTCGTCGTCGTATTTCAAATGTAGTTTTTGTCTAATACAATTCCGATTTATAAATATATATCGTAATGCCATCTATTCGGTTTTTAACTAGTAATTTTTACGTGAATAATGTGGTCAGGTCGATTATTATTTTTAAAAGTTTTGGCGATATGTAACCGTTAACGGATCGGTTTGAGCTCGGTTTTCGCGATAATGAATATTAATATTTATATAAACTATATAATTAAAATTTCGCGTCGTAATTAATTTTTACCGAGTCTTGGGTTGACTCATTGACCCGATAGTTGACCAGTTGACCGGGTTTGACCGCATTAACCAAGTTTGACTGAGTTGACTCGGTATTGACCGAGTCGAACCGAACACCAAACCGAGTTTGAACTGAGCGAGCCGGTACTGAACCGAGTTGAACCATTACTGAACCGAGTTGACCGCTTTCGACCACCTTTGACCAGTCAACCCGTTGTGTTGACTGGGTTGACTTGAACCCAAAACGAGACCTGAAACACGAGCCGTGACGTGAGCCAAAACGGATCTGAACCGAAACCTGAACCGAATCCCGATCCGAGTCAAATAATACCGTATCAAATCAAACCTGGAACCTATAAACTGAACCGTACCAAATCTGACAAAGTTAATTCGGTCAGAACCGTCACCATCGCCGGAGAACCAGGGGGTCGCCGCTGAGACGCGGCGACTGCCGCCGCTGCTAGTCCGAAAGACGTTCCTAGGCTCTCCAGAGGCCTGATCGAGTTAATTTACGTCTACTTACGTTGTTTATGATGATATTATTGTTCGTTACACGCTTAATTACAACCTGAAAACGCCGGTTGTCACAACTGGAGACCTAATCATGTGTTTTAGTGTGTTTGCATTATGTTATATGTAATGATACGTAATGTATTTGTGGTTGGCGACTATTACATTTTGTGTAACTTTTGTAACTTGTGTTACATATGACATGTACTAGCATGTTTGCATGTATACAAGTTAGACCTATTTACACATATACCAAATATGTTTCATACACACATGTAACATTTGTATGCTTTGTAACTTGTGTTACATCTCACATGTACAAACATGTGTTGCATATACTTATGTAACATTCGTAGCCTAGAAATGTACTAAGATACGTATACTTGTACCTTGTTTTTACTACATCATATTAAGAATGTTACATAAGCCTTTTGATAAGATGTTTCTTATAGGAATGTAAGCACGTGGAATGCCCCATGAAGTAATGAAATAGCCAACTACCTGCATGTGTTACACTTTGGGTTACCCTAAATGTCCCTGAATTAAAAAAACCAACATGAACTATCATGTGTTACACTTCGTGCTTTCATGGGTTACCCAATGTGTACTTAGACATGCTACATGTGTATTTACAAACATGTTAGTACATGTCATGTGTAACACAAGTTACACATGTTACACACGTAAGTAACATGTGTTACTATTGAAACAATAAGTTGACCGTCGATCAACGCTGATCTACTACTTGGTTACAATAAGTTGACCACCCATCAATAAACAACTTTTAAAGTTTTCCAATCTAAAACTCTACTTTTACATAGTACCCTACCCCAGCCTAAAACAAGTTGTTAACGAGTAAGACATGTTTACAAACAATGTTACACATTTATACACGTTTTTAAAACCCATAACGTTCATCTATAGTATGGTTATCAGTGATCACATTGTGCATCATCAAATTATCTGAATTTGGTTACCTATTTTCTTTCAATACGTTTCCAAAACATTGGTATACTTTAAAAAAACAACATGAACTATTATGTGTTACACTTGATGGTTTCATGTGTTACCCACTTGGTGGTTTCATGTGTTACCCAAGTTACACATGTTACACACGTAAATAACCTGTGTTAATTAGTATCACTTGTTACAATTGAAACAATATGTTGACACACACATGTTACACTTAACCTCTATTACTTAGTTTACTTTAACAAGCACCATAAAATTACCTTTTTTTTAAACACACATGTACCAAATTGACATAGTTTCATTTAATCCACCGAACCATAAATCCAACGGTTACATATCAACATACATATCTAACCATAACAGTCTAAAAAACCAGACACCAACATATTACAGACAAGACCAGAATGATCATATTGTATTTTGCCTTATGGCCATAAAATAACCAGCCACATAACTTAAAATATACAAAATACATGGTGACCAAGATAACTACAAAAACCACCAACCATATATCACCAGCCAGTTGACTTCTTACAAACAAAAGTTATGGATCCCGAGATAACTACAAAAAACCATCACAGATGTTCACAACAAAAACCGTACCAAAAGACCACACTACCCACTTAACGCGCCCCCTAAATGATGCAGCTTCTATCTTACCTTTCAAAGTGTTTGAGGGCGACAACAGAATATGAGTGGCATACTTCACCCGTAACTTTCTGACCTCTTTCATTTTCCTGCTCCCATTTGAACTAAACCCAGCCTCAAATGGTTCATGCACACCCATGAACTTTTCCATGTGCCTCGTTAAGAAGATACCACAAGGCAATTAATTTCCATAGTTGCAGGATTAAACCTTTCTACCATATAGTTTGCCAGCTTCTCCAGCATCCCATTCACCTTAAACTTCAACAATCGACCGAATCCCATCTCTTTATTGCCATTCTTTGTTCGAAAGACATTACATTTATGCACCTCGCCAGTGATTGTTGACGATCTTGTTTAGAAGATACAGGCAATTAATTTCCATAGTTGCGGATTAACCTTTCTCATATAGTTTGCAGCTTCTCAGCATCCATTCACCTTAAACTTCAACAATCGACGATCATCTCTTTATTGCCATTCTTGTTCGAAGACTTCATTTATGCACCTCACCAGTTGGATTGTGACGATCTTGTTCTAATTCCTAGCCAATTATCTTCTTGACCTTTTCCTCACTAATACACAGCCCCTTGGTTTCTTTGCTTACTTCATCCAATTCTTTATCCGTTTATTTGAATACGTACTTTCGCCTTTTGGGTACCTTACCCGTTTCGGATCTTGTTATTCTCTTAATTGCTGCCATTAAAGCCATAATAACACAAATTACCTTCCTGTTTTTAAACTTATATGACAAATACAAAACATGTGTAACACATATTACCTAATCCGTTTTTCTGAGTTGAAGTTGCACATTCCCCTATACGTGCCTTCTAGTCTACAAGCAACCCCCTCGCTACAAGTGTTATAAATCATGCAACACACGTTAGTACAAGTTTTCGGTTTCGGTTCCCCATCCAACAGATTCATACTGGCATACCTCTTTGTTTTCGAGTTTATACACTTGTGCTCCCTACTACAATTGGCTTTTTGCCTAGTCAAAGGAACAGTCACAAAAAGAATAAACAATGTAATTTGTTCTTTTTATATTGATTACTGATTTCCTAAGTAGTAAGTTGGGTTGATTGTTACTTGTGTAACATTTTCTAATTATTTATTATGGTGCTATTGATGTGGCAGCAAAGTCCGAGCCTACGACACAAAATGGTATGTATGTTATATTTTGCGTATATGGTAAGCTAGGTGACGTAACGGTGTAACGTTTGTGACTATTCCTTTGAATAGGAAAACAACCAATTGTAGTATGGAGCACAAGTGTACACACTCGAACACAAAGAGGTATGCATCTATGAACCCTGAGTGGACGGGGAAACCAAACTGTAAACTTATACAAAACATGTGTTTCCTCCTGTATTTCAGCGATCGGTGTGTCAGAGTCCCAATCCTGTAAATCTAAAGTTTTTTCATAACATACGAATTTAAACATAATAATATCTTTTTTTTTTCAAATAGTGCTTTATATAAAAATCATTACATATCCTTACTTATGGTTCGTTGGGTTGCCCCAAACCCTTCCACCTGCATTTCGTTAACTGCATTGACCAATGTATCACTCTCAAATTTGCTAGTGATCTCGTCCGTATCATCCGACAAAATCAACGTTTTGATTCACTTGAGGCCCTCAACTTATTACGCCCACCTATCTTCAACCTAGACATACATGATTCAACCACATAATCACTGTTTCCAACACATCAAATAAGCTTAACATATTCTAACAAATCAAACCCAATAAATAATCTCATCTAAAAAACAAAAAAAACCAACAATAAGAGAGATGAAACTAGTTGATACTGTTCAAACCACCTGCACATTTTGGGGTTTGCATCTATCTTCCCTTATTCAACTATTTAATTAAACAGAAAAACAAGTAATCATCGCAATAGTTACAGGTAGAGACTAAACATTCAAAATGCTTACTTGATACTTGATTTCTTGCATTTCCGGCGTCTTTTACCGGATGAGAACAATTGAAAAGTTGCTCTCATATCTAGGGATTTCTTCCAAACAAGTTGTGACCGTCTTTTCTCTTTCTTCTCAGATGATTGTCGTACAGTTTCTCTTCACCGTCGTCTTTCAGACAGAAGCAAATGTTGTCTCTAGTCTGGTTTCTTCTTCTCGGTGTTTTTTGGGGTTTTTGAACGTTGAGATAGAAGAGACAGAAGCTTCTGATGAAAATTGGTGTTTGAATTTTGATTTTTGATGACAGTTGATGTTGAACACTACGCGCCCCCAAGTCTGGTTCATACAGTCAAATATCAAATCCAACATTTTTTTAATATATACTATGTACCTTAATTATGTTTGGTTTTACACAAATAGCATTGAAGTCTACTCGTCAACTTTATCAATGTATTAAATTTAAAGTAATAAACCATCTAATTTTCTTAACGCTTGGTGATTGATCATAGATCAATGGTTATAAATAGGGTTTCTTAGGTTTTCTCATCTCGAATAAGTATTCTATTTACCCTTTCCTATATATATATATATGGATTAAAACGAAAACCCACTTGAGTTGAAAAAACTCAAAAACCCTTTGTAAAAACCCCATTTAACATTTTTATTTTTTTCTCAAAAAAAATAGGAATGTAACATACATATATTTTAACATTTTTATAAAAGAAACACAAAAAATGCCGAGTAGTTTGTTTTTTAAAAAATGTTAAAAATTTAATGTTACATAATATATGTGTCCAAAAAATGTAACATACAAATTTGGACATTTTTTTTAAATAAACAAGTAGGAGCTTTTTACATTTCTTTTAGAAAAAATAAAAATATTACATAGGGTTTTCTTAAGTTTTATCAACTCAAGTGGGTTTTCATTCTATCTTTCACCTATATATATATATATTATATATATATATATATATTGTGATCTGAGTTAACAAAAAAATTAACTGGATTAGGGTCAAAGAATATAATATGTAGCATTTGTAAATATTAAATAAAAATTTATCAATTTTAAATATAAATGACACCGCTAATTTTTTTAAATAAAGATAAAAGATAAATTTTGAAATTCACTGTAGCTAAAAACAGCGAAAATACATTAGAAATACAAGAACTTTTTGAATTGCGACCGTTGCAAGATGCAAATCTAAATTAAGCGGGTAACTTTTTAGAGGCTTGATCTAATGAGGAGGTTACTCCCCATTAAATCTCCCCCTCCGCTCCACCCCTACGTCCTTGAGATTTTCCATCCAATTGAAGAACTCAGCTCCATTGTCCGAATCCAAACTGTTGCTACACGATTTTCAATCTGCTTAGTTTGTCAACGAAGAGGGGCGGATATATCATATATCGTAATCGCCCGTCACCCACCTGGGTCGTGAAACCGAACCTGAAATCGTTCAATGCACTATATTTGGAAGAAAGGCTAGAGTGTCAAGTCCCAATCGAATAATCAAACACAAGAACAAGAACGAAAGGAATAACTCTCCAAGAACTTTTATTATAACCGAGAAAATATAACTCAAAAACTTGATTATAATAACTCATAAACCATAACTCGTATTATCTTTTATCTTGTCTCTTAATAATGTCTAACCCTACGTTAGTTTATATAGGCTAACCCTAACTTGGTGGCCAATACATTACTAAATATAATTATAACATAATTAGGAAAGTTAACCAATTTAACCTACTTGTTAAATTTGGTCCCTTAAGTTCACCGACTTGTGACTTGAACTCTTTTTTCACCCTTTTCCCATCACCAACTTGTGATGAGTCGGGAATTACCGCCAACCGAGTGCTTCCGAATCTTGAAATATATGTTGAAACAGACCGTCTGGTAAGATAATTATTAGACGAATGATAAAAAATAAATATTGTGATTTATCTATTCAGTCAAGTTCGAATTTATTAAAGCTAAAGTTGGATCACCATAACCAAACTAAATGATGTTTATTACCAATTATGGTGTAGAGATAAGCTGCTTGAACAACTACCAGCTCTGCAACAACTTCTGTTTCAGGCTGTCAGGTATAGTTTCCAAATCTTATTTTAGTCTGGCGAGTTTTTAAAACCATTAATTTATCGAATTCTAGGGCTAAAACTTATAAAAATGACTTTTGGGGCTAAAAATTCCATCAATAAGACTTCAGGGACTTGAGAAGGTAAGCACTTTTATTTCTCCTTATCATTTTAACCGGTCTGTTTTAGAATTACTCAATATCCATGGTAAGCACTTTTATTTAACCTAATCGTTTTAACCGGTCTGTTTTAACGTATGTAAGCCGTTTAGTTGTAAAAGGTGCGCCTAGGCGCGAGACTTTTTCAGGAGTAGTAAACTGGATGATCGAATAAATCAAGTCGTGTTTCAATAGAACATGTAAATTGCATGTAACTGAGTCCTGCCTCTTTTTGGAATAAGAGGCACGAAAGCGTAAAAATTCAATTCCAAAGGCAATGGAGAAGAGGCATAATATGCCTGCTGGCAACGATATTGTTTTAGTCCATCGTATGCCTTTCTTTATCTATCAATAATCAGGAAATTTCACAAAAGTTTATATCACTGATTCTTTTTTGTGTGTGTTCAGGACATCAGGATTTATATCACTGATTCTTTTTTGTGTGAACGGTTATGTTACCATATGGAAGGTTCAAAGTAAATAAGTTAGTTCTGTAGTGCAAACTTACATTATATGCCTATTATATTTCATACATGATCTTTTGATGTGTAATCCAAAATTAAAGTCTACAAGTTTCCTTCCTGTCTGTCTTAATTCAGGGAAAGTTTAGATTTTGATAAATATCTATTTTAAACTTTTTCTCCAACAACCAAACCAAAACTTACCCGCGACAACACGCGGGTATTCCCACTAGTAATACATAAATATATAAACTTAGAGATCTACCACAAACGTTTATATATATCAAATACTCGTCCATTATGACTTATTATTAAAAATTATAAGGTCCCACTTTTTGTTATTACATAATGCAAAATGTTATTGCTGTATTTAATGAATGGATTTATTCCAACTGTATATATTTATTTACAATCTATAATTTGGAACAAAAATGTAGTTGTGTAATAAAAAAATCGGTGTGGTGCTACCATGTCCCTAACTACATTTAAAATACAAATAATTTTCTTGATGCTTAAATGACGAAACATAACAGATACCTACTTCTTATCTATCTACCTGAAATGGAAATGTTCAATATTCAGAGATGAAGTTACCTTGATTGCGAAACTCAGACGTCAAAACACATTTTATGGTCAGTCCAGTTGAGTTAATTTCCATTCTACTTTTTTTCAGAGAGAACAAATTGCATATTAGAAGGAACTGGTGGGAGTCACACTTGGTTTCAGCATCGCTCACAGGCTTGGTTTAAAAGGCGCCTCCATCATCATCTCGTCTTGTTTGATAGTAAGTAACTTTGACTATTTGACCCACTATAACAAACAAGTTAATTACATAAATAAATTTATTTCACGTATTTCACAGTTGCATATCAACTTGTAGAATATAACATAGGTTAACTTCTAAAAAAAACAGCATAAATGAAATAATTTATTTTTTTTACTTTTACCCATCCGACCTATTTAAGATAAAACATACCCCAATTTGACCCACGTTAAGTAGTTTGAAATTTTCACCCCAAGTCTGATGAAGACTTCTGGTCACGAGCTGTCAGGGGCAATGATAGAGGAAAAGTGTAAGAGTTAGGCAATACTAGTGACCTGTGTATATAACAGAGAAAACTAGGTATGTTCATTCTCTTTTGGATAATTTTTTAAAAAATATAAAAAAAAATATTTTCTCTTTGGCATAAGTAGAATCACATACATTAGTAACTTGTGTGCATTTGTATCTTGTCCCACTGTTATTGTATTTGTTTGGTTTGTGGTGTCAACTTTTTATGTGTTAGGTTTGATGCT
The DNA here is from genome assembly GCA_947069175.1 of Scalesia atractyloides. Lineage (NCBI taxonomy): Eukaryota > Viridiplantae > Streptophyta > Magnoliopsida > Asterales > Asteraceae > Scalesia > Scalesia atractyloides. The sequence goes on along the minus strand of CAMTDV010000012.1, from coordinate 12,510,854 downwards.
CTTTATGTAGTGAGATTGTTTAGACCATGTGTAGTGGTGAAGTAAGATAATGCCCCATCTTTGGTTATGATTCGTCATTTGGCAGTTCAGTCAGCAATGAGGCATAATGGGGCACTTGTTTAAAATAAGTGTAGTGGTATAATGCCCAATAATGTCTCATCCAATGATTACTCAATTATTATTATTTTTTGTTTTTTAAATAAAACTAATGATATTTCATTATATAAATAAAAATTACACAAATAATAAAACACAAACAAATTTCTCAAGAAAAACGGCCCAACATTGCTCAACCCGGCGTTTAATTTGGAACGCCCCAACCCAATTTCTCAATAAAAACGCCCATGGGGCAATGGAAGGGCGTGGTCAGGCTTTTTTTTGGGAAAGAACACCAAACCCCCATCCCCCAAGGGGTGGACCTACCCTAATAGAAGGGGTAGCCTCCGCAACCCCTTGACGCTCCGGCGATAGTGTAAATTTTAGAAAAATTTGACGTTTTTTGGATTTCGTTACCCTTTTTTTTATAAAACGTTACCCTACGAAAATTTTCTAGATCCGTCACTGCTCCCCACCCCACTACGAGTGATCTTACGAGTTTTATATTGAGTTGATTACACCTTCTATACAGTTTGTTTCTTACAAATTTGTTTTTGAAATTAGGTAGAATTTCATTCTTAATATGTAAACATACAATTTGGCTTATAGCACCTGAATTATAACTCACAATTAGATTTTGTTCTTCTACAACCAATTTCACCCGTTATTAGTTTTCTTTATTTCTGACCTTTTAATTTTATTCATTGATTGTTTTGTAGATTGAAAAATTAAACTTGGCCATCAAGGAGCTCGTAAAGGAAAATGATGAAAAAAAAAGAAAGGTTAAATTGAATTCTTGCACGGTTATTGGCTAAAAAAAGAAAAAAATAAGATGGATAAGGATGTTATGCTCAATAAGATGTCACAAATTAAAGCTATGATAATAGCCATGGTTCGAAGATAGGCTGTTTTGAATGTTTCGGTATTTATCATATTACGATAGTTTCGGTTATTTGAAGTATTAGTTGATATTTTTATTAGAATGTTATATATGCTTCTTAAACTGAAAAACTGTTTAACTGAAAGAGATGTATTATATAAATTTATAAATTTATTGAAATGTAATTTTGATAAAAATTGCAGGAAAAATGAAAACTAAATAATGTCAAATATTCAATTCAAACAGTAGCTAAATGGTGTCAATTTTCAAAGAAAATTCATTGAGGTTGATAAATAGTAGCAACTATTCAATTCAACGGAGGTTGGTAAATAGTAGCAAATATTCAATTCAACAGTACGGTAGCTAAATAATTTTGAACGTTTCTATTGTGGCAAAAATCTAATAGCAAAATATAAAAATGCTTGCTATTTGGTGGCATTAGCAAATATTCAATTCAATCTGTAGCTAAATGGTGTCAATTTTCAAAGAAAATTCATTGAGGCTCTTAAATAGTAGCAAATATTCAATTCAATGGTGGGTAAATGGTAGCAAATGTATACGATAGCTAAATAATTTTGAACAATTAGATGGTGTGTTTATGCATCGCTTTTTCCATGAGCAAAACGGTGGCAACATGCAATTTCTATCATTTTATGACCGAAAATACGGTGGCAAAAACCTTATTTTCTAGTAGCGAAATCAGAAAATTGGATAATCTGAATTTTTGGATTCTGATATTGATTTCTAACAAGTTCGGATGATCGGATTATCCGATATCGGAAACTAAAAAAAAAGTAAATATATATTATATGAGAAGTATGTTTAGTTTAATATATCACTATGTTTACTTTAAATATAGTATAAAACAATAAATAATCAGATTAGGATGTGGATTTACGAATCTTTTTTGTTTTTAATGTTGGAAATTTGAAAAGCCGAATAAAGGTTTCGTTTTAATCTATACACGAAATGGATTTTTTGATTTTTTCTTTGTCTATTCCATTCATTTTTTTTTCAATTTGGAACTTTTTGTAATGATCATTTCATTTCTTCATCTATTCCATTAGTTTGTTCATTCCATTCTCTTATAAATTCATAACTCATACCATACAGACTCTTAATTAACTACACCTAAACCATTACATGGAAATACTGAATATCAAGTTCTTTTAAAGCTGTGATGATTTTATGAATAATAAAAGACCCACATTAGAGGACATAATTTAATCAACGCAAAAAATGCATTAGAAGGTGTGAACATTGTTCTAGGAAAATCATAAGTATTGTTTTAAATTTATTTCAAACTGAAAATGTTTGGTTAGGATTGATTAATTCGGTTTTGACACCCCGTAACCGAAATTGGTGCGTAACTTTGGGCTAATCATGGTTATAGCTCAACGAATCATTGGTTAATTGTTTGGTTTTAGTTAATATAATTAGTTTATTAAGTCAGTTGATTCAATTACAATTCGGTTAAGTTGGATATTTGCTCAGGCCTAGCTGAATGTGATCGGTTTCAACTTGAAATTCTGTATTTTATACGATTTTTAGAAATTAAACCTATTAGATTCAAACAATACGATTTTTAGAAACTAAATCTATAAGATTCAAACAAAAAAGGTAAATAAAATAACAAGGTACATGCATCCTAAGTCCTAAGTAACTAATTGAGGGTTCGACATTCGAGTATTATTTATAATAAACTAGCTTTATTATTGGATAAAGGTTGACTAGAAATACTAACAATTAGGTTTCAAAAAGAAAATCATTAATAATATAATTTTGAATTAAATAAAAAATGCCAGTAAGCAACACGCGGTATTATTAAATGAACTTTGACTCAAAACCATACACTCATTTTTCTATGTAATTTAACCAAATGGAAGCACATGCGTCACATACGAATATAAACAATAAACCTTAACATCATATGACTTCAAGGATGCTGTTAGTCACAAAAGTCTACTTGTAGCATATTCTAAGGATTTTATCACTTTGGAAACTCCAAAGCAATTTCCAATGACACGTATTTTTCTACTTATATTTCTTATAAATTCTTTAGTTCCAATCAATAAAGAACTTAATCTCAAAATGGCGCTCAAAGTTTTATCTGCGCTTGATGTCGCCAAGACACAATATTACCAGTTTAAAGCGATCATTATCGCAGGTATGGGTTTATTTACCGATAGTTACGATCTGTTTTGTATCCCCTTAATCATGAGGATGATAGGAAGGATATATTACCCTAAGGTAGATCAAACAGGGGACCAGAAGAAATGGTTTGAGGTTCCAACCGTCATTGCATCCACAATGTTCTGTGTCGCGCTAATGGGGGCTGTGATTGGTCAACTGGTTTTCGGCCGGCTTGGAGACCGTGTGGGACGTGGTCGTGTGTATGGAGTTTCTCTCATTATGATGGTAGTGGGATCTATTGGATGCGGATTATCTCTCTCTAGTTTGACTTCCATGGTGTTTGTGAGCCTTGGGTTCTTTCGGTTCTTGCTTGGGATGGGAATAGGAGGGGACTACCCCTTATCGGCCACGATTATGGCAGAGTTCGCTAATAAGCGGACTCGTGGAGCGTTTATAGCAGGTGTGTTTTCCATGCAAGGTTTGGGATATTTTTGAGTTCGCTTGTGTCCATGATAGTGTGCTCCATTTTCGAAGCTAGTGCCAACAAGCACAATCTAATGAAGCCGTCGGAACTTGCACCGTCAGTAAACGTTGCTCCTGTCCCGCATGAATCGGACCTAGCATGGCGGCTTATTCTCATGATTGGTGGGATTCCAGCATCTATGACTTATTATTGGCGGATGAAGATGCCAGAAACCGCACGGTACTAACAACTCATACATAACAAGTTTGTATTTTCTAATAATTGTTTACATGGGGTTGTCGCCCCTACCAAGGGCAACTTCTTGGTCTTACTCTTCGAAACCTGACCGTGTGAACTAGACAGAAGATTTGACAACCCACTGAAAGGTTGCGGTGGTACAGGCGGTTTCTCCATTTCTTGCTTTGACAATAGCGAGAGGGCACCCATGTTAAGAGTAGTTTCTGTGTTACCTGGTACTTCTCATCTGACTAGCTCCGTTCATGTGTTTTAAGATCAAGAAGTCGCCTTGTAAAACAATTGCAAGAATATATCCACTTCTATAATATCTATAATATGAAAATAAACATATATATTCCATCAAACTTCACTCTTAACTCATGGCTTTCTTTGAGTATTCCTTCTACAGGTTCACTGCTTTGGTGGAGAAAAATGAACTACAAGCAGCAAAAGACATAGGAAAAGTGATGAACGTACCACTGAGTACAATCCAAGAAGATGTCGAGATGGTAAACACACCCAACACTCGCGCTGCTCTCTCTAACACCTACCCTTTCTTCTCTCGCGAATTTCTCCGACGACACGGGCGTGATCTCATCGCCGCATCCATCAACTGGCTTCTCATCGATATTGTCTTCTACAGCCTAAACTTATTCCAATATCATGCGTTTAGAGGCCATATGAAACCAAAGAAAAACATCAATCTGTACCAAGATGCAATGCAAATCGCCAGATACCAAGCACTCATTGCCATTTGTGCAACCATTCCTGGATATATCGTGACAGTTTACTTGATTGATCGTGTCGGGAGAGTCATGATTCAAGCAGCAGGATTCTTTTTCATGGCTGTTAGCTTGTTCATACTCGAAAAAGTCAACAAAGGTGATTGGGGATCAACTCAAGGTCCCGGTTTCATTATTCTCTATGGACTAACTTTCTTTTTCTCCAATTTTGGGCCAAACACTACAACCTTTATAGCTCCTACTGAGCTTTTTCCCGCGAGGTTTTGTGCAACTTGTCATGGGATCTCTGGTGCGGTTGGAAAACTAGGGGCGATAATCGGGTCGATCGGGTTTATATTGGCTTCACGTGAGCAGCCAAAAGGTATTGAGGCGTGGCATACGTTGATGGCGATGGGTGGGGTTTGTGTCTTAGGGTTTTTTGTGACATTTTTTTACTAGAGAGACAATGGGGAGGTCCTTGGAGGAGAATGAGAATGTGGATGAGCTTACTGGTGTTTGTTTGTTAGATTTTGGCCTCATAGAGTTTGGGGTAAAACAAATGAATAGACACAAGTGAAAGGATGTCTCTATATTGAGATATTATTTTTGTGTTCGATTGCATCCACAAAAACTTTTGAGGGCTTGGCATTTAGTAAGCTCAAACACACTTTGAAAATAGTAGAAGTGATGACCACAGATAGATGATTAGATGAAAGTTTATGTAAAGACTTGTGCCCATGTATCATATTAGTATATAGATTTAACGAAATTGGATATGTTAGCTTGTATAACTGTTTTCAGAGACCGAAAAAAAGAGTTTGTGTTTTTCTTGTAAAAGTTTATTTATTATGTCAGACTACATCTCTTTATTCTAGTATTTATATTTATATTGTATTTTGTTAATGTTGTAACTTCACAACAAATGTTAAAGTGTAAATGAGTGTGAAAATGAAATGTTATTTAGGCCAATTTGCTAAGTTTAGTCGGTGTAAGCGTTTATATTAATAGACCATGCCTCGTTTACTACTCAGTAATCATGTTTAAAAATTTAGGGAGCATGCAATATTTCAAGGTCGACCATTTGTCTTTGAAGATCATGTTTAAAAAAATAGGACCATGCAATATTGCAAGGTCGACCATTTACTCTAAGAGAGAAGGCGCCATTTACATACCAAAATACTGATGGGTTAAATGCCCTATGGTCATAGGACGTTAATTAATATCGTCGAACTGACATGGTATGAGCTATTAGCGCATAATTTACGTGTTTCTAAATTGTGCAGCCGAACAAGTATCACATATTCTTTTTTATGTCAAAGGGCTTTTGGCCTAGTAGTACTAATGTGTTGAATAAAGCTTTGTCTTTTTCATCATGTGTTGAGGGTTCAATCCCAATTGTAAACAAAGATGTGTAGTTTCATATTACATTAGAGAGGATTTGAGTTGTAAGCTTAACAAAAACATAATCTTTTCCATATATAACCAAATCTTGGAACTCGGTATCAGCCTTCTCCACATTCCTACTTTCATGTTGCCTTGGGAACACTGATCATTTATTCCATTGGAACTCTTTTTAACACACAAGTCAACTGCCAAAGTATTAAAAGCAAAACTTAAATGAATTGTTTTTGTTGTAAAGTTCGTTCAAATCTTACAAGGTAAGAATAGATTAGTATTAGAAGCCATTAAATAAAAAAAATAAAAAACCATTAACCGAATTGAATTTCAAAGAAAAAGTTGAAAGCACGTGATGAAGGACGAGATTTATGCGATCGTTTTAACAGTTTTATGGAGTCTATGGATATCTAGAAATAATGCAGTTTTCAACAATAAATCTCCTCAGTTTGCGGGGGTGAGTAGCAGGCCAAGACGCTTAGTTTCCTTTGGGTTAAAAACCGTTCGAAGTCGAGAACTCTATCCTGGGAGGCATGGAAAAAGTTTGAGCTTGCAGGCCTTGTTTAAGTGTTTGTCTTCAGTATTGTTTAGGTGTTTTTTGTGTATGCCTTGGTGCCCATTGTAAGTGCCAGCTACTTGTTGGGTGTTCGGTTTTTCAATAATATTCAGCTTTGTTGATCGATAAAAAAAGAACGAGATTTAGAAAATCACATGATTTCAAAAATCCAAAAGTGTGTGAATGGTTGTTAATTTTAACTTTCTTTAATGTGATTGGTCGTTTAACTGGAACTTTTTCTTAAAACTGAAAAGAATAAATAATTGTTTATTTTTTCTGTCTATTTACAATTCACTAGTTATGTCATGAACATATATTTCATTGATCTAAATTTCCCTTACCCTACAGTGGTCTAGTCTCACACGTTAGTAGGTACTTCTTTAATGTGATTATCGATATAGATATTTCATATATAACCCACAGAATAAAGTATATTTATATTCATAGAATATTCAAAATGTAATGGGCATGGCTAGTTGACATAATTTATTACTTTGACAAGGATATATATTTTTTTTAACGTCGTACGGTTAGATTGCATTTCATATTCATAATCCATAAAATATTCAAAACGTCATGAAATGGCTAGTTGACACAAGGAGTTGTTGAGTGAATATAGTAAATCTATGTTATAACATGATCCCATTGGAATCAATATGATGGAATCAATCAATTCAAATCTTCAACATTGGTGTGATTTCGTTTTAGGAAAAAATACCAAATATCAGCCATTCTCAAAAGCTCGAGCTAATTAAAGGAATAATGGATTTTAATAATCTTAACTATTAGTCGTTGGTCGTCAACGGTTCTAACTTCAAAAATAATCAATGGTGGTCCCAACTTTTCACATATTGTAAAACAATGTATCTTTGCTAACAGAAAATGAAAAGGAGACAAAAAGATGTTAAGGTTATGTTAGTAAAGGTCCATTGATTTACAATATGTGAAAATTGAGACCACCACTGTTTATTTTTAAAATTTGGACCGTTGCCAGCCAACAACTAATAGTTGGGATTATTAAAATCCATTATTCCCTAATTAAACATGTCAAGCAATCAAGCATCAAGTACGGAACAGATAACTGATGTTGAAGGCAACATAACTACAGTTACAGATGAAGAATTTAATCTAAAGAAACCACACATCATGCAAAACTGAAAACAACACAAATTACCTATGTGATATGATCAAGATCACATTACACAAAAGGTAAAGGATATACTAATCACAAGAAAATAATTTAGACCGCAATAAACATGGAAGGTTTAGATATTCAAGAAATATTACAATCAGTTCTAATAAAATTGTATACATATACTAGATGATATACACATTTATGAAGACATTACCAAACATGGTAATGGATTCGAGATTGATAAAATTTACCAAGTAGATTCTTGTTTTCAAAAAGACTTCTGCAAAATCAATATTGAAATGCCTCTTCCACCAAGGCTGAAAAATGGTGAATTGGTTAACATATTGGAATTATACTTATGTGTAGAAAGAGAGTTGGTATTAGAACCACAAACACTCACGTAAATGTATAGTGAACAAGATAAGAACCCACAATATTCATCTTAATAATTAAGAGAAACTCGCATACATTAACATAACCCACACGACTCCTTAAATACTGAAAAGAACAAGCGACTAGAACCATAAGACTAGGACTAAACTCAACAAACCTTATTCAAGCAAAATTAATAAGACCTCATTCAAACGGTGTTATGCAAAGTGATAGCAATTGGCCCATACTTCTTCAACATTAAAGGTCACGTGTATGGCATTGTGCATGGAACTGAATCACATGCATGTCAATACCTTAACCCCCCCCCCCCCACCAAATCGGTACCGAAAATAGACAAAACTCTTTACTTTGGATAGGCCCTTAGTTAAGATGTGACATGTTCATTTGTGTTACAATACTATCCAGAATAACTTGTTCTTGACTGACCATCTCTCGAATGAAGTGATGCTTTAGTTTTATGTGCTTGGTTCTGCTATGCATAACTGGATTCTTAGATAAATTGATGGCTGATCTACTCTCACACAAGATCCTTGTAGCTTTCTCCTGTTTAATACCAAGATCCCCCATGATTCTCCACATTGAGATGGCTTGGCAAGTGGCACTAGTTGTATATCTATATTCAATGTTAGTGCTGGACAAGTGTAAGACCCGATTAATAAAAGCATTAACATATAATATAATGCATACTAATTTCATTGACGTTCAAAGTTTTCAAAGGATTTGTTAACAAAATACATGTCCTTAAAGTTTGAAAACACAAGCGACTAAAACACGGAAGCAAAGATCTTCGATTGTGTTTGGTTTTTCGCACGGCTTGATCTTCATCGGTCACCTACATTGGATATCACCTATAACAAGTCAATCATTCTAAATATTAGTAATTGCAATGATTGAACGTATTAATCGAACCCATGTAACGAAATAAATAATAAAAAATAATATTTGCTAGTTATACTCGTCGTGTGACACGACAAGAATCGTTGCATCCATCGTGCGACGTGACAAGGATGCAGTTGACCAGACGTTTGACCAGGCTCCCTCGCGTCGTGCGAGGGAGGTCTAATAAATCTCTCGCGCGGCATGACATGGCCGTTTTCATAGAAAGTTTGCCATGTGATGGGCATTTTTTAGCCTTAACCAAATTTGCCATTTTTCAACCAAAATTCATCAAATTCAATCCAACTCCATTTTAATCGTTTGGAATTCATTTTATAACATAACTAAACCATTATCCATTACCCGGATCCATAAATCTTTAGTTTTACGCTTTTATCATCCGATGCAAGTTTACATTCCTTCTGCAATCTAAGCATTTAGCTCAACGACATCCTTTTATCAAGTTATTTCCTTTCACTTTCCAACCAAGATCAATTTTATGATTAGTAGTTTGGACAAAACCTTAGCTTCTACAACCCCGCGGATTATTTATACACTGGTTTTCCTTGTCTGTGATCTAGTTTATGGCCTCGTTGGACCACAAACGACTCGTTTGAATTGCTCTTGTGAGTACCATCACTTAGAAGAAACAACTATCACTTTAATAATTATCACCATGGTCCTTGGTCATGTTTACTCGCATGGGGCATCACTATCGCCTCTATGAATCCAATGGTCATTTTATGCGCTAGTTTTACATGCCCTCAATAACTTGTTTTAAAGACTCGTTTTCATTCCCCTTTTTCTTGTACAGACTATAACTCTTCATTTCATACGTTTATCAATTCTTTATACCAACTCCAGCACTAATGAACATATATAACGTCACATCTAGCTACGTATCTTAAACTTTCCTTTCAAACGTGTGTCCGCCCCGGCTTAACCTCCCGAAGTTTCAGTCAAGTTGCCTAAAGAGTACAACCTAGCTATCATTAGGGCTTCATGGTTTATATTCATGGCATGTAAACCTGCCAATAATCCATCATAGTGTTTTCATCAAGGTGTACCGTGCATTATTAACATCAAATTTTCATTTAGCCATTCTGTTATACACCTTGTGGGCATAAATTCTATGCTACTTCTATGAGCTCAAGTAAACAATATCTAACCATGAAACCTCAACTTAAAAAGTTAATTTTCATTTAGTCATTTTATTATATACTTGTGGGCATAAATTTCATGCTACTTCAATAGTGCTTTAAAATAACGATGAAGACACACAAAAACATTCACTATCGATTGAGATTTAAAAGTGAAATGTCGATGAACAAAACGACAGAAACAGACAACAGACACAGAAGGTACAATCTCTGATCCACCCAGGTTCACCTTATTAGATTCAAACAAGAGTTTGTACTATTCCAGTCACCTTTTCCGGTGAGTTTACTCGCCGGAAAAAAATGGTGATGTTGATGTTAACCACCAAAACTCAATAGAAATTGCGGTTTCGATAATCTCTACTCGTTTTAACAAGTTTTAACCGAAAAACATCAACCGATAACGTCAAATTTCTGAGTTTCAATCCGTATTTCATATCCTATAAAACTAGGTTTTGAGTTTTTTGTTCAATAATACTTCAAAATTCGCTCAAAAACCTCACCAACAACTCGGTTTTCAACAAGAAATCAAGCATTTTGCTCTGATACCACTTGTAGGTCCCGATACGGATCATTGGACTATGATGATTTCTTGTTTCGGATGTCGTAACCAGTGCGGAATCCAGATTACGACACAAACCGAGTGAGAGAATGTATAACACAATAAGATTCAACGATTAACGGTTTCATGTGTATATTTCGACAGAGTTTCGGTACAGATTTATACAATATAATAGCTCTCCGGAACTCTCTCTTTCTCTAGCTCATTCATGCTTTAATTTACAAATGACCGAAACGACTATTTATACAAGACACACATGAACCTATTGATAGTCACTTATACATTCGGCAGTTCTGACAATCTATAGTCTTTCACAACAAATCATGAATCGATAGTCTTAATGGAGATCGATAGTCATGTGTTCTTGAATAAGAGCGATAGTCCATGAATATATAGAGATAGACACTTGCATTTTAGCATGTCAATCTTTTAACCATTCCTGGATATATCGTGACAGTTTACTTTATTGATCGTGTCGGGAGAGTCAAGATTCAAGCAGCATGATTCTTTTTCATGGTTGTTAGCTGTTCATAATCGCAAAAGTCAACAAAGGTGATTGGGGATCAAATCAAGGTCCTGGTTTCATTATTCTCTATGGACTAACTTTCTTTTCCCCCCAATTTTGGGCCAAACACTACAACCTTTACGGTTCCTGCTGAGCTTTTTCCCGCGAGGTTTCGTGCAACTTGTCATGGGATCTCTGGTGCGGTTGGAAAACTAGGGGCGATAATCAGGTTGATCGGGTTTATATTGGCTTCTCGTGAGCAGCCAAAAGGTATTGAGGCGTCGCATACGTTGATGGCAATGGGTGGGGTTTGTGTCTTAGGGTTTTTTGTGACATATTTTTTTACTAGAGACAATGGGGAGGTCCTTGGAGGAGAATGAGAATACGGATGAGCTTACTGGTGTTTGGTTTGTTAGATTTTCTCATAAGGTTTGGGATAAAAGAAATGAAGTAAACACAGGTGAAAGGATGTCTCTATATTGAGATATTATTTTTGTGTTTGATTGCATCCACAAAAACTTTTGAGGGCGTTTAAGTTGGCATTTAGCAATCTCCAACACACTTTGAAGATAGTAGATGTGATGACTAGAGATAGATGATTAGATGAAAGTTTGTTTATGTAAAGATGTGTGGCCAGATTACATACTAATTTAGATTTAATGAAATTGGTTGTTTTAGCTTGTATAACTGTTTTCAGATACCGAAAATAAAAGTTTATTTTTTTTTCTTGTATAATTTTATTTTATTCGGTTAGACTTCCATGTCTTTATTCTAGTATTTAATTATATTTGTTTTGTGTTAATGTTGTAACTTCACAACAAACATTATAGCGTGTATGTCAGTATCTGAAAAATAAAAGTTAATGATAAAGGTATAAGAGCATTCACAATGGATCATCTATTAATGTGTGAGTGTAGCTTCTATATTTTTTAAAATGGTTATAAATTGTTATGAGTTGAGGAGAGAGAACAAAAAAGAAAAAGTTACTGTTCATCAGTAAATTTGAAGAAGATATTGTTCACCTTTATAATTTTTTAATATTTTTTTTGAAGGCGGTTGTGAGTGAATGAGAAAGAAAATGTAATAATAAAAGTATTAAAAAATATTATTTAATTGAAAATGTAGAGAAATTTTATAGTGTATAATTATAGAGACCGGGTAAAAGGTTTGACTGAGAATGCTCTAAGTATTATTTAATTGAAATGAGAGAGAAAATGATTTGTTTTAGTGGAATTATAGGGTAAATTTGATAGAAAGAATGTGAATGCTCTTAGTAGATCATGACTTGTTTACTACTTTGTTATCATGTTTGAAAACTTAGGGATTTGTCTTTGAAGAGCTTTAATGGTTTTAATCAAAACCGGAAAAGTAACATGTTTGATAAACCCCCATGGCATTATAGTCTAGTCGTATTTTAGGGGTGTGATAAGGCTTAGAGAGCGTTAGGTTTTGAGTTCGATTTTCACAGAGGGGTGGTCCATATTTATTGGATTTACTTCTGAATTAGTGTATAGACATTATAGCAAATGGAGATGAATATAATCGGATAATTCTGCTAGTGGTATAATGATACTCTAGTAATACATTAATAATCCAAAATTTGTCATTAAAAATTAAATAAATAAATAATATGTAGACAAACAAAGTCAGACCATGTTTCCTTTTAAATGATACCTTTGAAGTTTCCTCAAGAATCATATGTTTCATAACCCACAAACCAAAATCTTTAGCATTTTAAAAAAATTAAATCATAGGATGTTAGTTTTTCTTTTTGTTAAACTGCAACTAACACTCCAATCTAATCCATACATAATTCTACTACACAGTATATAGCAGAACTTGAATTCTCGAACTCTTAAGGGAGCAGGAATCATTTATACACCAAGATATCATTTGGCTAAATGTCCTTTGGTTATAGGATGTAGTTAATATTGTGAAATTGACATGGCATGAGCTATTATCGCATAATTACATGTTTCTAAATTGTGTAGCCCAACAAGTATCACATATTCTTTTCTATACCAAAGGGCATTTTTTTTAATGGTAGCAATGTGTTTAATAAGGCTTTGTCTTTCTATGTGTCGAGGGTTCGACCCTTGTTGTGGACAAAATGTGTAGTTTATTAGTAAAATTAGAGAGTGTTTGAGTTATCAGTCTAACAAAAACATATGTTTCTATAACCAAATCTTGTAACTCAGTATCAGTCATCTCCACATTCCTAGCTTATTCTGTCGTAGGAACACTGATCATTCCATTGGAACTTTTTTTTAATACATGCAACGTTAAATGAACGTTAGCACACATAAGTCGACTGTCACACACCCGACCCGCAGCGGAATAAAAGTCGGGGCATGATTTGGGACATCACCAAAGCTCATGATATTTACTAAGAAGTTTCATATTTATTGAATTCAAATTAAAATTTAAATATCCAACAAAAATTTCATACAAATACAATAAAAATCTAAATGTTTGTTCCAACGCAATAACTTGTTTATTCTTCTAGGCCATCCTAAGTGTTTCTTTCCACAACTTGACCACCTGTATCATGTGTAAAACAGAGGAGATTTTGGGTCAACAAAAGTTGGCGAGTGAACCTTTGATAAAACATTTAAATAATTGCTTATTTTGTTTATTAAAGAAAATTGTGCATAAATCACATGTGAGCAAATATATATATGTAACCAATCACAAACCACATTGAATGAATATATGACATGAATGATGATGTATCTGAGATCAAGGCTCAATCAAACGGAGCCGATCTAATGAGGCACCTGATGCTCAACCCGTATCCCACGAGAAACTGATGGGCCTAATGAAATGAGTGCACTGAAATGATAAATTGAATCCACATATAAACCACACAACAAGCAATTCACATTTGGTCACAAAATGATATAAGCACAAGTGTTTAAATAAAATAAAGGAATGGTACGACACATGATACACCCCAAAACGTGATTAAAACAGGGAATTTGTAGAGATTCACTCACAGTGGGTGCGTAGTCTTGGTTGATGATGAATGCGCACGAGTTGAGAATTTGACCGACGAAAGAATACTAACCTAAAATAACAACGCGGTAACTTGATAAATAAATAAACTAACTTTTGATTAAAAACCTTTGTTTAGATTTTTAAGTTTATTTTTGTGATTTTTATTAATATTTTAAACCTTTATATTTTAGGTATTTTTAATAAACTTTTCTTTTAATCTAACTATCAAATAAATAAATAAATAAATAATTAAGCAAAAATAATAAATAAGAAAAAAAACTGTCAGTCTGACAATGTCTGTCAGGCCGGCCGAGCAGTGGACTCGTATGCGCGGGTGAGGCTCGAACTCGCGACCTCTCGTTCATGTGCACGCAGCTCTTCCAACTGAGCTACGTGTCTAACCCGTTGTAATCTAGTTTTTAATTATTCAAATACACAAATTAAGTCCATACAGAAATGATTAATTTAAAAAGATTTTTAAGTGATCAGACCGGTGTGATGGCTTGAACTCGAACCGGCGACCTGAAGTTGGTTTGCACCCGGCCCAACCAGTTGGGCTGCGTGCTTAACCCGTAAACATAGCATTTTTCATTAACTTTAACATCTTGTTGGGGAATCAGTGTGATTCGGTTCCCTTAAAAAAATTGTTTATTCGACAGTGTTGGTGGCAAGGATCGAACTCGGAGCGTGTTTGTTAAATGTGCACACAGTCCACCGCTGGACTGTGTGTCTAACCCGGTTATAACCCGAATTATATTATATATATACACGTTCTCTATCTCATCTTCTCCATTTAAATTTACCCAGAAACTATACCCCCGCCTGAATCAATTCTTGATTCATTCCGATCCTGTTTATGATCGACTGAATATGACGTTACTTAGGAGGAGAAATTGAAAAGCATAACGAAAAGAAATCTACCGTAAGAATAGAACCGGCGACGATTCCGACGAGTGAATTCCGACAGTGGCGGCGGCTCTCCGGTGGAACAGGGATGAAGGGTTTAGCACAGAGGGAGCTTGAGATTAGAGGAAAAATGTTGAGCGGGTTTGTTTGCGTGCTACTGATCGGTATTTATAGCCTTGGAAACAGGGGGTTCGATTTTCAGTTTTAGAAACCAAGTAAAATGATTGATTCTGATTTTTAGAAATAACACAGATTGATTTGCACAATTAAGATGGATTGCCATTGTTTTTGGAAAACTTTCACGCAGTTTGCCAGCTTGATTCCAGAAAGGGGCTAGACAGGCCGGTTCGCTGATTTGAAGTTGTAGGAAGTAAGCGGTTCGTACATATGTATAAATGGTTTCCAAATTCTACCAAATGGTGTGTGTGGCTCAGCGGTGTTTGTGGTGTGTGTGCATTTGGGCGACCCGGGTTCGATTCCCGGTTCACCTATTTCCATTAATTAATATTTTTATTACCCTTTTTAATCATCTATTAAGGATAATTATATAAATTCATTATTTTAAACATTAATTATTATCATTTATATAAGAAATATTTAAACAGTAATGAAAATAACCGAACGACAAGAATAAATGCACTTTGATTGATAATTTGGGGCGGGCTTTCGAAACCTGATTTGTACAAATGTTACATCGACTGCTATAGTATTAAAAACAAAGCTTAAACAAATTGTTCTTGTGGTAGTTAAGGTGTCTCTCTTCTATGCAAAAGGTGTTGGATTTAAATCCCACACGTTGCGTGTATCGATACTGATATAAGAAACAGTGTATATGTATTTATATCAATTTACACTCACTTTTTATTATGTTTTGTTAAAAAATATTTAAAATAAGCTTATTTATGTTTATATTTTATTTTCATGACAAAAAAACCCAAGATGAACAACGGAAGCAAATCCAGGCGAAAAACTGAAGAAAATGGGGAAAACTGTCCATACACGCTCTATACCTCACCAGACACGCGCCATGCCTTAGATCCGGAAACTGCTAGAAACCTCTAGAAGACCACGTAGCAAGGCCTAGACAAGAAACATCCAAACACGCCCCATGCCCAGAAGGCACGCACAGTGTCTCAGCACTAGATGACAAAAGTTGACTTCTAGAGATTTAAAAGATCCGAGGGACCCACAAAGTTGACCATGGCCCGTGCCTGGCAGACACGCCCCATGCCTGGTGAACCGGTTATAATAAGTCACTTTTCCAGGTACCGGTTCATGCCATTCTCAAGCTCAACCAGCTTATAAATAGAGGTCGATTCCACCATTTTCAAGTGCTCAATTCTTCTCCTCCCTTCTCCCTAACATATTTCTCTTCTAATCACTATCTCTAATCATTGTAATTATTAAGGAAAAAACTCAAGAATCATTAGTGTAATCAAGCTTTTGATGATATACTAGTTTTATGGGCATTCTTGGCTACAACTTGAAGGTGTTTAGGAGAAACTTACTCTCTTGATAGGGAGTTAACTAAGGAAGATCATGAGTGAACAAGGGGGGTGTGTGTGTATTAATGACTTTGGTTAATCAATAGTTTATTAAAAGTGAGTGAGATATTAGTGTCGTCGTTGACTTGAATCATAGTATTTCGGCTTAACCCTTAATATCTAACAATAATCTTGCGGCGCAATTGACTTGGGTCATTCATGTTTTCTATGTCTATGTAGAGTCATAACATGTTGATGCTCTGACCTGAAATTAAAGGTTTTGGAAGGACTTTAGGTTAGGTAAGCTCTTGCCTTTACGCAGCTAGTACCAAAGTGTAAAGGACTTGGTATCTATGAAAAGTAACTAACTTAGGAGAATTGACAACTCACCAAATGACTCGTAATTTAAACCCCTTAAACTATCTAATTACCTAATACTAAATCACAATGGTATATACTTTCCTTGTTGATTAAGCGGTACCATTATTGTTGGATTCCGGCCTTAAGTGGTGTTTACCTACCGATTCAAAGCGATAGGTTCAAATGTGTTAGGATTCCGACCCAGAAACTCTACAACCTTATGCATTAAGACATATAATTTCTCGTCTGACAATCGAGCCCTTGTTACCACATTGGTAAAAGTTAGTTAAGAAAGTATCAAGATATATGTTAATCCTGAACACTCCCTTATCTTATTATTGATTACTATTTTTTATTTACCTCTTCATTTTTATTACTATGTTTTTATTTACATCTTCATTTTTTATTTTGAAGACGCTAACGAAGACTTTAATTTTGGGTTTGATTAGACGTTAACGAAGACTTGCTACTAAACTCGTTGTATCCTTGGACGACCTCGTTATCTTATCATCACTATATTATGTCAAACAACGGGTGCTCTTGTCCAACGTAAGGTGTAATGTGATCATATTTTATTGTGTTTTTATAAATATAAAAAAAATTAAACTTATACATAAAACAACAAAAAATATGTCATCTTGTATAAACACACTCACTCACGTCAATAGTTAATAGGAGTAGATTCGTACAAGCAGCCGTTAATAAATACATATAAATTAAAAAAATGTAATTGAATTGAATTTCAATGAAAAACTTGAAATCAAATGATGATGGACAATATTAATTTAAAAAATCACCTCATTTCAAAAATCCAAAATTGTTGATTTTGACTTCGTGTCAACCGGCTACTAATTTTAACGTATTAGAATTGTTTCATTTACACTTTTCTTAAAACTGAAAAGAATAAATTATTGTTTTTTTATTTGTCTAATTACAATTTCACTAGTTGTCATGTACATTTCATTTATTTAAATTTCCCTTACCCTACGGTGGTCTACCCTGATCAGACATTAGTAGACACTTCTTTAATTTGATAGAGATTTTTCGTATTTATAACCCACATAATAAAGTTTTGATCAGTTACTTGCTAATTAATTTAGTAATTTGACAAGGACATATATAATTTATTAATAATGGCCTTTTTACATTTATAATCCATTAGAATATTAAAAAAAGGTAGTGAGCATCGCTAGTTGACATAATTTATTACTTTGGCATGGATATACTTTATTTATGATGGCATTTCATATTTGTATCCCATAGATATTCAAGGAGTTGTTGACAAAATATAGTAAACCAATGTTTATGACATGATCCCAAACAGAATCAATATGTCGGAATCAATTAATTCAAATCTTCAACCTTGGTGTGCTTTTGTTTTAGGAAAAATTACCAAAAATCAGCCGTTCTCAAAAGCGCGACCAAATTAATACGAAAAAGTAGACATGTCAAGCATCAAGTAGGGAACAGATAACTGATGATGAAGACAACATGACTACTTACAGATGAAGAATTTAATCTAAATGAAACCACATATCATGTGAATGATTTGGAATCTGATTGATTTTCATAGATATTGATGGATACAATATATACACAAATAAAATAACACCTAGGTATCCTAGAGTATGAAAGAATTACAAGGTAATACAAATAATAAATGAGACTATCTATCTAACATCCCACGCAAGCGAAACGATGGCGGACCAAGCGAAGCATCTGTCCGAACGTAGTGAATTGCGAAGCCGGAAAACTCTTAGTGAAAATGTCAGCCACTTGAAGCTTGGTTGGCACAAATTTAGTAATTGATCGGTGCATTTTAGGTACACTCTTGTTTATATTAATTATAATAAAAATGTATCGACATTGTTACTACTTTGGGTTGTTTTTGCATTTAGTAGGTTATGATGGAAATGAGTTAAAAAGATGTAACTAATTTTAATTGGTTGGTTTAGGCCTCATAATCAGTTCCTACACCTAAATTAGTTTTAAATAAAAGCCTTCATCTATTATTGATGGTGAATATCATTTATTGGGTTGAAATACATCATAAAGTGTGATTGAAATGATATGTTAAATGAAGTAAATTGTTTAGTCATCATCGAATTAAATTAAATTTAATTTAATGGAAGGGTTGTTTAATGAGCAGGTGAGTATAGATAGATGATGGGCTATGTAGTTACTGGATTATACATGGATAATGGATTGCACGTAATATTAATTGAGTTGGATTTATATCACATGTATTCTTGTTGGGCTTTACCAAACACGAGGGAAAGTAAAAGGAATTCGTTGTTGGACTGAGTTTTAGAACGGCCCAAAAGAAAACAAGGGCGGTGGAGGTTTTAGAATTAAAAAGGCACGAAGAGCATCCAGTTTTGGGGAGGATCGCATACAGCTTTTTGGAGGGCTGCTTGGGACGCAAGACAGAGAGGGACGCACTGAAGGCAGCCGCCTTTTGGCGGCTATGCACGGTTCGAGGCATGAGCGACTAGGTGGCTTTCTACAGGGTGACGGTTCGTTGAGTTTAGTACTTCTCTCAATTTATATTATTCATGTTTGGAATTGTTTTAGACATTGATAACGTTTTATAAATAATTTGATGTGTTAGTTTCTTTGAACTATTTGCATGTGTTTTGAGTTCTTGCATTACAACTTACTCGATTGATGACAAAACCTTGTAGCTTGTTGGATGACATAGAGTAGGTTGACTCACACTAGTAAATAGGGTAATTGAATGTAAAAGATCTGGTTACAAAGACCTATTTTTTATTACCACTTAAATTAACAGACTTTTCAGCACCATGTCTATATGGTGGCCAATCAACTAAGTAAACTGAGTTTGGTGTGAACCTAGAATCTGAAACTTGAAGGAGGTTACCTTTTGTGACTTTTACCGGATCAATGATTGCTCAAGTTTTCACATTAAACTCTGTTTTTCTGATTATTGTAACTGGTACTCTTGACCGCTTGTGTTGATTTCTTGGTAACGTTTCTTATATTTGAACTATTTGTCTTTTATCAAGGTATTGGCGATTTCCTTGCATCATTAGCGGATTTGTAAATTGGTGGGTAATTGGTATAATTTAACAGATTGTTATAGTTTATTTAAAAACGGTCCATAATAATTAATCAAAGTCATTAATTCTAAGACCATGTCTATGTGGTGTTTGAATAATAAACAAGTTTTTGTGTTAACTTGCAATTGGGATTCTGATTGAGGTTGCATCTTAATCTGGCAACTCTTTTCTTAGTTAATTAATTAGACAATCTAGCTAAACACTAACCACAAATTCCCCGTCGATACCATAACCTACTTACGCTATCTATTTTGTTTAATTAGGTTTTTGCATAACCCTTACTACAGTCATCAGTAACCAATTCCTGATAAAACTAGTACGTGTAAAAAAGGATAACCAAGATAAATATTTTGGCACGTTTATGTGAGATCGGGTTTTAATGAGAAACAAATCACTTTGATTGTCACATAGAATAGTGGGTCGATCTGGTGGTAACACATGAAGCTCCTGCAAAAGTGGTGTTAACTTAACAATCTCAGCAGCAGTATTGGCGACAACGCGATATTCTGATTCACAACTAGTTTAAGTAACGAGCCAAGTCAGCATCAAAGTAGCCAAGTATAGAAGTGTGTGTTGGACGATTATAATGAAGACCACATGCAAGCATTCCCTTTAAATAACGAACAATCCGTTTGACTTCTTGATAATGATCAACAGTTGGAGCTTGTAAAATTTGACATACTTGGTTGACAGCATATGAGATGTCAGGCCTCGTGATCTTGAGATACTAGAGAGCACCTACAATTGACCGGTAGTGTGGCATCAGAAAAAGGATCACATGTATAGACAAAATCCTAAGGAAGAACCTCGGTCAGCGTGTTGTCAAGAAAGAACCCTGAAATTCTAAGGAAAGGTGCTCTCGATCAGTAGTGCTCCACATTGTCACGTCTATCGTGATCATCAATAGAATTTCAACTACTCATTATGTCAATATTGAGCTACAGGCTAACAATAGATTCATTGTTCAGGGCAATCAGTTGTAATACCCACCAATAAGGGTACCCGTTTTAAAAAAAATGAATCCGAACTGTTTGTAAGCTAGTTCAAACCGTTATAAATAAAATATATTATTTTTGACTCTACTCCGACTTTTATGACTTAGGTCATATCATAGAGAAAAATGCGCTCGTTCAAACGGTATGTTCGAATTTTTATAAAACGATATACTTTTCAAGTTATACGAGAAAAACAAGTTAAGCAGCTGAATTAATTCTTTATATATATGAAAGTATTATATAATAAAAAACTTAACATATTTCGACCGCTAATCTTAAAAAAAGAATATTTTTTTCAATCTCTTTTAAAGGCAAGATTTTATATTCTAAATCGAAGATTAATGCCATGCTTTTAAAAAGCAAATCACAACCATATTTATTTTGTTATTCCAACATCTCTATCTTCTCTCTAAAAAAACCTAGCCACCACCATCTCTCTCAAATAAACCCTAGCCACCACCATTGAAACCTTGCAAGTTTTTCCAAAACACCAAGAAGGAGGAGCAAGAATCCAACATCGCCCTCATCTCCATCTCTTGACCCTCTCTTCTTCGTAGGAGGTAGTTTTAATGCCATTCACTTCTTTATACTTCTTTATTCCTTATTGTTTCATGTTCATACTTTAGTTTCCTTGCAATTTACATTTTTATAATATATGGGGTTTGATAGTTTGAGTTTTATCTATGTTTCATGTTTACTTAGTTCTTGCAATTACATTTTATAATATAGGGTTAGGATAGTTTGAGTTTTGATTAGTTAAATTGGTTGATTAAAGAAATTGTGTTGGCAAAATATTATAATTCTAAACTAGTGTCATAAAAAATATTAAAATTTTATAATTTTTGCTACTATTAAAATTAGTTTCATAATCATGTTTTAAGTTGGTTTCATTTTGATAAAATGATGGTAGTGTTTGATGTCACATGAGTTTTGTCTCCCAAATGTTTATGTCATTTTATTTATTCTAGGACTTCATATAAAAAATCAGATTTTTATAAAAATATATGTATATTTGTCTTGCATACAAATATGGACAACTCAAATGGTTATATTATAATATCTTATCACCTATTAAATAGATATAGATAAAATATGCAATATATATATATATATATATTTATATTAAGGTAATTTTAGAAAATATGAAAAATATATATGTATAAATTATGGTTATTAAAATGAACATACAAAAAGATACACTTTATTGTCATCAAGGCTATCTCATAAAAACCTATAAATAGTTTATATATAGAAATGTCACAAAAATAGATTATAACATTTCAAAAATATATATTATTAGTGGGACTAATTTGTCACATAAAAATTAGATATATTTATATATGACATATAACTACATAGTAATATTTATTTTAGGACGAAAACCACAAGTATTAGGTTGTAATATTTTTATGTATTTTTTCCTTGTGTTATTTTATTTAAGTATTTTGGTGTATAATATTTAGGGTGATTGTGTCTTTTGGTGTTATCTCTCTTTCGTTACTCGTGTGGATTAGCGGGTTTTAAGGAAAGCAAAACTGTGAGTAGATCTTACTTTTCCCCCTTTTGTCACGTTAACTTTTTGGGGTGTATCTTGTGTCATGTTTCATATGATCCGTATACTTTTCAAGAATATGCCAAGTTAAGTGTCATATGTGCTCCTATTTGTTTTGTATGTTGCATTACTTGTTTCATTCATACGCTATACGTGTTACCGCTTTGTGTCATGGATTTAATAGTTTCGCTTTTCGTCTTTTGGGGGCTTGAATCGCATCATTGTTTCATAGTATCGCTTTTCGCCTTTCGGGGCTTGAATCACATCATTGTTTCATTTCTTATGTTTCACTATGTCATGTTATATTATTTACTTATGGATTGGTCGTTTTTCAGATTAATTGATTTATGTCACCTATTACACTTAACATTGCATGTTAAATAATTTTTATTAAATAAAATCAACTAAACTTTTAAAGTTAAATAAAAACAAATAAAGATCTATTCGTCAACTATTGTTGACCCAAATTTCTTTTACACATGAAACAGGTACACAAGGTTGATAGCTACTTGAGAAGACACATAGGATTGGTCTTAGAATAATAAATCAAGATTTATGTTATCTTTTGTATTTTGAATATTGTATGGTTTTATTTGAACAATTATTTGGTTATGTGAGACAAATTAATATTGATGATAATAATAATTCAAACTTTAAATAAATGTCAAAATTTATGAAACAATCATATCATACCCCGTGCCATATCCGTTACGGATCGGGTGTGACATCAGTTAAATATTGAATTTTAAATATAGGACATTTGAATAATTGCGATTAGATAATTCGAATTTTATTAAATTTTAAGTTACAATACTTATCCAAAAATGGACTTCTTGGAATAAATAAAAACAACAAAATGTCCTAAGGGACTTTTAGAAAGGAAGTTACAATACTATGTCCTTAAAAGGACTTTTGAAAATAGAAATTACAATAATCATTAAATATAAATCTATAGTCTTCGTTCATCTCTTCTTCCCCTCACTAATTTGGAGAACTTCTTGTATATTTTGCTTGTCCTCCCTTCACTTCTCTCAACTTGTCGTTGGATTTGTTCAGTTCGTTCCAACGCCTGATTAATAGCTTCAAGATGTATTTGTTGAGGTGGTTGCGGTTGAGGTACAACCGGGTATTGATATCCGGGTTTGGATAACTTGGATTTTGATACATAGGAGGAAAAGGAGTTGGGTATAAAGCATTTTGAATGACCGCTTGTATATAGGGGTCATAAGATGGAGCCGGATAAGTGTAATCAGTAGTGGTTGTAGTATAAGAAGTATTATATCCGGTTAAATTCGGATATGTGGGAATGGGGTTATCATAACCCGTAGGTGGTGGCTTAGTGATAGGAGCAATGTTAGAGGGTCCACCCATTTTGGAGGTCCTCTTGTATTAGTGGATAAGATGGGGGAAGAGGTGGAACGGAAGTGATCCAGACCATTGCCCAGCACGTACTGACATTCGTGCGCCAGTATGGGGCTTCCTTGGTAGTGGTGGTTGTTGTTGTTGCTCCACTGGTTCTTCAGTTTGTGGAGGTGGTGGTGTTTGAGGCAAGTGGATATGGGGGTGTTTGTGGTTGATGTTCAGGGGTATGATAAAATGTAAATTGATTAAATTATTGTCCCATTCATCAGGACCTTGATATGGCAAACCACGCATCAGATGCGGTATCGCTGGATAGTTCAATCGGGTGTTGGTTGGTTCTGGAAGGTGGTATCTCTGGGTCAGAATCATTATCTAATTGGTTCTAACTTGGGTGAGGTGAATTTAGGTAATTGGATGAGTGAAATGAGTCGTGGTTGGAGTGGGAATGATGTGAATGGTGTAAATGTGAGTGGTGTGAGAATGAATGTCTCGCTGGTTATAAGGAAGGAGATTCACTTGAATGTTGTGGATGTTAAGAATGGTGAGAGTGGGATGGCTGGGGTTGAGACGGTCCTCCAGCATAGGACCTTTTCCTACTCCTCGTCTCCTTGGTGGCATGTTTTACCTATCAAATAGAAAATCAATAACTATATAGATATGAGGGGTCTTAGGTTACGCCTAGACTCGGAATAGTCTATGGAATATGCAATTGTGATATTTGATCTTAGAAACAAAAGGCTAGTGTCTAATTCGCTCAAATGTTGGCTTTGATACTAACCTGTCATAACCTGATTTCCCGGTGGGCCCGGACTTGGGATATATGCGTGACAATTGATATCAATAATTACAATACACAACAGAATATGGGAATTTAAAGCACAATATATACTATCCAAAGTTCAAAAATAATACACAGAATGTTCGTACTGAAAAAATCCACAGGCAGATCGAAAGATATGAAATAAGACTTGAGACTAATAGGGTCTTTCGTGGAGTTGCAAATTCCAAATCGCCTAGACCGAGCAGCTCTAGCCTATTGCATATTTGCTATATAACATGAGTCCAGTCTTTTGAAAATACGTCAGTTTTCAAAGGTAAATACAATTAACCAACTCTTTGTTTTAAATCTTTTCAAAAAGTATTTGAGACCATTTGGTATATCGTTTTAAAATAACTTGGGATAAAATAATGTCTCTTGTTACTAGTTTTACATGCTTGTTAATACATATGGGGACCGGAAACCGAACACCGATACATGATTAATCGACACACCACATTTTTAATATCATATAAATATAGCGTTATCATCTGTCAGGTGTATGCTTTTACACCCCGTGCTTAGGTTGTAGTCATTTGCAATTAAATGAGTCAGATATCAATGACACGGTCGTATTAACCCCCAATGTTTAAGTTATCAAGCAAAACAGATTAAAATGAGTTATTTTAATTTTAGACATCATTCGCCCATGATTCAATACCCGACCGAGCGGCTAGTGTCGTATCGCAAGCCCTTATAAAGGAAAATATGCTAAAAGTATTTACCTATGCTAATCTTTACAAATCAAAGGAGTTAAGCACAACCGTTAATCAAAACAACTAATACAAGCGCAATTTACATGAGGCTCCTAGTTTGGAATGAACGGAACTATGATCCGTTAGAACGTTAACAAGTCTTATACAAGTCATTTGACTTTAACCGGTTAACTTTAATAAATACATATGGTTCGCTAAATTCAGTGGAGACCGGATAGAATGTGGTTTATACCCTTCTGAGAGTAAAAACTCGTATGATATGGGTCAAATAACCAAACATTCTGATTAGAACTAATTTGGAAAGGTTTTTACCCGATTCGGCTAGTTTATATAAGTTATGCTTTTAAACTAGCCGCACACACATATGTGGTATCTGGTGGTCGAATAGGTCTAAGACAAGCCGATAATGCCAAAACGTATTTCATGTTATTATAACCTCAGTTTCATAATTAGATTACATGTTCATTTGGTTTTAAAACCATCTTTTGGTGCCATATGGGCATTTTCGGCATTTATATGGCATAACATGTGGACTTTTCAATAGACCCGACAAATGATATGATCAGAAGATATAAACTCTAAGGGTAATTCCCTATAATAATATGATCATATAACAACCCTTATACAAGTTCTAATCTTAATTTAACTGGTCAGAATTGAAAGTCAAAGCAGAAGTCAAACTGTTTGACTTTCGATTGCGAAACTAACCCTAAGTAGGAAATGAGGAGTTGGACACGATTGAACATGTCCTAATATGTTATATAAATTGTTATAATGTCAAAAATTAAGGTTTCGATACTTAGAAATCCATTTAGTGTCATTTGTAAAAATCTGCGTTTTGACCTTTATTAAACATAACTTTGACTCGTTATTTCCCCTACTTAACGTGATCTTCAGATGGTGTAATCACAAGGGATTAACACCTTTATTATTACGATCATGTAGCAAAGTTCGATTTGAACTTTGACCTGACCAAAATGGTCAAAACTGAAAGTCAAAGCAAAAGTCAATGTGTTTGACTTTCAGCTAATAACTAGCCTAGGAATGAAAAGAACTAAGATAGAACACTTACAGGTGTTCAAAGGAAGTTGAAATTTCATATAGGAGGCCTTTTATGAGCAGAAAAAACTCCAAGATAGAGAGAAAGAAATATTGAAGGTGCAAGTTGAAATGAAGCTTGCACAAGGTTATTTATACTTGAGTTTGAGCCCCCAAGTCAAGAAAGGTAATCAAATTGCGAGATAGGTGGCAGGCAGCTGCAAGTGGTCTGCCAATGAAGGCCTTACAGACCTTAAGGCATATTCCTTGCGGTCCGTAAGGACCTCTTGCGCACCCACTATTTCCAAACACATTGCAAGCTTATCAACATCAACGATGACTTTTTTGTTCCTCATCTTCCCCACGACTACTTTCATGAAAGTTCCATTCGTACCTATGTTTATTGGCTACCACCCGGTGATCTGCTTTAGGGGTGGTCTTGGAATTTGCTTCGCCTCTGCATAACCCTTATTTTTGCTTACCAGATCCCACTTTCTACTAAACCTTTCAATCAGTTCCCCCTTCTTGTTAATCCTATCAAAACTTGCCAGTGAAAATCTTAAGTTTGCCTGAAAGATCCAAATTGGGTTCATCCCAGCAAGAGCCTCCCTCTATAATTCTAACGTCCTCGAGCCGGATGAACCCAAAATAATTTCCCGTTGCATCTTTCTTCTTGGGAACATATGCATCCTTAACTACCCTGTGTGGTTGGAAAGCTTTCCACAACCGGGATTTTATATCCCTCCCAGTAGATTTGTCACAAAGAAAGTGGTCACCAGTGATTCCCTCCTTTCGCCTCTCTTAGACTCCTATTTGGAACGTTCATCCACTCGTCTACTATCCCTTTCCCTCTCATTTTTTAGGTTGTACATATATTTTAAATAGAAATTGTTATTATAATAGCCTAAGTATTAACTAGGTATACATGTTCTAGAAGTTGATTAAACGACAACAAAATCCAACCACCATTTATAAGGTGTGATGGTTGTGTCTCTAGTTAGATTTTATATATCTGTATCTAATAGATAACTAATTGATTGCGTCACATGTTATTATTTTTTAGTCCAAGATTATTTTTGTTGTTTTTTTATTCACTCTTATCATATTTTATTTCTTAATTTAAAAATGTTAATTCCTAAATCATATCGTATCTCAAATTGTCGTTTTATAATTCGTAAGTTTTATTATTTCTTTTATTCGGTTTGTGTAATACATAGGTTTCTAACTTGGTGTATGGGTGTGTGTGTGTGTGTGTACATAGGGGAGGGTTCATTGGAGAACATTAAAAAAGTACGGAACTAGGGAACACTCTTAAAAATTCAATTTAACATGTTTAAAAACAATTGATTTAATATGTGAACTTAAATTTTTAACAGTGTTTCCCAGTTCCCCACTTTTTTAGTGTTGTGTGAGGTTTATTGGGGAACACTAAAAAAGTGAGAAACCGGGAAACAATCTTAAAAATTTAACTTAACATGTTAAAAATCTATTGTTTTTGAATTTTTTTCGACGCTTTTCCTTATAAATACTTGTAGAAACATTTATAATAAAAAAATCAAAAACTAAAAATATAAAAAAACAGTTAAAAAAGGCTTAAGTTTTTTTTTACAAAAATGATTTCTTATTGAAATAGTTTCTACCAATTTTTATAAGGAAGAGCGCTGAAATTTTTTTTAAAGAAAATGATCTTTAACATATTAAGTTGATTTTAGAAGATATCTTTTTTAACTATTTTTTAAACAATTTTTATATATTTTTTAGCTTTTGATTTTTTTTTTGGTTAAAATGTTTCTACATGTACTTATAAGGAAAAAAGTCAAAACAATTTAGAAAAAATTGATTATTAACATGTTAAATTGATTTTTAAAAGTGTTCTCCAGTTCCCCACTTTTTTAGTATTCCCTAATGAATCTCACACTATATATATATATATATATATGATGTATGTATATATATGTGATGGAGAGTGTGAGACATGTGCCTTAAAGTGTGTTAGAGTACGTGTTTTAATGTGTTTTAGGGTGATTACATGCCTTGAATGTCTTAACTACGAGTGTTTGTGGGTTTACATGTAAAGCATTTAAACCGGTGAAGTTAGGACGTTTACGAGTGAAGAGGAACAGCCGTAGATGAGTATCAAGGCATATCATATGATTCAGGAGTTTTTCGGGCCAAGATATAACTCCAAAACACAAGAAAAGAGAGAACTTGAAGTTGAGGGGCTTATGAGTCATTAACTAAAAGTTGATGTAGAAGTGAATGTGGAGCCAATGAACCACGGCGTAGGCTACGGTCTGCTGACCGTAGCTTACGGTGTGTTGGTCTTGAGAAAAGAATAACCAGAGACTACTGACCGTAGCTTACGGTGTGTGACCATATGTTACGGTCTAGTGTAACACAAGATCAGAAACTCCTGATGTAGCTTACGGTCTATGACCGTAGGTTACGGTCAGCTGATGAAAAAATACACGCATGCAGTCTTTATATACATATTAGGGTTTCTTTTAAGAAAGAGAATTATCATCACTTCCTTGGACGAAATTGGGGATTAAAGGAGCGAACTTTTGGCACTTTCACCTGCAACCATCATCATTCTTACCGAATTGAAGATCAAGAACATGAATCCAACCGTTTCTCCAGCCTGTGAAGATCACGTGACCGAGATGAGCGGCTAATCCTTTTATGGTTTCCTCCGGGTGGAGGATTCTTGTAAGTGACTAGGTTTATATGTTGAACTCTTGTTAGAATCCGGTAATCTAAGCATTCGATGCTTTTTAACGGTTGATTTGATTAGATTGATTGTAACGATTGTTCTTACTTTAATTCTTAATTCGAACTCGTTCAATTCCTGAGATTTCTAGTAATTGGGATACATTTGATAAGGGTTAGGGTTAGTAATTGCAATTGATAACTTATATGATAACCTTCCATTGTATGCAATCGAAGTAAGTAGTCTTTAAGTTACCACAATTGATTGATCATGTTATACCATTATGTCTATGTAATTGTAAACAGTCAAACATATAACCGATGTTGCTTTGAATCTAAAATCCGGAGGAACCATTGTTCCTCCAACTGCTAAAAAAAACTCAATTCAGTTCGTTTAATTTAGAAAATCAACAAATTCACAATCAAGTTTTCATTTTCTGTAATAGATAATCAATACTTACATTGCGACACTTTCCATAGTACTCCCTTGGTTCGATACCCGACTTATTCTATCTACGTAGTGTAATTCGGTTTTTGATTGACACTGACGACAGTCATCAATATGTGTGTGTGTGTCTATATATATATATATATATATATATATATTAATTTATAAATGAATTTAAAGAAAAGGCGTCGAAAAAATTAAGAAAACTAATTTTTAACATGTTAAGTATAATTTTTAAGAGTGTTTCCTGGTTTCCCACTTTTTTAGTGTTCTCCAATTAACCCTCCCCAAACGTCTAAAAGTGTAAAAACGGTGAGAACGATTTTGGTGTTGACATGTGACATTGGTGCTAACTTACATTAAGGGGTAATATTGTCAAAATTTTCATGCGCATACCACTCACATGATAAAGACGATCCACATGCAAGTCACATTGCTAATCATGTTTACTATTTAATGTATCACTTTATTTTTTATGCCATTTAATGAATATATATATATATATATAAATGTAATGTAGAATAGAGCTTATCGTACACTCGTACGCAACATGAATTCGCATGTTATAAAAAAAGGCGCGTGTATGGAATTTGCAAATTCGCATGTTGGTACACATGCAATGAAATCGCATGGGGTAAACTATTTTCGCATGGGAGGTGTGCAGATGATGAAATCGCATGAGAAAACACGAAATCCCATGTTGAAAAAGCCTCGCGTACGTAGCGTACATTAAGCCCAATCATGCGTTAAACGGTCTCTCTCTCTCTCTCTCTATATATATATATATACACACACACACAACACATTGGGTAAAATAAGAACCACCCTAGATGTTGTAACCAGTGCGGAATCCAGGTTACGACACAAACCGAGCGAGAGAATGTATAACACAATAAGATTCAACGATTAACGGTTTCATATGTATATTTCGACAATGTTTCGGTACAGATTTATACAATATAATAGCTTTCCGGAACTCTCTCTCTCCCTAGCTCATTCAAGCTTTAGTTACAATGACCGAAAACTATTTACAAGACACACATGAACTGTCGATAGTCACTAGAACATAAACAGTTCTGACAATCTAGAGTCTTTCACAACAAATCATGAATCGTAGTCTTCATGGAGATCGATAGTCATGTTGTTCTGAATAAGATCGATGTCATATTGAGATAGACACTTGCTTTTAGCATGGAATCTTCAAATCAACTTGATTAACGTTTTGGGTCGTACAACGAGAATGTCTTGATCTGTCTCGACCGACCAAGCTACATCCACACAAAAGTGCATCAAAATTTTGTCAGTTCATATTATTTTCCGTTTTCTTGTTTCATCTATCGTTTTTATTCTTCATTAAAAAAGTTAATTCCAAATCTATATCTTATCTTAAATTGTCATTTATAATTTGTAAATTTTAGTATTTCTTTTAATCATTGGTGTAATACACGGTTTCAAACTTGGTGTGTATTTGTATATATATATATATATATTCAGCTTAAATTTGTTGTTATGTATCCGACTTTATCATTTATACAGTTGTAGTTGTTGTGATTAATACAAGAATCATAATATTTCTTATCCTTGTGTTCAGCCATTTAAAAATTCCTACAGAAATAGTCACATAAGTTACATATATATATTCCAAAACTCATATTGGTTGTATCCATGTCTTTTTGACATTTACTTATCTCCAACTGTAAGCAAACATACTAAAACAAGCAAGAAACTTTACCAATGATGACTTCAATGATATTATCAATATCAAACCGTACGTAGCATATGCTTAGGATTTTATCACTAGGAAACTCGCCGGCAATTTCCAATGACATTTTTTATCTACTTATGTTTCTTATAAATTCTTGTATACAAGAAATTAATCTCAAAATGGCGCTCAAAGTTTTATGGGCGCTTGATGTCGCCAAGACACAATATTACCACTTTAAAGCGATCATTATCGCCGGTATGGGTTTATTTACTGATAGTTACGATTTATTTTGTATCCCTCTCGTCATGAGGATGATAGGAAGGATATATTATCCAAAGATACATAGAGACGTGGACCAGAAGAAATGGTTTGAAGTTCCAACCGGCATTGCATCCACAATGATATGTATCTCCTTAATGGGGGCCGTGATAGGTCAGCTAGTTTTTGGACGACTTGGAGACCGTGTTGGCGCCGTCGTGTGTATGGTGTTTCTCTTGTGATGATGGTTGTGGCGTCTATTGGATGCGGTTTATCGCTCTCTGAATTGACACCAATGGTGTTTGTGAGCCTCGGATTCTTTCGGTTCTTGCTTGGGGTTGGAATCGAAGGGGATTACCCGTTATCGGCCACAATTATGGCTGAATTCGCCAATAAGCGGACTCGTGGTGCGTTTATTGCGGGTGTGTTCTCCATGCAAGGATTTGGGATACTTTTGAGTTCTCTAGTTTTCATGATGGTGTGCTCCATTTTCGAAGCTAATGCCGACAAGCACAATCTAACAACTCCTTTGGAACTCGCACCATCGTAGACATTGCTCCGGTCCCGCCGGAATCGGACCTGGCATGGCGAATTATACTCATGTTGGGTGCAATTCCAGCATCTATAACGTGTTATTGGTGGATGAAGATGCCTGAAACTGCCCGGTATAACAACTAATTAATTCATTCCATGTAGCGACTAGCGACTATTTTGGGTCACAAGAAACTAAATTAACTTTGAAAAACAATTTGTGATGGTTTCTGAGAACAAAATTAGGAAAAGGGACATTGTAATATTCATATTTCACTGTACTTTGAAAGTATTTGCAGAAGTAAGCAGTTCGCTAGCTACATATTGAGTAATCCAAAGGAAAATTTGACTATGTGTTTTGGAGTTCGCTGGTGTGACAAGCGAACTTGCATAAAGATAAAAGTAGAATTCGCTTCTTTGACCATCAAACTGAAGCCAACAATGACTCTTGTGACTCTACATGGAATCTCAACACCGAAAAAATCAGGATGAAGATCGCTCGTTTGGCCAGAACCTCAAGCCAAGTTCAATTCACTTGCTACACCAGCGAACTCATAAAAACATTTACAAATTTCCCTTGAGTTCGCTCAAAGGTATTGCCCACTGGTACAACTTTCAAAAACCACCTTAGACATACATACCACATCTCTAAACCAACTTTCAAATTATCCATAACTTATTATACAAGATTCCGTTAAAAAGTAGATTCTAAATTTTGGTACATTAACAAAGGAATTGTTATATTCGCGTGTATGCGACAAACCATGTATGTTTTGTATTTGATTGTCGCTCGTGACATGATTCGGTCAAAAAGATAAGATTTTCTTAACTATCAACTGATCATGGCTTTCTTCAAACACCGATTCCACAGATTCACATCTTTGGTAGAGAAAAACACATTACAAGCAGCAAAAGACATAGGAAAAGTGATGAACTTACCACAAAGCACAATCCAAGAAGATGTAGAGATGATAAACACCCCCAACACCCGCGCTGCCTTCTCCAACACCTACCCTTTCTTCTCTCGCGAATTTCTCCGACGACATGGTCGCGATCTCATCGCAGCATCCATCAACTGGTTTCTCATTGATATCGTCTTCTACAGCCTCAACTTATTCCAATACCATGTATTTAGTGTCCACTTGATTCCAAAGAGCCAGATGAATATATACAAAGATGCATTGCAGATCGCAAGACTCCAAGCACTCATTGCGATTTGTGCAACCATCCCTGGATATATCGTGACTGTTTACATGATTGATCACATTGGCAGAGTGAAGATTCAAGCAGCCGGGTTCCTTTTCATGGCAGTAAGCTTGTTTACAATCGCAAAAGTTACAACGAATGGGGATCATACAGATCTCTTCATTGTTCTCTACGGATTTACTTTCTTTTTTTCTAATTTTGGGCCAAACACTACAACCTTCATAGTTCCGGCGGAGCTTTTTCCAGCGAGGTTTCGTGCAACTTGTCATGGGATTTCGGGTGCAGTTGGGAAAGTAGGGGCCATAATCGGGTCGATAGGGTACATGTGGGCTTCTCGCGATCCTCCAAACGGGCTTGGAGTGTCGCATACGTTGATGGTAATGGGCGGGGTTTGTGGTTTAGGGTTTTTTGTGACGTATTTTTTTACTAGAGAGACAATGGGACGGTCGTTGGAGGAGAATGAGAATGTTGATGAGTTTGCGGGTGTTTGTTTTGTTAGATTTTGGCCTCACAAGTTCTGGACTAGAAGAAATGAAGTAAAAGGTTTTGGGTTACTAGAAATGAATTAAAGAGAATTGAATGATGTCTCTTGTGTAAGATTAACTTTTGAGGAAAATAGAGATGAGGAATAGAGAGATATACCATGGTTAATAAGTTGGGAAGTTCATCATCTACTCACTTTTTGAATAAAATAGACATTGGCTTTAAACGTTGATTTGTCGAATAAACCAGCAAATCTGGAGACTAAGCTCGCAAAAAATGCCCTCTAGCAGTAGCCACAATCAATATCTATTTTGATAATTTATTTGGTCAACTTTTCTATTTTAATAATTTTCCCTAATAAGTTTATCTTCCATCACTTGTATTAACATTTAAGGAAGTTTCATGTTTTAGTTATATTTTACATCTCCGTTTCTCAAAACTGGTTGTCTGATATGATATGCAAAGCTAGAGTGTGTTTATGCATTGGTTAGATCATTTTTTTGGTCGGTTCAAGAGTAGGGGTGATCAAGCGCTTTGTAGGCGATGCCTCGTCTACAAATCATGGTTCAAAGTTTAGTGACTATTCAAGGAACATTGGTCCCAAAAAGGATATGATTACGTTAAGAGAAAAGTACCTGAATAGTTCCTGTGGATTGCCATTATTTCACCTTTAGTCCTTATATTTTCAAAATTACTGCTATAGTCACCAACTTTGACAAATTCGTTCTCGGGTAGTCCCTGGCGTGGATGGAAGATAGTTTTCTAAGTTAAGTGGGTGTGAAATGACGAGAATACCCTTACTATCAATAAAAATAATTAAAACTCTCAACCAATTATAATATTATAAAAATAGTGGGTCCCACCTTACCGTATCCCTACACCTATTCCCTCTCTCCCATTTCTCTCTTTCTCTTTCTCGTTTTTTGTCTGCAACACCAATTAAACGACCACCACAACCACACTCTCACCAGATCTCATATCAAACATACGAAAACAATACAAATCAAGAATACCCAACAATTAACAAAACAAAAATAGAGGGTTGCATTCATTAGCTCCATAGTTGAGTATCAATGAATGGATCGGAAGATAACAACGGTTGTTGTTCACATTTGCTGATGGTTGCACATGGCAGAAAGCTCCGGTGAACAAAGGTGCTACAATGGTTATGGCAGAGTGAGACGGCTGGTTCCTGACTCTAGTGGTTCGAGTAGTTGCGGTGGCGAGTGGTGGTACACGGATACATGAAAGGTCGTTTGCTAGCAAGAAACTACTCAATCTTGTATTGTACTGTAACGATGGTTGTGGTGGTGTAATTATGGCGTCGGTAGCTGTGGTGTGGCACCGGCGATCTCCGGTGAAACAAAGGGATCATGTTCAGTAAGGAGACCCAAACCCCCTTCATATAATTTAAATATAACTGTGGCGGTGGTGAGAGGATGGTGTTGAAACTGTTGCAGGTTATGTGTATGATTGGTGGTGGAGAGTGGTGGGGTTGGTGATGGCGATAGGGTGAGGTGGTGGCGGTGGGGTGATGGTGGATGGGGGTGGTTGATTTGGGGATGGGTGGTTGATGGTGGAGGCGGGTATGGGTTTAGGAGGCGGAACGTGTGGTGCTGGAAGGGGATAGCGGTGGTGGGGAGTAGTGATGGCGGTGGAGGTGATGGTGGTGGTGGTGGTTTTTAGTGAGAGAGAGACTAAATATATATATATATATATATATATATATATATAAGTGTCTGTAAGTGTGTGTATATATATATATAATATATGTTTTATTATTTAATACTAGTTAATTTTATTTTTTAAGGGTATTATAGTTATTTCACACCAACTTAATTGAGAAAACTAACCCCCATTCATGCCAAGGAGTATTCGAGAACGAATTTGTCAAAGTTGGGGACTATAGCTGTAATTTTGAAAATATAGAGACTAAAGGTGAAACGAAGAAAACCACAAGGACTATTTAGGCACTTTTCTCTTCCGTTAAGAAACAAAGTTGCAAAAATTGTTGTCATTTGGCTAATTTAATTTTGTTAACAACCTTTTGATTTTCCTTAGAACTAGAAAGTATATGTAACACCCGATTCCCGAGTTACGCTTTAAACCAATTGTCTGAGAAAAGAATTAAAAAAAATTATTCA
The DNA here is from genome assembly GCA_947069175.1 of Scalesia atractyloides. Classification (NCBI taxonomy): domain Eukaryota; kingdom Viridiplantae; phylum Streptophyta; class Magnoliopsida; order Asterales; family Asteraceae; genus Scalesia; species Scalesia atractyloides. Next base: position 12,474,953 of record CAMTDV010000012.1, on the reverse strand, counting down.
AGTTGTATGTTTAAAGATATGGGCCATATGTTTATGGTAGAGCCGCAACTTCAGGTCGTGACATGCTGCAATGACTCATTAAAAACAAGGCAGTATGGAAAAGATACAGCTTGTATCTTTCGCAGAAAATTCTATTAATAGGAGATTCTATTAACAAGAGACTAAAGGAATTTCATTCGTAAATGTTACAATTTTATGGGATTGATTTATTTGTCAGAATCCCAAGCTTTCAATACCTCTTTAGGTGTTGTGAGTTAGTTATATTTAGTGTGCTTGTCAAGAGAAACTCTTTGTCAATTGCCGCAAATAGGCGTAAGGTATAGGTCAGCTTTTCCGTTTAAGGTAAGGTTAATTCGGATAGAATTATAGGATAATTAGCTTAGACAAATGTTTAATTAAGATATGTAACTTTTGTGTATATTAGCTTGCCAAGCTTAGGATTTGAGAGTAAGGAAACCCTTGCTAAGTTATTACCAACCCTTGAGGTGAGTTCTACGATTGCTTTCAAATGTGAATATGCCTTATGCCAAAACATCATGATTGTTATACGCATGTGGTGCGTCATAAAAACCTCAAATGCACATACATGTATAGGGAACCCTATATGTATCTACAATTGAGTGGTAGAGCAACTATATCCCGAGATGACTGGTCGCACATGTACTGGGATCCGGTTGGCTATATGTGTTGTGCTTAAACTAGCAGACTTCGGTATTGTAAGGTGGAGAGTTGTAATGATAATTGCATGGCCAGATACTAGTCATGTATAATCTTAAATTGATTTTGAAACGCTAGTAAACATGAACTGATCGACATAAGTTCGCGTCCATTTTTATTTTTTGCTTAACTCGAACTAAAATGACCATTTTTAGGTGTATTGGGTCTGACATGGACCCATGCTGACATGGATTCGTTTTGTAAAATACTATAACAAATCAATATAGTGGTAAATTTAGACAATGTATTTTTTAGAGACGAAGATAGATAGTGGGATAGAAAAATATATCGACTTTAGTGATAAAGTCCGACCCAACCCGACCCGAAAATTCGAACATTGAGTTGACTGAAAATTAAGCACCTAAAAAGTGAACCAAGTGAGAAAAAACCTGGATCTGTCGCTGCGGTTGATGATCTTTGCAATTTAATAGATTTCTTGAGAAATGAGGGAGAGGGGGTCTTTTAGGAAGACAGGGGTGAAAAGAAACCGACGGAAGTGAATAATCACGGGGAGGTTATAGGCGACGTGGGGGAGGAAAAGGGGGAGCCGTAAATTTGAGGCGTTAATCATAATGGAAATTCACTTTATACATATATGTATTACATTTCATAATTGTGTTATATACGCAATCAATATTTAAATACGTGTTTATACGCAAAACCGAGACTTAAAATACACTTTGGATGCCTAAAAACAAGTTAAAATACAAGAAAACGGCATAACATAACCTAGTTACAAAGTGCATGGACTAAAAAGGAGCAAAACCAAAACCAAAACCTTTTCCACCTTTCTCCTACTCCAATCACCTTCCACCATTTTTTAGCCAAACAGATTTCACCCTTTTTCCACCTCATTTCTCCTCCAATCACCTTCCACCTTCATTAACTCCCAAACCCTAATCTCCACTTATAAATACAAGCCTCCAAACACTCCTAAACGCACTCCAAACACTCAAATCACTCTCAAATCTTCTTGGTTACTCTCTAATTTCAAAGACTTAGCAAAACGTTGCAACTATTCTAAGTGAGTTTTAGCTCAATTTTCTTCTTATTTTCTTATGTTTTCTTTGTCACACCCCGACCCGCAGCGGAAAAAGGTGATCGGGGCATGATTGGGTTTTCATCAAAGCTCATGACATTTATTATAATGTTTCATATTTATTATTTCTTTTTAAAGGAGAATCATTACAATCAATAATACAAGTACAACATGTTCTATACATCTTTCAAGACTTCATTATTTTTCTTCTAAGGCAACTTCCTATGTGTTCCTTGCTTCAACCTGTCCACCTGTATCATGTGTAAAAATAGGGTTTTTGGGTCAACAAAAGTTGGCGAGTGAATCCTATTAAAAACATTTAAACGTGTTTATTGTATCGATTATAAAATAAAGTGCATAACCACACATGAGTAAACGTAAATGTAAATTTAATCACAAAACACATAATATTAATTATTGCACACATATACACCAAATGATTGATTTTGAGGCACGCGTTGTTCAACTCGTCTCCCACGAGGAACTGATGGGCCTAATGAATGATTTTGAGGCACGCGTTGTTCAACGAACTGATGGGCCTAATGAATGTTTTTGAGGCACGCGTTGTTCAACTCGTCTCCCACGAGGAACTGATGGGCCTAATGAATAATTTGCACACAACTTGACAATATGTAATACATCACAACAAACAATATTTACATTCTAAGTTTAGATCATATAATGGTATAGCACGAGTTTGAATAAGCGAATTAATTTAAGCGACACATGATACACCCCAGAACATGAATAAAAAGGGGAATTTGTAAGAATTCACTCACAGTGGTTGCGTTTTCTTGGATTGATGATGAATGCGCACGAATTTGGATTTAACCACGAGAGAAACTAACCTAAATAATAACATAATGGTTCGGTAAATAAATAGATTTTATTTGAGATTAATAATTTTAATTCATAACCTTAATAGGATTTCTAGATTTATTTTTGTGAGTTTAAGGACATTTTCTAACTTTAAAAATATTATTTTTAAGTACTTTTAAATAATTTTCTGATTAAATAAATAAATAAAAAAAATGTTGACCGTTGACTTTGACCGTTGACCGGTCTGATTGTGTTTATTATGTGCGTTGAGTGAGGTTCGAACTCGTGACCTCCCGTACGCGTGCACGCAGCTCTACCCACTGAGCTATGTGTCTAACCCGAAATAAATCTGATTTTAATTATATTTATATATTAATTAGATTAATTCAGAAATTAATTTATTTAAAAAGGGTTTTAACTGATCGAACCGGTGCGCAGTATGTGTTTCGAACTCGAGACCTTGGTCTTGCAACGCACCCAGCCCTACCAACTGGGCTGGGTGACTAACCCGTTTATATTATGATTTTTATTTCTCTTATATACTTACTGTCAAGTTCCGTATTTGGGTTTTATAAAAAGGTTTGAATATTGTGACGAATCGGAACAAGGACAGAGTCGAACCCGGGACCATGATTTAAATATGCACACAGTCCACCACTGGACTGTGTGTCTAACCCGGTATAATTTCCGTTTCCAAATACATTTAACTACTGATTTCAGTTCATCTTCTTCATTAAACCCGAAGCCCAGTACATAACCCGCCTGAAATCGATTTTTAGACATTTCTGGGTGTTTGTTCAAAGATTCGTAACATACAGAATGATAGATAGAGAAGTTAAAGAAATATACCAACTAGAAGTAAAATCCCGGTTTTCCGATGAAAATCTCCGGCGAGTTCCAAATTTTTCCGGCGACAGCAGACAATTTCGGCGAACAGAAAAATTGATCAGAGAGTTTTAGAGTGAGTGTGGGTGACTTCTGTCTGAGCTCTAGAATTCATATTTTAGAGTAGGGCTATAAAGGGATGGATTTTTCGGTTTTCCGGCGATTTGCAGAACTCCGGCGAGTTTTAATTTCAAGCAAGGAACTTTCTGATCGATTAGAGAGTTTGTTTGAGAAAAGTGAACGAGTTCTAATCGTGTGAACCTTTACTATTTATAGTGAAAGGTGGTCAATCATAAATTTTCGGTTTCAAAGAAAAATCCTCAAATCATGGTACTGAGTGATTGAAAACGGTTTGCAATTTGAAGGAATCAGTTATGGAATTATGATCCGCGTTTACCGGTTAACGAAAAAAAAAAAACGTATCTCCATTGATTCAGCGGTTTCAGTATTTTGTGTTTTGAATTTCCGATTCAGTGTCAGTTTGTGTATAAGATTTAATTGTTTCAGATTTGAATTAAGTTGCGTGTGTGGTGTAGTGGTGTAGAGTGTGTTTGGTCTTGAGAGTGACCCGGGTTCGAAACCCGGCGCCTGTAATTATTTTTTTTATTCATTTTTTATTAGAAATTTTAAATTATGGTTTTTAAATTCTAATATATTTATTAATTATGCATCGTATAAAATTTATTTGAGCATTAAATACGCAACAAAATTTATAACTGATTATTCGGTTAAATAAACGAAGCGGGTTTTGAAAACCCGTGTTCTGACGGATGTTACATTCTTCTTTCTTTCTACTTGGATAACCTCTAGGAATGTTTTCACAAGCTTGCTTTGGCAAACTAAGGTGAAACCTCACCACATTTGAGGTCCAAAGTAGGATTAAAATTCTGCATTCATTTATACTTTTGTATCTTTCTTTTCTTGATTAAATTTTGTTTGAATCTGGTGCCTACTTGTTATGAAGCCTATCTAAGGTTATGAGACTTATTAGGAATAGATTCTTATGAGTTTAAGAGGTGCAAACACCTCTAAACTTTCTGTTTTTGCAAGGGTTTATACAACCCACAAGTGATGAAACCATCCGAGCTTGCCATGAAGTTGATGGTAAGACTTGTGTTTTGGTATAGGTGTGAATACTTGGAAGCCTTGGCTATCCTACTTCATTCCACCACCTTACTTGATGTTTTACAATTGCTATCCCAAGTGGTTTGCTAGCTTGAAAGTGACATAACCCCGTCAAGCCTCCGACACTTAGTTAACTCTTTCTATGTCGGTGCCGGCTCACCTGGGTTAAAGGTTACTTGGCTACATGGTATAGTAATTATGGTACATTTCCTTTTCATTCATGATCATCCGAATTATCCTTGCGATAATTTGTGTATTCGTGAATCTTAAAATGAGGTTAAAGGATGGTTATTTTCCTACCTCCATGCATGGCTTATATGACAATCTATGATATCCTTGACAGACTTAGCTTAGAATTTTATATAAACTATACGATAAATATATATACATAACCGAATCCTTGACGATGATCAACATGGTTACTTGTCATGGTAATAGGTTATATTATCTAAGTCTTGAACCTTTCATTAAGTTCTAATGGTATCTTAACTCATGAAATCACATCAACCCATACGGGATTTATAGTGTCAAAAACGAGTGTTTAAGACTAAATAATTACTTTGTGTATACATATTTTGTACTTTAAATTCCAATCCGAATCCTCCGTTAACATTCTGAATACTCACACACCTTCACTCTCCTATTCACATCAACTCGCCAAAACACGGATAATCGGGAAGCTTTGCAAAATTGTGAGTATACATGACCCTTTTACTTTTCGACACTTTTTGGGTTCAATACGTATTCCTTATTAAAAGTGCACACATACACTTACAAACATGCTTACAAACAACAATCTGTCATACATGCTTAATACGTTATGCTAGAATCGTTACATGTGCTATGCTTTGTCATTAACTTGTTTCAAGCCTCCCTTAATATGTATAGCGTTATAGGAGTAACGCACCAGCCGTATTCGTGAGGTCATGTTAAGTAAACAAAACGGTCTAGTCATTTCTATGATTAGATTACGCTAGCGGTAAACTTTGGGTTGACACATATAGTTGCATGCTAGTATTGTATGATAATTTAAGTTAACTATTATGCCATGTAGATTTGTAAACTTTTATACTTACGCTAGTATTCAAACTTGTATGCTCGATAATACTTTTGTATTGAACTATACTTTAATACATATTGTAGGAATTCTATGATGATGACGACGAATGGAACTTGATAGGAAGGGCTAGAAACGAACCAAACTTTAAATTCATGTTTATAGATTAATCATGCAATTTGTTGTATTTTTGTTTTCCAATTCATGTACTTGAACCATTAGCAATGAAATGAAATATTATTTATTATATACCTTTGTCACATTTAGTGTTATTAAGTCTCGAGCAATCTAATTACGTCCGCCCCGATGATTCCGCCATCGGTTGGGGTGTGGCATGTATTAATAGGAGACTAAAGGAATTTCATGGGTAAAATGTTACAATTTTATGGGAATGCTTTACTCGTCAGAATCCCAAGCTTTCAATACCTCTTTTAGGTGTTGTGATTAGTTATATTTTTCTTAATTGCCGCAGATAGGCATCGGGTATAGTTCCGCTTTTCCGTTTAAGGTAAGGTTAATTCGGATAGAATTATAGGATAATTACCTTAGACAACTGTTTAATTAAAACATGTAACTTTTATGTATATTAGCTTGCCAAGCTTAGGACTTGAGAGTAAGGAAACCCCTACTAAGTTATTACCAACCCCTAAGGGAGTTCTACGATTGCTTTCAAATGTGAATAGGCCTCTTAAACCGTATATTTGAAATATGCCAAACATCATGACTGTTATACGCATGTGATACGTCATAAAAACTCGAACACACATACATGTATAGGGAACCCTATATGTATCTACAATTGAGCGGCAGAGCAGCCATATCCCGAGATTACTGGTCGTGCATGTATCGGGATCCGGTTGGCTATATGGGTTGTGCTTACACTAGCAGACTTTGGTATCGTAAGGCATAGAGTTGTAATGATAATTGCATGGCCAGATACTAGTCATGTATAATCTTAATTTGATTTTGAAACACTAGTAAACATGAACTGATCGGCAAAGTTCACGTCCATTTTTTTTTTTGCTTAACTCGAACTAGAATGACTATTTTTAGGTGTATTGGTCTGACATGGACCCATGCTGGCTTGAATTCGTGTTGTAAAAAAAAATATAACAAATCAATATAGTGGTAAATTTAGATAAATGTATTTTTTAGAGACGGAGATAGATAGTGGGACATAAAAATATATTGACTTTAGTGATAAAGCCCGACCTAACCCGACCCAAAAATTCGAACGTTGAGTTGACTGAAAATTAAGCACCTAAAAAAGTGAACCCAGTGAGAAAAAAATTTCGTGATGATCTTTGCAATTTAATAGATTTATTGGAAAGTGGGAGAGGGGTCTTTTTGGAAGACAGGGGTGAAAAGAAACCGACGGAAGTGAATAATCACGGGAGGTTATAGGCGACGTGGGGAGGAAAAGGGGGAGCCGTAAAACTGCCGAGAACTGCCAGAATAGCAGTTAAAAAATGGAGTTTAAATTGTTATCAAGCCAAATTAAATGGTGGAGGTTATTTGAAAGTTGGTTACACTATAAGGGCTTAATTGTTGTAAAACAACAACTATTAGCAACCAATATACATGATTAACATGAGAACATAGATCGTGTAGAGAAAGAAATATAGAGAATGAGATAATTTTATTGATATTGAGTATATAATATTAAATACATAGGACCTCTATATATAGGCCATATTATTAATACAAGAGTATATAAAGAGACGGGAGTTAAGAACATGAGAGTCACCATAAATAATTTGTTCATAACACTCCCCTTGACTATTCATGTGATAAATGAAAATAATATATAAACTTTTAATATGCTTGGTTATCAACTTGATACGCTGGAAATGCTGCCTCATTAAAAACCTTGCCAGAAAACTCAGTGGGACAAAAACTCAGCTAGGGGAAAAAGAGTGCAGCGCGTATTGTCTCCCCCTGATACTTCTGGATCAGGTACGTTGCCTCGTTACTAAGAAAACCAATGGGATAAAACTTAGTGAAGGGAAAAGAGTGCAACTTGTGTAAAACTCCCCCTCATTAGTATCATTTAAGCAACAGTTGCCAATCTCTATGAAGGTTGCTGAAAACTTTTTGTAGTATGTGATTTGTCGCTTGATCCTTTGATGTGCAATCATTTAATGAACATTGATTTATAATATTCTCTAGTTGCCTCCTTTTGTAAGTAGATCCCATAAGATCTATGAATGTGTTTTGTTACATTTCCTGTATTTACAAAACTAACTAAACTTGTTGAGGGGTTAGTAAAATATGAACCCATATTGTTTATTCCTTAAGAGTATAGAAAACATAAGTTTTACCCATTATATTATCTCCTCATTGTACACCAGTTATATTTTGTCAATAAATTTATAATGTATGTATGTGAATAATTAACAAGATATATTAATATAGTTTGCATTTAACAATGGTACTTCTGGACAATGATCTTTGCTTCTTTGGTACGAGATGATAAGAGGTATTTTCTATATCAACTATATGGACATCATTAAATGTACTTACACCATAAACTTTGTCCGTATGAAAATGCCCACCATCTTTTACATGTATTATGATTGATGGATAATAATACAATTGCTTGTTCTACATATTGAGTCATAAATTTGCAATACCATTTATAGTTTGGAAATTATTACTTTAATATTTGAGCTCATTTTGATCTCGCCAGGCGAGTCAATGACATCACCAATATATATAGTGATACTTATAAACCTTATATTGTTTCTTAATGGAAACACATGGACCAACTACACCATATGTATTCCTCATCTCTGAGCTCACCAGTGAGTCTTATATCACAATCGACTTGACTATTTTAATCCATACATATCTTGTAAACTTTGTAGAGCATTTCTTGAGGTTTTCAAATCTATGCTTAGATATTTATAATACATCACAAACTTCTTTCCATCTTTGACTATATAGGTGTATGTGTACACACTTTAAGAGTTGTCATATAACTTTCTTGTTTAAATATTGATTTCTATTTTATATCTTAAAAATCCAAATTATACCTTCTCTTTATTTATTGAGATATCAAAATCACCAAGTACAATTTCTTCTATATATGTCTATTGGTGCACAAGAAATACATCATTAAGATGTTTTAATTAACTTTTAAGCACTCAACTACCTTAGGAAACTCTTTAGAAGTTCCACTTATATTCAACGTGTAAAATAATCATAAAGTATTCAAATCTAAATACAGTGATCACATTGTTCTTGAGAACTTACTTTACATGAATTACACAATTTAAATCCTTCAGCACTTTTATGTAGCTTTCAGTTTCAAGTGATGCATAACATTCATGAGATGCATATCAATTCTCTCTTTATATTACTAGAATAATTAAAACTAGAAAGCTATTGCATCCACCATAGGATAAATATATCTTATCATTAATAATCATAGGTCTTTGTTAAACCCTTGTGCTATAAATTCTTGATTCACATAAAAGGCCTAATTGTATCTAATATATTTTGCAACTTCTGTTGTTATGGACTGTTAATTCGAAAGTTCCATTTCAATAGAGAATTCAACTCTGCCTCATTTGCGTCTTTCCATTTTGGAAATCATTTCTTTGTATTTATTCATAGGCAGATTTTAAATCTTGATCCTCATCATTTCAAGCGCTATATTATATACAAAAGTACAACGACGTCGATTTTTGTTTTGATTCCATACATTTCTAGACATGATATAATTTACTAAGAGCTCTTTATTATCAGGTACCACCTGAGGTTCTTTTAGAACCATCATGTCTAATATCTCTTCAGGATATATTATTACTATAACCTCGACTTGACCATCTTAATTACTTGCTCTAATTTTCGAGCCACTTTATTATTGGAATCAACTAGTCTACCATGATTCATGCGTGTAATAGACTCATTACAAATGTGTTGTATTTCTGGGACAAAATATAACTAGAGCATAAGCAGTTGCTTATGTGACTTACTTGTCACTATATTTAGGTCAGTGAACTCGTCTGATAATTTATTCTTTTATATTGGTAAATGAATTATCTTTTAAACTTCTGATTCATAGTTTACAGTTTGAGGATCAAGATAACATGATAATTCATTCCACTTTTCACTTTGCAACTGCTTTTTATCGCCCCCGATTGTTGGGAACATTCATTCACTAAAGTGAATAACAATGAGCGTAAATAAATCTTTACTAATGGCTTTAAATATTTAATCATAGACAACTAATTATACCCAACATATTTTCAACCTTTTTAGAGTTTCCATCTTTGTGTGGTGTGGTGGATGAATTTAAATATTCATGTCATATAACCAAAAACCTTTGAAGGGATAAATTAAGTTCCTGACCAAAACCAACTATGACGGGGAAGAAATATGATAACTTGTTGGCTTGATGTGAATACATGTAAATTTAAATACAAACATGAACCTTTTGCTCTCATGATCAACTGGTTTTCAATCACTTGTAGACGTTTAGGTAATCGTCTCAACAATAACACTTATGCCAATGATCATTAATAACATGGGAATCAAATTCATCATTATATAAAAAATAAATGTGCCAATCTGGAATAATATGCTTGCTATCTTATTAGCTAAGTCATAAACGATCAGTACTTCAAGTTACGAACTTGATAACCATTTAGACGATGCATCGATTTCAAAATACTAAATGGTTTCATGTTAGGATACATACAAATCCTTTAATAATTCCAGAATATTTAGGGATTTATACTCTACTTTAGCTGATAAGTAATTAATTTCCACTGAATGTTTAACTATCACGAATATATGGTTCTTTAATACATTTCACATCATCAATACTTAGTGTGGTCTAACCGGCCGTGCCAACTAATTAAATAATTATGATCCATAAAATTTTGGTTTATGACCATATATGTGCATGTTTGTCTAATATACGACAGTAATACGAGAGAATAATGTATTATTATTTCAAAATTTCATCTTATAACATATTTTCCATATTTTATTCCGTATATTCACTCCCTTAATGCACCACTTCTTGTGGCCAGATTCATTATTACATGGTCGACTCGTTATTAACATGAGGATCATTGCAATTTCCTCATTTAACATGATCACAACCTTTACAAGGAACATTGTATAATCATCACATTATTAACATGGTTGAACTCATTGTTAACATGACATTATTATGATTTTCTCAATTTCTATGATCATAAACTTTAAATCGATCATTATATCATCGCATTCACTTCAGGGAATGGATTATGACTACTAAACTTTCATGGTAGCATCATTACAATATCCTTAGTCATGAGTGTGACCTTTACACTAATCGTTATATCATCACATTCACTTTAGGGAGTGAATTAGAACCACACACCTTTCATGGTTGTCGTTTCAAACCTTATATAGACTTTAACAATCTTGCTACTTCAAGAGCATATTTGAGGTTAGACAATAAAAAAATGGTTTTTTTCAACCTGTATAAATAATCGTTTCATCACATATCACATAACATCAATTATATGACCGAATCATTAAGATTTACCGGTCTAAATACTTACAAGCTTTCATTAAATCATAATAAGCTTTAAATAGTTCTTCCATGCTATATTATAAATAAATCTTGATCACAATCTGGTCATGTTTATAACGTGTTATTATATACCGCAACTTTGGTCATTTTGATGTTCTTTTTCAAAAGTAACAACATATGGACACGATTTATACATAAAGCTAGAATATTAAAAACATGAATTTATTTATCCGAATTTCTATATAAATAATATCCTCTTCTCATAACATCAAATAAGAAGCAACTAACTGTGCTAGTCATCTTTTCCATGCAACCATTTCAAATATTAAAATATAAGCAAGAATATGATAACATTCACAAATATTCATAAAAACTATTATGAAATTTTCAATATTATTGCATGTAATCATATAAAATTTATTATAAAAACTTTAATAAACTGCAACCATGACCTTGGAATGCAACATTAAAACCACTACCAGCTACCCGTAATTTTTTTTCTTTCAACCACAAATAACAACAATAATGTCAAATTAAATATAAGATAAATGAGATAATCTTATATCAAACAATGCTCACTGATATTTTAGTATAAAGTAATGTTACAATGAACTTTTAAGTTTAATAAATCTTTCTTTTTCTCTCAATTTAAGATTTTACGAAAATGAGTAAAAACATAAGTAAATACACACCAAAATGAATTAATAATGAGAAAATCAGAATTAATTTTATAATTAATAATATTCAGTTCACGCTCATAAGTTATATATCAGAACTTTAATTGAATTTATGTTATATTAATTAACACTAAATAAAATGAAAAAGAAATATAAAACCCAGTTAGATTACATTAACCTAATAGTCAAACTAGAGAGCAATGCTTTACTCTTTTACTTACTATTCAATAAAATATACACATAATATATAGCATCAGTTAACATTAAAAGTAAAGCGAAGCCATATCAAATTATCACTCCTTAATTATTTAAGTTATAGCAAGTTGTTGCTATTTAGAGTAAAAATAATTGCTTCTATCATATTTTTAAAAAAAAAGCATTCAATCCTTATTAACCATACAGAAAAGCTTGATGTATGGTAATTAACCCCTTGATATCATATTGTCAATGATCAATGTTAATTTCATAATATCTCTGGATATTTCAAAATTAATATACCTCTATTTATATATTTATTTTAACAAATAATATAATAGTGCACTAAATAAAATTTACAACCTCATCATCGGAGGAACCAAGTAATAATAATAACAATGATGAATACATATAATGAACAAAACAGGTTCGTTACTTAGAAGTGAATATGAGATAAAGACCCATTTATTTTGTCATCATTTACAAAAACGGTAGGGATGCTCTTCCATTCATGAGTTGGCAGGTTACACCTGAAAAAATACAATGTTAAGGATTTCGTCATTTGGTATTACATTACCAAATTTTATTAGCTAACCTAATACTATACAGTTGTATTATGGTAATGATTATCAACATTCTTACTGTGCATATATGTCAATTTGATTATCATAGTTGTGCATATATGTTATGGATCTTTTATATCTTTTATTAATCATATAAAAACTTATCTAATCGAGTACAACCATTCATACGAATGAAAATTATACTCTTTTACATGCATATCATAAAACATTAAATCATATGTTACTAAATGCACAAATATACATTACCAAAATTTGATTTATGCACATGTCCCAAGATTTTAATTTAGAAATCAAAACTAATCACGTGGGTTCATACGATTTTCAAATTTCAATTATGTTCAAATATACATGAACAATATAGCATACGATGTTTAACAATTAAGATTACCTGTTCAATTTCTGGTGGTTGACAGTAGCTCGCACGTCGGCATAGGTTACCTCAATCTAGTTGTTCATTTCTCCCACTCATTTATCTTCTTCCTTAACATACGATAATATGATTTGTCTACATATGCAATCGTGCTGATAACGTGTTGCAAACTGTTAGCAACCAATATACATGATAAACATGAGAGTATATAATATCAAATACATAGGACCTCTATATATTTGTCCATATTATTAATACAAGAGTATATAAAGAGACAGGGAGTTAAGAACATGGAGAGTTACCATAAATAATTTGTTCATAACATAATCATATATGTGTGTATATATATATATATATAGGGGATGTTTATTTGAAAGAAATTTAATGTGAGAAGAAAAAGAAGAAAGAGAATAATGGTAAAACATTAAATAAGTTTATAACTCCTCTCATTAATTATGTTATTTCTCATTAATAAAGCAAAAACATTTTATCCTACAATTTAAATATATCCTACATATGTCTTACATTTACCGGAATTTACCTACACACATGTAAATTTACCCTACACATTTCAAAATTTATCCTACGCATACTAAATTTATCCTACACATGTCGAAAATTGTCCTACACCATAAATTATTTTATCTTAAAAAAGTATATTAAAAAATGAGTTACAAGTTTAACTAATTAGCTAATTAATGACAATTAAAGATTTACCTATATGCCCTTTTTCATAATATTAAATACACAATTAAAAGTTATTATTTTATTTTTACAAATTTTTTCTTCTCATTTGAACTCTCCAATATATATATATATATATATATATAGTTACACATATATTCCTATGACTCAAATTGGTTGTATCATGTTTTTGTCATTTACTTGTCTCCAATAGTAAGCACGCATACTAAAACCAACAAGAAACTTTAACATTGATGACTTCAAATATTGTGAATATCCAATCGTACGCAGCATATGCTTAGGATTTTATCACTAGGAAACTCGCTGGCAATTTCCATTGACATATTTTTACTACTTATATCTCTTATAAATTCTTAATGTTCAAGAAATCAATCTCAAAATGGCGCTCAAAGTTTTATGGGCTCTCGATTTCGCCAAGACACAATGTTACCACTTTAAAGCGATCATAATCGCAGGTATGGGTTTATTTACTGATAGTTACGATATATTTTGTATCCCTCTCGTCATGAGCATGATAGGAAGGATATATTACCCTAAGGTAGATAGAACCGTGGACCAGAAGAAATGGTTTGAGGTTCCAACCGTCATTACATCCATAATGATTGGTGTCTCGGTAATGGGGGCCGTGATTGGTCAAATTGGTTTTCGGACGGCTTGGAGACCGTGTTGGACGCCGTCGTGTGTATGGTGTTTCTCTCGTGATGATGATTGTTGCATCTTTGGATGCGGTTTAACACTCTCGAAATTGCGGTTGATGGTGTTTGTGAGCCTTGGGTTCTTTCGGTTCTTGCTTGGGATAGGAATCGGAGGGGATTACCCGTTATCAGCCACGATTATGGCGGAGTTTGCCAATAAGCGGACTCGTGGAGCATTTATTGCTGGTGTGTTCTCCATGCAAGGGTTTGGGATACTTATGAGTTCGCTCGTTTTCATGATCGTGTGCTCCGTTTTCGAAGCTAGCGCCAACAACAAGCACAATCTATCAACGCCATCGGAAATCGCACCATCACCATCAGTAAACATTGCTCCGGTCCCACCTGAATCGGACATGCATGGTGCGGCTTATTCTCATGTTCGGTGCGATTCCAGCATCTATGACTTATTATTGGCGGATGAAGATGCCTGAAACCGCTCGGTACTAACAACTCATTCATTCCAAGTAGTAACTTTTCGGAAAATCCTGAAAATGAACATTTTAAAAGTCAACTCTTACGTTTAAAGGTTTAAAATAAGGGAATTTGATTGGATTTAAATAACCTTAACTTTTATCAATTGGCCAATAACATTCCAACTTTCTATTTATAAACAAGCATTCTTAGATTTCAACTTGTTGGCCGATAACACTCCCTAACTAATTGAACCTAACCCAATTAGTTTTTGCTGATTTGGCATCTGATGTGCTTTTTTTGTTGACGTGCAGTGACATGATTGTGTATGGACATAGCTGTTTGAGTACGCATTTTATGATGTGGCAGCTTACACGTCATTTTTATGATGTGGCAGCTGACATCAGCTAACTGTGTTAGGGTTAAGTTACTTAGAGAGTGTTATCAGCCAATAAGTTAAAAGTTGGAGGGATGGTTGATGTTGTCGGACAATTGGTGAAAGTTGGAGTTTATTAAAATCCAATATCACTTACAATAAACATGTACTCTTACACAAAAATGTCGGTCGCGTGTAGATATTTGTATGAAGACACGTTTCATGTGTGTGTGGGACAATATATTGATAGGTACAGGTCCTGATGGGATACTTCTCTGTTCGTACAAAACCTAGTGCGAATCTGTAAAATTTTATTTTCTTAAAAGTTATAAAAAAAGTAAGTTTTTCAGCAATTTTTTCTAAAATGTCATATTCCCATATTTATATGAGGCGTAAGAAAAATATTTATCACTCATGTAAATGTGAAATTATTATGGAGATAGATATTTTTGTTAACCTCATGTAAATGTGTGTATGCGGCATTTTTTTAATTTTTTTATTGAAACAAATGTTTTTTTATATTTTTTGAGAATTTTTTTTTTGAAAACCTTTCGGATGGCCTAGTTCACACACCCCAAAATGTTTTTTAACTGTCGAATATAAACTCACACGCAAATGTTTTTATACGTACAGTGTTGAATGTCAGAAAAATTCACGTACGGTGTCGAATGTTAAAAAAAATCCATGGTTCAAATGTAAACTTTTCTTTAATGTCGAATGTAAACTCACACGTAAATGTCTTTTTACGTACGGTGTCGAATTTTAATATTTTTTTTGGGGGACAGTTTCGAATGTCAAAATATTATTTGCAACGACATCGAAATGAAAATTAACAACACCAAATCACAAAAAAATTCAAACCAACTCTGGTGCAATCAGGAGGTACCATTTTTTTTAACAATAACACGGACCATAAGTTAAATTAAATATACTGACAACACAAATGAGAGAAAAAATGAATAAACTTTGAATAAAAAGAGAAAAAAGTAAACAAACTTTGAAAATTTGAAAGAGAGATAGATGATGTCAAAAAATTTATAAAAAGAAGGGAAAATAAAGAAGAGAAGAGAAAACATAGGGTGATGTATGACATTAGGAGAGAGAAACATGGATAGTGTTTGGTATGCAGGAATGAGAGACGAAATGGAATAGGCTATTACGAGAGAAGAGAATGAAAAAAAATGTGTTTAGTTGGTCTAAGTAATGGAATCACCCATTACATAGTTCATTCCATTTCCTCAAATTCATTCCATCCACACCCTTGTTTTTTTTTTCATTCCTATATATATGTGTGTATAATAGAGAGTTCAAATGAAAAGATTTTTTTTGTAAGAACAAATAGTAAGAAATTTTAACCAATTAGAATGATTCATTTTACTTAATTTAATATTTGTATTAAATGTTATTGTAAGGATATATTGGTAAAGTTACATAGATCATTAATTTGTAATTTTCCTCTTTAATAACTAACTACAATAAACTTGTAACTTTTTTTTTTAAATATTTTTTTCCAAAAAATAATTATTTAGAGTGTAGGATAAATTACGATGTGTATATGATAAATTATGAGTTGTTTAAATTAAATTTTAATATGTTTAGGATAAATTTTAAAATGTGTGAGATAACTTTTGATGTGTGTAGGCAAAAAAAAATTATATATAAGATAAAAATATTTTTCTCAAATAATCCTCCCCGGTATATATATACATACGTACACACACCCTTTAAGGGTAACTTCTTGAGGTTTTTTCTTCTAGATGTCAAATTAGCTTTCTACATATGTTCACTAGAATTCTTTAGATTGTAGAGAACCGTCTAAGAATTTCCCGTTTTAGTATTTCACATTTATTTTTAAATAAAAAAACTAATTTGTATATATAAACATACATGTGTGTCTAATATATATGTGCACCGTCTATATATGTGTGTCTAATATATATGCAGCTATGGCGCCAGGTTTTTTTAACTATGAATTGATTGTGGTTTTCTATAAACACTGATTCCACAGATTCACGGCTTTGGTAGAGAAAAACACATTACAAGCAGCAAGAGACATAGGGAAAGTGATGAACCTACCATTAAGTACAATCCAAGAAGATGTCGAGATGATAAACACACCCAACACTCATGCTGCTTTCTCCAACACCTACCCTTTCTTCTCTCGCGAATTTCTACGACGACACGGCCGCGATCTCATTGCGGCATCCATAAACTGGTTTCTCATCGATATTGTCTTCTATAGTCTTAGCTTGTTGAGTGCCCAATTAATTCCAAAGATACAGATGAACATATACAAAGATGCATTGCAGATCGCAAGATTCCAAGCACTCGTTGCAATATGTGCAACCATGCCTTGATATATCTTGACTGTTTACATGATTGATTACATCGGGAGAGTTAAGATTCAAGCAATCGGGTTCTTTTTCATGGCGGTAAGCTTGTTTACAATCGCGAAAGTTATCATGAATGGGGATCATCCAGATCACTTCATTATCCTCTATGGGTTTACTTTCTTTTTTTCCAATTTTGGACCAAACACCACAACCTTCATAGTTCCGGCTGAGCTTTTTCCAGCGAGGTTTCGTGCAACTTGTCATGGGATATCGGGTGCGGTTGGGAAAGTAGGGGCCATAATCGGGTCGATAGGGTACATGTGGGCTTCTTGCGATCCTCCAAACGGGCTTGGAGTGCCGCATACATTGATGGTAATGGGTGGGGTTTGTGGTTTAGGGTTTTTTGTGACGTATTTCTTTACTAGAGAGACAATGGGACGGTCGTTGGAGGAGAATGAGAATGTTGATGAGCTTACGGGTGTATGGTTTGTTCGATTTTGGCCTCACAAGTTTTGGGCTAGAAGAAATGAAGTAAAAGGTTTTGGGTTACTAGAAATGAAATAAAGAGAGATGCATGATGTGTCTTGTGTAAGATTAACTTTTATAGAAAGTAGAGGTGATGAATAGAGATAAATCATGGTTGATAAGTTGGGAAATTCACGATAAATATGTTTACTCACTATTTAACAAGATAGACGATGACTTTTAAATGCCGACTAATTGTTGTAGGCAGTAATCAACATCTATTTTGATAATTTGATTCGATAACTTATCTATTTTAATAATTTTCCCTAATAAGTTTGTCTTGCATCACTTGTATTGATATTTAAGGAAGTTTCGTGTTTTAGTTATATTTTACATCTCCATTTCTCAAAACTGGTTGTCTGAAATCAAATGCAAAAGTAGAGTGTATTTATGCATTGGTTGGATACTTTTTTGGTCGGCTCAAGAGTAGGGGTCATCAAGCGCTTTGTAGACCATGCCTTGTCACCATAATTTCAGGTCGTGACACATGGCAATGACGATCATTATACATAAGGCAGTATGGAAAAAATGCAGCTCTTATCTTTCGTAGAAAATTCTATAAATATGAGACTAAAGGAATTTCTTTCATATTTGTTTTAGTTCTACGTTAATGCTTCATTTGTGAGAAGCCCAAGCTTTTGATACCTCTTTTAGGTGTTGTGAGTTAGTTGTATTTAGTGCCCTTGTCGAGAAAATTACCTTGCCAAGCTTAGGACTTAACCCCTGCTAATAAAGATATGTAACTTTTATGCATGTATGATAATTACCTTGCCAAGCTTAGGACTTAACCCCTGCTAATTTAGCACCAACCCTTGCCATACCAGACGGAGGTGAGTTCTATAAATGCTTTCAAATGTGAATATGCCTCTCAACCCGTATAATTTGAAATATGCAAAAACATCAAGACTGCTATACGGACGTCATAAAAACTCAAAACACCACATGCATGTATAGGGAACCCTACATGTCATCTACAAGTGAGCGGGCATATCCCGAGTCTACCGGTCGCGCATGTACCAAGATTTGGTTGGTTATATGTGTTGTGCTTACACTAGCAGACTTTGGTTTCGCAGGGAAGAGAGTTGTAATGACCATTGCATGGCCAGATGCTAGTCATGTATAATCTTAATTTGAGTTTGAAACACCAGTAATCATGAACTAACCGGCATAAATTGACGTCCATTTTTAAGCATGTGTCACATGGATGCCCGAGTGCATGTGCAGGGTGCGGTAACATGCTTAATTAAGGACTCTTTTGGAAGAGAAGAGTTGTTTTACTTGAGCAATATTTTGCATAATAAAGAATGTTGTAACAGATGTTTAAGATTTAAAAAAAATCACTATTGCTTCGAATAGTTAAGTTGATATCAATTGATCACGCCCACCCCGTTCTAGGTGGGGTGTTGCAGTATATAAGCTAGGGGTGTGCGCTGTTTAGGTCGGTTTTTGAAAACCGTTCGGTTTTGGTTTTTTCGGTTTTTCATCGGTTTGGTTTGGTTTTTCAGTTATTATGGTTTTTGGAACAAAATTATGTAAGATTCAAAAAATAAAAAGTATAATTCAAAATTTAATAATTTTTCTTATATGTTTACATTTAAGTTATTATTTTAACCTTTTTAATTAATATTGTTTATATTAACTTACATTTTAATCTGTTTCTATGTTTATCCAAAGTTTTTATTAAGGTATTTTTTTTTATAATACTTTGAATATTATTTAATTTTTATATTAAATTTTGTTATTTTGTAAGCAATAAATAAATCATTTCAACTATAAATAAACGTGTTAATGTTTTTATTATAAATAATTAACATTCAAGAATAAAATTAATAATTTCTATTAGTATAGGAAACACTTAAACAACTTAAATTTAAACATAAAAAATATGTACTAGGCATACTATTGTAACTTATCTGTTCGGTTTGTTTTTTTTTCGATTATTGAAAATGGTTATCCGAAAACCGAACGAAATTTTCGGTTATTAAAAATCCGAATCGAACCATCGTTTTTGTTTCGGTTCGGTTTTTTCGGTTATGGTTTGGTTGTTTCGATTTTCTGTTCACCCCTAAGCAAATATTACGTGTTTTAAAACAAAAAAAAAAATGAAACTTACAATGTGTGAATTCTAGTGACACGATTTGAATTTGATTTATGTGCATATTTAGTTATTATGTTTTCTTTATCCATTTGAAACACTTTCCTAAACTTTGTGCATCTACTATTTTGATATATCGGATTCTATATTTGAAATGCTTCGTTGGAATATAATTGAAGAAGAAAGAAGGGGATGTGTGCAAGTACATGTCTACAATAATATTTATACAAAAACTTTAAAAAACATGTGTATAATAATATTTATACAAAAATTTTAGAAAAAACATGTTTAACGTTAGTTATAATTGGCCATGGCTTTATAGCCTAGTGGCATCGTGGGGGTAGGATAAGACTTTAAGATCAATGGATCTTGGTTCGATTCCCATAATGGGGGGTTTTCTCTTCATAGATTTCCTCCTGAATTGGTCTAGTGGAGATGGATAAATCGGGTGGTTCTGCTAGTGACACGATGATACTACAGTAATCCGTCAGTAATTCAAATTTGCCGTTTAAAAAAATGGTTAGTTACAATTAAGGGTCAAGCATTTTACTTGGTGAACCATAGAAACTCTCTGGATACAATTTCCAAAAATGTAGGATTTTTTTGAACGATAAATAAAAGTCTAATCATCCGGGTAAAACTAATAGTAAAAGGTCATTCACGCTCGCGAACACCAACAATGTTGGTAAGCTGACCTATCGTCATTCTGAAGGAAACTCACTACCAAAAAAACCTACTATAAACCATGGCTCAACTAAAAAATGTTTTCCTCGAACGAGAAATCAAATCTAAAATACTATTTTAAAATGTTATAGAGATTGCATTAAAAACCCGTATTTATTTATTGTAGGTTCAAATAAGAAAAAAATTATAAGAACAGAAAAACTTAGTTTTAGATCAATAGAAATAATTTATTTAACATATGTATTTAATGTTATTATAAGTTCATATAGGTAAATTTATAATTTTAATTAATTTATTGTATTCTTTAAACTAACTAATAATTAAACACGTAACTCATTTTTAAACTATACTCTTTGAAGACAACTAATGAAAGAAGTTATAAATTATTTATTGTTTTATCATAATGTCTTTTCCTTTCACATTAATTTTCTTTTTAAATGATCATTCTTCATAGGTAAACATAAAGGTGTAATGTATATCAAGACAAGCTAAAATGAGCGCCAACCCAAGTTGAACCTAAACCGAAGCTCGTTATTAAACAAGTCTGAACTCGATAAGTGTGACTAGTTTTGCAAGTCTAAACAAGATTATTATTTATATAAATATAACAACGTTTATCCAAAATGATACATATATATATATGTTAGATAAAAATAACTAAATAATACACAATATGTTTCATATAATTACATACATATGTATACCTAGTTAATAGTTTCGTTTGAGTCGATCAAGTATGTAATCGAAATAATATGGGTCAAAACTGAAATAGTGTTGATTTCACATGACTGTAAAGATAATACGGTAATAGTGGTTAGATTAGCACGGTTTGAATTGGGGTACAACAATCAAGGAAAAGCATCTATGCTTTTTTACTCTTTCAATGAACCAACTGGACCCAAAGACCAATTCCACTATTAAACTGCTTTTTCACTGTTACCTTTTGAATTTTATTCATCCCTTTTCGAAATGTACAATTATAATGTCTCACTTTTTGAAATTGTGCTCATATATAACTATAGATATCCTACTAAAAATATCAATCCAATGTTTTGATATATAACAAGGGTTACTAGTTAGGAGTTCACTTGATCATAATGGCCCTTGTCTATCTCATTCCTTTCCTTTTCCTCCTCCACCTCCTCGGCCCATTTCCAACGGTCTCCGCCGTCGGGACACTCGGAAACAACCTCCCTTCGCCGAAAACAGTAGCCCAACTCCTCCAATCCACGATCATCGATAAAGTGAAAATCTATGACACCAACCCGCAAATCCTCCAAGCCTTCTCCAACTCGGGCATTGACATTATAGTCGCGGTCGAGAATAACCATGTCGCTAACATAAGCTCCACCAAGTCCGCCGCGGAGAATTGGTTCTCCGCCCGTGTAGCCCATTCATCCCCGCTACTTCCATCGTCGGCATTGCTATTGGTAACGAGTACTTAGCAACGGGAGACGATAGCGTGGACCCAAATGCCCTTATTCAAGCCATGCAAAACCTCCATGAAGTGTTGTATCACGCGGACTTGACCGAAAAATCAAGATCAGCACCCCGCATAGCATGGTGGTTTTAGCCACCTCATTTCCGCCTTCCGCCTCCACTTTCGCCACCACCCTCATGCCAACAATGACATCCATTCTCACTTTCTTGGCCGACACGGGCTCACCGTTTATGGTCAATGCCTACCCTTACTTCGCTTATCGAGACAACCCGGCCACGGTTTCGCTTGAATACGCCTTACTTGGCAACTCAAGTGGGGTCCACGACCCCAAAGGGTACGTCTACACAAACATGTTAGACGCACAGATTGACGCGATCCGTTCAGCCATTGCATCGCTGGGATTCGTGGGCCGGTCAATTCATATCATGGTCTCTGAGTCTGGCTGGCCCTCAAAAGGCGAGCCCGGTGAGACAGCTGCCTCACCGGACAACGCGAAAACCTACAACACTAGGTTAATCACCAAGGCCCAATCAAACAAAGGGACCCCAATGAAACCTAATGACAAAATGGATCTATTTGTATTTGCTTTATTTAATGAAAACAAGAAAGAAGGGGGTGCAAGTGAGAGAAACTTTGGCCTGTTTAATGGGGATGGTTCAAAGGTTTATGATGTGGATTTGAGTTGTGAGTTTTTTAGTGGGTCCAAAATGGAGTTTGGGTTTGGACCAGGATCAAAAGTGGTGCAAAGAGGCCCATCGGTTTGGTGTGTGGCTAAGCCACATGCGGATGAGAAGCTGGTTCAAGGTGTGTTGGACTTTTGTTGTGGGGCCGGGTGGTGTGGACTGGAGAGGTTTATGAAAATGGGGCCTGTTTTGGGCCCAATAAGGTTCATGCGCATGCCTCATATGCAATGAATGCATATTACCAAATGCATGGGAGAAATTATTGGAATTGTGATTTTAAAGGAAGTGGGCTTGTCACATTCAGTGACCCAAGTAAGTTTTTCCATTTTATATTTTAAATTTAAACAATGATTGCTGATATATAATATGGGTAAAATTTGGGAAGTGGAAATTATTTTTTTCAAGGGGTATTAAAGTAATTTAATAATTTTTTATTTTTAACAGGTTATGGATCATGCAAATACTCCCAACAGTAGAAAAGGGTTCATGGTGGATTAAATTTGAAAGCCTAAGATTATGATTAGTAACATATGTATTAGAAGTTGTATGATATATCATTTTAATCTATTATGACGATTGAACTTTGCCATAGAGTGATCTCCATCATGTTGCTAATGTTGATAACATCAAAATGTTCACATAAACCACTTTTCCGTTATCTCTATCTTAGGTCAGCTCAACCCTTTTGAGGTCTAAAACGAGTTCAAAAACTAGGGCCTTTTGCAAACAAATCTAAAATAGGGGGGGGGGGGGGGGGGGGGGGGGTTGGCAAAAATGGTCAGGTCAAAGAACACAACAAAGTATTTTAGTTCTTGTAACAAAGTCACATGGTATAATTTAATATAACTTAAAAACAGTTGTACCCAATGTTTTATTTCTTGTCCTAAACAAATACACACAAAATACTTTTTCTAGATTCAAAATAAAACTCACCCCACATGTCCATCATGTTACATTTGGGGATCTGTTTTTTCTTTTTTTTTTTTCAATTTGATCTTCTCAGTTTTAGTGTTTGTTTTTAACATTACTTACAGTTACATCCAACAGTATGATAATTTTTTGTTTTTTTTTCTTGGAATTAATAAACTGGTATAATAAGATAAATGAAATTAGAGAATAGAGGGTGAATAGATAAAAGCATTTTGATCATCTTTAAATTCATGCGGGAATTAAAAGTAATGAACTCCACATGGGCTGCTCACTACTGGCCCACCTCCAAGGAAAATTGGGCTTCATGGTTTCAAATGGATCATTATGTTAAATTGTTAATGATCTATTGAAATAAGATGGATATAAATTACATTCACCTTAATAAAGTCTCATTTATTTTGTAGTATCAAATTTCAATACATGTGTGTGTTTGTAACCTACTTGAGGATATTTCCTTGCGTGAAAAGGTTTCTAGTTTCCTTTTATTTTTGGTAGTCTTTTGCTTCGACCATTATATAATTCAGGGCCGGCTATTGGGCCATCAAGCTGGGTGACGGCCCGAGGCCTAAATTTTTAGAGGTGTAACACCTCGTAAAATCGTGTCTAATAGTATAGTGACACGTGTTATTATTTTTATAATAAGTTATTAAAGACTAATAGGGACTACAAGTGTCAACATGCTCAAACTAAGTCTCTGAGTGACCTTCTGATGTCAACATGCATAAACTTAGCCTCTGAGTGACCATTAGTGTCAACATGCTTAAACTTAGCCTCTGAGTGACCATTAGTGTCAAATGCTTAACCTAGTCTTGAGTGACATGTGTCAACATGTCCACTACTGAGTGAAGGATCACTGTTATACTGAGCATCGGTGAATCTTAAGTCGTACTTATAGAGCCACTAGTTGGACGAGAGGGATTAATTATGTAAATGTGTAAAAGTTGGATAATAGAGGGGTTAAAAGTGTCAACATGTTAATTTATACCTCTGAGTGACCTTTTAACGAACCAAGAGCTTGACAGTGTCTGGGCATAATCCTGGGTAAGCCAAATGTTGGCTACGGAGGGCTAAATATGCTAAAAAAATGTGTTTTAAGAGGTTTTATAAGTTGAGGGGCTAAATGTGACAAGTTTGGAAAGCTACCATGGGGCGCTCGCGGGGCGCGAGAGGCATAGGCTTGGCTTCTCGCGGCCCGCCAGAGGGTTGTGTCTGCAGAAAATTGCCTTGGCCTCCACACATGTTGCCAAAAACCATTTGATTCGAAACCATGGACTTCCAAACTGCTATGCCACGTTTTAGGACACTTGTAAGCTCCCTCTAACACCCCTTAACATCTGGATCACCTCCTTCAAGCTCTCCAACTATAAATAGGTGCCAAGGTTCACCATTTGAACTTGCACCTTTCTCATTCTTCACTTATCTCCCTCTCTGGAAGTTTCTAACTGAAAGGAGCATCCAACTTAGTTCTATTTCATCATAGAAAGCACTTGTAAGTGTTTTTTTCTCTTGCATTTTCGTTTATAGGCTTTTATAGCCAAAAGTTAAGGTTTTACGGAAAACGCATTGACTTTCGGTTAAGACCATTATGGTCTAGCCATTGTTCGTAATGAACATAGCTAAGTGATCGTAATAAGGTAGGTGTTAATCCCTATCAAGGGCATCTCCAAAGATCACGTTTACTAGACCAATTGACGGGTCAAAGTTTTATTATTAAAAAGTCAAACAGGCCAGTTTTCGAAATATTATAATCTGAATTTATATGTGTTATGAAACATGTGTTGACACTTAAACAAGTTGGTAATAATTATTAGAACATGTAAGAATATGTTCGGCTCGTCAATTTCAGCTCTAGGGTCGGTTCGCAGACCGAAAGTCGTAAAGTTTGAATTTTGCTTTGACTTTCGATTCCGACCCGATTTAGATTAGTTAGCTACTGATATAAGGTTGCATTATGATCGTAATATAGTGGAGCATAAACCCCTGAGGTTATATTACATGATCATAATCAGAATCTGAGTTTATGCACAAGTTCCATATTTATGCCATTTTGACAAAAATGCCATTTTACGTAAAATAAGTTTTAAGCTATAAAGAACTTGAAAAAGAACTATCTACTGATGTAATATCATAAGTAAGATTATTTGGGATGTCAAATCAGATTATAAACTAAGTTTATAAACAAGTCCTTGTATTATGTCGACAAATGACGATAAAGCCCTTGTGGCCGTAAAATAGTTTTAAATCATACTTTTTCATATCAAAACTTTTATCTACTGATATGTTATATTAAATAACATATTTAGGACAAATAAACCTGATCTTAACATCATTTTTCACTAAACTTTGCACAAATCGTCATTTTACGACATAAGTGTCGTTTCGGCGCATAATATGATTTTAAACCATATTTATCAACCAATACTTGTTACCTACTGACTTTAAAACTTATTTAAAATATTTTTACATTAAGTACATGATATAAACTCAAAATCCCAAATAAACTATCATACTATGTGTAAAATGACCAAAATGTCCCTTCGGTGCATAGTTTGGTCATAAATGATAAATTACACATATTGTCATGTTCCTACTGATATTATATCATAAATTAATTATTTTTCCAGAATACTTTTGGTCGTAACATTAAAATATATTCAAGTTCCTTTTATACGGTACTAATTACCGAAACGCCCTTATAGGCATAGTTCGTTTTAAAACCTTAACGGCATATAAGCTGGTATCCTACTGATATTACAACTTATTTAAAATATAATGGCATATAGAACTTGTCCATGACTTTTTTGGTTACCCAATATCGCTTATATGCGTTCGGTTAAGTATATTAACTAGTTTATGGAAATTAACCGAAACGGGTTTAACTTTGTCATTTAAGTCTCAAAATCCAGAATATTTATGGTTTACCCATATTATGCAAGTCAAAGTACTTGTTGGGTTTAAACTACATTCTATCCGATCATCGCTTAATCTAGCGTATTATATGTTTGATCCTGTACGCTAGTCAGTCTAAGTCTATGACTTAAATATGACTGTTAGCATTTTAATTGGTTAGCTTATACCATAATCTAGACTAGAGCCTTCCGATAAATGCTATCTGCACTTAGTTCATTTTGTGTACGGCTGAGATATTAAATCTTGCATTTAAGCTAAGACTAGCTCATGTAAATACTCTCGACTTATAACCCATATACGAGCTTGGGTTACGGTAAACTATTACCGCTTGGTCGGAAATGGGATCAATCGAATTCCAGATTGTGGCTAGTAAATCCATATTCCGTTTTAATCAGTTTTGTTTGATAACTTAAACATCGGGATTAACTACCGTGTCCTGGATATCCTGGCTCATTACATTGATAATGGCCACGACCAAAGCGTGGGGTGTAGGCATACACCTGACAGACGCTCATGCTAAATTACTTTTACCCACAAAGTTAGGGATAACTCCTTCATGAGTTCTTAAGTGGTGTGTACGTTAATTATGTCTCGGTCTCTGTACGGGGCCCTGTATGTATATAACAAACATGTGAATCTGCTAACAAGGTTAAAAAGTTATTTCCCAAGTTATTAAAGATTTTGTGCCATATGCACTTAAAATCATTTTCAAATGTTTTCAAAATGAGTCAGTTTGGTGTATTCACCAGTGAAAGCTGACGTATTTTCGAAAGACTAAGCTTCCAGGTACAATACGAAAATAGGCTGGAAGCTGCTCGTAGTGATATAAGAGGATCTTGCAAATCCTTAGATCTGCCCTAAAGTCTGTTATACATTTTTTTACATTTTACGATCCGCATATGGATCTTCTATTACAAGCCGTCTGTATATTATTTTTGTACTTTGATCATTTGGTTTGTAATAGTAATTTAAATCTAACACTTCAGCTGTGCTGTGTTTAATTGACTATGATAGTATCAACTTACGTCACGATATTCCCCACCGGCCCCACCGGTGTTTGGATAGCTTGGAAATCCGGGGTGTGACAAGAGGGCCCAAAACGTTCTCAAAAGTGTTATATATTATACATACTATAAAATTTAATACCATTACCGGCCAAGCTGGGCGACGACTCAATTGATAAGCGTGTCGTATTTTATCCTTGAATTCTCTGGTTCGATTCCAGAACTTTTTATTTTTTTCCTGAAACAATTAAGCGATGGGCTTCTACTGGTTGGCTACTTCAACAAATTAAATATGGAGAGTTTCGATCCTTTCCTTTTCAACAATTTTTTGTCCTTTTTTTCTTAATTCCACATTAATTGATGGACATGCACATATATTTTCATATATAATATGTTAGTTATCTATTGTTTTATCATGGTTATAGGTATATCTTTATTTAAAAGTTACTTTTTATAAAATGTAAAAGTAAAATATAAGAATATTATATGTGATAATGCAATATTATGATTTTAGCATATTACATTTTATATTTATGCTTATAAAGACCTCTTGGTCATAATATTTATTACTTATATCGAGTATCCGTTCGTATCACACCGAACGAAACCAAGATTCGATCAATACCAATTATATTGAGGGGCCCAAACTTTTTCTCTCGTACGAGGCTCAAAATTTTTGTCTCGCACGAAACCTAAATCTTTTTTATCATTCTCGGGACGACCTTGATTATATTTAATAATTTCAAGAAAGTAAGATCACTATTTACTAAAACTCCTTGCTCTTGTTTAACCTATTGTAACAATCGTTTAAACAACTTTTAAAAAATCAACTCTTTTTATTTAGTTTTACTTCAAGAGCATCAAGTATTGCAATTTTTACTCCTTACATCTATAATATTCTAATTTTCAAGAAAAAGTGTTTGTTTGTTTGTACACAAAGTCACAAACACAAAATGGTTGACTTTAATGAATTTAATATAGCAAGTCAAGATGACATATTCAAACTGTCAAGGGTAGGTAGGGTGAGTATGGTTGGTATTTAAGGTTTGTGTTTAAAGTCATTTATACATATAAAAAGTCAAAATGAAGTATAAAAAAAGTCCTTAGACTTTGTCTAGGCTAACACTTCTAGGGTCTCAGATACAACTCTTTTTCAATTTTAGTCCAAATTCAAACAAATCCATCGTCTTGATAATCATATTTATAAAAAAAAAGCACCATTTTGTGTGTGTGCGTGTGTATATACTATGACATATAGCTCAACACTTTTTTAAGTCTTAGATGAAATTTAGTTTCGAGCCTTTTCTCTAAAGAAAAAATTGGCATAACATCATTCCATTTATCTAGGTTTGTTATTGTGATAACAATATAATGAATAGTTTATAGTTGATGTAGTTAAACTAGTTATATTAATTATGTATCTATACAGATACATACTTATTTCGATAAAGTTCTTTCACATATCATGTATATATTTATGTGTCCATCCACTATTGGTTGAGCCAGTGGTCCTATACCGGTTTAATGTATAGATTTATGACTAAAATCATGGGTGCGTGAGTTTTTTTTTAGAAATGAGATTCTATCTTCTAGCGGGCTCGCTGATCATGTTCTCGATTCAGGGTTATGGCACTGCTTGGTGATGAGCACAAAAAAGGAATACATGCAACTTCGGTATCGCTTGGGGATGTGGCTCCAACGCAAACATGGGAACACCATGCCACACCTTCAGTACCGCCCCCACCCTCTGTGATGTGGCACCACGAGATGACGATAACACGTGGCCTAATTAGTTCATATGGTGTCAAATCCAAATCAAACCAAAAAAATTAGAGTTAGTTAAACAGGATATAATCCAAATCCATATATTCAAGTTAGCCAAACACCTAAACTTGATTATTTGTGTGGTTACCATTAATTATTACCTACTATAAATTCTCATGTTAATTGAGCATTTGAGCCCCATCATGGTTTAAAGGGGCGAAAACTCGCTAAAGGAGAGTGGAGTGTTGTATGAACCATCTTGATGCTTGTCATTAAGCATTTCACCTTTTTGTTTGTGTTGTCATAAAATTGTGGGTCCGGTTCAATAACTGTTTCAAATGTAAATCTTTAGGTAACAAGAAAAAAAATGTCCTTAAGAGACATGGTGTGTTGATAATATGTCTCTAGTGTATCAGACAGATAGAAAGTTTAAATCTCAAAAGGTGTGAATATATGAGCATTTAGGAGTAGGTTACTTTGCTCTCAAAAAAACAAATAAGTGAGAAAGAATAATTAATTAATTAACTATACATAATATTGAAAACATTTAAGATGGATCCTTATATGCACATACTTCCATCAATTATAAGTTACTAAACCATACATTATCCAATAAACCATCTTTGGGGGTATTAAAACAAATACTCCATGAAGTTTAGGGGGTCTACTTGTAACCTATCCTTCTCATAAATAAACACCTTTTTCCCAGTTTACCACTTCTTTCTGATTTCCATTTCAAGTAATGCTTTCTTTTAGGGTTACCAAATTGGGTGACATTTGCGACCAACAAAAGCATCAGACTCAACTTCACACCCGGAGCAATTTCTCTTTACCATATCTATCATTCTGTCCAATTGTAGTCATAGATTCTGGTCTTGATTTGTGACAATTTCTCATAAAGATTTCATTTTTGTTTTCACTGTCTAGGTTAATTTAATTGGTGTTTAATTATTTATGCCAATTAAGTTGCATGATCAAGGTTTTTTTGCAGATCACTGGACTTGTAATTAAATTAAAAGTGAAAGTTGAAGTTTTTTTTTTTTTTTGCTATTATGATTTGTTTTTGATGATTTAAGGTGGCCTGTTAGGCACAAGTTTGTTACTTTTTGAGGGGCTATTAGTGGTGTTTTATGTACCAAAATAAAGTATGGCTGGTGGAACTGGTTTTTCACCATCATGTGTGAGTGTAGAAGATGATTTTAATAATAATATTAATATCACTTCTGGGGTGGAAGAAAGATTAAAGAATTCAGACCAGTTGGATCAACTGGAAGTTGGAAAACCGCCAAGACATATGTCGGTTGTTCGCCATAACGTGAGCACTGCAATGCTTCCGCTGCCTGTAAATCCGGTATATAAGTTATTTTTGAATTTTGAAACTTGATTGACAGTTGATGGAAAGTTTTGATTTTTTTGTCAAGATTTTTGGTTTTTTTTTCATGCTGTCATTTAGGACTTTGACCTTGGGATTGTTGGGGAATCTGAATATATGCTGATGATGATTCGATCAGGAAGTTGTGCAGAGAAAGGGCCGAAGGAATACATGGAAGATGAACATATATGTATAGACGATCTTCTCGAACATTTAGACATGATAGAAGGTTTACCGCCCCTTGGAGCTTTCTATGGGGTATGCATATATAAATCAATGGTTGTGATTTTTAATTAATTTTGTATATATATGACGTTAAATATCAACGGTCGTGATTTGACGCCAACAGGTTTTTGATGGGCATGGTGGAACCGATGCTGCATCATATGTTAGAAAGAACATATTGAAGTTCATAATTGAGGACCCGCAGTTTCCAGGCTGCTTGAAGAAGGCGATAATAAATGCATACATGGAAGATGAACATATATGTATAGACGATCTTCTCGAACATTTAGACATGATAGAAGGTTTACCGCCCCTTGGAGCTTTCTATGGGGTATGCATATATAAATCAATGGTTGTGATTTTTAATTAATTTTGTATATATATGACGTTAAATATCAACGGTCGTGATTTGACGCCAACAGGTTTTTGATGGGCATGGTGGAACCGATGCTGCATCATATGTTAGAAAGAACATATTGAAGTTCATAATTGAGGACCCGCAGTTTCCAGGCTGCTTGAAGAAGGCGATAATAAATGCATACTTAAAAGCCGATCAAGCATTTGCTGAAAACAGTTCTGTTGATATATCTTCGGGAACCACTGCATTGACCGCTCTTGTATTTGGAAGGTCAGTGAGCCTCTTGTTTTCATGTACCCATTCATATTTACAAAAACAAATCCCAATGTTTTTATAATTTTAATTTCCATTCAGGATGATGGTAGTTGCAAATGCCGGTGATTGTCGGGCCGTTTTAGGAAAACGAGGCAAAGCAATAGAATTATCAAATGACCACATACCTAATAGTGTATCAGAGAGGCATAGAATTGAACAGCTCGGTGGTGTCATTTACGACGGATACTTAAATGGTCAATTATCGGTGGCCCGTGCTCTTGGAGATTGGCACATGAAAGGCCCGAAAGGCTCTGCTTGCCTGTTAAGTGCCGAGCCAGAGTTGCAAGAAATATTATTGATGGAAGATGACGAGTTTCTTATAATGGGGTGTGACGGACTGTGGGATGTCATGAGCAGTCAGTGTGCGGTAACACTTGCCCGAAAAGAATTGATGATTCGTAACGACCCGGAAAGATGCTCACGAGAGCTCGTTCGTGAAGCACTTAAACGAAGTACGTGTGATAATTTGACGGTAATTGTGATATGTTTTTCTCCAGATCCACCACCTTGGATTGAGATTCAATCACAAACCGGACATAGGAGTATTTCTTCAGAAGGCTTAAACTTTCTTAAGGGCATTTTAGATGGCAATTTATAAAATCTGTGTTTATAATGCTTATGTACTTGTTTCAGGAAAATATGATGGAAATTATCGACCTTTGTGTACTTTTTTCGGGAAAAATGTGGTATCAAATAGGCTCTCAATCATGTCGGGTTGGTAAGTTGACAAATTTCCATTGGAGGTTTGAATTGTTCAAACTACTTGTATATCTATTCGTGTCAAAAAACATCAAACCTAACCTGTACACACTTAAATTCATGGTACCTAAACACGACCCGTTTAACCCATTTATTTAAATGTGTCAAACGAGTTGGCAGATGGTTATCAAGTGGTAAATGTGTTTGGCAGGTCGAGTTGTTCATTTAAACTGCTTAGCGGGAAAACATGTTTAATTAACTAGGCTAAACAGGTTAACCCAAACAGGATCTTTTTATTAAGCGGTCAACCCGAACATGGCCCGTTTCATTAAATAGGTGAACCTTAACACGACTCGTTTATTAATCATGTAAGATAAATATGACAACCCAAAATGTAAATATTTTTGTCATGTTTGCATCAGTGTTTTGGGTAAAATTGCCACCCCTAGACCATCAATACATGGTTTCGAGGCTTGGAATGTTTTAAGCACCAAATTTTGATTAGGGATTAGATTAACTAACTGAAACACAAATATTACAATGATGTAAAACTCTTTTCGGTCTAAATTGTTCATATATTGAGCTCGTACTATGGATTCAAAGCTTACACAATGTCGCTTAGAATTCGTAAGCGTTGTTTGGCTTGTGTCTCATGAGCAGATCGTATTACAGGTCCATGATCACAGGTTCTCAAAGCTCTCCATGAATTTCATCATCTTCATCATGACCCGACTCTTGGTTATGACTGTAGTCAAACGTTAAGACATCAGATTCTCTTTCAAGCCATCATGCAATAGGTCGATTTTGGTTTATATTTTATCTCTGACATAAATAGATAAATAATCATCCAAATTATATATCTAATCACAAATACACTGTACTAATAAAATTATAAAGTGTAAAACTGAAAAAAAAAACAAAAAGAACCCAGGTCTGTTATAGAATAATACAACTCAAGATTCGAAAGTTACCTTGTTGACGAGTTGCAGTGTTTGATAAGGTCGTGACATAAAACTTTGCTCACTTCTCCTACTTTAACCGATCCTTTTTATCAATTCTGCCAACTGTGGTTAAATACGGCAACAAATGAGTAAGCAAGTAAGAATAAAAAATCTTATGTTTCAAGTCAAGACATGTCGAGTAACGGGCCATAATGAGTGCGGGTAAGTTTTTGATAAGGTCTGGGCGATATTGACACATAACATCGTTTGTTCAAAATTTATTTAGAAAAAAGGGTGTTAAAATATGATTACAACTTTTAAATTGGTTCAACAATAATTTCATATATGGAGTAAAATGAGTCAAGAAGTTTTATACATATAAATAAACTTTTGAATATTTTTAAACCTATTTGAATCATTCAATCCATTTGACTAACTAATCTTTTGATTTGACCCACTAGAGATGATGTAACCTGTAAACCGACTCAATAAGTAAATGAATCAAAATTGGTATGTATTTCAACGGTGGGATCCGGTTAATGGATTGAACCCTTAGGGACCAACAAGTTCTATAGAGCATTGACTCACCTCATCTTCGGTTTCCTCGAGTAATCTGCAATAGATATACAAAACAAATTAGATGGGTTGGTATATTTTCCACATAAACAGCATACTAAGACTAAATTTGTTATATGGAGAATTGATTTCTAATCTCACTTCCACAGTAAGATGATATCTCTTGAGTAAGCAGCGATTCTTGCTTATCTACACATCAGAGAAAGATTCTTGCTTATTGCAAAATGAAATGAAAACTTCTACAAAATAGGCCTTTTGTGTAAATAAATGAAGCATGTACATAAGTAATCATGTTGGTTTAGTCACTAGATACAAATATATAATTAAGTCCTGTTAAGCTAAAGTAAACTGTATAAGACAAGCTTACTGAAGGAAGTTGTCACCAATACATACTGCTAGTGATGTTATCCCAATCATCCACTTTCATCCATATTTTTTTAGTTGAATCCACCTGCATAAATGATCACAAAGCACCCCTTATCAATAATATTATATTACATGTTTAAGCATTTATTAATAAAATATATGATATATTTAAACATTTTAATATTTAATATATAATATTTTAAGCATTCACCTTCTGAAGATTGTAGTCTTGCATCTTATCACAAAGCCCATCCAGGAGGTCAACCACTCTCAGTTCACTGAATCTGTTTAATGAAAGTTGTTAGTAAACAAATTTTGAGTCATCTGTGCAAAACTTTATAGCTGTAGCCTGTAATGCAAAGGGTAAAAGATCCAATAAAGAGAGGTAATTAGTTTTGAACTTTTACTTGTAATCTATCACTTTTCCTTGACGTTGACCTTTGGAGTCCAATCGATGTCTCGTGTCCAGATGGTTTTTCGGTTTCTCCTGGAACAATATAAAATTACAAATTCATAAAAATTGTAAAGAAACATAGGACAAAAGGTTGACACTTTCATATAGAACAGTTCAAGAAATGAAAACATCTTCTTTTCCCTTTTTGAGACAGGAAAATGAAAACCATTGCAAGTTGAGAAATCAGTATAAAGTGAGCAGTAATAATCCACCTCTAATGCAAGCAGGGGCGGAACCAAGGGGTTCATACAGTCCATCGGAATTCATCAAATCTATTTTATAAACCTCTAAGGGATTTTTTTAAAGAAAAACATAGTGTAGCCGGTAGAGACTAGAACTTATGTTGAACACTGGCCAAGGAATTCTAGTTCCGCCACGGGTGCAAGGTAAATTATATTCATTCTACTGTGACCCAATTAACATGAGAATCCCATTTATAGTTCCTAAATCATTATCTTTTCTTCTCCATCACCACTCTCAATTTTCTCATTTCTTTTAGAAGCAGTTTTGGAAGCAGGATTGTAAAAGTAAAACACTTCCCGGAATAGGAAAAACAATGCATTTGGAAGAAAGCAGAAAGGTGTACCTTCATCAGTTCGAGTTCCAGCTCCTCCTACAAAATGTAAACCAGTTGACCAATTCAAAATATTAAATTCAACTTTCAGTCGATAAATGCCAATGTTTTCCAGAAAAATAATTTAAGCAGCAAGTAGAAGACGCCTTAAACGTACATTATAACACCTATAATAAGCTTTATTTTAACAAAACAAAATGAAAGCTAACTTTAATTCGAACCAGAACACATCTTCATCAATCTTCAACTAAAATCTCACTAACTAGTCAGTTTAAAGTCTGTATCATGGCTCATATGACTCAATTCACCACAAAAAAGGAGCAATCCAATGTAACACATACAATTTTTACCTAAAATTGAGGAATTAAAAGTTAATTACCTTTTACTTCACAAAACTTTGTATAATTTGTTATATTATCTACAATTGCCTATATGTATTCATAATTCGTCAATTTCCTATACCTAAAACCTTTAACCTAACCATAAAATCAAACAGATTTTCTCCAATCATACAATAAAAAAGCCAGATATATCAACATTCAACACGCACACATCAAAAAGCAAGAAACTAGATCTGCAACAACAAACAGATTGGACAATTTCAAAAACTAAACGACGAATTGATTACTCACAGCTACGGCATTGCAAGCTCTGCATCTGTCATGGATGGAATGAGCTAACGATAAAGCGACGAATATCGTCGTCACGAAGATCAACCGTCGCAACGCCACCGCAACCGCCATCTTCCGCTCTTCTCTCGGGCGAAAACCTACACACACAAAAACACGCACTTCGTCGGTTTCGTTGAACTGAGATTTAAAAAACTGACCGCTGACCGGAGATTTTTGCTACGTGGAAGACGAGTGTTTCGACCAACTGGAAGGAGACACCTGGCGTAGGGCGGTAGGGCCTGAACACGTCGGATTAAATGTACAAATTATCTGTTTGCCCCTTGCTGATAATGAAAAGTTCAGAACTACCCTTTGAGCATCGACTGTTGTGAAATATATGATTTTGAGTTTTTAAAGATTTAGGTAATGTTTGTTTTCCTAAAAAAGATCTGCGCAGCCTTTTTTGTCTGCGCCACGCAGACCACACATAGACATTGTCATATGCAGACTATTTGTTTTTCCAAATACGTTTCACTAAAAAACGTCTGCACGAGCTATTCTTGGTGCAGACTTGGTTCAACCACTTCTAAGGTCTGCAGAGGGTTAAGCACCACCACCATCGTCCATCATCACCACCACCACCATCTACCACAACCACCGTCCACCACCACTACCGTTGTACACCACCACCAGTTTATTTTAGAAGTTTACGTACATTAAAAACAAACAGCCTTCTTCTCGCAGACTGCAGAGGTTTGGTCCACCTCTTTTTCTACAAATGTCTGTAGATGTGATCCGCAGACTGCAGACATTTTACCTCTTAAAAACAAACAACACCTTAAAGTATACCATACATGTCATATATCTATCATAAATGATTTTGGAAACCATCTCTAGCTTTTAGAAGACTTAGGATATGTGGAGATATGTAAACGAACCGAGGAAGTGAAGATGTTATGGATAACACATATGTGTGGTGGTTGGATAAAATTATAAGGTAAATTCGTTTGAATGTACCTCAATGACTGGTCTATCATGATAATTTTATTGAGGTAACATCCAAACGAATTTACCTTATAATTTTATCCAACCACCGCACATATGTGTTATCATGATAATTTTATTGAGATAACAGTCAAACGAATTTACGTGTTATGCATAACACATAGTCAATCAAGAATGGTTCATACTCAATCAAGAATGGTTGGATAAAATTATAAGGTAAATTCGTTTGAACACCTTGTAAAATCTGAACCATGAACCAATCTTGATTGACTATGAATTAAGATGTCCGTAGACAAAATGCAGGGCAAGTGCAATGGTAACACACAAGAGTATTAAATGCTACATGACAACGCAAGTAAAGTTTTACGCTGACGTGTAGGACACAACTATGTCTTGTACTTGCTATAGTATCATAATTAACAAAATAAAGGACATATTTTGTTTAGATAAGATATGAACATCTTGTACTTGCTATAGTATCATGATTGACAAAATAAAGGACATATTTTGTTTAGATAAGATATGAACAGTAAATAGGGCCGTCTCCGAAAACGTAAAAAATTTGGGCCCTGTGCGAGATAAAAAACCGGGGTCAATCCGCCCTATAATATAAACTCATCAAGCACATATATAAAAGTAAAAATCCATAGTACAACAATTATTGTTATAAAATTAATAAAACAAAAGTAGTATAACGAAATGATCGAACCTACTTACTTAAGCGAATTATGTAGCTCTCCTAGCGTATTTGGAAGCAAAGCTCTAGATCAACTCTCTTTATTTCGTTTATGTGTTGTCGTTTAAATAAAGCTTCGTTTGTCGTTAAAAAATGAGTCGGGCATAAAAAATCAATTTTACTTACTTAGTGATATATATAAAACCAAAAACACTTGTATACCATAAATAAGAATAAAAAACTAAACAAAAAATTTGAAAAATAACACTTATGAATCAATTGATATAACTGCTTGATTTTATTTTTGTGTAATATGTTTCTAATTGTTTAAAACACAAATAAAACTAAAAGGTCTAACTTGTAATTTGAATTGAAGCATAACGATTAAAGTGAAACATTTTAAAAGCACATCGAAAACCATCTAAAATTCTATTTTCCCAATTTTCAAGACCAGCTTCTTCTTCTCCTTCGTTCATTTCCTCTTTCATCTTTTTTTTCTTCAAGCTTCCATGGCTTCCAACAGCAGCAACAACAACAAAAAAAAACTCATTTCCATCGAATTTTGCGAGCAATGGTAACACACAAGAGTATTAAATGCTACATGACAACGCGAGTAAAGTTTTACGCTGACGTGTAGGACACAACTATGTCTTGTACTTGCTATAGTATCATAATTAACAAAATAAAGGACATATTTTGTTTAGATAAGATATGAACATCTTGTACTTGCTATAGTATCATGATTGACAAAATAAAGGACATATTTTGTTTAGATAAGATATGAACAGTAAATAGGGCCGTCTCCGAAAACGTTAAAAAATTTGGGCCCTGTGCGAGATAAAAAACCGGGGTCAATCCGCCCTATAATATAAACTCATCAAGCACATATATAAAAGTAAAAATCCATAGTACAACGATTATTGTTATAAAATTAATAAAACAAAAGTAGTATAACGAAATGATCGAACCTACTTACTTAAGCGAATTATGTAGCTCTCCTAGCGTATTTGGAAGCAAAGCTTTAGATCAACTCTCTTTATTTC
Source organism: Scalesia atractyloides (assembly GCA_947069175.1). NCBI lineage: Eukaryota > Viridiplantae > Streptophyta > Magnoliopsida > Asterales > Asteraceae > Scalesia > Scalesia atractyloides. The sequence continues at coordinate 12,436,181 of CAMTDV010000012.1, read as the reverse complement.
GTTTATGTGTTGTCGTTTAAATAAAGCTTCATTTGTCGTTAAAAAATGAGTCGGGCATAAAAAATCAATTTTACTTACTTAGTAATATATATAAAACCAAAAACACTTGTATACCATAAATAAGAATAAAAAACTAAACAAAAAATTTGAAAAATAACACTTATGAATCAATTGATATAACTGCTTGATTTTATTTTTGTGTAATATGTTTCTAATTGTTTAAAACACAAATAAAACTAAAAGGTCTAACTTGTAATTTGAATTGAAGCATAACGATTAAAGTGAAACATTTTAAAAGCACATCGAAAACCATCTAAAATTCTATTTTCCCAATTTTCAAGACCAGCTTCTTCTTCTCCTTCGTTCATTTCCTCTTTCATCTTTTTTTTCTTCAAGCTTCCATGGCTTCCAACAGCAGCAACAACAACAACAACAACAACAAAAAACTCATTTCCATCAATCTCTCTTATTTTCTTTCTCTCTCAGGTTATTTTCTTCTTTCGAAGGTGCCTGTTAGTTACCTTTACAAACACCGAATTTTGCGAGCCTCCTTAGGTTTTTGGCCCTAAGCAGTCGCTCACCCGGTACATGCTCAGGGCCGGCCCTGACAGTAAACGTCATTAATGTTAATTATCGCCTATAAATACCACTTCACAAACCCACATGTAAGTAATCCATAAAAAGCATTTATTTTGATTTTTGATGTTTCACTCACTCTTTCATCAGTTTCCAAATATCTAATACTTGTTCACACGTCACAATCTGGTTACAAGAACCCTGATGAAGCTAACGGTGTTCTTTTCTTGCAGACTTTACGACGACATTATCACCATCACCTAGCACTGCAACTAAATAAGTTTACAAACATATAACAATGAATTAACTTTACATTACTATAACTTGCACAGTTCACTTTAATGCTTACAAAATCTGTTGTACATAATGCACATGTAATGCAACTATCATATTGTTATCTATCTATCTATATACGCTATAAATGCAAATAAACTAACAAAACAGCTCTTAAATCATCATTGTCTTCCTACTATCATCATCCTTTATGGCTGAATCAACGTCATTTACGAGCTGATGTTTGAGTAAAATTTTCATCACACATAGTGTAACAGAAACAACATGATGATACAAAAACCTCTTATTGTACAATAAAACCCCCAAGGACCGTGTGATTACGCGTTGGGAAATATTTCTGAGAAGTTAGGAATCTTATCAATGTGTCTCAGGGCACGTTCCGCAATCTGGCGTGTACTATAATCACCATTGTGGAATGCGTCCACGAGTGCAGTGCTAACGTTAGGATCACCCGACACCTCACAGGCAATATCGTTCGTCCTTAAAAGTCTTTCCACCACCCAAACCGCTCGCCTTCCTAAATTCTCGGTTTGTTTCTCGAGTAAAACATCAAGAACCGGTTTAATCCCTTCCACCTCGCATAAAACCGCCACCCCTCCTTCTATATTCACACCGTCGTCTAATAAAGTTGACAATGCAGCTAAAGACGCTTCAACCACCTTCACATCCGCATGATCTAAAAGAGCCACCAGTCTCGGTAATGCCGGTCCTTCTAACAAACAAAAAGTATCCCTTTGTGAACACGAGCCAAGATGAACCCGACATAAACCCGTCATCATTGGTTGTGTACTAAAACAAGGAAAGATCGACCCACAGAACCCCGGTTCAGGGATCTCCGGAAGTTTGGTCAGGTTTTTGGATTCTTGAGATAGATTCTTCAAAGCATAAGCCGAGACCATCTGCACTTTATCAAGCCCGCTTTGTTGAAGGAGTTCGGTGAACAAGCCCGTAAGATCATGATCCCGACACAAAGAGACCGCTTTCGGCTCGTTGGGTAACACAAATGTAATCCTTGAAAGTACCCCAACGAGCCCTTCTAAATACGGGGTTATAAACCGGCTTCTTCTCGGTTCTCCTTGTCGAATCATTCTGATTCTCGAAATCATCATTTCGAACGCACCTTCATCAAGCAGTTGACGGGTCAGGCCTATATCCTCTTCGGGAAGATCTGCTAGTATCCCAACAGCCACTGCTTGTTCTTCTGTACTTGCATTGTTTTCCGCAATCACTTTTATCAACCCGCTGAGCTGACCCGCGGTCCCACGTAACGAACTGGCTAGTTCTTGACCCATGTTCGGAGAAAGATTTTGTAAAAGTTTAATTGAAGCCAAACGGAGATCTTGCTGTGGTGCTTCGACGAACTGAACCAGCCCGTTAATGGCACCTGAGCTTTTGATAGCGGACATGACACCGGGTAATGTAGCCGGAGAGCTGGTGAGTCCAACAAGGACTTGTAACAGTTTGCCTTCGATTGCGGGCCCGGTGTTACTAATCAAATGGAGTAGGTTATGAATTATGTATTCTGACACAAAGGTTTGGTTGTTGGGGCCCACGGGATCGAGTCAAATTCGCAATTCGAGGTTACTATGTTTGCGAGTATTGTAGCGGAGATTTCTTTGAGTCGCATTGGGAGCTGGTTCTGGCCCGAAAAAAGGTGTTGGACTAGCGGTGAGAGTATACCTTCATCAACCAATATTTTGGCACTTGGGTCACATGAGAGACTTGGTTCAATGCTTTTAGAGCAGCTTCTCGAGACTCCATGTTACCGCTTTTCATGAGGTTGATTAATGATGGGCCGACAGTTCGAGCCACCAAGACTTTTATATCGTTGCTTAGAGCCAGCTCGCCGAGGTATGAAGCCATGGATAGTTTGGTTTCTGGAGAACCTGGAAGCATCCAAGTGGTTAAAAATTTTGTACTTAGAGGTCTAGTTTGACGCGTATCAAATAAAAGCATAATCTCATAATTTGTCTCCAAATCTAATTTCATACAAGTGTGGTTAACCAAAATTTTGGATTTAGTCCCTAGCTTTCTTAAAGTACAAGGATGGTCTATGTGGTTTGCACTTTGTAACGCATTTAGTTCTCAGCTTTTGCCAAAATTGCATGGATGGTCCCTGTGGTATGTACTTTGTAATGCACTTAGTCACAAAAACGTTGGGGACTAAATTCGTTACAAAGTGCAAACCACAGGGACTATCCGTGTACTTTTGGCAAAAGCTGGGGACCAAATACGTTACAAAGTGCAAACACAGGGACCATCTATGTACTTTTAAAAAACAAGAGACTAAATCCAAATTTTGGTTAACCACAGGGACCATCGCGTGGACAAATGGGCTAGAAAAAGCCGAACTTAAAACATGCATGACTTTCCCTCTGTTTAGATTTATAGGCCCCATAAATACCGGACGGAAACGTTTCAAACGGGCCCGATCAAATGACAGGCCCAACCCTAGGGCCCGTTTTTGAATTCAACGGTTTTTCCCAATCTTTATGAGTTATGGTATGTTTCCTCTTATATATAAAAACACATGAATCTTTGATTTGAGTAATTTACGCATTTATGTAGCAAGTCAATTAGCTTGATGCAATAGTCTATGCATTCAATATTATATAAGACTATTTTCTTTGTTTCTTTCTGCTTCCGCTCTGCATCAGTTGTAACATATTAGACTAGGGTTGACCAGTTTGTTCACAAACGGTCCGAGTGGCCACCTCAAAATATAACAAATTAACAACTAGTTAAAGTATAGAAGTTGATGCAAATACCTTCAAGTATAAGTGTCAAAAGAGGCTGCAATCGGCCATTTTCAGCCATTTGCCTCACATTATTCTCATTCTTCTCCAAGTTTTCCAAAGTTTTATCTGCCATCTCAACTGTCAACAAATTTTCAGATTTACTACTTGTCATTCCAACTAACATGAGAATTGCTCCATTAACAGATCCAATTTTGTCACATAAAGACTCCAACTTTGAGAGCTCAAAGAGCAAGGAGACAGCGTTCTTCTCTCTCTTTTGACTTTTCATGAGACAAGAATTTGACTACTGTGCGCACGTTATCCCCTTCAGCCATTATTTCCTGCAAGAAAAGAGAACTATCATCAGTTAAAAAGATGATGTGGCATGCAAGTCTGACCGTGTTGGCTTTCCATTAACGTGTTAATGGTTACCTTAAACAAAAATTACTAAAGTAAACAAAGACGGCTACCTAACTGCCGTTTTATGCAATATGAACTAAATGACGATGCATAAATTATATATGGTGTGCTAATATTCGCGAGTTGGCGGGCCTAGCCCAACACGAACACAAAATTTGTGTTAGACAAAAAACAGAGAACGTGACGCTAATATTCACAGGTTGACACAAACATGACTCATTTAGCCTGATATTTTTCTTTTTTAATTTTTTTTAATATTATTACTTTAAAATTCAAATGTACAACCAAAAATACAAATTATACTAATTACATATAAATTCTAAAATCTTATATCAATTTCCCTTTTAACGTTTAACGATTAGCATAAAATGCCCAACCAATTAAATTAACGTGTTCGCGGGTCGACCCGAATCTGTTTATACTAAAACTAAACCCGCAAATTTCTTGATAGATTTGGGGCGCTAATTATTTAGAAGTTGAGTATTGGATTGATATGCAAGTGAAAAAAGAATAGATGTTTAAATACCTTATTATCGTCATCATCTTCCACCACAACTCGAAGAGTCTTCAAAGTTCTACACCTGAGTCTACGACTGCTGCTCTTCAACATCTCAACAATCATCGGAATCAGCTCAGAATTCCTAATGAGATGCTTATTTGACACACTTTGTTGGCAAATACGTTGAACGAATCTTAGAGCACGCAAGATATCCGTCTCAGGACAACGAAGATTCAACGATACCCGGGCCATGTCAAACTGAACAGCCTCATTTCTAGCACTCCATTCTTCAATTGTGTTCCTCAAAGCAATACTTGGATTCATATCAGTTGTTTTTAGTTCTTTTAATGTCATAGGGCAAACCAGTTTCCTGTTGCTTTCTTTACATTCATTGAACCACTTTTGAATGGCTGCACGTTCAAATGTTTGCCCGTTTTCAATCGTTACGGGGTCTGTCATTACTTGTTTTGAAAGAGGGCATATGAATGCATCGTAAATAGGCTCTATGTGTAGTCTTTCATATTGAAATCTGTCATCTGATTGGCTACCGATTTCATGGCTTTCATCCCAGTTCCCGGCCATTATAACGCGCGTACCCTGTAAAAAACAATCAAATTCTGTAGAATATCAGAATATGAAGCGAAAGACACAAAGAAAGAGGGGAGATAACTGATTTCCTAATGTTTCAACTGAAAATGAATCAACAATCAAATTTTGTAACTTGCAAACTACAACTATAGATGATGACCTGTCTAGATCGGGCTGAAAGCCTGGGCTTAGGCCTATTTGGGGTCCGGGCCCACATAACCCTTGCCTCAAAAGAACTTCCTTCCCTCCATCTTTAGCATGGTATCTACTATCCTCTCTCTAACCGCATATACATATGTACATAACATATACATCGATATATAGCTATTATGGCCTTGGTCCTGATCTGACCATCAGAGGGTGGTCCGAGGGTGTGGCCTCGATACCTTTGTTCTAAAAAGTGTGAGGCACACTTAGGCGATAGGGTCCCTGGAGCCAAGGCAAGAAACAAAGGCCTACGCATCACGTCCATTGACCATCCATGAAGCACCAGGTATTTATATAATATTTATAATTTAGTTTTAGATGATATTTACTACAATGTATCAATGTTAATACTTGAACACTCCAAATTTAGATAGTACAATCTCTATTTATAATCACCCGTCCCCGCAAATCCCCAAAAGTAGAAAAATGAGTCCACAAATATATTTGTTTATAAAAAAAATACACCAAAAACCTTGAAATATATAAATTAACATAATTCCCACACTTCCCCTCCTATATATAACCCATATAATTTAATAAATCCTACGAATAGCAAAGCTAAGAAAGGGTCTACCGAGGCTAAGACGTAGACAGCCTGATCTCTACTCCTCCGTCAAGATGAATCGGTATTGAACGGAATTGTAAATCGGAAATTGCAAAGTATTTGGCTAAGCACCAAACGCTTATTATTATTCAAGAAACTTACTCAAAACTTGAATTACAATCCTTGATAATTTATAGACTAACCTATCATGTTTGACTACAATTAGGATTGCTAATAACTAGGACATGATAATTATAATTAATAATGTAAATCTAAACACATTTAAATTATCTATAATTATCCACTCCTTTGATATTGTTCCTTGCCTTGCACGCAAAGGAATTCTCTAATTCGAAATTACCAACAATCACCCCCGGAATTTCGAACTCGTATCTGATAAGTCTTCGACTCCAAGCTTTTTAGTCATCTCCTTGAACTTGATCTTCCCAAGAGCCTTCGTTAAAATATCCGCCTTTTGATCAATGCCACTAACATGCTCGACCATGATATCTTCACGATCTACACATTCCCGAATGTAGTGAAACCGGGATTTTACGTGTTTGCTTCTTCCATGGAAAACCGGGTTCCTCACAAGAGCTATCTCTGATGTATTGTCAACACGTAATACCGCCGCTTGAATTTTCTTGTCGAGTAATTCACTAATCAATTCTTTTAGCCAAACCGCCTGACACGCGGCTGCACTAGCCGCCATATACTCCGCCTCATACGATGATAACGCTACTGTACTTTGCTTTTGAGAACACCAAGTAATTGGGGAAGACCCAAAATAAAACACGTGTCCCATAGTACTTCTTCCATCGTCCAGATCCATGTTGTGACTACTATTGCTGTAACCGACCAACATATTTTCTCCTCGAGTATAGGTAATGCTATAGCTAAAAGTACCTCATAAATAGCGAAAAGATTTGCTTGATGAGAGCTGCATGAGATTGCTTCGGGCATTGCATGTACCGACTGGCTACTCCGACCGAAAATGCCAAGTCCGGTCGAGTCTGTAAAAGGTACCGGAGTCACCCGACAATCTTTCGATATCTCGTTGCATCAAAATCTTCTTCGTCTTCAAATTTAGAAAATTTCACATTCGGGTCTATGGGAACATTTGTAGGATTGCAGTTAATCATACCGGCTTCGGTCAGTATTTTCTTTGCATACGCCTCTTGCTTAATTTTTATCCCGTTCTTGCTCTGCGACACTTCAATTCCAAGATAATAAGTAAGCTCTCCCAAATTCGACATTTCAAAGTTTTTAGCCATCCCGCGCTTAAACTCCATAATAAGTTTCAAATTTGAACCCGTCACAATTAAATCGTCCACGTACACGCCGATTAATAAGACATCCGTTCCAACGGTTCTTCGGTATACGACTTGTTCTTGTGAGCACCTATGAAATTTCATATTTGATAAAATATTATTTAATTTCGTATTCGACGCACGTGGAGCTTGCCTTAACCCGTATAATGCCTTAGACAATTTATAAACTTTATGTTCTTCGCCTTTTTTAACGAACCCTTCCGGTTGAACGACATAAACTTCTTCTTTTAATTCGCCATGTAGGAACGCGGATTTAACATCTAGATGATGTAATTCCCAACCTTCATTCGCTGCGACAGATAAAAGTAACCGAACTGTTTCAAGTCGAGCAACTGGCGCGAACACTTCGTCAAAATCGACTCTGGGTTGCTGAACATAACCCTTCGCCACGAGTCTAGCCTTGTGTTTATTTAGTGAGCCATCCGCGTTTCTTTTAACCTTGAATACCCACTTCAATCCAATCGCTTTTGCACCACGTGGTAACTCGGTTAACGACCAAGTATTATTTTTATTAATTGATTCAATTTCTGCGCGCATTGCTTTCATCACTCCGGTTTATTTTTCGCATCATTAAAATAAGCCGGTTCGTCATCCGCAAGCAATAAATATTCTTCATCAATAGAACTCGAATTTAAAACATAATCGTTAAAACGTACCGGTGTGACCGTTGCTCGATTAGATCTTCGAACAACTGGCTCTGGCGTCATAACATTATTTTGTTCCGCATTAGTGTTCACAAAATTTGATTTTTGAGAAATAATATTAGTACTTGTTGGAGTTTGCTGCAACAACTCACGTGACCCAACATTCACTCCATTGTTATTTGGACCTAATGGGCCAGATGTCATAGTTGATGGACTGTGACTATGTGTATGCGCTGAACTTCTGCTGCTGGGTTCTTCTGAGGTGTGGGTCAACGGACCAGTTGATTCAGTCCCAATCTCATCACTAAAATTTTCCGAGCTTACATCTGTTCCAGAAGTGGACCCACTAAGTTCGGTATTTACGGTTCCATCTCCGGTGTCAATTACGCCACCAAAGTCTACCCAAAACATACCCGGTTCACGAGACTCTTCGTTATTAAAAACAATATTTTTTCCCCAATTCCAACCACGTGTTTCATCAAACTCCGTATCTCCGTCTCGACCCACAACAATTCTACGAGTTGTCGGATTGTATAAACGATACGCCCCCGAACCTTTTTCATTCCAAGATAAACTAGACGAGTCGAACGAGCGTCTAATTTTGGAAGATGCCCACCAACTTTTTTCAAATACGCCGCACATCCAAAAACTTTAAGATATTGAAGATCCGGTTTCTCTCGTTTTAACATCTCGTACGGTGTTTATTCTTCGTGTAACGCTCGTGTTGGAGTTTTATTTATTAAATTGGTTGAGTGCCTCACCGCCTCCCCCCAAATAAAATTAGGAACTTGTCGCGCTTTTAATATACTTCGAGTCATTTCCATTAAGGTACGGTTTCGCCTCTCCACCACCCCCTTTTGTTGAGGTGAATATGGAGCGGTTAAATGTCGAATAATCCCTTCGTTTTCACTGAACCGATTGAACTCATGAGATGTAAATTCTCCCCCTCGATCGGTTCGTAATGTCTTGATTTTTCTACTAACTTCCACTTCCACCATGACTTTAAACTTTTGAAGGTTTCAAACGCCTCACTTTTTTCCTTCAAAAGAAAAGTCCACATGAAACGTGAAAAATCATCAACTAAGACAAATATATACCTATTTCCCTCTATAGTGCTCGGAGAAATTGGACCACATAAGTCTCCATGAACAAGTTCCAAGGCTATTTCCCGCTATAGTGCTCGGAGAAATTGGACCACATAAGTCTCCATGAACAAGTTCCAAGGCACGCGTTGGCCGGAATAACGCCGTCCTCGGAAAAAGGTTCTCTCGTTTGCTTCCCGACTAAGCACGAATCACAGATTTGATTTTCATGATTGATTTTTGGCATCCCCACGACCATATCTTTATTCACCATTTGTTTCATGAACTCGAAATTTAGGTGACCGAGTCTCGAGTGCCATAACCAGTTTTCATTATCAATCCGAGCTTTCAGACACACGGGTTTTCCAACATTTAATTTAATCATACAAAGGGGATTTTTAGACCGAGTAACATTCATTAATACCTTGCCTTGAGCGTCACGCATTAATAAATAATCATCTTTCATACGAATATCACATCCACACTCCGTTGCTTGACCGAGACTTATAATATTACTACGTAAACTAGGGATATAATAAATATCAGTCATTAATCTTTGCTCCCCCGTTTTACCCAATCGTAATGTAGAACCTTTCCCGAATATTTCGACTTGAGACCCATCCCCGAATTTAACTTTGCCACTGTAACATTCGTGTAAAACGGGTTTCAAAAACCCGCTCCGTTTGAAGTCTCAAGTATTTATTTAAATATTCATTATGCATTTGTTGGTATTAATTAATTTATTTAGTTTATAACCAAAATTTATAAATAAAATACATACTTAATTAATAATCAATAAAAGAAAAATAATTAAATTTTATATAGCTAAATAATAAAAATAAAAGACGGGGCACCGGAATCGAACCCGGGTTCTCCCACATACTCACACGTTCCAAAACACCACTGGTCTACACTCACATTTGTGAGATTAATCCGACGCAAATAAATGTTATACTAAATCTGGATTTAAACCAGTTCACGTTCACCACCCAAAATCACGGCAGATTGTAACCTTCAATCCGAAGAAATGGCGGTTATCTTCAAAACAGAAACCGAAACCCCAATCATGTTTCAGTTACCAATCACGGAGGATAGCCAATCATAACGGAAATCTTTTAATCGATTTCCGAAACTTCCTTTGCGATATCTATAAATAGAGGGCATAGGGTGTTGAAAAAACTCGCTCAGTCATTTGTCTGGAATCTCACATTACACTGCACCCCTCTCTGCGTTTAATTGTTGCATCGCCGGAAGTTTCTGTCAACATCAGAAATCAACCGGAGTTCTATTCGGAGTCAAACCTAAAGGTTTAGCACCTCGCCCAATCGGTACAATCATTCAACCTTTTTCAATACTGTTTATGTGTATTTGTTCAAAACTGGGAATCAAAATTATGTGGGTTAACAGTCGGGTTTAGAGTTCTGGGTTGTTTTGATAAAGAAGATGAAGTTTGAGTTGAATATATACTTAATTAAAATCGGGTTAGACACACAGTCAGTGGTGGACTGTGTGCATAATTAACATGCATGTCCGAGTTCGAGCCTAGTGCAACACCGGTTTTCCTGAAATAAAATGTTCCTTTTTAAACAAGCCTAATCAGATTCGTTTCAGTATGTGTATAAATATAAAAGAAATTCAGTTTATTATGGGTTAGACACCCAGCCCAGTTGGTTGGGCTGGGTGCAAGTTGTTGGTGTGATCGCGGGTTCGAGACTCGTAACCCTCCCCGATTAAATAATTAAAATTCTTTTTAAAATTTAATAATTTCTGATAAAGCTAACTAGTGTATAAATATAATTAAAATAGAGAATCCAACGGGTTAGACACGTAGCTCAGTAGAAGAGCTGCGTGCACGCAACCGAGAGGTCACGAGTTCGAGTCCCACCGCACGTTACCAATATCATGCATGAACCGGTCAGACCCCCCCCCCCCCCCTTGTCAGGTCTGAAAGTTTTTATTAATTATTATTTTATCTTATATTATTTTTACATATATATATTTTGCTTAAAAACTAATTAAAAACACTTAAAGACACGGTTTTGTAGTTTTAAAAATCTCAATCAATATCATAAAAATAACCTAAAAATCAAACAAAAAGTATTAAGTCAAGATATTAATTTTGTTATATTTATCGAATTACCGCATTATTATTTTAGGTTAGTATTCTTTCGTCGGTCAAATTCTCAACTCGTGCGCATCCATCATCAAGCAAAGACCGCACCCACTGTGAGTGAATCTCTACAAATTCCCCGTTTTAATCACGTTTTGGGGTGTATCATGTGTCGTATCATTCCTTTATTTTATTTAAACACTTGTGCTTATATCATTTCGTGATCAAATGTGAATTGCTTGTTGTGTGGTTATATGTGGATTCAATTTATCATTTCAGTGCACTCATTTCATTAGGCACATCAGTTCCTCGTGGGATACGGGTTGAGCATCAGGTGCCTCATTAGATCGGCTCCGTTTGATTGAGCCTTATCTCAGATACATCATCATTCATGTCATATATTCATTCAATGTGGTTTGTGATTGGTTACAAATATATATTTGCTCACATGTGATTTATGCACAATTTTCTTTAATAAACAAAATAAGCAATTATTTAAAAATGTTTTATCAAGGTTCACTCGCCAACTTTTGTTGACCCAAAATCTCCTTGTTTTACACATGATACAGGTGATCAAGTTGAGGAAAGAAACACCTAGGATGGCCTAGAAGAATAAACAAGTTATTGCGTTGGAACAAACATTTAGATTTTTATTGTATTTGTATGAATTTGTTTGTTGGATATTTAAATTGTAATTTGAATTCAATAAATATGAAACTTCTTAGTAAATATCATGAGTTTTGGTGATAACCCAATCTGCCCCGTCTTTTATTCCGCTGCGGGTCGGGGTGTGACAGATTGGTATCAGAGCTTGTGACTATAGGATATAGGATAGGTTATTAGACCCTTAGAGCCTATACTATAGTTGAATAAATTTTAATTGTTTATGTGTTACATGCAAAATCCATGATGTTTATATGTTTCATGTTTATTTTCACACCCAATATGTAAGCACTCTCACAAGTACATGTTAATATGCAATGCTCATCATAGTTCATATCCTCATAACATGTCATACCTATGAAAGCACACACCTCACGACTTCCATGATTTTTGCAATGTTTTCGTATTTTTCAAATCACATCAAAGTGAGATTTCACGACGGGCATGTAGTAACTGGAAGGGTACGAGTACCGGTAGTCGGAACGTCCTGTCTAGGCTTGGCATTCGTATAAATCCAAAATAAAGGACCAGTTTGCCTACCTGGGGACTAACGATGAGAGTACGAAGGACCTATTAGGCCAAAGCATGCTATACCAAACGTCGTGTGAGCTAACCCCACTTTGAGTTGTCATTGTGTCTACACCTGGACACCCTCCGACCATACATCTCGCAATCATGTTTTTACGATTTTCATTCGGGTGGTGCGAGTGTTAACCCGCCGACACCAATGTGAATCCTACCAAGCCAATAGTCATGGGGGCCCACATGACTACACAGGCAATGGTATGGGGGACATTTGGAGGCCCAAACATGAGCAAACCCAAGACATCCTTTGAATGTAGTTAAATTATTTTCAGTTATGTTGTTTTTATTCTTTTTACGACACATGACACCTTGGAAATTCTTGAACTCACAATCTTCCTACATATGTTCCTGTAGATGTCGGCTAGGCAATTACGTGGAAGTAGAAGGTCAGGAAAGTCAAACGAACGCTTGGCCACGCAAATTACTAAACAAATGGCCGCAGTGCTTCCTGACATCGTGCTACAAGTTCAATAAGCCCTCACCGCTAATCCCATCAACCCTCCCAACCAAGAAGACTAAAGCATCGCCAACCCTCCTCCCAAAACCCCCAAATGCACCTACAAACACTTCAAGTCCTGCGATCCCCCAAAATATGAAGGGACTGAAGGTGTCACCACTTTCCTTCACTGGTTTGAGGAGATGGAAAACACCTTTCTCAATTGCGACTGTCCCGAGGACCGTAAGGTACGTTACGCGACTGGAAGACTGTTTGGGGTAGCGCTTATCCGGTGGAACACGGAAAAGGGTAAGCGAGGTGTTGAAGATGCCATGGCCTTAACATGGGAAGAGTAAAGGGAAATCATGACGAGACGCTTCTGTCCAAGAAGCGAAATCAAAAAGCTAGAAGACGAGTTTCACGCATTGAAACAAAAAGGAGACCACACTTCATACAATAAGAGATTCCTCGAGTTGAACCAAATGATTCCCAATCTGTTCACCCCATTATACCGCCTAGTCGAACACTACATTCGAGGCCTCCCCTCGAAAATCCAAGATTCGGTTTTAAGCACTTCGCCTGCAACACTTGAAGCCGCAATGGAGTTAGCTACGGAACTCATTGAAAATCGCATTCGAAACGGCAAATTCAAAGATGAGAAGAAGAAAACACCCATTGAGACCCCAATTCCAAACCACCCAGGATCATCCTCGAAGTTTGCTGGTAAGAGGAAACGAAATGGCAAGAACTTTGCTGTCACCCAAACCAACCCTCCCATCACTGCTGCTCCAATCACCCAAGTTGCCCCTTCAGCCGCACCATTCAAAAGGCCATACACTGGTCCCCACCCAAAGTGTAACCGTTGCCAATACCATCACCCTCCTGAAAACCCTTGTCAACATTGCACAAGTTGTGGCCGTGCGGGTCACACCATCCAAACCTGCCGTACCCTTCAGCGATTGAACCGCAGTCAACCTCCAACCCAAACCCAAAATCAAATGGTGGGCCAAGCCCAACAACCCTTACTTCTACCACCTGCACAACTCGCAGCCCAACCTTACTACCAACCCAACTACCCATGATGCAACCCATGCGAGCCTGTTTCAATTGTGGGGACCCAAACCACTTCAGGAACACTTGCCCACGCCTGGTGAACATTATCCATGCCCAAGCTCAAGCAAACCCGGTAAACCAAGCTAACCAAGCTCCTCCACCTGCTAGAGGAAGAGCTTTCAATATCAACGCCAACCAAGCCAGGGCTGACAACAATGTGGTCAATGTACGTTTCTCATCAATGGTAGCTATGCATCCATATTATTCGATACTGGTGCGGATAAGAGCTTTGTGTCTCTAGAATTCGAATCTATCCTCGATCAACCTCGTGTTAATCTCGTTGAATCTCTGACGGTGGAAGTTGCTGACGGAAAACCCACTTCATTACATTCTATTATACGTGATTGTACTCTCACCCTAAATGATCACGATTTTTCAATTGATCTCATTCCTATGAAATTTGGAAGTTTCGATGTTATCGTCGGCATGGACTGGCTCAGCCAGCATTACGCTGAAATGGTATGCCATGAAAAGTTCATTCGTTTTCCTCTCGCTGACGGTCAGACACTACGCATCTTTGGGGAAACTCCTTCGAAAGGGCTCAGATTGATGTCCTGCCTTCAAGCCCGAAGTTATCTTCGCAAGAATTACGTCGCATTTCTAGCTCACTCGTCAAGAAAGAAGGCAAGGAGAGAAAGCTCGAAGATATTCCAATTGTGAAAGAATTCCCGCAAGTTTTTTCCCGACGACGTTTCAGGACTTCCTCCTGTGAGAGAAGTCGAATTTCGAATGATCTTGTGCCTGGCGCTAACCGGTCGCAAAATCTCCTTATAGGTTAGCCCCATACGAGATGCAAGAGCTGGCCAGTCAACTGCAAGAGCTGACTGACAAAGGATTCATACGTCCTAGCTTATCGCCTTGGGGTGCGCCTGTTCTTTTTGTGAAGAAGAAAGATGGAACGTTTCGCATGTGCATTGATTATAGAGAACTCAACAAGTTGACGGTTAAGAATCGCTATCCACTGCCTCGTATTGATGACCTTCTAGACCAACTTCAAGGCGCCACCTGTTTTTCCAAAGTCGACCTTCGTTCTGGTTATCATCAGCTTAGAGTGCGCGAAGAAGATATTCCAAAAATTGCCTTCCGAACTCGTTATGGTCATTACGAGTTCATGGTTATGCCCTTCGGTTTAACTAACGCCCCGCTGTCTTCATGGATTTAATGAACAGGGTATGCAAACCCTATCTCGACCGTTTCGTCATAGTCTTCATCGACGACATTCTTATCTACTCCAAGTCAAAATCGATCATGAGCGACACCTTCGACTCATTCTTACACTCTTAAGGACTGAAAGGCTTTACTCTAAGTTCTCAAAATGGAATTCTGGTTAGGAGAAGTACAATTCCTTGGTCATGTCGTCAATAACAAAGGGATTCATGTCGATCCTTCGAAAATCAAGGCAGTACAGGAATGGCAAGCGCCACGTACCCCTACCGAAGTTAGGTCATTTCTTGGCTTGGCTGGTTACTACCGACGCTTCATTGCCAATTTTTCCCGTATCGCCGTTCCGCTCACGGCCTTGACTCACAAAGGAAAACCCTTCATTTGGGGACCTAAGCAAGAGGAGGCCTTCCAAACTTTAAAGCAAAGGCTTTGTGACGCACCTATCCTTACACTCCCTGAGGGTTGCGATGACTTTGTGGTTTATTGCACGCATCAGGGCAAGGACTAGCCTGTGTATTGATGCAAAGAGGAAAAGTGATAGCCTATGCCTCTAGGCAACTCAAAGTTCATGAGAAGAATTACACCACCCACGACCTGGAACTTGGAGCCGTCGTGTTCGCTCTCAAGATATGGAGACATTACCTCTACGGTACCAAGTGTGAAATATACACTGACCACAAGAGTCTCCAACATATCTTCAACCGGAAAGAGTTGAATATGAGGCAACGAAG
Organism: Scalesia atractyloides; assembly: GCA_947069175.1. NCBI lineage: Eukaryota > Viridiplantae > Streptophyta > Magnoliopsida > Asterales > Asteraceae > Scalesia > Scalesia atractyloides. The sequence continues at coordinate 12,420,456 of CAMTDV010000012.1, read as the reverse complement.
ATGGGTCGAACTTCTAAACGATTACGACTGCGAGATTTGGTACCATCCTGGCAAGGCAAACGTGGTGGCCGATGCGCTCGTCGAAGGGATATGCGAACTCTATTCGTCTTCTATGTTCACAAATTATAACCGATATCAAAGATCGAATCCGGGCAGCTCAACATATCTCTGTAACGGAAAATGACGTACGCGATGAGCTGTCATGTGGAGCTGAGCTCAAAATTGAAACCAAATCCGACGGTATTCTATGTTATTTAAACCGCATATGGATTCCCGATCGCGACAATCTTCATGATTTCCTCATGAATGAGGCACACAAAACACGATACTCTGTACACCCAGGAGCCGATAAGATGTATCAAGACCTACGATACACCTGCTGGTGGCCTGGCATGAAAAAGGATATCGTTGTTTTTGCTTCCAAGTGTCTTACATGTTCCAAAGTGAAAGCTGAACATCAAAGGCCTTCAGGACTTCTAGTCCAACCCGAAATACCTGTATGGAAGTGGGAAAACATAACCATGGACTTCATTACCGGGTTACCTCGCACCTCCAGTGGGTATGACACCATATGGGTAATAATCGATCGTCTTACAAAATCATCCCACTTCATTCCGATTCGGAGGACTTCAAGAACGAGAAGTTAGCTCGTATCTACATCAGCGAGATCGTAAGCCGTCATGGTGTACCGTTAAGCATCATTTCAGACCGTGATGGTCGTTTCACTTCACGAACATGGCGAGCCGTACAAACCGCCTTGGGTACACGGTTAGACCTGATGGTCAATCTGAATGCACCATCCAAACCCTTGAAGACATGCTTCGAGCATGTGTCATAGAATTCAAAGGGAACTGGGACGTTCATCTACCGTTAGTCGAGTTTTCGTACAACAATAGCTACCATTCAAGTATCGGCATGGCTCCTTTCGAAGCTTTATACGGTCGTAAATGCCGATCTCCAGTATGTTGGCACGAAATTGGTGAAGCGCAGATCACCGGACCTGAATTGATTCAAGAAACAACCGACAAAATCCTTCAAATTCGAAACAATCTTCTAGCGGCTCAAAGTCGTCAAAAGAGTTATGCTGACAAACGACGAAAGCCCTTGGAGTTTTGTGTTGGAGATCAAGTACTTTTGAAAGTATCACCATGGAAGGGAGTGGTTCGTTTTGGCCAAAAGGGCAAGCTAGCACCACGCTACGTAGGACCTTTCAAGATACTCGAAAGAGTAGGTCCTATAGCATACAAGCTTGAACTACCAGAATAGCTTAACAGAATTCATCCGACGTTCCATGTATCAAACTTGAAAAAGTGCCTCGCCGACGAAAACCTCCATATCCCTTTAGAAGACATTCAAATCGACGAATCAATGCACTTCATTAAAAGACCAGTGGAAATCATGGATTTCGGTGAGAAGCGTTTAAGGCGAAGTCGTATTTTGATCGTCAGGGTACGCTGGGAGTCAAAACGGGGGCCCGAGTTTACTTGGGAACGTGAAGACTCAATACGCGAGAAATACCCGCATCTTTTTCCAGTAGTAGTTACTACTTAAATTTCGGGCCGAAATTTCTAAAAGTAGGGATACTGTAACATTCGTGTAAAACGGGTTTCAAAAACCCGCTCCGTTTGAAGTCTCAAGTATTTATTTAAATATTCATTATGCATTTATTGGTATTAATTAATTTATTTAGTTTAAAAACAAAATTTATAAATAAAATACATACTTAATTAATAATCAATAAAAGAAAAATAATTAAATTTTATATAGCTAAATAATAAAAATAAAAGACGGGTACCGGAATCGAACCCGGGTTCTCCCACATACTCACACGTTCCAAAACACCACTGGTCTACACTCACATTTGTGAGATTAATCCGACGCAAATAAATATTATACTAAATCTGGATTTAAACCAGTTCACGTTCACCGCCCAAAATCACGGCAGATTGTAACCTTCAATCCGAAGAAATGGCGGTTATCTTCAAAACAGAAACCGACACCCCAATCATGTTTCAGTTACCAATCACGGAGGATAGCCAATCATAACGGAAATCTTTTAATCGATTTCCGAAACTTCCTTTGCGATATCTATAAATAGAGGGCATAGGGTGTTGAAAAAAACTCGCTCAGTCATTTGTCTGGAATCTCACATTACACTGCACCCCTCTCTGCGTTTAATTGTTGCATCGCCGGAAGTTTCTGTCAACATCAGAAATCAACCGGAGTTCTATTCGGAGTCAAACCTAAAGGTTTAGCACCTCGCCCAATCGGTACAATCATTCAACCTTTTTCAATACTGTTTATGTGTATTTGTTCAAAACTGGGAATCAAATTAGTGTAACATGGGTTAGATTTGATAGTGAGTTGAGTATAACAGTCGTGGTTTTAATTACAGAGCCTTAGTGCAACACCGGTTTTCCTGAAATAAAATGTTCCTTTTTAAACAAGCCTAATCAGATTCGTTTCAGTATGTGTATAAATATAAAAGAAATTCAGTTTATTATGGGTTAGACACCCAGCCTGTTGCAAGTTGTTGGTGTGATCGCGGGTTCGAGACTCGTAACCCTCCCCGATTAAATAATTAAAATTCTTTTTAAAATTTAATAATTTCTGGATAAAGCTAACTAGTGTATAAATATAATTAAAATAGAGAATCCAACGGGTTAGACACGTAGCTCAGTAGGAAGAGTTGCGTGCACGCAACCGAGAGGTCACGAGTTCGAGTCCCACCGCACGTTACCAATATCATGCATGAACCGGTCAGACCCCCCCCCTTGTCAGGTCTGACAAGTTTTTATTAATTATTATTTTATCTTATATTATTTTTACATATATATATTTTGCTTAAAAACTAATTAAAAACACTTAAAGACACGGTTTTGTAGTTTTAAAAATCTCAATCAATATCATAAAAATAACCTAAAAATCAAACAAAAAGTATTAAGTCAAGATATTAATTTTGTTATATTTATCGAATTACCGCATTATTATTTTAGGTTAGTATTCTTTCGTCGGTCAAATTCTCAACTCGTGCGCATCCATCATCAAGCAAAGACCGCACCCACTGTGAGTGAATCTCTACAAATTCCCCGTTTTAATCACGTTTTGGGGTGTATCATGTGTCGTATCATTCCTTTATTTTATTTAAACACTTGTGCTTATATCATTTCGTGATCAAATGTGAATTGCTTGTTGTGTGGTTATATGTGGATTCAATTTATCATTTCAGTGCACTCATTTCATTAGGCCCATCAGTTCCTCGTGGATACGGGTTGAGCATCAGGTGCCTCATTAGATCGGCTCCGTTTGATTGAGCCTTGATCTCAGATACATCATCATTCATGTCATATATTCATTCAATGTGGTTTGTGATTGGTTACATATATATATTTGCTCACATGTGATTTATGCACAATTTTCTTTAATAAACAAAATAAGCAATTATTTAAAAATGTTTTATCAAGGTTTACTCGCCAACTTTTGTTGACCCAAAATCTCTCTGTTTTACACATGATACAGGTGATCAAGTTGAGGAAAGAAACACCTAGGATGGCCTAGAAGAATAAACAAGTTATTGCGTTGGAACAAACATTTAGATTTTTATTGTATTTGTATGAATTTGTTTGTTGGATATTTAAATTGTAATTTGAATTCAATAAATATGAAACTTCTTAGTAAATATCATGAGTTTTGGTGATAACCCAATCATACCCAGTCTTTTATACCGCTGCGGGTCGGGGTGTGACAGCCACCAACACGCTTATTTAATTCAGAGAAAAGAGATACATTACCCGTCATATGGTTGCTCGCGCCATTATCCAAATACCACAAGTTTTTTTCTTCCGAACCGTTCTCATAATTTTTTGGAATGACCTTTTCTTCATTCAAGTAGACAACTTCTTGAACGTCTTGCACCATAAATAGAGACGGGTCAATTTCTTCCGCATCGATCAAGTTTGCTTGTTTCTCTTTCTTTCGCTCTGGACATCTCGAAACAAAGTGACCGAACTTGTCGCATCGAAAACATTGAACCTTCGAATAATCATTTTTTCTATCATGTTTATCCCCTTCGTTGGACCCGTCTTGTGACCCGCGGTTTTGACCAGATTGGTTTCGACCGCGTGCACCACCACCACGTCCACGGTTCGAGCCTTTCCGCGCCCCTTACTCGAATCGCGTGAATTCTGTCTAGAACTTGAAGAAGAATTAGAATTATTGAACATAAGTTTTGTTTGTGTACATTTTTATCCGACTGCAATTCTTCATCTTTTATGCGTTCCTCATACGCCTTCATTCGTCCAACAACTTCGTCCAATGAAACTGTTTTTAGATCCACAATTTGCTCAACCGCGGCTACCATATGGATGAACCGTCTTGGTAAACCACTGAGAAACTTTTTCACGATCTTTTGTTCCTCGATTATAGAACCGAGAGACGCCGCTTTTGAAGACATTCCTGTTAACTTGCTTGAAAATTCATCAATAGTACTTGAATCCTTCATCTTTAACGCCTCAAACTCTGACATGAGTGTCTGAAGTCTTGCTTCACGTAACCGATCGGCTCCCAGATGGCGCGCTTTCAGTGCATCCCACATCTCTTTTGTCGTCTTCAGATTACCAACTTACAAGATCTGTTCTTCCGGTATGGATTGAAACAACAAAGCAATTACCATATTGTTTTTCTTCACATCGGTTTCGGTTCCGGGTTCAATGGCCTCCCACACGCCATGAACGTTAAAAATTGCGCGAATACGCAACGCCCAAATTGTATAATTAACCTTATTCAACATTGGGCATTGAAGCGTTGTTGAATTTGGAATCGATTTCTCGGTATTCGAGCCGCTACTGCCATCGCTTCCAACCATATTTTTCTTTCGTCGACTATACGTAAGATTAAACGAACCCGGTATAACTGGTTCAGTTTCTTCATCTACACGTTTAATTCTCGAATTCCACTTCGAACACGAACCCAAAAAATAAATAAAACTCTATTTGTCTTGAACTTAAAAAAATTCAAAACAAAAAGAACTTTTGTTTGTTTACTGTTCGAAAATAAATTTTCTAATACGTCAGATGCAACTTAATTCCAATTTACACTTTGAAGCCTGTATTCACACTTTAAAGTCTTTGGTGTTTTGTACTTCTGGTATACACTTGGAAACAATATTATTCTTGTTATTGTTATTCTTATTTATTTTTTATTATTATTATTTATGAGAATCACACCAGAGAAACAAAACAAATCCGGTAAAGCACCGTTCAACCTTATCTTTTAGTTCACGTCGAACAGAAGAAAACAACACCGTCAAATATCACGCAGCTCTGTTTCTTCGAACACCTTCAATTCCTGCCTTCAATTCGTTTGACAACAGAAACAACAAAACCCTACACGTGGCCTGCCTCCTTTTCGGTCTTCAATACGATCCCGCACAGTAAAACAGCTCCGATAAAACTTCCAATTCCGGCCGGCGTCTAGCTTAGTTCGTGATCAGTTTGCGCAGGACAATGAGCAGTTAGAGACTGCGACTGCTTCCAACCTGCTTTCGATCGGACGACAGGACAATCAACAGTTGCTAGAACCGTTTCCAACCCGCCGATCCTTGAACTCAAACTTCCGACGAGTTACCCTTGATCCCAGACTCAATCAAAGGTACCTTATATCTCCCAAGTCACTCTGATACCAATTCAAGATGAATCGGTATTGAACGAATTGTAAATCGGAAATTGCAAAGTATTTGGCTAAGCACCCAAACGCTTATTATTATTCAAGAAACTTACTCAAAACTTGAATTACAATCCTTGATAATTTATAGACTAACCTATCATTTTGACTACAATTAGGATTGCTAATAACTTGGACATGATAATTATAACTAATAATCTAAATTTAAACACATTTAAATTATCTAATTATCCACTCCTTTAATATTCTTCCTTGCCTTACACGTAAAGGAATTCTCTAATTCGAAATTACAAACACTCCGCAGGAATAGAGAGTTTGCTTTCGGTGCCTAAAGAAGCATTAAAATTTCCTTCATGTTGCACTATGTGACAACATTAAACATGGATTCATACAAACATAACACAATTCTGAAGATCACCAAATCATTTCCGTATACTAACATATGACAAAGGATCATCTATGCGTTCTATTATAACTTCCATCAGCAATAGTCAATGCACTATTTGAAAATCATAATCACAGAATGAACATACAAGGCATAATTCAAGGGAATGAAGCAAAATTACCTTGAATAATTGCTTCTTAATTGAAATTCTACAAGGTGTTGTAGCATTTATTGATGAGAGAGAGTCTGAGAGCACCAGAAAGAAATGAAGAGGATGAGGGGTGAGTGGAAAGAAGGTGCCCAGTGAGGAAATGGTATGAACAATGAATGTATCCAAAAGTCAAAAGCGAAAGTTTCTCAATGGTCAAAGTTATAGAGAGAGAAAGATGGTAGGTGTCGTATTTGACCATTAAAGAGAAGTGACACACTTTTGGAGTTTGCAGCGTTGACTCAACACAAATATCTTCGTTATCTTTAATATTTAATAGAACGGTACATAATATCAGTCGTAAACTCATCTTAATCGAGGCTATGCCTAAGGTTGACTCTTTGATCACCATGAAACCGTTCCCTCCTGATGTACGAGAACCACTCTCACCCCCGTTAGGTCCGAACCAGGTATTAAGCCTCAATTCGTCTCTTCACCTATATGTCCCTCCAAAAGACACAAACAAGAATTATGTTTATCTTTTCTTTTATTATTGATTAGTTTAATTAAACCAATTCGTATATCTTAAAAGATAACTATTTGAGTTTCAATATTTTACGGAAGTAATATATAGAGCTGGGATGCAAAATAGTCGTGAAATTTACATTCAACTTATGAAGTATTTAACTATGAAAGGATATAGTTAAACAAACAACAATGATACATTATTCAAGCTTTCAGATGTTAGTAACGAGTGATGTTAACTCTATGATATTATGAAAATGGTCATGTGAGTCATAATATTATGAAAATGGTCATTGGGTTGTATGACATGATGAAAAATGGTATTAATGATCGTATGAGGGCCAAATCATATGCTTGTAGAATGTTTTGACCAAGAAATGACGGATGTGATCACTGATAAACATATATGGTTCGTATATCCTTTTTTCGTTGTCATATGGTCAGCATGACATGACTCATGCGCCTTGTATAATGTGATAGAAGAGCTGATGTACAATACATGGTGTCTCGGAAAGTGTTAAAAAATTGGGCACTCGGCAAGACATAAAAACCGAGCCTCACCCGTCATATAACATAGAAGTTTTCTTTTCAAATATATATATAAAACTTAAAAATCTAAATAGGAGTGGCGGAAATATTAGAACTTAAAATCCGATGGTCACTAAAAGATGGAAAAAAAACTAGGGTTGTGCAACGGTTCAGAACCCGACCGAACCGGACCAAACCACACCAAACCAAGAACCGTTACATAATGAATATAAGAACCGGAACCGAGTTAGATGGTTCTCGTGTAAACAGTTAAGCTAGAGTTTGATGTTTATTATACATTGTGATGATATGTGTTAATCTCATAACACATTTTCAATATTAATAAGGTTAACGGATGTGGTTCCTCTTTCCCTTCTCCCACATCCTCTGAAGAAACACTGGCTGAACCGAGAGCTGTCCGGAGATATCTTAGTTACAGCCTAGTTTTTTTGCATAAAAGGTTGTCCCTCGTTCGCTCTTCTGGGTGATCTCACTGTAAACTAATCTGCAAAACTAGCAACGCCGTTAGTCTCGTCACGAGAGAAAGGGGGAGGGGTTTCTCCGTGACCACACTCCGGCGTGAAAAATAAGTACTTGGTATTGCAAGGTAATAGCAAGTAAGTAGTAAGTAAGCTGGTATGTGAACAGATGTTAATACCATGTGTTTACCTTCTGGTTCGATATTTATTTTATAGCCGAAGATAAGTGAGTGTGGGAAATGGGCTGATGGGCTTTGGGCCCGACCCAGACAACCAAGGATATCCGTTCTATCCCTCTACATCGATTATTAATGATCTCTGGCAGGAGGTGGGTTTTGTCGGATGTTGAATGGTGTCACGTGTAATGACAGTTGTCCCTGGTGTCAGACCTTTCATCAGCCGAAAGTGGAGAATGTGTGACAGTCACTGGCGTGAGTATGGTTGGTTCACAGTCTGGCCTCTGCATTACTGTTCATGCGACGCAGTCTAACACAACCTGCCGAGCAACCATTGGGTCACAACTCTGCCACTTTGTACCCTTGTAATAGTCAACGCCTCTTTGCGCTTTTCCCTTCCGTGAGGCTTTCAGTGTTTTCTGGCCAGCAAAAAGTTGTAGGGGTTAAGTCCTTTCGTTCCCAAAACTATGAGTTGCTCTCATGTTTGTCTTGTCCTTGTGCAAGGTTTTGGGACTTCGCGGCTAGAGAGTCGTTTGATCCGCGCAGGGTCAAGGAACTGCACTTGTAGGTCTAACTTGCCTTGCGACAAGTACGCAAGGTTTGTTGTGTGACCTGTATGTGTTGGTCTAACTTGCTGTTGCGCTGAGTGCGCAAGGTTCGTTGTGTGACCTGCATGCGTTGGTCTAACTTGCCGTTGTACTGAGTGCGCAAGGTTCTTTGTGTGACCTATTGATGTTGGTCTAACTTGCCGTTGCGCTGAGTGCGCAAGGTTCGTTGTGCGACCTATTGTTGTTGGTCTAACTTGCCGTTGCGCTGAGTGCGCAAGGCTTGTTGTGCGACCTCTTAGTGTCAAGGTTGCTATACCGTTGCGCGTTGCGTGCAAGGCTTGCTAGGCAACCTGTTGGTTCCAAGAATGGCACATCGTTGCGCATTGCGCTCAAGGTTATTCTTGTAGTATGTTGCTCTTGAGGGTATGGTTCCTTGCACAGGCGCAGAGTTTTTGGAGACCATACCCCTCCAAGTCCCCCAGTCCAGTGCTGCTCCTATACGCCTGCGCAAGGAACCATACCCTCAACAGCAACATACTAGAAGAATAACCTTGCGCGCAATGCGTAACGGTGTGTCATTCTTGGAACCAACAGGTTGCCTAGCAAGCCTTGCGCGCAACGCGCAACGGTATAGCAACCTTGACACTAAGAGGTCGCACAACGAGCCTTGTGCACTCAGCGCAACGGCAAGTTAGACCAACAACAATAGGTCGCACAACGAACCTTGCGCACTCAGAGTAACGACAAGTTAGACCAACATCAACAGGTCACACAACGAACCTTGCGCACTCAATGCAACAGCAAGTTAGACCAACAGATGCAGGTTACACAACGAACCTTGCGTACTCCGCGCAACGGCAAGTTAGACCAACACATACAGGTCACACAACGAACCTTGCGTACTTGGTGCAACGGCAAATTAGACCAACAAGCGCATGCTCCTTGACCCTGCGCGGATTAAACGACCTTCTAGCCGTGAAGTCCCAAAACCTTGCACAAGGACAAGAGAAACATGAGAGCAACTCATAGTCTTGGGAACAAAAGGAATTAACCCCTACAACTCTGCGCTGGCCAGAAAGCACTGAAAGCCTCGCGGAAGGGAAAAGCGCAAAGAGGTGTTGACTACTTACAAGTGTACAAAGCGGCAGAGCTGTGACCCAATGGTTGCTCGGCAGGTTGTGTTAGACTGCGTCGCATGAACAATAATGCAGAGGCCAAACTGTGCACCAACCATACTCATGCCAGTGACTGTCACACATTCTCCACTTTCAGCTGATGACAGGTCTGACATCAGGGACAGCTGCCATTACACGTGGCACCATTCAACATCCGACAAAACACACCTCCTGCCAGAGATCATTAATGATCGATGCAGAGGGACTACACAGATATCCCTGGTCGTCTGGGCCGGGCCCAAGGCCCATCAGCCCATCTCCCAAACTCACTTATCTTCGGCTATAAAATAAGTATCGAACAAGAAGGTAAACACACGTTATTCACATCTGTTCACATACAAGCTTACTTACTACTTACTTGCTATTACCTTGCAATACCAAATACTTATTCTAACGCCGGATGTAACACCCCAAAAAATATATATATATAAGTATGAATGTTGGTTAAATGGTGACAAGAAATATAACCTTAGTTAAAATACAAATAAAGTTTTAACTAGAAGAGGTATGTTTAGTTATAATGATAATAATCATCAAACATGAGGGACTAAACCTGAATAAGTGGGAAAGAGAGTTAAGAAAACATAAATTAAAACACACACACACACACACTTCTAATGTGTGTGTGTCGCCTGGAAGAAGAAAAAAGAAGGGGAAACCCTTCTTCCCACAAATTCAACAATTAAGAGTGATTAACAACAAAAATCTGGATGCATGTGCTTAATTCCTTAGTCACCCAAGCTTCTTAACGAAAGGTAAGTTGAATTTTATGATTTGGTGGTCATTCATGAAGTGGGTTGTAATAATTCATGAAGATTGAATAAGATTAAACATGGCTACTAGTTAGAATCATCATGTGGAAGATGAATATGTGTGAATATTGATTATCTTGATGATTGCAGTAAAACCCACTTATAGTAGTAGTATGATGAAATGCTATGATCATATAAGTGTAAGAAATTAAGCGTAATATTGATGTGTGATTGTGTATGTAGTAGAGAAGTGATGTATGAATCTGATAGAGAGAGAAGATTATGTGAGCTTAGTTGAATTGATAAATCCATGATATGAACTAGTAGAATATGCATGTAAAACTTGTACATTATGCCTTGTTAGTGGTACGCACGCCAAGTGTTTGGTAAAATGACTTGAATTGAGATTCTAGATGAACATGATGCTAAATGACTAGAATTGGTTAAATGATAGTAGTTAACCTAATAATGTTAAAAGAAAGAATGAAATAATGACGTGAAATTAAAGTATGTCGATTGTAAAATGTAGGCGTGAAAGAAGAAGGTTCAAGCAACCGGAATCTCCAACGTTCGCAAGATCGAGGTACGTTACTTGTACATTGCATTATCGTTCGTATATTAAGTCTAGTTCTAATGAATTATCCAATCTCATTTTGGAATAACTATAGTTGTTATTGTTTCGACTAGAGATGTTGATAGGGAAATTGACAATGAGCTAGGCAAGTAAAAGTATGGTTCCGCGTTGACTCGTGATGAACGGGTCAACCGGACAAGGAATGAATAAAGTATGGTTCCGCGTTGACTCGTGATGAACGGATCAACCGGACAAGGAATGAATAAGTAAAAGTATGGTTCCGCGTTGACTCGTGATGACGGTCAACGGACAAGGAATGAAAAGTAAAAGTATGGTTCCACGTTGACTCGTGATGAAGGTTAACCAGACAAGGAATGAATAAGTAAAAGTATGGTTCCACGTTGACTCGTGATGAACGGGTCAACCGGACAAGGAATGAAGAAGTAAAAAGTATGGTTCCGCGTTGACTCGTGATGAACGGGTCAACCGAACAAAGAATGAGAAAGTAAAAGTAAGATTTGGAGTTGACTTGTAATGAACGAGTTAACCGGGTAAGGTATGAAAAGGTATAAGTATGATTCCGCTTTGACTAATGTTGAATGGGTCAACCGGATAATGATAAGAATGCAAAGGAATGAATTCGATTTTACACCCTATTATGTGATTAACTAAATAAGAAGGTGATATTTGATTGGCTAATAAAATCTTTATAAATTGCTATAAGAATTGGTAACCAAACTTGTTGTGGTGTTTAGGTAAAACTTTTGCTTGATGATGCGGTTCGTTTGGAACGAACACACCTTTGCTCTCCTTACGCTTCCGCAAGTAACTATGTCAAACGGGTCAAACTACTTTTGGGATTTAAATGATGAATTTGCTTTAAAAATTTCTTTTGTAGGTAGATGAATTAACTTTAGTAATTAGTAAGTTAAAGTTGTATTGTCTAAATATTTTGTAGTCGTGTTGTCATACTAAAAAGATAAGGGCATAATGGGAATTTTGGGTTATGATTCCAAAAGTTTAAAATTTTTAGTTTTTCGGTCATGAAAATAAGTTGGGCGCTACAAGTTGGTATCAGAGCCCAGGTTTGAGGGAATCAAGCATGAGTTGAAGTGCTTGAACTCAAACCGGAGGCTCATGTGTAAATGTGTTCGTTCTGCGGCGTCATTCAAGTAAGTGTCTTTTATGTGTTAAATATAAATATATGAGGGAAAAACGTATGGGATGACTACGGAATAATTTGGGTTGTTGCGGACATTATGGATCAGTTTGGGTTGAGTCGGGGCCTGTAAGCGGATTCCGTGAGCTGAAAAAGGCAAAATTTGCGTCTGCAGTACAGATGGGGCGTCGCCGACGGCCACTTGGGGCGTCGCCGACGCTACCCTAATTCTCCGATGGCCTAACCCACTGTCTACGGAGCTAAAGCCCCGATGCAACTTTCTAAGACGCGTCGCCGACGCCATGTTTGGGCGTCGCCGACGGCCCCCCCTGAACCCAACATGTTTTCTTTTTATATTTTTGAACCAAGTTTCTTAAAATACAATCCGTAGCTCATATAAAAACCTGAAAAGCGAAATTTAGTGTAAGAAGTTGTGTAAACTCATTTTGAAACCACGATGAATATGTTGGAAACGTAACCTGTTAACACCAAGAACGAGAATGTATAACAGAGTAAGTCTTACGAAATGTTGAAAACGAGTCAATGATTCTTGATCATTTATGATCATTATACAGAATGAACAATTCAAGCATGAAATAGAATAAAAATTTTTTGCTATGAATGAACATGACAAGTTGAAGAATGAATGTTATATAAAAGTGACCAATGTTTATGTAGATGGAAGAAAAAAGAGAAAGAGACTTGAATGATGATGAATTGGCCCGTCAAGAAGCAATGAATGAAAAGATTTCAGAGGAATTGGCAAAAGCTATGCAAGCTAGTCTGCCTCAACTAGCACAAGAAGTAGAGAGTCGTGTTTTAGAAACAGTAGAAGCTATCATGACTAGCAATATTGAAGAGTTGACAGAATGGATGGGCGGGGTTCAGAACAAAAAGGGGACCCGTAGGTGCACATATAGGGACTTCATGGCATGTAACCCAACAACGTACGATGGTAAAATAGATCCTATCACATGTCAAATATGGATTTCCCACATGGAGGCCGTTTTTATTCGAAGCAGATGTGAAAAAGAGGATCAGGTGGTGTTTGCAACGGGCCAACTCCAACTCCAAGCAAAGGATTGGTGGGACGCTCATTGCAAAGAATTGGGAGAAGAAAAGCTTCAGGAACTTACATGGCAAGAGTTTAAGGAACCTTTCTTGAAATTCCACTGTCCGCAGTCTGCAATCGATCGGATTCAAGAAGAGTTTTTACGTCTCCGACAAGGCACGGAATCTATTGATGAGATCACAAATGTGTTTCTTGATAAGTTAAAGTTTTGCCAAGACCTCATGAAGACAGAAAGAATGAAAATTAATCGTTATCATGACATGTTGAAGGCGGAGATTAGGGAGTTTATCACTCACTCGAAATGCGAGACTTTGAACGAACTGATCAACTGGGCTAGAGATCGAGAGATAGAGCTCAAACGTCAGATAAAACGCGGGGAAAAGAGGACAATGGAAAAGAGTATTAACCCGACTCCGGTCAAGAAACAAAAGGTTTATGATTACAACAAGAAGAGTAATGCGAAAGGTGGTATCCCTCGATGTAAAACTTGTGGAAAGCTTCATTCAGGGGAATGCTTGTTGGGTAAGAAAGGATGCTACAATTGCGGACAATTGCGGACACCCTTACTACAAATGCTCGAATACAGCCAAAACATGTTTTAGTTGTTTCTCACCGGGGCATGTCAAGGCAGATTGTCCGAAGCTGAAAGGGAAAGGGGGAAATGATGGGAAGAAAGATAATATCTCAAAAGCTAAAGGAAGAATGTTCCAAATCACCACCGAAGAAGCTAAGGCACTACCGAATGTTGTGTCAGGTATTTTCTTAATCAATTTAATACCTACAAATGTGTTGTTTGATTCTGGAGCAAGTAGGTCATTTGTATCACGCGAACTTATAACCCATCCCTCTTTTAAAATTGAACGAATGCCAATACCTTTAGAGATAGAAATAGCCGATAACAAGAACTACTTATTGAACGAAGTATGTAAAGGATGTAAAATTGTTATAGAAGACGAGGAATTTGAAATAGACCTTGTGCCCATGATTCTGGGAGAGTTCAAAGTAATAGTAGGCATGGATTGGCTATCCCGATACCATGCAGAAATTCAATGTGAGACTAAGATTATAAGAGTTCTATCACCGAATGAGAAATGGGTAAGTATCCACGGAGAAAGAAAAGTTGAAATGAAGTTGTGCACCCTTGTAGAGGCAGTCAATTACGCACGAAATGAAGGTAAGGCATTCCTAGCTTACGTAATAGACACCTCTAAAGACGCGCCAAAATTCGCTGACGTAGAAATTGTAAATGAATATCCGGATGTGTTTCCAGATGAGTTACCGGGACTTCCTCCCGAGTGAGACGTGGAATTTCACATTGAACTATACCCAGGTGCAAAACCGGTGGCTAGGACTCCCTATCGGTTAGCCCCTACGGAAATGCGGGAGTTAATGACCCAGATACAAGAATTACTTGATAAAGGCTTCATTCGCCCGAGTATGTTACCTTGGGGAGCCCCCGTATTATTCGTAAAGAAGAAAGACGGTATCGAGAATTGAACAAATTAACGGTTAAGAATCGATATCCTTTACCCCGAATTGATGACCTTTTTGACCAACTGCAAGGGGCAAGTTGGTTCTCAAAGATTGATTTACGCTCGGGATATCACCAACTGAGAGTACGTGAAGAAGATGTGGCAAAAACTGCGTTTAGAACCCGATATGGACATTATGAGTTCTTAGTAATGTCTTTTGGATTGACCAACGCACCAGCTGCGTTTATGGACCTTATGAATCGAGTATGCCGACCCATGCTAGACAAATCTGTAATAGTGTTTATAGATGACATCTTGGTATATTCCCGGAGCAAGACCGATCATGCAAACCATTTGCATGAAGTGTTGGAGGTTCTTCGTAAGGAAAAGCTATATGCAAAATTTTCCAAGTGTGCCTTTTGGCTTAGAGAAGTCCAATTTCTCGGCCACGTGATTAACAAAGATGGTGTTTTAGTAGATCAGTCAAAGGTAGAAGCAGTTATGAAATGGGTTTCCCCAAAGAATCCAAATGAAGTAACAAGTTTTTTTGGGACTAGCAGGCTATTACCGAAGATTTATTTAAGAATTCTCCAAATTAGCCTTACCCATGACCAAATTAACAAAGAAAAGCGAGAAGTTTGTATGGGTCCCGAACAAGAAAAAGCATTTCAAGTTCTGAAAGAGAAATTGTCTAATTCACCGGTGTTAACCCTGCCAGACGGAACAGAAGATTTAGTAGTGTACACGGATGCTTCACGTCAGGGATTAGGAGGTGTATTGATGCAACGAGGTAAAGTTATAGCATATGCCTCAAGACAACTCAAACCGCATGAAGAAAATTACCCAACACATGATTTAGAATTGGCCGCCGTGGTGTTCGCTTTAAAATTATGGCGACATTATTTATATGGAACAAGGTGCACCATACACTCGGATCATAAAAGTCTCAAATACTTCTTTGAGCAAAAAAACCTCAACATGAGACAACGTAGGTGGTTGGAATTGATAAAGGATTATGATTGTGAAATCCTTTATCACCCGGGCAAGGCAAATGTAGTGGCGGATGCTCTTAGCCGAAAGGAACACTCACCCCCGATTCGGGTACAGTCTATGAGAATGATTTTTACGCCTCATCTCCTTGAGATGATACGGGAAGCTCAAATCAAGTCACTAAATGCAGATAATCCTAAGAAAGAAAGGACAAAGGGAATTGTGGACAAACTAGAAGAGAATGCAGCTGGAATCAAAACTCGGTATGGACGAATCTGGATTCCTTGGCTATCTGAAATAAAGACGATGTTACTAGAAGAAGCTCATAATCACGATACTCCATGCATCCGGGAGCAACAAAAATGTATCATGAATTAAAAAGATATTACTGGTGGCCGGGAATGAAATGAGATATCGTCAAACATGTCGGTAAATGTTTAACATGTTCACAAGTGAAGGCGGAACATCAGAAGCCGTACGGTGAATTACAACCTTTAGAAGTTCCAATGTGGATATGGGAAAATATAACAATGGATTTGGTGACAAAACTTCCCAAAACGCGAAAGGGGCATGATGCCATATGGGTAGTTGTGGATCGACTCACTAAAAGTGCCCACTTCTTACCTATCCGAGAGGCTTATTCGCCAACAAAGATGGCAGAGATTTTTACGAGCGAAATTGTAGCTCGTCATGGAGTACCCGTATCCATTGTGTCGGATCGAGACACTAGATTTACATCACGTTTTTGGCAAAAATTTCATGATCAAATGGGGACAAAACTCCATTTTAGTACTGCCTATCATCCACAAACAAATGGACAGTCTGAAAGGACTATTCAAACACTTGTGGATATGTTGAGAGCTTGTGTCTTAGATTTTGACGGAAATTGGGATGATCATTTGCCATTAGTTGAGTTCGCTTATAATAACAACTATCAAAATAGCATTCAGATGGCACCGTACGAGATGTTGTATGGAAGAAAGTGTAGAACCCCCATTTTCTGGGGGAAAGTAGGTCAAAGAGATATTGCACCTAAAGAAGTAGTGGCGAAAACTAATGAGAAGATCGATATCACACGGGCCCGATTGAAAGCGGCTCAAGACCCACAGAAAGCTTATGTAGATCGAAGAAGACGACCCATCGAGTTTCAAGTGGGGGATCATGTGTTGTTAAAGGTTTCACCATGGAAATGAGTGATTTGGTTCCGTAAAAGAGGAAAGCTCGGTCCCCGTTACATTGGGCCCTTTAAGGTTAAAGCTCGTATTGGAAAGGTGGCGTACCAATTAGATCTGCCACCGGCGTTGGATGGAATACATGACACCTTTCATGTGTCACAATTAAGAAATGTCTCGTAGATGAAACCGCCTACGTGCCCCTTGATGATATCGAGTTGGATAAAAAAATGAGTTATATTGAAAAACCGGTGGCAATAAAAGATTTCAAAGTTAAGCACCTTCGCAACAAAACCATTAGACAAGTTTTGGTCCAATGGCAACATAGAAAGGATTCAGATCTCACCTGGGAAACGGAAGAAGAGATGCGTAAATACTACCCAGAATTATTTGGTACGTAATCAGGTTTCGGGGACGAAACCTCTTTTAAGGGGGTAGATTTGTAACACCCCAAAAATTTATATATATATAATATATATATATATATATATATGTTTAATGTGTGCGTATATATATATAAGTATGAATGTTGGTTAAAATACAAATAAAGTTTTAACCAGAAGAGGTATGTTTAGTTATAATGATAATAATCACCAAACATGAGGGACTAAACCTGAATAAGTGGGAAAGAGAGTTAATAAACATAAATTAAAACACACACACACACTTCTAGTGTGTGTGTGTGTCGCCTGGAAGAAGAAGAAAGAAGGGGAAACCCTTCTTCCCACAAATTCAACAATTAAGAGTGATTAACAACAAAAATCTGGATGCATGTGCTTAATTCCTTAGTCACCCAAGCTTCTTAAACAAAAGGTAAGTTGAATTTTATGATTTGGTGGTCATTCATGAAGTGTGTTGTAATAATTCGTGAAGATTGAATGAAATTAAACATGGTTACTAGTTAAAATCATCATGTGGAAGATGAAATATGTGTGAATATTGATTATCTTGATGATTGAAGTAAAACCCACTTATAGTAGTAGTATGATGAAATGCTATGATCATATAAGTGCAAGAAATTAAGTGTAATATTGATGTGTGATTATCTATGTAGTAGAGAAGTGATGTATGAATCTGATAGAGAGAGAAGATTATGTGAGCTTTGTTGAATTGATAAATCCATGATATGAACTAGTAGAAATATGCATGTAAAACTTGTACATTATGCCTTGTTAGTGGTACGCACGCCAAGTGTTTGGTAAAATGCCTTGAATTGAGATTCTAGATGAACATGATGCTAAATGACTAGAATTGGTTAAATGATAGTTATTAACCTAATAATGTTAAAAGAAAGAATGAAATAATGACGTGAAATTAAAGTATGTCGATTGTAAAATGTAGGTGTGAAAGAAGAAGGTTCAAGCAACCGGAATCTCCAAAGTTCGCAAGATCGAGGTACGTTACTTGTACATTGCATTATCGTTCTTATATTTAGTCTAGTTGTAATGAATTATTCAATCTCATTTTGGAAGGACTATAGTTGTTATTGTTTCGACTAGAGATGTTGATAGGGAAATTGACAATGAGCTAGGCAAGTAAAAGTATGGTTCCGCGTTGACTCGTGATGAACGGGTCAACCGGACAAGGAATGAATAAGTAAAAGTATGGTTCCGCGTTGACTCGTGATGAACGGGTCAACCGGACAAGGAATGAATAAGTAAAAGTACGGTTCCGCGTTGACTCGTGATGAACGGGTCAACCGGACAAGGAATGAATAAGTAAAAGTATGGTTCCGCGTTGACTCGTGATGAACGGGTCAACCGGACAAGGAATGAATAAGTAAAAGTACGGTTCCGCTTGACGTTTGGCAAAATAAACCCTCGTGATGAACGGGTCAACCGAACAAGGAATGAATAAGTAAAGAGTAAGGTTTCCGCGTTGACTTGATGAACAGTCAACCGTAACAAAATATGAAAAGTAAAGTAGATTTCGAGTTGACTTGTATGAACGAGTCAACCGGAAGTAATAAAAGGATAAGAATGATACCGCTTGAATAATGTTGATATGGTCAACCGATAATATAAGATGCAAAGATGATTCGATTTACACCTATTATGTGATTAACTAAATAAGAAGTGATATGTGATTGCCTAATGAAATCGTTATAAATTGCTATAAGAATTGCTAACCAAACTTGTTGTGGTGTTTAGGTAAAACTTCTGCTTGATGATGCGCCTCGTTTGGAATGAACACACCTTTGCCTCCTTACGCTTCCGCAAGTAATTATGTCAAGCGGGTCAACCTAATTTTGGGATGTAAATGATGAATTTGCTTTAAAAGTTTCTTTTGTAGGTAGATGAATTAACTTTAGTAATTAGTATGTTAAAGTTGTATTGTCAAAATATTTTGTAGTCGTGTTGTCGTACTAAAAAGATAAGGGCATAATGGGAATTTTGGGTTATGATTCCAAAAGTTTAAAATTTTTAGTTTTTCGGTTATAAAAATAAGTTGGGCGCTACACCAGAGTGTAGTCACAAAGAAACCCCTCCCTCTTTCTCTCGTGACGAGACTAACGACATTGCTAGTTTTGCAGATTAGCTTACAGTGAGATCACCCAAAGAGCGAACGAGAGACAACCTTTTATGCAGAAAAACAAGGTTGTAACTAAGATATCTCCAGATACCTCTCAGTTCAGACAGTGTTTCTTCATCCTCCACCTCAGCGTCACGTAATTCTCTCATTTCATTTCATCGCCATTCCCTCATCCAAGGGTGTAGTGCCTCTCTCTTCCCTTCCTCTTCCATTTTGTTATATTATTATTTAATCTTTTATATTTTATTTATAAATAATATTTTTATTCATTTGATTTGTTAAAATAAAAATAAATAAGAAAATTTGTTAAGAAAACTAAACGTTTCACTAAATTTAAGAAACTTACAAATTAAAAAACACAAATTTTAATCTAAAAATACACACTAAAAGCATCGAAATAAATTTTGTCAAACGGTTTTTGTGTGTTAAAGTTACGTCGGATTGACACGAAAGTTTTTCTAAATTTGATCGATTAAATCCGCACAAAGACTCCCTGCACATATTCATTGTGTAAACGCCCACGTATAATGATTCTTGTTGCCCCTTCCTCAACTGGCTCAACACTCTCATTAATGTCATTCGGATCGTATTTGCATATCACCCGAACCTTCGTCTTCAATAATCATGCTATATAATATTTTCCGCAGTCAACAACCAAGATTAATGGTTGCTAAATACCTACACGAGGGACTTCCAAGCTGAAACCAACCAAAATTAACACCCTGTTGGTGATTAAATATCCAAGTGTTCAACTATATATATAATATACACACACATAAATATATATAATCACATATAATTTCACATAACAACCGGGATCCCATCCCGAAACCTAATTAACAATCCGTGTCAACACATACCAAATCGATTAATAATTATATTTTCCCAAAAATAATATATTTATATTCCATGAAATATCATTTCATGAACTACATAACCAAACACGAACAAGTAACTATATTTATTCTCAAGATAAATATATACTTTTTGAAACACGAAAAATACTGAAAAATAAATATTTTATATTATTTTATGATTATCCAAAATCGTTTATCAACAGAAACATCACCACACGTATACATACATACACATATTCACCAAATATGTAACATGGAATATATATATAAAATATATATATATTATCACATACAACCCAACTTACCAACTTGACATGTTAAAGCTTATATATACTACTAACATACACATTTAGCACATTTCATGCAACCATACACATCATGGAAACCTCATGTAGTTCAACACTTAGACAAATATTCATATTTCATCAAGTATGAATATATATACTTGTACTTCTCATCAAATATCCAACATTTAACAACTTTCACATGAATATACTTAAGCGATCAACTAGTTAGTTTTTTAAGAAAATTAATTCCAACAATAATAAGTGAAAGTGTATTGTACAATTTTGCTTAATGTACACTGATGAAATTATAACATGCGTGACTATATTTATAACATACGTGATTAAGTTTTTTTACTCCATGCGTGATTTCTGATTTTGTACATGCGTGATTATATCATGCGTGATTAGATCATGTGATTATGATCATGCGTGATTATGATCATGCGTGATTAGGGTTTTTGAGTTGTATAATGTACGTAATTTCCTCTAGTACACATCGTAGTTAAGGAATATTGTACATTAACCAACCCTTATATATATATATATAAATATAACTTTTATACCAAAACTCAAGATTTGGGTGTTTTATACTAAAACTCAATCTCATATAAAATATATAAAATGATAACTTTTGTACCAAAATGCTTGTATGTTTTGAAAACTATAAGTTATATAAAACATCAATTTTATCAAAACTTCACCAGTATTGTTTTATCACCAAAAATAACCATAAAACCCTTGATGATCATCCCATAATCATCTTAACATAAAATTACTCTACTTGTGATCCTTATGTCCAAACACACTCTTTAATCCACCAAGAATATCGTTTTTCCATGTTAAGCTATATAACACCACCAATACACTTAACATGCAAAAATATAAACAATCACTTAACATCTTCCAAACATCAACATGCAATATTCATCATAAAACATACTCATCCTTATCTTTTAACATACTATAAAGCGCATAAGGGTGGTCGGGGTATTCAGGAAGGGGGTGATTGAGTGTGTTCACCGAGCGGGAACACCGCCGCCACCCCCTTCCCGGGTTTCGGTGAGTCCCCAAATAGGTTAGTAGTCACCGTATTTGAATTTGACTGTTGAGACTTGGACTTGACCGTTAGACTTGCACTTGACCGTTTCTTAAAAAAAAATTCTTTATTATTTAAAACCCACACATTTCACTCATCTTCAACACCAATTTTCACCTATATTTCACTCATCTCCAACACCAATTTTCACCTATATTCCACAAAAATTATTTCTTGTATATTCCAAAAAATTAACCCGGTTAATGGCGGATGACATACCCCCGCTATCCATTCCATTTGATATCAGTGAAAACGACGATTCTTCTTCAAGCAATGGTAGTTTAGTTTTTTTTCCAAAATCTGATTACGGAAGCCGTCGCGCTGGAAGACACCGGTACTTCTAGAAGAAAGAAACTTGTCCGTCGAGATCGAGAGAAAGGCCACAAAACCCTTGTGTCAGATTATTTTGCCGAGGAGCCCAAATTCAACGAAGATGTTTTCCGTCATAGGTTTCGTATGTCGAAAAGGTTGTTTTTATAGACTAAAATATGATCTTGTGGAGCATCTTGGAGACAAGATTTACCCCACCTGGCGGATTCCGACTACGATTAGTTTAATTAGTTTTAGTTTTAAAATGTATTTTTATATTTTAATGTTTTGTTTAAAATATGTTTTATTTATTGATGCATATTTTCTAGAAATAAAAAATATAAAAAAAATCAAACACCTCAAGTGTTTGAGCATCCCTAGTGATTGAGTGCAAAATGGGGAGTAGAGTGATGGGTTAACATGGCATGATATTATTGGGTAAAAAAAAAGTTTACCACTCCCCATTTAAGGAGTGCCCCTTCCACCCTAATCACCACCAACAACACTACCATACCCACAGCCAAATATATATCCACACAACTTCCATTTTTAGTATAAACACCACATGATCATTCCCATCATCCAACAAAACCACCATTTAAACACTTTAAACATACTTATATCAAACAACAAGAACACATACACCATCATGCAAACCCACGGCCAAAACTATACATTTTCAACCTTCCAAAACTTCTATTTTAACACTAGTTTAGCTTGTTTTTATCAAAAACAAAATAACACCTCATTTGGTGAATAATACTTGCATAAATAGACATTTTAACAAGATGACTTGAGATGTTATACCACTAGACAAGCTAGGGAAGTTTAACACACTCTAAATGATGAGATTACTTTGGGTTTTGAGATTTGAACTCCAAGCTTTAGCTACAAGCTTCCTTGAATCTCAAAACTTTTAAGATTTGAAGGTTTACTTTAGTGAAATGGTGAAGAAAAATGGATGTTGGTTGGTCATCTTTTTAATTCCCCCATTTGGTAGTGTTCATCTTCATACCTTCCTGATCCAATTAAGTTCTTCGATACCAAGCCCTAGATTACAAAAAAAAAAATTGGGGAAAATGTTATAACACATTGAAGATTTTTTGTTAAATGCCGTACACAATATGTTGCAATAAAAATCAGGAACATGTAGAACTCGCTTATTTTAGTTCCTCCTAGTAGAATAACATCTCGTTTACCCTTGATTGGAACTGCATCACCATTCAGAATGGTGACTGGAACCTCATTCATGTGTTGTTTACATCCTTTAATGCATTGATTCGGTGAGTTATATGCTCAGTCGCACCCGAGTCCACCACCAAGTCGAATTTAATGATCGGTTACCTGCCATGTTTCCTACAGTTGGGGTCTGATTGTTGGACGTTTCGTCGTCGGATGCAAAGTTTTTCAAAAACATATGGTATTGTTCATCGGTAGTACTGGGGATTGGACTTGGTACAACCTCCACGCAAGCTGCCTTCTGGTTGACCCTCTCATTCTTTCCCTTTCCTGGCTACCACTAGGGATTCCCAATCCTTTTAAAGCATCTGTCTTTGTTGTGACCATCTTTCCCACAAAAGCTGCATCATTCAATTTCATCACCCATATTCCTTGTTTCTGCTAGCTGCCATGCTTTGTTTTGTGTTGCATTGTTGTTGGCCTCCCTTGAAGAAAGCTTGAAAAGTTGTTGCATCAATACTTGATTTCTTTCTGGTTGAGATGATGACCTTCTGTTGCTCATCTTCCGCCATCAAATGGTAGGTTGTTCCTAAATATGGGGTTGGTTTCATGGCAAGTATTTGCGTTTTGATGTCCGAAAAATATGTATGAAGACCCTTCAAGAACTCGTGTAACCTTTCTTTTTCCATTCGTTTCTTCATCTTCCTTCCAACTCCACACTCACAACCATCACAAGTACATCGAGGCATGGATAGAACTAATTGTATCTCATCCCATTGCCCTCGCATTTTGGAGTAGTAAGCCGAAACCAATGCTCCATCTTGCTGAGTTGTACACAACAATTGCTTTAGTGCGTATGCACTGGGGCATTTTCTATCCAAAGCTTTTTTCAAGGTCATTCCAGATTTCAAAGATGTGCTTGCATACTTGACACTACTCCTAATCTCCTTTTCCATTGTCGTAGTTAACCAGCCTTTAATCTTCGCTTCACATCTCATCCACGCCTTGAAGGTTGGTTCAGATTTTCAGGTTTACCGATTGAGCCATCGATAAAACCCATTTTATCTTGGTGAATAGGAAATTCTTCATTTCTTGTGCCCAATCTTTACAGATCCCATCTTGTTAGGACGTCATTAACTTGCATTTTTGGGGATAATATGATGCATGGATGTAGTAAGGAGAGTTTACATAAATGGCATCTGCTCCTCTTGTTCTTTTCTTGCTTATCGTCGGTCATGCTGAATAACGACTAGAGTCTTCGGTGTTTTGATTTTTCCCACTCTGATACCAAAAAACGGTATCAAAACTGATGATGCTTTCACTATACTAATCGAATGAATATACAAAAAGAAACAACAAAATGAGAAAATGCAGGATGGTACAATGAACTCTACAAACTATGGTGCATGGATCAACATACACGTATGGTCAACTGCATAATGAATAAAATATGAATTCCTTTACTGTTTGTGTATATGTATATATAAGAAAGAAAAATGAAAAATTGTATAATTTGCATTCGAATTTCTAGTCGAAATCAAAATCATAAATTCGTATTTGGTTCGAATTCCGATTACTTGACTCGATTTGAATTTTTAAAAACCAAATTTGAATCTTGATAATCGAATGCGAATCGAGTTTTGAATTTTTCAAATCTGATTCAAATACTAAATACCCTAGATATATATATATATATACCAATCACCAACATGCTTATGCAATGTACCCAATGCTTTGTGATTTTTTTTAAATTTTGATTTTTAACTCCTATACTTTTTATCTTTTACAACTTAACCTCAACTTATTTTCACTTTCAACTTTTTTCCCATATACTTTTTTATCTCTTACAAATTTTCCTTTTTAAGTATCAATCCAAATTTGCGAGTTAACACGTCGCAATGTGTGTGTAGTTCAAACTTATATTTTACTTTTTCCAACCAATCTACACTATAACCCATAAACTTTAATAAAGATATAGTTTATTTTTTTATTCTTCTTTTTTATTTTACTTACTATGATTGAACCTAAGATTTTAGACGTGTTTACTTAACTGTGGGACTTGTTTATTTTTATTGTTGTTTCAATGTCATTTTTTCATGGGGTGAATGCTAATGTACTAGTTTACATATTTCTCACCGCACATACACACCCAACACAGCGCGCAAGGACATGTTGCGTATGGATGACGATGATTGTAACGCTTCGCATTTTTCATACCATCCTTATTTAGAAAGTGTATTCGTAACTCAATTTAGGAAACTTATAATCATATCACATTTGTACTCTCTTCCCAATCTTGTAATTCAAGATTTTGATCATAATGGAATTCATTTTTATACTTATACATATTACATACTTGTGTTATACGCTACAATATCGAATACATGTTTATACACAAAAACCCGAAACTTGAAATACTTGAAATTATCAATTATACATGCATTATACTCATACACTACATTGATACACTTGGAATACCTAAAAACATGCTTAATTATAAGTTTCTAGCATAAAATAATGGAATTATCAAACTCTGGGGGTTAAACTGCAAATTCTAAAAAGTTTAGTAAATTTTGCAAGTAGTGCACGGTCATGCAACTGAGGCGCACGACCATGCACACTACGATCCCCATGACCGCGCACCTGATGTGCACCGCCCTACGATCCACACGACCGTGCATTTGATATGTGATCTGGAAGAATCTTTTAAAATACGCGAATTTTGGCTCCATTTCCCTTTTTCAAACTTTCAACCACCACCAACTTCATTAATTACCTAAACCCTAATCCCTCATTATAAATAGGTGTCTCCTACACCTCATTTTCACTTTCCAAACACTTACTCACTCTCACAACACTTCAAAATCATCCATAAATTATGATTTTTTGGGCAGAATATCTTTGAAGTTCAAAGTGAGTTCTAACTCACTTTTACTACTTATTCTTTGATTTTACTTGCTTCAAAACACTTAGACAACATCAAGGTTTTTTACCCAATGTTCACTAAGGTGTAACAAGATGGTACAACTCAGATTTTGGTCAAAGTGGGTTTAAATATTCTGCTTTCACTAAACTTTATATATGTTCATCTTTTATAGGGGTGCTAAACGGGTCGGGTAACCCGACCCAAACCCGAAAATTTAAGATGAACCCGAACCCGACCCAAAAATCTTGTCATATATATGAACCCGAATATTAGCGGGTTGACCCGAACACGACCCGTTCAACCCGAATTTTTCAAATTTTTAATTTTCTTTCCGCAAATTAATATATTAAAATCAAATTTTTACTAAAAAACAAAAATTTATATATTAAAATTGCTTTTTAATTGTAAAACTTTATGTCAATATCCTTTTTTAAGTTATAATTATGCATAAAAAACACACAAAAATTAATTTATAACAAGAAACAAATTGTAAAAAAATATAACATAAATAGGTTAAACGGGTCAACCTGTCAACCCAACCAGGATGACCAGAACCCGACCCGTTTAGCTAAACGGATTCGCGGGTCCAACCTGAAATAGACCCGAACACGTTTAGACTAAACCTAAACCCGCGAATTTCGTGTTAGATTCGTGTCAGAAATTCACACCCCTAATCTTTTTGTTCATTCCTTGTACTCACTTTGTCCTCAATCAAACCCATGATTGTGGGGCTTGTGTGTGGTGTTCTCCGTCAAGTTTAAGGTACAAGAACCTCCTAAACTTTATGTTTTGAAAGTTATGTTGCAAAATTTTATAAAACTTAACTTTCTTACATAAATCTGGTATCTAACTTGTTCCTAAACCCATCTATGGTTATGGGACTTGTCTAAGGTTGATTCTTATGAGTTTAGAGGTGTAAATACCCTCTAAACTTTCTGTTTTGACAAGGTTTAGACAACCTACAAGTGTAGTAGCCATCCAAGCTCACCATTGTTCATATGGTGAGTCTTGCATGTGTCTAAATGTATGAACCATGGAAGCTTGGGCTTTCCAAACTTGTTCCACTACCTCACTTGATGTTTTATCATATTGTTCCAAGTAGTTTCCTAGACCTAAAGTAACACAACCCCGCCGCATCTCCAACATTTCCATGATGGGTATGAAACACCCGGGTTGCTCTTACTTGGCTACTTGATGAACTAGGTAGATTAGTTGTATTTTTCTTTTCATTCATAACCAACCGGGTCATCAACTAAGTTGATGACTTTGTACTTTAGTGAATCATACAAAGAGGTATATATACCCCCATGCTTGACTTACATGATTTCTATGGTTATACATAATGGACCAAATAAACAAACTATATATATAAAATATAATATACTTAGTCGAATTCTTGATGTTAACCGGGTTATGGTTAAATGTCATGAATGTAGATTATATTATCTTTGTTCTTTATTTCTCGTTTGTGATTCTAATGGGCACGTTAGGACGCATGAAAACACATTAAAAATTTTGTGTCTAAACGAGTGTATAGACGAGATATAATTTTTGCATACATATACTTTTGTACTTAAATTTAAATTCGAACTTCCTACCACTCCAAATACTCACACGCCTCCGTTTATGTAGGGTAACTTCGGTGTTCTCATCTCAACAACTCATCAACTCCCGGTTTAATCGGAAGCTTTGCAAAACTGTGAGTGTACATGACTCTTTTATTTTTAACACTTTTGGGTGCAATACATAGACATTATCAAACTCACACAATCACATACTTTATGCTTAAAACACAAACAAACAATCCAATATACATGCTTAATATGTTATACTTGAATTCGTATATGCGAGACCATTCTTGAGCTCATGTTAAGTTAAATAAAACGGTCTTATCGTTGCTACGATAAGATTACGGTAGCGAGAATCTTTGGGTTGACATTGTACGTTAGCTCTAGATAACCATTATGCCATGTGGATTCGTTTAAACTTTTATGCATGTGCTAGTACTCAAACTTGTATTCTCGCCAATACTTTATGTGTTAACATATACTTTAATATGTATAGTAGGAAATTGATGATAATGATGACGATGAATGGAATTTAGTAGCATGAACTAGAAACTCATCTTAATTTTTGTACTTATTGTATTTGTCCTTTTGTTACCTTTTGTTAAATTGTTATATTTTGCTTCGAAACATTTTACTTGATTTTAGTAATGAAATGAAATTATGATTATTAAATATTTGTGGCAAATTAGCGTTATGAAGTCTCGAGCAAACTGTAACATTTGTGTAAAACGGGTTTTGAAAACCCGCACCATTTTACAAAGCTAGTGTGCCTTTATTATTGGCGTATTCTTAAAATTTTTGTCGTTAGTAATAAATGCAGTTAGAATTCAAAACTTTAACAAATAAAACCCAAATTAATAAATAAAACATTAATTAATAAATGAAACCATAATTTATTAAACTCTAAAAATAATTAAGCAAAGAAAAAGGGAAACCGGGATCGAACCCGGGTCTCCCAGGCTCAAACACGCACCAAACACCACTACGCTACACACACGAGATGTGATAGTTTCTAAGTATCATCAGATATATACGCAACTGGGCAAGAAAACTTGCAACTATAACCGGAGACATCGGAAATCTTCGACGCGCTTTCCTTTTCGAAATTCCGTCAACTGTCATCATTTATCTTGGCAAATTGCAATCAAGACGCGCCCACCATAAATCCTGAAACCCTAGTCTTGAGAAGCCGAAAACATCACTCACATACAAATACCTCCCAATACTAGTCATTCCAAGCTCACAAATCACTGCTCTCTCACTCAAATTCCCTGTCACCGGAAGAATTGAATCACCGGAGTTCTGCAAGTTTGCCGGAATCTCAGTATCGCCGCCGATTCTGTTCAACGGAAGTTCTCTTTCGAAATCTTTTAAATTTTTTTTTCCAAATTATCATGTTATGAAATCATTAATTAACACTGATTCGAAGGGGTTATTCAGACGGTAAAGTTTCTGGGTAAAAAAATTTTAAATGAAGAAGATGAAGTATAATATGTGTATTTGTATAATATAATTCAGATTATAATCGGGTTAGACACACAGTCCAGCGGTGGACTGTGTGCACATTAAACATACACGTTCCAAGTTTGATTCTTGCAACCAACACTGTCGAAATAAACAATTTTTTTGTAAACCAAACCACACTAATCCCCCCCCCCCCCAACAAGTTGTTAAATTTAATAAGAATGTTGTGTTTTACGGGTTAAGCATCCAACCCAACTGGTTGGGCCGGGTGCAAGCCAAAGCAGGGGCGTAGGTTCGAGTCCCACTACCCTCACCTGGTCGGACCATTTAAAAAACCTTTTTAAAATTCATGATTTCCAAATAAACTTAATAAAGGTATAATAGTAATTAAATTCAGAATACTTTCGGGTTAGACACGTAGCTCAGTTGGAAGAGCTACGTGCACACAACCGAGAGGTCACGGGTTCGAGTCTCATCACACGCATGCAAAAATCACAATAAAATCGGTCAGACCGCTGATAGGCCTGACAAGGCCCATTTTTTTATTTAATTTTTTATTTATTTTCTTTTCCCTTTATAAATATTTATTAATTATTCCAACTATTTAAAGAGAAACCCTCAAACTATAAAGCCTTTTAATATCACAAAAGTAACCTAAAATCCTAACAAAAAGTATTAAGTCCAAATATTAATTTGTTTATATTGTTTTTATCGTATTATTATCTTAGGTTAGTATTCGTTGTTCGATCAAATATTTTCCTCGTGCGCACTCATCATCAACCAAGAATACGCACCCACTGTGAGTGAATCTCTACGAATTCCCCTTTTTAATCATGTTTTGGGGTGTATCATGTGTCATACATTTTTTTTATTTATTTAAACACTTGTGCTAACATCATCTCGTGATCAAATGTGTATAGTTGTTTGTGTGGTTTATGTGTGGTTACATTTTATCACTTCAGTACAATCATTTCATTAGGCCCATCAGTTCCTCGTGGGATACGGGTTGAGCATCAGGTGCCTCATTAGATCGGCTCTGTTTGATTGAGCCTTGATCTCAAGTACATCATTCATCATGTCATGTGTTCAATGTGGATATACTGTGGTTTGTGATTGGTTATATATATACATATGCTCACATATGATTCATGCAAATTTTTATTTAAACAACAAATACAATTCAACTGCTTAAATAATTTACTAAGGTTCACTCGCCAACTTTTGTTGACCCAAATCTTTTGTTTTACGCATGATACAGGTGAACAACCTGAAGAAAGAAACACATAGGAATGGCCTTAGAAGATTAAACAAAGTTATTGTGTTCTAAACAATATTTTGGTTTTATTTGTGCTTGTATGAATTTTGGTGTTTGGATATTTGAAGTTTTAATTCCAATTCAATAAATATGAAACTTATTAGGAAATATCATGAGCTTTGGTGATAACCCAATCATGCCCCAACTTTTATTTCCGCTGCGGGTCGGGGTGTGACAGATTGGTATCGGAGCTTTTGACTATAGGGATATAGGATAGGTCATTAGACCCTTAGAGCCTATACTATAGTTGATTAGATTTTAATTGTTTATGTGTTACATGCGAAATTCATGATGTTTATATGTTTCGTGTTTATTTTCACATACAAATATAGGTAAGCACTTTCACTAGTACATGTTAATATATGATGCTCATTATAGTTCATATCTCAATAACATATCATGCCTACGTAAGCCCACACATCACGGTTTCACAATTTCCATGATTTCTTTTCAAATATTTTACCATATTTTCATGTTTTCTCAAATCACATCAAAGTGAGTTCTACGAGGGGCGTGTAGTAACTGGAAGGGTATGAGTACCGGTAGTCGGAATGTCCTGTCTAGGCTTGGCATTCGTATAAATCCAAAATAACAGACCAGTTTGCCTACCTGGGGACTTACACTGAGAGTAGGAAGGACCTATTAGGCCAAAGCATGCTACACCAAACGATTTTCATTCGGGTAATGCGAGTGTTATCAAGCCAGCACCAATGTGAACCCTACCAAGCCCAAGAGTCATGGGGCCCACATGACTATACAGGCTATGGTATGGGAGACATTTGGAGGCCCAAAATAGGAGCAAGCCCAAGACATCCTATGGATATAGCTAAGTTATTTTCTTCAGTTATTAATGAATGTTGTTTTTCATTCTTTCTACGACACATGACACCTAGAAAACTATCAAACTCACAATTTCCCCACATATATTCCTGTAGATGTCTGCTAGACACTTTCGAGGTGGTAGAAGGTCAGGAAGATCTAGCGAACGCATGGCTACTCAAATTGCTCAACAAATGGCCGCGGTACTTCCTGACATCGTTTTGCAAGTTCAACAAGCTCTCGCCGCCAATCCCACCAACCCTACAAATTAAGAAGGCAAAAACGTCGCCAACCCTCCTCCCAAACCCACTAAATGGACCTACAAGCATTTCAAGTCCTGTGATCCCCCAAAATATGAAGGGACTGAAGGTGTCACCGCTCTCCTCCATTGGTTCGAGGAGATGGAAAACACTTTTCTCAATTGCGACTGTCCTGAGGATCGCAAGGTGCGATATGCTAATGGACGTTTGTTTGGGGTAGCACTTACCTGGTGGAACACGAAAAAGGGTAAGCGAGGTGTTGAAGATGTCATGGCCTTAACGTGGGAAGAGTTGAGGGAAATCATGACGAGACGTTTCTGTCCAAGAAGCGAAATCAAAAAGCTGGAAGACGAGTTTTACACATTGAAGCAAAAGGAAGGAGACCACACTACATACAACAAGAGATTTCTCGAATTGAACCAGATGGTCCCCAACCTGTTCACCCCGCTATACCGATTGATCGAGCATTACATTCGATGTCTCCCCTCGAAAATTCAAGATTCAGTTTTAAGTACTTCTCCCGCAACGCTTGAAGCTGCCATGGAATTGGCTACTGAACTTACTGAAAATCGCATTCGAAATGGCGACTTTAAAGATGAGAAGAAAAAGACACCTGTTGAAACTCCAACCTCAACCCAATCAGGTTCATCTTCTAAGTTCGCTGGTAAGAGAAAGCGAAATGGCAAAAATTTCGCCATCACCCAAACTAATCCTCCCATCACTACTGCTGCCCCAATCACACAAGTTGCCCCTCAAGCCGCTCCATTCAAGAAACCATACACTGGCCCTCATCCGAAATGTAACCCGATGCCAATATCACCATCTTCCTGAGAACCCTTGCCAATACTGCACAAGCTGTGGCCGTGCAGGTCACACAATTCAAACATGCCGTACACTCCAAAGATCAAACCGTAATCAGCCTCAAGCCCAAACCAATAATCAAATGGTGGGCCAAGCCCAACAAACCTTACTTTTACCACCTACCCAACCCATGGCTCAACCCTACTACCAACCCAACTACCCAATGATGCAACCCATTAGAGCATGATTAAACTGTGGCGATCCAAACCATTTTCGAAATACCTGCCCATGCCTGGTGAACATCATCAACGCCCAAGCCCAAGCCAACCTGGTGAACCAGGCTAATCAAGCTAACCCACTTGCTAGAGGAAGGGCTTTCAACATCAACGCCAATCAAGCAAGGGCTGATAACAATGTGGTCTATGGTACGTTTCTCGTAAATGGTAGTTATGCATCCATACTATTGATACTGGTGCGGATAAGAGTTTGGTGTCTTTAGAATTCGAGTCCATTCTTGATCTACTTCGTGTTAGTCTCATCGAATCATTCACGGTAGAAGTTGCTGACGGTGAACCCATTGCCTTAGACTCGATTATTCGTGATTGTACTCTTACCCTTAATGACCACGATTTCTCGATTGATCTTATTCCTATGAAATTTGGTAGTTTCGACATTATCATCGGTATGGACTGGCTTAGTCAGCATCACGCTGAAGTAGTTTGCCATGAAAAGTTTATTCGAATTCCCCTCGCTGACGGACAGACACTACGTATTTTTGGAGAAACTCCTTCGAAAGGGCTCAAATTGATGTCATGTCTTCAAGCTCGAAGATATCTTCGCAGAGATTATGTCTCGTTTCTAGCTCATATCGTCAAGAAGGAAGGCAACAAAAGGAAACTCGAAGACATTCCAATCATTAAAGAATTTCCTCAAGTTTTTCCCGACGACGTTTCAGGAATTCCTCCTGTGCGAGAAGTCGAATTCCGAATCGATCTTGTGCCTAGTGCCACACCAGTCGCAAAATCTCCCTATAGGTTAGCCCCATCTGAGATGCAAGAATTGGCTAGTCAACTACAAGAGTTGACCGGCAAAGGATTCGTACGTCCTAGCTCGTCGCCTTGGGGTGCAACTGTTCTTTTTGTGAAGAAGAAAGATGGAACTTTTCGCATGTGCATTGATAATAGAGAGCTCAATAAGATGACTATCAGAAATCGCTATCCATTGCCTTGTATTGATGACCTCCTGGATCAACTTCAAGGTGCCACTTGTTTTTCAAAAATCGACCTTCGATCTGGTTATCATCAACTTAGAGTGCGCGAAGAAGATATTCCAAAAACTGACTTTTAAACTCGTTATGGCCACTATGAATTCATGATTATGCCTTTCAGGTTAACCAATGCTCCTGCTGTCTTCATGGATTTGATGAATAGGGTGTGCAAACCCTATCTCGACCGTTTTGTCATAGTTTTCATTGATGATATTCTTATTTACTCCAAGACCAAAACCGATCATGAGCGACACCTTCGACTTATTCTAACACTTTTGAGGACTGAAAAGCTTTATGCTAAGTTCTCGAAATGCTAGTTTTGGTTAAAAGAGGTACAATTTCTTGGTCATGTCGTTAATGACAAAGGGATTCATGTCGACCCTTCAAAAATCAAGGCAGTACAAGAATGGCAAGCGCCACGTACTCCTACCGAAGTGAGGTCATTTCTTGGCCTGGCTAGTTATTATCGACGATTCATTGCAAATTTTTCTCGTATCGCTATTCCACTCACAGCCTTAACTCACATGGAAAACCCCTTTATTTGGGGACCCAAGCAAGAGGAGGCTTTCCAGATTTTGAAGCAAAAGCTTTGCGATGCACCTATCCTTACACTTCCTGATGGTTGCGAAGACTTTGTGGTTTATTGCGACGCGTCAGGTAAGGGTTAGGTTGTGCTCTAATGCAAAGAAGAAAGGTGATAGCTTATGCCTCTAGGCAACTCAAATTGCATGAGAAGAACTATACCACTCACGACTTAGAACTTGGGGCAGTCGTGTTCGCTCTGAAGATATGGAGACACTATCTCTATGGTACCAAGTGTGAAATTTACACCGACCACAAGAGTCTTCAACATATCTTCAATCAAAAGGAGTTGAACATGAGGCAACGACGATGGGTCAAACTCCTAAATGATTACGACTGTGAAATTCGATATCATCCAGGCAAGGCGAACGTTGTGGCCGATGCACTCAGTCGAAAGGAATATGCAAATTCTGTTCATCTTCTATGTTCTCAAATTATAACCGACCTCAAAGATCGAATTCGGGCAGCTCAACATGTAACATCCGTCAAAAACGGATTTACCAAACCCGCTCCGTTTATCAACCGAACAGTCAGTTAAAATTTTCGTTGCGAATTAAATGCCCAAAATAATTTTAAACGATACATAATCAATTATTATGCGGGAATATATAATTAGTTTTTGAAAAACTGTTAAAAATCGCAAAATAAAAATGTTTTGGTGCTGCCGGGTTTCGAACCCGGGTCAGCCGGATTTTCCTCAAAGTCTTAACTTGCAAACCATCAACCGCTGCGCCACTTGTGACTTTTGTTTAATATTAGAATCATTTAATTGATATCATGTTTTTCCGAATTCGATATCGGCGCCCTGTATCAGCCGAACTTGAAATCAGGCATCAATCAAGTTTCCGTTTCTGTTCTTCGCGATCAAGAGTCTAAAGTTTAACCGTTTTCAATCAATTGGTCAGACTTAATCGAACAGTCAAAGACCAATCCCGGAAATCAAGTCGGCCGAAATTTTCTTTACCAAATTCAGGGAATTACTTGTTACTCTATAAATACAACCCAACCTATCACAAGAGAACTCGCACCACACACTTCTTCTTCACTCAAAAATCTTTGTTTCTGTTCGCCGGAAGTCCCTTCAGTCGCCGGAATAATTTCTGCATTTCGCCGGAATTTTGCCACCAAAAAACCGAAACCTTGTTTCCAGTTGGTATGAGCTTCTAAACTCTCCTATATCTTATGTTTAATACGTTCTAATCTTTTATGCAACCCAGATTCTGTTAAAACGTTTTTAACAGATCAGATTCCGGTTTCTGGGTTCATGTACGAAGAAGATGAAGTATCTGTATCATATATGTATAACTAAAATCCAGTTATTTACCGGGTTAGACACACAGTCCAGCGGTGGACTGTGTGCACATTTAACGCTAAGGTCTCGAGTTCGAGTATTGTTCCTCACACGCTGCCTTAATAAAAATTCCTTTTTCAGCAAACTGAACCGGATT
This sequence comes from Scalesia atractyloides, assembly GCA_947069175.1. Taxonomy (NCBI): domain Eukaryota; kingdom Viridiplantae; phylum Streptophyta; class Magnoliopsida; order Asterales; family Asteraceae; genus Scalesia; species Scalesia atractyloides. Next base: position 12,384,909 of record CAMTDV010000012.1, on the reverse strand, counting down.
GATTTAGGTATATGTTAAGTATATTGATAACCGAGTTTATAACCAAGTGAGACACACAGTCCAGCGGTGTGTGTCCGCTAACCCACAGGTCCCGGGTTCGAGACCTGTGGAGCGCACCGGTTCTCGGGATTTAATTCGTTTTTAAAATAAAGGATTTCTGTTTAAATCTAATTAATATATATATATAATTAAAATCGGATATATGACGGGTTAGACACGTAGCTCAGTTGGTAGAGCTGCGTGCACGCGTACGGGAGGTCTCGGGTTCGAGCCTCACTCAGCGCACAATAATATGCCTTCGAACCGGTCAACGGTCAGTCAAAGTCAACGGTCAAAGTAAACTGTAGCAAAAATCAAATATTTTTTTTATTATTTTTATTTAATTATTTTAATTAAAAATCAATTAAAAATACTTAAAAATAACATTTTTAAGGTTAGAAAATAGCCTCAAACTCACAAAAATACACCCAACAATCCTACTAAAATAGATTAATAAAATCCGTTACTTACCGAACCAAAATGCTATTTATCTAGGTTAATTTCACTCGCGGTTAAAACCATTTCGCGTGCATTCAACCTCATCAACCGAACGCACCCAATGTGAGTGAATTCTTACAAACTCCCTTTTTTATTCATGTTTTGGGGTGTATCATGTGTCGCTTAAACTAATTCTCTTATGCAAACTCGTGCTATACCATTATATGATTTAAACTAGAATGTAACTATTGTTGTTTGTGGTGTATTACATATTGTCAAAGTTGTATGCAAATTATTTAGGCCCATCAGTTCCTCGTGGGAGACGAGTTGAACAACGCGTGCCTTAAAACTCATTCATTAGGCCCATCAGTTCGTAAGAACAACGCGTGCCTCAAAACTCATGCATTAGGCCCATCAGTTCGTAAGAACAACGCGTGCCTCAAAACTCATTCATTAGGCCCATCAGTTCGTAAGAACAACGCGTGCCTCAAAACTCATTCATTAGGCCCATCAGTTCGGGGAACAACGCGTGCCTCAAAACTCATTCATTAGGCCCATCAGTTCCTCGTGGGAGACGAGTCGAACAACGCGTGCCTCAAAACAATCATTTGGTGTATGTGTGTTCAATATTCAATATTATGTGTTGTGTGAATAAATTTACATCTACATTTACTCATATGTGGTATGCACATTATTTATAATCAATTGGATAAACTTGTTCAAATATTTTTTTTCATAGGATTCACTCGCCAACTTTATGTTGATAAAAAAAAACCCTTTTACACATGATACAGGTAAACAGGTTGAAGCAAGGAAAACATAGGAAATGCCTTAGAAGAGAACCAAGAAGCTTAGATTGATAGTTAGAACATGTTGTATCAATTATTGTAAATTTCCATTAAATTGTATTAATGAATATGAAACATATAATAAATGTCATGAGCTTTGATGATAACCCAATTATGCCCCGATCACCTTTTCCGCTGCGGGTCGGGGTGTGACACAACATACTTCTGTAACAGAAAATGACGTACGCGATGAGCTATCTTGTGGAGCAGAACTCAAAATAGAAACCAAATCCGATGGTATTCTTTACTACTTAAACCGTATTTGGATACCCGATCGCGATAATCTTCGTGCTTTTTTCATGAATGAGGAGCATAAAACACGATACTCTATACATCCAGGAGCCGATAAGATGTATCAAGACTTGCGATACACTTACTGGTGGCCTGGCATGAAGAAGGATATCGCTATTTTTGTTTCCAAGTGCCTTACATGTTCCAAGGTGAAAGCTTATCATCAAAGACCATCAGGACTTCTTGTCCAACCCGAAATACCTGTATGGAAGTAGGAAAATATAACCATGGATTTCATTACCGGGTTACCTCGCACCTCTAATGGGTATGACACCATATGGGTAATCATTGATCGTCTTACTAAATCAGCTCATTTCATTCCAATTCGCGAGGACTTCAAGAACGAGAAGTTAGCTCGTATCTATATCAATAAATCGTTGTACCTCTAAGTATCATTTCAGATCGAGACGGCCGCTTCACTTCACGAACATGGCAAGCCGTACAATCCGCTTTGGGTACACGTTTAGACCTCAGCACTGCTTTTCACCCTCAAACTGATGGTCAATCTGAGCGCACCTTACAAACCCTTGAAGACATGTTGCGGGCATGTGTCATAGACTTCAAAGGTAATTGGGACGCTCACCTACCGTTAGTTGAATTTCCGTACAACAATAGCTATCATTCAAGCATCGGTATGGCTCCTTTTGAAGCTTTATATGGTCGTAAATGTCAATCTCTAGTATGTTGGCACGAAGTTGGTGAAGCGCAAATCACTCGACTTGAACTAATTCAAGAAACGACTGACAAAATTCTTCAAATTCGAAATAATCTTCTAGCAGCTTAAAGTCGTCAAAAGAGCTACGCCGACAAACGATGAAAGCCTTTGGAGTTTTGTGTTGGTGATCACGTACTTTTGAAAGTATCACCATGGAAGGAGTGGTTCGTTTTGGTTAGAAGGGCAAGCTAGCACCACGCTATGTGGGACCATTCAAGATACTCGAAAGAGTAGGTCCTGTAGCATACAAGCTTGACCTACCAAGAACTCAACAGAATTCATCCCACGTTTAACGTATCAAACTTGAAAAAGTGTCTCGCCGACGAAAATCTCCATATTCCTTTGGAAGATATTCAAATTGATGAATCAATGCACTTCGTGGAAAGACCGGTAGAAATTATGGACTTCGGTGAAAAGCGTTTGAGACGAAGTCATATTCCAATCGTTAGGGTACATTGGGAGTCAAAACGAGGACCTGAGTTTACTTTGGAATGTGAAGACTCAATACGCGGAAAATACCCACACCTTTTTCATGTAACAGCTACTACTTAAATTTCGAGACGAAATTTCTAAAAGTGGGGGATATTGTAACATTTGTGTAAAACGGGTTTCGAAAACCCGCACCATTTTACAAAGCTAGTGTGCGTTTATTATTGGCGTGTTCTTAAATTTTTTGTCGTTAGAAATAAATGCGGTTAGAATTCAAAACTTTAACAAATAAAACCCAAATTAATAAATAAAACATTAATTAATAAATGAAACCATAATTTATTAAACTCTAAAAAAATTAAGCAAAGAAAAAGGGGAACCGGGATCGAACCCGAGTCTCCCAGGCTCAAACACGCACCAAACACCACTACGCTACACACAAGAGATGTGATAGTTTCTAAGTATCATTAGATATATACGCAACAGGGCGGGAAAACCTGCAACTATAACCGGAGACATCGCAAATCTTCGACGCGCTTTCCTTTTCAAAATTCTGTCAACTGTCATCGTTTATCTTGGCAAATTGCAATCAAGACGCGCCCACCATAAATCCTAAAACCCTAGTCTTGAGAAGCTGAAATCATCACTCACCTATAAATACCTCCCAATACTAGTCATTTCAAGCTCACAAATCACTGCTCTCTCACTCAAAACTCCCTGTCAACGGAAGAATTGAATCACCGGAGTTCTGCAAGTTCGTCGTTATCTTAGTATCGCCGCCGATTCTGTTCAACGGAAGTCCTCTTTCGAAATCTTTTAATTTTTTTCCAAATTATCATGTTATGAAATCATTAATTACTGATTCGAAGGGGTTATTCAGACGGGTAAAGGTTCTGGGTAAAAATAAATAAATGAAGAAGATGAAGTATAATATGTGTATTTATATACTATAATTCGGATTATAACCGGGTTAGACACACAGTCCGAGTTCGATTCTTGCAACCAACACTGTCGAAATAAACAATTTTTTTAAACCAAACCACACTGATCCCCCCCCCCCCCAACAAGTTGTTAAATTTAATAAGAATGTTGTGTTTTACGGGTTAAGCATCCAACCCAACTAGTTGGGACGGGTGCAAGCCAAAGCAGGGGCGCAGGTTCGAGTCCCACTACCCTCACCCGGTCGGACCATTTAAAAAACCTTTTTAAAATTCATGATTTCCAAATAAACTTAATAAAGGTATAAGAGTAATTAAATTCCGAATACTTTCGGGTTAGACTCGTAGCTCAATTAGAAAAGCTGCTTGCACACAACCGAGAGGTCACGGGTTCGAGTCTCATCACACGCATGCAAAAATCACAATAAAATCGGTCAGACCGCTGATAGGCCTGACAAGGCCCATTTTTTATTTAATTTTTTATTTATTTTCTTTTCCCTTTATAAATATTTATTAATTATTCCAACTATTTTAAAGAGAAACCCTCAACTATAAAGCCTTTTAATATCACAAAATAACCTAAAATCCTAACAAAGTATTAAGTCCAAATATTAATTTGTTTATATTGTTTTTATCGTATTATTATCTTAGGTTAGTATTCGTTGTTCGATCAAATATTTTCCTCGTGCGCACTCATCATCAACCAAGAATACGCACCCACTGTGAGTGAATCTCTACGAATTCCCCTTTTTAATCATGTTTTGGGGTGTATCATGTGTCGTACATTTTCTTGATTTATTTAAACACTTGTGCTAACATCATCTCGTGATCAAATGTGTATAGTTGTTTGTGTGGTTTATGTGTGGTTACATTTTATCACTTCTGTACAATCATTTCATTAGGCCCATCAGTTCCTCGTGGGATACGGGTTGAGCATCAGGTGCCTCATTAGATCGGCTCCGTTTGATTGAGCCTTGATCTCAAGTACATCATTCATCATGTCATGTGTTCAATGTGGATATACTGTGGTTTGTGATTGGTTATATATATACATATGCTCACATATGATTCATGCACAATTTTTATTTAACAACAAATACAATTCAACTGCTTAAATAATCTTACTAAGGTTCACTCGCCAACTTTTGTTAACCCAAATCTTTTGTTTTACACATGATACAGGTGAACAAGCTGAAGAAAGAAACCAATCTGAACTTAAAGAAACGCCAAAGGTGGGTTGACCTAAAGGTTTTGATTTTTTTATTTTGTAAAATTTTAAGTACGGTACGCGTACCGAAAATACACATTTTTAAGTACAACATTTAAAAAAAACATATTATTCCAAAAACAAAAGGGCTTGTAGCCTAGCGGTACTTAGGTTTATTGTGAAGACGTTTCTTCCAAAGTGGCCAAGGATAATGGTATCATGGTAGACATTGGTGAAGATTTAGAAGTAGCTTATTTAGGGGTGTGTGAGTTAGAAATTGGTTTTCTGAAAGACCCTTATTGGCAAATTACCAATGGCCATTGACAGAGCTAAGTAGAGAAGTATGGGATCACCGGAGCCAATTCTTTTTTTGTGTTTCATGTAGAACATGTAGAACGTATAACACAAAAATTCTAAACAACCCTAATACTTTTTTATCACGACCCCATTGGTTTTATGAAAAATATTCTGGCATCGTTGCCCGTTGGCTTTATAACTAAAAAATTCTTTGAGGTTTGTACAAATTAAAAAAATTATATAGAATTTAACTAAATAAAAATAAAATTATTGTTTAGAGTTTAACTAATAAACACATTGGTTTTCATTTCAATTTGAATAAGCCCAACTACTCATTTAAAAAGCCTAAAGTTATTACCAATAAAAAAATCTCATTTTCTTATTTCCCAATTCTCACAATTCATTTAACCAAACCTAAATGAAACTAAAATAGGTGTCTTCTATCGTCTCTTTATTAAAGTTAGCATTAGTTTCATCAATTACAACGAAAAATGTTAACAGACGTTTTTCTTCAATGAAAAATGTAGAAACAAATTGCATCGAATGGCTGATGATTGTATGAACACTTCTTGCATTTGTTATACAGAAAAATAGTTATTTGCAAAAGTTGTGATTGAAGATGTAGTGAGTTGTTTCCAAACCATAAAAACCCGAAGAAAAACAACTATAAAATGGATATATTTTTATATGTTTTTAAAATTACTTTATATTTTTATTGTGTTTTTTTTTTCAAATGACAATGTAGGTTCATTATAGTATTCTTTTATTATGTGATTTGACTAAAACCCAAAATTATGATGTGGGTTTGTTATTAATTTAAGTACGGAATACTTCAGAAGCTAGAGAAAAATATTAGGACTCAGTCAGTACAGATTTGTACATCAGTGGTGGGTGGTGTGAAAGTTGTATGTTTTGTAGTGTAGCCTTATAGTATTATTAAACTAAATAAATATAAATATATTGGTCCGTCTGGAGCAAACCTAGCCCATATCCACCCACCTTTCTGGGTTCAAAACTAGCAGTCAATCCAATCACTGACTCGAATATCATCCGATTAAAAATAGGGTCTACATATTCACACATCTACTTGCCTATTTAGGCACCCTCTTTGACGGCTCGACTAGGGTTTGTTTTTTTCCGACCACATTCCTGCACCGTACAACGTCAAATCAGTCACATCAGACGGGGCGTATAGCAATAGACGGAGAAGAAGACGACCAGACCAAGACGGGGCGTCTAGGGCTAGACGAGACGTCTGAAGGTTGTGCTCTGCATGCATGTCAGTCAAGTTGCAAAGTGATACGCGCCGTCTAGGCCTAGACGGGGCGTATATATCCTTCTTAAATAGAGCCATGCGGAGCATTTGTGTCGCAAAATTTTGCGATTCGTTGTCGGTGTCACACCCAGACCCGCAGCGGAATAAAAGTCGGGGCATGATTGGGTTATCACCAAAGCTCATGATATTTAGTAATAAGTTTCATATTTATTAAATTGAAATTAACTTCAAATATCCATCACAAAAATCATACAAACACAACAATAAACCAAAAGTTTGTTCTAAACGAAATAACTTGTTTATTCTTCTAAGGCCATCCTATGCGTTTTTTTCCTCTTCTTGTTCACCTGTATCATGCGTAAAACAGAAAATTTGGGTCAACAAAAGTTGGCGAGTGAACCTTGATAAAACATTTGAATTATTGAATTTTATTGTTGTTTAAATAAAAGTGTGCATCAATCACATGTGAACAGATGTATATATGTAACCAATCACAAAACCACATTGCAAGAACGTATGACATGATGAAAGATGTATTTGAGATCAAGGCTCAATCAAACGGAGCCGATCTAATGAGGCACCTGATGCTCAACCCGTATCCCAGGAGTAACTGATGGGCGTAAGAAATGATTGCACTGATATGATAAAATGTATCCACATATAAACCATATAACAACTATACACATTTGATCACAAAATGATATTAGCACAAGTGTTAAATCAAATAAAAAAAATGTTACGACACATGATACACCTCAAAACATGATAAAAACGGGGAATTTGTAGAGATTCACTCACATTGGGTGCGTATCTTGGGTGGGGATGAAAGCGCACGAGTTGGGAAATTAACCGATGAAAGAGTATTACCCTAAAATAATAACGCGACAATCCGATAAATAAATAATTTACTAATTAGGAAAAAAAACCTTTGTTTAGATTTTAGGTTATTTTGGCGTGTTTTATTGATATTTTAAACTCTTGAATTTTGTTTATATTTTTAAACCTTTTAATTGATTTTTTTTTCATAATAATAAACCATAACATAAAATATTAGAAAAAAAATAAAAATAAATAAAACTTTGTCAATCTGACAAGGTCGCTAGTCAGGCCGGTTCGATTATATTACAGGTCGTGAGACTCGAACCCGTGACCTCTCGGTTGCGTGCACGCAGCTCTTCCAACTGAGCTACGTGTCTAACCCGAAAGAATCTGAATTTTAATTATATTTATACACATTTTAGATTAATTCTAATTTAATTAAATTTACAAAAAGATTTTAACTAATCCGACGGGTGCGAGCCAAAGGACTCGAACCCGAGACCTTGATGGTGTGTGTAACATCCGTCAAAAACCGGATTTACCAAACCCGCTCCGTTTATTAACCGAACAATCAGTTAAAAATTTCGTTGCGTATTTAATGCCCAAATTAATTTTAAACGATACATAATTAATAAGTATATTGAAATATATAATTTATATTTGAAAAAGTATTTAAAATAAGGAAATAAAAATAAAAGGCTGCTGCCGGGTTTCGAACCCGGGTCAGCCAGGATTCAGCAAAGCCTTAACTTCTAACCATCCAACCACTGTACCACTTGTGTTTCTTGTTCATTAATGGAAACAATTAATACATAACATAAATCTCGAACTCAAAACCGACGCGCCCAATCGCAGTCGTCGGAAATCCCGACGATTTCGCCGAGATTGGACGGTTTCTTCTGTTTTAACCGAAGCCTTAACTACTACATCGGTTATAACCGACGTCTGAACCCGCGACGCAAGTCATAACCGCCAGAAAACTTATTGACCGACGAATCAAGACGGAAAACGGACTAAATTCGTCGATTTCCTGCCCTATAAATACCCCCTCTAACCTCTGTTAGCTTTTTCGCTCACAATCACACTCTTTCCCGACGTAAATTCACTCACCGGAGAATTTCTGCAACTCGCCGGAAAACCGAGCCTTTCACCTCTGAGCCTTACTGAACACCCAGAGCTCATACCGAAGCCACCCACACTCACCTCAAGCTCGCTGAAGACCCTCTGCCGCAGGACACACGTCGCCGGAATAGCTTGCTGTCACCAGAGTTTCGCCGGCGAAACAGAGGAGCCACTGTTCGGTATATCTTACACTTAATCTCTCGTTCTTTTATTAATCTCACCTGTAATTAAGCGCAACACACTAAAAGAACTTGATTAAAATCGATGGACCAGTCAGACTCCGATTCTGGTTAAGTCTAACGAAGAAGACGAAGTTTCAGTATTGTGTATGTTTAATTAAAATCAAGATATATCTCGGGTTAGACACACAGTCCAGCGGTGGACTGTGTGCAAATAAAAACGCATACGTCCCGAGTTCGATTCTTGTCCCACGCACACTCGCCTTAATAAAAATGTTCCTTTTTTTTTAACCGAACCGGATTCACTGCAATAGATGTTAAGTTTAATAAAAACTGGAATAATAACCAAGATAGACACACAGTTCAGTGGTGGACTGTGTGAACGTTTAAACCACATGTCACGAGTTCGAGTCCAGACTACCGCACCGGTCCGGACAATTATCAAACTTTTTATATAAAGCAGAAACGAAATTATTTAGTTTGTATATAAGTATAAAAAAATCAGATTATTTAACAAGTTAGACACACAGTCCAGCGGTGGACTGTGTGTTAACCTAAACCACAGGTCCCGGGTTCGAGACCTGTGGAGAGCACCGAGCGAGTCATTTAAATTGTTTTTGAAATAAATGATTTTCGGATTAATTCAATTAGTATATAAATATAATTAAAAACAGAAATATTTCGGGTTAGACACGTAGCTCAGTTGGTAGAGCTGCGTGCACGCGAACGGGAGGTCTCGGGTTCGAGCCTCACCCGGCGCACACAATTACACAATAAAATTCGGTCAACAGGTCAACAGGTCAACGGTCAACAAAGTCAACAGTCAAAAACCAACATTTTTTTTATTATTTTTATTTATTTAATTACACTAAAAATACTTAAAAATAACATTTTTAAGGTTAGAAATAGCCTTAAACTCACAAAAATATATCTAACAATTCTACTAAAATTGATTAATAAAATCCGCTTACTTACCGAACCATTATGCCATTATCTAAGTTAGTTTCACTCGTGGTTAAAACCAACTTCGTGCGCATTCAACATCATCAACCGAACGCACCCAAAGTGAGTGAATCTTACAACTCCCCTTTTTAATTACACGTTTTGGGGTGTGTCATGTGTCACAAAAATTAACTCGTTTATTTAAACTTGTGCCATACCATATTGTGATCTAAACTTAGATTGTATATATTGTTTGTAGTTATGTATTTCATATTGTCAAGTTATATGCAATTCATTCATTAGGCCCATCAGTTCCTCGTGGGAGACGAGTTGAGCAACGCGTGCCTCAAAACGATCCATTATTGTTCATGTGTGCATTATTTAATATTAAATGATTGGTGAATAAGTTTACATCTATTTTTACTCATGTGTGGTTGTGCACTTTATTTTATAATCAATTAAATAAACTTGTTCAAATGTTTTTCATAGGATTCACTCGCCAACTTTTTGTTGATCCAAAAACCATTTTTACACATGATACAGGTGAACAGGATGAAGCAAGGAAAACATAGGAAATGCCTTAGAAGAAAACAATGAAGTCTAGAATGTTGTTTAGGACATGATGTAATTATGATTGTATATTTCTCATTAAATTGTAATAATGAATATGAAACGTTATAATAAATGTCATGAGCTTTGATGATAACCCAATCATGCCCCGATCACCTTTTCCGCTGCGGGTCGGGGTGTGACAGATTGGTATCAGAGCCATGACTATAGGGATATAAGATAGGTTATTAGACCCTTAGTGCCTATACTATAGTTGCCTAAATTTTAATTGTTTAGATGGTTACATACAAACTTATGATGTTTATTTGTTTCATATTTGTTTATACTTACAGTCAAACATACATACTTACATACACATTCATCATACATATTTCAATGTTCATATATTCAAATCATCTTCATACTTTTGTTATTCAAAGATTTTGTCGCAATTTTCAAATCTCATCAAAGTAAGTTCTGCGACGAGCATGTAGTAACTGGAAGGGTACAAGTACCGGTAGTCGGAACGTCCTGTCTAGGTTGGCATTCGTATAAATCCAATATAACGGACCAGTTTGCCTACCTGGGGACTAACGATGAGAGTACGAAGGACCTATTAGGCCAAAGCATGCCACACCAAACGTCGTTCGAACTAACCCCACTTTGAGGTGTCACCGTGTCCACACTTGGACACATTCCGAATATCATACGTTACATACATATTTCTCGATTTTCTCCAGGTTTTAGTGTACGTAACCAGGCTAACACATGCGAACCATATGAAAAACCCGGTATTCATGGGGCCCACATGATTACGAAGGTGAAGTATGGCGGCATGCAAGGCCCAATTACGAGCAAAGCCCAAGACATCCTATGGATGTAGTAGATTTATTTTTCTATATTTATTTTATGAATGTTCATTCCTAAATACGACCCATGATCCCAAAAACATCCAACTCATACTCATGATACGTATTCCTTGTAGATGTCTTCTAGCCTCGCCCGTAGGAAGATGAGAGCAGGAAAAGCCCGCGAGCGCATGGCTGCCCTAATCGCTCAACAAATAGCTGCCGTAATACCCAACATTGTAATTCAAGTCCAACAAGCCCTTACCGCTAATCCTGTCAACCAAGAAGATCAAAATGTTATCAACCCTCCCCCAAATACCACTAAATGCACCTACAAGCATTTCAAATCATGCGACCCTCCAAAATACGAAGGGACTGAAGGTGTCACCGCTCTCCTCCATTGGTTTGAAGAAATGGAGAACACTTTTCTAAATTGCGATTGCCCCGATGATCGCAAAGTGCGATATGCTACTGGTCGTTTATATGGAATAGCACTTACTTGGTGGAATACAGAGAAGGCCAAACGAGGTGTTGAAGACGCTATGACTTTGACTTGGGAAGAGTTGAAGGAAATCATGACAAGACGGTTTTGTCCAAGGAGCGAAATCAAGAAATTAGAAGATGAGTTTTATTCGTTGAAGCAAAAGGAAGGAGACCACACCACATACAACAAAAGATTCCTCGAGTTAAATCAAATGGTTCCCAACTTGTTCACTCCCCTCTACCGTTTGATCGAGCACTACATTCGAGGTCTTCCGTCAAAGATTCAGGACTCTGTAATAAGTACCACGCCTGCAACTTTGGAAGCAGCAATGGAGTTAGCTACAGAGCTCACCGAGAACCGCATCCGGAATAAAGACTTCAAGGAGGAGAAGAAGAAGGATAAAGCATCAACTGAAACTTCAAACTCCACCCAAACCGAATCCCCTTCTCAACCCATTTCTAAGAGAAAAAGAGACGGGCAACTTTTCGCTACTACCCAACGTAATCAACCAATTTCACAAGCCATACCAATCCAAGCTATCCCAATCATGCAAATAGCACCCAACTCAACTTACCCAAATAAGAAACCATACCTTGGACCTCACCCTCGATGTAACACCTGTTTTTATCACCATCCATCTACCTTACCTTGTCGACTATGTGCGAATTGTGGACGCTATGGTCATTTGAGCAAGGTTTGCCGCACCCCTCAAAACCAAACCACACCCCCTACTCAAAATATGATCCAAACATATCAACAACCTCAATACCCCATGTTACCTTATGTTCGAGCTTGTTTCAATTATGGCGACCCTACCCACTATAGAAACACGTGCCCTCAATTGTTTAACATCATCAACGCTCAAGCTCAATCAAACCCAATTAACCAAGCAAATCAAGAAAACCCAATCACTAGGCCACCAGCAAGAGGAAGAGTTTTCAACATCAACGCCAACCCTGTTGAAGATAATGACGGCCCAAACGAAACCACCCAACTAGTCCCCTTCACCAAAAATCAAGATTCAACTCCAATCGTTTAGTTTTATGTTTTTCTTTATGTTATCTCAAGCTTTGGTTGATTGTGTTTATTTATGTATTAGAGTCACATAGAACCAATCATAACTTGCGGATAAAGCCAATGAAAATTTGACAAGAATATGGTGGATACGCCGCTGGTACTTCCTATATATAAGTATTCTTGCCAAAGGATCCGAGGCATTATCAGGCGGTTATGAGAAGTTCCATGTAGGATTTAGTATTGTCTTGGTTGAAATTTGTTTTACATTCACTGATTTAACATTCATATCATCTCATCATTTAAAGAAATTGGATTGTGTTCTATTTCTACATAAACTAACCTCTCCCTCATAACAAACGAGAGAGGAACTGTCACCATTCAAACATGTATACTATCAGAATTTGGACTCAGATATTGGTTGTTGTGTTTATTTATGTTCTAGAGTTACATCATAGAACCAATCATAACTTACTGATAAAACCAATGAAAATTTGACAAGAATATGGTGGATACGCCGCTGGTACTTCCTATATATAAGTATTCTTGTCAAAGGATCAGAGGCATTGTCAGACGGTTATGAGAAGTTCTATGTAGGATTTAGTAATTTCTTGGTACATTGGTTGTGGCGTTTATTTATGTTCTAGAGTCACATCATAGAACCAATCATAACTTACTGATAAAACCAATGAAAATTTGACAAGAATATGGTGGATACGCCGCTGGTACTTCCTATATATAAGTATTCTTGTCAAAGGATCAGAGCATTGTTAGACAGTTATGAGAAGTTCCATGTAGGTTGTAGTATTAGAAGTTTTGCTTTAGGATATAACCATATCTTCCCAAACATATCAAAACTCTTACGCATGATTGTAACGTTTGTCAAAAACGGGTTTCCAAAACCCGCTCCGTTTTGTAATCGAATATCAAGTTATAAATGTCACGTTGTATATTTATGATTATTTTGATTTATAATGATACATAATTAATAAACAAACTAAACTATAAAAATTATATTTGATAAAAAGTTAAAACAAAATAAATAAAAATGAAATGTTGCTGCCGGGACTCGAACCCGGGTCAGCCAGAACTGAAATCCAAAGACTTAAACACACACACACACCACCACCCGCCACTTGTTGTTTTCTGTCAACTTAGGGAAACAAATAACTCTTATATACAAACCGAGTTTAAACCGGTTACGCCAACTGAGAAACCGAAATCGGCGATTCAACCGTCTAATCGTTTGATTAATCGCACATTCAGGTTTATAACCGATGCACCGACGATTTTTAATCAATTCAGATTGAATGAACATCAATTTTCATCATTATCGGTTTTTATAACCGAAAATAATCAAAGTCCAAATTACTTCAATCAAAACCCTTCTCGCGACTCAGAGACATCAGATAAACCTTCCATTTTACTTTCGTCATACTTTCAGTCCATCAGAACGCTTAAATCAACTCGCCAGAAATTTCTGCAAGGTCGCCGGAAAACCGGGACTCCCATCCACACGGTAATTCCTTCGACTCTTTCTGTTTCAATCATGTGATTAATCGGTCACTAACACAACTCCACCATCAGAATCAATCCTAGTCAACGTTTGTCGAAAATCCTACCTTCGCCGGAAAACTTCTGAAACTTCAAGAAACACACCGAGAATTGGTATGACCTTTCAAACTTCTGTCAAACTTTGATTAAGTGCCTCAACTTCACAAATAATCGAACAAAACTGTTAATTGATTTTAACAGCCTGAGTTCACTTCCAGAACCGACGGACCTCTGCCGGAATTCTGTGAACAACACTAATTGGTACGTCTTTTTCCCCAAACTCTCTCCATTCTTTACCTTTAAATTACTTATAATGTTTGAAAATCGAATATGACATGAATCAGTCAAAAACAGTTGAACTTGGTTTTTCTGGGTAAAATTAACGAAGAAGACGAAGACGCAGTTTAACATAAGACTAATAAAAATCGATATAATGAACGGGTTAGACACACAGTCCAGCGGTGGACTGTGTGCAAATAATACGCACACGTCACGAGTTCGATCCCTGCTACACGCACTTCCTATGTAATAAAATGCCTTTTTGTTTAAAACTGAACCGGGTTAACTCCGTTAGTTGTTAAGTATAATAAAAACCGAGATATTAACCAGGTTAGACACACAGTCCAGCGGTGGACTGTGTGCCACACTAAGTCGCACGTCACGCGTTCGAAACCTGTTACTGGCACCGGTTGAACGAATTAAAATGTTTTTGAAATTAAAAGAATTTTGGTTAAATCGAATTAGTATATAAATATAATTAAAAACAAGATTATTTCGGGTTAGACACGTAGCTCAGTTGGTAGAGCTGCGTGCACGCGTACGGGAGGTCTCGGGTTCGAGTCTCACCCAGCGCATACTTACACACTGACCGAACCGGTCAACAGCAACAAGTCAACGGTCAACGGTCAACGCAAAATAAACAATTTTTTTATATTTTTATTTATTTAATTTAATTTAAAAATCAATTAAAAATACTTAAAAATAACATTTTCAAAGATAGAAAATAGCCTTAAACTCACAAAAATATATCTAAAAATTCCATTAAAATCCTTAATAAAATCCACTCATTTACTATATTTTTCTGTTATTATTTAGGTTAGTTATTTCTCGTTGTTCCGCTCATCCAATTCGTGCGCATCTCACCAACTCCAATCCAACGCACCCAATGTGAGTGAATCTTACAAATTCCCCGTTTTAATCACGTTTTGGGGTGTATCATGTGTCTCGATATATATTATATTTAAATCATTGTGCATACATCATATCATGAACATGTGTATTCAGTTTGTTTCAACTGTTGTGTGGTTATCGTTAGATGCAATTTATTATTTTTAGTACATGCAATTTCATAGGCCGCCACTCCCCATTACATTATGAGCGTTGAGCATGTTCCCCATTACATTATGAGCGTGAACCTGGCGTGCCCTCATACGATCGGCTCCATTTGATTGAGCCTTGATCACACAGACATTTTCATTTTCAGTACATGCAATACGATCGGCTCTGTTTGATTAAGCCTTGATCGCACAGTTTCATTCATGTTATTTATCGTATGATGTTGGTATGTTAATGTATGCTATCATGTGTTATTGTATGTTATAGTTGTGATTGCTATTGCTACTGCTTGGTTATTTACATTTGCTCATTTATGATTATGCACAATTTTTCATTGATAAACTAACAAGAAAATCAATAACAAATGTTTATCTAACAAGGTTCACTCGCCAACTTATGTTGACCCAAAAACCCTCATTTTTACACATGATACAGGTGAACCAGCAGCAGCCAGAAACACATAGGATTGGACTAGAAGAATAAAATGATTTAGAGTTTGGGATTGTTATGTTTGGTTTATTTTCTTTGTATTGTATGGACATGTTTGGATATTTGGAAATGTAACTTTGACTTTAATAAATATGAAACATATTAGTAAATATCATGAGCTTTGGTGATAACCCAATTATGCCCCGACTCTTATTCCGCTGCGGGTCGGGGTGTGACAGATTGGTATCAGAGCCATGACTATAGGGATATAGGATAGGTTATTAGACCCTTAGAGCCTATACTATAGTTGATTAGAAACTTATAAGATTTTTGTGTGTTACATGCCAAATTTCATGATGTTTATATGTTTTATGTTAAATGTTACATTCAATATTATGCAAGCATGTTCATAAGTATGTATTATCATATAACGCCTATCATGAATCATATACTCATAAATATCACATCCATGAAATCACACACCACATCATGATTGCTTTTACAATGATTTTTGTGTTTTCAAATCTCATCAAAGTGAGTTCTCATGACGGGCATGTAGTAACTGGAAGGGTACCAGTACCGGTAGCCGGAACGTCTTGTCTAGGATGGCATTCGTATAAATCCAAAATAAAGGACCAGTTTGCCTACCTGGGGACTAACGATGAGAGTACGAAGTACCTATTAGGCCAAAGCATGCTATACCAAACGTCGTGTGAGCTAACCCAACTTTGAGTTGTCATTGTGTCTACACCTGGACACGTTCCGACCAAACATCTCATGAACATATTTTGTGGTTTGCATTCGGGTGATGCGAGTGTTAAATTGCCAATACTAATGTGAATCCTACCAAGCCCATAGTCATGGGGGCCCACATGACTATATAGGTGAAGGTATGGGGGACATTTGCGGCCCAACATGAGCAAACCCAAGACATCCTATGGATGTGGTTGCATTATTGATATTTATGTTATTTTCATTTTTCATAAAGACACATGACACCTAAAAAACTCCATAAACTCACAATCTTCTTATGCATGTTCGTGTAGATGTCGTCCAGACAACAACGAAGGGATAAAAGATCAGGAAGGTCTCAGGAACGCTTGGCCACACACATCGCGAAACAAATGGCCACGATACTGCCTGACATTGTGGTCCAAGTACAACAAGCTCTCGCCACAAACCCCACTAATCCTCCCCAACAACATGACCAGAACATCGACAACCCTCCTACCAGCAAGTGCTCATACAAACATTTCAAGTCTTGTGATCCTCCTAAATTTGAAGGGACCTAGGGTGTCACTGCTCTCCTCCACTGGTTCGAGGAAATGGAAAACACCTTCCTCAACTGCGATTGTCCTGAGGATCGCAAGGTTCGATACGCCACCGGGAGACTATTTGGGGTAGCTCTCACTTGGTGGAATACTGAAAAAGGGAAGAGGGGAACTGATGATGCAATGGCCTTAACTTGGGAGGAGTTAAGGGAAATCATGACTAGGCGTTTCTGTCCTAGGAGTGAAATTAAAAAGTTGGAGGACGAATTTCATTCTTTAAAACAGAAGGAGGGGGATCACACCACCTATAACAAGAGGTTCTTGGAGTTGAACCAAATGGTTCCAAATTTGTTTACCCCAACTTATCGTTTGATCGAGCATTATATTCGAGGACTTCCCTCGAAAATCCAAGATTCAGTTCTCAGCTTTCACCGGTAACACTTGAAGCTGCTATGGAGCTAGTGACGGAACTGACCGAGAATCGGATTCGCAACGGGAAGTTTAAAGAGGAGAAAAAGAAAGCCCCTGTTGAGGGTCAAAATTCAAACCACTCCATCTCTTCCTCTAAGTTTGCTAACAAGAGGAAGCGCAACACCAGAAATTTCGCCGTTACACAAACCAACTCCCCTATTCCTGCTGCACCCATTACCCAAGTCGCTCCTTCACCTGCACCATACAAAAGACCCTACTCTGGCCCGTTACCAAAATGTAACCGTTGCCAATATCACCAATCTTCTGATTATCCTTGCCAGCATTGCACCGGCTGTGGTCGCCGGGTCATACTGTTCAAACCTGCCGCATGCCCCAACGAACGAACCGCCACCAACCTTTAACCCAAACCCACCAACAATTAATGGGTCAAGCCCAACAACCCCTACTATTTCCACCCACCCAACATTTAGCCCAAACATATTACCAACCCAATTATCCTATGGGTCAACCTATGCGGGCTTGCTACAATTGCGGAGACCCAAGCCATTTCAGAAACACTTGTCCAAGGTTGGTAAACATTATTCATGCTCAGGCTCAAGCCAACCCAGTGAATCAAGCGAACCAAGCTCCTCCACCTGCAAGAGGAAGAGCTTTCAATATCAACGCTAATCAGGCTAGGGCCGACGGCAATGTGGTTACGGTACGTTCCTTATAAATGGTAGATATGCATCTATGTTATTTGATACTGGTGCGGATAGAAGTTTTGTGTCTTTAGAATTTGAACCTATCTTAAACCAAAATTGGGATAAGCTCACGGAATCCATAACGGTAGAAGTTGCTGACGGGAAACAAGTTTCATTAAGTTCTATTATACGCAACTGTACACTCACCTTAAACGACCACGATTTCTCAGTCGACCTTATTCCTATGAAGCTGGGAAGCTTTGATATCATAATTGGTATGGACTGGCTCAGTCAACATCAGGCAGAAGTTGTATGTCGCGAAAAATTTATACGTATTCCTCTTTCAAACGGTCAGACTCTTCGAATCTTTGGTGAAACCTCGTCAAAGGGGCTCAGCTTAATGTCTTGTCTTCGAGCCCAAAAATATCTTCGCAAAAATTATGTCGCGTTTTTAGCTCATATCATCAAAAAGGGAACCATGGAGAAGAAACTTGAAGACATTCCAGTAGTAAAAGATTTCCCGCGAGTTTTTCCTGACGACATTTCAGGACTTCCTCCAGTTAGAGAAGTCGAATTCCGTATTGACCTTATACCTGGTGCTACACCAGTTGCAAAGTCTCCTTATAGGTTAGCCCCCTCTGAAATGCAAGAGTTAGCCAGTCAATTACAAGAGTTGACTGACAAGGGATTCATACGTCCTAGCTCATCGCCTTGGGGTGCACCTGTCCTTTTCGTAAAGAAGAAAGATGGATCGTTTCGTATGTGCATCGACTACAGAGAGCTCAACAAGTTAACAATCAAGAATCGCTATCCTTTACCTCGCATTGATGATCTTCTTGACCAACTTCAAGGTGCCAACTGCTTTTCAAAAATCGACCTTCGATCTGGCTATCATCAACTTAGAGTACATGAAGAAG
Organism: Scalesia atractyloides; assembly: GCA_947069175.1. Taxonomy (NCBI): domain Eukaryota; kingdom Viridiplantae; phylum Streptophyta; class Magnoliopsida; order Asterales; family Asteraceae; genus Scalesia; species Scalesia atractyloides. The sequence goes on along the minus strand of CAMTDV010000012.1, from coordinate 12,365,853 downwards.
ACGTCCCAAAGACTGCTTTCCGAACTCGTTATGGCCATTATGAATTCATGGTCATGCCATTTGGTTTAACCAACGCTCCAGCTGTTTTCATGGACCTAATGAACAGAGTCTGCAAACCTTATCTTGATCGATTTGTTATAGTCTTCATCGACGACATTCTTATTTATTCAAAGTCTAAATCTGATCATGAGCGTCATCTTCGACTCATCCTTACACTTCTAGAGAATGAAAAGCTTTACGCCAAATTCTCCAAATGCGAATTTTGGTTAAAAGAGGTGCAATTCCTCGGACATGTAGTCAATGACAAGGGAATACATGTCGACCCCTCAAAGATCAAAGCGGTACAAGAATGGCAAGCTCCACGTACACCAACTGAAGTAAGATCTTTTCTTGGTTTGGCTGGTTATTATCGTCGATTCATCTCAAACTTCTCACGCATTGCTGTACCACTCACGGCTTTAACTCACAAGGGAAAACCTTTCATATGGGGACCCAAGCAGGAAGAAGCCTTCCAAACTCTTGAACAAAAACTTTGTGATGCACCAATTCTTACTCTTCCTGAAGGTTGTGATGATTTCGTGGTCTATTGCCACGCGTCAGGGCAAGGATTAGGCTGCGTTCTAATGCAAAGAGGAAAAGTTATAGCTTATGCTTCGAGACAACTCAAGACGCATGAGAAGAACTACACCACTCATGACCTAGAACTTGGAGCCGTTGTGTTCGCTCTTAAGATATGGAGGCATTATCTCTATGGTACTAAGTGTGAAATATACACTGACCACAAGAATCTTCAACATATCTTCAATCAAAAGGAGTTAAACATGAGGCAACGAAGATGGGTCGAACTTCTAAATGATTACGACTGTGAAATTCGATACCACCCTGGCAAAGCAAATGTGGTGGCTGATGCACTTAGTCGAAAGGGTTATGCGAACTCCATTCGTCTTCTATGTTCGCAAATTATAACCGACATTAAAGATCAAATTCGAGAAGCCCAACATGTTTCAGTAACGGAAGATGATGTACGAAAGGAGATGTCCTGTGGAGCTGAACTTAAAATTGAAACTAAATCTGACGGTATTCTGTACTACCTAGATCGTATCTGGATTCCTAACCACAACAATCTTCGTGAAACTCTTATGAAGGAAGCTCATAAAACTCGATACTCTATACACCCAGGAGCCGATAAGATGTATCAAGACCTACGATATACCTATTGGTGGCCTGGAATGAAAAAGGATATTGCTGTTTTTGTTTCCAAGTGCCTTACATGTTCCAAGGTGAAAGCTGAACACCAAAGACCCTCAGGACTTCTGGTCCAACCTGAAATACCTGCATGGAAGTGGGAAAATATAACCATGGATTTCATTACCGGGTTACCTCGCACTTCTGGTGGGTATGACACTATATGGGTAATTATAGACCGACTTACAAAATCAGCTCACTTTATTCCTATCCGCGAAGATTTCAAGAACGAAAAGCTTGCTCGTATTTATATCAGCAAAATCGTAAGCCGACATGGGGTACCGTTAAGCATTATTTCTGATCGTGATGGTCGTTTCACTTCACGAACATGGCAAGCAGTACAAGCCGCTATGGGTACGCGATTAGATCTCAGTACCGCCTATCATCCTCAAACTGATGGTCAATCTGAACGCACCATCCAAACTCTTGAAGATATGCTTCGCGCATGTGTTATAGACTTCAAGGGAAATTGGGACGCTCATCTACCATTAGTAGAATTTTCGTACAACAACAGCTATCATTCAAGTATCGGCATGGCACCTTTTGAAGCCTTATATGGTCGTAAGTGCCGATCTCCTGTATGTTGGCACGAAATTGGGGAAGCTCAAATCACTGGTCCAGAATTGATCCAAGAAACCACAGACAAGATCCATCAAATCCGAAACAATCTTCTAGCGGCTCAGAGTCGTCAAAAGAGTTATGCAGATAAACGACGGAAGCCTTTAGAGTTTAACATTGGTGATCATGTACTTCTAAAAGTATCACCGTGGAAGGGAGTAGTTCGTTTTGGTCAAAAAGGCAAGCTAGCACCACGCTACGTAGGACCTTTCAAGATACTCGAAAGAGTCGGACCTATAGCATACAAGCTTGATCTACCAGAAGAACTCAACAGGATTCATCCCACATTCCACGTGTCGAACTTGAAGAAGTGCCTCGCTGATGAAAACCTCCACATTCCTTTGGAAGATTTTCAGATTGATGAATCTATGCATTTTATTGAAAGACCAGTAGAAATCATGGACTTCGGGGAGAAACGTCTACGACGAAGTCGCATTCCAATTGTTAGGGTACGCTGGGAGTCGAAACGGGGACCTGAGTTTACTTGGGAACGTGAAGACTCAATGCGCGAAAAATACCCGCATCTTTTTCCTACTACTTCTACTACTTAAATTTCGGGACGAAATTCCTAAAAGTAGGGGATACTGTAACGTTTGTCAAACACGGGTTTCCAAAACCCGCTCCGTTTTGTAATCGAATATCAAGTTATAAATGTCACGTTGTATATTTGTGATTATTTTGATTTATAATGATACATAATTAATAAACAAACTAAACTATAAAAATTATATTTGATAAAAAGTTAAAACAAAATAAATAAAAATGAAATGTTGCTGCCGGGACTCGAACCCGGGTCAGCCAGAACTGAAATCCAAAGACTTAACACACACACACACATCACCACTCCGCCACTTGTTGTTTTCTGTCAACTTAGGGAAACAAATAACTCTTATATACAAACCGAGTTTAAACCGGTTGCGCCAACTGAGAAACCGAAATCGGCAATTCAACCGTCTAATCGTTTGATTAATCGCACATTCAGGTTTATAACCGATGCACCGACGATTTTTAATCAATTCAGATTGAATGAACATCTATTTTCATCATCATCGGTTTTTATAACCGAAAATAATCAAAGTCCAAATTACTTCAATCAAAACCCTTCTCGCGACTCAGAGACATCAGACAAACCTTCCATTTTACTTTCGTCATACTTTCAGTCCATCAGAACGCTTAAATCAACTCGCCGGAAATTTCTGCAAGGTCGCCGGAAAACCGGGACTCCCATCCACACGGTAATTCCTTCGACTCTTTCTGTTTCAATCATGTGATTAATCGGTCACTAACACAACTCCACCATCAGAATCAATCCTAGTCAACGTTTGTCGAAAATCCTACCTTCGCCGGAAAACTTCTGAAACTTCCGGAAACACACCGAGAACTGGTATGACCTTTCAAACTTCTGTCAAACTTTGATTAAGTGCCTCAACTGTAACATCCGTAAAAAAAACGGATTTTACCAAACCCGCTCCGTTTAATAACCGAACAATCAGTTAAAAATTTCGTTGGGTATTTAATGCCCAAAATAATTTTAAACGATACATAATTAATAAATATATTGGAATATATAATTTATATTTGAAAAAGTCTTAAAAATAGTGTCATAAAAATAAATTGCTGTTGCCGGGTTTCGAACCCGAGTCAGCCAGCGAGTCAACAAGCAAATTATCTTTCAACCTTTCAACCACTGCGCCGCTTACGTTTCTTGTTCAAATTTGAAGATAATTAATTCATAACATGAGAATCGAATTCAAAATCGACGCGCCTATTTGCAGTCGTAAGAAATCCCGACTAACTCGCCAAGAATTGACGGTTTCTTCAGTTATAACGTAAACCTTAATCACTAAATAGGTTATAACCGACGCCTGAGTCCGCGACACAAGCTAAAACCGCCGGAAAGTTTCTAACCGACGAATCAAGTCGGAAATCGGACCAAATTCATCGATGACCTGCCCTATAAATACCTCCTCGAACCTCTGCAAGCCTTTTCGCTCAAAACCGCACCTTTTCCCGACGAAATTCCACTCGCCGGAAAACTTCTGTACCTCACCGGAAAACCGAGCCCTTCACTTCTGAGCCTTACTGAACACCCAGAACTTATACCGAAGCCACTCACATCCATCTCAAACTTGCTGAAGACTCTCTGCCGCAGGACACACGTCGCCGGAAGTTTCTGCTGTCACCGGAGTTTCGCCGGAGAAACAGAGGAGTCCAGTTTCGGTATATCTAACACTTAATTTTTCATTCTTTTATTTATCTCACCTGTAATTAACTGATACACACTAAAGAACATGATTAAAATCGTTGAATCAGTCAGTCATCATTTCTGGTTAAGATCAACGAAGAAGACGAAGTTTCGGTAGTATATAAGTTTAATTTAAATCAAGAAATAACTCGGGTTAGACACACAGTCCTGTGGTGGACTGTGTGCACATTAAAAACGCTTACGTCTCGAGTTCGAATCATGTCCCACGCTCCCTCGCTTTAATAAAAATGTTCATTTTTATTACTGAACCGGATTCATTTCATATAGTTGTTAAGTATAATAAAAACCGGAATAATAACCAAGATAGACACACAGTCCAGTGGTGGACTGTGTGCGCGTTTAAAACACAGGTCACGAGTTCGAGTCCGGACTACCGCATCGGTCCGGACAATTATCCAACTTTTTATATAAGGCAGAAATGGAACTATTTAGTTTGTATATAAGTATAATAAAAATCAGATTATTTAACAAGTTAGACACAGTCCAGCGGTGGACTGTGTGTTAACTCAACCCACAGGTCCCGAGTTCGAGACCTGTGGAGAACACCGGTCCGATTCAGTAAAATCCTTTTTAAAAATGAATGATTTTCTGTTACATCTAATTAGTATATAAATTTAATTAAAAACAGAAATATTTCGGGTTAGACACGTAGCTCAGTTGGTAGAGCTGCGTGCACGCATACGGGAAGTCTCGGGTTCGAGCCTCGCCCAGCGCACACAATTACACATGCGAACCGGTCAACAGTCAAAGTCAATGGTCAACGGTCAAAAAGTCAACATTTTTTTATTATTTTTATTTATTTGTTTTATTAAAAAAATCAATTAAAAATACTTAAAAATAACATTTTTAAGGTTAGAAAATAGCCTTAAACTCACAAAAATACACCCAACAATCCTACTAAAATGGATTAATAAAATCCGTTTACTTACCGAACCATAATGCTATTTATCTAGGTTAGTTTCACTCGTGGTTAAAACCAACTTCGCGTGCATTCAACATTATCAACCGAACGCACCCAAGGTGAGTGAATCTTACAACTCTCCTTTTTAATTACACGTTTTGGGGTGTGTCATGTGTCGTAAAATTAACTCGTTTATTTAAACTTGTGCCATACCATATTGTGATCTAAACTTAGATTGTATACATTGCTTGTAGTTATGTATTTCATTTTGTCTATTTATATGCAATTCATTCATTAGGCCCATCAGTTCCTCGTGGGAGACGAGTTGAGCAACACGTGCCTCAAAACAAATCCATTATTGTTCGTGTGTGTATTATTGAGTTTATATTGTTTGTAGTTATGTATTCATATTGTAAAGTTTATGCAATTCATTCATTAGGCCCATCAGTTCCTCGTGAGAGACGAGTTGAGCAACGCGTGCCTCTAAACGATCCATTATTGTTCATGTGTGTATTGTTTAATATTAAATTGATTGATGAATAAGTTTACATCTATTTTTACTCATGTGTGGTTGTGCACTTTATTTTATAATCAATTAAATAAACTTGTTCAAATGTTTTCCATAGGATTCACTCGCCAACTTTTTGTTGATCCAAAAACCCTTTTTACACATGATACAGGTGAACAGAATGAAGCAAGGAAAACATAGGAAATGCCTTAGAAGAAAACAATGAAGCCTAGATTGATATTTAGGACATGATGTACTATTGATTGTAATTTTCCATTAAAGTATATTAATGAATATGAAACGTTAAAATAAATGTCATGAGCTTTGATGATAACCCAATCATGCCCCAATCATCTTTTCCGCTGCGGGTCGGGGTGTGACATCAACTTCACAAATAATCGAACAAAACTGTTAATTGATTTTAACAGCCTGAGTTCACTTCCAGAACCGACGGACCTCTGTCGGAATTCTGTGAACAACACTAATTGGTACGTCTTTTTCCCCAAACTCTCTCCATTCTTTACCTTTAAATTACTTATAATGTTTGAAAATCGAATATGACATGAATCAGTCAAAAACAGTTGAACTTGGTTTTTCTGGGTAAAATTAACGAAGAAGACGAAGACGCAGTTTAACATAAGACTAATAAAAATCGATATAATGAACGGGTTAGACACACAGTCCAGCGGTGGACTGTGTGCAAATAATACGCACACGTCACGAGTTCGATCCCTGCTACACGCACTCCCTATGTAATAAAATGCCTTTTTGTTTAAAACTGAACCGGGTTAACTCCGTTAGTTGTTAAGTATAATAAAAACCGAGATATTAACCAGGTTAGACACACAGTCCAGCGGTGGACTGTGTGCAACACTAAGTCGCACGTCACGCGTTCGAAACCTATTACTGGCACCGGTTGAACGAATTAAAATGTTTTTGAAATTAAAAGAATTTTGGCTAAATCGAATTAGTATATAAATATAACTAAAAACAAGATTATTTCGGGTTAGACACGTAGCTCAGTTGGTAGAGCTGCGTGCACGCGTACGGGAGGTCTCGGGTTCGAGTCTCACCCAGCGCATACTTACACACTGACCGAACCGGTCAACAGGTCAACAAGTCAACGGTCAACGGTCAACGCAAAATAAACAATTTTTTTATATTTTTTTATTTAATTTAATTTAAAAATCAATTAAAAATACTTAAAAATAACATTTTCAAAGATAGAAAATAGCCTTAAACTCACAAAAATATATCTAAAAATTCCATTAAAATCCTTAATAAAATCCACTCATTTACTATATTTTTCCGTTATTATTTAGGTTAGTTATTTCTCGTTGTTCCGCTCATCCAATTCGTGCGCATGTCACCATCACCAATCCAACGCACCTAATGTGAGTGAATCTTACAAATTCCCCGTTTTAATCACGTTTTGGGTGTATCATGTGTCTTGCTATATATTATATTTAAATCATTGTGCATACATCATATCATGAACATGTATATTCAGTTTGTTTCAACTGTTGTCTGGTTATCGTTAGATGCAATTTATTATTTTCAGTACATGCAATTTCATAGGCCGCCACTCCCCATTACATTATGAGCGTTGACCATGTTCCGCATTACATTATGAGCGTGAACCTGGCGTGCCCTCATACGATCGGCTCCGTTTGATTGAGCCTTGATCGCACAGACATTTTCATTTTCAGTACATGCAATACGATCGGCTTCGTTTGATTGAGCCTTGATCGCACAGTTTCATTCATGCTTTTTCGTTTGTTGGTAATGTTAATGTATGCTATCATGTGTTATTGTATGTTATAGTTGTGATTGCTATTGCTACTGCTTGGTTATTTACATTTGCTCATTTATGATTATGCATAATTTTTCATTGATAAACTAACAAGAAAATCAATAACAAATGTTTATCTAACAAGGTTCACTCAACAACTTATGTTGACCCAAAAACCCTCATTTTTACACATGATACAGGTGAACCAGCAGCAGCCAGAAACACATAGGATTGGACTAGAAGAATAAAATGATTTAGAGTTTGGGATTGTTATGTTTGGTTTATTTTCTTTGTATTGTATGGACATGTTTGGATATTTGGAAATGTAACTTTGACTTTAATAAATATGAAACATATTAGTAAGTATCATGAGCTTTGGTGATAACCCAATTATGCCCCGACTCTTATTCCGCTGCGGGTCGGGGTGTGACAGATTGGTTACAGAGCCATGACTATAGGGATATAGGATAGGTTATTAGACCGTTAGAGCCTATAATATAGTTGGTTAGAAACTTATAAGATTTTTGTGTGTTACATGCCAAATTTCATGATGTTTATATGTTTTATGTTAAATGTTACATTCAATATTATGCAAGCATGTTCATAAGTATGTATTATCATATAACGCCTATCATGAATCATATACTCATAACATATCACATCCATGAAAGCACACACCACATCATGATTGCTTTTACAATGATTTTTGTGTTTTCAAATCTCATCAAAGTGAGTTCTCATGACGGGCATGTAGTAACTGGAAGGGTACCAGTACCGGTAGCCGGAACGTCCTGTCTAGGCTGGCATTCGTATAAATCCAAAATAAAGGACCAGTTTGCCTACCTGGGGACTAACGATGAGAGTACGAAGTACCTATTAGGCCAAAGCATGCTATACCAAACGTCGTGTGAGCTAACCCCACTTTGAGTTGTCATTGTGTCTACACCTGGACACGTTCCGACCAAACATCTCATGAACATATTTTGTGGTTTGCATTCGGGTGATGCGAGTGTTAAATTGCCAATACTAATGTGAATCCTACCAAGCCCATAGTCATGGGGGCCCACATGACTATATAGGTGAAGGTATGGGGGACATTTGCGGCCCAACATGAGCAAACCCAAGACATCCTATGGATGTGGTTGCATTATTGATATTTATGTTATTTTCATTTTTCATAAAGACACATGACACCTAAAAAGACTCCATAAACTCACAATCTTCTTATGCATGTTCTGTAGATGTCGTCCAGACAACAACGAAGGGATAAAAGATCAGGAAGGTCTCAGGAACGCTTGGCCACACACATCGCGAAACAAATGGCCACGATACTGCCTGACATTGTGGTCCAAGTACAACAAGCTCTCGCCACAAACCCCACTAATCCTCCCCAACAACATGACCAGAACATCGACAACCCTCCTACCAGCAAGTGCTCATACAAACATTTCAAGTCTTGTGATCCTCCTAAATTTGAAGGGACCGAGGGTGTCACTGCTCTCCTCCACTGGTTCGAGGAAATGGGAAACACCTTCCTCAACTGCGATTGTCCTGAGGATCGCAAGGTTCGATACGCCATCGGGAGACTATTTGGGGTAGCTCTCACTTGGTGGAATACTGAAAAAGGGAAGAGGGGAACTGATGATGCAATGGCCTTAACTTGGGAGGAGTTAAGGGAAATCATGACTAGGCGTTTCTGTCCTAGGAGTGAAATTAAAAAGTTGGAGGACGAATTTCATTCTTTAAAACAGAAGGAGGGGGATCACACCACCTATAACAAGAGGTTCTTGGAGTTGAACCAAATGGTTCCAAATTTGTTTACCCCAACTTATCGTTTGATCGAGCATTATATTCGAGGACTTCCCTCGAAAATCCAAGATTCAGTTCTCAGCGTTTCACCAGTAACACTTGAAGCTGCTATGGAGCTAGCGACTGAACTGATCGAGAATCGGATTCGCAACGGGAAGTTTAAAGAGGAGAAAAAGAAAGCCCCTGTTGAGGGTCAAAATTCAAACCACTCCATCTCTTCCTCTAAGTTTGCTAACAAGAGGAAGCGCAACACCAGAAATTTCGCCGTTACACAAACCAACTCCCCTATTCCTGCTGCACCCATTACCCAAGTCGCTCCTTCACCTGCACCATACAAAAGACCCTACTCTGGCCTGTTACCAAAATGTAACCGTTGCCAATATCACCATTCTCCTGATTATCCTTGCCAGCATTGCACCGGCTGTGGTCGCGCGGGTCATACTGTTCAAACCTGCCGCATGCCCCAGCGAACGAACCGCCACCAACCTTTAACCTAAACCCACCAACAATTAATGGGTCAAGCCCAACAACCCCTACTATTTCCACCAACCCAACATTTAGCCCAAACATATTACCAACCCAATTATCCGATGGTTCAACCTATGCGGGCTTGCTACAATTGCGGAGACCCAAGCCATTTCAGAAACACTTGTCCAAGGTTGGTAAACATTATTCATGCTCAGGCTCAAGCCAACCCAGTGAATCAAGCGAACCAAGCTCCTCCACCTGCAAGAGGAAGAGCTTTCAATATCAACGCTAATCAGGCTAGGGCCGACGGCAATGTGGTTAACGGTACGTTCCTTATAAATGGTAGATATGCATCTATGTTATTTGATACTGGTGCGGATAGAAGTTTTGTGTCTTTAGAAGTTGAACCTATCTTAAACCAAAATCGGGATAAGCTCACGGAATCCATAACGGTAGAAGTTGCTGACGGGAAACCAGTTTCATTAAGTTCTATTATACGCAACTGTACACTCACCTTAAACGACCACGATTTCTCAGTCGACCTTATTCCTATGAAGCTGGGAAGCTTTGATATCATAATTGGCATTCGTATAAATCCAATATAACGGACCAGTTTGCCTACCTGGGGACTAACGATGAGAGTACGAAGGACCTATTAGGCCAAAGCATGCCACACCAAACGTCGTTCGAACTAACCCCACTTTGAGGTGTCACCGTGTCTACACCTGGACACATTCCGAATCTCATACGTTATATACATATTTCTCGATTTTCTCCGGGTTTTTAGTGTACGTAACCAGGCTAACACATGCGAACCATATGAAAAACCCGGTATTCATGGGGCCCACATGATTACGAAGGTAAAGTATGGCGGCATGTAGGGCCTAATGACGAGCAAAGCCCAAGACATCCTATGGATGTAGTAGATTTATTTTTCTATAATTATTTTATGAATGTTCATTCCTAAATGCGACCCATGAACCCAAAAACATCCAACTCATACTCTTGACATGTATTCCTTGTAGATGTCTTCTAATCTCGCCCGTAGGAAGTTGAGGGCAGGAAAAGCCCGCAAGCGCATGGCTGCCCTAATCGCTCAACAAATGGCTGCCGTAATACCCAACATTGTAATCCAAGTCCAACAAGCACTTACCGCTAATCCTGTCAATCAAGAAAATCAAAACGTTATCAACTCTCCCCCAAATACCACTAAATGCACCTACAAGCATTTCAAATCATGCGACCCTCAAAAATACGAAGGGACTGAAGGTGTCACCGCTCTCCTCCATTGGTTTGAAGAAATGGAGAACACTTTTCTAAATTGCGATTGCCCTGACGATCGCAAAGTGCGATATGCTACCGGTCGTTTATATGGAATAGCACTTGGTGGAATACAGAGAAGGCCAAACGAGGTGTTGAAGATGCTATGACTTTAACTTGAGATGAATTGAAGGAAATCATGACCAGACGATTTTGCCCAAGGAGCAAAATCAAGAAATTAGAAGATAAATTTTATTCGTTGAAGCAAAAGGAAGGAGACCACACCACATACAACAAAAGATTCCTCGAGTTACATCAGATGGTTCCCAACTTGTTCACTCCCCTCTACCGGTTGATCGAGCACTACATTCGAGGTCTTCCGTCAAAGATTCAAGACTCTGTAATAAGTACCACGCCAGCAACTTTGGAAGCAGCAATGGAGTTAGCTACAGAGCTCACCGAGAACCGAATCCGGAACAAAGACTTCAAGGAGGAGAAGAAGAAGGATAAAGCATCGACTGAAACTTCAAACTCCACCCAAACTGAATCCCCTTCTCAACCCATTTCTAAGAGAAAAAGAGACGGGCAACTTTTCGCTACTATCCAACGTAATCAACCAATTTCACACGCCATACCCATCCAAGCTATCCCAATCACTCAAGTGGCACCCAACTCAACTTACCCAAATAAGAAACCATATCTTGGACCTCACCCTCGATGTAACACCTGTTTTTATCACCATCCCCTTACCTTACCTTGTCGACTATGTGCAACTTGTGGACGTATGGTCATTTGAGCAAGGTTTGCCGCACCTTTCAAAACCAACTCTCTCCCCTACTCAAAACATGATCCAAACCTATCAACAACCCCAATACCCCATGTTCCCATATGTTCGAGCTTGTTTCAATTGTGGCGACCCTACCCACTTTAGAAACACGTGCCCTCGATTGGTTAACATCATCAACACTCAAGCTCAGTCAAACCCAGTTAACCAAGTAAATCAAGAAAATCCAATCACTAGGCCACCAGCAAGGGAAGAGTTTTCAACATCAACGCCAATCCTGTCGAAGATAATGACGGCCCAAACGAAGATACCCAACTAGTCCTCTTCACCGAAAATCCAGATTCAACTCCAATCGTTTAGTTTTATGTTTTTCTTTATGTTTTAGAATCACATAGAACCAATCATAACTTAAGGATAAAGCCAATGAAACTTTGATGAGAATATGGTGATACGCCGCTGGTACTTCCTATATATAAGTATTCTTGCCAAAGGATCGGAGGCATTATCTGGCGGTTATGAGAGGTTCCATGTGTAAACTGTTTGAGTAATTATTGTTTATTATTTTCAGTACATGCAATTTCATAGGCCGCCGCTCCCCATTACATTATGAGCGTTGAGCATGTTCCCCATTTCATTATGAGCGTGAACCCGGCGTGCCCACATACGATCGGCTCCGTTTGATTGAGCCTTGATCGCACAGACATTTTTCATTATCAGTATCTTGTGGTTGTTGTGTTTGTTGTAGAGTCACATAGAACGAATCATAACTTGCGCATAAAGTCAATGAAAATTTGACGAGAATATGGTGGATACGCCGCTAGTACTTCCTATATATAAGTATTCTTGTCAAAGGATCGGAGGCATTATCAGGCGGTTATGAGAGGTTCCATGTATAAACTGTTGTGTGATTATTGTTTAGATTAAATTTGTTATTTTCAGTACATGCAATACGATCGGCTCCGTTTGATTGAGCCTTGATCGCACAGACATTTTTCATTTTCAGTACATGCAATACGATCGGCTCCGTTTGATTGAGCCTTGATCGCACAGACATTTTTCATTTTCAGTATCTTGTGTTTGTTGTATTGGTTGTAGAGTCACATAGGACTAATCATAATTCACTGATAAAACCAATGAAAATTTGACGAGAATATGGTGGATACGCCGCTGGTACTTCCTATATATAAGTATTCTTGTCAAAGGATCAGAGGCATTGTCAGGCGGTTATGAGAAGTTCTATGTAGGATTTAGTAGTTTCTTGGTAACTAATCATAACTTGTGGATAAAACCAACGAAAATTTGACAAGAATATGGTGGATACGCCGCTGGTACTTCCTATATATAAGTATTCTTGCCAAAGGATCAGAGGCATTATCAGGCGGTTATGAGAAGTTCCATGTAGGATTTAGTATTGTCTTGGTTGAAATTTGTGTTACATTCATATCATCTCGCCAGTTAAAGAAATTGGATTGTGTTCTATTTCTACATAAACTAACCTCTCCATCATAACAAACGAGAGAGGAACTGTCACCATTCAAACATATATGCTATCAGAATGTGGATTCAAATATTGGTTGTTGTGTTATTTATGTTCTAGAGTTACATCATAGGACCAATCATAACTTACTGATAAAACCAATGAAAATTTGACAAGAATATGGTGGATACGCCGCTGGTACTTCCTATATATAAGTATTCTTGTCAAAGGATCAGAGGTATTGTTAGACGGTTATGAGAAGTTCCATGTAGGTTGTAGTATTAGAAGTTTTGCTTTAGGATATAACCATATCTTTCCAAACATATCAAAACTCTTACGCATGATATCATATTTAGTGAATCAACTCTGCTTATCAATATTTTACCGTAGGCAACAAAAAGCGATTCCTGTAACAGGGTACTTAACCCTTACAAGGGACGTTTACCGCCTCAAACAAAAATTTAAACTCTTACTCTTCTTCTAAGTATGTAACTGTCAAACTAAACACCATCATTTTTAGTCAAATATATCACTACTTAAATTTCGGGACGAAATTTCTAAAAAGCAGGGATACTGTAACATCCGTAAAAAAACGGATTTTACCAAACCCGCTCCGTTTAATAACCGAACAATTAGTTAAAAATTTCGTTGCGTATTTAATGCCCAAAATAATGTTAAACGATACATAATTAATAAATATATTGGAATATATAATTTATATTTGAAAAAGTCTTAAAAATAGTGTCATAAAAATAAAATGCTGCTGCCGGGTTTCGAACCCGGGTCAGCCAGCGAGTCAACAAGCAAATTATCTTTCAACCCTTCAACCACTGCGCCGCTTACGTTTCTTGTTCAAATTTGAAGATAATTAATTCATAACATGAGAATCGAATTCAAAATCGACGCGCCTATTTGCAGTCGTCGGAAATCCCGAGTAACTCGCCAAGAATTGACGGTTTCTTCAGTTATAACGTAAACCTTAATCACTACATCGGTTATAACCGACGCCTGAGTCCGCGACACAAGCTAAAACCGCCGGAAAGTTTCTAACCGACGAATCAAGTCGGAAATCGGACCAAATTCATCGATGACCTGCCCTATAAATACCTCCTCGAACCTCTGCAAGCCTTTTCGCTTAAAACCGCACCTTTTCCCGACGAAATTCCACTCGCCGGAAAACTTCTGTACCTCGCCGGAAAACCGAGCCCTTCACTTCTGAGCCTTACTGAACACCCAGAACTTATACCGAAGCCACTCACATCCATCTCAAGCTTGCTGAAGACTCTCTGCCGCAGGACACACGTCGCCGGAAGTTTCTGCTGTCACCGGAGTTTCGCCGGAGAAACAGAGGAGTCCAGTTTCGGTATATCTAACACTTAATTTTTCATTCTTTTATTTATCTCACCTGTAATTAACTGAAACACACTAAAGAACATGATTAAAATCGTTGAATCAGTCAGTCATCATTTCTGGTTAAGATCAACGAAGAAGACGAAGTTTCGCTAGTATATAAGTTTAATTTAAATCAAGAAATAACTCGAGTTAGACACACAGTCCAGTGGTGGACTGTGTGCACATTAAAAACGCTTACGTCTCGAGTTCGAATCATGTCCCACGCTCCCTCGCTTTAATAAAAATGTTCCTTTTTATTACTGAACCGGATTCATTTCATATAGTTGTTAAGTATAATAAAAACCGGAATAATAACCAAGATAGACACACAGTCCAGTGGTGGACTGTGTGCGCGTTTAAAACACAGGTCACGAGTTCGAGTCCGGACTACCGCATCAGTCCGGACAATTATCCAACTTTTTAATAAGGCAGAAATGGAACTATTTAGTTTGTATATAAGTATAATAAAAATCAGATTATTTAACAAGTTAGACACACAGTCCAGCGGTGGACTGTGTGTTAACTCAACCCACAGATCCCGAGTTCGAGACCTGTGGAGAACACCGGTCCGATTCAGTAAAATCCTTTTAAAAATGAATGATTTTCTGTTAAATCTAATTAGATATAAATTTAAATAAAAACAGAAATATTTCGGGTTAGACACGTAGCTCAGTTGGTAGAGCTGCGTGCACGCGTACGGGAGGTCTCGGGTTCGAGCCTCACCCAGCGCACACAATTACACATGCGAACCGGTCAACAGTCAAAGTCAATGGTCAACGATCAACGGTCAAAAAGTCAACATTTTTTTATTATTTTTATTTATTTGTTTT
Source organism: Scalesia atractyloides (assembly GCA_947069175.1). NCBI lineage: Eukaryota > Viridiplantae > Streptophyta > Magnoliopsida > Asterales > Asteraceae > Scalesia > Scalesia atractyloides. The sequence goes on along the minus strand of CAMTDV010000012.1, from coordinate 12,350,503 downwards.
ATTAAAAAAATCAATTAAAAATACTTAAAAATAACATTTTTAAGGTTAGAAAATAGCCTTAAACTCACAAAAATTCACCCAACAATCCTACTAAAATGGATTAATAAAATCCGTTTACTTACCGAACCATAATACTATTTATCTAGGTTAGTTTCACTCGTGGTTAAAACCAACTTCGCGTGCATTCAACATTATCAACCGAACGCACCCAAGGTGAGTGAATCTTACAACTCCCCTTTTTAATTACACGTTTTGGGGTGTGTCATGTGTCGTAAAATTAACTCGTTTATTTAAACTTGTGCCATACCATATTGTGATCTAAACTTAGATTGTATACATTGCTTGTAGTTATGTATTTCATTTTGTCTATTTATATGCAATTCATTCATTAGGCCCATCAGTTCCTCGTGTGAGACGAGTTGAGCAACACGTGCTTCAAAACAAATCCATTATTGTTCGTGTGTGTATTATTGAGTTTATATTGTTCGTAGTTATGTATTTCATATTGTAAAGTTTATGCAATTCATTCATTAGGCCCATCAGTTCCTCGTGAGAGACGAGTTGAGCAACGCGTGCCTCTAAACGATCCATTATTGTTCATGTGTGTATTGTTTAATATTAAATTGATTGATGAATAAGTTTACATCTATTTTTACTCATGTGTGGTTGTGCACTTTATTTTATAATCAATTAAATAAACTTGTTCAAATGTTTTCCATATGATTCACTCGCTAACTTTTTGTTGATCCAAAAACCCTTTTTACACATGATACAGGTGAACAGGATGAAGCAAGGAAAACATAGGAAATGCCTTAGAAGAAAACAATGAAGCCTAGATTGATATTTAGGACATGATGTACTATTGATTGTAATTTTCTATTAAAGTGTATTAATGAATATGAAACGTTAAAATAAATGTCATGAGCTTTGATGATAACCCAATCATGCCCCGATCACCTTTTCCGCTGCGGGTCGGGGTGTGACATCAACTTCACAAATAATCGAACAAAACTGTTAATTGATTTTAACAGCCAGAGTTCACTTCCAGAACCGACGGACCTCTGCCGGAATTCTGTGAACAACACTAATTGGTACGTCTTTTTCCCCAAACTCTCTCAATTTTTTACCTTTAAATTACTTATAATGTTTGAAAATCGAATATGACATGAATCAGTCAAAAACAGTTGAACTTGGTTTTTCTGGGTAAAATTAACGAAGAAGACGAAGACGCAGTTTAACATAAGACTAATAAAAATCGATATAATGAACGGGTTAGACACACAGTCCAGCGGTGGACTGTGTGCAAATAATACGCACACGTCACGAGTTCGATCCCTGCTACACGCACTTCCTATGTAATAAAATGCCTTTTTGTTTAAAACTGAACCGGGTTAACTCCGTTAGTTGTTAAGTATAATAAAAACCGAGATATTAACCAGGTTAGACACACAGTCCAGCGGTGGACTGTGTGCAACACTAAGTCGCACGTCACGCGTTCGAAACCTGTTACTGGCACCGGTTGAACGAATTAAAATGTTTTTTAAATTAAAAGAATTTTGGTTAAATCGAATTAGTATATAAATATAATTAAAAACAAGATTATTTCGGGTTAGGCACGTAGCTCAGTTGGTAGAGCTGCGTGCACGCGTACGGGAGGTCTCGGGTTCGAGTCTCACCCAGCGCATACTTACACACTGACCGAACCGGTCAACAGGTCAACAAGTCAACGGTCAGCGGTCAACGGTCAAGGCAAAATAAACAATTTTTTTATTTTTTATTTATTTAATTTAATTTAAAAATCAATTAAAAATACTTAAAAATAACATTTTCAAAGATAGAAAATAGCCTTAAACTCACAAAAATATATCTAAAAATTCCATTAAAATTCTTAATAAAATCCACTCATTTACTATATTTTTCCGTTATTATTTAGGTTAGTTATTTCTCGTTGTTCCGCTCATCCAATTCGTGCGCATCTCACCATCTCCAATCCAACGCACCCAATGTGAGTGAATCTTACAAATTCCCCGTTTTAATCACGTTTTGGGGTGTATCATGTGTCTTGCTATATATTATATTTAAATCATTGTGCATACATCATATCATGAATATGTGTATTCAGTTTGTTTCAACTGTTGTGTGGTTATCGTTAGATGCAATTTATTATTTTCAGTACATGAAATTTGATAGGCCGCCACTCCCCATTACATTATGAGCGTTGAGCATGTTCCCCATATTATGAGCGTGAACCTGGCGTGCCCTCATACGATCGGCTCCGTTTGATTGAGCCTTGATCGCACAGACATTTTCATTTTCAGTACATGCAATACGATCGACTCCATTTGATTGAGCCTTGATCGCACAGTTTCATTCATGTTATTTATCGTATGATGTTGGTATGTTAATGTATGCTATCATGTGTTATTGTATGTTATAGTTGTGATTGCTATTGCTACTGCTTGGTTATTTACATTTGCTCATTTATGATTATGCACAATTTTTCATTGATAAACTAACAAAAAAATCAATAACAAATGTTTATCTAACAAGGTTCACTCGCCAACTTATGTTGACCCAAAAACCCCCATTTGTACACATGATACAGGTGAACCAGCAGCAGCCAGAAACACATAGGATTGGACTAGAAGAATAAAATGATTTAGAGTTTGGGATTGTTATGTTTGGTTTATTTTCTTTTTATTGTATGGACATGTTTGGATATTTGGAAATGTAACTTTGACTTTAATAAATATGAAACATATTAGTAAATATCATGAGCTTTGGTGATAACCCAATTATGCCCCGACTCTTCCGCTGCGGGTCGGGGTGTGACAGTGATATCATATTTAGTGAATCAACTCTGCTTATCAATATTTTTACCGTAGGCAACAAAAAGCGATTCCTGTAACAGAGTACTTAACCCTTACAAGGGACGTTACCGCCTCAAACAAAAATTTAAACTCTTACTCTTTTTTTCTAAGTATGTAACTGTCAAACTAAACACCATCATTTTTAGACAAATATATCACTACTTAAATTTCGGGACGAAATTTCTAAAAAGCAGGGGATACTGTAACATCTGTCAAAAACCGGATTTACCAAACCCGCTCCGTTTATTAACCGAACAATCAGTTAAAAATTTCGTTGCATATTTAATCCCCAAATTAATTTTAAACGATACATAATTAATAAGTATATTGAAATATATAATTTATGTTTGAAAAAGTATTTAAAATAAGGAAATAAAAATAAAAGGCTGCTGCCGGGTTTCGAACCCGGGTCAGCCAGGATTCAGCAAAGCCTTAACTTCCAACCATCCAACCACTGCGCCACTTGTGTTTCTTGTTTATTAATGGAAACAATTAATACATAACATAAATCTCGAATTCAAAACCGACGCACCCAATCGCAGTCGTCGGAAATCCCGACGATTTCGCCGAGATTGGACGGTTTCTTCTGTTTTAACCGAAGCCTTAACTATTACATCGGTTATAACCGACGTCTGAACCCGCGACGCAAGTCATAACCGCCGGAAAACTTATTGATCGACGAATCAAGACGGAAAACGGACTAAATTCGTCGATGTCCTGCCCTATAAATACCCCCTCTAACCTCTGTTAGCTTTTTCGCTCACAATCACACTCTTTCCCGACGTAAATTCACTCGCCGGAGAATTTCTGCAACTCGCCGGAAAACCGAGCCTTTCACCTCTGAGCCTTACTGAATACCCAGAGCTCATACCGAAGCCACCCACACTCACCTCAAGCTCGCTGAAGACCCTCTGCCGCAGGACACACGTCGCCGGAATAGCTTGCTGTCACCGGAGTTTCGCCGGCGAAACAGAGGAGCCACTGTTCGGTATATCTTACACTTAATCTCTCGTTCTTTTATTAATCTCACCTGTAATTAAGCGCAACACACTAAAAGAACTTGATTAAAATCGATGAACCAGTCAGACTCCGATTCTGGTTAAGTCTAACGAAGAAGACGAAGTTTCAGTATTGTATATGTTTAATTAAAATCAAGATATATCTCGGGTTAGACACACAGTCCAGCGGTGGACTGTGTGCAAATAAAAACGCATACGTCCCGAGTTCGATTCTTGTCCCACACACACTCGCCTTAATAAAAATGTTCCTTTTTTTTTAACCGAACCGGATTCACTGCAATAGATGTTAAGTTTAATAAAAACCGGAATAATAACCAAGATAGACACACAGTCCAGTGGTGGACTGTGTGAACGTTTAAACCACATGTCACGAGTTCGAGTCCAGACTACCGCACCGGTCCGGACAATTATCAAACTTTTTATATAAAGCAGAAACGAAATTATTTAGTTTGTATATAAGTATAATAAAAATCAGATTATTTAACAAGTTAGACACACAGTCCAGCGGTGGACTATGTGTTAACCTAAACCACAGGTCCCGGGTTCGAGACCTGTGGAGAGCACCGAGCGAGTCATTTAAATTGTTTTTGAAATAAATGATTTTCGGATTAATTCAATTAGTATATAAATATAATTAAAAACAGAAATATTTCGGGTTAGACACGTAGCTCAGTTGGTAGAGCTGCGTGCACGCGAACGGGGGGTCTCGGGTTCGAGCCTCACCCGGCGCACACAATTACACAATAAAATTCGGTCAACAGGTCAACAGTTCAACGGTCAACAAAGTCAACAGTCAAAAACCAACATTTTTTTTATTATTTTTATTTATTTAATTACACTAAAAATACTTAAAAATAACATTTTTAAGGTTAGAAAATAGCCTTAAACTCACAAAAATACATCCAACAATTCTACTAAAATTGATTAATAAAATCCGCTTACTTACCGAACCATTATGCCATTATCTAGGTTAGTTTCACTCGTGGTTAAAACCAACTTCGTTCGCATTCAACATCATCAACCGAACGCACCCAAAGTGAGTGAATCTTACAACTCCCCTTTTTAATTACACGTTTTGGGGTGTGAATGTGTCACAGAAATTAACTCGTTTATTTAAACTTGTGCCATACCATATTGTGATCTAAACTTAGATTGTATATATTGTTTGTAGTTATGTATTTCATATTGTCAAGTTATATGCAATTCATTCATTAGGCCCATCTGTTCCTCGTGGGAGACGAGTTGAGCAACGCGTGCCTCAAAACGATCCATTATTGTTCATGTGTGCATTATTTAATATTAAATGATTGGTGAATAAGTTTACATCTATTTTTACTCATGTGTGGTTGCGCACTTTATTTTATAATCAATTAAATAAACTTGTTCAAATGTTTTTCATAGGATTCACTCGCCAACTTTTTGTTGATCCAAAAACCATTTTTACACATGATACAGGTGAACAGGATGAAGCAAGGAAAACATAGGAAATGCCTTAGAAGAAAACAATGAAGTCTAGAATGTTGTTTAGGACATGATGTAATTATGATTGTATATTTCTCATTAAATTGTAATAATGAATATGAAACGTTATAATAAATGTCATGAGCTTTGATGATAACCCAATCATGCCCCGATCACCTTTTCCGCTGCGGGTCGGGGTGTGACAGTGTGATGCACCCAGCCCAACCAACTGGGCTGGGTGTCTAACCCGGCTATGCATGCATTTGAATTATACTTATATACTAAATAAGTTTACACAGAAAATGTGAATTTAAAAAGGGATTTAAAGTGTCAGGCCGGTGTAATCCAGGGATTTCGAACCGGCAACCTGAGGTTAGTTTGCACCCGGCCCAACCAGTTGGGCGGGGTGCTTAACCCGTATAATACAGAAGTTCTATTATATTTAACACTTTAGTGGATCTTAGTATGGGTTGGCTTAAACAGTTTAAAGAAAAACGGTGCCAGTTGTAACTTTCAAACTCGGGACATGCGTGTTGAATGTGCACACAGTCTACCGCTGGACTGTGTGTCTAACCCGGTTGAAATCCGGATTATATTATATAAATACACACTTTAAGCTTCATCTTCTTCATATAAGTTTTCACCCCAGAACCTTTACCCGCTGGACTAATTCTTTTTAATTTAGTGATAACAGGATAAATGGGAAAGAGATCTCGAAGGGAAACACCGTTGAATGAAGATGGGCGGCGATACTGAGATTCCGGCGATTGCAGAACTCCGGCGATCTAAGTTCTTCCGGTGACGGGAAGCAGTGAATTTGCGAGTTTGGATGACTAGAAATGGGAGGTATTTATAGGCGAATGATGTTTCTCAAGACTAGGTTCCAAGGTTTATGGGGGGCTGTCTGGATTGCCAATTTACCAAAGATAGCACATGACAGTTGTTGGGGAAAATTTGAAAAAGGAATGGCGCGGGTGAAGATTTGCGATGATTATGGTTTCAGTTGCAGGTTTTCTCGCCCAATTACGTATATGTGTTTTGATATGCAGAATCTGATGCATCGTGTGTGCAGCGTAGTGGTGTCTGCTGTGTGTATTGACCTGGGGTACCCGGGTTCGATCCTGGTTCACCCATTTTTTGTTTTCCAGATTTTATTATTATTATTATTACATCTAATAATCATTTTCTAAGTTTATTATTATTTAATTGATTATTATTATTTCATTAAAGTTATTTTAAACTTTAATTATTATCATCTATCTTAAAAGTATTTAAACAATTATATAAACAATAAATAATAAAATAAAAAAATAATAATCGAACGATGTAATTAAAAAAAAACACTTGAATTGATAAATTGGGGCGGGTTTTCGAAACCCGATTTACACGAATGTTACAGTATCCCCTACTTCTAGAAATTTCGTCCCGAAATTTAAGCAGTAGTTGTAATCGGAAAAAGATGCGGGTACTTTTCGTGCATTGAGTCTTCACGTTCCCAAGTAAACTCGGGTCCTCGTTTTGACTCCCAACGCACCCTGACTATTGGAATACGACTTCGCCTTAGACGCTTCTCACCGAAATCCATGATTTCCACTGGTCTTTCAACGAAGTGCATTGATTCATCGACTTGAATATCTTCCAGAGGGATATGGAGGTTTTCGTCGGCGAGACACTTTTTCAAGTTTGATACATGGAACGTGGGATGTATTCTGTTGAGTTCTTCTGGTAGGTCAAGCTTGTATGCTACAGGACCTATTCTTTCGAGTATCTTGAAAGGTCTCACGTAGCGTGGTGCTAGCTTGCCCTTTTGGCCAAAATGAACCACTCCCTTCCACGGTGATGCTTTTAAAAGTACTTGATCACCAACGCAAAACTCCCAGGGCTTTCGTCGTTTGTCTGCATAACTCTTTTGACGACTTTGAGCCACTAGAAGATTGTTTCAAATTTGAAGGATTTTATCGGTTGTTTCTTGAATCAACTCAGGTCCGGTGATTTGCACTTCACCAATTTCGTGCCAACATACTGGAGATCGGCATTTACGACCATATAAAACTACAAAAGGAGCCATACCGATGCTTGAATGATAGCTATTGTTGTACGAAAACTCGACTAACGGTAGGTGAGTATCCCAATTACCCTTGAAGTTTATGACACACGCTCGCAGCATGTCTTCGAGGGTTTGGATGGTGCGTCAGATTGACCGTCAGTTTGAGAGTTAAAGGCGATGCTGAGGTCTAAACGTGTACCCAAAGCGGTTTGTACGTCATACCATGTTCGTGAAGTGAAACGACCATATCGGTCTGAAATGATGCTTATCAGTACACCATGACGGCTTACGATCTCGTTGATGTAGATACGAGCTAACTTATCGTTCTTGAAATCCTCGCGAATCTGGATGAAGTGAGCTGATTTTGTAAGACGATCAATGATTACCCATATGGTGTCATACCCATTGGAGGTGCAAGGTAACCCGGTAATGAAATCCATGGTTATGTTTTCCCATTTTTTCCATACAGGTATCTCGGGTTGGACCAGAAGTCCTAATGGTCTTTGATGTTTAGCTTTCACTTTGGAGCATGTAAGGCACTTGGAAACAAAACCAGCGATATCCTTCTTCATGCCAGGCCACCAATAGGTGTATCGAAAGTCCTTATACATCTTATCGGCTCCTGGATGTATAGAGTATCGTGTTTTGTGTGCCTCGTTCATGAGGAAACCACGAAGGTTGTCGCGATCGGGAATCCAAATACGGTTTAAATAGTACAGAATACCGTCGGATTTGGTTTCGATTTTTAGTTCAGCTCCACACGACAGCTCATCGCGCACGTCGTTTTCCGTTACGGAAGTATGTTGAGCTGCCCGAATTCGATCTTTGATATCGGTTACAATTTGAGAACATAGAAGATGAATGGAACTTGGATAACCCTTTCGACTAAGTGCATCAGCCATAACGTTTTCCTTGCCAGGGTGATATCAAATCTCACAGTCATAATCATTGAGGAGTTCGACCCATCGTCGTTGCCTCATGTTCAACTCTTTTTGATTGAAGATGTGTTGGAGGCTCTTGTGGTCAGTGTATATTTCACATTTGGTACCATAGAGATAATGTCTCCATATCTTTAGAGCGAACACGATTGCTCCAAGCTCCAGATCGTGAGTGGTATAGTTCTTCTCATGTACTTTGAGTTGCCTAGAGGCATAGGCTATCACCTTTCCTCTTTGCATCAGAACACAACCTAACCCTTGCCCTGACGCGTCGCAATAAACCACAAAGTCTTCGCAACCCTCAGGGAGTGTAACGATAGGTGCATCACAAAGCTTTTGCTTCAAAGTTTGGAAGGCCTCCTCTTGCTTGGGTCCCCAAATGAAGGGTTTTCCCTTATGAGTCAAGGTCGTGAGTGGAACGGCGATACGAGAAAAAATGGCAATGAAGCGACGATAATATCCAGCCAAGACAAGAAATGACCTAACTTCGGTAGGAGTGTGTGGCGCTTGCCATTCTTGTACTGCCTTAATCTTTGAAGGGTCGACATGAATCCCTTTGTCATCAACTACATGACCAAGAAATTGTACCTCTTTCAACCAGAATTCACATTTTGAGAACTTAGCGAACGCTTTTCAGTCCTCAGGAGTGTAAGAATGAGTCGAAGATGTCGCTCATGATCGGATTTTGACTTGGAGTAGATAAGAATTGTAACATTTGTCAAAAACGGGTTTCCAAAATCCGCTCCGTTTTGTAATCGAATATCAAGTTATAAATGTCACGTTGTATATTTATGATTATTTTGATTTTTAATGATACATAATTAATAAACAAACTAAACTATAAAAATTATATTTGATAAAAAGTGAAAACAAAATAAATAAAAATGAAATGTTGCTGCCGGGGATCGAACCCGGGTCAGCCGGAATCGAAATCCAAAGACTTAACACACACACACATCACCACTCTGCCACTTGTTGTTTTCTGTCAACTTAGGGAAACAAATAACTCTTATACACAAACCTAGTTTAAACCGGTTGCACCAACTGAGAAACCGAAATCGGCAATTCAACCGTCTAATCGTTTGATTAATCGCACATTCAGGTTTATAACCGATGCACCGACGATTTTTAATCAATTCAGATTGAATGAACTTCAATTTTGATCATCATCGGTTTTTATAACCGGAAATAATCAAAGTCCAAATTACTTCAACTCAAGACCCCTCTCGCGACTCAGAAACATCATACCAACTTTCCATTTCATTTTCTTCACACATTCGGTTCACCAGAAAGCTTAAATCAACTCGCAGGAAAATTCTGCAAGTTCGCCGGAAAACCGTATTTGTCCTCAAATCGGTAAGTTCTTCAATACCATCATAGTCTAACAGTTGTTAAGCTATTTCTAACTCAAACCTTCCACTTGAGATCGAATTCAGGCACTGTTATCAGATAATTTCAGTTCGCCGGAAAAGTTCTGAAAATCTCTATTTTCATCTGAGAATCGGTAAGGGCATTCAAACCCTCTGTTAACATTTGTTGATCACTTCAATTTCACGCTTAGCTAATCAAAACAGTTAATTGTCTTGTTCAGTTGAAGAGCATAAAAACAGAGACCGACACATTGCCGGAATTCTGAAATAAAACGTTCATCGGTATGTTCACTTCTAATTATCGTTTCTGCCATTTCATATTAGATTGTACAATGTTTATCAATCGAACTACACAAGATATAACGGTATAATCTACTGCCTGTAAAATTCAACGAAGAAGATGACTGTGATAACACTATAAGTATAATTAAAATTGGTATTTTAAACGGGTTAGACACACAGTCCAGCGGTGGACTGTGTGCAAAATATACGCGCATGTCACGAGTTCGATCCCTGATACACGCACTCCCTATGTAATAAAATGCCTTTTTGTTCAAAACTGAACCGGGTTAACTCCGTTAGTTGTTAAGTGTAATAAAAACCGAGATATTAACCAGGTTAGACACACAGTCCAGCGGTGGACTGTGTGCAACTAAGTCGCACGTCACGCGTTCGAAACCTGTTACTGGCACCGGTTGAACGAATTAAAATGTTTTTAAAACTAAAAGAATTTTGGTTAAATCGAATTAGTATATAAATATAATTAAAAACAAGATTATTTCAGGTTAGACACGTAGCTCAGTTGGTAGAGCTGCGTGCACGCGTACGGGAGGTCTCGGGTTCGAGTCTCACCCAGCGCATTCATGCACACTGACCGAACCGGTCAACAAGTCAACGGTCAACGGTCAACGCAAAAATAAACAATTTTTTTTATATATTTTTATTTATTTAATTTAATTTAAAACTCAATTAAAAATACTTAAAAATAATATATTTAAAGATAGAAAATAGCCTTAAACTCACAAAAATATATCTAAAAATTCCATTAAAAACCTTAATAAAATCCATTCATTTACAATATTTTCCGTTATTATTTAGGTTAGTTATTTCTCGTTGTTCCGCTCATCCAATTCGTGCGCATCTCACCATCTCCAATCCAACGCACCCAATGTGAGTGAATCTTACAAATTCCCCGTTTTAATCACGTTTTGGGGTGTATCATGTGTCTTGTTATATACTATATTTTAACCATTTTGCATACATCATATCATGAACTTGTGTATTCAGCTTGTTTCAACTGTTTGTGTGGTTATTATTAGATGCAATTTATTATTTCAGTACATGCAATTTCATAGGCCGCCGCTCCCCATTACATTATGAGCGTTGAGCATGTTCCCCATTACATTATGAGCGTGAACCTGGCGTGCCCACATACGATCGGCCCCGTTTGATTGAGCCTTGATCGCACAGACATTTTTCATTTTCAGTACATGCAATACGATCGGCTCCGTTTGATTGAGCCTTGATCGCACAGTTACATTCATGTTATTTATTGTATGATGTTGGTATGTTAATATATGCTATCACATGTTAATGTATGTTATAGTTGTGATTGCAGATTGCTACTGCCTGATTATTTACATTTGCTCATTTATGATTATGCACAATTTTTCATTGATAAGCTAACAAGAAAATCAATAACAAATGTTTATCTAACAAGGTTCACTCGCCAACTTATGTTGACCCAAAAACCCCCATTTTTACACATGATACAGGTGAACCAGCAGCAGCCAGAAACACATAGAATTTGACTAGAAGAATAAATGATTTAGAGTTTGGGATTGTTATGTTTGGTTTATTTTCTTTGTATTGTATGGACATGTTTGGATATTTGGAAATGTAACTTTGACTTTAATAAATATGAAACATATTAGTAAATATCATGAGCTTTGGTGATAACCCAATTATGCCCCGACTCTTATTCCGCTGCGGGTCGGGGTGTGACAGATTGGTATCAGAGCCATGACTATAGGGATATAGGATAGGTTATTAGACCCTTAGAGCCTATACTATAGTTGATTAGAAACTTATAAGATTTTTGTGTGTTACATGCCAAATTTCATGATGTTTATATGTTTCATGTTAAATGTTACATTCACTATTATGCAAGCATGTTCATAAGTATGTATTATCATATAACGCCTATCATGAATCATATACTCATAACATATCACATCCATGAAAGCACACACAACATCATGATTGCTTTTACGATGATTTTTGCGTTTTCAAATCTCATCAAAGTGAGTTCTCATGACGGGCATGTAGTAACTGGAAGGGTACCAGTACCGGTAGTCGGAACGTCCTGTCTAGGCTGGCATTCGTATAAATCCAAAATAAAGGACCAGTTTGCCTACCTGGGGACTAACGATGAGAGTACGAAGTACCTATTAGGCCAAAGCATGCTATACCAAACGTCGTGTGAGCTAACCCACTTTGAGTTGTCATTGTGTCTACACCTGGACACGTTCCGACCAAACATCTCATGAACATATTTTGTGGTTTGCATTCGGGTGATGCGAGTGTTAAATTGCCAATACTAATGTGAATCCTACCAAGCCCATAGTCATGGGGGCCCACATGACTATATAGGTGAAGGTATGGGGGACATTTGAGGCCCAGCATGAGCAAACCCAAGACATCCTATGGATGTAGTTGCATTATTGATATTTATGTTATTTTCATTTTCTTAAAGACACATGACACCTAAAAAGACACCATAAACTCACAATCTTCTCATGTATGTTCCTGTAGATGTCGTCCAGACAACAACGAAGGGGTAAAAGATCAGGAAGGTCTCAGGAACGTTTGGCCACACAAATCGCGAAACAAATGCCCACGATACTGCCTGACATTGTGGTCCAAGTACAACAAGCCCTCGCTACAAATCCTACTAACCCTCCCCAACAACATGACCAGAACATCGACAACCCTCCTACCAGCAAGTGCTCATATAAACATTTCAAATCTTGTGATCCTCCTAAATTTGAGGGGACCGAAGGTGTCACTGCTCTCCTCTACTGGTTCGAGGAAATGGAAAACCCTTCCTCAACTGCGATTGTCCTGAGAATCGCAAGGTTCGATACGCCACCGGGAGACTATTTGGGGTAGCTCTCACTTGGTGGAATACTGAAAAAGGGAAGAGGGGAACTGATGATGCAATGGCCTTAACTTGGGAGGAGTTAAGGGAAATCATGACTAGGCGTTTCTGTCCTAGGAGTGAAATTAAAAAGTTGGAGGATGAATTTCATTCTTTAAAACAGAAGGAGGGGGATCACACCACCTATAACAAGAGGTTCTTGGAGTTGAACCAAATGGTTTCAAATTTGTTTACCCCAACTTATCGTTTGATCGAGCATTATATTCGAGGACTTCCCTCGAAAATCCAAGATTCAGTTCTCAGCGTTTCACCGGTAACACTTGAAGCTGCTATGGAGCTAGCGACTGAACTGACCGAGAATCGAATTCGCAACGGGAAGTTTAAGGAAGAGAAAAAGAAAGCCCCTGTTGAGGGTCAAACTTCAAACCATTCCATCTCCTCCTCTAAGTTTGCTAACAAGAGGAAGCGCAACACCAGAAATTTCGCCGTTACACAAACCAACCTCCCAATTTCTGCTGCACCCATTACCCAAGTCGCTCCTTCACCTGCACCATACAAAAGACCCTACTCTGGCCCGTTACCAAAATGTAACCGTTGCCAATATCACCATTCTCCTGATTATCCTTGCCAGCATTGCACCGGCTGTGGTCGCGCGGGTCATACTGTTCAAACCTGCCGCATGCCCCAGCGAACGAACCGCCACCAACCTTTAACCCAAACCCACCAACAATTAATGGGTCAAGCCCAACAACCCCTACTATTACCACCCACCCAACATTTAGCCCAGACATATTACCAACCCAATTATCCTATGGGTCAACCTATGCGGGCTTGCTACAATTGCGGAGACCCAAGCCATTTCAAAAACACTTGTCCAAGGTTGGTAAACATTATTCATGCTCAGGCTCAAGCCAACCCGGTGAATCAAGCCAACCAAGCTCCTCCACCTACAAGAGGAAGAGCTTTCAATATCAACGCTAATCAGGCTAGGGCCGACGGCAATGTGGTTAACGGTACGTTCCTTATAAATGGTAGATATGCATCTATGTTATTTGATACTGGTGCGGATAGAAGTTTTGTGTCTTTAGAATTTGAACCTATCTTAAACCAAAATCGGGATAAGCTCACGGAATCCATAATGGTAGAAGTTGCTGACGGGAAACCAGTTTCATTAAACTCTATTATACGCAACTGTACACTCACCCTAAACGACCACGATTTCTCAGTCGACCTTATTCCTATGAAGCTGGGAAGTTTTGATATCATAATTAGTATGGACTGGCTCAGTCAACATCAGGCAGAAGTTGTATGTCGCGAAAAATTTATACGTATTCCTCTTTCAAACGGTCAGACTCTTCGAATCCTTGGAGAAACCTCGTCGAAGGGGCTCAGCTTAATGTCTTGTCTTCAAGCCCAAAAATATCTTCGCAAAGATTATGTCGCGTTTTTAGCTCATATCATCAACAAGGGAACCCTGGAGAAGAAACTTGAAGACATTCCAGTAGTAAAAGATTTCCCGCGAGTTTTTCCTGACGACATTTCAGGACTTCCTCCAGTTAGAGAAGTCGAATTCCGTATTGATCTTATACCTGGTGCTACACCAGTTGCAAAGTCTCCTTATAGGTTAGCCCCCTCTGAAATGCAAGAGCTAGCCAGTCAATTACAAGAGTTGACTGACAAGGGATTCATACGTCCTAGGTCATCGCCTTGGGGTGCACCTGTTCTTTTTGTAAAGAAGAAAGATGGATCGTTTCGTATGTGCATCGACTACAGAGAGCTCAACAAATTAACAATCAAGAATCGCTATCCATTACCTCGCATTGATGATCTTCTTGACCAACTTCAAGGTGCCAGCTACTTTTCCAAAATCGATCTTCGATCTGGTTATCATCAACTTAGAGTACATGAAGAAGACGTCCCAAAGACCGCATTCCGAACTCGTTATGGTCATTATGAATTCATGGTCATGCCATTTGGTTTAACCAACGCTCCAGCAGTCTTCATGGACCTAATGAACAGAGTCTGCAAACCTTATCTTGACCGATTTGTTATAGTCTTCATCGACGACATTCTTATTTATTCAAAGTCTAAGTCCGATCATGAGCGTCATCTTCGACTCATCCTTACACTTCTAGAGAATGAAAAGCTTTACGCCAAAATCTCCAAATGCGAATTCTGGTTAAAAGAGGTGCAATTCCTCGGACATGTAGTCAATGACAAGGGAATACATGTCGACCCCTCAAAGATCAAAGCGGTACAAGAATGGCAAGCTCCACGTACCCCAACTGAAGTAAGATCTTTTCTTGGTTTGGCTGGTTATTATTGTCGTTTCATTTGAAACTTCTCTCGCATTGCTGTACCACTTACGGCTTTAACTCATAAGGGAAAACCTTTCATATGGGGACCCAAGCAAGAGGAAGCCTTCCAAACCCTTAAACAAAAACTCTGTGATGCACCAATCCTCACTCTTCCTGAAGGTTGTGATGATTTCGTGGTCTATTGCGACGCGTCAGGGCAAGGATTAGGTTGCGTTCTAATGCAAAGAGGAAAAGTTATAGCTTATGCTTCGAGACAACTCAAAACGCATGAGAAGAACTACACCACCCATGACCTAGAACTTGGAGCCGTTGTGTTCGCTCTTAAGATATGGAGGCATTATCTCTATGGTACTAAGTGTGAAATATACACTGACCACAAGAGTCTTCAACATATCTTCAATCAAAAGGAGTTAAACATGAGGCAACGAAGATGGGTCGAACTTCTAAATGATTACGACTGTGAAATTCGATACACCCCTGGCAAAGCAAATGTGGTGGCTGATGCACTTAGTCGAAAGGGTTATGCGAACTCCATTCGTCTTCTATGTTCGCAAATTATAACCGACATTAAAGATCAAATTCGAGAAGCCCAACATGTTTCAGTAACGGAAGATGATGTACGAAAGGAGATGTCCTGTGGAGCTGAACTTAAAATTGAAACTAAATCTGACGGTATTCTGTACTACCTAGATCGTATCTGGATTCCTAACCACAACAATCTTCGTGAAATTCTTATGAAGGAAGCTCACAAAACGCGATACTCTATACACCCAGGAGCCGATAAGATGTATCAAGACCTACGATATACCTATTGGTGGCCTGGAATGAAAAAGGATATTGCTGTTTTTGTTTCCAAGTGCCTTACATGTTCCAAGGTGAAAGCTGAACACCAGAGACCCTCAGGACTTCTGGTCCAACCTGAAATACCTGTATGGAAGTGGGAAAATATAACCATGGATTTCATTACCGGGTTACCTCGCACTTCTGGTGGGTATGACACTATATGGGTAATAATTGACCGACTTACAAAATCAGCTCACTTTATTCCTATCCGCGAAGATTTCAAGAACGAAAAGC
Source organism: Scalesia atractyloides (assembly GCA_947069175.1). Classification (NCBI taxonomy): domain Eukaryota; kingdom Viridiplantae; phylum Streptophyta; class Magnoliopsida; order Asterales; family Asteraceae; genus Scalesia; species Scalesia atractyloides. The sequence goes on along the minus strand of CAMTDV010000012.1, from coordinate 12,334,243 downwards.
TTGCTCGTATATATCAGCGAAATCGTAAGCCGACATGGGGTACCGTTAAGCATTATTTCTGATCGTGATGGTCGTTTCACTTCACGAACATGGCAAGCAGTACAAGCCACAATGGGTACGCGACTAGATCTCAGTACCGCCTATCATCCTCAAACTGATGGTCAATCTGAACGCACCATCCAAACTCTTGAAGATATGCTTCGCGCATGTGTTATAGACTTCAAGGGAAATTGGTACGCTCATCTACCATTAGTAGAATTTTCGTACAACAACAGCTATCATTCAAGTATCGGCATGGCACCTTTTGAAGCCTTATATGGTCGTAAGTGCCGATCTCCAGTATGTTGGCACGAAATTGGGGAAGCTCAAATCACTGGTCCAGAATTGATCCAAGAAACCACAAACAAGATCCATCAAATCCGAAACAACCTTCTAGCGGCTCAAAGTCGTCAAAAGAGTTATACAGATAAACGACGGAAGCCTTTAGAGTTTAACATTGGTGATCATGTACTTCTAAAAGTGTCACCGTGGAAGGGAGTAGTTCGTTTTGGTCAAAAAGGCAAGCTAGCACCACGCTACGTAGGACCTTTCAAGATACTCGAAAGAGTAGGACCTGTAGCATACAAGCTTGATCTACCAGAAGAACTCAACAGGATTCATCCCACATTCCACGTGTCGAACTTGAAGAAGTGCCTCGCTGATGAAACCCTCCACATTCCTCTGGAAGATATTCAGATTGATGAATCTATGCATTTTATTGAAAGACCAGTAGAAATCATGGACTTCGGGGAGAAACGTCTACGACGAAGTCGCATTCCAATTGTTAGGGTACGCTGGGAGTCGAAACGGGGACCTGAGTTTACTTGGGAACGTGAAGACTCAATGCGCGAAAAATACCCGCATCTTTTTCCTACTACTTCTACTACTTAAATTTCGGGACGAAATTCCTAAAAGTAGGGGATACTGTAACATTTGTCAAAAACGGGTTTCCAAAACCCGCTCCGTTTTGTAATCGAATATCAAGTTATAAATGTCACGTTGTATATTTATGATTATTTTGGTTTTTAATGATACATAATTAATAAACAAACTAAACTATAAAAATTATACTTGATAAAAAGTGAAAGCAAAATAAATAAAAATGAAATGTTGCTGTCGGGGATCGAACCCGGGTCAGCCGGAATCGAAATCCAAAGACTTAACACAAACACACATCACCACTCCTGTCACACCCTCAATTTCCACTTGCGGGGTTTTACCGCGAGGCGTGTGAACATACCAGAATCTGAAACACTAGTACGTTGAACGACTCTATATGATTTGATAATACATTTTCAAAAATCATTTGTCGTAGATTTTATATTGTCTTGATTAGTTACCAATATTTAGCAGAAGCATCAGTTTTTAAAGTTTGAGCGGAAGCATAAATAAGTAGTGAAGCGGGCGCCAACACAAACGCCAAAACAAATGAAAAACCCCAAAACAATATTTATAAATAAGACTCGATAAAAGATGTCTTGTTCAATGCATGTGCGTGCACCTAGAGCTCCTAGCGTCCTGAGAAACATGTAAAGAAACAGGTGTCAACATTAAAGATGAGTGAGTTCACAGGTTTTCATAAATTCGTTTGTTCGGTTATGAGTTTGTTTTCCCCGTTATCCCTAACCCGGGATAACGTGCTGGTTCCATTATTCCAATCCCGGAATAATAAGTTGTTGCCTCCATTATCCTCAACCCGGGATAATATAGTTGTTGTTTCCATTATTCCAAACCCGGAATAATAAGTTGTTGTTTCCACTATCCCCAACCCGGGATAATATAGTTGTTGTTTCCATTATCCCCAACCCGGGATAATATAGTTGTTTCGTAATTAAGTTCAATGTTAACATATATAGGTAGCTAGCCTAAAGTTATGTCACGTAAGAGTTCGCGATCGAAGCTGACTGTTGTGCCTCCGTTTTGCCAGGCCTATCACTGACCATGGCGAGGTTAGGCCGAATTATTCACCCGTTGACCATACCCGGTCGGCTAGCGCGACTAGCTCGGATGGGGCTTGTCGGGCCCAGTAGTACTACTTATAACTCCCCCGCTATTAAACCCAATACTAACGATCCGAGAGATTGACGAGGACTTAAGTGATAAAGCTGCTTAGTGACCATAACATTACATTAACATTAACTTAGTTACCGAATAGTTATGTGACGTTAAATTCGTATAACGTAAAGAGATTGAGTTTGAGAGTGTATACATGTTTCTCCCCTGTTGTTTAAAAACCGGATAAAGTTAGGGGCCGTGAACTCACCTTTATTTGCTCGGTTAGTGTAGCAAAGAAGTTGTAAGGGATGGGACCGCTAATTGCGTCCTAACAAACCAATTGATTTCAAGTCAGTGTGTGATCACACCATTACAAATTCTACACGTAATTTACGCACAAAGTGATACACACAACAAAATATCTAACACTCAAACATGCATGCAAGTATCCTCATGTGATCAAGTAATCCAAACAATTTATCATAAACATAATCCACTCCTTGCAACACTTTGGTGCACACAATCACAAGTTATCAAATTTCAGCTTAACACTCATAATTCAGCTGTTTTCTATGATTTTTATAAAATAGTTCCAACGTTCCAAAAATTCCGATATTTTTACAGCAAGTGCCATTTATACTGCAGAAATTTATATAAATTTTCCAAGTCCTAAATCTTTACCATTTAACCATAAATATTAATATACTACGCTGCAGTCAGATTTATCACTTTCTGACTGCAGTCCACGGAAGAATTTATTTAAAAATCACCGATTGTCCAATTAACAAAATTCCAGTTGGAATTACCCGGAAATTTTCATACCTAGTTTCTGTACAAAATTCATGACTCAATTCTCTACTGATTTTAAAATCCAACTTGATACACCAACTAACAAAATTTCAGGATTTTCACAGCTTTAGTTACTGAACTTATTTGGCCCTTTAAAAATATCAAATGACTTCAGAAAATTATGAATCCAGCGCCATTAGATTCCTTATTCAAATCTCTACGTTCTAGACATCAGAAAATCCGTTTTTCGACAACTAACGACCGAGTTACAGCCAGATGAAGTCGGCTGTAACTATTACTCAGCAACTGTTTCAGCATATCATTATCATGGACTCGCATCAGCCGTTCATACGATTAACCTAGGTGATCAAGAACCGATTTCTAATCATAGATCACTACTAATAACATATCCATGCAAACCCTAGTTCATACTTCTAGTTTTTACAAACAACATACTCGCAAACTTACAAGTTCCGCAAACTATTATACATGCAAACAATGATAGCTCAGCCGATTACTTTCAAACACGTATAATCCGAAAACAAACCAATTAATCATTCAAGCACATATATCCGAATGTTATCTTGTACATGTGACAAATTCAAATCTTTTAATAACAAGATAAACGAACCGTGAGTACTATAAGGGATCGGTGATCAAAGATTGCTTGCGACCGAAAAGATGATGATGGAGTAGGCTGTTTTGTTGGTCAAATATAGTGGTGAACAAGGACTGATCTCGCGACTGAATGAAGGTGAACAAGGGCTGTTTGCGGTTGAATGGAATGAACGATGGCTGTTCGCGATCAATGGAGCAAGAGAAGGCAGTTTACGGTCGAAGAAGATGAAGGATTTGGCTGCCGACGGCTTCTTTCTCCCTAGGGTTTTTGTGTTTGTGAATGAAACATGCATGGGTGTGTGTATATATAGCGCAAAAGAGATGAGGGTTGCGGTTAGGCTTGAGCTTGTGGCCGAGGGACTTGGGTTGGTTTTTGGTTTGGGTTTGATCTTGCGGTTTTGGGCTTGATCTCGCGGCCAAGGACTTGGGTTGGTGTGGTTTGATCTTGCGGCCGAGTAGTTAGAGTTTAAGGTTTAGGTTTGATCTCGGTTCGGGTTTGCGGTTTGGGTTGCACACGGCCGAGAATGGTTTGAGTTCTAAACTTGGTTAATTCCTAGAGTCACAAGGAATCAAAGTTGGTTCGTGTCGCGGTTCGGTTCGGTTCGTGTACATATCTACCATAATTATTTATAACTAAAACAATCACACAAACACACATCACGTATTCATTAACTCGTACACGTTTAATACTTAGCATATACTTTATTCGACAAGTGTCGCGTTTAAGTTATCCGAAAAACCCGTGATGTCACATTATCCCCATGTTGAAAGAATTTTCGTCCCGAAAATTGAGTAAACGCGGTTTAGAATGTAGCGTACATGTTTAGAGTGCCACGCACAAAGAGTTAGTTCGTTAATGATGGTACGTGAAGTTACAAGAAGTTCCCAAGTGCCATACACAAAGATTTCCAAGTGCCATGCACAAGAATCTAGTCAACAATAGTACACGAAAGTATGAGAAGTTTCCAGGTTGTCACATCATCCCCATGTTGAAAGAATTTTCGTCCCGAAAATTTAGTTACTGGTATCGTTAGTTTGCTGCTCAGTTGCGAAGAGGTGTGGGTATTTGATTTTCATTTGGTCCTCTCTTTCCCACGTGAACTCCGGTCCACGCTTAGAGTCCCAACGAACCTTAACGATCGGAATTTTGCTGTGCCTTCGAGTCTTGATCTCACGATCCATGATCTCGATAGGCTTTTCCACGAAGTGTAGTTGTTCATCCACTTGGATCTCATCCAATGGAATGACTAGGGTTTCATCTGATAGACACTTCTTCAGATTTGACACGTGAAAAACGTTGTGAACTCCACTGAGTTCGGCAGGAAGGTCTAATTGATAAGCTACGGGTCCGATACGTTTCAAGATTACAAACGGGCCTACGTACCGTGGGTTAAGTTTACCCCGTTTTCCAAAGCGGATTACACCCTTCCAGGGTGACACCTTTAGTAGGACGCGGTCGCCTACTTGAAATTCGAGCAGTTTGCGTCGTTGATCAGCGTAGCTTTTCTGTCGATCTCGTGCCGCCGCCATGCGGTTTCTGATTTGTACAATCTTTTCAGTGGCCTCAAGTATTAACTCAGGGCCTGTGAGTTGACTGTCACCGACTTCTGCCCAGCAGACCGGTGATCTACATTTACGACCATATAATGCCTCAAACGGTGCTGCCGAAATACTCGTATGATAGCTGTTGTTATATGAGAATTCTACTAGAGGCAGGTGGATTTCCCAACTATTTCCGAAGTCTATGACGCATGCCCTAAGCATGTCTTCCAAGGTTTGTATGGTCCTTTCACTTTGACCATCAGTCTGACGGTGATAGGCTGTGCTCATATCTAAGCGTGTTCCCAACGCTTTCTGGAGTGACTGCCAGAAGTTTGACGTGAAGTGAGCATCTCTGTCTGAGATGATGGACGTTGGCACTCCGTGCCGAGAAACTACTTCCTTAATGTAGATGCGAGTCAACTTCTCCATCTTATCTGTTTCTTTAATAGCTAGGAAGTGTGCGGACTTAGTTAAACGATCCACGATCACCCAGATGGTATCGCAACCACCCAAGGTTCGTGGGAGTTTAGTGATGAAATCCATCGAGATCTGATCCCATTTCCACACTGGGATCTCAGGTTGTTGGAGTAGCCCCGATGGCTTTTGATACTCTACCTTGACTTTTGCACAAGTCAAACACTTGCTCACGTAGGTGGCTATATCGGCTTTCATGTTGGGCCACCAATACGCAGCTTTAAGGTCTTGATACATCTTATCCGAACCCGGATGGACAGAGTATCGGGATTTGTGAGCTTCGTCCATGACTAGCTCTCTGAGGTTTCCGTAGAGAGATACCCATATGCGATTCATGAAATACCGGGCTCCATTGGGTTTTACTTCCCAATCGCGTTCCATTTTTCCCACCGATTCGGCTTTGATGTTTTCCTCCTTAACTGCTTCTAACTGGGCGTCGCGTATTTGTTCGGGTAGCCCCGAATGAATTGTGAGTTGTAATGCTCGTACACGATGAGGTTTCAAGTGTTCCTTCCTACTGAGGGCATCAGCTACCACGTTAGCTTTACCCGGGTGATATCGAATGGCACACTCATAATCGTTCAAGAGTTCGACCCAGCGACGCTGTCGCATGTTCAACTCCTTCTGATCAAAGATGTGTTGGAGGCTCTTGTGGTCCGTAAAGATTGTGCACTTCGTTCCATAGAGGTAGTGTCTCCAAATCTTAAGTGCAAACACTACTGCTCCCAATTCCAGGTCATGCGTCGTGTAGTTTTTCTCGTGAACCTTCAGTTGTCGCGACGCATACGCGATGACCTTATCGCGTTGCATGAGTACGCATCCCAATCCCTGAATGGAAGCATCACAATATACTACAAAGTCATCTGTCCCTTCCGGCAAGGACAGAATGGGTGCACTGCAAAGTTTCTGTTTCAGCAATTGAAATGCTGCTTCTTGCTTGTCACCCCAAGCATACTTGATGCCTTTCTGGGTGAGGGTGGTAAGCGGTTGTGCTATCTTTGAAAACCCCTCGATGAAACGTCTGTAGTAACCAGCCAATCCCAAAAATTGGCGGATCTCCGTCGGTGTCTTAGGTGCTTCCCAGTTTTTGATGGCTTCAATCTTGGCAGGGTCTACATGGATACCCTTTTCATTCACGATATGCCCGAGAAACTGAACTTCCCGAATCCAGAAATCACACTTCGAAAGCTTGGCATATAGCTTTTCCTGTTGGAGTAATCCTAGCAGTAATCGTAGATGTTCAGCATGTTCTTCTTCACTTTTGGAGTAGATGAGTATGTCATCGATGAACACAATGACAAACTTGTCGAGGTATGGTTTACACACGCGGTTCATGAGGTCCATGAACACCGCAGGTGCGTTGGTGAGACCGAAGGGCATGACCAAGAACTCATAATGGCCATACCTAGTACGAAATGCCGTCTTGGCGATATCTTCCTCCCTGACGCGTAGCTGGTGGTAACCAGACCGTAAATCAATCTTGGAGTAGTAACTTGACCCTTGAAGTTGGTCGAAGAGATCGTCGATGCGAGGTAACGGGTATCGGTTTCTTGACAGTAACCTTGTTGAGTTCCCTATAGTCGATGCACATGCGGAAAGTCCCGTCCTTCTTCTTGACAAAAAGGACTGGAGCTCCCCATGGCGAAACGCTTGGTCAGATAAACCCTTTTTCTAATAGTTCCTGAAGTTGGGTAGACAGCTCCTACAGCTCGGCTGGAGCTAGGCGGTATGGAGCCTTGGCGATAGGAGTTGCATGGTTCGCCAATTCGATTTCAAACTCCAATTGTCGATGGGGTGGAAGACCAGGTAGTTCCTCTGGGAATACCTCGGAAAAATCACGGACGACAGGATGTCTTCTATACGTTTCTCGTCCTTAGGCTGTACGGAAATCAGTGCGAGTAAAGCGAAGGAGTTCTTCCTCCGAAGATACTTCTGCGCTTGCATGTAAGAGATGATGTTGGTGACGGCGCTTGCCTTATCGCCTTGTACCGTCAAGATTTCGCGTTCGAGAGCGGAATACGGATAGATTTTTCGAAGCAGAGAACTTCAGCCCGGACGTCGGATAGCCAGTCCATTCCGACTACTACGTCAAAACTACCCAGGGTAGTTGTCATCAGATCAATGGTAAAAGTGTGACCCGCGAGTTTGAGTTGACAGCCGGATACTATATGGGTCACATCTACCGAATTACCATCGGCTAATTCTATAACATAAGGGGTCTCTAATGGTTTAGGCGTGAGTTTTAGGTTCTTCCTAAAAGACTCAGATATAAAGCTCCTATCCGCACCCGTATCAAAAAGCACAGTAGCAAAATGTTCATTAAGGGGAAACTTACCGGTGACCACGTTCGAGTCGTTTCTGGCCTCTCCGCGGCCCAATGTAAATGCGCGACCTTTGGCACCTCCTGTGCCACCGTTTCCATTGTTGTTGTTGTTATTGTTGTTGTTGTGGTTATTGTGGTTGTGGTTGTTCCCACCATTGTTGTTGTTGTTACGCAGCTGTGGGCAGTCTCTTTTGAAGTGAGCAGTGCTACCACACTGATAGCATCCCCGGTTAATACCCTGCTGCTGACCCTGGGGTTGATTTTGATTCTGTCGGGACATGATTTCCCCACGACAATCCTTTGCCGCATGTCCCATCTTGCCACATCATTGGCAGCGATTTCCGGCACAAGGGCCGTTATGGTGGAGATTACAGCGGTTGCACTGCGGCTTTCGACCTGCATAGCTGCTTGCGTTCTGGTTGTTGTTGTTGTTGTTGTTGGCGGGCTGATTTTGGTGACCTCGGTGGCTGTTGTAATGATTGAACCGTTTCTGGTTCCCCTGTTGCGGATGAGATGACGAAGACTGTCGAACAGTTGAGTCTTCAAACTTTCTTTTGTTATCAGGGGCAACTTCAGTTGTACCCCTTGTTGGCAACTTCTTTTGTTCCACCGCCTTATCGGTGAGTTTGTGAGCCAATCGGATTGCTTGATGTTCAGTTACAGGGTTACTAGCCATTACCATACCCTGAATTTCCGGAACCAGACCCCCAAGGTAGAACTCGAGTCTTTTCTCCACAGTGTTGGCCAAATCGGGACACAGAAATACCAAGTCATGATGTTTTGCGGTGTAAGCTTTAATTTCAGATCCCACCATCTTGTGGTTCCATAAGGCTTGCTCTAACTGTTGCACTATGTCTCGTGGGCAGTACTCCTCTTTGATTAGGGCCTTGAACTCGGTCCAGGCCATTGCATTTGCAGCAATAAGTCCGCGCGTTTGGACTTGTGCATTCCACCAAGTTAGTGCCCCATCTTCCAGTGTTGAGGCTGCATACTTGACCTTGTTGGCCTCCAGACAGTTGCACATTTCAAATACCGATTCAGATTTTTCGATCCAGCGGACAAGTCCTATGGGTCCTTCTGCACCCGTGAAATTGCTCGGTTTCGTATCGAGGAACATCTTATAGGGGTTAAGACCCCTCCTCCTGCTGGTGGGTTTTGAACACCTGCCAGAGCAGCATTCACGTGTTCTTGGATCATTGCGTCATGTTGAGATTTCTGCGACGTCCAGTTGCCATTTTAGATCTAAGTAGAAAATAAATAGACTGAAGGAAAGTAAATAAAATAAGCGAAACGCGTCAGTCTTCTACGTCTCCATCCCCCAAATCGCTATCGTTGCCGTCATCCTCCGCGGCGTTTCCAGCTTCTACAGCTGGGTCTTCCTCCTCTGGATCCTCCTCTGGATCCTCTACCGGCATTGGAGGGGCCGGTGCTGGTGCAGGTACTAGTGCAGGTGCCTGATTTTGTTCCAGTCCTTGAATTCTCCAGCTAGACTCAAGAACTCTGTCTTCTAGCCAGTCAGCCCTTAGCTGCTCAACACGAAGGTCTCTGGCTAAGGTGTTACGAGCTATCTTACTCGTATGTTGCTCTTCCTCGAGCGACCCAGTTTTACCTGTCAGTTGTCGTATCATCCATCCCTGTGCTAGGATGGTTTCATGCATTCTTTCTAGTTGTTCTTGTTGCGTTCTTATCATATCTCTAAGTAGGTCATTCCCTACTTCTACCGAGTTAACCGGTTCGACTGGCACAGCGATGGTTGGGCGTGAGGACGACTCCTCCCCCAGAGCGAGCCTTTTCCTCGCAGCTGAGCGCATTTCCACGCCATAAGATGGTAAGGGTTCCACCATAGGTGCCTTTCCTGGCGCCCTTGGTTGCGTAAGTTTGTCGGATGATGATGAGGATGATGATGACATTGCCTTTAGGTTGTGTAGTTAGTTACGAGTTGCATTCGTTTCAATTATGCATTCATATTTCACATAACATAGTTGTGGTACATCACATAACAAGATATAACAGTTCGGTGCCAAACTAAGTCTAGTGTCGTGAAATCAGCTATAGTTTAGGTCTACTTCTAATGCAAACCTGGTTCTCTATAGCTAGTGGCTCTGATACCAATCTGTCACACCCTAAATTTCCACTTGCGGGGTTTTACCGCGAGGCGTGTGAACAAACCAGAATCTGAAACACTAGTACGTTGAACGACTCTATATGATTTGATAATACGTTTTCAAAAATCATTTGTCGTAGATTTTATATTGTCTTGATTAGTTACCAATATTTAGCAGAAGCATCAGTTTTTAAAGTTTGAGCGGAAGCATAAATAAGTAGTGAAGCGGGCGCCAACACAAACGCCAAAACAAATGAAAAACCCCAAAACAATATTTATAAATAAGACTCGATAAAAGATGTCTTGTTCAATGCATGTGCGTGCACCTAGAGCTCCTAGCGTCCTGAGAAACATGTAAAGAAACAGGTGTCAACATTAAAGATGAGTGAGTTCACAGGTTTTCATAAATTCGTTTGTTCGGTTATGAGTTTGTTTTTCCCCGTTATCCCTAACCCGGGATAACGTGCTGGTTCCATTATTCCAATCCCGGAATAATAAGTTGTTGCCTCCATTATCCTCAACCCGGGATAATATAGTTGTTGTTTCCATTATTCCAAACCCGGAATAATAAGTTGTTGTTTCCACTATCCCCAACCCGGGATAATATAGTTGTTGTTTCCATTATCCCCAACCCGGGATAATATAGTTGTTTCGTAATTAAGTTCAATGTTAACATATATAGGTAGCTAGCCTAAAGTTATGTCACGTAAGAGTTCGTGATCGAAGCTGACTGTTGTGCCTCCGTTTTGCCAGGCCTATCACTGACCATGGCGAGGTTAGGCCGAATTATTCACCCGTTGATCATACCCGGTCGGCTAGCGCGACTAGCTCGGATGGGCTTGTCGGGCCCAGTAGTACTACTTATAACTCCCCCGCTATTAAACCCAATACTAACGATCCGAGAGATTGACGAGGACTTAAGTGATAAAGCTGCTTAGTGACCATAACATTACATTAACATTAACTTAGTTACCGAATAGTTATGTGACGTTAAATTCGTATAACGTAAAGAGATTGAGTTTGAGAGTGTATACATGTTTCTCCCCCTGTTGTTTAAAAACCGGATAAAGTTAGGGGCCGTGAACTCACCTTTATTTGCTCGGTTAGTGTAGCAAAGAAGTTGTAAGGGATGGGACCGCTAATTGCGTCCTAACAAACCAATTGATTTCAAGTCAGTGTGTGATCACACCATTACAAATTCTACACGTAATTTACGCACAAAGTGATACACACAACAAAATATCTAACACTCAAACATGCATGCAAGTATCCTCATGTGATCAAGTAATCCAAACAATTTATCATAAACATAATCCACTCCTTGCAACACTTTGGTGCACACAATCACAAGTTATCAAATTTCAGCTTAACACTCATAATTCAGCTGTTTTCTAGGATTTTTATAAAATAGTTCCAACGTTCCAAAAATTCCGATATTTTTACAGCAAGTGCCATTTATACTGCAGAAATTTATATAAATTTTCCAAGTCCTAAATCTTACCATTTAACCATAAATATTAATATACTACGCTGCAGTCAGATTTATCACTTTCTGACTGCAGTCCACGGAAGAATTTATTTAAAAATCACCGATTGTCCAATTAACAAAATTCCAGTTGGAATTACCCGGAAATTTTCATACCTAGTTGCTGTACAAAATTCATGACTCAATTCTCTACTGATTTTAAAATCCAACTTGATAACCAACTAACAAAATTTCAGGATTTTCACAGCTTTAGTTACTGAACTTATTTGGCCCTTTAAAAATATCAAATGACTTCAGAAAATTATGAATCCAGCGCCATTAGATTCCTTATTCAAATCTCTACGTTCTAGACATCAGAAAATCCGTTTTTCGACAACTAACGACCGAGTTACAGCCAGATGAAGTCGGCTGTAACTATTACTCAGCAACTGTTTCAGCATATCATTATCATGGACTCGCATCAGCCGTTCATACGATTAACCTAGGTGATCAAGAACCGATTTCTAATCATAGATCACTACTAATAACATATCCATGCAAACCCTAGTTCATACTTCTAGTTTTTACAAACAACATACTCGCAAACTTACAAGTTCCGCAAACTATTATACATGCAAACAATGATAGCTCAGCCGATTACTTTCAAACACGTATAATCCGAAAACAAACCAATTAATCATTCAAGCACATATATCCGAATGTTATCTTGTAGCATATGACAAATTCAAATCTTTTAATAACAAGATAAACGAACCGTGAGTACTATAAGGGATCGGTGATCAAAGATTGCTTGCGACCGAGAAGATGATGATGGAGTAGGCTGTTTTGTTGGTCGAATATGGGTGAACAAGGACTGATCTCGCGACTGAATGAAGGTGAACAAGGGCTGTTTGCGGTTGAATGGAATGAACGATGGCTGTTCGCGATCAATGGAGCAAGAGAAGGCAGTTTACGGTCGAAGAAGATGAAGGATTTGGCTGCCGACGGCTTCTTTCTCCCTAGGGTTTTTGTGTTTGTGAATGAAACATGCATGGGTGTGTGTATATATAGCGCAAAAGAGATGAGGGTTGCGGTTAGGCTTGAGCTTGTGGCCGAGGGACTTGGGTTGGTTTTTGGTTTGGGTTTGATCTTGCGGTTTTGGGCTTGATCTCGCGGCCAAGGACTTGGGTTGGTGTGGTTTGATCTTGCGGTTTTGGGCTTGATCTCGCGGCCAAGGACTTGGGTTGGTGTGGTTTGATCTTGCGGCCGAGTAGTTAGAGTTTAAGGTTTAGGTTTGATCTCGGTTCGGGTTTGCGGTTTGGGTTGCACACGGCCGAGAATGGTTTGAGTTCTAAACTTGGTTAATTCCTAGAGTCACAAGGAATCAAAGTTGGTTCGTGTCGCGGTTCGGTTCGTGTACATATCTACCATAATTATTTATAACTAAAACAATCACACAAACACACATCACGTATTCATTAACTCGTACACGTTTAATACTTAGCATATACTTTATTCGACAAGTGTCGCGTTTAAGTTATCCGAAAAACCCGGGATGTCACAACTCCGCCACTTGTTGTTTTCTGTCAACTTAGGGAAACAAATAACTCTTATACACAAACCTAGTTTAAACCGGTTGCGCCAACTGAGAAACCGAAATCGGCAATTCAACCGTCTAATCGTTTGATTAATCGCACATTCAGGTTTATAACCGATGCACCGACGATTTTTAATCAATTCAGATTGAATGAACTTCAATTTTGATCATCATCGGTTTTTATAACCGAAAATAATCAAAGTCCAAATTACTTCAACTCAAGACCCCTCTCGCGACTCAGAAACATCATACCAACTTTCTATTTCATTTTTGTCACACATTCGGTTCACCAGAAAGCTTAAATCAACTCGCCGGAAAATTCTGCAAGTTCGCCGGAAAACCGTATTTGTCCTCAAATCGGTAAGTTCTTCAATACCATCATAGTCTAACAGTTGTTAAGCTATTTCTAACTCAAACCTTCCACTTGAGATCGAATTCAGGCACTGTTATCAGATAATTTCAGTTCGCCGGAAAAGTTCTGAAAATCTCTATTTTCATCTGAGAATCGGTAAGGGCATTCAAACCCTCTGTTAACATTTGTTGATCACTTCAATTTCACGCTTAGCTAATCAAAACGGTTAATTGTCTTGTTCAGTTGAAGAGCATAAAAACAGAGACCGACACATTGCCGGAATTCTGAAATAAACCGTTCATCGGTATGTTCACTTCTAATTATCGTTTCTGCCATTTCATATTAGATTGTACAATGTTTATCAATCGAACTACACAAGATATAACGGTATAATCTACTGCCTGTAAAATTCAACGAAGAAGATGACTGTGATAACACTATAAGTATAATTAATATTGGTATTTTAAACGGGTTAGACACACAGTCCAGCGGTGGACTGTGTGCAAAATATACGCGCATGTCACGAGTTCGATCCCTGATACACGCACTCCCTATGTAATAAAATGCCTTTTTGTTCAAAAATGAACCGGGTTAACTCCGTTAGTTGTTAAGTATAATAAAAAACCGAGATATTAACCAGGTTAGACACACAGTCCAGCGGTGGACTGTGTGCAACACTAAGTCGCACGTCACGCGTTCGAAACCTGTTACTGGCACCGGTTGAACGAATTAAAATGTTTTTGAAATTAAAAGAATTTTGGTTAAATCGAATTAGTATATAAATATAATTAAAAACAAGATTATTTCGGGTTAGACACGTAGCTCAGTTGGTAGAGCTGCGTGCACGCGTACGGGAAGTCTCGGGTTCGAGTCTCACCCAACGCATTCATGCACACTGACCGAACCGGTCAACAGGTCAACAAGTCAACGGTCAACGCAAAAATAAACAATTTTTTTATATATTTTTATTTATTTAATTTAATTTAAAAATAAATTAAAAATACTTAAAAATAATATTTTTAAAGATAGAAAATAGCCTTAAACTCACAAAAATATATCTAAAAATTCCATTAAAATCCTTAATAAAATCCATTCATTTACTATATTTTCCGTTATTATTTAGGTTAGTTATTTCTCGTTGTTCCGCTCATCCAATTCGTGCGCATCTCACCATCTCCAATCCAACGCACCCAATGTGAGTGAATCTTACAAATTCCCCGTTTTAATCACGTTTTGGGGTGTATCATGTGTCTTGTTATATACTATATTTTAACCATTGTGCATACATCATATCATGAACTTGTGTATTCAGCTTGTTTCAACTGTTTGTGTGGTTATTATTAGATGCAATTTATTATTTCAGTACATGCAATTTCATAGGCCGCCGCTCCCCATTACATTATGAGCGTTGAGCATGTTCCCCATTACATTATGAGCGTGAACCTGGCGTGCCCACATACGATCGGCTCCATTTGATTGAGCCTTGTCGCACAGACATTTTTCATTTTCAGTACATGCAATACGATCGGCTCCGTTTGATTGAGCCTTGATCGCACAGTTACATTCATGTTATTTATTGTATGATGTTGGTATGTTAATATATGCTATCACATGTTAATGTATGTTATAGTTGTGATTGCAAATTGCTACTGCCTGATTATTTACATTTGCTCATTTATGATTATGCACAATTTTTCATTGATAAGCTAACAAGAAAATCAATAACAAATGCTTATCTAACAAGGTTCACTCGCCAACTTATGTTGACCCAAAAACCTCCATTTTTACACATGATACAGGTGAACCAGCAGCAGCCAGAAACACATAGGATTTGACTAGAAAAATAAAATGATTTAGAGTTTGAGATTGTTATGTTTGGTTTATTTTCTTTGTATTGTATGGACATGTTTGGATATTTGGAAATGTAACTTTGACTTTAATAAATATGAAACATATTAGTAAATATCATGAGCTTTGGTGATAACCCAATTATGCCCCGACTCTTATTCCGCTGCGGGTCGGGGTGTGACAGATTGGTATCAGAGCCATGACTATAGGGATATAGGATAGGTTATTAGACCCTTAGAGCCTATACTATAGTTGATTAGAAACTTATAAGATTTTTGTGTGTTACATGCCAAATTTCATGATGTTTATATGTTTTATGTTAAATGTTACATTCACTATTATGCAAGCATGTTCATAAGTATGTATTATCATATAACGCCTATCATGAATCATATACTCATAACATATCACATCCATGAAAGCACACACCACATCATGATTGCTTTTACAATGATTTTTATGTTTTCAAATCTCATCAAAGTGAGTTCTCATGACGGGCATGTAGTAACTGGAAGGGTACCAGTACTGGTAGTCGGAACGTCCTGTCTAGGCTGGCATTCATATAAATCCAAAATAAAGGACCAGTTTGCCTACCTGGGGACTAACGATGAGAGTACGAAGTACCTATTAGGCCAAAGCATGCTATACCAAACGTCGTGTGAGCTAACCCCACTTTGAGTTGTCATTGTGTCTACACCTGGACACGTTCCTACCAAACATCTCATGAACATATTTTGTGGTTTGCATTCGGGTGATGCGAGTGTTAAATTGCCAATACTAATGTGAATCCTACCAAGCCCATAGTCATAGAGGCCCACATGACTATATAGGTGAAGGTATGGGGGACATTTGAGGCCCAGCATGAGCAAACCCAAGACATCCTATGGATGTAGTTGCATTATTGATATTTATGTTATTTTCATTTTCTTAAAGACACATGACACCTAAAAAGACACCATAAACTCACAATCTTCTCATGTATGTTCCTGTAGATGTCGTCCAGACAACAACGAAGGGGTAAAAGATCAGGAACTCGTAATGACCATAACGAGTTCGAAAGGCAGTTTTTGGAATATCTTCTTCGCGTACTCTAAGTTGATGATACTCAGAACGATGGTCGATTTTTGAAAAACATGTGGCACCTCGAAGTTGATCTAGGAGGTCATCAATACGAGGCAAAGCATAGCGATTCTTAACGGTCAACTTGTTCAGTTCTCTATAATCAATGCACATGCGAAATGTCCCATCTTTCTTCTTCACAAAAAGGACAGGTGCACCCCAAGGCGACGAGATGGACGTATGAATCCCTTGTCAGTCAGTTCTTGCAACTGACTGGCCAACTCTTGCATTTCGGATGGGGCTAACCTATAGGGAGATTTTGCGACTGGTGTAGCACCAGGCACAAGATCGATTCGAAATTCGACTTCTCGCACAGGAGGAAGTCCTGAAACGTCGTCGGAAAAAACTTGCGGAAATTCCTTCACGATTGGAATATCTTGGAGCTTCCTTTCCTTGCATACCTTCTTGACGATGTGAGCTAGAAATGCGACGTAACCCTTGAGAAGATATCTTCGGGCTTGAAGACATGACATCAATTTGAGTCCTTTCGAAGGAGTTTCTCTAAAGATACGTAGTGTCTGACCATTGGCGAGAGGAATACGGATTAACTTTTCATGGCACACCACTTCGGCGTGATGCTGGCTGAGCCAGTCCATACCGATGATAACATCGAAACTTCCCAATTTCATAGGGATGAGGTCAATCGAGAAATCGTGATCATTTAGAGTAAGAGTACAATCACGTATAATAGAATTTAACGAAATAGGCTCTCCGTCAGCAACTTCCACCGTGATTGATTCATCGAGACTAACACGAGGTAGGTCGAGAATAGATTTGAATTCTAAAGATACAAAGCTCTTATCCACACCAGTATCGAATAATATGGATGCATAACTACCATTTATGAGAAACGTACCGTTGACCATATTGTTGTCAGCCCTTGCTTTGTTGGCGTTGATATTAAAAGCCCTTCCTCTAGCAGGTGGATGAGCTTGATTAGCTTGGTTCACCGGGTATGCTTGGGCTTGGGCATTGATGATGTTCACCAGGCGTGGGCAAGTATTTCTGAAGTGGTTTGGGTCCCCACAGTTAAAACAGGCTCTTATGGGTTGCATCATGGGGTAGTTGGATTGGTAGTAAGGTTGGGCTATGGGTTGGGCAGGTGGTAGAAGTAAGGGTTGTTCGGCTTGGCCCACCATTTGGTTTTGGGTTTGGGCTGGAGGTTGACTGCGGTTTGATCGTTGAAGTGTACGGCATGTTTGGATAGTGTGACCTGCACGGCCACAACTTGTGCAGTATTGGCAAGGGTTCTCAGGAGGGTGATGATATTGACATCGGTTACATTTTGGGTGTGGGCCAGTGTATAGCTTTTTGAATGGGGCGGCTGAAGGGGCGACTTGGGTGATTGGAGCAGCAGTAATGGGAGGGTTGGTTTGGGTGACGGCGAATTTCTTGCCATTTCGCTTCCTCTTACCAGCAAACTTTGAGGATGAGCCTGATTGGGTTGGAGTTGGGGTTTCAACAGTCGTTTTCTTCTTCTCATCTTTAAAATCGCCATTTCGAATGCGATTTTAGTAAGCTCCGTAGCTAATTCCATGGCGGCTTTGAGTGTTGCGGGAGAAATGCTTAAAACCGAATCTTGGATTTTCGAGGGAGGCCTCGAATAAAGTGCTCGATCAAGCGGTATAACGGAGTGAACAGGTTGGGAACCATCTGGTTCAATTCAAGAAACCTCTTGTTGTAGGAGGTGTGATCCCCTTCCTTTTGCTTTAGAGAATAGAATTCGTCTTCAAGCTTCTTGGTCTCGCTTCTAGGGCAGAAGTGTCTTGTCATTATTTCTCTTAAATCCTCCCATGATAAGACCATGGCATCTTCCACACCTCGCTTACCTTTTTCCATGTTCCACCAGGTAAGGGCTACCCCAAACAAATGTCCAATAGCGTAACGTACCTTGCGATCCTCAGGACAGTCTCAATTGAGAAAGGTGTTTTCCATCTCCTCAAACCAGTGGAGGAGAGCGGTGACACCTTCAGTCCCTTCATATTATAGGGGATCGCAAGACTTGAAGTGCTTGTAGGTGCATTTAGTGGTTTTGGGAGGAGGGTTGGCGACGTTTTGGCCTTCTTGGTTTGGAGGGTTGATGGGGTTTGCGGCGAGAACTTGTTGAACTTGTAGTACGATGTCAGGAAGTACCGCGGCCATTTGTTGAGTAATTTGCGTGGCCATGCGTTCGCTTGACCTTCCTGACCTTCTACCTCCTCGTAAGTGTCTAGCGGACATCTACAGGAATATACGTAGGGAGATTGTGAGTTTGAGAATTTTCTAGGTGTCATGTGTCATAAAAAGAATGAAAACAATATTTATAAAAACTGAAAATAACTTAACTACATCCATAGGATGTCTTGGGCTTGCTCATGTGTGGGCCTCCAAATGTCTCCCATACCATAGCATGTATAGTCATATGGGCCCCCATGACTATTGGGCTTGATAGGGTTCACATTGGTGTCAGCTGGTTAACACTCGCATCACCCGAATGAAAATCATAAAATATGATTGCGAGACATAAAATCGGAAGGTGTCCAAGTGTAGACACAATGACATCTCAAAGAGGGGTTAGTTCACATGACGTTTGGTATAGCATGCTTTGGCCTAATAGGTCCTTCGTACTCTCATCGTTAGTCCCCAGGTAGGCAAACTGGTCCTTTATTTTGGATTTATACGAATGCCAAGCCTAGACAGAAAGTTCCGACTACCGGTACTCGTACCTTCCAGTTACTACATGCCCGTCGTGAAAACTCACTTTGATGTGATTTGAAAAATATGAAAACATTGCAAAAATCTTTGAAAAGAAATCATAGAAACTGTGAAATTGTGAAATCATGAGGTGTGTGCTTTCATAGGTATGATATGTTATTGGGATATGAACTATGATGAGCATTCCATATTAACATGTACTTGTGAGCGTGCTTGCATAATATTGTGTGTAAAATAAACATGAAACATATAAACATCATGAATTTTGCATGTAACACATAAGCAATTAAAATCTAATCAACTATAGTATAGGCTCTAAGGGTCTAATAACCTATCCTATATCCCTATAGTCACAAGCTCTGATACCAAACTGTCACACCCCGACCCACAGCGGAATAAAAGTCGGGGCATACCGTTGAATGAAGGGAAATACCGTTGAATGAAGATGGGCGGCGATACTGAGATTCCGGCGATTGCAGAACTCCAGCGATCTAAGCTCTTCCGGTGACAGGAAGCAGTGAATTGCGAGTTTGGATGACTAGAAATGGGAGGTATTTATAGGCGAATGATGTTTCTCAAGACTAGGGTTCCAAGGTTTATGGGGGGCGCGTCTGGATTGTTAATTTACCCAAGATAGCACATGACAGTTGTTGGGGAAAATTTGAAAAAGGAATGGTGCGGGTGAAGATTTGCGATGATTACGGTTTCAGTTGCAGGTTTTCTCGCCCAATTACGTATATGTGTTTTGATATGCAGAATCTGATGCATCGTGTGTGTGCAGCGTAGTGGTGTCTGCTGTGTGTTGACCCGGGGTACCCGGGTTCGATCCCGGTTCACCCAATTTTTTTATTTCCAGATTTCATTATTATTATTATTACATCTAATAATCATTTTCTAAGTTTATTGTTATTTAATTGATTAATTATTATTTCATTAAAGTTATTTTAAACTTTAATTATTATCATCTATCTTAAAAGTATTTAAACAATTATATAAACAATAAATAATAAAATAAATAATAATAATAATCGAACGACGTAATTAAAAAAACACTTGAATTGATAAATTGGGGCGGGTTTTCGAAACCCGATTTACACGAATGTTACAGTCGGAATTCTCTCCGACTTCTTCTTTGGCTTATATTACTTCATCTGATATCATTCAATGCATGTCGGTAAAGTAGTAAAGTGATACGCCCCGCGTAGGCGTTAGACGGGGCGTCTATTTCTTTATTAAATAGACCCATGCAGAGCATTTGATGTCGCATAAAACTTTCAATTCGTCGTCGTAATTCTGTTTGTCGTGAACTTTGGCTTGTATTACTTCATCTGATATGATCCAAAGGTGGTGAAATGTCATTAAACTGGGACAGGTCATGGGTGCCTGAAGTCAATACGGTAACAATTATTAGGTTAAACTAGTTGTTGTTTTAATTATTTACTAACGGTGATATCGTTGTTAGGGGGAGAGGGTGTTCCCAATTCTAACGACCAAGAGAAGGTTGTGTCTAATGTACAAGACATTATTTGTGATGGTTGAGGATATGGTGGTGAGGCACCCCCATACCAGGCAATCCGTATCTCTCGGAGATGGTTTGAGAAGCGCCTGAGGTTTCATAGTGAGTTAAAAACATATTTACCCGATGGAGATCAGCCTTATATATTTTGGAAAAAGTATTGGAGGGACGGTTTCCAGCGTGCAAATTTGTATCTCAATCGACTACACGTCAAAGAGTGTCTTGTGCTGAATCGAAGACTGTAACCGAAGGGAAACTCGAGGAGTAAATGCAGGTAAATGATAAATACTCTCATTTTTTAAATATATATGGTTTTTGTTTGCGTAAAATAGTGTGTTGTGGTTTAACATAGTGATAGGTTGTTGAACTTATTTTAGGTGCTTCTACAGCACCTAACGAGTCTCAGTCATCATCTGATGATTAGTCCTGGTCAACCATGGTCAACAAAGCAAGAACAATGGCTCGATCATTTTTATGTTTAATACGATTTATTTGTATAAATAATATAAAGATTTTTTTAATACAATAAAAAAACTTTTGGTATAACTAATAGGATTTTATTTACTTAATTTGAACTTTGATATAAGCCGACATTCCTTCAGTACACCCAAGCCACAGCAATTAAACCATACAAAGCTTTGTATATAAAAACAGCAAACTCCGGGTATTGACAAACAGACGGTAATTATACTCTTCGAGCTCTCACGTCCAACCGTCGGCACCGGCAGATGACGAAATGTCAATACTGCCCGTGGCGACGGTTGGACGTGAGAGCTCGGATACTATGATTACCGGCTGTTTGTCAACACCCGAGTTTGTTGGTTTTTAGATACAAAGCCCATCCAAAAACCAACAAACTACGGGTATTGACAAACAACAGCAATTATACTCTCGGAGCTCTCACGTCCAACCGTCGGCACCGGCAGACGACGAAATGTCGATACTGTCGGTGGCGACGGTGGGACGTGAGAGCTCGGAGAGTATAATTGCTAGTAAATACGCGGAGTTTGTTGGTTTTTAAAAAAACCATACAAAGTCCATCTAAAAACCAACAAACTCTGGGTATTGATAAACAACAGCAATTATACTCTCTGAGCTCTCACGTCCCCCGTCGGCACCGGCAGATGACGAACTATCGGTACTGCCGGTGGCGACGGTGGGACATGCGAGATCGGAGAGTATAATTGCCGTCTGTTTGTCAATACCCGAAGTTTGTTGGTTTTTAGATAGGCTTTGTATGGTTTATTTGCTTTGCCTTTGGTGTACTGGTAGAATGTCGGCTTATATCAAAGTTCAAATTAAGTAAATAAATTACTATTAGTTATACCAAATAAATTTAATTGTATATATACGAGTCGTCTAGACCTAGACACCCCGTCTTGGTCTAGCAATAAGACCATTCTACCCCCGGTTTCTAGACCGTCTACGCCAAAACCAGGGGCAAAACGGTCATAATGTCAGGGTCTAGACGGGTCGTCTAGACCTAAACGCCACGTACAGTGCAGCGGGATCTTTATTCCTGAAAATTTTTAATTTTAAATTGAAAATGTAAATTACCATTTTACCTCTGAACTGCCGCCCATCTAGGCCTAATTCAGGGGCAAAATGGTAAGTAACCGTTAATTACCATTTTGCCCCTGAATTAGGCCTAGATGGGTGCAGTTCAAGGGTAAATGGTAATTTAGCATTTATTTCATACGGGTCGTCTAGGCCTAGACGACCCATATAGGCCTCTTATATGTCTGAATGCCTAGACGATCAGAGACAGACGACACAAACACACTCAACCCCACACACACATACTATCCTGCATATCTACCGTATTCTGGGCCGTATTTTTGCGAAATCAAGCTTCTCCGGTGAGTATTTTCAACTATACTTCAATACATTTCAATGTGTTATGTATATAGAAAGTATGTTGTTCGTGAATTTGAAAGATTTTGGGGTTTATGCGCTGTTAGGGTGATGTATTTGGGATTTCCGATGAACAAGACGTGGCGTCTAGACCTAGACGACCCTGTAGACGACCTTGAAAATTATTTTTTTCTTTTATAATTTATTGTTTTATTCGTGTTAAATTGTATTATACAATCGCAGATTAGTTATGGACGAGATTGGAGATCCAATACACGGGGACCCACATCCGCATGGTCCGCGACGGGCCCCGGCAGCACCGGTGGATCAGCTCCACGGCCACCCATACCTTGAGTTCCTGCCCGACACCGAGGCCGCCCGATTTTGTGGCAAGCTACGCCGGATGCAGGTCGGATCGCACTCGGCGGTCGACTAGGACGCAATCGAGGCGATCGGGGAGACGCCCAGACTTCGATTCTTCATTCCCGTTGATTCCCCATGGCACCGACTGTTTGACCTGCCGGCACACCGACTTACAGGGAGCTGCTCGTCGAGTTTTTGTCCACTTTCACGTTCCACCCTCCACGGGTCGACCAGCCGCCTCCCCAGCCACAGGGTCCTCCCCCTCCGCCGGAGGTTTCATTTAGGTTGGCCAGTGTGTGGCGTTCGATGACGCTTGTAGAGTTTGCCGTTCATAGCGGCATATGCCTACAGGAGGAGATTGCCACCGATGTATATACGGAGGGGCTTGTGGTTGTGGATAAAGCCACTCTTTTGGGCTTTTGACGGTGGTCGCAGGCCCTGACACTTGGGAGCATGTCAGGACGAAGGGGAGGATTTCTCACGTTGCCGACCCGCTGTACATGTACATACATTTATTACGTTAATTGTTTGATTATTGTTGCTATGAATTAATTTCTGTTTTTCGCTAACATAATGTGCAGGTATCTACATCGGATGCTCGCTACGTCTATTACCGCTCTCGGACAAAGCCGTGAGTGGTGTACGAGTACCGACTTGTTTTTTTTCTATTGCCTTTTGTACAGGAGGCCGTGCGCACTTGCGCACGGTCTCGCCCAGTACTTCGCCTCCGCCCACCACCGACAGGAGCGCGACTTTTTGTATAGCGGGGCGTACGTCACCGTCATCTCCCGGTCGTTGGGTCTTGTGCCGGAGTCGGGACCCGCACTTGCAGCCGGCCATACCGTCCACGCGGATGGGTTTTCTGACCTTGCGGGGGATGAGGCTGGTGAAGAGGTTCGGCGTGCTAGGCGAGCGGTTTAAAACCCGCGAAGGTGAGCCATGGATTCCGGAGCCGCTGCCCGATCACTTTGCTCCAGTCCATCCGCCGGCAGATGAGGCAGCGGTAGTCCAGGACCCTCCGGTTGATGTTGACGGACCGGCACCGCCACCACCACCTCACGGGGCGCCTCAGTTTCCGCAACACGTCCTTCCAGGTCATGCCCCGGGGGTTGCGGCATACCCGCACTTACGAGCCGACGTCGACAGGTTTGTGGATCTCATGGGCTGGGTGGTTCGGGAGATGCAGGATAGACGTGAGAGAGACGGGTTACCTGCCATACCGCTCCCACCACCTCGAGCACCACATCAGCAGCAGCAGCCGCAGCAGCCAGATCCCGAGGCCGACTCGTATGCATAGACATTTTGTATTTACTTTTCAGCTGTACAGATAAATATTGTTTTGGTTGTACAAATTTATGTTATATATGTTATATTTAACTTTGTTTTCAGTTATTCGATTACTTGATGATTGTTTGTGTTAAATCGACATTGAAATGTAATACGGAAACAACATACACTTGTTGCATTCATCGTAAAATGTTGAAAACAGTATTAAATTTTAGTATTATATTTTTTTAAAAATATAATGTAAAAACAATTAAATATATAAACGATTGAAAAACATAACTCACTTTTTATACAAAAAACAAAACTTTTTAAAAACCTAAAATTTCACCTAAAACAAAAATATCAACCTCCAACAACAACCAAGTTACCCCACCAAAACACTATTTTTTCAAACTCCAACAACAATCAAACTCCCCACAAAAACACCCATTTTCCAACAAAAAAAATCACAACATCCTAGACGGGTCGTCTAGGTCCAGACGGCCCATCTAAACATTAAAATTTATGGGCCCTGCCAAGTACTTGCTGCCTCCTCAAAATCAGTGCTAGACGGGGCGTCTAGGCCTAGACGACCCGTCTAAAACCCAAGGGTGTCCAAATAGACAGCAAGGATGTGTGAATAGATTGAGCCTTAAAATAATCTTTCTGAACTGTAATCATTGACCAGACCAGCTTGCAGGTCAACATGTTACTTTACATCTAATTTCCAACTCATACAGCACCAATTTCACTACATATTCATCTTTTATAGTCCAGAAATTATGAGAAAGATGGTGCTCAATAGTAAGTTAATCAACATCCAAAATCAAGATTCCAACTGATTCACTTATCTTTTTATTATTAACTTTGTAGCTTAAATGTTTACCTTTTTTTGTCAGTTTTCAGTAACTTCATCACTGTGGATGATAAAAGAAGACTGGTTGAGGTTTTCCCAGATCCTGTGAGGAAACAATGGAACAAATGGGAGCTCAGAGGATTGGTACTTCTCAGCCTCACCCTGCAAACTTCACTAATCTACAGCGGTCACCGCCGAAAGTATATAGCCAAAAGAAGGATCAGAATCTTCATATGGTGTGCTTACTTGTTAGCCGCGACTGGGTAGCCACGGTGGCCCTCGGCCTCCTGTTCGACCGCCAAGGGAATTCGGGTAGTTCTAGTTTTAATAACAGCAACAAGATTATGGAGATCTAAAACTCTATGGCTTTCTGGGCACCCTTTCTGTTGCTTCATCTAGGTGGGCCAGACACCATCACTGCTTACGCATTAGCTGATAACGAATTATGGTTAAGACACTTGCTTGGACTCGTGGTTCAGACGGCTGCAGCTGCTTATATCACTCTGTTGGCATGGGATGGAAGTGTTGTTTCTGTCCTCACTGTTCCTATGCTTGTTTGTGGGATCATCAAGTATGGTGAGAGAAGTTGGGTTCTGATGTCGGCTAACAGCGAGCAGTTTCGTGATTCAGTTCTTGCGGACCAGGACCCGAGTCCTAATTATGCTAGATTCATGGAGGAGTTCTGTTTGAAAGAGGCTGAGGGGTACTATGTTGCTTCTGTGCAAGTGGACGAGGGAAACTCGCCGGAAGATGATGTGGAAAACACCGCGGGGGCTGTTGCTCCATCTATTCCTAACCCTGATGCAAGTACACTGCACATAGCGGATTACTTCTTTGAAACTTTGAAGTTTAAGTGGCTTTTCGTGGATCTTATACTCGGGTTCCATCCGCGAGATGTGAGTCAGTCCTTCTTTGAGAAACAGGAATGCAACACCGCATTTGAGGTGATTGAAATTGAACTTGGATTTGCCTATGATGTTTTTTATACAAAAGCACCTATCATATACACTCCTTTCGGTTTGTTTTTTCGGCTTGCTACTTCCTTCATCACCCTCTCGGTGTTATTGACTTTTGTTGCATCCATGAACATGAGGCCACATAAACATCAGCCTGAAGATGTGATTACTTGCATATTGTTGATTGGTGCTATTTTGCTTGAAGCATATGCAGCCATATCTTTGCTGTTCTCTGATTGGGCAAATATGGTTAAGCCATCGTTCTTCGAAGTTTCCATTTAAGCGCGTAGTCTCGTTGCTCCAGTCTTCACAGAAAGGAAAAAGATGGTCAAACTCTATGTATCAATACAGCTTGATAGATTTTTGCCTCAACCATAAATCCTCATCGTTGCAAAAAATCTCAAAAGCGATCCCTTTGCATAAAAGGATCAAGAACTTATGGGAGAAATGGGAGAGTATGCTCCAGCTTAAACATCTTACAACAACACCCGAACTAAAATCTTTCATCTTTAATCACTTTAAAGAGAAATCTACCGACACAGAATTGGATCTAAGATCTTAAACACCTGTCGTGGAGCGGTCTCTTTGCGAACCCACAAAAGTTATGGCACGTTTAAATGGACGGTTGATGTGGAATTCGATCATAGCATTCTCATTTGGCATATTGCTACTGATCTATGCTTCAATCTAGATAAGATTAAAAGGGTGAAAGATGATTCAGATGGTGAGGAATTCAAACAAGAATGGAATCACTACATGATATTGAGCAAACAATTAGCAGACTACATGTTATATATACTGGTCATGTGTCCTTTCATGTTGCCGACTGGAATAGGAATGATAAGGTTCAGAGATACATGTGCAGAAGCCATGGTGTTTTTCAAAGAAAGAAGCATCACAAGTAAACTTGAGACGTATGAAATGTTGGGGCAAGTGAGCACCAAAGTGTTTCCGGCGACAGTAAAGGGGGATCGGAGTAAGTCGGTATTGTTTGAGGCATGCAAGCTTGCAGCTTCGTTGAATGAGATGGGTGATTCTGATCCTGGAAAGATGTGGAAGATGGTGGATGATGTGTGGGTGGAGATTCTTGGCTATGCAGCGAGTCAATGCAGAGGGTTTGACCATGCTCAACAGCTTGAAAAGGGTGGAGAGCTTCTTACTCATGTTTGGCTTCTGATGGCACATCTTGGCATCACTGAACACTTTAAGATTGAAGAAGGTCATGGAAGAGTTAAGTTGGCTGTTACCTAAAGAATCTAAAAAGCAAACACAGTGCAAGAGGCGCCTGCAAACGCAGGTCCTGGGGGTGTTGGGCCAACGTGGCCCTGTTACCTAAAGAATCTAGTGGGATTAAATGTAACAATATACTCTGTAGCCAGTGTGCTGCAATTATACACTCAACTCTTTAATATTACATATGATTCTAGTTAGATATAGGGCTCTTTTATTATGCCTAGGCTTTTTCTTTCTTTTTACGGTTCATTTTCTTTGTGGTATTTGGATCTTTTGGTTCTTGGGTTTGAGAGTTTTTAATACAAAGTTTGCAGGTAAACCATAGGGAATGGTTTTATAAAATAGTTTTGGTTAATTATCATCATCAGTAATTAAAACCACCACTAGCAACACTATGGCTGATAAAATAAACGTTGAATAAACTATCTAGTCAAGCGGATATGATACGCAAACTCAAGATTGGATGTTGTATTTTTTTATTAAAACTTTGCTTTTAAGCCGGCTATTCAACCAAACAGATTCCTCATATTCTAGAGATTATAGTCTATAGATTCCACAAATTCAGTTGCTAGTATTTTAGTCCTAAATAGAAACATGTAAATCATAAGACTGGAAAATAGCATAAAAAAACTACAAGAACTATATAACTTATGAGAAATCATGAAAATAATCATTCTCTTGGTACGTTATACACATATAGTCATGTCAGAAGCAAATAACTCAATTATCTAGTTGTGTGTCTACATTTGCTCTCATTTCAGACTTTTTTCCATCAATAATGACTCGATGTGATACGCCCTATGCGACACCACAGAGCGTATGTAGCATTATTCATCATAGAATGAAAATATTTAATGTTTGGGCGATCATAAAAAATATGTGACCAATGAATCACGTATTTCAATGGCTATGTGTTTGTTTTTTACATGACCATAGAGGTATAACACATTTAAAAAATGGTTACTTTTGTGATTTTCTCATAAATTATTACCTTAAATCATAATACAGTGAATAGAAAGAGAAAAAAGGTTGCCCACATACATACCACCATATGCAAAAAACAAAAGCTGATATAAGAAATAGTAAATATCCTTGCTTACAAAAAAAAATATATGCTCCACATGAATGACATAATTACAGAATTGACTACAAGGGCAACAAAATTCAAAGTCAATGCACGAGTTGAACCGCTGGAATTATTGATGTTTAATTGAAGTCACTATCCTGACAGAAACAAGTCACCTGGACTGTTCTAGTCCATGAGGTGTGGACCACCAAGGAGAAAAAAAAATCAAACTGATGGATTACACTATGAAAATATCATAGTGACAAATGGAATCTTGGCCGCCCAAAGTGATCTAGGACCATCAGTGGATCTAAAAAGATAAGAGTTCACTTACTGGTTATGCTATTCACACACACACACACCAAAAACTATTGTCTTTACCTACTGTAGAGAAATGGCTGTTGAGGCCATTGTCTCTGTGGTACTACAAAACCTAACAAACTTACAGATCGAAGAATCATATATTTAAAAAGGTTAGAGATGAAGTAGAAAGGGTTGTCATGGAGCTTAGGGAGATGCAAAGCATTTTAAATGAGGTAGAACATCAAGAACAAGGTGACAAGGTTCTTACAGAATGGATACTGAAGTTTCTAGACATAGTCTACCGCGTGACGGATGACATAGAATCTTTTTCCCTCACAGAAACGCGCTTGAAAAATATGGATTGGGTCAAGAAGCGGATATCCGTCACTCCGAACAAGTTCAAACTTTGCAGAGAAGTACCAGATGAGATAAATGATTCTATGAACGTTTGCAGACTCGAATCCAAGATGAATGGAATCAGCAAAGAAGTTCAAGAATGGAAAGATGGAAAACCTTCATTGGCTCTGGCACCTGTTCAAGGTTCTTATGCGATGAATCGACATGAACAACCATGGCAAGAGAGTGATGGTTATTACGCACCAAAGAAGGAAGAAACCATCTTCAAGAAAGATGTTGAAAAGTTGGTGAAGCAGTTAACCAGCAATAGCAAACCACTTCAAATCATCTTGGTCTTTGGAGAGGTTGGAACAGGGAAAACAGCTCATGTGAAGACGATATACAACAAGTTAGAGGTCAAGAACAAGTTTCCATGTCACGCTTTCGTAGTCGTCCCCACAAAGTGCTCGATTAGATATCTCATGATCACTATACTGCAACAAGTGACCAGCTTGAAGGCCAAAGATAGACTCAGTGATGAGGACTTGATGGTAAGGCTGAATGAGTTCTTGAAGGGTCAAAAATACTTGATAGTAGTGATTGATGTAAAAAGATCTGATCTCTTGAAACAACTAAAAGACGTGTTGCCAGATACAAACAATGGAAGTAGGGTTGTGATCACCACCCCTGATGAAGAAGTTGCTTCATTTCCAGATGCAACAACCCATTATCATTTCAAACCTCTAGACATGGAAGATGGGTTAAAGTTTTTCATCAAGAAAGTATGGGGTCTTAAAGGAATCCCATTTGCAGGCGATGTCATAGAGGATCTAAAGAACAAAATAGCCGAAAGCTGCAAAGGGACCCCTCTAAGGATAATAATGCTTGCTGGATTGCTATCAAATAGAAAAATGATGTATGAAGATTGGTTGAGTGTTTTTGAGCAACACGATTTTGCAGCGAAATCACCTTCGTTTGACATTTTAGATTTCTGCTACAATGATCTTACGCCCCACGTTAAGCTATGTTTTCTTTATTTAGGACTGTTTCGAAAAGGATTTGAAATACCTGTGAGAAGGTTGTTTCGGTTGTGGCTTGCCGAAGGTTATGTAAAGCCATCAGAAGGGGTTATTCTGGAGGACATTGTTGAGGGATATCTTGAAGAGCTTGTGAAGAGAAACATGGTGGAAATAACAAAAAGACGATCTGATGGGACTCCCAAAAGATGCAGAATGATTGGAGTTCTATATGACATCTTCATGCCGAAAGGTGTAGAAATAGGCCTTTTCCACCTCCACCAAACGTCAGACGAAAATCCAAATGCAACAGCAGAACCTCGATTTGGAGTTCGCCGGGTGGTTGAATACACCAACATAAAAGACTACCCATTTACCAAACCTTTCAACCAGAATCTACGCTCCTACATATCCTTCAACGGGCGAAAGAAAGATACGCCTGCCGAAGAAGTAGGAACATTTTTAGAAAGAATCATTGGAGCAAGAGGTTTGGATTACTCAGGGTGCTTGATTTAGAGGGTGTTTATCGACCACATCTTCTGGAGAATCTGGGGAGCTTATATCACCTAAGGTATTTAGGATTGAGATGGACTTTCTTAGACACTCTTCCGTCTTCACTTGGTGATCTGCTCTACCTTGAAACACTTGACATCAAGCACACACATATCACAACTCTCCCAAGTTCTATATGGAATATGAAACATCTCCGACATCTTTGTCTGAACGGAGTTCGTCTAGATATACCTGTGCAGTCAACCAGACACAGAGCTCCAAGCCAACTCCAAACTCTATGGGGTTTGTTCGTAGATGAGAAGATCGCAAGAAAGATTGGTTTAACTTTGAGCAGAGTGACCAACCTACGAAAACTTGATCTGACAAGGCAGTCATCCTCAACGGTAAAAACAATGACCATCACAACGGCAACAATGACCACCATTACGACAACATGCCATTCATCCTCCTATGAAGAAATTGGTTTGTGGATTTCATCACTTTCTAGCCTTCGGTCTCTAAGATTGAGGTCCAAGGACAAGATGGGCCGGCCTTCAGAGCTCATCATTAAACCTTTCTCGATTCTTGTAAATCTCTCTCAACTGTACTTATTAGGAAGTTTACACAAATCTATTGATTGGTACCAAATGCCACCGGCACTCAAAGTCCTTACTTTATCAGTCTCGCAGCTAGAAAAAGATCCCATGCCGACGCTATCTCAGCTGCCGAGCTTGATAGTCCTGAGGCTATTAGCTGCTTCTTATATGGGAGAAGAAATGTGTTGTCCGGAAAACGGGTTCCCTGCGTGTCAAGTTTTGAAGCTTTGGAAGCTGGAAAAGCTAAAAACATGGACCACGCATGGAGGAGCAATGCAGAATCTGCATACCTTAGACATCAGGTGTTGTAGAGCGCTAGAGGAGATTCCTGTAACCTTGTTGCAGATACAGAGTTTTGAGAATTTGATCTTGACAAATATGCCAAAGCAGTTTGTTTCTGGTACTCGAAAGAAAAAGAAGAAACACACCAAGATTGTGGAGAATAGGACTGCTGAGTAATGGTCCCACATGTGGTGCCCCAAATAGAGATTAGCATCATTTTTGCAAGGCTTTGTACTAAAATGTTTGTACTAATATATCTATCTCATATGCATTTCTGATGTCTCTACACGAATATCTATCTCATATACATTTCTGATGTCATACTCATCTATTGCGCATAATGCAGTTCTGTATAATTTCTTCTCATTTGCTAGAAAAACATTCTCCTTCTAACCCGAACCAAGCCTCAGACAAGTTATACTCATGAAGAGGTGATTAACAGAATGGATTTTTTCTTTCTAGGGAACAGTTATGTCTGTTCTTCATGCTCAACAACAGTTAGCCGAATAGCATTCCTGCTGATTTGTTTATATGTTTTTGTACCTTTTCGATTTGGTTTTAGGTAATTCACCATCAGAAAGTTTAATGTGGTACATCTTTGATTTTCATATTCAAGGGGTGAAGAAAAAGTAATATAATTACATGACCACAATGTAAGAGATGATACACACAGCATAGCAAGGAAAATGTGCTACCCCTTATAATAAAGGGATAAGTAAAATGATATTTGTTTTTAAGGGCATTGCTTTTATCATGAAAAATCACAGAAATGCAAAAGAAAAACAAGTGATAAGTAGGGAAAATTAAGAAATATCAAAGTTCCATGAGGCAGAAACACCAAATATAGATGAGGACACTCTTCAAAAGAAAGTTGATAAACTCTTGAATGAGAAAAACTATTATATCAACCCTTTTTATCAGGAAAATCTATTGGCAAATGAAAACAAACACAAGTTATATTAAATGATTAAATAAATGCGTGAATAAGTGAAATTCGCAACTCATAAAAAATGGGAAATACCATCAAAATTGGGGCACCACATGTGGAAATTTGCATTCAACAGTTGAGTAACCCGCCTACGACTGTTTTTCACAACCTTCGGCCAATTACACCAATTTCATGGATAAAAAGACAACCTAAAAGTTAACTGGCCAATCCCACTTCCTACAAAGTTCCCGTTTGTGTTCTAGTACAATTGACAACCACGTTTCTTCAATATTTGCATGCGACTCCAAAACAAGTTTCAAATCGCAGGTTCTTCTCTTTTTCCTGCAAGTATTTGATGTATCTTTCATCTCTTTTTATTGTTGATTCCGCCTTGTCCTCTATATACTTCATTTTTCTCATCTTGTATTCCGACATGACATCCACCAAACCTTCCTTCCCATTGCTTGATGACGATTCAAAACCTTTCCTCCGTTGTGGCCTTGTCGGTGACGTATCCTTGTTGGTGATGTCGTTTAAATTGACGTCGGGAATGTTGCTTAATATCTCATCATTACCACCTGCAGCCTATTTCATTTAAATAAACACATAATCAGTGAAGCAAAAATTTTAATATGGAAATAAGTAACAAAAGTTACCTGCTTTTGTTGTAATCAGTCATGTTCTTCTCAATTTCAGTCTTCCTTTTCTCATTGAAACATGTCGGTCAAACTGATACTAAAAAAATGGGCCATAACTATTTTACTAAATAAGTTTACTCAAATATTTACTCTTTGTGATTTATCTTATAAGTCTACTATAAGTCTCACTTCGGTTGAGGAGGGGAACGAAGTCTTCCTTATAAGGGGGGTGGAAACCTTCTCTATCAAGACGCGTTTTGCCTGGGCGAGCAACTCGTCGGGTGAAAACAAAACCGTGAGTTCCTGGATGGACAACCCATCAGGAG
This sequence comes from Scalesia atractyloides, assembly GCA_947069175.1. Taxonomy (NCBI): domain Eukaryota; kingdom Viridiplantae; phylum Streptophyta; class Magnoliopsida; order Asterales; family Asteraceae; genus Scalesia; species Scalesia atractyloides. The sequence goes on along the minus strand of CAMTDV010000012.1, from coordinate 12,301,257 downwards.
CAAAGCAGACAAATCTTGACACGATTTACTTGGGCTGTTACATCTACCTTCTGATGTAAATTGCTAAAACTTAAAGTTATTGGAAACTAAACATGTTGAAAAGAGTGCTACTTGCAGTATCAGACATAGACTTCCATTTCACACCACCAGCTCTACCAACATGTTAATCATTCACATGTATAAACAAAATTTAAAGGCTAAATACAAATCAAATCCAATTCAATCCACCAAAACACCTAATGATATGATCTTCTAAAAAAAAGTATATATATAAAAAAAAAAAAAATAAATCACTCACAGCAGTAAGAGATTTGTTATCCGATTCTGTTCTTTAAAAATTCTTCCTAAACTCCTCCCTTCACAAAATAAACAAAAAAATGTAAATTCACAAGTGTATATGAAGATTCACACTCAATTTCTGAATACTTTATTGATGAACAAAAGCTGCTATAAATAGCATAACAGACACGATCAAGAGCTCCAACGTTCTCCTCAATACTCGCAACAAACACACCCATGACTCCACACACTAATGACTCAGTAAACCCTAGCGAAAAACAGGAAAGACTCAAAACAGAATAAAACAAACAGACTACTTGCATGGGCCATAAACTGGACTCATGCTAGACTCACACATGGGCTTATAAGCCCATTATTACACAGACCCAAAGCTAATAAACCTTCCCTTAAACTGAAGATAGACACACTTCAGTTTACTTTCTCAATCCTGCGAACTCCCAGCATGTTTCTCATCTTCTTGAATTCCTCCAGCTTAGCTTCACTGGTTTGGTCATAACATCAGCTACTTGATCCTCAGAATGACAAAACACCAGTTTAATCTTATCTTGATTCACCAATTCCCTCAAGTAATGATAGCGAATATCAATGTGCTTGGTTCTCTTGTGCATTACCGGATTCTTCGATAACTTTATAGTTGAACTGTTGTCACATATTATTTCAACTGTACCAACTGATTGACCCTCCAGCTCTTGCAGCAGCCCAAAACACCAAAACACCTAAATACAAATCAAATCCAATTCAATCACCAAAACACCTAATGATATGATCTTCTAAAACAAAAAGTATATATATAAAAAAATAAAAAATAAATCACTCACAGCAGTAAGAGATTTGTTATCCGGATTCTCTTCTTTAAACTTCTTCCTAAACTCCTCCCTTCACAAAATAAACAAAAAAATGTAAATTCACAAGTGTATATGAAGATTCACACTCAATTTCTGAATACTTTATTGATGAACAAAAGCTTCTATAAATAGCATAACAGACACGATCAAGAGCTCCAACGTTCTCCTCAATACTCGCAACAAACACACCATGACTCCACACACTAATGACTCAGTAAACCCTAGCGAAAAACAGGAAAGACTCAAAACAGAATAAAACAAACAGACTACTTGCATGGGCCATAAACTGGACTCATGCTAGACTCACACATGGGCTTATAAGCCCATTATTACACAGACCCAAAGCTAATAAACCTTCCCTTAAACTGAAGATAGACACACTTCAGTTTACTTTCTCAATCCTGCGAACTCCCAGCATGTTTCTCATCTTCTTGAATTCCTCCAGCTTAGCTTCACTGGTTTGGTCATAACATCAGCTACTTGATCCTCAGAATGACAAAACACCAGTTTAATCTTATCTTGATTCACCAATTCCCTCAAGTAATGATAGCGAATATCAATGTGCTTGGTTCTCTTGTGCATTACCGGATTCTTCGATAACTTTATAGTTGAACTGTTGTCACATATTATTTCAACTGTACCAACTGATTGACCCTCCAGCTCTTGCAGCAGCCCAAAACACCAAAACACCTAAATACAAATCAAATCCAATTCAATCACCAAAACACCTAATGATATGATCTTCTAAAACAAAAAGTATATAATATAAAAAAATAAAAAATAAATCACTCACAGCAGTAAGAGATTTGTTATCCGGATTCTCTTCTTTAAACTTCTTCCTAAACTCCTCCCTTCACAAAATAAACAAAAAAATGTAAATTCACAAGTGTATATGAAGATTCACACTCAATTTCTGAATACTTTATTGATGAACAAAAGCTTCTATAAATAGCATAACAGACACGATCAAGAGCTCCAACGTTCTCCTCAATACTCGCAACAAACACACCATGACTCCACACACTAATGACTCAGTAAACCCTAGCGAAAAACAGGAAAGACTCAAAACAGAATAAAACAAACAGACTACTTGCATGGGCCATAAACTGGACTCATGATAGACTCACACATGGGCTTATAAGCCCATTATTACACAGACCCAAAGCTAATAAACCTTCCCTTAAACTGAAGATAGACACACTTCAGTTTACTTTCTCAATCCTGCGAACTCCCAGCATGTTTCTCATCTTCTTGAATCCTCCAGCTTAGCTTCACTGGTTTGGTCATAACATCAGCTACTTGATCCTCAGAATGACAAAACACCAGTTTAATCTTATCTTGATTCACCAATTCCCTCAAGTAATGATAGCGAATATCAATGTGCTTGGTTCTCTTGTGCATTACCGGATTCTTTGATAACTTTATAGTTGAACTGTTGTCACATATTATTTCAACTGTACCAACTGATTGACCCTCCAGCTCTTGCAGCAGCCCAAAACACCAAAACACCTAAATACAAATCAAATCCAATTCAATCCACCAAAACACCTAATGATATGATCTTCTAAAACAAAAAGTATATATATTAAAAAAATAAAAAATAAATCACTCACAGCAGTAAGAGATTTGTTATCCGGATTCTCTTCTTTAAACTTCTTCCTAAACTCCTCCCTTCACAAAATAAACAAAAAAATGTAAATTCACAAGTGTATATGAAGATTCACACTCAATTTCTGAATACTTTATTGATGAACAAAAGCTGCTATAAATAGCATAACAGACACGATCAAGAGCTCCAACGTTCTCCTCAATACTCGCAACAAACACACCATGACTCCACACACTAATGACTCAGTAAACCCTAGCGAAAAACAGGAAAGACTCAAAACAGAATAAAACAAACAGACTACTTGCATGGGCCATAAACTGGAATCATGATAGACTCACACATGGGCTTATAAGCCCATTATTACACAGACCCAAAGCTAATAAACCTTCCCTTAAACTGAAGATAGACACACTTCAGTTTACTTTCTCAATCCTGCGAACTCCCAGCATGTTTCTCATCTTCTCGAGTTCCTCCAGCTTCACTGGTGTGGTCATAACATCAGCTACTTGATCCTCAGAATGACAAAACACCAGTTTAATCTTATCTTGATTCACCAATTCCCTCAAGTAATGATGGCGAACATCAATGTACTTGGTTCTCTTGTGCATTACCGGATTCTTTGATAACTTTATAGTTGAACTGTTGTCACATATTATTTCAACTGTACCAACTGATTGACCCTCCAGCTCTTGCAGCAGCCCCTTTAACCAAATCACATGACAAGCACACAGTGTAGCACACACATATTCTGCCTCGGTACTTGACAGAGTAACAATCTCCTGTTTCTTTGAACTCGAACATATTGAACCATTACTTAGCAAACAGACATATCCCGAAGTACTTTTCCTATCTTCCACATCCCTTGCATAGTTGCTATCTGTGTAAACCTGCAACCTACCCTTTGATTGATACAATGATCCATAATCATATGTACCTTTAATGTATCTCAAAATCCTTTTTCCCAGCTTCAAGTGCTCCTCTCTTGGATCAGACATAAATCTTGAAATAAAACAAACAGCATACATCAAATCCGGACGTGTCACCGTAAGGTACATCAAACTTCCCACTAACCTCTTGTACTCAGTTTCGTTTACCTCTTTCCCAACACCAGCCTTTATGACTACGGTACAAGGCACAATCAGATTTTTAACAGGATTACCTTCCCACATATCAAATCGCTTCACAATGTCCTTTGCATACTTCTTTTGGCAAATTCCAATCCCATCCTCACTTTGGACCACCTCTACTCCCAAGAAATATCTCATTTTGCCCAAGTCTGTCATTTTAAATTCATGCATCATGGACCTTTTGAAACTGTTGCACATCATTACCAGTATAGATCTGATCGTCCACATAAAGGCTAGCAACCACAACTTTGTTCCACGCCTTCTTGATAAACAGCGTCTGATCATAACAGCTCTTTTTGAATCCTTCCTTCAGAAAGTACCTCTCAATATGTTTAAACCACGCTCTCGGAGCTTGTTTTAAACCGTAAAGGGCTCTTTTGAGTCTATAAACTTTGTTTTCTTCACCGTTCTTGACGAAACCCTTGGGTTGTTCAAAAAACACTGTCTCCTCTAATTCTCCATTAAGGAAAGCGCTTTTTACATCGAGCTGATAGACTAGCCATCGGTTCTGAGCAGCCACTGCTAGAAGACTACGTATTGTGTCCCAACGAGCAACAGGGGCGTAGACCTCGTCATAGTCTATTCCTTTCCTTTGAGCATAACCTTTCACCACCAAACGCGCTTTAAACTTATCTACTTCTCCCTTTTCATTCAATTTCGTCTTGTAGAGCCACTTCACCCCAATTGGTTCGACATCTCTTGGAGCTTCAACCAACTCCCATGTGTTGTTTTCTTCAATGGATTGAATTTCGACCTTCATAGCTTGCCACCATTTCTCATCTTTAGATGCTTCTTCAAAATTAACTGGATCTTGAGAGAAGTTGTACATGACCATTTCTGCTTCATCCTCCGAAAACCCTTCTCCACTTTCATAATCCTGCAACCGAACAGGAGCGGTACTTGTTCTGGTTGACCTTCTTACCCCTTCAGTTGATGTATGACCACCACCAACTGTATGCGTGTCATTTTCAACACCTGTTTGGGTGACAGTAGTACCTGCATCTTCACCACTCTCTCCACTCTGAGGTTATCTGATTCACTTTGCTGAGATGGAGTATTTTGTGGTGTTGGATCATGATCACCGTTACCTGGTTCTCCATTGGGTACTACTTCAACAACCATTTCATTGTCTAGTATCACCAGTTCGTGTGAGCCAAACTCTTCAACCTTCCAATCCCACTTCTGATCCTCTTCAAATACTACATCTCTACTGATCACAATTCTTTGTTGAATTGGATCATATAACCTATAAGCTTTGGACTCTTTGCTTATACCCAGAAAGATGCATTTGTGACTCTTATCATCCAGTTTAGATCTTAACTGAGGTGGAATGAGAACATACCCAATACACCCAAAGATTCTAAAATAGTCCACATTTGGCTTATCCAAGACCAACTTTCTTCAGGGACTTCATCTTCTAGTGCTGAGGAGACACACCGGTTTAGAACATGACACCCTCATGAGGCTGCCTCAGACCATAACCACTTAGGCAGTTAGTTCCTTTTCGATTAAAAGACAACGCACCATGTTCATTAAGGTCTTGTTACGCCGTTCTGCCACTCTGTTTTGCTGTGGAGTGTAGGCAGCAGTAAGTTGTCTTTTAATTCCATGAGTTTCACAGAAAACATTAAACTCATTGGATGTAAATTCTCCACCTTATCACTTCTCAGGGATTTAATTGTTAACCCGGTTTCATTCTCGACCAAAGCTTTAAATCTCTTAAACATTTCAAAACTCTCACTTTTCTTTGACAGAAAGTACACCCACCCCTTTCTTGTAAAGTCATCAATCAAAACCATAACATACCTTTTGTCACTGGGAGAGACTGGAGTGATCGGCCCGCACAAATCCATGTGAATCAACTCCAATTTGTTCGTTGCTCTTCTTTGGAATGATTTCCGCTGTTGTTTTCCCTTGTTGCAAACTTCACACACCTTTGTTTGCTCTACAACTTGGGGTAATCCTTCCACTAAGTGACGACATTGCATAGTTCTTATCGACTTGTAGTTCACGTGTCCAAGTCACTTGTGCCATATCTGGGAGTCACTTTCTTCATCAATCTTACAACACTTGCCAACTGTGGGTTTCACAATGCCATTCACCAAAAACATACGGTTTCGAGTCATCACCGACGTGGCTAGTAGGCCCTTTTCAGGGTGATAAAGCTTACAAGTTCCTTGCTTGATAACAATAGTTAGGCCTTTCTCTTGTAGTTGACCTAGGCTCAATAAGTTGGATGTAAGTTATGGCACGTAGTAAACTCTAGTGATTACTTGAACCACCCCTTCAATTTCCAGCCTGATATCACCTATGCCTTTCACGGTCAAATGGATATCATTCCCCAACTTGACACTGTGATTGAACCCTTCATCTAGTCTTGTGAACCAATCCTTGCTTCCTGTCATATGATTCGAACATGCTGAATCCAAAAACCAAATCCCCTTCTTTGGTTCTTTGGTCACATCGACATATGTCATAAGAAGTAAGTCTTCACCCTCATCAAACTCCGTCTAGTTCAATGCTTTGCCTCCATTTGGACATTCATACTGAAAGTGCCCAAGTCTATGGCAAATATAGCATTCTACCTGTGACTTATCAAAATCCGAGCGAGATCTTCCACGTCCACGCCCTCTTCCTCTACTTGATGTCATTCTCCCTCGTCCTCTTCCACGTCCACCACTCGGGTCGTTCTCCGTCTTCAACACTTGATCATCTTGTGTTTTTCTTGTCAACTTTTGCGCGTGTACCAATAAGGAACTTTGAAGCTCATCAATGTCCTTAGATTCCTCAATGGTACAGACGACATAGTTGAAATTCTCTGTAAGGGAACGTAGAATCTTTTCAACGACTTTGACATCTGATAATTCTTCCCCCAAATTCCGCATACCATTTGCTATAACAATCGTGTAATTCGGGTTTCAAAACCCGCCCCGTATTGAAAGGAATATTTCTTTTATTATTATAAGATATGGATTTTAGATAAATAAATAATAATAAACCTAAATATATTTTTTTGAATTCATGTGTATAAAAAATAATAATATAATAATAACTATATATATATATATATATATATATATATATATATATTAAAAGTGTTAAAAAAATAAATATGTTAAAAAGGGGCTCAACCATATTCGAACCTGGGTCATTTATGACCACACCCACCATCAACACCGCTACACTGCACACACACATGTGGTGAAACAAAGAAACATTTAAAATATAAACGTTAAAACCAGGCACACCCTTTTGAATTTTTGTTCTGCGCATAAGGATCTATAACCGTTCCTGAATTCTCGGTCAATCATCGATTGCACCGTTTTTCTTTTTGAATCAGCTATCATAACTTATAACCATCTCCATTAAAGTCAAGCAGTTTCGTGAATCATTGAATGTGTTTTCGGTTGAAACTGAAATCGAATCATGAGCTTTGAAGGTTGAGTGATTGAAACTGAAAGCGTTAAATCTTGTCACTCTATATATACTCTGGGTTTCCTCCCCAAAAATCGCTCACTCTCACCTAGTTTTCACCCGCTCTTACACCGGAGGCATTCGGAAAGTATCTTTGTGTCGTCGGAATTTTCGGTTCAACGCCAAAATCAACAAGAAATCTTAACATCTCCGTTTGTTTCGGTACGATTATACCCATTCTATTCACGTATAATGTTATGTCAATTGATCAAATAAAGGGTTTATGGGAAGAAGATGAAGTGTACTATGTATATTTATGTAATAAAAATTGGTATCATACTCGGGTTAGACACCCAACCCAGTTAGATGGGCTGGGTGCACACAAGAGCTGAGGTCTCGGGTTCGAATCGTGGGCAGGGTGTCGGTCCGTTGAATTTTAAAATCTTTTTAAACTTTAGAAATCCTGAATTAACTTAAAGAGTGAATAAGAATAATAAAAATCTTGTTTATAACGGGTTAGACACGTAGCTCAGTTGGAAGAGCTGCGTGCACGTGAACGAGAGGTCGTGAGTTTGAATCCCGCCCTACGCAGTCAAGAAGTCAACGAACCGGTCAGGTTGTCAGACCTGACAATATTTTTAATTTTATTTTTATTATTTTTTAGCTTATTTTAATTATCTATCATTTTAGTTTCAAACCAATTAATATATATATATATATATATAATTACTAAGGATTTAATTCTCAATAAAAACATTATAAGCAACCATAAAATCTAACATAAAGTAGTGAGTAAAATACTCACCTAGTTATATTTATCGAATTATCGTATTATTATTTTTAGGTTAGTATTTGGTTCGTCGTTTAAAATCCTCAATTCATGTGCAACTTTCATCAATCAAGAAAACGCACCCACGGTGAGTGAATCCTTACAAATTCCCCTTTTTATTCATGTTTTGGGGTGTATCATGTGTCGTACATGTATTATTTATTTAAACACTTGTATAACATCATTTCGTGATCAAAAGTGTATACTTGTTTGTGAGGTTACGTGTGGTTACATTTTATCATTTCAGTGCAATCATTCATTAGGCCCATCAGTTCCTCGTGGGATACAAGTTGAGCATCAGGTGCCTCATTAGATCGGCTCCGTTTGATTGAGCCTTGATCTCAAATTCATCATTCATCATGTCATGTGTTCATTGTGGATATTATTTGGTTTGTGATATATACTTATGCTCACCTATGATTCATGCACAAATTTTTATTTAAACAACTAATATAACAATTGTTCAAATGTTTTACTTAGATTCACTCGCCAACCTTTGTTGATCCAACTCTTTTGGTTTACGCATGATACAGGTGAACAAGCTTAGGAGAGAAACACATAGGGATGGCCTTAGAAGATTAAATCAATCTATTATGTTCTGAACAATGTTTGATTTTTAGATGGTGCTTGTATGACACGTTGTGTTTGAATTATTTGGGGTTTTAATTTCAATTAAATAAATATGAAACTTATTAGTAAATGTCATAAGGTTTGGTGATACCCAATTATGCCCCGACTTTTATTTCTGCTGCGGATCGGGTGTGACATTTGCCACCGTCATGACTCTTCCAACATAATCAGTGACTGTCTCGCCTTCCTTCATTTCTAGCAGCTCGAAATCTCTTCTCAATCGCTGCAATTGGGCTCGCTTCACTCGCGTATTCCCCTGATACTTGGTCTTCATTGCTTCCCAAATCTGCTTGGTTGATTCTTTCTGAGTTATCGTTCTCAGAATCTACTTGTCGATCGACTGGTACAAGTAGTTTCGAGCCTTCAAGTCTTTAAACCTCATCAACTCCAAGTTAGTTCGCTGAGTATGAGTCAATTGCTTTCCTTCCCTGGGTTCTTTGAAACCGTGGTCAATTGCAACCCAATACTCCTTTGAGCGTAGCAGAGTTTCCATGACCAAACTCCAATGGTCATAGTCGCCGTCAAAACGAGGAACACTTGGGACTTGAAATTCGAAGTTTCTTCAGCCATTGTCACACAATGAACACTCTCAATTCCTTCCCAGATTGCTCTGATACCACTTGTAAATTCACAAGTGTATATGAAGATTCACACTCAATTATGAATACTTTATTGATGAACAAAAGCTGTATAAATAGCATAACAGACACGATCAAGAGCTCCAACGTTCTCCTCAATACTCGCAACAAACACACCATGACTCCACACACTAATGACTCAGTAAACCCAAGCGAAAAACAGGAAAGACTCAAAACAGAATAAAACAAACAAACTACTTGCATGGGCCATAAACTGGACTCATGCTAGACTCACACATGGGCTTATAAGCCCATTATTACACAGACCCAAAGCTTCCAACCCGGAACCGGTTCTGCTTGGATGACATTGGAACCGGTATGGTGTGGAATCGGGTCCGGTTCCTACCCGGGTTCACACCCAAGAATATGGAACCGTGTAGAATCGGGTACGGGTATTATGGAACCGGGTATGGTGTGGAACCGGGTATGGTGCGGAACCGGTTCTTGATAGTGTTCAGAACCGGTTCCTGACAGTAAAAAGCTGAACAGTAAAAACCTGACTTTTACTGTTCAGAACCGGTTCCTGACAGTAAAAACCTGACTTTTACTGTTCAGAACCGGTTCCTGATAAAATGTTACCGGTGGAACCGGTTCCTGATTAAAAAATCGTTTTTTTTTTTTGTATATAAACCCCTTCCTACTTACCGGTTCCTGATAAATGTTATCGTTGGTGTTTTAATAAAGTTTGTGTAATGTTTCTTTCTATTGTGTTTGTTATGTTTGATTTTTATTATTAGTTACATTGATAAATAAAAATAGTAACAATAATCGATTAAAATTAAAAAACAAATTAATCGGTTACAATATATAAAAAAAATTAATCGGTTACAAAAAAAAATAAAAAATTACTCAGAACCGGTTCTAGTAAGATTTTATTTCTTTGATCGTTTACTAGCGGCAGGTGCAACACTTTCCGACGAGTTTCTCTTAGGTGCGGGTACCTCGGTACAATCGTCGTCCGAATCGTTAGTCTCCACTTCTTCGTCCTCCTCTTCGTCAACAATTTTATGCTCTAACTCAACTTCATCTTCTAGACTAGTTTTATGTTGAACACGATCAACGGCATCCAAATGGTCCTTTAAGCATATTGCCATCTCTAGCAATTCCGGAGTTAGTCTTGTTCTTCTAATTGACAAAACCCTGCCACTAAGAGAAAACACACTTTCCGAAGCTACCGTGGAAGCTTGGACCGTTAGTATATCACGAGCCATGGTGGCTAGAATCGGGTATTCGGATTCTTTCGATTTCCACCATGCCAAAACATCAAATTTCCTATACTCCTCGGTGGTCATAGTAAGCGAATACTGATTTTTTTTATATCTCCCAAGTTCACTTGTTGGTTCACTACCCCTTTGTTGTCTAGCGGTCTCGTCTCTAACGACATTCAACATGGTTATAAGTGGATCCCCGCTTGTTTCATCGTTAGAGGCCGTGGACCGAGACTCAAACAAATTTGTATGATTTTTTCACCATATTTTTTAAAATAATGATCATAAAGTTTGGCCATACACTCATTGAATATTTTTTTTGTTTTTGCTTTTAAAATTGGATCCTCCTCATGCATATCCAACTTGTCATAAATTTCATCAATTAAAGCTTCAACACCCGGTACGTTTAAAGCTGGATTTAAAGCAGCGGCACATAGAAAAACGGGTGGTAGTTCTAAAAAATATTTTTTAAATTTTTGAATCATTGGTCTCGTCATATTCCTTCACATGTCACTAGAATTTTCAAACTTTTTAAAATTAGTTGTTATCAAATACAATTGGTCCACAACTTTAGGATAATAAACACCGGAAATCAAAGTCGTTGTAGTTTTAAAAACTTGTAAAAAAGTACTTAGGTTATTAATATTTTCCCAAGCCGTGTCGGGAAAGGGGACGACAAGGTACTCATCACTTAAAGTTGTATGAAAAGATTTTAAAGTGCCCATTTGCTTTATAGCCATTTCAAACATATGACAAGTTGAATTCCAACGAGTCGGTATATCCCAATTCGGTCCAATAATTTTTTGGTTGACATCTTTACAAAGTTTTTTATATTCTTGATATCTTTCTTTTCCACTTTTGAAAACATCTTGGAGCATAGCTCTAAATGCTATAATAAAATCCGATACAAATTGATCTTTTAAACCGGTTTGCACTACTAAGTTAATAATATGTGCAACACATCGTGTGTGAAAAAAAACACCATCAAGTATTGGTTTGTACTTCAACTTTAATTTTTCAATCGCCGTTGTGTTGTTTGAAGCGTTATCAAAGGATATTGAAAAAATTTTATCTTCTAAACCATATTTAATTATTGTGCCATTTATAATTTTATAAATATTTTCTCCCGTATGAGGAGAAGGAAACTCGTCAAACGCAATCGTACGCTTCATCATTTGCCATGTATCGGATCAACCCAATGAGCGGTGACACATATGTACGATTCCGGTAAACCATGTGGAGCCGACCACACATCACTAGTTAGGTTTACACTAGTTTTTAAATTCTTAAAAAAAACAATTAAATCTTTTTTTGCATTTTCCCATAAACTTAAACAAAGACGTTTTAAAGTGCGACGACTTACATGTTTATAGCGAGGTTGTAGAGTCTCCCGAATAAGATTTGTAAGATCGGGGTCGTCGAAGTGTCCAAACGGCAACGCTTTTTGTATCACCAACTTCGCCATCCGATCGCGAGCTAATTTTTGCTCGTAACGAAAAATGGTACCATCTTTGGATAGTGGAACTTGACCGGATGTCATTTCCTTTAAAACTTTGCAATACTTATTAATATGTTTCGTTAACGTTGAGTTTGATTCCTTGGCTAATAACGATCCACAATGTTTACATTGAGCTTTTTGCGAGCCATCGCTCATCTCGACCAACTCCCAATTGCTCCAAACTTCCTTACTGCGATTATCAGACAATGTTCCAACCACATATGGAACCGATTGATCTTGAGGAACATTGTTAACGGATTGGGAATTTGCGTTTTTGGAACTCTTTGAGGCCATTTGTTGATTAGAATGTGAAAAAGAACAAGAAAGAAATGTAACAAGAAGAATAGATATGAGAAATTGTGTGCTGAACAATAGATTTCAAAAAAATATATATAGAATCGGTTCTAACGGTCAGGAACCGGTTCCAACGGTAACATTTTTAACGGCTATAACCGGTTCCAACGGTAACATTTTTAACGGCTATAACCGGTTCCAACGGTAATATTATAACGGTCAGGAACCGGTTCCACGAGAACCGTTCCACGTAGAACCGGGTACGGGTAGGAACCGGGTACGGTTAGGAACCGTTCCTACCCGATTCAAATGGTAAAATTGTGGAACCGGGTTGGAACCAACGGGTATTTTGAACCCGGAACCGGTTCTACTTATTGTCGGGTAGGAACTGGAACCGGTTCCAGTTCGGTTCTACCGGTTCGAGTTCGGAACCGGTTTTTATGCCCATCTCTACCCAAAGCTAATAAAAAAATCATCAAAAAACTAATCACTAACAATAAGTCAATAACTGAACATAAACAATAAAATCACAACAAATACTTGCATGAAACGAAGAATGCGGTACCAGGCCTCTTAGGCTTGTTAGGATCCTTACGAACTCTCACTTGAGCTCTAATTTTCTTCACATACAGCCTAAATCACAACATATATTCACTAACAAGGTTCAAAATCACGATCGAACGATAAAAAACACCTAAGCGAATTTCATTTACGTAAATTATTATTATTAAACATATAAACCCTAACGTATGTGATACGGTCCGACCCGCATCAGTATCCAATTGATACATCAAGTATGAACTCACATCAACTATCTATATCCACGTTGCATTATTGTAGTTATTTGCATGCATTTTATTATTTTCCATGTTCCCACGTTTCCTTTTATTTTGTATGCATTTTGTATGGTTTAATATAGCAAAATTAGGGTTTAATTCGTTTACGGATGTTATTTGGGCCCATTTTGTTGTATGTATTTTGTTGTGTGTATTTTGGTTTGACTTTTCTGGTCAAATGGACTTTGAGTGATCTTTGGTGTTGCTTAATAGATTTTATAAATTTGTATATATGTTTTTGGTTCAGGGCTTAGTTCAAACCCTATGGAAATGAAACCGTTTAAAATCAAACCGAGCTATATATTTGGTTTCCGATTCCAAATTGAATCGAGATAGGTAATTGGTTGCGGTTCAATGTTTGATTCTAGGAAACTCAATGCGGTCAAAACCGAGAAATTTGAATTACATTTCGGCCTGATTTCGTTCAGCCCAAACCCAATCCCGTTTGATTGCCACTGAAATTGAGAAGCTTGAATTACATTTTGAATTTAATTTTTTTTTTTTTTGTTAAAATCGGGTTTTTCAATTTGAAGCCGAAATTAGAATCTGAATTGTTCAATGCGTTTTGCTAAATTTGAATTTTGTTTGGTTCAGTTTACAATGTCCACTAAAAGAATTCTCAAACTAAGAAAACTGAAACCCAAATCGATAAACAGCCCTAGCTTTAACACAAAATTAAAGGACTTCGTTGGTTAACTTCAGACCATGAATAAAGGTCGGGTCCTTCAGATTCAATCGTCTTACGATTTTTTTTCATGCTAAAGCAAAAACTAAACCAAAAGAACATTTTCATAGGAATAAACCAAAAAAGATAAATTCAAATTCGATCTTATACCAAATTCAACCATTTCAAAATTGGACATTTCTTATTGCAGGTAAGTGAGTTTTATTACGATATTCATATCTTTGTAAAAGATTTGGTTCATCTCATTTCAATATTTGCTTATTGTCCATTGACTACATCTTTTGGTAAATTCATACTCTTGATAATTTATATATCAGAAGAAAATTTTATGGGTGAAGTTAATTAAGTTATAATAAGAATAATGGTTGATTATATCGGCATTCTCATAACCCTATAAAATGTAATCTCTAGCTATTGTGCACTTCTTTTGAATCATTTTTGTTTCGTATAATTTTCAAATCTCGTGTATAGAAGATAAAGAGAAAATTTAATTACGTTTTTCGTCCTTATAGTTTATTGAAATAAACCATCAAAGTCCATTAATTTGAAAAATTGCTAAAACAGCCCATATACTTTCGTTTTCGTAACAACTACAATCCACCCTCACTAAGGTCATCAAGTTATTTTGTTACTTTATATATGAAAGGACCATAATGCCCATGTTATTAAAACTAAATTTAAAATAAAGAGTTAGTTACGTTTTTTGTCTATATGGTTTATAAAAAATAACCATTACAATCCATTAAAGCTTGATATTAAGTCCCTATATTAGTTTTGATTTTAGCCCCAACATTAAGGGCCCATACTTAACCCAACCTCAATATCTAAACTACCGAAACAAACATGACCTCCGGGCTCCGCACAACCTCTAAACCACTAGAACAAACATAACATTTGCATCTCCACAAGCTCTTATTTATTTTAATATAAACGAACCGTCTCGACAAGTCATGAGTGGGCATCAACCTCATCTGAGCTCAAGTTTTCAACTCGATTGACTATTTTGAGTCCAGCCAGGATAAATGGAGATCCTAGTGATCTATAGAACAAAATTGCATAGTGTCACATCATGGATGACACAATCACATGTCTAACATGCTAGGGTAACAAACTGCTAAATATCATAGGTTACAAACTAATTAAATCAAATATTATATGTAAAAAAATAAAAGCTAAAAGAAAATGGGTGTGAATTTTCGTAATTTAAACACATGATTCTGAGTTTTAAAATTAAACTTTAGGCTCAAGTCATGTTTGGAGTCATGTTTTGAATCATATAAAATTTGTAGTTTCAAGGTTCATTCAACAACCCATAAACGACCCATTTGGCGCCCATAAGCCATATGTCCAATGTTGCCCAAAATCATAATAACACAAATCAACATAAGACAAAGATGCATCAGCCGAAGTAGATTTCTAACAGAATACACCCAAACAAAGCATGACTTAGAAGATACAAAAACCTAAGATTAACTTCATTCCCTAGTGCACCATATAGCCTAATAACTATTCTATGCACTCATGTTCTGTAGCCAGAACACAAGTCTAAACATAGCTATTACTTAAACAATCTAAATTCAGATTACATAGAAAAGTAACTATTCAAACCATCATTAAGCAAAACCTTCATGTTTCCTGGTTCATTCATCATCTTCCTCCTACAGAACACAAAAGAACACCATTAATCAACATTAGTTTCTGTAATGCATTTCTAGACAATCATGGACCATTCACCCCAACTGCCAAAATTCCTCATGTTTCCCTATCTTTAAAGAATTTTGTGAGCAGAAATATTTGTATAGAATTGTATGATTATGATGTTTCTTGTAAAGGAGTGTGGTAAATTCAATGGTTATCGTGCATTGCTTAAAGACAAATTTTAATAAAACAAATGGGCACTTGAGTGTTTAAGTTTGAACATACATCATCACTGTCCTCTTCCTCATTGATCTCGGATTTAGATTTGTCAGAAGCATCATCTTCAACCTCATCATTACCACCTGCAGCCTATTTCATTGCAACATACACATAATCAGTGAAGCAAATTTTAATATGGGAATGATTAAAGATGTACAATTAACAAAGATTACCTGCTTTTTGTTGTAGGCTGTCATGTTCTTCTCCCACTCAGCCTTCCTTTTCTCAGCTTTGGCTACATAAGGTGCTTTGTCCTATTGTTACACCATACAAAATACCAATATTCAATACCTTAACTTTTCAAAATAGTAACTAATCAATAAACACAAGCATGATTGCTATATCAATTCTCTGTAAATTATAATCGGTTTGATTACAAATTGTTCTAGTTTCTCAAAGGCAATCACTTATGTAGGATATACAACTTACTGGAATATCACATGTATAGACACGTTGACTAAATATACTATCAAATTAACCATAGATATACTTTTTTTATAATTTGTCAACTCGAGCCTTACAAAATCTTTTAATAAAGGAAACCCAATCAATGCTAGACACGTGGGCCATTTTTGCGCTAAACATACCCACTTTTGCATTAGACAATAGCGCAAAAGTAGTGCTAACACTTTCGCGCCGATTAGACTGACGACCAAACGCATGTAGACACATATTATAATTGGCGCAAAACTACCCACTTATGCGCCCATTAGACTGACAATCAAACACGTATGGAGTATGGACATGTATCATAGTTGATGCAAAATTAGCCACTTATGCGCCACATGACTCAAATTTTGCCGAGTTACGTGCCTTCTAGCACAACTATTAACTCGTGTCTTGTTGCAATCAGTTCCCCTTGTCATTGAAACGTGTACACCGGTCAAACTACTAATTTGAAAATTAAGTCAATGCCTATTTCGCCAAACACATTCGGTCAAATATTGATTCTCATGATTTTCCTCTAAAAGTCAACGTAAATTGTTAAGTTTTCTGGAAACTAAACATGTTAAACAAAGTGCTACTTACAGCAACAGACATAGACTTCCATTTTACACCACCAGCTTTCCCAACCTGCCAACAATTCACATGCAAAAACAAAATCAAAACCTAAACACATATCAAATTGAACTCGAACTACCAAAACACCTAATAACAGAATCTCCTAAAACCAAAAACAAAAACAAAAAATCACTCACAGCAGCAACAGATTTGTTATCAGGATGCTCTTCTTTAAACTGCTTCCTAAACTCCTCCCTTCACAAATAAAACATAAACAACATCCTCAAACCCTATTCACCAACAAAAACTAAACAAAATCACAACAATCACTTACATAAACACGAAGAAAGCGCTAGCAGGCCTCTTTGGCTTGTTAGGATCCTTACCAGCTTTCCCCTTAGCTCCAGTTTTCTTCACAGTTAACCTAAATCACAACAAATTATCACTAAGTTACTAGCAAGTTTCAAAATCACAATCGAACGATATAAACCTAAGCAGATTTCACAAATTTACAGAAAATTGAACATATAAACCCTAATGAAAAGTATGTATGAGATAAAACCGTACTTAGCATCGGTTTTTGTTCCAGCACCGGTTGATTTGCCTCCTTTCATGATTTGATCCTGCAAAATTGAACAGAAAAGGCGAGTTAGGGCAAAATTGGTGTAAGATAGCGAAATTAGATCGGAATGTAGATGAAAAAAGGGGGAAATATACGCACTTAGTGAGAGATTTAGGGTTTGATTCGTTTATAGAGATGAAATATGAGGTTTGAAGTGGTTTTATAACGTTATAACCCTCGGTGAGAATATTATTTGGGCGGGAGATTTTTTTCCTAAGAAAAGGGCTTGTGAATGTGTGATGTGTGAATTGTTATCATGTCTTGTTCGTGAGCTTGGGCCCATTTTTTGTGTATGTATTTTCGATTTGACTTTTCTTTTGAAATGGGACTATGAGGGGTTTTCATGTTTGACTGTTTGGTGTTTGGTGTTGCTTAAGACAATATATAGTAGGGTCATGCCATCAGTCGTTAAACATCATGTCGTGGACGGCAAGGACACTCCTGTGAGTGTGGAAAGTCACTCGGGCCACTTTTTCAAGCGGGTAGCCACTACCCGCTCAAGCTACACTGTTGTTAGCCCGACGGGTAAAGAGTTGGGTACACAGAAGCCGATGAGGGTTGTTGATTTTGGGGGTTTTTTTTTGGCAAAATTAAGCACAAGGCTTTGTTGATTTTAGGGATTTTGGGTGGTGGAATTAAACATTTAAGCACAAGTCGGAAAGAAACACATTTTTATGGAATGATCTATTCCATTACCACATGATAACCAAACATTTTTTTTAATTCCATTCCGTCTTTATTCCCTCATACAAAACACTACCAAGGCTTTGGGTTTTAGAGGATAATTAATTTTGGTTGGCGAAGTTAAATAGAGGTGGGTGATGAAGAACATGGTATTTTGTTTTTTTCTTCCATTTTTATCACTAAATTTATAATTTCTCTTATTATTACCATGTTCAATATATCTATTAGTATATTATTATTATTTTTGTTTTTATTTAGTCACTAGGTTTTTACCCGTGTCGCGCGTTGTGACGGCAACGTCGCGTTTGCTACTTCGTTACTCGTGTTACGATGATGACATTAATGTGTGGTGTCTGCGTGTGATGTGACACATTTTTCTATTTTGTTACACACGTTACCTTCACGACATCAACATAGTTAGGCATAGATTAAAAAAGTAGAATGTCTTACACATTGCGGTGTAAATTCGTAAAAGTAATTAAAACAATAATGAGACTCAAAGTTGCCAATTAACAAAAGTTGTGGGTCAATAAAAAGACGAAAGTTGAAAGTATTAAGTCTTGGACGTATATAAAAAACACATCGCAATATTATACTTAGAGATAAACACCATACAATTTAAAAAATCGAACAAGTTATTTAAGTTCTAGATTAATTGGATTGTTATTTCATGTAATACTGTCAATTTAAAGTTCTCATCATCTTGAAACATATGTTATGAACTATTTAAGTTCTAAATCATTTGAACACTTCATTTTATTCTTTGAACTCTCTCTCAACCACACCCCTTACCCTCTGTATACACTCTCAACACCACCTACCCCCCCCCCCCCCCCCCCCCACATGTATAGGGTTTCAAAAACCCTTGAAATCTTGTGTAACTTTTCTTCTACACGTCAAGAAGTTAGAAAGAGCTTTAACAGTTAACACACTATTCAAAATCATTTCTTTTGTGGGTTAGATCTGTAATCGCACCAGATTTTTCGGTGAGCGATTCCTTTGGTGGTTGTGTGGTGTTAGAAACCCCAGATCGCATATCTGTTCTTACTTCTGACACCCTAATCAACGCTTGATTTCCATCAACCACTGCCTCACTCTACATCCCAGTTGCTTTCGTTGCTAATTGCTTCATTCGGTGGTGAAACCACCGCTGAGGCGTTGACCTGATCAAGCAGCGGCGGAGGCGGCGGCGTTTCCGGCCAAGTGATGCGAAATACAGATGCGCAGATGGCCGGATATGCGATGGATGTGCAGTTGATCGGAGCAGAGAGGAAGAATTTGTGCGTTAGTTTGTTAGCCACAAAAAATTAAAATGAAAAACTGAGGAAACAGAAACATAGCGAAAGAAAATAGTAAAATGAAAGGTCACGTGAGAAATTATGTCGGAACCACCAAAGATATTAGTAATATGTTTTATATTTTTTAAATTAAAATTATTAATTTATTTTTAAATAAGAAATTAAAAAAAAAAGATGGTTGTTAAGGGTGGTGTCACCAAATTAGATAGTTTAGGATAGTGAATGTTAGGTTGCGTAACAAGTAACGATTGGAGGATGTTAGGGTAGAAATGATAGGTGGCCCTTTCTTATAACGGGCGCAAGAGGGAGGTTCAAAAGTTTGTGTGTGGAATGTAGACATCATTGATTAGCCAATGAAAAGCCTTCATATAAAGGGGCGCCATTATCACTACACTTAGTCTAATAGATTTTGGTTACAAGTGTTCAATAAAAGGGTTCAAACTCAAAACCTATCTGAATGAGACCGTTCAATATCAAATGGAGTTACATATTTGGTTTCGGTTTTATACTCAATTGAATAAGGTAAACAGTTTTGGTTCTAGGAAACTCAATTAAGTTAAAACCATTGAACTTGAATTGCGTTTTACTACACACTCATTTTCTTGAAACTAAAAGGAGCCTAAATTACATTTTGAAACTATTTTCGCTTCTATTTTGGATTTCAGTTAAAGATTTTCAAACTGAGAAAATCAAAACCCAAACCATGAAAATCCTTAGTTTTGATTAAAACAAAATCTAAGGACTTCAATTTGACAAGTCTATCTGTGTAATTGTTATCTCATAATGTCAAAACGTAGAAAAAAAAGGTATGATATAGTCATGGTAGATATGTTTCTCAGTTTTTAATTTTTTTTAATTTGGTTTCCTCCTCTTATGATTTTTTTTCATCCTACATCAGAAACTGAACCAAAACAATTTTTTTGTATGAATAAACCAAACAGGTAAACTTAAATTCGATTTTATACCAAATTCCACCATTTCCATATTGAACGATTCTTATTTCACCACCTAAATGATTACCACCATCCTTCACGTTAGCATCATGTCACATCATCCTCATCCACCAACCTAATTCATCATCTTATATGGTGTGGTCCATGACCCCACTATCATCCTGCACCAATCAAAATCCCCTAACTAATTGAAAGGGAGTCATAGTTGCTAATGGATTAAACCATGCGAACCACCATAGTTTGAGAGGAAGAGACGGTGTCCTATGAGAACCATGTCCCACGTGATACTTCATAATCCAATCCACCACCCCTATACCCATATTGTAAGTAAGTTTTAGTTCGATATTCACAAATAATTATATTTTAAGAAGATTTGGTTGTTCATCTCATTTCAATATTTGCTTGCTGTCCATTTACTACGCCAATTTTCTATAAAGTTATACTGGGACATTAATTACATATTAGATAATTATATATCACATGAAAAATATTATTGGGTGACACTCTTTTAAGCTATTATAGTGGCATTCTCATTCTCATAATAGTATAAAATGCAATATTTAAGTATTGCACACTTCTCTTGAATCATTCTTATTCTTAATTTGTTGAATTTACATATCCCACACCGTACATAGGATTCCATTCCATTTTTTATGAAGTCTAACAAAACCAGACGATCAAAACAACTTTTTAAAGCACTCGTTGATTAGCTGTTCATAATAATTTCAAAAATCATGATGGCTAAAACTATACACATGTAATAGGACTAGAAGACCATGGCTAGCATTTGTTAAAAACAAGTCCAATATCACATGTTAAATATGCTATTTGGTTAGTTAAAGTAAATAGTAGTTAGTTTGTTTAGTCTATTAATATGCAAACTCTAAAAATATGGTTGATGTATTTCATTCTTTGCTTAAGATAAAAAAAATATATATTTAAATATAGATTCTCTCATTCCTCACAAGTCACAATCTTTTGATGTTATCAAAGTTACGCTCGATCCAAATGCAAAACGTACTTTATTCCGTTTGTTGATCCAAGAAATACAATTTCAGAAGTATGCCATTGATTAATTAAGTTGCTCTCAAATCAATTTACTTGATTCACTTATGGAATATAAACACTAGTGTTGTTCAAATACCTTAGGTCTCAAGACTCAAAACTCGTTTGAAACAAACTCGTATAGTTTAGAGTTAATGTGAGCCCACGTGTCGGTTCACTTAAATAATTATAGTTACAATTTAGTTTTGATTTTAGCCCAACGTTAGGGCTTGTATTTAACCCAACCTCTTAACCACTAGAGCAATATGACCACTGCATGACTGCATCACCGTCTCCAAGACCTCTTATTATTTTTTTTAAGTGTTGGATTTTAATAATCCGAACTATTCGGCATTGGCCACCAACAATCTTAACTTTAAAAAGAATCAGTGGCAGTCCCAACTATTAACATATTGGCCTCCAAAGGACCCTGAGTAAAGCAACCCTGACGTCGTTATTCGTGGTAGTCGAAAACATAACATTTTCGTCCCAAACCTCTTTGTAACCTTAGAGCAGGCCTTTAGGAACCTTTTTATATAGTAAAAGCTCCAATTATTGAGGTTGTCGGAAAACTCCTTTTTAGTCGAAAAACTCAACATTTCCGGCTCAAACCTCTTTTTAACCTTAGATCGAACATTTAGGAACCTTTTCCTAGTAAAGCCTCAATTATTGAGGTCGTCGGATAACTCCTTTTTGGCCAGAAAAGTCAATATTTTCGTCCCAAACCTCTTTGTAACCTTAGATCGGACCTTTAGAAACATTTTTTCCGGCCAAAACGTTTTTCCAACCACCGGCAACTAACAGCGTTAGGATTCCTTTAGTCAGGGTTCATTGGAGCCGATATGTTGATAGTTGAGACTGTTAGTGTTTATTTTTAAAGTTAGGACTGTTGGCTGTAACATTTGTCGAAAAACGGGTTTTCGAAACCCGCTTTGTTTAATAACCGAACAATCAGTTTTAAATTTTTGTTGTTCATTTACGGCTTATTTTAATTTTAGACGATTCATAATTAATCAACAAATTAAAAGATATAAATTATAATTGTAAAAATATAAAAATAAATTAATTAAAAAGGAAAACCGGCTGCCGGGAGTCGAACCCGGGTCAGCCGGATATTCCTCAAAGTCTTAACTTTCACACCATCAACCGCTCCGCCACTTTGATTTTCTGATAATATAATGAATCAATTAATTCAAATAATAAAACGCGGAAGTCAAATTCAGTCAAATTGCGCCCAAATAGCAGTCGTCGGAAATCCCGACGACTTCGCCGATAATTTACGTTTCCGTCCAAAATAACCGAAGAATTAACTCTAACGACGGTTATAACCGACGTCTGAACCCGCGACATCAGTCGTAACCGCCGGAGAACGGCTGACTTCGAATTGAGACCGAATTCAGACCCCATACATCTCGATACTACCCTATAAATTCACCCACAATTCACCAGAAACCTTTTCGCTCTCAAATCGCACCTTTTCTCGACGAAAATTTACTCGCCGGAAAACATCTGCAAGTCGCCGGAAAACCGAGACTTCCACCTACACGTAATTACTTCGATTTTTCTGGCTCATTCCTTTATTAGACAAAATTCTAATATCAATCCCTCACCCAGAATCCTTTCTAGTCGACGTTGCCGGATTATCTGTTTTCACCGGAGAAATTCTGAGCTTTCAAGGAAACTGCTGTTAACCGGTATGATTCTTCTAATTTACTGATAGTCGTTACCCAGTAGTTCCATTTCACATATAATCCCTCCAAATTGTTGGTAGATCCTATTAGCCGCAGCTCACCAAGACGGAGCCGACGACCTTGCCGGACATCTGAAGAAAAACGAACAGTTGGTACAATCAACCCTCCAATCTCTTTCCGTTCATTTTCCTTACGATGGCACATAACATTCATTGAGCTAATTTAACAAATAACAGTCAATTGGTCGATGTCTGTGTTTTGAACGAAGAAGATGAAGTGTTGTATAATATAAGAATAATTAAAGTCGGTTTAATGAACGGGTTAGACACACAGTCCAGCGGTGGACTGTGTGCAACAAACACACATGCAACGCGAGTTCGAATCTTGTCCCAGCTTTACTCACCTGAAATAAAAATCTGCCTTTTTAACTGAACCGGGTTGACTCACAGTTTATGTTAAGTATAATAAAAACCGAGTTAATAACCAAGTGAGACACACAGTCCAGCGGTGGACTGTGTGTACGCTAACCCACAGGTCCCGGGTTCAAGACCTGTGGTCAGCACCGGTCCGATACGTTTAAAAGCTTTTTAAAAATAAATAATTTTCGGATTAAATTAAATAGTATATAAGTATAATTAGAAACAGAATTATTTCGGGTTAGACACGTAGCTCAGTTGGTAGAGCTGCGTGCACGCGTACGGGAGGTCACCGGTTCGAACCTCGCTCAGTGCAACAATATAACCGACCGAACCGGTCAACGGTCAACATTTTTTTTATTTATTTTAATTAATTATTTAATTTAAAAATCAATTAAAAATACTTAAAAATAACGTTTTCAAAGTTAGAAAGTAGCCTTAAACTCACAAAGTTATATCCAAAAATCTTATTAAAATAGTTAATAAAATCCACATACTTACCGTACCTTTCGTTATTTATTGGTTAGTTATCTCTCGTCGATCAATCACCTAAACTCGTGCGCATTCAACAATCTTCAAACAAACGCACCCAATGTGAGTGAATCTCTACCAATTCCCCGTTTTAATCACATTTTGGGGTGTATCATGTGTCGTATATATTTATTATAATTAAACATTGTGCATCCATCATGTTCATGATCAAATGTGTATCCATTGTTTGTGTGGTTGAAGTTTAGATTAAATTTTATCATTTCAGTACATACATTTCATAGGCCGCCGCTCCCCATTACCTATGAGCGTGAGCTGTTCCCCATTACCTATGAGCGTGAACCAGGCGTTGCCAACATAAGATCGGCTCCGTTTGATTGAGCCTTGATCTCACATACATTAGCATAGGCCGTCCGTTTCCCCATTACCTATGAGCGTGAACGGGACGTTGCCAACATATACATTGTCATTCTTATTTCATGTTTAAGCAAGGTGGTTTGTGATCGTTATGTTTACATACATTTGTTCATATATGATTATTGCACAATTTTTCCTAAATAAATTACAATAACGAATTGATAACAAATGTTTTTAACAAGGTTCACTCGCCAACTTTTGTTGACCCAAAATTTCCCATTTTTACACATGATACAGGTGATCAAGTTGAAGCAAGAAACATATAGGGCGGCTTAGAAGAATAGACCAGTTTAGATTATGGATTTATTTTAGTTAATTTTTCCTTTCCTTGTATTGTATGAATTTGACTTGGAACATTGAAATGTAATTTGGATTTAATAAATATGAAACATATTAGTAAACATCATGAGCTTTGGTGATAACCCAATTATGCCCCGACTCTTATTCCGCTGCGGGTCGGGGTGTGACAGATTGGTATCAGAGCCATGACTATAGGGATATAGGATAGGTTATTAGACCCTTAGAGCCTATACTATAGTTGCTTAGAAATTTTAAATTTTTGTGTGTTACATGCAAAATTCATGATGTTTATATGCTTTATGTTTATTGTTACATTCAATGTTATGCAAGCATGTTCATATATTATCATATAATGCTTATCATGAACCATATTCTTATAACATATCATATCCATGAAAGCACACACCACATCATTTTCATGATTGCTTTACAATGATTTTTGTACTTTCAAATCTCATCAAAGTGAGTTCTCATGACGGCATGTAGTAACTGGAAGGGTACCAGTACCGGTAGTCGGAACGTCCTGTCTAGGCTTGGCATTCGTATAAATCCAAAATAAAGGACCAGTTTGCCTACCTGGGGACTAACGATGAGAGTACAAAGTACCTATTAGGCCAAAGCATGCTATACCAAACGTCGTGTGAGCTAACCCCACTTTGAGTTGTCATTGTGTCTACACCTGGACACATTCCGACCATACATCTTGTAAACATATTTTGTGGTTTTCATTCGGGTCATGCGAGTGTTAAATCGCCAATACTAATGTGAATCCTACCAAGCCAATAGTCATGGGGGCCCACATGACTATACAGGTGAAGGTATGGGGGACATTTGAGGCCCAACATGAGCTAACCCAAGACATCCTATGGATGTGGTTGCATTATTGATATTTATGTTAATTTCATTTTTTTTAGACACATGACCCCTAAACACTCCATAAACTCACCATCTTCCTATGTATATTCCTGTAGATGTCGGGTAGGCAGCTACGTGGAGGACGGAAGTCAGGAAGGTCAAACGAACGCTTGGCCACTCAAATAGCAAAACAAATGACCGCAGTACTTCCTGATATTGTAGTTAAAGTTCAGCAAGCTCTCACTGCAAATCCTGTCAACCCACCAAACCAAGAGGATCAAAACATCGACAACCCCTCCTCCAAGAAGTGCTCCTACAAGCACTTCAAGTCTTGCGATCCCCCAAAGTTCGAAGGGACCGAAGGTGTCACCGCTCTCCTCCACTGGTTTGAGGAAATGGAAAACACTTTCCTAAATTGCGATTGTCCCGAGGATCGCAAGGTATGTTACGCAACCAGGAGATTATTTGGGTAGCCCTGACCTGGTGGAACACCGAGAAGGGTAAGAGAGGAGTAGAAGACGCGATGGCCTTAGCTTGGGAAGAGTTAAGGGAAGTAATGACAAAACGCTTCTGCCCGAGAAGCGAACTCAAGAAGTTGGAAGACGAATTCCACTCGCTGAAGCAAAAGGAAGGGGATCACACTTCCTACAACAAAAGATTTCTTGAGCTGAACCAGATGGTTCCTAACTTGTTCACCCCCGTGTACTGTTTGGTGGAACACTATATTCGAGGCCTTCCCTCGAAGATTCAGGACTCAGTCCTCAGCGCTTCGCCTGCAACTCTCGAAGCCGCCATGGAATTAGCCACCGAACTTACCGAGAACCGCATCAGAAACGGTAAGTTCAAAGAGGAGAAAAAGAAAGCCCCCGTTGAGGGCCAAACTTCCAACCACCCCACCTCATCCTCAAAATTTTCAAACAAGAGGAAACGAAATACCAGTAATTTTGCCGTCACTCAAACAAATTTCCCTATCCCTGCTGCACCCATCACACAAGTTACTCCCTCAACCACACCATACAAAAGGCAATACTCTGGCCCTTACCCAAAGTGCACCCGTTGCCAATACCATCACTCCCCCGAATACCCCTGTCAATACTGCACCGGCTGTGGCCGTGCAGGGCACACCATCCAAGCCTGCCGCTCACTGCAACGAATGAACCGCAACTAACCCACAACTCAAACCCACCATCAAATAATGGGTCAAACCCAACAACCCCTACTACCACCACCTACACAACATACAACCCAAACCTACTATCAACCCAACTACCCCATGATGCAACCCATGCGGGCTTGCTACAATTGTGGTGACCCAAACCATTTTAGAAACACGTGTCCACGCTTGGTGAACATCATACATGCTCAAGCTCAAGCGAATCCGGTGAACCAAGCTAACCAAGCTCCTCCACCTGCTAGAGGAAGAGCATTTAACATCAACGCCAACCAAGCTAGGGCCGACAACAACGTGGTTAACGGTACGTTTCTCGTCAATGGTAGTTATGCATCCGTGTTATTTGATACTGGCGCGGATAAGAGTTTTGTGTCCTTAGAATTCGAACCCATCCTCAATCAAACTCGTGACGAACTTATGAAATCCATAACGGTAGAAGTTGCTGACGGAAAACCGGTCTCATTAAACTCCATTATCCGAAACTGCACCTTTACTCTAAACGATCACGATTTTTCTGTTGACCTCATTCCTATGAAGTTGGGAAGTTTTGACATTATAATCGGCATGGACTGGCTCAGCCAACATCAGGCTGAAGTAGTATGCCGTGAGAAGTTCATTCGCATTCCTCTTGCAGACGGTCAAACTCTACGAATCTTTGGAGAAACCCCTTCGAAAGGACTCAAGCTGATGTCCTGTCTTCAAGCCCGAAGATATCTCCGCAAGAATTATGTAGCATTTCTAACCCACGTTGTCAAGAAGGGAGGCAAAGAGAAGAAACTCGAAGATATACCCGTAGTGAAGGAATTCCCGCAAGTTTTTCCCGACGACATCGTCGGACTTCCTCCCAAGAGAGAAGTCGAATTCCGCATCGACCTTATACCTGGCGCTACACCCGTCGCGAAATCTCCTTATAGGTTAGCCCCATCCGAGATGCAAGAGCTGGCCAGTCAATTGCAAGAACTGACCGACAAGGGATTCATACGTCCTAGCTCATCGCCTTGGGGTGCACCTGTTCTGTTTGTAAAGAAGAAAAGATGGGACCTTTCGCATGTGTATCGATTACAGGGAACTCAACAAATTAACGGTCAAAAATCGCTATCCGTTACCTCGCATCGATGATCTTCTAGACCAACTCCAGGGTGCCACTTGTTTTTCAAAGATCGACCTTCGTTCCGGCTATCACCAACTCAGAGTACATGAAGAAGACGTCCCAAAGACCGCCTTCCGAACTCGATATGGTCACTATGAATTCATGGTTATGCCATTTGGTCTAACCAACGCTCCAGCCGTCTTCATGGACTTAATGAACAGAGTTTGTAAACCCTATCTTGATCGCTTTGTTATAGTCTTCATCGATGATATTCTCATTTACTCAAAGTCTAAGACTGATCATGAACGACACCTTCGACTCATCCTCACACTCTTGAAGACCAAAAAGCTTTACGCTAAATTCTCCAAGTGCGAATTTTGGTTAAAAGAAGTACAGTTCCTTGGTCATGTCATCAATGACAAGGGAATTCATGTCGACCCCGCAAAGATCAAGGCAGTACAAGAATGGCAAGCGCCACGTACCCCAACCGAGGTACGATCTTTCCTTGGGTTGGCTGGTTACTATCGTCGTTTCATATCGAATTTCTCTCGTATCGATGTACCACTCACGGATTTGACACATAAAGGAAAACCCTTCGCATGGGGACCTAAGCAAGAAGAAGCCTTCCAAACCCTTAAGAAAAAGCTTTGTGACGCTCCTATCCTCACACTCCCCGAAGGTTGCGATGACTTTGTAGTGTATTGCGACGCATCAGGACAGGGATTAGGCTGTGTTTTAATGCAAAGGGGAAAAGTGATAGCCTATGCTTCTAGGCAGCTCAAAACTCATGAGAAGAACTACACTACTCACGACCTAGAACTTGGAGCCGTTGTGTTCGCTCTTAAGATATGGAGACATTACCTCTATGGTACCAAGTGTGAGATTTACACTGACCACAAGAGCCTCCAACATATCTTTAACCAAAAGGAGTTGAATATGAGGCAACGAAGATGGGTCGAACTTCTTAATGACTACGACTGTGAAATCCGGTATCATCCTGGCAAAGCAAATGTGGTGGCCGATGCACTCAGTCGAAAGGGTTATGCGAACTCCATTCGCCTTCTATGTTCGCAAATCATGACCAACATCAAAGACCAAATCCGAGAAGCTCAACATGTTTCCATAACAGAATACGACATACGCAATGAGTTATCTTGTGGAGCAGAACTTAAACTCGAAACGAAATCTGATGGCATTCTGTATTATCTAGATCGCATATGGATTCCTGATCACAACAACCTTCGCGATACTCTTATGAAAGAGGCTCACAAGACACGATACTCCGTACATCCAGGAGCCGACAAGATGTAGCAGGACCTTCGATACACCTACTGGTGGCCTGGCATGAAGAAGGATATTGCTGTTTTTGTTTCCAAATGCCTTACCTGTTCAAAAGTGAAAGCTGAACACCAAAGACCCTCAGGACTTCTAGTCCAACCTGAAATACCCGTATGGAAGTGGGAAAATATAACCATGGACTTCATTACCGGGTTACCTCGCACTCCTGGTGGGTACGACACAATATGGGTAATCATTGATCGTCTTACAAAATCAGCTCACTTCATTCCGATTCGCGAAGACTTCAAAAATGAGAAACTAGCTCGCATCTACATCAGTGAAATCGTAAGCCGTCATGGTGTGCCATTAAGCATTATATCAGATCGTGATGGTCGTTTCGCTTCACGAACATGGCAAGCTGTTCAAGCCGCTTTGGGTACACGATTAGATCTCAGCACCGCTTATCATCCCCAAACTGATGGTCAATCTGAACGCACCATTCAAACTCTTGAAGACATGCTTCGGGCATGTGTCATAGACTTCAAAGGGAATTGGGACGCTCACTTACCATTAGTTGAATTTTCGTACAACAACAGTTTTCATTCAAGTATCGGCATGGCACCTTTCGAAGCATTATATGGTCGTAAGTGCCGATCACCAATATGTTGGCACGAAATTGGAGAAGCTCAAATCACCGGTCCAGAATTAATACAAGAAACAACTGACAAGATTCATTAAATCCGAAACAACCTTTTAGCGGCACAAAGTCGTCAAAAGAGCTATGCTGACAAGCGACGAAAGCCCTTGGAGTTTAACGTTGGCGATCAAGTACTTTTAAAAGTATCGCCGTGGAAGGGAGTAGTTCGTTTCGGCCAAAAAGGCAAGCTAGCACCACGTTACGTAGGTCCTTTCAAGATACTCGAAAGGGTAGGACCTGTAGCCTACAAGCTTGACCTACCGGAGGAACTCAACAGAATTCATCCCACATTCCACGTATCGAACTTGAAGAAGTGCCTCGCCGATGAAAATCTCCATATTCCTCTAGAAGACATTCAAGTTGATGAATCTATGCATTTTATTGAAAGACCAGTAGAAATTATGGACTTCGGGGAAAAACGTTTAAGAAGAAGCCGCATCCCAATTGTCAGGGTACGCTGGGAGTCGAAACGAGGACCTGAGTTTACTTGGGAACGTGAAGACTCAATGCACGAGAAATACCCACACCTTTTTCTGATAATATAATGAATCAATTAATTCAAATAATAAAACGCGGAAGTCAAATTCAGTCAAATTGCGCCCAAATAGCAGTCGTCGGAAATCCCGACGACTTCGCCGATAATTTACGTTTCCGTCCAAAATAACCGAAGAATTAACTCTAACGACGGTTATAACCGACGTCTGAACCCGCGACATCAGTCGTAACCGCCGGAGAACGGCTGACTTCGAATTGAGACCGAATTCAGACCCCATACATCTCGATACTACCCTATAAATTCACCCACAATTCACCAGAAACCTTTTCGCTCTCAAATCGCACCTTTTCTCGACGAAAATTTACTCGCCGGAAAACATCTGCAAGTCGCCGGAAAACCGAGACTTCCACCTACACGGTAATTACTTCGATTTTTCTGGCTCATTCCT
This sequence comes from Scalesia atractyloides, assembly GCA_947069175.1. NCBI lineage: Eukaryota > Viridiplantae > Streptophyta > Magnoliopsida > Asterales > Asteraceae > Scalesia > Scalesia atractyloides. The sequence goes on along the minus strand of CAMTDV010000012.1, from coordinate 12,270,476 downwards.
TTATTAGACAAAATTCTAATATCAATCCCTCACCCAGAATCCTTTCCAGTCGACGTTGCCGGATTATCTGTTTTCACCGGAGAAATTCTGAGCTTTCAAGGAAACTGCTGTTAACCGGTATGATTCTTCTAATTTACTGATAGTCGTTACCCAGTAGTTCCATTTCACATATAATCCCTCCAAATTGTTGGTAGATCCTATTAGCCGCAGCTCACCAAGACGGAGCCGACGACCTTGCCGGACATCTGAAGAAAAACGAACAGTTGGTACAATCAACCCTCCAATCTCTTTCCGTTCATTTTCCTTACGATGGCACATAACATTCATTGAGCTAATTTAACAAATAACAGTCAATTGGTCGATGTCTGTGTTTTGAACGAAGAAGATGAAGTGTTGTATAATATAAGAATAATTAAAGTCGGTTTAATGAACGGGTTAGACACACAGTCCAGCGGTGGACTGTGTGCAACAAACACACATGCAACGCGAGTTCGAATCTTGTCCCAGCTTTACTCACCTGAAATAAAAATCTGCCTTTTTAACTGAACCGGGTTGACTCACAGTTTATGTTAAGTATAATAAAAACCGAGTTAATAACCAAGTGAGACACACAGTCTAGCGGTGGACTGTGTGTACGCTAACCCACAGGTCCCGGGTTCAAGACCTGTGGTCAGCACCGGTCCGATACGTTTAAAAGCTTTTTAAAAATAAATAATTTTCGGATTAAATTAAATAGTATATAAGTATAATTAGAAACAGAATTATTTCGGGTTAGACACGTAGCTCAGTTGGTAGAGCTGCGTGCACGCGTACGGGAGGTCACCGGTTCGAACCTCGCTCAGTGCAACAATATAACCGACCGAACCGGTCAACGGTCAACATTTTTTTTATTTATTTTAATTAATTATTTAATTTAAAAATCAATTAAAAATACTTAAAAATAACGTTTTCAAAGTTAGAAAGTAGCCTTAAACTCACAAAGTTATATCCAAAAATCTTATTAAAATAGTTAATAAAATCCACATACTTACCGTACCTTTCGTTATTTATTGGTTAGTTATCTCTCGTCGATCAATCACCTAAACTCGTGCGCATTCAACAATCTTCAAACAAACGCACCCAATGTGAGTGAATCTCTACCAATTCCCCGTTTTAATCACATTTTGGGGTGTATCATGTGTCGTATATATTTATTATAATTAAACATTGTGCATCCATCATGTTCATGATCAAATGTGTATCCATTGTTTGTGTGGTTGAAGTTTAGATTAAATTTTATCATTTCAGTACATACATTTCATAGGCCGCCGCTCCCCATTACCTATGAGCGTGAGCTGTTCCCCATTACCTATGAGCGTGAACCAGGCGTTGCCAACATAAGATCGGCTCCGTTTGATTGAGCCTTGATCTCACATACATTAGCATAGGCCGTCCGTTTCCCCATTACCTATGAGCGTGAACGGGACGTTGCCAACATATACATTGTCATTCTTATTTCATGTTTAAGCAAGGTGGTTTGTGATCGTTATGTTTACATACATTTGTTCATATATGATTATTGCACAATTTTTCCTAAATAAATTACAATAACGAATTGATAACAAATGTTTTTAACAAGGTTCACTCGCCAACTTTTGTTGACCCAAAATTTCCCATTTTTACACATGATACAGGTGATCAAGTTGAAGCAAGAAACATATAGGGCGGCTTAGAAGAATAGACCAGTTTAGATTATGGATTTATTTTAGTTAATTTTTCCTTTCCTTGTATTGTATGAATTTGACTTGGAACATTGAAATGTAATTTGGATTTAATAAATATGAAACATATTAGTAAACATCATGAGCTTTGGTGATAACCCAATTATGCCCCGACTCTTATTCCGCTGCGGGTCGGGGTGTGACAGATTGGTATCAGAGCCATGACTATAGGGATATAGGATAGGTTATTAGACCCTTAGAGCCTATACTATAGTTGCTTAGAAATTTTAAATTTTTGTGTGTTACATGCAAAATTCATGATGTTTATATGCTTTATGTTTATTGTTACATTCAATGTTATGCAAGCATGTTCATATATTATCATATAATGCTTATCATGAACCATATTCTTATAACATATCATATCCATGAAAGCACACACCACATCATTTTCATGATTGCTTTACAATGATTTTTGTACTTTCAAATCTCATCAAAGTGAGTTCTCATGACGGGCATGTAGTAACTGGAAGGGTACCAGTACCGGTAGTCGGAACGTCCTGTCTAGGCTTGGCATTCGTATAAATCCAAAATAAAGGACCAGTTTGCCTACCTGGGGACTAACGATGAGAGTACAAAGTACCTATTAGGCCAAAGCATGCTATACCAAACGTCGTGTGAGCTAACCCCACTTTGAGTTGTCATTGTGTCTACACCTGGACACATTCCGACCATACATCTTGTAAACATATTTTGTGGTTTTCATTCGGGTCATGCGAGTGTTAAATCGCCAATACTAATGTGAATCCTACCAAGCCAATAGTCATGGGGGCCCACATGACTATACAGGTGAAGGTATGGGGGACATTTGAGGCCCAACATGAGCTAACCCAAGACATCCTATGGATGTGGTTGCATTATTGATATTTATGTTAATTTCATTTTTTTTAGACACATGACCCCTAAACACTCCATAAACTCACCATCTTCCTATGTATATTCCTGTAGATGTCGGGTAGGCAGCTACGTGGAGGACGGAAGTCAGGAAGGTCAAACGAACGCTTGGCCACTCAAATAGCAAAACAAATGACCGCAGTACTTCCTGATATTGTAGTTAAAGTTCAGCAAGCTCTCACTGCAAATCCTGTCAACCCACCAAACCAAGAGGATCAAAACATCGACAACCCCTCCTCCAAGAAGTGCTCCTACAAGCACTTCAAGTCTTGCGATCCCCCAAAGTTCGAAGGGACCGAAGGTGTCACCGCTCTCCTCCACTGGTTTGAGGAAATGGAAAACACTTTCCTAAATTGCGATTGTCCGAGGATCGCAAGGTACGTTACGCAACCAGGAGATTATTTGGGGTAGCCCTGACCTGGTGGAACACCGAGAAGGGTAAGAGAGGAGTAGAAGACGCGATGGCCTTAGCTTGGGAAGAGTTAAGGGAAGTAATGACAAAACGCTTCTGCCCGAGAAGCGAACTCAAGAAGTTGGAAGACGAATTCCACTCGCTGAAGCAAAAGGAAGGGGATCACACTTCCTACAACAAAAGATTTCTTGAGCTGAACCAGATGGTTCCTAACTTGTTCACCCCCGTGTACTGTTTGGTGGAACACTATATTCGAGGCCTTCCCTCGAAGATTCAGGACTCAGTCCTCAGCGCTTCGCCTGCAACTCTCGAAGCCGCCATGGAATTAGCCACCGAACTTACCGAGAACCGCATCAGAAACGGTAAGTTCAAAGAGGAGAAAAAGAAAGCCCCCGTTGAGGGCCAAACTTCCAACCACCCCACCTCATCCTCAAAATTTTCAAACAAGAGGAAACGAAATACCAGTAATTTTGCCGTCACTCAAACAAATTTCCCTATCCCTGCTGCACCCATCACACAAGTTACTCCCTCAACCACACCATACAAAAGGCAATACTCTGGCCCTTACCCAAAGTGCACCCGTTGCCAATACCATCACTCCCCCGAATACCCCTGTCAATACTGCACCGGCTGTGGCCGTGCAGGGCACACCATCCAAGCCTGCCGCTCACTGCAACGAATGAACCGCAACTAACCCACAACTCAAACCCACCATCAAATAATGGGTCAAACCCAACAACCCCTACTACCACCACCTACACAACATACAACCCAAACCTACTATCAACCCAACTACCCCATGATGCAACCCATGCGGGCTTGCTACAATTGTGGTGACCCAAACCATTTTAGAAACACGTGTCCACGCTTGGTGAACATCATACATGCTCAAGCTCAAGCGAATCCGGTGAACCAAGCTAACCAAGCTCCTCCACCTGCTAGAGGAAGAGCATTTAACATCAACGCCAACCAAGCTAGGGCCGACAACAACGTGGTTAACGGTACGTTTCTCGTCAATGGTAGTTATGCATCCGTGTTATTTGATACTGGCGCGGATAAGAGTTTTGTGTCCTTAGAATTCGAACCCATCCTCAATCAAACTCGTGACGAACTTATGAAATCCATAACGGTAGAAGTTGCTGACGGAAAACCGGTCTCATTAAACTCCATTATCCGAAACTGCACCTTTACTCTAAACGATCACGATTTTTCTGTTGACCTCATTCCTATGAAGTTGGGAAGTTTTGACATTATAATCGGCATGGACTGGCTCAGCCAACATCAGGCTGAAGTAGTATGCCGTGAGAAGTTCATTCGCATTCCTCTTGCAGACGGTCAAACTCTACGAATCTTTGGAGAAACCCCTTCGAAAGGACTCAAGCTGATGTCCTGTCTTCAAGCCCGAAGATATCTCCGCAAGAATTATGTAGCATTTCTAACCCACGTTGTCAAGAAGGGAGGCAAAGAGAAGAAACTCGAAGATATACCCGTAGTGAAGGAATTCCCGCAAGTTTTTCCCGACGACATCGTCGGACTTCCTCCCAAGAGAGAAGTCGAATTCCGCATCGACCTTATACCTGGCGCTACACCCGTCGCGAAATCTCCTTATAGGTTAGCCCCATCCGAGATGCAAGAGCTGGCCAGTCAATTGCAAGAACTGACCGACAAGGGATTCATACGTCCTAGCTCATCGCCTTGGGGTGCACCTGTTCTGTTTGTAAAGAAGAAAAGATGGGACCTTTCGCATGTGTATCGATTACAGGGAACTCAACAAATTAACGGTCAAAAATCGCTATCCGTTACCTCGCATCGATGATCTTCTAGACCAACTCCAGGGTGCCACTTGTTTTTCAAAGATCGACCTTCGTTCCGGCTATCACCAACTCAGAGTACATGAAGAAGACGTCCCAAAGACCGCCTTCCGAACTCGATATGGTCACTATGAATTCATGGTTATGCCATTTGGTCTAACCAACGCTCCAGCCGTCTTCATGGACTTAATGAACAGAGTTTGTAAACCCTATCTTGATCGCTTTGTTATAGTCTTCATCGATGATATTCTCATTTACTCAAAGTCTAAGACTGATCATGAACGACACCTTCGACTCATCCTCACACTCTTGAAGACCGAAAAGCTTTACGCTAAATTCTCCAAGTGCGAATTTTGGTTAAAAGAAGTACAGTTCCTTGGTCATGTCATCAATGACAAGGGAATTCATGTCGACCCCGCAAAGATCAAGGCAGTACAAGAATGGCAAGCGCCACGTACCCCAACCGAGGTACGATCTTTCCTTGGGTTGGCTGGTTACTATCGTCGTTTCATATCGAATTTCTCTCGTATCGATGTACCACTCACGGATTTGACACATAAAGGAAAACCCTTCGCATGGGGACCTAAGCAAGAAGAAGCCTTCCAAACCCTTAAGAAAAAGCTTTGTGACGCTCCTATCCTCACACTCCCCGAAGGTTGCGATGACTTTGTAGTGTATTGCGACGCATCAGGACAGGGATTAGGCTGTGTTTTAATGCAAAGGGGAAAAGTGATAGCCTATGCTTCTAGGCAGCTCAAAACTCATGAGAAGAACTACACTACTCACGACCTAGAACTTGGAGCCGTTGTGTTCGCTCTTAAGATATGGAGACATTACCTCTATGGTACCAAGTGTGAGATTTACACTGACCACAAGAGCCTCCAACATATCTTTAACCAAAAGGAGTTGAATATGAGGCAACGAAGATGGGTCGAACTTCTTAATGACTACGACTGTGAAATCCGGTATCATCCTGGCAAAGCAAATGTGGTGGCCGATGCACTCAGTCGAAAGGGTTATGCGAACTCCATTCGCCTTCTATGTTCGCAAATCATGACCAACATCAAAGACCAAATCCGAGAAGATCAACATGTTTCCATAACAGAATACGACATACGCAATGAGTTATCTTGTGGAGCAGAACTTAAACTCGAAACGAAATCTGATGGCATTCTGTATTATCTAGATCGCATATGGATTCCTGATCACAACAACCTTCGCGATACTCTTATGAAAGAGGCTCACAAGACACGATACTCCGTACATCCAGGAGCCGACAAGATGTAGCAGGACCTTCGATACACCTACTGGTGGCCTGGCATGAAGAAGGATATTGCTGTTTTTGTTTCCAAATGCCTTACCTGTTCAAAAGTGAAAGCTGAACACCAAAGACCCTCAGGACTTCTAGTCCAACCTGAAATACCCGTATGGAAGTGGGAAAATATAACCATGGACTTCATTACCGGGTTACCTCGCACTCCTGGTGGGTACGACACAATATGGGTAATCATTGATCGTCTTACAAAATCAGCTCACTTCATTCCGATTCGCGAAGACTTCAAAAATGAGAAACTAGCTCGCATCTACATCAGTGAAATCGTAAGCCGTCATGGTGTGCCATTAAGCATTATATCAGATCGTGATGGTCGTTTCGCTTCACGAACATGGCAAGCTGTTCAAGCCGCTTTGGGTACACGATTAGATCTCAGCACCGCTTATCATCCCCAAACTGATGGTCAATCTGAACGCACCATTCAAACTCTTGAAGACATGCTTCGGGCATGTGTCATAGACTTCAAAGGGAATTGGGACGCTCACTTACCATTAGTTGAATTTTCGTACAACAACAGTTTTCATTCAAGTATCGGCATGGCACCTTTCGAAGCATTATATGGTCGTAAGTGCCGATCACCAATATGTTGGCACGAAATTGGAGAAGCTCAAATCACCGGTCCAGAATTAATACAAGAAACAACTGACAAGATTCATTAAATCCGAAACAACCTTTTAGCGGCACAAAGTCGTCAAAAGAGCTATGCTGACAAGCGACGAAAGCCCTTGGAGTTTAACGTTGGCGATCAAGTACTTTTAAAAGTATCGCCGTGGAAGGGAGTAGTTCGTTTCGGCCAAAAAGGCAAGCTAGCACCACGTTACGTAGGTCCTTTCAAGATACTCGAAAGGGTAGGACCTGTAGCCTACAAGCTTGACCTACCGGAGGAACTCAACAGAATTCATCCCACATTCCACGTATCGAACTTGAAGAAGTGCCTCGCCGATGAAAATCTCCATATTCCTCTAGAAGACATTCAAGTTGATGAATCTATGCATTTTATTGAAAGACCAGTAGAAATTATGGACTTCGGGGAAAAACGTTTAAGAAGAAGCCGCATCCCAATTGTCAGGGTACGCTGGGAGTCGAAACGAGGACCTGAGTTTACTTGGGAACGTGAAGACTCAATGCACGAGAAATACCCACACCTTTTTCTGATAATATAATGAATCAATTAATTCAAATAATAAAACGCGGAAGTCAAATTCAGTCAAATTGCGCCCAAATAGCAGTCGTCGGAAATCCCGACGACTTCGCCGATAATTTACGTTTCCGTCCAAAATAACCGAAGAATTAACTCTAACGACGGTTATAACCGACGTCTGAACCCGCGACATCAGTCGTAACCGCCGGAGAACGGCTGACTTTGAATTGAGACCGAATTCAGACCCCATACATCTCGATACTACCCTATAAATTCACCCACAATTCACCAGAAACCTTTTCGCTCTCAAATCGCACCTTTTCTCGACGAAAATTTACTCGCCGGAAAACATCTGCAAGTCGCCGGAAAACCGAGACTTCCACCTACACGGTAATTACTTCGATTTTTCTGGCTCATTCCTTTATTAGACAAAATTCTAATATCAATCCCTCATCCAGAATCCTTTCCAGTCGACGTTGCCGGATTATCTGTTTTCACCGGAGAAATTCTGAGCTTTCAAGGAAACTGCTGTTAACCAGTATGATTCTTCTAATTTACTGATAGTCGTTACCCAGTAGTTCCATTTCACATATAATCCCTCCAAATTGTTGGTAGATCCTATTAGCCGCAGCTCACCAAGACGGAGCCGACGACCTTGCCGGACATCTGAAGAAAAACGAACAGTTGGTACAATCAACCCTCCAATCTCTTTCCGTTCATTTTCCTTACGATGGCACATAACATTCATTGAGCTAATTTAACAAATAACAGTCAATTGGTCGATGTCTGTGTTTTGAACGAAGAAGATGAAGTGTTGTATAATATAAGAATAATTAAAGTCGGTTTAATGAACGGGTTAGACACACAGTCCAGCGGTGGACTGTGTGCAACAAACACACATGCAACGCGAGTTCGAATCTTGTCCCAGCTTTACTCACCTGAAATAAAAATCTGCCTTTTTAACTGAACCGGGTTGACTCACAGTTTATGTTAAGTATAATAAAAACCGAGTTAATAACCAAGTGAGACACACAGTCCAGCGGTGGACTGTGTGTACGCTAACCCACAGGTCCCGGGTTCGAGACCTGTGGTCAGCACCGGTCCGATACGTTTAAAAGCTTTTTAAAAATAAATAATTTTCGGATTAAATTAAATAGTATATAAGTATAATTAGAAACAGAATTATTTCGGGTTAGACACGTAGCTCAGTTGGTAGAGCTGCGTGCACGCGTACGGGAGATCACCGGTTCGAACCTCGCTCAGTGCAACAATATAACCGACCGAACCGGTCAACGGTCAACATTTTTTTTATTTATTTTAATTAATTATTTAATTTAAAAATCAATTAAAAATACTTAAAAATAACGTTTTCAAAGTTAGAAAGTAGCCTTAAACTCACAAAGTTATATCCAAAAATCTTATTAAAATAGTTAATAAAATCCACATACTTACCGTACCTTTCGTTATTTATTGGTTAGTTATCTCTCGTCGATCAATCACCTAAACTCGTGCGCATTCAACAATCTTCAAACAAACGCACCCAATGTGAGTGAATCTCTACCAATTCCCCGTTTTAATCACATTTTGGGGTGTATCATGTGTCGTATTTATTTATTATAATTAAACATTGTGCATCCATCATGTTCATGATCAAATGTGTATCCATTGTTTGTGTGGTTGAAGTTTAGATTAAATTTTATCATTTCAGTACATACATTTCATAGGCCGCCGCTCCCCATTACCTATGAGCGTGAGCTGTTCCCCATTACCTATGAGCGTGAACCAGGCGTTGCCAACATAAGATCGGCTCCGTTTGATTGAGCCTTGATCTCACATACATTAGCATAGGCCGTCCGTTTCCCCATTACCTATGAGCGTGAACGGGACGTTGCCAACATATACATTGTCATTCTTATTTCATGTTTAAGCAAGGTGGTTTGTGATCGTTATGTTTACATACATTTGTTCATATATGATTATTGCACAATTTTTCCTAAATAAATTAAAATAATGAATTGATAATAAATGTTTTTAACAAGGTTCACTCGCCAACTTTTGTTGACCCAAAATTTCCCATTTTTACACATGATACAGGTGATCAAGTTGAAGCAATAAACATATAGGGCGGCTTAGAAGAATAGACCAGTTTAGATTATGGATTTATTTTAGTTAATTTTTCCTTTCCTTGTATTGTATGAATTTGACTTGGAACATTGAAATGTAATTTGGATTTAATAAATATGAAACATATTAGTAAACATCATGAGCTTTGGTGATAACCCAATTTTGCCCCGACTCTTATTCCGCTGCGGGTCGGGGTGTGACATTGGCGGCCAACGATAAATAATTGAGCTTGAGCCCGAGCTAAGCCTAACTCGAAACAGCTCGCAAACAACCCTAATAAAACAAACCTTTATTGATTGTGTTATTTAATTTGACTTATGTGTTTTTCTTTTGATTTGGCTCGTTACGTCTTCAAGAACTTCTCTTTGCACACAAACAATTAACAAAAATCTCAAGGTTTGACATGAATGATGCCAGCAAACAGTTTATAGTAAGAATCTCAACAAACATGTATGAGTGATGATACCATGTAACACCCTTGATTTTATGACTCGATAAAAGTTTTATTGAAAAAATAGGTCACAAACATTTTATAAATATTAAATATCAAACACATGTACGTGTTATTCAACTTTACATAACGTCAAGCATAAGTCTGTTTACATAGATACAACCACTTTAAAAACATTATAGCGAATATGAGGTGGCGTATGTGATGTACTTACATATTCCCACCTATCATTTCAGGTCATTATCATATTCGGTAAATCCCACCAATAGCAAGCTAAGATAGGATAAGATGTAGACAGTTTTACTTGTACCTCGTAGGAATAGAGAGGCTGGTAAGTAGTTCAAATCCTAACATGAGGTATATAAGAACTGATTTGATGTAATTTAAGATTAGTGTTGTAACATTCGCCGTTTGAAAAAAAAACATATTCCCACCCAAAATTGAATTCATTTGATTTGAGCTATGATCAATTCACACGGCATATACCTCCCAAATAAATGCATGTGGCCAACATATTCCATGAGTGCTAAGGGAGAATCTCGTGATATTTAAAACAATGTTTTTTAAGTGTCACACATCATCATTGATGCTATAATGACATGTCTAACATGTTAAGGTAACAAAGTATTAAATCTCATGGGTTGCATAACTAGCTATCAATTTACTGAGCATAATAGCCCAAGTCCATAGGCATCTATGAGGACATGCAGCAATAATAACATAGTAACAAGTTTAATAAACATATTGCATGCTACATTTTCAAAGTACTTGCAGTTACAGCAAAGCATAATAAAATGTTAACCAAAATTGAACGTAACAAAATTTGTAAAGAACGTATAGGGATACTTGGAAGGCCAGACAAGTTTATAAAATAAAAGTTAATATACTTGAAGTAGTAAATTGTATCCAACTCTCTACATTAGCTGACCAGCAAATCAAAAGTCCAAACAAATATGACAACCTACAATTTATTTAAACGACTAATAAAAGTTTGATCACCCAGGTGCCAATGGTAAAAGGTTATTCACACATGTGAACGCGGATAACGCTGGTGATCCGGCCTGCCACCATTTCAGAGGAAACCTACCACTCTCCAAAGTGTACTGTGGTAAAGCTCCTGACTCAACCTAGAGCAATTTTACTCTAGGCAAGACTCGAACCTATAACCATAACCTCCACTTTAATACGAAGCGCAAGTTACTTTCTCTAATTCGTTGATTTAGTGGGATTCCAACAACAATAATAAATTTAATGTCCTGATTAAATAATTATTAACCCCTGTTCTTGTACTTTTTTCGGTTAATTTAGGGATGACAATGGGTGGGTTTGGGATGGGTTTAGGTAATCCCAACCCTAAACTCGGTTAGATAAGCTTGTCCCAAACCCATTCTAAAACCCTCCAGGTTTCTAGCGGGTAAATACTCATCCGACCCAAAACTCATCGGGTAACTGCTAATCAATTATGTTTAGTATCATCACTATAAAAATATATCAAATAACTACAATGTATACCGAATAAAATACATGTATGTATAAACAATGGATGTGTCATATATGTGTGTATACACACACACATTAAAAAAAATATAAAAGAAAGTATATCGGGTATACAATCGGGTAAATGAGTACACTTTATTGGTTAATTGGGTCGAGTAAACAAGTATATCACTAAATCCAAAATCCCTCCCAAACCCGATTAATCAACCTCAAACCCGTCCTAAATGTGTCAAGTTTCGGGTTTACCCATCGCATTCGGATTCGATTGTCATCCATAGGTTAATTGTTAGTAATTACATGTTTGTTACAAAACTCTTACACATATCTCAATTTAAACATTCGTGCTAATTGTAGTAATGGGTTGTCTGCACTCACAAGTATCCTTAAGTGGGGTTTGTTTTCAGACCTAAAAGATTTTAATAGCGTACACCATAACTTTTTGTATGCAGTAAAATTTTAATCTTTTTCGTGTTGGGGTTTTATAACGTGTAACATCTCATACTAACTGATTTATTTGGTTTGATTCTTCAATTAAACTGGTTATTATTTTGTGGAACTCGGTCTGGTTACCCAAATAAGAAAAGTTTGTGAAACTGATAACTGATTCGAAATCCAAGTTCACACTTTGGATCATTTTTTTGTTTACGTATTCAATGCGGTTTTTGTTTTTTTTTTCACACCCCTACTCTCATGGTCAAAAAACAACGATGCAAGATTCGCAAAAATCAGCTATTATTCGGTTGAACTCGGTCCGGTTACCCGAATAAGAAAAGTTTGTGGAACTAATAACGGATTCGAAATTCGAATTCACACTTTGGATCATTTTTTTGTTTACGTATACAATTTGGTTTTCGTTTTTTTCACACCCCTACTCTCATGGTCAAAAGACAAACGGTGTGAAATTTACAGAAGGTCCCCCCCCCCCCCCCCCCCCCCCGAGACTTACCTTTCTCGTCAAGGTTTCCCAATCATTGTAAACAAACAAATGTGACCCTAATTCCACTTGAAATACCCGACCCCTCATTTCAACAAATATTGTATGTTTTACCATATATAAGCTCACATAATTGTTTTTTTGTGCAGGAGTGAATTTTTTTCTAAACGTCACCCATCATCGGTTTCTCTCATTAAAGCAAACTTAACTTTATATGTTAGGAAAACTCCAACAATACTTGAACAATACACGCTCTCTAATTCTACACGATCTAAATACCCACAATAAGATTTCAACACGGGATTGAGGAGAATTTATTATATTAATTGACCTAATCTAAATAAAATGAAAATCTTGGTTGTTATGAAGCACTTAACTTTACAAATTCGTAATCATCAACTTTAATTGACCTAATGTAAATAAAATGGAAATCTTGGTTGATATGAAGTACTTAACTTTACAAATTTGTAATCATCAACTTCAATGGTGTTTTAAATTATGGAGTGATAAAATTTAATAATTGTGTTTTAACAAACACATTAAAAAAATATTTCAGAAAACACCTATAATATATATTATGCTTTACAACCTAAAGTACGTATCAAATTCCATTACGTATCAAATTCCATTTATTTATATTAAGTATAAACAAGATATGGTTATTATCATATGGGATAGATCATGAGAAAACTATTTTAAATGAGAAAATAAAAAAAACTAACTAAAAAACCTTAAAAAACATACCAAAATTTTTTATTTTTGAATTTATTTTTTAAAAATCGCTATAAAATATATAAAAGAAAACTTAAAAAAAGTTGTACTGCACATGTGCAATAATACGAAAAAACCTAAACCACCTAACCACCCCCACCCCCACCCACAAAAAAACCTAAAACTAAACTCTAAACGTAAACCACAAATAACCTAAACCCCCCACCCGCACCTCTCAAAAAACCTAAACACCCCCCCCCCCCCCCTTAAAAAAAACCTAACCCCCTCCCTCACCCCGAAAAACCTAATTCTAAAAGTTAAAATAAACTCAAATGCTAACTTTAAGCATATAATGCACATGTACGGTACAAATTTTTTTTTTGAAAGAAAAAGTTTTTTTTACATATAAGTAACGAATTTTTATAAAATAATTGTAAAAAAGAAAATTGACATGGTTTTTAGTTAGTTTTTTAGTTTATATGTATATATATATCGGATGTATGTAGGAGTGTAGGCGCGTGGTGGTTGTATCGGCATGTCCAAAGTAGTAAAGTACCCTCTTTTACGACGTCGTTTGCAACAGATCATTCAGACTTGTTCTTGTTTTCTACAAAAGAAAACTATTAACATTAGTATATTAAAATTGTGTTAAAGGTTAGTGATGTGTGTTTATTTTTTATCATATTTAATCTGATTTAAAAAAAAACAAAAAACAAAAAGAAAGATAAGGAAGTTATTAAAAAGAAAGAACGTTAAGGAAGTTAAAATTTGTGCTACTTTTATAATTTTTTACATAAAAATAGGTTCTTTTTTACTCTTAATATAATAATCATATCTCATTTATACTTAATATGAAATAAATAAGTTCTTTTTTGTACTCTTAGTATAAAGGGGAGAGTATCATAAGAAAATTATATAAATAATCCATCATTGTTTTTAGTTTTTATATTTCTAATTTTCTTAGGTAACAATTTTATGTAAAATATAAAATAGTAAGAAATATACTTTTGGGAATTCCTACATGTAACTTTTAACAAATTGATGCAGGAGCATTAGAGATTGAATTATCTTTTATTTGAATTTTGAATTTTCCTTATTGCGTTTATCCTAGGCTATATATTAAGATCTAGGATTTCAATTTTTAAGGGACTTTTGATATTTTGAAATATCGTAAGCTTTAAACGTTCGATTTCGAATCATTCGGTTCATGAATAAAATCATTAGTGTTCTTGAGTCATTTGATTGCTTCCGTATCTGCATCACAAACTAACTGGTATACTTGATATAATATCCGATGAGTATTAGGACAGGCATGAACACAATTTTACAATTTGTTATAGTACTATAATTACCAATATTCATCCCAAACCCGTATTTTCCTAAAAGATATTTGACACTTGAATTTATTGTTAAAATCATATATGTACTTTCAATAACAAACACGTGTTAGCAAGATTTTGTTATATCTTTATTTTCTATAAAACACAGAGAGAATTATTTGAACGACTACTTACAAATAACATAAGGGATAATTAGAGATGAAAATAGGCAAGATATCTGACAAGTACAAGGAATCTTATTCCCACATCTAATTATAAAATTATATCTCCAACCCAGTCTTGTTATACTCATCGGGTTTCCGTTACTAATTACCCGTCAGGTTCATAGATATACGTGGGTGTATCACATATATTAGTTTACAATCTTGTGTGTTTTAGAAGTTACTAATTAGAGACTCATAACCCGAATATTGATGCAAATCCTCTATTGAACTATCATATACTCAATCATAACTCGATTGCTTTTATTATTTCGAGTTTCTAATAATTTTAACATAATTTTTATTCTGTTTTTTTAAGTATATGGTATATTTATATATTTGGGTTTAATTTTGGTTAATGGTGTTGGCAACTAGATGAGTATTATCCCAAACTCACATAATGTTTGTCTCGTTATCCGTCTTAAATGTTTCAATTTCCAGGTTCACCCATAAAGTTCAAGTTCTTTTGTCATACAAGATAATGACATTCATAACAAAATAATAAATATTATATACAACACACTGCAAGTAACGTAACTGTTTTATACCATGCCATTATTCTTAATAAAAAAATTTCTTAGTTCTTTGAGACTAGCTAAAAAACAAGAATCAAATTATCATGATAGGCTTAAACCCAATATATCTTATCATGAAATGTCACATACTACACATTATTGTGTTACATTCATGATATTCACACAACTATGTGTATTTACACGTACGAGGGAGAGAATTGTTAACTATATTCTTACTATAAGGATATATCGTATTTAAATTTCTATTATGTTTCAACCTGTCGAATTGGTTATATTACGAGTGAGAATTAAAAGGCCAACATTTTTTTATGTTTTTGTTGTTAGTTCAACATGCTATATGATTAGTACGAGTAGTTAAAGAGGAGTGGATTTTAATATGACAATATTATTAGCACGAGGAGTTAAACACAAGAGGATTTTAATTCACTGTAAGATCATTCGTAGTGGGTTTTTTGGGCGTGGACTAGGCCAAAAACGCCCGACACACCCCCCTCATGGGCGTTTGATTTCATTTTTTTGCTTGGGTGTGGCCACTAAACGCCGGATGAAAAATTGAATGGCCAATAAGAATCCTTCAACTCATCCATCATAATATTATTTGTTTTATTTTTTTTAAAAGATAATAATTGGGTAATCATTGTTGGAGCATTATACCACTACACCATTTTTAACTTCAAGCCCCATAATGTTGCCCATTTGATGACTAGGACACCACATGTCGGATAATGCCCAAGGAAGTGACTTGAACTTCAAGCCCCACTACACATGGTCTAATAATACAATGACAACAATAATAACCACCATACCTAGTAGGGTCTAAGGAGTGTAAATTTAGACAATGCTTACATCTATCCCATGAGATAAAAAGATTACTTCTAGCAACACCCTCAACTCCTAAACGATATCTAGATATAAGAGTCAAATAAAACGTATAAAACTACAAAACATAAATGCAAGAAATAACACACATAAGGTATCAATATAAGATGAAAAGGTAAACCCCTAAGTCACATCATAGAAAACAAATAATACATGCTATATCATATTTTCCCTTATACAAAAATATTATCAATACTAAAAAGAGTAAGTGAACCCGACCCACAATGGGTGAAGTGTAGGCCATAGCTCTACATCTGCCGACATGGAAGAGAGACGATGGTGAACTATAAGCTCGTGGTACGTGAGAGAAGAATTCGGGTTCAGTGAAAGGGATCAAAAGAGAAACTGACAGCAGTCAATGAGAGGTTTTTGAGTTCGTTGATTTTTAGCTGGAATTCTTTTGCGCAGAGGTTCTTGACCTCCGACTCACTTCACACGCTCTAAAAACCAATAAAGTACAATCATATATAATATAATTGAATACCAACTTTACGGGTCTAAAGTTATATGAAGCATAATTATAAGTATTACAAGTATAACAACATCATTAGGGCTGAATTAGGGGTGAGTAAACCTTAATCGTTAATAAAAAACAATCGATGATCGGATCACCGCCGACCAAAGTAACCGATAACCAAAATTCATTGACGATCATGGTTAAGGTTTTTGATTAATGGATAATTTAGTTATGGTTATGGTTATGGTTATGAGATACTTATATTGTTAACCGATCTGAGCATATTAAATAAATAAATAAATAAATAGTAAAGTTTTGGATATGTAAATGATAGAGTTAAATGCTTGGTTGGTCCCTGTGGTTTGCAAATCTTGCAGACTTGGTCCCAGTGGTTCACTAATTACACACTTGGTCCCAGTAGTTTCAAATTTTGCACTCGGGTGGTCCTTACCACTAACCTTTGTTAGATTTCTCAGTTAAGTATATGCAAAATTACTATATTACCCTTGAAATAATAAAAATAAAAAAATATAAAAAAGAGGGGCCCACTACTCATCTTCTTCCTCACTCCATCTCTCTCTTTCAAAAACTCAGCCACCACCTCTCCTTCACAAACCTGCAACCTCCACCTTAAACCCACCACCACCTCCACCGTCAACTGACCACCACCTCAACCGTCAACTGACCACCACCACCACTGCAACAATCACCAGAAAGCCTTAACGCCGGAAAAAAACGAAACAGATCAGGTTGCAGTGAAATTGTTTGCAGTGAGGTTGTTTGTACCTGATGTTGCTCGCACCTGCAAAACAAAATAATTTAGTTAGATTTAAAAATAAATAACACCACCTGCATCACTAAACTCACCAGCACTCACCTCGACACTCCCGCTCACAAACACACATGCGGAACCACCGTTGCCATTACAATCACCGTTACCACCGACATTACCATCAACAGTAGCAACACCACCGACTGCATTCACACCAGAACCACCACACTTCTCCTCATTCTCCACCTTACAAACAACCTCACTGCAAACAATTTCACTGTAATAAGAGCCAGAATCAAAGCTTTAACCGCTAATAAAATGGATTTATGCGATAAAATTGAATTTGAATTTGAATTTGAATTTGAATTCCGATCTAGATCTGGATTCAGATCTGAATTGAGATCTGGATTTGAAACTTTGTTAACTTTGTTACCTGTGTGTTTCGGATTGATTGGAAGAAGTGCGATTGAGATGAAATTGAGGAGTTTTAATGGCGGTTTGGAGGATAATTACCGTTACCACCGACATTACCATCAACAGTAGCAACACCACCGACTGCATTCACACCAGAACCACCACACTTCTCCTCATTCTCCACCTTACAAACAACCTCACTGCAAACAATTTCACTGCAACCTGATCTGTTTCGTTTTTTTCCGGCGTTAAGGCTTTCCTGTGATTGTTGCAGTGGTGGTGGTCAGTTGACGGTGGAGGTGGTGGTGGGTTTAAGGTGGTGGTGGGTTTAAGGTGGAGGTTGCAGGTAGGTTTGTGAAGGAGAGGTGGTGGCTGAGTTTTTTAAAGAGAGAGATGGAGTGAGAAAGAAGATGAGTAGTGAGCCCCTCTTTTTTATATTTTTTTATTTTTATTATTTCAAGGGTAATATAGTAATTTTGCATATACTTAACTGAGAAATCTAACAAAGGTTAGTGGTAAGGACCACCCGAGTGCAAAATTTGAAACTACTGGGATCAAGTGTGTAATTAGTGAACCACTGGGACCAAGTCTGCAAGATTTGCAAACCACAGGGACCAACCAAGCATATAACTCTAAATGATAACGATGGATTTAGATCTCTTATACAATTTTTTGTTGAGTTTTTGTTACGTGTGTTTAAATATATATAGAGAGAGAGAAAGAGAGGTAGGTGTAAATAAAAATTTTGTTTTATCTAAGAAGGTTGAGAGATATTTTAATTATATCGTAATCTCCTCAAATGAGTTATGATTAAATTCATTCTAATGTCGTTGGAGTCGGCTCATCAAACTCTACAATCTTATATTTTAGGTTTTAGATTTATTATTTAGCTTAGTGGTTAGCTTTAGAGTTTAGTTTTAGGGTTTAGGGTTAGTTTTTAAGATGTATCTTTTAGGGTTTAGTTTTTAGTGTTTAGCTTTAGAGTTTAGGTTCATGGTTTCAGGTTTGATGAGTGTTTTCAGCATCACTAGGATAAGTTCAATCATATAAATCATTGCAGCTTTAATATTCGGAATCACTTATTCAATTTGATTTAAGGTAGAGATTTAGGATAGTTAGTTAAAATAAAAGAAAAAGAAATTCATGATCAATAATAAATACATGCTTAACCGAACAAAGCAATATATATATAGAGGTTCATTTGAGAAGAATATTCTTATAAGAAGAAAAATAAATTAATTTAGACCCTATATTTTTTTTTATCAATGGTTGTGCAAGATATGATTTTTGTCCACTTTTAATTAATGTTATAATTAATAAGGGTATAATAGACAATTTGATATAGAATACTAATAAATATAATAAGAGTTACTCAAATCTTATTAATGTCATCATAATTTCCTACTTCATCACCATTAATGTGTTGTATCCTACACCAATTTTATTAGAAAACAAAATTATTTAAAACTGTTGTATCCTACACATTTTTTATTATGAGTCACAAAATTATTTAAAATTGTTGGGGTCTTACACCTTCTGTACCCTACACCGAAACACTATTTTTATGGTGTAGGAAATATTGAATATGTAAGATCACGTGCGATTGTTTTTATTGTGTAAGGTGCACAACTATTTAATATGATAAACTCATTAAATGATTAGGGTTCATTAATTAATTTAAATATTAAAAATAAAAGATAGAGTTATTAAATGATTTGTTCAAATTACCTTTATATCATTTATTCTTTTTATTCTTAATTTGTGATTTCTTCTCATTTGAACTCTCCACTATATATATATATATATATATATAGGGTAGGGTTCTAGAGTGAACACTAGGTTGAGAGTGAACTATGTGAACGAATCTGAGCCATTGGATTATATCATCTAGAGATTTTTAAACAATGGCAAGATTGTAATTATAATGTTGTAACTTCCCTTTAAATTAATTGACAGAATGGTATTTGCGTCTTTTGTAAATTGCATTTATTAAACAGTATAATAAAAATTTATAAAATCTTGCTAGTTTCCGTATATACAAGATACACAGTTGTTAGTGGATACACATGTGCACAGTCTCGATAGTATTAGTTTATACAAGATACACAGATGTTAGTTTATACAACAACCACCATCCACCGCCGCCAGAAACCCCTCTCATGGGCTTTTAAAGCATGTTGTTTCTTTTTACAAAGCACAATACATTGAGATTCATTAATCTGTAACTTCTATCATGATCATTTCAGTATCATTCACCATCATCATAAAACGGACAACTAAACCAACACATGAACAATTTCTAACTTGAACAAATCAAACCGATTGTTGGAACTTATGAGACCATTGTATACCACAACTTAAAAGATGAGAGGTTGAAGGTGTTAAGGTTGCAGATTCTAGATCAAGACTAATTCAATAAGTGACAGCCATTGGCGACACTCGCAGTGTCGCTAGGTAAATTGCCTGTGTCACCAACATACTAACAGGATGCTAGGATATACAATGCTTATCCTAGTGACATTTCAGTGTCACCGTTGCATATCTTAGTGTCACCACATTGTGAAAGTTCCAGTAATATGTAATGGTGGAGGGGTATCGTCCCAAAAACCTTGCGTTTGCGCAAGGTACCATACCCTCATCGTGATAACAGGTCACTAGAATAACCTTGCGCGCTACAGAAAACGGTACGCCAACCTTGAAAGCAGCAGGTTGCCTAACAAACCTTGCACACCCCGCGCAACGGCAAGTTAAACCTGAAAGCGTAGGTCCCTGACCCTGCGCGGATTAAACAAGCCTCTAGCTGCGAATTCTTAAAACCTTGCACAAGGCCAAGACTAAGATGAGAGCAACTCATACTTAGTTTTGAGAGCAAAAGGACTTGGTCCCTACAAGTTCACGCTGTCCAAAAAGCACTAATAAAGCCACGCGTTAAGGAAAAGCACAAAGATGCACTGATCAAGTACAAGGGTACAAAGTGCATACCTGTGACCCAATAACCGCTCGGCAGGTTGTGCTAGACCACTTTGCATGATGAGTAGTCATGCAAAGGACAAAAAGTACGCAAGGACGTACACGTGGCACCAACCAACTCACGCCTGCAACTGTCACACGATTTCCACTAACAGCTGATAACATGCCTGGCAACAAGGACAACTGCCATGACACGTGGCCCCATCCACCGTGCGCCAAGCAACCCTCCTGCTAGAAACCATTAACTGTCATAGCAGAGGGAACAAAATGGATATTTTGGTTGTCGATTCCAGGCCCAGGCCCATCAGCCCATCTCCTGCACACCTCTCTTCGGCTATAAAATAAGGATCGCACCTCAAGGTAAAACACACTGTTTTGAGCTCACTTACTAATTACTTGCATTATCCTTTGCAAACCTCGATACTTATTCTCACGCCGGAGTGTAGTCACGGAGAAAACCCTCCCCCTTTTCTCCCATGACGAGACTAACGGTGTTTCCAGTTTTGTAGTGAGCTTGAAGCAAGATCATACCGACAAGCAAATGAGAGATAACCTTTGTATGCAGAGACTTTGAACCATAACCCAGATATCTCCGGATAGAGTTTGGTCCAGTGTTTCTTCAAATGGTCTAGGAGAGATTGTTGGAACCTGTGAGACCATTGTATACCACATCATGAAAATGGAGGGACTGAAAGTGTTAAGATTGGAAGATTGCAGATAAAGACTCAGTTGATCAGGCGTTAGTCACTGGCGACACTCTCAGTGTTGCCAAGTATCTGATTGTTGTCTAGTGTTCTGGTTATCCCAGTGACATCTGAGTGTCACTGGTGCACATCTGGTGACGTCTCAGTGTAGCTGTTGAACAATCATGGGCACTGGTGACACTATGTTAGTGTCGTCAGGTGACACTCAATGTTCCCCCCATCATTTGTGTCTTTGTTGAGTGACTCCGATCACCATTGACTAATTAACTATCAGATGTCACTGGTGACACTCAGATGTGACTGGATAACCGGAACACTAAACAACGATCAGATACCTGGCAACACTAGAGTGTTGTAGTGACTGATGCCTGATCAACTGAGTCTTGATGTGTGATCTTCCAATCTTGACACTTCCAGTCCCTCCACTATCAGGATGTGGTATACAATGGTCTCACAAGTTCCAACAATCTCTTGCTAGACCATTGCATACCATTGGAACTTTCACGCTATGGTAACACTGAGATATGCACCAAGATGTCACCGGGATAAGCATTGTCGACACTAGCATCCTGACAGTCTACCGGTGACACAAGCAATTACCCAGCGACACTGCGAGTGTCGCCAATGACTGTCACTTAATCAATTAGGTCTTGATTGTAATCTGCAATCTTAACACCTTCACTCTCTCATCTTTCAAGTTGTGGTATACAATGGTCTCATAAGTTCCAACAATCTCTCCCTAGACCATTGCATACCACTTGAACTTCATATGCTAATCAACATAAATACAATCGTCTTGATCTTCTATTCTTGAGGCTTTTCAAGCGTTGGCTCCTTCATTATAAGGTCGTCAAGACTTACTAGCATTAAGCCTTCAGCTTACAAGATCTGTATCTTCAACCCTTGTAACTTATTGTTGTATTGCTAACAACATTCGACTATCCTATTTGGACCCAACACGATCACGACCAAAACTTAGGCAAGTAATTGTGGCGAAAGATCGGTAAAAAGTAGGTTTAAAATCAATTCCTAAATACCTTTACTAGCAATGTTAAGTAAGATGTCAAACCACGGGGAATTAGTGGAAAGTGTCAAAGTTCCCGTGTTTCATTGATTAACTAAATTAGAACTATTTTCTTTTGTTTTTATTGAGATAGTGACTGTGAAAACAAGTTTGAATGATCGATTGTAAAAAGTTATGAAAATAGCTAAGCTACTCCGGATTTCAGGTTTGATAAACCACAATTGATATTATTAACATAGTGGGAAATCTATGACTACGTGTATGATTAAACAAGTGAGACTATGTTATCTAACTTAATAATTTCTAATTGCACAACCAGTAACTCAATTAAGCATTAACATAAACCAATTATCATCTAATTAAACAAGATTATCAATCTAATGTCTTAACAAAACCAAACTGTTTAAATGTAAAATCATAATTGAAGCTAATAAAAACTTAAAGGGTAAATAAACTAAATTTCGAAAACCTAGGTAAAACTAAGTATCAAAAGCGTTTATCACAAGCCCTACACCCGGAAGAAATCACATGTGCATTAGCCAATTATTAACATGCTTGAATATTCACTTGTTGTTGTTGTGGATCTTGAAATTATGAACTATGTGCATGGAATGGGTTGGAATGCCTCAAAATCACCTTTGGGATGCACAATAATTGTTTATATAAGAATGAAGTTCGCGTGGGGAGGTTTGGGTTTATATAGGGTGGCAAAACCCTAGTTTCGCGTCATTAACCAACATTGGACACAAGTTGCGCCCTACAAAGCGTAAATTGCTCTCTCAAATGATTAAAAAAAACCCAATTTTTCCACTGGTATATGCTCTACCCTTGCTCACCAAACACCTGATGAGGGTGTAAATTGTGCCCTTGATAGCATAATTTACACTCCTCGTGTTTTCAATTCTCTTATCATCCACATGCTTTGAACCCCCAATTTAGCTCCTGAAAACTATCTGTTAAGCTTCGGCTGCCTTCAAATTAACTCTAATTCAAAGTAAACTGATTTCACATGATTAAACAAACAAAATTGTATTGTTAAGCACATTAAAACTAAGATAATTACCCTCATATTAGCAAACTGCATTCAAAACACACATCTTTCTTTGTACACAAAAACATCACTTCCAGCTTCTTGACGCATGTACCCTTTTGACTTGAAACAGTCAAGGAAAGTCACCCACTTGCCTGGCAGATATTGTTGAGAATTTTTGTCGTTTCACCAACGGCAGCGGTGATGGTAATGTCATTCATTATCACGAAAATGGAAGATGATGTGTAGTGGTGTAAGCGTAGGGCTAGGGAAGATAATGGTTTAGTGGTAAATTAAAATAATTGAAATGGTGGAGGCTAAATTGCGTCCTATATGGACGCAACATTGTAGGATCAGTGGATTCTTTCTGCAATTTGTTTAAATTTGTAGAACCACTATGTATACATGTTTGTGTGTGAGTGTGTTAGAAAGAGAAAACTTGGATATTGCAAAGAACTTAATTCTTCACTTTTTGAACAAATTGTTTAAATTGTTGATTATCAATAATTTTTTTATTATGTTTGCAGAGATGAGGAAAGGACCCACTTAATTTCACGATGGGTGGTTAGGTGGTGGTGAAGTTGGGTGGTGGTGTGATGTAGCGGAGGAAGAGAATATAGAGATTATAAAATGGGTTTAGAGTTTAACTAATTAGGGGTGATAGACAATTTGGCCCCCACCCCAATATATTTTGTTAAATATATAACGGAATATACTGGCTGTGTTAGATCGAGAGGTTCAAAGTGTACAATTAGTAAATCACACAAACTCGGGAAGCAAATTTCAAAAATGGGGGCTGAAGTTGACACCACCCCTAAACTACAAGGACACAAAGTGCACTTTACTCTATAAAATTTAAGATAATCTCAATAGCTAAATTGTTTAAGCCAAAAGATACATTCTTTAAGTCTTTTAACCCATTTGGCATTTTAAAGTTAAATTGTTTGCTAAAATACTAACTCTAAATAAAACAAATAAAGTCGATAATTGCAAAAGAATGAACAAGTAACTATAAAAAATCGAACAACCTTGTCACTCTGCTGGCTAGCTTCACTAGTCGTTGGGTAGTTTCGTTGGTGTGTCACCCACCTCACTAGTCTGATACTCTCGCTGCCTAGCCTCGCCAAGTCAACTGTTATGGCCAACCACTAAGCCATTTGTCTATTGTTGCTTTTGGCTAATGCACTGATCACTATTCAAAAATGATGTTTGGTGTACTTTTGTGATGTATTTGAAATCTAGTTTCTTTCATCTTTTTATTATGTAACCTGACTCGACTAGACCTGAATCATACCAAAAAAATTAATATATAGCGTTAGTTAATCGACCTAAAAAATTCCTCACTCCCATGAAAAAAGTTCCAAGGTTCAGCACTGAGCTGACTATGCTTAACCTACCATCGATTATGATTGTGGATATACTATCTTCGATGACCAAGCTTATCGGTTATGATTAACCCTCCAGAGTTAAACCGACTTTGCACAGCCCTAATATTAAAGGGAAGTTGGAACTTATATAAGGGTACAAATTGTCAAATTGGAATGTCTAGGGTAGAATCCTACAACCTCACAAAAATGCAACAAAAAACAAAAATTCGTATAATGGCTCGGTTTGAGTAGGTAGCCAGTAGAACAGGTAACTAGATCCACATGAAGGCATGGAACCATAGTTGTGGAGTTGTGGATGCATGGCACCGAGTTGAGCCATGAACCCGAATTATTGGAAGTGGGAAGATATAGAACTGGGTTGATTACGAAACCCATAATTTCGGCATATTGGGGTGTTGGTAGATTGGTTCGGGTCTGAACGGGAGCCTAACAATGTAACATCCGTCAAAAAATGGATTTACCAAACCCGCTCCGTTTATTAACCGAACAATCAGTTAAAAATTTTGTTGCGTATTTAATGCCCAAATTAATTTTAAACGATACATAATTAATAAGTATATTGGAATATATAATTTATTTTTGAAAATGTATTAAAAATAATGAAATAAAAATAAAAGGATGCTGCCGGGTTTCGAACCCGGGTCAGCCAGCCACTCAGCACAGCCTTAACACTTAACCATCCAACCACTGCGCCACTTATGTTTCTTGTTAATTATTGGAAACAATTAATACATAAAATAAATCTCGAATTCAAAAACCGACGCGCCCAATCGCAGTCGTCGGAAATCCCGATGATTTCGCCGAGATTGGACGGTTTCTTCAGTTTTAACGTAAACATTAACTACTACATCGGTTATAACCGACGCCTGAACCCACGACGCAAGTCATAACCGCCGGAAAATTTCTAACCGACGAATCAAGTCGGAAAACGGGCCAAATACGTCGATGT
Organism: Scalesia atractyloides; assembly: GCA_947069175.1. Taxonomy (NCBI): domain Eukaryota; kingdom Viridiplantae; phylum Streptophyta; class Magnoliopsida; order Asterales; family Asteraceae; genus Scalesia; species Scalesia atractyloides. The sequence continues at coordinate 12,244,745 of CAMTDV010000012.1, read as the reverse complement.
CCTGCCCTATAAATACCCCCTCTAACCTTTGTTAGCTTTTTCGCTCACAATCACACTTTTTCCCGACGTAATTCCACTCGCCGGAGAACTTCTGCAACTCGCCGGAAAACCGAACCTTTCACCTCTGTGCCTTACTGAACCCCCAGAGCTCATACCGAAGCCACCCACATTCATCTCAAGCTCGTTGAAGACTCTCTGCCGCAAGACACACATCGCCGGAATAACCTGCTGACATCGGAGTTCCGCCGGAGAAACAGAGGAGTCCAGTTCGGTATTTACACTTAATCTTTCATTCTTTTTATTTATCTCACCTGTATTTAATCGCAACACACTAAAGAAACTTGATAAAATCATCGAACCAGTCGGACTCCGTTTCTTGTTGAGTCCAACGAAGAAGATGAAGTTTCAGTAGTATATAAGTTTAATTAAAATCAAGATATATCTCGGGTTAGACATACAGTCCAGCGGTGGACTGTGTGCAAATAAAACACGCTTACGTCCCGAGTTCAATACTTGTCCCACGCATGCTTGCCTTAATAAAAATGTTCTTTTTTTTACTGAACCGGATTCATTTCACATAGATGTTAAGTTTAATAAAAACCGGAATAATAACCAAGATAGACACACAGTCCAGTGGTGGACTGTGTGGACGTTTAATCGCACGTCACGAGTTCGAGTCCGGACTACCACACCGATCCGGACAATTATCAAACTTTTTATATAAGGCAGAAATGAAATTATTTAGTTGTATATAAGTATAATAAAAATCAGAGTATTTAACAAGTTAGACACACAGTCCAGCGGTGGACTGTGTGTTAACCCAAACCACAGGTCCCGGGTTCGAGACCTGTGGAGAACACCGGTTCGATGCATTAAAATCGTTTTTAAAAAATAAATGATTTTCGGTTTAAATCAATTAGTACATAAATATAATTAAAAACAGAAATATTTCAGGTTAGACACGTAGCTCAGTTGGTAGAGCTGCGTGCACGCGAACAGGAGGTCTCGAGTTCGAGCCTCACCGGCGCACACAATTACACAGCCTGACCGGTCAACAAGTCAACGGTCAACGGTCAACTGTCGCAAAAAGTCAACAATTTTTATTATTTTTATTTATTTATTTTATTTAAAAATCAATTAAAAATACTTAAAAATAACATTTTTTAAGGTTAGAAAATAGCCTTAAACTCACAAAAATACACCCAACAATCCTACTAAAATTGATTAATAAAATCCGCATACTTACCGAACCATAATGCTATATATCTAGGTTAGTTTCACTCGTGGTTAAAACCAACTTCGCGTGCATTCAACATCATCAACCGAACGCACCCAATGTGAGTGAATCTTACAACTCCCCTTTTTAATTACACGTTTTGGGGTGTGTCATGTGTCACCAAAATTAACTCGTTTATTTAAACTTGTGCCATACCATATTGTGATCTAAACTTAGATTGTATATATTGTTTGTAGTTATGTATTTCATATTGTCAAGTTATATGCAATTCATTCATTAGGCCCATCAGTTCCTCGTGGGAGACGAGTTGAGCAACGCGTGCCTCAAAACAAATCCAATATTGTCCGTGTGTGTATTATTTAGTTTATATTGTTTGTAGTTATGTATTTCATATTGTCAAGTATATGCAAATCATTCATTAGGCCCATCAGTTCCTCGTGAGAGACGAGTTGAGCAACGCGTGCCTCAAAACGATCTATTATTGTTCATGTGTGCATTATTTAATATTAATTGATTGGTGAATAAGTTTACATCTATTTTTACTCATGTGTGGTTGTGCACTTTATTTTATAATCAATTAAATAAACTTGTTCAAATGTTTTTCATAGGATTCACTCGCCAACTTTTTGTTGATCCAAAAACCATTTTTACACATGATACAGGTGAACAGGATGAAGCAAGGAAAACCTAGGAAATGCCTTAGAAGAAAACAATGAAGTCTAGAATGATGTTTAGGACATGATGTAATTATGATTGTAATTTTCCCATTAAATTGTATTAATGAATATGAAACGTTGTAATAAATGTCATGAGCTTTGATGATAACCCAATCATGCCCCGATCACCTTTTCCGCTGCGGGTCGGGGTGTGACAGATTGGTATCAGAGCCATGACTATAGGGATATAGGATAGGTTATTAGACCCTTAGAGCCTATACTATAGTTGCCTAAATTTTAATTGTTTAGGTGGTTACATACAAACTTATGATATTTATTTGTTTCATATTTGTTTATACTTACAGTCAAACATACGTACTTACATACACATTCATCATACATATTTCAATGTTCATATATTCAAATCATCTTCATACTTTTATTATTCAAAGATTTTGTCGCAATTTTCAAATCTCATCAAAGTAAGTTCTACGACGGGCATGTAGTAACTGGAAGGGTACAAGTACCGGTAGTCGGAACGTCCTGTCTAGGTTGGCATTCGTATAAATCCAATATAACGGACCAGTTTGCCTACCTGGGGACTAACGATGAGAGTACGAAGGACCTATTAGGCCAAAGCATGCCACACCAAACGTCGTTCGAACTAACCCACTTTGAGGTATCATCGTGTCTACACCTGGACACATTCCGAATATCATACGTTATATACATATTTCTCGATTTTCTCCGGGTTTTAGTGTACGTAACCAGGCTAACACATGCGAACCATATGAAAAACCCGGTATTCATGGGGGCCCACATGATTACGAAGGTGAAGTATGGCGGCATGCAAGGCCCAATGACGAGCAAAGCCCAAGACATCCTATGGATGTAGTAGATTTATTTTTCTATACTTATTTTATGAATGTTCATTCCTAAATACAACCCATGATCCCAAAAACATCCAACTCATACTCTTGATATGTATTCCTTGTAGATGTCTTCTAGCCTCGCCCGTAGGAAGACGAGAGCAGGAAAAGCTCGCGAGCGCATGGCTGCCCTAATCGCTCAACAAATGGCTGCCATAATACCCAACATTGTAATCCAAGTCCAACAAGCACTTACCGCTAATCCTATCAATCAAGAAGATCAACACATTATCAACCCTCCCTCAAATACCACTAAATGCACCTACAAGCATTTCAAATCCTACGACCCTCCAAAATACGAAGGGACTGAAGGTGTCACCGCTCTCCTCCATTGGTTTGAAGAAATGGAGAACACTTTTCTAAATTGCGATTGCCCCGATGATCGCAAAGTGCGATATGCTACTGGTCGTTTATATGGAATAGCACTTACTTGGTGGAATCCAAAAACCATTTTTACACATGATACAGGTGAACATGATGAAGCAAGGAAAACCTAGGAAATGCCTTAGAAGAAAACAATGAAGTCTAGAATGATGTTTAGGACATGATGTAATTATGATTGTAATTTTCCCATTAAATTGTATTAATGAATATGAAACGTTATAATAAATGTCATGAGCTTTGATGATAACCCAATCATGCCCCGATCACCTTTTCCGTTGCGGGTCGGGGTGTGACAAACAATTCTTAAAAACTTATTTGGTCATCCATGGAAGGAGTTGTGTTGGTTTGAAATGGAAGATTGATTGAGAGTGAAAGTTTGTGTAACGCCTCAAAACCCGAATGTTTTATTCACGAATATGTTTCTTTGTTTTATGGCATGAAGTGGTTTAACTAATTTTAATAACTTAGTTAAAAATATGAGTTAAATAATAGGAATGAAGTTTATGACAAATAGGAAAGAAAGACAAACTTGAGAGCTAAATTTGGTGAAATGGGTTTAAGTTTTCTTAAAAACAAGAAGTCTAGTATGTGTGTGTATGGTGGTGTCATAAATGCAGAAAAGAGAGGAGAAATCCTCTCAAGAACAAGATGCTATCCAACCTAAATCAAGGTCAAAATCGAATGGAAAACATTGCATGAGGGAAGATTTCTCACCATCTAGCCCTAATTAACATGTGGTGAGTCGTAGATTTTCATACAGTGATCTTGCAAGTATGGGTATGTGATTAATCTTTGATTTCATATGAAATTAAGCATGAGGATGTGTTAGAATCACCAAATAGAACTTTGATTATAAATGTTCTTAAGTAATTTGAGGATTGGAGGTGAAACCCACCATTGGTGGTGAGGATGGCGACATGTATGTCACCCATGTCCTTGTTCAATTATTGATATATTATGTTGTATGTGATGAATTCTTGTTAGATAAATTGACTACGGTATGGAATTGATTGATGTTTAGTGGTGTTGATGAAATGAAAGCATGAAGTAGGAAGTAAAGCATGAAATACTTGTACATTATGTTTAGATTGTAGTATGCACACCAAATGTTTGATGAAATGCCTTGGTGAGATTAATAGATGAAATGGTATGCAAGTAATGGATGAAAAATATGTGAGTGTGATGTATTTGGTGGTAATTAAACATAAGAAATGTATTTTATATGGAATACATGTAGGTTTTTTGGTTGGTTATATGATTTGGTAAAAAGTGTGCGTTAGAAGGTTGTACTCTATGTTGGAGTGGTATGATATTCACCATATGTTTAAATAATTTCTTGATTGAAATTAAGAAGTAATGTACACTAAATGTGAAGCATATGAGATCACTAGAAGGGAATGAAATTGGATTGAGTTGGATTAGCGAAGTTCGGGTTATGGGGTTAGTTGTAGAATTATAAGATTACTAGTATGGAAGGAACCGTTTATGTTTGTGTGTACATATAAGTAGGTGATCATGTGGTTGTATGTGTATTACAACATGAGTATGAAATGTAAATAGTGTCATTAGCATAGTCTACAATAATGATATAGATGTATGAGGTTAAGTTGAAAGTTTATATGATAAACAACTGACTTTCTAAAAGTCAACTGTGTATAAATAGCTTGGTTAGAATTTTTGTCTTAATGTAATGTTATGGAAATCACATTGTACATGTTTTACCAATATGTGATGACATGATGAATTATGTGGGATGAAAAGATGTGATTGTTGATCTATGCCTTATGATTGTTAGAATTGACTAATGAAGGTCAATGTAAGATATGAGTTGGATACGATTTGATAATATATATGATCACGTATGTTAACAAGGATGTGAATGTGATGACACGTAACTCAAGCGCGGGACGCTAACGGGTCTAGAGGAAGCAAGGAGGATGGGAATCATGAAAGGACGAGTAAGTGATGGTAGGATCAAAGTAGGTAAGGTTGTATCTAGTTGCATGTAGCTTAGTCATGACATAAACACTTTGTATGATCAAACAGGTCAAATTTTATATACTCAAGCGCGGGAGCTAACGGGTCTAGAGGAAGCAAGGAGGATGGGAATCATGAAAGGACGAGTAAGTGATGGTAGGATCAAAGTAGGTAAGGTTGTATCTAGTTGCATGTAGCTTAGTCATGACATAACACTTTGTATGATCAAACAGGTCGAAATTTAGAGAGTTATGTAATGGAATGTGGATTTTGGATGTGGGGGGGGAGGGGTATTGGGATTAGTGTTAGAATGATTTGGGGGCTTGTAAATAGGTTATTTTACAGTTTACTACTTTCAGGATGCGTAGACGGAGATCGAAACAGTCAAAAGATGGATATCTAGGCGTCGGTGCTGTAGACCAGCGTAGCACCGACGCTGGTAGGTGTGTAGTCGACGCCGTTTGTATTTTGCCTACGTCCTAACTCGCTGCTGACATGCCAACGACGCTAGTTTGGCTTTATTGACGCGCCTCTGGGTCGTCCATGACCCCGAAGGCCCGGTTTTGCCGTTCTTGTTTTCTTCGATCCTGGACCCTGTAGCCCCATTCCCATGCCCCGTTGAACTTTCGAAACGCACCTTAAAGCCTACAAAAAGAGTTTTGTGAGGTGTGGATGATGTTGGAAGTAGTTTCCGGGTATGTTAGGGGATGAATTATGTTTGTGGACTTGTGTGTATGCAAGCATGCGATTAGGACTTGAATGAATGAATGTTTTAGAATGTAAAATACGCAAAAAAGGATGACACTGTATACAAGTATGATTATGGATCGCATGTAGTGTGCGTGTATAAGTATGGCATTATAACTTGAGTAGGTGAACGTGAATTGCATGTATGAATGTATATAAATATGAAATCTTCTTGCGTCTAAGTGGTGTGAACATGCATATGTGCATGTATGGATGAGATTTGTATTTATGTGTTAATTATAAAGGCATGTATGCACATGATGGAATTTAATATGTGTAGCTTAGTGCAATGTGTTATGTGAATTAATATGGGATTCAATATGAACAAGATTATACGTTGCTAACCACGTTATTTTGAGAATGGAAAGAAAGTGCGAGTATGTATATGTTGGGCTCTCAGATATTTGATGTCGGGTGTAATGATTAAATTCAAAAGAACATTTAACGGAGTAGTAATATACTTAAATACAACAAAAATCATGGAAAGAACAAGGATTCAAACCATAAGCAAGCAAGGATTAGATGGATTAGATGATAAATAGGCTTCTTTGCAACTAGGAGGCTTGAATCCGACCCAAGCAAGCTGTTTCCGGAGCCCCAAAATCACCCAAAAGCTTGCAAAAATATCCAGTAATTGATCAGAATGTGTCTGCTCTGTTTTATACAACTTTTTAAAAGTGCACGGCCGTGCACAATACAAGTTTAATCATGCCGTCAGCTGCAGGGTATGGGTTAAGCAAGTGGCGGATTTAGCGGCAAAGTGCACGCATGACCGTGCACATGAGGTGCACGGTCGTTCATTTCCGAGAAAATGGATGCATGGTTGGTCGCACGGGGTGTGCTTCCGAGGATTAGAGGGCGCACGGAGGTGCAGCCGAGACGCACGGACGTGCGTTACCGAGAAACTTCTGGTGCTTCCGACTAAATGAACCTGCACGGGCGTGCAGTTGGAGCGCACGGGCGTGCATGACATGTACCTTCAACAGATTATGTTGTTTTCATCCAAAATGTCCGGGAAGTCCTCGTTTTCTCCAAATTTCCCCGTGGAACGTCATTTAAGACCTGAAAACCCAAAAGTACACGATTAAGAACCTAAACATCAAATTTGTAGTAAAAAACGCGATAAAACAGAAGGAAAATAAGGGACTAAAACATGTACAATTTAGTGTATATCATATACATAGATAAATTGCAATGTAGTTATTTAATTATATATATGTGTGTGTGTTATGTATAATGTCACCATTTACTAACGTGTTGGTTGTATATGGTGACCACAGGTTTCACGGATCATCATTGTCATCATGAAAGACAAGTGGGTGAAGATCGAGTTAAAGAACATGGATTGTACGGAAGGGTGATCACGTGGTTTGTATTTGCATGTTATCTTTGATACATTAATTAAGGATGAATGATGTAATTTATTTTAAATGAGTCGTTTTAAATGGTTCTCAAGTATGTTAGAACGTTTATAAAGAAAAAAATTCATGGTTTATATTTCCGCTGCGTCTTTGGCTAAAATGTGTAAGGGTTTTACAATTTGAATACTAGATGTTTGTGTAAATTGGAATATTGGTTGAGTGTGAAAGTTTGAATGTTTGAGGTTGGTGTAAATCTGGTGAAAATTTAAATTAAAGCGACATGGGTTAATATTTTTAAAATTTATTATTATTCTTTTTAAATAGTCGTTTGAAAAAATGGAGGGGCCCACTTTCGGATGCGTCCAGTGGGCCAAACCGTCGAACCCACATCTAATGCTTTAATATCGCGCGCAGGGAAGGGGGTCAACATTGTTGATGCATTAAATATGAGTAAGTGCACCGTAATGGGTGGGTGGTTTGTAGGATATAGCTCCGCAAATTACTGCGTGGAAGAGCGACAATGGGAAAATGAAAACCTATGATACGTGAGTGAAAAAAGGGCTTTGTGAGATGGGTGGAGCGTGACAATGACTCTGAGAGGTTTATGAGTTCGTCAATTTTTAGTTGTAAAACTCATACGTGGAGGTTCGTGGCCTTCGATCCAAAACAAACGCTCTAAGAAAAGAGAAGTACAATAATGTTGAAGATGATTGGATTGAAACTTTTGTTAGGTCCTAGAAGTGTGAGACTGAAGTATCAAATATGCGCAACAGTCTATGGTAGCTAACTGGGTTTAACTAGGTTGATAAAACTCATTTTGAACCTTTATAGGTCATTTGGGTATGCCATAGGCCATGTGGGCCAGGCAACCATGCAGCCCATTAGGGTCATGCCTTACCCTAGTTATATAAGCTAAGCTTATGTCATTTCCTAGGGTTTTTGGAGACTTTTAGGTTTTCTCTAGAGAACCTGATCTTGTACCAGACGGTTTTTGCTTGTTCAAGTAATAGAATCGTGTGCAAGGTTAAAGTTGATTCGTGTTGTCTTCATCATTTCGGTTTTCTTGAATCATCACCAAGTTTGGATACCGCCCATCCTTGGTGATTGTGTGATATCAGTGTTAGATCCGGATTATCGGGACTTACAAGTGGTATCAGAGCCGGTTTGAACCTATTTTCCAGGCTCAGATCTGATATTACAAGATTCTGTTCGTTTTCTACTGAAGAACACGAAGAACACGAAGAAGATTCAAGCATTTCGGATCAACATTCAAGGATTTTTGATTTTCTGGTTGTATTTTGGATTTAAATCTGCTGCATTTCGGATAAAAATCTTGAATTTCTGTTAGATTTCGGATAAATCTTCAAGCTTTTCGGATTTTCTTCAAGGATTTCGGATAAATCTTCAAGCATTTGGGATTTTCTTCAAGGATTTCGGATAAATCTTCAAGCATTTCGGATTTCTTCAAGTATTTTGGATAAATCTTCAAGGATTTCGGATAATCTTCAAAAATTCCGGATTCGCAACTGTTCCGAATTCAGATAGACTTTCATTCCGGTTACTGTTTCGAAATACTGTTCCGGATTCTGACTGTTGCTGGGTATCTGATAGCATTCCGGATTACTGTTTCGGATTCCCATTCCGTACTGAAATAGTGCATCTCGGATTCCATCTCGGATACTATTCCGAATCTCTATCTCGGATTACCATCTCGGATCACTGTTTCCGGATTCCATTTCGGATTGTTAATCCAGTACTGTTTCGAATTCGGTACTTTCCGAGTTGCACCCAAAAAGTGAAAGTTAACCAGCTGACGTAACCGGAGTTAAACGTTTTCTTACACAGAATTTGATCCTTAGACAATTTTAACAAACCGGTTGCACGGCTAGACTTGTGTGACTTTTAGGACAAAAAAAGGTACGAAAATTTATGAAATCACCATCAGACAGTATATATCGTTGGAATCGTATCGTCGAGACGAGTCTAACGGTACATTTTGGTAAAAACAGTTTTCGGACATTTTTTATCGTGTTTACCGGTCCGATTTCGATTATCCGAAGATGTCTCCAGCCCAAACTCAGCACTCGAGCCTGCGGGATGAAGTGAAGGAAAAGCTGAATGAGTTTATCGGAGACTACAATGTTGATCCGGTTGCTGACTATGTGATGCGTTTGCTTGACCGTGGAAGGCAAAAAGAGGATGTAAGGAATGATTTGAATAGCTTTTTGGGTGATGGCAAGCACTCTTTTGTATCTTGGTTATGGGTTCGTTTACAATTAAACCAAGATCTCCACAATCGATATGCAAAATCAACTGAGTCTAATCCTGAAGAAGTGTCTGAGCAGAAACCTTAACCACAGCAAGCAGCCATCAGTAGTCCAGCACCCCAAACTCGACCTCAAGCCTAAACTAACGCTGACAAATCTAGCTCGTCCATTGACACGGTCAACTATCTTTTGTGCATTGACCCTTGCAGGAATAGGGTTGCTCAACTCCAGGCTCTTAATTCCAAAATGACCGATGAATACAACAATGCAATGGCTCAGTGCATCAGCCTTCGAGAAAGCAACAAGTTACTCAAAGAAAAGGTTGAAGCACAAAAGAAAGATATAGCTCAGCTCCACCTGGACGTTAATCAACAGAAATGTTGGGTCCATGATTACAAAACCAGATTAGAATCAAAAACCATGGAATGCGACTTGGTAAGAGTTGAGCTGGGACTTCTTACTGGAAAATATCAACAAAACGAAGTCAATATAAAGAAGTTTGATACATCCAGCAAGCTTGTTCAAGACGTGTGCAATGTGCAGCTGGCATATAAGGGGAACAAAGGGAAGGGGTTGGGATTTAATCAATTGCCCCATCGTATAATCACAACTATACAACAATGCCAGAAACCGACGAAGATATTGACAAAACACAACATATGGTGTATTGTAAACCCAGTTATTATACGCAGACGCACGGGAACCATCTGGTGCTGATAACTCTTCAAATGAGTCAGCTGATGTGAACAAGGTTCCAAGTGCGCAAACTGAACAATCTGAACCTTCTGCTTCCGATGAAAAGGTTCAAAGCAAGCTAAAAGAGCAGAAAAGAGCAAATCGGAGACGAAGAAAGCAGAAGTCCAAACGTCAAGGACAGTCTCGCTCTCCTAAATCATCAGTGGCCAGCAATAGCCCTCAAAAGGCTAATGTTGTGAAAAATGCTTTTGTTAAGCCGGTCTTTAATGGCAAATGCGAAAAAATATGCTTTTGACCGTCCTAGCAAAGCTTTTGGAAAGGTTGGGGAGATTTCTGAACAAGACTTGCAGTCTAAACAAAAGAAGAAAAATCAAAAGAAATCTCCACAACAGAAGAAGGCACTTACAAACGACAAGTACAAACATCCAAACTCATCTTCGTCTGCAAGAAACGTGCAAGGAAATCGAGCACAGAAGGGATCAGTTCATCCTTCAAGGCCTGCACGAGCAAATCAAGCTGATCAGAATGCTTTACATGTGCAGAGACAAACGTGCTTCAATTGCGGCATTCCTGGTCACATTGCTCGAAACTGTACACGTGGTCCCTATGTTCCGTGTCATGCTAAAAATTAGAAGGTTACACCAAAGAATAACAATCATTCCAAGCCGATGAATGTATCATCACCTAAGGCAATGAAGAATGTGAATTCCAAGGTTGAACCATCTGATGGGGATTGGAATGTTGCCAAAAACATATGTAAGGCTGTTAGAAACAAAAATCTTTTTCTAAAATGACTAAACCTGAAACAGCCAAAGTTGCTCGATCAAAGGCAACAACCGCGTTTTTTAAAATGAAACAGATTTGGAAACATAAATCCAAATCAGCAGCAACATCACCAATCCTCGAAACAAAAGGGGACTTGTGTCTTAAAGAAGTGACTTATTTTGATGCTTCAGGGAAACCCAGGACCACGATGGCATGGGCCCCACTGTCTTACTAATCTCTTCAGTTTCTCAGGAACAGCCAAGGAGGAGCTATTGACAATCTCTGGAATGTTGGTGCGGTTGTTCCAGGGACATGAAGGTATAACATCTCACTGTTGTAGAAAGGTTCAAATTTTTACGATTGTGATATTTCCTTTGGAGGAGATGAGGTAAGAAAAGATCAGCAAAAAGGTACAAATTTGAATTTCGTGCTTTAATTTTGAAATTGATTAGTTTTTAATCTAATGACGAAACGGTTAAGCAAAAACAACAAAATATTTTCCTTTTCCTTTTGTTTAAAACTTTGTGCATATATTTTCTTTATTAGGTAAATTTGTGCATAAAGTATGATGCACAAATTTAGGGGGGGGAAGAGGGCGATATATGTATATATGTATTGTTTGAGGGGGAGAAAATTAGAAAAATACAAAAACATTATTTGAAAAATAGAAAAATACAAAAATAAGTCATGGGAAATGAAATGAATATTCGTGATAAAGGGTGTGACTGACACATGTAAGGTGTTGTAGCTGAAGAGACTAGGATGTAATGTGATATGTCGGTAGGCTTACGCTCAAAGTGATTAAAAGATACTAAGTGATATAAACATAACGAACTATGTATCTTGTGGGTAACAAACCATCGGCGTATGATTTTATGGTCTTAAATCTTGCGTTGATATATAGCCAACATCTGAGGTTTCGGGTCTTTATGTTGTTAAGTCATCCGGGAATATCTTGACTGCCCTTCTGATGCATCCAGATTATATGCAAACCTAGGCACAGTCAGGATATTCTTAAAAGAGCCAAAATAGGCCAAAACCTTAAAAGAAGAGAAATCTCATCATGAGAAAATTCCATGAATTCAAACATACTAAATAAGGTATTTGCCTAACCCTCGCCAGATACTATTGGTCACTCTGTTGTACTGAAGTACTGACCTGTTCACCAATAGTCTGACGTTGTAAAAGAATAAAGGATGATCTTAGTATACTCACTTGTTATGATGAATTGTTGTGCTTACCTTGATCGTGGGGGGTATGTCATGGTATGGGACACACGGGTATTATAGCATAATACTACCTTAAGCATATCACGAATTTGAAAAATGAAAGTTGAGCGTTAAAGTTTAAGTGGACAAACATATTGGCAATCACTTAGACCAGTCTGAATAAGTTCGCACTGAAAAGTGTTCCTTGGTCCGCCTGAAAATGATTTTGATCCCATTGTAATTGTATAGTTGTAACTATTGAGTTATTTTCTTTGTTTATTTGTCATTTCTGTTTATATTCTTATTTTTAAAAGTTAAATTAAAAATAAAAAAATAGAAAATTCAAAAATCCAAAAATAGAGTGCTTTATTTGTTTTATAAAAAATTTATTAACCGTTCTTAAAGATTTGGCTAATCATCAAAGGATGAAAGAAATTTGAATTTCGATCCGAGTACAAGTACTTGGATGTACCAAGTGTTTATATGGTACTCTCCCTGTTGCATAAGAATGTTTGTTTATAAATTTCTAAGAATTGTGCAGATCTTGATTTAGATCAAGAAACAGGGATTGCTGAACATTAAGATGTTGTTAGTTGCCGACAAAGCATGGAGCATCACAATAGCAAAGTATACCTAAGTCAGAAGAACCAGATTCCAGTCATTGTCTGACAGTGATAGTACATTTGAAGAAGTACCTGAGAACCTGCTTGCTTGAAAGAGAAAGATTGAAGAAGAAAAGAGCTGCTGAGTTCCTCATCTCGCATTCTTTTTGACAAAGATGTTTTAAGCAAAGCTGATCGAGATCCTGATATGAAGCTAACCACAAGAGCAGAAGAAAAATACCCAGTGCTGAAAGTACGTTGAAGTATGAGGTCCAAGAAGTATGAGACTGACTTCCACAACACTTACAGCATAGCGACAACCATAGTCTCTGTTGAAGACGTTGCTGAATTTGCACTATGAAGATAATTTGATGCATCTGTCTAGGGGGAGATTGTTAGGTCCTAGAAGTGTGAGACTGAAGCATCAAATATACGCAACAGTCTATGGTAGCTAACTGGGTTTAACTAGGTTGGTTTGTATTAGTTTTGAACCTTTATAGGTCATTTGGGTATGCCATAGGCCATGTGGGCCAGGCAAGCCCATTAGGGTTATGCCTTACCCTAGGTATATAAGCTAAGCTTATGTCATTTCCTAGGGTTAGACTTTTGGAGACTTTTAGGTTTTCTCTAGAGAACCTCGATCTTGTACCAGACGGTTTTGCTTGTTCAAGTAATAGAATCGTGTGCAAGGTTAAAGTTGATTCGTGTTGTTCTTCATCATTTCGGTTTTCTTGAATCATCACCAAGTTTGGATTCCGCCCATCCTTGGTGATTGTGTGATGTCAGTGTTAGATCCGGATTATCGGGACTTACAACTTTTAATGCGTAAGAGTGTAAACAAGCCTAATCGCTCGTGAGGTACTCAAGACCGACTCGCTAAAAGCTCGAACCGAGCTGAGTTTAAATGAGCTCAAGCTTAAAAGATTGGTTTGCTTAAAAAGTGAGCATCACTTATAGAGCTCGAGCTACTCAAGATTGGATCGCTAAAAGCTTGAATCAAGGTGAGTTTAAACAAGCTCAAACATAGAAGATTAGTTTGCTTAAAAAAGAGTCCATAATTGAGTATTACTTATAAACCTCAAGTCGGCTCACGGGCCTATTATTTATATCATTTACATTTAACATACTAAATGTATATTTCTATAATATTTATTATTTTATATAAAATTCATGAATTACAATACCTGTGTTAGTAAACATGGAATTGTTTTTGTAATTTTACTTTTGTGTGATCATAACATGCAAAAGAGGAAATCAGAATCACAATTCTTAAATTTAGAACAACAGAAACAAAATAACGGTCAATTAATATTTTATTATAAAACCGGTAAAGTTTAAATAATGAAAATGTGGAGGTTGATCAAAACGAAATAAGAAATGCATTTAAATGTAATATTGGAAAAGAAATTAGATAAATTTGAAAAAGTAAGAATACATGTGTAAGTTAAACGAGTATACGATGTAGGCGGAATAACAAAATTTAAGTCGCCTAAAATTGTGTCATGTGTCACCTATATTTTTTATTATGTATGATATAATAATAATAATAATAATAATAATAAAGATAAAGATATAGAAAAACATTATTATAGTATATAGATAAGAGATAGAGTCAAACAAACCACAAGGATAGAAATTGATATTATATAAAGATTTAACATGTAGATTTTTATATTATAGGATAAAAACTAATATTTAAGTTAAAATTAGTGTAAAAGATAAATGTGAGAGAGTAATTCTGATAATGACACATAACATTCGTTGAAATCATTAATTATAATAGAGGTAGATATTATTTTTTATAAAATTATGACAAAATAACTAAATAACATATATCGTGTTATATAAAAGAGTTCTCTCTCTCTCTCTCTCTATATATATATATATAGGGTGGGGTTCCTCTACAAAGTGTAGGAAACGATCTTAGCCATTAGATGGGTGTGTTTAATGGTTGAGATCATTTTAGTGGCATTTGGTAATATGTGTATTATAAAAGAGATTGATTTGATTGATTGGGGGTATATTGGTAATTCAACATGTTTTAAATAAAGGAAATAACCATCAAAATTAAAACCATCTCCGTGAATTTATTCACATGATTTTCTCTCTCTCTCAAACACCCACTTCTGATAAACCTCAATCATACCAAAATTAGCTAGAATCATGGATGTAGATAAGAAATTTGGACTTCAATACAAGCGTAAGATGCTTTTTAACTTGATAATTGTGTTTTCGATTATTCATCATTAATGTGTTTTTTGTGATTTCTTTTATAGGAACCAGATTCAAGAATACTGAAATAATGGAGAAGAATAACACTCGGATCTATCCCAAAAAAGGTTAAAAGAAGGAATCATCCGGGAAAGGTGTGTTTTTTGTATATCTTTCAAGTCTAGGTTTCATAATATTGTTTTTTCAGCGATCAACTCTGTTTATCCAAGTGTGTTATATGAGAACTTGAATGGTATCTTTGATGTTACGTTTTAGTTAAAAAGGGTGTTGTATTTTACATTATTAATCGACAAATTATTATTTTAGAACTACACTGTGATTAGATCCTGCGTGTACTAGGTATTCAGTTCGTTTTGTTGAAGACGATGTGTCAGGAAAAGTGTTTAAAATTGCTTGAATATTGTCACACCCCGACCCGCATCAGAATAAAAGTCGGGGCATAATTGGGTTATCACCAAAGCTCATGATGTTTACTAAGATGTTTCATATTTATTAAATTCAAATTACAACTTAAATATTCAAAACAAAATTCATACAATTACAAGAAAATGAAACTACATAATTATTCCAAAGCATAAACTTGTTTATTCTTCTAGGCCTTCCTAAGTGTTTCCTGTCTCAGCTGGATCACCTGTATCATGTGTAAAATGGGGGATATTTTGGGTCAACAAAAGTTGGCGAGTGAACATTGATAAAACATTTTACTAATTTCTTGTTTTATTTAATAAAGAAAATTCGTGCAATAATCACATGTGAGCAAACATATTAGATAAACAATCACAAACCACTTTGGATGAGTATATGACATGCATGATGATGTATGTGAGATCAAGACTCAATCAAACGGAGCCGATCTAATGAGGCTCCTTGTAACATTTGTAAAAATCGGGTTTTCAAAACCCGCTCCGTTTTGTAATCGAATATCAAGTTATTAAAGTTACGTCGAATATTTATGATTATTTTGATTTAAAAAGATACATAATTAATAAATAAACTAAACTATAAAAATTATATTTGATAAAAAGTTGAAATAAAATAAATAAAAAAATTATGATGCTGCCGGGACTCGAACCCGGGTCAGCCAAGACACTTCAGCGACTTAACACCCACTCACAAGACCACTCCGCCACATTGTGTTTTCTGCTAACTCTAGGAACACAAATGAAATTTATACACAAACCCAGTTAAAACCGGTTGCGCCATCTGAGAAACGGTAATCGGCAAACCAATCGTCAATTCGTTGTTTATTCACACATTCAGTTTATAACCGATGCACCGACGGTCTTTAATCAAATCGGAATTGATTAAACATAAAGCTCATCATTACCGGTTTTTAAAACCGAAAAATCATAAAGTCCAGAGTTCTTCAACTTCAGACCACTCTCGCGACTCAGAGATATCATACCAATACTCCATTTCATTTTCGTCGCATTTCCAGACCATCAGAACGCCTAAATCAGCTCCCCGGAATTTTCTGCAAAAGTCGCCGGAAAACCGTATTCAACTCAAACCGGTAAAATACCTCTACTTTACTGTTTCAATCAATTGTGAGAACCTTACTAACATTAACCCATCGATCATAATCAACCACAGACGACATTACTGGACTTTCTGTTTTCGCCGGAAAACTTCTGGAATTGTCGGAAACTCGTTGATTACCGGTATGCTCATTCCAACGTGCTGATAATCAATACTCATTAGTTCAATTTCACATCTAATCCCTTAAACCTGTTAATTGATTCTCATAGCCGAAGGTTCCAAAAACAGAGCCGACGAACTTCGCCGGATCCTCTGAAGAAGACGATCTATTCGGTATTTTCTTCCCCAAACTTTTCGGTTCAATGCATTCAAATTGGTCATCATGTTCATTAACTAAATTAATCGCGTATCAGTTGTTTTGATTGATGTCTGTGTTTGTAATGAAGAAGACGAGTTCAAAGATGACATAAGATTAACTAAAATCGGAATTATAAACGGGTTAGACACACAGTCCAGCGGTGGACTGTGTGCAAAATACACACGCACGTCCCGAGTTCGATTCCTGCTATACGCACTCCTTATATAATAAAGCGCCTTTTTGTTTAAAAACTAAACCGGGATAACTCAGTTAGTTATTAAGTATAATAGAAACCGAGATAATAACCAGGTTAGACACACAGTCCAACGGTGGACTGTGTGCAACATGAACCCTACGTCGCGCGTTCGAAACCCGTCACTAGCACCGGTCCGATTGAATTAAAATATTTTTGCAAATAAAGGAAATTCGGTTAAATTGAATAAGTGTATAAATATAATTAAAAACAAGATTATTTCGGGTTAGACACGTAGCTCAGTTGGTAGAGCTGCGTGCACGCGTACGGGAGGTCTCGGGTTCGAGCCTCACCCAGCGCAAACCATGTTATTGACCGAACCGGTCAACAAGTCAACGGTCAACGGTCAACGCAAAATAATTATTTATTTATTTATTTATTTATTTAATTTAATTTAAAAATCAATTAAAAATACTTAAAAATAACATTTTTAAAGATAGAAAATAGCCTTAAACTCACAAAAATATATCTAAAAATTTCATTAAAATCCTTAATAAAATCCACTCGTTTAATATATTTTTCCGTTATTATTTAGGTTAGTATTCCTCGTTGATCCGCTCATCTAATTCGTGCGCATCTCACCATCTCTAATTCATCGCACCCAATGTGAGTGAATCTTACAAATTCCCCGTTTTAATCACGTTTTGGGGTGTATCATGTGTCATTGTATATATATTATAGTTAAACCATAGTGCATACATCATATCATGAACATGTGTATTCAGTTTGTCTCATGTTGTGTTGTTATTGTTGGATGCAAGTTTATTATTTTCAGTACATGCAATTTCATAGGCCGCCGCTCCCCATTACATTATGAGCGTTGAGCATGTTCCCCATTTCATTATGAGGTTGAACCTGGCGTGCCCACATACGATCGGCTCCGTTTGATTGAGCCTTGATCGCACAGACATTTTCATTTTCAGTAGATGCAATACGATCGGCTCCGTTTGATTGAGCCTTGATCGCACAGTTTCATTTATGTTATTTACAGTATGATGTTGGTATGTTCATGTATGCTGTCATATGTTATTGTATGTTATAGTGTGACTGCTATTTGCCATTGCTTGATTATTTACATTTGCTCATCTATGATTATGCACAATTTTTCATTGATAAACTAACAATTAATTCATTAATAAATGTTTATCTAATAAGGTTCACTCGCCAACTTATGTTGACCCAAAAACCCCCATTTTACACATGATACAGGTGAACCAGCAGCAGCTAGGAACACATAGGACTTGGACTAGAAGAATAAAACGATTTAGAGTTGGGATTGTTATGCTTGGTTTATTTTCTTTGTATTGAATGAACATGTTTGGATTTTTGGAAATGTAACTTTGACTTTATTAAATATGAAACATATTAGTAAATGTCATGAGCTTTGGTGATAACCCAATTATGCCCCGACTCTTATTCCGCTGCGGGTCGGGGTGTGACAGATTGGTATCAGAGCCATGACTATAGGGATATAGGATAGGTTATTAGACCCTTAGAGCCTATACTATAGTCGATTAGAAACTTATAAGATTTTTGTGTGTTACATGCCAAATTTCATGATGTTTATATGTTTTATGTTAAATGTTACATTTGATATTGTGCAAGCATGTTCATAAGTATGTATTATCATATAATGCCTATCATGACTCGTATACTCATAACATATCACATCCATGAAAGCACACACCACATCATGATTGCTTTTACAATGATTTTCGTGTTTTCAAATCTCATCAAAGTGAGTTCTCATGACGGGCATGTTGTAACTGGAAGGGTACCAGTACCGGTAGTCGGAACGTCCTGTCTAGGCTGGCATTCGTATAAATCCAAAATAAAGGACCAGTTTGCCTACCTGGGGACTAACGATGAGAGTACGAAGTACCTATTAGGCCAAAGCATGCTATACCAAACGTCGTGGGAGCTAACCCCACTTTGAGTTGTCATTGTGTCTACACCTGGACATGTTCCGACCAAACATCGCATGAACATATTTTGTGGTTTGCATTCGGGGGATGTGAATGTTAAATTGCCAATACTAATGTGAATCCTACCAAGCCAATAGCCATGGGGGCCCACATGACTATATAGGTGAAGGTATGGGGGACATTTGAGGCCCAACATGAGCGAACCCAAGACATCCTATGGATGTAGTTGCATTATTGATATTTGTGTTATTTTCATTTTCTTAAAGACACATGACACCTAAAAGGACACCATAAACTCACAATCTTCTCATTTTATGATCCTGTAGATGTCGTCTAGACAACAACGAAGGGGTAAAAGATCGGGAAGGTCTCAGGAACGTTTGGCCACTCAGATCGCGAAACAAATGGCCACGATACTTCCTGACATTGTGGTCCAAGTACAACAAGCCCTTGCTACAAATCCTACTAACCCTCCCGAACAACAGGACCAAACATCGACAACCCTCCTACCAGCAAGTGCTCTTACAAACATTTTTAAGTCCTGTGATCCTCCTAAATTTGAAGGGACCGAGGGTGTCACTGCTCTCCTACATTGGTTCGAGGAGATGGAAAACACCTTCCTAAACTGCGATTGTCCTGAGGATCGCAAGGTTCGATACGCCACTGGGAGACTATTTGGAGTAGCTCTCACTTGGTGGAATACTGAGAAAGGGAAGAGGGGAACTGAAGATGCGATGGCCTTAACTTGGGAGGAGTTAAGGGAAATCATGACTAGGCGTTTCTATCCTAGAAGTGAAATTAAGAAGTTGGAGGATGAATTTCATGCTCTAAAGCAAAAGGAGGGTGATCACACTACCTACAACAAGAGGTTCTTGGAGTTGAAGCAAATGGTTCCAAATTTATTCACCCCAACCTATCGTCTGATCGAGCATTATATTCGAGGACTTCCCTCGAAAATCCAAGATTCAGTTCTCAGCGTTTCACCAGTAACACTTGAAGCTGCTATGGAGTTAGCAGCTGAACTGACCGAAAACCGAATTCGCAACGGGAAGTTCAAAGAAGAGAAGAAGAAAGCCCCTGTTGAGGGACAAATTTCAAACCACCCCATTCCTTCCTCTAAGTTTGCTAACAAGAGGAAGCGCAACACCAGAAATTTTGCAGTTACCCAAACCAACTCCCTATTCCTGCTACACCCATTACTCAAGTCACTCCTTCACCCACACCATACAGAAGACCCTACACAGGCCCGTTACCAAAATGTAACCGTTGCCAATATCACCATTCCCCTGATCATCCTTATCAATATTGCACCGGCTGCGGTCGCGCGGGTCATAATGTTCAAACTTGCCGCATGCCTCAACAAACGAACCGCCATCAACCTATAACCCAAACCCACCAACAAATAATGGGCCAAGGCCAACAACCCCTACTACCACTCACTCAACATTTAGCCCAAACATATTACCAGCCCAATTATCCTATGGGTCAACCAATGCGGGCTTGCTACAATTGTGGCGACCCAAGCCATTTCCGAAACACTTGTCCAAGGTTGGTTAATATTATTCATGCTCAGGCCCAAGCCAACCCGGTGAACCAAGCAAACCAAGCTCCCCCACCTGCAAGAGGGAGAGCTTTCAATATCAACGCTAACCAGGCCAGAGCTGACGGCAATGTGGTCAACGGTACGTTCCTTATAAATGGTAGATATGCATCTTATTATTTGATACTGGTGCGGATAGAAGTTTTGTATCTTTAGAATTTGAATCTATCTTAAACAAAAATGGGGATAAGCTCACGGAATCCATAACGGTAGAAGTTGCGGACGGGAAACCAGTTTCATTAAACTCTATTATACGCAACTGTACACTCACCTTAAACGACCACGATTTCTCAGTCGACCTTATCCCTATGAAGCTGGGAAGTTTTGATATCATAATCGGTATGGATTGGCTCAGTCAACATCAGGCAGAAGTTGTATGTCGTGAAAAATATATTCGTATTCCTCTTTCAAACGGCCAGACTCTTCGAATCATTGGAGAAACCTCGTCGAAAGGGCTCAGCTTAATGTCTTGTCTTCAAGCTCAAAAATATCTTCGCAAGAATTACGTCGCGTTTTTAGCTCATATCATCAAAAAGGGGACCATGGAGAAGAAACTTGAGGACATTCCTGTAGTAAAAGATTTCCCGCAAGTTTTTCCTGACGACATTTCAGGACTTCCTCCAATTAGAGACGTCGAATTCCGTATTGATCTTATACCTGGTGCTACACCAGTTGCAAAGTCTCCATATAGGTTAGCCCCCTCTGAAATGCAAGAGCTAGCCAGTCAATTGCAAGAGTTGACTGACAAGGGATTCATACGTCCTAGCTCGTCGCCTTGGGGTGCACCTGTCCTTTTTGTAAAGAAGAAAGATGGATCTTTTCGTATGTGCATCGACTACAGAGAGCTCAACAAGTTAACAATCAAGAATCGCTATCCTTTACCTCGCATCGATGATCTTCTTGACCAACTACAAGGTGCCAACTGCTTTTCAAAAATCGATCTTCGATCTGGCTATCATCTACTTAGAGTGCATGAAGAAGACGTCCCTAAGACTGCTTTTCGAACTCGTTATGGTCATTATGTATTCATGGTTATGCCATTTGGATTAACCAACGCACCAGCTGTCTTCATGGACCTAATGAACAGAGTCTGCAAACCTTATCTTGATCGATTTGTTATAGTCTTCATTGACGATATTCTTATTTATTCAAAATCTAAAGCTGATCATGAGCGTCATCTTCGATTCGTTCTTGCACTTCTAGAAAAGGAAAAGCTTTATGCCAAGTTCTCCAAATGTGAATTCTGGTTAAAAGAGGTGCAATTCCTCGGGCATGTAGTCAATGACTAGGGAATACATGTTGACCCTTCAAAGATCAAAGCGGTTCAAGAATGGCAAGCTCCACGTACACCAACTGAAGTAAGATCTTTTCTTGGACTAGCTGGCTATTATCGTCGGTTCATTTCAAACTTCTCTCGCATTGCTGTCCCACTCACGGCTTTAACTCATAAGGGAAAACCTTTCATATGGGGACCCAAGCAAGAAGAAGCCTTTCAAACTCTTAAACAAAAACTTTGTGATGCACCAATCCTCACTCTTCCTGAAGGTTGCGATGATTTTGTAGTCTATTGCGACGCGTCAGGGCAAGGATTAGGCTACGTTCTCATGCAAAGAGGAAAAGTCATAGCTTATGCCTCGAGACAACTCAAGACGCATGAAAAGAACTACACCACTCATGACCTAGAACTTGGAGCCGTGGTGTTCGCTCTTAAGATATGGAGACATTATCTCTATGGTACCAAGTGTGAAATATACACTGACCACAAGAGTCTTCAACATATCTTCAATCAAAAAGAGCTAAACATGAGGCAACGAAGATGGGTCGAACTTCTGAATGATTACGACTGTGAAATTAGATACCACCCTGGTAAAGCAAATGTGGTGGCTGATGCACTTAGTCGAAAGGGTTATGCGAACTCCATTCATCTTCTATGTTCGCAAATTATAACCGACATTAAAGATCAAATTCGAGAAGCCCAACACGTTTCAATAACAGAAGAAGATGTACGAAAGGAGATGTCCTGTGGAGCCGAGCTAAAATTTGAAACTAAATCAGACGGTATTCTGTATTACCTAGATCGTATCTGGATTCCTAACCACAACAATCTTCGTGAAACTCTTATGAATGAAGCTCACAAAACGCGATATTCTATACACCAGGAGCCGATAAGATGTATCAAGACCTGCGATACACCTATTGGTGGCCTGGAATGAAGAAGGATATTACCGTTTTTGTTTCCAAGTGTCTCACATGTTCCAAGGTGAAGGCTGAACACCAAAGACCCTCAGGACTTCTAGTCCAACCGGAAATACCTGTATGGAAGTGGGAAAATATAACCATGGATTTCATTACCGGGTTACCTCGCACTTCTGGTGGGTATGACACTATATGGGTGATTATAGACCGACTTACAAAATCAGCTCACTTTATTCCTATCCGCGAAGATTTCAAGAACGAAAAGCTTGCACGTATTTATATCAACGAAATCGTAAGCCGGCATGGGGTACCGTTAAGTATTATTTCTGATCGTGATGGTCGTTTCACGAACATGGCAAGCAGTACAATCCGCTATGGGCACACGATTAGATCTCAGTACCGCCTATCATCCTCAAACTGACGGACAGTCTGAGCGCACCATTCAAACTCTTGAAGATATGCTTAGAGCATGTGTCATAGACTTCAAGGGAAATTGGGACGCCCACCTACCATTAGTAGAATTTTCGTATAACAACAGCTATCATTCGAGCATCGGCATGGCACCTTTTGAAGCCTTATATGGACGTAAGTGCCGATCTCCTGTATGTTGGCACGAAATTGGGGAAGCACAAATTACTGGTCCAGAATTGATCCAAGAAACCACAGACAAGATCCGTCAAATTCGAAACAATCTTCTAGCGGCTCAAAGTCGTCAAAAGAGTTATGCAGATAAACGACGGAAGCCCTTAGAGTTTAACATTGGTGATCATATGCTTTTAAAAGTATCACCGTGGAAGGGAGTAGTTCGTTTTGGTCAAAAGGGGAAGCTAGCACCTCGTTACGTAGGACCTTTCAAGATACTCGAAAGAGTAGGTCCTGTAGCATACAAGCTTGACCTACCAGAAGAACTCAACAGGATTCATCCCACATTCCACGTGTCGAACTTGAAGAAGTGCCTCGCTGATGAGAATCTCCATATTCCGCTGGAAGATATTCAGATTGATGAATCTATGCATTTTATTGAAAGACCAGTGGAGATCATGGACTACGGGGAGAAACGTCTTCGACGAAGCCGCATTCCAATTGTTAGGGTACGCTGGGAGTCGAAACGGGGACCTGAGTTTACTTGGGAACGTGAAGACTCAATGCGTGAAAAATACCCGCATCTTTTTCCTACTACTTCAACTACTTAAATTTCGGGACGAAATTCCTAAAAGTAGGGGATACTGTAACATTTGTAAAAATCGGGTTTTCAAAACCCGCTCCGTTTTGTAATCGAATATCAAGTTATTAAAGTTACGTCGAATATTTATGATTATTTTGATTTAAAACGATGCATAATTAATAAATAAACTAAACTATAAAAATTATATTTGACAAAAAGTTGAAATAAAATAAATAAAAAAATTATGATGCTGCTGGGACTCGAACCCGGGTCAGCCAAGACACTTCAGCGACTTAACACCCACTCACAAGACCACTCCGCCACATTGTGTTTTCTGCTAACTCTAGGAACACAAATGAAATTTATACACAAACCCAGTTAAAACCGGTTGCGCCATCTGAGAAACGGTAATCGGCAAACCAATCGTCAATTCGTTGTTTATTCACACATTCAGTTTATAACCGATGCACCGACGGTCTTCTTAATCAAATCGGAATTGATAAAACATAAAGCTCATCATTACCGGTTTTTAAAACCGAAAAATCATAAAGTCCAGAGTTCTTCAACTTCAGACCACTCTCGCGACTCAGAGATATCATACCAATACTCCATTTCATTTTCGTCGCATTTCCAGACCATCAGAACGCCTAAATCAGCTCGCCGGAATTTTCTGTAAAAGTCGCCGGAAAACCGTATTCAACTCAAACCGGTAAAATACCTCTACTTTACTGTTTCAATCAATTGTTAGAACCTTACTAACATTAACCCATCGCTCATAATCAACCACAGACGACATTACTGGACTTTCTGTTTTCGCCGGAAAACTTCTGGAATTGTCGGAAACTCGTTGATTACCGGTATGCTCATTCCAACGTGCTGATAATCAATACTCATTAGTTCAATTTCACATCTAATCCCTTAAACCTGTTAATTGATTCTCACAGCCGAAGGTTCCAAAAACAGAGCCGACGAACTTCGCCGGATCCTCTGAAGAAGACGATCTATTCGGTATTTTCTTCCCCAAACTTTTCGGTTCAATGCATTCAAATTGGTCATCATGTTCATTAACTAAATTAATCGCGTATCAGTTGTTTTGATTGATGTCTGTGTTTGTAATGAAGAAGACGAGTTCAAAGATGACATAAGATTAACTAAAATCGGAATTATAAACGGGTTAGACACACAGTCCAGCGGTGGACTGTGTGCAAAATACACACGCACGTCCCGAGTTCGATTCCTGCTATACGCACTCCTTATATAATAAAGCGTCTTTTTGTTTAAAAACTAAACCGGGATAACTCAGTTAGTTATTAAGTATAATAGAAACCGAGATAATAACCAGGTTAGACACACAGTCCAGCGGTGGACTGTGTGCAACATGAACCCTACGTCGCGCGTTCGAAACCCGTCACTAGCACCGGTCCGATTGAATTAAAATGTTTTTGCAAATAAAGGAAATTCGGTTAAATTGAATAAGTGTATAAATATAATTAAAAACAAGATTATTTCGGGTTAGACACGTAGCTCAGTTGGTAGAGCTGCGTGCACGCGTACGGGAGGTCTCGGGTTCGAGCCTCACCCAGCGCAAACCATGTCATTGACCGAACCGGTCAACAAGTCAACGGTCAACGGTCAACGCAAAATAATTATTTATTTATTTATTTATTTATTTAATTTAATTTAAAAATCAATTAAAAATACTTAAAAATAACATTTTTAAAGATAGAAAATAGCCTTAAACTCACAAAAATATATCTAAAAATTTCATTAAAATCCTTAATAAAATCCACTCGTTTAATATATTTTTCCGTTATTATTTAGGTTAGTATTCCTCGTTGATCCGCTCATCTAATTCGTGCGCATCTCACCATCTCTAATTCATCGCACCCAATGTGAGTGAATCTTACAAATTCCCCGTTTTAATCACGTTTTGGGGTGTATCATGTGTCATTGTATATATATTATAGTTAAACCATAGTGCATACATCATATCATGAACATGTGTATTCAGTTTGTCTCATGTTGTGTTGTTATTGTTGGATGCAAGTTTATTATTTTCAGTACATGCAATTTCATAGGCCGCCGCTCCCCATTACATTATGAGCGTTGAGCATGTTCCCCATTTCATTATGAGGTTGAACCTGGCGTGCCCACATACGATCGGCTCCGTTTGATTGAGCCTTGATCGCACAGACATTTTCATTTTCAGTAGATGCAATACGATCGGCTCCGTTTGATTGAGCCTTGATCGCACAGTTTCATTTATGTTATTTACAGTATGATGTTGGTATGTTCATGTATGCTGTCATATGTTATTGTATGTTATAGTGTGACTGCTATTTGCCATTGCTTGATTATTTACATTTGCTCATCTATGATTATGCACAATTTTTCATTGATAAACTAACAATTAATTCATTAATAAATGTTTATCTAATAAGGTTCACTCGCCAACTTATGTTGACCCAAAAACCCCCATTTTACACATGATACAGGTGAACCAGCAGCAGCTAGGAACACATAGGACTTGGACTAGAAGAATAAAACGATTTAGAGTTGGGATTGTTATGCTTGGTTTATTTTCTTTGTATTGAATGAACATGTTTGGATTTTTGGAAATGTAACTTTGACTTTATTAAATATGAAACATATTAGTAAATGTCATGAGCTTTGGTGATAACCCAATTATGCCCCGACTCTTATTCCGCTGCGGGTCGGGGTGTGACAGATTGGTATCAGAGCCATGACTATAGGGATATAGGATAGGTTATTAGACCCTTAGAGCCTATACTATAGTCGATTAGAAACTTATAAGATTTTTGTGTGTTACATGCCAAATTTCATGATGTTTATATGTTTTATGTTAAATGTTACATTTGATATTGTGCAAGCATGTTCATAAGTATGTATTATCATATAATGCCTATCATGACTCGTATACTCATAACATATCACATCCATGAAAGCACACACCACATCATGATTGCTTTTACAATGATTTTCGTGTTTTCAAATCTCATCAAAGTGAGTTCTCATGACGGGCATGTTGTAACTGGAAGGGTACCAGTACCGGTAGTCGGAACGTCCTGTCTAGGCTGGCATTCGTATAAATCCAAAATAAAGGACCAGTTTGCCTACCTGGGGACTAACGATGAGAGTACGAAGTACCTATTAGGCCAAAGCATGCTATACCAAACGTCGTGGGAGCTAACCCCACTTTGAGTTGTCATTGTGTCTACACCTGGACATGTTCCGACCAAACATCGCATGAACATATTTTGTGGTTTGCATTCGGGGGATGTGAATGTTAAATTGCCAATACTAATGTGAATCCTACCAAGCCAATAGCCATGGGGGCCCACATGACTATATAGGTGAAGGTATGGGGGACATTTGAGGCCCAACATGAGCGAACCCAAGACATCCTATGGATGTAGTTGCATTATTGATATTTGTGTTATTTTCATTTTCTTAAAGACACATGACACCTAAAAGGACACCATAAACTCACAATCTTCTCATTTTATGATCCTGTAGATGTCGTCTAGACAACAACGAAGGGGTAAAAGATCGGGAAGGTCTCAGGAACGTTTGGCCACTCAGATCGCGAAACAAATGGCCACGATACTTCCTGACATTGTGGTCCAAGTACAACAAGCCCTTGCTACAAATCCTACTAACCCTCCCGAACAACAGGACCAGAACATCGACAACCCTCCTACCAGCAAGTGCTCTTACAAACATTTTTAAGTCCTGTGATCCTCCTAAATTTGAAGGGACCGAGGGTGTCACTGCTCTCCTACATTGGTTCGAGGAGATGGAAAACACCTTCCTAAACTGCGATTGTCCTGAGGATCGCAAGGTTCGATACGCCACTGGGAGACTATTTGGAGTAGCTCTCACTTGGTGGAATACTGAGAAAGGGAAGAGGGGAACTGAAGATGCGATGGCCTTAACTTGGGAGGAGTTAAGGGAAATCATGACTAGGCGTTTCTATCCTAGAAGTGAAATTAAGAAGTTGGAGGATGAATTTCATGCTCTAAAGCAAAAGGAGGGTGATCACACTACCTACAACAAGAGGTTCTTGGAGTTGAAGCAAATGGTTCCAAATTTATTCACCCCAACCTATCGTCTGATCGAGCATTATATTCGAGGACTTCCCTCGAAAATCCAAGATTCAGTTCTCAGCGTTTCACCAGTAACACTTGAAGCTGCTATGGAGTTAGCAGCTGAACTGACCGAAAACCGAATTCGCAACGGGAAGTTCAAAGAAGAGAAGAAGAAAGCCCCTGTTGAGGGACAAATTTCAAACCACCCCATTCCTTCCTCTAAGTTTGCTAACAAGAGGAAGCGCAACACCAGAAATTTTGCAGTTACCCAAACCAACTCCCCTATTCCTGCTACACCCATTACTCAAGTCACTCCTTCACCCACACCATACAGAAGACCCTACACAGGCCCGTTACCAAAATGTAACCGTTGCCAATATCACCATTCCCCTGATCATCCTTATCAATATTGCACCGGCTGCGGTCGCGCGGGTCATAATGTTCAAACTTGCCGCATGCCTCAACAAACGAACCGCCATCAACCTATAACCCAAACCCACCAACAAATAATGGGCCAAGGCCAACAACCCCTACTACCACTCACTCAACATTTAGCCCAAACATATTACCAGCCCAATTATCCTATGGGTCAACCAATGCGGGCTTGCTACAATTGTGGCGACCCAAGCCATTTCCGAAACACTTGTCCAAGGTTGGTTAATATTATTCATGCTCAGGCCCAAGCCAACCCGGTGAACCAAGCAAACCAAGCTCCCCCACCTGCAAGAGGGAGAGCTTTCAATATCAACGCTAACCAGGCCAGAGCTGACGGCAATGTGGTCAACGGTACGTTCCTTATAAATGGTAGATATGCATCTATATTATTTGATACTGGTGCGGATAGAAGTTTTGTATCTTTAGAATTTGAATCTATCTTAAACAAAAATGGGGATAAGCTCACGGAATCCATAACGGTAGAAGTTGCGGACGGGAAACCAGTTTCATTAAACTCTATTATACGCAACTGTACACTCACCTTAAACGACCACGATTTCTCAGTCGACCTTATCCCTATGAAGCTGGGAAGTTTTGATATCATAATCGGTATGGATTGGCTCAGTCAACATCAGGCAGAAGTTGTATGTCGTGAAAAATATATTCGTATTCCTCTTTCAAACGGCCAGACTCTTCGAATCATTGGAGAAACCTCGTCGAAAGGGCTCAGCTTAATGTCTTGTCTTCAAGCTCAAAAATATCTTCGCAAGAATTACGTCGCGTTTTTAGCTCATATCATCAAAAAGGGGACCATGGAGAAGAAACTTGAGGACATTCCTGTAGTAAAAGATTTCCCGCAAGTTTTTCCTGACGACATTTCAGGACTTCCTCCAATTAGAGACGTCGAATTCCGTATTGATCTTATACCTGGTGCTACACCAGTTGCAAAGTCTCCATATAGGTTAGCCCCCTCTGAAATGCAAGAGCTAGCCAGTCAATTGCAAGAGTTGACTGACAAGGGATTCATACGTCCTAGCTCGTCGCCTTGGGGTGCACCTGTCCTTTTTGTAAAGAAGAAAGATGGATCTTTTCGTATGTGCATCGACTACAGAGAGCTCAACAAGTTAACAATCAAGAATCGCTATCCTTTACCTCGCATCGATGATCTTCTTGACCAACTACAAGGTGCCAACTGCTTTTCAAAAATCGATCTTCGATCTGGCTATCATCTACTTAGAGTGCATGAAGAAGACGTCCCTAAGACTGCTTTTCGAACTCGTTATGGTCATTATGTATTCATGGTTATGCCATTTGGATTAACCAACGCACCAGCTGTCTTCATGGACCTAATGAACAGAGTCTGCAAACCTTATCTTGATCGATTTGTTATAGTCTTCATTGACGATATTCTTATTTATTCAAAATCTAAAGCTGATCATGAGCGTCATCTTCGATTCGTTCTTGCACTTCTAGAAAAGGAAAAGCTTTATGCCAAGTTCTCCAAATGTGAATTCTGGTTAAAAGAGGTGCAATTCCTCGGGCATGTAGTCAATGACTAGGGAATACATGTTGACCCTTCAAAGATCAAAGCGGTTCAAGAATGGCAAGCTCCACGTACACCAACTGAAGTAAGATCTTTTCTTGGACTAGCTGGCTATTATCGTCGGTTCATTTCAAACTTCTCTCGCATTGCTGTCCCACTCACGGCTTTAACTCATAAGGGAAAACCTTTCATATGGGGACCCAAGCAAGAAGAAGCCTTTCAAACTCTTAAACAAAAACTTTGTGATGCACCAATCCTCACTCTTCCTGAAGGTTGCGATGATTTTGTAGTCTATTGCGACGCGTCAGGGCAAGGATTAGGCTACGTTCTCATGCAAAGAGGAAAAGTCATAGCTTATGCCTCGAGACAACTCAAGACGCATGAAAAGAACTACACCACTCATGACCTAGAACTTGGAGCCGTGGTGTTCGCTCTTAAGATATGGAGACATTATCTCTATGGTACCAAGTGTGAAATATACACTGACCACAAGAGTCTTCAACATATCTTCAATCAAAAAGAGCTAAACATGAGGCAACGAAGATGGGTCGAACTTCTGAATGATTACGACTGTGAAATTAGATACCACCCTGGTAAAGCAAATGTGGTGGCTGATGCACTTAGTCGAAAGGGTTATGCGAACTCCATTCATCTTCTATGTTCGCAAATTATAACCGACATTAAAGATCAAATTCGAGAAGCCCAACACGTTTCAATAACAGAAGAAGATGTACGAAAGGAGATGTCCTGTGGAGCCGAGCTAAAATTTGAAACTAAATCAGACGGTATTCTGTATTACCTAGATCGTATCTGGATTCCTAACCACAACAATCTTCGTGAAACTCTTATGAATGAAGCTCACAAAACGCGATATTCTATACACCAGGAGCCGATAAGATGTATCAAGACCTGCGATACACCTATTGGTGGCCTGGAATGAAGAAGGATATTACCGTTTTTGTTTCCAAGTGTCTCACATGTTCCAAGGTGAAGGCTGAACACCAAAGACCCTCAGGACTTCTAGTCCAACCGGAAATACCTGTATGGAAGTGGGAAAATATAACCATGGATTTCATTACCGGGTTACCTCGCACTTCTGGTGGGTATGACACTATATGGGTGATTATAGACCGACTTACAAAATCAGCTCACTTTATTCCTATCCGCGAAGATTTCAAGAACGAAAAGCTTGCACGTATTTATATCAACGAAATCGTAAGCCGGCATGGGGTACCGTTAAGTATTATTTCTGATCGTGATGGTCGTTTCACGAACATGGCAAGCAGTACAATCCGCTATGGGCACACGATTAGATCTCAGTACCGCCTATCATCCTCAAACTGACGGACAGTCTGAGCGCACCATTCAAACTCTTGAAGATATGCTTAGAGCATGTGTCATAGACTTCAAGGGAAATTGGGACGCCCACCTACCATTAGTAGAATTTTCGTATAACAACAGCTATCATTCGAGCATCGGCATGGCACCTTTTGAAGCCTTATATGGACGTAAGTGCCGATCTCCTGTATGTTGGCACGAAATTGGGGAAGCACAAATTACTGGTCCAGAATTGATCCAAGAAACCACAGACAAGATCCGTCAAATTCGAAACAATCTTCTAGCGGCTCAAAGTCGTCAAAAGAGTTATGCAGATAAACGACGGAAGCCCTTAGAGTTTAACATTGGTGATCATATGCTTTTAAAAGTATCACCGTGGAAGGGAGTAGTTCGTTTTGGTCAAAAGGGGAAGCTAGCACCTCGTTACGTAGGACCTTTCAAGATACTCGAAAGAGTAGGTCCTGTAGCATACAAGCTTGACCTACCAGAAGAACTCAACAGGATTCATCCCACATTCCACGTGTCGAACTTGAAGAAGTGCCTCGCTGATGAGAATCTCCATATTCCGCTGGAAGATATTCAGATTGATGAATCTATGCATTTTATTGAAAGACCAGTGGAGATCATGGACTACGGGGAGAAACGTCTTCGACGAAGCCGCATTCCAATTGTTAGGGTACGCTGGGAGTCGAAACGGGGACCTGAGTTTACTTGGGAACGTGAAGACTCAATGCGTGAAAAATACCCGCATCTTTTTCCTACTACTTCAACTACTTAAATTTCGGGACGAAATTCCTAAAAGTAGGGGATACTGTAACATTTGTAAAAATCGGGTTTTCAAAACCCGCTCCGTTTTGTAATCGAATATCAAGTTATTAAAGTTACGTCGAATATTTATGATTATTTTGATTTAAAACGATGCATAATTAATAAATAAACTAAACTATAAAAATTATATTTGACAAAAAGTTGAAATAAAATAAATAAAAAAATTATGATGCTGCTGGGACTCGAACCCGGGTCAGCCAAGACACTTCAGCGACTTAACACCCACTCACAAGACCACTCCGCCACATTGTGTTTTCTGCTAACTCTAGGAACACAAATGAAATTTATACACAAACCCAGTTAAAACCGGTTGCGCCATCTGAGAAACGGTAATCGGCAAACCAATCGTCAATTCGTTGTTTATTCACACATTCAGTTTATAACCGATGCACCGACGGTCTTTAATCAAATCGGAATTGATAAAACATAAAGCTCATCATTACCGGTTTTTAAAACCGAAAAATCATAAAGTCCAGAGTTCTTCAACTTCAGACCACTCTCGCGACTCAGAGATATCATACCAATACTCCATTTCATTTTCGTCGCATTTCCAGACCATCAGAACGCCTAAATCAGCTCGCCGGAATTTTCTGTAAAAGTCGCCGGAAAACCGTATTCAACTCAAACCGGTAAAATACCTCTACTTTACTGTTTCAATCAATTGTTAGAACCTTACTAACATTAACCCATCGCTCATAATCAACCACAGACGACATTACTGGACTTTCTGTTTTCGCCGGAAAACTTCTGGAATTGTCGGAAACTCGTTGATTACCGGTATGCTCATTCCAACGTGCTGATAATCAATACTCATTAGTTCAATTTCACATCTAATCCCTTAAACCTGTTAATTGATTCTCACAGCCGAAGGTTCCAAAAACAGAGCCGACGAACTTCGCCGGATCCTCTGAAGAAGACGATCTATTCGGTATTTTCTTCCCCAAACTTTTCGGTTCAATGCATTCAAATTGGTCATCATGTTCATTAACTAAATTAATCGCGTATCAGTTGTTTTGATTGATGTCTGTGTTTGTAATGAAGAAGACGAGTTCAAAGATGACATAAGATTAACTAAAATCGGAATTATAAACGGGTTAGACACACAGTCCAGCGGTGGACTGTGTGCAAAATACACACGCACGTCCCGAGTTCGATTCCTGCTATACGCACTCCTTATATAATAAAGCGTCTTTTTGTTTAAAAACTAAACCGGGATAACTCAGTTAGTTATTAAGTATAATAGAAACCGAGATAATAACCAGGTTAGACACACAGTCCAGCGGTGGACTGTGTGCAACATGAACCCTACGTCGCGCGTTCGAAACCCGTCACTAGCACCGGTCCGATTGAATTAAAATGTTTTTGCAAATAAAGGAAATTCGGTTAAATTGAATAAGTGTATAAATATAATTAAAAACAAGATTATTTCGGGTTAGACACGTAGCTCAGTTGGTAGAGCTGCGTGCACGCGTACGGGAGGTCTCGGGTTCGAGCCTCACCCAGCGCAAACCATGTCATTGACCGAACCGGTCAACAAGTCAACAAGTCAACGGTCAACGGTCAACGCAAAATAAATAATTTTATTTATTTATTTATTTAATTTAATTTAAAAATCAATTAAAAATACTTAAAAATAACATTTTTAAAGATAGAAAATAGCCATAAACTCACAAAAATATATCTAAAAATTTCATTAAAATCCTTAATAAAATCCACTCGTTTAATATATTTTTCCGTTATTATTTAGGTTAGTATTCCTCGTTGATCCGCTCATATAATTCGTGCGCATCTCACCATCTCTAATTCATCGCACCCAATGTGAGTGAATCTTACAAATTCCCCGTTTTAATCACGTTTTGGGGTGTATCATGTGTCATTGTATATATATTATAGTTAAACCATAGTGCATACATCATATCATGAACATGTGTATTCAGTTTGTTTCATGTTGTGTTGTTATTGTTGGATGCAAGTTTATTATTTTCAGTACATGCAATTTCATAGGCCGCCGCTCCCCATTACATTATGAGCGTTGAGCATGTTCCCCATTTCATTATGAGGTTGAACCTGGCGTGCCCACATACGATCGGCTCCGTTTGATTGAGCCTTGATCGCACAGACATTTTCATTTTCAGTAGATGCAATACGATCGGCTCCGTTTGATTGAGCCTTGATCGCACAGTTTCATTTATGTTATTTACAGTATGATGTTGGTATGTTCATGTATGCTGTCATATGTTATTGTATGTTATAGTGTGACTGCTATTTGCCATTGCTTGATTATTTACATTTGCTCATCTATGATTATGCACAATTTTTCATTGATAAACTAACAATTAATTCATTAATAAATGTTTATCTAATAAGGTTCACTCGCCAACTTATGTTGACCCAAAAACCCCCATTTTACACATGATACAGGTGAACCAGCAGCAGCTAGGAACACATAGGACTTGGACTAGAAGAATAAAACGATTTAGAGTTGGGATTGTTATGCTTGGTTTATTTTCTTTGTATTGAATGAACATGTTTGGATTTTTGGAAATGTAACTTTGACTTTATTAAATATGAAACATATTAGTAAATGTCATGAGCTTTGGTGATAACCCAATTATGCCCCGACTCTTATTCCGCTGCGGGTCGGGGTGTGACACTCCTGATGCTCAACCCGTATCCCACGGGGAACTGATGGGCCTAATGAAATGCGTGCACTGAAAATGATAAATCCAATCTACATATAATTCACACAACAATTGATACACATTTAATCACGGATATGATGTATGCACGAGTGTTTAAATAAAATAAAGGAATCATACGACACATGATACAACCCAAAACATGATTAAAATGGGGAATTTGTAGAGATTCACTCACAATGGGTGCGTTCTTTGATGACGTTGAATGCGCACGAATTTAGGATTCAATCGACGAGGGAAAAACTAACCTAGATAATAACAAAATGATTCGGTAAATAAATAAATTTTATTTGAGATTAATATTTTTAATTAGTGCTCTTAATGGGATTTTTAGGTTTATTTTTGTGAGTTTAATGAAATTTTCTAACTTTAAAAATCCTATTTTTAAGTATTTTTAATTAATTTTCCAATTAAATAAATAAATAAAAATGAAATAAAAAGGTTGACTTTTATCAGGTTTGACCGGGTCTTGACCGGTCAGACTGTGTTCATTTTATGCGGCTAGTGAGGTTCGAACTCGGGACCTCTCGTATGCGTGCACGCAGCTCTACCAACTGAGCTACGTGTCTAACCTGAAATATTTTCTGTTTTAATTATATATATATACTAATTAACTTTTACCTTATTTGGTTTTTATTAAAAATGATTTATATGGCCGAACCGGTTGCAGAGACCCGGAGTCGAACTCGGGACCTTCGGTTCGAGTGCGCACAGCCCAACCAGTTGGGCTGTGTGTCTAATCTGTTTAACTACTGGATTATATTCCTTTTATGTATATACTGGACTTGATCTGATTAGGTTTTAAAAATGTTGGTTTTATTTCTGAAAGTCGGTAACGTGTGTGATTCGAACTCCGGACGTGTGTATTGTATTTGCACACAGTCCACCGCTGGACTGTTTGTCTAACCCGGTTAAATATCCGTTTTTACTTATACTAATACACATTTTCATCTTCGTCTTCTTCGCTTAAAAATACAGAACAATGAAATCCGACTGTTCTGTTTAATCGATCTCAACTTATACTTGATTGAAATGGAAAGAAAAATTAAATGATATGGTATACCAGAACAGCGAGTTTGCTTCAGATTTCCGGCAAGATCTCGTCGGCTCTGATTTGCGGATTCCGGCTGAGAGAACTATTTAACAGTTTCGATTATTGTGTTGAGCAATTAGATTACTAATCAAGAGATAGCAAGAAAGGTTTAGATGATTGTACCGATTAGGAGTAAGGCTTCGGTTCTCCGGTGATATTCTGGCGAGTGCGAGAATTTTCCAGCGACGTGTTCTGAGTGGACTAAAGCTTCAGGAGTGAGCGTGATTCTGAGCGAAAAGTTTACAAGGTGTTTGGGTGGGTATTTGTAGTGGAAACAGGCCAATTGATTCAATTTAGAAGCCATGATTTTGCGGTCAAGATTTTCAATCTTCAAGGGTAACGGTTTTGACTGAAATTGATGGTTAGACATCGGTTATAACTGATGTCGAAGTCAGTTATCGCGTTTTAGTCAAAAGGAGAAGGCAACATTAGCGGAGTCTTGGTTTTTCTCTGGCAATTTCGCGTTCTGAGCGCGCGTTGATTTCCGGTTTTGA
The DNA here is from genome assembly GCA_947069175.1 of Scalesia atractyloides. Lineage (NCBI taxonomy): Eukaryota > Viridiplantae > Streptophyta > Magnoliopsida > Asterales > Asteraceae > Scalesia > Scalesia atractyloides. The sequence goes on along the minus strand of CAMTDV010000012.1, from coordinate 12,208,169 downwards.
TTTCGGGTTTTACTTTAAGTATTATTTGTTTCAGTAATTGTCGCAAAGAAATTGTGTGGCGGAGTGGTGTGGTGTGTGTTTGTCTTTGTGGGAGACCCGGGTTCGAAACCCGGCAGCTCCATTTTATTTTTTTATTCACATTTTATTATTATTTATCAACTATTTTTAAATTCTAAAATGTTTATTAATTATGTATTATTTAAAATAATCTGAACAATAAATACGCAACGAAAATTTATAACTGAATACTTGGTTATTAAACGAAGCGGGTTTGGAAAACCCGTTTTTTCGACGAATGTTACAAATATGGTGTGCTACAAAAAGTTTCACTGTTTCAGACGTGTTTAAACAAGATGTGGTATATTGTTATTTGAATGGTTTTCCAATAGAATACGAGTGATTGTAAGTCTAATGATAAAACAAGGGCAACACACTTCATTGAAAGCATGGTGTCCATACTAGAGTCTATTGACATTCGATGTCACTTTCAAATCAAAATACCAACGATGGCCGGATAAACTTGTAAACATTGTGCTACACTTTTACCTTTCAATTTTGATAACGTTCTATATAAGATAGTGTATAGAATATTGATTTATTTGGAATAAGGTAAAAGTCTCAAAAGTAACTTAAACACAATTGGCCATAATGTTTAGATAAATTATAGTTAGCCAGCATGTGTGGGTAAAACACAATTGGCCAAAATTGGAATTACATACAAAATTTATGGTGTTATAAAAATTGTTTGTTATGCTACACTAGTGTATATTGTATACAACAAGTTATAATGTAAAACACACCGGTAGGTCAACAAGAATATAATACAACATACAATGTATGGGGTTTACGAATCATAATGTTATTGCTTGTGGGGTCTTTTTGATGCACCATATGGAAACATCCAAGGGCACGACTATGAAGAGTTGGGATTATGGGTTGTCGAAATAGTGTAATGACCAAGGTGAAATAACATACAAATAACAAAAAGAGCTTGATAATCTTATGTATAAAATATATGGCAAAGATCCTACTAAGTGATACAAACAAAAGAAGGGAGTTTGTAGGGGTTGATGCTGCAACATATAAGAAGTTGAGTGACAACCAAAAGAAAGCTCGAGTCAGTTGCGTTTGATATTATCCTTTGGAGATTGGACTCCGAATTGGTATTTCGTGAATGAACATAATGTGGGTTTTTTAGATTTTCTAGTATTTTGGTTAATTTTAGTTTGGTTATCTTTGAACAATGATTATAGATGGTTAAAATGTTGTCGCTTTGAACAATGACAATCTTTCTTATGTTTTTGACGTATTTTGTAATGAATGGTTCGGATGTTACACACCACGTGATAATATAATATGTATGCTCTTTTGTGAACACTTGGTTTGTATTAAAAAAAGGGAAATGTATATCGTTATGTGAATAGTGATAAAAAACAATGGTTGAATATGGGGCACAAGTTGATATCTTATGAAACATACATGTTGGAAAAAATGTTATAAGGCAACATTGAAAAATACAACTAATATGAAGTTTAACCGATACACATCCACATTTGTGCAACAAAATCTTGTATGTATTTTTACGACATGTTTTGCACGCATCTTGCAGAAAGTAACAACATAAAGAAATAACATAACATTTAAAACACATTTAGGTGGTAAGTTAAAAAGAACTGAAACACATTATTCCTGAAAAGATCATTCACCGTAATAAAAAAAATTACAAAAGAGAAACATAAAACAAATGTGCTAGGAAAAAAAGGTTCAATTAAACTAGCATAAGAAGAAAACTTTGACATCTTTTCATCATCCACATTATTTGCTATTTCAAAGCTATAAAATACATCACCCTCATCCATTGAATCGGGACCATTGCCTTCATTCCTTGTAGCTGCACCATCGACCTTCTTTGAACCACTGCATATGTTGCTATCTAGTTGAATTTTTCACAAGTACAACTATTATGACCATACTGTTTACACTTTGAACATTGACGTCGTTTCTTTCCATCCTAGCTTATAAAAGAAAAAAAGACTTTCTTTAGTAAAATACAATAAGTAAAACACAAATATAGAATATTTTAAACACACCAACATGTTCATAAAACCCGATGCATCACATATTAGGTAAAACACATTATTACACATGAGCATGTTAACGAGTGAACCTCATACCTCAGTAAAAAACAATACATCGAAAAAAATAGGTTGAAATATGGAATCATGTATATTAACACAGATATGAAAACCATTCTATTTGAAACAACATATATAGACTGTAAAAAACACAACAATATAACACATCGTGAAGAACCCAGTATCATATAAACACAACGTCAAGAAATACAAAGAGAATTCATTCGTTAATCATAAACTGCTATAACACATCGTGATGAAACCAATAAATTGATTAAAAACAATAAATACAAAGACATGTCCTTCATGAAATATAAACTACGATAACACAATATGAATAAACCTACAACCCATAAAATACAACGCCAAGAAATTCTTCATGAAAGTTAAACTGGTGTATTACGTGTAAAACAAATAAAACACAATGTCAAGAAATCGTTTACCGGATAAAAACGTAAGCTAAATCAAATACATGCGTGACGATCAACTAAAAACAGGATGCACTCACCATTACCACAATCAATCATTGCATTAGATATTGACATTTTTTTATTCGTGGTATGCAAACAAATATGAACAAAAATGATCTTGATGTTTAAAGAGAAAGTCCTGGAAGTTTTTTTTTAACTGAAAAAATTGAAAATATAAGATATAGAGTTTTCTAAAAAATCTCATTTTATTGTTTTATAATTATCTCTTCTCAAAATTAACTTATTAATGAATTACCATTGTGCCTTTTGATAAAATTATCTAGATAACACATGTCATCACATAGTTGCTTCCTACACTTTGTAGGAAAAAAAAGACTTTGTACCCAACTCCCACCCTATATATATATAATGGGAAGAATCTATGCAAAACACTAAATATTGCAAGAACACGTATAAATTAAATAACCTAATCTTTTGATGCTCAAAACTTAAGAAGTAAATATAATGTTACAAATGTAAGATTTACTGTTTATCACACTAGATTTCAAAACAAAATATGAAAAATTTTAATTTTTTATATAACCTACACATATATAGGTTATTTGTAGGTCAAATTACCTACATGTATGTAAACTATGTGTAAGTAAACTATATGTTTATTTATGTATATATATATCACACATATAAATGTAAGATACATAAAGATTAAAAATATGAACCTCATATCACATAATTTAGGGATTTAGAGTAGTCCTTTGTGTTCTTGCAATTATAGGTGTTTTCTGATGATCCTCGTCCTATATATAGGAGAGGGTTATCTTGAGAACGCTAAATATTGCGAGAATCATGAGAACGAATGAAAACCCGCGAGAACTTTGCCAAAAATATTTAAATTCAAATTTTTACACTCATCGTTATTATTCGAATACAATATTATAAATTAAATTTACACGTTTAAATTTGCATGTATTCGTAAATGAATAAAATTTACACATATGTAAGTGACATAATTTGCCATTGACACATGCGTAAAAACATTAGGGATATTGGATTTAAATAACCCAAACTTTCATCAATTGGCCGGATAACACTCCCAACTTTAGATTTGTACACCAGCACTCCCAACTTTTAACTTATTGCTCGATAACACTCCCTAACCAATTGAACCCTAACACAGTTAGCTGATGTCAGCTGCCACATCATCAAAAAAGCCATGTCAGTTGCTACATCAGCTGTCACGTCCTCAAAAATGCCACGTCAGCAAAAGGGCCACATCATATGCCACGTTAGCAAAAAGGCACATCTGATGCCACATCAACAAAAAAACTAGCTGCGATAAGGTTTAGTTAGTTAGTGAGTGTTATCGGCCAATAAGTTGAAAGTTGGGAGTGCTGGTGCACAAGTCAAAAAGTTGGGAGTGTTATCGGCCAATTGGTGAAAGTTGAGGTTATTTAAATCTAATATCCCAAAAAATTATTAAGAGTAATTTTGAGAGGATATATGAATTTTTAAAGAGTAAATTATTTTTTAACGTTGTATTTTAAATATGATGAGGTTTGTATTAAGAAAATGATTTTGATTGGTTTTTTCATTTGTTCTTATGATTTTCTCAATAGTTAGCGTTTTCAAGATATCTCTCCCTTACCGAAGCTTAAAAAACCATTAATGTAAAAGTCGTTAGGCGTTAGTCGGCTGATGGGGTACGAATTATCGATTTATCGGGATTAATCAGGATTCATGGGATTGGAATCTTTATATGTGATTTTCAGTTTTATATATATATATATATGTATACATATTTTTATATGTAAATATTTTAAATAGACAGGTTTTAACCCCCGATCGACCCATCTGGTTATACACATTTTTATATATAAATATTTTAAATAGACAACTTTTAACCGCTAGTCGATCGGGCTCAAACTTTCACAAGTTAAACAAGCTCAAGCTTAATAACAATCTAGGACGGGCTCGACTCGACTCATTTACACTTCTTACATGCCAATTATAGATGAGGGGTGAGCAATAACCGAACCGTTAACCAAAACCAACAAAATCAAACCGAGATTATCCAAAACCCAAATTAACCGAAAACTGAATAGCCAAAAGCCTAATCAACTGAACATCGATTATCGGGTTTTTATGTACCCTAAATTAACAAAATTAACCGAATCAAACCAAACCAAACCATTGATATTTTTATATATTTTCTAGCTCCAAACCATTGATATTAGCTTTTACACCCCCGTTTTATGGATTTTATGATTTATATCTTAATTTCATATATTTATACATCCAATTCATGTAGATCTCAATTTTTATGTATTTATATTTTCATGTATACCTCCGCTCCATGTATATCTAAGTAAAATGTTTAGCCCAAGTTTGGTTTGATTATTAACCGAACGAAACCAAAAACCAACAAACTAACCAAATAAACCAAACCGACTATCCAAAACCCGAATGATTGATTAAATAAATTAACCAATAACTTTGATTACAATTTTGATTAAGGCTAATAACCAAACCAAACAAAACCGAACCGAACCGAACCGTACCGAACCGTATATACCCGGTTTGTAGATTAAAGACTAAGCTCTAGTTCATACAGGGGTAAAAATTACAAACTTTAAAAGTGGAGGGTAGAATCCTACAACCTCACAAAAATGCAACAAGAAACAGAAATTCGTATAATGGCTGCTTTGAGGCATAGAGAGAGAGAAGTGTAGAGAGAGAAACAAACAGAAATCAGTCAGATGGGTAAAGCAGGCGGAGCAACACCATCACCGGCGAAGAAGAAAAAAGGCCGTCCATCACTCACAGATCTCAAAAAACGAGCCCTAGAACAACAACAATCTCACCGGAGATCCACTCGCCGGAACCCTAACTCCGAACCTGCCGATGCATCTGCCGACGAAGATGATTACTACGACGACGACGACGATGAGCGCAAACAGAAGAAAGTCAAGCTCGTTGTTCGTTTGCCCCAATTGAATCAACAACAACCACAACGACGTCGTTCTGCCAGATCTTCACCGGCTAATTCGGCTTCCTGTGGCTCTGATTCGAATGCTGACGTGGATATTCGACAAATTGAGTCCGGATCTGGTTGTGTTGGTGCTAATTCTCAGGTAATTTTGTCACAAAAGTTTTGAAATTTAAAATTAATTTTAAAATTAGGGTTTATTGTTTGAATTCTAAAATTAGTAATTTTGAGGATAAACAGAGGTTTAAGAAAGTGTGCAAAATTGATGACACTAATTTTGTGTATTTTCAGATCTTTCTTTTGGGTATATGCGCGCGTGATTCGGAAATTGTTTTTATTTATATTTATTTCTTTAATTCTTTAATTTCTGTTTGCAGCAAATAGTGGAAAATAAGTATAAAATCTGAAAATATATGTAAAGTTTTGTGAAATCTAAAAAAGTTTTATTTTTTGAACTTTCTGGTTCTGAAAACAAAATTGGTATTTTCGATGCTTTAAGGTGGATGAGGGTTTCTGCCTTCTGGATAGTTTGTACAGTTTGTATTATTTATATGGACAACAAAAAGAAGGTTCATAATATTATTAATCCACAATCATGTACCTGAAAAAGTTCAAATTTGTCACTTATTTAATGGTGATTGTGGGCTGTTATTCTATCAGCTGCCATCTGGCTGCTGGTGGTTTTCTTATCTTGCTTGTTGATAGTTGATAGTATATAGTATCTTGACTTTGACTGCCTGACTGACTGACCCTTTGACTTTAGTTTTTGTTGCTGATGAATCTTTCATGTGTGTTTGTAGGATGAAAAGGATGAGAAAGCGATGGAGAGTCTTCATGGTCTTAATCAAAAACCTTTTTTTTCTTTAAATTTATATATAAAAATGCAACATGTTGTTGGGAAATTCCCAGCATTAAGTTTCATTGGTCTTCATTTTCTTGATGTTACCATTTAATATGTGGACAGGATCACCATTGGAGACTGGACACACAACACCTTTGCCAGACAAAAAGTTGTTGTTGTTCATTCTTGACAGACTTCAAAAGTGTGTCTTCTTTTTCTTTCACTTCATTGAAAAGATGGTTTATTTCTTGTTGTACAGTTGATGGACTAAACCGGTGTTTTCGTGTATCTGCAGGAAGGACACACATGCGGTGTTCTCTGAGACGGTTGATCCTGTTGAGGTGGTTCATCCAGAAAGTTTTGTTATTGATCTTACTGTTTGCTCATTGTTAAATGTAAAGTCATTGCTGATATTGAAATTTTGTATGTGTAGCTTCCTGATTACCATGAAATTATTGAGCACCCTATGGATTTCGGCACTGTTAGGAGCAAACTTGACAAGGGACTTTATTCAAATCTGGAAGAATTGGAGGTTAGTCATTCGTTGTTGGTTGTTTTTTTATGAATTTCTGGTTTATTTTCAATCTTCCAAACGAGTCAAAGACTGGCTTTTGTATAGTTGTCCTAAATTCAGGGGCTCGAGGCCGCGCCTCATGTACTTTTGTGTCAAAATTGGTCAAAGTTATGGTCGTGGCTGATATGTAAAAACAACTAAAGGGTTGAAGAAATTATGAAAAATTTTCTTGATAAAAAGATTGATATGGTAAAACACATGGAAGAGAAGTATAAGTTTACTTGGTTGTACATATAGCAATGCCTCGCATGTACTTGATGCGTGCCCCTCGGATTTCGAGACCTAAACGCGTCAGAGTGCCTCACGCTTTTTAAACCACGCTAATAGTCCATCATTTGATTTGAGCTAAATGTTATGTTTACAATTAACATCATCTTGTTTTCATTTACTGTATACAGGCGGATGTGTACTTGATTTGTTCAAATGCAATGCAGTATAACTCATCTGACACTGTTTTCTTTCGCCAGGTAGGCTTCACGTTTTTGTATAACTAACATTCTATATACAAAGTTGTATATTTCGTTTTTGATTTTTGTTCTTTTAGGCGAGGTCTATACAAGAATTAGCAAAACGAGATTTTGAAAATTTGAGGCAAGAGGGTGATGACGGTGAGCTGCAACCGAAAGTGGTGAGAAGAGGCAGGCCTCCAAGCAAGCACTTGAAAAAGCCACCTGGAAGAACCTCATTGGACATTGTCGTTGCTCCTGAGTCCACTTCAGGCGCTACTACTGTAGCAAATACCGTAGACAACACAAATGATTCTACTCCTTACAATTTAAGACGAGGACCCATGATTTATAAGAATTACGCTGACGGTTTATTTCCATCAAGTCGTACCCGTAATGGTGAACATAACTCGGAGCTGTTAGCAGATTGGAATGAAGAATTTCCAGGTTTTATTTGTTGTCTTTTTAACATATTAGATAATCGTTTATGTGTTTATTTATCTGTGTAGTATAAAAATGGTAAAAATAGCTTAAAGAGTAAATTGTCATTATCGTCTCTGAGATTTGGCAACTTTTGCAACTTTCATCCAACAATTTGTTTTTCCACATCTGGGTCCTCGTGGCTTGTGGTTTCAAAATCTTGCCATTTTGTCCCTGAGGCTTGGCAATTTATTGCGACTTTCGTCCCTCGAGGTTTGGCCCTTAGGGACGAAATTGAAAAGATTTTTAAACCACAAGGACCCAGATGCGAAAAAACAAACCTTTGGATGAAAGTCGCAAATATTTCCACACCTCAGGGACGAAAGTAACAATTATTCTACTATAAAATGCCAATATATTATTTTGTTGACTAATTGAAGTCCCCTAAGTTTTGACTTTTTATTTTTTTATCATTTGTATGATTACAGGACATACAGATTTTAGTATTTTACATGATTTGCTTATGAGAATTTAGATCTGTGATTTATAGTTTATTTTCATTGGGATATGGTCATGAAAAGACCAAAACTATAGTCAACACTCTTTATATAGTTTCTCTTTGAATGCTCCGGATTATATTTTACGTAATTTTTTTTATTTCTGTTTGTTTCTATTTGTTAATTAGTTGTTTTGAATGTGCAGCTCGTATTAAGAGGGCTGACATGAAATACGGGAACAAACATTTTGTTATAGACGAGAGCAGGCGCGATACCTACAAGCAGTTTCATCCATTGAATAATGCTAACACAAATTCTCTTCTAACTAACTTTGGCGGGGAAGGCAAGCAGTTATTAGCGGTATAGATGTTATAAAACTTAAAGAAATTTACTTTCGTTAATTTTTATATATTAATTTCACTCACCTGCAAGTCAAGTATGAAATTCTATAAACATTGAAATCTTTATAAGCTAAATGCGTTAATGTAATGCACATAATCAATTGAAAACTTTTTAGAAATAGAAATGTTGCTCGTTTATTTATGATCGGTTTATTCAAAGAGTTATTTTTCTTTTCTTGTAACGGTATTGTTTTTGTAGTCATAATCATTAATCAACTCATTTAATAATTTATATAGAATTTTAAATAAAAAAAGAGTAAAATGCCATTTTCATCCCCGAGGCTTGGCCTGTTTTGCGACCATCATTCAAAGGTTTGTTTTTCTGCATCTGGATCCGAAATATTTGAAATCTTGCCACATCTGTCTCGTTAACTCCATCCCTTTTTCTTCGTTAAGTCAGGGGTACTTCTGGCTTTTTTGTTAACATAAAGAGCAATCGGTCTTTTTCAGGGGTATTTGGTCTTTTTACGTAAAGTGAAAAAGACCAATTTGCCCTTTAAGTTAGCAAAAAAAGACGGAAATGCCTTTGACTTAACGGTGAAAAATGGATGGAGTTAAGGAGCCGGGTGAAAATGGCAAGATTTCAAACCTTTTGGATCCAGATGCGGAAAAACAAACCTTTGGACGAAAGTCACAAAACTGGCCAAACCTCAGGGACTAAAATGACATTTTACTCTAAACAAAAAATGGTTTGCGGGTCAATTCAGCTTGGCCCGGCAAGTTCGGATTCATAGACTCGTTTCACAATTTTTGCGACCTGATTGAAGTTTTGATTTTTTCCCATATTAATGCAGGTAGGTGTGCATGCCGAACACGGTTACTCTAGAAGCCTGGCTCGATTTGCCGCTAATATGGGCCCCGTTGTCTGGGAAATCGCATCAAAGAAAATCAGAAAAAGCTTTGTCGCCAGGTGTCACGTTCAATCCTGGTGTTGTTGGCGAACCCGAACCTCCTGCCCCATCTATATCATTTTTGCCATCTGAAAATTACAGTTATACCCCCAGGTTAGCCAGTAATGATATTCTAAACAAACCCGAAAGCCCATCCACTTCAGGACCAAAAATTGAAGATTCCGAGGTAAAAACGAACAAAACTGTACACCACAATGGCAAAAACGGTTTTAATGATGACCCAAGGAGTCATCTTTCGAAACGTGGTATAATTGAGGATGCACAAGGTACAAAAGGTGATACGAGTAATCCTGAAAATCCGACATGGCAACAGGTACCATCAATGAACCACAGACAGTTTACAGTTCCGGTTCCACCGGACCTAAATGTTGGGGTTCAAGGATCGTCTGTCTCACCAGGATATGTTGGACTGAAGATTGGTTCACCTCAGCAGCCGGATTTAGCGTTGCAGCTCTGAGTCTTGTGTTTGGCTGGTGTAGTGACGGTTAAGGAGGTTGTGGGTCATCTGGTAATGGATGCAGGTTAGTCTATAGTGTAGGAAACTGTGTACAGATTAAGGATCTCCTTGTAACTTTGTACTCAAGATTGATTGGAGTATGATGAACCTGAACTAGAAATAAAAACACAAGCATTGGTTTTTTTTCCTGACATTTTTTCAGCATAAGTTATTGTTGTATGTAGGGAACCTTGAAAATCTCACTTGATGTACTATACTCTTTAAAATCTACCTTTAATGCATCTTACATAATAGGTTAGTTTTTGCTACATGCTATAATGTTGTGCAAGTTTGAACATTTGATTCTAGATAAAAATTGAAGACTGTTGCTTACATGTTAAAAAAGTATATAAAACAAGTTTTCAATGCTTGATAGTTGATATCAAGGGTTTTATATTTCTGTGTGCTTGATAGCAAATGGCGAAACCAAAACGACCCATAACGATAGCATCAATTAGAAAAACATCAAGCCGGGGGTCTCACTGAAGCATGCTCTTTATTCCTAAGGCGTAGAGGCAATGTTGTTTAAATCTTTTATTTTCAAATCTTACCTTAGCTTTGCTATTGATTGAATTTCCTGAGTATGATTGTAGTTTAAAAGGGAGGAAAAATAAACTATTGCAAGCTTAAAGGAACATGAAGAATTGAAGAGTGCATATCTGACCCATCATCACTTTTTCCTAAATAAAGCGAATATGAAACTCAATATGTTTTGTACGCAAATGTGTATAGACTTGGTTGAAAGATAAATATTTGACTTTGACTTTGTCATTGTAGACAATAGAGGCGCATAGTAAGTACATAAGCCAATCATTTATAGGCTTCAACATTAAAGAAGTTTAGGCTTCAAACAATTTTTTTAACGGCAACAACTCTATTTTTTAAATATATATATATAATAGGGCCAGCTAGAAACTGGAGAATACAACGAAAAAACAAAACGAACAAAAGCGAAAGACAAGGGACTTAATACAATGTCCGCTACATCAAAGTGAACCCAATTCTCCCATTGAGGAGATGCGATTTGCCCCTATTACACACCCAAAAAATACGTCTTCCTTGATTAGTTCCATAGTCTTTTGAACGGGTATAAACGTATCCTCGAACGCTTTCACATTTCGCGCATGCCATATTCTCCAAACGGTTGCTTTCTCCATATCTTCCCACCTGGACATTTTTTTAGAACCTCCAAAATATCATTCAAAGAGTCAAAATTTGTACGAGGTTTCAATTTCATCCAAACAAAAGTGTTACACCAAACACTCCTGCTCCATAGACATTTTGTGAAAATATGATCTCCATCCTCTTCACTAATTCCGCATCGGGGGCATAAGTGTCCGACAAATTTACTCCGCGTGAGACGAGACCTGTTTTGGATGCCACCTTTCCTTTAATTGCGCGCCACAATAGTAAGGTGCCCAAGCATTCCAATAAAACTTACCAACATCCTCTTGTGTCGTGATCCCGGCTGAGACTATATCCATTCGGATACTTTTAACCGAAATTTTTCTCCAAAACAATTATCCGAGTCCGTTCGTCCCTTCCCCCTTTCAAACCTTTATCTTGTAACTTTCTCATAAGCTCTCCTGTTGTCGTTGGCGCCTTAATCCATTCCCATTCCCATTCCATTGATTATTCGGTCTTGTACCAACCAGTCTTTGCAATCCTATTTAAATCCGGGTATACATTTTTAAATGGTTGGTGTTCCAGCCAAGCATCCTTCCAAATTTCGTATTTCTTCCATCACCTACTTTGACTTTTAGCTTCTCTTTGATGTTCTTTTGGAAGACCAACATAATAAGTTATCACCTAGATTACGCAATAACATTGATGACTATGCAGACAACCTCCGGGTCAGCGTTTGGATACGTGATGAGATGAGACGAGAAGTGGATGATTCATCTTACTATAGCCCATAATCAAAGGAAGAACACATTGGAGTGTGGTTCTAAAGGATCATGCATATATAAACATCATGAGATGTTTGGTCTAGTGGAAGTTACGTATTGTGAAACAAAGATTGTAGGTCCGTAAGACCAAGTTTAGACTTAGTGTTAAACAAATTAAAACTTTGAACCCAATCATGTCCCTTGTCTATGATTTAAACAAATTACATGATGAGGAATTTTTAGAAACCGGATGATCAAAGAAGCGTGTAGTCACTCTCAGATCAAATTATTTCGGTGGTTCTACCGAAATTCAATCGGATACAACTCTGATTTTGGAGAATGAACAACAGTATGCGTTTTTGTGTGTGATTCGTATAACCAGATCTTGACCAAAAAAAAAGAACACAACGAATTTATAGGGATAACTGCTACTTGACAGTTATTGGTAGTTGGATTTAAAATTTTGAATTTAATTAAATTGCCGCCTTAATTTTTATCTACAAAATTGTAACGAATTTTATAAAAATAATTTTTAAGGTATTTTCCATAAAGCAATAGCCAGGGGCTCTGTCCCTTGGACCCCGCTAGGGGCTGCCGCCCTTTGGACTTTGCTCTCAGGGACGCTGCCCCCGGACCCGAATACTTGGAGTTACAACTACTCGAATAATTGTGTCTCCCGCACCTTCTAACTTATTCGATATGCATCATAATTCCCTTTGATCACCAAGTTAATCCGATCACACTAAAATATCTAACATCACCTCTCGTATTGATCATGAAGAGACCTATTAATAATAGTTACCTAAAAGAAATTATTATGAAACCTCTTATCGTTGTGATAAGATCTAAAAAAAACTTAATTTTGAACATCAAAGTGGATTTTCCAATAAAGTTGCAAGATATTGTTTTTCCCTTTGCATAAGTGACAATAAAAAATAAAACATTTTTAATTTGAAAAACAGTGGAGGAAATAAGTAGCACTTTATCTTTCATCACAAAATAAATGAGTTACCTATTTGTTTAATGAGGTTATCACAATAAATATCCCTTTTAAAAAGAAATTCTTTTGTTTAAAGATGACTGAGATATGTGTAAATGGATCGGGGCTCATGCGGAGGATTTCTCTGTTGCAGCGGTGAAAGATCTGCTTGAAGAAAATAGGGTGGAGACGAACCATTATGTGCCCGAGTGGTGCAAGTGGATCCCGTCGAAATGTAACGTTTTTATTTGGCGTGCTGAAATGAACAGGATTGCGACTCTGGATGCTTAAAAAAAAGGAATGTTGATGTGTGCGATCCAAGGTGTTTCCTTTGTGAAGACGGTGAAGAGATGACGGAACAATTTTTCTGCTCGTGCTCGGTTGCGACAACCCTGTGGAATCACATCAGTGTTTGGTGCAAGATTCCGAACATATTTATATTTTCATTCAGAGATCTTCTGGAAATGCATGAGCATGTCGGTGTAAAAGGAGCTAAAAGGAGGCGTTGAAAGGAATTATAAGAACAGGTTGTTGGAATCTTTGGAGGGTTAGAAACGAAGCGAAGTTCAATCATAAAGCGATCAAAGTTGAGAAGATTATTAGCGATTTAAAATCGGCCGGCTTCTTATGGTATAATGTTAGATCGAAAAGTAGGAATATATCTTGGGAAGATTGGTGTAAGTTTGTAATTATGTAACTGTTGTTGTTTTTTGGCCGCCTCGATTTGAGGTTGGTTTGGTGTTGATGATATTTTCCTTTAAAAAAAATCAGGCTATCACAATAAGTAATTTTCTCTAAAAAACTATTGTTACTTTTGTTTTAAAAGTTGAATACAAAAACCGAATCTAATTAGCCGTTGGAATTAAATATTAAATATTGATTTACGAGTGATTTGGATTAATCGTTATCTTTTCTTGTAAAGCATATTGACATTCATTGTAGATTAGAATAAAATAATAGTAAAGGAGCTTTAGCAAACTTTTATTCAAATTTGAACAAGGTCAAAGCATATCCCATGTATTTACTAAAAAACATTTACATATATATACACACATATAGCATCATTATTTACAAAGTTAATATGCAACTGAAAAACTAGAAAATGTTATGAAACAACGGTCTATTAGCAACTAATATATATGTATATAAACATGAGAGCTAGACTATGAAATCTTGTAGAGAATAGAACATGGAGAATTCTTATTTATTCATCTAACATTATATACAAATGTCATTATATATAGGCACTCACATTAGTATAATAGTAAATAAGAGAAAGAGGTTATACATGTGGAAGGTCACTACATAATGGATGTATTCATAGATAGGGGTTATACATGTGGAAAGTCACTACATAATTTGATACATTCATAACACTCCCCCTTGACTATCCACATGATGGAATACTATTATTTAATACACTTAATGATGTTGTCTTATTAAAAACCTTGCAAAGAAAACCCAATGGGACAAAACCTCAGCTAAGGGAAAAAGAGTGCAACGCGTAATGTATCCCCCTGATACTTCCGGATCAGGTACTTGTCTAAAAAACCTTACTAAGAAAATCCAATTTGATAAAACTTAGTGAAGGGTAAAGAGTGCAATTTATGTAAAACTCCCCCTCAATATAATATGTATCATTTCAAGTAACAAGTGCGAATCTTCTATTAAAGTTGTTGAAAAACTTTTGTAGTGAGTGATTTGTCGCTTGATGTGCAATCTATTAATGAACTTGATGTATGATCTCATGTAAAACTTTAATTACCTGCTCTTGTAAGTAGATACCATAAGATCCATAAATGTGTTTTGTTATAATCCCTGCATTTACAAAACTAACCAAACTTGTTGATGAGTTAGTAAAATATGAACCCATACCTTTCGTACCTTAAGGGTATAGAAAATAAATGTTTTACTCGTTTCACTATCTCCTCTTCGTACACGAGTTAAATCTTGCCAATTAATTTAATAGTATATGTTCGTGTATAGCTAGCAAGATATATTAATACAATTTGTATTGAATTATGGTACTTCATGACCAAGGATCGTTGCTTCTTTGATAGAAGATGATAAAAGTCATTTGTATCTATATCAAATATTTGAACATCATTAAATGTACTTACACCAAAAGCTTTGTCCATATGAAAATGTCCAACATTTTCTAGATGTATTATAATTGATGGATTATAATATAAACGTCTGTACTACGTATCGAGTCATAAATTTGCAATATTGTATTTCATTTGCAAATTCTTGCTTAAATGTTTGAGCTCTTTTTTTTTCTCTTCGGGAGATTCAATGACATCATCAACATATATTGCAATACTTGTAAAGCTCATATCGTTCTTTTAATGAAAACAATGGACCAACTTCACCATATTTATTTCTCGTTTTCGAGCTCACTGGTGAGTCAATTGTATCATATTTGACTCGACTATTTTAGTCCACACATATTTTGTCAACTTCATATAGTATGTTCTTGAGGTTTTGACATCAATGCTTCTAGCATTATCAATCCATGAGGGAATTCGTTCCATCTTATCCATATATGCATGTGCTTTCACTCTTCAGAAGTTTTGCTATATAAATTTGCCTACTTAACACATAGATATCTATATCATGTAAAAGTGTCATGAACACTTGCTTTTATCTCCAAAATCCATATTGTACCATGCGTGTACACTATTTATTAAGATATCACAATCACTGGGTACAAGTTTTCAATGTATGTTTATTGGTGCACAAGAATTACATCGTTAAGATGTTTTGATTCACCTTTAAAGAACTTAATTGCTTTAAGAAACTTATTAGGAGTTCAATCGTATTCAAAAATGAATCTGTATACAACGATCATATTGTTCTCGAGAACTTACTTTACATGAATTACATAATTTAAATCTTTAAAGGACTTGCATGTAAACTTTAGTATCTAAATGATACATAACATTTATAAGACACATATCAATTCTCTCTTTATATTACCAGACTAATTAAATACTGAAAAGCTATTGCATCTACCACTGGAGAATACGTCTCCTCATAATTAATCATAGGTCTTTGCGAAATCCTTGTGCCATCAATTGTTGATCCACATAAAAGACCTAATTATATTAAATATATTTTACAACTTTTTTATGGACTACTGGCCCGTAAGCTTTCCATTTCAATAGAGAATTCAACTCTGCCTCATTTGCGTCATTCCATTTTAGCCAATCATTTCTTTGTATTTATTCATAGGCATATTTTAAATCTTGATCCTCATCATTTCATCTTTTCAAGCGCTATATATACAAAAGTATAACGACGTCGATTTTGTTTCGATTCCATACACTTCTAGACATGATATAATTTACTAAGAGCTCTTTATTTTCAGGTACCTGAGGTTCTTCCTGAACCATCATGTCTAATGTCTCTTCAAGAAACCTTTTTTTTACTATAACCTCGACTTGACCATCTTCTTCATTACTTGCTCCAATTTTTCAAGGAATTTTTATTTTCTTGGAATCGACTAGTCTACCACGTTTCAGGCGTGCAATAGACTCATTAATATATGGTTTGCTCTACTAGGACAATTAACTTAATTGGAGCATTAGCAGTTGACTACGTGACTTACTTAGTCATTGTATTTAGGTCAGTTAACATGTCTGGTGATTGATTCTATAATCTAGGTAACGAATTATCTTTTGAACTTCTTGTTCACACAATTTCGTTTGAGGATCAATGATAATTCTTGCATACCTATTCCTTTTTCAACTGCCATTAATCTCCCCCTAATGTTGAAAATGTTAATTTACTTAAAGTAAGATTTAACGAGCCATAAATAAATCTCTCGTTAATTGCTCTAAGTATGTAATCATAAATAGTATTTTCATCCAACATATATTCCCAAATTATTTGAGTTTCAATCTTGATGCGTTGTGGTGGATCAATTCCAATGTATACCGCACAATAAAAGGTTTGATGGGAAATATTTGGTTCCTGACCAAAACCAACTATAATGGGGAGAAACTATTACAACATGTTGGCTTGATGTGAAATAATGTTACCGCATGTAAAATCACATGTGCTCAAATATGAACTTTTGCTCTCTTGATTATTGGCTTTGCAGTCAATTTGTAGACGTTTGATCATCGTCTTCAACAAAAGCAATTTGTGTCTTAAACATTTAGAAAGTTCAATACTTATTCCAATAATCATTAGTAACATGGATACTAAATTCAATGTTATAACCACCATAAATATGATAATATAGAATAATATGCTTGCTATCTCATTAGCCAAGCTACACACAACTTCAAGTTGTAAATTTGATGACCATTTAGACGATGCATCGATTTAAAAACACAAAACGGTATCATGTTTGGATATATACATCCTTCATTCATTCCATAATATTTTAGGGATTTCTACCATTAATTGGCAAATAAATAATTTCCCTTAAGAGCAAAGATAATATGCTATCAACTAGAAGAATCTTCAAGTTCTTCATTATATTTCACATCATCATTGACTCGGTGTGGTCTAACCGGTCATACCAATAAAGTAAATAATCATGATCCATAAACTTATAGTTTATGATATTGTATATGTATTACTTGCATGTATGTAATATAATATGAAAGAATGTATTATAACTTCAAAGTTCAAACTATCGTGTTATGTAATCACTAGTTTACCACTTTTGGTGGCCGATCTCATCATGACTATCATTATAATACTAATATTCGATCTCCTTATTAGCTTCACTATCTTATAATTTCTGATAGTTTGATCTCTTATTAACATGATGATTGTTGCACTTCTAATGGTCAATCTCATTATTAATATGATCATCATTACAATTTTCTCAATGATGCCACTGATCAATATATATTCACTTCATGCATCAGAGTAAAACCATAGAATTTTTAAGGTTTTCCATTATTTTCTCTAACATATAGATATACAGTCGTTTAAAACCGTTTATACCCTTTAAATGATATTGCTACTTCAGGAGTATACTTGAGGTTTGACAAACAAAATTTGTTTTATCCGATTTCCCTTAAAAATAAACTTCTCTTCGTATAACTTCAATTGAGAAGTAATTATATGTCCGAGTCATATAATATTTCTTTTATACTTGATAATGAGATACAAGGAGTATGATACTTTGGGTGTCAAATCGAAATATATTTCTACTTTTCATGAGAATGACAATAAACCACAACTTTGGTTTAGTCGTTCTATTCGGTATTATCGATGCAAAGAAGTGATAGCATATAGAATACAAGGTATATATAGCAAAAAATCATACAATACATGACCTTATAGCATGTCATCATATAAAAACAACTTATAATGGGCCTTTATAAAATAAGAAACCTTTTTTTATCACTAATAAGCAAACACATATAATTTATATAATAACTTATTATGGTATAACCAAACATAATATCTTATATATTTTGAACACTTACTTTAAAACTTAAACATATATCTCTTTCAAGTTCTCAGATCATTTATTACTTGTATTTGAAAAATTTATTTGAAAATTGTAATACTGATGAATTACATAACATACTCATTTTTTTCTTTTCAAATATTGATATTTAAACAATTGATGACATCATATAAACAATCTATACATTGTACATATGAAGCAATAGCAATAGTCACTATTTTATACTAGCAATAGTAATAGTTAATATGCAAATAAATTGTTAAACATTATGACATGGCATAATGAATGCATGAGAGATACCGACATCGCTAGAAAATATTTCTTTAAAAACAACTAATGATATCTAGCAATATTAATCTATTATATGAATTTCTTATATGCAAAATTTGTTATAGGATTAATCTTAATATAAGTACCCAACGATATTTGTATAATCATGTTATAACAACAACAACAACAACAACAATAATAATAATAATAATAACAATAACAATAACAATAACAATAACAATAATAATATATTGCATTATAAGTTGTGTAGTTTATTTAAAAGTAAATCAATTGATGTTTACTCACATAACTCATTTATATCTAATTATGTAAAAGTCTTTTGGCATGCTATATATTAACAATGACTAATGAAAACAATTAATTACAGAATTCATATCCATTTAAATTATAAACTATACAAAATGAAAATCTAGTACATACATCATGTATATATTACCACCAATACAAGCATATATACCTAATAAAATTGCATTGTTTAGTCCATAAATATTGAGTTCCATACTTTTTAATATTGAATATTGAATTTAATTGTTTTTCACGGATTCTAAAAGCACATATAATATTCTCTAGATTGCAAATTAACTTTCTCAAATCAAAATAATTCAACAATTTTATTACCTTAACAAGGTTAATAAAGAAGCATAAATATATGATTATGGTGGCTTAAAGAATATGTAGATGAGCATCACTAGATTGTAAGAGTCCTAAACAACATATATTAAATTAACTAATGAAATGATAATCCAGCCAATTTAGAATAATAGAAAGGATCATTTGTAAAAGAGAAAAATAAAATAAATATTCGTAATATCGTCGTCGTCAACGAAAACTATAGTTATTCAATTAATAATGAGTATTAGAAAAAGATGAATTGTTAATTGTAACGTCATAATTTATGATGTAACATCTAAATTCTTGTACCAACATGCTAATATATATATATATATAATAACTTCTAAAAGCAAATGGAAAAATATATGGATAAGAGTTCAATCATGAGACTACATTCTAGAATTTATAGTAATGATCAGTTTAATTTTATATATGTATATTAATAAGTGTCACCAGTAAGATTGATGTATCATCGTCAAATATACTATGAAATAATCATACGAAGAATCATACCTTTATTAGTAGAGATAGTTGCATAATTATTGGGTTGCTTTCTCAACATGCGAGATTGAGTTAGTTGGAAAATAATGCACATCAAAGGCAAGGAAACAAGGATACCAAGGGTGGCAAAATACATAGAGCACAGTGCTGATAACGTGTTGTGAAACAACGGTCTATTAGCAACTAATATATATGTATATAAACATGAGAGCTAGACTATGAAATCATGTAGAGAATAGAACATGGAGAATTCTTATTTATTCATCTAACATCATATACAAATGCCATTATATATAGGCACTCACATTAGTACAATAGTAAATAAGAGAAAGGGGTTATACATGTGGAAGGTCACTACATAATGGATGCATTCATAGATAGGGGTTATACACGTGGAAAGTCACTACATAATGGATACATTCATAACAGAGATATACTTATAGATTTTTAACTACCTACCTCACGATACATCTTACGTTATGCAGCCACGTAACCCATTCATCTTTATTTTTTCCGCTATATTTCGTTCTGTCTACATACAAATAATTGTATGCTTCTCTACTTAAACACTTTGGCTCTGTAGTAAACACACAAGCTCGGCATAATCAATTATAAATAATAAACAACCATATCTATTGCTTTAACCCTTATACATAAGGGTATAATATAACCAGATAACTATATCTTTTTCCTTTTTTTATCCCACTATATTTGACCAATGCTAATATAAGTTCATATACGATTATTATGATTATCCATCTAAAACTGTATCTTTTTCCCTCTTTTTTATCCCACTACATTTGTAAGGAATACTTAAGTTGGGATAGTATTTGTGAGTCAGAAGATCTACAGGATGGTTTTGATCAAAGTTTATACTCCCTTGACGTACTAAATGGGCTTAAAATTTCAGGTCTTCCAAATCACAAATTAGTACTAAAGGTTGGTGTTCTCGTCATGCTATTGCGAAATATTGATCAAGAAAATGGGTTGTGCAATGGAACTCGCTTAAAGGTAATATCACTTGGAAATCGTGTTATTGAAGCAGAGGTGATATCTGAAAGTAATATTGGAGCTCGAACTTTTTTTCCTAGAATTGGTATAATACCCTCGGATAAGAAGGTTCCTTTTAGATTTCAAAGAAGATAGTTTCCTCTTGCTGTATGTTTCGCTATGACAGTAAATAAAAGTTAAGGGCAATCGTTATCCAGAGTTGGTTTGTTTTTGAAGCATCTGGTATTTTCTCATGGTTAACTGTACGTGGCTTTGACGAGAGTCAAAAGCAGACATAGACTCAAACTATCAATTCTTGATAATGATGGTAACCTTACTAATAAGACATCAAATGTCGTATACAAAGAAGTTTTTACTTGGGGCTGTTTGGCAACTTCTGAATGGTTAAGTGCTGAACAATAAGAGGTCTAAACCTTTAAGTACTGAATCAGTAAGAGGTCTAAACCTTTAAGTACTGAATCAGTAAGAGGTCTGAACCATTAAGAGCCACTATAATGCTTAACCGTTCAGATGCAAACGTCTGACCAATTCAAATTAGAGGTCTTAATCATTCAGACTCAATATACTACTTAACCATTCAGAGGCAAATGTCTGTGAAGAAACACCGGTTTAACCTTGGGATATGCGGGGATATATTAGTTATAACCGAGGGATTTCTGCATAAAAAGGTTTCCTCTTCACTCGTTCTTCAGGGTGATCTCACTCAAACTGATCTGCAAAACTGGCAGCGCCGTTAGTCTCGTCACGGGGAAAAGGAAAGGTTTTCTCCGTGACCACACTCCGGCGTGAAAATAAGTATTTGGTGATTGCAAGTAACAATCAAGTAAGCCATTACGTATGTTGGGGATCTCGATGTGTATCCCTTTACCTTGTGGTTCGATACTTATTTTATAGCTGAAAGTAAGTGGGCTTAGGAGATAGGTTAATGGGCCTTGGGCCTAGCCCAGACGACTAGAGATATCCGTTCTATCCCTCTGCGTCGAACATTAAATGTTCCATGTAGGAGAATTAATGTTCTCTGTCAGAAGGTGTGCTTTGTCAGATGTTGAATGGTGCCACATGTAAAGGCAACTGTCCCTGGTGCCCGACCCGCTGTCAGCCGAAAGTGGAGAATGTTGATTGTCACTGGCGTAAGTATGGTTGGTGCACAGTCTGGCGCCCGCATTACTGTTCATGCGACGCTGTCTGACACAACCTGCCAAGCCACCATTGGTCACAGCTCTGCCACTCCGTACCCTTGTATATAGTCAACGCCTCTTTGTGCTTATCCTTTCTGCGAGGCTGTCAGTGCTTTCTGGCCAACGCAGGGTTGCAGGAATTATCCTTTTGTCCACAAGACTATGAGTAGCTCTCATGTTTGTCTTGTGCTTGCAAGGTTTTAGGACTTGCGGCTAGAGTGTTGTTTGGTCCGCGCAGGGTCAAGTAGCCTGCGCGTTTAAGTCTAATTTTGCCGTGGTGCCAAGTACAGGGTTCATTGTGTGACTTATATTGTTTGGTCTAACTTGCCGTTGCGCTGAGTGCGTAAGGTTCATTGTATGACATATTGGTGTTGGTCTAATATACCGTTGCGCTGAGTGCGCAAGGTTCATTGTATGACCTACTGGTTCTAAAGAAGGCGCACAATTGCACATTGCGCGCAAGGTTAACCTTGTAATATGTTGTTGAGGGTATGGTTCCTTGCGCAGGTGTAGGGTTTTTGGGACCACACCCCTCCAGTCTGAACCATTCAGACATCTGCTCGCGAAACAAACAGTCTGAACCATTAAGTGCTGAACCAGTAAGAGGTCTGAACCAGTAAGAGCCCTATTAAGAGGTAAACAAACAACCCCTTACTTGTAATTTGAATTGGTATTTCTATATATATTTTGTTGCGTTAGACAATTGTAGTTAAATCATTTTATGCAAAACTGGCAAGTTTTTGTAGATTTTTGTTTCATAGATGTGTTTTCTATTTCATTTATTCTAATAACCCGATCTATTATCTCAAATGGATCAACCTTTCAATCTTCAATATCAACTTACCCGAAATTATATTGATATATTAGCTTGTGATCTTTCCCATCTTCAATATCAACTGAGCCGACATTATAATCTATTAGCTTTGTGATTTGAAATAATTATTTGATCAAAGGTTACATTACTTTAATGTTTATATATGTATTGTAATTTTTTTAACACAATCAACAACCCATGAAGCTCACGGGCATATAATCTAGTGTGTATATATATATATATATATATAAAAGAAACTAGAGAG
The DNA here is from genome assembly GCA_947069175.1 of Scalesia atractyloides. Taxonomy (NCBI): domain Eukaryota; kingdom Viridiplantae; phylum Streptophyta; class Magnoliopsida; order Asterales; family Asteraceae; genus Scalesia; species Scalesia atractyloides. The sequence goes on along the minus strand of CAMTDV010000012.1, from coordinate 12,185,054 downwards.
GCTAGAATGGTTATTCTAAGTTTCATAACCACATTTTATAAAATCTTTGTTTGTTAAAAAAAATATTCTTTATAAGTAACTTATGTGGTTAAACTTTTTTTCGAACAAGCTTAAAATGAAAGAAAAATCATCATATGAAACTCAAGAGATTTATAATGGTTCATGTGGATAAGTGTATGTTAAATACTTAACCTCATATCCATTCCTTAGCAACAATCAACTAGTTATCTTCGCTAAAAACATATCATTAATTAAGGCAACGATCGTATTTACTAGCGTTTCTCTAAGATGGTTGAGATCATCACAACTTACGTCTTATAACAAAGTACAAATAAGGTGATCGATGATCACCTTTTCACAGTCTTACTAAAATGTTAGTGTTGATCACCACTCAATCTTCTCACTAATAAAAAGTGTCCACATCTTCTCTTACTAATATAAGTAATGATCACCTCTACCGATCCTCCGTATTTTAGTAGGATCGATACTAAAAAATACAACATACGTGTTTAGATATAGATATTACAATAAGGCTCACAAAAACTTTCCTCTTTCTAAAACATAAACTTTTTTTATGGGATATTAGATTTAAATAACACCAACTTTTACCAATTGGCCGATAACACTCTCAATTTTCGATTTGTACACCAGCGCTCTCAACTTGCAACGTATTGGCTGATAACACTCCCCAACTAACTGAATCCTAACACAGTTAGCTGATGTTAGCTGTCACATCATAAAAAAGCATGCCAGCTGCCACGTCATCAAAAAATGTCACATCAGCTGCAGATTAGTGCCATGCCATCAAAAATGCCACATCAGCTGTCACATCATATGTCACGTCAGCAAAGAGGGCCACATCAGAAAAACTAACTGGCTTATGGTTGAGTTAGTTAGGGAGTGTTATCGGCCAATAAGTTGAAAGTTGAGAGTGTTGGTGTACAAATCGAAAGTTGAGAATGTTATCAGCCAATTGATGAAAATTAGGCTTATTTAAATTCAATATCCTTTTTTTATTTTGCATGATAGGTGATTTGTATGTTGATAATAAAAGATGACTTAAAAGTCTCGGGTTTATGTATTCTGACAGAGTCTCAAGGTGTAAATAGGACCTGCGTTAATAGTGTGAAAAACAACTGACTCTTCATTGTCGACGTCACAACACATGCACACTTTTATAGTAGAGGTCCTAACAACACTTGTCTTAGATAGTTTTTTGAGTTTTTCAAATGTTCCCTCAGATCGTTTGAATGAGATATGGCAAGTTCAAAAACACCAAAGTTTACCACTTATATGGTAAGTATTTTCAAACACTTAGGGTGTATATATTTATATACTAGTAGGATGCTCGAGCGATGCGGTGAGGGTAACACTTTTCATTACGACACTCGTTTTTGATAGTTTACTTATTCATAAGTGTTACTCATGTCTAGTAACTAATAAATTTAGCATTTAAATTATCAAGTACTTTAAGAAACCATTGATGCAATAAAGTAACACACGAAAAAGAAAAAATAAGTCTTAAACATAAAAGTTAAATAAAATAGCACACGAATAAGGAAATATAAGTCTTAAACATAAAAGTTGAAAACTCATAATCGGATCCATGCCTAACTTTTTGTAGCAATTGAAATAGGCGTGCAATACTATGTGCTTATAGGATAAACATTTGTAGTATTTTTAAATTTAAAAACTTTGTTTTCTCGCTTGGGTTTTAGCAGATTTTGCCACCCCAATAATTAGGAAGTTTGTTTTGTTGTGTTTAATATTCTGTTTTATTGTGTTTAATATTATGTTTTTTTAATCTTTATGTGTTTAATATTATGTTTTTAAAGGTTTTATTATGTTATATAATTTTTTTCTTCAGTCACATACGCATGCACATTTTATAATATGTTAAAAATGTGCATACGTATCTAACCCCCCAACTGGTTGTAAAGATACATTTGAGCTGTTAATTGCTTTTGGTTTCTTGAGCGTCCAGTTATGCTTATGCTGATGCAAGTGGAGTAACAAACAATGTGTACGAATTTGTAAGTTCACCCATTATCCAACATAGATGTTTATAAGCAGAGTATGAATGATGGTTCATGGTTTAACTTAACATTTTTAAATAATCTTTGCTTAGGTCAAATCTATTGGGTGGTTTAAGGAGACAAAACGAACAGAAGGCATATCCGATGTCACACCCTGACCCGCATCAGCTATGGTAGTCGGGGCATGATTAGGTTTTCTCAAAGCTCATGATATTTACTAATATAAAAGTTTCATATTTATTATTTCAAATTTAAATAAAATATTCCAAACAACACATAATCCATACAAACACAAAATGTTCTAAATAAAGCTTTCAAGTAACGTTTTATTTTCTTCTAAGGCCCATGTCCTATGTGTTCCTTGCTTCAAACCTGTTCACCTGTATCATGTGTAAAAATAGAGGCTTTGGTCAACATAAGTTGGCGAGTGAATCCCATTTAATCATTAAGAAAAATGATATGTTTATTATCTTTAATAAAATGTGCATTAATCAAATATGAGAAAAGTTTATGCAACCTAAATCACAAACCACACAATTAACTAGCTATGTACATGTGAGCACGATAAGCGATGTGCTGTGAGATCAAGACTCAATCAAACAGGGCCGATCTAATATATTAGGCAACGCGGCGCTCCACCCGTAAGTAACGGGGAACAAATGGGCCTAATGTGAGAGCTTAACTGTAATGAGAAATATAAACACAAATAACAATAAATAACAATATCACATAGCACGTTAGATCATATAATGGTAATAGCACGGGGTTTGAATTAGCGAATAAACAAAAGTGACACATGACACACCCCAAAAACATGAATAAAAATGGGAGTTGTAGGAATTCACTCACAGTAGGTGCGATTAAGATTTGACGAAGATTACGCACGATTAAGATGCCAAGCGAGGATAAGGATAACCTAATATTCAAAAAAAATATATTCTTTTGGTTAAGTTTAGTATTTTTAATTAGCTTGTTATTTGTTAAATTATTTAGATTGATTTAGTATCACTATATATATTTTAATTTGTGAATAAAATTTAATATATATAAAAATATATTTTTAGGGAAATAATTACAGGTTTTGGTTAATAAAAAATATGTTTTTCCCTTGAATCGGACCGGTTGGACTATACGCAGCGTGTGGGATTTGAACTCGTGACCTCTCGTTTATGTGCACGCAGCTCGACCAACTGAGCTACGTGTCTAAACCGGAATATATCAAGATTTAATTACATTTATACACTTACTGGATTAAACCATATTTTGATTAATTAAAAAGGTTTGGTATTTTATAAGGACAATGAGTGGAACCGGACTCGAACTTGTGACCTCTGCTTCGTGTTGCACACAGCCCGACCAATTGGGCTGTGCGTCTAACCCGGAGGATATAAGATTTTTATTAATCTTATATACTTACCAGTATAGTTCACAATTAAGTTTAATTAAAAAGGTTTGAATATAGGAGCGAATCGGAACATGTATAGACTCGAACCCGAGACCTTGATCTCGAATGCACACAGTCCAACCACTGGACTGTGTGTCTAACCTGGTATAAATACAAAATTTAATTTGATTTATACATTACTTCCAGTTCATCTTCTTTATTTTGAAATCACAGAACATAAACCCGACCGATTTGATTAACAAACATCTACAACTACATTTTAGATGTCTACAATTGAGATTTTTATAATGAAAGAATAGAGTAGAAGTGTACCAACAGAAATCGCTAAATTCCCCGGCGAGAATTCCGGCAAGTAGATGTTTTCCGATGAAGTTTCTTGACGACAGAGACGTGCAGTGAGATTATAGAGGTTTTGTGAGAGTGTGTTCTAAATGGGTTCAAGGAATCACTATTTATAGATGAGGCTTGTAACTTGGATTAAATTTTCGGTTTCAAAATGTTCGGTCAGACTCAATGATGGCCGAATGATTTGTAGATCAAATTGATTGCGTTTGACTCATAATTGAGTTAAGAAAAAGCGGTTTTAGTAGTTAATTGAAAGGAAAAACGACAATTTGATTGATTGCCGAGAAGTTCTCACCTGTTACTGGGCGGGGTTTTGGAATTTAGTTTTCAGGAGTTGTTTTGATATAAGGATTATTTGAGTTGGAGATATATCAGATGTAGCAAGTGGTCTAGTGGTGCGATGAGCGTTTAGTTTGGGTTGAGACCCGGGTTCGATCCCGCGGCCACCCTGTTATTGTTTTTAAATAAACAAGCATTATATTTTATATCTTTTATTTATTTTTATTATTTTATTATCTTTATTATTACTTATTTTATAAAGATTACGAAATATATTAGATGACTAACTTAAATTCAAAACAAAAGATCATAACATATATTCGATTACAAAACGGAGCGGGTTTTAGATCCCGTTTGTCGACAAATGTTACATTCGATAGATTACAACAACTATGTGATGCGCAATTTGGATCGAGGCTTTTCAAGAAGGGACCTCAGTGTCAGCTATGTTAACGTACGGATACTCTTATTAAAGTTCGGTGTTGCTTGTGTTCTTTTAGGTTTAAATTTGTGTTAGCGTAAGATTTAATGTTACCGAGAAAGCTGGTTGTTAACATACATGTGATTTGTGTTAACATACATCGTTTTGAAGAAAGTAAAAGCAATTAACGCATCATATGTATGTCAACAACCAGTTGTTCACATTTTCATTATTTTGTTGTCGGTAATGTCTTTAAGCGCTTGACGGCTTCAACAGTTAAAACGGTTAAGGAAATAATAAACGAACCACAAGGTAAACATCACAAACCAACTACATGGACATGGTCATGTTACAATTTAATCTTGCATTTTCTTGCATTTGCTTACATTTAGTATTCATTTTTTTAACAATCATAGGGTTGGAATGTTATTTCGCCACATGCTAAGATCAGAGATTCATCGTTCCCTATCTTCCTCTCTATCATGTTATGAATTTAATCTCCCAGGTACGTGTTAACTTATGCAGACTGGTTGGTCACAAAAGCTCAAAGTTGGGCGGGTTAACTTATGTAGACTGGTTCAGGTTCAAAGGTGTGAATATTGGGAATCGTGTGGGTATATCTTAAAGTACAACTGTTCTAATGTTTGTTCCGTTCTGGCTGTAGTCAATGTACATGTTTATGTGTGATGAAATTTATTTCAGTTGTGGCTGTGTTTTATTATCTATCGTATGATTTATACTTTTAATAATTTGTTAAGGTAAGGTTTAATTTACGTTACTATATTTGTTTGATTTTATTAATTCATTTGTATTATTAAATTTCTAACCACTTGTAATTTTAATCAAAATTATACAAATTAACTATTAAACATTTTGTGGTATTGATGGTATTTAATCACTTACATTCTGTAGCTATTAAAATTATGTTATAATGACCAAGGACGTTGGGCTTTAATCACTTGTACACTAAGCATCATCTACTTGTACATTTTAATCCACACGTTAATACTGACCAAGACAACTATCGAAACGTCGACAAAAATGAGTAGGTCGTAACGGTATCTTTGGAATTTTTTAAAGCATTATAGTTTATAAGATATGATAAGAGTACATAAAAGAATTATAAGTATGTTGTGGAGTGGGTAAAAGTGTAACTAATTATCCATAATTTTGTTAAAACTCGGGGATTTAAATGTAATAAGATGGGGAGCTAGAAAATAATTATTGTTTAAAAGACCTGTAACATCCGTCAAAAACCGGATTTACCAAACCCGCTCCGTTTAATAACCGAACAATCAGTTAAAAATTTCGTTGCGTATTTAATGCCCAAAATAATTTTAAACGATACATAATTAATAAGTATATGGGATATATAATTTGTTTTTGAAAAACTGTTAAAAATAATGAAATAAAAATAAAATAGTGCTGCCGGGTTTCGAACCGGGTCAGCCAGCGATTCAAACAAAGGCTTAACACTTAACCATCCAACCACTGCGCCACTCATGTTTTTTGTTAAATATTGGAAACAATTAATACATATCATAAATCTTAATTTCAAAACTGACGCGCCCAAATCCGTTGACGCCGGAAAATCCGACGATTTCGTTAAACGGCGTCGGTTACCTTTGACCCAACGTAAACTTTAACTATGACATCGGTTATAACCGACGTCTGAACCCGCGACGCAAGTCATAACCGCCGGAAAACGTAATGACTTTGAATCAAGTCTGAAATCCGACTTTATACATCTCGATTCCTCCCTATAAATCACCCACAATCCACTGGTAGCCTTTTCGCTCAAAACCGCACCCTTTCTCGGTGAAAATTTACTCGCCGGAAAATACCTGCAAATCGCCGGAAAACCGAGTTTTTCACCTTTGAGCCTTACTGAACCCCCAGAGCTCATACCGAAGCCACCCACACTCACCTCAAGCTCCCTGAAGACTCTCTGCCGCAGGACACACGTCGCTGGAATAATCTGCTGTCACCGGAGTTTCGCGCCGGAGAAACAGAGGAGTCCAGTTCGGTATACCTTACGCTTAATCTTTCATTCTTTCTACTTATCTCACCTGTAATTATCATAACACATTAAAGAAACTTAATAAAATCGACGAACCATTCGGACTCCGATTATGGTTTAGTCTAACGAAGAAGACGAAGTGTCCGTTGTCTATAAGTTTAATTTAAATCAAGATATAACTCGGGTTAGACACACAGTCCAGCGGTGGACTGTGTGCAAATAAAACACGCAAACGTCTCGAGTTCGATACATGTCCCACGCATACTCGCCTTAATAAAAATGTTTTTTTTTAACCGAATCGGAGTCACTGCGTAAGATGTTAAGTTTAATAAAAACCGGAATAATAACCAAGATAGACACACAGTCCAGTGGTGGACTGTGTGCGCGTTTAAAACACAGGTCACGAGTTCGAGTCCGGACTACCGCACCGGTCCGGCCAATTATCCAACTTTTTATATAAGGCAGAAATGAAACTATTTAGTTTGTATATAAGTATAATAAAAATCAGATTATTTAACAAGTTAGACACACAGTCCAGCGGTGGACTGTGTGTTAACTCAACCCACAGGTCCCGGGTTCGAGACCTGTGGAGCGCACCGAGTCGTTATGATTAAAATCTTTTTAAAAATAAATGATTTTCGGATTAATCTAATTAGTATATAAATTTAATTAAAAACAGAAATATTTCGGGTTAGACACGTAGCTCAGTTGGTAGAGCTGCGTGCACGCATACGGGAGGTCTCGGGTTCGAGCCTCACCCAGCGCATGCATACACACATACGAACCGGTCAACAGTCAAAGTCAATGGTCAATGGTCAACGGTCAACGGTCAAAAAGTCAACATTTTTTTATTATTTTTATTTATTTATTTTATTTAAAAATCAATTAAAAATACTTAAAAATAACATTTTTAAAGTTAGAAAATAGCCTTAAACTCACAAAAATACACCCAACAATCCTACTAAAATGGATTAATAAAATCCGTTTACTTACTGAACCATTATGCCATTATCTAGGTTAATTTCACTCGTGGTTAAAACCACTTCGTGCGCATTCAACATCATCAACCGAACGCACCCAATGTGAGTGAATCTTACAACTCCCCTTTTTAATTACACGTTTTGGGGTGTGTCATGTGTCACCAAAATTAACTCGTTTATTTAAACTTGTGCCATATCATATTGTGATCTAAACTTAGATTGTATACATTTTTTGTAGTTATGTATTTCATACTGTAAATTTATATGCAATTCATTCATTAGGCCCATCAGTTCCTCGTGAGAGACGAGTTGAGCAACGCGTGCCTCCAAACGATCCATTATTGTTCATGTGTGCATTATTTAATATTAATTGATTGGTGAAAAAGTTTACATCTATTTTTACTCATGTGTGGTTGTGCACTTTATTTTACAATCAATTAAATAAACTTGTTCAAATATTTTTCATAGGATTCACTCGCCAACTTTTTGTTGATCCAAAAACCATTTTTACACATGATACAGGTGAACAGGATGAAGCAAGGAAAACATAGGAAATGCCTTAGAAGAAAACAATGAAGCCTAGATTGATGTTTAGGACATGATGTAATTATGATTGTAAATTTCCCATCAAATTGTATTAATGAATATGAAACGTTATAATAAATGTCATGAGCTTTGATGATAACCCAATCATGCCCCGATCACCTTTTCCGCTGCGGGTCGGGGTGTGACAAGACCAATGCACCTTTATTTTAGGGGTGTATATATAAATTTAAAAGGAAAAAATTCTTATTTTTTAGGTATCTTAAAATGCCCTCCGTCATGCATTATATTATAGTATATATATATATATATATATATATATAGAGAGAGAGAGAGAGAGAGAGGTGTTCAATGAGCAACACTAAAAAAGTAGAGAACGAGAAAAGTGCATTTAACATGTTAAATATGTTATAAAAATTCACTTTAAAATGCTAAAAATTATTTTTTTTTCAAAACTTTTGCATATAAAGATATAGAAACTATTCCAATAAAAAATCACTTTTGTAAAAGGTTTTTTAGTTTTTTACTTTTTTAACTGTTTTAAGCATTTTTTAATTTTTTTTTTAGTTTTTATTTTTTATTTAAAAGGTTAAAAGGCTTCTACATGTAGGGTAAAGTTTTAGAGTGAACACTAGTGTATTTGTGAACTGAGTAAACAAATCTTGGTTATTGATTTAAATCATCAAATCGTAAAATACACTAGTGTATTTTTATAAGCAAACCCTGGTCATTGATTTACACTTGTGTATTGATAATTAAGGGCTAGGATTAGTTCACTAGTTTTCACTATCAAGGGGATTAACCCTTTACATTATTTATATAAAGCTTAGGAAAAGTTTTAAAAAAATAACTTTTAACTTTTAAATTGATTTTTATAATTAATTAAACAAATGTATTGTTCCCCGATTCCCCAGAGGCAGAGGATATGGTGGCCTAGGGGTGCCTCCGCCCCCCATTGATTTTTGCATGCAATGTTAATTTTGTCAAAAATTTATGATTTTTTTGTTGTTGTGTAAATATTGGATTTTTAAGAGTTTGTCCCCATCGATTTAGATTTTGAGAGTCCGACTCCTATCAATTTTTCTTTCAGCTCTGCCACTAATATTACCCATTAAACCAAGTGCGTCTAGATATAAAAATAATTGACATTTTTACTAGTTTTATAAATTCATTGATTTGTTTCTATAAAAAAGAACTCTATTTTTATAAAGCGCATGACTTTTGATATCATTGTTTTAATTGACAGTTTTAACTTTCTATTTTATGCCAATTCCTATTATTTCAATCTTTTACAAACCTTGAGCTAATGTATAAAGCTTTAGTTTATTTTATATAAGATATTTTATAAGTTTTATAAAGTTATAGACTATAGTCATTTCTAATTTCTAATTTCTAATTTCTAAGTGATATTAAAACTCAACTTTAACATCTATCATGTTGATGTCTTTTATGTTAATGTACGAGTAAGGACGCCGTGGACTTGATAATATAGCCTAGACATCTCGCCATCTATAGTTATTATGTTGTTCAGTTCTTCAAATTTGTTTAATTTTTGACAATGTTTTATTTACACGTTGGACAGTTGATCCGCGATATAATTGTATCACCGAGTGTAGCTCTCTGTCATTTATCGAATGATGATAAAGAAATATCATATGAATATACAAACACATAGGCAGGATTTGTTACACTTGCATCTCTCTGAGAATATGGTTAAACATAGGTGTTCGTAAAGATACATAATTAAGGTTAAAAACATATAATTATGGTTAAAGACTTTTAGAAGTAATGGTTTGTTTTTTTATTTTTACTTTACGAACTTAGTTTCTTAGTGTTTTTATTGGTGGTTTTTGCATGTTATTGTTTATTTGTGTGTCTATTAGATGTGGTATTTGTTCATGTTACACCTTTTAGCAAAGATACATTTTTAAGTAGCCATGCACATCCTAATATGACTTCTATATGTGGTTAGGGTGTAAGTGGTGTACGCTGGGATAGTGTGTGGTGAAGGTTAATGATAGGTCTCATTCTCTTACACCAATCACACTTTTATCTATCTATATATATATATATATTATTTTTTAAAGATAAAATTGTTTGGGTGGAATGCTATCAAAGTTTGAGTGCAAAATGAAAAGTTAAAGGAGAGTTGACATGACAAAGTATGATTGACTGGGGTGGAGAGATGACTACTCCCCACGAATGGAGCACACCTTACACCCTTATGACTTTGGAGTTGAGAGTCTTATTTGAAACAACCTTTCTACCTATGGGGTAGAGTCAAGGATTGTCTACGTCCCACCTTCTAGACCCTACCAATAGCTTTGCTATGAGGTGGATTCTACTCGGTATATTGTATAGATTTAGTACCTATATCACATACTTAGGGTGTTGGGGGCGTACATCGAGTAGGGCTCGTGGGTTGCTCAGGTATATCGTGAACATTGACGTCGGGGTTGCGAGTAGGGGTAGAGGTAGTGGTCATCGATTTGGGTTGTCACACCCCGACCCGCAGCGGAAAAGGTGATCGGGGCATGATTGGGTTATCATCAAAGCTCATGACATTTATTATATGTTTCATATTCATTAATACAATTTAATGGAAATTTACAATAAATGATACAACATGTTCTAACTATCAATCTAAGCTTCTTGGTTCTCTTCTAAGGCATATCCTATGTTTTCCTTGCTTCAACCTGTTCACCTGTATCATGTGTAAAAAGGTTTTTGGATCAACATAATGTTGGCGAGTGAATCCTATGGAAAAACATTTGAACAAGTTTATCCAATTGATTATAAATAATGTGCATACCACATATGAGTAAATGTAGATGTAAATTTATTCACACCACATATAATATTGAATATTGAACACACAAACACCAAATAATTGTTTTGAGGCACGCGTTGTTCGACTCGTCTCCCACGAGGAACTGATGGGCCTAATGAATGAGTTTTGAGGCACGCGTTGTTCTTACGAACTGATGGGCCTAATGTATGAGTTTTGAGGCACGCGTTATTCTCGTCTCCCACGAGGAACTGATGGGCCTAATGAATGAGTTTTAAGGCACGCGTTGTTCTCGTCTCCCACGAGGAACTGATGGGCCTAAATAATTTGCATACAACTTTGACAATATGTAATACATCACAACCAATAATAGTTACATTCTAATTTAGTTCATAAAATGGTATAGCACGAATTTGCATAAGAGAATTAGTTTAAGCGACACATGATACACCCCAAAACATGAATAAAAAGGGGAGTTTGTAAGAATTCACTCACATTGGGTGCGTTCGGTTGATGAGGTTGAATGCACGCGAAATGGTTTTAACCACGAGTGAAATTAACCTAGATAAATCGCATTATGGTTTGGTAAGTAAACGGATTTTATTAATCTATTTAGTAGGATTGTTGGGTGTATTTTTGTGAGTTTGAGGCTATTTTCTAACCTTAAAAATGTTATTTTTAAGTATTTTTAATTGATTTTAAATAAAAATAATTAAATAAAAAATAATAAAAAAATATTTTATTTTTGCTACAGTAACTTTGACCGTTGACTTTGACTATCGTTGACCGGTTCGGAAGGCGTATTGTTGTGCGCCGGGTGAGGCTCGAACCCGAGACCTCCCGTACGCGTGCACGCAGCTCTACCAACTGAGCTACGTGTCTAACCCGTTATATATCCGATTTTAATTATATATATATATTAATTAGAGTTAAACAGAAATCCTTTTATTTTTAAAAAACGAATTAATTCACAAACCGGTGCGCTCCACAGGTCTCGAACCCGGGACCTGTGGGTTAGCGGACACACACTCCACCACTGGACTGTGTGTCCCACTTGGTTATAAACTCGGTTATCAATATACTTAACATATACTCAAGGCGACTCCGGTTCAGTTTGCTAAAAAAAGAATTTTTATCAAGGCGGCGTGTGTGGAACCGGAATCGAACTCGTGACCTTAGCGTTAAATGTGCACACAGTCCACCGCTGGACTGTGTGTCTAACCCGGTAAATAACTTGATTTTAATTATACTTAACCGTTAACGAAATGTCGTCTTCTTCGCTGTTTTTAACCGGAAGTGACGACTGACTGGTTCGAAAGGTTGATTCATGTTCTTTTAGCGTTTAACGATCAATTACAGACGAGATAAAAGTAAAAAGGAAAGGAATTAGACGTGAAAAGTACCAACTGGTTTTACTCTGTTTTCCGGCAGAACTCCGGCGACAGCAATCTTTTTCCGGCGACAGTATCTTGCAGCAGAGAGTCCTCCGAAGGCTTACAAAGGGTGTGGGTGACTTCGGTAAAGGTTTAGGGGGTTCAGTAAAGCTCAGAGATTACGGATACGGTTTTCCGGCGAAGTATAAGATAGTTCCGGCGGGTGAGTTTTCGCCGAGAAAAGGTGCGATTTGAGTGTGTAAGGTTTCTGGCGAGTTGTGGGTGTATTTATAGGGTAGTAACGAGATGAATGGGGTCTGAATTCGGTCTATATTCGAAGTCAACCGTTCTCCGGCGGTTATGGCTGATGTCGCGGTTCAGACGTCGGTTATAACCGTTGTAGGAGTAAATTCTACGGTTTATCTTGAGCGGAAACTTAATTAAACGGCGAAGTCGTCGGGATTTCCGACGACTGCTAATTTGGGCGCAAAACTGAATTTGATTTCCGAAACTTAATATTTGAATTAATTGATTCCTTTCTTTATCAGAAAATCAAAGTGGCGGAGTGGTTTGTCGGCTGAGAGATAAGTGTTGGTTTGAACCGGTAGGGACCCGAGTTCGAAACCCGGCATGAGTAAAACATTTTTATTTTGTTATTTTTGACAGATTTTCAAAAACTAAATACATATCCCCGCATAATAATTGATTACGGATCGTTTAAAATTATTTTGGGCATTTAATTCGCAACGAAAAATTTGACTGACTGTTCGGTTGATAAACGGAGCGGGTTTGGTAAATCCGTTTTTGACGGATGTTACATGGGTAGGGTTAACTGTGTATGTGTGTTTATGACCGTCGAACTTGAAAGACGTTGTAGGGGCGGTCACAAGAACACCAACGCAAGGAGACAGGGTTCCAACGAGTACCCCTTGAGAGAGATAAGGTGTCAACTGGTGATTTAGTAATGAGCGAGTTTCGACAGATTCCGCCCCTTGTATCGTTCATACTTTTTTATTAGCATGTGATGACGTATGTACCAACAATGTATAAAAGATATGACAACTCTAAACTTAACAACAAATTACACTAGAAGACATGGGGTAATAGAGTAATTGAAGTGTGGCTTTCTATTTTGCTTAGCTGGAAGTGGAACCGAAACATATATAAATGAAAGGAGGCGGTGAAAGTCTTAAAAGCTCCACTGAGAGCGACATTCAACGATTTAATTATTTCTTTATAGCATTTATTTTGGGGCCTTTTTAAATTATTTATCTTAATTATATATTTTCCCATTTTGGTTTATTACGAAGTATCATATATTGCATATACTCAAAACATTAAAAGTGAATCGATCCACATTAGGAAGGATGACAATAAATACAAAGTATATTCTTTTATGTTTTCAAATTATTAAAAATGCACTTTATATATTTTATAAAATTAAGAAGCTCGTTTTCTTTGAATATCATCTTTAAAATAAATTAAAAGGTCAATTTTAACTAGAATAAATTTGTTTTTGTAGTAAAAGTGAAGCATAATAATTATATATTCATATGTGTAAAATAATTTGATTTCAATGAATTCCACAATAAAGTGCATATTTAAACAATGATGTAGCTTTTATTTTAATCATATTGTCGGGAAGAATTATGAGCCTAGAATATAAAGAATATCGAACATTTAAAAGAAAAAATAAAAAAATAAGTGAGATGTAATAGAAATGGAAATTTATCCATATTATTATAAAAAATTCAATAGATTTGTAAACTATCATCTAATAGATTAAATTTAAGTTAATCTATTTGATGGAAATGAAGAGATTTTAGTTTCTCTTTAGCTAATATGACATTATGAAATAAAATCGGAATTTAATTATCTCTTATTTTCTCGATCAAACAAAATAAGTAATAAATTCAGATTTAATTCTATCATAATCCAATTTTTATATGCGAATTAACCCAAGCCTATTTTCATCATACATTGACTTTTATTCAGTCAGTTGAACCTATCTATCGATCAATTAGTGCGTTTACAAAACATGTAAAAAATGGAAAACAAATAATATTTCTTTTATTTGTTTTTCATGCTTTGATTAATGTCTTTTAATCTTAAAAATGTAATGTAATTATAAGATGCAACAATAAACGAAAAAAAACTAGATATATAAGATGCAACAATAAACCAAAAAACTAGATAATATAATAAAACCGAAAACAACAATATAGTTACATTAGAGATGACAAATAAACCCGAACCTGAGAGATAAAGGTTAAACCCCAAACATTCAAGTATGAAATTATTTAAATCTTTTTCTGGTATGAAATAAGAATGATATCAGATAATACCAGCCAGATTAACAAAACGTAAATACCCGTTTATACAAACTATTAAAAACTTTAGCTTTTATCTTTCTTTTTTTTATATGGGTAATAAAGTTATACAAAAATAAAAATAGTAAAAAAAGTAATTTGAAATTCACAAGAATAGCCGTTGAAATCCTATCCTTTAACTGAAATTCACAAGAATCATAACAAAAGGTAGAAAAAGAAAAGTATTTACGAGTTTTATTCCATGTTAAATGTAGAAAGAATGAATCTATACATACAATATATATATATGTGTATATATACTGGCAGACACTCATTTATTACGACGGATTTGATGCGTCATCTGTCATAATTAAGTTCTCTGCAATTGTATACACACCAACACACACGCCGCTTAACCTCATTCCACCCCTCAATTTCAAGCAATTACAAGTTTACAACCACTTCACACCTTTATTTATTCATACTTTTGTATTTTTCTTGTTTAATATTGTTCAGTTTTTGTACTTTTGCAATTGCAATTTGATCATTTAGTTCCCTTTTAGCTAAACTGTTGTGTTTATTTACCAATCCCGCGTTGATTAGTTACTTGTCCTATTACATGAAGATTTTTGTATTTTCTTTAATAATTTAAAGGAATATTTTATCTGATTTTTCCACATTTTAGTTCTTGTGTACTCAATTAGGGTTTTTGCATCTTAATTTTGAACTGTTGAAGTGACTCTGTGTTTATGATGAAGAGGTTATTGCAAATGAAGTGTTTTTCTTGCATTAAATGTTGCTCTAATAATGTTCAAAGTGTTGATGCTGATATGGCTTCTAATGGATTTGCAGGTTTGGATTTGTTTTCTTTTCTTTTTGTTGATTGTGAATTATGGATTAAAGTTGAATAATGTGGTTTGGTTTGTTGTAATATTTATGTTGGTGGGTGTAGATGTGAAGGTGAATGATAATATGAAGGGGAAAAGTTTTAGTAGTCAGAGGGCTAATGTGGCTCACAGTTTCACATTTCGCGAGCTCGCGGTTGCAACGCAGAACTTTAAAGATGTTAATTTGATTGGTGAAGGTGGATTTGGAAGTGTTTACAAGGGTCGGTTAGAATCGGGGAAAGTAAGGGCCAGTTTTTTAAGGGTTGAATTGTGTTTTTGAGTTTTGGATTGCTTGATTAATTGTTGAGTTTTGATGGGCAGGTGGTTGCTGTAAAGCAGTTGAATTTAAATGGGCTTCAGGGGAACCAGGAATTTATTGTTGAGGTTCTTATGTTGAGTCTTTTGCGACATCGAATCTTGTGACTTTGATCGGTTATTGCACGGATGGTGATCAGAGATTGTTGGTTTATGAGTACATGCCATTGGGTAGTCTGGAAAATCATCTTTTTGGTACGTTTTAGTGATATATTTGTGCTTTTGATATCTTATACTTGGTACCTGGATTGTTTTTTGAGTTACACTAATGCTTGTTATTTGAACTAATTCCGTCCGGTGTCTCGAAGTTTTTCTTGCATTTGGTCTAGTTGTGATGGTTTTTTGAAAATGAACCGTCTTTGGTGGCGATTTCAGGTTCTAACCCTTTAACGAATTTGTTATTGTTGTCTGTGACTTGATATCTGTTACATTAAACGTTTCCTCATTCCTTTATACTACAATTGCTATGTTTTTCTTAACTTGCTTGCTGTTTTTGACTTGCTTTTTATAAGTTTTGATCTTATCATTTTGAAGGTATTATGATAGTTTAGAAAGAGCAATTTAACAAGAAAGATAAAAAAGCCTGTATCCTTCTATATTATTCCTGTTTTTATTTATTTATCTATTTATTTTTTGATCTTTTTTCCAGCTTATAACCTGGTAATTTTATAGAATCTACAAAATAGTAGTTAAGTGACATCCGGAAATTCTAATATACTTTTATCGAAAATAAATCGATAATATAGTTTCTTATATTTGCTTTGGTATTCAATTCAAATCCTTCATCTTGAAAAGATTTTGGAAAGTTTTATTTCTTCACAAGTATGGCATTTGAATTCGATTCTTGTGACTTCACACGATTCATATTTTTTCACAAAAAAGCCCGAAAAGTTAATTTGATGGCTTTAACACGTAATGTATTTTTATTTTCAGATTTGGAGCCTGAACCAGGAGCCATTGGATTGGCACACCCGATTAAAGATAGCTGTTGGTGCAGCACTGGGCTCGAGTATCTTCACTGCATAGCAAATCCACCTGTTATTTATCGCGATTTAAAATCTTCAAACATATTGTTGGATCATGACTTTAAACCGAAGCTTTCGGATTTTGGGCTGGCTAAATTGGGCCCTGTTGGTGATAACACTCACGTGTCAACTCGAGTTATGGGTACTTATGGTTATTGTGCTCCTGATTATGCTATGAGTGGTAAATTAACTACGAAGTCTGATATTTATAGCTTTGGCGTCGTTTTGTTGGAGCTGATTACCGGGCGTCGGGCCATTGACATGACCAAGAAACCTGGAGAGCAGAATCTAGTAGCTTGGGTGAGTTGACTTTTGACCTTTAAACACAATTCTCTTACTAGTAATAGTTATTAGCAGTGTTGTAAAAATCGGGACTAGTCGCTGATTAATCGCTAGTCCGCAGGTTACCGAGTAATTTTTCGTTAATTGGTAGTCGGCCGGCCAAAAATCGGTAATTTCCGGCTAAAAAAACCTGTAAATTCTAGCCAGTTTCCAACCAAACCATGTAGATTCCGGCGATTAATATTGTATACTTTAAAAATGGGCCGAGGAGGGATGAAAACCTGTCTACTTAAATATTACCTATAAAAATGTGTGAACTGAAAATTACATGTAAAATCCCAATCCGATTAATCCCGATTAAATGCTAGTCGGTACCCCACCGGTGCCTAGCGCCTAGTGATTTTTACAACCATTGTTATCAGCCCACCAATTTTGTGTTTACCAATTACCAATTTATCCTCTTATGATATATCGGATTCTGATGAGTAGGTTGGGTAAACGGGTCAAAATCGGCTCAGGTTGAAATAACATTATTTTTATAAATATTGGTTATCTATATATATTTTAAAGTATACAATAACCATATTTTTGCAATATAATCTAAATCTTTAGATAGACTGGTTTAGGAAGCATTTTTGGTCGTGTTCCCCTTTTAGCTGATTTTTTGATTGACCTATTTGTGATCAAATACAACCCAAATCGACCCATTTATAAATAAACGGGTCAAATTTGCCACCTCTAAATACTTACTAATTTCTTCATCGTACAAACCTTTTCTTGTCTTGTATAATAATATAATTTCATTTATGCAGTCACGTCCCTTTTTAAAAGAGCGTAAAAAGTTTGTTCAGCTGGTGGATCCCATGCTGCACGGTCGATTTTCTATGCGTTCGGTGCACCATGTGATTGCAGTAACCGCAATGTGTCTTCAGGAGCAAGCAAATGTCCGGCCCTTGATTGGCGACATTGTTGTTGCACTTGAGTACTTAGCCTCTCAAGCTGAAACATATGAAAATCACAAGGGTTTGACTACTGTTGACTCACAACCGTCACCCTCAAAACAAGATGAAGACCATGCTCGCGAGCCATCTACATGACGGTTTTTCTGTGCTAATGTGTTTACACCAGAAAATGCCAAAGTTCTTTTGCCAAAAAGATTTACTACAAACTTAAGGTAAAATTCCTACAGATAAAGTAATCATTTTGTTTTATAGAGGCGTTTTGAAAATGATTATATGATTGTTTTCTTACAACAGATTATTTCATACTATGTAACGCATATTAAAATGTAACACCAAACAGCCGTTAATATGTTACGACTAAAATGAATTAAATTTTAACCAGTTTCATATTTTGATGACTTTATGATATGCTAATTCACTACCATCCTATTCCTGGTGCAGGAATGATACCTCGCTAGTCGTTACAATGCGTTATCGATATATGGTCTACGTTCTGTTCGCCACGGTGTAATTCGTAAGTGTTGATTTCCGGATATTGTTTTTTTTAATTAATATCTTTGGATGTGGAGTTCTAATGATGGTATCATCTTGTATGTATATAAGTATATAATGTTTGGTTTCTTTGTCAATTAACATTTTTATTATATGAGTTTTAATTCATATGACCAGGTTCTATGGATCTCATTTACTATTTGACGCCATTGGAAACAAAGATATCATTCATATGAATGATTATCTTTGAACTTGTGAGATACCAAATTTTTTAGGCGTAAGGGTGATCGGGTCGTATTCGGTGAGGAGAGGGGTGATGGAGTTTACCGCCCTGGCACACCGCCGCCGACCCCATCGGTGAGCGGTAAGCCTTTCAACTCGGGGACTACTCACCGTGTGGAGCGAGAGGAGAGAGGGGGTTGACGTGGGCCCCACTCTCTTTCAACCAATCACACTTTTATCTTAAAAAAAATTGTTTTGGTGGAACACACCTTGTGTTTGAGTGCAAAATGAGAAGTGAAGAGGGAAGTTGACATGAAGTGAGCTGATTGGCTAGATGGAGAGTTTACCACTCTCCGTGCTAGGAGCACCCCTTACACCCTAACCTTACACCCTAATGGAGTAATGGTAATATGTTGTTTTGGGTGGTCAAGGTGGGCCAACTTAATATTTTTTAGGGTTATTGGATTTTAACAATTCTAAGTTTCACCTGTTGGCCGATAATAATCCAAACTTTAAAAATTCCCTCTAACGATCCCTACTTGTAAGAATTAGGCCTCCATCGATCTTTTTCTAACATATAAGAATTGAATATTCTCAATAGATTCAAGCGTACCTGTAGCCTCCTTACTAGATACAAGTGCATTGCAGTTATAAAAGGATCAATGGGAGTCAAATTCTTACAAGTTGGGATCGTTGGAGGGAATTTTTAAAGTTGGTATTATTATCGGCTAATAGGTGAAACTTAGTATTATTAAAATCCAATAACCCTATTTTTTTATAAACCAAATCAACATATTAAAACAAACCCAATATTATAATTTTCTAGTTTATGTTGATATCATTTTATGTAATATATAATTTAAACCTTAAGTTACTTTTAAACAAAATTAACATATTAAAACAAACCCAATATTTTAATTTTCTTGTTTATGTTGATATCAGTTTATGTATAGCATAATTTAAACCTTATGTTAAGCGACGGATCTAGAAAATATTCGTAGGGGTAACGTTTTATGAAAAAATGGTAACGTTTTATAAAAAAAGGGTAACGTTTTATAAAAAAATGTCAAATTTTTCCAAAATTTATACTACCGCTGAAGCGCCAAGGGGAAACGGAGGCTACCCCTTCGTATAGGGTAGGTCCGCCCCTGCTTATGTTACATGTCATATGACTGAAGGGGTCTTTTGCAACTGTAGCATAGTACAAGGGTTGCTAATGTAAGTCAAAATATGATCGTTTACTTGAACGATGGAAGAACGGAATAAGAACGGAATGAAGCATTGATTATTTGAGTAAAATTTCCTCTTTCTCTAGCTTTCTTCTGTCTCTAAATTTAAAACTCAAAAGTAAACCAGACAGAAGGTCTAAAATATAATATTAATATTGGGTTTTGCTGATTAAAGTTTAACTTATAATAACTTACATTTCATGAAGTTTTAGATTATTTTTTAATTGAAATTGTATATTTTTTTATGAAATTATAGGGTTAACTAATCAACTGGTTGAACTGTTTCCAAGCTCAACCCAGTATGATTAAAAAACTGGTTTTTGAAACATTGTAAGAAACTCTATTTTGACTCGGTTAAAATTTCCAATGATTATGAAATGGTTGAAAGTAATATATTCTCTTGTATGTAATTTGAAAATAAGGCCAATTTGGATTTGTTAAAGATTATTGTGCGAAATAAAACAAAAACAAGAACCAATGATTCTATAGCTTTATTATTGATGAATGATCAGAAGAAAAGAAAGAATTACAATGAAAACGAACAAAACTACTGATTGAACCTACTGGCCCCTTTTATAAGTCATAATCCCCAAATCACTGATTGAACCTGATGGCCCCTTTTATAAGTCATAATCCCCAAATCATCTGCTAACAACTAATTAACAACTCAACTTTAGAAACTACACAAACAGTCCCTCAAATTCCAACCTATTGTCAAAAATTACAGAACACTGTACTTATCTAATATGACAGAAACAACCCTCCAACTTAAACCTTCACTGTTTAATGTTGACTTTTTCTATTTTGATTATATTCTTCACAGGATTTTTATGGATATAGTCTCATGAATATGAATGATAAACCTAACCTGTTTCTATTTATGTTGAATCTTAATAAGTTCTCAACCAACACGTGATTAAGATATTTTGATCAATAAAATTTAGTTTCTTAGCTGTAAAGTTAAAGCTTATAATATTAAAGATAAAAAGAGTCAAATTTTCAACTTTAATTGTCAAAACTTAGCCCTTAAATTTATCAAACCAGACTTCACTAATAGACCGGTTCTCCTTTGCCTTTTTGGTTTTCATTTTTCAACATTTATAACTTAGATTTTTATCACAAGAAAAAGTCCAAACGCAATGGATCAATGAGAAACTACCTACGAAGGAAAAAAAAAACTTAGCCGATTTTTATATAATTTTTTTTACTAAGGTAACATTTTTTAGTTACTACTAAAAATTTTCAAAGGATAAGTTATTTATGAATTTAAAACGTAAACAATGTATTTTTTTCTAGCAGTGGCTCCACCACACACACGTAAATAACCAAAAATATGAGAAATGCAAGAAGAAATCGGGATCGTTAATTAAGTCAAATCAATGACTAAGATGAGGTACCACTGAATGGTAATAGTTTGAAAATTAGATAAAAGGTCGTCACTACAAATTAGAGAACTTTCAACGACAAATATATCTAATAGTGATCTCTCGGTGAAGGTTCATCGGGAAACATAGTGTGTATAGAGAGTTCACCGACGGTTATCGACAAAGTTTCCCCCGAGTGATCACTGACAAAAACTACAAGATAGGAACAAAGGTGTGTTTCAATGATGGATCGTTAACTATGAATTCACCGGCAACCATACCACGCGCAAGTTACCATTGATTATATATAATAGTATTAGTAAAAGTCTAAAAGTATATACAATTGTCTGAAAATAAACATATATGATAACTTAGGGAAATAAAAATATGATGAACTATCACAACTAATACTCGCGTTGGTATTAGTATAAGTATATAACTAGTTACATATTTTATTGCTTTGCTTTTTTTTGTCTAATTACAATGTCTTTCAACACAACTATAATATAAAAGTAAACATTTAATTTGTTTCTATTCGCCTTTAGTATTGTCGTATATACAAAAGAACGGCTTACCTTGATGCATTGTGCTTCCAACAGCGCGTTCATACCTATTCGCTGTGTGTAAGGTTTACGTATATTTTTTTAATGGTAAAAAAAACCCCTTTTAAGTACAAGTATCTCCAACTAATGGTGTAGTGGTCTATTGGTTAAAATAAAATTTTTAACACCTTAAAAAAAAGAGGTCTTAAGTTTAATTCTCACAAATATGAAATTTACTGATAAAAAAAAGTACAAGTATCTCCTCTTTTTCTTCACAACCATATCTTTCCCACTTCATTTTTCTTCTTTATAAAGAAACACATTTTAACATTCAAATACATATAGAAGCCAAGAGAGATAGGAAACTACCATCGAAAGCTTCGTAATAATTCCACCAATAACAAAGCTACTGAACAACCATCCGCCACGGTAGTGGCTAGAGGCAGATCTAATCATGGTAGCGACGCTGTTTTTCGGGAGTTGGTGTTGCCTAGGCCTAGGGGCCAAATAGTAACACCAAACTTAAAGAAATTCACTTATGCCGAGCTACAAACCGCCACCAAAAATTTCCGGCCTAGCAGCATCCTAGGAGAAGGTAGATTCGGGAAAGTATTCAAAGGGTGGGTGGACGGTGTGACTTACACGCCATCGAAGGCTGGTGTTGGGATTCCGGTTGCCGTTAAGAAGTTGGATTCCGGCAGCTTTCAAGGTCTTAAAGAATGGCAAGTTTGATTTTAATGTCTTTTAAGATATTGTCATTTTCATGCAAATTAATTGTATTATACTTTTGACGTAATAACTGCATGTCACAAGCCGGCATTCATGACGTTTGCATGACTAGGTGGTTTTTTTTTTTTTATATAAATATAAATATAAAGTGTATTAAATTTATTCATATATTTATTCATGTAAGAAAATTGGGATTGTGTAACTTGAAAGAAAATTCATGTAACTCATGTAATTAAATAAGTCAAACAAGTTGGTGGTTTAACCAAGTCACACACGTTTGGTGGGTTAGCTGTCACGGGGTGTCCTCTCCCATTTTTCGTTTCGTAGTGTAAATTTTACTGAAAATCTCTGAAAATTTAACATGTATTGAGTCCACCAATCTAAAATTTTTTTTTTCACTTTGTAGTAGAAAAGTTAAATGAGCCAGACAAAAATAAGACGGTGACATAAAATAAATGATATTTATAATCTTAAAAGTTTACACGTAGACATGTTTAGTTAAATAAGCTAAGCAACTTAACATGAACACAAATAGTTATTATATAAATGAGACACTACAATAACTACTATCAGAAATTACCATCCTCAATTTTTAATAGGGTTGAATTTTACGTCTCCCTAACCACCAACACAATTCTACATAATTTTAGTATCATACATAGTATCTTTTATTTTATTCTGTGGTTTTTATATAAACGTAAAAGTATATTGTCTTAGTTATAACTTAATTATAAGAGATGATTTTGTCGTAAAGAGTAATGTATATTAGCATACAATATTCAATGTATTAGGTGGCAAGGTTATACGGTCTTTAAAGTCAATCAGTGTGATAGTAAAAGGCAAACAATAACGTGTTTGGAAAAAAAAACAATATTTCATTGTAGTATATGTTAATAAATTGAAGATAGCGTATTTATACTTTTAGTTAAATTTACATTGTAATGTTAACAGTCATTGTATTGACAAATTTCTATTTATGGTGTTAAATACATAAATAAGTTTTGTGTAATTAGAAAAACAACTCGTGCAATCTATTTATTTAAACATATCAAATGAGTTGTCGTGTTGTAAATAAGTTAACCATGTCATAAACGGTTGAAACGTTGTAATAAAAGATTTAAACAAGTTGTGAACGGGTTAACACTATAAAAAATAATTTTTGTTTATAGTTCTTAAATAGACACACATCTACGTTTTTAATTTAAGCAAGTTAACATCAATACAACCTGGTTATATCTGGAGTTAGACAATACGGTTCAATATCTAATAATTTCCTTGTTTTCGAACCATATTAAAAATTACCATTCATAATTTAGATCGGTGAATTTCACATCACCGTAAGTATTAACACCTATATAGCAAAAGTATTACGATACACAATTTTAATATTATAAAATTATCTCTTATTTTTATTTTGTGTTTCTATTTTTTTTTACGATCACAAATAAATATAATCATACACTATATATATTCTTACGTATGAGATTTTTTTCCCTTTAGTTATGGTGGATGATTTGTCGAGTAAAGTAACAATATTATTAGCATATACAAAAATCAACGTGTTAGGTGACAAGATCGTACAAGCCGAACAATTAATTCAACGTGTTTGAAAAAGAATTAAAATTCTAAATTTGTAGAAATATAAAGTTCAAACGTGAAAATATATATACAATTGTTAACATGTGCGAACTAAAAAAATAAGCATTGAGAGTGAAATTCTTTGCTAAGTTAATTTTTAGAACATTATTATTTTCAATTGTGTATTAACTTTAATTTTTAATATCATATATTTTCCTAATAGGTAGCATATATTGCATTCTATGTGGGTCCGTCCTTGTAAACAAGAACGGTTTTTAATGTTCTTCTCAAAATTGTTTTACGATTTGCATTTGCAATTTACATCCTGATGCACCGATTTGTGTTTGATTCCTCTACTTATCTTCTTCATGTCTATTTCTTTGATCCATTAATTAGAGTATAAACATGTTAATGTGGTATCCCACTCAACACCTTTTATGTTTTACTAAAAAGAAAACTAACCGGCTACTATTGGTTCCTAATTTTTTTCAGAAAAAATCACAAATGTTTTTAAATTTAATACTCATATTGGATTTAAATAATTTCAATTTTCTCAATTTGATAAATAATAATCTCAACTCAGTTATTTGCAGATAATAATTTGAACTGGTTAACTTTGCGATGATAATAGTCATTGTTAGAAATAGCTAACGGAGTTAAGTTTTTTTTTTTTTCCGAATTACAAACCGATGTTTTAGGGCTTTTGATTAGAACGAGAATACAAGTTGATTAATGTAAAATTTACCTCGAAATACTGCCCCAAACGACGAATCGGTGCTTCAATTCGGGTGTTTAAACTTCCAATTAACAAAAATCAAGTCGTTCTGGAGCACCGTATCGAGGTAAGTTTTACATAAATTGACTTATATTCTCTTCTGATCAAAATCCCTAAAACATCGGTTTGTAATTCGGGAAAAAAAAAACTTAAATCCATTAAGCTATTTTTAACAACGGACTATTATCGGCCAAAAGTAGATCAGTTTGGATTATTATGGGCAAATAACTGAGTTAGGATTATTATCGGCTAAATTGAGAAAGTTGGGATTATTTAAATCCAATTTGCCAATTCAATAATAGAGTGACTTTTATATTTAAAAGTTTGGTTGGGGGACTTCTATAAGAAAAAGATGAAAGTAGATTGTTTTCTTTTATGGTATTTTCTTCTTGAAAACATATAAAATTGAGGTAAATTACATGAAATAGATGTATAAATACATGAAATGAAGGTAAAAATATGAAATACATGAACTAAAGGCATAAAAGCTAGAATTATATGAAAATATGAATGATTTAGTTCGGTTTGATTAATTTTAGTTAAACGAAAGTACAAAAAAAATGATACTCGGTTTTGATTAATTCGGGTTTTAGTTAATCTGTTTTCAGTTAATTCATTTTTTGATTGATTTCGGTTTAGTTTCGTCTGTTTTCGGTTAAATCTCACGTAACATAATCATAAATCTTTTTTTAATTAAAAAAAACTAAAGCAATACTATACTCAAATTAAAGAGAATAAAATGCTCATTTTTATCGCATAATTTAAAATAAAAACATTAGCGTGCAAAAAAGTTATGATAGTTTAAAAATCATGAGGTAGTTAGTTTTTTTTATAAAAGGATAAAGTATAACTACTAATTAATTATCCATAATTTTCTTAAAAATAAGAGATTAAATTGTAATTAAGATGAGAGGATTAAAGTGTCTATACTATATATATGCTTAACACAAGGACATTTTAAGACACTCAAAAGTTAAGAACTTTTTTTGGCTTAAATGCATAAGATACAACCTAAAATGAGGGTAAATTAGTCTTTCAAACACTAATTACAATTTAATCCTCTCGTCTTAATTACAATTTAATTTCTTTATCTTTAACGAAATTATTGATAATTAGTTAATAGTTACACTTCATTCACTTATAAAAAAATATTACCCCAATTGTTTTTAAATGATCATAACTTTTTTATAGTTAATATTTTTTTTTAAATTACACCATAAAAACGAATAATTTATTCTTTTCAATTTGAGTATCGTATTACTATAGTTTTTTCAAGACCGTGGGATGTGGACTTGGGTTGGGGGCGTGTGTAGCCAAGCAACGCCAGCTTTAGCCACACCAAGCCAGCGTAGGTAGCAGCGTTGCCCTGCTGGCGTGGCTATGGTGCCTGGCGTGGGGCGGGTTCGGGTGACGACGTGGCTTGCTAAGACTGGGTCGCTGAATCAGACGGGTTTGGGCTAACCATTGTGGATGACGGTTTTATCTAAGCAAACTCAAATTTTAATTTTTTTTACTATTTTTTACCTATAAATACCCACCCAAACATCATTTTTTGTTTTCACATCTACTTTCTTCAAACACAAATCCACATCCAAAACCAAAAAAAAAAGAAAGAAAATGTTACTTTAACCGAGGAGGAGGAGATAGCGCTAGTGACATCATAGTTGACGCACAACGTGTGCTAAGTCGTGGTTAAATCGCGTGCTTGACACAAGCGTTTCTAAATACCAACAACATGTTGGAACTCTCGTCACAACTTGAACACGTGTCAACATAAGTGGCGTGAGCTAAAACCGAAGCTGGATCGGTTTAAAGCATGCTTCAATCATGTCCCTGCGGGCGATCTTAGCCACGACGATCGAGTGGAGATCGCCAAAATCGAGTATAGGCACGATTGCAATCCGGAATTTCGTTGGTTCCCCATTTTAATATTTATCGTACTTTATAATTTTTTTAATTTTTTAGGATTTATGAAGTTCTCTAGTTTTTAGGATTTATTATTAAGTTGTTTTTTTAATTTATAGGACTTTATGTAACTTTTTTTAGTAATATAGTGTGTGTGTTTTATTTATAAAAAGTCAAAGTTTAAAAAATTTATATATAATATCCACATGGCCACCCACGCCGGCTAGCCCGTGCAGCTCCCACACCAGGCTATGCCGCCACACCTCCCCTGTGAAAGACCCCACCTTTCTTGGTTGGTCTAGTGGAGCCCATCTCCGCCACATGTCAACCCGAGCCCCAGCATATCCCGCAGTCTAAATAATAAAATTGACATGCTACGCGATTAATAGTGTCTTAGGGTAAGCAATGATTGGATCGTTAACTGAAAATAGATGAGATCGAACCGGAATCAACCAAAAACTGAACTAACTGAAAATCGATCAACCTGAACCTGAATTAACCAAAACCGGTTATCGATTTTTTTGTACCCTCGTTTAACCAAAATTAACCGAACCGAACTGAACCATTCATGATTTAGATCTCTCTAGCTTTTATAACTTTAGTTCATGTATTTCATATTTTATAACTTGATTTATGTATTTATACTTTGATTTCATGTATTTATCCATCAATTTGTTGTATTGCTAAGCAAACTTTTAGCCCAAGTTTGATTTTAGCTTTTAACTGAAAGTAAACATATCAAACCAAAAATCGTTTATCAATCAAATAAACCGAAATAATTAACCGAAGACCAATTGGTTAATAAAATAT
Source organism: Scalesia atractyloides (assembly GCA_947069175.1). Classification (NCBI taxonomy): domain Eukaryota; kingdom Viridiplantae; phylum Streptophyta; class Magnoliopsida; order Asterales; family Asteraceae; genus Scalesia; species Scalesia atractyloides. The sequence goes on along the minus strand of CAMTDV010000012.1, from coordinate 12,157,438 downwards.
ACTAACTGATGACTTCGTTTTCGATTGAGGATGATGACCGAATGATGCACATCTTAACAATGTATTTCCCATCGCATCGCGAGACACACTTCTAGTATAATATAGAATATTTAAATTTTTTTATTTCAACTTAATGGTTTCTATTTGAATTGTGATTCCAAACTATAAAAGGCATCTATAGTTAATTATTAACTATAAAAGGCATCTAGAGTTGATTGTTTAAGTAGTTTTGTTGATGAATATTAAGATTGTTGCTTTTAAATCTTTCTGTTTCTTTTAAAGACTTTTAATAATCATTAAGTTTTTGAGATATTTGATTGCTTCAGAAACTTCATCAAAACCAGTGACAAGTACGTATTTGAGATATTCGAAGAGTTTGAGCCTCACATTATATGCCAAGTTCGACTTAACCATCAAGTCCAAACGAAACCTATTAGTAATTTTTACTTAATATAAATAAATAAGTTACGTAATATGAAATATGTAACTATTTATATGTATACAGATACGTACTTACATAACATACAAATACATATATAAATACATACAAACGTCTTGTATAGTTGAAGAGTTTTGTTAAGCTATAGGTGTTTAACCATAATATCAAATATGTAACTATTTATATTTAACAATTAGCATGTGTGTGGCAGGCAGAAGTGGAGTTCTTGGGAAAGTTTATTCACCCAAATCTAGTAAAACTCTTGGGATATTGCTGGGAAGATCAAGAGTTCCTTCTGGTCTATGAATATATGCAAGAAGGAAGCTTAGAAAACCATCTCTTTAAAAGTGAGTATTATATATATGTATGTATAAAAGGGTTGGAAAATCATATATATAGTAATAAATTAAGAAAATGTAATCAAAATTAATTATGATATATAATAATTATTTAACACTGTGTTTATACTAAGTTATTTATTATTTCTTTTAATGGAGATGTCAGTGAATCACTTCCATGGGAGACAAGGATCAAAATCGCCATGGGAGCAGCTCAGGGACTTGCTTTCTTGCATAATACCGAAAGAAAAGTTATTTACAGAGATTTTAAATCCTCAAATGTCTTATTAGATGGTGTAAGTTTTACATAACAGTGAGGTTGATTTGATAGCAGTAAAATCTTACGAGAACAAAAATAACAAACCAAAACAATTTAACTTTTATTAATGATTAATGCTTTTAAATTTGTTATTTTTTACTTAAAAATATGTATGTTATGTACATAAAAACCCATTAAACTATAATTCTTTCATGATATCATTTTATAACTTTTAAATGTTCACCAACACATGTGTAGGTAATATGACTTGCACATCTATGCATATGTGTAAGTTTTGTAAATAAACTAAATTTGTTTATATTTTTTAAATTCAAGAGAGATGGATAAATCATCACTATCATATTATATATCATAGCTTAAAAACTCATCTACACCATTAAATGTTCTTAAAAACGAATTTCGTGACAGGAGTTTAACGCGAAGCTCTCAGATTTTGGATTGGCAAAGCTAGGTCCAGTGAATGGAGAATCTCATGTGTCAAACAATGATAGTGGGAACATATGGTTATACAGTCGAGAGTATATGATTACTGGTTAGTCACTTGTCTATATTTGTAGTCAATCTAATAATTTACGTGTTTAATTTGTTTTGGGTTGGTAGGTTTTGAATTGGTAATTTTAAATTATGAACCAGATCAGTGGCGGATCTAGAAAATCCGCATAGAGGGTAACGTTTCAATGAAAAGGGTAACGAAATCGGAAAAAAACGTTAAATTTTTCCAAAATTTACACCACCGTCGGAGCATCAAGGGGCAATGTAGGTTACCCCTTCTATCACTCTAGATCCGCCACTGAACCAGACGCAACTTATTTCTTTGTTTATGTTAAAATATTCAACTCTAACTCAGTCACTTTAAAATCGTATAACCTGAAAAAGACAGGTATAACCTATTTATTAAATAAATCAAATGGGTTGTATATATATTGCACTTAAGTTATAAAAAAGTTAAAACTGTAATATTGTTAGCAACCACTTTATCTCGTCAAAGTTTTGACTTGTTTTTGTTTACTTGACATTGTATCAATATTTATTACAGGCTTGAGTTGTCTAATATAATTTGTTTATTAGGTCATACAGTCAAACAGATATTATTACTCATATTTAGTTGGCTTAGTAAATTGTATTGTTACTCATATTTATTTATACTATCTTAAAAATTTGGGATTTTCCATCTGCTTTGGTTAGCCCCTCTACTTTCATATTTGCAATTTTAGCCCATACTATTTCACAAGTCTCTTTGGCAATTAGCAATTTTAGCCCTTTGGATAATTGGTTGTTTTAACCTCTACTCCATTTTACAAGTCCCCTCAATTTTGGCAATTAGCAATTTTACCCCCTACTTTATTTTACAAGTTTTACAGATTAGCTCTATAGTTTCTAAGATTTTAACTTTACCACTATACCATATAATAAATTTGTCTTTAACCTATGAAATTTTTTACTAACTTAAATTTTCTTCAATAACTTTCGTTCGCTAATTTCTTTTTATAAAAAAATAATAATTTGTCTTTATGTTTAAAAACTTTGTAAAATATCATTTTGACCCCCTCGAGTTTCCTAAGTTTCAAGTTTACCCAATTTCATTCATTTACTTAAAAAAAACTACTTATTATGTGTGTATTTTTATGTACACGTGTGTATAAATTCGAGTTGATCTACGTCTCGACGAAAACTTTTTTTGAAAATGAATTAGGTCAGATATAATACGTCCAAGTCCTTAGTTTATATACGTTTTTAGTTGTTCTACATTTCGACATAAATTTTGCTCCGAACCGAGTGGGGTCAATTATAATACTTCTTCATTCGACAATATAAATTAAAGTTACACCACATTTTGACATAAATTTTGCTCCAAACGGGACGGGTAAAATTAATATTATATTATATATTACACCTCTTGATTTTGGTCTTTTCACTTCGCAAAACACTCATGTTTACCCAGTGATTTTTTTGTCATTTTGTGGGTTTTTTTAAAGCTCTAACTAATCCCTTTCAATCATGTCAGTTTTTCCTTTATATATGTTTTATGCTTTTATTGTATGTTTCCTATGTATGGACCAGTCGCATATAATATGTTATGATTTACATATAAATTCGATTTCCTTTGCGTTTTGATCCAACCGCAAATTTTATATAGGTTAGATAGAGTTAAATCGAATAAAATGAAACAGACGTTTTCATATGATTAACGCATTACATAACGTTTGGACTAATCCATTCAATGTTTGCAACGCATCTCCCTTGGGTCATGTTACTTAAAAGATAAAGTCTGTGGGATTTCCCATCGGCATTGTCACCCACACACTTTCATTAATTTGCGATTTTAACCCCTTACTTTTGCTAACCTTAAAGTTTTAGAAAATGACAATTTTAATCCCTAAATTACTACTCTATTTTTACATGTTTTACAAGTTAATCCTTGAAGTTTATGCTATTCCAATTTTATCCCTGAACCATATATAAATATGCCTCTAACATATCATTTTCTTAAATAACTTTCGTTCACTAACTTCTTTTAGAGAACTAATATGTCGTTAACCTACTTGAGTTTCTAAGTTTCGAGCTTACCCTTTTCGTTTCTTTCCTTTGAAAAATCTTAAAAAACAAACACCGGCTTTGTCTCCCCCACACTTTCATAAGATTGCAATTTTAGCCCCATGCTTTTGCTAACCTTAAAGTTTCAAAAAATAACGTCCTTAAATTACTACTCCATTTTACATGTTTCAAAACTTAAACCCTCAAGTTTCTAATATTTAACTTTACTCCTGTACCATATATAATATACACCTCTAACCAATTATTTCTTAAATAAATTTTGTTCACTAACTTTGTTTTTAGAGAAGGAATTTTCCGTTAACCTCCTTAAGTTTCTAAGTTTCGAGCTTACCCCTTTTGTTCCTTTACTTAAAAAAAAACTAATATTTTTATGCACGTATCGGTATAAATTCGAGTTGGTTAACGTTTAGACGTAAACTTTTTTTTTTGGAAATGAGCCAACTCAAATATAATATGTTTCCGTGCTTATTTTATGTAGATTTTCAGTTGGTCTACGTTTTAACGTAAATTTTGTTCAATCCCAAGCCAAGTTAGATATAATACATTTTCATTCGACGATATATATCTAAGTTACTCTACGTTTCGACCTCTCGTGACGCAAGACAAGTAAAATTACAATTATTTATTATATATTTATATTAAAAACCAAAGTCATTGATGTTTACCCCTCCCGATTTTGGTCATTTCACTTTACAAAACACTCATGTTTGCCCCTTAATGTAAATATATTTTATTTTTTCCTTTCGTGGTTTCTATTTACGCTTTACATTTTATGGCACGTTACACTGTAGCTATACAGTATAAGTTCGATTTACATTACGTTTTGATTTAACCGCAATACTTATATATGTTACGTTGGGTTGGACCGAGTACGTTGAAACATGTGTTTTCATATGGTTAATAGATATCACTTGGACTAATACATTTGATGTTTGCAACGGACGTATCGCTAGGACTAATACATTTGATGTTTGCAACGGGCCCGCGTCATATCGCCTGCGGGTCACATTACTAGCTCTCATATGAAAAATAAACTTTTCTACCAAAACAAAACATTAACACAAGACGATTATGAGTGTATCTGAATTTAAGTGGATGTCTTTTGAATAAATATATGGATCGTGTTTTGTTTTATCTATTCAACCTGAAGATAGCTCTAATCGTTAACCGCTAACCACTTAACCGAACATGATCTACGAATCTCTTTCATATACATTAAGGAAGTTTCAATATTGGAACAAAGTCTTTAGTCATATCAAACTTTGTTACCATTAGCTTAGAAGAAGACAACGAAAAATAATTTGATTTTTTTTTCATATTGTTGTTAGAACTTAGAAGCAAAGAGAGAAAAATATGACCGAGATTTATATAAAATACATGAGTTTGGGCTCCAATCTTTTTGGATATTCAGAAAAAAAAATCCAAAAATCTTCCTTTTTGTTTGAACTTTTCCACGTTTAGAGGATTTTTAGAAAAATCCATTTCTTTTGTGTATATGACAAATAAAGCATGTCTAAATTTGGATTAATTTCTGTTATACTCAATATGTTTGACACAAATAAACATAAAAATTGTGTTTGCATTCATCTATTTTCGCTAACCTATAAAACCAAAACCCTTTAAGTACTTAATCATCAACCCTATATTATTAATATCCCTAAACCTAATTGTTCATTGTGTTTGCATGCGTCTTTGGTCTAACGTTTTTACTTTTCGTTCTAAATTTTGCCATTTAACACGATACAACCTTTTTTTTTCTTTCGAAAAGTTAACTTCTAACATATATCCCCTTCTTACACAAAATTACCCAATTACCTTTTCTAATTATATAAGCCTTCCTTTCTTGATGATTATTAAACCAAAACAGAGCTTCTGCCAACCACCGACATGTGAGAGCCATCACCACCACTACAACCCGCTGGTTATCCCATTTCGCCGCCGTGCATCTCTTTCGTGGCCCACTGTCCGCTTTATTTTTCAGGATTTATGTTTTTCGCCATGTGATACTGATTTTGGGGATCTAATTTTATAATTTTAGGGTGAGTATATGAGTATTTGATCGGCCTTTGCCCCAAACCCTTCATGATCTTGTTTCATCAGAAGTGTTTTTTCAAAAAAAAATTTCTTCAATAATCGTCACTGAGCCAGTACTTTGGTTTGTATTAAAGTCATAATTTCTTGGAATCATCGAAATTTTAAAAAGTAATTAAATGAATTGTCTTTTAATTTATGAGAAAAAAAAAATGATTATAGCATTATGTCCGGATAAAACTTTAAACTATTTGTTTCTGTGAACTTTGCTTTGGTTTGTTATATTAACAGTAGGTTGATTCATGATGCAAAACCAAAAGAGAACTCCATAGTTAATTTATAAAATTTTCATTTTATTTCTAATATAGATTTTAAAAACATGACAAGTTTTTCTTAAAAAATTATGGTAAAATTTGTGACTGAATTGCGACCGAAATACTATTAAGCAAAACAAGCAGTCGAGTCTGTCACAAAAATTGCGACTAGTAGTTTGGTCACTAGAATAATTGGGAAAATATTTAATTGATGGTATTAGAAAAGAGAAATATATAATATTCCCTTAATAAGTTTATAAAGGGTAAAATAGTAATTTAATAAGAGTAACTTTAATGAAAAGTGGAAATATGTAATATATGTGGTTTAGAAAGAGGAAATATGTAATATATATTGTTTAAAAAGGGGAATTATGTAATTGAATTTTATGATTGAGTGAATATGTAATAAGTCCACCGGGAAATATGTAATTAGGTAACATTTTAAGAGGTTTTGACTAAATTTTACATACATAAACAATAAAGTGTTGTGATGAAACTATAGGTCATCTATATGTGAAGAGCGATGTTTATGGTTTTGGGGTGGTGATGCTGGAGATGATGACAGGATTTCGCGTACTTGATCCTAATCGACCTCCCTCACAACAAAACTTGGTTGATTGGGCTAGACCTTCGTTAACCAACGTCAAGAAACTAAAAGGAATCATGGATCCACAGTTGAAACAACATTATCCATCACAAGGTGTGATTAAGGCAGGAGAACTCATCCGAAAGTGTCTTGATGTGAACCCAAATCACCGGCCTTCAATGGAGAAAGTGGTGTCGAGTTTAGAAGAGATCAAAGCAATTAGAATGAAACCGAGGCGGTTAAAGATCAACAATGGACACTTAATGAGCCCACACCATGAACAAAGGTATGGTGATCATCGTCGTGAAAACTGCCATCGGTCTCCCCTCCATGCGAAGCAACGGGGAGGGATTTGGGTTGATAGATCACCTGGCAGATTGTATAAATAGAAGGAATTCCATTAATTCAAATTAAAAGTTTTATTTTAACTCTTTTGAAAAAGATTCTTATCTTTGATTTTTTTTACCCTAATTATATTTTATCTTATTCATTCATATAAATAATAAATAACTGTAATTAGTTTATTTTTCAATATTTATTTAAGTCTAATAGTCATTCAACTCTTGTGCTTTCACATTTGCAAAATTGCAATATTGACTTGGTATGTTCTTGAAAAGCTATGTATCTTCATTGTAATTTCCATCTATTGTCTTTATGTTACTTTTATACAATCTGATATTCGGTCCCAATATACAAAGATTAGAGGGGAACATAAGACAAACACCGTAATCATCGTCACCGGTAAACACGGTCAGCGTGTAACATACATATTTCATAAATTATACACATTAATGGATATGGAAAGAAACATATGTCACTCATCAAGGAGAACCCAAACTAAGTCTGCACCTATTGTGATTCGCACGACTGTAACTCAATCGAATGCTTCTGTACTTGTATATATAGTGAAGAAAAAACCCTAATTAACTTAATCACCAAAAAGAAAAGAAAAGAAAAGTGACTCCTACTAAAATATATGCTTGTGCACAGGAGACAAGAGAACTAACCATAGGTGCCTGCTACGCCTGTTGAGACATGAGATTCCCCATTTACCGGTCCTAGCCCAAAATCTGAGATCTTTGCATAATAAGCCTGAAAATACAGTATATGAAATTGATAAATAAATGATTGAACCTAAAACATCAAAATCATTGGAGGCACATTCATAATCAGTCACATGTTTAAAGTAAAGTTATACAGATTTTTTTGCTTACCTCATCTAACAAAATATTTGAGGCTTTCATATCCCTGTAGAGTGCAAGAAGGCCATGCCTTGAGCTGCGCCAATGGCTATTTTAATCCTCATAGACCAGGGTAGTGCTTCTACACAATTAAACTTAGAAATAGATTTATATATTGTTTATAAATTTAAAAGATATATACAGCATTTTTCGTATTTGTTGATATATATACGTAGTTACTTACTTCTGAAAAGACGATCCTCTAAGCTTCCCCCTTGCATGAATTCTAAACAAGAAGCAACTCCATATTTTCCTGGCAATATCCTAAGAGATTAACAACAATTGGGTGTTTAAGCTTTCCCAAGAGTGTCACTTCTGTCTGTCACCAAAAAAAAAAAAAAAACAGAATTGATCACAATTCAATTTTTTCCCGAAGGTCAGGAAATTTTAATGGTCATCATAACATAAAGCTGTCTTCAAAGTCCTCATGTTTAATGGTCAAATATATATGTCATCATATAAAAAGAAACATTTCATTTGCTGAAAAAAAATAACTGTTTAAGAATTTATAGACCGTAGAAAAGAACATACAAGTGAATAACCCAAGTATATGAAAATGTTCATTAATTCATGCATGCCTTTTGCAACATTAACAGTGTTGAAGTAATCGCTAGTCGCTAGTTGGATGGTGGGGTGAGGACTAGCGATTAATCGGGATTAAGCGGGGATAAATTGGGATTAATTTTGATTAATCAACGTCTAGTCAGGATTTTTACAACCATGGCAACATATGTCAATGCAAGACTGAAAATAACAAAAGTGACAGACAGAGAAACAAGCCAACCTGCCACACTTTGAATCCTTGTATAGTTTCAGGCTTTAATTTCTTCATAGCAACAGGAATCCCATTGGCAGCCTTCTGTGGGGTGTATGTTAACCTTTCCAACTAACCTTTGAAAACCATCCCAAAACCACCCACTCCAAGGAAACAATCACACTGAAAGTTACATGTGGCTTTCCGTAAGTCAGAATATGTGAACTCCTTGAAGATCAGTGGCGTTGCGTCCCCACTAGGCGACACCACCTGCTGAGAAGCAGTTGCAATACCACCACTATCATGACTGCCTGTCTTTCAATCAGATATCACACTCCCTGCTTAACACATACGGACTTAAATACAAGCGACATAAAGCTGAGAACAAAAATAATCAAACTTAAGTGGAGCTTTGGTTAAGCACAGTGACCATCCAAGGTATTTCCTATTACTAGCCCTCGCCACACTCTGCATTGTCCATGTTAACACCAACTCAAGCCTACCCAGAATCACAGTCATCTGGGTCGATCCTTTGAACAAGTACGGAGGCATTCATATGCAAATTGCCCAAAGTTCTTCAGGCATTTGGCCGAGACTTGTCCCCTCAGACTGGGATCAATAATTCGACTTAGATTACCTCTTTTGATGCAGTGTTCGGCCCATCCAGCTAGGCTGTGCTGTTCCTCGTCCAATGAAAAATCCAGGGCAGGCCTACCACATAACACTTCCAACAACACCACACCAAATGCATACCCGTCTGATTTTCTTGTCAGTCTGTGAGTTGAGAAATACTCAGCATCCATGTACCCAAATGTACTTACGATCTGACCCATATAAACATTAGTGGTAGCACCTGACTGAGATGCTGGAGTAATTCTAGACAATCCAAAGTCTGCAATCTTACTAGCCAAGTTCTCATCCAGCAAGATGTTAGAGCTCTTAACATCACGATGTATGACTTGATGCTGGACACCTGTACCTGTATGGAGGTAGTCCAATCCACGAGCAGCGTCTATGCAAATATTGACTCTTTGAATCCATGTCACTGGAGAATAACTAGTTGTATTAGCTCTTTTTTTGTGCAAATGATCCTCAAGACTTCCATTGGGCATGTATTCATAAATAAGGATCATATCTGTTTCACAATATCCTAGCAAAGAGACAATATGACTATGGCGAATCTTGAAAAGCATTTCAATCTCTGCATAGGACTCCGTTGCCCCTTGATTGGAATTGCAATCTAACCTCTTGATGGCAACATCTGTACTTGCCCCAAAGTCGATTTTACCCTTGTATACCTGACCAAACCCACCTTTTCCAATTACAAAAGCATCATCAAAATCATTTGTTGCCAATTTGATTTCAGCAAGTGAAAAAACTTGACACTGTTTATACAGTGATGATGATGACAAGGATGGATCCTTCCTCTCACCATCGTCTTCTTCGTGCATGGATCGTATATCCAATGATGACGACGATGTTGGGTATATTCTTGATGGTCGGGTTAGAGTGGTCTAAATGGGCTGAAGAAATGGTCTCTGTTGACCGAATTAAATGGGAACTGATCGTTGGTGTGTTGCTGAATAAAAGGAGTTAGTGGACTTGGTTATTTTGGCATGTGTTTTATTAGTTTTTTTCTATAAATTATGTAGTTGCAGTCGTTTGTTTTACACTCAATTTTATAAAGAAAGTTTACAAATAGAACGGTGCATGAACAAGGTGAAGATAGGATTTTTTAATGTATTTGTATGGGTAATGGGATAAATAAATATTAAAGAATCTCAAAGTTTTGATAAAACAAATAAACGATAAAAATCTTTAATGAACAACATAAACAAATATACATGAACGAATGTTCACGAACACATTACCGAACGTTCTTGAACGCAACTGAACGAACGAGACATTTGTTCGTGTTCGTTCATTTAACTAACCGAGAAATTTCTTGTTCATGTTTGTTCCTTAATTAAACGAATGAACGTAAATGAACTTCCAGCCGAACAATTCACGAACTATTCGCTAAACATTCGGTTTGTTTACGGCCCTAACTAAGAGTGAGTTCCTGATAGGGGTGAGCAGAAAACCGAAATAACCGACAAAACCAAACCGAAACAACAACCGACGGTTCGGTTTTCGGATTTTTAATAACCGAAAATTTCGGTTCGGTTTCAAACAACCATTTTCAAAAACCGAAAATACCCGAACCGAACCGAAACAATTTTTATGTGAAGTTTAAGTTGTTTAAGTATTTAACCTATACTATTAGAAATTATTAATTTATTCTTTAATATAAAAACATTAACATGTTTGTTTATAATTGAGATGATTTATTTATTGCTTACGACAAATAAGAAAATAATATATAAATTACATAATCTACAAAGTATTATAAAAGAAAGTGTCTTAAAAAACTATAGAGAAACATAAAAATAAATTAAGAGGTTAGGTTTATGTTAACATTATTAATTAAAAAGTTTATATATAATAACTTAAATGTAAACATATCAGAAAAATTCTTAATTTTCAATTATACCTTTTATTTTTGAATCTGACATAATTTTGTTTCAAAAACCAAAATAACTGAAAACTGAACCAGTGATAAAACCGAAAAATTCGAAACCGAAAAAAAACAAAAACCGAACGGTTCTAGAAAACCAAAACCCCACATTTCGATTTCAGTTTTGGTTTTACCTATAAATCGAACTGACAGTTGCTGATTTAACTCGTGTTTTGTTGTTCGTTTGCTATATGTAAGGCAAATAAATGGATATGAGTTTAAAGTTTGGATATCGAATTAAACTAATCTTCTACCTTCGATTTCTTTTGTTACAGTACAAGCATATCACTGAAAACTTTTGTTACTTCTAATTTTGAATTTAGTGTTTGTAGCTTGTAAGAAATATTTTGCATTATAACTGAAAACTTAAGTTCTGAATTATTTCAATCCATGGATCAATTTCTAGTGTCTTGTAATCTATGTATCCTTATCGTTTTATCACAAGAACCTCAGGATCTTGATGTTGTGGGGAGTTATTTATTTTATTTTATTTTCCAACATTTAGGGGTAAATTTGGTAAATCATCATTTCGTTCACCACGTTATAAGTTTATAACAACTGGATGTCTATTGCCGGCAATGGGTATTGTAATTCAGTAGTAAGCCAAGTCAACCTTTTGCTTTCACATTTTCAATATTGGCTTAGCATGTACATTGATGTTTCAACTCTTATCACTTCATTAATATTATTTCATCTGATTCAGTCTCAAAAAAATTAAAAATACTTTGATAATAAGATGAAACAACTATAAACACAAATAATTTCACTTTACTTGCTTGATCAAAGTTAAATTTAGCATTTAAGGCACCTACTGCGCCAGGAGCAACTCCGTCTATAAATCTACTGATAGTTTCTTTTACCGTAATCTCGAAGAAGCATGTACTTTTCCACAACTCTTATATTACTCCTTACTGTGTTGGATATTCTTGTTTATTATTTACAGAAACTACAAGAGGAAGACAACGGTGAGCAGAATGATTCAGCCTTGTCGTCATCTTTGGATAATAGGATTATGCCCCAAGAAGATGATGGTGAGCAGAAAAGTTCAGCCTTGTCGTCATCTATGGATATACAATCCGTGCACGAAGAAGACGATGGTGAGAGGAAGGATCCATCCTTGTCATCATCATCACTGTATAAACAGTGTCAAGTTTTTTCATTTGCTGAAATCAAATTGGCTACAAATGATTTTGATGATGCTTTTGTAATTGGAAAAGGTGGGTTTGGTAAGGTATACAAGGGTAAAGTCGACTTTGGGGCAAGTACAGATGTTGCCATCAAGAGGTTAGATTGCAATTCCAATCAAGGGGCTACCGAGTTCTATGCGGAGATTGAGATGCTTTCCAAGATTCACCATAGTCATATTGTCTCTTTGCTAGGATATTGTGAAACAGATATGATCCTTATTTATGAATACATGCCCAATGGAAGTCTTGAGGATCATTTGCACAAAAAAAGAGCTAACACAACTAGTTATTCTCCACTGACATGGATTCAAAGACTCAATATTTGCATAGACGCTGCTCGTGGATTGGACTACCTCCATACGGGTACAGGTGTCCAGCATCGAGTCATACATCGTGATGTTAAGAGCTCTAACATCTTGCTGGATGAGAACTTGGCTAGTAAGATTGCAGACTTTGGATTGTCTAGAATTACTCCAGCATCTCAGTCAGGTGCTACCACTAATGTTTATACGGGTCAGATCGTAAGTACATTTGGGTACATGGATGCTGAGTATTTCTCAACTCACAGACTGACAAGAAAATCAGATGTGTATGCATTTGGTGTGGTGTTGTTGGAAGTGTTATGTGGTAGGCCTGCCCTGGATTTTTCATTGGATGAGGAACAGCACAGCCTAGCTGGATGGGCCAAACACTGCAGCAAAAGAGGTAATCTAAGTCGGATTGTTGATCCCAGTCTGAGGGGACAAGTCTCGGCTAAATGCCTAAAGAATTTTGGGCAACTTGCATATGAATGCCTCCATAGTTCTTCAAAGGATCGACCAACGATGACTGTGATTCTGGGTAGGCTTGAGTTAGTGCTAACATGGACAATGCAGTGTGGAGAGGGCTAGTAATAGGAAATACCTTGGATGGTCACTGTTCTTAACCAAAGTTCCACGTAAGTTTGATTATTTTTTGTTCTCAGCTTTATGTCGCTTGTATTTAAGTCCATATTGTTAAGCAGGGAGTGTGATATCTGATAGAAAGACAGGCAGCCATGATAGTGGTGGTATTGCAACTGCTTCTCAGCAGGTGGTGTCACCTATTGGGGACGTAACGCCACTGATCTTCAAGGAGTTCACATATTCTGACTTACAGAAAGCCACGTGTGACTTTCAGAGCGATTGCTTTCTTGGAGAGGGTGGTTTTGGGAAGGTTTTTAAAGGGTGGTTGGACGGGGTAACATACACCCCACAGAAGGCTGGCAATGGGCTTCCTGTTGCTATTAAGAAATTAAATCCCAAAACTATACAAGGATTCGAAGGGTGGCAGGTTTGCTTGTTTCTCCGTCTGTTACTTTTGTTATTTGCAGTCTTGCATTGACATATGTTGCATGAATTATTGAACATCTTCTTATACTTGGGTTATTCACTTGTATGCTGTAAATTCTTAAACAGTCATTTTTCAGTAAATGGAAAACGTTTCTTTATATATGATGACGTATAGATTTGACCGTTAAAGATGAGGACTTTGAAGACAACTATGATGACCATTAAAGTTTCCTGACCTTTTGGAAAAATTAAGTTGTAAATTCTTATGTGTTTTTTATTTATTTATTTTGTTTTATTTTAATTTTTTTTGTGACAGACAGAAGTAACTTTCTTGGGAAAGCTTAAACACCCAAATGTTGTTAAACTTTTAGGATATTGCCAGGAAAATATGGAGCTGCTTCTTGTTTATGAATTCATGCAAGGGGGAAGCTTAGAGGATCGTCTTTTCAAAAGTAAGTAATTACTTATGTCTTGGTTTTAAAAAGCGCGCTTAAGCGCAAAGCGATCCTAGGCGCAAAGAGCTGCGCCTTGTGTGACATAAGGCAAGCCTTGTACAAAAAGCGCTCAAAAAGCGAGCTTTTTTGGAAAAAAATCCCAATGAGAGGAGCACTTTTTATATAGAATGTGTTTTTGTGCTTTAAAGTGTTATACATGTAGCTAAAATGGTTGTACATTAAGTGATTTATACATTAAATCATATATAAACCTTATTTATTACTATATTTTGGGTAAGGGATGTTAAAAGCCTATAGGATATATATAAATAAGCACCTTGCGCCTCACGTACGAAAAGCCCGCCGCTTTTGTGATTTGCCCTTCGCGCTTTGGCTTTAGACCTTGTCTTTTTGTGCGCTTCACGCTTTTTTAAACCAAGACGTATATACATCAACAAGTACGAAAAATGTTGTATCTTTTAATTTTATAAACAATATATATATATATATATCAAGGGTGTTGTTCACAAATGAATCTAACCATATATATAAATATATTATTATATATATATATATAATATATATATAGGGTTAGATTCATTTGTGAAAACCCCCTTGATAGTGAACTATGTGAACTAATCCTAACCATTGATTATTAATACACAAGTGTAAATTAATAGTCATGATTTGTTCACTCAGTTCACAAATGTACTAGTGTTCACTCTATAACCTCACCTATATATATATATATATATATATAAGGATTAAGATCATTTGTGAACAATTTCTTGAAGTGAACTGAGTGAACTAATCTTGGCCGTTGATCATTTTAGATTAAAAGGGTAAGACTGACATTAATTCCCTCTCTCTCTCTTAATTAAAATCACTTAATTTTCTCATATGTTACTTCTCTCTCTCACACACACATTTTTTATTACTTCTCCATTATTTTAAACTCGTGGAGAATCGGTTGCTAATAATGTATATGAAACTCCTAACGGAACTAGGTACTAGGCATCAACTGTCCATCCCGATTCAAACCGTATATGAAACTCCTAACGGAACTAGGTCGTGGATTACAAAATACACAGATGTATCAAAAGTCTTACACATCTGCATAAACTAACAATTGTGTCTTTATAAACTGATAGTTAGCGAGACTGTACACATGTGTATAAACTAACAGCTGTGTATCTTGTATAAACTGATAGTTAGCGAGACTGTACACATGTGTATAAACTAACATCTGTGTATCTTGTATAAACTGATATTATCGAGACTGTACCATGTGCATACACCAACAACTATGAATCTTGTATATACGGAAACTAGCAAGATTTTAGGAATTTTGATTATATTGTTTGATAAATGCAATTTACAAAAGACGCAAATACCGTTCTGTCAATTAATTTAAAGGGAAGTGACAACATTAAAATTACAATCTTGTCATTGTTTAAAAATCTCTACATGATATAATCAATAGCTCAGATTAGTTCACATAGTTCACTCTCAACCTAGTGTTCACTCTAGAACCCTACCTATATATATATATATATATATATATATAGTTTATTTCTAAGTTCAATTTTGCAGAAGGTGTAGAAGGACTACCATGGTCTACGAGGATTAAAATAGCCATTGGTGCAGCTCAAGGCATGGCTTTCTTGCATTCAAACAATGTTATTCACAGGGATATGAAAGCCTCAAATATTTTGTTAGATGATGTAAGCAAAAAAACTATATAACTTTACTTTAAACATGTATATATCACTGATTATGAATGTGCCTCCAATGATTTTAATGTTTTAGGTTCAATCATTTAGTTACAATGTCATAGATTGTATATTCAGGATTATAATGCAAAGGTCTCAGATTTTGGGCTAGCAAAGTCAGGTCCATCCGCTGCACACACTCATGTGTCAACCCGTATAGTGGGCACCTTGGTTATCTTGCTCCTGAGTATGTGGCTACTGGTTAGTTCTCTTGTCTCCTTGCACAAGCATATATTTTAGGCTTTTAGTAGTAGTAGTAGTCAGTTCTCTTTCTTTTTGGATTAAATCAATTTTATTCCTTCACATTCTATAGCCCTTTGAACCTAATTAGGGGGATTTTGCTAAAATTTA
The DNA here is from genome assembly GCA_947069175.1 of Scalesia atractyloides. Taxonomy (NCBI): domain Eukaryota; kingdom Viridiplantae; phylum Streptophyta; class Magnoliopsida; order Asterales; family Asteraceae; genus Scalesia; species Scalesia atractyloides. The sequence goes on along the minus strand of CAMTDV010000012.1, from coordinate 12,141,288 downwards.
TGAAATAGTTTGAGTGATCACTTCCCATATGGTTAATAGTTTATGATTATCTTCTTATTAGTTTTTGTTCACAATTGATTTATTGGATTTAGATAAAAGGTTCATTCATCATCATACTCAGTAAATCTCACTAATAGCAAAATTAAGGTAGGGTCCGAGAAGGGTAAATGTAGACAATGTTACCTCTACTCGTAGGGATACAGTGACTGCTTCTAGGAGACCCCGGCTCGATTTAGATTAAAGGCTAATTATAAAACTTTGTTATTATTTTATGATTGTAATTTAGATAAAAGGTTAAAATCATAAAATAACAAAGTTTTATAATTGTTTCACTTTGATCAGTTAAAGTTTCATTTTATTCCACTATTGGAAGTTTTTAATGATCAGTTAAACTAATCTGTTCACAAGAAACTTGGTATGTAGTTACTTTTTTTATCACTCAGTTTAAACAGTTACCAAGAATATGTGAAACTTGTGTGACCTACATGGCACATAGTAATGAAACTTGCTTATTTTTTAGACACATTTTTCTATGATATACAAAGCTTAAATCTTTATGAAATGGTAACAGATACTCTTCTTCTTCGGTTTTAATTTTTACATGGTTTATAAAAACAATGTTGCTTTGCAATTACAGGCCACGTATATGTCAAGAGTGATGTTTATGGTTTTGGAGTGGTAATGCTTGAGACTATAACAGGGTTACGAACTTTTGACCCAGACGACAAGACGCAAAAGTGATCTTGGTGGAATGGGCTAGGCCTTTCTTGAGAGATAAGAGAATACACAAAATTATGGATCCACGATTGGGAAAAAATTACCCTGCAAAAGCCGCTCGTAAAGCTGCTGAGCTCATCCTAAGTTGCCTTAAACAAGAACCCAAGAGCCGGCCTTCTATGGAGGAAATCATGTCGTGTTTGCAGGATATTAATGCTATCAGTTTGAAACCATGAAAGTAAAAGGCTAACCCTATCTATCATTGAACCTTCATAACAAACAAATATCAAGTAATTGCCATCATCAAGACCACCAGTTCTGAAATAAGAATGAAATAAGTATGGAAAGTATATAGAGAATGGAATCCTTCATTTTCTCTTCCCTTTCTTTTCTTTCTCTCCGTTTCTTTCCAATTTAAAAGGATTGGTTTTAAATGAAACTCGAGAACACTGTGTAAGTTCATGTCTGTCCCGAAAGCTAGTTGCAATTCACATACCATGTATCTGTTAAGTACATAATTTCAGTATGTACATAAAGAGTTTGAAGTTACGTAGAGCTTTGGTTAGAATAATCTTATTTAAGTATATTTCTAGTTTCTATGGTGTGGGGGGCCGTCCAGGCCCGGCTTGGACCAGCGACGCCCCCCAACACCGCGCCGGGTGGGTGGTCGTCGTCTTAGGCGTCGGCCTGAAGACGTTGGAGACGGGCCGGATTCTTTCAAAATTATAGCCGTTAAGAACTAGGGTTTGGGGCAAACATAAAAAGTCATACAACATAGAAACGAGGCGGTGGTGGTAAGGTTTCTGAAGGGTGGTCGCCGCCTATGCCGTCGATGACTTTCGTTTTGCCCCTAAATCGACAACCCTTCCTGTCTGAGTAGTAGTAATAATTTGAGGCGGTGATGAAGAATTTCTTGTTGTATGAGTAAGTTAGCAAAGTTTGAGATGCTCCGTAACTTGGTGGGGTGATTCTCCGGCTGTTTCGTGGTAGAAATCTACCATTGATTCAACCGAGAGAGATGCAGCCATGGCGGATTTATCCTCTTTGTTCTGATTGTTTACAGATCTGAGCCTCTACTTTTGTATAATTAAAAAAAAGCAAAATAAATTAACTAGGTGGGGTCGGGTCGTCACCCATTTCCTAGCTTCCATCTCTGGAGTGGCGTCTTCCAAGGACTCTGACGTATCTGCTGACGTGACGGGTCGTCCTGGAGAGAAGCCCGGCCCATACCGAGTAGCCTTAAATATGACAATGTTTCTTTCAAAATCCATCTGTGTCTATACTATTTGCATAAACTCTATTTAATTAGTTTGTTCATCTTGAATTGTGACTTCGTAACTTAGCAAGGTTAACACATATCTTAACTACGACATTGTTGCTATTACGATACATTAATTGAGCCTTTATTTGTGTAAACATATTCTTATAATAGGCGAACTTACTATGTTGGTAGGAAGCTCAAAACAATACTAGACATGACATACTATTTATATGAACCATCGGGAATTGATAAGTATTGGTGAATAACCGGAAACTGTCAAAATTTGAAGATTTAAATAAACAATATCTAAAATATATAAGTTATACCTATTAATGGCTAATTACCTCCAAAAAAAACCATAAAAGTTTCCATAAATGGAAGCCTCAGTTTGAAAACCCCGACCACAATATGTGTAACACAACCAACAACCATAAGTCCAATTAATCAAAGACAGACTTCAAATGCATCCATATCTACTATTTATAGTAAATTAAACCTAAAATATCAAAGGTTTCCCAAAATAGAACTTCTAGTTAAAAAATCGACAAAAGTGTTACGTATGTAACAGAATTATACAATTAACAACTTTAAAGCCTAATGAATTGAATTTTATATAGAACTAATTAATGAAAATAAAAACTATAATAATAATAATATTAACTTTTTTGAAAATTACTATTATTTGTATCCTTTTTATTTTGACACAAATCTAATTATTATTTTCGAATCCTATTTAATTGAGTTTTAATATTAAATTAGTAATCAAAGACTATCCTAATCCTAAATTAGCAAATCAAAACCGGTCCCACCTATAATGTTTAGGCAAAATAGATTTTAATAATCTCACATTTAGGTGATTGATCAATGATAATCTCACATTCAAATATCGCCACAAGCAGTCCTACCTTTAAAAAAGAAACAATTCTCACTGGACATACACTAATTTTTTTTTAACTCCGTTAAGTTTTTTTAGGAATTTCAAACTAGTGTTTTAGGCCTTTTCATCAAAACGAGGATACAAGTCGATTGATGTAAAACTTACTTCGATACGGTGCTCCAAACGACAAAACGGTGTTCAATTCGGGTGTTTAAACTTCCGATTAACAAAAATCAAGTTGTTTGGAGCACCGTTTCAAGGTAAGTTTTACATCAATCGACTCATATCATCGTTCTGATCAAAAGTTGTAAAACATCAAGTTGAATTTGGAGAAAAAAAACGTAACGATGTTAAGTTTCTTTAACGGAGGTCCAGTGAAAAAAATTTTAAAGGTGAGACTGCAAGTAGTGATATTTGAAGGTGAGATTATTATTGATTAACCACCTAAAGATGGGATTCTTAAAATCTAATGTCCCTAATTTTTATAAAAATTTCTTTGATTTTTATTAGTTTTGTGATAAAACTTGATTAAAAAGCCACAAGAGTTGTAAACAAACACAATCCTTCATTCTGACTACAACAAAACACCTCCACCTCCTTAAACCCCTAATAAAAACCAACCTCACCATCCTCACCCCTTACAAACCCACGAAACTCCCTGCTCTCCCAACGCTCTCTCTTTGTCTCTCAAAATCGTAATCTCATCCATCATCATCAATTTTCAACAATAACATCTTTCTAAAGGAATATTCATTTTAATTCTCTCAAACAAAACCCTATGAGTCTGTTTCATATGAGGTAATAGAATGAACGAGAGAATGAAATGAACAAAGTAATGGAATGAAATGGATCATTCCATTATGATGTTTGTTTACTTAAATGTAAATAGAATGAATCATTATTTTGTACATTTTGATACACAAAAAAAGACGAAGTAACGAAACGCAAATTATTAAAAGCAATAAAAAATATAATTGAATCAATAATAATAATAGTAATAATAATAATAATAATAATAATAATAATAATAAGAATAATAATAATAATAATATGTTTCTTTCCATTTCTTGAATGAATGAAAAAAAACATCACCTTAACAAGGAATAGAAATTCATATATTTAGAAGTAGTTACATTCCTTGTGGAATGCTCTATTCCATTACCAATGCAACCAAACATGGTTTTTTTCATTCCATCACAATGATCCACTCCATTCCACCTTTAATTCCTTCATACCAAACGCTACCTAAAAACTTCAAATTTATTGTAATGATCATAATACAGCATGCGTATAATGTTAATTAGTAATTATATGTAGCATATATGCAATGTCATTAGTTGAACAATATCATTTGTTAAAACACATAAAACATGCAAACCAAAAACAGTTTTCATACAGATTCAAAATCTGATTTTGGCGAGTCATAACTTGATCATATGAGACTCAGTTAGGTTGGTTACCGAGTCCAAGATGTTTAACTAAGAGTCCAGATTTCATATATCAAGTTCGATAATTTTTCAATATGTTTAAGTTAATCTTTTTGAATGTACAAAACGTGTATCAAAACTAATTTTGACACATAAAATTTGGGTAGTCATACGAGAGTCATAACTCACTCAGTATAAGTCTAAATGACCTAAAATTTACACATGACATTTTCCTATTAGTCCTTGAAATTTACCAACTGGTTTTGCGTTTTTTCAATGAACTCTAAATTTTAAGTGATTTTTGACGTAAACTGTCGCGGGAAAAATGCTTCTTCTACCTTGTTGTACGATTTTTCATATTTTTTCTACAAACTTTTACAACAAAATAAAAATATCTTTGAGTCTTGGAAATAAGCCTGTAACTGAACCAAACGGACACAAACATAAAATCGAACACATTTTATGTTCATGTTCGTTTATTAAAAAAATGTGCATGCCCGTGGTCGTTTGTGTCCGTTCGTTTAAAACTAAAACAAACAGTTCATGAACGTAAACAGATATAAATAAGCAAACTTAAACGAACATAATTTAATAAAAATAAATAACGCAAATGAACATAATTGAAGAAACATAAATGAGCATAAGTTATTAAACGAAACAAATATAAAGTAAATTTTTATATAAATTAGTGATTAGTTACGATAAATTCTATTGGAAACCCATTTTTTATTATTAGAAAGCCCAACTAACAATTAGTTATATTAATATAAGTAGTTAGAAAGTTCCTTTTAATGTTTAATATTTATAAAAATATAACTACTTATGTTTTTCAAATTGAAACGAACAGAAACAAAAGAATATAAACAAATGTAATAAACGAACATAAATGGAGGTTCGCGAACATAAATGAACGAACACAACGTGTGTTCGTGTTCGTTCATTTTAATTAAATGAACAAAAATTATGTTCATATTCGCTCGTTTAATAAATAAATGAACTTTCCGCCGAACAAGTTCACAAACCGTTCATAAACGTCTGCGTTGTTTACAAACCTACTCATAAACCCATAGAAACATGTCTTAAAGTTTCTTAGTTTAATTCATTTGTTTAGTATTTTAATAAAATCATTAAAAACACCTCAGAACCTCAAATCTCACTTGAAACTCAGATTCTGAACTTGTTAAAACTTTACAACAATGGATCCACTTAACCTTAATAGTTCATAAGTGAGGTCAAAACCTTCATTTAAATTTAATAAACAATAGCCAAATATGTTTACCAATTTTGTAACATGTAAACCCATAACTTAACAGATCAAGATTTACTAAACAACTAAAATCAACACAAATGCTTATTTATCATTTAAACATAGTCTGTACACACAACATATGTGTTTGTAGCCTTTGTGTAAGGCAACTTTCATCAACCTTAGCAAACTTCTGTGAGGATTTTAGCAACGCATCAGATGAGAATCATAGTCCCTTTTATTATTTTATACTTTTGAGATGAAACATGTAAGCTCTAAACTTATCTTTTCATCAATATACAATTCAAACGTTAACACAACTAATATCATAATACACACTTTATTTAGAGCAAATATTCATGATAAATTGTTTATTCTTTGAATAATTATTAACTTTTTCAAACCAATGGAAGTACAATTATAGCGCTACATGATTGACGAACCCGTTCATCGTTATTGGGATGATTGAAACCGTAATCATATGTTATGTCATGAGGTTTGATTGTGTATATCATGTGTTTGTTGAATAATGTGTTATTTCGTGATTCACTTGTTACGAATTGTATATCACATTTTTAAGACAAAGATCACATAGGATTGCCTAGATATCAATAAATGAGACATTATTTCTTTTTACGTTAATTGTTTGAACAAGTTGTATTTTTTGTGGTTTGAATCTTAAACAATGCAATTGATCTTAATTATTTTAGTTAATAGCAAGTTTCTTTTTATTTCCTTCGTCTCTTTTAACATAAAGTCACCATCAAGAAAATTAGATTTTAATAACGCGAACTGCCTCTTTTTGGCCGATAACAATCCTAACTCAGTTAATTACTCATACTGAACTTTTTCATTTTGTTTGTGTAACACCCCAATATATATATATATATATATATATATATATATATATATATATAATATAATTAGGGATGTTTAACCTAGTTAATGGTAAGTTGTTAAATAATAAAAATCATAAATTAGGGTCCATGCTAAACCAAACATGAGGGACTAAATGTGTCAAACTGAGAAAGTTGTTTTATTAAAAAGAAAACTTTAAAATCACAGCACACACTTATGTGTGTGTACGTGTGTGAAGAGCAGAGCAGGGGCAAGAACACCCAAACCCTACTCTCATCAAATTGATCAATTGAAGGGTAAAATTGGGCCAATATAAGTGCATGAATTAAGAACAGTGGTCACTCATACTTAACTAACACAAGGCAAGTCACAATTTCAATTTTTATGATATTTGATTTTGAGAGGAATTTGATTAATCGAAGTTCTTGAGAAATTGATTGATGTCATGGCCTGAGGAAGGTATAACCTAAGTGTTGAATCATAATCCTAACTGAAATTAGATGATAAACTTATATATTTTGGATAGATATTATTACTCCTTGCATAAAGATGTGGGTTATGTTCTTACATAACAAAGCCTTAAGAATTTATACATTTATGAATATTATGAGGTGAAATTGCTGAAAAAGCATGATAATATGGGCTTTAATGAGAAATGTCAATAACGAAAATTTAAGGAGTGATGCTATAATGTAAGAGTGTAGATACTAATCATATATACCAAATGTACAGATTAGAAAGAATATAGAATACTTAAAAGGTGTGTATGAATCAAGTAAAAGGGGTGTTAACAATTACATGTGTCCTAAAATTTCATTATGAATTCTAAACGACAAAATGGATTTAACTCTATAGGCAAATTGGGTGACACGCCAAGCAGTCAAGGAGGAACGGATTCACGCTTGAAAGGAAAGATTTAAGGTACGCGGCTTCTCTTTTATAGCGTATTAATATATTTGATTTGCCTTAATGACAAACGGGTCAAAATAAGGAAAATAATGAAGGTTTGGTTAAATAAAATGATGGATTTCATTAAACAACCAAATGGGTCAAAATGAGAAAAATAACGAGGGTTTGGTTAAATGAAACGATGGATTTCGTTAAATAACCAAACGGGTCAAAATAAGGAAAGTGATGTAAGTTTGGTTGAATAAAACGATGGATTTCGTTAAACAACCAAACGGGTCAAATTGAGGAAAATAATGAAGGTTTGGTTCAATGAAACGATGGATTTTGTTAAACAACCAAACGGGTCAAATTAAGAAAAACAATGAAGGTTTGGTTGGATAAAATGATGGATTTCGTGAAACAACCAAACGGGTCAAATGAGGAAAATAATGAGGGTTTGGTTGAATGAAACGATGGATTTCGTTAAATAACCAAACGGATCAAAATAAAGAAAGTGATGTAAGTTTGGTTGGATAAAACGACGGACTTCGTTAGGCAACCAAATGGGTCAAAACTTAGTTGTAGTATATACTATGAAAGTGTATAAACAATTATTTGAGTATAAATCCTGTAACACCCTGTAAAATCGTGTCCAATAGTATAGTGACACGTGTTGTATTCTAAATATAGTCTATTAAAGACCAATAAGGATTAAAGGCGTCAACATGCTCCAAAACACAACTGAACAGCCTTTCGAGTGACGTCATGTCAACATGCATAAATAACAAGCCTCTTAGTGACTGATATGTCAACAGCTTAAATCATTGCCTCTGAGTGACTGATACGTCAACATGCCCAGCCTCTGAGTGACATCGGAATCAACATGCTTATAATAAGCCTCTGAGTGATCCCTTGTGAAGTCCTAAACTCTCATATGTTCCATTTATTGGACGAGAGTGATTAAATCCATTATTATATGAAAGTTGGATAATGGAGGGATTAAAAGTGTCCACATGTTAATTTATACCTCTGAGTGACCTTTTAAACGAACCGAGAGCTCGACAATATCCGGGCATAATCCTGGGTATGCCAAGTATTGGCTACGGAGGGCTAATTATGCCAAAAAGGTGTTTTAAAAGGCTTTCATAAGCTTTTATAAGTTAAGGGGTTAAAAGTGTCATAGTTTGAAACTGGCTAAGGGGCGGTCGCGGGCTGTGAGAGACTTGGTCTGTGTCTCTCGCGGGGCGCGAGAGAGCCTCTGCTGCAGAAGCTTTGCTTGGTCTCCAAACAAAACTCCAAAAACCATTTGATCGAATCTATGGACTTGTAATCAGCTATGCCACATTTTAGGAACTTGTAAGCTTCTTCTTACACCCCTAAACACCTGGCTTCACCTCCTTTGAGTTCTCCAACTATAAATAGGTGATCAAGTTCACCATTTGAACTTGCACCTTTCTTATTATACTCTTCTCCCTCCTCTGAGAGTTCCTAGCTAAAAGAGCATCTAACATAGTTCTTTTGCACCTAGTAATCACTGGTAAGTGTTCCTTCTTTGTGCATTTTTGTTTATAGGCTTTTATAGCCAAAAGTCAAGCGTTTTTCAGAAAACGCTTTGACTTTCAGTTAAGACCATTATGGTCCAGCCATTGTTCGAAATGAACATGGCTAAGTGATCGTAATAAGGTAGGTGTTAGTCCCTATAAAGGGACATCCTGAAGATCACGTTTGCTAGACCAATTGACGGGTCAAAGTTATGATATTAAAAAAGTTAAACATGCCATTTTTCGGAAAAATCATAAATTGATCTTATACATGTTATGAAACCTGTTTTGACACTTAAACAAGTTGGTAATAATTATTAGAACATGTGAGAACATGTTCGGCTCATCAATTTCAGTTCTAGGGTCGGTTCGCAACCGAAAGTCGCGAAGTTTGACTTCTGCTTTGACTTTCGATTATGGCCCGATTTAGATTAGTTACCTACTGATCTAAATTTGCATTATGATCATAATATAATGTAGCATAACCCTCTAAGGTTATATTACACGATCATAATCAGAATTCAAGTTTATGCGCAAGTTCCATAATTATGTCAATTTTGACCAAAATGCCCTTTTTGCATAAAACAAGGTTTTAAATAATAATGAACTTGAAAATGAGTTTCTTATTGATGTAATATTATAATTAGGATTATTTGGGATGTTAAACCAAGTTATAAACTGAGTTTTCAAGCAGGTCCTTAAACTATGTCGATAAATGACGATTTTAGCCCATGTGGCTCATAAAATGGTTTTTAATGAAATCTTTTCAAGATAAATCAATACCTACTTATATTTATATTAAATAACATATTTTAAACATTTTAATCTGACCTTAACATCAGATTTCGCAAACATCACTTAAAGACGTCATTTTACGACATAAGCGTTGTTTCGGCGCATAGCATGGTTTTAAACTTATTTAAACATAATTACAGTAGGTACATGTCATAAACTCAGAATCCCAAATAATTATTAAACTATATGTAAAATGACCAAAATGCCCCATCGGTGCATAGTTTGGTCATAAAAAGTAAATTACACATGTAGTTGGTATCCTACTGATATTATATCATAAATAAAGTATTTTTCCAGAATACTTATGGTTATAAACTTAAATTTTATCCAAGTTCCTTTTATACGATATGAAATTACCGAAATGCCCTTATGAGGCATAATTTCATTTTAAAACCTTAACGGGCATATAAGTTGATATCCTACAGATATTTTAACTTATTTAAAATATAATGGCATATAGAACTTGTCCATGACTTATCCGGTTACCCGATATCGCTTTTATGCGTACGATTAAGTATATAAAACTATTTTACGAAAATTAACCGAAACGGGTTTAACCTTGTCATTTATGATTCAAAATCCAGAATGTATATAGTTTACCAATATTATACAATTCTAGGTACTTGTCGGGTTTAAACTACATTCTATCCTGATCATCAGTTTAATCAAGCGTTTTACGTATTGATCATGTACACTATTCGGTTTATAAGACCGTTAGTATTTAATTGGCTAGCTTATGCCATAATCCAGACTAGAGCCTTCTCGGTAAATGCTATCTGCACTTGGTACTTTTGTATACGGCTGAGTTATTTAAAAATAAAAGAAGAAGACTAGCTCAGGTAAATACTCTCGACTTATTTTCCCTATATGGGCTTGGGATACGGTAAATTATTACCGCTTGGTCCGAAATGGGGTCAATCGAATGCACGTTTGTGGCTAGTAAACCCGCATATTCCGTTTTAATCAGTTTTGCTTGATAACTTAAACATCAGGGGTTAAATTACCGTGTCATGGATATCCTCGGCTCAATACATTAGTTATTGGCCACGACCTTAGCACGGGGTGTAGGCATACACCTTTTTGATGCTCATATGCAATATTCCCATGACGTTGGGGATGACTCCTTCGTGAGTCCTGAGTGGTGTGTATTTAATCATGTATCGGTTTCTGTACTGGGCCCTGTATGTATTGACAAACATGTGAATCTGATACAAGGTTGCAAGGTCATCTTTCCCAAGTTAATAAAAGATTTTGTGCGTTTTGCACTTCAAAATTATTTAAAGTTTTCAAAATGAGTCAGTTGGGTGTATTTACCAGCGTAAGCTGACGTATCGTCCAAAGGCTAAACTACAGGTACAATACGAAATAGGCTGGAAGCTGCTCGGTAGTGAATAAGAGGATCTTGCAAATCCTTAGATCTGCCCTAAAGTCTGTTTATATTCTTTCTTTTACATTTTAATGATCCGCCTGTGGATCTTCTATTACGAGCCTGTATATTATTTTGTATTTTCGAACATTCGGTTTTAATAGTAATTTTACTCCAAGACTCCATTGGCCATGTTTAATTGACTATGATGATTATCAACTAACGTCCGATACTCCCCACCCGGGCCCACCGATTATGGATTTCAGGTTGGAAATCCGGGTGTGACAGGGTTGGTATCAGAGCCAACGTTTGAGAGAATTAAACACTAGCATTTTGTGTTTAGTCTCAAACTTACACGAGCACATTCCTTAGATTCCGAGTCTAGGCATTGACCTAGGATTACTCATTTCATTATTAAGTTATTAGTATGTTTTTGAATTGATTTTAAACAAGAAATGTCGCCAAGAGTTCGAGGACCGGAAAAGGATCCATGAGGGGAGGACCATCCGGCCATGTCCCTTCACATCCACTTCACCCGAACCCTTATGAAGATTCGGGAGATTAATGGTCATTTGCCCAATACTCACGTACACATACTCAAAGTTCTTATCATTCTTACCATTCGCACCACTCCCACCTTTCCCTCATCATTCTTACCATGATGAGTTCAACCCAAACCAATACCTAAATACCCCTCCAGCTGATCAGAATCCGTTGAATTAGCCTAACCCTATGGACGAGGACTCGACCCGGAGATGCCGCATCAGGATCGAACGCGCATCCTATCAAAATTTCTAGTATTCCAACCCTTATGCTGGATCACCTTATCAAGGTCCTAATGAGTGGGACCAATACTGGGGTCAATTTACTTTTGCAAATACTCTTCCCACCACTCTCAACCACCTCCTGTTCAGAAGATGTCCACATGGAACCGATGGACCAACCTCAACCACCACCTGAACCACCAAGAAGGAAGCATGGAGCACGTATGTGGGTACGTGCCAGACAAAGGTCGGGATCGCTGCCACCTTTGCCCAATTCCTACCATAAAATTCAAGAGGACCCACAAATGGGTGGACCCTCTAATATTCCACCTATAGTGGAACCAACACCAACACCTGCTGTTCAACCACCACCATCGGGTTATACTAACCCAATTCCCACATATCCAGACACGTCTGGATATGATCCTTTTAACCCGTCTACACTGGTAGACTATCAAGCATGTTCGCAAGACCCCTACATGTAGGCGGTTATGCACAATGCACTCTACCCGTCTCCTTTCCCACCTACTTATCCACCGACTGGATATCCAACTTATGGGTACCAGTATCCGGTTATGCCACAACCTCAACCACAACCTTCACCACCACTTAAGGCCATCAATGAGGCCTTGGAACGGATGAAAGAGATGCAGCAGCAAGCGGAGAAAACGGAGAAGAAGACAAACAAGATCTTCAAGAAACTCTCCAAGTTGGTCAAAGGAAAGAAGGACGAGTGAAGTCTCTTCTAAATATATGTAGTTCCTGCGAGGACATTGTTATTTCTTTAGTCCCTGCGTGGACAATTTTATTTCTTTAAAGTCCTTGCATGGACAGTTTATTTCATTTTCTAGTATTGTAATTTCTAATTTGAAATTTAATGAAGTACTTTTGGAATTATATATATATGTATCCATCCTCTTGAAAACGAGCGTCTCGATTTTACTCGAAATTTATGCTCTGCGATATAATTCCAAAAAGATCTTAATGGTTTTGATTTAGCCGAGTGGCACAGACCCACATTTGGCAAAAATATATATATGATAGTTAAGAACGGAAGGGTCTTCTATCATGATAGCTAAGGGAAGTTATCCTTCTATCTAGAGGTGGTGGACTAAGTTCAAGCCTCCGAGTCATTAAGGTAATGCGATCGGGACTTATAATCAACCATTAAGGTCCTCTTATGTTAACATTCAAGTAATGTGCATACTCATGGTTGTGTGACTTGAGGAATCACACTAGCCTTCAAGGTGATGGACTATGTCCTAACCTTATATAGCCCTTGTGATCTATTTGATCCCGGCTAAATATCACAGTGCGGTGATAAATAAGACATCCATTAGAGATGTATTTTATATAGCCCATGTGATCTATTTGATCCCTGCTAAATATCACCAGTGCGGTGATGAATAAGACATCCATTAGAGATGTATTTTATATAGCCCTTGTGATCTATTTGATCCCGGCTAAATATCACCAGTGCGGTGATAAATAAGACATCCGTTAGAGATGTATTTTATATAGCCTTTGTGATCTATTTGATCCCGGCTAAATATCACCAGTGCGGTGATAAATAAGACATCCATTAGAGATGTATTTTATATAGCCCATGTGATCTATTTGATCCCGGCTAATATCATCAGTGCGATGATAAATAAAACATCCATTAGTGATGTATTACCCTTTCGGGTTATGATCTATTCTATAAAGCCCATGTGATCTATTTGATCCCGGCTAATATCATCAGTGCGATGATAAATAAAACATCCATTAGTGATGTATTATCCTTTCGGGTTATGATCTATTCTATATAGCCCAGTGATCTATTTGATCCCGGCTAAATATCACCAATGAGGTGATGAATAAAAATTAGTGATATATTGCCCTTATGGCTAAGATTTATTTTATATAGCCTATGTGATCTATCTGATCCCGGGTAATATCACCAGTGCGGTGATAAATAAAACATCCATTAGTGATGTAGTGCCAATGTGCCATATTTTATGTCCATTAGTGACAGGCCTTATGTTGCCATAGTATTTTATGTCCGTTAGTGACAGGCCTATGCGCCATACTTTATGTCCATTAGTGACAGGCCTATGTGCCATACTTTATGTCCGTTTGTGACAGGCCTATGCGCCATATTTTAAATGTCCTTTGTGACAAGCCTATGTGCTATACAATTGTCAAATATGACAATGACAATTGTGACACTATGATCCCCTATCTATAATATATGGACTATATCCAGATTGTAATTTGCCTATGATGGTCCTATTAAGACCTAGGCCAAATATAGTTATATTAAGCCTAAGAGTTGTGATGTTATTCACACTAGTATAGGCAATGGATTTTCTTATATCCAATGTTTAAAAGCCGATATGGTTATTATACCATGGCTAAGAGGAATTTTATTTGGTATATAGAACCAAAGCTTTGAAAAATGGCTAATTCTAATGAGGCACAAAGTAGCAATCGGAACGTCAAAGATGCCGAAAATAAGCCATAGATTATAATGATTTCCAAGCTCGCATTGATGCGGCTGTGGAAAGGGCCATGGGTAAGGCCATAGAAAAACTAAGAGAGTCGAGTGTTTCTCGCTCTAAGCCATTATCAATTCCACCATCCTCAGCTCATAGAGAGAGCTTTGTTCACTCTTCAAACGCAAAGAGTGAACCAAGGAAAGTAGACTTTGCTGATAGGTCCCGTTTTGCTAGACGGGTGTACCTACAAATACTTCGTCTCCTGTAAGCCCCGAGATTTTAATGGCGAAAAAAGAGTTGTAGAAGCCCTAAAGTGGCTGGACGAGATGGAGACATTGTAGACATCAGCGGTTGTGCTGAAAAGGATGTGGTCAAGTATGTATCACAGTCCTTTAAAGGCGATTCCCTAACATGATGGAAGGCCATGATTCAGTCAACAGGTAAAGTATACCTGTATAATCTGGGATGGTCTAAGTTTATGGACCTTATTAAGGAAATCTACTGCTACCCCATGAGGTGGAGAAAATAGAAACAGACTTCTTGTCTCTATCAATGAAAAACCTAGACTGTCGAAAGTATGTTTCCGATTTCAATTCCCTATCTAGGTTAGTTTCCTATTTAATTACCCCTGAATCCAAACGTATTGCGTGTTTTATTAATGGGTTAGCGCCCGAGATTAAGGGCATGGTAAAGGCTGCTCAGCCTAATACCTATAGGTCTGTTGTAGACCTATCTCTCTCTCACCTTGATCTTATGAGACAAAAGTCGGTTAAGTCTGAAACTGACCGAAAAAGGAAGAGGGAAGATGACAACTCACATAAGTTTAATAAGAAAAATAAAGGGAGATTTGTGTTCAAAGGGAACCAAGGCAATCGGCTGTAATGCCATTTTGCAAGACTTGCAACCGCAAACACTGGGGACAGTGTAATTCTGATTCATGGCGTGTGCGTATATATACATGTTTTTACAATGAATTTTACACACGAACTCGGTTTTAATATTTATAAAAATGATTTATACCTGAACATTAAAACACACACAAAAGGAGAAGTGTACCCTATCGTATATGTAGTAAAGTATGGGTAAGAACCAGATGTCGATCCATGGACGTGGGCAGTCGCCTATGTACTAAACCGTTGTCATTTGTTTACCGGTAAAATGGATATGTGAAATAGTTTTTCTAAAATTATCAAAAATATATTTTAAGGCATAAAAGACTTTAAGTGCAAAAATATAATTTCTTTTTCTTTTATCCTATTTTATAAACAAAATAAGCATGTTATCAAAATGTCACAAAGGCACTTGATCAATTTTCCAATTATAAAGACAACTAGTATCCCTTTTCGGGAATCCTAATATGATAATTCTTCGGAAAGTTAACGCGATAAACACACTTTAACCACCTAAAATTATTCTTTAGCGAGCTATTGATATATTTTCATGTGAATCTTTAAAAATAAGTTAGTCATCCGTTAAGAGTTTTCTAACCTCACTTTATCAAGAAAGCAATACCGATAAACACAATACAACCACCGAGACAAGCATAACGTAGATCATATCACAAACTCATTCATTTTGCAAGTCTTAAATATAAATCTACCAAGTTGGTTATTTTGGCCACAAATACTCAACAAAGATTATAACATATATTCAGAACCCGCAATAACACCATCTAACCCGTTAGAGCCCTCCCGTGTAAGAAAGCATTCTTTATCAAAATCAGATTATCTTTTTACTACCCATTTCTAGTTTCATGGTGTAAACATATTAATCAAGTTAACAGTTTACTAATAAATGATTAACTATGGGGTTTATTCAACTTATCCTAGCTAACCATTTACTAATCATCCAAGATAAACAATCATAATCAAGAATCCAACATCAATGAAACAAGATTGCCATATGATCATCAAGATTCAAACATGAACAGTTGACTGAGCTTCATTTTAACTTGATAACAAACTAAATATTGATCATAAAACAAGTGTTTTTCATAGTATTCATAACAATATTACATAAACATCATCTCAATGCTTGCAAATGTGATCAGAATTTATATTAAGAACAAGAAATCAAACCATAAACAAGCAAGGATTTGATGGATTGGATGAATGATAAGCTTCTTGCAACCTTGAGGCTTGAAACCGTCCTGATCAGAGAGCTCCCGCACCTCAGAAATCGCCCAGAAACTTGGAAAAATACCCAATAATTTGATCAGTCGCGAATGCTCTGTTTTATAGACAATTTTCATATCCGCACGGCCGTGCACTTTATCCGCACGGCCGTGCGCATCAGCATTACTTCACTGCAGGGCATGGGCAGACAAGTGGCTGTTTGAGCGGCAAAATCTTCATATGTGCACGACCGTGCCAATGATTTGCACGGTCGTGCCAAAGCTTTAGGTCACATGTGATCAGCAATCAAGTCACGCACGGCCGTGCCAATGGGCCGCACGGCCGTGCGTGTCGAGAAATGAGTCGCACTGCCTCTCGCACGGTCAGTGCTTCCGAGATCGCAGTCTCGCACGGCCGTGCCAATGGGTTCCACGGCTGTGCGGCATCTATAACTTCAGCATAATTTGCAGAATTTGTCCGGAATGCTCGCTAATCCCACTTTTTCTACAACTTTGTCTGCAGTACTCGTTTAGGACCTGAAAATATAAAATGGACCGATTAAGTTCCTATACGACGATATTTTAGCTAAAAATGCACAAAACGGGGGCAAAATGGGGAACTAAATTATATATATTTTAACGTATATCAATTCACAAGCTAGACCTTGTGGTATTTGTAAAAGGAGAGGGCATAAGACCCTAGAATGCAAGGATCTTAAAGATGTTGTATGCTATATCTACAATGAAAAAGGGCATATTGCAACTAACTGTCCTAAGAATCCAAAGAATAATAATCCGAAGCCTGGAGAGGCCAAGAAGGGGAATGCACGCGCCTTTCGGCTGACTGCTAAGAAAGCTGTTAATGACAATAACGTCATAACATGTACTTTCCCCGTTAATGATATTTATGCTAGAATTCTTTTTGATTTGGGAGCAGATAGATATTTTGTTGATCATAAGTTTAGTAACCTATTAAATGTACCCATAAGAACTCTAGATAAAAGATATGAGATAGAACTTGCTGATGGAACCTTAGAAACTGCTTCTTCCATTCTTGATGGATGCTCTATATCCATTAAGAATCATTCGATCCCTATCTTTCTTTTGCCAATGAAATTGGCGGGGTTCGATGTTGTCTTAGGTATAGATTAGTTATCTTATAACCAAGCCCGTATTACCTGCTATAAAAAGCTCATCGAAATTAAAACCCCATCTGGTGAAATGATCACCATCCCGGGAGACTCACACTATGGACTGCCAGTCAAGGTGTTTTTATTTAAGACATCCAAGTGTTTAAGAAGAGGTTGTGTCATCTACATGGCACAAGTTACCATAAATGAACTAAAGCCGAACCTTGAAGATCAACCAGTTATCTTGGAGTATCCTGATGTTTCCCTGAAGAAGTACCAGGCCTACCTCCAGATAGGCAAGTGGAGTTCAGAATTGATATCATACCAGGATCAGCACCCGTAGCTAGAGCTCCATATAGGCCAGCTCCAACCAAAATGAACGAGTTAAGAGTTCAATTGGACGAACTCTTGGAGAAAGGCTTTATTCAGCCTAGTTCCTCACCTTGGGGAGCTCCTATCCTCTTTGTAAAAAAGAAAGACAGTTTGATGCGAATGTGCATCGACTATCGTGAACTGAACAAGTTAACAATCAAGAATAGATATCCTCTGCCCAGGATCGACGATTTATTCGACCAATTTCAAAGGGCTAGTTACTTTTCTAAGATAGATTTGAGATCAGATATCATCAACTGAAGGTTAGAAGTGAGGATGTTCCCAAGACAGCCTTCAGGACCCGCTATGATCATTTTGAATTTTTGGTGATGCCTTTTGGACTCACAAATGCGCCAACAGCATTCATGGATCTCATGAATAGAGTCTACAAACCATATTTGGATAAGTTTGTCATTGTCTTCATAAACGACATACTTATTTATTCTCGTAATCAAGCTAATCACGAGAAACATCTTAGGTGCATCCTAGAACTTTTAAGACAAGAGAAACTTTATGCGAAGTTCTCTAAATGTGAGTTTTGGCTTAGAGAAGTCCAATTTCTCGGACATATGGTAAGTGAGCGTGATATCCAAGTAGATCCCGCCAAAATTGAGGCCATAATAAATTGGGAAGTGCCCAAGACCCCAACGGAGATTCGTAGTTTCTTAGGATTGGTTGGATACTATAGGAGGTTCATTGAGAACTTTTCAAGGATAGCCACTCCTTTAACTTCCTTAAACCGTAAGAATGTTAAGTATAATTGGGGTCCAAAACAACAAGAATCATTTGAGGTTCTTAAACACAAGTTGAGCAATGCTCCTGTGTTATCCCTGCCAGAGGGTAGTGAAGACTTTGTAGTCTACTTGATGCATCGCACACTGGCATGGGCTGTGTGCTAATGCAAAAAGGCAAAGTGATTGCCTATGCATCACGACAATTAAAGGTGCATGAAAAGAATAACACCACCCATGATTTGGAACTGGGTGCCGTTGTATTTGCACTAAAACTGTGGAGACATTACTTATATGGCACAAAGTGTGTTATATACACAGACCATAAAAGTCTCCAGCATCTGTTTAATCAGAAAGAATTGAACATGAGACAACGCCGTTGGATGGAAACTCTAAATGATTATGATTGCGAGATTCGCTACCATCCAGCAAGGCAAATGTAGTTGACTACGCCTTAAGTTGCAAAGAAAAAGTTAAACCTATTAGGATTAACGCCAAGAGCATTGAGCTCAGAAATAACTTAAGTTAGATGCGCAAAAGCAAGCCTTATTAGAGGCTAATATTCCTAATGAGGGATTAGGCGGAAGTGTTGATCAATTAGCGCCTGGAAAGGATGGAATCCTTAGATTCAATGATAGAATTTGGGTTCCGATCTTTGGAGGACTTAGAGATCTAATCCTCCAGGAAGCACATAGTTCTAGATACCCTGTTCACCCGGGTGGTGACAAAATGTATCAAGACTTGAAGAAGAATTATTGGTGGATAGGTTTGAAGAAATCCATAGCCACTTATGTAGCTAAGTGTCTGACGTGTTCGCAAGTTAAGGCCGAACATCAGAAACCGTCAGGACTACTACAACAATTAGAGATTCCCACTTGGAAATGGGAAATGGTAACTATGGATTTAATTACCAAGTTACCTAAGACCAAAAGTGGAAACGACACTATTTGGGTCATAGTGGATAGGCTGACCAAGTAAGCACACTTCTTGCCAATAAAAGAAACGTATGATTCAGATAAATTGGCTAAGTTGTATGTGGACAAGATTGTGTCCCTACACGGTGTGCCAGTATCTATTGTATCTGATAGAGATACTAGATACACATCTCACTTTTGGAAAAGTTTCCAACAATCATTAGGCACACGATTAAACTTTAGTACGGCTTACCATTCGCAGACTGATTGTCAAAGTGAGCGTACTATTCAGACTTTGGAAGACATGCTTCGAGCATGCGTAATTGATTTAGGTGGAAGTTGGGATGACCACTTACCCCTAATAGAATTCTCCTACAATAACAGTTATCATACGAGCATCAAGGCTGCTCCTTTTGAGGCCTTGTATGGGAGAAAATGTAGAACGCCCGTATGTTGGGCAGAAGTTGGGGAGGCCCAACTATCAGGACCAGAGATTGTCCTGGAGACCACGGAAAAGATTGTGCAAATCCGTTATCGTCTCAAAGCTGCCAAGGACAGGCAAAAGAGCTATGCTGACAAGAGGCGTAAACCTCTTCAGTTCCAAGTAGAGGACAAAGTTATACTGAAAGTATCACCCTAAAAGGTGTGATGCGTTTTGGAAAGAAGGGTAAGTTAAGCCCTAGATATATAGGACCCTTCGAGATAATGGAACGTGTCGGCGCTGTAGCTTATAAGCTCAGGTTGCCTGAGGAGCTTAGTGGAATCTATGATATATTCCACATATCTAATCTTAAGAAATGTCTAACCGATGAGTCGCTAGCAATATCGCACAAGGATGTGCAAATTGATGAAAACCTGAGGTTTGTTGAGAAACCGATTTCGATCGAGGATCGACAGGATAAGAAGCTCCGAAGGAAAATGATATCTATAGTAAAGGTTAAGTCAGGCGCTTTTAGAGGTCCCGAGTAAACATGGGAGGTTGAGTCCACAATGCGACAAAAGTATCCCCATCTTTGTAAATAAAATCTCGAGTTCGAGATTTATTTTAAGGGGGTGAGGATGTAACACCCTGTAAAATCGTATCCAATAGTATAGTGACATGTGTTGTATTCTAAATATAATCTATTAAAGACCAATAAGGACTAAAGGCGTCAACATACTCAAACCGAGCCTCTGAGTGATGGTCCGATGTCAACATGCTTAAATCATTAACCTCTGAGTGACTGATATGTCAACATGCTTGAAATTTGGCCTCTGAGTGACTGATACGTCAACATGCCCAGCCTCTGAGTGACATCGGAATCAACATGCTTATAATAAGCCTCTGAGTGATCCTTTGTGACGTCCTAAACTCTCATACGTTTAATTTGTTGGACGAGAGTGATTAAATCCATTATTATATGAAAGTTTGATAATGGAGGGATTAAAAGTGTCAACATGTTAATTTATACCTTTGAGTGACCTTTTAAACGAACCGAGAGCTCGACAATGTCCGGGCATAATCTCGGGTACGCCAAGTATTGACTACGGAGGGCTAATTATGCCAAAAAGGTGTTTTAGAAGGCTTTCATAAGATTTTATAAGTTAAGGGGTTAAAAGTGTCAAAGTTTGAAACTGGCTAAGGGGTGGTCGCGGGCCGCGAGAGACTAGGTCTGTGTCTTTCGTGGGGCACGAGAGAGCCTCTGCTGCAAAAAGTTTTGCTTGGTCTCCAAACAAAACTCCAAAAACCATTTGATCAAATCTATGGACTTGTAATCAGCTATGCCACATTTTAGGACACTTGTAAGCTTCTTCTTACACCCCTAAACACCTGGCTTCACCTCCTTTGAGTTCTCCAACTATAAATAGGTGATCAAGTTCACCATTTGAACTTGCACCTTTCTTATTCATATTATTCGCCCTCCTCTGGAAGTTCCTAGCTAAAAGGAGCATCCAACATAGTTCTTTTGCACCCTAGGAATCACTGGTAAGTGTTCCTTCTTTGTGCATTTTCGTTTATAGGCTTTTATAGCCAAAATTCAAGCGTTTTTCGGAAAACGCTTTTGACTTTCGGTTAAGACCATTATGGTCCAGCCATTGTTCGAAATGAACATGGCTAAGTGATCGTAATAAGGTAGGTGTTAGTACATATAAAGGGCACCTCCTGAAGATCACGTTTGCTAGACCAATTGACGGGTCAAAGTTATGATATTAAAAAGTCAAACATGCCATTTTTCGGAAAAATCATAAATTGATCTTATACATGTTATGAAACCTGTTTTGACACTTAAACAAGTTGGTAATAATTATTAGAACATCGGCTCGTCAATTTCAGTTCTAGGGCCTGTTCGCAACCGAAAGTCACGAAGTTTGACTTCTTCTTTTACTTTCGATTCTCAACTGATTTAGATTAGTTACCTACTGATCTAAAGTTTCATTATGATCATAATATAATATAGCATAACCCTCTAAGGTTATATTACATGATCATAATCAGAATCCGAGTTTATGCGCAAGTTCCATAATTATGCCATTTTGACCAAAATCTCCTTTTTGCATAAAACAAGGTTTTAAATAATAATGAGCTTGAAAATGAGTTTCTTATTGATGTAATATTATAAGTAGGATTATTTGGGATGTTAAACCAAGTTATAAACTGAGTTTTCAAGCAGGTCCTTAAACTATGTCGATAAATGACGATTTTAGCCCCTGTGGCTCATAAAATGGTTTTACTCAAATCTTTTCAAGATAAATCAATTACCTACTGATATGTTATATTAAATAACATATTTTAAATATTTTAATCTGACCTTAACATCAGATTTCGCAAACATCGCTTAAAGACGTCATTTTACGACATAAGCGTCGTTTCGGCGCATAACATGGTTTTAAACCATATTATTGACCAAGACTTGATACCTATTGATTTTAAAACTTATTTTAAACATACTTAAAGTAGGTACATGTCATAAACTCAGAATCCCAAATAATTATTAAACTATATGTAAAAATGACCAAAATGCCCCTTCGGTGCATAGTTTGGTCATAAAAAGTAAATTACACATGTAGTTGGTATCCTACTGATATTATATCATAAATAAAGTATTTTTTCAGAATACTTATGGTTATAAACTTTTATTTTTTCCAAGTTCCTTTTATACGATATGAAATTACCGAAATGCCCTTATGAGGCATAATTTCGTTTTAAAACCTTAACGGGCATATAAGTTGATATCCTACTGATATTTTAACTTATTTAAAATACAATGGAATATAGAACTTGTCCATGACTTATCCGTTTACCCGATATCGCTTTTATGCGTACGGTTAAGTATATAAAATTATTTTAAGAAAATTAACCGAAACGGGTTTAACCTTGTCATTTATGATTCAAAATCCAGAATGTATATAGTTTAACAATATTATACAAGTCTAGGTACTTGTCGGGTTTAAACTACATTCTATCCTATCATCATTTAATCAAGCGTTATACGTATTGATCATGTACACTATTCGGTTTATAAGACCGTTAGTATTTAATTGGCTAGCTTATGCCATAATCCAGACTAGAGCCTTCTCGGTAAATGCTATCTGCACTTGGTACTTTTGTATACGGCAGAGTTATTTAAAAATAAAAGAAGAAGACTAGCTAAGGTAAATACTCTCGACTTATTTTCCCTATATGGGCTTGGGATACGGTAAATTATTACCGCTTGGTCTGAAATGGGGTCAATCGAATGGCCGTTTGTGGCTAGTAAACCCGCATATTCCGTTTTAATCAGTTTTGCTTGATAACTTAAACATCGGGGGTTAAATTACCGTGTCATGGATATCCTCGGCTCAATACATTAGTTATTGGCCACGACCTTAGCACGGGGTGTAGGCATACACCTTTTTGATGCTCATAGGCAATATTCCCATGATGTTCGGGATGACTCCTTCGTGAGTCCTGAGTTGTGTGTATTTAATCATGTCTCGGTTTCTGTACTGGGCCCTGTATGTATTGACAAACATGTGAATCTGATACAAGGTTGCAAGGTCAACTTTCCCAAGTTAATAAAAGATTTTGTGCCGTTTTGCACTTAAAAATTATTTTAAAGTTTTCAATATGAGTTAGTTGGGTGTATTTACCAGCGTAAGCTGATGTATCGTCCAAAGGCTAAAATGCAGGTACAATACGAATTAGGCCAGAAGCTGCTCGGTAGTGAATAAGAGGATCTTGCAAATCCTTGGATCTGCCCTAAAGTCTGTTTATATTCTTTCTTGTACATTTTAATGATCCGACTGTGGATCTTCTATTACGAGCCTGTATATTATTTTGTATTTTTGAACATTCGGTTTGTAATAGTAATTTTACTCCAAGACTTCCGCTGTGCCGTGTTTAATTGACTATGATGATTATCAACTGACGTCATGATACTCCCCACCCGGGCCCACCGGTGTATGGATTTCGGGTTGGAAAATCAGGGTGTGACAAATCCGGAAAAAGGGTAGAATCGAAAATTATGTAAAAATTGAATAATGGATGCGTAAACTGTTTTAAAGTTACTCGAGAGTATCGGGTTGTAACAACTAAAATGATTCTACAAATAAAGAATCTACCTTGACTAGTTAAATTGTCGAAAATATGCTAATGGGTCAAAATTATTCAACTAGCTAAACATTAATTGTGTATAATACTTAAACTGGAGTACTATCGAATTGAAAACGTGAAATATCAATTTATGAACGTTTTCTGAACTTATCGAGTTATGTCTTAAAGTGCGGAACTCGAAAATGGGTTAAACGGACGAAGTGACGAATCTGCAGCAAAATAGATGCAGGGAGCACCGTCGCCGACGGTGCAATATGCCGTCGCTGACGGGACTTGATTGCTCCGACGTCATAAGACATTGTCGACGGTGGTTCAGACTCGACGGTACATTTGACATGCCGTTAGCGACGCCACTACTGGCCGTCACCGACGCCCTCTCGGAAAATTTTGGGTTAAATTGAATAATTATTTTATTAAATTATTATACTTTAAATTTTAGATAAATCAATACTAATCCATTGTATAGTTTGGGTTTTGTAGGAATATATTAACAAGTTCTCAGATGTTGATCAAGCCATGTTAAAGAACCGAACATATCCAAGTTTCAAGCTTCCGTTTTATCTCATCTAGTTACGTTTTGAGAACAATATTACAAGAAGTAATGTGTTTATAAACACTACTAATAACTCATCTACTTTGGAATGTTTAATGTGTAAATAAGTTATGCATAATATATATATATATATATATATGTTTGGGTGTTTCAGTTTGTAAAGTAGTCCGCCGTTAGAAAACATAACGGGGTTAAGTTTTTTTGCCAAATTACAAACCGATGTTTTCTGGCTTTTGATCAGACAAAGGATACGAGTCTATTGATGTAAAAGTTACCTCGAAACAATGCTCTAAACGGCGAAAACAATGCTTCATTCGCGTGTTTGAACTTCTAATTAACAAAAATTAAGTCGTTTATAGCATTGTTTCAAAGTAAGTTTACAGCAATCCACTCGTATTCTCGTTCTGATCAAAAGCCAGAAAACATCGGTTTATAATTTGAAAAAAAATTAACTAAGTTATGTTTTTTAACGGTGGACTATTTTACAAACAAGATGGAAGAGTTCGGATTATTGTGGGTAATTAACTGAATTGGGATCATTATCGGCAAAAAGAGCGAGTTCGGATTATTAAAATCCAATTTGCCTTTAATCTATGCTAATGCACTTGGTAAGCGCATTTTAAGATACCCAAAAGTTAAAAGTTTATTTTTAATTTAGTACATAAAATACAACCCTAAAATGAGGTTAAATAAGTCTTTCAAATACTAATTACATTTTAATTAATCATCTTAATTATACTTTAATTCTCTAATTTTAACCAAATTTTGTTTAATTAATTAGTAGTTACACTTTTACCCTTGTTTTTAACCAAAAGAACACTTCTGAATCAGTCAACATTAAGTGCGTTTAGTCATTGGCACAGCTTAGAAGGGGCCATTGGGGGGGGGGGGGGTTTCGCTAAGTAGTGTTGTATATATAGATTTCGTATAGAAATTTTTTGGTATATATGTTTTCGACCCCCGATTCTATAGAAATTTTTGGGTTTATACGTTTTCGACCATCCATCGGAAATCTCAAGATTCGCCACTGCGTTAAGTTAAACAGAAGAGAACACATCTACATCAAGTAGAAAATATCTTACCCATTAAGTTTCAAAATGATGTTGAAACTATTTGTAAGTGTTGATAACCCTAACCCGGCTACTCACCGACCACCCCCACAACGGCACTCTTACTGACTACGCAGTTACTTCCTAGTCTGGCTCGTTCAGTAAGAGGCACTTGCTTGCACAGCACAGAGGTCGCCAAGTATCTATTACCATAGCAGGGCAGAGTAGCTCAGAACCATAAACGTCTGTTGATCAGTTCTGTATAAACATAATGGAAAACATGAATGACATAATACCTGATACTGTAGAAAGGCCAGGAGAGCATCCAAATACGGATGCAACCATGGAGTTAGACATGATAGTCAGCTTGATCTGGTTCCCCTTTAGGATGTATTTTCTTGATGGTAGTACCGAATTCTTTAGGGTTGAAGAACTCGTAGTAATAGAGAAAGAGGAGGGGACGATTTATGGTGTTGATGTTATGAGAGTCTAACCCTAATCCCTCTCTAGTAATCTCCTTATATACACCCAAGGGGAAACCCAATTAGTTAATTAGGGTAAATCGGTCCATCAACAATTACCAACTAATTATATTATAGGTTTTAATATATTTTGATCTATCTTATATAAATGATAATGATGGCTACTAGATTAAATACATATAAATAAATATTTAATCTTACATTCTCCCACTTAGCCGACTAATCATTTATTATGAGCATTAGATTAGTCTGATCAGAAGTTAATACTCATTTTAGCTTTAAACCAAGAACCGTAGCAGAGAAATACAACCGTCGAATCATCATTCGACTCAGGACCCCCATTAGTCATACTACAGTCTCAATTTAAAACCTAACAGTTCTTTAACGTTTGATTTGTATTTATATTTGTCTATATGTCATTATACGGACAGAACATATGTTAGAGACATGCAAAAATCAAACTGATGAGGAAAATTAATAGTTAGTCATTCATGGTACGATATGCAGTTGTACATAGTCATCAATAAACCACGTCATTATTATAAGCGCTTTGATAATAGTTATGGGTGATAGACTTTTAGTTATAGGATCCTTAAGCATATCATGAATTCATTCGATACAAAGATTAAGTTTCCTCAATTCGTTCATAAACGAATAATTAATTTTGTATCGGAATTTAATGCAGAACCTCTCAAACTGTTAGTGTCCAAGGAGACATGGTAGCTGTTTTATCACAATAAGTCTTCAATATGTAATTTATATAGAGTTAATAAACTTATGAGTCCACTAATAAATTTTCAACAACATTTAGTGACTATTGCTTTGTGATCAACAACATATTATGTTACTATATCTTAGGTTGTTGTTATCGGTTCATTATGATTCCTCCATGAGATAGGTTTTGTCTGCTGACATAAGGATATGCCCCGAAATTACATTTGTCGTCTTTGAATATTACAAAGTTAGAGTAATCA
This sequence comes from Scalesia atractyloides, assembly GCA_947069175.1. NCBI lineage: Eukaryota > Viridiplantae > Streptophyta > Magnoliopsida > Asterales > Asteraceae > Scalesia > Scalesia atractyloides. Next base: position 12,114,177 of record CAMTDV010000012.1, on the reverse strand, counting down.
ACCGGTTTGAGTTCTCACTTCTTCTTTAAATTATAGTCTCTCATTTCCTTTATAGATATTTTAATACTCCATAAGATGCTTCACATTAATCTAGATATATCTAGTATGTTGCAATGTGAGTAATATTCTCAATGGAATAAAACTCTTTTATAGTAAAACGGATTTTATGTGTTCGAATAACGTACAAGATTTGATTGAATTACCTAAGAGTGTTCATAACCAAACCAAACCCTAATATAAACATTAAGACACCAAGAAGCATGATTAATTTTCAAAGGTTATACTCATGAAGAGATAAATAATCAAATAATCTTCTTACTTATATTACAAAAGTTTCTTTGAGGATTATAACTATTCTGGTAGCTTATAACAATTTAGAGCTACATTAGCTGAACATTAAAACAACTTGAGCCTAATCCACATGTGATCTAAATATTTTCATTTCCAAGTTATACTAAATCTAACATGTACACATCCCCGCACGTTTCAAAAACCATAAAAACGTTTAAATAAAAGGGGAAACATGAACTCACATATTTGCGTTCCGTGCAAATCTCTATTTGATTTCCGACACTTCGTTCGTTTCTCGACCTATAAGTGTTCTATTCTCATTAGACACGTAGGCTTTCTTTTGTTTTTTGTACAAGTATCTCATCTTAAATTTCATACTTGTATTTGTTGGTATACATATATATATATTTTTCATATATGTATTCTAGATTGATTACATGTAAATGGGCTTAGCCCATAATTTAAATGTAAAAGTTCATTACATATAGGCATAGCCCACATACATGAAATGAATTGGGCTAGGCCCACACACATGAAATGAATTGGGCTAGGCCCACACATAGTAAGCAAATTGGGCCTAGCCCAACTTATTTAAAGTTGGTCAAGCCCAATTGGTTTATAAAAGTGGGCCTAGCCCAAGTTACAAATAAAGAGTGGGCTTAGCCCAAAATAGTTTATAGAAATGGATTAGCCCAATTTAGTTTTATAAAAGTGGGCTTAGCCCAAAGTTAATTTTATAAAAGTGGGCGTAGTCCAAGTTTAATTTTATACAAGTGGGTCTAGCCCAAATTAATTTATAGAAATGGGCTAGTCCATATATTTTTATAAAAAAAATGGGTTTAGCCCAATATAATTTTATGAAAATGGGCTTAGCCCAAACAATTTGTTTAGTTGGGCTTAATCCAAGTTTTTAAAATATTTACTAGCAAATGTTATAACTTATAAAAAATTATTTGTAAAAACTATTAGATATGAGTTAAATTTTTATAAGCCCTAGTAAGTATAAAGTGTGACGGTTGATTTGTTCGTTTTGACCGTTATGTTTGCGTCGGCCATTTTATTCGTTTTGTTTTTGTTGTTTGTTTCGTTTATACCATATATTTCATTTTGTTCGAATTGTCCAAGTTGTCCGAATTGTCCAAGTTGTCTGAATTGTCCGATATATTATTTTGTTATCTTTGTATTAGATCCTACATGATCTAAATAGATAATATTTGTACAAACTATATATACACATATTTGGTGATTTCTAAATATATATACTATATATACTTTTATCTAAAAATATATATTTATTTTCTTTTTAATTTAAGAAAAACTCAAGTAATTATATCTTAAACTTTTTCACACAAACTTTTGTTTAAACAAGATTAAAATCCCTAATCACTTTTAATCACAAAATCTTTAGTTTAACCACATGTTAATCAAAATTAATTTTTATAAAAATTTACGCCAAGTTTCCATTAAAATATGAGTTTACGCATGTTTATATAAACATGTTTTAAATCACTTTTTTAATTCAAATCATCATCAAACCACAAGTATTATACTAATATATAAAAAAAATGTCTTGAACTTGTTATAGCTTAAACTTTCTCAAAATGGAAACTTTATTTATGTTTTTCATCCAAAATTTTGGATTATGAATTTTATATAAACTTTATGTTTTACATGTTACATAAAGTTTTTTTAAGTATGAAGATGTGTTCATAACAATTCTAAAACAGCTTCATTTTTTATGATCTTTCCAAAAGTAGAAACTTTATTATTACTTTTTAAGAAAATTTCTAGATCATAACTTTTATTTAGTAATCTATAATTTTTATATTAAATATGATCATTTTAAAATATAAAATCATGTTCATAACAATTTTTTTAAATGAATCTTGCTAATCTAAACATGCATGCGTTTAGATTAGCTTTTTATACACAAAAATGCAAGATTCAAGTTTACTAGTTAATGATAAATTCAAGATCATCCATAATCATCAAGAAAACCACATAATTATGTTAGTGATTATAGTTTTATTAATGTTTTTCAAGTGGGTTTTTAAATAATTTTCAAGATGATCTTGTACATTTACATGAAACATAAAGTATAAGATCAAGTTATGGAGCTTACTACTAACACTTGGCTAAGGATGATCAAAGTAATTTAAAAAGATGAAGAAAAGTGTTGATCAAAAGTTTCCAAGCTTCCAAGTGTGCCTCCTAATCCTTGCAAACACCTTAGATTATTCTTGGATCTCCATGCAAGCTTAAATTTCTTGAGTTTGGATGTTTAAAAGTTGAAGGTGGTAGTGGCTGTGTTTGGCTTATTTTTTTAGAGAGCAAAATGGGAGTGTTATTATGTTTTGATGTTTGGAAAATGAAAGGAAATGCAAATGATTTTGGTTTTGTGTTGTGGTTATGTCTTACACTTCATAACACACTAACCATGCTCACAATTAGCCAACACATCATGAAAAGATTAGTGGCGTGGGGGTTTACACACCATGTAGCCGTGAGGTGGGGGGTTGGGTTTTATTTTTTATATATATAAAACTTGTATTTTTATAAACTTTAATGTTTTTATATATAAGTTATTATAAAATCTAATGGCCCAACACTTTAAAGTGATGTTATAATATACCAAAATAACTTACTAGACTTATTGTTTCGTTATTCGGTTGATAAATTTGGTTCGGGTCTTGTACCGGGTACAATACTGACATATTGTGTTACTTATATAATTTTATTTACACAATAGTTCTAGTACTAATTTTATTGTCCAGTTTATTAATCTAGCTCTCCGAACTAATAAATTTGCTATTTTGAGTTTAGTTCCTGTACCGGCTTTGTTGTCAGGTTTTTACTGAACAAGCTGCATAGCTTTAAACAGTAGGATTTATATACGGGTTCTATATTATTTTTAACACCCATTATTATTCTTAACTAAAAATATTTATTTTTTAGTTTTCGAACATTTGCTGTTTTGTGCTGCGGAATGCTGTATTTTGCTGCAAAATGTTGTATTTTGCTGCGGACTTGGACAAGTTGGTGTTTTAAATAAAATTTTCATGGTATAACAGTGCAGAGATATCTTGTGTCTTATTATTTTCATATCAGACTGTACCGTAACCAATGCTGATATTTATCGCGTGTTCGCGTCTTTGTCATCCGTCTAGGATATGGTTTTATATGTTCGTGATTATGACGAATTCATTATCATACCAAGCTATGATTTTGTTGAATTCCTAGACTTTTAAGACTTAAAACTATAATTTAAGTCATGTTCTGTGGTAAATAGATAGTGTAGTAGTTGTTTAGGTTGTACAGAATTACCGGAATTTTGCCGATTGTCACAGTTCTTATAGCCTTAATATTTAATATTGTCACTAACTCTCATGTTGTTATTTGTTGAATTCTAGTAAGGAAACATTTAGAACTAGAGTCAAATTATCAGGTGTTAATTGGAATATTAAAATTAGCAGACTTAAAGATCATTAAAAGGCGACTACCTATTTTATTCAACTGTTCTTTTAAATAATGGATAATCTCTTTGCTTATGCCTAATGGCATAATTAGGCAGTGTGTTTCTCCCTTGAAGAACCTTAGAGTTGGAATTACTACTTGTATTTTGTCTATGAACCTTAGAAGTATCCGCTTTTAGGTTTTAGTCGTAGTGAGGTGAATTACATCTTATTTTCCAGTTTTAGGCATTTCTTTTACTGTACGTATGTTGCGGATCAACACACTCATTTTCCTTTGATACTTTTGAGTGTTACATTTGATTTATAAGGCATCAAATTGTACTAGTGGAAAAGTTAGTAGTAATGCACTGGAAAAAAGTACTTATTTCCATGCGTAAGCCCTTTATTTTATGGGTCATGGTATTGTACATTATGATTTATTCATGGATACCATTTAACTTTTATAGTTTAAAATTTGAAATGAAGACATGCACCTTAGGAGTTCTTCTGATTATTCCATAAAATTAGATTAGTCTTAGGAAAAACATAATCTGGAATAACTTTAGTTATAGCAGTTATGTTAAATGAGTTCTTGGTTATCATAAGAGACATCATGTTCGACTTATCCTATTCATCATACTTTACTTTGCTTCTGTAGCACTTTTATCAGAAGAGAGCAATAGGATTATCGTGTCTTAAGGGATAATCAAGGATTTAATTCAAGAGATAATCTTATAGAAACTTTAAGTAAAGCAAAACATATTAGGTTTAGGAATTAGAGTGGATGCGATACTAATTTATAGAAGAAAGTTATAGTGAGTAATGTTATGAGATGTTAAAGATAAGGCAGACAAAAATATGATCATAAGATTAATGAAGGATCATTAATGTGAGGATCATTAGTTGAAGAAGTTGTGATATGTCTATTACCAACATCCAAATAATAGACTTATTTGAAAATTCTACTTAAATGAAGACAAATCACCTTTGGGCAGAAGTGTAATCATCTAAACATGTGTGCAAAGTAATTGTGACAAATCAGCTTTGGCAAAAATGAGACAATCACCTTAGTTATGCACTTGTTAAGTATGCTAGACATAAATGAATTAAATCAGCTTTGGCCAGAAATAGACATTTACGTATGTAAGGCATAATTAACATAGCTTCTTATTATACTTGAACAATAAATAGATGTATCAAATCATCTTTGGGCAGAAGTGATATATCAGAAGCTCATTCAAGTTAAGCTATTTAGTTTTGTAAAAGGTTATCTGATTATGATTAATTAAGTATTTACAAAACCATTTATTTAATAGCAAACCCCATGTTACTGCGGTGAGTTCGTTGCGGGGTGTAGGGGAACAACGTGTCCCGCACGGGGTTCGGAGCGGAGCCCTAAGCTGAAATTTAGTTCATAATAATAGCCTAATATAGTAATGAGATTTTGGATAAAATCTTTGATTTCGAATGGATTACGGATTAGTTCGAGATGGTAATCTCGGATGAGACTCGAATTAGTCCGAGATAGTGATCTCGGATGAGACTCGAATTAGTCCGAGATGGGCATCTCAGATAAGTTTGGATTAGTTCGAGATGGGCATCTCGGATGAGACTCGAATTAGTCCTAGATAGGCATCTCGGATAGTTTCGGATTAGTTCGAGATGGCATCTGGATGAGACGCGCATTAGTTCGAGATGGACATCTCGGATGAGACTTGAATTAGTCCGAGATGAGGTATCTTGAATGGATCTCTGATGAGACAGACTGAAATAGTTCGAGATGTTTATCTCGAATGGGTCTCTAATAAGACTCGAGTTAGTTCGAGATGGGCATCTCGAATGGATCTCTGATCCATCCGAAACTTGTTCTCCAAGATTTCGAATTCTCTGAATCATGACAGTTAGTTGTGATAAATTTTGAAATTCGAAAATTAAGGGATATGAGATAATTTTGTTTCCTGTTTTAGTGTTGACTAGATTTATCTCATTAATTCGAAAATTATATCTATTTATAATAATAACAAATTTCGAATAACTTTAAGTAGATAAAATAGATCAAAACAGGAAAAACACTCAATAATCCAAATTTCATTCCAAAATATAGGAATTTCTTCGAACTTCATAAGAACATGTGATGAAGCCTAAAAAAATAAAATATCTAAAAAAATATCATCTTGAATCCGAAATCGGAAATTTGAAGTTCTGTAATACGGATTTCGGAACAACAACAATTTCGAATGTGATTAAACATCCCTTTAGAACATAAAATTCGTGAATTTTAAAGGTTTTATCCGAATTCTTGTTCTTAAGTTTTATTCAGTTTTTCATAAAGTTTGTTTTCCAGATTCATGGAAACAAACAGAACTGATTTATCATATGCTCTGATACCACATGTTGATTAGTTCTGTATAAATATAATGGAAAACATGAATGAAATAATACCTGATACAGCAGACAGGCCAGCAGAGAATCTAGATACAGATGCAGTCATGGAGTTTGACATGATAGTCAGCTTGATCTGGTTCCCTTTAGGATGTATTTTCTTGATGATAGTACTGAATTCTTTAGGGTTGAAGAACTCGTAGTAATAGAGAGAGAGGAGGGGACGATTTATGGTGATGATGTTATGAGAGTCTAACCCTAATCCCTCTCTAGTAATCTCCTTATATACACCCAAAGAGAATCCCAATTAGTTAATTAGGGTAAATCGGTCCATCAACAATTACCAACTAATTATATTATAGGTTTTAATATATTTTGATCTATATTATATAAATGATAATGATGACTACTGCATTAAATACATATAAATAAATATTTAATCTTACAACATCGACCAAAACTTCAAGTGTTCAAGCAAATAGATCACTTCTATTGCTCCCTCCCTCCATCGTCAAATCGTACACCCGCAAACCTCTGCCCCTCTTTACTCTAGGTACGGCAAAATCGCACCATCACTTGTCACATGTTTAACACATAATGCTTGTAATTGCAAACCCTAATCATCCTATGACTTCCAATTTTGTTCCTGATCCAGTATGAAAGCATATACCTAAATTGCTATTTAGAATTGTTTTGTGGTTTGGATTTCCCTTCAGTGCTTGTAACAAAGAATTTGCATTATAACTGAAACGAACCTAGTAAAATTAAGTCCATATTTGTGGCTAAATTTTGTCAATTAGAATAGAATTAAAGGCTTTAAGGACATTTTATAATAGTTCAAGGGTCAAGTGAAAATTTGATAAACTTCATCTTGTCCAACATCCCCATATCATAATCACTTGATGTGAGGGGGTTACAATTCAGTAGTCAGTCAACCCTTAAGTGTTTACACTGAAAGTTCCATGTCTTATCTCTTCAGTAACTTCATTTTGTCTGGTTGAGTCTCAAATATAAGTTGAATCCAAGATAAAGAACATCACTTTATTTGAATGATCAAAGCTAACTTCAGTATTCAAGACACATACTGCACTGAGATCATCTCCATCTATAAATCCATAACCGGAAGAAGCATGTACTTTTCTACTACTCTTATATTACTCCTTACTGTATTGGATATTCTTGTTTATTACTTACAGAAACTACAAGAACAAAAGAATGGTGGGAGGAAGGATTCGTCATCACTGTATAAACAGTGTCGAGTTTTTTCTCATGCTGAAATCAAATTGGCAACAAATGATTTTGATGATACTTTTGTCATGGGAAAGGGCGGGTTCGGGAAGGTATACAAAGGTAAAGTTAACTTAAGGGGAGGAACTGATGTTGCAATCAAGAGGTCTAATGTTGATTCCAGTCCAGGGGCAACCGAGTTCTGGGCAGAGATTGAGATGCTTTCCATGTTACGCCATAGCCATATTGTATCTTTACTAGGATAGTGTGAAAAAGAAATGATCCTTGTTTATGAATACCTGCCTAATGGAAGTCTTGAGGATCATTTGCACAAAAAAAGAGCTAACGGAAGTAATTCTTCTTCATTGACATGGATTCAAAGGCTCAATATTTGCATAGGTGTTGCTCGTGGTTTGGACTACCTCCATACGGGCAGAGGTGTCCAGCATAGAGTAATAGACCGTGATGTCAAAAGTTCAAACATCTTGCTAGATGAAAACTGGGCAGGTAAGATCGCAGACTTTGGGCTGTCTAGAACTACTCCAGCATCTCAGTCAGGCTCCACCACTAATGTTTATACGCGTCAGATCATAAGCACGTTTGGGTACATGGATGCAGAGTATTTCTCAACTCACAGACTAACAAGAAAATCCGACGTGTATGCATTTGGTGTGGTCTTGTTGGAAGCGTTATGTGGTAGGCCTGCTCTGGATTTTACACTGGATGAGGAACAGCACAGCCTAGCTGAATGGGCCAAACACTGCATCAAAAGAGGTAATCTAAGTCGAATTATTGATCCTTGTTTGATGGAACAAGTCTCAGCTAAATGTCTGAAGAAATTTGGGCAAATTGCATATAAGTGCCTCCATACTTGTTCTAAGGATCGACCCACGATGACTATGGTTTTGGCTGGTCTCGAGTTAGTGCTAACACGGACAATGCAGAGTGTGCAGAGGGCTACTAGTTGGAAATACATTGCATGCTCACTGTTCTTGACCAAAGTTCCAAGTAAGTTATTTTGTTTCTGTTATCATTTCTTTGCTGCTTGTATTTATTTCTGTTTCCAAAACTTGTAAGCAGGTCATGTGAAATATGATAGGAAGAAAGGCGGCTGTGATAATGATGGTGTTGGAGCTGGTTCTCAGCTGATGGTACCGCCTGGTGGGGATGCAAGGGCCGTGATCTTGAAGGAGTTCACATATTCTGACTTACAGACTGCCACATCTAAATTTCAGCTTGACTGTCTCATTGGAGAGGGTGGTTTTGGGAAGGTTTTCAAAGGGTGGTTGGACAGGGAAACGTACACCCCACAGAAGGTTGGTGATGGGCTTCCTGTTGCCATCAAGAAATTAAATAGTGAAAGTATGCAAGGACTCAATGAGTGGCAGGTTTGCTTGTTTCTCTGCCTGTTGCTTTCTTTTCCATGACTTGTGTTTTTTTCAGTCTCTTGTATTGACATATTTTGTTGTATAATGTTGCATGTTGCAAAAGGCATGCTATTGAACATTTTTTAATACTTGGGTTTTTCTTATTAAATGATTTTCTCAATAAATGAAAAACATAGCTTTTAGGATTGTAAACGTCAGGACTTTGAAGGCAACTTTATCTTATGAATTATGATGACCTTTAAAAGTTCTTGACCTTTGGAAAAGTCAAGTGGCAACTTTTTTTTTTGTGACAGGCAGAAGTGAATTTCTTGGGAAAGTTTTGCCACCCAAATATTGTTGAACTCTTAGGATATTGCCAGGAAAATATGGAGTTGCTTCTTGTTTATGAATACATGCAAAAGGAAAGCTTGGAGAATCATCTCTTCAGAAGTAAAGCAAATACGAAAAATGTATATGTCAAATCTATAGACAATATATTTATTTTTATAGTTTTATTTTGTAGAACTTGGAGAACCACTTCCATGGTATACAAGGGTTAAAATAGCCTGAAGCAGCTCAAGGCCTTGCTTTCTTGCACACTACAGAAAAGAATGTCTGTTTTAGGGATGTGAAACCGTTAAATATTTTGTTAGACGGGGTAAGTAAAACATTATATAACTTTACTTTAAACATGTATATATGGTTATGTATGCACCTCTAATGATTTTGATGTTTTAGGTTCATCCATTTAGTTATCAGTTTGATGTATTATATTTTCAGGATTGTAATGCAAAGCTCTCGGATTTTGGACTAGCCAAGTTAGGTCCTGCCGATGGAGAGTCTCATGTTACAACGTGTGTGATGGGCACCTGCGGTTATGCGGCTCCTGAGTATATTTCTACTAGTTAGTTCTCGTCTCCTTGTGCAAGCATATATTATTTAAAATCGATTAGGATTCCTTCACATTCTATAGCCCTTTTAATCAACACGGGCGTTTTCACTAAAGCTTATGAAATAGTTTTGTGTGACCACTTTCTAAATTGTCATAGTTTATGATTATTTTCTTTATAGTTCTAATTCACAAATGAGTTATCAGACTTAAATAAAAGGTAAAAATTATAAAATTGTAACAAAGTTTCATGATAATTGTATCACTCAGGTCACTTAAGTTTCATATTATTCTAATACTGTGAAATTTTTGGTAATCGTTTAAACTGAGTTGTTTGCCAGAAACTCGTTATTTTAGATTAAACTTGAAAAAAAAGTATTCAACTATTCGTAAGTGTTTAATTTAGGTAACATTATTTTGAAACAATGTGAAACTTGAGTGACCTACATGGCATAGAAATGAAACTTAGTTTTTTTCAGAAATGTTTACTATGATGTACAAAGCTTCAATTTGAAATAGTAATCGATACTCTTCTTCGTTTTGTTTTACGTGGTTTATAAATTGAAACACAGTCTTGCTTTGCAATTACAGGCCACTTATATATCAATAGCGATGTTTATGGTTTTGGAGTGGTAATGCTCCAGATTATAACCGCGTTACGGGCTGTTGATGCTACTCGACATGCCACAAAGCATTTAACGGATTGGATTAAACCTTTCTTAAGAGATAAAAAGAAGATACGCGGAGTTATGGACTCACGATTGGAAAAAAAATTACCCTTCACAAGCTGCTCATAAAGCCGCTGAGCTCATACTAACTTGTCTTGAACCTGAGCCCGAGAGGCGGCCTTCAATGGTGGATGTTGTGTCATGTTTGAAAGGTATCAATTCTATCAAAATGTAACCGAACAAGTCAAAGGCTTAACAGCGGCTAAGATCTATCAATGAACCTACATAACAAAACAAACAAAATTTCTGGTAATTGCCATCATCAATACAACCACAGCTGAAATAGGTATGGAATAGATATTGTTCTCAGTTCATGTTTGTTTCTAAAGCTAGTCATTGAGAAACTGCAATTCATATACCATGTATCTATTAAGTACGTCGTTTTAATGTGCATTTTTATTGTTTCTTAGAATTATCTTATATTCTTATGTGTTGGGTCATCCCTATGCACCTTTATACTTATGGGCCCTCATGCCATTATCGCGCCTTCCCCGCCCCTTTACTTTTTAGACTTTTAGCCTTCCCCGCCCCTTTACTTTTAGACTTTTAAAACATTAGCGGGTAGAGTGCACGTATCGGGTATTCATACTCGGGTACGGTTCCGTATCCGGTTTCTACCAAAAAAAAAACCATACAATGTGAACCCAGTTCTAGGTCGGGTATGGAACTCATGAGCTGAGTATGATAATATAATAGATTTAATATAATTTCTTACAGTTGCTCTAAATTATTTATATCAAAAGAAAGAAAAAGCAGATATACTATAATCTTGAGTAAATTACGTGGTTTGTCCTTTAACTTTACATTAATTTGTATCGTCTATCATTTATCTTTAGAAATTACACCGAGTGTCCTTTTTTTAGAAACTTTTGCACACCACAGGTCCTTTATACTAACATTCATCTATTTTATATATGAAATTGTATAATTACACATATGTAAACTATTTTTTTACATATATGCAATTACTTATAACGCGTATATATAATTTGGCTAATTTTTTTTGAAATTTTTTTATACATGAAAAGTAGCAATTTTTATAAAAAAAATGGTATGTTTTTAGGATTCTTTTAGTTAGTTTTTAGTTTTTCATTTATAGTGAGGACGGAGATGACGGGGACAACCCGGAGGGGGCGGTGTGCAGGCCGTCGCCGTTCCTCGACGCACCGGGGATGCGCCCTATACCAAGTAGTCTTAAAGCTCCTTATGTGACATGACATCTATATGGCGTGATAAAACCCCTAGAGGCTTCATACCACACCCACCAACTTAAATATGAAACAACTTACGGTGAAATAGTGGAATGATTACACCTAGGGTAAAATAATTTTTTCTTCATAAAATTTTACAAGTCATTTTTATTTCTATATATATTATTTTAATTCATGAACGCCTGATGTTTGTTGCTTTTTAGCATTAGTTATTATTTGTTCCAAAATTTATTTTTTTAACAGCCAAAAGAGGCAATACATAATTGTAATAAACTCGTAAGATTACCGGCGCTATGTTGTGGGGTTTCGTTCGATATCTATTTTGGTTCAGTATACCAACCGAAAGAACTATGTTCAAAGGAATAGCGACATATGTTTTACATCGACCGAAAACCATAAAAAAATAAATTTAAATTGTACAGCGGGACGAAATGATTTTAAATTAACTGTAAATGAAAACGTAAATGTTATCTTAAATGTAACTTTAATAAAAGGAATCTAAAACTAAAACACTAAAACATAAAAATAATAAAGTCCAGAAAAAAAAAGAAACGAAATAGCCAATAGGATAAAAATACTATCCACATAACTTCCTAATTGTAATTTACGTTAAAATGTAGACCAGCTAAAAACGTACATAAAATAAGCAAAAAAACAAATTATATTTGACACATATTTCCGAAGAAAATTTACGTCGAATCGTAAACCAACTTGAATTTATACTGACGCGTGCATAAAAATAAGCACGTAAGAAAATAGTTACAACGTGTTGCAGCAGTGTCGAAACATAAAGTGACTTGAATTGTTAGCGTTCAATGAAAATTCGAAGTGCTTCCGAACATAATTTATGTCAAACGTAGACCATTTGAACACGTACATAAAAATAAGCATGAAAACGTATTATATTTTACCCAACTCATTTATAGAAAAATAAATTTACATTAGAACGTAGACCAACTTAAAATGTGCATAATAATAAGCATAAGGAATATATTATATTTGACCTAACTTATTACCGGGAAAATTTACGTCTAAACATAAATCAATTTGAATTTATACAAACACGTACATAAAAATAAACACGTAAAACTTTATTACAAAATTTTAGAAAGTTAAAAGGTTGTAATTGTTAACATTGAAAGTTAAAGGGTAAAGGTATAAAAAATTAATAAAGACAAAAGAAAAGAAAAGTCAAAAAGCAAAAAAGACAAAAAATAAGCAAAAAACAAGTTACTGTTCATCCAACTTGCAATTGTTATATTATTAGTAAAATTTGTTGTGCATTGCGGCGGAATTTGGCGGTGTTGGTTTGGTTCATTATGGTACCAACACTCGTTAAAATAAACGAAAGAGAAAACCTAAAAAAACTAAAGTTATGATACGCCCAAAAAGATAATGACACTTATTTTACATCGATCGAAAACTATAAAAATCAGTATCGAAACCAGCACTCGTATTGATTAAAGTCGTGATACACAATTGTATTTAAGTTTATTTTCTCGACATTACGATATAAATTGTATTTAAAAAAAGTTGTAACGAAATAACAGTACACTCACGAACTGAGTCGGTATATTAATATTTACAATGGTTTTATCACACAAAAGTTGTATGATGTAAGTCAAAAAATTATATCATCTTATACATCCATCGAAAACCATAAAAAAGAATATCGATATCGGTATCGATATTGTTGGTCGGTACATACTTCATTCGTCAATGTCCCATTATATCAAATACAACTCTGTTTTAAATATAATTGATAACGGAGGATCGATAAAAAATTACACAAACACTATTTAGTTTTTAAAAAATAATAAAAACTACCGTACAAAAATTAGAAAAGAAAACATAAAATTGTTAGACTAATACGTATATTGTTTATTGTATAAGTTTAGTGATTTAAACTTATAATAAAAAAGAAAATCAAGAAAAAGAAAATCAAGACAAATATTAATTGAAACTTAAAAAATTAAAAAGAAAAGTCAAAAACAAATTCACTCTTCATCAACTTTACAAATGTTACATAGATAACAAGAAACAATAAAAAAAATATTCCCATACTAAAATAATATAAAAGAAAATAATTAAAAAATGAAAACTCATATTCCCATAGTAATATAGTAAATAATAAAAAACAATATTAAAAATAAGGTGGTATTAAAAAGATACACTTGTCTCGTTAGTATTGGTAAAAAAGTTAGTTGATTGTCTCATTAATAAAAAGTAAGATGTTAAACGCCTAATTTTAGGGTGTATGAATCCACATTCTTATATATAAAATAACATTATAAATATAATCTTATGTAATAAATTATTCTAACTAAATGGTTTTTTTTTTTTGTGGGGGAGGGGTTTCACTTGTGATAGCTGATAACCGTTACTCAGTCCGACGGATAAGGTGAAAGGTGAGTGGTTGCCGCATGTTGTGTGGATGTTTGTATATTTCAACCATCATCGTCATCATCATCAATAATTAATCATCAATCATTTTTTTATTTTTATTTATCTAACCTCTATATATACCTACACATATCACACCAGATTTATAAAAATCAACTATACACTCTCACATACTCTCATCTTTATGCACTTATAAAAAAGTGGCAAGACCATGGATCGAAGATGAAGATATAGCTTTGGTCACTTCTTGGTTGGACGTGTCCGAAAATAGACGAGGAGTCGTTTCATTTAGAACAACCTTGTTTGAAGAATTCCGCCAACATGTAAATAAAACCAAACGCTCTTCGCACCAAACTTTGTCAAGGTTTCGAATGATTTTCTTGGAGGTTTGCAAATTTCATCAACTCTTGAACATCATGATGGCTCACGGTGAATATAACAGATGCTCAAACGATTGCCCAGACCCGTCATGAATACTTAATTAAACACAATTATTTTTACTTTTATTTATCTAACCTCTATAAATACCTACACATATCACACCAGATTTATAAAAAAATCAACTATACACTTTCACTCTCACATACTCTCATCTCTATGCACTTATAAGAAAGTGGCAAGAAGATCGTGGACCGAAGATGAAGATATAGCTTTGGTCACTTCTTGGTTGGACGAGTCCGAAAATAGACGAGGAGCCATTGCATTTAGAACAACCTTGTTTGAAGAATTCCGTCACGTGTAAGTAAAACCAATCGCTCTTCGCACCAAGCTTTGTCAAGGTTTCGAATGATTTTCTTGGAGGTTTGCAAATTTCATCAACTCTTGAACATCATGATGGCTCACGGTAAATATAACAGATGCTCAAACGATTGCCCAGACCCGTTGTGAATACCAAATTAAACACAATGGAATATTTACTCGCATTGTGTCTTGGCAATTACTAAGAAACTATTCTCGTATGCCACCAGCTATGCATCTGGATGCCAATTCTGATGGTTCAAACGCTGATGATTAGCTTTTTAATTATCTATTTTGTTTACATTTAATTATCTAGTTTATGTAGGTTTAATTATGTAGTTTGTTTACGTTTAATTATATACTTTGCATAATGTTTTGATTTTAATTAATTTATGTGTGTCGTATTTATATTTTTAATTATGTAATTTTATTTAATTTATTCTTTTATATAACTTTAACTTAAAATGATATATTTATATTTCAAATAAAAAAGGAAAAAGGTAGGAAACTCTAAACAGTACCATTAGAAAATTTCATGTTATTGTGACACGTTTATTTTTTTATTAACGCCCCGACATAAATTTTACTCAAAAGTGCGTTGTGAATGATAATATACAAGTGATCGAAGCACAAACATACTTGTTGAAACCGCGTCGCGATTTTGTTTTGCTTTTGTATAAAGTGACGTTGTTTACGTTTTTTTCGTTAATTTAATGATATAATATAACGAATTTTAGAATTTCGAATATGTCATTACAACATACTTATTTTCATCTACGATTCAATATTAGTTTAATCTGAATGTGTCAAATGTAACATATTTTTTGTTCTTTGTGGTTACGAAAAACTGATATTGATCGAACAAAATCACCCGTGTCAATATTGGTTTGTATGTTTTTCGATCCATATATAACATGGATAGAAGCCGGAAAAAACTTCAAAGGAATGAGATCGAACATTGTGTTTCCTCTACTATCGAATCGTGCAAAACGCGGGCACAAAGTTCTACAGTTGTCTTCCTCTTCTCTAGGTTCGTAAAACTCGCACATATATCCACCATCACACATGCATGCATGCATGCATATACTCACTTTACCATATTATTTCTCTATAAATGCTTGTAACGTAAATTATGTAAAGGATTTCCAATTGTGTATTTCATCTGGTAAAAAGCAAAGACCTAAATAGCTTCCAGATTCGCAGATTGTCTGAGACTGGGTTTCAGACATCCGTTTAACTTTGAACTTGTTCACCAACTGTTCACGTACACAAACGAACATATGCCATCTAAAAAAACAACATTCTTAATCCCAAACATTTGACATGATTTCCAAAACAAAGGCACATGATAGACATAACAAGCATAATCATAATTATCCCAAAATCATGTTTCAAAGATCTAAGTTTTTAATGGTTGAACATAAGCTAAACAAAACAAACGACCATGAACGGACTTAAACGAACATATTTCCAAAAGTTCATGAATGCAATTGAACGAACACGACCTACTTTGTGTTTTGTTCATTTAATTAATCCAACCAAATTTCTTGTTCATGTTTGTTCATTTATTCAATGAACGAGCGTAACCAACTTCCCACCAAACGCTACACGGACGGTTCGCTGAACGTTTGGTTCATTTACACCACTAAATTTATACCTCAGAAGTAAGAAAGAAATCGTCAGTGATAGAGACTGTAGAGGTTTGCTTAACATTCGGTTCGCTTACTAAATCCCCCCAATATTCAATTTGTCTATTCTGGTTATTGTGGCTGTGGATGTATGAACGTGTGATTATTGATCTTATTACAAGAATGTGTGCTGGCCCCACAAGGGTAACACTATAAGACAATTAAATGAGTCAAACAGTGTAAGTTTGATGGTCTTATGAACGAAAAAGGTGTCCAAAATCAACACATAGTAATAAATAGAGACATTGACATGTAGGTTCAATGGCATAGGTGTCTGCATCTGCGAGTTTTGTGAAGTGGTTGCCAATTAATGGGAGTTGTGTGAAATTTGCTTTGACATTTTCAATCTTGTCTTGGCATATGATGTTATGTTTCAAATACTTCAATTATTAAGAACAGACATATTTAACTACCTTGGACAAAAGAACATACTGTCATTATTCATAGCTCCAAGAAACATGTATCTTTCCACTGCTCTTATATTGCTCTTTACTATACTGGATGTTCTTATTTATTATCTGCAGAAACAACATGAGGAAAACAACTATGAGCAAAAGAATTATCCCTGGCATCATCGCCGGATCAACAATATCGACAAGTTTATAACCATGGTGAAAACAAGGGTCCATCTACATCATCATTACCAGATAAACGTTGTCGACGGTTTTCACTTGCTGAGATCAAAGCAGCCACCAATGATTTTGATGACGCATTTGTCATTGGAAAAGGTGGGTTTGGTAAGGTATACAAGGGTAAAATCGACTTTGAGACAAGTACAGATGTTGCCATCAAGAGGTTAGATTTTGATTCCAGTCAAGGTGCAACTGAGTTCTGGGCAGAGATTGAGATGCTTTCCAAGTTCCGCCATAGTATATTGTATCTTTACTAGGATATTGTGAAAAAGAAATGATCATCGTTTATGAATACATGCCCAGCGGAAGTCTCAAGGATCATTTGCATAAAAAAGAGCTTACGGAAGTAACTCTTCATTGCTGACGTGGATTCAAAGGCTCAACATCTGCATAGGTGCTGCTCGTGGTTTAGACTACCTCCATACGGGTACAGGTTTCCAACACAGAGTCATACACCGTGACGTCAAGAGTTCAAACGTCTTGCTGGACAATAATTTAACAGCTAAGCTTTCAGATTTCGGGTTATCCAGAACTAGCCCCGCATATCAGCCAGGTTCTAGTTCTACTACCAGCGTTTATACAAATCAGATCAAAGGGTCGTTCGGATACATGGATGCCGAGTATTTCTCAACTCGCAGACTGACTAGAAAATCTGACGTGTACGCATTCGGTGTGGTTTTATTAAAGTGTTGTGTGGTAGGCCTGCTTTGGAATTTACATTGGATGAACAGCACATAGTTTATCCGTATGGGCCAGACAATGCATCAAAGACGGTAAGATTGATCAAATTATCGATCCAAGTTTGAGAGGGGAAGCTGAAAGTAAGTGTCTTAAAGAATTTGGGCAAATTGCGTATGAATGTATTCTTAATTCTTCAAAGGATCGACCCACAATGACCAAGGTGCTGGCTAGGCTCGAGTTTATGTTAAAAGTAGGACATTGCAGAGTGTGCAGAGTGCTACTAATCGGAAATATGTTGGAAAGTCGATGTTAATTGGGAAAGCATGGTCAATGTTTTTGACCAAAGGTGCAAGTAAGTTCTGTTACTTTCAGTTCTTGTAATATGAATCTTTCTTTGTAACTCGTTCTTTTAAGCGTTAGTTATTGATTAAGCAGGGCGTATGAGTCCGAATATAAAGAAACTTGGGCAAAGCATTGGGAACAAAAAGAAAAGCTTCATGATCGCGAAAGGTGGTGGCACGCAACAGGTGGTGCCGCCTAGGGGGCGGCGGATAACGATACCAAAGTTGAAGATGTTCACATTTTCTGAGCTGAAGACCGCCACTAAAAATTTCGGTCAGGCATCGTTTCTTGGAGAGGGTGGTTACGGGAAGGTTTTCATCGGGTGGTTGGATAGTGTAACACTTGCCCCCAGAAGACCGGTGATGGGATTGCAGTGGCCATCAAGAAATCAAGTCCCAATAGGTTTCAAGGTCTCAACGAGTGGCAGGTCTATATTTTTAAACTGTTTTAAAGTATTTATGTTTAGTATTTTATGATAATGTTTGTTTTAGAAAAGTGTTTAAAATGGCAAAATCAGATTGTTAATTTTGTGTGTTTTGGTTACAGACAGAAGTGAAGTTCTTGGGAACATTTAGCTACCCGAATGTTATTAAGCTCTTTGGATATTGCTGGGAAGATAAGAATTTTCTTCCGTTTATGAATATATGCAAAAGGGAAGCTTGGATACGCATCTCTTCAGGGGTAAGTATTCAAATCTACGCCAACGAATACAGAAATAGATTTGTAAACACTTTATTTAAAATTGGATTTTGCAGAAGGCAAAGAACCACTTTCTTGGGACACAAGGGTTAAGATTGCAATGGGAGCAGCTCAAGGTTTTTTTTCTTGCACACTACAGAAAATAATGTGATTTGCAGGGATGTGAAATCCTCAAATATGTTGTTAGACAAGGCAAGTATAAGCAAATCAAATTTGCTTCAAATATATGTATATGCTAATGGTTGCGCACCTTAAAAATGTTGATGATTTGGGTTAGATACTTTAGTTTAGTTACTTGTCAAGATAACTTTTATATTGAATATTTCAGGATTTTAACGCGAAGCTTGAGGATTTTGGGCTGGCAAAGTTAGGCCCGCTTAATGGAGAGTCTCATGTCTCAACAGGCATAGCAGGCACCTATGGCTATATGGCTCCTGAATATGTGGCCACTGGTTGGTTCTATTAATATCACAATCACTTTAAAATGTGCATTCAAAGTTTCAGACACCCCTCTTAGCTTTGTTTTAAGAGCATGTCTTATTAGAATGTATCTAGACTTAGATTAGTTTAATTATGTATTACGTATTTAAATTAGATATAGGTCACATGGTAGAAAGCAAAAGTCAAAGGCCATTATTTTGTGGTTAATAGCAGTTTTCTGGCCCCAAATGAAGGGGTATAACCACCTTGTTAATCCCGTTTCATAGGTTATATATATATATATATATATGCACAAAAGTGTAAAGAATCGTGGGTCAATTTCATAATACAAAATCGTCTGCTTTGACTTTTCGCTGCAGACCAGCATCTGTGTAATTGATCCCTTGTTCTTATTATGATTCATTTGATTTTGCATATATTTTTTCATAATTAAGTGTTCTTTGTATCCAACATGTCTGAGGAGCGAAGAGCACGAGACGATTGGGAAAACGTCTCAGGGTCGTGACCGGTCTCTGGGTCAAAATTGGGGTTGTTAGGAGGGTGAGGTGTACGTGAAGCTCTCGCCCCACACCTCAACTTTTGGGACTTAAACGCCTCGCGCTTTTTAAATCAATCTCCTTAGACTAGTTACTTTGCCTGTCTTCACATGTTGATCATTGTTTTTACTATGTAGTTGCTCTATCATTGTTGCATAATCTATGAAAAAGTTAACATTGGTGTTAACCTGCGATTATAGGTCGATTATATGTCAAGAGTGATGCTTATTCTTTTGGAGTGATGATGCTCGAGATAATAACAGGATTAAGAGTATACGAGTATACTTATAACAGCATGAAGCAAAACTTGGTGGAGTGGGCTAAACCTTTCTTAACCAACATAAAAAAATTACAAAACATCATTGACCCACGGTTGGACCAAGATTACCCTACAAAGGCGTTATGAAAGCTGCCGAGCTCATCCTAAGCTGTCTTGAATCAGAACCCAAGAACCGGCCTTCTATGAAGGAAGTTGTCTCAAGTCTGCAAGGTATCAGTGAAATTAAAACAAAACCGAGCCAGTCAAAGGAGAATTCGACGGATGTATTTAATGAACAAAGGTCTAATGATTGTTACCATCAAAGCCACCATTGGTCTCCCCTTCGGTCAAAGCAAAGCAGAGGAGCTTGGTCAACAAGCAGTCAGTTATTTGGTTTTGAAATGTGCATCGGTTTAAAGCGAGAAGATGACGCATCGACCAAAATAAAATTGAATAAAGAGGAAACTGAAGTGAGAAATAGAGAGAAGGGTGGTGGTTCTGGTTGGTCTATGTATGCTTACATGGACTAGATGCAATAGCATAAGTACATTACTGGTGCTTGTATCACGTATAATACTCGTTTAAAAACAAAACTCAAATAGCGTATGTGTTGTAATAATCAAGTATAATACTCCGTGGTTGTAAACTAAAATAAACAATGGGAGATGATTAGTATAACACACAATAGTAGCTTACACCACACGCGATAATAACTTATACACTATGCATTGCGAGTTGTACCTTTATTATCTACCATCTACTAAACATTTCATACATCATACAAACCTTCTAATTAAATACTTGCTGCAACTAAAAATAACAGCATCAGTTCCACCAAAACCCTGCATTTCTCAAATTCATAAGTGTTCAACTGTTTTTAACTCGTCCTACGGTACAACCCAACAATGCATACAATACAACCTTAAAATACATACACTACAACATAACAATGCATCAGCCAGAAAATCCTACAAGCATCACAGTTGCACAATCTTCACATATGCAAAGAAAAAGCCGCATACGGAAACTTTGTGCACCAACCCCCTAAAACCTGAAACCTTGGGTGCACCGGATGTCACGACCATCGACCAAACCCTTTGAAAAGTCGAGAACCATGGTGAACGATGGTGCACCAGGGTCACCCTTTTACAAGGGTGCGTTACTACCTAAACTACTACCAACGCGAATTGGTGGCTCACGAAGAGCTAGCCGAATGGTCCCAGTTTTATACGATTGGTACACATCGAGACACTCTTCTACATCAGCGTCACAAGTTAGTAATACCCATTCGGAATCATCATCGAGGTACCTTAGTTGATACCCGCTGGTATCATTCAAGCTAAACCTTTTCGCGGTTTCTTGTATCAATTCTTTGTAAGCCCAATCTTTTTGCATCCGAAAACGAATCTTTTCTTCGCCAAAAGTTACTTTGACCCTCCAAGGATGGCCTTCTGGTTTAACACGCGGTTTAGGGGGGCGATCTTGACTCTCTTTAAGTAGCTTATGACTATGGGATCTTTTAAAGATCTTTGGTTCCTGATCTTGATCTTGATTTTGATCGCTTGATGCATGAGATACGTGAATCGCTGCAGCACTTTTGGCTCTTTTTAGAGCTCCGCCACTTGTATCTTGATCAACGGTTGGAACACTGTGAGTCCCACCAGAGAAAGAATGACTGGAACTCGAACTCTGACTGCATGAAGTGGCCTTATCGTCGATAGTTTTGTTCTTTGTAGCCGGGAACGAGAGACGAGTCTTTTTTGACGTGTCCGGAGAAGCTAGCTTAGGAAAGTTTGAATAGAAAGACTCGATCTGAAACGAACCTGACCCACCATGCACCGAGTCCATTACAAGTTGAATCTTCCTTAACGAGTGTCCGACTTTCTTGATCTTCCGAGATGGCCACCGTTGAATCCCATGTTGCCTGCATATCCGTTTCAGAGTCGTTGGACAAACTGCAGTTGCAATAACACGAGTTCAAGATTTGAATATGCGAATTATTGTTATTGTTATTGTTATTATTATTAGAGTTTATTAGTCTCGTAGAGCCAGGGCCCATTGTTGTTGGATAGGGTTTAGTTATGATGTCTATATATCGTAACCGAATCCTTCAATAAGAATCCAATCAGTTATACATCTTACACGAACTAACCAATTGCTACTGCTACAAAGAAGTTTGTAATAAAAACAAAAACAAAAAACAATAACTTACCACCCATATTCTTGGCAGCATCTTTCAGGCTGCCAGAAAAATGCTGCCGTAGCATTTCTAAAGTAATCGTTTTCTCCAGTTTGACACCAGCACGTCGTTTCTCAACGCCAGAGCCCGAATTTGAGCCCGAGCCCGACCCAGTGCCTGGACCATGACCATCTATTTCTCGAACTTTTGCAGCTGATCCTGTATCAGAAATAACAAGTAACTCATCATTCACGCCATTCTCCAGCAACTCCATCTCTGCAACGATCCTCAAGCTTTTGCAAACCTTTTGTATATTATCCAACAGCGAATTAATCACCCTTTGTTGCTCTTCACGATCCTTGCAGTCAACGGGCAGGAAAAACTCCAACACAAAGTCAACCATGGCAGCGTAAGTTGTTCTGACCCGTACAGCCACAGCAGCATGCAAGTCAAAGATTCTAGCATGATGAGCAAGCGGGTATTCAGTCTTCATGTACGATGTCACATCAGGCGAGTAACAGAACAGCTCATTCGATTTGAAAGCTTTGCCTACAACACCTTGACCGATAAACAAGTGATGCTCGGAACAAGCTTCTTGGAAATCTTTAAACCGAGGATCGGATACGTAGGAAGCGGAATCAACGGTGGAGATACAGTGGATTAAGTTTTCGTTTGAGTGGCGGCAGCCGGCTTTGCCGCCTTGTTGGATGCATGGGATCCATGTCTGAGCTAATGGTAGATTATGCATTATGCATGCAGATTTCAGTGTTTCATGAATCTCCGGTAATGCAGGATGATAGAAGCCTTTGCTTACCTAAGCATAATAAAAAACATTAGTACTAATTTGTTCAAATATTGTTTACATTTTCTTCAGAGTAAAATGCCGTTTTCGACCCAAAGGTTTGGCCAGTTTTGCAACTTTCGTCCAAAGGTTTGTTTTTTCGCATCTGGATCCAAAAGGTTGGAAATCTTGCCATTTTCATCCAGCCCGTTAACTCCATCCATTGTTCTCCATTAAGTCAGGGGTATTTCCGTCGTTTTTGCTAACGCAAAGGGCAATTCGGTCTTTTTACATGAAGTGAAAGACCGAATTGCCCTTGAAGTTAACAAAGAATGACAAAATATCCCTAACTTAACGGAGAAAAATGGATGAAGTTAACGAGTGGAGCCGGATGACAATGGCAAGATTTAAAACTTTTTGGATCCAGATGCAGAAAAACAAACCTTTGTAAAAAGTTGCAAAACTGACCAAACCTCAAAGACGAAAATGGAAATTTTACTCTTTCTTTATTGAATTTGGACTCCAATTACCATGATTTTCTGTGTGTTTGAGTCGTCGGAACTCTTTAGATCAACTGCCTATCAAAATCATAAAACTTCTTTCAGATTATCAAAGGTGTAAAAATTATAATCCTGATTAAACCAGATAAAAAAAATACCTGAAGAGCCTTACAAACACTTTGAATCTCTAAAGTGTAATTACTCTTCTGAGTAGTCATAATAACTTCAACAACACCGATGCAATCCTTAACATCTTGACCGAAAACCGGGACCGCGACACTCCCACGAACGTCATGTCTTTTAGCATGAGACACTCTTGGATACTCTTCAACCTTAAAAAGCCGAACATCGGGAGTCCACTCGGGGACTTTTTCCATAAATACCCTTCCGGGCAACCCAACGCTATCTTTGGGATCCCCTTCGGCCGGAAAATGATAACCTTCCGATATGTTTCTATACTTCGAAAGCCGCGGGCAGTTGAACTCAAGCGAGAAAAGCCGTTGACTCGTACTTAAAACTTTCTTTCCATCTCTGATTTCGGGTAGCCATACTTGAATAAGTAGATTCTTGTCGAACGTATAATGTGGTATGTTATCGATTGCGTGAACCAATCTTTCCATTACAGATAACGAAGGGCCAGAGCTTGCCACCGGTGCAATCCACCATTGGTTGCTTAATTCAGAAAGATTTGCAACGGGTTTGGTAAATTAACGAGAGTTCTGACTTGGGATTTCGGCGAATTGTGTTCGGGGTCATTTGACTCGGTTTTTCGGTATTGGATTCAAATTTGGGCCATTGAAATGAAGGATCAAACAGTGGGTTGGAAGCAGAAGGGTTATCGTTCAACATTTCGGATCCATCGGTTGCTTGTAACCAACATCCATCTAACAAGAGTTCGTCCATGTAATCAAAATCCATGAGTGCATCGGGTGAACTTTCGAGTGGAAAATCGTTTTCATCCATGGCTAATATGTAATCTAACCCCCACAACTTCTGTTTTAAAAGGCAAAAGATTTGTTTTACATACTCTGCGGTATATATCTGTCAAAATGGGAGAAACATTATTCAGATGCAGAACCAAACACCAAGATATTGTACAGAAATTGCTATTTTGACTAGTGTAATTGGTCAAACATCAAGATTTTTTGTTTTGAGTTGTCTAAAGGTCAAAAATGTCCACATAATCATCAATAGATGCAATAAATACATGATAAAAACCCTTAATAAATCAAAAGGGTTCTTTAAAAAGTTGTTGTCTTGACTCTGTAATTAGTCAAACATGTAAAATATATATCATCAGATGTAAAAAGATCAATAAGTGGAGAAACTCCAGTTAATGACCTAAAGAGTACCCTATCAAATTCCTATAACAAATCAAAACAACATGCTAAAAACAGCAGAAAATCAGAATATTCTGCAAAGATTTGCTATTTTGACTTATGTAACTGGTCAAACATGTAAGCATAATCATCAACAGATGCAAAAAGATCAATCAATATTGACATCCCAGTAGAGATAGAAGAACACCCAATACATCATTATTATTATAACACTTGAAAATCAAATTCTTTGCAAATATAGCTATCTTAACTCATCTATTTCATGAAATATATACAAATATATGAAAAATGAAGAAATCCCATCAAGAACACCTAAATAATTCAATTTTTAAGTGAAATTTTCTCACAGATTTTGACTCAATTGGGTCATGTTCTTGAGATTAAATTCTTGAAGAACCATCAAGTCACCACATTTATATCTAGTCAAGAATTCATAACCTTAAATACCCAAAAAGCAAGCAAGTGAAAGAAATAAATTAAAATAAATCTAAAAAAGTCTTGAAAACATATAACAAAAGACCAAACACTGAAACACATGTATCTGGTCAGAAAACAAAACAAAAACAGTTTTTTTAGTTATGAAATTAACAGACAACAATTAGAAATCATCTTTATATTCTACCTTGTAATCATCCCTGAGTTTCTTTTGTCTCCAATGTTGTTGAAACCTTTTTATACAAGACTGCTGCTTTGTTATTTGTTCAAGATATTCCTTACAATCTGAGAAGCCCCACCATAAACCCCCAAGGGAATCCCACAGCTGATCAAGATCCTTGGTAAAGAAAGAAAGATTCAATTTTTAAGATTGAAGTTTGATGATTCAAGGAGAATACAAGTACAGAAAGTAAAGATGGCTGATGTAAGACAATAAATAATTGGTTTTTGTTGATTTTTTTAGTGTGGGTTGTTTATGATGTATGCAAAATTGCAATCTACTTGAGTCAAAATCCATATTTGGCACTTAACTATCAATAAATTCATGATTTGACCATTAAGGTTTCATTTCACTGTTTGTGCTCTTTCAGAATTTAAGAGTTTGCATCACTTTGACAAATTTGTTACTATTTACACCGTTAAGTCACTAATTAACTAGTAAAATTCCCGTTTGGTATTGTATGATCCCTGCATTTGGTAGAAAAAGCCGAGAAAAGCAAAAATATAAAGTCGTGAATCGTGATATACCCAAAAGGATGATGATACGTGGTTTAATCGATCGAAAACGAAAAAAAATTATCAGTAACGGTTATCATAGAACTGATACTGGTACCGATATTATTTAGTCGAAATTGACATGGTGCCGATATTATTGGGACGGTATTAGTTCCGTTCTTCATGAACGAATACCGTACCAACACTCACTATAGCTTATGATATAAAAAAAAACTATTTACGAATAATTCAACAAAATATACGAAGCGGTATATTCAGTTTGGTGTAAATATAGATTATCCCTATATTGGAAAAATGAAAACCTTCTATATTTCTATTTGTAAAATATTATTATTATAATAACTTTGAATGCATATTTTAATCGATCTAAACCAAGGTAACATATTTTAATATTAAAAAAACAAAAACATTTGTTAACAAGTATTTTATAAGGTGTAATTTATATTCGAAAATAAAGCGTAAACACAAGAAGATTGTATAAGGATACTTTAACATTTCCGAACTTTTGTTTATTTCTGTCCCAATAAAAAGAATCTGAATTTTAGTACTTTTTAACATACAAAAATCAAAATCAGGATGAACCAATGTGAAAAAAGAAGAATATAATAAAAGTTTAGTGGTCAAAATGTGAAAATTAAAGATGCCAAATCGCAATCCGCTACTTTCTCTCCCTACCTCTGTTAAAAAGAATCTTTTAATAATTTTCAGAATTTTAAAATAGAATAAATGCCGGAGATATAGCAAACGTCATTAAAGCGCGTGTACAACACCCTCATCAGACATGTTGATTTTTTGGTCCGTGATGCACACGTGAATTTTTGCGCGTGGGTGTGATTTGTGGGAGAATCGTTGATGGAATCCACTAGTTAATCTGTGGATGATTAACTAAGTTACATTAGACCCTAAACTAATGAAGACTTTCATAACTACCCCCTTTACTTTTAAGTGAATAATACAATGTTCCTAATATTGCTGTATATTTAAGCGGTTGTTTGATGATTCAGACTAATTGTTTCACGAGTAAATGTCTAAATGGTTCAAGACATTTGCCTTAGAATGGTTAAACATTATATTGAGTCTGAATAGTTAAGATATATTATCTGAATTGGTTAGACATTTGCTTCTGAATGGTTAAGCATTATACTGGCTCTTAGTAGTTCAGATCTCTTACTGAGTCAACACTTAATAGTTCAGATCTTTTACTGGTTCAGCACTTACCCGTGCAGAAGTTGTCAAACAGCTATTAAGAGAAAAAATGTTGATAGAAAACATTGGATGTAGGAATGACGATTACCCGGGTAATGGAATTTGTTTTGTTCATCTTAGTCATATACCGGTTTAAAACTGTATTGATACTAGCTCTCATATCAGTAGGACACATGGGTTTCTATGTGGGTATATACAGTACGTTTGCGCTATGATTGTATGTGATTAACGATGACCCTCAAATATTTATTACCCAAACCTCCGTCTTATGCTAAACCAAAATCAATTTAAAATATCAAATACTTAACTATATTCTAATATATCTATTATTTTAATTTTAATCAGTTCAATTTTCTAAACATTTTTATACTATTTGTTATATTTTTAAGGTTATATAATATATTAGATATTCATATTCAATTTAGATAAACGTATATGAGCTCAATTTTAAATTTCTAGGTTAATATCACCTATTGTTATATTCGTCTCAAATCCAAGAAAAATTATAACTAATCTTTTATCCAGTCATATACCCACATAGTCGTTCATTATACCTTTCATATATTTGAGTTTTCTCATTACGTTCGCTTTTTTCTGTTATCACTACTTGATCGAGGTATTAAGGCACCAGAATAATTTAAAGGATTTGATTCGAACTAGTGTATATAGAGTTTCACTTTATTTTGTTTAATAAAAATGATTAATAAAACATTAAAAGAAATACAAAAAATTATGGGGTCCTTTTAATCGTTTAATGTTGGAAAAAAAGTGGGACCACTTTCTACTCCTTCTTCATCCTAAAACCACCACCCCAACCTCTTAAAACCACCACGGCCACCACCTCCTTAAACCACCACCAAAACCATCACCCTTTCTCCACACCCGAAACCCACCTCTTTTTCGCCGATGACAACGGTTTTACCAGGAAAACGAGTTTGCCAGTAAAATTCTTTAGTACCAACTCACACCCACACCCACCTTTCTTCTCCATATTCATGTCAGCCCTCCTCCTTTTCCGATGAACCAATCATACTGACCACCTCCTTCTCAATATTAAGTAAGATTACAAGGATGAAGCGTTCGGGCCGATTGCATTCCCACTTTGCTAATATTGTGGTTGTGTTGTTCATATTTCAGAAATCAACACCGAAACCTATTATCGTTCGATGCTAATGTTGTCCTTGTGTTGATTTTGTAGACACATTTGATTTCAATGTTTTAACTTTAACAAGCACATCACAACCACAATCTAATCCAGTATTCAGTGACTTTAGTTAGTGCTTTTGCATGGACTCGAATTTGCAAGTTTCTAGCAGTGAAAAGATGAAGAGAAAGTTTTGTTTGCGAGTAAAATGCACGGATAGTCCCCTGTGGTTTGCCAAACTAATATGTTTAGTCTCCAACTTTTGGAAATTACACCCGTACTCCCTGTGGTTTAACAAGTTGTTACTCGGATAGTCTCTTGAGTGGATGGTCGTTAGTTTGTACTGTTAAGTTGGTGTGAAATGACAAAAATACCCTCATTACTAAAAGAAAAATAATTAAACACTAAAAAACTTAATTAATCCTTGTGGGCCCACTTTTAATTAAGCCCATCCCTCACCCCACCGTTGTTTCTTCAACCCAAAAAACTCATCCCCTTTGTTCATTCTCCGCAACAACCAAACACCCCACAAACCATGGCCTTCATCCCTATTTTCCTCAAGAAATATTAAGTGAGCCCCATCACATACACCACCATGGTGAGCAGGTCGGAACAATGATTTCATCGTTGGCTTGCGACTCCACCTAACCAGATCTAAAACCCACAACTCGGAATTTTTTGTGACAAGACGACGATTCGACGAGGTGGGTTTGATGGGGATAACAGTGGTGGTGCGTCTAAGGTGATTTAGGGGTTATGGTTTTGAATGGAGGAGGTGGTGGGTTACAAAACAGAAGTGGTAGGTAAATGGCGACGGAGAAAGGTGGTGCGACGATAGTTTTTGTAGTGGATTGTGGCGAACAAGTGGAGTTAGTAGCCGGATATGGATGATGGTTTTTGCATTGGGATTCTTGGTGGAGATGGATGAACAGGTAGTGGTTGGTCAGGTGGTGAAGGTCAGTTGTTATGGGGGTAGGTGGTGCGTGTTTTTGAAGTGGATTGTGGTGGTGACAATAGGAGGATGGGAGGTTGCCGGAGAGGTTGCAGGTGGGTAGAGAGATGGAGGGAAGGTAATTTGAATGAAGATTGAAGAGGAGTAGGGGTGGGTGGGGACCACAAATAATTGATTAATTATAATTTTGTTTTAATTATTTTTAATAAGGGAAATTTAGTCATTTTACATGGAGTTAACGACATAAACCAACGGTCATCCACTCTAGGACTATCCGAGTAACAACTTGTCAAACCACAGGGAGCACAGGTGTAATTTCTAAAAGTTGAGGACTAAACCTTTTACTTTGGCAAACCACAGGGACTATCCGTGCATTTTACTCTTTTGTTTGCAAATGGTTTTATGAAGAAAATGAAGAGGAGATTTCTTGCACGAGGCTTAACAATGGTGGTGGAGAAGACGAAATTGTCGACGATTGGTGATGGTGAAGATCATGTTGTCAGCTATCTATGTTGCGGGGGTTGAACGAATTAGTTGATTGATTTTGGAAAGTAGTGTTCCGGATTTTATTTAAAATACATTTTGTTGTGAAAGAACAAAGATGGGCCCACATTATTTTGTTTATATTAATGTTCTATTTATTAGTAAGCAGAATTTTGTCATTTCACACTCACTTAACTGTTAAAATTAACCTCTATCCACTTCAGGGACTATCCAAGTAACAACTAGCTAAATCACAGGGAACAAGAGCATGGATGAGCAAATGGTACCGGGTACCGGTACCGAATTTACCGAACCGGATACATTTTATGTACCGATTCAGTACTGACTTTTGTCGTTTTCGATACCGTTCTG
The DNA here is from genome assembly GCA_947069175.1 of Scalesia atractyloides. NCBI lineage: Eukaryota > Viridiplantae > Streptophyta > Magnoliopsida > Asterales > Asteraceae > Scalesia > Scalesia atractyloides. The sequence continues at coordinate 12,084,084 of CAMTDV010000012.1, read as the reverse complement.
GTACCAGTTTTTTATTGTAGCAAACTGAACATCTAAACAAATTTGGTATATGTATCCATTTTTTAGGTTTTCTCGACGTTTTGAAAAAATTTTCATTGTAAAAGGAGTTGTGTTTGCATCAGTATTAGTTTTTGTCTCTTTCATTTACTATACGAGTGTCGATATTGTACAATGAGTAAAACTAATACAAAGCAAATGCCGTTGCGGAGCGGGGGAATGCGGCTAGGTATATACATTTATAAAATATAGGTAATACATTTATAAATATAAATGAAAAAAAAAGTTTGGGTTCAAATGCATAGTCTCCTAAAACTTCTAACGGCATTGGAACCATCTTATCAATTCCACGGTCTTATATTTTAGGTTTTCACTTTTGGATTTGTAGCCTGTAGCTTTAAGAATATTTGTTTTATCATTGTGTCTTCTTATATGATATTGTGGTAGGTTTTTCTTTTTTGATTCATGTGTTATATTTTGTTAGACATTGTATTATATTTACGATCCATTTTGTCTTTATATTCTTTTGAGATGTAAAAGCCATGTAAGACAACTCAACCCATGACAAATATATTAAGACATTTTATTCGAGTCATGGTTTACTCTTAATTAAAAAAATATAGTTTGTGATCTAACTCTTTTATTATATGTGAGTTAGAACTTAGAAGCCCTTAAATTACTTCAAAATGATGAAGATGGTGGACCTCACATGATCATCTTTAAAAAGTAAAAAAGTTATATAAATTTAAGCATTCAAAATTTGTAGTTTTAAATGTTCCTTGTACCTTTTATTTTATTCCTGAGAATTACAACTTTTAATTTTTCTGTTTGTAATCTGTTTAGGATTTTCAACCGTAGGTTTCTCCACAACCTTCTCAACCGAAGAACCTTCTCCAAGTCTCACGCGGCTCACTGCTCAGTATAAGAGATAGCAGCAGATAAGAGATAGTCTCACTGCTCAAAACTATACCCTCAGTATAAGAGATAGCAGCAATAACGGCGAAAGAAATAACATGGTAAAAAATTACCTTGGTCTTCCAAAAAAGCACGGGGACACTTGTAACGCCTTGTATTTCCGTATTCCTATTTCTAGAAAGTTCGTATTCGCATTCTATTTTTAAAAACCTTACAATCGTGCTCCATCTCTGTTATCACAATTTGAAGCGTTAATCATAATGGAAATTTATTTTATACATATACGTGTTACATTTCATATTTGTGTTATATACACAATCAATATTTAAATACGTGTTTATACGCAAAACCAAGACTTAAAATACACTTTGGATACCTAAAAAAAGTTAAAATACAAGAAACCGACATAACATAACCTAATTACTAAGTGAATGGACTAAAAATGAGCAAAGTCAAAACCTTTTCCACCTCCCTCCTACTCCAATCACCTTCCACCATTTTAGCCAATCAGATTTACCCTTTTTCCACCTCCTTTCTCCTTCAATCACCTTCCACTTTTTAAGACAATCATATTTCACCATTTTTCCACCTCCTTTCTCCTCCAATCACCTTCCACCTTCATTAACTCCCAAACCCTAATCCCCACTTATAAATACAAGCCTCCATGCACTCCTAAACACACTCCAAACACTCAAATCACTCTCAAATCTTCTTGGTTACTCTCTAATTTTAAGATTTTGTAGAAAGTTGCAACCATTCTAAGTGAGTCTTAGCTCACTTTTCTTCATATTTTCTTATATTTTTCTTCTTTCTTTCTACTTGGATAACCTCTAGAAAGGTTTTCACAAGCTTGTCTTGGCAAATTAAGGTGAAACCTCACCACATTTGAGGTCCAAAGTAGGATTTAAAAAAAACCTGCTTTCATTTATAGTAATTATTGTACATTTCTTTTTCATTCATGACCATCCAAATCATCCTTGTGATGATTTATGTATTGGTGAATCTTACAATGAGGTTAAAGGATGGTTATCCTCTTACTTCCATGCATGACTTATATGACAATATATGATATCCTTGATAGACTTAGCTTAGAATTATTATATAAACTATACGATAAATATATATACATAACCGAATCCTTCATGGTAATAGGTTATATTATCTAAGTCTTGAACCTCTCCTTAACAATTCTAATGCATATCTTGACCCATGAAATCACATCAACCCATACAGGATTTATAGTGTCAAAAAACGAGTGTTTTAAGACTAGATAATTACTTTGTGTATACATACTTTTTGTACTTAAATTCTAGATTCCGAATTCAACCACTTCATAAACCCCAAATGACCTTACACCCTCGATTATCCATTCTCAAACAACCCGTGACTCATGGATAATCGGAAAGCTTTGCAAAATTGTGAGTATACATGACCCCCTTTGCTTTTACACTTTTTGGTTCAATACATTATACTATTAAACACACGCAATCACTTATACTTTATGCAAACACAAACAATCCAATCATACATGCTTAAATACGTGATACTTGATTTGTTTAAAGCTTCCCCTTAACATGTATAGGGCTATAGGAGTAACGCACCGCCCGTATTCTTGAGGTCATGTTAAGTCATTCATTCATTACGGTCTTATCGTTGCGACGATAAGATTACGCTTGCGGTAAACTTTGGGTTGACTTGTATAATTGCATGCCTTGGAACATTAATCTAGTTAACTATTTTTGTCATGTGAATTGTTTAACCTTCTTTACATATATGCTAGTACTCAAACTTGTATGCTCGCCAATACTTTTGTATTAAACTATACTTTAATATATATTGCAGGAATTCTATGATGATGACGACGAATGGAACTAGATATGAAGGACTAGAAATACACCAAACTTTAAATTCATGTTTATAGATTAATCATGCAATATTTGTTATTTTTTTGTCTTCCAATTCATGTACTTGCACCATTAGCAATGAAATGAAATATTATTTATTAAATAATTGTCACATTTAGTGTTATGAAGTCTCGAGCAATTTAATTATGTCCGCCCGAGGATTCCGCCATCGGTTGGGGTGTGACAGATTGGTATTAGAGCCATAACTATAGGGAATTAGGAAAAACTGCCATGATTTGACCTAGTCTGTAGTCTAAGTATCCATACTTGACCATTCTTGATTTCATGCTTCATATACTCAGATTCTCCCTATTTGCTTCTATCTCATCTTTTGTCTTAAAATTTCGTATGTCTTTCCTACAACGATTTACCATACACACATGAGAACGTGAACACACTCGCATTATATAAACGAGACGATTTCATCAAAATAGGAATGAAACCCTCACTTTGGTGAAAGACTCTCAACCCGCATTCTCGATTTTCATGAAATTATACATCAAGTTAGGAGTGACATCCTCACCCTGATGAAATTTCGCCATGCTTATTCTACGAGACCCTTACCAACGAGCCAGATTTAAGTCATTACCTCGTTTGATAAGTATCAACCACAATTAGGAATGACGTTGTCAAGTTAGGGGTGATACCCGCACCTTGGTAACTAGTCCCACTCCTTGATTTTCGAATCCCGTCAAAGCCTCGAACTTTCAATTGACTAAGGACATGTAGTAACCGGAAGGGTGAATATCGTTAACTGAAATTCGGTGAGAGTATTTTACCTATTAGGCCAAAGCATGCTTCCCAAACTCAAAAGAACTTTCGATCACTTTGGTTAGTCAAGGTTTCGTTTCGGAACAAACCAAGTTTTAGTCAAAACCATCATTATATTATATCAACTTTATGCATAACGTAATTCAAACATCTCTTTCTTTCAAAATTCAAATTATTTTCACAAGGATTACTCATGTATCATACTTATACTTTTCATGTACCTTACACACTATTTATAAATACGATTTCAAAAACGTCACCCACAAGATAAACACTACTCGCATTCACAAAAATGGAAGTCTTATCATCAAAATAGGAGTGATTCCCTTACCTTGACGATTTGACTCCGCCCATTTCTAGAAGGAATCTTGTCCTTGAGATAGGAGTGATGTCCACACCTCAATGGAAGATCAAATCACAACTCGACTACTTTCGTAACAATCACTATGTGACAACCAGTATTTTCGACCCTGGTTAACTGTAGAAATACTATGGATTATTATTTAGTAAATAATAATAACGTATAGTAGCGTGCAACGTGTCGTTTAACCGACAACTTTGGCCAAGCAATACGGATTCAACATATATTATATAATTTGTATAACATATATTCCATATACTCGTTTCAATCGGATTAATATATATAACTACTTGATTTAGTTATTTTATAATCTTACAAGCATTTATAAGCGAGATACGAGACGTTAAGCGAGTTCTTACATGCGGTGTACACCTACCTGACCCACCCACTTTTAAACCCTCTCTAACCCTAACTATTTATTCATCTATTTCCCTTTTCCCTTTCTTTTTCTCTAAAACCCTAGCCCCCACAATCCTTTCATTTCTCTCTACACAACCACACCTACATTTCATATTTTACACAAACACATACCCATCTTCAGATTCTAGCGAGAGAAAGTCACGAGGATGAGAGAAAGACGACCAGTCGGCCACCACCATGGGCGGCGGAGCCATGGTGGACAGCGGCGGCAGTTGGTGGTGTTGTTATGGCGGCTGACGTGGTGGTGTTAGGTGATGTAGTGGCTGGGTTGTTAAGGGAATCGAAGCAAGTGGCATATGGTGGAGGTGTGGGTCGAGTGGTGATGTTTCAGATGGAGCAGGAGGGGGCGGCGCTGCTGTAGTGGTGGCGTCGTGGCGGCGCCGAGATGGAGGTGGTGCTAGGTAGCGGCGGTTCGAGTAACGGTTACACCTCCAACAATCTTGTGTTTCAACAAGCCTTAATTTTCATGCTTCGATAAGGTTCCAGTAAATCTGATCGGGTAAGACCTTATGTATTCATCGTTGCTATTTGTTTTAATCATCATTTTATTTGTTCTAAAACCCTGTATCACATTCTTTACTAAACCATCATATAGTGTTGCAGTCCTTTGGGTTGAATCAGATAGTTGTTGGAGGGTTGTAGCCACTATAACGATGGAGGTAGTCGGGGTATCGAGCGGCGGGTTCGGCTGCGACGGCGGGGACCACTAGGCAGTGGTGGTTAGCGGTGAAGATGGGCGCGGTGGTATATTTAATGGTGTTAGGGGACACAATTAATGATTTTAGTTGTTCTGACTCCAGCCAAGCGGGTCAAGATGCTGGTCAAACTGCCGGGTCTCGGTCAACAGTCAGGTCTTGGACAAATGTGATCAACGGGTTAGGCTTGGTCAACACGTTCTTTGAGGATATTTATGTGTCGGTTATTAGGCAAATATCACGTTAAGGTAATGGCGCGCACTAAGTGTATCTGTGTAAATTTAATTTGTAATTGTGTAAATATAATTTGTATCTGTATAATAATTGTATACATAACTCCATGTACGTATAAGGAGATATGAGAAGCGGATGTGACGAACCGACTTGGTATGGATTAATGTTAACGATGGTTGGACGCATGGAAAAGAATAACTTATATAATGCTATACACATGACTTTCGGATATATGGGACTAAGTAAATAAATAATTATATATATATATATGCTATATATATTATCCGAAAATGTCTAACAAGATGATTATTGAAGGATTGTTATTTTATAATTAAAACCGTGTGTCGGTATTTCACATGTTTGGATTTTTGGGAAAATTGTTGACATCTTGTGTTGTCTGGCTTGTGTAAAAACAAAGGAAACTCTGCCTAATTTTTTATAAAACTATACCATAACATATGTTGTGTGTATGATGTGTCACAAAAGCATCAAAGACCTTTAAAAATGTTTTAAGATGGGAATCTCATCTGAATTGGTATTTCACAAACTATCTATTATGTAGTGTGTGTGTGTGTGTATATATATATATATGATCGTTAAATATATTACCTCAATACAAAAACCTAAGCTACATATATTTTTCCATACTTAAAAGACGAGTTATCACTACCATTTAAACATTCTGCTTTGCTTATCCAAAATGATTTTCATGTGATAAGTTTTATATACTCAATTCAAACATTTAGTTATAATTATATATTTATATTTATACAAATATATTCACAAGAAAACCATACTAAACCCCTATCGGTTCGTCGACTTAAACCATCCAAATGAATAGTGTTTCGATCTAGACTAGGTAGTTGAATAAACTATCTTTACAACCAAGTTGTGAAACTAGGGATTATTTCCAATAGACTTTAAGGTGTCCTTTATTTGTAGTAGGGCACGGGAAAGTTGGATATGTCAAGCTTCAAGATTTGCTTGTCTTTATTTGCTATATGGAGTTTTATGCTTGCACATCAGGTGAGTTCACGGCCCCTACTCTTTAAACGTTTTTAAAACACAGGGGGAGAAAGCATGCGCTACATTACGGTTAAGTAATGTCACATTACGGTAAAGTGATGTCATAACGTTACGGTAAGATAACGTCACAACTATTAGGGTTTTTGTTATATTAGTTATGGTCACAAAGAAGCATTATATCACATGTCAGTCCCCTTAAAACTTATGATGCCGTTAGTATTGGATTATAGCGAGGGAATTTTTAGTAGTACTACTGGGCCCGACAAGCCCCACTCGAGCTGGTCGCGCCAGCTAGACCGAACATCGAAGGCCACGAGTGTAGAATTTGCCTAACACTTAGCCATGGTTGGTGATAGACCGGGCACAACAGGGGCAGCAACGTCAGCTTCGGATCGAATACTTTATTGACGTAACTTGGGTTAGCTACCTACAAATATAACAAGTAACTGCTAAACACTACAACTTACTGTTTCGGGTTTGAAACAGTGGAAAACTCTTGAGAAACAACTTACTTCATAATTGTAAGGTAAAACCTGGGAACTCACTCATCATTATGTGTTGACACTTGTTCTTGCATGTCTTTCTCAGGTTGCTAAGGTAGCACACATCAGGACTAGGATGCATTTCGGAGTCGCATTGATTTCACCAAACTTTTAGAATCAATTTTAATTACATTAGCTATTTTAGTTCTGTAATTATTTACGCTTCCGTTACTCATTTGTATAAACTGTATTTTCTCATGAATGAGAAAACAGGAAAATTTTTAAACTCATATAGTGGTCGTTCAATATGACTAATGGCTGAGATCCTGGTTTGCCACACGCCTCGCGGTAGAACCCCACACGTGGAATTTGAGGGTGTGACACACTAGATCAAAACTTATATTCAAACCTTTTATCATTGTTTCAATTTTTCTCATTTATGCATAAACCTCGAACCTTATTATTTTATCCAAACGATTTCCCACCGTACACTTTATTTACGTAAATTACATACACGAAACTCCTAATGATACTTTAAACGTTTCTTTCACAATTTTCAAAACCTTTATGAAATGCTACCTATCAACTTAGTCGGTCTAATGAACCTCTTGCCCTCAATTTTCATAACTCATCCAATCGCAAAAACACTTACTTTATACTACTATTCTAAAGACATTTTATTTCCAACAAGAAGCCAACGAAAACTTTCTCTCACATACGTGTAAGTGCACTTTGCTAAAATACTTTTCAAAACCCAAGTTTTCCATGAAAATTTTCAAAATACAACTTTCCTTTATCAATATAAAAATAAAGCAAGCTCACTATTTTACAACCTTTTCAAAAATCGCTAATACGTAAATCTAAATCTGAACACATGGGCAAGAAAAATTTTCATAAGATCGGATAACCTACGACGTATGCAAATACAAATTTTTAAAAGTAGCTTTTTTTTTACAAACCACATCTTACATCAAAATTGATAGTTTCTAAATATTCACTTGACATTCACAACTTTGGTCCTTTATTCCCGACAAACCCGACTTATTTTATTTCAACCAACTCAATGTTTTGACTCAAGCAACCATATAAATGCATATCGCCTTACACGTTTCTATTTATACAGTCAATATTACATGACAATATTACACATATCACCATTACACTTCGTATTTTACACACTCGCAACTTCATGGTAACTTATATATGCTAAATCCCATTTTATTCCACCTATACGCTCGATACTACATGCTAATGTTATACGTGTTTGTCTTCAGTCATACTCAAAATTTATAAATTCGCAGTACTTGGTAGTTATACTTGAAATCTATAAGTAGGCATAATCCGAGTGGTTTCACCTACGTTCGACACACTCATACTTACATACAATCATGCTTACATACTTAATTTTTATACGCTATCTTACACACACATTTTGCTTATAATACTAAAATGAAACCAGACCTGTACACTACTAGTACAAACTATGCGGATCATGCACAAACCAAAATAGTCGCGGGTGCACACGGGATTATATTGGTAGGTGCAAGAAAACCATAGTGGGTTCTACTGTGTATCGCAACACGGAACGTAATATGACACCGAATAACGAAACAGACGTAACATGGTGTGAACATGGTGGTACGCCGCTGGTACTTCCTATATATAAGTGTCCCTGCCATGTTACCAAACTTTCGTAAAACGTGTCATGAGAAATTTGGTGATTTCCTGGACTTTGTTAAATGCATTTGATTTAAAACAAACTTTGGTGACCCAACTTCAAAATGCTTGGTACTCAATTATCCATGACAAAACTTCATTTTCAACTTATCACTAGCATCTCTCAACTTTTGTGTTCGTATTTCATTCAATATCTATACCATTCTTACCCCTCGCTTACACCTACCGAATCGTTCATACGCTCTCATACACGAATATTCCCAAATTCTCCCCTTAATATTTCATCCAAACTTATTTTTCAATAAATCGGCCTAAACAATTTATCCCTTTTTACAAACATCCTCACCAATTCGAGTCAGTCAAAATACTTTTAAGATATCTTTTGTTCTTTATTTCGCACAAACTTCAACTAGACGGCTTACTACCGCTAAAACTTTTTGAAACCATAATTACCTAACATCCTAGCTTCTCACCTATAAACATTTTTTTCTAGGTGTGATTTTACTAAACGCATTTGAACCAATGAAAATGTTTCCTACAACTTACGGTGTGGGCCGCACATTTTGTCAAACTACATCCTTACTTACACAAAAACTTTTTAGGTCACAACCTTTTAAAAGATTTCTCCAAACTGAGTTGTTCAAACTTGCTTTGCACTACACACACATACACGCTTTACTTATTCTTGCACTCACTTACGTTTGAAGCCTCAAAACGCCTTAGTCAAATTAGTTTTACAAACCTAGCTTTTTATCTCACGCAATTTCCATACATTTCAACTCTCTTATACATAAACCCCACATAGACTTTAAACTTCAAATTTCGATTTTAGCCAAACGTTTTAATCAAAATGCATTTTTCCAAAAGTTTCCTCTTGAATAAATTTCGGGATGAAATTTCCTAAAGTAGGGGAGACTGTAACGCTTCGCATTTTGTACTTTCCCTATTTAGAAAATGTAATCGTATTTCTATTTTTAGAAACTTGTAATCAAGTCGCATTCGTGGTTCATCTCCAATATTGTAATCCGAGGCTTTGATCATAATGGAAATTCATTTTATACATATACGTGTTACCTTTCATATTTGTGTTATTTACGCAATCAATCTTAAAATACGTGTTTATACGCAAAACCGAGACTTAATAAACAGTTTGGATACCTAAAAACAAGCTAAAATTACAAGAAGACGACACAAAATAACCTAGTTACAAAGTGCAAGGACTTAAAGTGAACAAAACCAAAAGATTTTCCACCTCCTTTCTCCTCGAATCACCTTCCACATTTCTTAAGCCAATCATATTTCACCTTTCTCCACCTTCTTTCTCTTCCAATCACCTTCCACCTTTCTTTAAGTCACGCATATTTCACCCTTTTCTCCTCCAATCACCTTCCACCTTCATTAACTTCCAAACCCTAATCCACACTTATAAATACAAGCCTTCATAAACTCCTAAACACACTCAAATAAAACCTCTCAATCTTCTTGGTTACTCTCTAATTTCCAAGATTTGGCAGAAAGTTGCAACAATTCTAAGTGACATTTTTCTTCTTATTTTCTTATGTTTTCTTCTTTCTTTCTACTTGGATAACCTCTAGGAAGGTTTTCACAAGCTTGCCTTGGCAAACTAGGTGAAACCTCACCATATTTGAGGTCCAAAGTAGGATTAAAATTCAGCTTTCATTTATACTTTTGTATCTTGCTTTTCTTGATTAAAACTTGTTTGAATCTTGTGCCTACTTGTTCTTAAACCTATCTAAGGTTATGAGACTTGTTAGGAATAGATTCTTATGGTTTAAGACGTGCAAACACCTCTAAACTTTCTGTTTTTGCACGGGTTCATGCAACCCACAAGTGATGAAACATCCGAGCTTGCCATGAAGTTGATGGCAAGACTTATGTTTGGTATGTGTGTGAAACTTGGAAGCCTTGACTATCCTACCTTCATTCCACCACCTCACTTGATGTTTTACAATTGCTATCCCAAGTGGTTTGCTAGCTTGAAGTGACATAACCCCGTCAAGCCTCTGACACTTAGTTAACTCTTTTTATGTCGGTGGCGGCTCACCCAGGTTAAAGGTTACTTGGCTACTTGGTATAGTAATTATGGTAATTTCCTTTTCATTCATGACCATCTGAATTACCCTTGTGATAATTTGTGTATTGGTGAATCTTACAATGAGGTTAAAGGATGGTTATCCTTCTACCTCCATGCATGAATTATATGACAATTTATGATATCCTTGATGGACTTAGCTTAGAATTATTATATAAACTATATGATAAATATATATATATATATATACATAACCGCATCCTTGATGATGATCAACATGGTTACTTGTCATAGTAATAGGTTATATTATATAAGTCTTGAATCTCTCGTTAACAATTCTTATGGGTATCTTGACCTATGAAATCACATCAACCCATACGGGATTTATAGTGTCAAAAACGAGTGTTAAGACTAGATAATTACTTTGTGTATACATACTCTTGTACTTTAAAGTCCAATCCGAATCCTCCGTTAGCATTCCGAATACTCACACACCTTCACTCCCCTATTCACATAAATTCGCCAAAACACGGATAATCGGGAAGCTTTGCAAAATTGTGAGTATACATGACCCTTTTACTTTTCGACACTTTTTGGGTGCAATACTTATTCCTTATTGAAAACGCACGCATACACTTACAAACATGCTTACAAACAAACAATCTGTCATACATACTTAATACGTTATACTAGAATTCATATATGCTAGAATCGTTACATGTGCTATGCTTTGTCATTAACTTGTTTCAAGCCTCCCTTAACATGTATAGCGCTATAGGAGTAACGCACCGCCCGTATTCGTGAGGTCATGTTAAGTAAACAAAATGGTCTAGTTATTGCTATGATTAGATTACGCTAGCGGTAAGCTTTGGGTTGACACGTATAGTTGCATGCTAGTATTGTATGATACTTTAACTTAACTATTATGCCATGTGGATTCGTTTAAACTTTTATACTTACACTAGTATTCAAACTTGTATGCTCGCCAATACTTTTATATTGAACAATACTTTAATACGTATTGTAGGAATCTTAAGATGATGACGATAAATGGAACTTGATAGGAAGGACTAGAAACGCACCAAACTTTAAGTTCATGTTTATAAATTAATCATGCAATATTTGTTGTATTTTTGTTTTCCAATTCATGTACTTGAACCATTAGCAATGAAATGAAATATTATTTATTAATACTTGTCACATTTAGTGTTATGAAGTCTCGAGCAATCTAATTACGTCTGCCCCGATGATTCCGCCATCGGTTGGGGTGTGACATATTGGTATCAGAGCCATAACTATAGGGGATTAGGAAAAATTGCCATAATTTGACCTAGTCTATAGTCTAAATAACCATACTTGACCATTCTTGATTTCATGCTACATATACTTAAATTCTTCCTATTTGCTTCTATCTCATCTTTTGTCTTAAAATTCCGTATGTCTTTCCTACAACGATTTAACATACACACATGAGGACGTGAACACACTCGCATTATACAAACGAGACGATTTCATCAAAATAGGAGTGAAACCCTCACTTTGGTGAAAGACTCTCAATCCGCATTCTCGATTTCCATGAAATTATACATCAAGTTAGGAGTGACATCCTCACCCTGATGAAATTTCGCCATGCTTATTCTACTGGACCCTTACCAATGAGCCAGATTTAAGTCATTACCTCGTTTGATAAGTATCAACCACACTTAAGAATGACGTTGTCAAGTTAGGGGTGATACCCGCACCTTGGTAACTAGTCCCACTCCTTGATTTTCAAATCCCGTCAAAGCCTCGAACTTTCAATTGACTAAGGACATGTAGTAACCTGAAGGGTGAATACCGTTAACCGAAATTCGGCAAGAGTATTGTACCTATTAGGCCAAAGCATGCTTCCCAAACTCAAAAGAACTTTCGATCACTTTGGTTAGTCAAGGTTTCGTTTCGGAACAAACCAAGTTTTAGACAAAACCATCATTATATTATATCAATTTATGCATAACGTAATTCAAACATCCCTTTCTTTCAAAATTCAAATTATTTTCACAATGATTACTCACGTATCATACTTATACTTTTCATGTACCTTACACACTATTTATAAATACGATTTCAAAAACGTCACCCACAAGATAACACTACTCGCATACACAAAAATGGAAGTCTTATCATCAAAATAGGAGTGATTCCCTTACCTTGACGATTTGACTCCGCCCATTTCTAGAAGGAATCTTATCCTTGAGATAGGAGTGATGTCCACACCTCAATGGAAGATCAAATCACAACTCGACTACTTTCGTAACAATCACTAGATCAGAACTTATACTCAAACATTTTATCATTGTTTCAATTTTTTCTCATTTATGCATAAACCTCGAACCTTATTATTTTATCCAACGATTTCTTTCCCTACAATTTATTTACGTAAATTACATACACGAAACTCCTAATGATACTTTAAACGTTTCTTTCACAATTTTCAAAAACTTTATGAAATGCTACCTATCAACTTAGTCGCTCTAACAAAACTCTTGCCCTCAATTTTCCTAACTCGTCCAATCGCAAAAATACACGCACTTTATACTACCGTACAAGGTACATGTATATTTCACCCTCATTTTTTAAACATTCATAATTTTTATTCAATATTATTTTTTCATACAAATTCCACCATAAAATCGTGCGTCTTTTTATCTTTAATTTGAGTACCATATTGGTAATATAAAATATGACAACTAAAAAACCCATAAAAATGTGTTGTATTTCTATGTTGTATAGCATTTTTTGTGCTGGATTTTTGTACTACATTTTTATGTTGAAATTTTCTTTTGTTTTAAAGTTTTTTTGTGATTTTTTTTGTGTTGGATTTTTTGTGCTGAATATTTTTGTGCCAGATATTTTGTACTAGATTTTTTGTGCTATATTTTTTGTTCTTGATTTTTTTGTTGTATTTTTTAGAAAACAAAAAGGGTGTCAGATGTCATTTTCACACTCCTACTTATAAGGAACAAAATGTTTTGTACCAAAATACCATTCCTTCCTATTTATAAGGAGTGCTATACGGTAACACTGTTCATCCCTTATAATTTTTTTTAATATTTTTGAAAGTGGTTATGAGTGGAGGAGAGAGAAAAATAGTAATATTTAATGTAATTACATGGATAAAGAAAATGAATTGATTGTGAATACTTTGATAAAATCCACTTTTTAGTGGAACCTTCTCCATAACAGGCCTATCAATGAAAATACTATTTATTATTGGGATATTGGATTTAAATAACCCGAACTTTCACCAGTTGCCCGATAACCCTTTTAAATTTGAATTTGTACACCAGCACTCCCAACTTTCAACTTATCGGCCGATAACACTCCCTAACAACTGAACCCTAACCCGGTTAGCTGATGTTAGCTGCCACGTCATCAAAAATGCCATGTTAGCTGCCACCTCATCAAAAATGCCACATCATCTGCCATGTCATCAAAAATGCCATCTCAGCTGCCACGTCATGTGCCACGCCAGCAAAAAGAGCCACATCAGCAAAAACTAACCGGGTTAGGGTTCAGTTAGTTAGGGAGTATTATCGGCCAATAAGTTGAAAGTTTGAAGTGTCGGTGTACAAATCGAAACTTGAGAGTGTCATCGACCAATTCGTGAAAGTTGAGGTTAGTTTAAATCAAATATCCCTTTATTATTTTCTTAACTTAAACATATCCAATTATTAACTTAAGATTAAAAACTAATATATGATTACGTTTTTTAACCATTTATGATCGATAAGATCCTTATGTTTATTTTTTGGGTCAAACACTCATAGATGAATGCAAATCAAATAAAATTCAACAAGTTAAGTTTATATATGTTTTTTTCAAGGAAATCATATTACAAAGAATTAATTCAAGGTAAACATATTACAAGGAATTAATTAATAGCAAAAAAGGGAACTTAATCACACTTGTTCCTAAAATATATAAGCTTTATTTCTATGATAAATCGGATTTACAACCCCATGAGTAAATACTTACTTGACTTGTAGGATTATTGTAGTGTATTTTCTATAATAAAAAATATATAATAGGATTTGCTTTGATGATATAAAGTTCCAAGTAAGTAAATTATAAATATTAATTAATTGAAACATGATGAATCCAAGTATTTAACATTTATGAAAATGTTAAAGCATTATCAAAGGGATAGACGATGTGTACCTAAGTACCTTTAGAAAGTACATATAATATTTTGTGACTCCATTATTGAATCACAACAAAGTAAAAAGTTCCACAAAACATGACAGGATTTTAGGAAATAAGAGAACAAACCAGCAAGAAAAGCGTCAAGCCTTCCACATCATCATGAAAAAATATCTTTTTTTAGTTATCTGGTTATCTGAGCTATTATACTGCTTTTAACTTTTAACCGGTAAATTTGGATCACTGACGGATCATTGCAGTATCATCGTACCATTAGCGAAACCACTCGATCATATCCATCTTCACTAGGCAAAAATGTCTATACATTAATTCAGTAGAAACGAGCTATTATACTACTAATATCGTCTGTTTTGTATGGTATAAGCTCGGTATTTAGTTTTTTTATTTGATTGGAGATTTTATATAAGGTCATCTATTATAGAATTATTTTATGGAAAATCTCCAAAATTGCCTTTGACGAAGAGTTCTTTCTAAAATGGCCACCTCCTATACCTTTTAGCCATGAAAAGCTTCTAGCAATAGAAGTGTGCACATGTCCCTTATCTCTCAAAAAGAGTTGAAGACGTTTCAAATGAAGTAGGGCACAGACGTTTCTAAAACATGATGTTTGGTGAGAGGACACAGACATCTCAGATTTTTTAGACCTGACATTTCCCCATAAATTAATTGTTTTCCATTTTTTATTTTTTTCTTGACCTACAAATACCCATGTAATTGTTTTAAGGCCATTGTTTTAAATCCGTTTACAATTTGTTGTACAATTGATGTTTAATGGTCACATGAAAGAAAAACTGTGGTCTTATTGTTATAACATGACGTTTTCTTAGCTTTTAAAACTGAAGGTATGTATCGGATGATGCTACATGGAAGAGAACATAGAGAATATGTCATACATTTACAACGTTATGTCATTTTCTCTCTAGGAGGTTCGGATAAAAGGAAAAACATTGTATTTTCAAACATCTCTTTAATCTGATGTCACTCTCGGTCCTCCTTGACAAATGTGGAATGGCAGTCTTCTCTTTCGTGTTGTTACCTCTCGGTCCTGTTTGGCAAAAATGTAATACTAATCTGTAAGTTTATCTGTTTTATTACGCTATAAAATTAAAAAAAATTGTTTCATGTACTTTGTCTTAGTTATTGTATATGAAAAAAAATAAAACATTGTTTCATGTATTTGTGTTTGTAATTGTATATGGAAAAAAAAATACCATTATATGTATGCTCTTAATAATTATTGTATATGGAAAAAAATATTGTTATATGTATGCTCTTAATAACTTATTGTATTTGGAAAATAGTATATCATTGTTCCATGTATTTTGTGTTTGTTATTGTATATAGGACATCTGGGAAAAGTCTAGGACGCTTGGAAATATCTAGGACGTCTGAGAAAAGTTTAGGACGTCTGGGAAAAGTCCAACCATCTCCTACCTCTTTGTTGCACTGAAGCTCCTTCAGACGGTACCCCTTCATTCATACCACGTGTCTACTATCTATTCGATGACGCTACACATTCCCAATATTTGGAAATGTGACGTTTAACATAGCTGAAAGCTCTATCTGAAGAAATGGGAGATGGGCCATTTCAAAAAGAATTCTTGGTAAAAGTTCATTTTTAATATCAAAACGATTTGGAAATATTTATGCCCATGTATTTCTTCTATACCCATAATATCTCATTTTGAAAAATGATGTGATGTAATATGAAGTGCAAGTGTCTAAAACTAAATTTACTACTGAAAGAACTCTTAATATAATTATTCTTGTATAAATAAAAAGCAAAACAAATCGATTAGTTAAATACATAACGAGTTTCTTATTATAAATTTTGATATTTATATATTATTCTAACGTATGTAATAAAGACCAATAGTATCCAGATAAAATAATAGTATGTCTTTATGTATTATCAAAATTACATAGTATACCTTTCAGTTTAAAATTTGTCAAAAGGCTGGAAAGAGTGGTGGCCAACCTCAAGTGGGGTTCCAATGAAGCTCAATAGTTAGCCATAATTCTACTGAATGCCATGGATTCATCATTAGACTCTATGGAGAATCCCCTTCCTTCACAATCGAAGCCAGAGATTACGATGGATATGGAGGAAATTCCATCATTTTTCTGTCTATTCTCCAAAACAGTTCACTATGGGGAGGAGAAAGTGTGTTCAGGTTTGGGTGGTCCGGTTAGCTAATTTCATATGCGGTTTGGGATCCAATATTTAGAATCTTAAAAAGATTAAAATCGGTTTGGGACCTAAAGAACAATCAAGATTGAGCGATTTGAATTTTACGGTGGGTTATTAATTTAAAAAGACATGAGAAAACACATTAGTACCCTCTTACATTCTAAAAGATTATTAATTCAAAAGACAAGAGAAAAGAAAATTTAATACCTTACATGTGTTGCATGTGATGGATGTTAACAAAAATCAAACGGTATAAATGTAAAATGTTGATCCCTGACTTAAAAAAATCAGGTTAAAGGTTAATTTTGACAAATTTTAAACTGAAGTGTATATTATATAGTTTTGAGGATATATAAAGAATGTTTCATGCAATTTTGTCTAATATCTATGCTAGTCAAACATTTAATATATTCTAAAATATATGATCTAATGTCAGTCAAACATTTAAGTTATATCGTAAAAAATGTGCCATATAAATCGTTTATAATGTTCCTTCTAGTTGGTAAAATATGAAAGGACGTTCCTTCTGCTTGGTAAAATATGAAAGGATGCCATGCTAGACATCATATAGCACTAAACATATCAAAGAGGCTAATCCATTATCTTTGAAATCCCCTTAGTTCAGAAACACAAGGACATAAAGCATTTGTAAAATAATGATAGCAACAAAAGTAGTAATACTACTACTACTACTAATAATCTAATAATAATAATAATTAATAATAATAATAATAATATAATAACAATAATAATACTAATAATACTAATAATAATATAATAAATACTAATAATAATAATATAAATATAATAATAATAATAATAAATAATAAAATAATACTATAATAATACTAATAACTAATACTAAAATACTATACTAATAATACTAATACTAATAATACAAATAATACTAAATAATACTAATAAAACTAATACTAATAACAATAATAATAATATACTAATACTACTAATATAATAATACTAATAAACTAATAATAATATAATAATAGTATAATACTAATAATAATAATATAATACTAATAATATAATACTAATAATAATAATACTAATAATACTATAATAATAATACTAATAATAATAATACTAATAATACTAATACTAATACTAATACTAATACTAATAATAATACTAAACTATATACTTATACTAATACTAATACTAATACTAATAATAATCCTAATAATATTATATTAATATTAATATAATAATATAATAATAATATAATAATAACAATAATAATAATAATACTAATACTAATAAAACTAATACTACAACTAATAATAATAACAAAATAATAATAATAATACTAATAATAATAATACTAATACTAATAATACTAATAATAATAATAATAACTTATACTTACTAATACTAATACTACTAACTAATACTAATAATAATAATACTAATATTAATATACTAATAATAATAATATTAATATATATAATACTAATAATAATAATAATAATTATCATAATAAAATAATAATAATAATAATAAACATATAACACCCCAAAATATAAAATTTTATAAATAATTAGAGGCATTAACATACTTAATGGAACCTCTTTGAGGAATGGGTGGATCTGTAACGTCCCTAATATATAATATATTTAATACACATTTAGCTTCATGGTAAATATTATACACATGATTTTTTATGAATTTAAAGCTTAGTTATTTACTTGTTGATAACTAATAAAACATTAGGATAGTGCCTTTGTAAGATAAACAAGACATTGACGACTGATTTGGACATTTGGTAAACTAGTGGTTATAAATTGGAACTTAAGACTCAAAACACACATAAGTGTGTGTTTGGTTGACCAGGTAAAGCAGAGAAAGGGAATAACTCCCCTTAAACCCTAAATTCATCAAATCCTTCAAATTGAAAGGAAAAAGATCATAAATTAGTGCATGAGCTGAAATTAATGATCTAACAAGCTAGGAGGTCTTAAGGTATGTTGAATTTCAATGTTTAGTGATGATTATGATTTTGATGAATATTACAAATTTCAATTCAAGCATAAATCGTAGATGTGTTAGCAAAATTAAGGTGTATATTAATCTAGAGTGCAAATCCTTGATGAAAAATAGTGATCAAAGGCTATAAATTAAGTATTTGAATGATAATTGGTGCTTGTGTTTAATGGGTTTTAGGAAAGTATAGAATATATATGTTATCATGATTAATCCGTGCCTACGAAGTCTGATAAACTGAAATCTTGATATAAATCGAATCATAGTCGGACAAACTTATTTAATATGATAAGAATGTGTAGACAAAGGATGTTTTACTTGTGATGCTATACATAGCGCGTAAAATCCGTGCTTACAAGGTGTTCGATAGATTGCCTAAATGAAAATGTTATACTTGGTAACGGGAAAACCCGACAAGAATTATACGTATTGACCCTTGACTAAGATTGATAATAATAGCTTTAAATATTGACCATTTAACAATTAGCCGAGTTGTTCACTATAGGCAACTCGAGTAAAAGGGGGGTGATGAAGCCGGAGGTGATACGCGACAAAAAGGAAAGCTATAAGGTATGCGACTTTGCGCTTTGTAGTATTGTAATATATGGATAATTGTTTTGATGTATGATAAATGATGGTTTGATCGAATAAAAGCGATGGAATTCGCTAAGACGACCAAACGGGTCAAACAATAAGATAAATGATGGTTTGGTTGAATAAAAGCGATGGAATTCGCTAAGACGACCAATCGGGTCAAACAATATGAAAATGATGGTTTGGTCGAAAAAAGCAATGGAATTCGCTAAGACGACCAAACGGGTCAAACAATATGATAAATGATGGTTTGGTCGAATAAAAGCGATGAAATTCGCTAACACGACCAAACGGGTCAATTAAAAAGAATAAAAGTTTGATTAAATAAAGTGATGGATTTCGTTGTGTTAACCAAACGGGTCAAAACTAAGTTGTGACATATACTGTGATGGTTTATGAATGACTATTTGGGTATAAACCCGGTAAAAAGGGTAAATCGAATTTAAGCGTAAACCGAGTAACGAAACGCTGACTATAAGTCAATGGACTCAGAAAAAGAGTCGTGATAAAAAAGAAGAATTCGTAAAAGAATTTGGAACAAGTAAGATTAACGTTATAAAGTGAATGGGTTGAATAAGTTTGATTGTGTACCGGATAACGGATACATAAAATACAATAAAGTTACCCGAGGAATTTGGGTGTAATCATAAAAGTGATGACATAGACAAAGACATGGTTAAATAAGTTTGATTGTCAAAATATACAAACGGGTCAAAATTATTCGATTTACGAACTTAGAATCTAGTAGTATAAATACTTGAAACAAAGGTATTACAGAAATGAAAACATGAAATACCATTTTACGAACATTTTCTGCAAGTACGAGTCATGTTTTAAAATACGGAACATGAAACGGGTCAAACGAACAAGAAAAATAATTCAGCAGCAAAAGTGCTGCAGTAAGCAGCGTCACCGACGCCTATTTGGGACCGTCACCGACGCTGTAGGTTTTGCCGACGTCTTAAGCTACTGTCTACGGTTGAAAAGCTCCGACGCAATATTTGGAATAGCGTCACCGACGCAGCATGATGCCGTCACCGACGCCACCTCAAATCTTCAATTTTTTCTGAAACCAATTATTATTATTTAGTTATATTATGTTGTTCCTTATCCTAAATATTGTTAACATGTTGCAAACTTTTAGAAGGAGGAGATCGTAAACATTCAAGAATGAAGATCAAGCCGTGATGAAGAACCGAATACAATATAATTCAGGCTCCGCTTGTTTTGTTAAGATGGTGTAATAGCTTTTGTAAAGGTCCAAGGTTTACATTGTCTAATTACTTCAAATTTTCAAAATCGATATGATGGATGTAAGTGGATAATGAAATTTTTAGTTTATTTATAAATTTTGTATTTATATATCTGTATAGTAAGTTTGGATATTACAAGTTGGTAATCAGAGCTTAAGGTTAAAGATGAAATATGTTCGGTTCATGGCTTGATCAAAACATACGGTAAGAATGAGTTATGAAACGAATCCAATTAAGAATATAAGAAAAGAAAGTAACTTAAGGTGTATGGGAGGGGTGTATTAATACACTCGAACCTGAAAAATACACTAAACATAAACGGTGAAGGCAAGTTATATACTTGATCAAACCAAAAGAGAAAGATGCATCATGTGTGATATCAAGTGATAAGGGTAAATATCCATATAATAATATGGAAACTAGTAAACAAGTTGCTTATCAAAATTCCTATGGACATTTCAGCTAAAGAGATGTCAGGAGCAATAGGAGACGATACAGTGTCCCTCATGACGGAGGAAATACGAGAAAAGATTTCCGAGGAAGTCGGAAAAGCCTTGGAGGCAAGTTTACCTCAATTCATGGATAGACTACATACAATCCTATCGGTTGTAGAAGAAAGGATGAATGAATTAAAAGAAAGTCTTGTACAAGAAAAATGTCACACCCTGACCCGCAGCGGAAATAAAAATCGGGGCATAATTGGGTTATCATCAAAGCTCATGACATTTACTAACAATAGGTTTCATATTTATTAGGTTGAAATTTAAAGTCAAATATCCAAACACAAGGAAACATGTGGGCACAAGTAAAACATTGTTCTAAACAAGCTGTATTTCATTTATCTTCTAAGGCCATTCCTATGTGTTCCTCTCCTCAACCTGTCCACCTGTATCATATGTAAAAACAAAAGTTTGGGTCAACAAAAGTTGGCGAGTGAATCTAAATTTAACAATTAAACAGTTTAATATATTGGTTGTTATAATAAAAATGTGCATGGACCACATATGAACTTATGTATATATAATTGAATTACAAACCACATAATATCAATGATGAACATATGAACAAGATGCATGATGAACTTGAGATCAAGGCTCAATCAAACGGAGCTGATCTAATGAGGCACCTGATGCTCAACTCGTAGCCCACGATGAACTAATGGGCCTTAAATGAATGATTGCACTAATATGATAAAATGTATCCACACATAACCACACAAACAAAATATATATTGGATCACATACTGGTGTTAGCACAAGTATTTAAATAAATAAAATATGTAATGGCACATGATACACCCCAAAGCATGATTAAAAAGGGGAATTTGTAAGGATTCACTCACAGTGGGTGCGTTTCCTTGACTGATGAAGAGTGCGCACGAATTGAAGATTTAACCGACGAAAGAATACTTAACCTAAAATAATAACGTGATAATTTGATAACTATATAAAAATTACTATTTTAATTTAATACTTTTTGTTGGATTTTAGGTTATTTTTGTGGTATTTATTGGAATTTTAAACCTAAGAAAATCTTGTTTTTAAGTGTTTTAAATTGATTTTTAATTAAAATATATGAAAAAATAATATAAAAATAAAATAAAATAAAATAATAAAAAAAACCTTGTCAGACCTAACAATGGGGGGGGGGGGGTCTGACCGGTTTTTGAGTGTTATTCGCAGCGTGTCACACCCCGACCCGCAGCGGAATAAGAGTCGGGGCATAATTGGGTTATCACCAAAGCTTGATGTTTACTATGTTTCATATTTATTAAATTCAAAATTACATCCTCAATATTCCAAACAAGTTCATACAATTACAAAGAAAAATAACCAACTAAACTATCCAAAGTCTAAACCGGTTTATTCTTCTAAGCCATCCTATATGTTTCTTGCTGCAACTGGATCACCTGTATCATGTGTAAAAATGGGGGTTTTTGGGTCAACATAAGTTGGCGAGTGAACCTTGTTAGAAAACATTTATTATTGATTTCTTGTTATATTTATTATGGAAAATTGTGCAATAATCATATATGAGCAAACGTAAATAAACATACAATAACAATAACAATAACAAACAATACATACAATAACAAAACACCTTGCATGAATATATAACATGAATGATACTGTATATGTTGGCAACGTCACGTTCACGCTCATAGGTAATGGGGAACGGACGGCCTATGATAAATGTATGTGAGATCAAGGCTCAATCAAACGGAGCCGATCGTATGTTGGCAACGCCTCGTTCACGCTCATAGGTAATGGGGAACAGCTCAACGCTCATAGGTAATGGGGAGCGGCGGCCTATGATAATGTATGTACTGAAAATGATAAATTTAATCTAAACATTAACCACACAAACAGTTGATACATATTGAATACACATTTGATCATGGATATGATGGATGCACAATTGTTTAAATGTAATAAATAATAAGACACTTGAACACCCCAAAAACGTGATTAAAACGGGGAATTTGTAGAGATTCACTCACATTGGGTGCGTTCGGTTGAAGATGTTGAATGCGCACGAGTTTAGAGGGTTGATCGACGAGGATTAACTAACCTAAATAATAACGAAAAGGTATGGTAAATGAGTGGATTTTATTAATAATTTTAATAGGATTTTTAGATATATTTTTGTGAGTTTAAGGCTATTTTCTAACTTTAAAAACATTATTTTAAGTATTTTTAATTGATTTTTAAATTAAATAAATAAACAAAAATATAAAAAAATGTTGACTTTTTGGGTTTGACCGTTGACCATTGACTTTGACTTGTTGACCGGTTCGGTCGTGTATATTGTTTGCACTGAGTGAGGTTCGAACTCGTGACCTCCCGTAAGCGTGCACGCAGCTCTACCAACTGAGCTACGTGTCTAACCCGAAATATTTCTGTTTTTAATTATAAATATATACTATTTAATTTATTCCAAAATTCATTTCTTAAAAAGGATTTAAATTCTATCGAACCGGCGTGCGTATCAGGTCTCGAACCCGGGACCTGTTGATTAACGTTGCACACAGTCCACCGCTGGACTGTGTGTCTAACCTGGTTAAAACACTTGTTTTTATTTCTCTTATATACTAACTGGAAGTTTTCATATTTGGGTTTTATAAAAAGTCTGAATATTGTGACGAATCGGAATAAGGGCGGACTCGAACCCGGTATCGTTGTGTTTCAATTGCACACAGTCCACCGCTGGACTGTGTGTCTAACCGAGATATAATCCAATTTATATTAAATTTATATACAGACTCACTTCATCTTCTTCGTTATAATAACCCAGACAACTGATTTTCGACTGAACTTGTTCAATTCAATTAACAGGCATATAAGTGATTAAAATGTAACGGATAGGAAAGGTTTTGGGAATGAACATACCGGAAGATGATCTTTCTCAGAACTCCGGCGAAGTCGTCGGCTCTGTTTTTATGAACTCCGTCTGAGCGGACCAATCAACAGTTTTTGATTAACTAATTGTGGAATTGAAGGACTAAACAAGAGTTATCAGAAGGTTTAAATGATAATACTGTTTCACAGCGCGATTTAGGAATTTTCAGAAGTTTTCCGGCGACTGCAGATTATCCGATACCGTCGTCTGGGACCGATTCTTATTGGAGGGTTTGAGTTAGTAAAGTCTAACAACAGATAGAAGATGAAAGAATTTAGAAATTTACCGTTTTGATGAAAGACACGGTTTTCCGGCGAAAGTCCGGCGAGTTCAAAAAGCGATTCCGACGATCAGAAATTAGAGTAAAAGTGAAATTAGAGGTTCTGTGAACGTTATTGAGTCGCGAGATGATGTTATTGATGGAGTAATTCAGAAAGTAAAAGATTTCGGTTTCTAAACCCGAACATCATATGAATTCAAGTTCATTTAAGGCTGAATTGATTAAGAATTTCGGTTTATCGGTTATAATCAAGAATCTGCGATCACTCAAAAGTCCCTGGACGTTTGGAAGCCGATATCGGTTTCAGTTTGGCGCAAACAGGTTGATTCACAGTTGAAGTTATGTTTTAATTGTTTCCTAGAATTCACAAAGACATCAAGTGGCGAAGTGGTTATGTGTTTGGTGTTTAAAGTTTTCGGCTGACCCGGGTTCGAAACCCGGCAGCCCTTTTTCATTTTTAATTGCTTTAATTTTATTTTTTAACAATTTTAATTTCCATAATCTAAAATGTTTATTAGTTATGTATTGTTTAAAATTAAAATAAGCATTAAATGAGCAACAAAATATGAAACTGATTATTCGATTAATAAATGAAGCGGGTTTGGAAAACCCGTTTTTGACAAATGTTACACAGCGTATGATGGGATTCGAACTCGTGACCTCCCGTACGTGTGCACGCAGCTCTTCCAACTGAGTTACGTGTCTAACCCGTTAGGATTCTGTTTTTGATTATTCTTATACACTTATTGGGGGGAATTAGTTATTTAAAAAGGTTTTTAAATAGTCGAACCAGTGTGAGAGCTCGCACTCAAGCCCGCAATCCCAATGTTGTGTTGCACCCAGCCCAACCAGTTGGGCTGGGTGTCTAACCAGTATAATATAGAATTTTTATTATATTTAACAACATACTGCGAGACAATATGATTTTGGTTTAAAAAAATGGATTTTATTTCAGTGGATCGGTGTTGTTCAAGGATCGAACTCGGTACCATTCGAGTGAAATGCACACAGTCCACCGCTGGACTGTGTGTCTAACCCAATTAAAACACCAAAACTTATTATACATATATACTAAGCGACTTCATCTTCTTCAACTTAATTAGAATCCAGAACTCGAACTCGACTGATATAACTTTTATCAGTTCTGGTTATTTGCAAACTGAATGATTTGAACATGAACATAGAAAGGTGTTAAGAATTCATACCAACTGAAACAGAGTACCGGTTTTCCGGTGACTGATTCCGACAGCTTCAACAAAGTTTTTCGGTGATCAAGTTTGAACAGAAACTTCCTAGGAAATGAGTGATGAATGAGTGAGTGTGTGAGTTCTGTTTGAGAGGAATTTTGATTTGTATTTATAGAGTGCCATGACCGGTTATGATTTTTGGTTTCAACCCGTTTTTAAAACCAATGATTGCAATTCGTTTCAATTCAATTGACTCTGATTTCGGTTATAACTGATAAATCGAAAAAACGGATGTTGATGATTACCCATTGAATCTGTTGTCGGTTACAGGCTTGATGCTTTTGAATTTGCAGGTTTTAGGGATTTTGTTAGGGTATAAGGTTTATTTGTTTCGAATTTAAACACATATGGTGTGTGTATCCTAGTGGTGTTTGGTGTGTGCGATCCTATGGGAGACCTGGGTTCGATTCCGGTTATCCCCTTTTGTCTATTTTTTTATTCTTTATTATTTTAGTTTTATTAATATTCTTTTTATTCATTTATTACTCAAAATTAATTTTATTTGTTATTATTATCATTATGCGTCATTTATTACCTAACTAACGCTAATAAATATGCAACGAACATTTAAATAAATGCTTGATTAATAAACAAAGCGGGTTTTTGAAACCCGTTTTACACGAATGTTGCAAAAAAGACAAGACTAAAAAGAAGAAAGCGTGTCCATACGACAAGTTCATGGCATGCAAACCACCAATTTTTAACAGAGAAGTAGACCCTATAATTTGTCAACGATGGATAAGTGACATGGAAGGAGTCTTGAATGGACTCATTGTGATGAGATCGATTTTGTAGCTTATAGGACTGGTCAATTAAGGGGTCAAGCAAAAGATTGGTGGGACAATCTCAAAAAGGAACAAGGACTCGAGGCCACGAAGACCATGACATGGGAGGAGTTTATATTGCCCTTTCTTAAACATCATAGCCCCAAAGCCTTGATAAATAAAAATAAAGGAAGAATTTATTCAATTAAGACACAAGGGCGAAACAATTGATAAGATCACGGGAGTGTTCCTTGATAAGTTGAGGTTTTGTGACGAGTTTGTACAAACGGGAGAGCAAAAGATCTACTATTATTACAACATGTTGAGTGCGGAGTATAGAGAATTCATGACTCCCTCGAAATACGAATATCTCACGGAGATTATAAATGCTGCACGAGAGCGCGAGAATGAAGGGCAATGGATGCAAACCCAAGCTCTACTAAAAAGCAAAAGGTGAATGAAATTCCAAAGAAAGGGAATAAGAAATTAGGGTCACCTAATAGCAAGACATGTGGTTGTGCCCATAGAGGTGAATGCTACTTCATAAACAAACCGTGTGTCATATGCGGGAAGACGGGACATGTGGCTTCGAATTGCCCCAGTAAAGTGTCGGTGTGTTATAAATGTTACCAACCGGGTCACAAGAAATCTGAGTGCCCAGAACTAAAAGGAAAAAAGGAGGTGCCCAACACAAAGATCGAAGTTCCAAGATCGAAGACAAGATCCTTCCATATAACTGTGGCCGAGGCCAAGATTGAACCCGATGTGGTTTCAGGTACATTTACTGTAAATTGTATTCCCGCACGCATATTATTTGATACAGGTGCAAATAAATCTTTTGTTTCAAAAAGATTTATTCAACACCCTTCGTTTACATTGATAAAATTACATATGCCTCTGGAAGTAGAAATAGGTAATAATAAAAGTTTTGTTGTCTGTGAAATATGTCGGGATTGAAAATTGAACGTTGATGATGAGGATTACTCGATTGATTTGATACCCATGTCTATGGGGGAATTTCAAGTGGTGGTTGGAATGGACTGGTTGTCCGCTACCACGCCAAGGTGATATGCTTCCGTAAAGAAATACAACTAACATCTCCGAACGGAAGGCGAGTCACTATTTACGGGGAAAAGAATAGCAACCCCATAATATGTACAATGGTGGAAACCCATAGACTCGTTCAACATGGGTACAAGGCATACTTAACTTACCTGCGCGATTCGGAAAAAGAATTACCAAAGATTTAAGACGTGCCTGTCACAAGGGAGTTTGAAGATGTATTCCCTGATGATTTACCAGGGATACCACCTGAGCGTGAGGTAAAGTTTGGGATCGAACTAGTCCCGAATGCAAAACCGGTAGCTAAGGCACCTTATAGGCTAGCACCATCGGAACTCCAAGAATTAATGTCGCAATTGCAAGACTTATTGGATAAAGGGTTTATTCGACCGAGTGTTTCCCCATGGGGCGCACCGGTATTGTTCGTAAAGAAGAAGGACGGAAGTATGCGTATGTGTATAGATTACCTTGAATTAAATAAACTTACAGCAAAAAATTGATACCCGCTTTCGAGAATCGACGACCTATTCGATCAACTACAAGGTGCGAGTTGGTTTTCAAAAATCACTTAAGGTCAGATTACCATCAACTGAGAGTGAAAGATGAAGACATACCCAAAACGGCTTTCCATACACGGTTCGGGCACTATGAATTCCTCGTGATGTCTTTTGGGCTAACTAATGCACCCAACATTCATGGATCTTATGAATCGAGTTTGCAAAACCATGTTGGACAAGTCGGTGATTGTGTTCATCGACAACATTCTTGTATATTCGAAAAGCAAGGAGGATCACGCTCGTCATTTACATAAAGTGTTGGAACTCTTAGACGAGAAAAACTTTATGCAAAATTCTCGAAGTGTGCCTTTTGACTTCGAGAAGTACAATTCTTTGGGTATATCATAAGCGCCGATGGAGTACTAGTACATCCATCCAAAGTTGAGGCAGTATCAAAATGGAATCCTCCGAAAAATCCTTAGAAGCTTTTTAGGGCTTGCGGAATATTACACGCGGTTCATTCAAGATTTCTCCAAAATTGCATATCCATCAACTAAATTAACCCGAAAGGACAAAAGTTTGTCTGGAGGGACGAACAAGAAAAGGCATTCCAAATGCTCAAGAAGAAATTGACAGTGCTCCAGTATTGACTTTACCAGATGGCACTGATGACTTAGTGGTGTATTCGGACGCACCCGCACCTAGGCCTTGGATGCGTATTTATGCAACGGGGCAGGGTGATTGCTTATGAGCCTCTAGACAATTAACAGTGCACGAAAAGAAATATCCGACTCACAACCTCGAATTGGCAGCAATAGTATTTTCCTTGAAGATTTAGAGACACTACTTATACGGGGTGAATGCACTATTTTCACTGACCATAAGAGTTTGAAATATTTTTTTGATCAAAAAGAGTTAAATATGAGACAAAACGATGGCTAGAAACGGTGAAAGACTATGATTGTGAAATCCATTACCATCCGGGGAAGGCCAATGTAGTAGCGGATGCGTTAAGCCGAAAAGAAGAGTATACACCTATACAGTGCGATCGATGCAACTCGTAGTAACTTCGAGTTTACTCGAACAAATCCGAGTGGCGCAAGTAGAAACAATAAAAGAAGAAAATTGGAGAAAAGAACGTTGAAGGGTTTATTGAAAGATATTGTAGACGGAGGAAATGGGATGAAATCCCGATTCGGTAGAATTTGGATTCCGAACACTTGTAGTGTCAAGGATCTTCTACTCAATGAGGCTCATAAATTGCATTATTCGATTCATCCGGGAGCGAACAAGATATATCGAGATCTAAAGAAAAATTACTGGTGGGCCGGAATGAAAAGAGATATAGCTAAATACGTTAAAAAATGTCTAACTTGTTTACAAGTAAAAGCAGAACACCAAAAGCCCTACAGCAAACTCCAACCGCTAGACATACTAGTTTGGAAATGGGAACATGTTACCATGGATCTATTAACCAAGCTACCGAAAACGACTAGAGGATTCGTCGCCATTTGGGTGGTCATCGATAGATTGACAAAAAAGTGCTCATTTTCTTCCAATTCGTGAAACATATACTTCTGAAAAGATGTCAGAAGTATATATGAATGAAATTATAGCACGCCACGGAATACCTATATCAATCATATCCGAGAGAGATACCCTATTTACATCGAACTTTCAACGTGAATTCCTGAAACAGATGGGCATAAAACTGTTAATCAATACTGCCTATCACCCCAGACAGATGGATAAAGCGAGCGAACAATTCAAACATTAGAGGACATGCTTCAGGCATGTATTGTCGATTTTGGGGGTAGTTGGGATACTTATCTACCATTAGTCGAATTTTCATACAACAATAGTTACTATTCAAGTATTGGTATGGCCCCCTCTGAAATACTCTATGGTAGGAAATGCCGAACCCCGACGTGTTGGGGTGAAGTAGGCCCTCGCGAACTCGCTGACAAAGATAATTAGAGCTACAAACGAGAAAATCGATGTGATCCGAGCCCATCTAAAAGCAACTCAGACCGACAAAAATCTTATGCGGATAAAAGACGAAGACATTGATGGTTTGGTCGAATAAAAGCGATGGGATTCGCTAAGACGATCAAACGGGTCAAACAATATGATAAATGATGGTTTGGTCGAATAAAAGCGATGGAATTCGCTAAGTCGACCAAACGGGTCAGACAATATGATAAATGATGGTTTGGTCGAATAAAAGCTATGGAATTCGCTAAGACGACCAAACGGGTCAAACGATATGATAACTGATGGTTTGGTCGAATAAAAGCGATGGAATTCGCTAAGACGACCAAACGGGTCAAACAATATGATAAATGATGGTTTGGTCGAACAAAAGCGATGAAATTCGCTAAGATGACCAAACGGGTAAATTAAAAAGAATAAAAATTTGGTTACATAAAGCGATGGATTTCGTTGTGGTAACCAAACGGGTCAAAACTAAGTTGTGACATATACTGTGATGATGTATGAATGACTATTTGGGTATAAACCCGGTAAAAAGGGTAAAATCAGAATTTAAGCGTAAACCGAGTAACAGAAACGCTGACTATAAGTCAATGGACTCAGAAAAAGAGTCGTGATAAAAAATGAAAAATTCGTACAAAGAATTTGAAACAAGTAAGATTAACAAATATAAAGTGAATGGGTTGAATAAGTTTGATTGCGTACCGGTTAACGGATACGTAAAATACAAGAAAGTTACCCGAGGAATTTGGGTGTAATCATAAAAGTGATGACATAGACAAAGGCATGGTTAAATAAGTTTGATTGTCAAAATATACAAATGGGTCAAAATTATTTGATTTACGAACTTAGAATCTAGTAGTATAAATACTTGAAACAAAGATATTACAGAAATGAAAACATGAAATACCATTCTACGAACATTTTCTGCAAGTACCGAGTCATGTTTTAAAATACGGAACATGAAATGGGTCAAACGAACAAGAAAAATAATTCAGCAGCAAAAGTGCTACAGTAAGTAGTGTCATCGACGCCAATTTGGGCCATCGCCGACGCTGTAGGTTTTGCCGACGTCTTAAGCTACTGTCTAAGGTTGAAAAGCTCAGAGCAATATTTGGAATGGCGTCGCCGACGCAGCAAGATGCCGTCGCCGACGCCACCTCAAAATCTTCAAATTTATCTGAAACCAAATATTAGTATTTAGTTATATTATGTTGTTCCTTGTCCTAAATATTGTTAACATGTTGCAAACGTTTAGAAGGAGGAGATCGTAAACATTCAAGAATGAAGAGCAAGCCGTGATGAAGAACCGAATACCATTATATTTCAGGCTTCCGCTTGTTTTGTTATGATGGTGTAATAACTTTTGTAAATGGTCCAAAGTTTACATTTTCTAATTACTTCAAATTTTCAAAATCGATACTATGGATGTAAGTGGATAATGAAATTTTTAGTTTATTTATAAATTTTGTATTTATATATCTATATAGTAAGTTTGGATATTCTATAATAATAATAATAATAATAATAATAATAATAATAATAGTAATGGTTGCAATTGGTTATGTATGATGTGAACGACTACAAATAAGAATACAAAATTAGTAAATATGCTACATTAAGTATTTATTAAAAAGTCTTGCTTGATTAATAGTATATTTTTGTAATTTAATGAATTTTCAAATACAAGACTGACGGCACGATTGACAGGTACAAGGCAAGACTCGTGGCAAAAGGCTACACTCAAACGTATGGAATTGATTACTGTGAGACCTTCTCACCCGTGGCCAAGTTTAATACTATAAGGGTCTTATTTAGCGTTGACCGTTGACCGTTGACCTGTTGACCGTTGACCTGTTGACCGGTTCGGTCAGCGAATTAGTTTGCGCCGGGTGAGGCTCGAACCCGAGACCTCCCGTACGCGTGCACGCAGCTCTACCAACTGAGCTACGTGTCTAACCTGAAATAATTTAGTTTTTAATTATATTTATACACTTATTCAATTTAACCGAAATTCTTTTAATTGCAAAAACATTTTAATTCAACGGACCGGTGCCAGTGACGGGTTTCGAACTCGTGACGTGCGATTCAGTGTTGCACACAGTCCACCGCTGGACTGTGTGTCTAACATGGTTATTATCTCGGTTTTTATTATACTTAACAACTAACTGAGTTAACCCGGTTTAGTTTTTAAACAAAAAGGCATTTTATTACATAAGGAGTGCGTGTAGCAGGGATCGAACTCGGGACGTGTATGTTTTTTTGTTTGCACACAGTCCACCGCTGGACTGTGTGTCTAACCCGTTTATAATTCCGATTTTAATTAATCTTATGTCATCTCTGAACTCGTCTTCTTCGTTTCAAACACAGACATCAATCAAAGCAACTGATACGCGATTAATTTAGTTAATGAACAAGATGAACAATTTGAAAGCATTGAACCGAAAAGTTCGGGGAAAGAAAGTACCGAACAGATCGTCTTCTTCAGAGAATCCGGCGAAGCTCGTCGGCTTTGTTTTGGAACCTTCGGCTGTGAGAATCAATTAACAGGTTTAAGGGATTAGATGTGAAATTGAACTAATGAGTATTGATTATCAGTACGTTTGAATGAGCATACCGGTAATCAGCGAGTTTCCGACAATTCCAGGAGTTTTCCGGTGAAAACAGAAAGTCCAGCAATGTCGTATGTGGTTGATTATGAGCGATGGGTTAATGTTAGTAAGGTTCTAACAATTGATTGAAACAGTAAAGTCGAGGTATTTTACCGGTTTGAGTTGAATACGGTTTTCCGGCGACTTTTGCAGAAAATTCCAGCGAGCTGATTTAGGCGTTCTGATGGTCTGAAAATGCGACGAAAATGAAATGGAGTGTTGGTATGATATCTCTGAGTCGCGAGAGTGGTCTGAAGTTGAAGAACTCTGGACTTGATGATTTTTCGGTTTTAAAAACCGATAATGATGAGGCTTTATGTTTAATCAATTCCGATTTGATTAAAAACCGTCGGTGCATCGGTTATAAACTGAATGTGTGAATAAACAACGAATTGACGATTGGTTTGCCGATTACCGTTTCTCAGATGGCGCAACCGATTTTAACTGAGTTTGTGTATAAATTTCATTTGTGTTCCTAGAGTTAGCAGAAAACACAATGTGGCAGAGTGGTCTTGTGAGTGTGTGTTAAATCGCTGAAGTGTGTCTTGGCTGACCCGGGTTCGAGTCCCGGCAGCATCATAATTTTTTTATATATTTTATTTTAACTTTTTATCAAATATAATTTTTATAGTTTAGTTTATTTATTAATTATGTATCGTTTTAAATCAAAATAATCATAAATATTCGACGTAACTTTTATAACTTGATATTCGATTACAAAACGGAGCGGGTTTTGAAAACCCGATTTTTACAAATGTTACAGTATCCCCTACTTTTAGGAATTTCGTTCCGAAATTTAAGTAGTTGAAGTAGTAGGAAAAAGATGCGGGTATTTTTCACGCATTGAGTCTTCACGTTCCCAAGTAAACTTAGGTCCCCGTTTCGACTCCCAGCGTACCCTAACAATTAGAATGCGACTTCGTCGAAGACGTTTCTCCCCGTAGTCCATGATCTCCACTGGTCTTTCAATAAAATGCATAGATTCATCAATCTGAATATCTTCCAGCGGAATATGGAGATTCTCATCAGCGAGGCACTTCTTCAAGTTCGACACGTGGAATGTGGGATGAATCCTGTTGAGTTCTTCTGGTAGGTCAAGCTTGTATGCTACAGGACCTACTCTTTCGAGTATCTTGAAAGGTCCTACGTAACGAGGTGCTAGCTTCCCCTTTTGACCAAAACGAACTACTCCCTTCCACGGTGATACTTTTAAAAGCACATGATCACCAATGTTAAACTCTAAGGGATTCCGTCGTTTATCTGCATAACTCTTTTGACGACTTTGAGCCGCTAGTAGATTGTTTCGGATTTGATGAATCTTGTCTGTGGTTTCTTGGATCAATTCTGGACCAGTAATTTGTGATTCCCCAATTTCGTGCCAACATACAGGAGATCGGCACTTACGACTATATAAGGCTTCAAAAGGTGCCATGCCGATGCTCGAATGATAGCTGTTGTTGTACGAAAATTCTACTAGTGGTAGGTGGGCGTCCCAATTTCCCTTGAAGTCTATGACACATGCTCTAAGCATATCTTCAAGAGTTTGAATGGTGCGCTCAGAATGTCCATCAGTTTGAGGATGATAGGCGGTACTGAGATCTAATCGTGTACCCATAGCGGATTGTACTGCTTGCCATGTTCGTGAGGTGAAACGACCATCACGATCAGAAATAATACTTAACGGTACCCCATGTCGGCTTACGATTTCGTTGATATAAATACGTGCAAGCTTTTCGTTTTTGAACTCTTCGCGGATAGGAATAAAGTGAGCTGATTTTGTAAGTCGGTCTATAATTACCCATATTGTGTCATACCCACCAGAAGTGCGAGGTAACCCGGTAATGAAATCCATGGTTATATTTTCCCACTTCCATACAGGTATTTCCGGTTGGACTAGAAGTCCTGAGGGTCTTTGGTGTTCAGCCTTCACCTTGGAACATGTGAGGCACTTGGAAACAAAAACGGCAATATCCTTCTTCATTCCAGGCCACCAATAGGTGTATCGTAGGTCTTGATACATCTTATCGGCTCCTGGGTGTATAGAATATCGCGTTTTGTGAGCTTCATTCATAAGAGTTTCACGAAGATTGTTGTGGTTAGGAATCCAGATATGGTCTAGGTAATACAGAATACCGTCTGATTTAGTTTCAAGTTTTAGCTCGGCTCCACAGGACATCTCCTTTCGTACATCTTCTTCTGTTATTGAAACGTGTTGGGCTTCTCGAATTTGATCTTTAATGTCGGTTATAATTTGCGAACATAGAAGATGAATGGAGTTCGCATAACCCTTTCGACTAAGTGCATCAGCCACCACATTTGCTTTACCAGGGTGGTATCTAATTTCACAGTCGTAATCATTCAGAAGTTCGACCCATCTTCGTTGCCTCATGTTTAACTCTTTTTGATTGAAGATATGTTGAAGACTCTTGTGGTCAGTGTATATTTCACACTTAGTACCATAGAGATAATGTCTCCATATCTTAAGAGCGAATACAACGGCTCCAAGTTCTAGGTCATGAGTGGTGTAGTTCTTTTCATGCGTCTTGAGTTGTCTCGAGGCATAAGCTATGACTTTTCCTCTTTGCATGAGAACGCAGCCTAATCCTTGCCCTGACGCGTCGCAATAGACTACAAAATCATCACAACCTTCAGGAAGAGTGAGGATTGGTGCATCACAAAGTTTTTGTTTAAGAGTTTGAAAAGCTTCTTCTTGCTTGGGTCCCCATACGAAAGGTTTTCCCTTATGAGTTAAAGCCGTGAGTGGTACAGCAATGCGAGAGAAGTTTGAAATGAACTGACGATAATAGCCAGCTAGTCCAAGAAAAGATCTTACTTCAGTTGGTGTACGTGGAGCTTGCCATTCTTGAACTGCTTTGATCTTTGAAGGGTCAACATGTATTCCCTTGTCATTGACTACATGCCCGAGGAATTGCACCTCTTTTAACCAGAATTCACATTTGGAGAACTTGGCATAAAGCTTTTCCTTTTCTAGAAGTGCAAAAACGAGTCGAAGATGACGCTCATGATCAGCTTTAGATTTTGAATAAATAAGAATATCGTCGATGAAGACTATAACAAATCGATCAAGATAAGGTTTGCAGACTCTGTTCATTAGGTCCATGAAGACAGCTGGTGCGTTGGTTAATCCAAATGGCATAACCATGAATTCATAGTGGCCAGAACGAGTTCGAAAAGCAGTCTTAGGGACGTCTTCTTCATGCACTCTAAGTTGATGATAGCCAGATCGAAGATCGATTTTTGAAAAGCAGCTGGCACCTTGTAGTTGGTCAAGAAGATCATCAATGCGAGGTAAAGGATAGCGATTCTTGATTGTTAACTTGTTGAGCTCTCTGTAGTCGATGCACATACGAAAAGATCCATCTTTCTTCTTTACAAAAAGGACATGTGCACCCCAAGGCGACGAGCTAGGACGTATGAATCCCTTGTCAGTCAACTCTTGCAATTGACTGGCTAGCTCTTGCATTTCAGAGGGGGCTAACCTATATGGAGACTTTGCAACTGGTGTAGCACCAGGTATAAGATCAATACGGAATTCGACGTCTCTAACTGGAGGAAGTCCTGAAATGTCGTCAGGAAAAACTTGTGGGAAGTCTTTTACTACAGGAATGTCTTCAAGTTTCTTCTCCATGGTTTCCTTTTTGATGATATGAGCTAAAAACGCGACATAATTCTTGCGAAGATATTTTTGAGCTTGAAGACAAGACATTAAGCTGAGCCCTTTCGACGAGGTTTCTCCAATGATTCGAAGAGTCTGACCGTTTGAAAGAGGAATACGAATAAATTTTTCACGACATACAACTTCCGCCTGATGTTGACTGAGCCAATCCATACCGATTATGATGTCAAAACTTCCCAGGTTCATAGGAATAAGGTCGACTGAGAAATCGTGGTCGTTTAAGGTGAGTGTACAGTTGCGTACAATAGAGTCTAATGAAACTGGTTTCCCGTCCGCAACTTCTACCGTTATGGATTCCGTGAGCTTATCCCGATTTTTGCTTAAGATAGGTTCAAATTCTAAAGACACAAAACTTCTATCCGCACCAGTATCAAATAACATAGAGGCATATCTACCATTTATAAGGAACGTACCGTTGACCACATTGCCGTCAGCTCTGGCCTGGTTAGCGTTGATATTGAAAGCTCTCCCTCTTGCAGGTGGGGGAGCTTGGTTTGCTTGGTTCACCGGGTTGGCTTGGGCCTGAGCATGAATAATATTAACCAACCTTGGACAAGTGTTTCGGAAATGGCTTGGGTCGCCGCAATTGTAGCAAGCCCGCATTGGTTGACCCATAGGATAATTGGGCTGGTAATATGTTTGGGCTAAATGTTGAGTGGGTGGTAGTAGGGGTTGTTGGCCTTGGCCCATTATTTGTTGGTGGGTTTGGGTTATAGGTTGATGGCGGTTCGTTCGTTGAGGCATGCGGCAAGTTTGAACATTATGACCCGCACGACCGCAGCCGGTGCAATATTGACAAGGATGATCAGGGGAATGGTGATATTGGCAACGGTTACATTTTGGTAACGGGCCTGTGTAGGGTCTTCTGTATGGTGCGGTTGAAGGGGTGACTTGAGTAATGGGTGCAGCAGGAATAGGGGAGTTGGTTTGAGTAACTGCAAAATTTCTGGTGTTGCGCTTCCTCTTGTTAGCAAACTTAGAGGAAGGAATGGGGTGGTTTGAAGTTTGTCCCTCAACAGGGGCTTTCTTCTTCTCTTCTTTGAACTTCCCGTTGCGAATTCGGTTTTCGGTCAGTTCAGTTGCTAACTCCATAGCAGCTTCAAG
Source organism: Scalesia atractyloides (assembly GCA_947069175.1). NCBI lineage: Eukaryota > Viridiplantae > Streptophyta > Magnoliopsida > Asterales > Asteraceae > Scalesia > Scalesia atractyloides. Next base: position 12,046,617 of record CAMTDV010000012.1, on the reverse strand, counting down.
TGTTACTGGTGAAACGCTGAGAACTGAATCTTGGATTTTCGAGGGGAGTCCTCGAATATAGTGCTCGATCAGACGATAGGTTGGGGTGAACAAATTTGGAACCATTTGGTTCAACTCCAAGAACCTCTTGTTATATGTAGCGTGATCACCCTCCTTTTGCTTTAGAGAATGAAATTCGTCCTCCAGCTTTTTAATTTCACTTCTAGGACAGAAACGCCTAGTCATGATTTCCCTTAACTCCTCCCAAGTTAAGGCCATCGCATCTTCAGTTCCCCTCTTCCCTTTCTCAGTATTCCACCAAGTGAGAGCTACCCCAAATAGTCTCCCGGTGGCATATCGAACCTTGCGATCCTCAGGACAATCGCAGTTTAGAAAGGTGTTTTCCATCTCCTCGAACCAATGTAGGAGAGCAGTGACACCCTCAGTCCCTTCAAATTTAGGAGGATCACATGACTTAAAATGTTTGTAAGAGCACTTGCTGGTAGGAGGGTTGTCGATGTTCTGGTCCTGTTGTTGGGGAGGGTTAGTAGGATTTGTAGCAAGGGCTTGTTGTACTTGGACCACAATGTCAGGCAGTATCGTGGCCATTTGTTTCGCGATCTGAGTGGCCAAACGTTCCTGAGACCTTCCTGATCTTTTACCCCTTCGTTGCTGTCTAGACGACATCTACAGGATCATAAAATGAGAAGATTGTGAGTTTATGGTGTCTTTTTAGGTGTCATGTGTCTTTAAGAAAATGAAAATAACATAAATATCAATAATGCAACTACATCCATAGGATGTCTTGGGTTCGCTCATGTTGGGCCTCAAATGTCCCCCATACCTTCACCTACATAGTCATGTGGGCCCCCATGGCTATTGGCTTGGTAGGATTCACATTAGTATTGGCAATTTAACACTCGCATCCCCCGAATGCAAACCACAAAATATGTTCATGAGATGTTTGGTCGGAACGTGTCCAGGTGTAGACACAATGACAACTCAAAGTGGGGTTAGCTCACACGACGTTTGGTATAGCATGCTTTGGCTTAATAGGTACTTCGTACTCTCATCGTTAGTCCCCAGGTAGGCAAACTGGTCCTTTATTTTGGATTTATACGAATGCCAGCCTAGACAGGACGTTCCGACTACCGGTACTGGTACCCTTCCAGTTACTACATGCCCGTCATGAGAACTCACTTTGATGAGATTTGAAAACACGAAAATCATTGTAAAAGCAATCATGATGTGGTGTGTGCTTTCATGGATGTGATATGTTATGAGTATACGATTCATGATAGGCATTATATGATAATACATACTTATGAACATGCTTGCACAATATCAAATGTAACATTTAACATAAAACATATAAACATCATGAAATTTGGCATGTAACACACAAAAATCTTATAAGTTTCTAATCGACTATAGTATAGGCTCTAAGGGTCTAATAACCTATCCTATATCCCTATAGTCATGGCTCTGATACCAATCTGTCACACCCCGACCCGCAGCGGAATAAGAGTCGGGGCATAATTGGGTTATCACCAAAGCTCATGACATTTACTAATATGTTTCATATTTAATAAAGTCAAAGTTACATTTCCAAAAATCCAAACATGTTCATTCAATACAAAGAAAATAAACCAAGCATAACAATCCCAACTCTAAATCGTTTTATTCTTCTAGTCCAAGTCCTATGTGTTCCTAGCTGCTGCTGGTTTACCTGTATCATGTGTAAAATGGGGGTTTTTGGGTCAACATAAGTTGGCGAGTGAACCTTATTAGATAAACATTTATTAATGAATTACTTGTTAGTTTATCAATGAAAAATTGTGCATAATCATAGATGAGCAAATGTAAATAATCAAGCAATGGCAAATAGCAGTCACAACTATAACATACAATAACACATGACAGCATACATGAACATACCAACATCATACTGTAAATAACATAAATGAAACTGTGCGATCAAGGCTCAATCAAACGGAGCCGATCGTATTGCATGTACTGAAAATGAAAATGTCTGTGCGATCAAGGCTCAATCAAACGGAGCCGATCGTATGTGGGCACGCCAGGTTCAACCTCACAATGAAATGGGGAACATGCTCAAGGCTCATAATGTAATGGGGAGCGGCGGCCTATGAAATTGCATGTACTGAAAAATAATAAACTTGCATCCAACAATAACAACACAACAGGAAACAAACTGAATACACTAGTTCATGATATGATGTATGCACAATGGTTTAAGTATAATATATATATATCAAGACACATGATACACCCCAAAACGTGATTAAAACGGGGAATTTGTAAAGATTCACTCACCTTGGGTGCGTTGGATTGGAGATGGTGAGATGCGCACGAATTAGATGAGCGGAACAACGAGAAATACTAACCTAAATAATAACAGAAAAATATATTAAACGAGTGGATTTTATTAAGGATTTTAATGAAATTTTTAGATATATTTTTGGTGAGTTCAAGGCTATTTTCTATCTTTAAAAATGTTATTTTTAAGTATTTTTAATTGATTTTTAAATTAAATTAAATAAATAAAAATATAAAAAAAAATTGTTTATTTAGCGTTGACCGGTTCGGTCAGCGAATTAATTTGCGTCGGGTGAGGCTCGAACCCGAGACCTCCCGTACGCGTGCACGCAGCTCTACCAACTGAGCTACGTGTCTAACCCGAAATAATCTTGTTTTTAATTATATTTATATACTTATTCAATTTAACCGAATTTCTTTTAATTGCCAAAAACATTTTAATTCCCCGGACCGGTGCTAGTGACGGGTTTCGAACGCGCGACGTAGGACTCCGTGTTGCACACAGTCCACCGCTGGACTGTGTGTCTAACCCGGTTATTATCTCGGTTTTTATTATACTTAACAACTAACTGAGTTAACCCGGTTTAGTTTTTAATTAAAAAGGCATTTTATCACACAAGGAGTGCGTGTAGCAGGGATCGAACTCGGGACATGTATGTTTTTTGTTTGCACACAGTCCACCGCTGGACTGTGTGTCTAACCCGTTTATAGTTCCGATTTTAATTAATCTTATGTCATCTCTGAACTCGTCTTCTTCATTTCAAACACAGACATCAATCAAAACTACTGATACGTGATTAATTTAGTTAATGAACATGATGACCAATTTGAATGCATTGAACCGAAAAGTTTGGGGAAAGAAGATACCGAACAGATCGTCTTCTTCAGAGAATCCGGCGAAGCTCGTCGGCTCTGTTTTTGGAACCTTCGGCTGTGAGAATCAATTAACAGGTTTAAGGGATTAGATGTGAAATTGAACTAATGAGTATTGATTATCAGCACGTTGGAATGAGCATACCGGTAATCAACGAGTTTCCGACAATTCTAGAAGTTTTCCGGCGAAAACAGAAAGTCCAGCAATGTCGTCTGTGGTTGATTATGAGCGATGGGTTAATGTTAGTAAGGTTCTAACAATTGATTGAAACAGTAAAGTAGAGGTATTTTACCGGTTTGAGTTGAATACGGTTTTCCGGCGACTTTTGTAGAAAATTCCGGCGAGCTGATTTAGGCGTTCTGATGGTCTGAAAATGCGACGAAAATGAAATAGAGTGTTGGTATGATATCTCTGAGTCGCGAGAGTGGTCTGAAGTTGAAGAACTCTGGACTTGATGATTTTTCGGTTTTAAAAACCGATAATGATGAGGCTTTATGTTTAATCAATTCCGATTTGATTAAAAACCGTCGGTGCATCGGTTATAAACTGAATGTGTGAATAAACAACGAATTGACGATTGGTTTGCCGATTACCGTTTCTCAGATGGCGCAACCGGTTTTAACTGAGTTTGTGTATAAATTTCATTTGTGTTCCTAGAGTTAGCAGAAAACACAATGTGGCGGAGTGGTCTTGTGAGTGTGTGTTAAATCGCTGAAGTGTGTCTTGGCTGACTCGGGTTCGAGTCCCGGCAGCATCATAATTTTTTTATTTATTTTATTTTAACTTTTTATCAAATATAATTTTTATAGTTTAGTTTATTTATTAATTATGTATCGTTTTAAATCAAAATAATCATAAATATTCGACGTAACTTTTATAACTTGATATTCGATTACAAAACGGAGCGGGTTTTGAAAAACCGATTTTTACAAATGTTACAACAACTGGGTGTGGGATCCTATTCAAGGCAAATGGGCACCTCGAGACACAAGTCTATACTGATGCAGATTGGGCAGGAGATAGAGGGGACCGAAGGTCCACATCCGGATACTTCACACTGGTTGGTGGAAACCTTGTCACATGGAGGAGCAAAAAACAAAAGGTAGTCGCTCTTTCAAGTGCCGAGGCTGAATTTAGAGGAATAGCTCGAGGCCTAGCAGAAGCCCTTTGGATCCGAAAGCTCTTGTCAGAAATTGGTTTTCCCCCAAAGGAGCTAGCAAGTTTATGTGCGATAACAAAGCAGCAATCCAGATTTCAGAGAACCCAGTGCAACATGATAGAACTAAACACATAGAAGTTGACAGACACTTCATCAAAGAAAAGCTGGATGCTGGCATTATTGAGATTCCCTTTGTATGGTCAGAAGATCAATACGCGGACATTCTCACCAAGGGAGTCAATGGGGAAATTCTAAGCAAGTGCTTGACCAAGTTTAATTTTGGAAATCCCACTATTCAACTTGAGGGGGAGTGTTAAGAAAGAGCAAGATTACCGAGCCAGTCAAAGATTTCGAAGACCAAACAACATCAATCAAGATCCCACGATTTCCTCCTTCTTCATCAAGGCCTCCAATCTCTTCCTCAATCTCAGCTATTTTCCTTATGTGTAGCTCTGTAAAACAGTATAAATAGGGATCTTTGTATGTAGGAAAAGATATCACAAACAATACAATTCAATACAACAATCTTCTCATTATTCAAGCCACCTTGTTTCAAAACAACAATTTGTGCAATCGTCTCTACGGCTTGTTAGTGCATTTGGAAGAAGAGGGATAAAATACATTTTGAAAACAAGAAAGCTAGCGTTGCTAAATCGTTAGAAGATATAAAATATTTATCATTTCTTTGGATTAAAAATAGATTAAACTTTTAAAAATCTTTCTTGGAATGATTGGTATGTTTTCAATTTGTAAGTAGTCTATTTGTTTTTCTAGCTTCTTGCTAGCTTGTTTATTGAAAGTCGCCGTTAAAAAAAGTAGTATTAACATGTTTTATTGTTGCCCACAGTTAGAAAAGTTTTGAGTTCCATAACTCATAATCATTAGTCACTCCACTATGTTGGCTAAAATTTGTGAATGATGTAAACGTTAGTAGTGTTTTTTCCGTTCACCTATATCTACCACTTTTGGACTTTGCAAATGCGAATAGGGCCCTAAAGATTCCCAATGTCTATTTGATATATATGTATATAGGTTAGGTTTATTTATGAATAACTCTCTTGATAGTGATATGTGTGAACTAATCATATCCCTTGATTATCAATACACAGGTGTAAAATTAATGGTCAGGATTTGATGACGAAAATACACTAGTATATTTTACGATTATATAATGTAAATCAATGGCCAGGATTTGTTCACTCAGTTCACAAGTACACTAGTGCTCACTCTAGAACCCCATCATATATATATTATATAGTTATCTAACTTAGAACTAATTAAGTTCTTTCAAATCTATAATCATAATTTAATAATGCTAATAGATATTGTGGACTTGGGTGATCTTTGTGGTCCATCTTCTTGAAAAGTATTGCACTAACACGAGCGAGATGGGACATATTTTTATTTTGATGAAACTTATAATCTTCTTTATTTTTTTTAATTTATATATATATAATAGAGAATATGATATTTTAATCTAAAGGGTAAGTTCAACATGTCAATTTAACGAAAATATTATTTTCAAAATAATATATATTAAACATGCTTAATAGTTAAATTAAATAAATCACACCATATTTGGAACATTTTATCATTAAATGAACATTTTTGTTAACTTTATTAGGATTTTTTTACATTGAATTAAGCGTAGATCACATAAATTAACATTAATTCAAATTTGAATTGAAACTATACTATTAAGGTTACATGGGCGTGCCAGTAGGGTAGTGGAGGCCAGTTGACATCTTCCGTCACAAAGCAAGCACGTAGATGGCATGGCATGGCATGGGTCATGGTTGTCACAGAGCAAAATGTTGTGTTTTTGAGGAAAGGACAAGATAGGGGAATAATGAAGGTTATCACACATCCCATAAGTTGGTGATGGATGGTAAAGAGTCATAGAGGGTGTGGTGATGTGGAGGATGGTTATTAAACATCACACCCAATAACCCAACTAAAATGTGTTATGAACTCATGCTTGAATTTGCTTCGTTACTTTACAGTATTCGAATGTAAATTTACAATGTGTTATGTGTGTAGCATCGACTTACATCTCACATTGTATATTAACATTAGTTAGATATTGTTTCATTACATAAATTTAACTTACATTGTGAATTGCCGAATTCACATTAGGGGTTTGTGATCTTGAGCTACGGAGTAATAAAAAAATAACGCTATCTTATAACACATTAATACGAAATACAAAAGCAATTAATTAAAACAATAGTATATATGTGTGTATATTACATATATTTATATTGATGCATTTTTGATATTGTGGTGAAAATTTAGTGAAACACAAAATGACATGGATTTTTTTTATTACACCATGTTTTTTAGAAAAATCTTACGTAGACCAACTAACAAACTACACATCAATAAGTACCAAATTAGTGCGGTTGATATGCCAAATAATTAGAGCTCTTACTCCATTAAAAAAAATACAATGCATGTATATATTAATATTATTAGCGATTCCTTATTCATGAACCACATATAAAATCTATTGGTGCAAGATAAACTAAAAAAACTAAGCCACATATATTATAAGCTTATGTAGCATTGGTTAATTATATGCCATGTGGATGCCACCTCAGTGTACACTTATAAGTCATTTAATATATGAAATGCTTCGTTTGGACTTTGGACATCACTTAAGCAGAAACACAGTGCTTCATAAATTTATGTATATCATCTTCTTTCTCTAGATGCATTGTGTAAAATCCTAATTTTAAACTACATTCACACAACTTTGTGTTGGGGACTATTAATCACAATTAAATAAATGTATCTAACTTATAATGTAACCCTCTTTAGACTTCTAAGTCTTCCTAGAAAATATTAAATACTGGCTAATCCGGATAATGAACCATTAACCGACCAGCTACACCAGCTATAAGTATAGAGTGGCCAACTATAGGAAGATCGGGAAACATTGTGAAAGACTTAAGAAGAAACACTCACACTGGACCGGGCCTCGTGATGATAATAGCATCTCAGGATAAGAAAGGGATCATACCACCGACTGCCACTTGACAGTCGTTATACCACAGCAAGAGCAAGACTCTCTAGCGTAACACACGGTAGGACGAAAACCCGGATGGCCTCGGGATTCGAACTGACAACCTCGCACAAGGCCTTGCTCAAATCCTTCATTGCCTTAACCCACTAGAAGTAACACAAATGGGAATCAAACTTGAGCCTGAATTAGAGAACCCATGCCTCCTACCACTAGGCCACAAGTGGTGGATATCAGTGCTATCTTGGTTTGAGACATATCCAGCAATACGACTACTCAAGCTATTGAATCGGTATAAAGCATACAAAACAGAAAACAAAATTTGCAATTGATTTGGCTAACACCCAATTTATTAATTCAAGAAACTCCACAAAACTTGAATCTTACAATCCAGTACTACATCATGGTTATTTATAAGCTAACCTATCACGTTAGACTTATACTAGAATTGCTTATGCATAATTGTCTCACATACATTCAAACATAACTCATTTTAGGATGTTTAGATGATTAATTAATCTGGGATTTGATGATTAAAGCTAATTATTAAAACATAAACACTTTAAATAACTTATTATAATTATCCACTCCTTTAACTTAGCCTTGCATGCCAAGTTTGGTTCTTTTGTTCATTCCCAAAAAGTCCTGTTCGACTGTTGCATCATGTGACACAAAACACATTCATCTTAGTGTATGTATAGCGGTAAGGGCTTATAAAAAGGGTTATATGATAAGTGGCAAAATGCATAAGAAATGAGGGTTATATAACCTAAGTATATAATAGAAAGGGGGTTATATAACATGTATGTATATATATGTGTGTGAGAGAGATTATAGATATGTATGTATATATATGTATGAGAGAGGGAAACAAAAGTTCACGGCACTATAAATATCACGCCATGCTCCATAACCCCCTCTATAACGCCGGGCGAGGCGGTGTTCCGGGGCGTTATAGGGCGCTATGTGGGATGGTGGCGTCATATAAGTTGCGACGATGGAGATGGCCTTAGAAAGGTACAAAATTTGTTGTTAGGAAACTCTGTCGAACACAAAGTTCCATATGTATATGTTATAACTCAGTTTTTTTAACGGTTTTGTACTGTATATTTATATTAAAAAATAGGAAGAGATTATTACTTAGACTAGTCTATATTAATCTTGGGATTACAATGGATTAGGTACAAGATTGGCTTTTGCATATAATAATTAGACGATGTCTCCTTCGAGTACCAAGGGGCTTGTAGCCTGATGATACCAAGGTATTTGTTAAAGTGTAGTCACGTGAGGATTCAAGTTTCATTGTAGGCAAAATGAAGGATTTAAGAGTAGATTAGTTTGTTGTTAAAACAAATTTCGTTCGAGTTTTCTAAACTCTGATCTTGTTTAGATGATTATATGGGTTGTTAGAATTAAGTCATCGATAGATGATGTACTTTTTATAAAATTGGTTTAGGATTAACATTGGTGTGCTTTAATAGTGTAATTGCTTAAAAAGTAAAAAAAGTTCACTTATTTAATTACTTGGGAATCTAAGATATATTACGATATTTTTAGAATCGGACCGACATCGAATCGGTCATCTTACAAGTCTATTGGTTGGACCGCTATAACCAGATGATACAATAAGTAAGTAATGTAAAATATGAAACTACATTATGTTTTTGTGTAAATTGTAGTCTTCATAAAATATGATGACTTAAAATATGTATATATCATTTCTATTTTTGTTGAAAGAAATGATTAAAAGTTTGTGATGGAAACTAACAAGTGGTCTGTTGAGGGATTAGTTTTGTGTGGTGAAACCCATTAGCAACCCCACAAATCCTGTGTAGCGTATAAAACAAGACCACTCCTATTCTCCTCCAATTTACCACTCGAGTGGTCAACATATTATACCCCAAAACACATATAAACACAAAATATGAATTTGCCAACTTGCTTTCTACAACCACCAAAATTCAACAACAATTCCATGTACAAAAATAAACCTTTATGTTTTGTTTGTTGGTTTCATTTTTGAGCAAACCCCCTTATAACTAACCGAAACTGTTAAAAAAGGAAATGAACGTGTTACCTACATATGATTCTAACATTCAATAATGTTGTTGAATTTGCTTTATTTGGGTAAAGATAACTAAATGAACTACGGATACTTACTTGGATCATGTCACGTGTACTATTTTAAAACAAGCATTTGGACTCTTTAAACGGCTCGATCAACACAAAATCAGTTTCGGAATTATCTAAGACAATCCCAGAGGTTTACTTAAAACTTGGAGCAAGAACACGTATAAGTTCTAAGTATCTTACATGTAAATTCGGATGTAGATTATTGGATGGCTCAAGCTACACGAAATCAACTATGGAATTATCTAAGACAAACACCAGAGGTTAAACTTAGGCACTAAAACTACATGTGAATCGAACATAGATTATTGGATTTATCCGCTACTGTAACCAACATATGTTAACTGGGGTTTTCTTTCACAAAGCAGTGCAACAGTTTGCCTTTAACATTGCAATGGTTTATACAAAGTCATGTAACCGCTACACTCACACTCATTAGCGAAAAAAATGAAGTTTTTCGTGATCATGAGCATATATATAGTAATCCTAGTCCACACCAACAGTTTGCACCATCCTAAGCTATGTCACACCAAGTGAAAATTAAAACTTTATTCAGATCAATTTATACAAGCAACCCTTATAGACATCCTAACTAAATCGTATAATAACTTTACTAAAATTTATGGATGCTCATTGAGAATCCCATTAAACTAAGTGGTATTATAACTTAGCTGAAGTCCACAGATACTCTCGTTGTGAATCCCAATCATGCTAAAATCACCAACAAAATAAAAGGGTTCGAACCACACTAATTAGCATGACAATCATCAACATATAACTTAATAACCGATTACATAAACCCATCATCGAAAACTTTAACTACACTGCATATTTATTCGGTAAAAAGCATCATACGAGTTTTCCGACATTACAACAATAAAAGAAACGACTCATGAATTTTTAACACCACGTTTGATAACACAACTGACAACTTCTCTAGACTACGTTGTATACCAAAGCCCAACGGATATAAAAACCAACACGTCCTTAGAATAATCCCCCTTAGTAATTTGGCTTCACATTCAAGCGGGAAGCTATCTTCTGTCCCAGAGACTTGTCAGCCTGCAAAAACAATGCATCACATTCCGTAAATTCTTTGAAACAAACATCAAGTCAAACCGATCGGTCAACCGTTAGAACTGTAATTGTGAGTGATATCAAGGAAAGAAGGTCGGGACCTGAGACCAGTAGGAAACCCATATTGAGCGGACCTCATGGGTGACACGAGGGTCAGACAGACCACCAACAATTCTGTTAATGAATCGTTCTTGCCTGTAAAGAAAGAAGAAGATTAAAAACATGTTAGACGATTTATAATAGTAGAAACAATTTAAAGCAAAACATATACCTGTCTGGAGAAAATGATCTGTATCTATCTCCTGGCTGCTTGAAGTTGTTTTCTTTCTCAATCACACACTACATTAGGCAATACATTAAAAGGTAATTAGTCGTCCATCAAGATTCAACATTTATGTAATTCATGAAAATACAGTATATCTATACAGCGACGTTATTGTTCGTGAAGGCAATAAATCCAGTGAAATAATCAAACTTGAGATTTACACTACATTTAAAATTAAACAATAACAATGTTCTTTCTTTTTGTTTTTGTTGGGTATATATTTACAGAGCATACACAGTAAATCTTTTTATAGGTTAACTCAATTGTGGTACTTAGATTCGTGCATACTCTTTCATATTCAATTATAACGTTGAAGTCTAAAGCCTACGTTAATACCACATTTTAAAAGTAATAAACTGACCTTATCACGCTTTCCCGACAACCTAACAGGAGGAATAGGGTACTGCTCAGCATGACGAGCGGGATCATATCTTGAAGGGAAGTAATCGATCTGCAGAAGTAATGATAAAAAGAGTAAATAAGAAAATTTATTATTAAGTTTGTTTTGATTGTTATTGTTTTCAAATGAGTATACATAATACATATATATATATATATAAAGGTGTACCTCCTCATCTCTGTGCATGAAATTCATGAATCCATCATAGTGATTATTATGATGAGCACATTTAGGAGCATTAGCAGGAAGCTGCAAATAGTTCGGTCCAAGACGGTGTCTCTGAGTGTCAGAATACGAGAAAATACGGGTTTGCAGCAACTTATCATCAGAATAATAGATTCCAGGAACAATGATAGCAGGACAAAATGCCAGCTGTTCATTCTCAGCAAAGAAGTTGTCAATATTCTTGTTCAAAACCATACGACCCACAGGTTGCAACGGGAAGATATCCTCGGGCCAGGTCTTTGTAACATCAAGCGGGTCAAAGTCGAGGCGATCCTCGTGATCCGGATCAATGGTCTGGATAAAAAGTTTCCACTCAGGGTAGTTTCCCGCAGCAATCGAATCGTAAAGATCTTGTGTAGCATGGCTGTGGTTAGCTCCACCGATCTTGATGGCTTCTTCTTCCAACAAACTTTTACACCACATGTTGGTTTCCAGTGGAACTTCACGTAATATGCTTTTCCAGCTTTGTTGATCAAAGTGTAGGTGTTGACACCGGATCCCTCCATGTGGCGGTAATCTTGTGGCACACCGATATCGTCTTGAAGAAATGTGAACATGTGCAAACTCTCGGGATGGTGAGAGAAAAAGTCCATGATTCTCCAGTCTTCTTGAATGTGCGATTTAGGGTTTGGTTTCAACGCGTGAACCATGTCGGGAAATTTCATTCCGTCACGAATAAAGAACACCGGGAAATTGTTTCCCACCAAATCAAAGTTACCCTACAAATGTAAACGAATCGTAAAGATCAGATATGATAAGTTAACATTTATCCATAAACTATATATATATATATACATATACACAGAGATATAGATGTGTTTGCGTGTTACCTCTCGGGTGTAGAACTTCACTGCGAAACCTCTAGGGTCCCTGAGGGTTTCGGGGCTACCACGTTCATGGATAACAGTAGAGAAACGAACGATAATAGGAGTCTGGACACCGGGGGCACGGAGAAAATCAGCACATGTGAGGGCAGTAATGTCATGTGTGACCTCAAAAAATCCCTTTGCACTGGCACCTCTGGCATGAACAACACGTTCAGGGATACGCTCACGGTCGAAGTTAGCTAGCTTCTCCACCAAATGGTAATCTTCTAGAAGGATTGGACCTATCGTATAAAAATAAAATCATAATTAGTAGAAATTTTATATAATACAGTCTACCAAGAAATCCAAACTTAACAGAATCAAATTTGGATACCTCTGCTTCCAACGGTCAATGAGTTGTTGTTGTTGTAAACTGGAGCACCCGAATTGGTGGTCCAGAATGGAGCATTGTAGGCACTTGAAGAACGGTACTGCATCAATCGAAAAAGTAAAATCCATAAGTAAACAATCAATTCTAAGAAAACACTAACACTACAATTAACCCTGAAGAAAATCACTCATTGCAGCACGGTTTGACGTATGCTAAAAACTATAGTTGAAACGTTGGATCTTGAATTACAAAAGAGTCAACATCGATCCAGAGCTATACTTTAAATATTTACAAAAGTATTCAAACTTTTTTTTTACAAATTTACAGCCAAGAGCTTAATAATAACCAGCTAAAAGCATATATCTACTACTTAAATAACCGAAAAATTAATCCGATTCCCTATGAAGTTATATAAATTTAACTTTTGATCCAAAAAAACTTAACATGACTGATAAAATAAATTTGTGTTCTCCTTTATCACAACTAAACACACATGACTGAAAGTGCGTATATATCGAGATCAAGTTCGATCACTATAGTTCCTCGATAACATGAACTGAATCTAACAATTAGGTCAAAACTAATCCAATACAACACCACCTTCTCAAAAACCTTCAATTAGATCAAAATCATGTAAAATAAAGTAATCAGAAATGGATTCCAATACTTATATTATATATAACAGATAACTGATTGAACAATAACGATCATAAACCCTAACTAATAATATGTTACATGGAGAAATAATTATATAACATGATGCGAAAAAATAAGTGTGAATCAGTAGATGATGTTGAAAAACAAGATTAGAGTGATGCAGTACCTTGTAAGGATCCATGGATGAAATCTGTGATGATTTCTTGTGGAGAAGACTATTTTTTGCTCTTTACGGAATGATGGTGGAGTTTTATATAAGCAGTTTTGGGGTTAATTTTTTTTTCACTTTCTTTTCTTTTTTTTTTCTATTTCCTTTCAAATTGTAGAATTGAATATTAGCCTAAAAACTTTTTTTCCTCCTATAAATAAAAATTATTTTTTTTCAAATACTTTCTTTTCTCTTCTTTAATGTAAAATTGTTCAGTATCATCTCAACATCACCTCACACCTCCCATATCATTAACCCCCACTACTCATCGTGTACCATTCACTCATTTATCTCCTGTATTGATGCCTAATTAGAGATCACAATGAGTCGGATATGTGATGAATTTTGGTAATCTCAATCTTATCTGGGATCAAAACGGAAATATTTCAGACAGTTGAAAACGGTCTTTGAGGCCAAGTCGACTAAGCAAAAACGAAAGTTGATGCTCTAGAAATAAGTCGGACCTGGCATTTCTTAGTAGTTGATGTTGTCTATATGAATTTCTATAGTAAGCAGCTACAACCGTCGCTAGGAGTAAGCCTTAGGAGGGAGACTACAACCCCGATATAGGACAAGTAGTGCTTTAGAGCGAGTGTTTACTTGACTTTACTTTAGAGAACTCACTTTCAAGAACTAAAAGGTTGCCCGTAAATTGGAGAGCAGTCCTACTCTAAATCATCGCTGGCTAAAAATCACCTGTTGAGACTGTCATTACGTAAGGTCATAATACTAAACCCATCCCGAAAACATGCTTCAAATATCAAATGCTTATCTACACTTCTAGCAACTTCATGTTCAATACCAAGTTTACTAACAACTTCATGTACCATCTATCAATCTTTTATGATCATATGATATAATATATTAAGTTCATATATGGGGTAGTTTAGGACAATCAACCAGTATTATCATTCATAATTACTCATCCTAAATGTTTTGGCGTTTTCCCACAACTTCGAACTTTTCTACCGTTACAAACGCACAACCCATTGTCACCCCCCTACACAGATGGCATATATCGTGTAACTACTTATTCTTTTTTTATTATTTAAATTTGAAATTTTGGTTTATTTATTTGATGTTGTTTTAATTGTAAATTATTTGATTTTATCGTTTAACTTAAAATTGTTACTGTTTAATTTAGCTCCAAAAAAAAAGACGTTGAAGAATGAGGGCTTAACGAAGAAGGAGGCTAACCCCTTCTTGCCGTCTAAAAAGGTTGGTTTGACAGACGTTAATGGCTGAGATGGAGTTGGGCGTCATCCCACTCCACCCTACCTTGGGACAAATGTTAGCATTAGTTGTTTTGTACAAAGTAATATTTATTTGATTGTGATTATGTGTTTTCTCCCTTAATAGTGTAATTTTGATTAAATTCAACGAAGAACCAAAAATAACACATGAAAATGCTGAAAAACAAAAGGATGCATAAACTTGCACGATATATTATAAACAAAATCTCACGAGAGTACAGAAAAATGCCGATATATTAGAAATGGATGCCCAATTTTCACGTTCACGTGGGTCCTACACTTATAATTTTGTAGAGGTGAAAAAACCAAGGTGAGAGGAGTTGGGATAATGCCACATATAAAATAAAATATTGTATGCTTTTAATGAAACTATCTCATAATAATAACAAATTTACATAAAATGTCCCAAGTTTGCCTTATCTTTCATGTAGACCCTTCAAAATCATTGTTATGATAATGTTTGTATTTTCAATCAACGCCTAAAACTTTTTATATGGTAATTAGAGCTCGCAAATCGTGTCTTAACGGGTTTAGTAGGCATCTGACAACAGGAACAACATAAATTTTAAACATGAATGCGACTCGTTTAACCATTTTATATTCAATACCTATAACACATTTGTATGCTTTATGTACTAAAAATGAGAAAATGATGGAATCTAACCTTCTAATTTTAATTATTTTTAAAAAGTGAAAATTTACATAGTGTATTTTTTTAGTAAACATGTCTAATTGTGTCTTATACAAGTTACCTATTCCCAACCTAACCATAATCATATCATATTACCTATGATGTATTCTCATATCATATATTTGATTTGATATGAGAGCTTAATACAACAGTTACTAACATTTCTTATATTACTGTCCTTTTTGTGTTTGGTTTAATTTTAAACGTATAGATCGTTTAAAAAAAAAAGAGTTAGCTTGTTATCGGTATAATTTCACACATTTAAAAGATAACTAGTAAACTACAGTCTTTCAAAAAAAACACTGGTAAACTACACTATCCACTAACCATATATAAGAAAGCTTTATAACAGTTATTAGTTAAATTGATTTATGACTAATCCATTGGTCTAACTATGTAGCTTAAGAAGACAATGGTTTGTTAAAATCATAATTTAACATTCAATCTATCATATTGATAAAAAAAACATTTAAAAGAATTTATGTTCTAACGTGCGAGACCTTGGTGAGTGAGGAGTCTCTCCTTAAAAAATGCCCTTCAAAGTTTTGTTAAGCCCCAAAATTAACACCTCGTGAAAACAAATCTTCGGTCCGCTATTGTATATATAGGTTTTGAAAAATCGATTACCCAATCAGGATGCAAACCCTAAATACAAGCCTCTCAAGAGAAATATATACTTATTTTATAAAAAAGAATTAAAACATTCAATGGTTTTTAACAAAAAAAAAGTTTCTAGAGGGTACTTCTTTACATTAATTGTAACTTAAGGTACCCTTTTGAAACTTATAAATTAAGGAGTTAAATGTTTGGTTGGTCCCTGTGGTTTGCAAAAATTACAGATTTGGTCCTAAGGGTTCACTAATTACACACTTGGTCCATATGGTTGCAATTTTTTAACTCGAGTGGTCCTTAATACTAACCTTTGTTAAATTTTTCAGTTAAGTCTTTATGAAATGACAAAATTGTCCCAGAACAATTAAAAAAATAAAATAAAAACGGAAATGAGATGAGGCCACTCCTCATCTTCTTCTCCCCCTCTCTCTAACTCACCACCACCACCTCCGCCTCCACTTTCAAACCACCATCACCAGTTTGATTTTCAACCACCATTCCTTTTCCCTTTACATCATTCTTTCTCCTCACTCGTTTGTCCAACATGAGTTTTGCTGCTACTCTCCGTCACCACATTTTCGTCTAATCGTTCTCATCCTCTATCGTACCTCTTGCCGGAGCTCTCGGTTTAATCTACAAATCAGAAAACAGAGGATCTATTCGATCTATGGAGTGATCAGATCTCCGATCTACACATTCATTCTTAATGTTCGCATTCCGATACAAATCCGTTAGATGTATCGTTATAGTTGTGTGATTTTGCTTGTTTTCAGTTTATACAAACAGGAATCGAAAATTGATAACTAATTTGTTTGTAAGTTGCGTATGCCATTAATGTTGGCTAGTTTATAAATATATAAATAGATGACTCATTGTAGATGTTGTTGTATTAATTTCTTTGCAAATCTAATTATATAAACCTAAATAATTCATGATGTGCATTCAGGTGTATGCTCCAAGCTAGTAATGAAGTGTTATAGGTGGTGAGTTTACGGTGGAGGCAGTGGGTTGAAGGTGGAGGTGGAGGTGGAGGTGGTGGTGGTGGTGGTGGTGATGGTGGGTTGAAGGTGGAGGTGGTGGTGGTGGTGGGTTGAAGAAGATGATCTCTTTTTGGTTTTTATTTTTTAATAGTTTAGGGACAATTTAGTCATTTCACAAAGACATAACTAGAAAATTTAACAAAAGTTAGTGCTAAGGACCACCCGAATTTAAAAATTGCAACCACTGGGATCAAGTGTGTAATTAGTGAACCCTTAGGACCAAGTCTGAAATTTTCGCAAACACAGAAACCAACCAGACATTTAACTCTAAATTAAGTGGAACCCGATGCTTCTTTTCCTTATCCTTAATTTTGGATTTTATCTAAATTAAAATAGAGCCACTCGTGTCAGGCTGATGACCTGGTCCTATCACTACCAGACACGTGTCCCAATTGCATCGAAACGTGTGCTCATCAACTCATCTACGAGTGTGAACAGAGATTGGAGAACGAATATGCTTTTTGATAAGGTTTTCTTTTATTTTCTGTTAAGCCACAAAAAATAGTTATTTATTTTTATAATTTTAGGAATTTTTTATATTTTGATAACAACTTCATTTTTGTTTCTATTTGTCACTTGCATAAATAGAAATGCTAAACACCACTAAAAATAAATATATCACTTAAAACTCTTTGAACATATTGAAGTCTAACTAGTAATTATAAGGTTAGTATTTTTTTTAATGGTTGTAACCTTGTTGTCCGCCGTTCAAAACACACACTTTCAAAAATAGTTAATAAAATTTATTTTAACAAGGTAATAAAATAGTTGGACATGTACGAGCCACAAAATAGTCAAGGATTTAGATAGGTCTAAAAGTCAACCTCCGATCGTGTTTGGTATTAAACAAACTCGGCCAACCATATATAACCGGTTTACAACGTTATTATAGCCCGCCGACCTCTTCACGTCCTGTTAAATTCCTTTACAACTTAATCACACCCTGTCTACCCGTTTGCCTCTTTTCAGTAAACACGTTACATTGGTCTTGTATAGGTTATATGATCTTCAGTATTTCTTTGGGTTAAGTTTGATGTTTTGACACAAATAACCATATAGGTTTGTTTGGATTCATCTATTACAACCTACTAACCAAACACGATTGTTACCCTATTGTTACCTTAGGTAATAAACTAATAGCATAACAATTTATTATGCATCATAGGTAACATCATCATGATATTATTTCTTATTCTAATAGCTGTTTAGTTTAGGTATATGTTTCAGATAATGTATTTAATTATATGTTTTAACCTCTTAAGATCAAATTAATGGAATCATCAATATCTATGACTGATTGTAAAATCAACTAACATGAATGGCATATTCAATAAAAGATGATGAAAGAAAGAACAAGTAAATTAAATTTATAATGAAAGTTAAAATCGTGTTATTACCTGGTTTTAAGAATGTTACTGGACTAGTGGACTTCAAAGTGAGTGAAAATTTCCCTTCATTAGATCTGCATAGACAAATTGGGCCTAGAGCGTTTTGGGCCATTTGTTTGGCCCAATACAGCCCCAAAAATCATATCAATTTCAGGAAAAATATTAAATTTGAAATTGTATTTTTTTTTTCAAAAGAGCTATTTCGTACCATATAATAACGGAATTGACCATGATTTAGTCAAAGGGCCAAAATGTTGGGCTGAGTCTGATAATGCAGATTGATGAACATGGATCTCCCCTTGTCAGTTGTCATGCCAAGTGGGCCAATACCAATTTATGGGCCTGTGGTTATAAATATCTCACATTTGGCCCATGAAATCTTGTTCCCATTGTATTTGTCACTGCCTGTGGCTATAAATATCTCACATGTGGCCCATGTAATCTTGTTCCCATTGGGCTTGTCACTTCCAATAGCAGTCAATCCAAATAAAGAAAAGAACAACCACACATACATATATATGCAACACAAACAAAACTCATACATGCCAAGTTACAGCCTCTCAGGCATCATTACCCACGAGCCAAGCCCGAGGCCATTTATATTCAAACAAGGCCCAGCCCAACTAAAGCTAAAACACACCCAAATCAATAGCAAGAAATACATGAACAGAAGCATCAAATATATAGCCAAAAACAACATTACATCTGAAGAAAAGTAACTTACATAACGTGTGCCAAAAAAGTTTAGGCTTTCACTTTACAGACCCGAACCTGAAACACAGTAACTCGCGCATCTAGGTGTGCACTAATTCTAAGTTTCAGGTTCCTTAAGTATGATAAAATATTACAGACGATACATTGACAACGTTTGTGTAACATAACAAACTTAGAGACGGACCTTCTATAGCATGATCATCAATCTAGCTTAATCGGGCCCAAACTGAAGATAACTGTGTTCAATAATTGGGGCGCACATTGAGGCGTGATGCTATCTTCTGCCCCAGAGACTGGTCAGCCTTCAACAACACCACCCAAATGTACCAAATCAGCATATATTTCTAAAGAAAGTTTTTAAGCCTGATTTGGCTTGTGCTAAAAAATCACATGTTTAGATTGACCCGTTTACCCGTTACTCAACCCCCCATTTTACCAGCTCTAACTTCTTCTATTTGATGTAAACTTATAAAAGTATGCTAAAGGTATTTTTTTGTAGATATAATGGGACGGATGAACGTTTTCTTTTGTGGGAATGAAAGTAAGACTGAGGATGGGAAGCGTGCACAAACCTGGGTCCAGTATGAGATCCAAATACTGCGGAGTTCATGGGTTACCCGTGGGTCAGACAACATCTTACACATTCGGACAATGAATCTCTCTTGCCTATAGAAAGAACATGAATAGTTTAGAAAATTGATAGAATCTTTGGGGGTACTTTTAAAGAACAAACTACATAAAACATGTACCTGGCTGGATCCCATGATCGGTATCTCTCTCCGGGCTGCTTGAAATCATTACATTTTGGGATCACAGTCTGCATTCACAAAAAAAAAATCATATCATTTATTTAGTGGATAGTAAGTGGTTGATCAGACTACAAGAAACCAATGATACAATAAACTAACCCTGTCACGGGTTCCAGTAACTGTACGAGAATTGATCGGGTACTGCTTAGCATGTTGAACACGATCATACCTCGAAGGGAAGTAATCAACCTGAAAGAAACATTAACTTGCCTGAATAAAAGAATCTCATATAATAATTAACAATAACAAATATGTACACAAAACAAAATAGTGTACCTCCTCATCTCTGTGCATGAAGTTCATGTTTCCATCATAATGATTATTATGATGAGCACATTTAGGCGCATTGACCGGCAGCTGCAAGTAATTCGGTCCAAGACGGTGCCTTTGGGTATCAGAATACGCAAAAATACGCCCCTGAAGCATCTTATCATCAGAGTAGTAAATTCCAGGAACAACAAGACCCGGGTTGAACGCCAGCTGTTCATTCTCAGCAAAGAAGTTGTCAATGTTCTTGTTCAACACCATACGCCCAACGGGCTGCAACGGTATGATGTCCTCAGGCCAGGTCATGGTGCCATCAAGCGGGTCAAAGTCAAGCCTATCTTCATGATCAGGGTCAATCACTTGGAGATACAGCTTCCATTCAGGGAAGTTACCAGCCTGAATCGCGTCATAAAGATCTTGAGTGGCGTGACTGTGATTCGCGCCTCCAATTTTGATAGCTTCGTCGTCCATCAAACATTTGACTCCACATGTGGGCTTCCATGTGAACTTCACATAGTGAATTTTCCCTTCTTTGTTTACCAAAGTGAGAGTGTTGACACTTGAGCCTTCCATGTGCCGGTAATCAGTTGGGATACCGATATCATCGAGCCAGAATGTCATGGTGTTCAAGCTCTCTGGATGATGTGACAAGAAGTCAAGAATCCTCCAGTCTTCTTGGATGTGTGACTTCGGGTTTGGTTTAAACGCGTGGATCACATCAGGGAACGCCATTGCGTCACGCGTAAAGAACACAGGGAAATTATTTCCCACAATGTCAAAGTTACCCTACAAGTTGAAAACAAATAAGTAAAAAAAACAAAGAAAAAGAATATCAAATAATCATATGAATCTTGTTTACCTCTCTCGTGTAAAACTTGGTTGCAAACCCTCTAGGGTCTCGGATGGTTTCAGGGCTTCCACGCTCATGGATAACGGTCGAGAAACGAACAATGGTAGGAGTTTGAACTCCAGGGGCGCGGAGGAAGTCAGCGCAGGTGAGATGAGTGATGTCATGTGTGACCTCGAAGAACCCCTTTGCGCTCGCACCCCTCGCATGAACGATACGTTCGGGGATCCGCTCGCGAGTGAAGTTGGCAAGTTTCTCAATCAAATGATAATCCTCAAGGAGAATTGGACCTGAAGATTGACAAGAACATGCATGTTAGGACTAATGTGATAAATAGTTGTTTTAGTCAATTGTTAAAGTAGAGGGGCTAGTTTGTAAACTTTTGTAATTCATTAAATAACATATAAAAGGTTACTTGATGGCTATTAAAAGAATTCATGAATGAAGAACTAGCTTGGACCTAAATATTGTCTCTCACTATTCATTTTTAGGCTGACAATATTCATTTCTAGGCTAACAATGATGGATTCAAAATAAATTATACAATGAAATTACCCAACTGGTTGTTCAATATTGCCACCGCTATACAAACACCACCGACACACTGTTTAAACGTTTTTGGATTATCATACAGCAAAAGTAATCATATGGGTCGCATGATAGTCATACATGCCAGGCCGTATATATGGTGAAAATAGCATATGGATCTTATGAAAGCTGAATTATACAACCAATATGATTGTTTGACCGACAAAAAAATAACTGGTTTGACCATCCACCACACTATCCAAACACCACTGGCTTATCCTACCCGTGAAAAGTGGTCATATGACAGTCATACGAGCTGGGCCGTATGATAGGGTGAGATATGGTCATATGGATCATATGAGAGCCAAATCATACGGCCCATATGACCAATATGATCTAGAAGGTGACCTATCGTACCTTTTGGAGGTGGTGTATCTTTCACAACACCCTTTCATATATCCATATTAGATCAACATAACGGATCCTGTAGTATCAAATCGAACTATCGTATTAGCGACTACTACATACCTCGATTTCCAACAGTCAGTGATGCAGTGTTGTTGTAAACCGGTAAACCAGCATTTGTGGTCCAGAAAGGGGAGTTGTAAGCACTTGAAGGGCGTTGCTACAACAAATAAAAGAATCACAACACATTAGCCAACATGACTAATCCACATAATAATCATGTTTGCAACAACAAAGATAATAGCTAGTGGTATCTTCATTTACATCAGGGTGAGGTAGGATGAGTTTCGACTCCTGCACAACCGGACGAAACACTTCACTTATTCCATCTTTTCATAAATATTCAAATACTAATTTGTATTTTCTAAATAATAATAATAATAACAAGCAAATCATGCTAATTTGTTCAGATCATCAATGGAAAAATGCATGGAAGAAGATGACTGAAGGTGTTTCTATAAAGGTGGCATTATTTTTTAAGAAGTATAATCATTTAAAAACACAGAACATTTTTTTTTGTTAAAAATAACTACTTGACAAAAATATCCACGATTTAATTCATTGTTTTTATATCTTTTTAGATGTATAATCATTTGATAAAAAAATATTTTGAGCTTTTATTTGCCATTTATATTCAAAGATTTAATTATTAGATTTATTTGATAAGGGAGGCCCGATACAAGTAAGTATCCACATGCGAATGAAATAAATAATTAAAGTAAATAATTGTTGAACTAAAATAGTTATTGCCAGGTGCGAACCTACTTTAATAGAAGGGGTAGCCTCCGCTACTTCTTGGCGTTCCGACGGTTGTGTAAATTTTGGAAAAATTTGATGTTTTTTCGATTTCGTTACCTTTTTTTATAAAACGTTACCCCTACGAAAATTTTCTAGATCCGCCACTGGTTATTGCTGTATTTTTAACATGTTAAAAAAATATTTCTATGTGATCTTACATCATATGATAATAATATTTATTATTCTAAAAGGAAATAACATTTTTTTTTTCTGATAACTTACTTCCGGCCGATTTCATATTATTACGAGGTATAAGAATATTCTCAAAGTAACATTAAAACTTCACAAGTTATTCTAAAACATTGTAGATCTTTTTAACAAAACTTATTTTTAGTAAGTCAGATTTTCAGATAAACATTTGTTAGGAAAATAACGCGTTGTCAAACTTAAACCACCTCGAACTTAATATGAGCTAATCTAATAACGAGTTCCAGCAAAAGATTCTTATATGATCATATCGACTTTGTGTACACCCGTAATCCTAAACGAGCCTATTATTTATATAAATATAATGATCTTATGTTAGCTAATATATTTGTAATAACATATATACTCTCTCACACACACATATATATATATATATTGGATAAGAAAATATATAATTTACAATATTTTGAAAAATAATTATCATATGTATATTAAGAAAAGAATATGGATATTTTAACTTCAAAAGGTTTTAAATTTTAATTAAATCATCAACTTTTATCAACAATAATTGTGGATATTAATTTGTGAATTTAGGTGATGGCAGACTTAAGAACTAACTGTATAATCAACAGACAAGTGATTGATTCAAATGAACACTCGATGTCAAGGTGAATACTTGTTAAGATAACGACATATTTCTAATCAGTCCCACTTTATTTCTTTAAGTATTATCACGTGATGTTGTCTAAAGTTTTTTAGAATAGTGAAAAACATTCATTTTTTCTAAAGATTTAGTTATTTTTATTTATTTCTCCATACATAAACTATCAAATAATTAGAAACCAAATAAACTATTTTTAATCAAAAAATAATATTCGAACAGAGGGTATATATCCAGTTTTATTACATCTTTCATTCCATAAATCTTAATTATACACACACATATATACGCACACACCAACGGAGAACGGAACTGAGCCTTAAAATCAAGAGAACTATGAATAAAACTGAGAAAAAAAATTAAAAAATTTGAACCGTTCGCCAAGAGAAAGTTACAGCTTTTTCACACACATATATTCATCCACATGTGTATTTGTTTATTGACACTAGGATATTACTCGATTTGCTTCATATGCATACAAATATTAAATATACATACAAACAACTTTTGTAATCTAGAACAAGACATATATCGTGATCTCGCTCATTACACGCTGAGACAAGTCCATGTCATGTGTCCTAAGTTCGGATCTTAAGCTAGCTCACTCAAGCCATCTAGATCGATCGAATTTAATGTGATTTAACCCTTGATCCAGTTCAAATACATCATATATGGTCATATGAACTTGTATGACCTCAAGCTACCATTGATTAATCGTCACACGTAATTTAAACCCAGTGCGCTATATAAACAAATAGTATGGTCGATCTAAAATAAAGTTAGATCATCGTGTATCATGTTGCATGCGATATGAATAATGTGAGGTGATCGTCTGACTGATAAGTAATCGATCTTGATATTGTTTACATAACTTTTTTTGAACGGCAAACATCATTCCAGAAATGAAGGACGACCTAGCAAGGAGCTAGAAACCGAGAATACTCACAATTTTACACTAAGATACACCATGCTTACAATTTATTATAAATTTTTGTTATATGATATGGTTATAGAAAATAATTTTATTATAGTTTCATACCAACAAAAAGTAAACAAAGGGTAAATGATAGTATTTTATCATTCCAATCATCGACATTTAATGCATGAAAGAGTTGTACGTAAGAAAGAGGATTATCATTAGAGTTGTACCTTGTAGGGATCCATGTTCTTGAATAGAGAGTGAGGATTATCACCTTGTAATGCTTGGGACTATTTATAAGGAAAATATCTTCTAAGTTGATGGGCATAACAATAATAATATTATTATAATAATAATTATTGCTGTTGAAATGTTATTGAAAATTATGAACGTGCATTATTGAAGATAATTATCTACTCTAGGTTTATTTTTTGAAAAAAAAAATTAATTGAGAAGAAAAATAATAAATAATATAATTATAATTTTCTCTTATCTCATTTATAATTATGTTTATCTAATTAGTTAGTCATAAAAGCTATCATTCTCACATTAAAAATTTTTGCCTAAACATGTCAAAAGTTATCTTATACATTTCAAAATTTATCATACACAACTCGTAATTTATCTTACATACCTCGTAATTTATCCTACACTATAAATGAATTTTTTTTTTTTGAGAAAATGTATATTTTAAAAAATAAGTTACAAATTTAATATAGCTAGTTATTAAAGAAAAAAACTACAAATTAATGGTATATGTTAGTTTACCAATATACCCATATAATAACATTAAATATTAAATGAAGTCAAATGAAACTGTTCTATTAGTTTAAATTTCTTTTTTTTTCTTCTTATAAAAAATCTTTTTCATTTGAACCCTTCACTATTAAACATTATAAGTTTTGTAAACTAGATTAATTCATTTTTCATAACCAAAATATCAAAACCAGCACAAACAGTTTTCAAGTGTTACTTTTAATACTTTTTGAAAATGTCAATTTAGAAATGGGTATATATATATATATATATAATACTCATATTAAAAATAAAAAATACATAGTGTATTAAAAAAATAACAATAATAAAGTATATAGAAGTTAATTTACTTTTAAAAATATTGGTGAAACTAATGGAAAAAGTTAATATTACTAAATTTTAGCTTTAATCCTACTATTTAATATAATAAGCATAATTACTATATTATCCTTAGAAACTACTAACTGACGTAACTAGCGCTAAGGGCTTACATGTGATAAAATTATCCACTGATTAAAAATTTACATGGTCCAGTCCAGATCTATTCTCATAGTTATTGTCATTAATATAGTTTGTTGTAACTCGTTAATCACAAAAATTAAATTTAAATTTAAACTAAAGTAATAGTATTCCATATTTGATAATTTAAACTAAAGTAACAATATTTCATATTTGATAATTTAAAGACCATGACAAGAATTTTATAATTAACCTTTTAGTTTAGAATAAGCTTGATTTTCTTATTATAGTTATTATGTTAGAAATTTATGTATTATACAAGTTTAATAAAGAAAATATCAAATATGGGGACCGTGATTCAACTCCAAAGATGGAAACGATTTGGGAATTTTAAAGAAAATGGATTGCGGGTCATTGATCAGTCTAGGTAAATAAAAAAGCCAGAAAAACAATGTTAAAGGTCATATAGTTGTGTTACATTACACTAGATTTACTTATTTATTAAATATTGAGAATAACGATTTAACCCTTCAAGTAAATTAATAACATATGATAAGGCGGTAAAATTTTTAAATTTAATAAGCATATAGGTTAAAATAAGAATAATATTTTAGAGTGATATTGGAAATAATGTTCATGAGACAATATTGTGTTATGCTTTAGATATTGGAAATGGTTTTGTGTCCTGCTTTAAATACTTTTAGATTTTTTAACGGTAAATTTCATTACTAACGTACCACTAGAGTATCATTGTCTTACCAATAAAATTACTCGATTATATCAATCTTCACTAGACTATACTGCTCATACACAAATTCAAGAGAAAATCTAATAAATCTGGGAAAAAACTCTTGTGAAAATCAAACCCAAAACCTGATAGTTTCTAAACTTTATTTCACTCCTATAATATCACTTAGCTATAATAAGATAGATAGACAGATACTTTTAGATTTGATTTGTTTTTTGCGATTGAGTTCTCTGTGTGTGGTTTAATTTTAGATATTCAAGATTGGTTTAGTTGATATTAGGAATAAGGATCACTTATAAATAAAAAATCCAACCTTTAACATCTAAGTAGAGGAAAGAGCATCTAGGGTAGTAATCTAGCCTCGTATAATCCTGCAACACCATATCATTTTCAATTACAAGTACTTTAGAGGGGCAAAACACTAGCGATATCGACCCATAAATACCCAAAAACTTTTTATTTTTTTAATATAAATAAATTCAACAACCAAATTTAATTAAAATTTAAATGTAACTAAATAACAATTTAAATTAAACAAACTAATAAAATTAAATAAAAAACACAATTAAAATAAAAATAGAAAAAATTAGTTATAAAACAAAACTATTTCTCGTCTCCTCTTCGAGGTATGGCAGATCTTGAGCTGCAAGATAGATCACGAGACCATTTTTAAGTCGAAAATGCGTATCTCAATCCATCAAATTGTGAAGAGCATCATTGTCAAAAACAGGTAGGAGAATAGGATTGGAAATGTGGACCGGTGGGAACACATTTCTGCCATCCTTTAAGAGCATGTTGTGAAGTATCATACATGTATACATCACCTAATAATCTTTTCTACAGTCATAGCACGCACGGGTCTCCTAAGTATGCCTCATTTTCCCTTTAGCATACCAAAAGCACGCACCACATCTTTTCTTGTCCATTCTTGCAATTTCTTGAACTTCTTTTCATTTGGATTGACTGGAAATGGAAACGTTTTCATAAACGTTGACCAAATAAGGTAGATCTTATCGATTAGATAATATCCAGTTTGTATGTATGTATGCATGTCCATTCACTTGGTGCCCCGCACTCTTATAACGTGGTATCTAGACTTATTTAGTGTATTTTGAATAATGATAAGTCCAAAATTTTCTTAACCTTAAAAAATTATATCATTTGATAGTTGAACAAGACATAATTGAACACATAAACTCTCAAAACTTACACTTATTTTATAAGGTTTGATTTATAAAAAGACGAAGTAACGAAACATAATTATTAAAAATAACAAGAATATAACTGCCTCAGTAGTAATAATAATAGTAATAATAATAATAATGATATATTTATTTATTTCCATTCCTTGAAGAAATGAAAAAAAAACACCCCTTTACCAAGTAATGAAAATTGTTATATTTGAAAGAAGTTACATTCCTTATGAAATGCTACATTCATTATCATAAGATAACCAAACATGTTTTTTTTTTCATTCAATTTCGCCTTCTATTCCTTTATATTAAATGCTACCTAAGAATGACAAAAATCCAAAACTTGTGAAATAAAAAATCAAGAAACCGGGTAGGGATGACAAAAATATCCGAGCCTGACGGGTATACGGTATACCCAAAACCTAAAGCAGTTGGGACAGGTATACCCGATACCCGACGAGTATTGGGCCAGGTATAGGTATGGAAAAAAATATTTCGCGGGTATGGGACGGGTATGAGATTAGATGATATCTGACCCGATTACTCGAAACTATATACCTATTTACCCGAAAAATATACCCGAAAACTTTTAAGTATTCATATTTGTTAGTAATATTTTGTAGCTTTATTATTTGAAAAATAAACTTTTCATTTGAAATCTATATTTTGATGACATTATTCATATTTATATGCTGTGAAATATAAAATTATTTTTTGAGATTAATATTATAATATATATATATATACACACAGATTTTTATATATTTCAAATATTATTATGGTTATGATAATATTTGCATCATCTTCAAATTTTAATACTCAAATAATATGATTTTTAAAATTCGATTCATTAAACACCCCTAATCGTAAACTACTTTATAAAACTCGGATGAGTTTTTATAACATAATTAAAGTTTTTTATATTTGTTAAGCATCCCTACTCTTAAACTAATTTATAAAACCCGGTATAAATTTTTATACATAATCAAAAGTTCTTATAACATAATTGAAGTTTTTTGTATTCGCTAGACACCCTTACTCTTAAACTAATTTATAAAACTCGGGTAACTTTTATAAATAACTAAAAGTTATAACATAATAGAAGTTTTTTTTATAAATTTGGATTAAAGATTACAAAAATGGATTAAGGAAAATTTAACACGTGTTCTTTTCTTGTGTCTATTATTTATTATAATTTAATATACTGTATAGATTTTAAAAACATAAAAAAATTATAAAAGAAAGTAATATATATATATATATTATAGGGGTTGGTTAACGTACAATATTTCTTAATGTACGATGTGTGTGAAATGAAATTACGCACATTATAAAACTCAAAAACTCTAATCATGCATGTTGAAAACCATAATCACGCATATACAAAATCAGAAATTACGTATGGGGTAAAAACCCTAATCACGCATGTTATATCTTCACAGCGTACGCAACGTACATTAAGCAAAGTTGTACAATACACTTTCGTTATATATATACGTATATGAAAATCCCAACAGGTATACTAGATATTTGACGGGTAAATACCCGTCAAATACCCGACGGGTAATGGGCCGGGTATGGAACAAGATTTTACAACCGGATATGGGTATGTGATTAGCCATACCTGACTTATTGCATCCGTAAAACCGAGACTGTGCATTATGTGAAATTAAAGCTTTCTTCGGTTTGTGACTTGCAACTGTGAAATTGAAGTTATGATCCTATTGTAACATCCGTTGAAAAACGGGTTCAAAAACCCGCACCATTGAAAAACGGGTCTCAGCCATCACCAAACTAACAACACTCCACTCCACCACCTTCTCACATCTGTAATCAACCTGAACGAAAATTCCTTTATATACTTGCTACAATCCTCCTTCTTAAACCAATTCAAATTGCCGCTAGTATCAGATCACGGGCAACAAAAAGTAACCATCAATCTCTCCTTTCCTTATCGAAATTGATTGAAGAAACCACTTTGACTCGTGAAACTGGCCACAACTAGCACCAAAACGCGTTGAATCAAAGGCGCAGACAGTGATACCTTCCCTAAATAAATTGAGACTTCCGAAATCAAAGCGTAATCTTTTGACCTGAACCAACTATAAATAGAGGGCTCAGGGAACCCATTAGGATGCACAAAACCCTCTTGCGAGCCTCTGTTCGTCTGAATACTTCGCCGGAAAAGCTTGCAATACGTCAGAATCTCGCTGGAAAATCAAGAGTATCTCTGTTTGGTATACCCTTCATCTGTCCCTTTCATTTTTATTAACATCTTGTGTAGTTCCGTAGAAATTAATAAGGGATTTCCAAACAAATCAAAATATTTAGGGTTAACATCGTTCTGTTATTACAATGAAGAAGATGAACCAAAGTTAAGATTTAAAAGATTAAAAAATAGTATTTCAACCGGGTTAGTCACACAGCCCAGTTGGTTGGGCTGTGTGCATATGAAGCTAATAGTCCCGGGTTCGAGTCTTGTCTGTGATCCGACCGGTGCAATAACAATTTTTTTTATATAAACCAAATCATGAATCATAGCGGTAAGCTTATATAAGGAGTAAAATCCGGATAACCAACGGGTCAGACACACAACCCAATTGGTTGGGCTGTGTGCACACACGAAGCTAAGGTCATGGGTTCGAGCTGGTCATGTATTACGGTCGCTGCAATAAACAAATTTTTTTTATTTAATCAGAACATAAAATCTTATATCCAACGGGTTAGACACGCAACCCAGATGGTCGGTCTGTGTGCACACGAACGGAAGGTCACGAGTTCGAGTCTTGCATGCGGCCGGTTTGGAGAGGATTATTCTGACTAATTCAGAAAACATCTTTTTAATTAATTAAACCTTTAATTATTTTCCCCCAAATATATATTATTTTTTATTAATAAATATAAGTTAAATCATATCGAAATATAATAATAAAAATAATAAATACAAATTAAATAATCTAAAAAAATTATGCAAATAATAAAATAGTTAAAAAAAGATTAAATTTAACCAAAGGAATATTTTTAGCTAAATCGTTATGTGTATATTTAGGACAAAACGTTCGATCATTCGGTATCTCAACTTCAAACTCGTGCGCAATCTTCAACAAATCTCAATCGCACCCACTGTGAGTGAATGTTACAACCCCCCTTTTAATTCACGTTTTTGGGGTGTATCATGTGTCACTATATATATTGTTATCTCGTTATTTAAATCTCGTGCCATTACCATTATGTGATCTAATGTGCTACGTGATGTTGTTTATTTTTTTAGTTGCCATTTAGTGTTCATATTCTCATTGCAGTCAATGTCTCACGTTAGGCCATTTGTTCCCTGTTACCTACGGGTGGAGCGCCTCGTAGCCTAACATACGAGATCAACTCCGTTTGATTGAGCTTCGATATTGCAGCACATCGCTTATCGTGCACACATGTACATTGTTAGTTGATGATAGATGAGAGGGTTTGTGATTTGGATAACATACACGACGTTCCCATATTTGGTTAATGCACATTTTTTATAAGATACTAAATATATCATTTTTCTTAATGATAAAAAGGGATTCACTCGCTAACTTATGTTGACCCAAACTTTACCTTTACACATAATACAAGTGAGCATGTTTGAAGCGTTGATCACGTAGGATATGGGCCTTAGAAGAACTAAAACGTTAGGCCAAAGCACGGCACACCAAACGTCGTGTGAACTAACCCCACTTTGAGTTGTCATCGTGTCCACACCAGGATACCTTCCAACCTTACACCTCGCAATCATGTTTTACGATTTTCATTCGGGTTGTGCGTGTGTTAACAGGCCAAAACCAATGTGAACTCTCGAAGACCAGTAGTTATGGGGGCCGACATGACTACCTAGGCCAAGTATGGGGGACATATGGGGGCCCAAACATGAGCAAAGCCCAAGGCATCCTATGGATGTAATGGATTTATATTTTTCATTTATTTTGGGGGATGTTTAATTTTATTTCTAAACTTTATCCAACATACATGACACCTATGCGCCAAACTCATAATCTCGTTACGTATTTCCTGTAGATGTCTTCTAGGCACCTTCGTGGAGGTAGGAATTCTGGAAAGTCTGGCGAACGCATGGCTGCCCAAATTGCTAAACAAATGGCCACCGTAATTCCTGGTATCGTAATCCAAGTTCAACAAGCTCTCGCTGCTAACCCCGTTAATCCAATCAATCAAGATGAACAAAATGCCGCCAATCCTCCTACAAACACCACCAAGTGCACTTACAAGCACCTCAACTCCTGCGACTTTCCAAAATATGAGGGAACCGAAGGGGTCACTGCCCTCCTTCGGTGGTTTGAAGAAATGGAGAGCACTTTTTCTCAACTGTGAACGTTCCAACGACCGTAAGGTTCGTTATGCTACTGGTCGCCTTTTTGGGGTAGCGAAAATTTGGTGGAATGCTGAAAAGGGCAGAAGAGGCGCTGAAGCCGAAGTAGCTCTAACTTGGGGATAACTTAGAGAACTCATGACAAGGTGCTTTTGCCCAAGAAGCGAAATCAAGAAGTTGGAAGACGAGTTCTACTTTTTAAAGCAAAAAGATGGAGATCATATAACCTACAACAAGAGGTTTCTTGAGCTAAACCAGATGGTTCCAAATCTGTTCACTCCTCTCTACCGCCTTATCAAGCATTACATTCGGGGTCTTCCTTCGAAGATTCAAGATTCTGTGATGAGTACCGTACCTGCAACCTTGGAAGCAGCAATGGAGCTAGCCACTGAGCTCACTGAAAACCACATTAGGAATTGGGATTTCAAGGATGAGAAGAAGAAGATGCAAGTAGCAAACCACCGACTAAAACCCCCAACCCAACTCAAGTCGGGTCCTCTTCTCGATTCACTGCCAAGAGAAAGCGGAACGGGAAAAATTTTACCGTCACCCAAACCCGTCAGCTAACCCCGTACAACCAACCCATTCCAGCAGCCCCAATCACCCAAGTCGCTCCCCCCACCGCACAAATTCAAGAGGCAATACATAGGACCTCACCCGAAGTGCAACCGATGCCAATATCATCACACCATGAGAACCCATGTCCCCACTGCACAGGGTGTGGACGAGTAGGCCATACAATCTAAACATGTCGTCCCTCCAAAGAAAAGCCTGTAACCAACCTCAAGCTCAACTCAACAACCAAATGGTGGGTCAAGTTCCCTACCATCCACCGCCACTAATGTTACCACCTGCTCAGGCCATAGCCCAACCCTTTTACCAACCCAACTACCCCATGATGCCACAAATGAGGGCTTGCTATAATTGCGGTGATCCAACTCATTTCCGTAACACCTACCCACGATTAGTGAACATTATCAACGCACAGGCTGTGAACCAAGCCAATCAAGCCAATCCGCCAGTAAGAAGAAGGGCATTTAACATCAACGCCAATCAGGCCAGAGGGGATAACAACGTGGTCAATGGTATGTTTCTCATTAATGATAGCTATGCATCTATTCTATTTGGCATGGGTGCGGATAAGAGTTTTGTGTTCCTAGAGTTCGAGTCTATTCTTGCCGAATCATTCACAGTAGAAGTAGCTGACGGTGAACCTATTACGCTGGATTCTATCATTCGTGACTACACTCTTACTCTTAACGAACATGATTTTCCAATCGATCTCATTCCCATGAAATTGGGAAGCTTCAACGTCATCATTGGTATGGACTGGCTCAGTCAGCATCATGCCGAAGTTGTATGTTATGAAAAATACATTCGAATTCCACTCGCCGACGGCCAAACCCTTCGTATTTTTGGTGAAACCCCATCCAAGGCACTTAAGTTGATGTCGTGTCTGCAAGCTCGAAAGTATCTTCGCAAGGATTACATAGCGTTCTTAGCTTACATCGTCAAGAAATAAGGCAAGGAGAAGAAACTCGAAGACATTCCGATTGTTAGAGACTTTACTCAAGTCTTTTCAGACG
Source organism: Scalesia atractyloides (assembly GCA_947069175.1). Lineage (NCBI taxonomy): Eukaryota > Viridiplantae > Streptophyta > Magnoliopsida > Asterales > Asteraceae > Scalesia > Scalesia atractyloides. The sequence goes on along the minus strand of CAMTDV010000012.1, from coordinate 12,012,783 downwards.
ACGTCTCAGGACTTCCTCCCATGCGAGAATTCGAATTTCGAATCGATCTTGTACCTGGTGCCACTCCAGTTGCAAAATCTCCATATCGGTTAGTCCATCCGAAATGCAAGAGTTAGCTAGTCAATTACAAGAGCTAATTGACAAAGGGTTCATACGCCCCAGCTCATCACCTTGGGGTGCGCCGGTCCTTTTCGTCAAGAAGAAGGACGAAACCTTTCGAATGTGCATAGGTTATCGAGAACTCAACAAGCTGACCATCAAGAACCGTTATCCTTTACCTCGCATCGATGACCTCCTAGACCCACTTCAGAGTGCAACTTGTTTCTCAAAAATTGATCTTCGTTTCGGCTATCATCAGCTTAGAGTACACGAAGAAGACATTCCAAAGACCGCATTTCGAACTTGCTACGGTCACTCCGAATTCATGGTCAGGCCGTTTGGGTTGACCAATACCCCCGCTGTTTTCATGGATCTAATGAATAGGGTGTGTAAACCCTATCTTGACCGATTTGTCATTGTATTCATAGATGATATCCTCATTTATTCCAAGACTAAGTCAGATCATGAATGACATCTTCGGCTTATCCTAACACTTTTGAATACCGAAAAGCTTTACGCTAAGTTTTCAAAATATGAATTCTGGTTAAAGGAAGTTCAATTCCTTAGTCCCGTCGTCAACGTCAAAGGAATTCATGTTGACCCAGCAAAGATGTAACACCTTGTAAAATCGTGTCCAATAGTATAGTGACACGTGTTGTATTTTAGATATAGTCTGTTAAAGGCCAATAAGGACTAAAGGCGTCAACATGCTCAATCTGAGCATCTGAGTGACGGTCCGATCTCAACATGCATAAATAATAGCCTCTGAGTGATTGATATGTCAACATGCTTAAATCATTAGCCTCTGAGTGACTGATATGTCAACATGCTTAAATCATTAGCCTCTGAGTGACTGATACGTCAACATGCTTGAAATTTGGCCTCTGAGTGACTGATATGTCAACATGCCCAGCCTCTGAGTGACATTGGAATCAACATGCTTATAATAAGCCTCTGAGTGATCCTTTATGAAGTCCTAACTCTCATACGTGCCATTTGTTGGACGAGAGGGTTCAATTTTGTAAATATGTGAAAGTTGGATGATGGGGGGATTAAAAGTTTCAACATGTTAAATTCTTACCTCTAAGTGACCTTTTAACGAACCGAGAGCTCGACAATGTCCGGGCATAATCCCGGGTATGCCAAGTATTGGCTACGGAGGGCTAAAAGTGCCAAAAAGGTGTTTAAAAAGGTTTCTAGAAGCTTTTCAAAGTTAAGGGGCTAAAGTGTCAAAGTTTGAAACTGACCATGGGGTGGTCGCGGGCCGCGAGAGACCTGGCCTGGGTCTCTCGCGGGGCGCGAGGAAGGGTCTGCTGCAGAAAATTTGTTTGGTAGCCAAGCAAAACTCCACAAAACCATTAAATCGAAACCATGGCTTCCCAAACTGCTATGCCACGTTTTGGGACACTTGTAAGCTTCCTCTTACACCCCTAAACACCTGGCTTCACCTCCTTTGAGTTCTCCAACTATAAATAGGTGCTTAAGTTCACATTCCAACTTGCACCTTTCTCATTAATTCACTCTTCTCCATCCTCTGGAAGTTCCTAGCTGAAAGGAGCATCCAACTTAGTTCTCTTGCATTCTAAGAACCTCTTGTAAGTGTTCCTTGCTCTTGCATTTTCGGTTATAGGCTTTTATAGCCAAAAGTCAAGCGTTTTACGGAAAACGCTTTGACTTTCGGTTAAGACCATTACGGTCCAGCCATTATTCGAAATGAACATGGCTAAGTGATCGTAATAAGGTAGGTGTTAGTCCCTATAAAGGGCACCTCCCGAAGATCATGTTTGCTAGACCAATTGACGGGTCAAAGTTATGATATTAAAAAGTCAAACAGGCCATTTTTTGGAAAAATCATAAATTGATCTTATATATGTTATGAAACCTGTTTTGACACTTAAAAAAGTTGGTAATAATTATTAGAACATGTAAGAACATGTTCGGCTCGTCAATTTCTGTTCTAGGTTCGGTTCGCAACCGAAAGTCGCAAAGTTTGACTTCTGCTTTGACTTTCGATTCTGACCCGATTTAGATTAGTTACCTACTGATCAAAAGTTGCATTATGATCATAATATGATGTAGCATAACCCTCTGAGGTTATATTACATGATCATAATCAGAATCCAAGTTTATGCGCAAGTTCCATAATTATGTCATCTTTGACTAAAATGCCATTTTTACATAAATCAAGGTTTTAATGATAATGAACTTGAAAATGAGTTTCCTACTGATTTAATATTATAATTAGGATTATTTGGGATGTTAAACCAAGTTATAAACTGAGTTTTCAAACAAGTCCTTAAACTATATCGATAAATGGCGATTTTAGCCCTTGTGGCTCATAAACTAGTTTTAAGCTAATATTTTCAAGGTAAATCTTTTACCTCCATATGTTATATTAAATAACATATCTAAGACATTTTAATCTGAACTTAACATCAATTTTCGTGAAAATCGCATAAAGACGCCATTTTACGACATAAGCACCGTTTAGGCGCATAGTATGGTTTTAAACCATATTATTGACCAAGACTTGATACCTACTGATTTTAAAACTTATTTTTAACTTATTTACAGTAGGTACATATTATAAACTCAGAATCCCAAAATAATGTCACACCCCGACCCGCAGCGGAAATGGTGATCGGGGCATGATTGGGTTTTCATCAAAGCTCATGACATTTACTATAAAGTTTCATATTTATTATTTCTCTTTAAAGAAGAACATTACAATAAACATACAAGTACAACATGTTCAAATACATATTTCATGACTTCATTATTTTTCTTCTAAGGCAATTTCCTATGTGTTCCTTGCTTCAACCTGTCCACCTGTATCATGTGTAAAAATAGGGTTTTGGGTCAACAAAAAGTTGGCGAGTGAATCTTATTTAAATATTGAAAAGGGTTAGTTATGTTGGTTATTTGACTAAATTTGTGCATAACCAAATATGAATAAACATAAATGTAAATTTAATCACAAAACACATAATATCAATAAATGCACAAGCACACACACCAAATTAATGAACAATAGATCAAGGCTCAATCAAACGGAGCCGATCGAATGAGGCACGCGATGTTCAACTCGACTCCCACGAGGAACTGATGGGCCGAATGAATGTTTTGCACGCAACTTGACAAGAATGTAACACGTATCACAACAAACATGTTTACATCATAAGTTTAGGTCATATAACGGTAATAGCACAAGTTTGAATAAATGTAATAATTATAGCGACACATGATACACCCCAAAACATGAATAAAAAGGGGAATTTGTAAGGATTCACTCACATTGGGTGCGTTCTTTTGATGACGTTGGATGCGCACGAGTTTTGGGATTTGATCGACGAGGAAGACTAACCTAAAATAATAACGAAATGGTTCGGTAAATAAATGGATTTTATATGAGACTAATACTTTTAATTAACAAACTTAATAGGATTTTTAGATTTATTTTTGTGAGTTTAAGGCTATTTTCTAACTTTAAAAATATTATTTTTAAGTATTTTTAATTGATTTTTAAATTAAATAAATAAATAAAAAGAAAATAAAAATTTTGACTTTTTGACCGTTGACCGGCCGTTGACCGTTGAGCGGTCGGACTGTGGAAATGTTGTGCGCTGAGTGAGGTTCGAACCCGGGACCTCTCGTACGCGTGCACGCAGCTCTACCAACTGAGCTACGTGTCTAACCCGAAATATTCTATGTTTTAATTATATATATATATACTGATTAGCTTGTTATTTTATTTGGTTTATATTAAAAAGGATTTATATGTCGAACCGGTTGCAGGGACTTGGATTCGAACTCGGGTCCTTCGGTTCGTAAGCGCACAGCACAACCAGTTGGGCTGTGTGTCTAATCTGTTTAACTTATGGTTTATATTACTCTTATAAACATACTGTGACTTGTTCTGATTCAGTTTTAAAAATGTTGGTTTTAATTCTGAAAATCGGTGTGTTATAAGGTTCGAACTCGTGACGTGCGCTGTGTGATTGCACACAGTCCACCGCTGGACTGTGTGTCTAACCTGGTTAAATATTCTGTTTTAATTAAACTTATACACAATGTTCGACTTCATCTTCTTCATTCATAAAGACACAGACAAAGATGTCCAACTGTTCTTGTTTATATCATTCGTCTAACATATAATTGATTGAAATGTAATGGATAAAGAGAGTTACGGAATCGAATGTACCGAACAGGATGTTTTTCTCAGATTTCCGGCAAGGGTCGTCGGCTCTGATTTGTGAATTCCGTCTGAGTGGATCAATTAATAGTTTTGATCAACGAATTGTGAAATTAAGTTATTAAACAAGGGTTATCAGGGGGTTTAGATGATTGTACCGATTCACAGCGTGACTTCGGAATTTCCAGTTATTTTCCGGCGAGTGCAGGAATTTCCGGCAACGTCCTCTAAGACCGATTCTGGTTGAAGGAATGAAGTTAATATATGTCTAACAATGGATTGAAAACGAAAGAGTCGAGAAAATTACCGATTTGTTGTAAGTCTCGGTTTTCCGGTGAAAGTCAGGCGAATGCAGAATATCTCCGGCGAGTGCTAAGACTTCGAGAAATTGTGCGATTTTGAGTGAAAGATTACCAGAGACTTGGGTGAGTATTTATAAGGAAGAAACAGAATGAATCGAGTCCGAATTTGATCTTGATTCGTGGTCAATGTTTCTCCAGCGGTTACGACTTGGATTGGGGGATTAGACATCGGTTATAACCGATACCGAAGTTAATTCACGCGTTCAGTCAAAGGAAACGGTCGAAATTTAGCGAAATCGTCGGTATTTCCGGCGACTGCGGATTGGGCGCGCTGATTACTGGATTTGATTTCGAGTTTTATTATAAGTATTAATTGTTTCAGTATATTAACAAAAGACTCATGTGGCGGAGTGGGGTGTTGTGCGTTTGTTGAAGCGGGTGACCCGGGTTCGAAACCCGGCGTCTCCTTTTATATTTTTATTCCTTATTTATTATAAATTTTCAATTATAGATTTTAAATTCTAATTTATTTATTAATTATGTATCGTTTAAAATTAATTTTAGCATTAAATGAGCAACGAAAATTTTTAACTGGATATTCGATTAATAAGCGAAGCGGGTTTTGGAAACCCGTTTTTTTACGGATGTTACAAATAATTTATAAACTATGTGTAAAATGACCAAAGTGCCCATTTGATGCATAGTTTGGTCATAAAAGGTAAAATACACATATAATTGGTATCCTACTAATATTATATCATAAATAAAGTATTTTTTCCAGAATACTTATAATTATAACATTAAATTATATTCAAGTTCCTTTTATATGGTATGAAATTACCAAAACGCCCTCATGAGGCATAGTTTCGTTTTAAAACCATAACGGGCATACAAGTTGATATCCTACTGATATCTTAACTTATTTAAAATATAATGGCATATAGAACTTGTCCATGACTTATCCGGTTACCCGATATCGCTAATATGCGCACGGTTACGTATATGTAACTATTTTATGGAAGTTAACCGAAACAGGTTTAACCTTGTCATTTAAGTCTCAAAATCTAGAATGTTAATAGTTTACCCATATTAAACAAGTCAAGGTACTTGTTGGGATTAAACTACATTCTATCCAATCATCGTTTAATCTAGCATCATACGTTTGATCAAGTACGCTAGTCGGTTTAAGTCTATGACTTAAATAAGATCGATAGTATTTAATTGGTTAGTTTATGCCATAATCCAGACTAGAGACTTGCCGGTAAATGCTATCTGCACTTAGTTCCTTTTTGTGTACGGCTGAGTTATTAAAAATTAAAGAAGACTAGCTCATGTAAATACTCTCGACTTATTTCTCCTGTACGGGTTTGGGTTACGGTAAATTATTACCGCTTGGTCGGAAATGGGATCAATCGAACGCCGGTTCGGAGATAGTAAATCCGCATATTCTGTTTTAGTTAGTTTTGTTTGATAATTTAAACATCGGGGGTTAACTACCGTGTCGTGGATATCCTTGGCTCATTACAATAGATTTGGCCACGACCTTACCGCGGGTGTAGGCATATACCCGATAGACGCTCAATTATGCATTCCCACAAGGTTGGGAGGAATTGACTCCTTCGTGAGTCCAAAGTGGTGTGTACGCTAATTGTGTCTCGGTCTCCGTACCGGGCCCCTATGTATGGACAAACATGTAAATCTGTTAACAAGGTTGGACGGTCAATTAACCCAAGTTGTAAAAAGATTTTGTGTTGATACGCACTTAAACATTTTTGAAATGTTTTCAAAGTGAGTCAATTGGGTGTATTTACCAGCGAAAGCTGACGTATTTTCAAAAGACTAATCTGCAGGTACAATACGAAAATAGGCCGGAAGTGCTCGGTAGTGATAGAGGATCTTGCAAATCGTAAATCTGCCCAAGGTCTGTTTTATATTCTTTCCATGTACAATTTATGATCCGCCTGTGGATCTTCTATTACGAGCCTATATATTATTTTGTATTTTCGAACATTCGGTTTATAATAATAATTTTACTCCAAGACTTTCCGCTGTGCCGTGTTTAATTGACAATGATGTTATCAACTGACGTCATGATACTCCCCACCCGGCCCACCGGTGTATGGATTTCGGGTTGGAAATCCGGGGTGTGGGCATTTTACTTCACGCACATGGCAAGCCGTGCAATCAGCGTTAGGCACTCGACTAGATCTCAGCACCACCTTTCATCCTCAAACTGATGGTCAATCCGAGCGCACCATACAGACCCTTGAAGACATGTAACGATCGTGCGTTATTGATTTCAAGGGCAACTTGGATGCTCATCTACCATTGGTCGGATTCTCATACAATAACAGCTATCACTCTAGCATCGGTATGGCTCCTTTTGAAGCCCTATACAGTTGTAAGTGTCGATCACTCGTATATTGGAACGAAATCGGTGAAGCACAAATCACCAGACCGAAATTAAACCAAGAAACAAATGATAAGATTCTCCAAATCTGCAACAATCTTCGAGCAGCTCAGAGTCGTCAAAAGAGTTACGCAGAAAAACGACGAAAGCCGCTCGAATTTAGTGTTGGTGATCAAGTACTTTTGAAGGTGTCACTATGGAAAGGAGTTGTTCGGTTCGGACAAAAAAAGGCAAGATGGCACCCCGCTATGTTGGTCCTTTTAAAATACCTGAGAGAGTTGGTCCTGTAGCCTACAAGCTTGACTTACCTGAAGAACTCAGCAAGATTCATCCAACATTCCATGTATCTAATCTAAAAAAGTGCCTTGCCAACGAGAACCTTCATATACCGCTAGAGGATACTCAATTCGACGAGACGATCCATTTTGTAGAGCGACCCGTGGAAGTCATGGACTTCGGTGAGAAACTGTAGTCGAATTCCTATAGTCAGAGTTCGTTGGGAGTCGAAACGAGGGCCCAAGTTCACTTAGGAACGTGAAGACTCAATGCGCGAAAAATACCCTCATCTCTTTCAAGACAAACCTACTACCACTTAAATTTCTGGACCAAATTTCTAAAAGTAGGGGATACTGTAACATCCGTTGAAAAAGGGGTTCTAAAACCCACTAGTAATCGAGTTTATTAGTATCTTTTTGTTATGCCTTTATATATATAAACCGCATAAGAGATTCGTCATATTCATAGTAATAAAATAAAATTTTAAAATAATATTAAAGATAATAATAATAATGAATAATATATAATAACATCAAAAAAAAAGAACAAATAGGCAGAGACCGCGGGACTCGAACCCGGGCTCAGCCATCACCAAACTAACAACACTCCACTCCACCACCTTCTCACATCTGTAATAAACCTGAACGAAATTCCTTTATATACTCGTTACAATCCTCCTCCTTAAACCAATTCAAATTGCCGCCGGTATCGGATCACGGGCAAAAAAAGGTAACCATCAATCTCTCATTTCCTTATCGAAATTGATTGAAGAAACCGCTTTGACTCGTGAAACTGGCCACAACTAGCACCAAAACGCGTTAAATCAAAGGTGCAGACAGTGATACCTTCCCTAAATAAATCGAGAATTCTGAAATCAAAGCATAATCCTTTGACCTGAACCAACTATAAATAGAGGGCTCAGGGAACCCATTAGGATGCACAAAACCCTCTTGCGAGCCTCTGTTTGTCAGAATACTTCGCCGGAAAAGCTTGCAATACGTCAGAATCTCGCCGGAAAAATCAAGAGTATCTCTGTTCGGTATACCCTTCATCTATTCCCTTCATTTTTATTAACATATTGTTTAGTTCCGTAGAAATTAATAAGGGAATTGCCAAACAAATCAAAATATTTCGGGTTAACATCGTTCTGTTATTACAATGAAGAAGATGGACAAGAGTTAACATTTAACAGATTTAAAAAAAGTATTTCAACCGGTTACTCACACAATCCAGTTGGTTAGGCTGTGTGCATATGAAGCCAATAGTCCCGGTTTCGAGTCTTGTTTGTGATCCGACCGCTGCAATAACAATTTTTTTTATACTAAACCAAATCATGAATCATAGCAGTAAGCTTACATAAGGAATAAAAACCGGATAACCAACGGGTTAGACACACAGCCCATTTGGTCGGGCTGTGTGCACACACGAAGCTAAGGGTCACGGGTTCGAGCCGTTCATGTATCACGGTCGCTGCAATAAACAAATTTTTTTATTTAATCAGAATATGAAAGGAGTCAGTAAGTGTATAAAATCAATTAAAATCTTATATCCAATGGGTTAGACACGCAGCCCAGTTGGTCGGGATACGTGCACACGAACGGAAGGTCACGAGTTCGAGTCTTGCATGTGGCCGGTTTGAAGAGGATTGTTCGGATTAATTCAAAAAACATTCTTTTAATTAATTAATCCTTTAATTATTTTCCCCCAAAAATATATTGTTATAAATTAAACTAACTGTCAACACATGACCTTTATAGTGATTGCTGGATTATGTTTAAGAGCAGTGTATATATCGATATATCTTTATATTATTATATTTGGTTCCAAACTAAATTATGATAATATATGATTTATTGTTTGATACAAGGTCATTCAATTAGTATTTGTACATACTTGGGACACACGGTATCTATCCGACAAGTGGGTTCGGTAAATATCGAGGACTGTTAAAACTGATGTCACACCCTAACTGGTGACGAAATTATTAGGGCAGACGCAATTAGATTGCTCGAGACATCATAACACTAATGTGACAATATTTAATTCAAAACCGATTTTGTTTCATAGATAATCATTGTCAAGTACAATACAAGAAATCAAATACAACAATGGTAAATTAAAGTACAACATAATTTGCCAAAACTACAATAACAGATCTAGCATTTTTAGATGCGTTTCTAAGTCGTCCCTACAGATTTCGTCAATATCAACATCATCAACCTGCAACATGTTTAAAAGTATAGTTCAACACAAAAGCATTGGCGAGTGCACAACTTTAAGTATGTAAAAGGTTTAAACGAATTCGCATTGCAAAAATAGTTAACTAGATTAATGTATCATGTCATCCAATTTTACAAGTCAACCCTGTGATTACATCATGATTTAAAGACTTAACATGACCACAAGGGTGGTGGATTACTCCTATAGCGCTATACATGTTAAGGGGAGGCTTGTACGAAGTTAAGGAAAAGCGAATCACATAAGAATGTTCCAATAATACAAATCAAGTATCACGTATTTTAAGCATGCATGTACTGATTGTTTATGTTTGCATAAAGAATAGTCGTGATTGTGTATTTTGATATGTTAAACATATTGCACCCAAAAGTGTAAAGCGTAAAAATGAGGTCGAGTGTACTCACGGTTTTGCAAAGCTTCCTTTGGTAATCTCGTGAAGAGTTAGAGAGTTTGAAGAATGAAACACCGAGTTATCCTACATGAGGAAACGTAGGTGTGTGAGTATTTGGATATTAACGATGTTTCGGATTAGGAATTAAAGTATGTAAAGGTATGTATACAAGAAAGTAATTATCTAGTCTTAAATACCCGTTCTTGACACTATAAATCCCATATGAGTTGATGTGATTTCATGGGTCAAGTGCCCATTAGAATTGTAACGAGATGTTAAGATTTAGATAATATAACCTATTTCCATGACAAGTAACCACATCCGATTGTCATCAAAGGTTCGGTTATGTATATGATTATATTTAGTATATAGTTATAATAATTCTAAGCTAAGTCCATCAAGAGTATCATAGATTGTCATATAATTTAAGCATGGAGGATTAACCTCATTGTATGATTCACCAATACACAATCACAAGGATGTTTCGGATGGTCATGAATGAAAAGGAAATGTACAACTTCTTAGTATATCAAGTAGCCAAGTAAACTTTAACCCGGGTGAGTCGTTCCGACATGGAAAGAGTTAACTAAGTGTCGGAGGCTAGACGATGTTAAGTTACTTTAAGTCTAGCAAACTACTTGAGATAGAAAGGTAAAAACATCAAGTGAGGTGGTGGAATGAAGTTAGGATAGCCAAGGCTTCTAAGTATTCACATCTATACCAAAACACAACTCTTGCCATAAACTTCATGGCAAGCTCGGATGGTTTCCATCACTTGTGGGTTGCATGAACCCTTTCAAAAATAGAAAGTTAGGTGTTTGCACCCGTAAACTCATAAGGATCTTCTCCTAACAAGTCTTAAAACCTTAGGCTCAAGAACAAGTAGGCATAAGATTGAACAAGAAAAACATGGTTTGTAAAGTTTAAACAAAACATTCTTCCAAAACAGAAAGTTTGGACCTCAAAATGGTGATATTTCACCTTAGACAACCATGGTAATCTTGTGAAAACACTCCTAAAGGTATTCCAAGCTTTGTAGAGGAAGAAGAAGTGAAGAAAGAAGAAAGAAAAATGAGTTTGAGCTCACTTTTGTAATTATAAGATTCTGCCTTGAACTTGAATTTCTAGAGAATTTGAGAGTGTTTTGATGATTTAGAAGTGTTTGGAAAGTAAAATTGGATGTATGGAGGCTCCTATTTATAATGGGGGTGATTAGGGTTTGAGTTTAATGAGTTAGAAGATGATAGGAGGTGAAAAAGGTGGTAAAAAAGGACCAATCCGCGAGTTGGCAGCGTTCTGTTGCGGATCGGTATCTATCACGCATCACAGGAGATACGTATCTCTCGCGTGGCGCTAGGGTATACTTTCTGAAAATGTCCATTTTGGTCCTTGAACTTTGTATTTAGGTCATTTTAAGCCTTAAACTTGCATTTTAACATGTTTTTAGGTATTACAAGTGTAATAAAGTATAGTATAAGTGTACGCAAGTATAATTTGAGTATCGAGAATGTATGTATAAGTATTGGCACACACAATAAGTATTAGTTTACATATAGAAGATTAAATTGTAAGTATAGTAAGCATGTGTTAGGTATAAATTTATTACGATCAAAGTCTCGGATTATAAAGTTGGAAGTAAAATACGAATACGATACAAATACAAGTTCCCATAAATAGAAATACGATTACGCTTCCTAAATAAAGGAAGTACAAAAAGTGAGGCGTTACAACTGAACCCATTTGAATGTTGGGGTGGGACCCTCACCCACAAAAATAGCCATTGCCTAATTTAAAAAAAAATAAATTCACTTCCACTTCTATTTAAACAAACCACACATCATGATGTAGCCGTAGGATACGTAATATTATACTGTTAAAAGACCCGTTTAAAGAGATAATTATTGCAAATCTAATAAGAATAGCTAATAATTGATGTTTTGCTGAGATTTCTAGGTAAATACTGAAAAGAGGATAATTTGAACTTAAAAGGGTGTAAATGAAACAACAGATAAAATACTGAGGACAAATGCCAAGACTACATAGGTTATGACTCGTACCCGACCCGACTCCGTTTATACAAAACACATAATCTACTTTGGGAATTGGGCCAAAGTGGGTCACAATTAAGGTTACGACTCATGGGCTAGTCCAGGTATACTGTAACATTTGTGTAAAACGTGTTCCAAAACCCGCTCCATTTGAGTATCAAGTATTAATTTGAAAGTTTGTTGCGTATTTATTAGTGTTATTTAATTTATGTTATTATTCATAATTAATAAATATTACATAATTAAAATGATAATCAATAAAAAGAACAAAGTAAATAAATAAAAACCTTAAAATAAATAAAAATTAAAGGGAGTAACCGGGAATCGAACCCGGGTCCCCAACATGATCACACACACAAAACACCACTGGTCTGCACACACCTCTTGTTCTAAAGATTAAACAAATAATTCTTATACTATCAATAGCATGAAACCTGCAAATCAAAACTGTAACCGCCAACTGATTCGAAAACTGATCACCAAAAACGGTTTTGCTTGCAATTGATGAGTGTAACTGATGATCGACATTAGTTACAATCCCAAATCAAGATCCAATTTTAATTCAAAAACGCTTTTCAAATCATTGGCCATAATTTTGGATTTGAAACTGAAAATTTGAAACTGTTTTGGACGCTATATATATCAATCCATCACTTCGTCCAAATACACTCAAAATTTACAAATTAAAACCTTTGTTCAACTTTCTGCTCGAATTCACCGTCGCCGGAATCATCGGTTATCGCCGGAATCCTCCAACGGTATCGTTTCTTCAATTCACTTAATTCCTATAGTTTTTCTAATGTTTATTATATGTATTTTAGTCGTTTAAATCAGTTAATCAAAAACTAATTAACTAAGTAATCAATCGAATTTCAGTTCTGGGTTTAAGTAAATGAAGAAGATGAATTGCAATAAGTGTATAAATGTAATAAAAACCGGGTTCATAACCGGCTTAAACACACAGTCCAATGGTGGACTGTGTGCAAACATAAACGTACACGTCCCGGGTTCGAGTCTTGAACAGGTCCGTTTTGTTGAAATAAAAGCCAGTTTCTTTTTAAACAATTATACCATCTCTCAATATATTAATAAGTATATTATAATTCATATTATTAATGGGTTAGACACCCAGCCCAGTTGGTTGGGCTGGGTGCAAAGCAAGGGGAAGGTCGCAGGTTCAAGGCGGTCTGTGTGCGCCGGTTCAAATGTTTTAAAAATCTTTCTAAATTAAATAAATTCAGAATTCATCTAAATAGTATATAAGAGTAATTAAATCTGAGATTATTTCGGGTTAGACACGTAGCTCAGTTGGTAGATGCACGTGCACGTATACGGGAGGTCACGAGTTCGATCCTCACACGATGCCAATATTTACACGAATCCAACCGGCCGTTGACCAGTCAACCCTGAAAAAAGGGTAATTTTTTTATACTTAAAATCCTTTTATTTTCTCTAAATATTAATTAAAATACCTAAAAGTAAGGTTTTAAAGCTTAAAAATTTGTATTAATTACCATAAAAATAACTTAAAAATCTAATATAAAGTATTAAATATTAACTTTTATTTATTTTATCGAATTATTTCATTATTATTTAGGTTAGTTTCCTTCATCGGTTGTGCGCGTTCATCATCAATCCAAGGAAACGTACCCAATGTGAGTGAATCCTTACAAATTCCCTTTTTTATTCATGTTTTGGGGTGTATCATACGTCGTTACATATTTTATTTATTCAAACACTTGTGCTAACACCATTATGTGAACTTGTGTGTATAATTTGTCGTTGTTGTTATATGTGGTTACATTATGTCATTTCAGTGCAAATCATTCATACAAGGCTCATCAGTTCCTCGTTGGATACGAGTTGAGCATCGCGTGCCTCATAAGATCGGCTCCGTTTGATTGAGCCTTGATCTCATAGTTCATCATTTATCATGCAAGTGTTCATAGTTGACATTATGTGGTTTGTTTATATGTATACACATATGCTCATATATGGTTTTTGCACAATCTTTTAATTTAATCAGTATAATCGAATTGTTTAAATGTTTAATTATGATTCACTCGCCAACTTTTGTTGACCCAAACCTTTGTTTTACACATGATACAGGTGGACAGGCTGAGGAGAGGAACACTTAGGATTGGCCTTAGAAGATGAATAAAATACTTTATGTTTAGAACAATATTTCTGATGTTTGAATGTTTTATTTGTGTTTGGATATTTCTTTTAAATTTCAAATGATAAATATGAAACTTAATCATAGTAAATGTCATGAGCTTTGATGATAACCCAATTATGCCCCCGACTTCTACTTTCGATGCGGGTCAGGGTGTGACATGTACGACCCGTAAGTCAACTGAAGCTAGGGTTTGGTTCTGTGATATATAAAGAATGTGATGGAAACCCTAAAGTAAGACGACATTCAAGAATTAGCGAAAAAAGGGCCGTAGAAAGAAGCAAAAGACGCTTTAGAAGAGCAAAGAGCATGAGATCTGAAGATTGAAGGCACGAGGAGGCATCTATCGATTACATGGGTTCTTCTTTACCGGTTTCAATATTTGAACTTTCTGTCATGATGAATTTTATTTTTGTTTTGAATTTCTTTGTTATGTTCAGCTAAATTTTTGTATGACTGCTAAGATAAGATGATACATTGATTTGTTTATGATTGATGATGGAACTATTGTTTATATGATTTTAGTAGTGTAGTACGATCAGTTCTTATGATGCATATGCGTATATGTTGAAATTGGTTATGATGTTAGTTATGTGGTGACATTGATCTTTTAATGAGGTTATGCATGTTATATTCGGTATTTTCTACTCTATGGTATATAGACTTCAATTAGCCTATGGGATTGATGCTATGATTGATAATGTAACACCAAAAAACGGGTTTAGTAAATGAAACCAAGTTAATTGTGATGAGCGGGTAAATTACCGTTAGTGGTAAAAGTTAATCCGATAAACATTAGGATTTAATTAAATAAACTTAATGTTAAATAAAAATGAATAAGTATTTTATAAGATAAAAGCTTTTAAAAAGGCTCGGGATATCGGGACATAATTTAAGTCGGGTAGTTGCATCCGCGAACTTAGTAATAGAATTCTCATGTCCGTTTTATAATCGACATAAGGTACATAACTAGAAATATAAACCTAGTTAACGTTGTCGATTGTGGAGGTGAGTTATAAAAACCCGAATACAACCAAGCTATAGGGGCTAAAAAGGAACACATTAGGAAGTGGTAAATATAAAAAGAAATTAAAAACAAAACACACACACACACAGTGTGTGTGTATGTCATGTGAAGAGGGGGAAAGGGAGACAACCTCCCTTAACCTAAAACAAAGATATCTCAAGAATTGAGTGTGAAATTGAAGCTAAACCCTTGCATCATCAAGGGTTTTTAATCTTCGAAACCTAAAATCACAAGGTATATAGTGAATTTGTATATTAATTTGGGTTTTGATGATATCATGAAATTGATTATGTATGGGTGTTTATAAGCATCATACTAGTTTGCGGGCGTAAAATACTTGAACAATTTAGACGTTTAAGTATATGTTCATACTTGACATGAAATGGGTTTTCTTATGATATGATGAATCGATGTTATATTGATGTTGAAATGTGTTTGAAATCATCATGTATACAAGAATGTGTGAAGAACTTGAATAATTTAGGTGTTCGGATGAATGTCTAATTATATGGTGAAATGGGTTTGTACATACAGATAAGAGTCCCAATTCTTGTATAATAATGGATGAATTAGCATGTGATAAATGAAAGTTTATGTTGACTTGATGTTACTAAGTGTATGAACTTGTTGAGATTGAAAGAAACATGGTAATTTTGGTTGGTATAATTAGCTAATAAGATAGCCTATGATTAATGCCTACCAAGAGTTGGCATATGCCAAATTGGTAGTTTGACTTATAATAGAATCAGATGATAAAATATGGTATAAAAGTCCATGAGGTGTGATGGTCATAATGTTGGATGACTAATTTAACTATCTTGTGAATATTATATTATAGTTTGACTCTTGACAAGCTAGGTGGAGCTTGAAAGGAATAGGTCAAGTGGGTCAAAGACGCGAGAAAGCACGATCGAGTGCAAAGTAGGCAAAGCTTACACCTCTTAAATAAGACCTCTACTTATGTAATTGGTGAAGAACAAGATGATCAAAGAATTAGATGAATTTTTGGTGATAAACACTTGCTGACGCAAACCAAACGGGTCAAACAAGTAAACTGAATTGTTGGTGATAAATACTTGCTCACACGAACCACATGGGTCAAATAAGTAAAATTTGTGGTAAATACTTGTTGACGCGAACCAAACAGATCAAACAGGTAAACATGATTTTTGGTAATAAATACTTGTCGACGCGAAGCAAAAGGGTCAACAAATAAAAATGGTTTTTTGGTGATGGGTAGAACGACCATTAGAACCAAAGACATGGCTATGATGAGAAAATATGATTAAATGAGTTTAAAAAAAACTAGACTCTTGGAAAAGTTTTATGTTCTAACAGACATAACAAAACAAGATGGGATAACGAGTTTAAAGTGGCCGTTAGTTTTTAAAAAAAATAGACTTTAATAGCCTTTCGGTTGTAAAAAGACTATATTTGACCAACCCGGATGATAAATCTGGCAAACTACCTTTAAGGGTAGATTAAAATTGAGTGTTATATTTGGGTTGATCCTTCCGGTAACGTAAAAGTGGAAGACGCAATGCTTTTTGGTTTAACGCCTCCTAACAGGTCGTTTTGCGTAAATAATGACAAACCGAACGAATGATTTAAAAAGCTAAGGGGTACGGGTTCGGGTCATGGGTTTAAACCTATATTTATGAGGGAAAATCATAGACTTGATAAGCTTGAAGTTGGGTCAAGTTCGGTGCAAATATGGTGAAAATTAGGCAAGATTCCATTCAGGGGCCAAAACTGTCAGTTCTGAAAGTATGCTGAAAACAGGTCATCGTCGCGCCACGCGACGGGACAAGTGTGCTCAGTCGCGTGGCGCGACGGAGCCCTGTTTCCACATACTTGTTTTTCTTCGTTGTTTTAACCGCGTTAGCCGTTTAATTTGAACACTAATGGTTTTTAGAGTTTATGATAGGTTTTCTCTAAGACGAGAACTGGACAGAAGGACGGCCAAGAACGTGAAGAACCGAACACTCTTAAACCGCCATTTCCGCGGAAGCATACATTCGGAAAGTTTAATCTTGAATAGACGAGAATAAGTTCGTGTATAAAAAATTATTATTTTCGTCTGTAAATTATTTGCGTAATAACATGTTATGTTGGTTCGTCTGGGATGTCAGTCATCCCAGACATGTTTGATATTGTATATATAAAAAATCTGGTACCTAAATATCCGAAACTTTAATTAAATTATTTTCTTCGAGTCAAAGTGTTACAGATAATAGATAGATAATCATCATAATTGGTTAAACATATGTTTTGCTTACGAGATATGTTTGATTATAAGGGTCTAGAAACTAATTAGAGTTTTCTAAATGTCTTAGTTTGGTAGTCGAACTCGCTCGGTTTGTTGACCGCCTTGAGCACTAGACTAGAAACCCTAAGTCACAAGAATCCATATGGTCACTAGCTTTATTGAAATAAGTCTAAAGATGTGTCTATGTCCTTAACCCTAGTTTGATAAGATTAACCTTATGCGGTATTAGTCTCTTTTAGCACTTCGTACCCTTGGGAAACTTAAGTCTTGGAGTAGTTGAACACGTCCGTCTATCATCAATATAAACAGTCTTTGTTGATTTGATTCTAGGATGCTTATATTTCCTTAACTCTAGATAGTAATTCTCAGTAATTCAAGTTAGTAGATATTAAGTATTGATTCAAATAATTAGTTAGGTTGCATATTAAGTATTAAGTTCGGTACTAGTAGATTCTGTGTCCACATATTGATACTTGGGTACTTAACTTAGTTATACTATATATTGATAGATACGCTTGTCTGGAATATGTATAGATAGTATTAGTGTTTTTACCTTAAAACTGGTATGTGTTTGTGTGCAATTTTATTTGTTACTTTCTAAGCATGACACTTCACAATCTTTAAATCTCATACTCTTCTACTCCCACTCCTATCTATAAGATTTATACAAAATTTTAGTTTTATTAAAATGGATGGGTCAAGCAAACAAAAGGTGGAGAGTGACATCGAGCATGATCCCTTATAAAGCTTGGATTTACGTTACCGAGAACGCAATAGACGTAAAAGGTCAAGCATCCAATTCGTTAGTCGTTGTCTTGACTATTTACAGCTGAATCGGAAGGAAGCGAACGAACAGTTCATCAACTCAGTTCAAAGTAGATAGATCCATTGTTAAAAAAAATGAAATTATGGCAACTTTTTACAATTAGAACCCTTGATTACATCTAGCTTTTTTTGCCTTCATAAATAAGTGTTTGTTTTATATTATGATGTCTTTGTATTTCCTATGATTTTTTTAGGTTAAAGTTATGTTGGGTTTTTTTTCGTATGTATAAGCATAAGAGTGTTATTATTGATAATTAAAGGTTTTACAAGACACCTAAATACCATGAGGCAACTACAATTTGGCAGACTATGAATTGGTGAGGCCCAACCCAATTTCACCTCAAACCAACCTCCTGTTGCAAACCTTCGACCGACACAAGAAGCCCTAAGTTGGGCTAAAGCGTATGAAACCAATCTTGGGGTGGAATATGTACCTAGGTCGGATGAAGAAATGATTGATCTATCTTCCAAAAGCTCTGACTAATGATATGAGAGGTTGGATAATTGTCATAGTGATCATGATGTGTCATCTCCCGATCCTTTTTAGGTGATTATGAGTGAAATAATTAAGACATTGCTATGATTAATTAGATTTGTGTGATGCTTTTATTCAAGTTTATACACCATGTTCAACTCCTCACCCGTCAATTCGGTTTGAACATCATTTGTATAGTTTGCCAGCGAAGCAGGGTTTGAAGGTGTAGGGCGGTAGACTGTTGGAGGAAAAGGATTAGGCATTCAAGGATGGTAAATTGTTGGAGGAAAAGGGTTAGGCACTTGACGAGGGTAAACTGCAAGTGGATTTGAAGGGCTAGCCATTTGAGGAGGATAAACTGCAGGAGGGTTTGAAGGTCATCGTTAACGGGATGATCATCGAAGGTTTGCAGGACTTGCTGGTTTGTTTAAAATCAGATAACCGCCACCCATATGTCAATAGCGAATCAAGTGTTTGAAGTAAAATGTGAATTGAGAAGCGCAAATGTGGGTTGAAAGAGGAAGTTGATGTATAGCCTCTGGAACATATCCATTGGAATACAATCGTTAAAATATACCCATTGAAATTTTCCGTTATTTAAAATATATTTTTTATTACATTCTTAGGTTTTTTAATAAATAATTATAATTTGTTTTAAATGAATAATATTAAATTAATAGATATTTTTAGTTAGTAATATTTATTTTACATTTAAATATACAAATAATTGTGACCTGGAAAGCGTACGAAACGTGTAGCATTTTTAGTAATTTAACAAGTTGTAGCAAGTAAAAGATAATTAATAAGAAAAAAATGATATAACGTTAATGTAAAAGAAAAAAAATATGACAAGGGAAGCATGGGAGGCAAACATACATCACACCCTTATAATATACAAATCTTCTAACATTAAAGCATTTGAGTTTAAAAGTTGAACTCATCTGCTCCTCTCCATCTCTTCCTGTTTTCTTTTTGCTCTTCCCATTTTTATTTATTTCCAAATAATATTAAAAGGTCTAAATGCACTTTCAATGTATATCTCAACGTACAAATCAACTAATTCTTTTAAACAACCGTATTTTTCTTTGTTTCATTTTCTGCCAAATCTGTATATATTTAAATTTTGTTGCAGAGGTTAATTGACATATTATGATGTTGAAAGTTTTGATGCGTTCTGTCCTTTTTTTTTATTTTATTATTTAATTTTGAGTATTTGCTAACTATAGATGAACTTATCAAAGGGGTTAAGTTGTAAAATGTAACAAAAAATGGGTGAAGAAACAAAATGAAATTTAAATTAATCAATTTAAAACTTGATACCGTCCAATCCATTCCAAACCCAAGAACTTTTGTCCAATAAAGCTTGTCACTGCACACTGCATTATTATGGAGATGCTAAAAGAGTTTAATTATCAATCTAGAACCTTTGGCATCATATACTAAACTAAGCATATATTATATATATATATATATATATAAATTACGACTTAAACATGGTTGAGTATTATAAATAAAAGTAAATAATAATTAATAAAACTATCTCTAATACGAGGGTGGGTGGGGCATCATTAACCATCTCCCACCGTCAGTTGAGCTTCTCCCATCCCTCTCCTGACAGATTTGGCACGCCTTCATCCCTGCGCAATTCCCCCCTCTCACAATCCTTTACAAACAAAACCCATCCTCATACGCTTTTCTCCTGCCTCTCTCCTCCTTGACCACACTCTCTCTTCTTCACATCCATGAAAGAAAGATATTGCATGCATTATTTTCTTATTTTTTGAACCGCAAATTTGTATCACTGACGAACCAACCGCTAGAGTATATCGCGTCACCAACGAACCACCCAATCATAAGCCTTACACCAATTCTGGAGGAAACCCAATATATATATATGAGAAAAATCCCCTTTAGAAATCAAACCCTTGTCCCAAAACGTTATCCCACTACCAAAATATCACTAAGTTACAAAGCCTTGCGCTATTACATGCATTATTACTTTGACAAAATAAAATTAGTGGGTGTTAATTATTGACGATGGCCCATCAACGTCTACTGATCCAAGAGGCATGGGCCCATCTTTATCCTCTCTACCACTTTCTCTTTGGAAAATAAATAACTTTATTTATTCGTACACGTTACAGCTGTGCCTGTAAGGTAAATATAAAAAAATTTTAACAGCAAATGGGACACGAATGATTTTGTCTTACTATAGAAAAAGATGTCTGAAAAAGTTTGATTGTATATATTTGAGATATTTACGAAGTATATTGAAAAATACATCATATTAGTGACAACATCTGACCCTTACACTAAATTATCAATAAATATTATTCTTTTTTCTCACAACAGAGTTTACGGGTTTGTTTTCGTTATTTGAGTGGGATTTCTCATGAGGTTACTCATCATGGATAGCATATTTAAATACGAAGTTTGCCTCTCATCCACAACCAATATGTCTAAAACATGATGATCCATTCGTCACATTCAATATGACTCAGTTATCTCTCATATGAATTAAACAAAGGGATATGGAATTCATCTAAAGTGTCATATACTCTCTCCCTTGAAGTCTATTAAAACAAGTAATCATCTACTACTTGCACTCACCACTTCCTAACATAAGTGATATCATTTATAAAACATATGACCATCCATATCAATCAATATTGTCTGTTTTACACATGAGAAGCTCACGAATTTGTTTTTGGTTGCCATAGTAACGACTCTTATGAGGCCATTCATCTAGAGTGCTCCTGCTCAAGAATGCTTAATTGTGGAGTTTGCCAATCACCGCACAATCAACTCGTCCAAAATGCATTAGAGATATTTGAGGCGGAACATTCTTTATGGTCAAGTATCTAAATCATAAACGGAACAACAGTATCTGGAATTCACCTATGGTATCACATACTCTCTCCATTGAAGTCTGTTTAAAAAAAATATATATATATCTATTCATGTAGTACTTAAACTCACCTCTTCACAAACACATGACAGTTACGAAACATTGTCGAGTGATTATAC
The DNA here is from genome assembly GCA_947069175.1 of Scalesia atractyloides. NCBI lineage: Eukaryota > Viridiplantae > Streptophyta > Magnoliopsida > Asterales > Asteraceae > Scalesia > Scalesia atractyloides. Next base: position 11,991,028 of record CAMTDV010000012.1, on the reverse strand, counting down.
AAATACAAATTTAGTCTCAAGATCAATTAATAAGAAAAGATCAAAGCAAAATAACCTCACCCATTGTAAACAGTTATCTCTAAATAAAGGGTTACACTATATAAAGATAATATAAAACCCTAAATACTTAGTGGCCATAGGATTCACACTAATAATATAGTCTAATACTCCCCAACAGTCTAAGAGGACGGAAATAGAAGCAAAGACTAGGAAAACATTTAAAAAAATGGTTTTCAATCTCGGTAAAAAACATATGCCAAAATTCCATATTCGTGCAATATTCTTCGATACAAAATCTTCAATTATCCACAATTTTTAATGATCCCACAGTCCAACAGAATTGGTGTTATCTTTTGAAGATGAATTCTTCACTGATTCGTGGTTCCTATAATTAGAAACAGGAGACAACCAACAATCATAGTCGTTTGGCGTTGAATCTAGGCTAGCAGGTGGCGGTCTTTTGGACTATAGATCAAGAGATAGAGATGAGATCCGTAGATCTAATAAGAAATAAAGGCCGGTGACCCTGGTTAGGAGGCGGTGGGCTAGAAGGTGGCGGTCACTTGGATCCATAGATTAAGAGATGAGATCCGCAGATCCAAAAAAAGCAAAGAGTTACAATATATAGAAATAATATGAAACTCTAAATATTTAAGTGAACCCATGAATTCACATTAATAATAGTTATTAGGATCCACCTAAACCACTATGCGTCATTGTGTTATCATATTGTCTACCTATGATAATATCCATCTGTCCCTTTTTTAATTTTTTAATCTTGCAAGTGGTCCTTGTGTGTTATAAAATCAACACAAGTTTTATAAAATTAAAAGGAACCCATCCGCCACCTTCTTAGTTCTTACACACAAGTTGATTTTGGATTTTTCATATTAGATAAACAACTTGTATAAAGAACAAAATACTAAAAACAAGTAATGGGAGAACACTTCATGATGGCTTTTATCGAAATAAAGTTAATTACAGGAGAATAATAATAATACAAAAAGTAACAACAAACTTAAAGACTAGTTTTAGAAATAAAATGCCATGAATCCAAACATCATGAACTAACTCAAAAGGCCTCATCTTGATTGGAATGACACAAATGACACACTAAGGGTTTGTTTGGTATGAGTTAATGGAATGTACAAGAGAATATAATAGATCGTTACCATTCCATTTCATTTCTTGTTTGGTTACTATGTGGGATTGGAATGAATTACTATTGTGTATTGTTTGGTAGGCAAGAAAGACGAAGGAATAAAATCAGCGATAAGTGATGGTGGTGGTGATTGTGGGTGGTTACAGGTGGCAGCGACGGTGGGTGGTGGCGGCGGGTGGCGGTGGAGGTGGCGGTGACCGGGGGTTGCGATGGCGGCTGTCGGTGGTGGTTGGTGGTTGGTGGCAGTGGGTGGCAGCGACGGTGGTGGTTGGTTGTGGCGGTGATAGTGGTGGTGGCGTCGACCATGGTGGTGGTGGCGGTGGTGGTGGTTGGTGGCGGTGGCAGTGGTGGCGGGTGGGTGGCGACGACGGTGGTATGTCGGGGTGGCGGTGGATGCAATGACGGGTGGATGCAACAATGGCGTCGGTGGTGGTGGTGGGTGGTGACGAAGGTGGTGGGTTGTGGTGTTGATGATGAATAGTGCAAGAGGGGATGGAATGAAAAAAACAACATGGGGGTGGATGGAATGATTTTAAAGGAATGAAATACCTTATGGAATGGATGATTCCATTCAATTGACCAACCAAACACCATTTTCTTCATTCCCTCGAAGTAATCCATTCCATTCCGCCTCTCATTCCTGCATACCAAACACTACCTAAGGTAGTGTTTGATAAACATAAATGAGATACAGAATGAAATGGACGATAAAAAGGGAATGAAGAAAACGGTGTTTGGTTGGTTAATGTAATGGAATCTCCCATTACACAAGGCATTCCATTCCCTTAAATTCATTCCATCCACCACCCTTGTTTTTTTCGTTCCATCCTATCTTTAACTCTTCGTTAACAACACCATAACCCACCACCATCACTTACCACTGTTGTCACCACCATTGTCACCTCTGGCCACCACCACCACCACCCACCACCGTCGTCACAACCACTACCCTCATCGCCACCCACCCGTCACCATCGCCGTCGCTGCCACCACCGTTAGCGCCACCCGCCTCCGCACCGCCGCCACCCACCACCTCTGCCACTGCCGCAATCTGCCACCACCGCCTTTGCGCGGTCGCCACTCACCGCCGTCGTCGCCGCCACCCACCATCGATTTTATTCCTTCGTCTTTTCTTGCCTACCAAACAACACAAAGTATTAATTCATTTCATTCGCACATGGTAACCAAACATGACATGGAATGGTAATGATCTATTACATTACCTCGTCCATTCCATTCCCGCGTCAGTTCCATTACTCCATACCAAACAGTCCCTAAGACTACATGGTATGGAATGGAGCCCCTAGGGCGCCACCTCAGCGTTACGTCAACCAGGGGCTCTATTACCACACATTGCCTCTTCTCACTGATGGTGCCCCTTTATTAGAGAGAGAAACCATAACTTCACACACACATCTCATTATTCATCGCCATTGCAACCTCGACACCCTAATAGCATCCCTATGATAGTGCCTGGGTTGGATGGGGGGAGCTAATTTGTGATTCTTGCTGAGGTGGCATGGGGTGGCGCCCCATACCATGTAGTCTAATGTTTGGTAAATATGCAAAACGTCATATTATCAAGTTCTATCACGACCAAAATGTTGGTAGTTTAATCCTAAATGTTGGGAGTTTAACAGAGTTACATATCAAAGCATCTTGAAAGTTATTGAACATTTACAATCCCATATGCTAAGCATATTCTTTTGCAGATACTGTGAAAGTGTTATTAGAAGTAGAATCAACACGTGCAGACAAGGCCTTTTGGGTCCTAGCTATGAGTTTTGCATGTGTTTTTGGTATGCTCGAAGTATTGGTCATAGTTGCACTATGACATTTGATCGAGTTGGCTTGGTGACCACCATGATATCCTCCACAACGCACTATTAAGGAAGGTCGAACATAAACTTCTACAATACATAAATTAGGGAAATCAATGTTTGTATATATTCGTAATTATATTTTTCCGGGTATTTTAAACTCTATAAATATTTTCCATGTAATTCAATGGATTTTACTCAACAAATTACAATCTCTATATGGTATTAAGAGCCTCCTAAATTGCTCCTCTCAGCCCTAATCGACCTACCACAAAAGATTGCCTCTTTTTTGCGATCATTATCATGATTGCCAACAATTAACCATCGATAACCAGCCCCATCATCTTACAACTTATGGGTACATCAAATTTCTTTATTAAACTCATAGCTATAAACTTTAATGTACGGTGCAAGCAAATCTAGTCCACTCTGATTGGTCTGGACGTCTACAAGTTGTTGATGAAACTCACCCAACACCTGCTGAATATCTTGACCTAGGGAACATCCGAGCCAATCTCGACCACCAACTCTGGTATAGTCAGGATCCAATTCTGATCAGTGCTTTAGTTGGAAGTCGTATAAAAACAACTTAGCCTATTACCACAGTTAACTTCACTACACCCAAAAACCATAAACAAATATAAATAGTCAGAGCCCTTATTAGAATCGGAACACCAGTCATAACTCAAACTAGGCCTACAAGGAACTAGTGGCCTATACAACCCACTAGATAACTTACATCTAGGTTGTCTTCCTTTTGCCATATATGTGGAATAAATGGTCATGATACTCGTGACTGTAGAAAGCTTGCCAGGCTTCTTCGTGAAAATAATATAACAATCACTAATCAGGCACTTTTAATATACTCGTGACACGAGGGCACTTTTAATGCCAAGGGTCAACCACAATGATCTTTATTATGTGCCCGTACATCCTTCCATCCAAGTTCACACCACCACCAACTTGTCTCTTCTTGACTGACATCACAAGCTCGACCATCATTCTTCAAAGTTTTAGTGTCCCTTGACAAAATTCAGTTTTTCATTGTAATTCGTGCTCTATTAATAAAAGTCATAGATTACCGTTTAATGAGAATCCCTGTGTTGCCACAAATCCTTTACAGCTTATGTATGTTGATGTCCAAGGATCCACACAAAAATCAATGGATTGTTTTTCATAATATGTAATCTCTCTTATAGGAACTATTATAAGTTTCGAATAGAGGCTACCAAATACTTTCATCATGAAGAATGCTAGCAGCTGAGGTTTCTTGTAGAAAATGAATGGCAGGTTGATTTACAAAACTGAGATCTAATAGCAACATATACTAATCATTGATGGGTTAGATAACTCGGTACTTCTATATGGTGAAAAAAAAGCATGTTAATTATTCACAAACTTTCTTTGATTTCATAACATACAATCAATGTTCAATCATGTTTCTCCCCAACACCTCTATTGGGGGGGGGGGGGGGGGGGGGTCATGGTGTATACATGTACAAACACAGTAGATTCAAGAAGTATTACCATGACCATAATTCAAGCACCCAAGTATACCATTTAATTCTTAACATAACTACAAAGATTGATGAAATGAATGACTAAAGGAATTATCTAGAATCCTTTCGTAGCTATATATCACAAAGTGAAAACGTGTTTTTTTCTTTATTAGTCTATGCATTATAAGTATGTCGAATGGTATATTATTATATAGAACAGGAAAATAGCCTAAACTAAACCTTAGACCATTCACATTGAGTCTGTATTCTCGTTCTTATCCTAAAGTCATAAGATTGAGTTTGTATTCTCATCCTTATCCTTATATTATAAGATATATATAAAAAGTGTTCACTTTTACTTCTACATCAGATTCCTTATTTTTGTACCTCATCCAAAAAAATTTAAGGATTGCAATTATTGAGTTATATAAAATCTGCTGATGGTGAAAGCCAAAACTAAGGAAAACCATCTTCATTACCTTGACATAAATTGACAAACTTAATTTGCCTTCAAGAATAAATAATAGAAAAACAATGTGTTGGATGGTCAAAGTGTTAACAAGTCAACTAAAGTCAAGGTTTGAAGACTAGAAGATCAAGTCAAGAAGTCGAAGACCAGAAGTTATGGATTTCCAAAATATCAGTTCTCAACACGTAGTTCTCTCTATCTCACAATTAGAAGCAGTAGTTTATATAACAGTGTAACTATCCAGCAGTAGTCTTAGCAACTACTGAGCAGTTACATTATTTAATGAGTTGTTAGGGGCATTTTCATAGTGACGTCACCAGCAGTTCTATCCTCCTATATATAATTCTTTGTATACAAAGTAACAGTAACACTAAAAGCCTTTATACATAAGAACTTAGTGAGAAAGAGCAGACCTGGTGAGGGGGTGTACATTTCTGTACCTTGTGATTGTATTAAATCAATTGAATCGAAATCATTTGCAATCGTTCCGAATCCAATTATGTTATATTGATGTGTTTATTATAAGTGTTTGATTTAATTTCTTAATTTAGTCAAATGTTCTATCAAACACACACTTCACACACTCTTAAATCCAATAACAACAATCATATCCATATATTTACCAATTCATTATTCATCTCTTATAATTTTTTTGGTGAGTGATAAAGAGAGAAAGAATAGTAAAAATTTGATTATAAAAGTATTATTTATGAGATATAAGGAATCTGATGAAGAGGGTATTTTTGAAAATCTTTAAATTGTTAAATTGGGAACCATGCATAATAAAAAGTATATTAAATCCATGAGTAACACAACTTTTATTACCATGTTGACATTTGGGAAAAATGAAAACCCCACAAATAAACTTTGAAAACAAGTACATTGTCGATGGGATGCATGACTTTTGAGACTCATAGTTTAGTATCTCAAAGTGTGTAAAAATAAAACATAATAAACTTGGAAATATAAAAGTGAGAATGTGAAGCAATTTATTGGGTTTTCATCAAATGATCTGTAGTGTAAAAGTGAACTGGTGTGAAGTTGTCACTTAATGCCCCATAATGTTTCGTACTCTTGGGCGGCGTATTTGATAAAAAAAAAGCCTAGGCGTGCTTATGAAAACACCTCCTTAACTTTGAAGTGATCATTATGAAATTTCCAACTCTTCCATGATAATATTATTTGTTTTATTTAAAAAAAATAATAATTAGGTAATCATTGCTAGAGCGTTTTTATGGGCATTATACACTACACCACTTTTGAACTTCAAGCCTATAATGCTCCTTACTGAGTAAGATGCCACATGTCGCATTAGGGGTGTTCATGGTTCGGTTTCAAACCGTGAAACCCCCCAAACATTTTACGGTCGATTTTTTTACTTAACTTTCGGTCAGTTGGCTTCAGTATTTTCAAATCGTACGGAACGGTCTCGTTCACAGTTTCTACCGAAGACCAACTGTATAAAACCGGACCGGACCGAACAAAGTTATTCTATTTTTTTTTACATATTTCATACTATATGTATAGACAAGAATAAAAACAAGTCTATTATAACCTATATCTAAATAATGTAAACAAAAGTGTGCTAAGCCGATTATCATATTTCAGTACAATACTTACCCATCCTCCTATATGAGTTTTTCTAAATTATAAATTTCCAAACAGCAACCAACACCTATATATTGATATACTTAGAGATATTTCTATGTATTTGGACTGCAATTAAAGCTATTTGTATAACTTGTTATGTTAAACAGCTTGTTCTAAGCATTTGACAACTTTTATGACATCTTAGAATTTGGACATTTTTTTATTTTAACTTTTTTTCTTTTACAAATTCGGGACAACTTGTGTAAAGGCCCAAGGAGCTCAAACCGTGAAACCAAACCAGATGTTTGGTTCGGTTTAAAAGTTACAGTTCGGTTTTGGTTTATAAAAATAAAAACCATTACTAACGGTTCGGTTCACGGTTTCATCTAAAAACCACGAAAACCAGGACCGTTAACACCCCTATGACGTATAATGCCCAAGGGAGGGGCTTGAACTACAAGCCCCACTACACATGGTCTTAAGGATGAGCATTTGGTACTGGGTACCGATACTGAACCGGTATCGGTACCGAATTTCTCATACCAAATTATTTTAGTACCCACTTCTTGACGTTTTAGGTACCGGCACTTTCGGTTCGGTACTAGTACCGGTATTTTTACCGAATTTTACACTAAAATACCAGTATCGTCCTGCTACTGGTACCGGTACCCATATTTAACGATTTTCAAACCGGTACTTTCCTTTATTTATACAAAAATGCGCACAAACAAACCCTAACTTTTAACACAAACCTTGTATCCACCAAAAAGAGTGACAAATAACGATCATTTTGTTAAAACACTTGGCATCCGTATTCACCCATTAATGAATGCTTGTGATGATGACATGTAGTGGCAAGGCTTTGGGTTGAGTTTGCAAAGGAGATATGTTCTTCCCTATATCACATGCCACGTTTTTAGCGAGTTCAAACATTCTCGTTAATAGTTGAGGCATTGTAGGAATGATAAGTTTCATTAGTATGGAATACTAAGTATATGCAATAGATGATTTCACTAGGGTCACATGTCAATATGTCATAAAGATGATTTACTAGATGAGATCTTAGTGATCAAATGTATGTAACTTTTATGGTAATCAAAGATTTCCAAAGTCTTTGTTTATGTTGTGATAGCATCATGGAAGATCGTCCAGAACCTGAAACTATCATAAAATACTTGAGATAAGTTTTAAAAACCTTCTAAATGACCCACTTCATCCGATTCTTCTTTGTATGTTTCCTTATTCTTTTAAAATCATAAGGATTATATATGTGGACTAAATAGTGATTTCTTATATTTACAAACTCACTATTCATTCCTTATAATTCTTTTTGTGAGTAGCAGAGAAAAAACGAATTGTAAAAGTTGATTAAAAGAATATTATTTAATTGAATAGATATAAATATAAGGTATTGTAGGGTTTTTATAAATCTTTATGTTGATAAAGTAAATGTGTTTTTTAGTTAAATTATAAGAATATAGATAAGAACTCATATATGAATACACGAAATAGATAGGAATAAAAATTTAAGAATGATGATGGATATTGATATAAAAATTTAAACTATGAGACCTAACTTTCATGTCAAAGAGACTTTAGGAGATATATAAAGTGGAATTTCTCCTAAAATTTTAAGTCGATGCTATAGCTAATTAGTAATTGAAAATGACATATAATTAAAATATGTGTAATCATAGGAACGCGACACTTTACAAAATTAACAAATTAGGCATCTTTTAAAGAAATATATAAATATATATTATTCAATTCCTGACACTAGATAAATTAAGATTAATTGGGTATAATTTAAGAATAAAACTAGAGTAATGATTCATTGATTATTCCTGTGAGGTGACGGGCAATTGCGGGAATCGACGAACGGTCATTGTGGTATATGCTATAGAGGCCCACGTTATGCGACGTTATGAGTGATCGTTCGTCAAGGGCACGTTTAGGATAAATGGTGACGAGGAACATTTGGTGGCCCAAGGTGTTTTGTTTGTTTGATTTTTTTTTAATCAATCAAGAAAGGAACAAGGATTCTACAAGGTCGTTGGAAATTCGTAGTAGCAAGATTGGAGTGGATTATTATTTATTTATTGTGGCTGACAAAAAATAAGGAGAGAAAAAAGGAAAAGAGTGATGAGTGAGTTCATGGTTGGCACACTCTATTTATTTTAATTTTTAATATATTTTAAATAAAGTAATTAACTGAATTTGAAATATGTAATGTTTTAACTTAAAGAACATTAATTTATGTTATCTTTTACATTATTTTGATTGTTTTTCTATAAAATACGTGAATGTATATTAATTATTTTAGAGTAAATTAAATGTCCTTTAACTATATGTTAGTTTGAACTTTGAAGGCTATGTCCTTTTAACTTTAATATTAAACGAAATGTTACCAATGGGGTGATGATCTATTGGTAAATGCAATGTTTTTAAACATCTTAGGAAAGGTAGGTCTTAAGTTTAATTCATATATACTTTAATTGTTAAAAAAATAAAACAAAATGTTCTTTATTTTGAAAGTTACCACGTGATTTACTTTAACTGATGCTACTACTTCTGGTAGGTTTTATAATAATGGCAATTTTTGCTCCTTACAACTAAAAGAAAAACTAAAACTGAAAAACAATAAAAAAAATTATAAAAAAAATGGCTAACAAAAAGTTGACATAACTTAGTAAAAGGACAAAAAAAACCATGACAACTTTTCAAATAAACAAAATTCAGTGATTATTATCGAAGTTGAATGCGATAACCCGTAAATTTATCTATAGTTAAAAGGGCAAATGCCGTAATAAACTAAAATATTTTTTATTTTTTTTATAAAAGTTCTTTCATTTTTTTTAACATACAAACCAATATATTTTCTTTTTTGTTTTATAAAAGTCCCTTAACAGATGTTTGCATATAAAAGTCACTCCAAATGTTTAAACAAATTGTGAATACTTTTTTTACTCATTAATACCACATGAGAAAATAATTGAGATGAATTAATATTTTAAATTGGATATACAGTAAACTAAAGTGTTTTTATTGAGATGAATTAATATTTTAAATTGGATATATAGTAAACTAGAGTGTTCTTAATATGTTTGTCTTTTCTTTTCCATTTTAAATTTAATTAATATTATTCGAAAAATAATATAACAAAAATACACGAGTATGAATGACATAACTCAAAACAAAATATAAAATGGTGTGTAAATTTAAAATTATTAAAAAGTTATAAACATATAATTTTTTTTCATGTATAATTTAATTTGTCAAATAATGTTTTTTTTATTTCATTCGATCATCATTAAGAGATCTTTGTTAAAATTTAACATGTTAAGAGACTTGTATAATAAAATAGTAGAAAGTAAGTTGATTTTTTAAGAGATAAGAAGGAAGTATATTGGGTTTTTATATAAAAAAAACGTAGTAACTTTTATGAGACAAAAAAAGTATGTTAGCTTTTTATGTGAAAAAAAAAATGAAAAGACTTTTATGAGAAAAATTAGAAAGTATGTTGGTTTTTTATGACATTTGCACCGGTTAAAAACAAAGTGTACTTTACTCATTATAAATTATAATTATAAACTATAAATAAACAACATGTATGTGCATATGGTAGGTGTATCATTGGTTTTGGAAGTTGTTAAAAAAAAATTGGATTTTTCCTTTCTAACCTTAAAGTTTCAATCTTTGGCAATTTAAGGCTAAAGTTTCATTTTTTAGTAATTTAAACCATTTGATTAGTTTGATTTTTCGCTTATAATTCAAAAGTTTCTAGCTTTTGCAACTTAACCCTTTGATATTTTTTACTTTAACCCAAACCTTTTTATCATTTGCAATTCAACGCCAACACTTTTTAACTTTCAACTTTGGTCTCTTATACTTTTCATCTTTCGCAAAATTTCCGTTTAACGTTTCATTCTAAATTTTACGAGTTAACACGCCGCAACGTGCGCTTAGGGTACAACGTTTTTTTCATCTATTTTCCCCGTTTGACAGGCCTGTCACAGCGCATCTATTTTCCCATATTTGATAAGTCTGTCGCAACGCACTGGTCAAAAATTAACTTAGTTATTCTAACATTCTTTTCTATGTTTTACACATATGTCACGGTCATGTAAGAAACATTTGATTTTCATCTGATATGATATATAACTTACGAATGCTCACTGTATTGCGGCGGATAGTAATACTAATTATATTAACAAATGATTATGATATAGACTTATTAAATTTTATAAACAGATTTTCTATAGCGAATAATTTGGTTGTAAAAATAACTGTAAAATGTGGTTATGATGTAAAAAATGAAAGATATTTGTGCAGGATGACGGATTAATAGAAAAATTATATTTTTAAATGATAAATGGACTACACACATTTGTCGGCGTGTGTAAATTTTGCACTGAAGATGATGGTCTTGAAACTTGTCTTTGGCATTGTCTGATTTGAAATTTCTACTCTTTCATATAGGATTCCTTTCGATATAAAGCGAACTACGATAGCTGTTTTATATATATATATATATATATATATATATATATAACTAGGTTATTACATATATAATATATGGACTGTGTAATTTAAATTATGTAAGTTATAAGACTATAAGTAATCAAAATAAAAATTTAAGTACCCAAACTCGTTATATAAAAATTTATTAGAACACAAACTACTAGTATTATAAGTTGATCTGTTTTGATCAAAACATCAATTTAAATTAAACAAACAAAACAATCTGAGTGACAATCTAATTCGATACAAACAATTCAATTACCTTGTAACATACAACACATTTAAATTCCATTTCAATAACTTTAAGTAATAGACAAATAATTTGATGATTAAAAGATATACTTAATCAACATATGATTAAAGATAACGGGCCTTTGACTTTGAAGCCTAGCCAACTCTTGTTTTACATACCAACAATGCTCCAGCCCCTTTCTCTACAAAATAATTAGAAACAATAAAAAAATTTAAGTTCATTTAACAGCACATAATTTGTGTTTGGAGAAAAAAACACTTATAGAAAACAATGCCATCATTTCCATTGCCTGCAACCACAATTATAATAAATCCTTCCAATTGCTTTATCTAGTAATTTGAAGGTAAGAAAATTAAAATGGCATTGCTACTAAATGCATAAAGCAATTAAAGTGACAAAATTGATCAGGTTTATATAAAAACGGCTACTTTTATGTGCAAAAAGAATGGTTTTATAAAAACGGCTACTTTATGTGCAAAAAGAAATAGGTTAGGTGAGGCTAGTACCACAAACAAATGTTTAAAATTTGTAAAGTGTAAAAAAACTAAACTTGAAAAATATGATTGTTAAAATTTTGTACAGAAATACGCACAAATCATCCATGTATATCATTATATCCTAATAGATTTGTATGCAACAGACACCACTTACAACAATATTGTTACTAACATATATGATTATATACTTTTGTTAATAACTTATAAGTATATAAAGCAAGTGTTCAAAATATATTGTAAACATAATGTAATGCTTCGCATTCTTGTACTTTCCTTAGTTAGAAAGTGTAATCGTATTTCTATTTTTAGAAACTTGTACCGTACCTTATTCGCATTTATATCCCAAGCTTGTAATCCGAGACGTCGATCATAATAGACAATTAAACTTTATGCATACTTTTATACTTATTCAAGCAAACATACATGTCATTGTATGCTATTCATACTTTCATACTCGAGTGTTCATACAAACAATCGTCTAAATACGTAATTCTTATGCAAAGTACATACAAGATACATGCTATGCACACACGACACATTCGAATGCTTAAAAACGCTTAAAAAAGCTAAAACACGTGAACCCAGCCTTAGCTGACCCCTCTGTACGAGTTGGATCCACCTCGCACGAAGTGGACCATCACTTCGTACGAAGTAGAGCCCGCTTCGTACGAAGTGGAACCCACTTCGCACGAAGTGGATTTAGCAGCTGTTTTTCCTATAAATACAGACTCACTTCACCACATCCAACCTTCCGTTCACTCTCATCTCACTCCCGAATTTCTTGGTTCTCGACATAATCATCTTCTTCTAAGTGAGTCTAACTCACTAACACTTTATAACTTATCTTCTTCTTTGTCCCAAATGTTGTAAGCTAACCTAGTTCATCCTTCTCATAGGATTGGATTAGTGTTCTATCTAGTGAGAACATTGGGAGCTTCGGCTACCTGAATTAAGTTTCACATCTCACTTGAACATTTTGCATTTACTTTTGGTACGTTCATGACCAACCGGGTTATTACAACCTTGTGCTTTGGTGAATCATATAACGAGATTTGACATCTCCATGTTTGACATCTATAACCAACTTGAGTATCTATATACTTAAAACTATACATAAGTTTTCGTATTTTCTTAATAAACTAGTCGGAACAGAATCTTAATCGCCTTCTGATCAAGTATTATGGTCCTAGACTGTTCAGCCTTATTGCCAATACCCTGTTCACGAAAATCAGTGTCGAAACGGGTGCAAAATGAGCTAAAGCATTACAAAACATACCCTTCCACGAAGTGATAGGTCACTTCGTACGAAGTGGATTGTCACTTCTCACAAAGTGGTCACCTCGTACGAAGTGGCACTTTTCTCGTTTTCTTTCCGTACTTTCTGCTTCAGAATTTGTATCTATCATCCAACTCAATATCCTCACGCCTACCTGTTTACCCCATGTAGGGTAACTTTGTGTTGCATCACTTGAACACTCTACGCACGGAATACTAGGAAGCTTGCATAACTGTGAGTACACTCGAACGCCCTTTTTTTCATTCTACACTTTTGGGTGCAATATGTTTAATCTATCAAAAATACACACAATCACACTTATACTTTTATGCAAACACAAAAACAATCCATTATACATGCTAAAGATAAGTGACCCATGATTTGTATACTTGGAACATTCTTATGCGATACGACTTGTCATTAACTTCGTACGAGCCTCCCCTTGACATGTATAGCGCGATAGGATTAACGCACCACCCGTATTCTTGAGGTCATGTTAAGTTTATTCTATTTTGCGGTGACACTTGAGGAAGACTTGTAAATCGCATGCCTTGTTTACATTAATCTAGTATACTATTTTAACATGTAGATTTGTTTAAACTATTTTATACTTGTGCTATATCAAACTTGTGTACTCGCCAATGCTTTTGTGTTGAACTATACTTTTAACATGTTGTAGGTTAAGGATGACCCCATTGATAAAACTTAGTATGGACTTCCTAGAAACGCACTGAGAAATTACTAGATTTTATGTTGCATATCGTTAATCATGTTGTACTTTTAAATGTTGCACTTTGAAATCCTTATGTTGTACTTGACAAATTTTGAAATGAAATGAAATTTTGTTATCTTAACTATTGTCACAAACTAGTGTTATGTTGACTCGAGCAATCTATTTCGTCCCGCCCCGATGTTTCCGCTATCGGTTGGGGTGTGACACATAGTCAACCCAATTAAAAATTGTTATCATTTTTCGAAACCCTAGTTGCTACCAGTTTAACTCATAATTTTCATCAAAAGTCGCACAAAACCATTTGTCAAATTAAAGTTTGTTTTCAAAACCATGCATTTCTTGTGCCCATATGCCTAAAAACTGACAGCAAAAGCACTCACCGAAGACACCACCTACTTCCTCTTGTCGTATAAAAGTGATTAAAATAGAGGACTTGCACAAAATCAAAACCAAAGGCATCTAAGTTTTATTTGTATGAAAGTAAATTTTGTATGAAAACGAGTCAGTATGGATAGTATTTTCTTCAATAATAGGTCAAACAGTTTAAGAAGAGAAATCTAATATGGATGGAACCAGTCAAACGGGTCGACTATCGCGTAACATGGCTTCTAATGTTTATAGAATTCTAAACTATATGTTTTAGGATATGTATAATAATAACATAGTTTCCATAATCATATATTGATAACATAAACACCACCGCTACAAGCCTACAGCCAAGTAATATTGACCCCAGGTTCTGCATAAAAGAGAGTAAGATCCAAAAACAATAATAGTATCATAAAGGTATATGTTAAAGTTACAAGAACAATACAGTCATTGTCATGGCTTTTCAAACCCACATTAAATGGCCCTCTAATTCACTTGATTATGTTCAAGTGTAGAATTTCAATTCAAAAACTTGTGTTATAAATCACACAAAAAAAAAACATTTTAAACATTACTGCAGTTCATAAGAGACATCTCTATAAGACATCATAAAATATTAATCTACACAGCTACAACACCATAAGGCATGTCTTATTAGTGCAATTTTATAAACTCAAATGTGAGTTTGCTAGAAGAAAGATCTTATGAAACCTCAAACTTGTTACTAAGTTATAGAAGTAGCTACATGAACTACCCAAAAATACCAAAATGCACCTTAGATGAGACAGATTTCTAGTGCTACTCTTTAAGGATGTTGATAGGATTCTAAACTATGAGTGTAAATACCATAGCATATGTAGAACTTCAATATAAAATAGAACAGCGAAATAGTAATCTTTGAAAATCATGCCACAAAACACGCATAATAGATTAACATGTCACCAGAAACAACATATTTGACGCTGATACCTGCTGTATTGTTGTTTTTGTTTCTCTATCAAAATGTTCCTAGTCTCTTACAGATCTCTCTAGTCTTATTCTTCAATCAGGAACAATAAATTCCTAGTGTTATTCTTCAAGGATGTTTATAGGATTCTAAATTATCAATGTAAACAACATACAAAATGCAAAACCTTTTTATAAACAAAACTATGGAAGAGTAATCTTTGAAAATCATACCCTAAAACACATGTAATAAACCAACATGTATCAAAAACCACAAAATGCACACCAATTCATGTTGTGTCACTATTTATTGCTTCTTCACCAAAAAGATCATAATATGATAAATTAGCCCTACAACTTCAACAAACATTCAAATTCAAGCATAACATTTAAGTGAAAGGTGAATTCACGAACCTAATGTTTGAAACAACAACAAACCTTTCTTCAGTAACTAACACCCTGTACATACACTTCACTAATTCAGTTCATAAACTACAGAAAATTAAAACCCCTCTGTATAAACTATAAAATAAATCCACTTACCAGAAAATACACCCAGATCAACAACGGAGAAAGAAAGTTATATGGTACGCCTTTATAGACTTCACCCGAGATTAATGTACAGAAGAGGAAGCCAAATTCAAAGAGCAATCCGTGTGAATGCTTCTGTATACCGTCAGATTAGGTTTAAAAATCAAGAACCACCGTATAATTTATGTTTCTTGAAAAAGATTTGGAGTTTTATGCAAAGATGGAACTGTATGATATGTATTTCAGAGAGCAAGTAAGACACAGAACGTTATTTTGGGTTTTTTTGAGCCATAGCTCGAAATTGAAAAGAAAAGAAAAGATACAGAGGGAACGAAAAAGAAGAGGAAGAGGAAAGGGAAATATGGGAGCGGGGGCGTGTAGGGTTTTTGTAAAACCTCGGAAATTTATGTCTAGTAATATATTGACACGTGTCCTTACTCTCAATTGTGCCTAATATTGGTCGAGAGGGACTATTTTTGTGAATTTATGAAAAGATGAATGTGGAGGGACTAAAGGTGTCAATATGCTGAAACTATGCCTCTGAGTGACCCTTTACATGTCCTGTACTCTAAAAATGAGCCACTTGATGGACGAAAGGGACCAATTATGAATTTATATATAAGTTAAACTTTACAAGGTTTGATGATACATCCTCTGTTAGACTTCAGTAGAGCTTTGTATTCAGCAGAGCTTAGCAGACCTTGGACATTTAAACTCTGCTAAAACATTGATGATAACCACTGCTAAGCTAAACACTGCTGATAGAAGACACTGATGATAACCACTTTTAAGCTAACCACTGCTGATAGAAAACACTGATGATAACTATCCCATGTTGATCTTCAACAGAGCTTGCTATAGCAGAACATAGACTACACAGAGCTTTGTTTTCAACAGATTTAGCTATAGCAGAGTTTAGACTTCAGCAGAGCTTTTCCTTCAACAGAGCTTTGTCTTAACAGAGCTTGCTATAGCTGAGTTAGACTTTAGCAGATATTGGGGCTGATGTTGTAGTATATTTTGGCTTGTTGCCCAAACAAAGTTGTCAGAGGTCATTAACACAAAACCAGGGGCTTCAAAACTGCTATGCCACGTTCTAAGACACTTGTCCTCATCTTCTAACTTCTGCTAACACCTAGAATCACCTCTTTCAAGCTCCAACACTATAAATAGAAGTGTTTGCAACACTTTAAACTTGCACATTCTTAAAAATACTCCTCTAATCACTTCTAAAGATTCCTAGTCTTTAAGAGATTCGATTCAAGTTTATTTTCATCTAAGGATCACTTGTAAGTGCTCCTTTAGTTACATTTCGTTTATTAAGCTTTTAAAGCCAAAAGTCAAACAATTTCGATAATTGCTTTGACTTTCGGGTTAGACCCAATTGAGATTAGTTTGCCACTGATTTAAGGTTGCATTATGATCGTAATTTAATTTATCATAGCCCTCTGAGGCTATAATACATCATATTCTGAGTTTTTGTACAAATATTAATACTATGCCATACTGTGACCAAAATGCCCTTTTTGGAAGAAATAAGGTTTTAATCAGTAACGGACTTGAAAATCACTTATGTGCTTATATGTTAATATAATTAACACATTTTGATGTTATTAACTGATCATAAACTGAGTTTTCATATAATATCATAAACTATGTCACTTAATGACTAAAATGTCCTTATGGCACATATTTTGATTGTAAACCTTGATAGTCATATAAGTTGTTAACCTACTCATGTGACCACTTATCTAAAGTATGGCATATAGAACTTGTTTATAACTCATCCGACCACCCGGTATACGCTTATATGCGTACGGTTAAGCTTATATAACTAATTTACGTATGAAGAAACACTGGCTGAACCGAGAGGTATCCGGAGATATCTTAGTTACAGCCTAATATTTCTGCATAAAAGGTCACTCTCGTTCATTCTTCTGGGTGATCTCACTTCAAGCCAATCTGCAAAACTAACAACGTCGTTAGCCTCGTCACGGAGAAAGGGGAGGGTTTTCTCCGTGACCACACTCCGGCGTGAGAATAAGTATCTGGTATTGCAAGGTATTAACAAGTAGTAATAGGTGAGTGAGCTGGAAAAAAAACATGTCATTTACCTTGTGATGCAACCCTTATTTTATAGCCAAAGATAGGTGTGTTTAGGAGATGGGCTAATAGGCCTTAGGCTCGGCCCAGACGACCAGGGATATCCGTACTGTCCCTCTGCATCGATCATTAATGATCTCTGGCAGGAGGTGTGTTTTGTCGAATGTTGAATGGAGCCACGTGTCGTGGCAGTTGTCCCTGGTGTCAGACTTGTCATCAGCTAAAAGTGGAGAATGTGTGTTAGTTCGCTGGCGTGAGTTTGGTTGGTGTATAGTCTGGCTAGCGCAGAGTTTTAGGGATTAAGACTAATGAGTTGCTCTCATGTTTGTCTTGTCCTTGTGCAAGGTTTTAGGACTTCTCGGCTAGAGGGTTTTTTAATCCGCGGAGGGTCAAGATGCCTGCGGCTTCTAGGTCTAACTTGCCGTTGTGCCAAGTACGCAAGGTTTGTTGTGTGACGTCTAGTGTGTCTAACTCGCCATTGCGCAGTTCGCAAGCTCGTTATGACTGCATTCTAGTCACTTGTCGTTGCATGATGTTCTAAAAGTAGTTAATTAAAAACAAATACAATTACCCTAATTCTAGGCTCAAATTAAACTCGAGACTCCTAAGTTATACTAAACTACTAACCGGCAAGTGAACCGATCGATTGTAGATTAGTTTAAGTAAGTCCGAATTATCGAACCCACGAGACTCTCTAATTACAACGCCTACTTAATTTAGACTCAGTTAAAACAATTATGTATATTTTAAGGGGGGGGGGGGGGGGTTTCTAACTAATTCTAAATTATTAATCAAACTAAAACTATTTAATTGGAACAAATTGAACTATGAACTTTTTAGAAATTGGAAATTAAATCAGGAATTATAAACGGGTTACCTAGGTCGGATTTTTAGATTACTACTTATCTGATTTTATAATAAGTCAATTAGGTTGAATGATTAACCGAGCTCTTAAAATATTAAATTATAGGTTTACCGAACAGGACCCCCAACCCTTCGCAGGAAGACACCTATGATAATCTAAAATTATTATTTGTTCACCAGTTTTAAAGATTCCTTTTCAGATATCTTTTAATTTAGTAAAGTGTCTAATTAGTTAACTACTTCTCAATAATTAACCTATACCAACTACAACTTCTAGTTTAGCTTAACCGACTCACTTATGACAAGCAAATTAGATTCGGGAATTTCTCAAAACCTAAACCTAACAATTTATCTAATTAAGTCAGTTAACTAATAATTATTTCTCAATAATTAATTTAGGTATAATGATAAAACTGATTTTATATTTTACTTAATTGTTTTCCCGGTTTTATTGGCCAATTTACCGATTGTTTCCCGAATCCCTAAAGACACAAAAAAGCAACACAAACCTATTCTATGGAAGACATCCACCTAGATTCATGTAAAACAAATAAACAATCACAAATCAATTTAGATCATGCAAATACACTAAACTAGAAAGTTAAAGTTGTGAACTTTACCAAATACACATTCAAACCATAATTAAACTAAAATAAACCAAACTTTCATAAAATCATAATCCAAACCTAGGTAACTAAAATAAATCTAGCCAAGTATCATTTTTAAAAAACTGAATTAACAAGGTTCAAACAAGAATTCATAAACAAGTTAAACAAGGAATTAGAAGGATCGAGATGTTGCAATAAACAGTATATGCTCCTGCCTCGAAACTCCTTGATAGCCCAAATGATTCCCATAGCCTAGATCACCTTCTCTCAGCTTAATTTCTCCAGAAAATCTGCTCCACAAGATATGAGTTAGTCCAATTTGATCCAAGATGTCTTTGTATCATAACATGACTCAAATAAATAACATAACAACCCTTTTCCTGATCAATTTCAAAACTTTCTGGATAAACCCTCCTCTCGCCAGCCGCGAGAGGAGTAAGGGGACTCGGTCGCGCCCCGCGACTGAGTGGTGATACCGGGATAACTATTAACCTCTTGTGGGGCGCGAGAGGTTAATAAGGATGCGGTCGTGGCCGCCAGAGGATAAAAACCTCCATTTTCGATTCGTTTCCTCTTCCGCGTTCCAATCACATTCCGGCTCGGTTCTATTTAATATTTTACTCGTTTTCCCATCTTCCAACCATTTTCACGAACCAAGACCTTTAAAACGCATTTGGATTAAAAGTAGATAAATTCTTGACAAACCGAACGAAAATCAATTAAAACTTTACAAACTCTACACGATAAATGCATGTATTATTCAATACATCAAATATCCCCACACTTGCTCTTTTTTCGCCCTCGAAAAAGAATTATGCACAAACGGAATCATAATTAAATAATTATTCGATTTCAAAGATTAAGGTTATTTTCATTAGGGAATGAGATTTATATTAACGCGATTGCAAGTATTCGTATCCACTTAAACTCAAAATTCGGTTCAAACTTTTTATCATGTGAATTTAGTTTAAGTGCGGTCAATCTACCTAAGGTCTCACACTAGAATCCACAGTACACCTAATCCACCTCAAGCTTATGGAATAAAAGAAAGATTTATTTAACCCATTTCCTAACCGTTTTATACCAAAATATAAAGAATTTTCCTTTTTTTTCTTCTTTTGACATTTGATTTCTTTTTGCATATCTAACCTAGAGGCTGTCTCAACCAGAGTCACCATCCCCGAGAGCGACAACGTGAGCTTCGATACTTAAAATTTCAACTAATCCTAGAGGGATTCTCGATCAGAGTCACCATCCCCAAGGGAGATTCATAGGCCTCGTTTACTTTTCGATCAAGCTCATTTTTTTCATTTTCATTTTTTTTCTTTTACATCATTAAAAATTCTAAAGATTTTAGCTTATAACGGCATTCCTTATACTAATTTTGGCGGTTTCAGTTTTCCATTTTTCTTAGATAAGCACCACTAGTAGACCGACAATTAAGGTATATTAATCTCAAAGAACATAAGAACCCAATTGAGCCTACTCACATATCCCAAATTAGACACAAACTCACCCTTTTAGTTCTCATATTATTATTATTTGAAACCAAATAAATATTCAATTTTTCTATCATTTTCTGATTATATTTTATGCAAACTCCTTTTTCAAAAGACATGTTCTGATTTTTTAATTTTTAAATTTTTTTTATTTTTAAACTAAAATAACTACTTTACTCTACTATCTCCCATCCCCACACTTAAGTTTTGCATTGCCCCCAATGCAAGGATGAGAAAAACTACTACTGAAAATAAATAAAATAAGGAGCATAATAAAAAAAACAAAATATACAAGTGAAACGACTTAGCTGGTAATGTAAGACTGTCGATGTGCCAGTCAGTCCACTCATGCCCTCCAATATGAACGTGCTCAACATACAACTCTCAAAACTCACATGCGAACGGAAGCAGCATAAACATCGACCTATCAACATAACACTTTCCAAAAACATAATATAATAAAGCAAATAAATAAATTATCTTGAAAAGTGTCCACCATCATACCCAAACCATCCACCATTCCCACAAAGTAAATTGTTTAACGTACAGACTATTATGAGATTAAAACAACATAAAAGAAAAATAATAAAGATAAAGCTCCACTGCTGCTGCTTCCATCATCATCCTCTGATTCTTCCGATGCCTTTGAAGACTTGGTACGGCTGGACGTCCTCCATACCGGCAAATTGACTTGACCCCGGCTGACCACCTCGCTACTGAAAGTAGGATGGAACCCCCATGTTCAAATTTTGTATCATGTACCTCATCCCATCTTCCAGCCTTCGCTAGCCCTCCTCATGCATTCGCCTGCTCTCCATCATGGTCTGACGAACACCGCCGAACTGCTAATCGACATAGCCACGCAGATCCCCAAACCCAGTCTCCATCCTATCATACAAAGAATCCAAATTTGGTGGGTCTGGGCGAGGCTGACGGAGAGGATACTGTCGTCCTGGCAGCTCTTGACGCGTGACCAGTCCACTGATAGCGAGTGGGAACACCGGCATGCATAGACGACGCCGCTTCAGAACCCGGAGGAGGCTGCACCTGCGGTCCCTGTCGAACTGGCTCCCGCTAACAGGCTCTTGGGTAGTCAAAATCCCAGCTGTCTGGAGGTCACGAATACTCATGAAGCATGGGGTTGGGCCTTCTCTCATTCTGTCTTGTGGATATCTATCAAATACCCCAGACTCTCTACTAAGCACGTAATCAGGGGCCCACAATACACCCTTGCCCCTGGGCCTCCCCTCCACAGCCGCTTCATCGACCATGCAAATATAGTCGCCAGGTTCACCGGCCTTCCTTCCACCATGCACATCAAACAGAATAAACTCACCTGATTTACCTTGTTATCCCCCTGCCTCGCCCAACCAGTGTAGTAGCAAGAATCTTGTGAATAAACCGGTAGACCGGATCAATAATGTCGCTTGCTACCATATTGTTAGAATACGGTGCAGAAGAGATAGTACCCCAAAACCTGGCTGTTCATCTGTCTGAACACTGTGGGGTACCCTCCTTTTGAAAACCCCCTAAGACTGGTGGAGAAGTCCGGTGCCTGAACCTACGGTAATGAGTATATCTGCGAGGCCACAGGGAAATGCGGAACCGTCATTTCGTAAACTTGCCTCCCAAAAACAAACGAGATAGCATCACTCTCATTAAATTTACCCTGTGGTACTCAAACGTGGAGTGAAATTCGAAGGTAATTTCTTTATACTGTCTTGCTACACAATCCAATACCCTCCTGAACTTGTCCCCCAACAACTGCTCGATTCTGTCCCTTTGACCCAGCTGGTCTACCATTTCCCAGTCAATTCGTCTGTACGGCAGTAGATCACAAGTGATCAGGTTGGAAAGCCTGTCCCACTCGTGAGAATCTAGATCGAACTGAAGCAGGGGGCTATACACTATCCGCGTGCTTTGCCCATGGGGAATACCATCCCCCTGTACCTGACTCTCCGGCGCACTCCGAAATTCGGAGGTAATGGTTGTGTCTCGGCCGGATCACCCCTCTGTCGAGGTGTGGGCCCTCTCCTCTTTCGTCCTGCTCGGCTTGAACCACCTTCACCAGACATCTGCATAAAGCACGAGTAAGACAAGTAGAACATTAGAAAGAGGCAACCATTTATGAACAATGATCATATAGCATTACATTCGCGGTCGTGGTCTGAAATATAAACACTTTACCAAATGTGACTAGATATATGTTATTAGGTGTGTGCAACAACATTAATTAATTAGAACCAATCTCGCCCGAATGGAGATTGAGTACGGGCGAGATAGATCTTATAAGCATGAACGCCCAAATGTTACCAACCCCAAAATATATCTCAAACCATACGACTACCCCCTTCCAGCACTTTAATTGCCCACACTTAAAACCGATGTGCCAAAAAGCATCCAACATTGAGGTTAAGTCTAAAGATGAAAACTTTATGAACATAGCAGAAAAAACGAGTTGAAAATCTTAAAAATCTAATTTTTAGTACCAATATTAACCAACCCGAATCCCCACACTCAATGTTGAACCTCACCAAACCTGTTTACACCCCATGAGTCCCAAAACAGATTCGGATCACAGTGGTTGATTGTTATCACCCAAACAACTATAAATTAAAAAGTTAAGAAAAACCAAACAATGAAGATGAAGATTCTTGAATGGATCAAACAACAAGTGTTGTATATGAAATCCAAAAGATGTAATCAATAAAAGCACCTGGATATCCGGATTAAGCACAATAGCAAGAATCACAACACAAGAGTAATCACCAAAATCTGTCCAAGAAGCTTGGACAAAGGTTTCATTTAAGAACATATATGTACACATCTGACTACCCAACATATTTATTAAATACGCTGGGAATATAAATACGCCGCCCTATTCTAATTTTCACATTTTTCACTTTTGACCCTTCTAGTTTAACAAACTATTACAAACCAGCTCAACTATTAATACTCAGGTATCAACGGTCTTAATACGTCTAACAATATCCCCCTAGACCGTTGCGTACTTGAGCTTCTTCAGTCTTGTTCTGGAGCTTCAGGGCCTGCGGCTGATTCTTGATCCTTTCCTTGTGCAGCTTGATCTGTTGGTTGGTCGGTTGTTGCTTCAGTGGGTTGGTTAATAACAACTTCACTTGTGGTTTGTTGGGCCTCCATAGTTACTCCATATGTGGATGAAGTCGGAGGTGGTGGAACGATTTGAAGATCGGAGTCAGATGATGGATCTTTGCTTGGCGGAGAGGAAGGTCCAGGCTCAGCTGCTTTCTTCTTTCTAGATTCCTCTTTTTCTTTCTTAGCCTCCATTCTGAGCATAATTTCCATCACTTCAATCTTTCGAGCTCGCACACGCTCAACTGCCTTTGAAAAAGCATCCCTTCCTCGAGGTACTCGCTTCCTGCTCCGACGTTTATCTTGTGCCTGTACAGAACATTCAGATCGGAAAGACAAAACATAAATACATCCATAGGATCCAGGATACGGATGTCTTCATTTGAGTTTGACCTGATGACTGCTTCACCCGTCTTGCCATCATAAAACCATTTCTTGAAATTAGTGAGAGTCACAGGTTTTTCAGGAGGAAGCTTCACCCTTGTTACAACTTTCGTTGGATTGATGACGCATGTTATCTTTCCTTTTCTAGTGAAAGGGTCTTTGGTGGTCTTTGACACACGTCTTCGTGGGCATTGAGGGTTGGAGACTGAAAATCCACGCATGCATTCTCTTTGAATTAATCTTTCCAGATCTCCGCCAATGTTGCTATTTGTCGGATTTATCAGATCATGCCTGCTGAGCTCTCGTATATCCCACGTTGGTAAACTTTGCATGTCGTTGCATTTTCGGAAGTATTGAATTACTCCACCCCTACGCTTTACCACGAACCATCGAGTAATATTGCGTATTTCCAGCTGATGATTTTATCCGTGACCTCAGTCTTCTCAACTGTGATCACATGATAAAATCTGGCATCTTCGCTCTTTCCTTCTTAAACCATTCTGGATGCTGCGGTTCGAACTCTTCTCCGCCATCCATCTCATATAACACATCATCTTCCAATCCCCATTTGAGAAACTTTGTGGGCATCTCAGTTTTGTCTACTTCCTCTTCATCACAGTCTTCATCAAGACTAACATCAACTGCCGATTCAAGACGTTTCTTTTTCTTTTTGGCTTTGGCATCCTTCTTTTTCTGTTCTCTCTCTCTAAACATGTCAAAGTTGAAAATGTCTTCGCTTGTGTACTTTGGCTTTCGATTTGCTGACACATACAGCTCCTGCACCAGTTCATGAAGTTTTTCTAGACCCTCCTGCTGAAATCTGATGAATTCTGATTGCTTTGGACGTAGGAGTTCAATTCTTTGTTCTTTTTTCTTTGTTCTTTCAGTTTTCTCTTTAGCACATCAGTATCATTCACTTGATTCTTCAGCAAACAGAACTCCTTAGCAGGAAATAGACCAATCTCTTTGGATAAACGATTATACAGCTCTTGAAATGGTCTAGGTTTTGAGGGAACTTTTTGAGGTGGAGGTTGAGCAGATACAGGTGGTTTGGGTGGGACAGTTGCGGAGGATCCCTCACCTGTTTTTCTTTTATTTGGCGCAACGGTCTCACTTGGAGAGAATTCTAGGGGATCGGATAAAAGACCTTCCATGAATCAATCCAACTGTTCCTGTTCTGACGTAACTACCACAGGAGTTTAGATTCTATCATCTCTCTTCCCTTCATTCTCCTCTCTCGTTTTTCTGCCTCCGTGACCACGTGGATGGCCTGCATTCTCTCGATTTCTTCTCTCGTAGATCCAGCACGAATGCTATTGCCCATGATTCGTTCTGGATTGGGTGAATCTTTCTTGCTTCTTTTCTTTGAGGGTTCCTCTTCAACCACTTTCTTTCCTTTGTCTTTACGCTTACCAACCAATGGAATTTCTTCTTCTAATTCAGCCTCTTCTCCAACATCACGGGATCGGCTCGACCTTCTCTACTTTTCCTTGCCTTTTCTCGGTACTTGTTGTACGCAGCCAGAACCACAGAAAGTCTCTCTTCTCGATACATCCAGTTGTGTAACCTCACCCACTCTTTTGTTTTCAACTCTGTGATTTGTCTTCATTTAGGGAGTTGAAATTGATACAGATTTCCATCGTGTGGTAGATTCTAATACTGATCATCAATAAGCAATTGCACAAATCGTGGATACATGGCCCATGCACCTTTGTTTGCGTTGTCGATTATGCAATAGAAGATTAGCCTAGAAATGTTGAAGGGCTGATTGGTGCACAAATTTAGCATTGCCGCGGACCACTCTAAATTTAACCCATCGTAACCGCCTTTTACTATGACAAATGCTCATGCAGAATGTGTGAAGAATGAACCTCCAATCTTTTGTAAGCCCCGACTTTTTGATCTCGTTCTTATTGCGGAAATCTCCAACATAGTTCATCTCGCGAAAACCTTCTAGTACTGCCTCTTTGCTTACCTTTACGGGTCACTGGCGTTGTCTCCGAGGCTAAGGACCTTTCGAATCCGCTCTTCAGTCACTTTAATCTCTTTGTTTCGCACTGTTGTTGTGATGTGCTTGACCTGGTTCAGTGTCGTTACCCTTGCCGTTTTCCAGAACTCTTCTATGTGGATTGAGTAAATCTTTGGATTTGCCTGAACTACATAACTTATTTTGCTCCGCGATAGCCAGTCCATCACATCCTCGAAATCGGGCTCAGGTGGAACTAGAGTGATGGGTTGATTGTGCTTTCTTGTGCCATCCCATACTAATGGTTGAGCCATTCCTGAAACGTGAAAACTAGTCAAGTTAGATTTCAGTTGCAGAGCATAATAGTTAGATAGCAGAGAAATGTAAATACATACATATACATAAATAAAAATATATAATATAATTAAAAAATATATATTTGGATAGTAAATAAATATAGAAAAGAAACTAAAATGAAAATTATAAATCCGCTATTATCTACGCTAGACACTGATTTATTTACGCCGGACATACATTACTATGTACAAAGGACTCAGTGATAATTACGCCGAAGGAAAATTATATACGCAGATCATTGAATAGCGAATTTAAGTGAAACTAGCGTAGATGTTTAACTACGCTAGCTTGACCGGCGTATTTGTCTAATACGCCGGTTGCGTGAACTCGCGTTCAGGACTTAAATCCGCCGTTCGTTGACCCATACAAATACGCTGTCTTCAAGAAATAATTACGCCATGTTCAAAACAAATACGCTGCATTCAAATATTTCTTGATAAACCCATAAACTCCATGAAACTGATCAACCTATCTACATTAACCAACACTGATCTTGTAATGATGATCTACAAACTCAACGATAAGCAATCAATCATTTGAAAACTGAAAACATACCGATATTAATCTTACAAAAGCTGATCGGATTGTTTAATGAAGTTTGATGATTTAAGAGTGGGTTTCGGTTGAAGAAGATGATGAGATTTGAAGGATTTGAAAATATTTACAAAAAAAAAAGAAAAATGAAGTATATATACAAATCGACTTTTCAGCATATTTAATAAATACACTGGGTCAATAAATACGCCGGTTAGGGGATTTTTTAAGGTTTCTTCAAGCATAAGAATCTTGAAAACAAATACGCTCGAAAATCTCAAATTTTCTCGAAAATGTGTTCTTTTTGGTTAAAAATAGTGCAAAAATTTAAAAATAAGTTTAAGCAAAATGGAAAATTGCAAATTGAATTCTAAAATTATTTTTAGGACATGGAAGCTTCTTTTTTTCACATAGAACTTATGCTTACTGAATCGGATCCTGTGACTTTCCTGGAGAAGATCACACTTGTAACACTTCGTTAGATTGAGATAAAATATTAAATGTCTTGAATAATCAAGGTACAAGAAAGACTGTCAGTATGTTTGTCCTTTTAAATCCATGCACCTATCTTTCAACATGCGATAGAGAACACTTTATCATGTTGTGGTAATATTGACAAGAAATTCGATGTTCCCCCACTCATGCTGGACTGTCAGAATGTTGTGCCCGTGAGTCCCACATTTAGGACATACCCCCGCGATCAAGGTATGTGCAAGGATTCCTCATAGTAGGTGAGTATATTGACCTCATTCGTTCTTGAAATTTCAATGTTAGACAATTGGTGATCAGGTCAGTACTTCCGTACAGCAAAGAGACCAAAGTTTAACGAGGGCTATGACAGATACCATATACGTACGATTTAAGCACTTGAATGATTCTCAATGAGAGCTTCATCTGTGTAGGGTTTTGGCCGCATTGGCTCTTTTGTAAAGATATCATAATTGTGTCTAGGTCAGCATGTATCTTGATGCAGCAGAAGAGCAACTATAATATCCCGAATGATTAGTCAATATAAAGACCCAAAATCTTGGACTTTGGCAATCTATCAACGCAAGATTTAAGACCATTAAGCCATACGCCGCAACATGTTACCGCAAGTTGCACAACATTGTGGGTATCCAGAATTCTTGTGTGATCATTAGCTTTTGTCTTTTACTTCAAGGTATTGCTGAATCTACTGACACGTTGTTGCTTGGGGCCTCAATCTGATTTCATTTTAAGATCAAACAAAGTGTCAGCAGTTTTTCTATCATTTCTCATGCAGGTGTCGAACAAAGGATTTGATTCAACAATATTTTCTGGAAGACTTCCCCCCTTAAACTTTTTATTTTCGAGAATCCAAAGCTTGAAAAAATTTTAAATTTGCAGAAAATCTTTTTGATGGGCACATTTTATGAGATTATATTTATGATGAAAACCGTTTTTTTAAATTTATTTCCATTCAAGGAAATTGACCATTTCCAACCAAGTTACCAACTGGTTGAAGCGAGTTTTATCAAAGGCTTTCGTAAATATATCAGCTTTTTGTTGCATTGTATCCACCGTCACCACTTGAATGTATCCTTTCTCATACGCATCTCTGATCGCACGAATGCGAATTTCGATGTGTTTCGTTCTGGAGTGGTGGATAGGGTTCTTTACAATTCCAAGACACGCCTCGTTGTCGATGAATATAGGAGTCTTCATAACGTTGATTCCGTAATCCAGCAACTGATTTTGTATCCACAGAACTTGAGAACAGCACTTGTAAGCTGCCGTGTATTCAACTTGAGCAGTTGATGTGGGATTGTTGTCTGCTTTTTGCTTTGCCACAAAATGAGACGATTTCCTAAAAATTGACAGCCTCCTGAGACAGATTTTCTGTCAACTTTGCAACCTGCATGATCACTGTCAGAATAAGCAATTAAATCAAAATTACTATCTTTAGGATACCACAAACCAAGCTTAGGTGTTCATTTCAGATAGCGAAAAATTCTTTTGACAGCTGCTTCATGAGATTCTTTCGGATCCGTCTGAAATCTCGCACAGAGACAGACAGCCCACACAATGTCAGGCCTACTTGTGTTCAGATACATCAATGAGCCTATAATAGATCGATAGAAAGATTTGTTCACGGGTTTTCCTTGAAGATCCGAAGTGAGTTCCGTCTGAGCAGCAAAGGGAGTGCTAGCAGATTTGCAATCATTCATGTTGTACTTGGAGAGAATATCTCTGATGTACTTAGCCTGATGAATGAGGACGCCATCTTCTTTCTGCTTCACTTCTAATCCCAAGAAAAACGTAAGCTCTCCCATCATGCTCATCTCGAACTTTCCCTTCATAACTTGTTCGAACTCCCTGCAAAGAGCTTCTTTAGTTGACCCAAAGATGATATGTCTACGTAGATATGCACCAGCATCACATCATATCGATCCTTTTTGTGAAAAGAGTCATATCTATTTTGCCTCTTGAGTACCCACAATCCAGAAGATATGTTGACAAAGTCTCGTACTATGCTCGAGGAGCTTGATGAAGACCATAGAGTGCTTTGTCAAGCTTATAGTATCTTGCAAGGAAGTAAGGATCTCCAAAACTTGGAGGTTGACAAACACAGACTTCTTCTTTCACTTTCCCATAAAGAAATGCACTCTTTACATCCATCTGAAACACCTTAAGTTTTTGAATGAAGCGTAGGCCAAGAAGATTCTGATAGCTTCTAAGCGTGCAACCGGTGAAAAACTTCCTCATAGTCAATCCCCTCCTCCTGCTGAAAACCTTGAACTACCAATCTTGCCTTATTTTTGATAACTACACCACGATCATCCATCTTGTTTCGAAACACCCACTTGAGTACCAATGGGATACTTCCCATCTGGCAAATCAACGAGTTCCCAGACTATATGCTTCCGAAATTGAGCTAATTCTTCTTGCATTGCTTGTACCCAGCTAGAGTCTTGAATTGTTCTTCGATGTCTCTTGGGACAGACTGCGAGAGAAAAGCTGCATATAGTCCTGTGTTGATGGTATGTGTTTGACCTCGAGTGCGAACTCCATCTTCCACAAAACCGATTACATTTTCAATTGGATGGTTTCGATTGGTCTTGTACCCTGCATTGGTGTGAGTTTCCACTTGTTGAGGCAGATTAGTGAAATGTTCATCGACGTAGATAATTGGAGTTTCGTCATCTTTAGGTGGTTCATCCATCGATCTGCTGTGAAGAAGAATCATCTTGTGCAGATACATTCTCAGCCGATGTGTCACCATTTTCTTCGATAACAGGAAGGGTAGGAGAGGCAGAGGCTAGGGTGAAACGAGTTGTAAAAGTAGTGAAACCAATGTTTGAAGGATCAAACAATGGCTCTAATGGGGTTGATTCCACAGTTCGGATTCAGTGACGGGTTCAGCGATGTCGAAAGTGTTGAATACAATGTCTACATCATAAAACCAGTTTGGAGCGTTTCCAGTGTTAGTGGAGTTTCCCTCTTGAAAATTGACGTAATACGATTCAATCACCATCTTGGTCCGTTTGTTGTAGACTCGATATGCCTTTTGAGAAGATGAGTAGCCCATGAAGTAGCATATGTCACGACCGCTTCAAACTTGATGAGATTATGTTCAGTGTTGAGAAGTGTGCATGAACATCCGAACGGTCTAAAGAAATCTATCAGAGGCTTCCTTTTGAAAAGTAGTTCATCAGCTGTCTTTCTGTGAGGTTTGACAATGAGAACACGATTCAAAACGTAGCATGTTGTGTTGATCGCTTCAGCCCATAAGATTATGGGAAGCTTGGAGTCTACAAGCATAGTTCTAGCAGCTTTGATGAGAGTTCCGTTCTTGCGTTCCACTACCCCATTTTGCTGAGGAGTTCTGGTAGCACTATATTGAAGACGAATTCCTTTTTCTTCACAGAAGGAGATAAACGTATGATTCTTGAATTCTGTCCCGTTGTCGCTTCTTATGGATTTCACCTTTAGTTTGATTACGTTTTCAATCATAGGGATGAAGCTTTTCAGAATGGACGCTGTCTCACTCTTCGCTTCGAGGAAATACACCCATGAAAACCTTGAGAAATCATCTGTAATTACCAAAAAATAAGATCTTTTAGCTAAACTTCTAACACTTATAGGGCCGAAAAGATCCATCTGAAGTAATTGCAGCGGGGCTGATATCGTATTCACTGCTTTGGATTTATGAGGCTTTTTATGTTGCTTTCCTTGGGCACATGCGATGCATTTTTCTAAAAAAGGAAAATCTTTCATAGGTAAAGCTCTTACTAGATTTAATTTTGAAAGCTTATTTATATTTTTAAAGTTCACATGTCCCAAACGCCTGTGCCAAAGCAGTGATTCCGATTCAGATGCTCTTGAAATAAGACATGTCATTTGCTCATTTGATTTGGCATTTTTCATATTTACCACGTAGGTGTTGTTTTGACGGGGAGCTTTGAGCATGATCATTTCTGCAGGGACGGAGTATTCAGGTTTGAGGAATAAGCACTCCATGTCATTGAACAGCACTGAAATTCCTTTGTCACAGGCTTGTGATACACTCATGAGATTGTAACACAACTCTAGAACGTAGTTTACATTCTCTAGAGTAAGTGCTTCTGACACGACGTCACCCATTCCGACGATCTTCCCTCCCTTTTCGTCTCCGGCAAAGGACACGAAATCACCATCGATAACTCGAAAGATTTTAAGCAGATCCTTTAAGCCGGTCATATGCCTGAAGCATCCACTGTAACATGCCAGATATATTCCATGAGCATCCGAAGCCATTTTTGAAGTTTATTCTGTTATACAACAACAACAACAAAAATATGTACAAGTTAGTTAGTTTTTGGAACCCAGACTTGCTTTACATTAGTTCTATCACGATTTTGAGCAAGAGTGTTTTCTTTTCTTTTCCAAAACAAGTTGAACTAACTGATTTCTTCAAATTGTCAAATTGATCAGTGAAACTTTTAACCAATCTTGATTAGGTTTAGAAAATTTCTTGCTTTTGCAATGTTTCACAGTATGTCCTAAGTGACCACGGCGAAAGCATTGTTTGCAATTCGATCTTTTCTTCCTGGGTGCTGAGTGCGAAGATGATGTATGTGATGAGAGTTTGGAGCTGCTTGAGGAATTTGATGATGTAGCATGACTTGAATCTTTGACTTTCTTCAATTTCTTGTCAAGATGATCTTCATCCTTAATGTCGTCTTCACTAACTTCACATTCTGATGACGAGATTGATTCTTGACTTTCACTTGACAATTCTCCATCACTCTCTGAAGTTGTATGCTTGAATCATCTCTATTGCTTTCTTTAGTGAAATCTTTATCCGTCTCTGATGTACCTGTAACTGATGGAACAAACTCGGGAATTTCCTCTGTAAGGAACTTTCCAAATCTGTTTTTCTTCAATTCTGACACAAATACAGAGATTCATACATAACATTTTCATCATTGAAAACAAAGTTTAAGTCATGACTCTCAACCTCAGCATGCACTTGGTTATGAGTCTTAAGTGTAGGCGCAAGGCCATTACAGTCATCCCGAATGTTCAGTTTGGCATAAAGCCGTTACAGTCATCCATCCTAGATAAACTATTACAGTTATCTTTGAATAGAAATACTGTTTCTCTTATTACAATTCCAGGCAACCAGTTAACTGTTGAGTAACTGTCGCCTGAGTAACCGATTCCTATTTTTGAATCTCCACAATCATCTTCCTCATCGCACACATCTAGTTGACCCTCACACAGATCTGAATGCTTTCAGACATGTTAGTATTGTTTTGTGGTTTGTAAAAAACATTTTGATTCAAAAGATCATTTTTATGGATTAAGTCATTCTTAGGATGAGGAGATGGCATAGGGACATAGTTTTTGCTGTGCGGAGGAGGAAATATTTTTCTTTCGTTTCCGAATTTATCCTTATATCCAATTCCATCCTTTATGACTGTCGGTCGTTGGCAGTTTACTATATCAACAAGTGATTTTTGACTAATTTTCCATTTATCAATAATTATTTGCAATTTGTTATTTTCGTTTTGTGATTTTTCTAATTTTTTGGTCAAATCATTTATGATAAAATCTTTTCTGAAAACAAATTCTTTTAAAGTCTGCATTTCAGCTATGGTTGAATTCAACTTTCTTTGATATGCAGCTTCATTTTCTTTAATTCTTGATTAATTTTCAAAACCTTTTCTTTTTCTTTAATTATGTCATGGTTGAGTGATTTGTAGTGTGCCACAACGTTCAAACATGGTTTAGAGTACAACTTTGCTTTGAATTCATATGGTATGCTATTTACCAAATCCTTATCCTCAGTTTCTGACTTCATGGCGGTTGTGGAAGTTCCAACCGCTTCATTCTTGCTGCTGCTAGATTGCTTCTTGAGCTGCACGTTTCAAATCATTTGTCTCAGCTTTCTGTTTTCCCTTCTCTGAGGTTGGTTCAGCAGGATTGATGATGCTTTTCAGACCCTTGTCATCTTTGGGAATCCTGACGGTTTGCTTTTCCACATAGTTTGATGCAGACGTGACAAAACAGTGGAGATATTTGCCATGAGGGCTTTGTTAACTTCACCTTTAGCCTCAGCTATTTCCTCTGACCAGTCGTAATCTTCCACAACTAAATCTTTTTGGTTATTTTCAGCAACACTGTCACTCCCTTCAATAGCCACCGGCCTTCTTGTCTGATTGAGTTCAGCATTCTCATTCTTCAGCAAAGGGCATTCCCTCTTGAAATGACCTAGATTTTTGCAATTGTAACATCTCAGCTTTGACTTGTCAAATCCAGCTTTTCCCAGAGCTAGCCTTTTTCCTGTTTTGTCTTGAAATTTCTTCAAACGAAGAGTAATCATCGCCATTTGCCACTTCAAATCCATCTCCTCCATGTCATCAGGATCCACTTGATACATGTCCTCAGCAATGAGAAAATCTCTTTTCAACTCTCCTGACATGAGAGCCTCATAGCTGCTTAAGAAGCTGTTAAACATAGCGACATGTTCTGTGGATATTTTAAGTGCTTGAGCATCACTGGCCACGATAGTCTTCTCGGTGGATGACGAGGCCTTTACAGAGCTTGCAGAAGCGTTGGGATAAGATTTGACAGCACTTTGAGGATTCAATCCACATGAGGTGATAGAAGCAAGAAACGTCAGATTCTTGGGAGCAGAGGTTGCAGCAGCTGATTGAGTAAGTTTCTGTGAATACCCAGTTTGGTTCATTTCTCTCTTGACAATATCCATTTCAAAGGCTTTCAGAGTGTTAATCAGTTCCGAGTGTGTGACAGGAGTTGTGCTAGTTAAGAAAGTCCTTTTAATCATCATACACTGAAGGCTCCATTCTTTAGGGAGTGAGTCTAGCAGCTTCTTGATTGATGCATAGTTTGCAACAGGATTTCCCACTTTCTTCATTTTAGTCAGCACTCCCATAAATCGACTGATATGATCGGATAAGCTTTCGCCTCGAACACTTCCAAACATGTCGTACTCTTTCTAAACCATGTCTCTTTTGTTGTCCATGAGCTCCTCGTTTCATTCATAGTGGTCAATAAGAGCCAACCACAATTCATGAGCGGAGGTATACTCTTCGAACAAGTTGTTGTCGTCCTTGGACAGGACCATAGTTAGAGCAGCATGAGCCCTGCGGTCACGTTGAATGAGAGTTATGTCTTCTTTGGTGAACGTTGATGGATCTTCTTTGATCGTACGAATGTCGTCGCGAATTATCATTGGAACGTGTGGACCCACCGTGACGGACATCCATTGAGTATAGTCGGTATACTCAAAGAAGGCTTTGATTCTGTTCTTCCAACTGCTGAAATCTTCAGATCCTTTCAACTTCGGAGGTCTTGTAGCTGTTCCTGTTTCCAACTCGGCTTGGGCAATCGGGTTGAGTTGATTGAGAGACATTTTGGCTGATCAGAGATTAATTACGCTGGCATGAATAAAATCAGAAGACAAATACGCTGCAGATGAATCAAATACGCTGCACTTGAATCAACTACGCTGCACTTGAAACAAATACGCTGCACTTTAATCAACTACGCTGCCTTGAATCAAATATACTAATGATCTCTGGCAACTTTATCCTGCGAAAATAACAAATCCGCTGGAACATGAAAATCAAGCATAACTTTGGTTAATTTCGCTGATCACCGTGATAAAATCGCTGAGGATTTTTATCACTGACTTCGAAGTCGCCTTCGATTAAATACGCTGCCACTATTTCGCTGAAAATCAACAAATTCGTTGGTGTTAACCCAGCGTATTTGTTAAATACGCGATATTCAAGTTAAATCCGCTATATTCAAGATTATCTAAGCTGACTTCAACAATAAATACGCCCAGAAGGGTTTTAGTACGAACAAAACCCTAATCACCCAAAAACGACTCAAAATCTATGTTTCTTTGCACCAAAATGACCGAAATGCTTACCAAAACATTGATTAACAACAACCCAATGATTAAACAGACCATATCAAGCCATTTTAAGTCCAAAAATTTGAAAAACCTTGAAACTTTGAAAACTTTTGAAAAACCTTCAAAACTTGAAGAATCTTAACAAAAACTCAAACAATCAAGAGCACAAAGGCTCTGATACCAAATTGTGAGTCCCAAAACATATTCGGATCACAGTGGTTGATTGTTATCACCTAAACAACTATAGATTAGTTGTTTGAATGTGTAAAAGTTAAGAAAAATCAAACAATGAAGATGAAGATTCTTGAATGGATCAAAAAACAAGTGTTGTATATGAAATCCCAAAAGATGTAATCAATAAAAGCACCTGGATATCCGGATTAAGCACAATAACAAGAATCACAACACAAGAGTAATCACCAAAATCTGTCCAAGAAGCTTGGACAAGGGTTTCATTCAAAAACATATATATACACACATCTGACTACCCAGCGTATTTATTAAATACGCTGGGAATATAAATACACCGCCATGTTCTAAGTTTCACATTTTGTACTTTTGACCCTTCTAGTTTAACAAACTATTAAAAACCAGCTCAAACTATTAATACTCAAGTATCAACGGTCTCAATACGTCCTAACACACCCAACTTGCCCACATAAATTAACAACCACCACAATCAAAAACTAAAACCAACCCAAATGTACCCCAACCCGCAAAGTAAACTAACATGCAACGCACTAGACCAAGCACCAAAATATATTCAGCAACTAGACAAAATATGAAAAGGAAAGCATAAAGGTTGCAAGAAAACATACCGTGACGCCGATCTGTAAGAATTAATAAGCAAATAATGAAAAGTTGCAACACAGTTAAAGAGCTCGGTTGAAGGGAAAAACGCATTGCACTTGAAACATGGTTAATGTTGATGTAGGGAAGCAATGGAGGAAGATTTGAGTGAATGTAGGTGAAATAATGGTGGATTTTGGTGGAGAGTTGAGGAAAACCGTAGGTGAAAGTGGGGAAAAATGGGGTTGAAAAGGGGAAAAAGTGGTTTAGGGCTGCAGATCTGCAGATAGGGTCTCTCGTGGGCCGCGAGAGAGGAGCTTATTCCTCTCGCGCCCCGCGACCGAGTGGGATATTCCAGAATTGCAAGCCTCTCGCGGGCCGCTGACCGAAGTGGCTTGGCCTCTCGCCCCCGCGAGAGGGGTGTTTTCATAGAAAGTTTTGATGTGTTTTCTGGTTTGTGCCTTAGAAAATTTTTTGAAAGTTTCATTTACCTTGTATAAACTTAGTGAAACACCCCGCTTGCAACCGGATACTAACAAAACATACCTGCAAATCCAAGCTTCCCATCGATGGTGGCATGATATAACCTGCAAAACAGCTAAGACGACCCACAAACGAACAAAAACACACAAAGTACGAAAAACAAGAATTAAATACTAGAAAAGACATGAAATGCAAATAAATATCAAAATGTACAAACTCTACACTTGAGCTGATACTCAAGAACCTATGCGGTATGAGGTGGAACTTTGAGAGGAGTTTCCTCCTTCTCGGTGGGATCTAGCGGTCCTCCTAAATAGTGCTTCAATCGATGCCCGTTAACCTTCCACGTCCCTCCGTCAGCTTCATCTTTCAGCTCGATTGTCCATATGGGAATACCTCATTTACCACATACGGGCCTGACCATTTAGACTTCAAATTACCCGTGAATAGTTTCAATCTTGAGTTATATAAGAGCACCCTATCGCCGATCTGAAAGTCTTTCACACCTCTCAATCTCCTGTCATGCAGCGCCTTAGTTTTCTCCTTAATGCTCCATGAATGCTCGTACGCCGTATCTCGAAGCGCCTCCAACTCGTGAATTAGGAAGTATCGTCTCTTGGCAGCTTCAGTGAGGTCCAAATTCACGGTTTTCAAGGCCCACAATTCCCATGCTCGAGTTCAACCGAGCGATGGCAGGTTTTACCATAAACGATCATGAAGGGCGTGGTGCCTAGCGGTCTCTTATAGGCGGTTCTAAATGCCCATAAAGCATCATCCA
This sequence comes from Scalesia atractyloides, assembly GCA_947069175.1. NCBI lineage: Eukaryota > Viridiplantae > Streptophyta > Magnoliopsida > Asterales > Asteraceae > Scalesia > Scalesia atractyloides. The sequence continues at coordinate 11,953,495 of CAMTDV010000012.1, read as the reverse complement.
ACTTATCGGACCAGTCCTTCCGACTTTTGCCTACCGTCTTCTCGAGGATCCGTTTCACCCCTCGGTTCGCATTCTCAACTTGGTCGCTCGTCTGAGGATGATAAGCGGTGGAGAGGCGATGAGTGACACCGTAGCGCGCCAATGCCTTTTCCATGACGGCATTGCAGAAGTGTGTGCCACGGTCACTAATAATAGCTCGTGGGGTACCGAGACGGGTGAATAGCTTCTTCAAAATCTCACCATCACTAGGCATCATTTGTGGGTAGAGCTTGAGCTTCAACCCACTTGGAAATGTAATCAATAGCAACGAGGATGTACTGATTCCCGCTAGAACGGGAAACGGTCCCATGAAGTCGATCCCCCATACATCAAAGACTTCAAGAATTTGGATCGAGTGTTGGGGCATCTCGTCCTTGGATGAGATGTTGTCGTGCGCTTGTAACGATCACAAGTCTTGACGAACTCTAGAGCATCCTTAACTACTGAGGGCCAGTAAAAATCCAATCAAAAAACCTTCTATGCGGTGACGTGCGGACCATTATGACCTCCTGTCAGCCCCTTATGCACGTGCCTCAAAATCCTTCCCCCTCTTCTCTACTCACGCAGCGCCTGAGAATCCTATCCCCCCTACCCGAAATAGAAACGGGTCATCCCAGATGTATCGCCTCACATTGCGGAAAATTTCTTCTTCTGCTGAGTGGTCATACCCTTCAGTACCACTCCATTTGCGAGGTAATTCGCAAAATCGGAAAACCACGCATCCCCTCCTTTTCCACTGCCACAAATTCCATGGACTCATGGGGGAATCTATCACGGATCTCTTCTTCTCTGATTTCTTCTCTACTAGGATCCTCTAATCGGGACAAATGGTCAGCGGCCACATTCTCTGCTCCCTTCTTATCTTAATCTCTATTCGAACTCAGAAAGCAAGAGAATCCACCGAATGAGACGAGGCTTTAAGTCCTTCTTTTGGAAGAGGAAGCGCAGAGCCGCATGATCAGTAAAGACGGTGGTTTTGGAAAGGACGAGGTAGAACGGAATTTATCAAATGCGAATACTACGGCTAAGAGCTCCTTCTCTGTAGTGGTGTAGTCTCCTGGCATCATTAAGGGTTTTACTAGCGTAGTAAATAGGATTAAAATGTTTATCTTGTTGCTGACCCAAACGGCATCGACCGCATAGTCGCTCGCATTACACATGAGCTCGAAGGCAAGCTCCAGTCGGGTGAGACGAGGATAGGAGCACTCACCAGCTTCTCTTTAAGGACGTGAAAGCTTTCAAGCAGTCGTCATCAAAGACAAAGGATACATCCTTTTCGAGGAGTCGTGTCATGGGGCGTGTAATTTTAGAAAAATCTCCAATAAACCATCTGTAGAAGCCCGCATGACCGAGAAAACTGCGGATAGATTTTGACGCTAGTCGGTGGAGGGAGTCTGCTGATAGTATCTATCTTCGCCCTATCGAACTCTATGCCTGCACGTGATATCTTGTGCCCTAGCACTATCCCCTCTGTCACCATAAAGTGACACTTCTCCCAGTTCAGCATCAATCTCGTCTCGACACATCGTTTCATCATCGCATCTAGGTGACTAAGACATTGATCAAAAGTGTTTTCCATAGATAGAGAAATCGTCCATGAAAACCTCCATCGAGGTCTCGATCATGTCCTGAAAGATAGCGACCATGCATCGCTGAAAAGTAGACCGGAGCGTTACATAACCCGAACGGCATGCGGCGATACGCGTAAGTACGTACGGACACGTGAAGGTTGTCTTCTCTTGATCCTCGGGAGCAATTGGGATCTGGAAGTAACCTGAGAACCCATCAAGAAAACAATAAAATTGTTGTCCTGCGAGTCGCTCCAACATCTGATCGATAAACGGGAGGGGGAAGTGGTCCTTACGGGTGGCGTCATTTAATTTTCGATAATCAATGCATACCCGCCAGCCAGTGACTGTTCGCGATGGGATAAGCTCCTTCTTCTCGTTCATGACCACTGTCATCCCCCCCTCTTGGGAATAACCTGAGTGGGACTTACCCATGCCGAAACAGAGATCGAGCAGATGAGACCGGTTTCCATCAGCTTGAGCACCTCTTTCTTCACAACTTCTTGCATATTCGGGTTTAGACGACGCTGAGGCTGCACTACTGGCTTAAAGACGTCCTCCATAAAGATCCTATGAGTATAGAAGGTTGGGCTAATACCCTTGATATCAGATAGGTTCCAAGCGATGGCCTCCTTATTGGCTTTAAGCACCTCTATCAAACGCTCCTTCTCCTCCGTTGACAATTTCAAAGAAATTATAACGGGTAAGCTCGAATTGTCTCCTAGGAACGCATACTCTAAATGGGAAGGGAGGACCTTAAGCTCTACGGAGGCTAGAGTCTCCAAAGGTGTACTCTTACTAGCTGCACTAACCTCACAGAAATCTAAGGTCTCGGGAACCCATAGGGGGTCATCCTCTATATCCTCGCAGTCGCTCTCCTCAGCTACTACACTCTCATTCACTAGGTCAGCTTCGCTAATGTACTCTAGACAATGATCAACGCACGACATGAATGAATTCAGAAAGTAGACGGAGTGACAAGGGCAACTATCGTTGTCGCCACCGCTTGGGTGTTGCATCGACCTTGCGATTTCGAAAGTGACGTTCTCATCCCTGACGTGACCCATCATGAACATCAATGAGCGCTTTCGCGGTGCAAAGGAATGAGCGACCTAGGATGATGGGTACCTTCTCGTCGGCCTCCATATCGAGGATGACGAAATCCACAGGAAAAACAAATTTATCAACCTTAACCAATAAGTTCTCTATAATCCTCGCGGATACTTAACAGACCTATCAGCTGGCGACAGTGACATACGAGTGGGAGTGAGCTCCCCTAGACCTAATCTCTCGTAGAGTGAGAAAGGCATCAGATTGATGCTAGCCCCTAGATCTGCTAAGGCATGAGCTGGAGCAATGGACCCACCGAGTAAGCGTGGAATCGTGAAGATACCCAGATCAGTCAGTTTTTTGGGTAACTTGTTTAGAACGACGACGGAGCACCCTCCAGTCAACGGCACATCAGAAAGCTCCCCCAGCCTATCTTTTTGTTTTAGAAGATCCTTAAAAAACTTAGCATATTTAGGCATATGTTGGAGGGCCTCGATGAACGGAAGATTGATTTTCAACTGAGTAAACCTATCAAGGAAATTCTCATATTCCTTGACATATTTTTGCTGTTTAAGACGTGCTGGGTAAGGTAGGCGTGAAGAATCTACGTGTGGTGATGGCCTATCTCTACCCCCTCTCTACCAACTTCTTTCAAACGCCAACCACTGCGTGTAGTGATCGCTTTCACGTGTTGGTTCACCGGGTTAGGTTGGGTATTACCCGCGAACTGGCCGTGTGGCTGCTCTTGCAGTTGCTTAGCGATACTACCTACCGACCTTGCAGATCTAAGAGTGCGGACTGTTAATTTTTCAAGAGGAGATCGTGTTCCGCTAGAGTTTTCTGGGTAGCTTGATCCTAACCACTAATTGAGATAATAACTCCTCAATCCTATCTAGACTGTCCCCTGAACCTCCACTCCTAGTCCGACCCTCCTGATTCGAACCCCCACCACTAAAATAACTAGAATGACCTGACCCTCCAATAGAGTAGTGACCCTGCCCCCTGTTTTGATATGAACCTGATTGGAAACCAAGGGGGTTACCGGAAGATCGGACGTTATTATTATAACTACACCAGTTTGGGTTATAATTTGAATTATTATTATTAGTGAAAGGGTTCGTAGGACCTCTACTTTGACCAATAATGAACTCAACCTGCTCAACGGTGAGTGTTGGACACTCTATCGTATCGTGACCCCCTCGGCAAACCTCACACCTATCTACTTTCTTTCTCAGCTCTTGAATCTCTTTAGTGACCTCTCTCTTAAAGCTATCTAGTGCAGCAACCACTGTAGTTTCCAAGCTAACTTGGTGTAGACCCTTGTTAACTGGGGTGGTACAAGAAACAGGAATTGAATTCCTGCCGGCAGTGTTGTAGTCTACATCGGAATGTGCAAAGCTTTCGAAGAGGTCGTTACACTCGGTAACTGTTTTCTTTCCCATTAGATGTCCACCAACAAATGTATCGAATCGAGCGCCGGTCTCGGGGATGAGACCGTTGTAGAATTTCTCTACAAGTGCCCAATTTAATAAGCCGTGTTGAGAGCAGTGGGACATTAGGGTTTGTAAATGCTCCCAAGCTAGATGATAGGGCTCGCCAAGCTCCATTCGGAACGAATGGATCTGATCACGAAGGCGAAATGCTTTTGCGGGTTGGAAGTATTTCTTTAGGAAAGCATCTCGTAGAGCGGTCCAAGTGGTAAAAGTACCGGCGGGTTGAGAATCAAGCCAGATGGCGGCTCGACCCCCAAGTGAGAATGGAAAGACTTGAAGGAAACGGGCATCGTTGCCCGCACCTTCCATATTGAACGTTTGACAAAAACGGATGAGGCGGTTGATATGGGCAGGCGCATCCTCGTCATCATGACCGTGGAATTGGCAAGAGTTGGTGATAGCGGTCATGATATAGGAAGGGATTTGCCAAGCTTTATCGTTATTCATCGGTGGGAGGGTGATGGGCGAGTTCGCACCGGTGAAACCTGTGGTGGCCTGTTGGTAGACGGTTTGATTATTGGCCAAGTGGAAATTAGGTGATGGCGGTGGTGGGCTTACGTTTCTATGAACTACGCGGGGTGATGGGGAACCGGGTGATGAAGGCTTTGGTGTGAAATCAAAATCAGGTGGTATTAAAGGGCGGGATGAACTGGAAAAAGTGGAGGAAGAAGCACTAACCTTTGGTGCGGGAGAAAAAGGCGTATCTGTTGGCGGCTTAGGGTATGGCGCATCCACTAAACCGGAAACAAGACAAATAAAATAATTCAGCAAAAACAATTAAAAATATATTAACAAAAATAAGTATTAAACTAATCAAATTAGACTCCTGCGACGCAAATGAAAAATAAAAAATGAAAATTTAAACACGAATGTAATAATGAAGCCTAAATCGAGTAATCAATGCAATTGCCAATGAGAGAGTCCCCGGCAACAGCGTCAAAAACTTGATGTTCTAAAAGTATTTAATTAAAAACAAATACAATTACCCTAATTCTAGGCTCAAATTAAACTCGAGACTCCTAAGTTATACTAAACTACTAACCGGCAAGTGAACCGATCGATTGTAGATTAGTTTAAGTAAGTCCGGATTATCGAACCCACGAGACTCTCTAATTACAACGACTACTTAATTTAGACTCAGTTAAAACAATAATGTATATTTTAAGGGGGGGGGGGGGGGTTTAACTAATTGTAAATTATTAATTAAACTAAAACTATTTAATTGGAACAAATTGAACTATGAACTTTTTAGAAATTGGAAATTAAATCAGGAATAATAAATGGGTTACCTATGTTGGATATTTAGATTACTACTTATCTGATTTTATAATAAGTCAATTAGGTTTAATGATTAACGGAACTCTTAAAGTATTAAATCATAGGTTTACCGAACAGGACCCCCAACCCTTCTCAGGAAGACACCTATGATAACCTAAAATTATTATTTGTTCACCGGTTTTAAAGATTCCTTTTCAGATATCTTTTAATTTAGTAAAGTGTCTAATTAGTTAACTACTTCTCATTAATTAACCTAGACCAACTACAACTTCTAGTTTAGCTTAACCGACTCAATTATGACAAGTAAATTAGATTCGGGAATTTCTCAAAACCTAAACCTAACAATTTATCTAATTAATTCAGTTAACTAATTATTATTTCTCAATAATTAATATAGGTATAATGATAAAACTGATTTTATATTTTACTTAATTGTTTTCTCGGTTTTATTGGCCAATTTACCGATTGTTTCCCGAATCCCTAAAGACACAAAAAAGCAACACAAACCTATTCTATGGAAGACATCCACCTAGATTCATGTAAAACAAATAAACAATCACAAATCAATTTAGATCATGCAAATACACTAAACTAGAAAGTTAAAGTTGTGAACTTTACCAAATACACATTCAAACCATAATTAAACTAAAATAAACCAAACTTTCATAAAATCATTATCCAAACCTAGGTAAAATAAATCTAGCCACATACCATTTTTTTAAAAACTAAATAAACAAGGTTCAAACAAGAATTCATAAACAAGTTAAACAAGGAATTAGAAGGATCGAGATGTTGCAATGAAACAGTATATGCTCCTGCCTCGAAACTCCTTGATAGCCCAAATGATTCCCGTAGCCTAGATCACCTTCTCTCATCTCAATTTCTCCAGAAAATCTGCTCCACAAGATCTGAGTTCGTCCAATTTGATACAATATGTCTTTGTATCATAATATGACTCATATAAATAACATAACAACCCTTTTCCTGATCAATTTCGAAACTTTCTGGATGACTCGGTCGCGCACCGCGACCGAGTGGTGATACCAGGATAACTATTAACCTCTCGCGGGGCCGAGAGGTTTATAAGGATGCGGTCGTGGCCCGCTAGAGGATAAAAACCTCCATTTTCGATTCGTTTCCTCTTCCGCGTTCCAATCACGTTCCGGCTTGGTTCTATTTATCATTTTAGCTCATTTTTCCCATCCTTCTAACCGTTTTCACGAACCAAGACCTGTAAAACGCATTTGGATTAAAAGTAGATAAATTCTTGACAAACCGAAATGAAAATCAATTAAAACTTTACAAACTCTACACGATAAATGCATGTATTATTCAATACATCATTGCGTAGAGTGTGCAAGGCTCGTTGTGTAACCTGCATGTGTTGGTCTAACTTGACGTTGCGCTGATGCGCAAGGTTCGTAGTTGTAACGCCCGAAATGTGAAAAACAATATTAAATAATTTACGGAAAATAGGCCCAGATTTTTTTTCTTTATCTTAATAAAGATTATTAATCCATAATTATATTAATCCACATATTTGATTAATAAAAATTTGCAAATGCTTATTTATAAAATTTTGCCATGACCCGTTTGCAAAAACGACTATTCGTTACGAAAACAAAACCTGTTTAATAACCAAAGATTTATAAAACGAACATAACCAACTACTAAATTGACATATTAGCGCTTAACTAAAACAAACGTTAAAGTTAAACTCCAAAATCTAAATAACTAGGTCAATATGACCCGATAAGAAAACTCATATACTTAGTGAACGAAACAATTTTTAAATCTTTCCATAGTTGACCCGCTTCCAAGACTTGATCACTTTCGCCTTTCTACCAACAGAATTTGTGAGTTCTTTTGTTCTTTCATGTTATCGGTTCAAGTCGCCATGTTGATTCTCATGACTTATCTACCCCGGTCATAGTTCTCAAAAAAATATCTCCTACATAGAAAAACACCTCAATTAGCGTTTGCTAAGTGAGGACTCATAATACTATTTAGCATTAAACATAAAGGAGTTTTTTTATTCTCGTGACCCCCAACAAAACAACGTTGAGCCTCCATATCATTATCTCAAGTGACGCATTACGTGACTTTCTCCATTCCAATCCGGGAGCTTTTATCCATATCTCATGTTTATCCCTGCTAATATAGAGTCAAGGAAACTTCAAAGTAAACCATTATTAAAGCAACTCGGTCAATATAGATAAAATAGTAAATTTCCGCATAACTATACTGAAGTTCTTCAAACAACATATACGATTATCAACGATTATTTTTTTTACTTGATCGACGCTTAATAATTCATGTATGTATTCATAACATTCTCAATTAGGTCACATATGTTTAACGACACTTGTGTCATTCGTTTATAAGCACTACTTGACAATCATGTGTATTTATACATACATGTCACAACACCAATGACTTCTTAATCTAGCATACACATCCCATATTCAAGAATTCACTCATTTCAACTCATGTAAATATATATAATTACATTAAGGTTTATAACGATAACACAAATCGATTGGTCTCTTTGTAAATTCCCAAAGATTATGCAAGCACTACAAAAATATATATTTTTCACTCAGCTTTGCGCAGTTGTAGTAATTCAGTGTTTCCTCCCCTTTTCAGTGAGTATTTTACTTCAAACTAAAATTCTTAGCGACGGCGACTCAGAAGCCTTCCCGTGGATATAAAATATGCCCGGAACGGACATTTGGTTGATTTACTATGAATTTTTAAAGACTAGTGAAAATCAAGAAAGAAGCTGAATTTTTAGCACTTTGGTCTCTCGACCCATTAACAATTTGCACTCTTTTTCAATGGATTTAAACCCCAAAACATCACCAAAACAATACGTTATTGTTAAATCAAATCCCATTCAATAATTTGTGTTAAAACATCCACCTTAAGTATAAAATTTCAAGTCAACAAGAATACTATTTAATTCAATATGAGTCCAAACATATTCGAGTCACTCACCTTGCCCGTAGGAGTGTTGTTGCTTTATCGTCCGTTTGACCCGGTGTCGCTCAAACATTATCTCGCTATCTTGATAACAAATCAAACTTGCACTTCATTAGATTATATAACATGGGCATTCATCTTATAATACCTAAGTATATATTTACCCATCATCAAACATGCATTCTAAACCATTCTTTTACTCCAAACTTGTAATTAGTTTATTACCATTCATTTGACCTGTTATCACCTATTTTGTATAACCACAAGTCCCGTGTCAATACTACCATATTAAGATCTAAAAGCATACAGAAATTCACTAATTAATAATAAAACATAAGTTATTGTTACAAACAAAACCATATAAATTCATTTACCCAAATGACCCATTTGGTCGATTCACCCATTTTTTGACATAACGAACTCATATGTGTCATTATGATTTGATATAATAAACCAATTCACCAACTAGGTTTGTCATAGACACGCGCCTACTAATTAACTCTCGATTATTAACAAATCATTTCATGTAGTAAACATGACAAATCTTTCAAAATTTCACTTTTATTTTGGTTTAGGCATTTAATCAAACACCTTGCGGGCATAAACTATATTCCACCATTTTTACGCTTATATGAACTCTCATACACCCAATTCATCATCAAAGATGTATACTTTCTTTGTAATTCTCAACTAGTATCATTTTTTATGTTTTTAAACAAAATCATCATTGTTTAGGGATCTTCAGTTTCTACTCATATTTTGGTCAGCAACTTCACACATGGTTTCCATACATCTCTACCCTAATCACCAAATCATGAATTTGAACCCAAATCATAACATGCAACATGAATCCATAACTCAAAAGTTACAATCAATCAGTTTAGTATAAAGACTATAGTTGTTCAACACCAAAATCACACATAATTACCCCCATTTTCATGGGTTTGAACAAAAAGCATGAAGAACACTACTTTGAATTTCATCAAAATAACATAAGAAATCACTTACTAGAGCCTTAGAATCAAGCAAAGAAGACAGAATCGAGACTTCATCCCTCCAATTTCGTTATCCTCATGTGAAATCAATCTCCTCCTTTTTCCTTGGTTTTGTGTCGCAGAGGGGAGACCTCCTGGTCACGCCCTTTTTCTTTTCCCTTTCTTTTTTTTTTGTTTTTATTTATTTAAGGTTCTAGTATATTCACTTTTGGCGCTTATGTTTTGGTTAGTTATCTAGTTTGATCAAAACACTCTTTTCACTAATAGATAACTAATATTTTAACTAGGTTCAATATACCTAGTTACAATACTTCATGTTAATATCAAAATGAAACATGATAACCGAAATTTAGTATTTTAGGGGTGTTATAGAATACTATTTCCACCAATACAAACTTACTTGAAAGATTATAACATATTTTAATATCACGAAAAATCGGGATGTTATTATGTGACCTGCATGTGTTGGTCTAACTTGCCGTTGCGCTGAGTGTGCAAGGTTCCTTGTGTGACCTACATGTGTTGGTCTAACTTGCCGTTGCGCTGAGTGTGAAAGGTTCGTTGTGCGGCCTATTAATGTTGTTCTAACTTGCTATTTCGCTGAGTGCGCAAGGTTCGTTGTGCGACCTATTAGTGTTGGTCTAACTTGCCGTTGCACTGAGTGCGCAAGGTTCATTGTGTGACCTGCATGTGTTGGTCTAACTTGCCGTTGCGCTGAGTGTGCAAGGTTCGTTGTGTGACCTATTAGTGTTAAGGGTGCAATACCGTTGCGCGTTGCACACAAGGTTTGTTAGGCAACCTGTTGGTTCCAAGAATGGTGCACCATTGCACATTGCGCGCAAGGTTATTCTTGTAGTATGTTGTTGTTGAGGGTATGGTTCCTTGCGCAAGTGCAGAGTTTTTGGGACCATACCCTCAAACATAAGATTACCGAAACGGGTCAAATCTTATCATTTTTACTTCAAATTCCAGAATGTATATTGCTTACCCATATTATACAAGTCCTAGTACTTGTTGGGTTTAAACTACATTCCATTCCGGTCATCGCTTAATCAAGCGTATCGTACCGTTTTCATTAATTTAAGTTAACCAGTTCAAGTCTATGACTTAAAAAGGACCCATTGATATTCTAATTGGTTATTTAAACCATTCATTCCAGATTAGGGACTTCCGGTAAATTGCAACCAACCTTAGTTAATTGATTACGACTGGGCTATTTATAATTCTTGCATATTAAGATGAGTTTTAGCCCGGGTAAATACTCTTAATCCATTTTCCTTATACGGGCTTGGGATACGGTAAATTATTACCGCTTGGTCGGGTATGGGATCATATGTCAGATTGTGACTAGAGAATCTGCATAACCCATTTTAATATGTTTTGTCTGATAACTTAAACATTGGGGTTTAACACGACCGTGTCCTAGATATCCCCGACTCATTTAAGTTGCTAATGGCCACGACTAAGCACGGGGTGTAGGCATACATCTGACAGATAGTAATGCTATTTAAAATGTTTTCTTACCCATATTAGGGATACCCCTTCGTGGGTTAAAGTGGCGTGGCGGTTAATTATGTTATTCAGTTTCTGCACCGGACCCCATATGTATTGACAGGCATGTAAAAATGTATACAAGATTACTATAATTGTCCCAAGTTATTTATGAAATTACATGTGCCTTGTGCACTTTAATAAATTTTGAAATATTTTCAAAATGTGTTGGTTATTTATGACTATGACAATACCAATCTTACGTCACGATAGTCTCCACCCAGGCCCACTAGGATTTGGTTGGAAATTCGGGGTGTGACAGTTTTTGACATTTTGTGTGAAATGTAGTTAGAGAAAGAGATGTATGGTTTTTTTAAGAATTGACTTTGGGCTTTATTAAAAAAAATCTATGAAAATTACACTTAGGATTATATTAACATGGGGGTCTGAGATTGTGATACATAGGATTTGATAACTTTGCTTTATTATATATATATATATATATATATATATAGAGGTTCCTGTGAGAAAATTTAAAAGTGTGAGAAGATAAGAAGATTATGGAGGTGACATGTGTCCCTTTTTATTTTGGTAGTTTAAGAGTATAAGTGTAATTTAACTAATAAAATCTAATTATAGAATGAATGTATGCAACTGATTTTTGGCAGTTATTGTAGGGATTTTCGAATTTGAAATAACACCATAACTATAAAAACACCACATCATGTATATTGAAGGCATACATCTTATAAAGAACAGAAATATAACTCATAAAGACACCCTAACTAATAAAAACACCATAACTCATAAAAACACCATAGCATATATATTGAAGGCATACATCTTACAAAGAACAAAAATATAACAAAAATGACACCATAACTCATAAAAACACCACAACAGTTATATTGAAGGCACACATCTTATAAAGAACACCCTAACATTGAATATAACAAAAATAACACCCTAATATAACACCAGTCAACACTTTAATCAGAATCAAAACAGAAATAACACCCTAAATATATAAAAACAGAAATAACTCTACATAAGTATATCAATATGGTACTCATATTAAATATAGAAAACACTCGTTATTATGGTGTAATTTAAAAAAAAAAGAGTTACGTATAAAAAATTATTGATGTTTAAAAAAGAAAGGGGGGCTTTGTATGTGTATTAATGTTAGTTTCTTAATTTAAAAATATTAAATTTACCTTTATACCCTTAATCTAGAAAATTAGTTAGTTTAATTGTCAACATTATTTACAGAATTGCCACTATGATCTCAACCATTAGATAAATATCTAATGGTTTAGATAATTTCTTATCATTCTCACACTTTAAATTTCTCACAATAACTTCACCCTATATATATATACATATATATATTATCGTTAAAAGTAAAAGTACAAATTATTTGTAAACTAAAATATTTTTATTTATAATTATAAATGATTGTGTAATTAACTTTCTTCTTAAATGAAAAAAAGAAAAAAAAATAAATAAACTTGCGGGGATGGGGTGGGGTGGATGTGGGAGGTCATTATCCGGTGGGTGTACCACACTGTTAATTCAGAGCCCTCTCATCTCCGCCACAAAAGGTATCTTGAATTTTTGACCCTTTTCTGATGTGAAAAAAATGTCTCCGATTTTCAAATTTCAAATGTTAAAATGTATATAATTTTTTCCCTTAAACAACGGGACAGAAAACTATGATATCAATAACTTATTGTCCACGTGTTATTGAACCTTTCTTTATTGCTACTAAAACAAACAAAACAAAACGAACATACTTTATTTTACTTCTCATATTGCTATTGAAAGAATTTTGATTTCTTCATTATTTTAATATATAAAAAATGTTGAAAGTTTATTATTATTATCATTATTATTATTATTATTATTATTAAGTTAGGATCATGTATGTTACATAACTAAAATTTGAAAAACTTAGTTTTATTTTTAGAATTTAAATATATGATCATAAAACACAAATGAGAAAAATAAGAATCAGTACTCCTAAAGGCATATTTTAGAAAAAAAAATATTTGTAAATTAAATTTTATCATGAAAATGCTAAAGTTCAAATAATGATAAGATACGAGGTTGATGAAGACGAAATAAATAACGTACCAAATGTAAGATTGAAAAAAAATCGGGCATATTGGAAACGAGTAAGGATCTGCGTTTAAGTTGAATAAGTATACGATTTAGACGAAAAAAAAATTAAAAATACATAGAAACTCAATCTCCCTCCCTGAGCTCTCTCGCTCGCTCTCTCTCTCTCTCTACAAATTCATTCACTGCCTTTGCACCAACACCCACCATCCCTAACCACCGCCACCTATCACTCCTTCCTATCACCCCTAACTCACTGCACTCACTCAGATCCCATTTTCCTATCAAACCACTACCGTCGACCATGCACCGCCGGAGCTCCAAACTCGCTCCTACCATCCGTACATCTCTCCATCCATGAGCACCCCCACCTTCCCCACCACCTTCAAGAACGGCTACAGTACCGAACCAAACCCTAACCCTAGCTCCACGAATAACAGCAGTAATAATAATAATAACGCCACCGCCACTGGTCGCCGGTGGTAGTGATATCAGCGTGGTTGTCGGCCGCCACCAGTCACCTGAAGCCTGCCACCGCCACCGGACGTGTTTCCGATTCACCATTGCAGATCTGTTTCAGATCTGATCCGCAACCAAACAGGGATAAGGAGACAGTGACCAATAAAAGTGAACAGGTAGAGAGAGGGTGGGGCAGGTCGTGGTTGTCGGGTGGTTGGTTATGGTGGGGGTGGTTGTTTATGGTGGCTGTGGTTGTTTTGTTTTGTAAAATTGTTTTAAGATTGGTAGTGACGGTTGAGCTTTTTGGTTGGAGATGCAAGTTGGTTGCAGTGGGTGGAGCTTTTTGAACAATTTCGTTTGCTAATTGTTCAAAATGGAACGGATTTGCAGATTCTTGAAGACTTAAGAGATTAAGTGTTTTAGCTGATAAAAGGGAAGGGCGTGGTGGTGATGGTTGGCGGCAGTTGGTGGTGGTTGACAGCAGATGGTAGTGGTTGACGACGGGGCGGTGGTGCTGGTTCTTTTACAGATGGTGGTGATCGTAACCGGCGGTGGTGGTTGTTCTTTTAAGCTAGAGATATTTTAATTAGATTGGTAAAAAGACCAAAGTGCCCTTATATAAATAGACTTAACTGAAATTTTTAACTTTGTTAGTACTAAAAGACGAAAAATATAATGAGTTTTCCAAATAAAGGATTGTGACTGTAATTTTTAAGTTAAAACCTATTCGTTGCAATTTGATACAAACAAGGACGAAAAATATAATTTACCCTATTAGATATAAAGATAGAACTAGAGATAGATAAAGATAAATAGAGAGAGATTATATAACATAAACAAAATTGTATATATTTGTAAGCAACTTAATGATAGAAATGGTGATTTAATATTTAAATTTTTTTAAGTAATGGTGATTTGAAATTTGAATTGAACTGAACTTTCGAATTATCAATACGTAGTTTAGAGAAAATTTAGTTTTTATGAGCGGCGATGTAAATTTCTCAAACAACAACTCTAAATGATAATAATTAGAATAATAATAGTCTACAAAGTATGTCTATTTAAAGAATATTTTTTTTAAAAGTACTACTCTTATAGTTGATTTTTTAATTTGTAACTCCCAGAGCGTTGCTAACCAAGTCTGTTAATTTTTTGTGAAAAAACTAAAAAATATCCTTATATATTAAAAATAATAATTAAATAAAATATATATCCTATCTCTACTCTTCATAAACACAGATTCTCTCTATATCTTTCTTCCTTCTCTTTTTAACTATTCCACCACCACAACCACCATACACTATCACCTTACCAACAACCCAGACAATAGTTGTACGCATGTGAACAAAACCATAAGTTTTATCTCCGCTTAAGGCTGTCACACCCCGACCCGCAGCGGATAAGGTGATCGGGGCATGATTGGGTTATCATCAAAGCTCATGACATTTATTAAACGTTTCATATTCATTAATACAATTTAAATGTAAATTTACAATGATTGCTACAACATGATCTAACTACAATCTAAACTTCTTTGTTCTCTTCTAAGGCATATCCTATGTTTTCCTTGCTTCAACCTGTTCACCTGTATCATGTGTAAAAAGGTTTTTTTGATCAACATAATGTTGGCGAGTGAATCCTATGGAAAAACATTTGAACAATTTATTTAAAATGATTATGAAATATGTGCACAACCAAACATGAGTAAAATTAGATGTAACTTGATCAATAATCATAGGATGTTAAATGAAAACACTCATGAACAATAATGGAACAATTAAAGGCACGCGATGCTCAACTCGTCTCTCACGAGGAACTGAGGGGCCTGATGAATGAATTGCATAAACATGATAATATGAATAACACAACTATAAACAATATAAACTCAATGGTACACACATGAACAATAATGAAATTAATATGAAGCACGCGATGTTCTACTCGTCTCCCACGAGGAACTGATGGACTTATTGTATGAGTTTCATATGACTTGACAAATGGCAATAAGTAAATCACAACAATAAAAACAATATAAGTTTAAGTCATGATGTGGTATGGCACAAGTTTAAATAAATAAATTAATTAATTTCATAACACATGACACACCCCAAAACGTGTAATTTAAAAGGGGGAATTGTAAGATTCACTCACAGTGGGTGCGTTCGGTTGATGACGTTGAATGCACGCGAAGTGGTTTTAACCACGAGTGAGATTTAACCTAGATAAATCGCATTATGGTTTGGTAAGTAAACGGATTTTATTAAACTATTTTATTAGGATTGTTGGGTGCATTTTTGTGAGTTTGAGGCTATTTTCTAATCTTAAAAATGTTATTTTTAAGTATTTATAATTGATTTTTAATTAAAATAATTAAATAAAAATAATAAAAATATTTTATTTTTTTTCTGCTACAGTGACTTTGACCTGCTGACTTTGACCGGCATTGACCGGTTCGAGGCATATTGTTGTGCGCTGGGTGAGGCTCGAACCCGAGACCTCCCGTACGCGTGCACGCAGCTCTACCAACTGAGCTACGTGTCTAACCCGTTATATATTCGATTTTAATTACATATATACATTAATTAGAATTAACAGAAAATCATTTTTATTTTAAAAACAGTTTAAGCGGACCGGTTTTGCACTCCACAGGTCTCGAACTCGGGACCTGTGGTTTAATCTAACACACAGTCCACCGCTGGACTGTGTGTTCTTCATTTTATATAACTCGATTTTTATTATACTTAAATACTAATTAGTTATTTCCTTTTCTGCCTTATTTAAAAAGAAAAGGTAATTGTCCGAGTCGGTGCTGAAGACCGGACTCGAACTCGTGACCCGTGATATAAACAAACACACAGTCCACCGCTGGACTGTGTGTCTAACTTGGTTATTAATCCGGTTAACAATATATTTAACATATATCTGTGGCGATCCGGTTCAGTAAACAAAAAAAATGGATTTTATTAAGGCAGCGTGTGTGAGACGGGATTCGAACTCGAGACCTTTGCATGATTAACGTTTTATGTGCACACAGTCCACCGCTGGACTGTGTGTCTAACCCGATTAATTTCTTGATTTATATTATACTTATATGTTAACGAATACATCATCTTCTTCGTCAGGTGTTAACCAGATTTAAGGTCTGACTGGTTCGAGTTTGTATTCGAGTTTCATTAGTGTTTTACCGTCGATTAAGGTAGGATAAAAGTGAAAAGGAAAGGAAACTGAGCGGAGAAATATACCGGCTGGATCCTCTGTTTTCCGGCAGAACTCCGGCGACAGAATTCAACTCCGGCGACAGGTTCCTTGCAGCAGCAAGTCTCCGGAAATCTTGGAAAGAGTATGGGTAACTTCGGTAAAGGTTTAGGGGATTCAGTGAGGTTCAGAAATTAAAACTCGGTTTTCCGGCGAAAAACAGGAAAGTTCCGGCGAGTGGAATTATGCCGAGAAAAGGTGTGATTTTTGAGCGAAAGTGTTTGTCGTCGGTTGTGGGTCAATTTATAGGAGAGAAACGAGATGTATTTGGTCTGATTTCGGACTGGGTTCTTTGATTTAAATTTTCCGGCGGTTTTGAAAAGTGTCGTGGACTTCAAACATCGGTTATAACCGATGTCTGATTAAAGGTTTACGTTATAACGTAAATCGTAGTTAAGACTCGCGAATTTACCGGGATTCCGACGACTGAATCGTTTGGGCGCCGGTTTTGAATTTGTAAAGTCACTTTATGAATTAAATGATTTTATTATACAACAAACAAAGTCCGCGGCGCAGTGGTTTATGTGTTGAGAGATAAGTCACTGAGTGACTCGGTACAGACCCGGGTTCGAAACCCGGCAGATGTATTTCATTTTTATTTTGCGATTTTTGACAGTTTTTCAAAAACTAAAATATATTCGCGTATAATAATTGATTACGGATCGTTTAAAAATGTTTTGGACATTTAATTCGCAACGAAAATTTTGACTGACTGTTCGGTTGCTAAACGGAGCGGGTTTGGTAAATCCGTTTTTGACGGATGTTACAAAGGCCATGGTGGTAGTTGCAACAACAGGATAACAACCATCGATCAGTGGAGATCTTGTGAAGACCAAACATATGGTTGTGTTCACATGCGTACAACAATTGTCGGGTTGTTGATAGGGTTGCATTCAGCAACTATGGCTGCTGGTCACTCCAACAACTTCTTTCTCTGTACTCCCCACACGCATTCCTACTCACCGGATTCACATGAAGAATTGTCGTGATTCGATGGCTGCAACCACCAAACTACGCTAATCCTTATTGTCACAGATTTGTTCAAATCGCAATGGAAGCAGTGGCTAGGGTTTTGAGGGTATAAGAGGGGGGGGGGTTGTTGAAGTGGGGGTATTTTTTAAAAATATTGAATAAATGTTTTTGATTATTTTGATGTATCATTGCTTTTTTAGTTACATTTCTTTTTAAGATTAATCAAGTATTTTTTATATTTGTAATGTTTTTACTTTAATTTCGAGATTGTGTTCTCCTTTATATAAAATTTCCTTCTGTAACTAAATTGTAAATGTAATTTCATTATAAATATCTTAATTTTCCGTTTCCTTTTTTTAAGTCGGCATTCCAAGACACTTAATAAATACAATGACATTTTAATATATAATATATAATTGTAACTGATATAAATTTTATATCCGACTTCTAAAAATTATAATATATTTTACGCATTCAAATTATAAAATAATTAAAGTTTTTGATTATGTTCAAGAATGGTAATAGTTTAAATTGTCTTTTTTTTAATAAATCAATATAATAATTCTTACTTTTTTTGTATTGTTATTATTATTATTTTTAATGAAATCTTGAATATAAGGGAAATAATTTCACATTTAAAATGTCTGCATAGCTTATAAATAAACAACAATTTGATTTTAGCAAATGATTATTAATTAAAGTCAAACACAATCACTATATAAGGTTGGCTTATACTTAAAAAAGTTGGTTTTTGTTCATTCGGTAATTACAAATAAGATGAATAATGTATATGACACTATCAAGAATAAAAAGAAGACACAAAGTCAAGTCACTAATATTAGATAAAGATGAAAAATTTACAAATAAGACGAAAATGTGATGTACGAAGAAAAATTTAGAATTTTATAGATTGCTTATATGTTTGTTACTTAAATATTGTAATTACCAATGAGGTTGGTGACCCATTGGCGAAGGCAAAAACTTTTAGATACACTTAGATTTGAATGTCTTATTTTCAAGACTTCAAGTCCCACATAAAAAACAAAAATAAGAAAAAAATTGTATATTGCAATTTAACTTTTTCCATATTTATTAATATTATATTTATATATATTATATAAAAGTAAAATATATTACATAAACAACATGTGATTGTTTCATATATATATATGTGTGTGTGTGAATGAGAAGCACTTCGTGTTAAAGGGTAGAGGGTGTTAAAACATGTTAATAATTGTAACATAAGAACTAATTGTTATTATAGTAGCATCTACATGTATGTGTAATTTATTGAATCAATAGATTTATAAGAATTATTTTCTTTTATACAGCCTGTGTAACACACGGGATCTTAAATTTGTAATAGTTATAAAATGAGTTAACAGATCTTTTGCACGGTGTTACTAATTTGGACTCAAGTAGTTATAAATTGAAAAATCACGTACTCATGTAGTTAAAAAATTTATTTTGGACTTGGGTGGTTAAAACCACTAAAAAATAGACACTTAAAAAAGAATTAATTCGTTTAGTAATAAATCAACCATGTTAGATTTGAGGGTGTGTGGTTTTTTGATAAAACAGTTTAATAATTCAAAGATTATCAATACTAGTAATAAGTAAACACATCAATCAAATAAAATTTGGAGTTGGGAATGAATGTCAAATGATATCCATTTTTGATTTAATGTAATACCCAAAAAATATTTGATATTATATATACTTGTAATAATTATCATAAGTATAGTGACTAGGAATAGTTAACCTTGTTAAAAACATGTGTTTCTTAGTAAAATGGGTAGATGATAGCTTAACTATAATAAAACCAAACCATAAGCTAAAATGGGTGATGAACAAAAGATGTGAGGTTTTAAAGATAAAAATACAAAACACACTGTTTATAATCTAATGTTTGGCATCACCAAAGATCATGTATAATCTTATTATACCATATTCATGTTATAAGAGCCCTTGAACCTCAAGAGCATCAAAATTTATTGGATTAAAAGTTTTATTTTCTTAAATTTACACTTTTAATTATGAAAAGGAAATGAAAACACGTGTAAGTGCACGTTATACCTTCAAATTAGGGTTGGTAATGGTTGACAATCTGTGAAACTTGATTGTGTGTTTGTGAAAAGGTGAAAGGGTGTGTGAAAATGAATTAAAAAAAAGATTATAACATGTTGCTGCGATTGGAATGCTTTAAAGGTTTTTAGAACCCCTTTAATTATACCTGAAATAGTAGGTATTTCATATGAAATATTATGTATTATATGTTAGGTATTCCACATGTTAGGCTAATGTTTTATATATAATTTATCCTTAATACGTGATTACATTTGAAATATTAGTTTCATATGAAATATTATGTATTACATGTTTTGTCTTACATAATCACTCATTAAGGTATCACATAAATACTATAATGAAATATATATGGGTATTCAAAATCACGTAGTCACATAATAATATATAATCAACTATTATTACGTAATTACATAATCACTTAGTGGACTTTTACATAAAATACTATAATGAAATCACGTAGTCACTTACTGGGTATTCAAAATCACGTCATGGGTATTTAAAATCCTATAATCTTTTTTTTTTAAGAAAACTATAGCAATAGGCTGCTCAGTTAAAAAAAATGAAATACTCGTTAATACGGTGTAATTTTTTTTAAGTATTAACATATGAAAACGTTATAGCCGTTTGAAAATTAAAGTTTTACCAGAATGTCACCACCTAATTTTTAGCCATTGATCTTAGGGGATCAATAGATAAGATTCTCCCCTATACTTCGTATGCAGACTGTGTCTTGAATTTGATCCTCTACTTCTTTTATTATAATTATTATTATTATTATTATTATTATTATTAACTATAGAAAGAGACATGCGTAATTGGGTTAAAATAATTGAATTCATGTAGGTTCTAGTGCAACTAGATCTGCATTCGGATAAGGATTATCAGTTTAGTTTCAGATTATGGTGTTCTCTTTGTCATCGTCTTATACTTTGGTCAACATGATAACAAAATAAAAAATTAAGATTTTGAATAAGGAATAAGTTACAATTTTGAATAAGTCTCTGAATCTTTTGAATATTTTTTTATTTAATTAAAATATATCAATAACAACAGCGATTACGACAAATAAAATTGTAATTGATGAAAGAACCAAACTTTTATCTACAATTGTTATCTAGTGATTTTATACTTGATAAGCTGATTGCGGAGATGATTCTTAAAAAGAAGATACGTTATTCAAGAAGCAAACTAGTAGCTGTTTAAGTGATAAAATGATGGTATCAATTCCGACAATTTGATTTATTAATTATGTAATAAGAAATAACAATTTTTTAATAATGAAAACTAAAATAAATAATATATTAATACAATTTTTGGTTTTTGTGATAAACGAGTTAACGCTAACCCACGTTGCAGCAGGGTGTTGATTACGAATACATTTAGCTCCACTTCACGTGCTAGAATTTGATCGATGTCATTTTAGTTTGTTACAGTACGGAAATTCGTTACAAAACCCCAATTATAGGGGACTATTAGAATAACGAAAAGGTTACAAATGTTATATAAAGGGTGAACGTCGAAACTATTTTATGATCATACATAATTATGAATATATGATTAAAATCATATATAACAAATCATTATGTATGCAACGTATTGTTATATACTCACATCTTGATGGAAGGCTGTTTCGGAGAACAAACAAAATTACGTTATATTAAATAAACTTATCAATTATTTTAGGAAATCACAAATTGATAAAAGGTGACCGAAGTATTGTTTAAATAAATCATATCGTTTCATTTTCCTAAGGTGGCACTTATATATATGTGAACGTCGTCACTTTTCATTTAAGAAGGTTGGACAACAGACGTGACTTAATTTTCTGATGCACACGACTTTTAAACAAAAGGATATGGTTTCCTTAAATAAATTTTCTAACGGACACGAATTTTAAACAAAAAAAGTATAACCCAAGTTAACAATTGTATATATATTCAAACAAATTGAAGAGTCATAACTTTTTATAAACCATTATTTCTTAAGTTACTTTACGTAGATATAGTAGCCCAAAGGATTGGATATCATTTTATCGACTCTTTTCAAATTACTATGTGTACGAAACACGCGCGTCAGTTCATAATGACATGACAATTCCTTTTTGTGGTTAATTTTCAAAAGGTGCGTTGGTTAATGTTATGGTTGTGTCTTAAGTTAGTAATTATACATATAATAATTAAGTAAAGGGGTATGTATGTGTGTTTTTTAAAAGTTAACTTTTCATGCTAGATAGGCAACCCAACTTAGTTAGTAATTATGCATATAATAATTAAGCAAAGAGGTATGTATGTGATTTTTTAAAGTCACAACTTTTCATTCTAAAGAGTCAACCCAAGTTGCATTTTGTAGGGTTATATAATTATTTGTATTATTTAACAATATCTTAAATTAACAATTTAACTTCGTTGATGATATTTATTTAATAAATATAAAATAAAAATGAGAGAGAGGCGGGAAAACAAAAAGTAAATGCTTCCAATGAATAGCACGTGTTACAACTTGATTTCTTTTATTATATAGTATAGATATAGGTATAGATATAGATATAGATCGTAATTGTTGATCTTGGTTTTATGGTGTATAGATTTGTAATCGTTGGTCTTGGGTTTATGGTGTTTGAGCAAGGACAGAAGTGCGCATTTGAACAAAGTAAAGTAATATTGGTGGTTC
This sequence comes from Scalesia atractyloides, assembly GCA_947069175.1. Classification (NCBI taxonomy): domain Eukaryota; kingdom Viridiplantae; phylum Streptophyta; class Magnoliopsida; order Asterales; family Asteraceae; genus Scalesia; species Scalesia atractyloides. The sequence goes on along the minus strand of CAMTDV010000012.1, from coordinate 11,931,034 downwards.
GGTTGGTATATTTTTTTGATGTATAGTACAATACTGATCCGATAATCACGTAGTAAAAGTCGATTTTGTGGAGAAAAATCGATAACTTAACAACATATTCATCCTCGACAAAATAAACACCAAAACAAACAAACCCTAAAATAACTATTTTGAACGCTCACAATCTTTTTACAACATAAGCACCAAATAAACACCAAAACAAACAAACCCTAAAATAACTATTTTGAACGCTCACAATCTTTTTACAACATAAGCACCGTCTTAATTCTACAGAGAAGATGTAAATTTGATTATGTATTTTATGTTGGATCTAACAAAGAAATTAACAGTAGGTCTTTGGAGGTCATTATCTGGTGGTGTACACATCGTTTTTTCAGAGGGACCTCTCATCTAGAGCACAAATATGACATACATCAATGACCTTGACCCTTTTATGAATTGAACACAAAAAATCTCCTACCTTCAATTATTAAATTCTTTTTTATATATCATGCAATGATTGACGTATTTCTAAGCAATGTTTAACATCTAAGTAAATCTTGACTCAAGTGTAAGATAAAATCAAGTATATGGGGAAATCTCAAATTGTATTTTTGCAAGTTACTTTCTTCTTAGACAATTCATTCACTCAGAGGCGTCTCTGAGAATTCACGTACCTTATTCGAGCTTGAAAAAATGTACTCTTCCGTAATGTTTTATAATACATAAAAAAAATTCAAATTAGTATGGGGCTCAATAAACTTAATGTTAAGTGGGCTAAATTCTAAATAAGAAAAAATATTTGTAAATGGGCCTATATTGGACTTGGAATGTGTTTGCTGTTTAAAAAGAACATATATATATATATATAATATATATCGGATTTTTTTAAAATCGTGTGCCTCTTGAAATCACAAGCCTTGTGCAGAGATCCTCCCGCACACCATCAAAGCCGCCACTCCATTCACTATATAAATAGTCTAACAAGCATGGCAATTTTACTAAAAATTTGTTCATGGTTCTAAATTAGTTACTATTCACCCATTAAAGGTTGGTCGTACTATATATACATGTGGTTCAAAATAACTTAAGGTTTGGAACACTTCACATATTGTTCCGAATAGGTTACTATCCACCCGATAAAGGTTTGGACACACTTCACATGATGGCATTTTAGGGTTTCTTTTCAACTGTTCTCTCTATTTCTCTTTTCAAACCTTGATAACAATTTGCTGAAGGTCAGTTTCATCATTCTTTATATTAAAATCATCAGTTGGATTTATGAATCGGTAGTACATTTGGTTGATCGTTTATAAATTCATGATATCCACTTTATCAACATAATACACATTATTGTCAACAAAGTCAATATAATACACTTCCTCGTTAATGCATTTCCTACTGAAAATTATACCAAATATCCACACAATGACTTATCTACAACGAAATTATGTTATTTTCCTTTTCAATACAAAATTTAGAGTTTAGTAAAAAACCTAGAACATTGTAACGACGTTAGTATATTTAAACAATTTTAACAATTCGAAACAAAGCAATATAGATGCCATAAAGTTGAAACACAGATGATGAATAGTAAATGAGAAAACAATTTATAATTTAAAGAGTTATATATTACTGTTGGGTCAAACTTGTATATAAACTTGTAGATAAAAATTGTGTAGGTTTCATAGTAGTCAAGTCTCAGATCTTTCTAAATCGTTTAAACATCTTCAGATTAATGTATTTCTGGATACTATTAAATTTTTCAATAATTCAGAAGGAATGAAGAACAAATATGTATTTTCTGTTTCAAATTCAATAAGAAAAATAGACCATAGGTTGTGAACCATCATGAAATTTTGGTGAAACAACCAAATGTTTCATAAAAGAGTGTACGAGTTTGGTGGTTAAAATGAATGAATGGTTATTTCTTGTAATTGGTTACTATCAAAAGTAACTTAGTCATTGCTATTGATTTCCGTTTGTATTGATGATGGTTGTTTATGTCAATAGAAACTTAGTTATTGTTGATGGTTGGTCATTGTCTGCAATAATTTAGTTATTATTCATTATCGGTCTTTAATACCAAATGAGTTCCGGTTGATCATTGTTAATGCTGATCATACAATCATTACTGATCGCGTATTTACTATTGATCTCTAAGTTCCCACTGATGTATTAGTTTATAATTCCTACTAATAGACTCTTCTTATTGATGCTTCTACCGATCAGGCTGATTCGAAGCATGTTCCAAAGGCTTTTAACTAGTGTAGTAGATTTTTCGCTCATTGCGGACGCAATCGCTAACTGGTCAGGGTGACCTACACCAAGAGCTAAGTCTCCTGGGCCCTCCCAGAGACGCAACCCCCTTGGATCTCATGGATCATCTGTGCTAGGAATTTGAATAGCCTCAAAAAGAGCATGCATTGCACACCTCATACCTAGTAACGATGTTTACTTGGATTTCCCTTTGTTCTTAAGTAAGTCATAACTTGCTGACACTAAAATCACTTTTTTACTAGATTTACCTAGAAAAAGTGTTATACTAATATCTATATAATGACTTGATGATTAAAAAATCACCAACTTCGTTATCTAATTCAGTTGGATAGAAAAGACAATTATTGATGAGCATGTGTAGATAAAGTTTGATATGAACTATTACATATATGCAATATCTTAATAGTACATGTATGTAATAATACCTGAAATTCAGATTTTGAGTGTCAAATTTGTTGTTGTTGTAAAAAGTTAGATGAACATCTTATCATCTACGTTTATTTATTTTGGATGAAGAATGTCATATATGTTAGTATTATATATATATATATATATATATATATATATATATACAGGGAAGCATAAAACCAAAACCCACTTGAGTTGAGAAAACTCAAAAAACCTTTGTAAAAACTATGTAACATTTTTAATTTTTTTCTAAAAAATAGAAAATGTAACATACAAATTTTGAACATTTAAAAAAAAGTAGGCACTTCTTATATTTTTTTATAAAAATGTTCAAGTACATTAATGTTACATTCCCCTATTTTTTAGGAAAAAAATAAAAATGTTATAGGTTTTCTTAAGTTTTCTGAACTTAAGTGGGTTTTCGTTTTATATTTCACCTATATATATATAATGTAATACATGAGCAATTTACTTATAAGTTCATACTATATATGTAATAACAATTTTTTAATATAGCACAACTATAATCTAAATTAAGATATTTAATGATAATTTTTTTTAGAAAATTGAAATTGTACAAAAGAGATATAAAATTAATTGAAATTCTTTGATTATTAAAAAGAGAGGAAAAATTGCTTTTATTGAATAGCAAATAAAAGAGATTCTCAAAATAATCACTATTAATACTTATATCTTTATTAAGTCATCGTATAAAACTGTATATTATATGATGTTTTTATTACTTTAATGTGTCTTTTTATAAAATGTATGTTTATAAAAAAAAGTGTATCAAATTTTTTTTATACAATGTAGAACTTGCATCATAAATACACAATCAAATTATGATGGCCAACAACGTTAAGTTTCATCAAATATAGAGATAGAAATTCAAATTTCTACATTATTGTGATGTAGTTTATGGTAAAGTAGTATACATACAAGATACTAACGTTAGCAAACGAAAAAATATTTTGTATGATTTAAAATAGTTCACCATTCATATTTTTTATAAGTTTATTATGATATTAGTTCTATAAATTTTTATTAAGATATATCTCGTTACTAAAAAAATATAACATTAGAAATAAAAGTTTTAATCTTAAGTCAATTTTGCATCCCCTAAATAGGTGTTTTTATGATGTCATTATTTATATATATCATCTATGTCTATAATCTATAAATTTTAAAAAAATAAAAATAAAAATTAATACGCTTGTTACTACTTTCAAAACATAGACTACAAGTGTTTTATGCTATAGTTCCTAATTTGCTCCCATTTAATAAACTTCTCACAATTAATACATTATTTAATGCACATTAGATTACTAGCATAATAATAACAATAAGAGTTTAAGACAAATCATGGTAGATTGTGCTCTTCAAAAGAGGTTCGAGACACCTGTCGCATCATGCGGGCTAACCCACTAGGCTTAACCTTTCTTATTTAAATACTTAAGTATATAATTAATATATATATATATATGTATATATATATATATAATAGGTTTAGGTTCCTTTACAAATGACCAAAATCCTAAGAAGTATAAAAAGGCTTAAGAGATTGACATGTGACAATATTAAAAATAGGAGTGGAGGGTACAAGAGTAAAGTTAGATAATTACTCAATTACATGATTGCAAAAGTCGCTAGGCACTCCCTAGTCGGATTTGAGAGTACTCGGGAAGAACTCGCCCTAGGCGGAGATACTCGGGGAGTAATCAGCCTAAGCGAACAATACTCGACTCGGGCCTCAGCAGCCTACCATAAAGCGAGTACTCAATGAGTACTCGAAGCCTAGGTGAGACTTTTACAACCATGCTCAATTATAATAAAAACACCATGTTCTTGTAACATAAAACACTACATAGCATTTCATTGTGCAAAATGTAACCCCATTACCTTTCTTAACTAAAAATAAAAACCATATACATATTACTAATAAAACACCATGTAATGAACGATTTGTTACCTATAAAATAAAATACCGTGGACCTGCTACAAATAAAACACCATCGAATAGACATAACACAGAACACTATGGACTAAAAACACTCAATTGAAACGTATTCTTTTATAATACTTATATTAAAGATAAAAAGTAGTGTAATAAAAAAAACAATGACGTATAAAGAAGTTATTAACGTTTAAAAAATATGGGGGAATTGCATCAGGTTCTTGAATTTAAAGGGGGGGGGGGGTTGCGTCCGGGTTTTTGAATTTAAGACACACCGAAATTACATCTATACCTATATGATATTAAATCAATTATTAAAAGTAAAATGCAATTTATAAAAATACCACTAATCATTCTCATCCATCCAAAATTACAATCTAATGGTCCACAAGACTTCTTAGTAAACACACCATATGTAGACTAACCCTACCAATAATAATAATAATAATAATAATAATAATAATAATAATAATAACAAAAACAACAACGATAAGAATAATAATACCTATAGATAACCAGTCTTAAGGCAAGTCGGGTTAGATTGCGCTCTCCAAAAGAAATTTGGTAAAACCCGCCACATCGCGCCTTATTAGCTTATTTAATTAGTTAAGTATATAATTACTAAATATTTACATAATAATAATAATAACCCAAATACAATCCGTGTTTGAGGCAGGTCAGCTTAGATTGCGCTCTACAAAGGAGCCTTAATCACACATGGTGTATCATACGGACAAACCCAAGAGTATTTTATAATTTTATAATTCATTTAGGAAATTTATAATAAAACATATGTATTAATACGTGCTAGATATGTATCATCTCATATTGCGGTAAAAAATAAAAATCTCTACTAAACACTCACTAAGGTTTTATTAAAATAGAGAGGATTTATAAATCTAGGTTCGTGTATTTGTAACAATCGAGAATTTTTAGGTTAACTCCGTTATCTTTAACACTATTTTAAAAATTCATTGTAGAATTTCACCTCCTATTGGTTGGTTAAGTGTTTCAGTTAGTACACGAACACTTACGCAACAATAATTCAGCAAATTAATCGAATTGCGGAACCGCACACAAGTCTGACCCCGAATGTTGATGAAATATGGAAATAGTATTTCAAACATAAGAATATTAATTTAATTGAGTGGAATTATATGTTATTTGATTAAATGGATTACTTGTTAGTTGTTTCTCGTAATTGCGTACATTGTGCGTTTTTGTGTGATTTGGCGTTTATAAAAATAAATTTGTATAAACAAACTAGTGGGTTTTATTTTTTTAGACTTGGACTATTTAAATTTAGTATAAAATTATTTGGTGGGCTTGTGTTAGCTAGAAAGGGCCACCAAAATTTACAAAAACCCATCAAAGACCCAACCTTGGTTTTTAATAAGTTAGAATTAAAAAAAAAACATAAACCCTAACCCCACCCTCAAAATCACGGCAACCCCACCTATTCTCGATATTTGTGCCATAAATCCACCTATTCCACTTTGATTTCTTGATTGGTTCTTACAATTGGTGATTCCTTTGATTGATTCCAACATCCTACAACACATACTAGTAATCTTTTTGATCAATTTTATGTTTTTCATGATTTTTAAGATTTGATCAAAAACCCTAGTTAATCCAAATTCAATTTTTAATCAAACTTATTACGTCTAGTGTTTGTCTATGATCATAAGAGTGTGTTGAATTACTTTTGCATGGATTGAAAACCCTAGATTCTTGAGTGTTCATACCTTACCATAATATGTAACTTTGATTATTTAGATTTTTATATATGCATGTATAGGGTGATTTGATTGTGTATGATGCTATGGTTCTTCTAGTAGACGAATGAAATAATGTAGGATCCAAGTTTGGTGATGAAAACTTTAAGGTGTATGCTAGTTCATATCTTACTAAAAAGAGAAACATTGTTAAAATTGAAGATTTGACATTGCATGACACTGTAAAAACATTATTGTGAAATTTCCCGAAATTGTTTTGATCATAACTTGCCCATACTGATGCTAAATAGGAAAAGTCTTGAGCCTAGGATCATCTACTGGAAATGATGATGATCTACAAAAATTTTCATAATTTTTCATGAACCCTAACTATACTTTTGCAATTTTTTAAAGTGGATGGGTAAAACTGAGTTTTTTGATCAGAAATATGGTCCATTATGAGGACTATAACTTGATCATGTTTGAAGTTGGGACAAGAAACTTTTACAGTAGATACTCATAGAAGTTAGTGAGATACTCCAATTGGCCTCGCGTCAATTGGATTAACATAGATTTGTTTATAAATTAAATGGTAAACTGTCACCAGAAAACAGTGTTTTTTTATGAATTTTCTATATATATTCAGGACTCAATAAAATTACACTAACCCAAATGGTCTATTTGGCATATTTCATAAAATATTCATAATTTTTCTACATCTTTTAATATTTAAATAAAATACACAGACTGACTCTAAACCTGAAGGTGTACTATGTATGCTGAAACTTTTTAATGACATTAGATTTTACTTCTCTTTGACCATAGAAAATATAATTAGGAGGCGAACTTAAATAAATGCATCATACATTATAAAACCTTACTTGTTTGCATGATTATGAATTAATGTTAAGCCACTTAATTAGTCACCAACGAGTCGTCAGGTCAACTTGTTTAGTTTGCTCAACACATGTGAGTCTTTTTCTAAAAATATTAAAAACAATTTGGATTACTTGGGTTTGGTCCACCTACAAGAACACCCCCTCATAGGCATTGCATGTAATAGGTATTGGTTAGCTGGGCATCTATTTCGTGTTTGTGCATATTTCGGATTTCTTTGCGTACAGTGAGTTTCAGTACTACTTAAACTTTTATATTTTTGTGGAGGAAACACAAACACACTTAGTTAATGCAGTTCCTTTATATTACTTGTGTACTAAACACACTCAATATCACTAAAGTCCTTATATATTAAACCATTAATATGGAATGGCGAGGTAATATTTGGTACTACTACTTAGTTTGACAAACCCCACACCATGTTGGGAGCCGTGCGTGAAACATTGACCTAACTCAATTGCCACGTTTGTGATAGACGTGGCGTAAGGCACCAAAACACAACAATCAGCTTTGGTTTTCTTGTTAGTAACTTAAAAACATGCTAGCTACCTAATTGAATTGTGTATTTTCTAAAATAGAACTTGATTACTTAAAACTAGTGAATTCACAAACTTTATGTTGACACACTTTAGTATGTTTTCACATAGGTCGCTAAGGCTGGTAACTTGGATTGCTGCATTAAATTGCACATTGGAGTGTCATTACAGTTATTTAAACTATTTCTTTTATATGCTAAAAACTGTTGGGTTTTGCGATGTTGGCACTTAATACTTTTGCTTTCGCTGTTTAATTTAGACTTTGGTTGTTTATTTTTACTATTGTTAAAACTGTAAGACCCTATCTTACTTTACTGAATTTCTATTAAAATTTCGCATTTAAATGTGCAAATGCGAATATACATTAAAATAAATTTACAAACTTATTAAAACTTCATAAACATTAAACAATTTAAGATGATATCATAGATTAGTTTCGTGATAACAAAACCAAGTGTGGAATCTTTGTCTTTGATCGTGTTCGGTTCTTTATAGAGCTTGGTCTTCCTCCGGTACTCCCAATCATCACAGATATTTCATAATTTATGAAATACGTTAGTTATAATAAATTACAACGTAACCGAATAAACCCGAAGGCTTAAAACAATAAAAGCAAAACTCTAGTTTTCGACTCTACCGTAAGCTACGGTGACCACCGTAGCTTACGGTCAAGCCTTACTGTCCTAGCTCACTGTCTTACGATTAAGACTTCATTTTTAACACAACAGCTGCCCACCGTAAGCTACGGTAGGCCACCGTAGCCTACGGTGGCTTGCTGCAGATTTTCTCTTGTTTGCAATTTAGTTACGGAAACTTCCGTAACTCATTCGATGTAAATCCGTTTTACTTGAAACTTGTTTCTAATCATCCGTAAATTGTTTTCTTACATAATTAACCCGAGATCCTTGACCTGGATACTCATTTTCTATGACTTATGCATTTATTTCCGATTTATACTCATACTTTCCGATTTTGCCCATTTTGCCCTTTATTCCTCTTTGGACCAACTATACATTTATACGCCCCATTTGGTTTGCTTTAGCATTCCCTTAATACCCGCATAGTTGCCTTAGCAAATACATTTATTTATTTATTATTTTGAGCCGTTTGGTTATTTTAGCGTAATTCAACGCTTATTTCAACCAAACCTTATCTATCTTTTTATATCCACACTAGGATATCTATCTATTTCCCACACAACTTTATTTGTGGTGAATTTATTATCGTAAATTCATTTTGTCCAATTTCTGCCCTTTTGGTTCGAACGATTACGAAAAGACCATTTAAAGGCATCAAACCAAAAAGGTTTATGCTTTTCGCTTTTACGTTACCGAAAGGGGTCTATTATATTATAGAACTCATTTTTAAACTAGTATTAGAGTCATTTACTTATTTTATCATTCGAGTGCATTTTGGTCAACTTAGACCCTTCTTTACGACGAAGGACATACAATATCGTGTTTTGACCAAAATGAACGTTTGACCATAATCTATGTAAAATCATTATGTTCTTAAGAACATAATGTTTACAAATTAGATTATTGGATTTACCTTACCTTAGGTAACCCATTATTCATTTATGACTCATTTAACTCTCATCGGACCTTTAAGTCCTTGTTGAGAGTTTGACCTGTTACACGTACATGGCTCGGCTCATAGCTCTGATTCAATTTAATACCTTGCTTTATTAGTTGCTTTTTAATAACAATGCAAATCATCCTCATTCTTCCTATGAGCACAAAACTCAACAAGTATCCATTAGTCATCATCGCCAAATGGTGACAATATCACCATTTGACCCGTTTGGTCTAAATGACCATTTATCTTTATGAAATGATATTATTTGTCATCTCACCCATCTAGTCCATTTCGGTTTACGACTTATGATCATATTACTTTAGGTCATTTCTTAATCTGTTTGATCCGTTATGGCATACACCATAGGTTGTCTATTTCAAGATTAAATATTTATTTGTCAACCCGTGACTAAATTACCATTTTACTCTTATATTCCTTATGACTTACACCATAAGGTATCTTTTTCCAAAATCCTTGGTTACTTGTCATTACATAACTAAATTATTGTTTTACCCTTTTTACCATCAAATATGGTTTATTTCCATTTTCGCTTTTTCCAACCCGTATCCATCCGTGTCGGAACTTCATATTTCGGAATCTCGTTCCGAATACCCAAAACGCTTATTCATATTCAAAACATAAGTAAAATTTACTATGTTAAGAATATAAGCTTAACTTACCTTGAATTCCGATTATGCCTTCTTCCGCGTACTTGTTCCGTTTGACCCGTTTCTTCCCAAGCCTCCACCTAGCTTGTCAAGCGTCAAACTATCATTTATCATTCGCAAGATGGTTAGGTTAGTTATCATCTAACACAACTATTCCACCTTATGGATTTTATATCAAATTTATCATTCGATCTTAGTATAGGTCAGTTTGACTCTTAAAAGTCAACTGCCTATTTACTCACACTAACCCACAAACAAGTTTAACAACTCATTTACACATTTCGTCAATTACCCAGCAAGCACTATTGTTAGGCCACCAATTGAGTTATGTTTTCCAAACTAAGTTCACATGATTGCTAATATCAATTAACATAGTTTATACAATCATATGCTAATTTATTAGTCTTACGCAAGAACTTGGGATTCTTTCGTCACTATGAAAAACCCATTGCATCATATATATGGAATTTACCCAAACATTAAACTTATCCAAATACTTTAAACATTCACATTCACATGATGATTTAAAGCATCTATTAACATGTGTTTAACATAAATCTCATTTTATCATAAAAACCCATTTCAAGTCATGTATGAACATCTATTCGAACCTCTAATTTGTTCAAATATCTTATACATACATACAAGTATGATGATCATTAACACTTATATGTCATCAATTTCATCATATAATCAAAACCTACTTTATAATCTACTTGTTAATCACTAACAAGTAATCTTACATCAAATTGTGCATAATTTCATTAAGTTTAACGAAATCTATCATACAAATACACTTAATATCATCTTTGGATCATCATCCAACAATCTAATTGCAAGTAATCTACTTGTCTTAATTCGCAACTTTCACCAATCTAGGTTTTAAGACATACCTTATGATCCCCTTGTCTAGTTGATCAATAATACGTGTTCATGCATCGATTTGGTGTCCAATTCCTCTTTCAATTTGGTAATTCTTTGAAGAACAAGGGTTTGGCTCCCTTGTTCATCCCCTGGTCGTTTCACACACACATACTAAGTGTGTGTTGTGTTTTAATTTCCCTTTTTAAAACACTACTTTCCTTTTTACCAACTTTGGTCCCTTTAATTTAGTTTTGATTATAAATGAGGATATAACTCATTGTCTTGCAATTTATATACATGTTATTAACTAGGTTAATTTGTTCCTAGTTACTTTATTTACGGGTCTATTTTTACCACCAACGGTCTTTTACCCACTTTTTAATATTAACGTGGTTTGATCACCAAACCCGTTTTTTGGGTGTTACAAAAAATAGGGGTATGCATGGGTCGATATTGAGCAAAACCATAACCAAGGTTATGGTGGTTATGATTAATCGGTTTTCAAGGTTATAATAGGTTGGTTATGGATGGTTAATAGATAATTGAGTCCTAGCTAAAAATTACTCATTTTTTTAAACAAAATAAATTTTTATTACATATTTTTATATATTAGCATATTACATAGTAAATTATATATATTATATATATAATATAATATCTATAATATTAATACAGATTATTGCCGAATATTCAAACAAAGTGATATGATATATTCCACAAATTCATATAAGCATTCAACCAAAACGATATGAAATAACCAATAACTACTAAAGATATTCAATCAAAGACATCAAGTATTCAACTAAAACGATATGAAATAGCCAATAACTATCAAAAACATTCAACCAAAAACATCAAGTACATATAAAAAAATGTTGAAAAGTCCTAAATCCGAGAAGATTCTAGTACATGTCAGTTCGGTTCGGTTGTAGTGGGTATGTAAACACTAATAACCATAACCAACTAGCTACTTTCGGTTTTAAGAAAAAACATTAACCGACGCACCGACTTTTTATTGGGTTCGGTTTTTCAGTTTGGTTTTGTCGGTTAATTCGGTTATGATTCGGTTATTTCAGTTTTTTGCACACCCTAGTTAAAACCCTATCACTTTTCATGTTGAATGTGATATTTGGTTATTTTCTTTAATTATAAATGTTCAACATTACTAGTGGTTGAATCCTGGGTTGTCACACGCCTCACGGTAAAACCCTGAAAGTGGAATCTGAGGGTGTGACAATATCATATCGGATCTAGGGATGAGCATTTGGTATCAAATATCGATACCGATACCGAATATCCGGTATTAAATTTTTCGGTATCGGTACCAACTTTTTGGCATTTTCGGGATCGGTACCGGTTCGGTACAATACCGGCAAAATACCGAATTTTCGCTTCAAATACCGATATCGTACCGATATCATACCGTACCGTACCAAATATTTCTGTACCGGTATCGATATCCAGTTTTGACGAAATTCGAGATCGGTATTTTCAGAATCGGTACCGGTACCATGCTCATCCCTAATCAAATCTACATAACTACTATATCTTGAAGAGTGTGGAATCTAATTCAATACATAAGACAATCACAAACGCGTGTAATTAAACATTTTAGCTCCATTTTATAAACAAAACCATGTTTCACTGATTTGAATTTAGCGTACACATTTAAGAAAAATTGACTTTGAGAGATTGGAAAAGTTCTTAGGAAATGCAAATGACTGGGTTTATATAGGTGATGACTCAATCACTAAATCCTGACTCAATTATTTACATCCTCAAATCAATCATTTACCCTTAATCACTAAGTTAACATATAACCAAAACCAAACTATTTTAGACACCTTATAGCATCCAAACACCTAAAACACAACCTACCGACTATAAACATCAAAATGCATCTACAACAAATTTTAAAAACAAAGTTTCGATAAAATCATACCTTTAAAAGGAATGCAAATGTATAAAGTTGGAGGTTTGTGATTGGTTCAATTAATATATGACTTAATTTTCTTTTTCATTATTTATAAAACATGATTAAGCGAACATTTTCTATAATTAATTTTCTTGCATTAAAAAGTTATAAGGGTGTTTATTGTACAAGAGGGGTTAACGTACGAAGTATACGCGACACTCCCAACCATTGATTTACCAAGATCAAAGATTCTAAATCATGCAGTGGCAATTTAAAAGTTTCTAAATCATTGATTTACCAAGATCAACAGTTCTAAATCATGCAGTAGTAATTTAAAACTTTCTATAATTGAAAAACAAATAGAAAAAGGGTATTATGGTCTTTTCTTGCGTGAACTACCCCCACTTGATTTTCGAACGGATATAACTTTTTCATACGATAATATATAAAAAAACTACACCGTATTAACGAGCATTTCATTTTCTTTAATTTGATTATGCTATTACTATAGTTTTCTTAATTTAAAAAAATATGTTTTACAAGCTATGAAGTTACATGATTGTGTAACGTTACGTGATTATACAAATCAATGAATACCTAAATCATGTATCATTTGTGCAAGCAGCAATAAATTCTCAATGTAACACTACATCTATAATCACATAGCAAAATGATCAGTGAATACCTAAATCGCGTACCAGATACTTAATGTATACCTAAATTTAGAATCACAAACCATGTGTGCAAAATTAGTAAGAAATACTCAATGTAATAATAACGTACCATGTATACAAAACAGTAATAATGCGCAATGTAACATTACATTACGTTTATAATGACTTAGCTACTTATATTACATATCTAATCACGTAATAGTATACAAACAATTAATTTATCATTATATTGAATGTATAATCACGTAATAAGCATAAATTTAGTAAAAAACATTATATAATCAAAAAACATTATAATAACGTAATAACGCACTGATACATAATTACATGACATTACACTTATTACATATGGTACATGATTACAAATGTAGGGTCACACTAAACATTTGTTACTACTTGCACATATGGTACATATTACGTACTGGAACGTAATCACGTAACATTACACAAATCACGTAATTTTATTGCTTGTAAAATAAAATTTTTAAAAATTAAGAAAACTATAGTAATAGCCTACTCAAATTAAAGAGAGTGAAATGTTTGTTAATGCGGTGCAATTTTTTTTAATTATTATCGTATGAAAAAAGATATAGCCGTTTGAAAATCGGATGTTGATATGCGCAAAATGCAACATATAAGTTATATCAAACAAGGCATAAAATTAACCCATTTTCTACACTAATGTTGGAAAAAAGTGCGTTTCTTTGCATATTTTTTATTTTAGGATTAAAAGAGCTTATATGTACAAAAGTAACAAATTAACGGCAAAAACCAACATAAATACAAGAAATAAGCGTTGACACACCTTGCCTACCCTCCAAGCTTCACCCCAAGACTAAAACAACAAATAAGAAGACTAGCACGGGGTTGTGCCACCAAGGCATGGGATCATGCCCCACTCTAGAGTCCATGTAGAACAAGACAAATAGAGCAGACAAGAGATACGGGCCATGATCAACTCCCAGATATGCAGAATCTTGCATAGTACAACAAGTACCGACCACGGGGTTGTGCCCTCTGACACACAGGCTGTGTGAGCATACGGACTGGCACTAGAAAATTACTGAAGACAAAGAGGAAAGGACACGGGCCGTGTCCCGTGGGCACGAGGCCATGTGAAGGGTGTGTTTGCAGCTATAAATAGAGGTGTTTGGTTCATTACCAACTGATCCCTTGGTAAACCACTTCTCTCTCATATGCCACCATTCCACCACCACTATAATACCATCATCCACCACATTCCTTCACCATCCATCTTTAGAGTGTGTGTAGTAGTCTCAGTATCCAAGATTGATCGTAAGAGTTCTTGTCAAACAAAGGCCATGCTTGGCTAATCTCTTACATCACTTAGTGAGGACAAATCTTTTATGTATTACTTTTGATTTCCAAGTTATATCTAACTTTTTATTTGGGTTTGTATTAATGACTTTAATAACTATTTTTTATATTGAAAGGGAACTTTATTCTATCATCTCTTCATGTTTTGTTGATTCACCCATTCGTGTCTTTACGGTCTATATAAAAGCACGTTAACTGCCTGGAATGTAACGCTCCGCGTTTCTATACTTTCTATATTTGGAAATCTTGTATCGTACTTCTATTTTTAGTAAGCGTTGTATCTTGTATCTGTCTTTCGTTGTAAACGTAGAAAACCGAGACTTGAATCGTAATGAGAAACTCGTATTTTAACTATAATCATGTTATCCTTATACTTGTTCATACTTTAAACGTGTAAACATATTCGTGGTACTCTCAATCGTAAACGTGAGATAACTCGCAAACTTGGTTTGTATTGCGTAAACGAGACTCAAACGTGAAATTTTTAATCGTTAAACTAAATTCGTTACGAAAATATAATTATCTATTCATTTATTAAGTTAATTAATTAAATTAATTAATTAAATTTAGTTAATAAAATTAATTGATTTATTTTACAAAAATTTAAAATTCTATTTTTTATAAATGTTAATATATATCCTTCTTTAAATAAGTCCAAGGTTTAACGAGTAAATATTGAATTCTGGAACTACAGGGACCATTCCTGCCATTTATGAAACTGTTTAAAAAATAATAATAATAATAATAATAATAATAATAATAATAATAATAATAATAATAATAATAATAATAATAATAATAATAATCAAGCAAAACCGGATCCGCGGGACTCGAACCCGGGACCTCCGGTTAACTTACAAGCGCCTTAACCACTCCACCAGCCGCCTCTCATTCAAACAAACCCGGAAACAAAAGCTTCTTATGCTTTGTTTCCGGGCGAGGCTGGTCGCGACCAGCTTTCAAACAGCCCATTTTGGGCGCGGTTTTTTTGTATTTTTTCGAGTTTTAAGCAATTAATTAACCACCTAAACTTCACCTAACTAACCCTAATCCTTCCCCTATAAAACCCACCTCTAATCCAAGTATTTTCACACTTTAATCTCTCTCAAATCACTCTCAAATCACCTCAAGATCCTTGCAACATCAGATTTTCGAGCAGATTGTATACCTCTTACTAAAGTGAGTGTAACTCACTCATTTCTTAATGAAATCACTCCATTCTTTTTCCTACTTGCTTGGATAAACTTTGGGTTGAATTCCTAGGTTTCTCCATGGAGAATTCACACCTGGAAATGCCCCAAAATGTCCACAAACTTTCTGTTTTGTCTAAACTTTTATCAAACTTGTGTTTTAACTTCAACAAACTTGTGTTCTTGTGCTTACAATCAAGCTTATGATTAGTAAAGCCTAACCAAGCTTGTTAACATGAACTAAGGGCTGTTTTAACACCCTAAACTTTCTGTTTTTAAAGAGCATTGAGCTCACAAGTGATGCAAGTTCTTAAACTTGTTCTTGTGTGTCCACCAAGGAAGCTTGGGCTATCCTAACTTGAGACCACACATCACTTGATGATTTTTCATCAAGATCCCAAGATAGTTTGCTAGACTTAAAGTGTCACAACCCCACAAAGCCGTTGACGATTGTCCTCGTGTGCTCGTCGGGTTGTTGAATACTTGGCTACTTGGTATCTAGATGACACCTTATCATTCTTGTATAGTATATAGTTCTTGTACCCTCCTTGTTACCAATGGTAACTTGTGTAGTGGTGAACATAATCCGAGGTTCAAAGTGGATGGTTTAACCTCCCACCTCATGCTTGACATACATGACACTAGAGGTTACAAAGTGGATGGTCATCCTCCCACCTCCTACATGATTATAATGATATATATATATATAACTATATTATAATTTTAAAACCGAAACCTTGATAATGAACTTATAATCACCTATCAAGTTATTAAGTTTAACACTAAAGTATGTAATTCCTTGTCATGATTCTAATAGGCCCCGAACCTATGAAATCACACCCAAACTCGTAAGAGTTACTATAGTGTCAAGAACGAGTGTTACATCTTAGTGAATACTTTCGTATCATAATACTTTATCAAACATATTTTTTTATCATGCTCGAATACTCCTAATCTCCCGTTGAAACTCTATACTCATATGCCTCATTTCCTCTTGTAGGATAATTCGGCGTCATCCTCGAACCAACGTCTTCACGGATTGTCAAGTGTAGAAAAGACTTAGCAAAACCGTGAGTACACTCGACCCACATTTGTTTTTATCACTTTTTGGGTGTAACATGTTTTCCATATACAAAAATCACAAACACTTAAACTTTATGAAACGCACAAACAATCCTATACACATGACTACTTGAATCGTATACTTGTTGCTTGTCTAGGGATAAACGTTGTGCTATGCTTTAGTCATTAACTATTTTTAGCCTTTGTTTGACATGCTTAGCGCTATAGGAATTCACGCATCCACCTCCATCGCTTTACACGTGAGGTCATGTTAAAATATCGTGATTGCGTTACGGGTTTGATTATTAGCATTGCATGCCTTGATTTGCTCTTGTATAGATTTGGTTGCCATGAGGATTGTTTAAACTTTATTCGTATACGTATGCTATGCTTAAACTTGTGTACTCGCCTTTGCTTTTGCATTGACTTTATTTTAAAACATGTTACAGGTTGAAGGAGATGACGCTATGAAAACAATATAGCAAGGACTAGATACACACAAATTAGACGTTAGGTTTAATGTCGACGTATCAATTTTGTTATGACTTTGCAAATGTTAGATTGTTCTTTGTTTTGTTACATTGATGTATTTGACAATCCTTATGGAATGAAATATGGTTTAATTAATTATTGTCACTTAATAATGTTGTGAGCAATGAGCAAATCTCGTTTTCGTCTCATCCCGATGTTTCCGCCATCGGTTGGGGTGTTACATGGAATATGGTTAGAAGAGTGGTTTGGATAAAGTTCTTGCCTCGTTCAGTTTATAGATCCCGCGAGGACTTGAGTCAAGCTTATTAGGACCTCTCTTGAGACAATAGCATCAAATCAGGGGAAGTAAGAACGACTTGAATCTCTTATAAATAAACTACTATTAAAACTTTAAACCGGCCTTGAAGGATTGTATCCCTACTGACTCAGACCAATATGGCCGAGGGTAGCATTGCCTCCAAACGAAGGACATGCCATATTTTGCGTTAATAACTTACTTAATTATCTTTCAATAATCCGGACTTGCGGGATTGTATCCTTCTGACTCATACCAATATAGCTAAGATTAGCGTTGTCTCCAAAAGTGAGACATGCCACTAAACTAAGAAAGTCTCTTAAAAAGCCCAAAGTGCCGAAATTATCAAAGGATATATACAAGAGTAGTTGGAATCAAGTTATTCTATCTTGTTTATCATTTCTTTTAATATTTTGTTTTCTTTTTTATTTTATAAACTAACATCTTTTCTGCAAAAATTTGGTTAAATCAGATGTTGACGATATTCCGGCATTAAAAGCTCTTGTGTCCTTGGACGACCTTGATGTCTTACCGCCACTATACTATGCCAACGATTGGTGCACTTGCCCTAACATGTTGTAGAGAGCGATCGTGTTATATCATGTTTTATAAATTTAAAGTTTGATAAGCGAGTAAAAGTGCAAAACATTATACCACGCCGGCACCACATCAAATGTAAAGTAGATTCACGCGAAAAAAGACCATAATGCATCCCCCTTAAATTAAAAAAAGACACTTGTCAAGTCCATATTGTCGCGTGTTTCGCACGGAAAATCCCTCTTGTACATGATCCGAAACCTATAAATTATTTTTTTTGTAAAGATTTACAACAAATAATAACATTCACAAATCTTTTTGAAATCGTAAAACAATAAAAACTGTTTTATTTATTTCTTGATATTTTTTATTAATTTGTTTAAAGACCATGAATACATCATCAAAATTTAAAACTATGATTATATAAATATGCATATTATGTTACAGAAAAAATCGAAAACAGAAAAAATCGAAAGTTAATTTTAATTTTAAAGATTGTATCGCTAAAAAAGGCTTTTGAATTTAAGAAAATTAATATTTATAATTGGCCATACAAAACTGGGCATGTGAAGGCCACATGCCTTTGATTGTCAATTATTTCTTTTGTCTCATGCACTGACCAAAGCTTTTGATAAACCATCAAAAACTCAAATATTATTGTGTAAATTTACCTATTAAACATTTAAAAAAACATATCTTATAACATCAAATGTATATTTTAGGTCATTAAATATGCACAATATTAAAACTTCAAAATATTTTTAATCTAAGTTTTACCAAAAGAAACCTGGTTATAAATTCAAGCCTTAGATAAAACGTATCACATTGTTAAGATTTGTAGAACAAATAACTTGGATATTGTAGATTCATATTATGTTATACACGTATACACGTATATACTCATTCTAAAAAAGATTATATCACTTCAACTATCGTATTAAATATGAAATATGTTTTTTTATTTTTAATAATGCAATCCCTCGTAAATCTTCACAGTAAAAATTTTGTAACTTTTATCTTTACTTATAAAATTCTCTATTGTAAAATTTAGAACTAAAAAAAAAGTAAGGTTTGTACATGTCAAAAGTTTTCATTAAAATATGATATATTTTAAAGTTTGCATTTTATTATTATGATATAGTACAAAAACTATGAAATATGTTTTTTTTATTTTTAATAACGCAATCCCCCACAGATCTTCACAGTAAAAATTTTGTAACTTTTATCATCTTTACTTATAAAAATTTCTCTATTGTAAAATTTAGAACTAAAAAAATGGAGTAAGGTTTGTACATGTCAAAAGTTTTCATTAAAATATGATATATTTTAAAGTTGCATTTTATTATTATGATATAGTATAAAAACTAGATTGTAAAGAAACGAAAATTTTAACTACCTTTTGGGAAAATTAGTACCTACACATAAGCTTGTGTAAATATAAGAGAATGATGATATTTATCTATCAAACATACAAGGTTGAAAAATATAAACTTATCTGACTTTGTTGCACCTAAATACTAGATGATATATTCATCAACTTATAAAAAATGATTTTACATCCTTTCAATTTTAAGTTACGGGTCCTATGTTACTTTTGAAAACATCATTCTCATAGATTTGAATTTTGATTCCACATGCTTTTGATTTTCTCAAAACCTGACAAAAAAGTAACTAATCCTTTCACGTAATTGTGGGTTTGTTATAAAGGCGGTCAAATGCTTTTATTGGATTTTGGGTTAGTCTACACTAGGAAGGGTTTACGGTTTGAGTCTAATTGGCGAAGCCATTTGAGTTTATTTATTGTTTATTTTAAAATTAAGAGTTTAAGTCCTACTAAAAACGAATTTGATGTAATTTAAGCCGTCAAAAAATACTTAAAATGATCACCTAAATAAATAAAAGAAAAGAAAAAAATAACCATCACATACAATGGCGGAGCTGAGGGGACGAAAAGTTATAGGACCCAATTTATATATTGTATAAATATTTAAGCAAAATAATTAGGGGGACGATCCTCTATAATTTTAAAATTTTCAGACAAAAAAAAAAATTACGCTTTTAATCGAAACATCTGGAGGACGGGTGCACCCCCACTTCACACTAAGCTACACCAATGATCACATAAAACAAACTAAAATAGGAAAACACGGACAAACGTCGATACAAAACTAATATTAAGCGAAAATAGGTTATAAACCAATATGAGGTTATGTAATAGAAAAATAAAAGTATAATAATGTGTATAAAAATATACATAACTGAAGTATTTTTATTAGTACAACAGTAAGAAACGAAAGTATAATTACGATTCATAAATTTCTAAACACTTTTTATACAAGACATTTGTTGTTTTTTTTTGTAATTTTATCATCTTTATCACCTATCAATTGCTTAAAATCATCACTATTTTAGAATATCTGCACGTACACACGATTTAGAATACTAAAAAACTATTTTTTCGATTCTAGCCTTGAAAGTTGAAACAAAATAAGTGATTTTAAAGCAAAATGAAATGTGAAAATTAAATAAATTTCCCTTTATTTATCCATCCCCATTTATTATAATAACTGTTATTAAAATATTTTAATTTGAAACATTTTAAAAATAATGATAATAGTTTAGTAGTTCGTATATAATTCTTTCTTTCCTTGTTAAGTAATAATTAATATTCAAATTTTATATTAACTAGTGTTACGTTCACTGATTTGTGGTGAGAGACGTAAAACCATATCAATTAGCACCAAGGTCACACCATCACCAGTGATTACTAAAAGAAATAAAAAATTATAAAATTGAACAAAAATTAGACGTAAAATGTTGAACTACGCATGCGGAACGTACCAACTTATGCTATATATATCATATTCAGTTGTATTTATGTTGTTCGGTTACGTGATGTTTGTTTGCATTACATAATATCTCATATTAATTTTCTCAAACCGTATAATTGATAAAACTAAATGGTATAATGTTTAAATGGTAAAGCTGAAATGACATAATATTTGAAACGGGATAATATTTTCAACGATATAATAGTGAAACGGTATAATGTTTGAACCGGACCAGAGTTTATAAAAAAAGGGTATAATATTTCAAACAATATAATATTGAAATGGTATAATATTCGAAGCCGATAAGAGTTTATAATTAAAACGGTATAATGTTTGAACCAGATTGGAGTTAAAAAAATGGTATAATATTTTATACGATAAATATAGAAACGGTATAATGTTTGAACCGGACCGAAGTTAAAAACTAAACGGTATAATATTTTAGACGATATAATATTGAAAATGTATAATGTTCGAACCATACCGGAGTTTATCAAATAAATTAATGGTATAATATTTTAAACAATGTTTGAACCAGACGCGAATTTATAGCACCAAAATTCACCAATCTAAATTCAGTCCCCTTCTGTACGCCTCGTACAACCCTGTATGACGTACATACCCTCTCAAATTTTATGCTGGCAGTTTACAGACACAAAATTAGATACAACCCTATACATTTCGTATAAATTTATAAACCCTGAAATATATAAATAACCACCCAAGATAATGCCAATAGTTTGATTCTTTGAAAAATGCAAGATACCTATTTTCGTGTCTATCAATTGGCCGATCTCAACGCAGAACACCCGTTTCATCCATGTTTGAAGTTTTATATTGATTTGTCACATGGAAATAATTGTTTGTTGCTAATCCTAACTCCGCATCTATTGTTTGTTGCTTTTAATCACATGAAAGTAAAGAAAATCGGCTGCGACATTGGAGTTTTGAGAAAAAGAAAAAAAAGATGATCTAAAAAGAAATATATATATTGATAATAAAATAATTAAATGTTTGATTTTATTATCTAACGTAATAAATAGTATCGTATAAAATAGTTATGTTCATTTAAGAGATTTCCGAGAAAGTTAAAAAAAACAATCGTATATAATATTAATTTTACCCTTCCGTCCTCTTAATAACATGAAAGGATGACGATGCGCAACCTCCATGATCTCAACCATTGATTTTTTAATCTAAGAGTTTAAAATATTTTCTACACTCGTAGGTTAAGAGTCCTTTATATTTTAACATTCTTGTATATATAAAAATATTTAAACATTCTTGTATATATAAAATTTTGTACTAGTGAAATGCCAAATATGTATTATTGTATAATTTACTCTAGAATAAAGTTATAACTGTGGATAATGTAATGGATATGAAGAGTTAGTGTGTGACATCCCATTGGTTGCGAATATAGATTTGATTCGGATGTGGACTGTTCTTGTAACCCGCCCCACCATATTAACTCCACTTTTCATGTTCTATGATTTTTCGTGTGTTATGTCAGATAGTTCTGTTTTGTGATGGCATAACGACTGTTAAGTGGCAGTCAGTTGTATGATTTTCCGGTGAAATGCCCAAGCCAAACTCTAAAGTCTGTGGCGCGGTTAAGACAACATAATCTGGCCGAAGTGAAACAACAGAACTCTCCAATTTGGAAAGCACGATAACCTAATACAAGAAAGTCAACATTCTAAAAAAAACCCTTGTTTAAAACGTTTGCTAATTAATATATGTTGTATTATAAAATGAGATTGTATGATCGACAATTATATCTTTCATGTCGCTAAAAATTATCATGTCATTCAAGTAGAAAACTTCTTCAAAAAAAAATTAGAATGCAGGATGTAATTAGAAAAAAAATATTTTTTTTAATTACTTTTATCAAATATTCTATAAAGATTATACTATACCTCCAGTTGAACCTATGTAAAAAAGATAAGGTTAAGTTTTTTAAAATGCATTTTCACTAGTCAAAAAGGTAAACATATTTTCTTTCATTGCACAAATTTGTTTTGGATAAGAACAAATTATTGACATATTCGCATATTACATGGCCTGGACCTTGTTGATGAACTATAACTTTCCTAGCCACCTTTATTCACAAGATACCCTTAAAACTATAACAAAAAAGTCAGATGTATGTTTTATTGGATAGATGAGTTATGAAAAAAATGATATATTAATAATCATATATCAATCAATATTTTACTCACTAGTAGCTCACATATTTGTTTTGATTATTCGAGTAAGGGGTGTTTGTTTACCTCTTAAAGAGGCTTTTGATGATTCAGATCTTTTACTTGTTCAGCACTTAATGATTTAGATTGTTTGTTTCGTGAGTAGATATCTGAATGGTTCAGACATTTGCCTTTGAATCAGTAAGTATTATACAGAGTCTGAATGGTTAAGACCTCCAATCTGAATTGGTCAGACATTTGACTCTGAATGGTTAAGCATTATACTGGCTTTTAATAGTTCAGACTTCTTACTGGTTTAACACTTAATGGTTCAAACCTCTTACTGGTTCAACACTTAACCATCCAGAAGTTACCAAACAACCCCTAAGACTTTCTATAACATCAACCATCTAAAACTACTTCCACCTGAGCATACCTGATTATAGAGTTTCCTCACATCCACAACTATTGTGCTCAAAATGCTTTAGTGATATTTGAGGTTAAGTATTCCATCTGAACACAACATCCCTCATGTCCATGTCCGATGTATAGTTTGCCTAACATGTTACAATGACCCCTCTCTTTATGAACTCATCATCCTTAATGAGGTTTGCCCCCCCCCCCCCCCCCATCCCAATCAGGGATGTTGGATTTGGCTAATGTGTCTCCATGTATGCCCCTAGGGACTCATCACCCTTAATAAGGTTTGCCCTACATCTTGAGCGGCACAAGAGTGGCTTTTATATTATTCAAAACATTTGAGCTCACATGTTAACCAATATTGTTTGTTTTGCTCACTAGTAGCTCACAAATTTGTTTTTGGTTGCCCAAGTAGAGATGACCCAGGAGGTCACTTACTCACTCAACATAATATACTACTTTCACTCGAGCATGCTTAATTCTAAAATATCAAAAAGTGATTTTTTAGGCGGTGGAAATGTAGTTTATGGGCGGTATTTGGAGCGCCCAAACAAATATAGCTGGAAAATGTAATGGTTATTCTGGGCAATCAAAGGAACGCCCAAAAAACATCATACATCGCCCAAAAAAACACCGGCAATCACCTACATGAACCACCCAAAAAAGAGGATTAACGGCCCAAAATAAGAGTGTAGGTTTATGGTACAAAGAGCAACACCTCATACACGTGATACACACACCTCGTGCTTCAACTTTTGGGACCTAAACGCCTTGGAGGCTCACACATTTTTAAACCAAGTGATAAAGTAAATATGAGAAAATGTTATGTTCTTTATGTTTTAGTAGGTTTATGGCGAAACCAAAAACTTTTAATAGTTGGAGGTCATAATAGTTATTTTTACATTTGTTTCAACTATTCTACCGACGAACAATTTGCATACTTATACTACTATAAAATGACAACTCTAAATACATATGGTGCCTGCTTGAGTGCTGGTTCCGACCAAGTTAGGGTAGTTGTAACATCCGTCAAAAAAACGGGTTTCCAAAACCCGCTTCGTTTATTAACCGAATAGTCAGTCATAAATTTTCGTCGCGTATATATTGTTTATTTTAATTTTAAACGATACATAATTAATAAACATTGTTAGAATTTTAAACCATAATTGATAAATGATAAAAATAAGTGAGAAAAAAATGAAATGGGGCTGCCGGGTTTCGAACCCGAGTCAGCCGGTTCAACAAGTAAACAACACACCACTCCGCCACACGCTCAACTTTGGAATAATACTGAAACGATTAATACTTAAATCAAAACTCGAATTCAAAAACCAGTCATCAGCGCGGCAGAACTCGCAATCACCGGAAAATCCGGCAATCCGCGAGTTCAGCCATTCTCCTTTTGACTAAAACGCTATAACTGACGACAACATCGGTTATAACCGATGTCTAGCCCCAATTCCAGTCGTAACCGCCGGAGAGATTTGACCGGAATTCTTGAAACTGAAATCGGGCAGTTTCTGTCAATCTATAAATACCATGTGTATTTTTCTCAAACCTGCTCACACTCGCACAACTTTCACCCTCTCGCTAACCTTTCAACAAGTCTCTATTCATCAAGAACACCTCGCCGGAATTTTCTGCAAATCGCCGAAAAACCGAAGAATCCATTCCATTATTGCCCTACTCTAAAATAGGACTTCTAGAGCTCAGACAGAAAGCACCGCACTCACCTCAAACTTCTGGTAGAGCCTCTGTCACAAGTTATACATCGCCGGAAATTGCTGAACCCGTCGGAGTTAGTCACCGGAAAACCGGGCCCCTGTGTTCGGTATGCATTCTTAATATTTCGGTCAGTTCTATTCGATTTATTTGTTCAAACTCTAAAACAACAGAGCAGTGAAATCAAATGCTTAACAAATCTGTGTTCGATCTGAGATTAACGAAGAAGATGAACAACGTGTAGTTTATAAGTATAATTAAAAATGGGATTTGTATCGGGTTAGACACACAGTCCAGTGGTGGACTGTGTGCACTTAAAACGCAAAGATACCGAGTTCGAGTCCCATACGTAATACTGAATCCTTTATATTAACCAAGCATTTTATAACGTTAATATAAAACAAAACATATAATACATAAATATAATTAAAATCAGTATTTTAACCAGGTTAGACACACAGTCCAGCGGTGGACTGTGTGCAAAGTTAAGCCACAGGTCCCGAGTTCGAATCCTGCTTCTGTAACCAGTTCTAGCAATTATCAAAGCTTTTTAAAAAGAGACAGAAATGAATTAATCGAATTAATATATAAATATAATTAAAATCAGATTTATTTCGGGTTAGACACGTAGCTCAGTTGGTAGAGCTGCGTGCACGCTTACGGGAGGTCACAAGTTTGAACCTCACTCAGCGCACATAATTAACACGGTCCGACCGGTCAACGGTCAACTGGTCAAAAAGTCAAAAGTTTTTATTTTCTTATTATTTATTTATTTTATTTAAAAATCAATTAAAAACATTTAAAAATAATATTTTTGAAGTTAGAAAATTTCTTTAAACTCACAAAAATAAACCTATCCCATTAAGAACACTAATTAAAAATATTAATCTCAAATAAAAGTTTATTTATTTATCGAACTATTATGTTATTATTTAGGTTAGTTTCCTTGCCGATTAAATCCGAATTCGTGCGCATTCATCATAAATCCAAAAAACGCACCCACTGTGAGTGAATTCTTACAAATTCCCCTTTTTATTCATGTTTTGGGGTGTATCATGTGTCGCCTAAATTAATTCGCTTATTCAAACTCGTGCTATACCATTATATGATCTAAACTTAGAATGTAAATATTGTTTGTTGTGATGTATTACATATTGTCAAGTTGTATGCAAATCATTCATTAGGCCCATCAATTCGTTGAACAACGCTTGCCTCAAAATCATTCATTAGGCCCATCAGTTCCTCGTGGGAGACGAGTTGAACAACGCATGCCTCAAAAACAATCATTTGGTGTATGTGTGTGTAATATTTAATATTATGTGATTTGTGAATAAATTTACATCTACATTTACTCATATGTGGTTATGCACTTTATTTTATAATCGATACAATAAACACGTTTAAATGTTTTTCATAGGATTCACTCGCCAACTTTTTGTTGACCCAAAAACCATTTTTACACATGATACAGGTGGACACGTTGAAGCAAGGAACACATAGGAATTTGTCTTAGAAGAAAAATAATGAAGCCTTGAAAAATGTATAGAACATGTTGTACTAGTATGATTGATTGTAATGATTCTCTTTTAAAAAGAAATAATAAATATGAAACATTATAATAAATGTCATGAGCTTTGATGAAAACCCAATCACGCCCCGATCACCATTTCCGCTACGGGTCGGGGTGTGGCAGTAGTGTCCCTTTCTAGCTACACTAGTAACACTACTAGACATAATAAGCCCATGCCACATTTGTTTGATTATTCGTCTCTTAAATCTATCTAGAATAAACTTTAAAGTTAATACT
Source organism: Scalesia atractyloides (assembly GCA_947069175.1). NCBI lineage: Eukaryota > Viridiplantae > Streptophyta > Magnoliopsida > Asterales > Asteraceae > Scalesia > Scalesia atractyloides. Next base: position 11,903,686 of record CAMTDV010000012.1, on the reverse strand, counting down.
CATAAATTCAACTTTTACATTACGTTATTGCTATGAATAATCATGGAATGTACGTATATCTTCTAAATAATGATTGGTAACTTTTATTGTCGGAAACCGAAACCACAACACTGAAAATTAAAATCGAACCGTTACTAACAGTTTAGATTCACGTTCAGACTTGGGTAATAAATCGGACTTAAAACAAAACAACTGATATCTTAACAGAAGTAGGAGCGAAATCATAGGGACACTTGGAATAAGGGTTTTGAGGTTGGTTGAAGCACATACTAGGTTTTTTGAATGAACTGATAGAGCGACCATTTAAAAATTCTGACCGAATTTCAAAACTTTGCATGCAACTCATTTGCATGGATGCAAAACAAGTGAGATATCCTACTTATCTATTTGGTTGATCAAGAAGTTTATATGTGAATAACATGTAACACTCTAATCTCTAGGTAAATTTCACATCATTAATAGATATGAGAGATTTTGGGTTCACAAAAAGTTATCATACTTTTAGGTGTAATAACTATGAATGAGAGAAATCATCCAAAATAGAGCCCAAATTGCTTAGAAAAATAAAAGCATTAAAAAGATATTAAATTACAGTATGGGTCAAATAAAGAAGACTCTATTTCCTACATATACATTTTCAAGTTGAGGGTATTGGACTAACCAATTTTTAATTTTTTTTCGGTTTAAAATTACGTTTTCGTTCCAGTTCAAAAGAAAAATATGTTTTTCTCTAGCTCAAAATTATAATTTTACCCTCAGTTCAAATTTATGAATTTACCCTCAACTCAAAATTACGTTTTTGTCCCTAGTGACCAACAAATTTTTTATTTTATTCTCAGTTTAAAATTACGTTTTTGCACTCAGTTCAAAATGAAAATATGTTTTTGCCCCTAGCTCAAAATTATAATTTTGCTCTCAGTTCAAAATTATGATTTTGCCCTCAACTGAAAATTACGTTTGTTCCCAGTTCAAAATAAAATTATATTTTTTCCTTTAGCTAAAAATTATGATCTCACCCCAGTTCAAAATAAAATTATGATTTTGCCCCTAGTTTAAAATTACGATTTTGCTCTCTGTTCAAAATTATGATTTTGTGCCCATTTAAAAAATTACGATTTCTGCCCCAGTTAAAAATTGTGATCTTGCCATCGTTTTACTTTTTTGTTTTTTTAAAAAACTATAGGTAGTGTTTTATTTTACTTGGTTGACTCAATGTAACTTTTATAGCGTCAAGCAGTTGCCTAACACTCGCTCATTGGTCTTGACAAATTAGTATTTTACCCCAGATCAAAATTACAGACCTGTAATCATTTTGGTTTTTTTAGCAAAATTATGATAGTGTTTTGGTTTAATTGGTTGTCTCGATATATTTTTTTAGATCATGTTATAAGTGGAATATACAAGTAACCTGAATACATGCATACATGTTATGAATCGTTATCAAACATGTATTTCGTTTCAATATCTTGTATTAAATCGTTATCAATGAAATGAAATTATATTTGTTACGTATCGTGATTTAAATTTTGTATTATTTGATTTAAACTATGTAAAAAAGGAAATTATTAAACACTTGACACAATAGCGTTATAAAGCCTCTTGCAATCTCGTTTTCGTCTCATCCTGATGTTTCCGCCATCGATTGGGGTGTGACACAACTCCTTCCCTTCATGAATATATATATATATATATGAATTAGCACTCGCCTCCGTTGCACCCAACTCCGTGAGGAAATGGTCAAGTAAGCTACGTTTAGCCTCACGCACTTGACAAACCACCAGACTATGGAATGGGGTGTCTTAGTCCCAACCACCATAAGAATATAAGACAACACATCTGATCCTGTTTGTGTAAAAAAAAAAGTAGAAGTAAGTTGGTTAAATAAGACAACCAACATGGTACGAGTCATGTGCTTCACTTACCAATTCGAAGAAGATGAGGATTATTATATCGATCAAAAATCGAGTGTGTTGGATTGCTGCCTTTTACAATATCTTGTGGAAGCTTTCAGAAGAAGTCAAGTGTCAAGTACTCTTGCTCTCATTTCTCATCTTGTTTAGTGTAACATAAGCTGCGTCCGCTCTAAGAGATGAACATTGTTTTATCACCTGTCGCAAGTGATCACAAATACCAGCCTTTATTAACCACAAACATAAAGTAGCAAACAAAGACATATTTACAAAAAAAAAAAAGATTAATTGAAAAGCAAATATCCAAAAATGCAAACATAAAAGATTAATTGGTTACTACAACAAGACACTGAAAGACAACCAAGACCATAAGACAAATTACAACAATCCTTACTCGGCAGGCATCTTGGATAAAAAAAAGTTTGTTTAATGAATCGCTAGCTTCTCAAGATCTTTATCAAGAAACGAGTCCAGATCCGTAGGCTTAAGAGCTTCACATCGATCCTGTATAAGATGTTTGATTATTATATATGTATGTATGTATGATATGGAACATAGAAACCGAGATTGCAAACCATATGATGTTACCTTGAGACTCAACAAACTATGTCTTTTCCTTCAATAGTTTCTTCCTCACTATCACATTGAATGAGGTTTTGGTTTTAAAGAAGATACAAGAAATAGAAAGTAAACCAGAATGCTAGATCCTAGAAGACTTACAGAAGCACGTCCGCCGTCTTTAGAGCTGATCACCATTTTGCATATCCTTCTGCCTCTTTGTCGATAAACCGTCAACCTTTGGCTAACATCAATCATTGTCCTGGAGTAGAAATTTTACAACACTCTCTCCTCCTATGACTCACCAACTCTTTCATATCACCAATTTCGCAACCTAACTAACACAAAATGATTAGAAAAAAAAAAAAAATGAACCACGCACATACCTAAGTCTGCCTTAGGATTTCTCATTGAATCATGCATACCTGAATTAATAATTGAAACATCCCTAAAATTGTGTTTTCTTACATTATGTTTTCTTTTTTGTGTATGTCACCCTCCCAAAACTACACACACAACAAATGAAACTTGTGGTATTCATCTTCTTCTTCACCAGCATCATCTCTCAACACAACATTGTCAATGAATGCAGCAGGCGTTCAAATCCTCTCCAAATCAAAGCATGCGAAAGGTCTACTAAACTGCACCTCAAAAATCGTCATCAATATGGCGGTTCCTAGTCAAGCAGTAACTCAATCTCTCTTTCTTTCTTGGAAGTTACTACCTCACTAAGAAAGACGCTTAATTAACAACATAACGTTTTGTATTTTTGGTATTTATAGACAACAATAAGCTTTTTACCTCAATTTCTTTGGGATATTAAAGAAAAATGCAACTAAAAAGGTGCAAATCTAAGACCAACTACTTAATTAATTTGGTATATTCACTCACTCATTGTGTCTTCACTGCTGTTCTTCATAGCTTGAGAGATGATCAAGGACGTGTAATCGAGCATACTCAGGTACTGCTTAATTGTAGCATTTTTATTGTATCAGGGAATATATTGGTATTGTGCTTTAGCATAATTGTCCCGAAACAAGTTCATCTTCTACAAACTGAAGGTGTGTGATTGGAGGAAAAACTTGACTGATTTAGATACCCTTAAACACACCATTTGATCTCGCTTCTAATACCACAATTAAACTTGATATGCGTGTATACCTAGACTTCATATATGTTAAGATGACATATTACTTTTTATATATTGGCCTACTTTTGCATCTGCAGTTACTTTGCACTTATCTGTAAGGTGAAGAACATCACCCCTATGTGCACATGTGTCATGTGGGCTAACTGCTTCTGTAATTTTCCTCAACTTAGTTGATTATATCTATTGGTATGAAAATGAGCCTGGAGTCAGTTAACTACTATGTTTTACTTAACAAAAGATCAAGTTGGGCTGTAGAAATCAGAATTCATAATTTATATGAACAAAACCTGAGCAGGAAGTTAAGATTGACCCATGAGTGCATAGGATGAGATGCTCTGATGGCACCAAAATGTTTTTCATCTTACAGAGAAACCCTTGTAATTGTTTGTTTTCATGGTTAATGGTGTAGATAGTGATGACATAAGTTCTGTTCAAGGATTGAACCAAGTATCCCTATGACTAAGCCGTTTAACCGTCTGTTGGACTAAAAGTCCCTTAAACCATAGCTAATTCACATAGTTTTTCTTGGTGTAACTTGAATTACTGATTTCATACTTGGCACAAATGAAATTTTATTCAATTTTTTTTTAAATACATCTCATCTTCTCATATGCTCTTTATTTTTTTATTTGTTTTTCTGTAAATCCTCTTGGTATAGCCAACTTGTTGTCCTTGTGGAAAGTGGCGTCGGGTACCTTCATCTTGTGGAAACTTTTGTAAGTTCTTTGAAATTAGTTACATATTCTGTTACGCATTAAAACCTTCTTTTTTTTCCTTCTGGTTATGAATCTTAATTGTTGTTGCAATCAGTCAATAAGATGAGTAAAGGAAAGGTGAACACTGCCCACTGCCTCCGTTTTCCTGGTGACTGGTATGGACTTTGCCGTTTTTTTAATCATATTATACGTTATGCAGGTTATTAATGTTCTTTTTTCTCTATTATTTCATATTGTTAATCTACACTACCAATGTAACGTGACAGTATTTAAATGTTCAATAATGTAACGCTTCATTTCTTAAAGTTTTCAGGGGTTGATGAGGTCCACATAGTTACATGTATATCTTCATAACCTATCACATATTAGTAATTAATATGAATTAGAGCTTTCAGATTTAGGAACTTGTAACAGTACCTTCTCATTAACACCATCTGCAAATCTAAAACTAGTTCATGATGTCAACCTAGGTTCCACGTGTTTGGTATCGGCCAGCACTCAGTTGGGTTCAACATTCGGATCAATGTCAAGACAGGATTGAAAACCACTGTACGCCATATTAATAACCGTCAACTTAATATGACTGAATTTGAATGGAACTGCTGAAGAACTTTTGATCTCTTTTCTATTTCATATTTTTTTCTTTTTTTGGTTTTATCGCAGCAGGAAGTGGTTATTGGGCCTAATAACCGAACTGCTACGTCACATGATAACTTTCTACGAGTGAACCTCATTAGGGACTTTGTTGGATATAACAGCATTCCTTCCTTGGAAGACTTCTTTCTTGTTATTCCGAGACAGATAATTTTTTCTCCAAAACAATTTTTTATCATAACTTAGTTGGAGATTTTTTTTATTATTTTTAGTTTTTTACTGCCTTTTGATTTTTATGCTTCTGAAGGGTGGCCAAGGTCAACCGCAAGATTTGGGAAGGAACTTTTCTATGTGGATGCTACTTAAACGAGTGAGGTTCACGTTAGATGGGCTTGAATGTGATAAAATTGGTGTCAGTTATGAAGCGTTTAATAACCAGCCAGGTTTCTGCTCTGCACCACAAATGAGTTGTCTGCATAATCAGTTATGGAACTTCTGGGATGTGAGTTTAGTTCATATTTTTTGCTTGTGTTTGATATTCCTTTGTTTTTAGTTTATATTGGCTCATCTGATGATCTGGTTTTTGGATATTAAGATGATATATGGCGACAAGAAAAGGGAAAGTTGTCGCGTAACCATTATAATCTACTCATTTTAAAATTTGAATGTAACAGGCTGATAAGAACAGGATCAGAAGAAATCAAGCCCCTCTTTATGATGTGCTAGGAAGGTTTGAAAGGATAAATGAGCATCCAGTTAGGTTCCCATGATTCTGACTATTAGACAACAATGTTAGCCGGCCCTAATTAGGAGAGTGTATTAGCCACCCTAATTAGGCCTATGTAGTCTATATATAGAACCCTCCCTCATTGTACAACACAATACACAATAATACAATTACTTTTACCAAGTTTATCTTGGTATCAGAGCCTTTTCGGTTCTAACCCTAATCCTATTTTGTCCACTGCTACAGCAGTCTCTACATCAACAGATCCAGTTTACTTTATTTTTCATGGCTCTAATCGCTTTTTCTGCCACTGAAAAGACAGCACACAAGTTCGGATTTACGTTGTCCCCTACCAACTATGGGTTCCGGAAGACTATGTTGCAGCCGTTCTTGATTACTAATGATTTATTTGGCTATGCCGATGGCTCCATTTCTTGCCCTCAGCAGTTTCTTCCAGTGACGACTACCTCCGAATGACAAGGAAAAAGAAGACTCTGTTGTCAACCCAGCGCAGCCCATGTTAATCCAGAATATACGGCCTAGGTATCCAATGATGCTCAAGTTCGTATGTTGATCCTATCTACTATCTCTGAAGCATCTTTTTCCCATGTTCAAGGCACTACAGCCCATGATCTTTGGCTCTCTCTTGAACGCGCCTATGCACCACACACAGCTTCCAGGGAATACACATTGAAGGCTCAGATGATGAAACTTGAAATGAAAGGCGATGAGTCTGTTTAGCATACTTACTCAGGGTTCAGGAGTATTCTAATGCTCTGGCCAATATCAGTGAGCCTATGAAGGACAAAGACATTGTCATGCTTGTTGTTTCTGGCTTACGAGAAGAATACAACAATTCAAACCCACTGTCTTCAGCCGACAGCCGCGGTCATGTTTAAAGACCTTTATAGTTTAAATGGCTGATCATGATTATGTTGTCAAGAAATATGTGGCTGCTACTACAGCCCATGCTTTCACGGCTACCCCAACTCCACCATCCTCCATATAGCAGCACTGATGCAGTCTTCGGAGCAAGTTCAGGCCCTTTCCAGCTTGTTACAACAGCTCGGCCTCCAGGTTTAGCCCCAAGGAGCCGTTGCTCAGGCCTTTTACACCAATCAGTGGAGGGGGGTACTCGTGGCCGTGGTCAAAACCGCAATGGTCGGGGTCGTGGGAACTACAATCACTCCCAAACCGACTATTCCAACAACAACCAGAATCAAAATAATGGAGGTACACGCAACAGTCAATTTCCTTGGGTTTCTAATCAAAATACTGTTTTTGGAACATGAACAGGTGCGGTATTGGGCACATCCCGTCTCAGTGCCCCAATCGGGACCCATCTACTTTGAGACACCCACCATCTTCGGCTAACTTTGCCGATTATCGCTCACAAGCTTCAAGACCATGGCTACCTGACACTGGTTCAAGCCATCATGTTGCATCTGATCTCTCGGGATTTGACAGTGTTGCACCATATTATGGAGGCGACAATCTCCATGTTGGCAACGGTGAGGGTTTACCTATCCTTCATATTGGATCCTCTAAACTTTACTCTCCTACTAAAACCTTTTCCTAACCAATATTTTACATGTTCCTCACATTAAACGTAACCTACTTTCCGTACAACAATTTTTTCGTGATAACAATGTTTATTTTGATTTTCACGCTTCTTTTTTTGTTGTGAAGGACATGTCTACCCGCACTACCCTCCTCACGGGCCCTAGTAGCAGTGGTCTCTACACCATTCGTTTACCAAACATTCAATCGCTTCCCAAAGTTGCTTTTTCTATTGTTCGTGCTTCTACCCAGACATGGCATCAAAGACTCGGCCATCCACATTCCCATCTTTTGCAATCTATGTTATCTAATTATAGTTTACCTTTATCAAATAAATGTTCTTCTTTTGATTGTGACTCTTGTTCTATTGGAAAATCATCTAAATTATATTTGTCATCTTCGGTTTTTAAAAGTTCTAATATACTTGATCTTGTCTTTTGTGATGTGTGGGGACCGGATCCTGTTGCTTCTTATGATGGACACCATTACTTTCTCTTATGTGTTGATCACTTTTCTAGTTTCATGTGGTTGTTTCCTTAAAAGCCAAATCTGATGTTCTTCCCACATTCAAACAATTTATTCTTATGGTTGAGCGACAGTTTCAAACCAAGCTTAAGGCTATTCAGACTGACTGGGGTGGGGAATTTCGGAGTCTTTCAACCTTTCTCACCTCTCTGGGCATCATTCACCGCCTTTCCTGTCCGCACACGAGCAAACAGAATGGCACTACCGAATGACGCCATCGCCATGTTGTTGAAATCGGGCTTACTCTTCTAGCCCAATCTCATGTCCCACAGCACTTCTGGCACTTTGCCTTTCACACGGCAGCATACCTCATCAACCAGATGCCGTCTCGTCATAATCAGGTTACCTCACCATTTGAATTTGTCTTCAAACACAAACCCGACCTCACCTTTCTTCACGTGTTCGGGTGTCGTTGCTACCCTCACTTATATCCATATAACAAACACAAAATGGACTTTCGTTCTACCCCATGTGTGTTTCTTGGATACAGTACCTCACACCATGGCTATCGATGCTTCGATCCTTCGTATGATTGCTTCTATATTGCTCGACATGTTCGATTTCATAAGTCCTTGTTTCCTTTCACTCCTCAACCACATGAGCAGCCCTCACTGCCTCCAGATCCTTATGTCTTCTTCTATCCTGATCCTCCTTCTTTCCCTCTTCAAGCTCAAAATATCAATCTCCCCACGCCTCCTATCACCCAAACTTATCAGCATCGGAACTGCTCCGCTGCTGCCACTACCACCGAATCACCTCCGACCACCACTCCACCTACCTCTGTTGTTTCTGAACCTCCTACCGCGGTTGAACCCAAACCCGCCCCACCTTCCACACACACTCCTAACACCGAACCAACCCCACAACCTCTTGATACTGCCACTGACACAGCCCCACCTAATCCCCCACGTCCCCGACCCTCTAATCTTCGCCAGAATCCCAAACCAACCAAACCATACAACCCCACAGATTTTACCATTGATTACACCAGCACCGAACCACCTACCTTCACTGTTGACAATGGCATTCCACAATGGCAGCGTGCGCTGCAGGAAGAATACTCAGCATTTATTCGCAATGGCACTTGGACGTTAGTACGTGTGAAGTATACAAATGTTGTTGACTGTAAGTGGGTATATAAACTCAAACGTGATCAAACTGGAGCAAAAGGTACAAAGCACGCCTTGTTGCAAAAGGCTTAAGTCAATAGCCCAGCATTGATTATCATGAGACTTTTATTCCTGTGGTAAAAGCTACTACCATTCGGGTTGTTTTATCCCTAGCCGTCACACAAAAATGGCCCTTGAGACAGCTAGATGTTCAAAATGCATTCCTACATGGTGATCTTAAGGAAACAGTTTATTTGAAACAACCACCTGGCTTTGTTAATCCGACTAAGCCAGACCATGTGTGCCTCCTTCACAAGTCCCTTTATGGCCTGAAACAGGCTCCATGAGCGTGGTTTCACAAGTTTTCATCCGCCCTTCAGGCACTTAGGTTTCATGGTTCTTGCACGGATCCTTTTCTGTCTACGCAACTCGTGGCACTATTTTAAATATGCTGGTCTACGTTGATGACATTATCTTAACCAGGAACAATCCCCAGGCTATTAATCATGTGGTGCGTAAACTCTGTCACAAGATAATCTTGGTATATTGTATAATGATTGTATTATTGATTGTTCATCATAAGAGATTACAATAGGGATATATATAGACAGATATAATCCTGATTAGGGCCTGCTGACACTCTATACATTAGGGCCGGCCTATCTATACTAACTATATATATTGACTAATATTCCCCCTCAAGCTAAGGCCGGGAAGCGACCTGTAGCTTGGACCGAAGCCAGGTAAATCTTTCTGAGGATAGAGGCTTTGTAAAGACATCGGCTATCTGATCATATATCTTTATAAACTGAACCCGTAGCTTTCCTTGCGCGACCTTCTCTCTTACAAAGTGGAAATCAACCTCCACATGCTTTGTTCTTGCGTGAAACACAGGATTTGCGGACGTATATGTGGCGCCTAGATTGTCACACCATAACATAGGAACTGAAGGGGTGTGAATGCATAATTCTCGTAGTAGTGTTTCAATCCATGTGAGTTCTGCTACAGTATCAGCTAGTGCCTTGTACTCGGCTTCAGTGGATGACCGAGATACGGTTTGTTGTTTCCGGGCTGACCAGGACACCAGGTTGGAACCGAGATATATTGCAAATCCCCGAGTGGATCGACGGTCATCCGGACACCTAGCCCAATCTGCATCCGAAAAGGCAGTTAAGGGAGAACATGCATCGGTATAGGCTTGTAGCAGAGAATCCGAGGACTTTTTGATCCACAACCCGTGTTCCGACGTGCCTTGTAGATACCGCAAAATTCGTTTGACCGCCGACCAATGATTTATGGTAGGAGAATGCATGAATTGGCAGACCTTGTTAACAGCATACGCGATGTCCGGTCGAGACAATGTAACATATTGCAAGGTACCTACAATCTGTATGTACCGAACCGGGTTATCATATAAGGAGCTATCACACAGAGAGAGTTTGGCGGTCGTTAGCAATGGAGAAGAGACTGGCTTAGACTGTGATAGCCCTGCACGAGCAATAACGTCCAGAATGTACTTCTTTTGAGAGAGAATGATGTCTGATCCGTTGCAAAGAATTTCAATACCCAAAAAATAAGAAAGTGGACCCATATCCTGTATAGCAAAGGTGTTGCTAAGGCTGCGAAGAACATGATCAATCGCCTTCGGACTATTCCCTGTGAGGATGATATCATCAACATAAATAAGCATATATAGTAGGGTGCCACGGGCTGAATAAATGAACAAGGAGGGATTGGTTTTGGAACCCCGAAAGCCCAGACTGATTAATGCCATGGACAATCTGTGAAACCATGCCCGTGGGGCTTGTTTAAGCCCATATAAAGATTTGTGTAACCGGCACACATAGTCCGGATGTTGTTGGTCCACAAAGCCCGGTGGTTGTTGTAAGAAGACCATTTCTTTGAGATCACCATGAAGAAATGCATTTTGAATGTCAAGTTTCTTAGGGACCACCCTTTTGTGATAGCCAAAGATAAAACAACCCGAATTGTAGTGGTTTGATCACGGGACTAAAGGTGTCATGATAATCCACACCTGGTTGTTGACGAAAACCTTTTGCAACAAGGCGCGCTTTATAACGCGTAATATTCCCGTGTTGGTCTTTTTTAAGTTTGTAAACCCACTTACAGTCAACAATGTTGCTATTCGGACCACGAGGTACCAATGACCAGGTACCATTTTTCATTAAGGTAGAATATTCTTCGGCCATGGCCTGACGCCAATGAGGATCTGTGTTGGAAATAGCAAAGGATGATGGTTCAGAAATGGTCGTTGTGTGGAAAGAAGAGGGAGTGTAGCGGTTAGGCTGTTTGGGATTGGGCCGAAGGTTGGATGGTCGGGTTCGTGGTGGTGGTGATGGTGGCGGTGGTGGGGGTGATGGTGGTGTCGGGTGTGGTGTTGGTGGTGTCAGTTGTGGCTGTGATGATGGTGGTGTCGGCGGTGGTGGTGGGATGGGGGTGTTTGTAGCGGTGATGATGTAGTGTCAGAATTAGAAAATTGTGGTTGTGGAGGCGGAGAGGGTGGAGAGGGGGTAGGAGATGGATTGTGATGTATAGGTGTAGGATAGGACGAAAAATAAGGAGGAGATGGGGTTTGGGCCGGTGGTGATGTTGGTTGTTTGAAGGGAAAAATATGTTCCTGAAATCGAACATGGCGAGCAATGTAAACACGACCGATTCGGTATCAAGACACCGATAACCATGATGAGAGGTATTGTACCCTAGAAAGACACATGGCATGGATCTAAAATCCATTTTGTGTTTTTGTAAGCACGAAGGTGAGGATAACATTGACTTCCGAATACCCGAAGAACGGAAAAATCTGGGTGGTGATGGAAAAGTTGTTCAAAAGGAGAAATATTAGAGTTCGTTCGGGAAGGCAAACGGTTGATGAGATAGACAGCTGTGTCAAATGCAAAATGCCAATACCGTTGTGGACATTGGATTGTGAAAGGAGAGTAAGACCAGTTTCGACGACATGTCGGTGACGTCGTTCAACATATCCATTTTGTTCACTTGTATGGGGGCAAGAGAGACAGTGAATGATGCCGAGAGATGAAAAAAATGGTGAAAGTGGGCGAAATTCGCCTCCCCAATCAGTTTGAAACCGATTTTAATTTGGTTTTAAACTGTTGTTCGGCCATGGTTATGAATTGTTTAAAGACTTGACAAACATCAGATTTATGTTTAACTGGAAACAGCCACATAAAGCGTGAGTAGTGATCAACACAAAGGAGAAAATAGTTATGACCGTCACAAGAAGTAGTAGGAGCGGGCCCCCAAACATCACAAAATACCAAATCCAAAATATGCGAACTCTTAAAGTTTGACAATGGTAAATGAAGTTTATTAGATTTTCCAACATAACAAGCATCACAATCTAGACTCGAATGGTTTGAAGAAACTGGTAAACAATAATGAGAAAACATAAAATTTAAAAGTTGCGGATGTGGGTGGCCGAGACGTTGATGCCAGATCTGTGAGGAAGCTCGAACTGTGGAGAAAGCTGTTTTGGAGTTGAATGAATCCGAGGTAGACGAAAGGAGTAAAGGACATCAATGCTTGGACCCGTGAGAAGGATAGTGTGTGTAGACTTGTCCTTCACAGAAAAATAAGTGTCATGAAATTCAAAATAAACATAATTATCACGACAAAACTTTTGAACAGAAATAAGATTTTGTTTGATATCAGGAACATGTAGGATGTTTTTAAGGATAAAGGATCGGTTTGGAGAGTAAACGCGAGTGGAACCAATGTGAATAATAGGTAAAGACTTACCATTGCCAACATGGAGACCATCACTGCCGCGGTATGGTTCAGAGTAATCCATGCCTGCCTGATCAGGTATTGTGTGGTCAGTAGCACCTGTGTCGGGTAAGCCAGAGAAAAAATCTTGAGGCGGTTGTCAGGCCACCTATTGTCAGACCATTGAGACCGATTTTCAGACCATTGCCCGATGATCACTATAATAGCGGATGGAGAGCGGCCACGAGTGGAGGGGTCCCTGTTTGGGCATGAAGATGGTATGTGGCCAATGCCAATCTGTTACAAGTACCAAAAACCGTGTTTTGATTAGAAGCCCAAGAAAAATGCTGACGACTTACCCCATTTTGATTGTTTCGGCTGTAAGACCCACGGCCACGCCTGTTTCCACGGCCACGGGACTGCCCTGACCCATTTGTGTAAAAAGCATGTGAAGAAGGCTAAGAAACCGGTTGCACTTGAAGGCCGAGTTGTCCCAGCATTTGTTGAATGGCTTGGATGTTAATGCTATGTGATTTGTTGGAGTTAAGGGGCTGTTTGTGGTAGTTGCTGCGGTGACAAAGGCTTGGACAGGAGGTACGTCCGGTGAGGATTTTTTGATCATGTAATCATGATCGGACAGCAGCCCGCTAAGTTCAGAAAAGGCTGTAGGAAACTGTCGGGTAAGGATGTTAGATTTCAAACCTGTGTATTCTTCTCTCAGACCAGAAACAACCAGCATCACCAGGTCCTTTTCTTTAACAGGCTCGCCAATATTAGCCAGGGCATCAGCAAACTCTTGAGCGCGGGTAAGATAATCAGCAGCTGTTTCATTAGGTTTCATGGCTATCTTCAACAGCTGTGCGCGTAAGGTATACTCCCTGGATGCTGTGTGAGGGCGTAGGCTTTCTCTAGGGCGAGCCATAAATCTCAAGAGGTAGTACTGCTTGCAACATGTTGAAACGATGCTTCAGAGATGGTAGAAACAAGAAGCATTCGTACATGGGCATCATTAGATACCCAGATCTGATAGTTTGGATTCGGTTGTGAATCCGAGGCAGACTCCTTGCCAGAGACAGCAGTGGCTGTGATGGTGGCTGAAGGACATGAGATGGTTCCATCAACATAGCCAAAGAGGTTGTTGGTGACCAGGAAGGGCTGTATCATTGCCTTCCAATATCCATAATTTGTGGGTGATAGTTTAAAACCGAACTTGTGAGAATTGTGGGTGGTTTTGTCGACTGAGGAGAAAGGTGCAAGCAAAGCCATCGGAAATTGTAGCCCCGATGAAGATCAGAGATCGACAGCACAAAGGTGGCGGCTAGGGTTTTAGGAGAAAAAAAAGAGAGGCTCTGATACCAAGATAATCTTGGTATATTGTATAATGATTGTATTATTGATTGTTCATCATAAGAGATTACAATAGGGATATATATAGACAGATATAATACTGATTAGGGCCTGCTGACACTCTATACATTAGGCCGGCCTATCTATACTAACTATATATATTGACTAATATCACAAGTTTGATGTTAAGGACTTGGGTCCCTTGTCCTACTTCTTGGGTGTTGAAATACATTATGATAACGATGATTTGATATTGTCCCAAAAGAAGTACATTCAGGAGCTTCTTCAATGGGCCATCCTATCTCACGCCAAACCGGTTTCTTCGCCGATCACCACTACGGACAATCTTGCTCTTGGGGACAACAACTTTGATGACCCTGTGCGGTATCACCAAATAGTGGGGACCTACAGTAGTTACATTATCCCGACCAGATATTACATTTGCGGTTAACAAAGTCTGCCAGTTTAAGCATCCTCCTACTGAAAATCACTGATCAGTAGTCAAACGAATTCTGAGATATCTTCGGGGCACATCGTCCTTGGGCTTGCGCTTACAGTGCGCTTCGGATCACCACCTTCATGCGTATACCGACTCTTCTCATAATGTTATCTCTGCATTTTCTGATGCAGATTGGGCTGGTTGTCCAGATGACCGTCGATCCACTGGGGATATGCTATATATTTGGGATCAAATCTTGTCTCGTGGTCAGCTCGCAAACAACGCACTGTATCGAGGTCATCTACAGAATCTGAGTATAAAGCTCTTGCCGACACCTGGCTGAATTAACTTGGCTTCAGGCGCTCTTGGTGAACTTCGTGTGACTCAGAAGACCGTACCAACTTCGTGGTGTGATAATCTTGATGCAACGTATCTGTCCGCCAACCCGGTCTTTCATGCTCGTACAAAACATGTAGAGGTTGATTTCCACCTCGTTCAAGAAAAGGTGGCCCAGGGAAAACTGTCAGTACGTTACATCTCCACAGAAGATCAGATTGCAGATGTGTTCACCAAGCCGTTATCGTCACAACGATTTCTTCTTCTACGGTCCAAGCTAAGGCTTGCGGGGGAATATTAGTCAAAAAGGTTAGCCGGCCCTGATTAGGAGAGTGTATTAGCCAGCCCTAATTAGGCCTGTGTAGTCTATATATAGATCCTATTGTATTCTCAATTGTACAACACAATAATACAATTACTTTTACCAAGTTTATCTCTGACTAACACTATAATGTGTACCCACCCACCCCCACCCACCCGCCCCACACATATATATATGTGTGTGTATTGTGTATGTTTATACCCATATGTATTTATGTATGTATATATATACGCCCGCTTGCGGTATGCGCATATAATGTATATAAGTGTGGGCCCTCGGGAGGCAAAAGTGAAAGTGCACTAATTTTAACGTTATTTTACTAATTTCATGAAAATAACGTTAAAAAGCTAGGGACAGTTAATCATGCATCATGTGGTGGCGTTCATAGCCGAAAGACAAGGGGGTACATGCACTAATCGGCTTTTGTCCCAATTGCTGAGTGTTATGTGCCTTATGTCCAAAGTTTGATGCAAAACTACTATCGAGCCGGGGGTCTCACTCGAAGCTGCCTCTCTATTCCTACGGGGTAGAGGTAAGGCTGTCTACATCTTACCCTCCTCAGACCCTACCTTAGCTTTGCTATTGGTGGGATATACTGAGTATGATAATCAAATTGTATACAAAATGAAGGAAGCCATTCATTTTCCATAGGGATTACCGAAGTTGTAAACTCAAACCTTTTGTTAGAACAGAAAGCTGACGATATAGAATATGTCTATCAAAGGTTGGTACACTTTCTTCAGGTCCACACAAAGCATTGTAATTGAACTGCTGAAAGAACACTAACAAGTTACTCTTTTAAAACGATAAGCAGTGTGGCATATTGCAGCACTTGATCTTTGATTCACACACACAGAACATAATACATAATTTAATATATGTATAATATGTAATTTCAGGATTGTAATTGTTAGTTATATATATCCACCGACTTTTATTGTTCTGAATTTTAAACTCCAACTCATATATGTTGTTTGGCTGCAGGAGTCCTGGGAACATTGTAAGCATCGCCATCCCTACTTTTGAAGCCCTTACTACTCAAAACGGGGCCGCCACAATCACAACTAACAACACTGGTGGAGTGGAAGCTGCCTACAGCTTAAGTGTAGTTCTATTGAACCTTAATATTAGTATTTAACTAAATTTTAGCATATGTTCTTGATAAAAGTATTGGATTAAATGTACAGATTTCATTATACATGTTTACTTTTGCAGTTTGATTGCTCCAGAGGTGTCAATCAAATGGAGGTATGCATTAAATTAAACCATAATTCCTTTTTCTAGTTTTTTCATCATTTAATGATATTTTAGACTTGTTTAATAAACTGTTAATATACATAGAATCCACTGTTATGCAGTTTCCATAAATACATTCATACTTAGAATACTTTATAATGAATGATATGGAATTTCTAGAGAGGAAAAATAATTTTTTTGAACACTTTCTTACAGGAACAATTTTTCACTATGAAGCCAGGACACCTTGTATCCCGATATTATAAAGTGCAATCAACATCTGATCAAGCTGCCAAATATATGTGTACTGGTACGGGATAATCGTCATATTATTATTTTTATTTTTATTATAAATATTCTGCTAACAAAGAACATGCCGTTGCAGCTATATTGAAAGATTCTGACTTGCCAGTTTACAACCACAGTCCTGGACAATGGAACCCAGGTATGGTACATGATCGATACAAACCAAAAGTTATTGTTTTTATTTTTATTTTTTTGTAATTGACCTGAACTTTTTATATAATAAAATGTTCACAGATGCCTCATTAAGGTTCTTTCTTTCTTTTTTGCTAGAGGTTAGTGAAATGCATGATGTAGTTTTATGCTATACAATTCATCCACATACATACTACATATTTATTTCAGATTCCATGGGAACAACCAAAAGGTGATGGTATAAAAGGCTACCTTGAAACTGTTGAGGAATTTTGGCATGCACTTTGGGAGGGTATGGTCGACTTCGTTACTGGAAAAACTTGCAGTTATCATTCTATCTGTCCACCCTCCACATGAAAATGGATGTCAAAAAAATTCACTTAAATATTTAATTTAAGTTTTATAAAACTCCTTTATGTCAGCATAACTTCTCAAATATTTTGTCTTTTGTGATTTATTGGTTACAATACTTTATGCATGCAGAATGAAATGCTCCAGTTTCTTCGACCTTGGTTGTCACATGCGCCACATATGTATGACCCGGCTGCTGTTGTTTGGTCTGTTTTTGGCAATCTTCCCTACAGGTAAGCGGCTGCTCATTAATTCGCTTTCTGAATTTTTGTTTGGAGATGACTTTTTCTTTCTTCATTTTTGTGACTTTTAGTGATCCTCCTACTTTGGCTTCTACATGAAACCGGACTTTTTGATCCCATTTATGATTGGTGGCAAGATAATTTCTGGGACGATGAACAGAAAATGCAACACGTCATAAAACAACGGCCAGATGATTGGAATAAACAGCATAAGAAGAAGTCAAGAAATCATACAGATGGTACTCATAAAGACAAATGCAACAACAAAAGGGTATTAGTCAGGAGCCTAGACACGCTCATTCTGAACGTCGTCATCATGTTAAGAGGGACAAACACAAACCTGAGAGAATTAAGGATGGAAGTTTCACCGAACATCCACGTTATGTAAACAAAGGGGGGAAATGTTATGGAAGACAAAACACATATTCTAGACATGATGGCGAACCACAAAGACTGTATGCAAGCATGGGCATGTAAAATCAGATGACACACACCATAAAATTATCGTTCTAAGAGAAAGACATAAAGGATGACACTTTTGCTTTGTTATTCTTACATTTTTAGTTAGAATATCATCATCATTTAGGACAAAAACAAGACAGAAAAGCAGAACCAGACGCTGAAGGTTTTGTTATCCTATATATGCGAAAGTGTTGAATGTTTTGTTTTTATGCATCTAGTACGTACATACGTATCACATAGAATTTTCATTTCTATTTGAGATAACTAGTTGATTCAGATGTTGGATCTTATTTCTCTTTATCTTCTTCTTCTTCAAAGAACTGAACATGAAAAATGTAAGCCGACATTTCGTCCGTTGATTGATTGCCACCTGAGAATGGAAGGAAAAACTAGTTCATTTCTATACCTGCATCTCTTGCATGCTAATATATGTTTGTTTTATCGTTACCGATATTTGGTCAATTGGCAATAAGAACTCACAATATCAGCTCTTTAAGTGTTGAGGATTGAAAACCGAACACTAAGCTATATAACTTGGTTAATGAAGAATTGAAGAACACCTATCGAGGCTACAAGCCAAAACCACACAGATAAAAATAACTTGTTTTGGGTTTTTTTTCTCGGGTCCGGTTCCAACTATAGGTTTTTTGTGCACCATAGTTGTAGAGTCCAAAGGTAGTGGGCTTAACAGAACTGAAACATACAAATTTGGGCCAAGTAAGAACAATAAAGGGACCAATATTACCCAACTTAACCCTTTTACATTGGGCCGATGTCATAATAATTTTCATTGCATAAAGCATTAGAAATTAGATCTTACATAAGATCATTGTATGTTTATACCAAGTCATTTGTCAATCTGCTACAACAATTAGTCAAATTGACCTTCAAATATTGTTCGCCCATTGCTTGGTTAACGAAGTGTGAGGCGCTCCAACGTATTTTGGTCCCAAAATCCAAGGTACAACCAAATAAGCTTTATTTATGACGAGAAACTGCATCTCTCATGTGTTTTATCAAGTAAACTTTTCATAATTTATGCATCCCTTAGGTTGTTTTTACATATAAATACGAACCCAGATTTTGACCAATTTTGACCCAGAACTACATGAGGCACGCCTTCATTCCCCTAACGTGTTTTCCTTAAAGCCTTGTGCATTGGGCGCCCCTTTTAAAGCATTGCAATGCTGATGTATAAAGTTTATGACCCAAAAGTTTTACCAAAATCATTAAACGTGAATTATGTAGAATTGTAGATTGCAGTAAGGGATTCTTAAACCGACAATCTAAACTCATGTTACAGACCACTGATGTGCCGAGATTAAATTGCAAAACTGCAAATGAGTTATTATATCAAGTGAGTTCTAACTTCTAAATCAAACACATCAAGAACAGAAAATAACTAATGAAATCGCAAAAAAACATTGTACATAATGGAATTGATTTCATAAGGTACAGAATTTTAAAATAAATAAAACAAATCCGAAAACTTTAAAATCCCTATATGCAGCTTTGGAAATCAGTTCTTTTGTTGTGTTATCGGGATCGATTTCTGGTTAATAAAGGCGTCCCTAAGATATTTAATGCTTGCATTCTTTCCATTTCTTTTCCTGCAACAGAACAACATTTGAAAATAAAATAAACCGGTAAAGATGTTAAGTTTCATATCCCAAATTGATTGTAAAGTTTCTACATCATACCTTCTTCTATGGTTAACTGAATCGCTCTTTTCTCCAGCTCAACCGCATGTTTGCAAAGTTCCGAGGGTGATAAACGCACAAGCACTTCAGAAAATTCACAAGAACAAAACAAATCAATTAGTTTATCAAGCTCAACAGAAAGAAAAAATATCAACTCTTAACATACATTGCGTATTCTCTCTATGATCAGATCCATCACATTGCTTGATAAAATTCTGCAAGCGAATAAATTGTTCTGCCCACTGTTCATCGTTAGACTCTTTTAACCAAGAAACATAAGGTTTTGAAGCCATCGTGTTTGGCCCCACCAAAGAACCATCATGCACATTCTTCCCACTTATCTGGCCTGCTTCTTGTTGAATTTGGGTCAAATTTCCAGATTTTGGTTGACCCACATTTTTCTTTCGGTTTCCTTCAAATTCATGTGCACCGTTATTGGTCAAAATAGGAGTTGAAGAATGGTCCAGTGCAACCCTTTTGGTTCCAATTGTTTTACATGCATCTACAACCGGTTCTTTATGAACTGTGGAGGACCCAGCTACATTACGTGTGGAGTTACTATTATCGTTCTGCACATCTTGTAGCGCTACCTTGGTTGCTAAAACCGTTTTTTTATGAACTGAGGTGGGCCGATCTACGTTACTATTATCGTTCTGCACGTCTTGTAGCGTTACCTTTTTGGCTCTTAAAACCGGTTCTTTATTAACTGTGGTGGGCCCAGCTACATTACGTGTGAAGTTACTATTATCATTCTGCACGTCTTGTAGCGCTACCTTTGTGGCTGCTAAAACCGGTTTTTCATGAACTGTGGTGGGCCCAGCTGCATTACGTGTGTAGTTACTATTATCGTTCTGCACGTCTTGTAGAACTACCTTCTTGGTTGCTAAAACTGGTTTTTTATTATCTATGGTGGGCCCAGCTCCGTTGGTCCCAAGCTCAGTCGTGTTAATCTCGGAATTTTTCATTTTGATACCTGTTGACAAGATAAAGCGTACCAGTGAAAAACAACAAAATGATGATTTAAACACAAAATCCCACTTTTTTTAGGGGTGTAAATTTTTTACACGACCCGAAAACACAACACGAACCTAACACAAAATTCGCAGGTTTGCGTTTAGTCTAAACGGGTTCGGGTCGGTTTCAGGTTGAACCCGTGAACCTGTTTAGATAAACGGGACGGGTTTGGGTCAACAGGTCGTGTTGGCGGGACCCATTTATATTTTATTTTATTTTTTACAATATGTTTTATGTCACACTTAGATTGTGTGTGCATTTTATGCCATAATTATAACTTAAAAAAGAGAAATTGACATAAGATTTTATAATTAAAATGTAATTGCATTATATACATTTGTGTTTTCTTGTAGTAAAATTTCAATTTTAATATGTTAATTTGAAAAAAAAAACTATAAAAGAACAAAAATAATTCGGGTTGAACGGGTCTTGTTCGGGTCAACCCGTGAATATTCGGGTCGTGTTCGGGTTCATGTGTATGACACAATTTTCGTGTTCGGTTTGAGTCGGGTTTAACCCATCAACCCGCTAACACGACCCGTTTAGCACCGCTAGGTTTTTTGACTCATGAAATTACAGAAACATGTGCTAATTATAAAATCACCACAAATAAGAACAATATCAAGCGAATGAAGAGTAACTGATTACTAATCTTCAACTAAATAGGGACGTGTTCTTATAAGAACCTGAGTACCGCAAAATGCATTTGTACAAAGTGCGCTGCTTTCGTTTTTCAGCGTCAGCCGAAGTACACGACACATTCTCATTTGGCATTTGTGTCGTCGCCGTATTATCATCGGTCAGAGGTTGTGTACTTTGACTGCCATTTAAAACACATTTTCCGTTCCCTTTGCATTTAGCATAATATCGTTTTTAAGTTCCTTTCGTTTTTCAGCGAAGTAAGTAACACAGTCTCTCTTCGCATTCGTGGTATTGGCATTTGTGGTATTTGCGGCAGTTCTGTCATTTGTGTCATTTGACTACTATTAGTTTGTAAAGTTCTTTGCGGCATCCTTTCTATTGATAAATCACTTTGAGAGATATCGCCAGTACCGACGTTTAATGCTTTGTAAGCATAATATCGTTGATGATACAGTTTTCGTTTTTCAGCGAACGTAGATGCAGTTGAGGAAGGTAAATCACTACGATCTTTTGGTTGCCCATCATCAATACAATCTTTTACAACTTTGTTTTTCTCTTTGCGTGAAAGATAATATCGTTTATTATACAGTTTTCGTTTTTCAGCGTACGTAGATGCGGTTGAGGAAGATACATCACTACAATCTTTTGGTTGCTCGTTAGCCATCGTGAATTGAAAAATACCTTGCTAAAAATAATGGCCTGCAAATATAGTACAATAAAAAATCAAAAAGCAAACATAAGAGTCACAATGATAAAAATTCAATTAGACTCATACTATCTGCAAAGTGTCATTTTAATGCAACATTACTAAATTCGAATTTTTATATCAGAAAAATTAAGAAAATAATATATTAAGTAACCTACTTTACTTGCATTCAGCCAAACACATAGGAATCATTTTGAAAACATCGAAACTGGATTTCTATGAAATCATGAGCTAACTAAAATTCTTAAACTACATAATTATAATGTTTATCAAATACAATTCTGAATTAAATATTAATTTGATCACAGAACTGATTTCCTTTTAAAAATACTAATTATTTTAAATCATTTATATATACTAATTGTTTTTGCGGTAATATAGTGGATTAAAACACAGTGATGGAAATTAACTGAACAGAATGAAGACTTGATCAAATCAAAACAACACCCTTTTTAGTGGTGGGATGGATCCGCTTAATTATAACAAAAAAAAAAGTTTGTAATTAAAAACGAAACATAGACATCGCTGGCTGCAAACAAACAAAAAGTTCAGCAAACCGTTCATGAACCATCCGACGGGAGGTTCATTTTAATTTCATTCGTTAAGTTAAATGAACGAACATGAATATAGGTCATGTTTGTCCATTAGTGTTTGTGAACATTTGGTAACGTGTTCGTTTGTGTTCATGAACGTTCGTTAGGATTTTTAATTATTATATTTTACTTAAATACTTTAAAATTCCCAGTGATAAAATATTAATAGATATTAGTGTATTGTATATTATTCGAAATTTAATATATGTTAATTTTTTCTCCGTTCCTGCCCATCAACGCTTGTTTGTGTTCGTTTGTGTTCATGAACGTTCGTTTGCACTCGTTACCTAAAATTAACGAACAAACACGAACAAAAATCTCATTCGATAAGTGTTCACAAACACTTCATAAACACAATTATTTCCTTGATGAACACATCGTTCGGTTGTTTTAGGGATGAGCTCGGTACCGAAAGTAGATCCGAAAATCGCCAAAATTGGGTACCGACATTGGTACCTTGGTTTTAAAAAGCAAGAGGCGCACAAAAGCGACGAGGTCAAAAAATCGGGCCCAAATCACAAAAGCGGTGGGCTTTTCGCACCCGAGGCGCAAGAAGATCATATAAATTTTTGTACATATCCTGTAGGCTTTTAGCATCCCTTATCCAATACATAGCTATAAATAAGGCT
The DNA here is from genome assembly GCA_947069175.1 of Scalesia atractyloides. Lineage (NCBI taxonomy): Eukaryota > Viridiplantae > Streptophyta > Magnoliopsida > Asterales > Asteraceae > Scalesia > Scalesia atractyloides. The sequence goes on along the minus strand of CAMTDV010000012.1, from coordinate 11,880,636 downwards.
TATATATGATTTTACCTACATGTACAAGCCAAAAAACTACTGTACAACACTCTGATGCATAAAAACAACACAAAAATACCCAAAGTACATAAGGCGTGAACCTCAGACCCCAAAAAATGCGCTTTGTGAAGAAGGCATGCCTGCTTGTGCATTAGTGCGTCTAGGCGCGCTTTTTAAAACCTAGATCAGTACCAAACATATGCCTAGTACGAAATTTGACGGTAAAAATCGGTAAAATACTGATACTGTACCAAACCGAAAGTACCAATCCCGAAAACGCCAAAAAGTGGGTAGCAAATTGGAACCGAAAAATCATTCGGTACAGCAGCGATACCGATTCGGTTTCAAGATTTGGCGCCATTTACTCATCCCAGTTCGTTTGCAGCGCTAATAAAATGACAGTTTAGACACAAGAATCCCAATTTGCTTACTCATTGAAAAATTACCACAGATAAATAAAAACAAAATCAAGAAAATGAAGGATAATTAATAATTAATAATTAATCACTAATCTTCACTTAATTAACAGCAAAACTAGGTTAACTTTTAACCAAATCGGATTAATTATTAACTAATCAAGCAGATCAAATCGCAAAAAATGCCCTAAATACCAAACTAAACATTTTTCTAATTAATCACTAAATAATAACAGCAAGAATAAACAATAACAGAAACACAAGCTTCAAATCACATATAAATTCAAATCAAGTAGCAATTAATTTAGTTAAGGATCAAGTAGTGCACATTTAGAACAAAATTGACGCAAATTGAAGAAAAATCAAGTTCATTTAGGATTTAAATTAGAATTAAGCGGTGTTTGGAGTATGAATAGTGAATTGAGAGATGAAAAATTACCAGAAAATTGGTGGGATCGGAGAGGAAAAAAATTAAGACGGCGCAAGAGATTGGGTTTGGGGGTTTTGAAAGTTTGGCTCCAAAGGATGAAAGCCCAAAGGTCAAGTGTGATAATACCTACTTGTTCTTTCGATTTTGATTAGATTCTTTGTCAACAACTTTAAGAGTTGAATAATATGATTTCATGGGGTTGAAATATAATTCATTGGAAATGGAAATATTAAATAAGTTAACTTTTAGTTGTGGGTTCCACTTTTTTTTTATTTCATGGCAAAGAAATATAGATATAGTTATTTACTAGTAGGGATGAGATCGGTAAACCCGTATTAAAAGTATCGATATTGTATTTGAACAAGATACCCAATATTATGGTACGCGTACCAGTGTTTTGGTACATTGCATGTTTTGGTACCACCTTGTTTTTCTTTTTTTATCTTCGAGCAGTCGTGCGGTTCCAAGTAGGTAAAATCGATACGAAAACAGTACGGAAGCCAAGTAAGGTAAAATAGGTTCGAGTAGTAATACAATACGAGTACCAAATAAATAAAATCGATGTGAGTACCATAATACGAAAAATAAAGCATTATATCAAATTTATTCTATATAAGATTTCAGTACCAATACTATTATTCACTTGTACCTGTATCGAAAGTACCGGATGCCAAAATCTAAAACTGGGTACCGATACATGTACTGAATACGCAAAATCAGTACGAATACATGTATTTAGGAAAAACCTCATCCCTATTCACTAGTGTCAAAGTCTGACATCATATGTTTTGGATTAGTTCATGTGTGAATTGTGTTCATCAAGCAGAAGCGGCGGTTAATAAGTATTACAGTTTTTGGTAGTTGTTATTTGAAGTCAACCATATACATGTGTAAATGAAAAGGATTTGTAAAAGGTGCTATTATATAAAAAGCATGGATACATGTGACGATAAACTAAAAAGGAATAGATTTTAAACTACGAGGACGAGCATATGCGTTCATTTAAAAAAATTGGTTGCCAAGGAGGTGGAGGAAAAAGACCAACAGTGAAAAAGAGAGTGTCTTGCACAAGGGTACGTACGTGTGTGAGGTTGCTATGAGAGGGGTCCGTGGAGGAAGACGAAGGGGAGAAGGTGCAAAGTAATAATAACATTATTTATATCTAGAGTTAATTACTTGGAAAGACCGGTGTCTTTTAAAGAAAAGATCAAGGTTCAAATCCTAGCATAGGGTAAAGTAGAATTAATTTGATGTAATTCAGAAGTGGAGCTATCGTAACATTCGTTTTTCAAATAAACTCACAAAAAATGTAAACCTTAAAGAGTGCATCTGGGTAATTAATATATAAATGTTACTTCTTTTAATTTTCTTAAAAATGGTTTGCTTTTTGGTAAAGATTTAGATATGTAATTATTTTGAGGATTATTCAACATCACACTATCAGTTGCAAAGACACATCAGATAGATGTAAAGTTATATCTTCTTCCAATTTTTTTCTTTATTTTTTTGATATCTGATGTGTAATTTGTTTTTCTCCCTAAAAAAACTGACAAAGAGCTTCCAACAAAGTGCAATACAACTCCACATTTAGAACATAATTAGAGAATAAAGTAAATATAAATCCCAATCTTACATATCAAAACAAAAACCTAATTGGCTTAGAAGCCATCTTTCAAGTGATGATACATTTAACTTTGATTCAGAAAAAAATTACCTCCCTCTACCAGGACCCGTGGCTCCACGACCCGCCGCCTGAGCCTGCATAATAGCAACCCACAATTAGCAAGCAGCACTTAGAACAGGTTAGAAAATGAACCACTGGACACAACTTTACAAAGACCAGATAATCAATTGGTTGTTAGTAGTTACTCGGGTTTTTACCACATACTAACAAAGGAAGCTTCTCATAGACATTTATTTTGATTATATTGTTATTGTAAATATAACTAAGACGTTAATTATTTATTTAAAAAGTAGCATAAACGAAAATATATATATATTGTGAGAGATAATCATGATACTTACCCGAGCACGCATAGCAACAGCACGTCCTCGACCAACACCAAGTGCTGAACCTTTGCCCTTCAAGAAAAAAAAAGGTATGATTTAGTGATGAATATATAGTTGAAGATATGCACACATTGAGAGAGCGGAAAAAGTACCTTAATTCTAGCTTCTAAGCGTTTGAACATTGGTGCATTCTTAAGCATGTCTGGTATGATCATGAACCTGCAAATATTTGTTTAGCTCAATTCAATTAGAAAAGAATCAACGAATTAGCATTCACTATATCACGTAAAAAGAAACAAGACGCGTAAGTGGCCCAATTAAATATATATCAAAACAAATGTTATTCTTTTTAGTATGTACAATTGAGAATTACATATTGGATAGTGTGCAACTATGCACATTGGTGCAAATGTACGATGACTTTTCTAAAAAAGTAAACTTACTATTCGGTTGTTCCAACATTTAGTAGTTGACAAAACTCAAATGATAAACACGAGTTGATTCATAATCCCATGTTGAGATTTTGTAGCTATTTTTACAGAAAAAAAAGGTAAAACCCTAAAGCAACTTTGATTTTCTAAACTTACACTGTTGTCAAAAATTGGCTTGTGGTTCACACTTTCTAAAGAAATTATAACAAAAAGACTAGAAGACCACCACTATCTACAATGCATCAGTACTTTCTAAGGGAATGCAAACACACACAGATATCACTCCATTTGGTATGAAAGGTGAGACCTTCAAATGTCACACAAATCATTATCGTTCACAAACAAAAGATGTTGTGAATAACGGTTTTGTAAAAAACACTTTTAAAAATATGATGCAGAGTCTCTCTCTCTATATATACACACACACACACCATAGAACAAATACTCACCTGACTTTGCTTCCCCGTATAAAGACATGCTCAAGTTGAGCCACCTTTCCATCCTGCAAACATGCAGACCAAAATTAGAATACGGTTGTTAAAAAACTTGATTCGATAATAAAAAACAGAGTTGAAGTTAGTTAATGTATAAGTAAAAACAGAAATGTAATCCAAATAAATTTGGGATGCTGGATAACTACATAGAAATTCAGTAAAACTATAAACAGCAATAAAATTCTACTGCACTGGTGCTATTGTCTTCATCATCATTATTTAGTAAAACTGTTATCCAAGAGTGGCGACAAAAAAGACTAAAAAACACCTTTAACAAATATAATTAAGAAACTACAGATCAATGAGGGTCTAGAAAGGCACAACCAGTGTAATTAAACAGCCATTTAAGTGAAGATTGCAACACGATAGAAAGCAGACGACCTTTCGACATAAATCTAACTGCCATTTTACAAATACGAAAAACAAACTTCTCACCTTAAAAATTAAACAAACCAACCTCAATAGCATAAGAGTAGAAGCACAATAAAGGGGGTATACTTTAAACTATTGTACCATAATTACTTTTTTTTGAACAGCCAACAAATCCCCAAATGGGCTACTGGCGAAATTCACCACATCGGGATACACTCGCCTCCGAACCAGGGAAAACCCTCACCTAGGGCCGAAGCCCGTAAACACTCACCCTAAGGCACGCCAGTGCGGTGAGGTAAAACCCGCTCAGTTCAAGAATCAAACTAGCGATTGCCGCCTACTCCCCTAGTCTCCCATCATCACCATGTGCCGCCGAAACTAAATGGTAGGAGACAGGAATCGAACCTGAGTCACTTGAAACACCAGGTCTCTCATTTTGGATTGACTAAACTTGTAAGCAACTAAGCACCATACATGGCTTTAAAATTCAAAAGTACCAATGTAGTAACAAATTCCCCATGTAACATACATTATACTTTAAAAACTTGAACAGTTTTGCCACAGTTTTTACAACTACAATGCCTTCTTAATAAATATAAATAAAAAAAACAAAGCCAAGTACATAAGGTTACATTAATTTGAAGAAAATTCTGCAACAACACTAAGTAACATTAACAAGTCAGTTATAATGATTACAAATGTTAATTACCCGTCTCCAATTTCATATATATATCTTACAATTCTACTAATAAGACACACGTTTCATCACCGAATCGCAATGTTATAGATCCAAACACGTTACTCAAATTATTGTTAGGGTTTAGGGTTTAGAAACAAGCCAAATCAAGATGAGACACAACAATAGATAGAACAATTAGAAACTACAAATCGATTGCATTAAGTTTGAGCAAAGTAACCTTAGCGGTGAAAGTGATGTTTTCGAGTTGACAATTCCAGTTGTCTTCGCATTCGATCATGCTTCCTCTGTAAACTTCGCCGCTCTTGAGTTCTACGGTGACTATGTGACCGGCAGCCTCGTGGAGAAGCTTCACCGGAATACCTAAGCTCCGACTCATTCTGGCTTGATTCTGTATGAACGTGTGGTGATCGGCGGCGAGGGTTTCGGTTCAAGGGTTTTGAAAGAGGAGAGGCCACGATTGGGTCTTATTAGTAGGAAACAGTGAAACAAGGTTAGGGTATTTTCGTCAACACCAACCAATTTCTTTCTTTTCGTTGTTAATGTTGTATTATAGGTGTGGTTTGTCGGTTTTTTTCGAGATTTCTTTTCTTTTTTGGTAACTATGATTTTTGAAAAACTAAATCGGATTGGTGGTTGGATGGTTGATCGGACCTGCTAAACCGTTCGGTTTTTACAGTTTGATGTTTGGACATGTTTTTTAACACGGAATCGTACCATTAGATCTTCGAATGTTCGATGAAATGATAATTGACAGCCTTAAAAAAAGACCAAACGTTTTTACCATGTAGCAAAAGGTTTATAGAAAAAAGTGATAAAAAAACCTTAAATTAGAAAGTTAAAAGTTAGTTAGTTGGCTAAGAAGCTATATGTATTATAATTAGTAGTGTTTATACATATTTGGATATATGTTAAAAAAAGTTATGGAATTTTCGTTAAATTATATAAGATTAAAAGTACTATATTAATATGTTATCTCATTTATAATCGTAAATTGAACTGTGAAATTCGGTTTTTCAAACCGTAAATCAAAATTACGTAACTTATAACTTGACTGAACCAGGCAATTTAGCTCGGTTTCAACTAACGCTATTATCAATAGCATATTTTAAGGTTTTCGTTTAGTTAGTTAATTGTTAGAACACTCACATTCTATCCATCAACCCTACTCCGTCTTCAAAATTAAATTTTTTTACAAAACATCACCACATTCCACTACATACTTTATTTCCACACTCTAAAATTTATAGAAAACTAACATCATCGTTTCATATATGAAAAGCCACTATCCCCCCTTATATCATCAGCGTTTTATATATGAAAAGCCACTATCCGCCTTTGTATCATCTTTTTCATACGTCTATATAGAAAATAGAAAAAAGAAATGATTGAAAATGTATATAGAGATCAGTATAGAAAATAAGACATATGCATGTTTTAAAAACGAAAGATAAATTTATATGATATTGATTTTTAGTTTAGTTATAAGGTTAAGATAATAAAGGGATTGGAATGCTCTTATTACTTTTCTTTAAGGTTTTTCTTTTTTAGTTAGTTAATTTGTTATTCCTTTTCAAGCAATTATTAGCAAACATAAAATATTGAAAGTAATTTTATAATATACTTTGATTTTTGATCAAGTCATTAAGAAACCTCTTTTTAGTTCCTTCTATAAAAAATAGTTGGCATTTTAATTTCTTATTTCAAATTCTCATTTTTTCAGATGAATTTTTAGATGAATATATAAGTCGATTACTAAATATATAAGATTAATCTTTAAATGTTTAAAATTTTAATAACTTCAAAACACGTATAAGCAGTAATGGAAAGGTAACATTTCTAAACACCTTGCTAATCATATGACGTATGTGTGATCTTACGTCGGCTTATGTTAGTGAGCTCGGCTTATGTTGGTGAGCTCATGCATAGTTCCACAATAATGATCATTTCATAACACGTTCTTTATTATTTTCATACAATACTCTACGTAACATTACTTGCTTCATTTACGAAATCTACACTTGTATAGGCACGAGCATGTCTTGTAAGGCTTCGCATTTTGTAGTTTCCTTATTTAGAAAGTGTAATCGTACTTCTATTTATGGAAACTTGTACTCGTATCGTATTCGTATTTCATTTCCAACTTTGTAATCCGAGACTTTTATCGTAATAAAATTAATTTAATCGTTTATACGCAAACCAATGCTTATTATACGTGCTTATACTCATACATGCATTCTCGATACATGAATTATACTTACACACGTGCTTTATACTTAAAAACATGTTAGAATACAAGGTTTATGCATGAAATGATGAATTATAAGAAGTTAGGGGCTATAATGTGAGTTATCAAACTTGTGCCGGAAAATAGAAGCACCGCATCACGCGACGCTTAACTCTTACGGGCTATGCGTAACGCGACAGGCTTGAATCCGTAGCGGGTTGTTTCCCAGCTACAAATTGGCCATCCTCCTCACCTCCCAAACTCACCAATCAACTTCAAACCTTCATTAAACCCAAAACCCTACCTCGCCATTATAAAACCAAGCCTCCACACAACAATTTCCACTTTCCAAACTCATCTACACTCTCAAAACATTCTCAAATCCCTGGAATTTCAAGTTCAAGACAGAAACATTCAAGTTGCAAAAGTGAGTTCATACTCACTTTTCTTCCATTTTCTTCATCTCTTCTTTATTCACAAAGCTTGGAACACTTCTAGGAGTGTTTCCACAGATTTGCTATGGCATGCCAAGGTGGACACATCACCATTTCGAGGTCCAACTTTCTGTTTTGGAAGAAGACATTACAAACTTTCATTAAACTTATGTTTTCTCATACAAACTTATGCTTCTTTTGCTACTAATCAAGTCTAAGGTTAGTGATATATTGAATAATAAATCTATTTATCTTGTAGAGTTTGTATAATTTTAGCGCGTTTTCGTTTCGATTTGTCAAGAGATTTATCTACTTTTAATCCAAACGCGTGTTGCAGGTCTTGGTTCGTGAAAACGGTTGGAAGGATGGGAAAAATGAGCGAAAATGGTGAAAAGAACTGTCACACCCCGACCCGCAGCGGATAAGGTGATCGGGGCATGATTGGGTTATCATCAAAGCTCATGACATTTATTATGCGTTTCATATTCTTTAATACAAATTAAATTGAAATTTACAATAAAGGTTACAACTGTTCTAACTAACAATCTAAACTTCTTTGTTCTCTTCTAAGGCATATCCTATGTTTTCCTTGCTTCAACCTGTTCACCTGTATCATGTGTAAAAAGGTTTTTGGATCAACATAATGTTGGCGAGTGAATCCTATGGAAAACATTTGAACGAATATATTTAAATTGATTTTGAAATATGTGCACAACCAAACATGAGTAAAGATAGATGTAAACTTAATCAACAATCATAAGATATTAAGTGAAACACACATGAACAATAATGGAACATTTAGAGGCACGCGATGCTCAACTCGTCTCTCACGAGGAACTGAGGGGCCTAATGAATGAATTGCATAACCATGATAATATGAATGACACAACTACAAACAATACAAACTCAATGATATACACATAAACAATAATGAATTTGATTTGTAGCACGCGTTGTTCAACTCGTCTTCCACGAGGAACTGATGGGCTTAATGTATGAGTTTCATATAATATGACAAAAGGAAATAAGTAAATCACAACAATAAAGACAATCTAAGTTTAAGTCATGATGTGGTATGGCACGAGTTTAAATAAATAAATTGATTATTTTCATAACACATGACACACCCCAAAACGTGTAATTTAAAAGGGGGGAGTTGTAAGATTCACTCACAGTGGGTGCGTTCGGTTGATGATGTTGAATGTACGCGAAGTGGTTTTAACCACGAGTGAGATTAACCTAGATAAATCGCATTATGGTTTGGTAAGTAAACGGATTTTATTAATCTATTTTAGTAGGATTGTTGGGTGTATTTTTGTAAGTTTGAGGCTATTTTCTAACCTTAAAAATGTTATTTTTTAAGTATTTTTAATTGATTTTTAATTAAAATAATTAAATAAAAAATAATAAAAAAATTGATTTTTTTCTGACCGTTGACCGTTTGACTGACCGTTGACCTGACCGTTGACCGGTTCAATTCGGAATACAAGTGCGCTGGGTGAGGCTCGAACCCGAGACCTCCCGTACGCGTGCACGCAGCTCTACCAACTGAGCTACGTGTCTAACCCGTTATATATCTGATTTTAATTATATATATATATTAATTAGTTTAAACCGAAAATCATTTTATTTCAAAAATAGTTTTAAGCGAACCGGACGTGCACTCCACAGGTCTCGAACCCGGGACCTGTGGTTTAATCTAACACACAGTCCACCGCTGGACTGTGTGTTAAACATGTTATATAATTCGATTTTTATTATACTTAAATACAATTTAGTTATTACCTTTTCTGCCTTATTAAAAAGAATAGAATATTGTTCGAGTCGGTGCAGAGGACCGGACTCGAACTCGTGACCTGCGATATAAACAAACACACAGTCCACCGCTGGACTGTGTGTCTAACTTGGTTATTATTCCGGTTATTAATATACTTAACATATACCAGTATCGACTCCGGTTCAGTTAAACAAAAATTTGATTTTTATTTAGACAGCATGTGTGAAACCGGATTCGAACTCGTGACCTTTGCGTTATATGTGCACACAGTCCACCGCTGGACTGTGTGTCTAACCCGATTAATAAGTTGATTCTAATTATACTTATAATATAAGAATACATCGTCTTCTTCATCAAGGTTTAACCAGAGAAAGACGACTGACTGGTTCAAGGTTTTTATCGGTTTATTAGTGTGTTTAAGATCATTACGATGAGATAAATGTGAAAAGAAAAAGAAATTGGGCGGAGAGGTATACCGACTGGACCCTCTGTTTTCCGGCAGAACTCCGGCGACAGCAATCAACTCCGGCGTCAGGTGTCTTGCAGCAGCAAGTCTCCGGAAAGTTTGGAAAGAGTATGGGTATCTCCGGTATAAGCTTCAGAGGCTCAGTAAGGCTCGGCAATGGGGAACCCGGTTATCCGGCGACAAACAGGAAAATTCCGGCGAGTGGAATTACGCCGAGAAAAGGTGTGTTTTTGAGCGAAAAGGTATGCAGTGGGTTGTGGGTGATTTTATAGGGAGAAACCGAGATGTATTTAGTCTGATTTCCGACTGTATTCATCGATTTAAAAACTCCGGCGGTTATGGTTTGGTCGCGGACTTCAAACATCGGTTATAACCGATGTCTTAATACTAGTTTACGTTATAACTGAAAGTGGTGTTAAAAACTCGCGAGACTTCCGGGATTCCGACGACTGAACTAAAGGGGCGCCGATTTTGAATTCGTAATGTCATTTTATGAATTAAATGATTCTATTATTTACCAAACAGAACAAGTGGCGCAGTGGTTTGTGTGTGTGTGTTAAGACATGTTCCGGATCGGTACAGACCGGGTTCGAAACCCGGCAGAGGTATAATATTTTTATTTTGCGATTTTTGACAGTTTTTCAAAAACTAAATATATATTCTTGTATAATAATTGATTACGTATCGTTTAAAAAATATTTTGGGCATTTAATTCGCAACGAAATTTTTGACTGACTGTTCGGTTGATAAACGGAGCGGGTTTGGTAAATCCGTTTTTTACGGATGTTACAGTATCCCTGCTTTTTAGAAATTTCGTCCCGAAATTTAAATAATGATATATTTTGACTAAAAAGGATGGTGATGTTTTGTTTGACAGTTGTATGCTCAGAAAAATGAGGGTTTAAGTTTTTGTTCGAGGCGGTAACGTTCCTTGTAAGGGTTAAGTACCCTATTCAGGAATCGCTTTTTGTTGCCTACTGTATAAATATTGATAAACAGGAATGATTCGCTAAAAATGATATCATGCATAAGAGTTTAGATATGTTTGGGAAAGTATGGTTATATCCTAAGGCAAAACTTCTAACACTACAACCTATATGGGACATAAATAAAAAACACATCAGCTGACATTTGAACATAAGTAAACACAACAGCTAATATTCGAACATGAATAAACACATCAGCAAATATTTGAACATGAATAAACACATCAACAAATATTTGAACATGATTAAACACAACAGCAATATATTTGAATCCACATTCTGATAGCATATATGTTTGAATGATGGAAGTTCCTCTCTCGTTTGTTATGATGGAGAGGTTAGTTTATATAGAAATAGATCACAATCCAATCTCTTTAAATAACATGATGATATAAATGTAACACAAATTCCAACCAAGGCAATACTAAATCCTACATGGAACTTCTCATAACCGCCTAATAATGCCTCTGATCCTTTGGCAAGAATACTTATATATAGGAAGTACCAGCGGCGTATCCACCATATTCTTGCCAAATTTTCATTAGTTTTATCCACAAGTTATGATTGGTTACCAAGAAACTAATAAATCCTACATAGAACTTCTCATAACCGTCGATAATGCCTCTGATCCTTTGACAAGAATACTTATATAAGGAAGTACCAGCGGCGTATCCACCATATTCTTGTCAAATTTTCATTGGTTTTATCAGTGAATTATGATTAGTCCTATAACTCTACAACCAATACAACAAACATAAAATACTGAAATGAAATATATCTGTGCGATCAAGGCTCAATCGAACGGAGCCGATCGTATTGCATGTACTGAAAATGAAATGGATGTGCGCTCAAGGCTCAATCAAACGGAGCTGAACGTATTGAATGTACTGAAATTGAAATTGTGTGCTCAAGGCTCAATCAAACGGAGCCGAGCGTATTGCATGTACTGAAAATGAATAACTTAACCACACAAACAGCCTATGCATGGAACCTCTCATAACCGCCTGATAATGCCTCCGATCATTTGACAAGAATACTTATATATAGGAAGTACCATCGGCGTATCCACCATATCCTTGTCAAATTTTCATTGACTTTAATCCGCAAGTTATGGTTAGTTCGATGCGACTCTACAACAAACACCACAACCACAAGATACTGATAATGAAATTGTCTGTGCGCTCAAGGCTCAATCAAACGGAGCCGAACGTATTGAATGGAATTGTATGTGCGCTCAAGGCTCAATCAAACGGAGCCGAACGTATTGAATGTACTGAAATTGAACAACTTAATCTAAACAACCATCACACAAACAGCCTATGCATGGAACCTCTCATAATCGCCTGATAATGCCTCCGATCATTTGACAAGAATACTTATATATAGGAAGTACCATCGGCGTATCCACCATATCCTTGTCAAATTTTCATTGACTTTATCCGCAAATTATGGTTGGTTCGATGCGACTCTACTACAAACACCACAACCACAAGATACTGATAATGAAATTGTATGTGCGCTCAAGGCTCAATCAAACGGAGCCGAACGTATTGCATGAATTGGAAATGTAAATTGAAATGTGCGCTCAAGGCTCAATCAAACGGAGCCGAGCGTATTGCATGTATTGAAATGTAAAATGAAATGACCGATCAAGGCTCAAACAAAGGAGCCGATCGTGCGGGCACGCCAAGATCAACCACATAATAAAATGGGGATCCAACTCAACCTCGATGGATGGGGAGCCACGGCCTCGGCAAAAGCATATACTGAAAACAATATATAATATATAATATCCAATAATTTCTCTAACAGTCTACACATGGAAAAACATCAAACTAAACGATAGGGGTTGAATCTGGATCTTCGGTGAAGAGGACTAGCTGAGTATCTTCGTTTGGGCCGTCATTATCTTCGACAGGATTGGCGTTGATATTGAAGACTCTTCCTCTTGCTGGTGGCATAGTGTTTGGGTTTTCTTGGTTTACTTGGTTAACTGGGTTTGATTGGGCTTGAGTGTTGATAACGTTAACCAATTGGGGGCATGTGTTTCTAAAGTGGGTAGGGTCGCCACAATTGAAACAAGCTCGAGCATATGGGAACATGGGGTATTGGGGTTGTTGATAGGCTTGAGCCATGTTTTGAGTAGGGGAAAAGGTTTGATTTTGAAAGGTACGACAAACATTGCTCAAATGACCATAGCGTCCACAAGTTGTACATAGCCGGCAAGGTAAGGTAAGGGGATGGTGATAAAAACAGTTGTTGCATCGAGGATGAGGTCCAAGATATGGTTTCTTATTTGGGTAAGCTGAGTTGGGTGCCACTTGGGTGATTGGGATAGCTCGGATGGGTATAGCGTGTAAAACTGGTTGATTCCGTTGGGTAGCAGCGAAAAGTCGCCCGACTCTTCTCCTCTTAGGATTGGGTTGAGAAGGGGATTCAGTTTGAGTGGAGTCGGAGGTTTCAGTCGATTCTTTATCCTTCTCCTTCTCCTCCTTGAAGTCTTTGTTTCGGATTCGGTTCTCGGTGAGCTCTGTTGCTAGCTCCATTGCTGCTTCCAAAGTTGCAGGCTTGGTATTTATCACAGGGTCTTGAATCTTTGACAGAAGACCACGAATGTAGTGCTCGATCAAACGGTAGAGGGGAGTGAACATGTTGGGAACCATTTGATGTAACTCGAGGAATCTTTTGTTGTAGGTGATGTGGTCTCCTTCCACTTGCTTCAATGAGTAAAATTCATCTTCTAACTTCTTGATTTCGCTCCTTGGGCAAAATCGGCTGGTCATGATTTCCTTCAATTCGTTCCAAGTTAAGGACATAGCATCTTCCACACCTCGTTTGGCCTTCTCTGTGTTCCACCAAGTAAGTGCTATCCCATATAATCGACCGGTAGCATATCGCACTTTGCGATCGTCAGGGCAATCGCAATTTAGAAATGTGTTCTCCATTTCTTCAAACCAATGGAGGAGAGCGGTGACGCCTTCAGTCCCTTTGTATTTCGGAGGGTCGCATGATTTGAAATGCTTGTAGGTGCATTTAGTGGTATTTGGGGGAGAGTTGAAAATGTTTTGGTTTGCTTGATTGACAGGATTATCGGTAAGTGCTTGTTGAACTTGGATTACAATGTTGGGTATTACGGCAGCCATTTGTTGAGCGATTAAGGCAGCCATGCGTTCGCGGGCTTTTCTTGCTCTCGTCTTCCTACGGGCGAAGTTTAGAAGACATCTACAAGGAATACATGACAAGAGTATGAGTTGGATGCTTTTGGGTTCATGGGTCGCATTAGGAATGAACATTCATAAAATAATTATAGATAAATAAATTACTACATCCATTGGATGTCTTGGGTTTTGCTCGCTGTTAGGCCCTACATGCCGCCATACTTTACCTGTGTAATCATGTGGGCCCCATGAATACCGGTTTTTCATATGGTTCGCACGGTTTCTGCCAGGTTGCGTACACAAAAACCCGGAGAAAATCGAGAAATATGTATACAACGTGTGATATTCGGAATGTGTCCAGGTGTAGACACGGTGACACCTCAAAGTAGGTTAGTTCGAACGACGTTTGGTGTGGCATGCTTTGGCCTAATAGGTCCTTCGTACTCTCATCGTTGGTCCCCAGGTAGGCAAACTGGTCCGTTATATTGGATTTATACGAATGCCAGCCTAGACAGGACGTTCCGACTACCGGTACTTGTACCCTTCCAGTTACTACATGCCCGTCGCAGAACTTACTTTGATGAGATTTGAAAATTGCACAAAATCTTTGGATAATGAGAAAATGAAAATAAATTGAATACATGAACATCGATATATGTACAATGAATATGTATATATGTATAAAGGATATGTATATAAGCATGTATGTTTGACTGTAAATGTAAACAAATATGAAACAAATAAATATCACAAGTTTGTATGTAACCACCTAATCAATTAAAATTTAGGCAGACTATAGTATAGGCTCTAAGGGTCTAATAACCTATCCTATATCCCTATAGTCATGGCTCTGATACCAATCTGTCACACCCCGACCCGCAGCGGATAAGGTGATCGGGGCATGATTGGGTTATCATCAAAGCTCATGACATTTATTATGCGTTTCATATTCTTTAATACAAATTAAATTGAAATTTACAATAAAGGTTACAACTGTTCTAACTAACAATCTAAACTTCTTTGTTCTCTTCTAAGGCATATCCTATGTTTTCCTTGCTTCAACCTGTTCACCTGTATCATGTGTAAAAAGGTTTTTGGATCAACATAATGTTGGCGAGTGAATCCTATGGAAAACATTTGAACGAATATATTTAAATTGATTTTGAAATATGTGCACAACCAAACATGAGTAAAGATAGATGTAAACTTAATCAACAATCATAAGATATTAAGTGAAACACACATGAACAATAATGGAACATTTAGAGGCACGCGATGCTCAACTCGTCTCTCACGAGGAACTGAGGGACCTAATGAATGAATTGCATAACCATGATAATATGAATGACACAACTACAAACAATACAAACTCAATGATATACACATAAACAATAATGAATTTGATTTGTAGCACGCGTTGTTCAACTCGTCTTCCACGAGGAACTGATGGGCTTAATGTATGAGTTTCATATAATATGACAAAAGGAAATAAGTAAATCACAACAATAAAGACAATCTAAGTTTAAGTCATGATGTGGTATGGCACGAGTTTAAATAAATAAATTGATTATTTTCATAACACATGACACACCCCAAAACGTGTAATTTAAAAGGGGGGAGTTGTAAGATTCACTCACAGTGGGTGCGTTCGGTTGATGATGTTGAATGTACGCGAAGTGGTTTTAACCACGAGTGAGATTAACCTAGATAAATCGCATTATGGTTTGGTAAGTAAACGGATTTTATTAATCTATTTTAGTAGGATTGTTGGGTGTATTTTTGTAAGTTTGAGGCTATTTTCTAACCTTAAAAATGTTATTTTTTAAGTATTTTTAATTGATTTTTAATTAAAATAATTAAATAAAAAATAATAAAAAATTTGATTTTTTTCTGACCGTTGACCGTTTGACTGACCGTTGACCTGACCGTTGACCGGTTCAATTCGGAATACAAGTGCGCTGGGTGAGGCTCGAACCCGAGACCTCCCGTACGCGTGCACGCAGCTCTACCAACTGAGCTACGTGTCTAACCCGTTATATATCTGATTTTAATTATATATATATATTAATTAGTTTAAACCGAAAATCATTTTATTTCAAAAATAGTTTTAAGCGAACCGGACGTGCACTCCACAGGTCTCGAACCCGGGACCTGTGGTTTAATCTAACACACAGTCCACCGCTGGACTGTGTGTTAAACATGTTATATAATTCGATTTTTATTATACTTAAATACAATTTAGTTATTACCTTTTCTGCCTTATTAAAAAGAATAGAATATTGTTCGAGTCGGTGCAGAGGACCGGACTCGAACTCGTGACCTGCGATATAAACAAACACACAGTCCACCGCTGGACTGTGTGTCTAACTTGGTTATTATTCTGGTTATTAATATACTTAACATATACCAGTATCGACTCCGGTTCAGTTAAACAAAAATTTGATTTTTATTTAGGCAGCATGTGTGAAACCGGATTCGAACTCGTGACCTTTGCGTTATATATGCACACAGTCCACCGCTGGACTGTGTGTCTAACCCGATTAATAAGTTGATTCTAATTATACTTATAATATAAGAATACATCGTCTTCTTCATCAAGGTTTAACCAGAGAAAGACGACTGACTGGTTCAAGGTTTTTATCGGTTTATTAGTGTGTTTAAGATCATTACGATGAGATAAATGTGAAAAGAAAAAGAAATTGGGCGGAGAGGTATACCGACTGGACCCTCTGTTTTCCGGCAGAACTCCGGCGACAGCAATCAACTCCGGCGTCAGGTGTCTTGCAGCA
This sequence comes from Scalesia atractyloides, assembly GCA_947069175.1. Classification (NCBI taxonomy): domain Eukaryota; kingdom Viridiplantae; phylum Streptophyta; class Magnoliopsida; order Asterales; family Asteraceae; genus Scalesia; species Scalesia atractyloides. The sequence goes on along the minus strand of CAMTDV010000012.1, from coordinate 11,863,949 downwards.
GCAAGTCTCCGGAAAGTTTGGAAAGAGTATGGGTATCTCCGGTATAAGCTTCAGAGGCTCAGTAAGGCTCGGCAATGGGGAACCCGGTTATCCGGCGACAAACAGGAAAATTCCGGCGAGTGGAATTACGCCGAGAAAAGGTGTGTTTTTGAGCGAAAAGGTATGCAGTGGGTTGTGGGTGATTTTATAGGGAGAAACCGAGATGTATTTAGTCTGATTTCCGACTGTATTCATCGATTTAAAAACTCCGGCGGTTATGGTTTGGTCGCGGACTTCAAACATCGGTTATAACCGATGTCTTAATACTAGTTTACGTTATAACTGAAAGTGGTGTTAAAAACTCGCGAGACTTCCGGGATTCCGACGACTGAACTAAAGGGGCGCCGATTTTGAATTCGTAATGTCACTTTATGAATTAAATGATTCTATTATTTACCAAACAGAACAAGTGGCGCAGTGGTTTGTGTGTGTGTGTTAAGACATGTTCCGGATCGGTACAGACCGGGTTCGAAACCCGGCAGAGGTATAATATTTTTATTTTGCGATTTTTGACAGTTTTTCAAAAACTAAATATATATTCTTGTATAATAATTGATTACGTATCGTTTAAAAATATTTTGGGCATTTAATTCGCAACGAAATTTTTGACTGACTGTTCGGTTGATAAACGGAGCGGGTTTGGTAAATCCGTTTTTTACGGATGTTACAGTATCCCTGCTTTTTAGAAATTTCGTCCCGAAATTTAAATAATGATATATTTTGACTAAAAAGGATGGTGATGTTTTGTTTGACAGTTGTATGCTCAGAAAAATGAGGGTTTAAGTTTTTGTTCGAGGCGGTAACGTTCCTTGTAAGGGTTAAGTACCCTATTCAAGGAATCGCTTTTTGTTGCCTACTGTATAAATATTGATAAACAGGAATGATTCGCTAAAAATGATATCATGCATAAGAGTTTAGATATGTTTGGGAAAGTATGGTTATATCCTAAGGCAAAACTTCTAACACTACAACCTATATGGGACATAAATAAAAAACACATCAGCTGACATTTGAACATAAGTAAACACAACAGCTAATATTCGAACATGAATAAACACATCAGCAAATATTTGAACATGAATAAACACATCAACAAATATTTGAACATGATTAAACACAACAGCAATATATTTGAATCCACATTCTGATAGCATATATGTTTGAATGATGGAAGTTCCTCTCTCGTTTGTTATGATGGAGAGGTTAGTTTATATAGAAATAGATCACAATCCAATCTCTTTAAATAACATGATGATATAAATGTAACACAAATTCCAACCAAGGCAATACTAAATCCTACATGGAACTTCTCATAACCGCCTAATAATGCCTCTGATCCTTTGGCAAGAATACTTATATATAGGAAGTACCAGCGGCGTATCCACCATATTCTTGCCAAATTTTCATTAGTTTTATCCACAAGTTATGATTGGTTACCAAGAAACTAATAAATCCTACATAGAACTTCTCATAACCGTCGATAATGCCTCTGATCCTTTGACAAGAATACTTATATAAGGAAGTACCAGCGGCGTATCCACCATATTCTTGTCAAATTTTCATTGGTTTTATCAGTGAATTATGATTAGTCCTATAACTCTACAACCAATACAACAAACATAAAATACTGAAATGAAATATATCTGTGCGATCAAGGCTCAATCGAACGGAGCCGATCGTATTGCATGTACTGAAAATGAAATGGATGTGCGCTCAAGGCTCAATCAAACGGAGCTGAACGTATTGAATGTACTGAAATTGAAATTGTGTGCTCAAGGCTCAATCAAACGGAGCCGAGCGTATTGCATGTACTGAAAATGAATAACTTAACCACACAAACAGCCTATGCATGGAACCTCTCATAACCGCCTGATAATGCCTCCGATCATTTGACAAGAATACTTATATATAGGAAGTACCATCGGCGTATCCACCATATCCTTGTCAAATTTTCATTGACTTTAATCCGCAAGTTATGGTTAGTTCGATGCGACTCTACAACAAACACCACAACCACAAGATACTGATAATGAAATTGTCTGTGCGCTCAAGGCTCAATCAAACGGAGCCGAACGTATTGAATGGAATTGTATGTGCGCTCAAGGCTCAATCAAACGGAGCCGAACGTATTGAATGTACTGAAATTGAACAACTTAATCTAAACAACCATCACACAAAACAGCCTATGCATGGAACCTCTCATAATCGCCTGATAATGCCTCCGATCATTTGACAAGAATACTTATATATAGGAAGTACCATCGGCGTATCCACCATATCCTTGTCAAATTTTCATTGACTTTATCCGCAAATTATGGTTGGTTCGATGCGACTCTACTACAAACACCACAACCACAAGATACTGATAATGAAATTGTATGTGCGCTCAAGGCTCAATCAAACGGAGCCGAACGTATTGCATGAATTGGAAATGTAAATTGAAATGTGCGCTCAAGGCTCAATCAAACGGAGCCGAGCGTATTGCATGTATTGAAATGTAAAATGAAATGACCGATCAAGGCTCAAACAAAGGAGCCGATCGTGCGGGCACGCCAAGATCAACCACATAATAAAATGGGGATCCAACTCAACCTCGATGGATGGGGAGCCACGGCCTCGGCAAAAGCATATACTGAAAACAATATATAATATATAATATCCAATAATTTCTCTAACAGTCTACACATGGAAAAACATCAAACTAAACGATAGGGGTTGAATCTGGATCTTCGGTGAAGAGGACTAGCTGAGTATCTTCGTTTGGGCCGTCATTATCTTCGACAGGATTGGCGTTGATATTGAAGACTCTTCCTCTTGCTGGTGGCATAGTGTTTGGGTTTTCTTGGTTTACTTGGTTAACTGGGTTTGATTGGGCTTGAGTGTTGATAACGTTAACCAATTGGGGGCATGTGTTTCTAAAGTGGGTAGGGTCGCCACAATTGAAACAAGCTCGAGCATATGGGAACATGGGGTATTGGGGTTGTTGATAGGCTTGAGCCATGTTTTGAGTAGGGGAAAAGGTTTGATTTTGAAAGGTACGACAAACATTGCTCAAATGACCATAGCGTCCACAAGTTGTACATAGCCGGCAAGGTAAGGTAAGGGGATGGTGATAAAAACAGTTGTTGCATCGAGGATGAGGTCCAAGATATGGTTTCTTATTTGGGTAAGCTGAGTTGGGTGCCACTTGGGTGATTGGGATAGCTCGGATGGGTATAGCGTGTAAAACTGGTTGATTCCGTTGGGTAGCAGCGAAAAGTCGCCCGACTCTTCTCCTCTTAGGATTGGGTTGAGAAGGGGATTCAGTTTGAGTGGAGTCGGAGGTTTCAGTCGATTCTTTATCCTTCTCCTTCTCCTCCTTGAAGTCTTTGTTTCGGATTCGGTTCTCGGTGAGCTCTGTTGCTAGCTCCATTGCTGCTTCCAAAGTTGCAGGCTTGGTATTTATCACAGGGTCTTGAATCTTTGACAGAAGACCACGAATGTAGTGCTCGATCAAACGGTAGAGGGGAGTGAACATGTTGGGAACCATTTGATGTAACTCGAGGAATCTTTTGTTGTAGGTGATGTGGTCTCCTTCCACTTGCTTCAATGAGTAAAATTCATCTTCTAACTTCTTGATTTCGCTCCTTGGGCAAAATCGGCTGGTCATGATTTCCTTCAATTCGTTCCAAGTTAAGGACATAGCATCTTCCACACCTCGTTTGGCCTTCTCTGTGTTCCACCAAGTAAGTGCTATCCCATATAATCGACCGGTAGCATATCGCACTTTGCGATCGTCAGGGCAATCGCAATTTAGAAATGTGTTCTCCATTTCTTCAAACCAATGGAGGAGAGCGGTGACGCCTTCAGTCCCTTTGTATTTCGGAGGGTCGCATGATTTGAAATGCTTGTAGGTGCATTTAGTGGTATTTGGGGGAGAGTTGAAAATGTTTTGGTTTGCTTGATTGACAGGATTATCGGTAAGTGCTTGTTGAACTTGGATTACAATGTTGGGTATTACGGCAGCCATTTGTTGAGCGATTAAGGCAGCCATGCGTTCGCGGGCTTTTCTTGCTCTCGTCTTCCTACGGGCGAAGTTAGAAGACATCTACAAGGAATACATGACAAGAGTATGAGTTGGATGCTTTTGGGTTCATGGGTCGCATTAGGAATGAACATTCATAAAATAATTATAGATAAATAAATTACTACATCCATTGGATGTCTTGGGTTTTGCTCGCTGTTAGGCCCTACATGCCGCCATACTTTACCTGTGTAATCATGTGGGCCCCATGAATACCGGTTTTTCATATGGTTCGCACGGTTTTCTGCCAGGTTGCGTACACAAAAACCCGGAGAAAATCGAGAAATATGTATAACAACGTGTGATATTCGGAATGTGTCCAGGTGTAGACACGGTGACACCTCAAAGTAGGTTAGTTCGAACGACGTTTGGTGTGGCATGCTTTGGCCTAATAGGTCCTTCGTACTCTCATCGTTGGTCCCCAGGTAGGCAAACTGGTCCGTTATATTGGATTTATACGAATGCCAGCCTAGACAGGACGTTCCGACTACCGGTACTTGTACCCTTCCAGTTACTACATGCCCGTCGCAGAACTTACTTTGATGAGATTTGAAAATTGCACAAAATCTTTGGATAATGAGAAAATGAAAATAAATTGAATACATGAACATCGATATATGTACAATGAATATGTATATATGTATAAAGGATATGTATATAAGCATGTATGTTTGACTGTAAATGTAAACAAATATGAAACAAATAAATATCACAAGTTTGTATGTAACCACCTAATCAATTAAAATTTAGGCAGACTATAGTATAGGCTCTAAGGGTCTAATAACCTATCCTATATCCCTATAGTCATGGCTCTGATACCAATCTGTCACACCCCGACCCGCAGCGGATAAGGTGATCGGGGCATGATTGGGTTATCATCAAAGCTCATGACATTTATTATGCGTTTCATATTCTTTAATACAAATTAAATTGAAATTTACAATAAAGGTTACAACTGTTCTAACTAACAATCTAAACTTCTTTGTTCTCTTCTAAGGCATATCCTATGTTTTCCTTGCTTCAACCTGTTCACCTGTATCATGTGTAAAAAGGTTTTTGGATCAACATAATGTTGGCGAGTGAATCCTATGGAAAACATTTGAACGAATATATTTAAATTGATTTTGAAATATGTGCACAACCAAACATGAGTAAAGATAGATGTAAACTTAATCAACAATCATAAGATATTAAGTGAAACACACATGAACAATAATGGAACATTTAGAGGCACGCGATGCTCAACTCGTCTCTCACGAGGAACTGAGGGACCTAATGAATGAATTGCATAACCATGATAATATGAATGACACAACTACAAACAATACAAACTCAATGATATACACATAAACAATAATGAATTTGATTTGTAGCACGCGTTGTTCAACTCGTCTTCCACGAGGAACTGATGGGCTTAATGTATGAGTTTCATATAATATGACAAAAGGAAATAAGTAAATCACAACAATAAAGACAATCTAAGTTTAAGTCATGATGTGGTATGGCACGAGTTTAAATAAATAAATTGATTATTTTCATAACACATGACACACCCCAAAACGTGTAATTTAAAAGGGGGGAGTTGTAAGATTCACTCACAGTGGGTGCGTTCGGTTGATGATGTTGAATGTACGCGAAGTGGTTTTAACCACGAGTGAGATTAACCTAGATAAATCGCATTATGGTTTGGTAAGTAAACGGATTTTATTAATCTATTTTAGTAGGATTGTTGGGTGTATTTTTGTAAGTTTGAGGCTATTTTCTAACCTTAAAAATGTTATTTTTTAAGTATTTTTAATTGATTTTTAATTAAAATAATTAAATAAAAAATAATAAAAAATTTGATTTTTTTCTGACCGTTGACCGTTTGACTGACCGTTGACCTGACCGTTGACCGGTTCAATTCGGAATACAAGTGCGCTGGGTGAGGCTCGAACCCGAGACCTCCCGTACGCGTGCACGCAGCTCTACCAACTGAGCTACGTGTCTAACCCGTTATATATCTGATTTTAATTATATATTATATTAATTAGTTTAAACCGAAAATCATTTTATTTCAAAAATAGTTTTAAGCGAACCGGACGTGCACTCCACAGGTCTCGAACCCGGGACCTGTGGTTTAATCTAACACACAGTCCACCGCTGGACTGTGTGTTAAACATGTTATATAATTCGATTTTTATTATACTTAAATACAATTTAGTTATTACCTTTTCTGCCTTATTAAAAAGAATAGAATATTGTTCGAGTCGGTGCAGAGGACCGGACTCGAACTCGTGACCTGCGATATAAACAAACACACAGTCCACCGCTGGACTGTGTGTCTAACTTGGTTATTATTCTGGTTATTAATATACTTAACATATACCAGTATCGACTCCGGTTCAGTTAAACAAAAATTTGATTTTTATTTAGGCAGCATGTGTGAAACCGGATTCGAACTCGTGACCTTTGCGTTATATATGCACACAGTCCACCGCTGGACTGTGTGTCTAACCCGATTAATAAGTTGATTCTAATTATACTTATAATATAAGAATACATCGTCTTCTTCATCAAGGTTTAACCAGAGAAAGACGACTGACTGGTTCAAGGTTTTTATCGGTTTATTAGTGTGTTTAAGATCATTACGATGAGATAAATGTGAAAAGAAAAAGAAATTGGGCGGAGAGGTATACCGACTGGACCCTCTGTTTTCCGGCAGAACTCCGGCGACAGCAATCAACTCCGGCGTCAGGTGTCTTGCAGCAGCAAGTCTCCGGAAAGTTTGGAAAGAGTATGGGTATCTCCGGTATAAGCTTCAGAGGCTCAGTAAGGCTCGGCAATGGGGAACCCGGTTATCCGGCGACAAACAGGAAAATTCCGGCGAGTGGAATTACGCCGAGAAAAGGTGTGTTTTTGAGCGAAAAGGTATGCAGTGGGTTGTGGGTGATTTTATAGGGAGAAACCGAGATGTATTTAGTCTGATTTCCGACTGTATTCATCGATTTAAAAACTCCGGCGGTTATGGTTTGGTCGCGGACTTCAAACATCGGTTATAACCGATGTCTTAATACTAGTTTACGTTATAACTGAAAGTGGTGTTAAAAACTCGCGAGACTTCCGGGATTCCGACGACTGAACTAAAGGGGCGCCGATTTTGAATTCGTAATGTCACTTTATGAATTAAATGATTCTATTATTTACCAAACAGAACAAGTGGCGCAGTGGTTTGTGTGTGTGTGTTAAGACATGTTCCGGATCGGTACAGACCCGGGTTCAAAACCTGGCAGAGGTATAATATTTTTATTTTGCGATTTTTGACAGTTTTTCAAAAACTAAATATATATTCTTGTATAATAATTGATTACGTATCGTTTAAAAATATTTTGGGCATTTAATTCGCAACGAAATTTTTGACTGACTGTTCGGTTGATAAACGGAGCGGGTTTGGTAAATCCGTTTTTGACGGATGTTACAAGAACCGAGTCGGGACGTGAGTGGATCGAAAACAAGAAAACGAAACGCAAAAATCAGGATTTCCACCCGGTCGCGGGGCGCGAGAGAGGGATAATTATCTCCGGAATCAAAACTCGGTCGCGGGGCGCGACCGGACCCTCCAAACTCTCTCGCGGACGCGAGAGAGGTGTTTATCCAGAAAGTTTCGAAATCAGAGTTGTTTTGGGATTTGGTTGTTTATAATAGACTTATTATCATTGTTAAACACATCTTGGGCAACTTTGGACGAACTAGGGCAGATTTTGAGCTAATTTCTAGAGGTTTGAAGCTACACGAAACAGATCTAAGCCGTGGGAATTGTGGTGGTGATCACGGGAGTTCAAGGCAGAGCTTGTTACGGTTTATCATACCAATCTCCACTTTGATTTCTTTGTGTTGATCAATCATGCTCACTTATTATCAACTTGGTTTTAATTACTTTTTAAACATGTTGTTAGGCTAGATTTTCTTTGGTTACCTAGGTTTTGGATTATGGAACTATGAAACTTTGGTTTGCTTTAATTTAATTCATGGTTTGAATATTTAAATTGGTAAAGGTCACAACTTTAATGATCTAGTTTAGGGTATTTGCATGATCTTGTTTCTTTGATGATTGTTTGGTTGTTTTGCATAAACTTTGGATAATGTCTTCCATGTAATAGGTTTATGTTACTTTTCGTGTTCTTAGGAATTCGTGAAGTTGTCGGTAAAATTGGCCAATAAAACCGGGGAAACAATTAGATTAACCATAAAATCAAACTTGTCATTATACCTAACTTGTTAATTGATAAATTGCAATTAGTTGGCTGAATTAATATGGTAAATTGTTAGGTTACGGTTTTGAGAAATTCCCGAGTCTAATTTCCTTGTCATAATTGAATCAGTTAATCTAAACTAGAAAATTGTAGTTGGTCTAGATTGATTATTGAGAGGTAATTAATAATTAGGCACTTTACTGATTTGAAAAGATAATTGAAAAAGAATCTTTAGGACCGGTAAATGAATAAAAAGGATAGGTTATTGTAGGTGTCTTCCTGAGAAGGGTGGGGTCCTGTTTAATAAACCTAAACTTTGATGTGCTAAGATCCCGGTAAAATATTCAACCAGATTAATTATTGTTAAATTGAATGAGTAGTATTCTAAAAATCTAACCTAGGTAACTAGTTTATTATCTCTTGGGAAAAGTTCTAATAAGTCCCTAAAAGTTCATAGTTTGGTCATTTCACTTTAATAGTTTTATTTAAAGGTAATTTAGAATTATTAGTAAAACCCCCTTTATAATATACATAGTGTGTGATTGAGTCTAAATTAGTAGTCTTAGCAATTAGAGAGTCCTGTAGGTTCGATAATCCAGACTTGCTTCATTCTATTCTACAATTGATCGGTCCACTTGCCGGTTAGTAGTTTAGTGTAGTTTAGGAGTCTAGAGTTTAATTTGAGTCTAAAATTAGGGTAATTTGTTTTGTTTTTAATTAACTACTTTTAGAACATCAAGTTTTTGGCGCCGTTGCCGGGGACTCTCTCATTGGCAATTGCATTGATTACTCGATTTATGCTTTTCTTTTACACTTGTGTTTATTTTGTATTCGTTTGTGTCGTATGAGTCTAAGCTGTTTAATTATTTAATATTTACAATTTTCTATTATAATTGAATCATTTGTGCTAACTTCTCGTGTTTGTCGTGTTTCCGGTTTAGTGGATGCCCCACACGCGCTCGCAAGGACCTCCGCCTAAGCCGCCGACGGACACGCCATTCTCCCCCGCACCAAAGGTAAGTGTTTCTTCCTCAACTTTTTCAAGTTCATCTCATTCCTTCGTACCACCCGACTTCGATTTTACACCTAAACCTTCATCACCCGATTCTCCATCACCCCGTGTAGTCCATAGAAACGTAAACCCACCACAGCAACCACCCAACTTCCACGTGGCCGATAATAACAATCAGACCGTATACCAACAGGCCACCACCGGTTTCACCGGTGCGAACTCACCCATTACCTTACCCCCCATGAACAATGACCGATCTTGGCAAATCCCTTCCTACATCATGACCGCCATCACTAACTCTTGCCAATTCCACGGTCGTGATGATAGGGATGCGCCCACACATATCAACCGCCTTACCCGTCTATGTCATACATTCAATATGGAGGGCGCGGGTCATGATGCCCACTTTCTCCAAGTCTTTCCGTTCTCTCTAGTGGGTCGGGCCGCCATCTGGCTTGACTCCCAACCACCCGACACTTTTTCTACTTAGGCCTCTTTACGGGATGCTTTCCTTAAGAAATACTTCCCACCCGCCAAAGCATCCCGCCTTCGTGATCAGATCCATTCGTTCCGAATGGAGCCTGATGAGCCCTACCATCTAGCTTGGAGCAGTTCCAAACTTTAGTATCCCGTTGCTCCCAACATGGTCTATCAGACTGGGCACTTATAGAGAAATTCTACAACAGTCTCACCCCTGAGACCCATGCTCGATTCGACACCTCTGCTGGTGGCCACCTGATGGGAAAGAAAACAGTAGCCGAGTGCAATGACCTTTTCGAGAGCTTTGCCCATTCTGATGTCGATTACAGCACTGCCGGCATGAATTCAATTCCTGTTTCACGTACACCTCCGGTTAACTGGGGTCTACACCAAGTTAGCTTGGAAACTACGGTAGCTGCTGCTCTAGATGGCTTCAAGAGGGAGGTCACGAAGGAGATACATGAGCTGAAGAAAAAGGTAGATAGATGTGAGGTGTGTAGAGGGGGTCATGACACGCTAGAGTGTCCCAGACTGAATGTTGAGCAGGTTGAGTTTATCACCGGTCAGAACCGCGGTCCTACGAACCCTTTCAATAATAATTCTTCCAATTATAATCAAAACTGGCGTACTAATAATAATAAAATTGTTGATCTCTGGTAACCCCTGGCTTGCAATCAGGCTCTTATCAGAACAGGGGGCAGGGTCATTACAATAGTGGAGGGTCAGGTCACACCAGTCAGTTTAGTGGAGGGGGTTCAAATCAGGTGGGTCAGACTAGGAGTGGCGGGTCGGGAGGTAGTCTAGATAGGATCGAAGAGCTGTTATCCCAATTAGTTGTCAAAAATCAGAAGGGTCAGACTAGGAGTGGCAGGTCGGTAGAGGTTAGGCCATCGCCGATTGTAGACACTTCACGCCTACCCTACCCAGCACGTCTGAAGCAGCAAAAATATGCCAAGGAATACGGGAATTTCCTTGACATGTTTACTCAGTTGAAAATCAATCTCCCGTTTATCGAGGCCTCCAGCATATGCCTAAATATGCTAAGTTTTTAAAAGATCTTTTAAAACGTAAAGATAGGCCGGGGGAGCTTTCAAACGTTCCATTGATTAGAGGGTGTTCCGTCGTGGTTTTAAACAAGCTGCCCGAGAAATTGACTGATCCGGGTATCTTTACGATTCCATGCCTATTCGGCGGTTCCATCGCTCCAGCTCATGCTCTGGCCGATCTCGGGGCGAGCATAAATCTGATGCCTTTCTCGCTGTACGAGCGGTTGGGTTTGGGGGAGCTCACCCCTACGCACATGTCTCTGTCATTAGCTGATAGGTCGGTTAAATACCCGAGGGGAATTGTAGAGAATTTTGTTGGTTAAAGTCGACAGGTTTGTCTTTCCTGTAGACTTCATCATCCTCGATATGGAGGCCGACGAGAAGGTTCCCATCATCTTAGGTCATTTTTGTGCACCGCGAAAGCGCTCATAGATGTTCATGATGGGAAAATCACTCTTCGAGTCGGTGACGAGAACGTCACATTCGAGATCGCAAGGTCGATGCAACACCCAATGGGTAGCGACAGTGATAGTGGCCTTTGTCACTCCGTATATTTTCTTAACTCTTTCATGTCGTGCGTTGATCAGTGTATCGAGTACATCAGTGGAGCCGACCTAGTGAGTGAGGATGTAGTAGCTGCGGAGAGCGATAGTGATGAGATAGGGGATGATGTCTTCGAGATTCCCGAGACCCTAGATTTCTGTGAGGTGAGTGCCGCTACTGAGAGTACACCTTTGTCGACACCAGCAGCCGTAGAGCTTAAGGTTCTCCTGTCTCATTTAGAATACGCGTTCCTAGGTGACATTCGAGCTTACCTATGATCATTTCTTCGAAATTGTCGACGGAAGAGAAGGAGCGTTTAATCGAGGTCCTGAAGTCAAATAAGGAGGCCACCGCATGGAAACTATATGATATCAAGGGAATTAGCCCTACCTTCTGTACTCATAGATCCTCATGGAGGACGTCTTTAAGCCAGTGGTGCAGCCACAGCGCCGTCTGAACCCGAATATGCAAGAAGTTGTAAAGAAAGAGGTTCTTAAGCTGATGGAGGCTGGTCTCATTTATCCTATCTCCGATTCCGCATGGGTAAGCCCCACTCAGGTCGTTCCCAAGAGGGGGGGAATGACAGTGGTCATGAACGAAAAGAAGGAGCTTATCCCATCGCGAACAGTCACGGGCTGGAGGGTGTGCATAGACTATTGAAAATTAAACGACGCCACCCGCAAGGATCACTTCCCGCTCCCGTTCATCGATTAGATGTTGGAGCGTCTCGCAGGACAGCAATTTTATTGCTTTCTTGACGGCTTCTCAGGTTACTTTCAGATCCCGATTGCTCCCGAGGATCAAGAAAAGACAACCTTCACATGCCCGTATGGTACTTATGCGTATCGCCGCATGCCGTTCGGGTTATGTAACGCTCCGGCTACTTTCCAGCGCTGCATGGTAGCCATCTTTCATGACATGATCGAAACCTCCATGGAGGTTTTCATGGATGACTTCTCTGTCTATGGAAACACCTTTGATTAATGTCTTACTCACTTAGATGCGATGATGAAACGGTGTGTCGAGACGCGATTGATGCTCAATTGGGAGAAATGTCACTTTATGGTGACAGAAGGCATAGTGCTAGGGCACAAAATTCGCGAGCCGGGATAGAGGTCGATCGGGCGAAAATCGATACTATCAGTAGACTTCCAACACCGACTAGCGTCAAGTCCATCCGCAGCTTTCTTGGTCATGCGGCTTCTACCGACGGTTTATTCGAGATCTTTCAAATATCACCCGCCCCATGACTCAACTTCTCGAGAAAGATGTACCCTTCGTCTTCGATGACGACAACTTAAAAGCTTTCACGATCCTTAAGGAGAAACTAGTGAGTGCTCCTATCCTCGTCTCACCAGACTGGAGCTTGCCTTTCGAGCTCATGTGTGATTCGAGCGATTATGTTGTGGGCGCCGTTTTGGGTCAGCGATGGGACAAACATTTCCACCCTATTTATTACGCTAGCAAAACCCTCAATGACGCACAGGGTATGTAACATCCGTAAAAAAACGGGTTTCCAAAACACGCTTCGTTTATTAACCGAACATCCAGTTAAATTTTTGTTGCATGTTTAGAGCTCAAACTAATTTTAAACAATACATAATTAATAAACATTTTAGAATTTAAAAACTATAATTATTAAAAAGTAAAAATTAGTGCAAAAAAAATAATAACAAGCTGCCGGGTTTCGAACCCGGGTCAGCTAGTTCACCAAACAAACACTTTACCGCTCCGCCACTTGACTTCTTTGTTATTATATCGAAACAAATAAATCTTATGATGAAATCCGAATTCAAACCGGACTTCCAGCGCGGCTGAACTCACAATCACCAGAAAATCCGGCGATCCGCGAGTTTAGCCATTTTCCTTTTGACTATAACGTTATAACCGACGTCTACATCGGTTATAACCGACGTCTGACCCCCAATCCAAGTCGTAACCGCCGGAGAAACCTTGACCACGAATCAAGACCCAATTCAGACTAAATTCATCCTGTTCTACCCTATAAATACCCCCCACAACCTTCCAGGAATCCTTTCGCTCAAGACCGCATACTTTTTCGTAGTTGAAGTGCTCAGAAACTGGTCGCCGGAGATTTTCAATTTCGCCGGAATAGGTCACCGGAAAACCGAACCCATTTCATTTCTTTGCCTTACTCTAAAATAGGACTTCTAGAGCTCAGACAGAAAGCACCGCACTCACCTTAAACTTCCTGTAGATCCTCTGTCGCAAGTTACACGTCGCCGAAAAAGTTTCAGACACCGGAAATTCATCGGAAATCACACCTGTTCGGTACAACATCCTTAAAACCTTTCTGTTTAAATTAATTTCGTTAATCAGTATACTCAATCAACTAATTCAACAAGAATTATTGATTAAACCGTTGAGTTGGTTCTCTGGTTTCATAAACTGAAGAAGATGAAGTTTGTAATGTGTTTAAAGGAAATTGAAAACGGAAATTATACCGGGTTAGACACACAGTCCAGTGGTGGACTGTGTTCATATTTAAATCATGGTCCCGGGTTCGACTCTGTCCTTGTTCCGATTCGTCACAATATTCAAACCTTTTTTATAAAACCCAAATACGGAACTTGACAGTAAGTATATAAGAGAAATAAAAATCTTAATATAAACAGGTTAGTCACCCAGCCCGGTTGGTAGGGCTGGGTGCGTTGCAAGACTGAGGTCGCGGGTTCGAGACCTGTTATGTGCACCGGTTCGACATAATTAAAATTCTTTTTAAAATAAATGATTTCTGAATAATCTAAATAGTATATAAATATAATTAAAAATAGAAATATTTCGGGTTAGACACGTAGCTCAGTTGGTAGAGCTGCGTGCACGCGTACGGGAGGTCACGAGTTCGAACCTCACTCAGCGCAAACAAACACAAAATCCGAACCGGTCAACAGTCAAAGTCAACGGTCAACATTTTTTTTTATATTTATTTATTTAATCAGAAAATTATTTAAAAATACTTAAAAATAATATTTTTAAAGTTAGAAAATGTCCTTAAACTCACAAAAATAAATCTAGAAATCCTATTAAGGTTATGAATTAAAATTATAAATCTCAAATAAAATCCATTTATTTACCGAACCATTATGTTATTATTTAGGTTAGTTTCTCTCGTGGTTAAATCCAAATTCGTGCGCATTCATCATCAATCCAAGAAAACGCAACCACTGTGAGTGAATTCTTACAAATTCCCCTTTTATTCATGTTTTGGGGTGTATCATGTGTCGCTTAAATTAATTCGCTTATTCAAACTCGTGCTATACCATTATATGATCTAAACTTAGAATGTAAATATTGTTTGTTGTGATGTATTACATATTGTCAAGTTGTATGCAAATTATTTATTAGGCCCATCAGTTCCTCGTGGGAGACGAGTTGAACAACGCGTGCCTCAAAAACATTCATTAGGCCCATCAGTTCGTTGAACAACGCATGCCTCAAAACTCATTCATTAGGCCCATCAGTTCCTCGTGGGAGACGAGTTGAACAACGCGTGCCTCAAAACAATCATTTGTTGTATGTGTGTGCAATATTTAATATTATGTGTTTTGTGAATAAATTTACATCTATATTTACTCATATGTGGTTATGCACTTTATTTTATAATCACTACAATAAACACGTTTAAATGTTTTCATAGGATTCACTCGCCAACCTTTTGTTGACCCAAAAACCATTTTTACACATGATACAGGTGGACAGGATGAAGCAAGGAACACATAGGAAATTGCCTTAGAAGAAAAATAATGAAGTCTAGAAAGATGTATAGAACATGTTGTACTTGTATGATTTGATTGTATGATCTCCTTTAAATTGTAATAATAAATAAGAAACATTATAATAAATGTCATGAGCTTTGATGAAAACCCAATCATGCCCCGATCACCTTTTTTCGCTGCGGGTCGGGGTGTGACAGGGTAACTACACCACTACAGAGAATGAGCTTTTAGCAGTGGTCTTCGCGTTTGATAATTCCGCTCTTACCTTGTCCTGTCCAAAACCATCGTCTTTACAGACCATGCGGCTCTGCGTTTCCTTTTCCAAAAGAAGGACACGAAGCCTCGCATCATTCGATGGATTCTCCTGCTTTCCGAATTCGACATAGAGACTAGAGATAAGAAAGGAGCAGAGAATGTAGCTGCTGACCATCTATCCCGACTAGAGGACCCTAGTAGAGAAGAAATTAGGGAAGAAGAGATCGGTGATAGATTTCCGCACGAGTCGGTAGAGTTTGTGACAGCTGAAAAGGAGGGGATGCCGTGGTTTTCCAACTTCGCGAATTATTTGGCGAATAGAGTGGTACTGAAGGGGATGACCACGCAGTAGAAGAAGAAATTCTTCCGCGATGTCAGGATTTATATCTGGGACGACCCATTTCTATTTCGGGTAGGGGGAGACCGAATTTTGAGGCGCTGCGTGAGTCGAGAAGAGGGGACAGAGATATTAAGGCACGTGCATGAGGGACTGACAGGAGGTCACCATGGTCCACACGTCACCACACAGAAGGTTTTTTATTGCGGTTTTTATTGGCCATCAGTTATGAAGGACGCCCTAGAGTTTGTGAAGAGGTGTGATCGTTGCCAGCGTACCAGCAACATCTCATCCAAGGACGAGATGCCCCAACATCCCATTCAGATTCTTGAAGTCTTTGATGTTTGGGGGATTGACTTTATGGGACCGTTTCCTGTCTCTAGCGGGAACCGGTACATCCTCGTGGCTATTGATTATGTCTCCAAGTGGGTGGAAGCTCAAGCTTTACCCACAAATGATGCCCGAGTGGTGGTGAGATTCTTAAAGAAATTGTTCACCCGTTTTGGTACCCCAAGATCCATTATCAGTGATTGTGGCACGTACTTCTGCAATGCCGTCATGGAAAAGGCATTGGCGCGCTACGGTGTCACTCACCGCCTCTCCACCGCTTATCATCCGCAGACTAGCGGTCAAGTGGAGAACGCGAACAGGGGGGTAAAACGGATCCTGGAGAAGACAGTAGGAAAGAGTCGAAAGGATTCTCAGGCCAACGTGGCGATGATATAACAGATGAGGTGGCCGGCGCAGCCTTCACCATTTTCTCTGCAAAGCATATCAACAAAAATAACAAGTATCAGATCTGCGCAACTTTTATGACAGAAATGCGCAACAAACTAGACGTACCAGGTGAGAACTTCTTTGCAAAGGCATCCAGATTGCCCTTCTTACCAATGCGCGGGCGCGCAACCTTGGTTGGCGCAGGAATTTTAGTCTCTACCTCCTTCCTCTTCCTAGTACGCTTCAACGCCTCTTCCGGGCTTGAAGGTATTTCCAAAGGATCATCTGGGTTCGCAGCAAGAAGAGATGAGGTGTCAACGGGTTATGGCTTCGGTTTCTTCAAACCTACAGGCGCAAGACCCTCTAGTGAGTCCGACACCACCACATAATTGCACCAAGAGTCAGATACGGGAAATGTACCTTTCTTGCCCTCAGCTTTCGCACCAGCTGGTGGCTTGGTTTTTTCTCTGGGTTGGAAGGGGGAGGCGCAGCAGCTGCAGCAGCAGTTGGTTTCTTCTTCTTCTTCGAATCAGGGCCTACGCCCAAGTTCAGCAAATCACCTGCATAATCAATCATATTGAGTAAAGGTTGCGCCATTAAGTTATATTGCAATATCAACTTAGGCTTTGTATAGACTTATTTAGCAATCTCTGAACATGGTTGCGCCTCCAGATCCTCCTGCTTGGGCAACTCAAATTTCCCCAAGATTTGTGAGAACCAAGTGTCCTCACCCTCAGCAATAGGCACGACGGCCATTTTTCCTTTCTCTCTCTTGAAAGAGACCAAGTAGAGAGGCGCAGCTACATAGCAAACATTTTTGCATCAGTTGCTAAGAAGATAAAGGGTTACATACTAGTCCCATCTTCTGTATACACCGGTTTTTCTCGGCGTTCCTTCTTCCAAAAAATACTCATCCCGGCAGCGATGAGGGCCCTCTCCGGTAAAACAATATTGGGCACATCCTTAATATCTTGATACCATACCTCGTCGGCAGGTATGGGAAGGGTCTCTAGCTCAATCTCATCACTGCCCCGGAATGTCATCTTCATCGGGATCACCGCCGCCTTGATACAGAAAAATTTCTGCTTCCAGTCATGGTAGGACTTCGGCGGCACCAACAACAAACGTTTGGCTTGCACACGCTGTTGGAACGAATAAAAACCCAACGAACAGTGCAGCTGGTAGAAAACTCTAAACTTCCCGACCGACGGCAAGATCTGCATCGATCGGCAGACGAACTCGAAATGCCGGATCCTCACCATTCCCATCGGGCTCAACTGAGAAATATGAATCTTGTAAAAATCAAGAATTTCCAGCAATAAATGGGTCACCGGCAGCCGGAAGATCCCTTCGGCAAAATAATCGTAGAATAATGTAATGAAGTCGGTCGGCACATCAGCCGCCGTGGCATTCGCCTCCGGAAGAAACGCTTTCCAGGACGGAGTGAAAAGGAAGTTGGTGGCAAGATTATCAAAATCTTTCTTCGACCACTTTAGCGGTAGCAAACTTGACGACGACATCTCAGCAGAGCTTGCACCGGTAGCCATAACTTGAACTTTAAGGAAAACTTAGAAAGCTTTGAGGGTCGCCGGAATTTTTAAACGCAAATTTCTCTCAAGATTGGGTGAGGAAGCAAATGGATCGTTGATCCCTTTATATACTAACCGCAATTAATGCATGATTTGACTGCAGCGACTTTTACGGCCATCACGTTTCCCCAAGTAACCGCAAGGGCGAGTGGTGAACAGTAACCGCTCCACGCGCGCGAGTGCCACTAAAAAGCATTAAATACGGTAAGACAAGTACTATTGACAGCCTTCAACAGTACCACCACGTCTCAAGAACGCGTCGTCACCAACTACACCACCCAGATAAGTGACACGTGTCTAAGCATATTTGAATTCAAATACTTTTTCAAAATTTACTTACGACCCACAAGATGCATAAAGCAACAAAAAGCTAGTCCTTACCTAGCGCAGCACATTTATCTTAAGTTCAGTGCCCCACCTACTTTTTATTCTTACATAGGAGCAACACTGGACTGGGGGACTTGAAGGGGTATGGTCCCAAAAACCTTGCGCCAATCAAGGAAACCATACCCATTAAAAACTTCTAAAGAAACTGTGCGCAGACTTCTTTGCCAAAATAAGATTTATTAGAACTTTACGCCAAATATCCAAGAAAGGAAAGCTTCATTTAACTACCTTGCGCGGCTCACGCAAGGTTCAAAGTTAACCTTGAACACTCTCTTTGGATAAATGCTTCATTTAACTACCTTGCGTGTAACATCCGTCGAAAAACGGGTTTCCAAAACCCGCTTCGTTTATTAATCGAATATCCAGTTATAATTTTTCGTTGCATATTTATTGCTCAAACTAATTTTAAACGGTACATAATTAATAACTATATTAGAATTTAAAAACCATAATTTATAAATAATCTTAAATAGTGAGAAAAAAATAAAATGGGGACGCCGGGTTTCGAACCCGGGTCGCCCACAAACCCAAATACACAACACACCGCTCCGCCACATGCCTTCTTTGTGAATATAATGAAACAAATAATACTTAAAATAAAACCCGAATTCAAAACCGGAGATCACCGCGCTCAGAACTCGCAATCACCGGAAAATCCGGCAATCCGCGACTTTGCCACTTTCCTTTTGACTAAACATGCTAACCGACCTCGACATCGGTTATAACCGATGTCTGACCCTCGATTTTAGTCGTAACCGCCGGAAAACCCTTGACCGCGAATCAAGACCCAAAATCGACCCGATTCACTCAGTTCTTTCCTATAAATACCCACTCAATCTTCCGGAAATCCTTTCGCTCAGAACCGCTCACTTTTTCGAAGCTCTAGCTCGTCGCCAGAGATATTCTGCATTCGCCGGACTTTCACCGGAAAACCAAGACTTACTCCGTATCGGTAAAATTCTCGACTCTTTTGTTTGCAATCCATTATTCAGCATGTATTAACATAAATCGTGCAACCAGAATCGGTCTCAGACGACGTTGCCGGGAATTCCTGCACTCACCGGAAAATCACTGAAATTCCGAGGTCTCACTGTCAATCGGTACAATCATCTAAACCCTCCTGATATCCCTTGTTTAGTAACTTAATTGCACAATTCATTGATCAAAACTGTTAATTGATTCACTCAGACGGAAAGTCACCAATCAGAGCCGACGACTCTTGCCGGAAATCTGAGAAAAACATTCTGTTCGGTACATTTTACTCCGTAATCCTCTTTATCCATTTCATTCCAATCAATTATAAGTTCGATGACCGATTTAAACAAGAACAGTCGGACATCACTGTTCTGTGTCTTTGTAAACGAAGAAGACGAAGTTGAATATGTGTATAGTATAATTAAAAACGGATATTCGAACGGGTTAGACACACAGTCCAGCGGTGGACTGTGTGCACAAACAATGCACACATCCCGGGTTCGAATCGCACACGTTACCAAATTTCAGAATTAAAACCAACATTTTTACAACTGAATCGGATCAGGTCACCGAATGTTAATAAGAATAATTTAATCCATAAGTTAAACAGATATGACACACAGCCCAACTGGTCGAGGCTGTGCGCACTCTAACCGAAGGACCCGAGTTCGACTCCGGGTCCCTGCAACCGGTTCGGCAATATAAACCGTTTTTAAATAAAACCAAATAAGTTTAAAATTAATTAGTATATAAATATAATTAAAACAGAGAATATTTCGGGTTAGACACGTAGACTCAGTTGGTAGAGCTGCGTGCACGTATATGAGAGGTCCCGAGTTCGAACCTCACTCAGCGCATAATTAAACACAATCCGACCGGTCAACGGTCAACGGTCAAAAAGTCAAATTTTTATTAATTTATTTAATCAAAAATCATTTAAAAATACTTAAAAAATAAGATTTTAAAGTTAGAAAACCTCCTTAAACTCAAAAAAATAAATCTAAAAATCACATTAAAGAGTATGAATAAAAGTACTAATTTACCGAATCATTTTGTTATTATTTTAGGTTAGTTTTCCTCGTCGATCAAATCCTAAAATTCGTGGGATCCAACGTCATCAAAGAACGCACCCAATGTGAGTGAATCTCTACCAATTCCCCGTTTTAATCACCTTTTGGGGTGTATCATTGTCGTTTAATTCCTTATTATATTTAAACACTTGTGCATCCATCATATCCGTAATCAAATGTGTATCAAATTGTATATGTGTGTGAATTATGTTTAGATTGAAGTTATCATTTTCAGTGCATGCATTTCATTAGGCCCATCAGCTCCCCGTGGGATACGGGTTGAGTATCAGGTGCCTCACTCGATCGGCTCTCCGTTTGATTGAGCCTTGATCTCATATACATTCATCATTCATGTCATTTACTCATCCAATGTGGTTTGTGTTTTGTTATATATATATGTTTGCCCACATGTGATTATTGCACAAATTTTCAATATTAAATACAACAAGAAATTAATAACAATGTTTTCTCAAGGTTCACTCGCCAACTTTTGTTGACCCAAAAATCCCTCGTTTTACACATGATACAGGTGATCCAGTTGAGGCAAGAAACACATAGGAAGGCCTAGAAGAATAAATCAGTTTAAGCTTGGGATTGTTTTACTTAGTTTCATTTCCTTGTAATTGTATGGATTTGATTTGAATATTTAAGTTGTAATATGAATTTAATAAATATGAAACATTTTAGTAAACATCATGAGCTTGGTGATAACCCAATTATGCCCGACTCTTATTCCGCTGGGGTCGGGGTGTGACATTGCGCCGGCTCGCGCAAGGTTCAAAGTTAAGCTTGAACATTCTTGTTTGATAATGCTTCATTTAACTACCTTGCGCAGCCTCGCGCAAGGTTCAAAGTTAATCTTGAACATTCTTGTCCGATAAATACTTCATTTAACTACCTTGCACGGACTCGCGCAAGGTTCAAAGTTAAGCTTGAACATTCTTGTTTGATAATGCTTCATTTAACTACCTTGTCGCGGGCTCGCGCAAGCTTCAAAGTTAATCTTGAACATTCTTGTCCGATAAATACTTCATTTAACTACCTTGTGCGGGCTTGCGCAAGGTTCAAAGTTTTAAATTCTTGAAACATTCTTGGGTCCGAAAATTGCTCTTCAAATCTTCATTAACTACCTTGCACGGGCTCGCGCAAGGTTCAAAGTTAACCTTGAACATTCTTGCTTGATAATGCTCCATGCGCAAACCTTGCGCAGATATTTATATCAAAGCAAACATCCACCAAACGTTGCGCCAAGCAGCAAGGAAAGGAAGGAAGATCAGTTAACTAACTTGCTCTTCTTGCGCAATGAAACAGTAAATCCTGAAAGTTTCCCTTAGCAAAATCCTTAACTTGGTGCAGAAGCAAGGGGAATCTTTTCTGTTGTAACAGAATGTACACGTGGCAATGATAGATGGATAACAGCTGTGAAACCTACTAGAAGCCATTAACACCCAATCGTGCAAGTATCTTTTCGGTTATAACCAATTGCCACATGGCAGCATCTGGACGGCTGAGGAAGATCACGGTGATGGCATGCTCACATTCATAAGATGTAGTGATCTCATGTTGACACGTGGCGCCTCCCTAACCGCTGATGAGCTCACGATCCGTGTGCACTAACAATTGCCAACAAACTAACGGAATAACAAAAGATTCCGTTGACATTAACAATCTCTCTTTTTGCGCCAAACACCGGGCTATAAATAAGTAACTTGGAGTTCAAGGAAAGGTATTCACACTCAACTACTCTCTCACTTGCAATACTTACTTCCGACTACCTGTACTTATTCTCACGCCGGAGGGTGGTCATGGAGAGAACCCCCTTCTCCCCGTGGCGAGCTAACGGTGTTCTGTTTTGTAGGATCAGTCGGAGTATTGTTCTATTCAGCATCCATCATGAAACCAAACGGAGGGTTAACCCTTTTATGCAGAGCCCATTCCATAGATCTACTTTGATTCCGGTCTAGTTGATCTAGGGTTTCTTCAGGATTGGTCGACAAACTGGACGATGCTTTGTGGGCGTTCCGTACGCCTACAAGACACCATTAGACACTACGCCCTTCATGATCGTATACGGTAAAGCCTGCCATCTCCCGGTCGAATTAGAGCATAGGGCACTGTGGGCGTTGAAGACCGTAAATCTGGACCTCACCGAAGCATGCCAAGCGACGATTCTTTCAAATTCACGAGTTAGAGGCACTTCGGGATGCGCGTATGAGCGGTCATGGAGTCTGAAAGAGAAAACAAAGGCGCTGCACGAACGACGTTTGAAGAATGTGAAGGAGTTTCAAATCGGTGACAAAGTGCTTCTATATAATTCCCGATTGAAACTGTTTGCGGGCAAGCTGAAATCCAAATGGTCCGGCCCGTACGTGGTAAATGAGGTTTTCCCATATGGAACTATTGAGCTGAAAGATGAAGTGGACGGAGGGACATGGAAGGTCAACGGGCATCGTTTGAAACATTATTTAGGAGGACCGCTGGATCCCACCGAGACAGAGGAGACCCCTCTCGAAGTTCCGCCTCAGACCGCGTAGATTTTCGGGTTTCGGCTCGAATGTAGAGTTTGTAGAGTTTGGTAGTTAGTGCATTTTGTGTTTTTATTTAATTCGTGTCTCATAGTTTTGTCTTTGTTTGTGGGTCGGTGTAGTTGGGTTTTTTTTGCAGGTCACATCACGCATCAGTCATGGAGCACGGGCGATTGCAGGTACGTTTTATCAATCCGGTAGAACGAGTGTGATTCCGTGAACTAACAAGCTAACATGATAGTTTATAAGATTCAAAAAAAATTTCTAAGGCATAAAACCTGACAAAAGAAAGAAACTTTCTGTGAAAATAAGCCTCTCGCGGGGCGCGAGAAGCACAAGCCTCCTCGGTTGCGGCCCGCGAGAGGCCAATAAGCTCTGGAATTATCACTCTGTTACGCGGCGCGAGAGACATAGTAGTTTTTCTCGATGCCCGCGAGAGGCCTTATCTGCAAATTAAAAACCCTAGCCTCCACTTTTTCACAGCATTCACCACTTTTCTCAAACACCTTCCTTACGGCTTTCAACCCATTTTCACCATAACTCCGTCATTTTCAACCCAAATTCACCAAAATCACCACATTTTCTTCCCTACATCATTCCTCACTCATTTTTACGTGATTTCACCCGGTTTTTACCCTTCCACTCGCATTTCAACGATGCTTTAAAGGTTCATTTTTTTTGTACTCATCTTACAGATCTACAACAAGGTACGGTTTTTCGCAACTCTTATGCTTCCATTCTTTATGCTATAGTTTTTGTTGCGGTTATTTTGATGTTTGATACTGTGCTATTGTCGGTCCGGTTAAGTGCGGGTTGGGTTCAACTGGGTTGCACATGAGTTTTGATAGTAGTATTGGTTATAATTTGTGGATAGATTCTTACATGCAGGGGGAATTTCGCGGGTTTGGGGCAGTCCGACATTGAGTGTGGGGATGAGGGTTGGCTAACCTTGTTTTTAAACAAAAATCTGATTTTTTTTCGATAGCCAACCTTAGTTCTGCCATGATTCAACCTGTTTTATCTTTCCTTATACACTCAATGTGGGCTCGTATCTTGGCACATCAGTTTAATTAAGGACACTTAAAGTGCCGAGAGGGGGGGTAGTGTCTGGTTTTGGATATGTTTCGGGGGGGGGGTTAGTAACATTTGATTAATCATGCATATAAAATTCAGTCTCGCCCGTACTCAATCTCCATTCGGGCGAGATTAGTTTTTTATAATATAATGTTACACTCGCTTTCAAATGTATCTTAATCATGAAGTAAATTGTTTTTCTGTTGCAAACCACGACCGCGAATGAAATGCTATACGGTCGTTTATTTTATGTGGTTGCTTTCTTTCTAAGGTCATACTTGTCTTACTTGTGCTGTATGCAGATGTCAGGAGAAGGTAGCTCAAGCAGGGCCGGCAGAAAGAGAAGGGGACCAACACCTCGTCAGAGAGGTGACCCCGCCGACGCGCCACAACAACCCTCTTATTTCGGTAGGCGCAGAATCAGGTATCGGGGAGAAGGTGTCCCCCATGGGCAGAGCATGCAAAGCATGGACAACCCTCTCTTGCAGTTTGATTTAGACTCCCACGAGTGGGAGAGGCTCTCAAACTTGGTCATTTGTGAGTTACTACCTTACAGGAGGAATGATTGGGAGTTGATTGATAATTTGGGACAGAGGGGTCGGATCGCGCAGTTACTAGGGGATAAGTTCAGAAGGGTACTAGATTGTGGAGCAAGACAGTACAAGGAAATCACTTACGAGTTTTATTCCACTTTCGAGTACCAACAAGGAAAGTTCAACGAAAATGACGTGGTTTCTTTTGCCTTGGGGAGGCAAGTATTTGAAATGACCATTCCATAGTTTGCGGTGGCAACGCAAATATATTCAGATGAGGAGGTTCAGTCGCCGGATTTCGCCACGAGCTTGCAGGATGTCTTCAAAAGAAGGCACCCCACAGTGTACAGACAGATGAACTCGCCAGATTTTGGGGCACCATCTCTTCTGCCCCGTACTCGAACAACATGGTGGCGAGCGATATCACTGATCCCATTCACCGATTCCTTCATAAGATTCTTACTGCTACATTGGTTGGGAGGGGACAAGGGGACCATAAAGTCAATCAGGTGAGTTTATTTTGTCTAATGTGCATGGTAGAGGGACGACCGGCAAATCTGGCCACGATATTTGCGAGGTCAATAAAGAGACTGTGGAGGGGGGCCTCGGGGCAAGGGTTTATTGCGGGCCCTTGATTACATGCTTGGCTGAGAGCCTAAGGGTGTTTGACAGATACCCAGGACAGAATGAGAGAAGGCCCCGCCCCCTGTGTCATGAGCATTAGAGATCTCCAGGCTGCTGGAATCCTTACCATCCAAGAGCCTATTAGATGGATACCAGCCCGCCAAGGACCTCAAGTGCAACCGCCTCCCGGATCTGAAGCTGCATCTTCTATGCAGGCGGGCATACCTACTCGATACCAGCGGCCAGTCACCTACCAGGAACTGCCAGGACGGCAGTACCCTCTTCGGGAACCTCGTCCGGACCACTGACCTTAGATTCACTTTATGACAGGATGGAGATTGGGTTCGGGGATTTGAGAGGTTATGTGGACCAGCAGTTTGGTGGTGTGCGCCAAACTATGTTAGAGAGTAGACGAATGCACGAGGCCAGCCAGAGGAGGTTAGAGGATGGGATGCGCTACATGATGCAGAATCTAAATATGGGAGTCCCGTCTTACTTTCAGCAGCCAGGCGGTCAGGCAGGTTCTAGCCAGTTTGCAGGGATGGAGGACGTGCAGCCATACCAGGTATTTGAGGCGTCCGAAGAATCTGAAGAGGATGATGAAGCAGCCGAATATCTTTACCTTTATTTTTTCTTTTCTGATGTTTTCAGTTATTATGGTTTGTACTTTTAAACAAGTTATTTTGGGGTTGGTTGGTTGGGTATATGTTGATGAACAATCTTGCAAAACTGTTGATTTATTTGGCTTTATTATTATTATGTTTTGTAAGTTCGTGATGCTAGGTTGATGTTATATGCTGTTCCGTTCGCATGAGAGCGTTGAGAGGGGCACATTAAGCGCGTTCGGTTTGGAGAGCACGAGTGGTTTACCTGGCACATCGACAGGCTTGCACTACCAGTTAGTCGCTTCCTTTTCTGTATTTTATTTTTCTTCTTATTTGGTTTGTTTGTTTTAGTTTATTTTGAGTAGTATTTGTCTCGTCCTTGCATTGGGGACAATGCAAAAATTTAAGTGTGGGGATAAGATATTAGAGTAGTTTTAGTAAAAAAAAATCCGAAAATGTCTTTTGAAAAAGAAGTTTGCATGAAGTTAAACGGAAAATGATAGAAAAATTAAACTTTTTTTTGTTTCAAATAATAATAATATGAGAATAAAAAGGGGTGAGTTTATGTCTAATTTGGGATGTGCAAGTAGGCTCGATTCGGTTCTTATTTTCTTTGAGCTTAATACACCTTAATAGTCGGTCTACTAGTGGGTACTCATCTAGGAGAAATGGAACTGAAACTACCAAAAATAGTATAAGGAATGCGTTATAAGCTAAATATTTAGAATTTTTAATCATGTAAAAGGAAGGAAAAAATGAGCTTGATTGAAAAGTAGACTGGAGCCTATGGAATCTCCCTTGGGGATGGTGACTCTGATCGAGAATCCCTCTAGGATTAGTTGAAATTTTAAGTATCGAAGCCCACGTTGTCGCTCTCGGGGATGGTGACTCTGGTTGAGACAGTCTCTAGGTTAGATATGCAAAAAGAAATCAAAATGCTCAAATGAAAAAAAAAAGTGAAAAAGAAATTGCTTGATTTTAAATTCTTTATATTTTGGTATAAAACGGTTAGGAAATGGTTAAATAATTCGTTTCTTTTGTTTCATAAGCTTGAGGTGGGATTAGGGATACTGTGGACTCTAGTGTGAGACCCTAGGTGGATTGACCGCACTTAAATTAAATTTACATGATAAGAGGTTTGAGCCGAATTTTGAGTTTAAGTGGATCAAATACTTGCAATCGCGGTTAACATGAATCTCGTTCCCTAATGAAAATAATTGTAATTTTTGAAATCGAGTAATTGTTTGGTTATGATTCCGTTTATGCACAATTCTTTTTCGAGAGCGAAAAAAGAGCAAGTGGGGATATTTGATGTATTGAATAATACATCTATTTATCTTGTAGAGTTTGTATAATTTTAGCGCGTTTTCGTTTCGATTTGTCAAGAATTTATCTACTTTTAATCCAAACGCGTGTTGCAGGTCTTGGTTCGTGAAAACGGTTGGAAGGATGGGAAAAATGAGCGAAAATGGTGAAAAGAACCGAGCCGGGACGTGAGTGGATCGAAAACGAGAAAACGAAACGCAAAAATCAGGATTTCCACCCGGTCGCGGGGCGCGACCGGCACACATAACCTCTCTCGCGGGGCGCGAGTGATGGATAATTATCTCCGGAATCAAAACTCGGTCGCGGGGCGCGACCGAACCCTCCAAACTCTCTCACGGACCGCGAGAGAGGTGTTTATCCAGAAAGTTTCGAAATCAAGTTGTTTTGGGATTTGGTTGTTTATAATAGACTTATTATCATTGTTAAACACATATTGGGAACTTTGGAGAACTAGGGCAGATTTGGAGCTAATTTCTAGAGGTTTGAAGCTACACGAAGCAGATCTAAGCCGTGGGAATTGTGGTGGTGATCACGGGAGTTCAAGGCAGGACCTTGTTACGGTTTATCATACCAATCTCCACTTCGATTTCTTTGTGTTGATCAATCATGCTAACTTATTATCAACTTGGTTTTAATTACTTTTTAAACATGTTGTTAGGCTAGATTTTCTTTGGTTACCTAGGTTTTGGATTATGGAATTATGAAACTTTGGTTTGCTTTAATTTAATTCATGGTTTGAATATTTAAATTGGTAAAGGTCACAACTTTAATGATCTAGTTTAGGGATTTGCATGATCTTGTTTGTTTGATGATTGTTTGGTTGTTTTGCATAAACTTTGGTGAATGTCTTTCATGTAATAGGTTTATGTTACTTTTCGTGTTCTTAGGAATT
The DNA here is from genome assembly GCA_947069175.1 of Scalesia atractyloides. Lineage (NCBI taxonomy): Eukaryota > Viridiplantae > Streptophyta > Magnoliopsida > Asterales > Asteraceae > Scalesia > Scalesia atractyloides. The sequence goes on along the minus strand of CAMTDV010000012.1, from coordinate 11,835,888 downwards.
CGTGAAGTTGTCGGTAAAACTGGCCAATAAAACCGGGGAAACAATTAGATTAACCATAAAATCAAACTTGTCATTATACCTAACTTGTTAAGTGAGAAATTGCAATTAGTTGGCTGAATTAATATGGTAAATTGTTAGGTTAGAGTTTTGAGAAATTCCTGAGTCTAATTTCCTTGTCATAATTGAATCAGTTAATCTAAACTAGAAAATTGTAGTTGGTCTAGATTGATTATTGAGAGGTAATTAATAATTAGGCACTTTACTGATTTGAAAGGATAATTGAAAAGAATCTTTAGGACCGGTAAATGAATAAAAAGGATAGGTTATTGTAGGTGTCTTCATGAGAAGGGTCGGGGTCCTGTTTAATAAACCTAAACTTTGATATGCTAAGATCCGGTAAAATATTCAACCAGATTAATTATTGTTAAATTGAATGAGTAGTATTCTAAAAATCTAACCTAGGTAACTAGTTTATTATCTCTTGATAAAAGTTTTAATAAGTCCCTAAAAGTTCATAGTTTGGTCATTTCACTTTAATAGTTTTATTTAAATTGGTAATTTAGAATTATTAGTAAACCCCTCTTTAAAATATACATAGTGTGTGATTGAGTCTAAATTAGTAGTCTTAGCAATTAGAGAGTCCTGTGGGTTCGATAATTCGGACTTGCTTCATACTATTCTACAATTGATCGGTCCACTTGCCGGTTAGTAGTTTAGTGTAGTTTAGGAGTCTAGAGTTTAATTTGAGTCTAGAATTAGGTTAATTTGTTTTGTTTTTAGTTAACTACTTTTAGAACATCAGTTAGTAAACTTGGCCAAGATTGATTCATAAAAATCGGAGGTGTAAATAATCCTCCAAACTTTCTGTTATGATAGGGTTATCAACCCACAAGTGATGAAACCATCCGAGCTTGTCATGATTCTTGTGACAAGACTTGTCTTTTGGTATAAGTGTGAATACTTGTAAGCCTTGGCTATCGTACCTTCATTCCACCACCTCACTTGATGTTTTCATCTTGTTATCCCAAGTAGTTTGCTAGAGCCAAAGTGACTTAACCCCGTCTAGCCAGTTAACTCTTTCCATGTCGGGAATGGCTCACCTGGGTTAAAGTTCACTTGGCTACTTGAAATAGTAAGTAGTAGTATATTTCCTTTTTATTCATGACATCCGAATCATCCTTGCGATGATTTGTGTATTGGTGAATCTTACAATGAGGTTAAAGAATGGTTATCCTCCTACCTTCCATGCATGACCTATATGGAATCTATGATATACATGTTGGACATACTATATAATATATAAATAAACCTATACTTAACCGAACCCTTGATGATAATCGATATGGTTACTCGTCATGACATTAGGTTATATTATCTAAGTTTTGAACACCTCGTTACGATTCTAATGGGTACTTGACCCATGAAATCACATTCACCCATACGGGATTTATAGTGTCAAAAACTGGTGTTTTGAGACTAGATAATTACTTTTGTGTATACATACTTTTTGAACTTTAAATTCCAAATCAGAATCATCTTAACTTTCCGAATACTCACACACCCTCGTTTACCCCATGTAGGGTGACCTCGGTGTTCCATCCACAACTTTTCACGGGATTATCAAAGGGAGCTTTGCAAAACCGTGAGTACACTCGATTCCATTTTACGCTTTACACTTTTGGGTGCAATATGATTACATGTCAAAAATACACAATCACCACTATTCTTTATGTAAACATAAACAATCCATACATGCTTGCTTAAATACGTGATACTTGATTTGTATTCTTGGAACATGCTTATGTGATTCGCTTGTCATTAACTTCATACGAGTCTCCCGTTAGCATGTATAGCACTATAGGAGCAACGTACCGCCCGTATTCTTGAGGTCGTGTTAAGTCTTTAATTCATGCAGTAATCAGATGGTTGACTTGTAAAATTGCATGCCATGATACATTAATCTAGTTAACTATTTTTGCCATGCGAATTCGTTTAAACATTATTCACATACTTATGCTATATTAAACTTGTGTACTCGCCAATGCTTTGTGTGTTGAACTATACTTTTAAACATGTTGCAGGTTGATGATGTTGACATTGACGAAATCTAGTAGGGACGACTTAGAAACGTATCTAGAAATACTAGATTTTGTTGTTGTATTGTTATGGAATTTTGTTGTATTTTGAAATTTTCGATGTTGTACTTTGATGTACTTGACAATTTCTATTAATGAATGAAATCAGTTTTGGATTAAATATTGTTATATTAGTATTATGAAGTCTCAAGCAATCTCGTTCGTCTCACTACGATAATTCTGCCATCGGTTGGGGTGTGATATGTCTCACTATTGGACCTCCCTAAATTGGGAGTGCTCGCCACTAGTTCCCAGTTCTCAACATATCATTATGATTTCATGGATTGAAGGGGCAGGCGCCCCCTTAAAAAATTAATGTTATGTATACGTGGAAATCTCGAGTGCCCCTTAAAAGTTTGTAATTGCCCCTTTGAACTTTCAAAACTAACCCTTCAAAAAGAGAAGATAGAATATTTTTTTTGGAGATTTCCGACGAAAAGGTGGTGAATGAAGGCAGTGAAGTGAGATCTTAAAATATGGTGAGGAGAAGAAGATAGAAGATGCTTTAAGAGTATTCACAATGGATCTTCCATATTATTGTGAGTGTAATCTCTATATTTTTCTAGAGTGACTGTAAATGGTTGTGAGTGGACAAGAGAGAAAAAGGAGAAAAAGTTACTGTTTACTAGTAAATTTGGAGGAGATGGTGTTCACTTCTATAATTTTTAATGTTTTTTGAAAGTGGTTTTGAGTAAAGTAGAGAGAAAATGTAATGATAAAAGTATAAAATATATAATTTTTAATTGAAAAGAAGAGAGAAAATATAATATTTTTTTAGTGTAATTATAAGGATGGAGAATAAAACTCAATTGTCAATACTCTAAGAGAAGCAATGACGATTGGTCATTCGCATCTGGAAGACGAGATCTAACAACCGGTCTTTGTCTTCAACTTCATTGTTCAATCCATTCATCACTTTTACCTTGCTAACATAACATGAGAATGGTAGATAATGAAAAAAAAACTATGAAAAGTTTTGAGGGAGTGAGGGAAGATGAAAAATTAGTTGAAAAGAAAATCAAGAAGAGAAGATTTAAAAAACAAAATATAGCAAATATAATGAAAAGTGAAAATGAATGAGTTTTCGAAACATAAGTCTATTTAATAAGAGTTAATTGCTCGGATGGTCCTTGTAGTTTGCCATTTTTTCACCTTTAGTCTACAACTTTTTAAAATAGCATGTATGTTCCCTATGGTTTGATCGATTGTTACTTGGGTAGTCCCTACACTTGATGGGTATTAGTTTGTTCAATTAACTTGATGTGAAATGACCAAATTACCCTTTCTTACTAAAAATTCATTAAAACATGGAGTAGGCCCACGTATGTATTTAAAACTAAAAACTTAGCCCCACCCCAGCCATTTCTTCTCCGGTGACTCTTTAACACCCGACTACCACCATCACGTTTTCCCGCCACTGCACCTTGCCGGCAACCACACACCACCACACCCCGGAAATGAACCTGAAACGAACCTCCTACCCGTACACCAACATCACCACCATTTAAACATAAAAACCCGTCACCTTCGCAACTTCTCACCACCGTAAACAACCAACATTCTCCTCCGACACACCTCACCACCTTCCATCACCGTCAGCCACCGTTCCACCTTCACCTCTGTAATAACCACCTTCCGTCACCTTCACCTCTACAATCAAAAACCTCAAATCACTTATCCTTTTTCACTTCCGACACACCTCACCACCACCTCCGACGCACCAACAACTTCCGACCATCGCAAACCTCCACATTTACCACCTTCCATGAACACCTTCTCCACCCTAACAACAATCCACGACCATCATCATTACCCGACATCACAACCAACCCGCTATCACCACCAGCCCGCGGCCACCACTGTTACGCTAGAGTAAATTGAACCAGGCGGCCAACCCCTAATGGCACCTGCAAACCACCACATCAAAGCCTTAATATCTTGGATGCAACCCCTAATTGCACTTGCAAACCACCAAAGTCTAAGCCCACCTACGCCACAACCACCATTCGTGCCGCCGTAATAATCGCACCACAACTGCCACCTGCGTCCAATGTTCATGAAGCACCTTTGCCTCTGCATCTGATTATGCTTTCAATTTTACTAAACATTGGTGATTTTGGTGAGTATGAGGTAGAGCAGTGTGGTTGACGGGGAGAAATGGGGAGGAGTGAATGGGTTCACAAAGAAAATGGGGAAAACAGATGAGTGAGAATATAATTAGATGAAATGGGGCCCATAAATATTTTTCTTTTAATTAAGATAGTGGTTTAGTCATTTCACATTGATTTAACTGGACAAACTAACATTCATCCATTCAAGGGACTAGCCGAGTAACAATCGATCAAACCATAGGGAACATATATACTATTTTGAAAAAGGTGGGGATTAAAGGTGAAAAAATGCTAAACCACAGGTACCATCCGGGCAATTAACTCATTTAATAATAATGTTTCTTTATTGGGTGTTGTTATTTACAGTTTACTCTATCACACCTTACTCTAGGAAACCTCTCAATAAATACACCTTTTTCTACCATCTTTTATCTATCATAAATTCTAGAAAATCTCTCAATAGATGCACCTAATTGCCCAATACTATAACTTTCAAATAAAAATGTTGTATCTTATGCTTTGTGATTTAAAAAAAATGTTTTTTTTTACTTTTATTAGAAAACCATTTGATTCTTTACTTTTAACTCCAAAACTTTTCATCTTTACTTTTAACCCAAAACTATTTGATTTTTTGACACTTAACCCAAAACTTTTCATCTTTTACAATTTAACATCAAAATTTTTTTTACTTTGAACTTTGGTCCTCTATACTTTTCATTTTTTTGCAAAATTTTCGTTTTACATTCCGTTCTAAATTGTGTGAGTTAATACAACGCAACGTGCTTGTGTTGTTAAACGTTTTTATGTCGTCTATTTTTTCTCGTTAGACAAGTTTATTGTAACATGCGGGTCATGAATCGACCTAGTTATTCTTTTATATGTTTTACGTTTTTCGTATTAACACGTCGCAACTTCAGTGTTGGTGGTCATTGACAGCAGTGTGGCATTGGTGTTCGCTCCTATCACAACACAGGGTGCTTAATACTAGTCCTATCATAAATATATCTTTCTAATCAGCTATTAATAGTTAGTCTTTATAAATTTCTCTTTTTACGTTAGTTTATTTTTGGTTAGTATTTACTACAATTATGGTTTTATATTTGTCGTACTATGTTTATTTTTTGCTAAATATATTCCATAGACGTTTTTTAGTAAAAAAAAGATAACTTATAAAATATCATAATTTAGAAGACGGGTTTAGTAAAAAAATGAAAACAAAGTTAAAAAGTTTAGAATATAGACTATATAGTAAATGTTTATCTTATAACTTTTATAATAACAACGTCGACAAAACAAAAATATGACAAAATGAATAACTAATCTTCAATGTGCATAAAAGATTTATCACAATTATAGGGGTTGATTGTTTGTATTCATAGAGATTAGGTTGATAGTGTATATATATATATATAGGAGAGGGTTCATTTGAGGAATATTAAAAAAGTAGGAACCGAGGAGGGTTCGCTCTTAAAAATTATACTTAACATGTTAAAAATTATTTTTTCTAATTTCTTTTCGGCGCTTTTTCTTAGAAATACAAGTAGAAACATTTTTAATAAAGAAATTAAAAACTAAAAATATAAAAAAATTGTTTAAAAAATAGTTAAACAAGGATTTAAAAAATAGTTAATATAAATGCAGTATGTAGAATAAAACTATGTGAAACAAAAGATTTATTTGCACCTGTATCAAATAAAATGCGCACGGGAATATTATTTACAGTAAATGTACCTGAAATCACATCAGGTTCAATTTTTGCCTCCGCCGCAGTTATGTGGAAGGATCTCGCTTTTGATTTTGGGACTTCCGTTTTTGTGTCGGGCATCTCTTTCTTTCCCACCAACTCTAGGCACTCAGATTTCTTGTGGCCTAGTTGGTTCATGCGAGAACCGCTCTTATTGCATGAACCACGATAAACAATGTGAACATAACAAAATAAACCCACCCCATCACCACACAAAAACCTAAACACCCACCCCCACACCCCCAAAAACCTAAAAAGACCTACCCCTCCCCCCACAACAAACCTAAACCCCCCACCCACCCCACCCCACCCAAGATAAATGTTAAAAACTAAACCCTAAAGCTAAACCCCACAATTAAATGCTAATTTTTTTAAAATTGCGACTTTAGCAAAAAAAATATACAATAAATAAACAGCTACGATTTTTAACGAAAAATTTTTGTGTGTTTTTGAGCTTTTTTAATTAGTTTTGATTGTGTTCACATTGGTTCTCGCAATAAAATGGCAGTTCCTAACAGATACTTGCCTATATATATATATATATATATATATATATATATATATATATATATATATATATATATATATATATATATATACAGGGTGGGAGTTTACTACAAAATTCATTTTTCCTACAAAGTGTAAAAAGTCAGAAAACACCATAATGCCAACTATAAAATACACTCAAAACCCACAAATAAGAAAGTGAAGATTACTAAAACGCCATATGTGTGGGGTTTGTGTTGTGTTTTAGATGATAAGGTTTTGATTATCGAATGACTAATTTTAGTGTGTTTTATGTTGATTATCATGTTGTGTTTTATATTTATAGTTATACCAAGGTGTGTTTAAAGTTTTTATGGACTGTTAGGGTTTGGATATTGTGTTTTAGTGATCTTCACTCTGTTATTTGTGGGTTTTGAGTGTGTTTTATGGCTGAAATTGAGGTGTTTTATGACTTTGTACACTTTGTAGGAAAAATGAACTTTATAGCCAAACCTCACTCCTCTCTCTCTTCTTTATATATATATATATATATATATATGTAGGATATGGATCCTAAGAGAAGTCCACACTATTTGGGAAACTTGAGAAGCATTCTAGACCACACATTTACCTAATCTTTTCGTGATATACACATATGTGTAATTTAAAATGTGTGGTTAAGAATGTTTCTCAATTAGCCTAGTATTTCTCACACGATCCTAACCCTATATATATATATAATATATATATATATATATAGGGAGAGAATCATAAGAAAACTACATATAAATGAAAAAACTAAAAAAGCCTAAAAAACATACCAATTTTTTATAGAAAATCGCTACATTTTATGTATAATTTTTTTTTTCAAAAAAAAAACTTGTGCTGCACATATGCATTATATGATTAGATTTAGTTTTTGAGTTTAGTTTAGCTTTTAGGATTAGGTTTTTTAGATGATTATGATTAAGATTAGGTTTTTGGGTGTGGAGGAGGGGTGAAGGTGGAGGGTTTAGGTTTTTGAGGGTTTACGTTTAGAGTTTAGTTTTAGATTTTTTTTGAGAATGGGGGTGAGGGGTTTAGTTTTTTTTGGGAAGTGGGTAGGCTTTTGGTGGGAGGGTGGATTTGGGTTTTTAGGGGATGAGGGTGGGGTGGAGGGTTTAGGTTTCTGGGGGTGGGTTAGATGGTTTAGGCTTTTTCATATTAATGCATGTATGCAGTAAACTTAAAAAAAAATTTCTATATTATATATAGCGATTTTAATTAAAAAATAAAAAAAATGATTAAATGAATGATAGTAGTTTAATGAGTCTTTACTATCTGAGGAGAGAGAATCAATAAATTTGATTTTAGTTAAAAAGTAGAGAAAATGAATCTTATTGGTTATTAACAATAAAAAGTAATTAAAATGTAATTAATAATTAAGGTGTAACTAGTAAATAGTATAGGGTGTATTTAGAATAACTCTTCTTTGTTTTCTAACTTATTTAAATTATAACAATTTTGGTGTTCTTATTGTTTTATTTGTTTTAAAATTTAACTTGATAAAAATATTATTCATTTATTAAATCTGCTTCACTCTCTTTCCTCTATTTTTTCTTCATTTAATACGTTACTACTCACAAGTTTCATTTTCTCTCCACAAATGCATGATTTAGTTAATAACATTTCTACCCTCGCTCTTTCTGAAGAAACACCGGTTGAACCTAGGGATATTCGGGGATATATAGTTTACAACCAAGGTATTTCTGCGTAAAGGGTTGTCCTTTCACTTCATTCTCCGGGGTGAACTCACTTAAGTTGATATGCAAAACTAGCAGCGCCGTTAGTCTCATCACGGGAAAAAGGGTGGCTTTCTCCGTGACCACACTCCGGCGTGAGAATAAGTATTTGAGGATTGCGAGTAAGATAGTAAGTAAGTTGTAAGTGAGAGGGTATGTATTCGTTAGCGTAAGTGTCCTTTACCTGGAGATCCAATACTTATTTACAGCCGAAAAGGTGTGTTCAGGAGATGGGCTAGTGGGCCTTGGGCCCGGCCCATACAGCCAGAGACATCCGTTTAGTCCCTCTGTGTCAGACATTAAATGTTCCCTGCAGGAGAGTTAATGCCCTTTGTCAGGAGGTGTGTTTTGTCAGATGTTGAGTGGTGCCATGTGTAAAGGCAAGCGTCTCTAGTGTCAGGCCTGCTGCCAGTCGAAAGTGGAGAAGGTGGAACAACCACTGGCAGAAATATGGTTGGTGTGTAGTCTGACGTCTGCATTACTGCTCATGCGACACTATCACACGCGACCTGCCGAGTAACCCTTGGTCACAGTCCTGCCACTTTGTATCCATGAGTATGGTCAACACTTAGTGCTTACCCCTTCTGCGAGGCTGTCAGTGTTTTTCCCGCCAACGCAGGGTGTCAGGGGTATATCCTTTTGTCCCAAGACTATGAGGCGCTTCTCATGTGTGTCTTGTCCTTGCAAGGTTTTAGGATTCATAGCTCAGAGGGATGTTGTTCTGCGCAGCGTCTAGTAACCTGCGCACATGAGTCAAACTTGCCGTTGTGCCAAGTACACAAGGCTCGTTGTGTGACTTGTGTTAACTTGTCGTTGTGTTGAGTGCGCAAGACTCGTTGTTTGACTTGATTGCATTGGTCTAATTTACCGTTGCGCTGAGTGCGCAAGGCTCATTATATGACCTATTGGTGTTGGTCTAATTCACCTTTGCGCTGAGTGCGCAAGGCTCATTGTATGACCTATTGGTGTTGGTCTAATTCACCGTTGCGCGAGTGCGCAAGGCTCATTGTATGGCCTATTGGTATTGAAGAACACGCACCATTGCATGTTACATGCAAGGTTATTTTTGTAAAAAGTAGTTAAGGGTATGGTTCTTTACGCAGGGGTAGGGTTTTGGGGACCATACCCCCTCACTTTCAACTTATCATTCATGTCATAAATGCACCTCAAATGCATTGCATTGCGTTTGCTCTCAATAACAACCTCCCGTATCATTCACTGATCCAGGATACCTCCCAAATGCCCAAGCGTGTCATGTTATACCACAATTATTTATATCAGTGTTACAAGCATATATCATATCGCAGTTCTGGAAACAATTCCCAATTTACCGCATGATACTCGTATACAATTCGTAATGATTACTCGTAATTGGCACCATGAGACTCACATACATTTTGTGTTGATGACTCACAACTGACACCAAAAGACTCACACACAATTTGTAATGTGACTCACAATTGACACCATGAGGCCTGCCTTAGTTGTTGTGTATGTCCACATTTTAGTAACAATGCTTGAATTCCTATTTAGGGTTAAGGTAATCCTAGGTTAGGTAATAAATGGCTATATTACAAGTCATCACCATGGCTGATATCGAGTAATGTTAGCCCATGCCTAACTAAGGATATGCTACCTAATACATACCCTGATCGTGACCCTAAGATCTTACCCTATTCAAACAATCCTAATATATTAGATTGAACCATCTATAGTTAACTATCTACAACAGTTGATGTAGAGTTCCCTCGACTTCTGCACCAAAGATAACTAGCTTGCAACACCCATAGGGTATCGCAAGCTCGGGAGTCTCCTACAAGAGGAGCGTCCTGTTTAATTCAACGTACCAAATGAGAGCTAAGGACAACTTTTTATAGGCTAAGTCGACATCCTTAGCGGACTACTAAGGATATGTAGCGATCTTCCACTGCTAATTAGTCGGCATACATGTGTTCGTGTCATGTTTATGCTTTTCTCACCATATAGCAGATCACTAAGCATAGGGTGGCAGTGCGTTAAGCCCATTTTTCACACTATACTCATCACGACGCCCCGATTTCATATGTTATAGCTTTAATAACTCATTTCTTAGTCCGAGCCAAGATATGCCCATTTGAAGTTCGGGTCTTTTCTATCTGAATTGTCATGTTACATCGCTTGTTCTAATGTTGTGGTTTGAGACATGGCGTTATACCACTTTTAGGTTTGTGGGTACACAATTTTAACAAGGTACTCATAATAATCAACACGAAAATAATGTATATTTCGTATGAAAACATATATAAAAACATGCCAAAAAACTTAATTTCTGTAGTTAGGAAATCATTACAACATTTAGTTGGAACGATCTAGCTCTTCATGAAATAGTGTGTCAACCGACGGCTACAATTGTCGGCAGTTATTCAGTTATATCAACGGTTTCGTCAAATGAAATAGGTCACTTATGGGGCAAGTTGCGGTTGATGCTTCATTTTAGTATTGATAGCAATTGCTTTTACCCTGAGTTGCTAGTGATGGACCAAGTTAAAGACGACCGGTTGCCACTAATGACCAGTTACTACTACATTACCAATGAGTAGTTCTCATGTGACTTTTCACCGATGATGCAAATCAGAAACAACTTGTATTGTCTTAGCCCCTTGAACCCTAGGTTGTTGATTGTCAAACGTGAATAAATTTGGTCGAACTCATGCTCAACAACTCCTAATTCACATAGTTATTTATTCTGATTTCATGCAAATTAACAAATACTTTGTTTATATGGTCATCAGAAGATCAAATCTACCCTTTAATGATACCCGACAGCTTCACAGACAAACAACACACATAAAACATTCCGTAAGTAACTAAAAAACTAGATTTTTTCTTTTGCCATTTTATAATTGTTGCGTTTGAATGTTACATGGCATCCTGAACATATCAAAAGTGAGAAAAAACATATGCTTTCCTTCCAGAGTTCGATGTGGGTCACTGCAAATCCCTGTAAAATATGTATTTTTCCCAATGTCTTTAACAACCAAATCATCTGGATTTATTCAAGGTCAGTGCTTTTTTAACGGCCCTCATTAAATCCTCACTCAAATCATATGATATCACCCTTTAAAACCTCTGTAACTGTGTGTGTGTGTGAATTGTGCCAAGATGTATGCTTCTTTGGGTATGCTTTATCTTGGGGGTTTAACACAATTCTCTAGTAAAGATTCTTCACTGGTAAAGAAAGTTCTTTAATTTCTTGATTTCTGAATTGGGGTTTGCTTTGTGTCTGATTTAGGGTTTTAAATCAAGATACTTTATTGGTTTATCAAGATTTTCTTGGGTTTTTGAGTGGTTTTGGTAATTGGTTTTGTGAATTAGGGTTTAATCAAGGCTCATGTTTGCTCATTGTTGATGCAAGTGATCAACATCTAACGTGTCTTTTTCTTTTAGTCAAAAAGTTTGCTTCACCAAAAGATGATGTAGGGTTTCAGTCAAGATTCCTTATTATTATCAAGATTCATTTTTTTAATTTTTTTGGTTTCTTGAACTTTTTTTTTTCTAATTTTGGTATTTGGGTTCATTTTGCTCACTGCATATGTTTTTGCTGCAAATGTTAGTGTGCAATTGAGGTGTTTATACTTTAGACTGTTGCAGTCAAACCGGTAATTTTTCAAATTCACATAACATGTGTTTTTACCTAAAATTCAAATGTAAAAAACTTTGTTGTTAGGTTCATTTTCATAAGTTTTCATTAATGCACTTCTTTTTCTCCAAATGTAAGCAAAAAATTGTTAAATTCTGGATTATACAGTCACTGGTTTGACCACGATACTCAAATATTTCTCACCGACGATAGGAGAACTTAATACGTATGTTACCTGTATTTGCATAACAATGTCTAATCCTGTTACAGGCTACTGGAAGTAACTTGTTTATCAGTCCACAACAGCTTCCGAAACTTAGTGTGGGACCCGGAAAACTGCTGGTCAGTTCAAGACGTTTTCATACTCGAAGATTATTATTAAGTCGAACTAGGGTATGATTTCGGTCCACTGTATTTCCCTACCTTTTCCTTGAAATTGTTTAGGATTTGCACATATTTTTAGCTAAAATGACTCATTAGCCCATTGTCATCACTACAACTTAATTAATGCTATCAACTTTGGCCTGCAATATTTCCTTACTGTCTTATCAAGGTATAAGTGACATTAATGAAGTTGTTCGTCAAGTTGAAAAACCCTTGAGTTTAACTTGGTGCATTTGTTCTCAGGCAAAGCATGATCACCCTGTTGTGACTGATGATCTTCCAGCAATGAAAAACATCAAATCAGACATGAACAACTTAAAAATCTTGGATCTAGATCCTGGTTTAGAACCGTACAAAGATCACTTCGAATATAGGATGAAGAAATTTTCTGAACAGAAAAGGCTTATTGATCAATATGAAGGAGGTCTTGAAGAATTTGCTAAGGGTAAGAATACAAAATTCTAGAGTTAACTGCATTTTCGTCCCTGTGGTTTGTCCAATTATGTCAGTCCAGGCCAAATTTCAAAATAGTACCATTTCTGTCCCTGACATTCTTGATACATGCCAGTTCCGTCCAAAAAACTAACGTCTGTTAAAACCTGCTCTTTAAAAGAGTCATGGAAAATGACTCTTTTACCCTTCATTAAACAACATGTTTTAACGATGTTAGTTTTTGGACGGAACTGCATGTATCGAGAATGTCAGGGACGGAAATGGTACAATTTTGAAATTTGGTCTGGACTAGCATAACTGGACAAACCACATGGAAGAAATGGCAGCTAACTCAAAATTCTATATGTCTAAGCTACACTTTAATGATGACCGGGGGGGGGGGGGTCTTTTGGATTTAGAATCATGTCGTCAAGACATCAATCTTTTGTAGCAATTTCAAAGGGTAGTTAGACATTTTACCTTGGTAGATAGCCAAAAAAAGGAAACTTTCCAGTTTTTATTGGATGGATGCAAGATGAATAAAACTTTAAAGGTGTTCTAGGTAGTGATTCCGGATCGTTTACTTACGAGTGTGTCAATTTGGGTATGTTTTATCTCTAATGAGTCAAACGGTTAAAACAAAGAAAGTTAGCTATAAAGGAAACAAGATCGAATATTTTGAACATCACCCAAAGTGTAGTTTAAAGCATAAAACTTCCGACATTTAAATAAACCATATATTATTGACGCGATATAGTTATTATGATTATATACTTATTTGACACTATAATGCTTGTATAAAGTTCAAAGCTTTTGGACAAAAATTGTTTCGGGACAATCCAACCCAACGCAAAACCAAAACCGAAGTTACCATTTTGACCCGTTACTCAACCCGCCCATTACTGTTAAGTTATATATTCAGTTCCAGCATTCGTAAGTCTTTTACTAATCACCGACATGCCTTAGGTTATTTAAAGTTCGGGCTTAATAGAGAAGACGGGAGCATTGTCTATCGTGAATGGGCCCAGCTGCTGAGTATGTATAACGTACTTATACAATCTTTCAGCCGTAAATTATTCGTTCAAGATTCTGATGTATCCGTTGCTGTATGAATGAGCAGGGAAGCACAGCTGATTGGGGATTTTAACGGGTGGGATGGATGGAACCACAAGATGGAAAAAGATCAGTTTGGAGTATGGACTATCAAGATTCCTGATGTCAATGGCAATTCGGTAATTCCTCATAATTCAAGGGTTAAGTTCAGATTCAAGCACGGCAATGGAGTTTGGGTTGATCGGCTTCCAGCTTGGATAAAGCATGCCACTGTTGACTCTACTAGATTTGCTGCCCCTTACGATGGCGTTTACTGGGACCCACCACCTTCAGAAAGGTAAAAAGTCTTGCTCATACTATACTAATACAATACTAGTACAAACGAACCAAACATTTGGCGAACAGTTTGGCAGAAAGTTCGGGCGCGTTCGTTCATTTATGTTTTGAACGTTCGGTAACGTGTTCTCTGTGTTCGATAGTTCAATAGTGTTTTTAGTTTATATATTTTATTTAATACTTCAAAATTCCGACAAATAAAATATTTAATAAGTGTCCGTGTACTGTATATTCTGTTCATGAACACTTGTTTGTGTTTGTTTGTTTCCATTTGTGTTCATCATTGTTCGTTTTGGCTCATTGCCTAAAATTAACAAACAAACACAAACGAACACGAACATAAAATCTCGCTCGGTAAGTGTTCATGAACAGTTCGTGAACACATATATTTCTTAACAAACGAACACGAACAAGGTCTTGTTCGTGTTTGTTCGTTTCGTTTGCAGCCCTACTAATACTGGATTTGACCATGTTGACTTGAGGTGGAAATTATAACCATGTTGTGAAATAATTCATGTAGGTATGAATTTAATTATCCCCGTCCACCAAAACCGGAGGCCCCAAGAATATACGAGGCTCATGTCGGGATGAGTAGTTCCGAACCCCGGGTGAATTCATACCGTGAATTTGCAGACAATGTTTTACCTCGTATTCGGGCTAATAACTATAACACGGTCCAATTAATGGCCATAATGGAACATTCTTATTACGGTTCATTGGTTATCACGTTACAAACTTTTTTGCCGTTAGTAGTAGATCAGGAACACCCGAAGACCTAAAGTATTTAATAGATAAAGCACATAGTTTAGGTTTACAGGTGTTAATGGATGTTGTTCATAGCCATGCAAGTAACAACGTCACAGACGGGCTCAACGGGTTTGATGTGGGCCAGCCTACACAGGATTCCTACTTCCATACCGGGGAACGCGGGTATCATTCCCTTTGGGATAGTAGACTTTTCAATTATTCGAACTGGGAAGTTCTTCGTTTCCTTTTATCTAATTTACGATGGTGGCTTGACGAGTTCAAATTTGACGGGTTCCGGTTTGATGGGATAACTTCCATGTTATATCATCATCACGGAATCAACATGGCGTTTAGTGGGGATTACAATGAGTACTTTTCGGAATCGACTGATGTTGATGCGGTTGTTTATATGATGCTTGCAAATTGTTTGATTCATTCGTTGTTGCCGGAAGCAGCGGTGATTGCGGAAGATGTTTCCGGAATGCCGGGCCTTGGTAGGCCCGTCGATGAGGGTGGAATCGGGTTTGACTTTCCGGTTGTCTATGGCGAATTCCTGATAAATGGATTGATTACTTGAAGAACAAGAGTGATGATGAGTGGTCAATGAATGAGATAACGAGAACTTTGACTAATCGAAGGTACACTGAGAAATGTGTTGCTTATGCAGAAAGTCATGATCAGGTAATAAGAATTACTTAACAGTCGAAATGGGTCAGTTCGATGTTGGATTGACCCTAAACACTTTATGTTCAAAAAGTCAACCTTTTTTTATTTTATAAAAATGGTTCATGTGTCATACATTATAACAAAAGCTATATTGTTTCGGTAATAATCTAATTTTTTTGAATAAAATGATTGGGAAGTTCTATGCGCTAAAATACAATTTGGGCAACTTTTGACCCGTTTCCTTATAGTCGATTGTGTATTTAGTTGTTGTGTTTTGCAGTCGATTGTAGGAGACAAGACAATTGCATTTTTGCTTATGGACAATGAAATGTATTTTGGGATGTCTTGTTTGAACGAGGCTTCACCTACTATTGACCGTGGTATTGCGCTTCACAAGGTTCGTTTTCCTCAGTTTTGTTTATTACATGTTGTAAACACTCAGTACACCATTGATGATGTCACGCTATAATTATGTCATCCATGTGTTCTAAGGACAAGAGACACCCTTTGACTTTTTTGTCAAACCTTTTAGTTTTCAAGATTGGAAACGAGTGTCGGTTTTTAAAATAAAAATAAACGTTTTTTTGAATACTTCAAGTAAAAGACTCAATGTAGACGGGATAAAAATGTTCGCATCTATTAATTTACTTTCGAACTAGTTCATATTTAAATTTTGTGTTGCAGATGATTCATTTTATAACGATGGCATTGGGAGGAGATGGCTACCTTAATTTCATGGGAAACGAGGTAACCTTATAAACATATATGTATATATTTATGTATTCTTGCTCATGTGTAACGTATTTCCGAGTTATGTTATAGTTTGGTCATCCCGAGTGGATCGATTTCCCGAGAGTAGGAAATGATTGGAGCTATGATAAGTGCAGACGCCAGTGGGAACTTGTTGACACGGAACACTTAAGATACAAGGTTTGTTATTTTTCTTTATCTAGTGTATGTTTAAATACCTTAAATTTGATCACAATTATAAATCCATTGCATGTGAGTTTCAGTTTATGAACGAATTTGATAGAGCTATGAACTTGCTCGATGAAAAGTTTTCTTTCCTCGCATCAACCAAACAGATCGTAAGCAGCGCGGATGAAGAAGACAAGGTACTAGATTTCCATGCAATTTATATCATCATCATCATCATCATCATAATGATGACAGTGATAGTAATGATTATCATCCCATCGTTACGGGTTCTTTTCTTGTTCTGGTTCACAGGTTATCGTGTTTGAAAGGGGAGATCTAGTGTTTGTTTTCAATTTCCATCCCGATAACACGTATGACGGGTATGCACATCTTTACCCTATGCAAGCAAATTGCAACATTTTTAGTTTAATAAAGGGTTTGATTATCAGTCAAATGTCAAAAACACCCCTTTAACAAGGTGGGACTTCTTGTTGACCAAACTTACAGCATCAATACCATGGGTAAATATGTAATTCTAGTGTATATTGTGATACGACAGGTACAAAGTTGGTTGCGATCTACCAGGGAAATATAGAGTTGCTCTGGACAGCGATGCATGGGAATTCGGTGGGCATGGAAGAGTAAGTAAATCTAATATTTTAAGATACAAAGTTAACTCGGTTATTTTCATTACTTTGTCTCCAAAACATATACTATCGGCGCACCCGTTTAACCCGGTTTTTCAAATCGTAAACCGTGGGCCCAAACTGTTAGTCTGAACTAGTCGATTTGCTTCGGTTCAGTCGGTTTCAACAGTTTATTACCGCCACTAGATACTTAAGATATGATTTAGTGTAATAATCAAAAGAGTCAAAACTTTCTGGGTAGGTAATACCGTTTGGGGATTTTGAATTTGTAAATCTTGCACCACGTTTAAATAAAACACAGTCCAAGTTAACTAGACGTTTCACGATTCTTGGTTAGGTTGGTCATGATGTTGATCATTTCACTTCACCCGAAGGACTACCAGGAGTCCCGGAAACAAACTTCAACAACCGTCCTAACTCTTTTAAAGTTCTCTCACCGCCACGGACTTGTGTGGTAAAACATCCACCCACATTCTCTGTATATACACCTATTTTTCATGATATGTCACCTCTTGTTAATTATTTTTTGATCTATGCAAGGTGTATTACCGGGTTGAAGAAGAAGACATTCTTGTAGAAACCATGAAAATCCATGAAGCAACTCCTGCCATTCAAGGCAAAGCTCAAAGTTCAGAAATACCCAAGGAAGAAGACGACGAGGACGAGAGATTGATCTGAATAGTGAATATTATGGTTGCTTTTGGAGAATACTAGGAGTATTATGGTTCAAAATCAGCTTGATTTAAGTTGAGTCAAGCTCGAGTTTAAAACATAACCTCATTGAGATGGAACCTTTTTATATTTTTACCCTAGTGTACATGCATATTTACATAATTACCTTAATATCTATTCGAGTCGACTCAACCCGAGCTCAATGTATATCATGAGTCAATTAACGCTAACCATGATCAAATTTATTATTATGTTGATAATAAAGCCGATTTGTCTCTCATGGCTCCTAAGGTGAGAATCTCGTTACGGGTCTTGAGGTAAATCACAAAAAAATGTCAACTATTTGGAGTCGGTGTGGAGCAACATCAGATTGACCGGTTTGCAAATACGCTAAAATGTTAAGCAGGAACGTTCCCTTTTACATATCTTGGAATCCCGATTGGTGTTAACATGAAGCGAGCTAGGTATTAGCTCCCAAAGTGATAATTAATAATCC
The DNA here is from genome assembly GCA_947069175.1 of Scalesia atractyloides. Taxonomy (NCBI): domain Eukaryota; kingdom Viridiplantae; phylum Streptophyta; class Magnoliopsida; order Asterales; family Asteraceae; genus Scalesia; species Scalesia atractyloides. The sequence goes on along the minus strand of CAMTDV010000012.1, from coordinate 11,817,661 downwards.
TGAAAAAATAAGACGCAATTTGTTTGGGGGAAACACGACAATGGGCACAAAATTAGGGGGATTGTTGTTTGGGCTCGGGGGCGATTAATCAGTGGGGGTGGGAGTGGAGTAAACCTCCGGCTTCTGCAACTGAGTGGGGGCAGGTCGGCGACTTCGAAATTTAACAAGCGGAAAGGATGATTGGTGCTGGGCAAACAACTATGGCGAAAAATTCCCTGTCAAAGAGTTAAGAAAGGAAATTGGTTCAGGCGGCAATTCGCTTGAAAGTAGTCCGTGGGTTTTCCAATGGAACTCTTAGGCTCCGCCCAAGTGTAACTTCCTGTTATGGCGAGCCATTATTGGAAAAGTGGCATCCAAAAAAGCCTTGTTTCGAGAGGAGTTGGACTTTGAGACACTTTATGCCTGAGATTTGGCATCAAGGATGAAGACCCTAACCATATTTTTGTCTCCTGCACATAGGCGAAAAGCCTATGGTGGAACGTCTTTTTGTGGCTTCGGCTAAAACCTCCCGAGCATTACAATAACCTTAAGGATGTTCTGGATGCGGTAAAAAACAACCCTGGCAGCAAAATATGGAGGCGGCTCGTGACACAGTGGCAGCGGCAACAACTTGGAGGATTTGGCATGCCCGGAATGCTAAAGTCTTTGAAGATATGTAATGCAAATGTCTTTTCAAGGTAGTCTGCAAAAGCTTCTGATATGTAATGCAAATGTCTTTTCAAGATAGTTGGTTGGTTTAAAGACTCGCAAGGGTCCACTTAGTTTGATTCAAGGGTCACAACGATTGGTTGGTTCATGTTGTTTGGTTTTAGAGACACGCAACGGTCCACATAGTTTGATTCAGAGGCGCGACAGTTGGGTAGGTCAGTGTTGATTGGTTCCATGGAACACACCAGTTTAGATGGGTTGCAACTATAGAGGGTTCCAGTTGTCAAAAGGTGATGGTTCAAAGGGTTGTGACATTTTGGTTGGCGATTACCAACGAACCATTGTGACTCTTCATAAAGATACATGTTCAAAGGGTTTTGTAACCACTTGAAGCACCCACTTACTTTTTCTAAACATTCAGATAAAAAATTACTGAAAACGAAGTTCTATTCGAATATAACATTTTCTGGTATCATAAATTATACCAAGTAGGCGAGTACCCGTACCAAACTGAACTGATACTGACCAAACAACATCTATACAACTGTATTATATCAAACCAATACATCCCAAACAATATCAGTAACAACATCGATTTATCTAGTTTTCAATTTCAATATGAGTTGGTTCGTAATTTCTTATACCTTATACCTCATACCGAATCGTCTAAACAATAAAAAAAACTAACCGACAAGGGTGTAAGTAACCAGAACTGTCAATAAGGCTACTCGGTGTAGGAGGAGGGTAGTCTTCAGAGGATGCTCCGCTAAGTAGGATGACTGTGAGGATGGAGCAAAGAGGATGGACTAAGGAAATGAAGGATGGCCTAATAATATATATAATATATGTATGTTGTATGTATAGGTATGTGTGAGAAGGAGGGCCGTCCAAAAGAAGAAAAGAAAACAAGATCAATAAATTACCACCACGTGTAGCTCATATAGTCAAAACGACAATTAAATAAAAACGAAATTTCCGTACCAATCTGAGTCATGCGTGTGAATACACCCGTGAAAACCACCGATCATCCGCCGCCTTCCCTCAACTGCCACCGTTTCCATGAATCTCCGTCGTGCACTTCCTCCTAAACCTCCTCTATTCCGCCACCGTAACACTAACACCAATAGCAACAATAACAATGACAATAACAATCAATCATCTTCATCTTCCGGCACCGTAACCGTCGTTAATAACCGTTCACCGTCACCAATCCCTAAAGCATCCGACGCATTGCCGCTTCCTCTATACCTAACAAACGGAATATTCCTCACTCTCTTCTTCTCCGTCGCCTATTTCCTCCTCCACCGTTGGCGCCAAAAAATCCGATCATCTACACCTCTTCACGCCGTCACCGTTTCCGAACTCGCCGCCATTGTTTCCCTCATCGCCTCCTTCATCTACCTCCTAGGCTTTTTCGGCATCGATTTCGTCCAACACGACGTCGTTTCTAAACCTAAACCTAAAGTTATGGATTCTAAACCTAATTCTTCACCTAAATCTGATACAGTTGATTATACATCTAATGTTACAAATGAAGATGATGAAGAGATTGTGAAATCTGTAGTTTCTGGAAGAATTCCGTCGTATTCGCTTGAATCAAGGCTCGGAGACTGTCGAAGAGCGGCGGCGATACGGCGGGAGGCGGTGGAGAGGAGGATGGGGAGATCGGTGAGAGGTTTGCCGTTGGAAGGGTTCGATTATGAGTCGATATTAGGGCAGTGTTGTGAAATGCCTATAGGTTATGTTCAAATGCCTGTGGGAGTTGCTGGACCTTTGTTGTTGAATGGTGGGGAGTATATGGTGCCTATGGCGACAACCGAGGGGTGTTTGGTTGCGAGTACGAATAGAGGTTGTAAGGCTGTGTATTCTTCGGGTGGTGCGACTGCGGTTTTGTTGAAGGATGGGATGACTAGAGCACCGGTTGTTAGGTTTGAGACCGCGGCGAGGGCTGCGAGTCTTAAGTTTTTTTTGGAAGACAGGATTAATTTTGAGACTTTGAGTATTGTTTTTAATAAGTAAGGTTCTTTTTTAGGTGTTTCTAGTTTTAGATGTGGTTCATTTTTTGTGCATTGTCTTTTTATGGTCGAAAATGATGAAGCATGATAGGTCTTGTCAAAATATTGCCAAAAAAGCCTGCATTTTCAGTTAGTTTAGGATCAAAATGGTTGTATTTTATGGTGTAGCTACACTGAATTAGGGCTTGCTTTTGGTTCAACTAGCTGTGGTTTTTCTTTAAATAAAATATTTTGCAAATCGGCATTGATAACAAATTTTGATTTGTGTAGTTTCGACAATAATGTATGTTCTCTCTGCTGAGTTTGAAACAGGATATTATAACTGGTGGTATATGATGTGATACTTTATCTCGTTGTGTGGTGTTACATGTTTCTAATTTAAGTAGAGTATGATAGTATTTCTGTTGCGTGTTTGATTTGTTTTTTCATACAGCTAGCTGATACCTTATTGCTGCACTTAGTTACAAGGTATACTGTTTACCGTTCTTGATTATTTTGTGTGGTCTGTTATATCAGATCAAGCAGATTTGCTAGGCTTCAATGTGTACAATGCTCTATTGCTGGAAGAAATCTATATATCAGATTTACTTGCAGTACAGGTGATGCCATGGGGATGAACATGGTGTCGAAAGGTGTCCAAAATGTTTTGGATTTTCTTCACATTGATTTTCCCGATATGGATGTGATTGGTATATCTGGTGAACTCCCCAAATCCTTTTAACTTTTATTTTCAGGGATTAGAAGAACGTATTCCATATAATGTTGTGACATGTTATTCTTGATTGTATAGGAAACTATTGTTCAGATAAAAAACCATCAGCGGTGAATTGGATTGAAGGGCGCGGAAAGTCAGTTGTTTGCGAGTCTGTTATTACCGAGGAGGTGGTGAGGAAGGTGCTAAAAACTACCGTGCCCGCACTTGTTGAGCTTAACATGCTTAAAAATCTTGCTGGTTCAGCTGTCGCAGGTTCACTTGGAGGCTTTAACGCTCATGCCGCTAATATCGTTTCAGCAATTTTCATAGCCACTGGTCAGGACCCTGCCCAAAACATTGAAAGCTCTCACTGCATTACTATGATGGAGGCGGTAAATGACGGAAAAGACCTGCACATCTCTGTTACCATGCCTGCCATTGAGGTATTGTTCTAAGAGTAATCTATATTTTCGAATAAAATAATATGGAGGTATTTTGTATCGAATAAAATAATGTTTCAGGTGGGGACAGTGGGAGGTGGGACCCAACTAGCATCTCAAGCTGCTTGCTTGAACCTACTTGGAGTAAAGGGTGCAAGCAAAGAGTCCCCAGGGTCAAATGCAAGGCTCTTAGCAACCATAGTAGCAGGTTCAGTTTTGGCGGGTGAACTGTCTTTGATGTCAGCTATTTCGGCCGGGCAGCTCGTTAAAAGCCACATGAAATACAACAGATCCAACCATGATATGGCAGCAATCACATCTTAGTTGAGTATACAGAAAAAAACAGTTCTAACTTCTAAGTTAAAGAGTTCAGTTATGGTAGTCAGTCGTAAGTCGAAAAATTGCTGTAAAGACCACATTCATGTGATCTCTCTGAGCCTTACCGATCATTTTTCCCTAACCGTCGTATTCCTTGGTTCTATTTTGAACCCGTGTCCATGTTATATAGTGGGTCCATTCTTGGTCCATATATTGTTAATGCGTAGACAACGCGGGACGAACATGAATTACGTGTTATATGAGTTGATTATGTACGAATTACGATTTTATTTATCAGTATGTTTAGTCTATGCAAGATATCATTCAGCAGTTGATAGATTGGTATATCAGCTAGTTTTTGGTTTCACTATTCTATTTGTATGTTTAATTGTAGTTGGTGCTGATAAAAGAGCTCAGTGACTTTAGTTTGAATAGTTTCCAATCCGAGACGAACTAGTTCGTTTACAATTCAACCCGAGGTGAGCTTGCTTGTTGGGTTTCTCGAATAAATTTAGATTTAGCTTTAGCCTTAGCCGATCCAATACACTCACTATTTTCTTTCCTTGTTACCCTGTTTCTTCTCCAAAATTCAACCCACGTCTCCCATACAATGAAGATCGTTGATCGGTCTTTACATTTTTCATCAACTTTTTTAACTCCCTCTTTGGTGGATTGTGGTTGATGAATACCATATTGTGGTTTTCGTCTCTCTCTCTCTCTCTCTCTCTCTCTCTCTTTTAGGTAGATCATGGTTAAAGAACACCAGATCTGACTATCTGAGTGCTGATTCTCCGTCAGTTGATCGTTAATATCTCTTCGACTTGTGTGGTTTGATGACAGATCATTGATCCAATTATTGCCACACGGCAAGAACATACCTTGATTGTTGAAACACTGAATTAAAATGAGAAAGAATCGAGTTGGTGGACGAGCAACCATCTCACTTTAACTGTATCAGAGCGGAGTTTCAGCTTTTATGATTTCAGCTTGGCCAAGTATTTTGAGTTGAATCGAGCCAACTTGTATATTTGTGAGCTCGAGTTGACCCAAACCCGACTTGACTTGGCTTTTGAACTCTAATTTGTTTCATCATTGACTATATAACCAAAAGTAAATTGTTAACTAATGCAAAAGAAGGATGATGAACAAAACAATAAGATACTAAAGTATTCAACAATGGTTTTACTAAGTTCCCATAATATTATGTTCTTGAACTTAGTTTAGATATAGTGAGTTAGAGGTAATATTATGTAAATATAGTTAGGGGGTATTGTATAAACGTGTTTAATATATAGCCCCTCCTCATCGTAACCATAAATACAATCATTACAACTTTTAACAATTAGACACGAGGTGTTTTAGGTTGGTATCAGAGCTAACACCATTATTACCGCTGCATAGCTCCACATCGCTGTTGCTGGCCGATGACTTTGTTTGCTCACCGAAGCTCCATTTCATCTTCCAATCATCTCTACTCAATCATCTAAACATTTAGAAACTTTCTATCGATTGGATCTTACTTCTGGACCCATTTTCTTCATCAAAATTGTGCCTTTTCCTAACAGATCTGAAAATCCTGATATGTTTCTGGACCTTTTAATGATTGTGCGACACTGCATAGTTTGTGTGACACTCCACATTCGTGTGTCTTGCAACACTCCCGAATGAGAGTTCGCCGACACTGGCATTGTTTGCGACACTCTGACAATCACTAAAACAATGACAACAATCACTGCTTTTAACAACTGAGACGGCATCACACAATTCACCCAAGTTCGCCTTTACTCTCTCCCCAACTAACTATGGCTATTGAAAAACTATGATTGAGTCGTTCTTGATTACCAACAACCACTTTGGCTATATTGATGGGTCTATCTCGTGTCCAAGTCCTACTGTTGTCACAACCAATCCCGACTACCAATCCTCGATTGCAAATGATGCACATGTTTGTAAGATCATTATCTCCACTCTTTCTGAAGCATCATTTGCACGTGTTCAAGGAACTCGAATTTTGGGACTCTCTTGCTCGAGCTTATGCTCCACATACTACATCTAGGGAGTACACGCTTAAGACACAATTTCTTAAGCTACAAACGAAGGGAGATGAGACGACGCTTGTTTAAATAAGTCGCGCGCAAGAAATAGTATCTACACTCGCCAATATTGGTGAACCAGTGAAAGACAAAGATCAGGTCTTGCACGTGATAAATGGCTTGCGTGAAGAACACGATGGTCTCAAAACTAGCGTTTTGGCTCGTCCAACTCCTTTGGCATTCAATGAGTTGTTTGGGGTCCTACGCCGGTGTAATCATCAGATGGTCATCACTATTTCATGCTATGTGTTGACCACTATTCTAGTTATATGTGGATCTTTCCATTAACACAAAAACATGATGTTTATAACACATTTACCAATTTCGTTCGTATGGTTGAACAACAATTCAATAAAAAACTAAACAAGTGCAAACTAACTGGGGCAGTGAATTTCGCCCCTTATCCAATTTCTTCACATCTCTTGGCATTGTTCATCGCATGTCATGTCCTCATACAAGTGAACAAAACGGCTTTGTTGAACGTGGTCACTGCCATGTCGTTGAATCAGGTTTCACTTTTCTCGCACAATCTTCTATAACCAAACGATTCTGGCACTTTGCCTTTGACACTGTCGTTTATCTCATCAATCGGATGCCTTCTCGCACTTCTCAAAGCAAATCTCCATTTAAATACCTCTTCCACAAACGTCTTGGCTACTCTTTTTTTTTAAGGCTGCAACTTTGGTCCTCGAAAGTATTAAACAAGAGTCTTATCGGTGTATGGTGAGAAGAGGCAAAATGGTGAGTCTCACTATTAGGAGAAATTTATAGTATTTCATTTGTTAAACCGCGTATAAACATGATCAATAACCTAGTTATATTATATTATATTGTGGTTAAGATTAATAGGATGTGTGAGTACAGGACCGGCTCAAATAGAAGTAGGGTGGGTGACCGCACAAGGCTTGGTTTTTGCTCGAGTCAGATTTTTTTTCTAAAAAAAGAAAAATTATATTTTAGATGCCCATTTTTCCTACTCGTCCTTGGCGCCTTGGAATTCTCGAGAATTCTCATGGACTTCCAAATAGGATAATGTGTTATCAACATGATATTGTTCTCCTAAGGATGATATTGTTCTCCTAAGGATGTGTACACACGTTGACTTCCAAATATTGAAGTTGGGCGGTTTAATTTTTGAATGATTAAGTGATAAACTAGTAAAAGGTCTGAACTATTAATAGCTAGTATAATGCTTAACTGTTTAGAGCAAATGTTTGATCAATTCAGATTAGAGATCTTAACCATTCAAACTCAGTATAATACTATTCAGAGGCAAATGTCTTAACCATTCAGACATCTGTTCATGAAACAAATAGTCTGAACCATTAAGTGCTGAACCAGAAAGAGGTCTGACTATTAAGAGCTTTATTAAGAGGTAAACAAACAACCCCTTAAACTTGTTGATTTACCCAGGCACGATACCACTAAATTCATCCATCGAACACGGTTATGTTCCTGAGATTTCATTGATGAGCTATTGGAATTGGTTCGGTTCATTACATTACACTGACGCGTACGGGTATGGCAATCCACATGTGTTTATCAAAAAGCATAAAAACGAATATGGTACAGATACCGATGTTCTTTGGTTGGTATTTGTTCGGTTCGTGACATAAAAGATCATTCAAATTTTAATTATTAATAATAGTTTGATGGGATATTAGATTTAAATAACCCTAACTTTCATCAATTGGCCGATAACACTCCCAACTTTCGATTTGTACACTAGCACTCCCAACTTATTGGCGGGTAACACTCCCTAACTAGCGAAACCCTAACACAGTTAGCTGATGTCAACTGCCATGTTATCAAAATGCCATGTCAGCTGACACATCAGCGGCTACGTCATCAAAAATGCCATGTCAGTTGCCACATCAGCTGCCACGTCATCAAAATGCCACATTAGCAAAAAGTAACTCGGTGGTGGTGTAGTTCTCTTGGGCATCATTAAGGGTCTTGCTCACATAATAGATTGGATGAAAATCATTTTCTCGCCTTGGCACCAAAACCGCACCGACCACGTAATCACTTGCGTCACACATGAGCTCAAAAGGTAAGCTCCAATCGGGCGATATAAGAATGGGGGCACTAATAAGTTTCTCCTTCAAGAACTCAAAAGCTTTGAGACGTTCCTCGTCGAAGATGAATGGAACGTCCTTCTCAAGGAGTCGGGTCATGGGACGTGTGATTTTGGAAAAATCCCTAATGAAGCGCCTATAGAAGCCCGCATGCCCCAAGAAACTGCGGATGGATTTAACACTCGTTGGTGGAGGAAGTCTACTAATAGTATCTATCTTAGCTCGATCTACCTCTATACCTACTCAGGAAATCTTATGACCTAACACCATCCCCTCTGTCACCATAAGTGACACTTCTCCCAATTTAGCATCAACTTCGTCTCTACACACCTCCTTATCATCCTCGCAAGATTAGCTAAGCACTGATTGAAAGAATTTCCACAAACCTAAAAATCATCCATAAACACTTCCATTGAATTCTCAATCATATCCTGGAAGATGGCAACCATACACCTCTGGAAGGTCGTCGGAGCGTTACATAATCCAAACGGCATGCGTCGGTACGCATACGTGCCATATGGACATGTGAAGGTCGTCTTCTCTTGGTCTTCCGGTGTGATGGGGATTTGGAAATACCTGGAAAAACCATCAAGGAAACAATAGAATTGTTGCCCCGCGAGACGCTCAAGCATTTGATCAATGAATGGGAGTGGGAAGTGGTCCTTCTGGGTGGCATCATTGAGCCGGCGGTAATCAATACACACACGCCAACCGGTGATCGTACGCGAACGGATGAGTTCATTTTTCTCATTCACAACAACCGTCATCCCTCCCTTCTTAGGGACAACTTGAGTAGGACTCACCCAAGATGAATCGGAAATTGGGTATATCAACTCGACCTCCATGAGCTTCAACACCTCTTTCCTAACTACCTCCTGCATGTTGGGATTGAGGCGCCTTTGGGGTTGCACCACCGGTTTATACTCGTCCTCCATAAGAATCCGGTGAGTGCAAAAAGTAGGACTAATCCCCTTTATATCGGACAACCTCCATGCAATAGCCTCTTTGTGTTCTCTCAATACATCCATCAACCTCAACTTCTCCTCCTCCGTCAATTTAGAAGAAATGATGACGGGCAAGCTCGAGTTTTCTCCTAAGAAAGCATACTCTAAGTGTGAAGGACGAACTTTAAGCTCTAAGGATGAAGTATCTACGGGTTTACTCTCGTATCCTTCCTTAATCTCACAAAGCTCTAATGTTTCGGGAACCCAATTTAGATCTACTTCCTCTTCCTCATCGAACTCCTCCTCAACTACTCCCTCACTCACTAGACGGCTCGTCTAATGTAATCTATGTCGCACCCTGACCCGCAGCGGAATAAAAGTCAGGGCATGATTGGGTTATCACCAAAGCTCATGATATTTACTAAGAAGTTTCCTATTTATTAAATTCAAATTAAAATTTAAATATCCAACAAAAATTTCATACAAATACAATAAAAATCTAAATGTTTGTTCCAACGCAATAACTTGTTTATTCTTCTAGGCCATCCTAAGTATTTCTTTCCTCAACTTGATCACCTGTATCATGTGTAAAACAGAGGAGATTTTGGGTCAACAAAAGTTGGTGAGTGAACCTTGATAAAACATTTAAATAACTGCTTGTTATGTTTATTAAAGAAAATTAGCGATGTTAGGAAGGGTGACGGGTGAGGTCGCACCGGTGAAACCGGTGGTGGCTTGTTGGTAAACGGTTTGGTTGGCCATTTGGACAACGGGTGGTGGGCTTTGGGGACGAGAAGGTGGTGGGGAATTGTGGGGCGACGACTTTGATGTGAAGTCAAAAGCTGGTAGTTTAGATGGAAGTGTAGAGTCAGAAAGGGCGGAAACCGAGGATGAAGAAGTACTAACCTTGGTGGAAGAAGAATACGAGAAGGAAGACTTGTCCGTACGCGACTTCGGTGGAGGTCCTTGCGAACGCGTATGGGGCATCCACTACAAAACTCGAAACAAACAAGTAAGAAGACTCTAAAAAATTGACTCAACAAAATAGAAAAGAAACTAACACTATTTAGACTCCTACGACTTAAATAAGACAAGTATCACGTAATGATGTCAAATAAGTCCAAGTAAAGTAATTAACGTAATCGCCAAAGAGTTCCCGGGCAACGGCGCCAAAAACTTGATGTGCTAAAAGTAGTCTAACAAAAATAAACTAAATTAATCTAATCTAGACACAAGTAATACTCTAGACACTCTAAGACTCAACTAAACTACTAACCGGCAAGTGAACCAATCGAATCTAGTAAAGCTAAAGTAAGTCCGGATATCGAACCCACGAGACTCGTTTAAACTACGCTATAGACTCTATCTAGACTAAGACTGACACGGATATAACTAATTGTTTATTTGCTGGGGGGGTTTACTAAAAATCCTAAGAAATCAATTAAACTAATTAACTAAGAAGCTTGACACGAACTTAACCGAAGATTTTTTCTCGGTGATAAAGACTACCTAGGTTGGAATCCCCTTTACTATCATAAAACTTTCTAATGGATAAGTTATGTGACTTGGAACCGGGATCTTTAGATTCTAACCCTAAGAGAAACCGAACAGACCCGAACCCTTCTCAGGAAGACACCTATGGACCTCTTTAAGGTTTGATACGAATACCGGTTAAATAGACTTCCTTTCAGTTGTCTATGTTCTAGAAAGTGCCTCAATGTGACTAATACCTCTTGGTTGGAAATCTAAGGCAACTAAAAATCTCAATTTGGTTCAATAGACAAAATTGTGATAAAGTAACTAAAATTGGTTTTCTCTCAAAAACCTAATCCTAGTGATTATCTAATTAGACCTATCAACAACTTAATACCTCTCAGTACCATAATTAGCAGAATATTAAACCTATGGTTTATTGGCCAATTCACCATAAGATTACCCGAACCCGCTAAGACCGAATATCAACACAAACTCATTATATGAAAGACATTCATCAGAACTCATGTGACACAGATAAACAATCATGAATCAAGCAATAATACGCATATACACCAAATTAATACTCAATGTTCATTACTTTACTAGAAACCCAAATTAACATAATAAATCCAAAAAAATAATAAAGGTTCATGTTCACCTAGGTAGTTTAAGCAAGTTAGCCAAGAAACAAAGTGGTAAATAACAAAACACAAGTTTCAAACTAGAATTCATCATGCCAAAGAAGAAAAGTAAGAAACAATGAAAACCGGGTTGAAGAAACCGGAAAATTCTTCGCTCTTTCAACTCTATCTATCACAAGATGATTCCAGCACTTCCTCGCTTTCAAAACTCTGCTACAATCGCCTCCGGTTGCTGCTTCTGTTGCACAAATATGGGATGTATAATGATGTATTTATAGTTTTCTATTATGCAAATCCGTGCCCAGCAACATTTCTTTCTGGAAAAAGCACCCTCTCGCGGCCCGCGAGAGGTATATATGTCACTGGTCGCAGCCCGCGACCGTGTAAATAATCTGTCAGCTCCATTGGCCTCTCGCGACCCGTGAGAGGCGTATCATTAATCGCTCGCGGCCCACCAGAAGGAGTCTGGCATAAGTTTTTGCCTTGTTTTAACTCCCGAGCCTTCCAACACGTTTCAGGACTTGATTTCTGCTCATTTTCTCTCGTTTCTTGTACTTTTCCACTGTTTCTATCACCCAAGACCTGCAAAACGCGATTGGATCAAAAGTACACACATTCTACTAGAAACCGAAACTAATAATGACTAAAACCGTACATACCATACACAATAAATGGTGTATTTTGCAATACATCAGGATGCATAATTGCATTCAAGAAAAAAGGAAACTTGGTAAGTTATCGATTCAATAAAAAAGGGATTTGGCCAATAATCTTAACTTTTTTTGTTTGGGTCATTATGTATTTTTTTATTTGGGCCAAATACAAACACACATAACACATACACATATATGAAAAAAAAATTAAAAGAATATTGGAGACCTATATTTTTTGGGTCCTAAGCCTTCGTCTAGAATGTTAAACCTATCAGTCCGGCCCTGTCAGCCATGGTTCTCTATTTATTGCAACAGAGAATGAAAAACTTGGGTTGATCAGCCTAGTTGTCAACTCCTACAAATGTTAAAACCTGGGTTTATATAAACTGAAAATATATAATGTATCATCAAAACCAAACCAAGCACAAAGGTAGATCGAAATGTAGTAGCTATGATCACTGATGTTCCAAAAAGGAAAGTTTCTATCTTAGGAATGAACATTCATTACCTAAGCACACATAGCACAATAAGTAGTTGGATATTTGTATCTATGACTTCTATTATAACTAGATCAAGATTGAAATTCATTGAGCTTTAGAAACTGCAACAATACCCATTTTAGAATTATTATAATCATCATCATACTTACTAAATCCCACAAATAGCAAAGCTTTTCTGAGAAGGGTAAGATGTAGACAGCCTTACCTCTACCATGAAGGAATAGAGAGGCTGCTTCCGATGAGACCCCGACTCTATAGTAGTTTTGCATCAAGCCTTGGACATAAGACGCATAACTCTAGGAAAAAAGGCCGATTAGTGCAAATGCCCCCTTGTCTTTTGGTTATCAACGCCATGTAACTACATGATGCATAATTAACGCTCCCCGCTTTTAGCGTTATTTTCATGAAATACAACATTGGTGACTTAAAAGCAGATTGTTATTTTATGACATTTGTGTTGGAGATTGAATATCAAATGGTTGATATAATCATGAGAATTCTGTAGTAGAAACTAGAAACACTCAGAAGGTTGAATTAGATAATAAACATAGTTAATTGACAGAAACTTTTGTATTTTATGACGTTTGTTATTTTGTATATATATTTATCACACACAACACTAAATCGTTTACACAATATAATACATGTATATACTAATTAAGGGGTGCCACTGAACCATTGGTTCATAATTGGCGCCAATAACTACCTAATAAGTAAACTCAAAGCGTCAAAGGTTGAAGGTTTGGTGAGTACCTGGTGAATCTCGAATCTGGTCGTTGAAGGTTAGAAGGTGGTCGTCTTGCATAACTTGTAAGGTTTTGATCGATCATTCAAAGTAAACGTCGTCCAATGTTTCTACGGTTTAAAATATGTTTTCATATTAATATCTAATCTAACTTATAATAAAAGAGTTTTTTGATATTGTTATACACTCTAACTTATAATAAAAGACTTCAAATAATAAACGTTTCCTTCTTCAATCTCATAAATTTTATTTATATTTATTTAATATATTTTCTTTTAATTTTAATAACTAATATATAAATAGATATCACTTATCTTTATTCTTTTCTTTATCTAATATAAGATTAATAAATAACTTCAATTAATGTCACATGAAATTTTCTTCTTTAATCTTTTAATTATATTATTAATATCTAAATCTAATATCTAATAAATTATTAATATATCTTAAACTAATATAAAAAGAATTAATTCGCAAATATCAAACTAATCAAAGAATAATAAATAAATTAAAAATATATAGAAAAAATTAGTAAATTAGAGTTGTTAAGCTCGAGATTTAAACTTGTTTTCATAGCAGCTCGTATTTGCGTTTTTATAAAAACACATCCCCTTAGAATCGATTTTCCTTGAGATCAGATTTTCCCTGAGATCCGACCGTTGGATCGGGCTGAAATTTGGCCATAAAGCTTCTGGGATATGTCTTTCAAATCCCACAAGAGGAAATTTCGATCTGAAGTCGATAACTATGGGTTTGGCACTTATCATTTTGTAATAGATTGTTTGTGCTAAAACTCAAAACTTGATTGTGTTGCATGAATGGTTTAGTGCAATTGTATGTGCTATTTGGTCATCTCTAATAGTTTAGTGATGAGTCTTGATGTTGATTGGGTTTTGATGGAATGAAGGAATTGATGTTATATTAGTGTTTATCATCATACTTGTTCGTATGTGTGATTTACTTAAACGTCTTAGAGATTTGGTTAATATTCATATATACAATGAAGTGAGTTTTGACCTAGGCATGAAACCCAAATCCTTGTATGATTAAATTGATATCATGTTTGAACAAATGAAGAAGTTAAGTTAGTTAAATATTGAGAAATGTATGAACTTGTTGAGTTGTTGATACATTGTGACTTTGGTAGGATAAATTTAGTTAAATTGTTGATTTAAAAGTGATGCCTACCAAGTATTTGATAAAGTGCCTAAATTATCTTATTGATCTTGTTAGTGCAAATATATATGTCAATTGGCAGTTTGCTTTTTTAAAAGTAAACTGACCTACAATAGAATCGGATGCGACATATAGTATAAAAGTCCATAAGAGTGATAGTCATGATATTGATGACTAATTTAATTATCTTGTGGATATTACGTGATAGTTTGACACTTGACAAGCTAGGTGGGAGCTTGGAAAAGAATGGGTCAAACGGGCCAATGACGCGAGAAAGCTCAACCAGACGCAAGGTAAGTAAACCTTACAACTCCTAGAATAGAATTACAACTTACGTGATAGAAAGTATTATGGTGATTAGTGACAAAATGTTAAAAAGTGACCCTTTGATGTCAACCATGACGGGTCAAACGAGTAAAATGGTTCGTAACCACTTATCGTGTTTTGTCAATAAAATAGTTGCTGGTGACAAGTAGGTCCTCTACTTGCAGAAATTGTTTCGAGATTTTAACCATTGAGTTTTGACACGATATTTGATCAGAAGTTGTTTCACAACATAAATAATGTTGTGTAATTTTTATAGGTTTTTCTTAAGTTTTCTGACGGAGTTTTGGTGGCTGTTTTGTCAACAAATAGTTGTTGACAGCAACAGGTCTGCTATTTGAAGAAATTGTTTCGAGGTCTTAATCATCGAGTTTTGACACAATATCTGGTTAGAAGTTGCTTCATAATGTAAAGGACGTTTGGTAATTTTTATAGATGTTTCTAAAGTTGTCTGACGGAGTTTTCGCGGCTATTTTGTCAATAAAATAGTTGTTGACAGCAACAGATCCGCTACTTGCAGAAAATGTTTTAGGATCTTAATTATTGAGTTTTGACACGATGTTTTGTCAGAAGTTGTTTGACAACATAAATAATGTTTTGTAATATTTATAGGTTTTTCTAAAGTTGTTTGGCAGGGTTTCGTGTCTATTTTGTCAATAAAATAGTTGTTGACAGCAACAGGTCCGCTACTTGCAGAAATTGTTTCGAGGTCTTAACCATCGAGTTTTGACACGATATTTGGTCAAAAGTTGCTTCACGGCGTAAAGTACGTTTGGTAATTTTTATAGATCTTTCTAAAGTTGTCTGACAGGGTTTTCGCGGCTGTTTTGTCAATAAAATAGTTGTTGACAGAAACAGGTCCGCTACTTGCAGAAATTGTTTCGAGGTCTTAACCATCGATTTTTGACACTATATTTGCTTAGAAGTTGCTTCATAATGTAAAGGACGTTTGGTAATTTTTATAGATGTTTCTAAAGTTGTCTGACGGAGTTTTCGCGGCTGTCTTGTCAATAAAATAGTTGTTGACAGCAACAGGTCCGCTACTTGCAGAAATTGTTTCAGGATCTTAATTATTGCGTTTTGACACGATATTTTGTCAGAAGTTGTTTGACAACATAAATAATGTTGTGTAATTTTTATAGGTTTTTCTAAAATTGTTTGGCATAGTTTTCGCGTCTATTTTGTCAATAAAAATAGTTGTTGACAGCAACAGGTCCGCTACTTGCAGAATTTGTTTCGAGGTCTTAACCATCGATTTTTAACACGATATTTGGTCAGAAGTTGCTTCACAACGTAAAGGATGTTTGGTATTTTTTTATAGATGTTTCTAAATTTGTCTGACAGGGTTTTCGCTGCTGTTTTATCAATAAAATAGTTGTTGACAGCAACAGGTCCGCTACTTGCAGAAATTGTTTCAGGATCTTAACTAATGAGTTTTGACATGATATTTTGTCAGAAGTTGTTTGACAACATAAATAATGTTTTGTAATTTTGTAGTTTTTTCTAAAGTTGTTTGGCAGGGTTTTCGCGTCTGTTTTGTCAATAAAATAGTTGTTGACAGCAACAGGTCCGCTACTTACAGAAATTGTTTCGAGGTCTTAACTATTGAGTTTTGACACGATATTTGGTCATAAATTGTTTGACAACATAAAGGGTGTTTGGTACTTTTTATGGGTTTTTCTAAAGTTGTTTTACAGGGTTTTCGCGGCTGTTTTGTCAATAAATTAGTTGTTGACAGCAAGCAAGTCCGCTACTTGAAAAAAAAATTGTTTCAAGATTT
The DNA here is from genome assembly GCA_947069175.1 of Scalesia atractyloides. Taxonomy (NCBI): domain Eukaryota; kingdom Viridiplantae; phylum Streptophyta; class Magnoliopsida; order Asterales; family Asteraceae; genus Scalesia; species Scalesia atractyloides. Next base: position 11,801,136 of record CAMTDV010000012.1, on the reverse strand, counting down.
TAACGATTTTACTTTTGCATGATTTTTGGTCAGAAGTTGGTTAACAATATAAATGATCTTGGCTCATTTTTATAGATTTTTTATGAAATAGTTCGATACGGTTTATGCTGACGTTTTGTCATAAAATAGTTGTTGACATCAAAATGTTTGATAATTTTGTAATGAGTCAAAATTGTTAGGGATACGGTCGGGTGGAAACCTGACCTAGCCGGATAAAAGTGCTGAGAAAAAGACATGTTTCAGTTGACACAGCCGGGTGGAAACCTGACCGTCCAGGTAAGGGGGCTAAAAAAATAAAAAGGGGATATTTTGTGCTTAATGTTTTCGTTCAAATGTTTTGATTATTAATCGTTTGACCGTAGAACTTAAACACTAATCGTTTTTAGCGTTTATGACAGGCTTTCACTAAAGTGGCAACTGGACGGACAGAAGACCAAGCATGCCAAGAACCTAACACTCTTAAACCGCTATTTCCGCGGAGCATTATCGGGAAAGTTTAAGCGTGATCACACATGACAAAGTTTTATGTATTAAAACCTTATCGTTTTCGAAGGTAACTTATTTGTGTAATTACCCATTAAGTTAGTTTGTCTGGGTTATTGTTAACCCGGACTCGTACGTTAATTATAAAAAAAATGGGACCTAATTATCCGCATTTAATTAAAATATTATGAAAATGGGTTAGAGTGTTACATTAATAAGGACGTATTATGTTTAATTAGGTTCATGTAACATTTTAATTAGGTTTTTGTAACATTTTAATTAGATTTAAGTAATGTTTTAATTAGGTTTAAGTAATGTTCTAATTGAGATTTAATATTATTCTTTTATAAGAGAGAGAAACAAAAATATTATGATTTAATATTATTATATATAGTAGGAGAGAAGCGCAAAAATAAGGGTGAGAAGGCATAAGAAACTAACACATATCCTTAAATTTTTCATTTAAAGTAAACTGCAATTTGTTTCCCCCTACTATGTTTTAGAATCAACATACGACTCTAAATCAAAATAATGGACCCCTGAGTACTCATGGTTTGCAATTTATTGTCATTTGCATCCTTCTGTCAATCAACCGTTCGTTTGACTATTAATAAAGATGTGAAATGACCTTTTTGCCCTTGTTCCTTATTATTATTGTTGTTTAGAATAACATGGAAATTTGTCACCCTTTGGTTTGGTCCAAATTGCAACTTAAACCCATATCTTTCAATTTTTACCAAATGACACCCTATTATGAACATTCTATCACACCTTTACAGTTGCATTATGTCACCCAGCGATTTTAGAACTATACACTTTGAAACTCCCTCCAAAATAACAGATTAAACAACATTTGCAGAGGTTTGACTTTATTGAGTCAAAGAAATCAAAGTAATGTAAAAATGGTTTTGACTTTAATCAATCAAACAAATCAAAGATGCAGTGACGGTGAAGAACCGAAGCTACTAAATCTTCTTGTGCGAGTGGTTTATTTAATAGACCCTAAATAAAATCATCACTAGATCGGTGATCATGTTCTATGTAGATAATTGATATTTTTTTGGAGTTAATTAAATAAATTACGTAAGTTTTGGTATAATTTTTAATTTCTAACTAAGATTTTTGTAGGTTCTATTCGGTTTTGGTGGAAAAAGTTATAGTGAAGTTAGTGAGCGAATGATAGGAAATGGCCTGGTTTTTTCCGGTGAGAATAATAATGAAAATTGTGTCTTGTCGGTTTACGTGTACTTGTGTACCATCTTATTGCACTATATTGGTGTTTGGATAATTTTAGTTTATTGTGCTTGACGTGCTGATCTCTCTGCGTCCTTTGTTTATCGTGCTTGATGCGGTCATTGATTGGTTCTGTGACTGTTTTGCGTTTGGTTAAGGATAGAGGTTTCATCGCCGTCGTATCCCCATTGCCAGGTGACGAAAGTGCGACGGAATTTTGGTGGTGGTAGTGTGGTGTTTGTAGTGATGGTGGTGGTAATGGCAGTGATGCAGAAGGACGCAAAGTGTTAGGTTTTAATCAGGAAGGATGCAAAGTGATAGGATTACAAGATTACCAAAATGCCCTTTCAACTAAGAGTAAAACGAATGGTTGACTGACGGAAGTATGCAAATTCGTAGGAAATTGCAAACCACCACGAGTACACAAGCGTCCATTATTTTGATTTAGAATCACATGTTGATTCTAACAAGATGCCAAAGGGACGTAAATTTCATTTATTTATTACATAGTATATAGATATTATCTACATTTCTATGCTCAATGTCACATTCTTCCAAGTAACTCTACTGATATTTCTTTAAAGAGTCATGTTATTCCCTTTCACACATATATGGTTTGGGTGACCTTGTAAACGTTATTTGTGACAGAACATTATAATCATAAAACTTTCCCAAACTCAGAGGGGCAGGGCGCCTCCAAGCCAATACCTGCCCGCACAGACCAGGATCTCACGGGCAGCCCCCTCCACCCCATGGAACCCTGTCCTTCCACACGGGTGGCCCTACTCTCTCCTCTCCACATCTGCAAACGGCCCTCCTTCCACGTCCCCCCTACAGGCGGCTCATGAGCGATGCGATGCAGATGGTCTAAGAACACATCAATAAAAGTACAAAACTCTACGAAAAAGTAAAAAAGTTGCCCTGCAAATAAAGCCATGAAAAGGGCCTTTAAACTTTAAAAGGCCACTGAAAATGCATAACTTATAAAAACCTCAACTAACTTACTGTAAACCATACACAGAAACCGGTTTTAAAGACAGTAATTATTTGCCTGATGCTACCACTTTCAATGTCCTAATTACTGATGACACTTAAAATACCATTAAACAGGTTCAGATGTTTGACTGCTCGAAAGGCACACGAACCAAAAGCCGCCCATGTAGGCTCACAATTGCTGATGTACGAAGTGGATCGATTCTTGAAGGTAAGCTGATCACCTGTAACAATGGCCAAACAATCATTTATCAACTTTGTTTCATTAAAGAAGTTAACTACACAAAGATGCATCAAACCTAATGCCAAATTAATACAGACCTTTTTGAAAGCTGAAATACCCCACGGGTTGTCGCGTTGCTCAGGCTGACCTGTGATGACAACACGTCCAGCAGGATCTGACTGCACTCGTACCTAAATTTATCATATGACAAGGATATATCGTCGAATCTTAGCTTAAGAATTCATATAATTTGGTATTATAAAATGGAGTAAAATAAAATGCCATTTTCGTCCCTGAGGTTTGGCTAGTTTTGCGACTTTCGTCCAAAGGTTAGGTATTCCGCATCTGGATCCCAAAGGTCGCAAAACTGGCCAAACCTTTGGACGAAAGTCGCAAAACTCGCCAAACCTCAGGGATGAAAATGGCATTTTACTCTTAAAATGAGAATAAGAAAAAGGTAACAGTGGCGAGTTAGTTTATCACCTCTTCTCGCAGAAGCCCAGGAACTAGTGCATACACCTCAAAGCAGTCTTTCTGTCATGAGAATTAAAAAAAAAAAGAGTCAACTTAGACATCTAGTAACTGAAAAAAGTCAATGCACACATGTGATAAAGGTAAATAAGTGACTGGTTAAACAATACTTACAGTTTCCCGCACGTTAATTTTCACCCAGTTAGCAGGAGGACCAACATCAGCAACTGTGGTGACAACTCTGTCACAATTGAATTGTGAGTGAAAAATCATTAAAGGTACATAATTACATATAACTGTATCGATAAAATTGAAAGAAAACGATGATCGAGCCTTAACTGCCTAGATGTTTCAGTTCGTGCAGCTTTCACGGAATACTCCATTTCACTAGGTCTCTTTTGTTTTATCGACCCTACATTTCATAATTACTCAATTAAGAACACATTTTGATGCTGTAAAATGTTTATACTTCGATGGAGGACCTTACCAATGCTTTTGAGACTTTTTTCGCGCTTTGGTGAACTGCTGGAATTCTTTTCCTAAAAAGAAGAATAATAGTAAGTCAATTCATCATAAGAAACTGAAAAATATGTTTTCCACTTCTGGAGTTATAATGCTCCGGAATCTACACAAACGATTGTCTCACTAACCTCACCAAAACCTAAAAGACGTTGAGCATGCCAACCCTGCATGGCACGAGCCGCGGCATCCCTGCGGGCCCTACCTGATCCCGGGGTCTGATGGCCATTTGCCTGCACAAGCCATTTATAAAATTTATCATCATAAACAAACACAATAAATATAAGAGATTAGGGGTACCAGTGACCAGAAAATTGTAATTTATGTAAATTAAAATAAGTACTAAGATTAAAGTATAAAATATCAAATGCTATAAAAGTTCAAATATCAACAAACCTCATTATCAACATTAGGGGCATCTGGGAAGACAGTTGAAAGGGGGAATTCAAGCTCACCAATCTGGATTTTGTGCCTTTCGTATTCGAGAAGTGCCTACAAATAAACAAAAAAAGTTTATAACTCCAAATTTCTAGTAAAAAGTGTAAAATAACAATTATAATATATACCTTTTCATAGAACTGGCGAAATGTCCAGGAGACAGTTGTGCATGTCCTTTAAAATATATAGTAGCATGACAGTTATATAATATATCATATTTACAAATATAAGAGAAGAATCTGAAAATACGACTCAATCACATATTTGGAGGATTGACCAGTATAATTTGGTCCTTGACTATATTGACACTTAAATTGCTGCTAAAAGCAGCTGAAAGGAAAAATACAAGATCATTAGTTTACAACAATATATGCTATTGAATAAGCATAAGTTCTTACTTGGGTGGGTGGAAAGCTTCTCCTACTTGTCGCCATAATTTGGATCCAGTAACCTGAAGAAGAAATTATCTATCGTATTGCTAATAGTAGAAAATTAAGAAACTTATCAGAGAAAGATGTGTATACCCGGTCATATCCACCCAATTTGATAACAGACCTCCATAACCTATCAGAAAAGGCACAACGATAAAACTAAGCCTTCACCCAAAATTTAAAATCGTGATGTGAAAAACTGGAACCGAGTAACTTACTTGAGACAATTTAACGGTTGCCCATAAAACTTTGGAGGCTTAAATTCCAAGCCTTTTTCCCTATAGACAGCATCCACCTCTTGCGCAAACGTTTCTTGATCCTCTTGAGTCCCAGATTCATAGCCCTCATCCATCTAACAGTATCATATTAAATATCAAACTTAAAAAGCTAAAGGCTGAGCGTAGAATCGAAGATGCCGATTTAACTTCTCGATTTTAATGTAATATTACCTTTGCGTCCTCTATCTCATTCTTCAGTGTCTCCGCACAAAGATCGTCTACTTTGTTAGGTGAATGTTCCACAAGGGCATTGGGTGTAACATTTTCTTGATGATTATCGTCTCCTGTAGAATCTCCTTCCTTGTTACTTTCTGGCATCTTCATAGAACCATCGTGACCATCATCCATATATGTAGCATCATCCTTACTATCGTCAACCTTATCATCACCAATTTCTGCAGTGTCTTTCTTGCTATCATGAGCCTCATCCACAGGCAGTTCCTGCTCGGTTTCGCTAGGGTGTGTCTCCTTTTCATCTACCTTACTTAGGTTTTCTTGACTTGTTTCAATCTCATTCGGGTTTGCGTTGACTAAACCAACCGACTCTTCCGGTTCATCTCCTACTTCTTTTGAAGCTATTTGCTCTGTCTCCACGCATTCTTCACCACCCACAACTTCATCTTCTATAGCCTTTCCGGTATCCTCCATCTCAACGTCTCTTTGATCCATTAGAACTCTACAAAAACACGCTTCAAACATGTTAATTGTAAGTTCAAACACAGATTACATTTTTCTAACACCAAATGAAAACAAATTGGAGTGATTCATGACAGATATATCAAATGATGAAAAACAATCAGTGGTTCGTGTTTCCTGAATGACTCGAAATTTTACAGCAAATGAAAGAAGCACAAATTACAAATTACAAAACTCTAAATTCGCAACGAATTAAGGAATTAAGATGTAAACTTTCACTGTTTATATAAACACAAAATTGTTACCTATGTGTGCTACGAAGGCGTAATCAAGCAAATAAACTAGGGTTTGTTCCATTTTGGGGTGTTTCAGAGAGTGTAATGGTGTGTGTTTGTGTATGTAACGCCTTTTATAGCGGTTAAAGGTTTTGTGAAACTCTAGTTCATTTTCTCCATCTCAACGTCTGCTCGATCCATTAAAACTCCACAAAATGCGCTTTAAATACGTTAACTTTCCACAAAAACTCCACAAAACGCGCTTTAAATATGTTAACTTTCCACAAAAGTTAAACCGACGTATTTCCTTTATCCTTTGTAATCTATACCATAGTTGTTAATGGCGAAAAGCGACAAATAGCGATAAGGTACCTATATGCTACATAGCGAACAATGATAAATAGCGGGCGCTATTTTGCGATACACTAGAAAAGAGTTTTTAAAAAAATTATATGTATATTATATCAAAATACCCTAGTATATACATGCTATTTTACATGTATATTTAACAAAAACCTAAAATCTAGCTATTTTATAGCTATATTTAATCACTATTTAAAAAAAATAAACTGAAATCCCGCTATTTGTGGCTACATACTCTGTAGCGACCTTCGACCTATTCGCTATAGCGACCATAGCGAAAGCTATTGACAACTATGCTCTATACCTCTTGTTCAATGGTAATTTCAAACAAAGATTACATATTTCCAACACCAAATGAAAAAACATATTAACCAAATGCACACTTACATATTCAACCTAATTAACACAATACCTATAACATCAATTATCCCCACTTTCTTTCACACAAAAACCCTAGCTTCCTAACCCCCAAAAATCCACCAGTAAGCACAAATTCAGCATAACAAACAATAACATATCATAAAAATATCAACATGAAGAAATAAATTACAGCAAATAACTATAAATTTTACAGCAAATGAAAAAAAAATAATAATAAAAATAAAATAAATTAAAAATTAAAAAATAGACAAATTTCAATCAACAAAACACTAAATTGACAACAAATTACAACTGGCATTGTAAAAATAAACACAAAAATACCTTTGTGTGGTAAGAACCGTAATCGAGCAAAAAAACCTAGGGTTTGTTGCAATTTGGGGTGTTTTAGAGAGTGTAATTAGTGTAAGTAACGGTGTATATATAGATATAGGTGTTGAGGGTTTAGTGAAATGCGTCAACGGAAAGCGAGGGGACACGTGGCAGGTGGTGAGTGGAGGAGAGGGAAAATAGTAACGCCGGCGAATGACGGAGGACGGTGGTGGTGGTGGTGTGGCGTCCGCTGCGCTGCTGCTGCTGCGGCTGATTTGTAAAATCAGGAGAAAGTCTTCTGATTAATATACCACCTGGATATAATTTGTTAGCTTGTGAAATGTCTAAATTGCCCCTGGCTAATGTTGTTGTTACATGTATGGATTGAAAATTTGTTATGGAAAGTGGTTTTTTGTTGTGTTAATGGGTGCATTTATTTAAAGAGATTAAATGCATTTTTGTTACCTAATTAACATCAAAATTTTGTGATGTCTAAAATGCTAAAAATATGATTAATAGGTTGTACAAGATAAGGAATATGTATAAATTTGTGGAAAGTTATTAAGTAAACTTGAGACCTTTTTGTTATTTATAATTTGTCTGTAATGTTTTACTTGATTTGTAGATATTGTTTTTCTAGTATTTTTGGAAGATAATATGTGACTATAAATAGTAGTTGGTGAAGTAATTCATGTGCAAAATCTGTAACTAGGCCCTCTACGATTTGAATATGTGTTAATAGGAGTTTTTTTTTTTTAACGTAAAATACTTGAACCGGTAAATAATAGTCTGGTGGCTTAAATGATAGGCTGTTATGTAATTTTATATTTCTCAGTATTTAAATTTTCCTTTATATAAAGGGATATTGTATTTAAATAATCTCAACTTTCACCAATTGGCCGATACACATCTCAACTTTCGATTTGTACACCAGCATTCACAACTTTCAACTTATTGACCGATAACACTCCTAACTAACTGAACCCTAACCCATAGTTTTTGCTGATGTGGCATCTGATGTGCCCTTTTTGCTGACGTGACAGCTTATGAGCATTTTTTATGATGTGGCAATTTTGATGATGTGGCAACTGACATGGCAATTTTTATGACGTGGCAGCTGACATTCGCTAACCGAGCTAGGGTTTAGTTAGTTAGGGAGTGTTATCGGCCAATAATTTGAAAGTTAGGAGTGCTGGTGTACAAATCGAAAGTTGAGAGTTTTATCAGCCAATTAATAAAAGTTGAGGTTATTTAAATCTGATATCCCGTATATAAATGATTGTTACATGATCTTATGTATCCATTTCTAGAATGTAGAGGATTATTATGTAAATGTATAAATTCATATTTTACGTGTGAAATTTCTCACCAACGTCCCTAGGGTTTTAATGTATGTTCTAAACTTTGTTTACAACATAAAAAATTAGAATTTATAGAAGGATATACTGCTGACTTCACTAATAGATTGTTATAAAATTGTATATATTCCGGGATGTTACAACTTGATAAACCAATAATACCATCATATTTTTTAGATTTTAGGGTGGTCGGTCCACCAGCCAAAGGTATCTGAAATTTCACCAATCACATGTTGCCAACTCACTTTTATGCTAACGGACCCCACATTTTTACACTACTCACCCCTACACACTACTTTTTCTCTCTCTCATACCCACATGTCTTGTCATTTAGGGCTTTAAATTGGGGGTCTATTGTGCGAGGGGGCTCTCTAGCGCGGACTCGATTAAGACAACGTATGCTAGATCTCCTGATATTCGCAAATAATTCACACCTTTCAAAAAAAAGGTTTCCATGTGACATATTTTGATCATGGCATTTCTTGTAGTTTTATAGACTTTAGGAACCATTAATGTGTTTCATGAACGGAAAGCATGAGATTTTGATAGTTTGATAATGTGTTTAGGTTATGGACTTACGGTAACAACTTAAAATATACGATAACAACTTGAATCCCTAATCAAGTTCCTGAATTTTGTTGGAGTGTCCATATTTATATTTGATTTTGAGTCGATTAATTCTTATGTCATCAAATGAACTCAAATTTAACATTTTTTAGAATTATTAAACTAAATTCTACAAGATTTATTTAACATTCTTATGTAATTTTGCAACGTCCATTTTTTCGTAAGGTAGCTTTCATAACGTGGTGTAGAACTTTGACCAAAATGCCCCTCCTATTTGTACGAACCAAACACAACATTTAAACACTTAAGGAGCATTAGCCAAAAACTACTATATCAAATTCGAACCTTAAGTTTACACACGAATACATAAGTAAATTTAGAACAACATTTACATTCCAAAAGTATTTCTTTGACCCATTAGCATCAAAACTTGAGATGGAAGCGTGAAAAAGGGCGATGCGGTGTGTGTTCGTTCCAAGTACGCCATTATCAAGTTTGTGATTTCCCTATCATACACAATGTAACACCCCGACCCGCAGCGAAATAAAAGTCGGGGCATAATTGGGTTATCACCAAAGCTCATAATATTTACTAAGATGTTTCATATTTATTAAATTCAAATTACAAACTTAATTATCCAAAACAAAATTCATACAATTACAAAGGAAAATGAAACTATAAATTTATTCCAAAGCATAAGCTTGTTTATTCTTCTAGGCCACCCTAAGTGTTTCCTGTCTCGGCTGGATCACCTGTATCATGTGTAAAAACGGGGGAGATTTTGGGTCAACAAAAGTTGTCGAGCGAACCTTGATAAAACATTTTAACTAATTTCTTGTTTTATTTATTAAAGAAAATTCATGCATTAATCACATGTGAGCAAACATATATATGTAAACAATCACAAACCACTTTGGATGAGTCTATGACATGAATGATGATGTATTTGAGATCAAGGCTCAATCAAACGGAGCCGATCTAATGAGGCTCCTGATGCTCAACCCGTATCCCACGGGGAACTGATGGGCCTAATGAAATACGTGCACTGAAATGATAAAATTTAATCTACATATAATTCACACAACAATTGATACACATTTGATCACGGATATGATGTATTCACAAGTGTTAAATAAAATAAAAGAATAGTACGACACATGATACACCCCAAAACATGATTAAAACGGGGAATTGGTAGAGATTCACTCACAGTGGATGCGTTTCTTGATGACGAGGAATGCGCACGTATATTATGATTCAACCGACGAGGGAAAACTAACCTAAATGATAACGACATGATTCGATTAAATAAATAAATTTTATTTGAGATTATTATTTTTAATTAGTGCTCTTTAATGAGATTTTTAGATTTATTTTTGTGAGTTTAATGCAAATTTTTAACTTTAAAAACCTTATTTTTAAGTATTTTTAAATAAATTTTCAATTAAATAAATAAATAAAAAGAAACAAAAATAAATAAAAAAATGGGTTGACTTTGTCAGGTTTGACCGGGTCTGACCGGTCAGACAGCATGTATTCCAGGCGGCGAGTGAGGTTCGAACGACCTCTCGTATACGTGCACGCAGCTCTACCAACTGAGCTACGTGTCTAACCCGAAATATTCTCTGTTTTAATTATATATATATACTAACTAACTTTAACCTTATTTTGTTTTTATTAAAAATGATTTAATATGGCCGAACCGGTTACAGAAGCCCGGAATCGAACTCGGGACCTTCGGTTCGAGTGCACACAGCCCAACCAGTTGGGCTGTGTGTCTAATCTGCTTAACTACCGGATTATATTCCTCTTATATATATACTGTGAATTGATCTGAATAGGTTTAAAAATGTTGGTTTTATTTCAGAAAGTCGGAAACATGTGTGATTCGAACCCGGGACGTGTGTTTTGTATTTGCACACAGTCCACCGCTGGACTGTGTGTCTAACCCGGTTAAATACCCGTTTTTATTTATATTAAAACACTATCTTAACTTCATCTTTTTCATCATTTCAAATTTCCGACAGTGATTCCGGCTGAACGAACTGAATTAACAGTTTCGATTATTACGTTGAGCAATTAAATTACTAATCAAGAGATAGCAAGAAGGTTTAGACAATTATACCGTCTGAAGAACAATTGCGGTTTTCTGATCAGTGATTCTGGCGATATTCCGGCGAATGCGAAGATCTCCGGCGACGAGCTTTGGAAGAATTAAAACTTCAGAAAGAGAGTGCGGTTCTGAGCGAAATGTTTACAAGGTGTTTGAGTGGGTATTTATAAGGGGACAGGCCGATTGGGTTCGAATTTGGGGTCAAGATTCGCGGTCAATGATTTCAAACGGTTTTGACTAAAATTGATTGTTAGGCAACGGTTATAACTGATGTCGAAATCAGTTTACGCGTTTCAGTCAAAGGAAAATAGCCACATTTGCGGAGTTTCGGTTTTTCCGGCGATTGCGAGTTCTGGGCGCGCTGATTTACAGGTTTTGACTTTCCCTGTTTTACTTTAAGTGATATTTGTTTAAGCATATATCACAAAGGATGTGTGTGGCGGAGTGGTGTGATGTGTGTGTGTGTTCGCGGGAGACACGGGTTCGAGACCCGGCGACTCTATTTATTATTTTGAGTTTATTTTACTTATTATTATTATTTATTAATTATGGTTTTTAACTTCTATAATATTTATTAATTATGAGATGTTAAAAAAATAGTCGGCACAATCAATACGCAACGAACTTTTAACCGAATGCTTGATTATTAAACGAAGCGGGTTTTGAACCCGTTTTTCATAAATGTTACAGTATCCCCTACTTTTAGGAATTTCGTCCCGAAATTTAAGTAGTAGTGGTAACCGGAAAAAGATGCGGGTATTTCTCGCGCTTTGAGTCTTCACATTCCCAAGTAAACTCGGGTCCTCGTTTCGACTCCCAACGTACCCTGACAATTGGAATACGACTTCGCCTTAAACGCTTCTCTCCGAAATCCATGATTTCTACTAGTCTTTCAACGAAGTGCATCGATTCATCGACTTGAATGTCTTCTAGAGGAATGTGGAGGTTTTCATCGGCAAGGCACTTTTTCAAGTTTGATACATGGAATGTGGGATGAATTCTGTTGAGCTCTTCTGGTAGATCAAGCTTGTATGCTACAGGTCCTACTCTTTCGAGTATCTTGAAAGGTCCTACGTAGCGTGGTGCTAGCTTGCCCTTCTGGCCAAAACGAACCACTCCCTTCCACGGTGATACTTTTAAAAGTACTTGATCACCAATGTCAAACTCCAAGGGCTTTCGTCGTTTGTCAGCATAACTCTTTTGACGACTTTGAGCCGCTAGAAGATTGTTTCGAATTTGAAGGATCTTGTCGGTTGTTTCTTGAATTAATTCTGGTCCGGTGATTTGCGCTTCCCCGATTTCGTGCCAACATACTGGAGATCGGCACTTACGACCATATAAGGCTTCGAAAGGAGCCATACCGATACTTGAATGATAGCTATTGTTGTACGAAAATTCAACTAATGGTAGGTGAGCGTCCCAGTTCCCTTTGAAGTCTATGACACATGCTCGAAGCATGTCTTCTAGGGTTTGGATGGTGCGTTCAGATTGACCATCAGTTTGGGGATGAAAAGCGGTGCTGAGGTCTAATCGTGTACCCAAGGCGGTTTGTACGGCTCGCCATGTTCGTGAAGTGAAACGACAATCACGGTCTGAGATGATGCTTAATGGTACACCATGACGGCTTACGATCTCGCTGATGTAGATACGAGCTAACTTCTCGTTCTTGAAGTCCTCGAGAATCAGAATGAAGTGAGCTAATTTTGTAAGACGATCAATGATTACCCATATGGTGTCATACCCATTGGAGGTGTGAGGTAACCCGGTAATGAAGTCCATGGTTATGTTTTCCCACTTCCATACAAGTATTTCGGGTTGGACTAGAAGTCCTGAAGGTCTTTGATGTTCAGCTTTTACTTTGGAACAGGTAAGGCACTTGGAAACAAAAACAGCGATATCCTTTTTCATGCCAGGCCACCAGTAGGTGTATCGTAGGTCTTGATACATCTTGTCGGCTCCTGGGTGTACAGAGTATCGTGTTTTGTGCGCCTCATTCATGAGGAAATCACGAAGGTTATCGCGATCAGGAATCCAATATGCGGTTTAAATAGTATAGAATACCGTCGGATTTGGTTTCGATTTTGAGTTCAGCTCCACATGACAGCTCATCGTGTACGTCATTTTCTGTTACAGAAACATGTTGATCTGCCCGGATTCGATCTTTGATGTCGGTTATGATTTGCGAACATAGAAGACGAATGGAGTTCGCATAACCTTTTCGACTGAGCGCATCGGCCACCACGTTTGCCTTGCCAGGATGATACCGAATTTCACAGTCGTAGTCGTTGAGAAGTTCGACCCATCTTCGTTGCCTCATATTCAACTCTTTCTGGTTGAAGATATGTTGGAGACTCTTGTGGTCAGTGTATATTTCACACTTAGTACCGTAGAGGTAATGTCTCCATATCTTGAGAGCGAACACAACGGCTCCAAGTTCCAGGTCGTGAGTGGTGTAATTCTTCTCGTGAACCTTGAGTTGCCTAGAGGCATAAGCTATCACTTTTCCTCTTTGCATCAATACACAACCTAGCCCTTGCCCTGATGCGTCGCAATATACCACAAAGTCATCGCAACCCTCAGGGAGTGTGAGGATAGGTGCGTCACAAAGTTTTTGCTTTAGAGTTTGGAAGGCCTCCTCTTGCTTAGGTCCCCATATAAAGGGTTTTCCTTTATGAGTTAAGGCCGTGAGTGGTACAGCAATACGGGAAAAATTGGCAATGAAGCGTCGATAGTAACCAGTCAAACCAAGAAATGACCTAACTTCGGTAGGGGTACGTGGCGCTTGCCATTCCTGCACTGCCTTGATTTTTTAAGGATCGACATGAATTCCCTTGTCATTGACGACATGTCCAAGGAATTGTACTTCTCCTAACCAGAATTCGCATTTTGAGAATTTAGCGTAAAACTTTTCAGTCCTTAAAAGCGTAAGGATGAGTCGAAGGTGTCGCTCATGATCGGATTTAGACTTGGAGTAAATAAGGATGTCGTCGATGAAGACTATGACGAAACGGTCGAGGTAGGGTTTGCATACCCTATTCATTAAATCCATGAAGACAGCGGGGGCGTTGGTTAAACCGAATGGCATGACCATGAACTCGTAATGACCATAACGAGTCCGGAAGGCAGTTTTTGGGATATCTTCTTCGTGCACCCTGAGCTGATGATAACCAGAACGAAGGTCGATTTTGAAAAGCAGGTGGCGCCTTGAAGTTGGTCTAGGAGGTCATCAATGCGAGGCAGTGGATAATGATTTTTAACCGTTAACTTGTTGAGTTCTCTATAATCAATGCACATGCGAAACGTTCCATCTTTCTTCTTCACAAAAAGAACAGGTGCACCCCAAGGCGATGAGCTAGGACGTATGAATCCTTTGTCAGTCAGCTCTTGCAGTTGACTGGCCAGCTCTTGCATTTCGGATGGGGCTAACCTATAAGGAGATTTTGCGACTGGTGTAGCGCCAGATACAAGATCAATGCGAAATTTGACTTCTCTCACAGGAGGAAGTCCTGAAATGTCGTTGGGAAAGACTTGTGGGAATTCTTTCACAACTGGGATATCTTCGAGTTTCCTCTCCTTGTTTCCCTTTTTGACGACGTGAGTTAGGAATGCGACATAGTTCTTGCGGAGATATCTTCGGGCTTGAAGGCAGGACATTAATTTGAGTCCTTTCGAAGGGGTTTCCCCAAAAATACGTAGTGTCTGACCGTCTGCAAGAGGAATGCGAATGAACTTTTCGTGGCACACCACTTCAGCGTAATGCTGGCTGAGCCAGTCCATACCGATTATAACATCGAAACTTCCCAACTTCATAGGAATAAGGTCAATTGGAAAATCGTGATCGTTTAGGGTGAGAGTACAATCGCGTATAATAGAATTTAATGAAACGGATTTTCCGTCAGCAACTTCCACCGTTAGAGATTCGCTGAGGTTAACACGAGGTTGGTCGAGGATAGGTTCAAATTCTAAGGACACAAAGCTCTTATCCGCACCAGTATCGAATAATATGGATGCATAACTACCATTGATGAGAAACGTACCGTTGACCACGTTGTTGTCAGCCCTGGCTTGGTTGGCATTGATATTGAAAGCTCTCCCTCTGGCAGGTGGGGGAGCTTGGTTAGCTTGGTTTACCGGGTTTGCGTGAGCTTGGGCATGGATGATGTTCACTACGCGTGGGCATGTGTTCCTAAAGTGGTTTGGGTCCCCACAGTTGAAACAAGCTCGCATGGGTTGCATCATGGGGTAGTTGGGTTAGTAGTAAGGTTGGGCTACGTGTTGTGAAGGTGGTAGAAGTAAGGGTTGTTGGGTTTGGCCCACTATCTGATTTTGGGTTTGGGTTGGAGGTTGATTGCGATTCATTCGTTGAAGGGTACGGCAGGTTTGGATGGTGTGACCCGCACGGCCACAACTTGTGCAATGTTGGCAAGGATTTTCGGGAGGGTGATAGTATTGACAGCGGTTGCATTTTGGGTGTGGGCCAGTATATGGCTTTTTGAATGGTGAAGCTAGAGGAGCAATTTGGGTGATTGGTGCAATAGTGAGAGGAGGGTTGGTTTGAGTGACAGCAAAATTCTTGCCATTACGCTTCCTCTTACCAGCAAACTTTGAGGATGAGACTGGGTGGTTTGGAGTTGGGGTCTCAATGGGTGCTTTCTTCTTTTCATCTTTGAACTTGCCGTTTCGAATGCGATTTTCAGTGAGTTCTGTAGCTAACTCCATCGCGGCTTCAAGTGTTGCAGGCGATGTGCTTAAAACCGAATCTTGAATTTTCGAGGGGAGGCCTCGAATGTAATGTTCAACTAAGCGGTACAAGGGGGTGAAAAAATTTGGGATCATCTGGTTCAACTCGAGAAATCTCTTATTATATGAAGTATGGTCTCCTTCCTTTTGTTTCAGTGCGTGGAATTCGTCTTCCAGCTTTTTGATTTCGCTTCCTGGACAGAAGCGTCTTGTCATGAGTTCCCTTAACTCTTCCCATGTTAAGGCCATGGCATCTTCAACTCCTCGCTTACCCTTTTCCGTGTTCCACCAGGTAAGGGCTACCCCAAACAGTCTTCCAGTAGCGTAACGTACCTTACGGTCCTCGGGACAATCGCAATTGAGGAAAGTGTTTTCCATTTCTTCAAACCAGTGAAGGAGGGCGGTAACACCTTCGGTCCCTTCATACTTTGGGGGATCGCGGGATTTGAAGTGTTTGTAGGTGCACTTGGGGGTTTTGGAAGGAGGGTTGGCGACGCTCTGGTCTTCTTGGTTGGGAGGGTTGATGGGATTAGCGATGAGAGCTTGTTGAACTTGAAGCACGATGTCAGGAAGTACTGCGGCCATTTGTTTAGCAATTTGTGTGGCCAAGCGTTCGCTTGACTTTCCTGACTTTCTACCTCCACGTAGTTGCCTAGCCGACATCTACAGGAACATATATAGGAAGATTGTGAGTTTAAGAATTTTCTAGGTGTCATGTGTCGTAAAAAGAATGAAAAATAACATAACTGACAATAATTTAACTACATCCATATGATGTCTTGGGTTGGCTCATGTTTGGGCCTCCAAATGTCCCCCATACCGTTTCCCGTGTAGTCATGTGGGCCCCCATGACTATTGGGCTTGGTAGGATTCACATTGGTGTCGGCGGGTTAACACTCGTACCACCCGAATGAAAATCGTAAAATATGATTGCGAGATGTATGGTAGGAGGGTGTCCAGGTGTAGACACAATGACAACTCAAAATGGGGTTAGCTCACACGACGTTTGGTATAGCATGCTTTGGCCTAATAGGTCCTTCGTACTCTCATCGTTAGTCCCCAGGTAGGCAAACTGGTCCTTTATTTTGGATTTATACGAATGCCAAGCCTAGACAGGACGTTCCGACTACCGGTACTCGTACCCTTCCAGTTACTACATGCCCGTCATGAGAACTCACTTTGATGTGATTTGAAAAATACAAAAATCATTGCAAAAATCATGAAAATCGTGAGGTGTGTGCTCTCATGGATATGATATATTATGAGGATATTATTTATGATGAACATTGCATAATAACATGTATTTGTGAGCGTGCTTGCATAACATTGGGTGTGAAAATAAACATGAAACATATAAACATCATGAATTTTGCATGTAACGCATAAACAATTAAAATTTAATCAACTATAGTATAGGCTCTAAGGGTCTAATAACCTATCCTATATCCCTATAGTCACAAGCTCTGATACCAATCTGTAACACCCCGACCCGCAGCGGAATAAAAGTCGGGGCATAATTGGGTTATCACCAAAGCTCATGATATTTACTAAGATGTTTCATATTTATTAAATTCAAATTACAAACTTAATTATCCAAAACAAAATTCATACAATTACAAAAGAAAATGAAACTATAAATTTATTCCAAAGCATAAGCTTGTTTATTCTTCTAGGCCATCCTAAGTGTTTCCTGTCTCGGCTGTATCACCTGTATCATGTGTAAAAACGGGGGAGATTTTGGGTCAACAAAAGTTGGCGAGCGAACCTTGATAAAACATTTTAACTAATTTCTTGTTTTATTTATTAAAGAAATTCATGCATTAATCACATGTGAGCAAACATATATATGTAAAAAATCACAAACCACTTTGGATGAGTATATGACATGAATGATGATGTATTTGAGATCAAGGCTCAATCAAACGGAGCCGATCTAATGAGGCTCCTGATGCTCAACCCGTATCCCACGGGGAACTGATGGGCCTAATGAAATGCGTGCACTGAAATGATAAAATTTAATCTACATATAATTCACACAACAATTGATACACATTTGATCACTGATATGATGTATTCACAAGTGTTAAATAAAATAAAAGAATAGTACGACACATGATACACCCCAAAACATGATTAAAACGGGGAATTGGTAGAGATTCACTCACAGTGGATGCGTTTCTTGATGACGAGGAATGCGCACGAATATTATAATTCAACCGACGAGGGAAAACTAACCTAAATGATAACGACATGATTCGATTAAATAAATAAATTTTATTTGAGATTATTATTTTTAATTAGTGCTCTTTAATGAGATTTTTAGATTTATTTTTGTGAGTTTAATGCAAATTTTTAACTTTAAAAACCTTATTTTTAAGTATTTTTAAATAAATTTTCAATTAAATAAATAAATAAAAAGAAACAAAAATAAATAAAAAAATGGGTTGACTTTGTCAGGTTTGACCGGGTCTGACCGGTCAGACAGCATGTATTCCAGGCGGCGAGTGAGGTTCGAACGACCTCTCGTATACGTGCACGCAGCTCTACCAACTGAGCTACGTGTCTAACCCGAAATATTCTCTGTTTTAATTATATATATATACTAACTAACTTTAACCTTATTTTGTTTTTATTAAAAATGATTTAATATGGCCGAACCGGTTACAGAAGCCCGGAATCGAACTCGGGACCTTCGGTTCGAGTGCACACACTGTGTGTCTAATCTGCTTAAATACCGGATTATATTCCTCTTGTATATATACTGTGAATTGATCTGAATAGGTTTAAAAATGTTGGTTTTATTTCAGAAAGTCGGAAACATGTGTGATTCGAACCCGGGACGTGTGTTTTGTATTTGCACACAGTCCACCGCTGGACTGTGTGTCTAACCCGGTTAAATACCCGTTTTTATTTATATTAAAACACTATCTTAACTTCATCTTTTTCATCATTTCAAATTTCCGACAGTGATTCCGGCTGAACGAACTGAATTAACAGTTTCGATTATTACGTTGAGCAATTAAATTACTAATCAAGAGATAGCAAGAAGGTTTAGACAATTATACCGTCTGAAGAACAATTGCGGTTTTCTGATCAGTGATTCCGGCGAATGCGAAGATCTCCGGCGACGAGCTTTGGAAGAATTAAAACTTCAGAAAGAGAGTGCGGTTCTAGCGAAATGTTTAAAAGGTGTTTGAGTGGGTATTTATAAGGGGGACAGGCCGATTGGGTTCGAATTTGGGGTCAAGATTCGCGGTCAATGATTTCAAACGGTTTTGACTAAAATTGATTGTTAGGCAACGGTTATAACTGATGTCGAAATCAGTTTACGCGTTTCAGTCAAAGGAAAATAGCCACATTTGCGGAGTTTCGGTTTTTTCCGGCGATTGGGAGTTCTGGGCGTGCTGATTTTCAGGTTTTGATTTTCCCTGTTTTACTTTAAGTGATATTTGTTTAAGCATATATCACAAAGGATGTGTGTGGCGGAGTGGTGTGATGTGTGTGTGTGTTCGCGGGAGACCCGGGTTCGAGACCCGGCGACTCTATTTATTATTTTGAGTTTATTTTACTTATTATTATTATTTATTAATTATGGTTTTTAACTTCTATAATATTTATTAATTATGAGTTGTTAAAAAAATAGTCGGCACAATCAATACGCAACGAACTTTTAACCGAATGCTTGATTATTAAACGAAGCGGGTTTTGAAACCGTTTTTCATAAATGTTACACACAACACAAATGCATTCGTTAGTATGACTTGTTAACACAAAATTCTTATCCTTCCCGTACTCCCTTAACTGACCCGTAAACAAAATCATGATATTGTAACATTCTTCCTACTTACATTCCTTACTTATAACAATTTCGCCTATAACGAAATCGTAGCTTTCATTCTTATAACACCAAATACACTATTCATCCGACCCGACCATACGGGTTCATACGACAAACATTTCATCCTTATTGACACGTTTACAACGAGTCATCATATTCATAATTTTACCACCTCACTAGCCATTATTTTTGACCCGTTTGGAATGGGGCAATGCACGTACCTTACTATACCGTTATTTGACAATTTCCTTTTTATATCCATCATTTCGTATTTCCAAACCTCAAAGAATAACTAACAGACTAATAATAATACAAGACGAAGTTCACAAGAACTTACCTTTGCTTTGCGTTGCTTGCAAACCGGATTGACTTGTACCTTCTTCCTTCACACCTACAATTTCATATTTAACATTCTTTCAATATCATACTTTTATCTCACATTTACATTAACATAGTGAGTTAACAATTCATCATTTTACTAATTCAAATCAGTCACCATCATATGCATATGAAATTAGCTTTACTACTTAAAACCAATATCCAAGCATTTCATCAAACACTTGGAGTGCATACCACTAACAAAGCATAGGGTACAAGTACCTTATGCATTTCTTCATTTATTCATATCAAGATCATCAAATTCAACTAAATTCATTTAACATTTTTTCATAATCAAATTACATCTATCAAAGACTCATTGTAAGTAACCTCCTACATAATCATTACACTAATTTGTACATAATTCGTCACTACAATTCACAACATCCCCATTTCAAGTGGGTTTCCATATTTAATCATCTAGTTATCCAATTTTAAGCATAATTCATGTTCTATGGTATGATTTTCACTCACAATTACATAAATTTTTATATGAACTCATAGATGGGTTGAGACCCACTTTCTACAAATCATCAAATTAAAAATTTTGACTTACCACTTGTTAGAAAAGCATAGAGGATTACTTATTAGCGCACATGCATAAGATTGACATCAATTTCGTCCTTCAATTTGTTGAAATTCTCAGATCTTAGCCTTGTTCTTCTTACTCTCCTTCTCTCCCTCTGATCGACACATACATACATACATAACTTAATTTTTCAGCATTTCCTTTCTTAAACTCTCACTTTCCAAAGTGTCACATTCAACCCTTATGTTTTTTAGAACATGTCACTTGATTACTTAACTATCATCTAGATTACTTGTCTCTTGATTAGCATTAGAGTAAATTGCACAAAACGTCCTTTAAGTTTTACCAATCTTGCTGGTTTCGCCTTAATCTTTAAAAGTTACCAAAACCAGCCTTTAAGATTAATTTTGTTGCAGGTTTCATCCTTTATCACTAACCCAGTTACTAATCCATGTTAAATGGCCTAACATGCATAGCATGTGAGGGTAAAACCGTCTTTTCAACAAATAAAACTGATGGTCATTAAAAAAGTAAGTGGGCTCACAATTGTTCTTCACTGCCAGTCCATTTCTCCAACCCCAAACCCTTTCCGGCCATAGGAGATCGAAAATATCGCCGGAATCGCATAACACATCATCGGCAATTATCGCATAATTTGAACTAGTACTACTGTTACAAACCAGAGTCCCCTGAACTAAATCAACATGTGTAACATTAGGGAATCGAAAAAAACATCCGACCGGATATTAAAAAATCCCAATCTAAAACACTAACTGATCTTACCAACCGCCCTAGCAGATTCAACCACCGTTTCGACACCAAACAATTCGAGTTCCTCTGCGATTTTACCGGTTTGTGTGAAGCAATTGGTTACCGTTTGTGGTGAATACTGAATAATAATTAATTACCGATTTGAATATGGCCGGTATGTGTTGTGGTGTTGTTGGTGAGACGGAGGCTCCGTCCACCGTTGAGCCGAGCGGTTGTAGCTCGTCAATCGAGGCGTCAGCAGATGGAAATTCACCAGCTGAAGTTCCTAGCTGCTGCTGCGGCTTCTGATGTTGTTGCGCCTCTCCCGGAGAATAGTAAAAAGCGGAGGAAGGTTGAGAGTCTTGAGACCATTGATTGTGGGTTTGAATCTAAAGCTTTAAATTTGCCTGTTGAGTTACGAGAAGGTAGTTCAGGTATGTACAAGGAACTTAAAGAAGAAAATCGTATCGATGCTTGTCGGAAACGGAGGCGGTGGTAAGTTATTCAAACCAGAGACGAAGGCGGTTAGTAAAACTGTTTGCGATAATAATGAAGCTAGATTTGGCGTGACAACTGTGTGTGGTAGGAGGAGAGATATGGAAGATGCGGTTGCTGTGAAACCGTTGTTTAGTAACGATCTGAACTTCTATGGTGTTTACGACGTCCACGGCTGCTCACATGTAATACTTCTTATCCATAAAATCACGATACAAAACAAATAAAAAAAATATGAGTATTGAATTGTGAGCCCACTTACTTTTTTAATGACCCATCATTTTTATTGTTGAAAAGACGGTTTTACCCTCACATGCTATGCATGTGAGGCCATTTAACATGGATTAGTAACTGGGTTAGTGATAAAGGATGAAACCTGCAACAAAATTAATCTTAAAGGCTGGTTTTGGCAACTTTTAAAGATTAAGGCTGAAACCAGCAAGATTGGTGAAACTTAAAGGACGTTTTGTGCAATTTACTCTTAGCATTATTCATTCTAATTAATTAAACTTACTAGCATAATTAACCGACTATTATTATTAAACTAGTCTAAAATTACCATCTATCTTTCACGACATCATACATATTATATCATAATAGGACCTATAAAAATTTGGGGTGTTACAAATTTCTATATATTTAGTATTTTCTTTAGTATTTGAAGCACAGTTATTTTTAAGTGGTTATTAACCAATAAGAAAAACCTATTCGGCTACATAAGTTACGAATTTTGCCCACTCAAAACTGAGTTATTTTAAAATCTGGTTTTGACCAATGTTGAAAATAAATAGGTTAGGTAAAAACCGGTTCTTGTTCTAAAAGAAAAATTTTGTGTACCTATAGTTTAATTAGTTTTGTAGATGATAACCTCAATTGAAACATACGATAACAACTTGAATCCGCGATCAAATTCCTAAATTTCATTGGAGTATTCATGTTTACATGTCGACGATGAATTCCGATGTCATCAAATGAACCCAACATTTTTTGGAATTTATTAAATTGAATTGTACAATATTTATTGTATGTAATTTCTATATATTTTGTATTTTCTTTAGTATTTAAAAAAAACAGCAAATATTAACCTAACCGATCATACCAATCAAAAAACCTATTCGGCTATATAGGTTACGAATTTTGCCCACCCAAAACTGGCTATTAACCGTACTGCTTATTTTAAAATCCGGTTTTGACCAACGTTGAAAAAATAGATTAGAAAAAAAGTGGCTCTTGTTCTTGAAAAAAACATAAGTTTTGTAGAATTTGTACCTCAGTTGGGCCTAACCCAACGGGTTTACCCTATAAAGGAGGGTTTTTTTTTTTCTAGTTCTCTCATCCTAAACTTGATAAAGAAATTTTCCTATGTCAATTGGGCCTGACCCAACGGCTTTATGCCCACTTATATCTTCTTGTAAGGAGGGGCTTTCTTCCCTTGACAAGGAGATTTCCTTTTGATCACTCTCATATGCAATAGATACATTTGCATGTCTAGTCCCATCATAGGCTGACTTGAAAATCTCACCATCTACACGAGTGCCGCAATTGTTGCATTAGATGTGACGCCTATGAGTGTGTCTTTGTCGATGACAATCTCATTTCATGGTCCTCACAATGTTAGCATGTAGTTTCTTGATTTAGTATTGAGGTTGACTACATTAGTGATTAATGTGTTGGTGCATTTTATCCATCTAGTTACCAAACATGTTACATATTCATTCATACATGTCAAAGTGCTAAACATACGATTAACATATTCATTCATACTTGGTACATAAAAACCTACAGTTAAGAACAATTTAATCCTTGCCACAAATCAGCAGTTAATTTCAGAACACACATTTTTTGGTCAAATTTGCTCGAGACAAGCAACAGATGTGGCATCTTAAAGATGGGTCTTGTCAAGATCATCAAAATACGGATGTTCCATTGCTTTCTTAGCTGAAATCCTTATTGATGGTTCATACTCCAACATTTTCTGCACAAAAATATATTCAATATATATAAAGAGTTTAACAAATTACCATAAATAAATTTAAAAACAAGTTGGAAGTTATTATTTACCGAAATGAGATCGAGCCCATCTGCATCCAGAGTTGGTACAGCAGTTGAAATTTTCTTCGGCTTCCATTGGGGATACTCATGCCAGTCCTTGAGCTTGCTTACTCCGGGCCAAATTTCTTCATTGGGTGTGCCCAATAACCTGATCAACAATTGGTGTCACGTGAATTCAAGAAACCGGAAATGAAACTGAATCCAAAAAGTTATAATTTATGCACCTGAAAATATGTAGCAACTGTTGAAGCTCAGAATCTCCAGCAAAAATGGCTGTATTTGTGACTAATTCAGCTACAAAGGTTAAGATAAGAACAAACCATATGATTAGTTATTCCTATCAAGTGAAACGAGTAAATATGAGATTATAAACTGGTATGAACGTTTCCTACCAAAAATGCAGCCAACAGACCACATGTCAACAGCTGTTGAATAATGGGTAGAACCCAAAAGTACTTCTGGAGCCCTATACCAAAGGGTCAAAATCTGCAATAGTACAAACGATTAGAAGGATGTTGTTTGATCCGTTTGGACAAAAATTCCGACAGACAAAACGGGCCGAGGTTGGATGGGTTAGCACGGCTAGTTTTAGCAAGCGGTTTATCTGGATTTTTTTCAAGGTAGTTATAGTTTTTATTAGAACTTATAAAATGATAAGATGTTTACTACATATTTGAAAAGTGAAGGAAAAAAATTAATAAAAAAAGGTTAAACTGGTGGTACTGATTATACAACCGGTACCAAATTCCAAACCATGGGGCGGACTGGTAAAAAGCCAAACCGAACCGTATGAATCTCAAACTGGCCGACTTGTTACGGTTTATTACCCTAATAGGCTAATATCCATTGAAGATACCTCATGAGTGTACTTCTTAATTGGTAGAGTAAAAGCTCTAGCAAGTCCAAGATCTGCTATTTTAAGCATCAACATCTTTCGATCCATCAAAAGATTGTGGGGTTTAAGATCCCTGAACCAAACAAATGAGCAAGTTAAATCAATACCAAAAAAGCATAAAGATTCTTTTAAATTTCAATTTCTTAAAACAGGAAGAACAATGATTACCTGTGTAGTATACCATGAGCATGGCAGAAAGCAATGCCCTTGCACAGCTGGTACATCAAGCTCTACGACCAGTACAAACAAACAATGTCATTACCAAATTAACATGATATTTAAAAGTTATGTTATAAAGCAAATTGTACCTTGACAATTTGGGGCGGAATGTTATCGCCAGTTTGGCGGTAGGATCTGATGAATTTCTTCAGATCAGTCTCCATGTACTCGAACACCAAGTAGAGTACAGTGTTTCCTTTCTTATTCACACCTTGCTTCACGTCCATCAGCCTGTTTGACCATCATGATTGTAGTTAGATCCAGAAATATGACCATCTAGAAGTATATTCATAATTCATCGACCGAAACCTTAATTAGACTGCTACTTTGACCTATATAGGCAATTATTTGATAAAAGTCAAACAAATGAAACTGGAACAGATGCTGAAACATGAACTAATAGAAATATATTCATCGATCGAAACACTAATTAGACTATCATCTGATAAAACTTATAAAAGTCCTGACATATCAAATGAACGATCGAGAAACATGAACAACTAGAAGCATATTCATCAACCAAAACCGCAACTAGATCCAGAAATATGAACAATTAGAACTATATTTATCTACGGAAACCCTAACGAAACTGCTATTTTGACCTAAATGAGTAATCATCTGATGTTAAACAAATCAAATTGGAACAGATCCTGAAACATGAATATACTCGTCAATCGAAACCGTAACTAGATCCAGAAACACGAACAACTGGAACTACATTCATTGATCTAAACCCTAAGTAGATTGTTTATTTGACCTCAATGAGTAATCATCTAATACAAGACAAACAAAAAGAAACTGGAACAGATCCTGAAACATGAACAACTAGTAAATAATATCCATCGTTCGAAACCCTAATTAGACTGTTATTTTGACCTAAATGAGTAATTATCTGAAATAAGCCCTAACAATGAAAAACATTTACGAAACCCTAACAACGAGATCACAGATAACGTACTTGACAACATGAGGATCAATTGAAAGCATCCGTAAGATAGATATCTCTCGAAGCGTTGTAGGGGGAACGCCTTCTTCGTCTTCGTGAAGTCTGGTTTTCTTGAGAGCAACGATTTTGCCGGTGGTTTTGTCTCTGGCTCGGTAGACTTTGCCGTAGGTTCCTTCGCCGACCTTCTCGAGCTTCTCGAAAGCCTCCATTGCTGTTTTGGTGGACTCCATGTTTGTTTCTCTCTCCAGAAATGAAGAAGATGGTGACAGAGGGTTTGGTTTTGTATAGCCGTTGGAAGGACGCTCTCTTAACGGTAATTTGTTTTTTTGAATTTGAATTTTGGGATCTTTTCATATGGGCAAAAGTTAGTTGGCATCAATAAAAGTTTAAAAGTTGTGCATTTGATGTTAAGAAGATATTAGATAGAAAGGTGCTCGAATTTATTTAATTTAAAGGTTAAATATTTTTTTCCTAATGTTATAATTTGTTTTAGTCATATTATCAAACATATTTTTAGACATGTTTGCAAGTACATTAATCTTTTTTTAATAAAAATGACCTAAATGAATAGAAAGAAATTTAGTATTCGTTACGTATTTTTAAAAGCTTGGTTCTTGGATCTTAATTAATTTGAAAATGAACTAGCTTTTTTTGATGATGAATTCAATATCATGTTTATTATATTACCTTATGGCTTTTTACACGTTTTTTTTTTGAACTGCAAATATGGATCACTGACGGACCACTGGGGTATCATCGTGCTACCAGTAGAATTACCCGATCATATCCATCTCCACTAGGCAATAATGTATATACACCAATTCAGAAGGAATGCCAATAAATCTAGGAAAACCCCTTGTGGGAATCAAAGCTAAGACCTAATGGTCCCTAAGCCTTATCTCACCCTCAACTACCACTAGATTATATAGATTATAGTGTCATGGGCTTTACTTACGCACACTCTTTTATGAGAAATAATTGAGACATCTAATTCATTCAATATGTGATACATATGACACATGACTTGTACATATACTATTCATTTTGCTAAATACTAGTCTCCTCATATTTACTATCGATTTTGCCATCTACTAATCTCTTTATTTCTCTTCTACTATGAGGTGATAATATCAAATTTAGTTGATATCAAATTTGATTTTGATTTGCTTATCAACATGCAAGTGTAACCGTTATATGGTCTCTTACTCAAGTTGAGCATGGTTTTTCGTATGACATAATGGATCATGTTGGTCGATAACGTATCAATTATAATTATAAACAAATATTACACAATAATAACGTAAACCTTTTTAAATAAAACGATAATGAAGGTTTTATAGTCTTTACATGACTCACCCAATTGACATGTTCCCTTCGTAATTACTTGATACGTTTAAGATAAAATACAACTCAAATGGAGACTCGTTCATTTACATCCATGCAATTGTAGTTCACCAAAAAGCAAATACTTTAGGATCAATATCCGGAATCATTCATCCAATACTTAACCAGATTCAAGTTCCATCAAAACAAACACATGATTCCACCATACACCTTTGCACAACCCCAGCAAAAGATATACAAAATAGCAGGCATTTTTTTAACCTAAAATGCACTTATTTCTAATTATTCAAATGATCAAAGATTGGGATGCTCATCATACAAATTTTGAGATATAAACTCAAATTACAGTTACATTTTTTAGACGGTGCCATTTGAAGGAGACGCCATGACAGAAAGAACGTCCGCCACTGATGACATGGCACTTAATGCGGCTTTCAGAATGTCCTGAGAACAACCTGGCTTCACAATGCTTCGTACCTGCACAAAAATGTATAATAAAATCAATTAAAACGAGAATGGTTTAAAAGGTTGTAAGCATTTGAATACACATTGGTTGACCCGTTAACAATAAAGTACATTTTGTTTGACCCATTTTCATATTAATGGCTAGAAACTACCTTGTCGATATATCCATTTAGTTCTTTTATACGGCCCATATAATCTAGGTCCTGACTATGAAGGCTAACGGTCCTAGAATCAGCACCTGGGCCATCAAACTGAAGAGGCCCGGGGTTTCTGTAGACATCTTCCATCAAGAATTTTGTTGCATTTTTTCTAAGCACCCTGCAATAATCAGTCAAAGTGATTCATAAAGAGTTCTTGAAAATAGAAAAAAGATATTGAGTGGTTGACTTTTCAATAAGACATGATAGAGTGATAAGGTGACTTACTCGTATACTCTGCCTCTTAAATCAACAGTAGCAGGATGAACAACTGGTTTTCCTATAGTCATGGAACCAGAAGCACGACCATATTCCTTTACAGCCATCATAGCCTATAAGTTTCCAAGTTGGTCCCAAAACGTTATGTATCCGGTATCAGTATTTACAAGAACGATGACAATTGGAGACACATTCAACCCATTTACTCGTGAATGGGTCAATTTGGGTTGCATTTTTTTCTCAAAAGATTTAATTATTGTAATCGAATTTATCACATTAGTTCTTTATAAGAGTTATAAAGATGGACAAAAGAATTGTTTGTGGGTCATCCCAGCCCGACCCATCTCACCCATGCAAACGTATGACTTGTTTCAACCCGAATCCGTTTTGACCCATTACCAAACCCGTACATCTTTTAACCCATAACTTGAAACAAACAAAAAAACATACAGTTATTGGAGCAGCACCACATCGCCACTTGTTTAAAGAATCCTTCAAATTAGTCACAGTGGCCATATAACCATTCAGACCAGCCGCCAAAATATGGTAACAAATATGTCCAAGAACCTGATTAATTATTGCCTCACAGTTACATAAAGAATATTTAATTTTAACATAAATTATGCAATTTAATGGAGTTCAGCTGAAAAATACATAGGCATAGTCGCAATCGAACTTTGAAGGTAGAGAACCCCTAGCTTGATAACCCAAAAAGTGACAGATGGCGGTAAATTTCTTCCCTTTGTATGTCCCTTCTTTCTGTTAACATATTGCACAGATAACAACTTAATGAATTCGCATAAACCATGACGGCATACAAATGGTTCATATTATACCAGTCGCTTGCTCATTTCTGCTTCTACAAGTACAGCAAGAAGCTTTTCTGTTTCAATCTGAAAAGTTCAGTTTCAAGAATCAACAAATGCAAAATATGATATGCAACGTTTTTCTATGATGTTAAACCGAGTACCTGAGACAATTGAGCTGAGTCATCTGATGCAGGATAAAGGAGAAGCTGTGGAATCAAATATCATATATGAGAAACTGTACTCATAATATTTTACTGATTAAGTCAAGGGCACGTGCATATATATATATATATATATGAAACACATACCTCTTCTCTAATAAACGGGGGCAAAAATTGAAATAAAGCTGATGCCCAGGGTGACAGTTGTGATGGAATTTTATCATTGGATATACCTTGTCGAAGAAATCTGTGGATTTCCTGAAACAAAATATATGTCACAACATCAGGCAAAATAGAATTTCTAATTTCAAAATTTTAAAGAGTAAAATGCCATTTTCTTCCCTGAGGTTTGGCCAGTTTTGCGACTTTTGTACAAAGGTTTGTTTTTCCGCATCTGGATCCAAAAGGTTTGAAAGATGGTCATTTTCATCCGGCTTGTTAACTCCATCCATTTTACTCCGTTAAGTCAGGGTTATTTCCATCTTTTTGTGAACTTAAAGGGAAATTCGGTCTTTTTCACTTTATGTACAAGCATTTAGCATAATGTACAAGTATTCAAAAAACCGAATTGCCTTTTAAGTTAACAAAAAGGATGAAAATACCCCTGACATAACAAAGAAAAATGGATGGAGTTAACGAGCCAGATGAAGATGGCAAGCTTTCAAACCTTTTGGATCCAAATGCGGAAAAACAAACCTTTGTACGAAAGTCGCAAAACTAGCCAAACCACAGGGACGGAAATGACATTTTACTCTTAAAATTAAAAGTTAACGCGTAACCACATAAACAGAAAGTAAGGATGTAATTGACGGGAATTATAATAACTCATTCTACATGGACTATGGATATAAAAAGAGAAATTTGAGCACTTGATTTACCTTAAGTCTTGGCTTACTAATAACGTCCACCATAGTTTCAGTCTACTACTTTAGGCTAAGGGAGTTACCTGCAACAGTGCATTGACTTCAGGAATGCTTTCTATAAGTCCTTCAGGAAGTAGGATGACACCATGGTACTTTTCTGTCCAAATTAACAAATTTTAGAATATAATTTGAATAGTTGATGCTTTGAACCACCAAATTAAAAATAAGACTATGCGTTGTGGATTAACTAAAAAGTGCATAACGCCCTGCCACGTAAGCAGTGGACTTTAACTAACCCACCCTTTAACAAACTAAAAAAATAAAACAAAGAATTTTTTTGTTTTAAAAAAGAGTAAACTTCTCGGATGATCCATGTGGTTTACCAAAATTTTGGATTTGGTCCTCAGCTTTCCAAAAGTACACCAATGGTCCTTGGGGTTTGCACTTTGTAACGCATTTAGTCCCCAGCTTTTTCTAAAAGCACATGGATGGTCCATGTGGTTTGCACTTTGTAATACATTTAGTCCCTAACTTGGACATGCTAAAATCCTTTAGATTTGTTGGCTGGGGACTAAGTATGTTACAAATTGCAAACCATAAGGACCATCCGTGTACTTTTGGAAAGTTGGGGACCAAATCCCAAATTTTGGTAAACTAGAGGGACCATCCATGTACTTTACTATTAAAAAAATGTGAATGTGTGTGTGCATGTGATTGGTGGAGTGTAGTGGACCCCATCTCTCATTTGCGTTAACAGGCATTAACGGCGTAACGCCTCCCCTCTTGGCACCCCCCTTTAACAATGGTGAGGTGGCAATTGGCATGGGCACCACCCCACAACAACCAGCCTAAAAGAAAACAAAAAATCACGTACCTTTTTCTGCCCTGGCTTGCACGGCATCGCAAATTTGTTTTGTTATGTCAAAGATGGTTAGCTTTGAAGCAACAACTTCTTCACCAAGAATAACCTAAAGAAGAGATAGAAAGTTAATAAATTCAATAAATATGCAATTAAATTTGGTTTATGAGAGGAAAGAATGTGCACCATGTTGGGATGTGACTGCAGTGTGCATTCCAGTGCAAGATGAGAGGACTTCTGACCCATCAGCCGAACAAAATAATAATACTGGAAGGAAGAATAATGATTTATATATTCTATAAACGGATCGAATTTCCACTTGTAACAAAATT
This sequence comes from Scalesia atractyloides, assembly GCA_947069175.1. NCBI lineage: Eukaryota > Viridiplantae > Streptophyta > Magnoliopsida > Asterales > Asteraceae > Scalesia > Scalesia atractyloides. Next base: position 11,769,974 of record CAMTDV010000012.1, on the reverse strand, counting down.
AGGTAAAATTACCTTCTCAGCGGAAATAGCGTCTGTGCAAAGGTTGCTGATGAGCTGAGAGTCAACCTAAACAAAACACAAGCAAGGTTATAATGATATTTCCATTCATAAAATATGAGTAATTTAATCTGAAAACTAAGTTTAGTTTTTACTTTTATAAATAGGTAATATGTTTTATAAATATGGATCTTTCTTCATTCAGAAGTGCAGGATGACTTTTAAAACGTAGTTTTCATTTACATCATACAGTAAAACGATAGCTATGCAGTTAATATTGGTGATATAAATATCGGTGTCAAATATCGGTCAGAATATCAAAACCGATATTATCAGCAATATTGACCGATATATCACCAATATTCCCTATATCAGTATCTTTCTACTTAGTTCTACCATTTGTCTTTCTTCTTATTGTTGCTATTAGTGTTTTAAGTCTTACGGGTTAATTGTTAGTGTTTTAAATCTCAATCAGTTTCTACTTGCTACAATTGTTAGTGTTTTGCAAGTTGCAAAAGGTTAATTTGTTAATGGTAGGAGAGTATACTGTATTGTTGGTGTTAAATTGCTATAGATATAAATTCTGCATGGTATTAAAATTACTAATATCCCACCGAGATAACCTATATCTCAAATGTCGGTCCTTGACCGATATCCAATATTTTACCGCATTACTGCTTTAAACAACAGTTCCATATAGACCCTCAGCATATGTGTTATTTTAACATTTTCACACTGTGAAATGTTAATTTTAATGCAAATGCTTAAAGCTATTATATAAAAAGTATACCTATACCCTCTATATTTAAAAAAAAATCTTTATTCATATGAAGTTGTCAATATGATAGGATGCACACCTTACAAACAGTATCAAAACCAACATTAGCTTCAACAAACTGGTTCTTGAGATCTCCATTCAATGTAACAGGTACTCCTACCACCTGCAAATTTATAAATATTTTCAACCGAAAAATACCACTATAAAGTTACATCTTGATTTTTGACAAATCATCAACCTTTGTGGAGCATTTCGCTTGGGAAAAAGTCTCTGCAAGGTAAGCAGCATCTGTGTTTGACGTTACCCCTTCGATTTTAATAACAAAAGCAACGTTAAAAAATAAGAAAACAAGAATTTCAAAATCAAAACGCTAATATTCACTATCATTAAACAATAGTTCAGGCATACCTCCAACAATGACAAGGCCATCCAGCTTCAAAGCCTTACATGCAGCCATTGCGGCATCAACTTGTTCTTGCGTTCTTATTTGATCTTTCGTTCGTCCCAACAGATCATAACCACCTTTAGAGGATTAAACAGCCATTAATGAATATACATTAACGAAGAGAAATACATTGCATTACAAAATTGTATTTGCTTGTAAAGTTGTAAGTTACCTTGGTTTCTGTAGGTTGCAAGTACATCATCTGTGATCTCAAGTGTTCTTTGAGCAAATAAGCCTTCAGAACCACCTAGTTACATCCATGAAACAATTGTCTTGACCTGTGTGTGTGTATATATATATATACAGTGAACTAATAGAACGCTTACCGAGAAATCCAAGCAAAGTACTTTTAGAGTTATGAATTTTGAGAGCTTCATGTAGACCCCAAACAACATTGTGTCCTCCAGGAGATTGTCTACCACAGAAAACCACTCCAACCCTAACATATGAATCAAAACAAATTTCCGGTGACTTTCAGCCCGTTCGACCTATTTGTCTCATTTCCCTTTAAGCTGATTTCTTTTGTTCGACAAGTTCCAAATCGACTCATTCATAATTAAACAGGACACGATTGCCACCTCTGGTTAGTTTAGACAACTGTAGTTAGAATGAAAGAGAGCGAGAACAAAACGCATACCTGATTGCAGGATGCTTAGTAATAATCTGCGCATCAGGTGCATTCGACGTAGCTCTAAGAAAATGAGCCAAGGGTTGACCATAAGTGTGAGGAAATGATTGACTAATAGCGCTAGCACCAGATACATCATCAGTAGTAGTCATATCACCGAACTCTACTCGCACAGCAGTTCCCTATCAGATTACAAAACACATCACCAATCACATCAACTATCAACAAAACAAACAACCTCCACAATCACTTGTACGATCAACCACACGAAACTATGCAGATCAATTAACATAAGTCATGAAACTAACAATAAATTAATCCTGTAAACCAACGAACATCAATATTATTCATCATCCTCAAGTCATTCCCAAATTTTCCAAACGTAATTACCAAAACGCATCAATTACTACTACACGATGAACATATTCATACATACAGAATCAAATCATTAACTAAATTATTAAAATAAATTCCGTCACAACAGTAGAATATTATTAATCCGATTCAAAAACCTCAACACATAACCTAATTTGCGAAACCTGACAACGTAAACACATCAATTACCACAACATGATGAACATATTCGCACATATGTATACTATAATCGGTAAGTTATGAAAGGTGAAGGGAAAACCTCAAGGCAGGGAGGAAGCTGAGGTTTGTAAAGCGATCGAGCATGTTGAAGGTGTGAAAGATCTCTCGGAAGACCGTAATCTGATTCCATAATTGTACGAAAAGTGTGTTGCTCTGTTTTCACGCAGTTTGTGTGAGTAGAAGAATAATATTATTCGTCTCAAGAAACAAGTGAATTTACGAAGGAATCCGCCATTGAAGACGGTTGTTGTTCTAGAATATGTACAGTGTGTGTGTGTGGAGAAACAATGGGATGATGCGCCGTTGAATATGAATAATAACAATAATCGGATGCGTACCTATGAACTACGACGGCGACTCACCATACTATTTTATTATTAGTTATTATTATATTATACTATACTGTCTTTTTAAAAGTAAATAATATTTTATTTTTTTCTTTTCTTTTAACAGTGACTTTCTTTCTTTTTTATTCACACCGCCTAAATGGCGGCTCTAGCCAAGATTTACCCAGACTATGTTGTTTTAACCGGGTTCACGCTGCGTTGGTCAGACTTGGTTACGGCGTTCCCTCGGAAACCGTACTGCCTCCACACGAGTTGTCCCGCTGAAGTAACAGCCAGATGGAAACCGGGGTGCGGCTCAGGATCGAACCCCCTCGGTGGGTTTGTCAACATCATTGTTCAACCACTGAGCAATAAGCTCAGTATAATATCCACCACAATATGACATAAGTAGGAATTAAACATGAGTCTACATTAGAAAACATAAGTCTTCTGCCACTAGGCCACAAGTATGAGAACAATATGTTTATTATTTGATACTACTCTTTATTAATTCCTAAACCAAAGGTCATTTATGATTTACCATCGTTTTGGCTCTTCATAGTCACCAACCATCACCCCCACCATCTCCGGCTCTATGTCGTCTTTGCTGTGGCAACAAATGCTCCGCCAAAAAAAATAAATATAATGAGTGAACATCTTTATATGTTTTTTTATAAAAGTACTCGTTTTAAGTTTTGACCCAAGCTAATGTTAGTCGGACCAATTTTGAGCTGAATCAACGTGGCATTTTTTTTTACATGAACTTATTTTCATTCAGATTTATTGTGACCCAGTATCATATCCACTCAAACTTATTTTGATACGAAACCAGTAAAGACTTCACATGTTCTAGCCTGATAGGGTAACTATTTTACCAAACATACAAATAAGAGAATTAAATTTTATATAGGATCATAAGAATATATCTTATGATCGCTTTATATCCGCTTAATAAGTGATTACTCATTACCATCCGAATCATACATGTCACTTAAATTATTTGTAAATAACCCAATACAAATTAAGTCATACGAATCCGAACAAAGAGATGTGGTATTCAAACAACTGATAACACCTTAATTTACAATAAGATAACAATAGCACAACAATATGGATTAACTTATGATCCTGCAAATCACAAAAAACTTATGGTGCATTAGTAATTAGCTTAACTAGTTAATCATGATAACTTCATGGTTTTTTTATAGGCTAATTCACATACCCACTAATTTTATTTCTAAAATCCTTTGTGAAAACGTACCATAACGCATCTCCAAGCAGGGCGATAAGATGAATCCCTTGCTCAAGTTGAACTGGACAGACCAAACCCTCTTCCGCATGGAAGGGCCAAACCCAAACTTCAATGTTGGGTTTTGCTGTAAGGAAAACCCTATTGTTATAGAGATTAATCTGTACTGTTCATGATGAGTCATCAATGTATCAAACTGAACCAAACTGATGATGATAATGATGATGACTATGAACTAAATTAGGGTTTATGATATTTAGGAAATGTAATCATGATCGATGACGTATGTTTCTGGGTTACACTACGTTGGAGAAAAGGGGATCAAACTTAAAAAATCTTTTGGAAATTTCACAAATGGTATCTTGTAAGTGTAAGCGCTACGAATTTTATGGAAGTGGTTGATCCAAATAGAACAAATAAGAGATCATAATTCATTGTTGCCCCTAGTAATTTAATTTTATTAATAACGTAGATAATTAATAAGATGAAATTAATAATTATACAATATGATTGTAAAACATATCTTACACCCGTTCTCATTACAAATGGGTATTATATTGGTTTAAAGTATTACAAAATGCATAAGCCCATCCCCTTATATTATTACTTCATAAATTATAATTATAACTAGATTATAACTCACATATTACACGGGTTAAATAAAAGAAATACCTCAATCATGTAAGTAAAAAAATGATAAATATGACATGATAATAACTTAAAACCACTCTAAATAAGCAAAATGTCAATTTATTTCTTTGAAATTTAAATAGAGATTGGATTTAAATAACACTCTAAACTTTCGATATGTATCACACTACTCCCAACTTTCAACTTATTTTCCTACAATACTCCCAAACTAACCTAATTTGCTGGCATGAGCTGCTACGTCACCAAACAAGTGCCAAATCATCAAAAATTCCACGCCAGCTGCCACATCATAAAAAAGCCACATCAAATGCCATGTTACCACACAAGTGCCACATCAGCAAATAACCTAACTCGGTTAATGTTTAGTTAGTCCGAGAGTGCTGTAGAATATAAGTTGAAAGTTGGGATTTAAAGGAAAACATTATAATTTTGAAATAAATTTTAAATTTACACAATTCAAAGGCCAATATTTCACAGATAATTTATTGCTAATTACTAATAAATACGTAAGTTAAGATTTGCCATTTACACAAATTGAATTATAGATAATTTGAAATGAAAAGCTACACATAAGATATATGCTACATTGCTAAAGTTTAAATATTAGTTTGAGCATAGATTTCATTAATGGTTTTCACTTTAATATTATGTTTTAATATATTTTTATTGGGTAAGGAATAGTAAATTTAAACTCTTTATAGAATTACAATAAGATATTTAACGAATTTATTTCTTTGGTTTTTTCTTTCAATTACGACACCAAGTATTAGTATCGTAACACAAACTGATATCGAAGAATTTAGTAGTTATTAGTCACCCATACAAATAATTTATTGAATAACAAATAAATAATATTACGTATTATATGATTCATTGAATAAATAATATTAAAAATAAAAACATAAAGGGTTATTAAATAAACAACAAAAAAATCATTCAATAAATAATATTACGTAATGAATAATTCATTGAACAAATAACTAATTAAAAATGAAAACTTAAAGGATTTATAATATTTTTTAAATTAAATAACAAAAGATAATGTAATATATTTTTTTATATTACGTTTTTGTATTTATCTGTTGTTATTGTGTTAATAAATCAGATATTTAATATAAATAGTATTATTAATAATAATATCATTAAATTAAAGAAGAGATTGTAAACGTGGCATTAGTTATAGTTTTTTATTAATATTTAGATAATTCAAATGTAAATATTCTCTAAAAAGATTAGCCAGAAAAAAATAAAATAAATCAAAAGTCAAAAGTCAGTAGCAAAACCCAATTACCGAACCACCCAAAGGATAACAAAAACCAGTTGAACTCTTGAAACATTAAATAATAATAAAACTTTAAAAGTAACCAATTAATAAGATCAGTTATATACCATGGATATTCCATAGATCATTAAATCCATACCACCAAAATATTAATTTATTTAAATAAATAAAGTACAAAAATTTTAAAATAACAAGTGTGATAAGTCATTTCTGTTCCCCTAAAATTCCGGTCCATAATTCCCTATAAAAGGTGACCAACGTTTGAAGCCACCCAAACGACACTACCACAATCGTGAAAACCAATTGAACTGAAACATATCTTACATACGTTGATCTAATGACCGACGTACCTATTCTCCTAATCCCTGATTAAGTTCAAGATAGTGTTTGGTTCCGGTTTGACCATTGGTTTAAAAGCAACTAAATAGGAACCAACATTGATGATGATTATGAACGAAATTAGGGTTTATGAGTATAGGTTTGTCGGTCAGATTATCATGATCGATGACATATGCTATACATAAAACAAGAATCACACGGAAAGAAATAAAAATTAATAAGATCTTTAATAAGTATCATAAAGAATAGTATTTAGAAAGGATTGCGATTTAAGGTTGATGGAGAGATATAAAAAATTAGAGAAATTTACAATGTTGTTAATTTTAATTTTTAGTAATGTAAATCATTACTGATTTTCTTAGTAATGTGTAATATACTAATTTTCATATATGCATAACTATAATAGAGGAGGAATGCTGGTGATTTTAGTGTCATCAAGCTATTCAGGATAGTTGGATTTGCTTAAATATAAAATAAGAAATTAGAGTAATTAATGGTGTGAGGAGGTGTCGTATCACTCGTCCAATTTGTTGAGATTATTGTGCAATGGCCCAAGCGGGGGACTGGGGCATCGTCCTAGGTGGGGTCTCGTTGTATTGATTATGGAGAAATCTTGTGCACAAGTCGGTTGTGGTGATGGGACTACGGTCCATTTAAATCTCTCATGTTAAAGACACCCAATTTACATCTAATACAATATTAGACGTTGAATTCAATGTGGGATTAGAACACGTGTTATATCATCCCAATGTATGTGTATAAACTTGTAGTTGAAGTTTGGCTGAAGTGGAAAAAGATTGAAACACATGTGATACATTAAATTGCTTCATTGAAAACACATCTTCAAAATTACTAGAAATGAGTAGCAAGTTGCTATGCTCAGTAGCAACTTGGTTATTGAAGGTCGGTAGCGTACTGGTGCTACTTCAACAGCAACCTTGTGCTTCGGTAACGATCTTGTACCTCGGTGACAACTTTGAACCTCTTAGCAACAAAGATATTACTAAAACCGCATGTGATTATACCATAACCGTATAATCACTAACTACAACGTTGTGATGGTTCAACAATATAAATAAAAATCATCTAGTCAAAATTTGAGATCGGTTTTCATACTTCGAAATTCACATAAAATCACTGCTTGTTCTTAGAAATTCACTTTATCATATTTAATTGTTAATTTCGTATATCAACAAAATACTTCAATTTAAAAGTGATTCAACATGATTCAAAATGATACCCAAGTCACAAACAAAATCTCAAACCTACAACACTAACATCATAACTAATGTGACTTTTCATATTTGCATAAAATCCAACAAAATATATTAGTGGATTGAAATTTTGAAGTACGGTTTTGTTTTGAAAATAACATTTTTTTTACCATGAATAGAACTAGGACTGTAAATGAGCCGAACCAAATTAGAGTGGGCTCAGACTCGGCTCGTTTAAAAATCGAATCGAGCCGAGTCGGCTCATTTTTCTTAACGAGCTGGAAAGTTTGGCTCGAGCTCGGCTCGTCAAAAGCTCGAGCCAGCTCGTGGCTCGTCGAGCCGGCTTGTTTGTGTCACACCCCAACCAATGGCGGAATCATCGGGACGGACGTACTTAGATTGCTCGAGACTTCATAACACTAAGTGTGACAAGCATTTAATAAATAATATTTCATTTCATTGCTAATGGTTTAAGTACATGAACTGGAAAACAAAAATAAAACAAATATTGCATGATTAATCTATAAACATGAATTTTGTAAGACCATATCTTATTATATTGAAATTTTATTAAAAATTTCAATTTAAAAGAGTAAATGCGATTACACGTCACTTCAAATTTTCGAGTTTATTCAAACTTTATTTACGTTAAACATTTTTGCGTGTCCTTACTATTTTGTTTCGTAACATTGAAACCCAAATGCGGAAGCTTGATCTTTGATTGTGTTCGGTTCTTCATAGAGCTTGATCGTCCTTCGGAGGTACTTGCGATTCTCCTGAACTGGAAATTTGCAAAATATTAGTACTATAGCAAATAATCGAAATCATAACGTAATAACTTGGTAAAATATTCAAATCAGAAAAACACCGTTTCTGAGGTGGCGTCGGCGACGGCTGAAAGCCTCGTCGGCGACGCCTTCTTAAAACCTGCGTCGGGGCTTTACTACCGTAGGCAGTAACTTAAGACGTCAGAACAATATGGATGCGTCGGCGACGGCCAGTTGTAACGTCGGCGACGGTACCTGCTACAGCAGTTTTGCTGCAGATTTATTTAATTACCTGTTCGACCCGTTTCAAGTCCCGAACATTAAAACACGACTCGGGGCTCTCGATGACACATCAGTAAAACACCATTGACTGCTTTCATTCAACGGTTGTCTACCGTAGGCTACGGCTGGCCGCCATAGCTTAAGGTAATCTATCACAAGAATTTTACGTCTTGCCGTTTTTATTACAAAAATTTTCGATTCAGTTTTTATCCGTTTCCTATGAAACTCTTTTCTAAATGTCCGTAAAATGTTTTCTTACCTATTTAACCCGAAATCCTTGACCCGGATTCTTATTTCTTATGAATTACGTATTCATTCTCGGTTTATGCTCATATTTTTCAATTCTACCCTTTAACCGCATTTAAACCAAACTAAGTTTTTACGCATCCATTTCGGTATGCATTAAAACTCTATTTTTACTCGTATGGTTTCCTTAGCGAAGTACATCGGTTTATTCAACCAAACCTCTATTTATTTTATCATTTTGACCCGTTTGGTTGTCTTAGCAAAAACCATCGCTTATTTCGATCAAATCTTATCTATTTTATCATTTACACGCGAAGATATTCATTTATACTCCACCACAACTATGTTTGTGGTGGATTTGTTATTGTAGATTCATTTTATCCAAATTTACCCTTTGGTTTGACATTTTACAAAAAAAGACCCTTTAAAAGGGCATTAAACCAAAAAGGCTTATTTTTTTCGCTTTTACACTACCGAAAGAGTCTACTGAATTATAAAACTCATTTTTAAGCTACCCTTAGGTTCATTTACTTGTTTTTTACCACACGAGGGCATTTTGGTCAACTTAGGTCCTTACGACGAAGGACTTTCATTATCATGTTTTGACCGGATATGAACGTTTAACCATAATTATTTTAGAACATTGTGTTCCTAAGAACATAATGTCTACAATTTGAGATCATTAGATTTATCTTACCTTAGGTAATCAAATATTCATTCATGACTTGTTTAACTCTCACCGAACGTAGGTCCTCTTTGAGAGTTTGACACATTACACGTACCTGGCTCGGCTCATAGCATTGATCCGTTCTCATATCATGCTCTATTAGTTGCTATGTAATAGCGATGCTAATCATACTCTATTCTTTCTATGAGCACAAAAACTCAACAAAACGATCATTGGTCATCATCGTCAAATGGTGATAATATCACCATTTGACCCGTTTGGCCTAAATGACTATTTATTATTATGAGATGGCGTTTATTTGCCATTTCACCCATTTGATCCATTTCGTTTTACACTGTGTGATCATATTGTTTAAAAATCGTTTCTTAATTTGCTTGACCCATTATGACTTACGCTATATGGTGTCTCTTTCAAAACTCTTTATTTTTTCATCAACTCGTGACCGAATTACTATTTTACCCCTTATTATCCATTATGGTTTACACCATAAGGTAATGTTTCAAAACTTCTTATTTATTCGTCATCACATGGCTATTTTACCCTTTTTTACCATAAATCATGGTTTAATACCATTTCACTTGTACTAACCAGTATCTATCCGTGTTGGAACTTTATAATTTGAAATCTCATCCCGAATGCCCAAAATGCTTGTTCAACAACATAAGTAAATCTGCTATTTTAAAGGTGTAAGCTTTACTTACCTTGAAATCCAATTATGCTCTTTCCACATACTTGATCCGTTTGACTCGCTTCTTCCCAAGCCTCCACCTAGCTTGTTGTAACATCCGTCAAAAACCGGGTTAACCAAACCCGCTTCGTTTATTAACCGAACATCCAGTTAAAAATTTCGTTGCGTATTTAATGCTTAAATTAATTTTATGCGATACATAATTAATAAATATATTAGAATATAAAATTTATAATTGAAATTTATTAGAAATAATGAAATAAAAATAATATGCTGATGCCGGGTTTCGAACCCGGGTCAGCTGGGAACCTCAAGTCTTAACTCACATCCACCAAACCACTCCGCCACTTGTGTTCTTTAGTGATATATCAAGAAAATTAATTCAAATAACAAAAACTCGATTTCAAATCAGTCAACCGACGCGCCCAATTCGCAGTCGCCGGAAATCCCGACGATTTCGCCAATTATTGTCGGTTTCTTGTGACTTAACGTGCGTATTAACACTTACATCGGTTATAACCGATGTCCAGTTCCGCGACATCAGTCATAACCGCCGGAGAATAATTGACCAACGAATCAAGACAGAAATCGGACCCAATTCATTGATATTCTTTCCTATAAATACACACCCTAGCCTTTGGTAATCTTTTCGCTCAAAATCACACCAATTCTCGACGAAATTTCACTCGCCGGAACTTTTCTGCCATCACCGGACTTTCGCCGGAAAACCGAGACTCACATCAACACGGTAAATACCTCGACTCTTTCTGTTCCATTCCATTGTTAGACCATTACTAACATCAATCCATCACCCAGAATCGATCCCAGACGACGTTGCCGGATTTCTGTACTCGCCGGAAAAATCGCTGGAATTTCCGAACTCACGCTGTTAATCGGTATGATCAACTAAACCTCCTGTTAATCATTGTTTAGTAACTCAATTTCACATCTAATCAATTAGAACTGTTAATTGATCCTAACAGCCGAAGTTCACAAAACAGAGCCGACGAATCCTTGCCGGAGTTCTGTGAAAGACACCTGTTCGGTACATCCTTTCCCCAAACCCTCTCCGTTCATTACCTTTCAATTTCTTATAATGTTCGTTAATCGAGTTAAACAAGAAACAGTTTGGTTAACCGTTGTCTGTGTTTTGAACGAAGAAGACGAAGTCGTTTACGTTTATAAGATTAATTAAAATCAATAATATGAACGGGTTAGGCACACAGTCCAGCGGTGGACTGTGTGCAAATAATACACACACGTCTCGAGTTCGATTCCTATCACGACCCTATCCTCAGAAATAAAAAAGTTTTTTTTTAAACCGAACCGGGTTAACTCACAGTAAGATGTTAAGTATAATAAAAAACCGGAATATTTACCAGGTTAGACACACAGTCCAGCGGTGGACTGTGTGCCAAACTAAACCACAGGTCCCGGGTTCGAGACCTGTGGAGATCACCGGTTTGATACAATTAAATCCTTTTTAAATAAATGATTTTCGGATTAAGTTAAATAGTATATAAATATAATTAAAAACAGAAATATTTCGGGTTAGACACGTAGCTCAGTTGGTAGAGCTGCGTGCACGCGTACGGGAGGTCACGGGTTCGAGTCTCACTCAGTGCAATAATATTCACGATCGAACCGGTCAACGGTCAACAGTCATGGTCAACGGTCAACGGTCAAAAGTCAACATTTTTTTATTATTTTTATTTATTTATTTAATTTAAAAATCAATTAAAAATACTTAAAAATAAACGTTTTTAAAGTTAGAAAATAGCCTTAAACTCACAAAAATATATCCAAAAATCCTATTAAAATTGGTTAATAAAATCCGCTTACTTACCGAACCGTTATGTTATTATCTAGGTTAGTTTCTCTCGTGGTTAAATCCAAATTCGTGCGCATTCATCATCAATCCAAGAAACGCAACCACTGTGAGTGAATTCTTACAAATTCCCCTTTTTATTCATGTTTTGGGGTGTATCATGTGTCACTTAAACTAATTCGCTTATTCAAACTTGTGCTATACCATATTATGATCTAAACTTAGAATGTAAATATTGTTTGTTATTATGTATTACATATTGTCAAGTTGTATGCAAATTAATTGTTAGGCCCATCAGTTCCTCGTGGGAGACGAGTTGAACAACGCGTGCCTTAAAACTCATTCATTAGGCCCATCAGTTCGTAGAACAACGCGTGCCTCAAAACTCATTCATTAGGCCCATCAGTTCCTCGTGGGAGACGAGTTGAACAACGCGTGCCTCAAAACAAGCTATTGTTGTATGTATGTGCAATATTTAATATTAAGTGTTTTGCGAATAAATTTACATTTACATTTACTCATATGTGGTTATGCACTTTATTTTATAATCAATTCAATAAACACGTTTAAATGTTTTAATAGGATTCACTCGCCGACTTTTTGTTGATCCAAAAAAACCATTTTTACACATGATACAGTGGACAGGATGAAGCAAGGAAAATATAGAAAAAGTGCCTTAGAAGAAAAATAATGAAGGCTAGAAAGATGAATAGAACATGATGTACTAGTATGATATGATTGTATGATTTCCTTTAAATTGTAATAATAAATATAAAACATTATAATAAATGTCATGAGCTTTGATGAAAACCCAATCATGCCCCGATCACCTTTTCCGCTGCGGGTCGGGGTGTGACACTTGTCAAGCGTCAAACTATCATTTATCATTCGCAAGACGGTTAGGTTAGTCATCATTTAACACGACTATTCCACCTTACGGATTTTGCATCAAATTTATCATTCGATCTTATTACAGGTTAGTTTGACTTTTAAAAGTCAACTGCCCATTTACACATACAAACTCATGAATAAGTTTAACAACTCATTTAAGTATTACGTTAATTACCCTTTTAAGCGCTATTCTTAGGCCACCATTATAGCTACGTTTCCCAAACCAAGTTCATGTTGTTTTTTCACTTAAACAAATTCGAGCGATTGTTGACATCAAGTTAACTTAGCTTTTGATTAACAATGCTAATTTATCCATTAACTAGGCTTTCATCTTTATGTAGCAACCCATTTCATCGTATTATTAGACATTCATCCGAATACCTAATATAATCAAATTTTACGCACTAACTAGTAAACAACATGATCTCAAACACCTATTAACATTGACATAGCATTAGTTTCATTATATCATACAAAACCCAATTCAAGTCATGCATGATTACTTAATCGAATCTCTAATTTGTTCGAGTATCTTACACATACATACAAGTATGATGATCATAAACACTACTACATTGTCATTTTCATCATATAATCAAAAACCCACTTTATGTCATACATCAACACTTATTCAAATCACTAAATTGTTCAAGTATCTCACATTTACTTGTGAGTATGATGATTATACACATAATTTCATTGTCAATTCCTCCATACTAACAAAGTATTGAACTTAAGGTAATCACCTTCAAGTTCAATCACATAATTATCATTATTAAAACATAATTTACAACATACCTCATGATCTCCAAGCCTAGATGATCACGATTGTATGTTCATGCATAAGATTTAGCCACAATTCCCTCTTCAATTTTGATGATTCTTAATCAGCAAGGGTTTGCCCTTATTGCTCTTTTGAAGATCGACATATGCACACACTAAGTGTGTGCATTATGTGTAAATTTTATGTTTTAATAAAACAGGTTTCCCTTTGTGGCAGCTTTGGTCCCTCAAGTTGTAAGGTTAACTTTTACCGCTAACGGTTCTTTACTCGCTCTTTAATATTAATCGTGATTTGATTACCAAAGCGGTTTTTAGGGTGTTACAAATCTACCCCCCTTAAAGAGGTTTCGTCCCTGGAACCTTTCTTACTTGGTTCCTTGGGTTCAACCCAATGGACTTGGTTTCGTTTTCACCCGAGCGTTGATCATATTTTAATTATTCTAAAAATCTTGCCTGGGAAGTATGGCAGTGCCTTTTAGGCTCCAAGGTGCATGCGCCCTTCAAGTATAAGACCTCATGTCCCGTTACTTTCGTCTTGTATCCCTTTTTCTTTACTCGATCGAGTCAGTATTTGCCCACTCGGTAATATGTATCTGTCAACATACTTATTCCACGCAATTCTTATACTGATAAGCACATTCAACAAATTTTAAATTTAATTTTGATCTTGACCAATCTTGTCGGTTAGACTTATTAATCACCGGTTACCTTATACTTCATAATTTAGGTACACTCATATTGCCTTCGCAAGGCTTTTACTAACTTTCGAGACCCTAGTCTCATAGCTCGTGTTACAAGGTAATCGTATACAATGTTATATATTTATATATATGTATTGACCGTGATTGCATCACGTCATGTTAAAATTTATATCTATCTTTTTTCGTTTTTGAAAATTTCTTTTACTTAGCCTCTTAAGGTGAGGTCTTTTAATGTATCATTCCTCTTGATTCGTGATCCCAAGGTCATTTTGACCCTGTAGATCATTACGCTATTCGTAACCCGAAGGTCATGGTGATCCTTTAGATCATCCTTTTACATGTGTCGTTCTTTAAATATATTTGGTGTCAATGCACCTCTTTTGTACTTGAAAAGAAAATTATTTACGTTGTCCTTCCTTTATCCGCCAAATCATGGCTCCCTTCTACCATGAAGGCTAATTTATTTTACTTCAATTATGGTCCTCAGACCATGTTTGATCCGGTTTGTTAACATTTTCATTTTCTATGACTCCGCGAGTGATTTATGAATCACTTTCACTTATCGGATCTATTACTCGTTTCATCTCTATTGGGTGATGACATTCGCGTCTAAACCTGGCGCAATGTCAACTGGCGTTGACCACTTGTCACCACCGAGTCACAACTACCATCTTTAGTGGCAACCACAACATTTTGTGTATGTTGCCCCAAGCATTTATTCAGATCAGACACTGTCTGTTGGTAGTCGTGCGCGCCTGCGCAATCGTAGTCCATGACTAAATCATTTTTCGTTCGGACAATTCTTCCGACTCTACGACTTCATATGTCATTTATGCGTCGGTTTGTCTCACGTTTACTGGAATCCGGTTTAAGCATATATTTTCTTTACAACCCGTTACCTGGGTTATTTATCTTAATGTTTTATCGTTCCCGTTATTCGTTTTGCGTCTACATTCATATTTAATCTCGTCCCATTACCCGGGCTCATTATTCTTTTTGCTTTAACGCTCCCGTTACCCGGTTTGCGTTTACATTTAAATTCATCACTACACTCCATTTGGTTCGTTTGGTTTGTTCGTGTGAAATCCATCACTTATGAGCGATCAAATCTAATTCTTTATTTAACCCGTTTGACTTGTTCGTGTGAGATTTATCACTTATGAACTGTCTTTATTCGTTATCCGACCCGTTTGACTTGTTCAAGTCCATCACTTATGAGCGATCAAATCTAATTCTTTATTTAACCCGTTTGACTTGTTCGTGTGAGATTTATGACTTATGAACTGTCAAACATTATTCGTTATCCGACCCGTTTGACTTGTTCTTGTGAAGTCCATCACTTATGAGCGATCATATCTAATTCTTTATTTAACCCGTTTGACTTGTTCGTGTGAGATTTATCACTTATGAACTGTCAAACTTTATTCATTATCCGGCCCGTTTGATTTGTTCTTGTGAAATCCATCACCTATGAACAATCAAACTTTATTCTTTATTTGACCCGTTTGACTTGTTCGTGTGAAATCCATCACTTTTGAACAATCAAACTTTATTCTTTATCTGACCCGTTTGACTTGTTTGTGAAAAATCCATCACTGTTGAACAGTCAAACTTTATTCTTTATTTGACTCGTTTGACTTGTTCGTGTGAAATCCATCACTTTTGAACAGTCAAACTTTATTCTTTCTTGGACCATCCTTGATGGCCTCATAGACCATGAATGATGATTATCATCATCATTTCTTTCTTTTCCCTTTTTATCTTTTCTACGATCATAGTCAACGACTTTGATCATTTTCCGTGTGGGCACTACCTCCGTTTCTATAACCTCGCGGATCATTTATACTTTGGTTTTACTTGCCCTTTTGTCAACCATGGTTCTTTCGTCCATAATTACTTATTCCACAAATTTCTTGGGTTATTTATTTCTATGTGCGCCGTATATCGTTTTTATGGTTCCCACGAAAGCCATTTATAAACGTACGCATGTAAGATTTCTTGACCCCAATAATCTTTTAACTCTTCTCATTCACCTCATTTTTACCACATTGGATGTATATGTGTTTATTATAAAAAGTTCATGGCATCATGTGTTTATCACTTACTTGGCCAAAGTAAGCGATCAACACATGGTACACATGACCTTATTATAACTAGCACATTACTTCCCATGTAAGTAAATTCTCGGTTCATGTCCATAATTCTGATTTTATTTGGTAAAACTTTGTTTAATTGTTATTTAACAGTTATTAGTTTTTACCGTTCTCATCTCAAAACATATAGAATGTTTTACCTTTTATAAGACTTTTATGTAACCACATTTATTCATGTGATCTTTAGTTTTCCTCAGCAGAATCTTATTGAAAATTTCTACTTGGATGGTCACCCCACCCAAGATTTTAGATCTGAACTCCTTTATATACTTTTTATTACTCTCGATTGTGAATGATGCGTATTACCCGCCTAATTTCTCTTGGGAACATCATCATGGATGAGTATCTTGTCCGGTTTCCCCATGCTTTAATCATGTATACAACCGTCATTCATTGCGTATCTGTTGCATATTATTAGTTAAACAATAATTTAAAGTGTGCACCTGCGTGATATTTCCTTTATGGGCCTTCATTGTTGTTTGACCTTTATTCAGTGTCCTCACTTGGTTTTGTTCCCTTAGGAGCATGCTCTACTTGTCATACTCTGGACTAATTCATCATCATATCAGTAAATCATTAAACTCTCGCCATCCTTAGATGCGAGCATCCTTCAATTAGAACGTTCACAAAATATTAGTAACATTGACATTAATAAGCACCCGTACTATAATACAAGGCTTTCTACCATACTTGTTAACATACATAATTTGTTAACTATACCGGTCTTTTACCAATTTAATTGGGGTAACGTGCCTTTACACGATAACCCTATGTGTTGTTTACAACACTTTAACATGCTAGACCGTTTATAATTATAATAACTTACCGGATCAAGCGACCAAGTCTCAAACCGAACACATTTGATCACTAACCTTGAGCTTTGATTACCAACTTGTAAGACCCTATCTTATTATATTGAAATTTTTATAAAAATTCATTTTAAAGAGTAAATGCGATTACGCGTCACTTCAAATCACTAAATTGTTCAAGTATCTCACATTTACTTGTGAGTATGATGATTATACACATAATTTCATTATCAATTCCTCCATACTAACAAAGTATTGAACGTAACTGATGTTCTAAAAGTAGTTAATTAAAAATAGAACAAATTACCCTAATTCTAGACTCAAATTATACTCTAGACTCCTAAACTACACTAAACTACTAACCTGCAAGTGGACCTATCAATTGTAGAATAGTATTAAGCAAGTCCGGATTATCGAACCCACAGGACTCTCTAATTGCTAAGACTACTAATTTAGACTCAATTACACACTATGTATATTTTAAAGGGGGGTTTTTACTAATAATTCCAAATTATAAATTTAACTAAAACTACTAAAGTGAAATGACCAAACTATGAACTTCTAGGGACTTATTAGAATTTTTATCAAGAGATAATGAACTAGTTACCTAGGTTATATTTTTAGACTACTACTCCTTCAATTTAACAATAATTAATCTGGTTGAATATTTTACCGGGATCTTAGCATATCAAAGTTTAGGTTTATTAAACAGGACCCCCCACCCTTCTCAGGAAGACACCTACAATAACCTATCCTTTTTATTCGTTTACCGTCCTAAAGATTTCTTTTTAGTTATCTTTTCAAATTAGTAAAGCGTCTAATTATTAATTACCTCTCAATAATTAACCTAGACCAACTACAATTTTCTAGTTTAGATTAACTGATTCAATTATGACAAGGAAATTAGACTCGGGAATTTCTCAAAACCCTAACCTAACAATTTACCACATTAATACAGCCAACTAATTGCAATTTCTCAATTAACAATTTAGGTATAATGACAAGTTTGATTTTATGGTTAATTTAATTGTTTCCCCGGTTTTATTGGCCAATTTTACCGACAACTTCACGAATTCCTAAGAACACGAAAAGTAACATAAACCTAGTTATGAAAGACATCCACCAAAGTTTATGCAAAACAACCACACAATCATCAAACAAACAAGATCATGCAGATACCCTAAACTAGATCATTAAAGTTGTGACCTTTAGCAATTAAATATTCAAACCATAATTTCTAAAGCAAATCAAATTTCATGAATCCATCATCCAAAACCTAGGTAACCAAGAAAATCTAGCCTAACAACATGTTTAAAAAGTAATTAAAACAAAGTTGATAACAAGTTAGCATGATTGATCAAAACAAAGAAATCGAAGTGGAGATTGGTATGACAAATCGTGACAAGCTCCTGCCTTGAACTCCCGTGATCACCACCACAATTCCTGCAGCTTAGATCCGCTTCGTGTAGCTTCAAATCTCCATAAAATAGCTCCGAATCTGTCCTAGTTCGTCCAAAGTTGCCCAATATGAGTTTTACCTCAATAATGATTCTTTTTATAACAAAACAAGCCCAAATTCAACCAGGTTTCGAAACTTTATGGATAAACACCTCTCTCGCGTCCCACGAGAGGGTTCTGGTGGTTCGGTCGCGCCCCGCGATCGAGGTGGATTCCGGAGATAATTACACCTCTCTCGCGCCCCGCGAGAGAGTTAAGCTGTGCTGGTCGAGCCCCGCGACCGGGTTGAAATCCCTTATTTGCGTTTTGTTTTCTCGTTTTCGATCCACTCACGTCCCGGCTCGGTTCTTTTCACCATTTTCGCTCGTTTTTCCCATCATTCCAACCGTTTTCACGAACCAAGACCTCCAAAACGTGTTTGGATTAAAAGTAAATAAATTCTTGACAAATCGAAATGAAAACGCGATAAAATTATACAAACTCTACAAGATAGATGAATGTATTATTCAATACATCAAATATCCCCACGCTCGCTCTTTTTTCGCCCTCGAAAAAGAATTGTGCATAAACAGCAACCAAACAATTACCCGATTTCAAAGATCACTATTGTTTTCATTAGGGAACAAGATTCATGTTAACCGCGATTGCAAGTATTGGATCCACTTAAACTCAAAATTCGGATCAAACCTCTTATCATGTAAATTTAATTTAAGTGCGGTCAATCCACCCAGGGTCTCACACTAGAGTCCACAGTATCCCTAATCCCACCTCAAGCTTACGAAACAAAAGGAACGAATTGTTTAAACCCTTTCCTAACCGTTTTAGACCATAATATAAAGAATTTAAAATCAAGCAATTTTCTTTTTCTCTTTTCTTTTCATTTGAGCATTTTGATTTCTTTTTGCATATCTAACCTAGAGGCTGTCTCAACCAGAGTCATCATCCCCGAGAGGACAACGTGGGCTTCGATACTTAAAATTTCAACTAATCCTAGAGGGATTCTCGATCAGAGTCACCATCCCCAAGGGAGATTCCGTAGGCCTCGTCTACTTTTCAATCAAGCTCATTTTCTATTTTTTTTCTTTTTCTTTTTACATGATTAAAAATTCTAAATATTTTAGCTTATAATGGCATTCCTTATGCTATTTTTGGCGGTTTCAGTTTCTCATTTCTCCTAGATGAGTACCCCCTAGTAGACCGACTATTAAGGTGTATTAAGCTCAAAGAAAATAAGAACCGAATCGAGCCTACTATCATTTTCCGTTTAATTTCATGCAAACTTGTTTTTCAAAAGACATTTTTGGAATTATATATATATATTGTGTGTGTGTGTGTATGTAACGCCTCGCGTTTCCGTAAAATTCATTTTAGGAAATACGTATCGTACCACTGAATTATTTATTTGTATAATTTATTATCATTATTATTATTATTATTATTATTTTAGTTATTATTTTTATAAATAAAATAATAACAATAATAATAATAATAATAATAATAAACAAATTCGACGTTTTATGAAACTTGTACTTGAAATCGTTCAGGCCACTAAAAAACGTTAGAACGGGTTAACAGGCTTTGGCCCAACACACCACCTAAACCTAACTAAACCCTAAACTAATTACAACTAAATAAACACACCACACACTCACAATACAACACCAGCCGCATACAACACTCCCCCCATCTCTCTCGCACCTTCACTCGCCGGAGCTGTTTCCGGTCAGTTTTTCGGCCGGCCACTCCTGCGCCGCCGTTCCCGACAAGCAAGCCATCGCCAAACACCCCCCCCCCTTCACCTCTACAACCACGCATCTCCACCCTTCAACCCTCTCCTCCTTCCTTCTCACTCTCACACCTCACGAACCTATCCTACCCTCGCTCTCCTCCCTCTGCAACAAAAATGCTAGCCACCATTCTGGTGGCGGCGCAACAGCGGCAAAAGCCGCGTCTAGCGGCGGTAGCCGCGATTATCGGCGGCGGCGCTGCAACAACAACATACGGTAGAGCCGTCAAACCAGCGACCAAAACGCCGCTAACGGCGGTGGTGTTGCTTTTTCCTCGCGTCTGACCTGATGTACGGGGAGCTCGTGGAACTCCGGTGACACGACAGCAGAGGCACAACGGTGCGTGGTTGTTCCGACGACCGACTGTGAGTTCCGGTGAGAGTTCCTGTTTGTTTCAAGTAAAAACCTTATTTGTACACTTTTGCTAGCCTCGAAACTTGGGATGGGCCGCGGTGGCAGACGACAGTCGGGAAAGAACAAGACCGCCACACGGCGGCAGCCAGCGGCTGTGGAACCGGCAATAGAAGTGGTTATTATTGCTGCTGTTCACATTCGGTTCAATAGATTCATCTTCGGGTTGCCCGGTCATAGCTGGTCAACAGTGTGTGAGACATGTCGCGATCCAGTTTCGAGTCTCGGGTTCCGGTCAATGCTGGTAAACCACAGTCTTGGTTCGTGTGCGGTTTTGAGTTTAGGTCAAACCCGGTCAATTTCGGTTAAACCCAATCAAATCGGTCAACTCAGCCGCGGTAAACTTTTGTTAGTGCGAATACTAATTTTATTATTTCATGTTTCATTAATGTTTAGCCGCGACAACCGACCTTGTTATAATTCGGAATCTTGCATAGAAATATATATATATATATATATAAACATTCATATTGTTTGAGTTATTGTTGAGTGTTGGAAAATATATGGACGACTTGTGTCGTCGGGATTGTGTAAAAACAAGGAAACTCTGCCCGTTTTTCGTAAAAGAAAAAAAAATTCGTTAAATGAAACGCTTTAATTTATAAAAACAAAGCCGATCGGATTCATTTAATTTTTACAAAAAATAGATATACGTATATTTATTTTAATAACACTTCGGCAATCGCTAATAATTATATACTTTTCGTTTACCCATGTATGATGACCTCGGCGAGCGTTCTCAAACTTTTCAACTATCCATGAGAATACCAACGGAAGCTCTGCAAACTGTGAGCATACTCGAACCCTTCTTTTTTACACTTTAACGCATTTTGGGGTGCAACATGTATAAATTAAATAAATTATTTTTAACCAGATTAAATGTGTTCCCCAATACCAAACGGGTTATCTGTAACGCTCCGCGTTTCTATACTTTCTATATTTGGAAACCTTGTATCGTACTTCTATTTTTAGTAAGCAGTGTATCTTGTATTCGTCTTTTGTTGTAAATATTGTAAACCGAGACTTGGATTGTAATGAGAAACTCGTATTTTACCCATATTATGTTAATCATAGTCCTGTTACACTTATACTTGTTCATACTTTAAACATGTAAACATATTCGCGGTACTCTTAATCGTAAACGTAACTTGCAAACATGGTATGTATGCGTAATCGAGACTTAAATGTGAAACTTGTAATCGTTAAACTAAATTCGTTACGAAAATATAATTACCTATTCATTTATTAAGTTAATTAATTAAATTAATTAATTAAATTAATTAATTAAATTATTAATAAAAGTTATAAATTAATTATTTCTTTTTACAAAAAAATTAAAATGCTAATATATATATATATATATATATATATATATATATATATAACATTTGAATTTAAATGTTAATATATATCTTCTTTAATAAAGTCCAAGGTTTAAAGTGTAATTATTGGATTCTTGAACTTCAGGGCCTTTCCTGCCAATTGTGAAACTGAATTATTGAGTTTTGATTAAAAATAAAAAGGAAAATAATAATAATCAAACAAAACCGGATCCGCGGGACTCGAACCCGGACCTCCGGTTCAACATGCAGCGCCTTAACCACTCGGACACTCGCCATCAATCTGAAGTAACCCGGGAACAAAAGCCTTATATGCTTTGTTCCCGGTCAAGCTGAAAGGCAACAAGCGCAGGACAGCAACCATTTGGGCGGGTTTTTGGTTAATTTTTTGAACTTTTTACCATTAATTACCCACTTAAACCCCACCTAACTAACCCTAATCCTTCCCCTATAAAACCCACCTCTAATCCAAGCATTTTTACACTTTAAATCACTCTCAAATCACTCTCAAATCACCTCAAGATCCTTGCAACATCAGATTTTCGAGCAGATTGTATACCTCTTACTAAAGTGAGTGTAACTCACTCATTTCTTAATGAAATCACTCCATTCTTTTTCCTACTTGCTTGGATAAACTTTGGGTTGAATTCCTAGGTTTCTCCATGGAGAATCCAGACCTGGAAATGCCCCAAAATGTCCACAAACTTTTTGTTTTGTCTAAACTTTTATCAAACTTGTGTTTTAACTTCAACAAACTTGTGTTCTTGTGCTTACAATCAAGCTTATGATTAGTAAAGCCTAACCAAGCTTTTTAACATGAACTAAGGGCTGTTTTAACACCCTAAACTTTCTGTTTTTGAAGAGCATTGAGCTCACAAGTGATGCAAGTTCTTAAACTTGTTCATGTGTGTCCACCAAGGAAGCTTGGGCTATCCTAACTTGAGACCACACATCACTTGATGATTTTTCATCAAGATCCCAAGATAGTTTGCTAGACTTAAAGTGTCACAACCCCACAAAGCCGTTGACGATTGTCCTCGTGTGCTCGTCGGGTTGTTGAATACTTGGCTACTTGGTATCTAGATGACCCTTATCATTCTTGTCTTTACATTCTTGTATAGTATATAGTTCTTGTACCCTCCTTGTTACCAATGGTAACTTGTGTAGTGGTGAACATAATCCGAGGTTCAAAGTGGATGGTTTAACCTCCCACCTCATACTTGACATACATGACACTAGAGGTTACAAAGTGGATGGTTCATCCTCCCACCTCCTACATGATTATAATGATATATATATAACTATATTATAATTCTAAAACCGAAACCTTGATAATGAATTTATAATCACCTATCAAGTTATTAAGTTTAACACAAAAGTATGTAATTCCTTGTCACGATTCTAATAGGCCCCGAACCTATAAATCACACCCAAACTCGTAAGAGTTACTATAGTGTCAAGAACGAGTGTTACATCTTAGTTTTTATGCTTTCGTATCATAATACTTTATCAAACATATTTTTTTATCATGCTCGAATACTCCTAATCTCCCGTTGAAACTCTATACTCATACGCCTCGTTTCCTCTTGTAGGATAATTCGGCGTCATCCTCGAACCAACGTCTTCACGGGTTGTCAAGTGTAGAAAAGACTTAGCAAAACCGTGAGTACACTCGACCCACTTTGTTTATAACACTTTTCGGGTGTAACATGTTTCCATATACAAAATCACGAACACTTAAACTTTATGAAACACACAAACGATCCCATATACATGAAGGCTTGAATCTTATACTTGATGCTTGTCTTGGATATTCGTATTGCTATGCTTTAGTCATTAACTATTTTTAGCCTTCGTTTGACATGCTTAGCGCTATAGGAATTCACGCATCCACCTCCATCGTGTTATTCGTGAGGTCATGTTAAAACATCGTGATTGCGTTAAGGGTTTGATTATTAGTATTGCATGCCTTGATATTGCTCTTGTATAGATTTGGTTGCCATGAGGATTGTTTAAACTTATTCGTATACGTATGCTATGCCTAAACTTGTGTACTCGCCTTTGCTTTCGCATTGACATTATTTTAAAACATGTTACAGGTTGAAGGAGATGATGCTATGAAAACAATATAGCAAGGACTAGACACAAATTAGACGTTAGGTTTAATGTCGATGTATCAATTTTGTTATGACTTTGCAAATGTTGTATTGTTCTTTGTTTTGTTACATTGATGTATTTGACAATTCTTATGAAATGAAATATGGTTTAATTAATTATTGTCACTTAATAATGTTGTGAGCAATGAGCAATCTCGTTTTCGTCTCATCCCGATGTTTCCGCCATCGGTTGGGGTGTTACATTATCAATTACGCTTATGTGGATTATATGTGTTAGATTAAACTCGTTTATACATGCTACTTGTTATGTTTGAGTTGTTTATGCTTACTAGTTTTAATTTGTATTCTCACGACATTGTTATGATTATGTTACTATGCAAGCTAGTTAAGGAATTCAATTATATGCTATTATTATGTGAGATTCGTCTACATATATATGCGATTCAGCTTTATTATACTCCCGTCACGATTGAAATAAACTCTTACACTTAGATTTTATTTTCAACTTGTATGCTCGCCAGTACTTTTGTATTGATCTACGCTTTTAATGCATGTTGCAGGAAAGCTGATGATGTAATAAATCTAGTAGGATTGCTTAGATACACGCCTAGATTAATTTATCTATTTTGATGTTATGTCGTTTTGAAACAATTGTTGACTATTATTTGGAATTTTTGTATGAACATTTAGTCTTGAATGAAATTTGAATTTAATCTATATTGTCACATAGCGTTATGAAGTTTTAAGCAATTTGTTCGTCTCATCCCGATGTTTCCGCCATCGGTTGGGGTGTGACTATATATATATATTATATATATATATATTTTATATTAATATACTCTAATATCCTCATCCCCACACTTAAAGTTTTGCATTGTCCCCAATGCAAGGACGAGACAACTACTACTCAAAATAAAATAAAATAAAATAAAAACAAATAAGAAAGAAAAATAAACTATAAAAAAGGAAGTGACTTAGCTGATAGTGCAGCCTGTCGATGTGTCAGGCAAACCACTCGTGCTCTCCAAACCGAACGCGCTTAATGTGCCACTCTCAACGCTCTCATGCGAACGGAAAAACATATAACATCAACCTAGCATCACACACTTACAAAACATAAAAATAATAATAAAGCCAGATAAATAAATAGTTTTGCAAGATTGTTTATCAACACATACCCAACCAACCAACCAATCCCAAAATAAATTGTTTAAAAGTACAAACCATAATAACTGAAAACAGCAGAAAAGAAAAAATAAAGATAAAGATCTTCGGCTGCTTCAATCATCCTCTTCAGATTCTTCGGACGCCTCAAATACCTGGTATGGCTGCACGTCCTCCATCCCTGCAAACTGGCTAGAACCTGCCTGATCGCCTGGCTGCTGAAAGTAAGACGGGACTCCCATATTTAGATTTTGCATCATGTAGCACATCCCATCCTCTAACCTCCTCTGGCTGGCCTCGTGCATTCGTCTACTCACTAACATGGTTTGGCGAACCCCGCCAAACTGCTGGTCCACATAACCTCTCAAATCCCCGAACCCAGTCTCCATCCAATCATAAAGTGAATCTAAGGTCATAGGTCCGGGCGAGGCTCCCGAAGAGGGTACTGCCATCCTGGCAGTTCCTGGCGGGTGACTGGCCACTGGTATCGAGTAGGGATGCCCCCCTGCATAGAAGATGCAGCTTCGGATCCGGGAGGCGGTTGCACTTTAGGTCCTTGGCGGGCTGGTATCCAGCTAATAGGTTCTTGGGTTGTAAGAATTCCGGCAGCCTGGAGATCTCTGATGCTCATGACACAGGGGGCTGGGCCTTCTCTCATTCTGTCCTTGGGGTATCTGTCGAACACCCCTAGGCTCTCAGCCAAGCATGTAATCAAGTGCCCGCAATAAACCCTTGCCCTGGGGCCCCCCTCCACAGTCTCTTCATTGACCAAGCAAATATTGTGGCCAGGTTTGCCGACCGTCCTTCTACCATGCACATCAGACAAAATAAACTCACCTGGTTGACCTTATTGTCCCCCTGTCCTCTACCAACCAACGTAGCAGCAAGAACCTTATGAAGAAATCGGTAAATGGGATCAGTGATATCGCTCGCCACCATGTTGTTTGAGTACGGGGCAGAAGAGATGGTGCCCCAAAATCTGGTGAGCTCGTCTGTCTGGACACTATGGGGGTGCCTCCTTTTGAAGACACCCTGCAAGCTCGTGGCGAAGTCCGGCGACTGAACCTCCTCATCTGAGTATATTTGCGTATCCACCGCAAACTGTGGGATTGTCATTTCAAATACTTGCCTCCCCAAGGCAAAAGAAACCGCGTCATTCTCGTTGAACTTCCCTTGTTGGTATTCGAAAGTGGAGTGGAACTCATAAGTGATTTCCTTGTATTGTCTCGCTCCACAATCTAGCACCCTTCTGAACTTATCCCCTAGTAACTGCTCGATCCGACCCCTCTGACCCAAATTCAATCAACTCCCAATCAATCCTCCTGTAAGGTAGCAACTCACAAGTGATCAAGTTTGAGAGCCTCTCCCACTCGTGGGAGTCTAAATCGAACTGCAAGAGAGGGCTGTCCATGATTCACGTACTTTGCCCGTGGGGAAAACCATCTCCCCGATATCTGATTTTGCGCCTGCCAAAATAAGAGGGTTGTTGTGGCGCATCGGTGGGGTCACCTCTCTGACGAGGTGTTGGTCCCCTTCTCTTTCTACCAGCCCTGCTCGAGCTACCTTCTCCTGACATCTGCATAAAGCACAAGTAAGACAAGCATGACCTTAGAAAGAAAGCAACCACATAAAAACAAACGACCGTAGAGCATTTCATTCGCGGTCGTGGTTTGCAACAGGAAAACAATTTATTTCATGATTAAGATACATTTGAAGCGAGTGTAACATTATAGTTTGATAAAAACCGAATCTTATATGCATGATCAATCAGATGTTACTAACCCCCTGGAACATATCCAAAACCAAACACTACCCCCTCTCGGCACTTTAATTGTCCTCAATTAAACCGATGTGCCGAGATACGAGCCCACGTTGAGTGTATAATGAAAGATAAAACAGTTTGAATTATGGCAGAACTACCGGTTGACTATCTTAAAAAAATCATATTTCCTTTTAAAAACAAAGTTAGCCAACCCTCATCCCCACACTCAATGTTGGACCGCACCAAACCCGCTAAATACCCCCTGCATGTACATAATCTATCCACAAATTATAACCAGTACCACTATCAAAACTCAAGTTCAACCCAGTTGACCAACCGCACTTAACCGACCGACAACTAGCACAGTATCAAACATCAAATACGCAACAGAGATATAGAATAAGAATGGAAGCATAAAAGTTCGAAAAACCGTACCTTGTTGTAGATTGTAAGAACATACGTAGCACAGTATAAAATCAAAATAAGCAACGTGAAAATGAATAGAAGGTGATAAACAGTGAAAACGTATGTTGTAGATTGTAAGATAGTGACAAAAATGAAACTTTAAAGGGTGAAATGCGTGTAGAAGGGTGAAAACAGGTAATGGTAAAATGAGTAGGAAGATGTAGGAAGATGTGATGATTTTGGTGAATTTGGTTGAAAATGGCGAAGGTTATGGTGGCTAATGGGGTGAAAACCGTAGGAAGGTGTTGAAGAAAGTGGTGAATTATGTGAAACTGGAGGACTGAGGGCTTATTGTCTGCGATATGTCCTACTTGCGGGCCGCAAAAAACTACAAACCAACCCCGCACTAGTACGGACTAGCTCTCGCGGGCGCGACCGAGAGGCTTTTCCTCTCGTCTCCATGACTAAGCGGAGTACCTCAAATAACGAACAACAATACACTACGCTATATAACACAAAACAACTACTACCAACTCTACACTCGAGCCGAACCCCGAGAATCTACACGGTCTGAGGCGGAACTTCGAGAGGAGTCTCCTCCGTCTCGGTGGGATCTAGCGGTCCTCCTAAATAATGTTTCAAGCGATGCCCGTTGACCTTCCATGTCCCTCCGTCAGCATCGTCTTTCGGCTCGATAGTTCCATATGGGAAAACCTCATTTACCACGTACGGGCCGGACCATTTGGATTTCAGCTTGCTCGCAAACAGTTTCAATCAGGAATTATAGAAGCACTTTGTCACCGATTTGAAACTCCTTCACATTCTTCAACTCTGATCGTGCAGCGCCTTGATTTTCTCCTTCAAACTCCATGACCGCTCATACGCCGCATCCCGAAGTGCCTCTAACTCGTGAATTTGAAAGTATCGTTGCTTGGCTGCTTCGGTGAGGTCCAAATTTACGGTCTTCAACCCCACAGTGCCCTATGCTCTAATTCGACTGGGAGATGGAAGGTTTTACCGTATACGATCATGAAGGGTGTGGTGCCTAGTGGTGTCTTATAGGCGGTGCGAAACGCCCATAAAGCATCGCCCAACTTGTCGGACCAGTCCTTTCGACTCTTTCCTACCTTCTTCTCCAGGATCCGTTTTACCCCCTGTTTACATTCTCCATTTGACCGCTAGTCTACGGATGATAGGCGGTGGAGAGGCGGTGAGTGACACCGTAGCGCGCCAATGCCTTTTCCATGACGGCATTGCAGAAGTGCGTGCCATGGTCACTGATAATGGCTAGTGGGATTCTAAAACGGGTGAACAATTTCTTTAAGAATCTCACCACCACTCGGGCATCATTTGTGGGTAAAGCTTGAGCTTCAACCCACTTGGAGACGTAATCAATAGCCACGAGGATGTACCGGTTCCCGCTAGAGATGGGGAATGGTCCCATGAAGTCAATCCCATAAACATCAAAGACTTCAAGAATCTGGATGGGATGTTGGGGCATCTCGTCCTTGGATGAGATGCTGCCGGTACGCTGGCAACGATCACACATCTTCACAAACTCTAGGCGTCCTTCACAACTGATGGCCAATAAAAACGGCAATAAAAAACCTTTTGTGCGGTGACGTGCGGACCATGGTGACCTCCTGTCAGTCCCTCATGCACGTGCCTCAATATCTCTGCTCCCTCTTCTCGACTCACGCAGCGCCTCAAATTCGGTCTCCCCCTACCCGAAATAGAAATGGGTCGTCCCAGATATAACGCCTGACATCGTGGAAGAATTTCTTCTTCTGCTGCGTGGTCATCCCCTTCAGTACCACTACATTCGCTAGATAATTCGCGAAGTCGGAAAACCACGGCATTCCCTCCTTTTCGGCTATCACAGACTCTACCGACTCGTGGGGAAATCTATCACTGATCTCTTCTTCTCTAATTTCTTCTCTACTAGGATCCTCTAGTCAGGATAGATGGTCAGCAGCTACATTCTCTGCTCCTTTCTTATCTCTAATCTCTATGTCGAACTCGGAAAGCAGGAGAATCCATCGAATGAGACGAGGCTTCGCGTCCTTCTTTTGGAAAAGGAAACGCAGAGCCGCATGGTCCGTAAAGACTATGATCTTGGACAGGACAAGGTAAGAGCCGAATTTATCAAACGCGAATACCACTTCTAAAAGCTCATTCTCTGTAGTGGTGTAGTTCTCATGTGCGTCATTGAGGGTTTTACTAGCGTAGTAAATAGGGTGGAAATACTTGTCCCGTCGCTGACCCAAAACGGCGCCCACAGCATAATCGCTCGCATCACACATGAGCTCGAAAGGCAAGCTCCAGTCGGGTGAGACGATGATAGGAGCACTCACTAGTTTTTCCTTAAGGATCGTGAAAGCTTTTAAGCAGTCGTCATCAAAGATGAAGGGTACATCTTTCTCGAGAAGTCGAGTCATGGGGCTGGTGATCTTTGAAAAATCTTGAATAAACCGTCGGTAGAAGCCCGAATGACGAGAAAGCTGCGGATGGACTTGACGCTAGTCGGTGGGGGAAGTCTGCTGATAGTATCGATTTTCGCCCGATTGACCTCTATCCCGGCTCGCGAAATCTTGTGCCCGAGCACTATGCCCTCTATCACCATTAAGTGACATTTCTCCCAATTGAGCATCAGTCGCGTCTCGACACACTTTTTCATCATCGCATCTAATTGAGTAAGACATTGATCAAAGGTGTTTCCATAGACAGAGAAGTCGTCCATGAAAACCTCGATGGAGGTTTCGATCTTGTCCTGAAAGATGGCTACCATGCAGCACTGGAAAGTAGCCGGAGCGTTACATAACCCGAACGGCATGCGGCGATACGCATAAGTACCATACGGGCATGTGAAGGTTGTCTTTTCTTGATCCTCGGGAGCAATCGGGATCTGAAAGTAACCTGAGAAGCCGTCAAGAAAGCAATAAAATTGCTGTCCTGTGAGTCGCTCCAGCATCTGATCGATGAACGGGAGCGGGAAGTGATCCTTGCGGGTGGCGTCGTTTACTTTTCGATAGTCTATGCACACCCTCCAGCCCGTGACTGTTCGCGATGGGATAAGCTCATTCTTTTCGTTCATGACCACTGTCATTCCCCTTCTAGGGAACGACCTGAGTGGGGCTTACCCATGCGGAGGGAGATCGGATAGATGAGACCAGCCTCCATCAACTTAAGTACCTCTTTCTTTACAACTTCTTGCATATTCGGGTTCAACGGCGCTGTGGATGCACCACTGGCTTAAAGACGTCCTCCATGAGGATCCTATGAGTATAGAAGGTAGGCTAATCCCATTGATATCAGACAGTTTCCATGCGATGGCCTCCTTATTTGACTTCAGGACCTCGATTAAACGCTCCTTCTCCTCCGTTGACAATTTCGAAGAAATGATCACGGGTAAGCTCGAATTGTCACCTAGGAACGCGTATTCTAAATGAGACGGGAGAACCTTAAGCTCTACGGCTGCTGGTGTCGACAATGGTGTGCTCTCAGTAGCGGCACCCACCTCAAAGAAATCTAGAGTCTCGGAATCTCGAAGATATCGTCCCCTATATCCTCACTATCACTCTCCTCGGGTACTAAACTCTTATTCACTAAGTCAG
Organism: Scalesia atractyloides; assembly: GCA_947069175.1. Classification (NCBI taxonomy): domain Eukaryota; kingdom Viridiplantae; phylum Streptophyta; class Magnoliopsida; order Asterales; family Asteraceae; genus Scalesia; species Scalesia atractyloides. The sequence continues at coordinate 11,738,577 of CAMTDV010000012.1, read as the reverse complement.
CTCCGCTAATATAGTTCAAACAGTGATCAACGCACGAAATGAATGAGTTTAGGAAGTATACAGAGTGACAGGGTTACTATCGCTGTCGCCACCACTCGGGTGTTGCATCGACCTTGCGATCTCGAATGTGACGTACTCGTCACCGACTCGAAGAGTGATTTTCCCGTCATGAACATATATGAGCGCTTTCGCGGTGCGCAGAAATGGGCGACCTAAGATGATAGGAATCTTCTCGTCGGCCTCCATATCGAGGATGACGAAGTCTACAGGAAAGACAAACCTATCAACTTTAACCAACAAATTCTCTACAATTCCCCTAGGGTTCTTAACCGACCTATCAGCTAATGAGAGAGACATGTGCGTAGGGGTGAGCTCCCTAGACCTAAACGCTGGTATAGTGAGAAAGGCATCAGATTTATGCTCGCCCGAGATCGGCTAGAGCATGAGCTGGAGCAATGGAGCCACCGAATAGGCATGGAATCGTAAAGATACCCGGATCAGTCAATTTCTCGGGCAACTTGTTTAGAACCATGGCGGAACATCCCCCAGTCAATGGGACATTCGAAAGCTCCCCCAGCCTATCTTTACGTTTTAAAGGATCTTTTAAAAACTTAGCATATTTAAGCATATGCTGGAGGGCCTCGATAAACGGGAGATTGGTTTTCAACTGAGTAAACATGTCAAGAAAATTCCCGTATTCCTTAGCATATTTCTGCTGCTTCAGACGTGCTGGGTAGGGCAGGCGTGAAGTGTCTACGATCGGTGATGGCCTAACCTCTACCGGTTTCTCTCTCCCCTACTCTCAACTGAAGGCCCACCGGCTGGTGCGGTACTTGCTGGGTCTAACCTGGTGTGCACCCTGGGTGGAGCCTCCATCTAGATTTCTTCATCTACCTATTCATCTCGCTCCTCTACCTCTACCTCTACACCCTCTCTACCTACCTCCTTCAGAGTCCTACCACTGCGAGTAGTAATCGCTTTCGCGTGTTGGTTCGCAGGGTTGGGTTGAGTATTACCCGCGAACTGGCCGTGTGGCTGCTCTTGCAGCTGCTTAGCGATACTACCGACCGACATCTGCAGATCTAAGAGTGCGGACTGTTGATTTTTCAAGAGCAGATCATGTTCCGCGAGCGTTTTCTGAGTAGCTTGATCTTTGACAACTAGTTGGGATAACAGCTCTTCGATCCTATCTAGACTACCTCCTGACCTTCCTGATTTGAACCCCCTCCACTAAACTAACTTGTGTGACCTGACCCTCCACTATTGTAATGACCCTGCCCCCTGTTCTGATAAGAGCCTGATTGGAAACCATGGGGGTTACCGGAAGATCGCTAATTATTATTATTACTACGTCAGTTTTGATTATAATTAGAAGTATTATTATTGAAGAGATTCGTAGGACCGCGGTTCTGACCATTGATAAACTCAACCTGCTCAATAGTGAGCGTGGGACACTCTAGCGTGTCACGACCCCCTCTACACACCTCACACCTGTCTACCTTTTTCTTCAGCTCCTGTATCTCCTAAAGTGACCTCTCTCTTGAAGCTATCTAGAACAGCAGCTACCGTAGTTTCCAAGCTAACTTGGTGTAAAACCCGGTTAACCAGAGGTGTACGTGAAACAGGAATGGAATTCCTGCCGGCAATGCTGTAATCGACATCAGAATGGGCAAAGCTCTCGAAAAGGTCATTGCACTCGGCTACTGTTTTCTTTCCCATCAGGTGGCCACCAGCAGAGGTGTCGAATCGGGCACGGGTCTCCGGGGTGAGACCGTTGTAGAATTTATCTACAAGTGCCCAATCTGATAGACCATGTTGGGAGCAACGGGATACTAAAGTTTGGAACCGCTCCCAAGCTAGATGGTAGGGCTCGTCAGGCTCCATTCAGAACGAATGGATCTGATCGCGAAGGCGGGATGCTTTGGCGGGTGGGAAGTATTTCTTAAGGAAAGCATCCCGTAGAGAGCCTCAAGTAGAAAAAGTGTCGGGTGGTTGGGAGTCAAGCCAGATGGCGGCCCGACCCCCAGGAGAGAATGAAAGACTTGAGAGAAAACGGGAATCATGGCCCGCGCCCTCCATATTGAATGTATGACATAGACGGGTAAGGCGGTTGATATGTGCGGGCGCATCCTCATCATCACGACCGAGGAATTGGCAAGAGTTAGTAATGGCGGTCATGATGTAGGAAGGGATTTGCCAGGCTCGGTCATTGTTCATGGGGGGTAAGGTAATGGGTGAGTTTGCATTGGTGAAACCGGTGGTGGCCTGATGGTATACGGTCTGATTGTTATTATCGGCCATGTGGAAGTTGGGTGGTGGCTGTGGTGGGCTTACGTTTCTATGGACTACACGGGGTGATGGAGAATCGGGTGATGAAGGTTTAGGTGTAAAATCGAAATCGGGTGGTACGAAGGAATGGGATGAACTTGAAAAAGTTAAGGAAGAAAAACTTACCTTTGGTGCGGGGGAGAAAGGCGTGTCCGTCGGCGGCTTAGGCGGAGGTCCTTGCGAGCGCGTGTGCTAAACCAGAAACACGACAAACACGAGAAGTTAGCACAAATAATTATTATAATAAAAAAATTAAATATTAAACAAATAAACAACTTAGACTCCTACGACACAAACGAATACAAAATAAACACAAGTGTAAGAGAAAAGCCTAAATCGAGTAATCAACGCAATTGCCAATGAAAGCATCCCCGGCAACAGCGCTAAAAACTTGATGTTCTAAAAGTAGTTAATTAAAATCAGAACAAATTACCCTAATTCTAGCCTCAAATTATACTCTAGACTCCTAAACTACACTAAACTACTAACCGGCAAGTGGACCTATCAATTGTAGAATAGTATTAAGCAAGTCCGGATTATCGAACCCACAGGACAATCTAATTGCTAAGACTACTAATTTAGACTCAATTACACACTATGTATATTTTAAAGGGGGGTTTTTACTAATAATTCCAAATTATCAATTTAACTAAAACTACTAAAGTGAAATGACCAAACTATGAACTTCTAGGGACTTATTAGAATTTTTATCAAGAGATAATGAACTAGTTACCTAGGTTATATTTTTAGACTACTACTCCTTCAATTTAACAATAATTAATCTGGTTGAATATTTTACCGGGATCTTAGCATATCAAAGTTTAGGTTTATTAAACAGGACCCCCCACCCTTCTCAGGAAGACACCTACAATAACCTATCCTTTTTATTCGTTTACCGGTCCTAAAGATTTCTTTTTAGTTATCTTTTCAAATTAGTAAAGCGTCTAATTATTAATTACCTCTCAATAATTAACCTAGACCAACTACAATTTTCTAGTTTAGATTAACTGATTCAATTATGACAAGGAAATTAGACTCGGGAATTTCTCAAAACCCTAACCTAACAATTTACCACATTAATACAGCCAACTAATTGCAATTTCTCAATTAACAATTTAGGTATAATGACAAGTTTGATTTTATGGTTAATTTAATTGTTTCCCCGGTTTTATTGGCCAATTTTACCGACAACTTCACGAATTCCTAAGAACACGAAAAGTAACATAAACCTAGTATATGAAAGACATCCACCAAAGTTTATGCAAAACAACCACACAATCATCAAACAAACAAGATCATGCAGATACCCTAAACTAGATCATTAAAGTTGTGACCTTTAGCAATTAAATATTCAAACCATAATTTCTAAAGCAAATCAAAGTTTCATGAATCCATCATCCAAAACCTAGGTAACCGAAGAAAATCTAGCCTAACAACATGTTTAAAAAGTAATTAAAACAAAGTTGATAACAAGTTAGCATGATTGATCAAAACAAAGAAATCGAAGTGGAGATTGGTATGACAAATCGTGACAAGCTCCTGCCTTGAACTCCCGTGATCACCACCACAATTCCTGCAGCTTAGATCCGCTTCGTGTAGCTTCAAATCTCCATAAAATAGCTCCGAATCTGTCCTAGTTCGTCCAAAGTTGCCCAATATGAGTTTTACCTCAATAATGATTCTTTTTATAACAAAACAAGCCCAAATTCAACCAGGTTTCGAAACTTTATGGATAAACACCTCTCTCGCGTCCCACGAGAGGGTTCTGGTGGTTCGGTCGCGCCCCGCGATCGAGGTGGATTCCGGAGATAATTACACCTCTCTCGCGCCCCGAGAGAGTTAAGCTGTGCTGGTCGAGCCCCGCGACCGGGTTGAAATCCCTTATTTGCGTTTTGTTTTCTCGTTTTCGATCCACTCACGTCCCGGCTCGGTTCTTTTCACCATTTTCGCTCGTTTTTCCCATCATTCCAACCGTTTTCACGAACCAAGACCTCCAAAACGTGTTTGGATTAAAAGTAAATAAATTCTTGACAAATCGAAATGAAAACGCGATAAAATTATACAAACTCTACAAGATAGATGAATGTATTATTCAATACATCAAATATCCCCACGCTCGCTCTTTTTTCGCCCTCGAAAAAGAATTGTGCATAAACAGCAACCAAACAATTACCCGATTTCAAAGATCACTATTGTTTTCATTAGGGAACAAGATTCATGTTAACCGCGATTGCAAGTATTGGATCCACTTAAACTCAAAATTCGGATCAAACCTCTTATCATGTAAATTTAATTTAAGTGCGGTCAATCCACCCAGGGTCTCACACTAGAGTCCACAGTATCCCTAATCCCACCTCAAGCTTACGAAACAAAAGGAACGAATTGTTTAAACCCTTTCCTAACCGTTTTAGACCATAATATAAAGAATTTAAAATCAAGCAATTTTCTTTTTCTCTTTTCTTTTCATTTGAGCATTTTGATTTCTTTTTGCATATCTAACCTAGAGGCTGTCTCAACCAGAGTCATCATCCCCGAGAGTGACAACGTGGGCTTCGATACTTAAAATTTCAACTAATCCTAGAGGGATTCTCGATCAGAGTCACCATCCCCAAGGGAGATTCCGTAGGCCTCGTCTACTTTTCAATCAAGCTCATTTTCTATTTTTTTTCTTTTTCTTTTTACATGATTAAAAATTCTAAATATTTTAGCTTATAATGGCATTCCTTATGCTATTTTTGGCGGTTTCAGTTTCTCATTTCTCCTAGATGAGTACCCCCTAGTAGACCGACTATTAAGGTGTATTAAGCTCAAAGAAAATAAGAACCGAATCGAGCCTACTATCATTTTCCGTTTAATTTCATGCAAACTTGTTTTTCAAAAGACATTTTTGGAATTATATATATATATGTGTGTGTGTGTGTGGTATGTAACGCCTCGCGTTTCCGTAAAATTCATTTTAGGAAATACGTATCGTACCACTGAATTATTTATTTGTATAATTTATTATCATTATTATTATTATTATTATTATTTAGTTATTATTTTTATAAATAAAATAATAACAATAATAATAATAATAATAATAATAATAAACAAATTCGACGTTTTATGAAACTTGTACTTGAAATCGTTCAGGCCACTAAAAAACGTTAGAACGGGTTAACAGGCTTTGGCCCAACACACCACCTAAACCTAACTAAACCCTAAACCTAATTACAACTAAATAAACACACCACACACTCACAATACAACACCAGCCGCATACAACACTCCCCCCATCTCTCTCGCACCTTCACTCGCCGGAGCTGTTTCCGGTCAGTTTTTCGGCCGGCCACTCCTGCGCCGCCGTTCCCGACAAGCAAGCCATCGCCAAACACCCCCCCCCCTTCACCTCTACAACCACGCATCTCCACCCTTCAACCCTCTCCTCCTTCCTTCTCACTCTCACACCTCACGAACCTATCCTACCCTCGCTCTCCTCCCTCTGCAACAAAAATGCTAGCCACCATTCTGGTGGCGGCGCAACAGCGGCAAAAGCCGCGTCTAGCGGCGGTAGCCGCGATTATCGGCGGCGGCGCTGCAACAACAACATACGGTAGAGCCGTCAAACCAGCGACCAAAACGCCGCTAACGGCGGTGGTGTTGCTTTTTCCTCGCGTCTGACCTGATGTACGGGGAGCTCGTGGAACTCCGGTGACACGACAGCAGAGGCACAACGGTGCGTGGTTGTTCCGACGACCGACTGTGAGTTCCGGTGAGAGTTCCTGTTTGTTTCAAGTAAAAACCTTATTTGTACACTTTTGCTAGCCTCGAAACTTGGGATGGGCCGCGGTGGCAGACGACAGTCGGGAAAGAACAAGACCGCCACACGGCGGCAGCCAGCGGCTGTGGAACCGGCAATAGAAGTGGTTATTATTGCTGCTGTTCACATTCGGTTCAATAGATTCATCTTCGGGTTGCCCGGTCATAGCTGGTCAACAGTGTGTGAGACATGTCGCGATCCAGTTTCGAGTCTCGGGTTCCGGTCAATGCTGGTAAACCACAGTCTTGGTTCGTGTGCGGTTTTGAGTTTAGGTCAAACCCGGTCAATTTCGGTTAAACCCAATCAAATCGGTCAACTCAGCCGCGGTAAACTTTTGTTAGTGCGAATACTAATTTTATTATTTCATGTTTCATTAATGTTTAGCCGCGACAACCGACCTTGTTATAATTCGGAATCTTGCATAGAAATATATATATATATATATAAACATTCATATTGTTTGAGTTATTGTTGAGTGTTGGAAAATATATGGACGACTTGTGTCGTCGGGATTGTGTAAAAACAGAGGAAACTCTGCCCGTTTTTCGTAAAAGAAAAAAAAATTCGTTAAATGAAACGCTTTAATTTATAAAAACAAAGCCGATCGGATTCATTTAATTTTTACAAAAAATAGATATACGTATATTTATTTTAATAACACTTCGGCAATCGCTAATAATTATATACTTTTCGTTTACCCATGTATGATGACCTCGGCGAGCGTTCTCAAACTTTTCAACTATCCATGAGAATACCAACGGAAGCTCTGCAAACTGTGAGCATACTCGAACCCTTCTTTTTTACACTTTAACGCATTTTGGGGTGCAACATGTATAAATTAAATAAATTATTTTTAACCAGATTAAATGTGTTCCCAATACCAAACGGGTTATCTGTAACGCTCCGCGTTTCTATACTTTCTATATTTGGAAACCTTGTATCGTACTTCTATTTTTAGTAAGCAGTGTATCTTGTATTCGTCTTTCGTTGTAAATATTGTAAACCGAGACTTGGATTGTAATGAGAAACTCGTATTTTACCCATATTATGTTAATCATAGTCCTGTTACACTTATACTTGTTCATACTTTAAACATGTAAACATATTCGCGGTACTCTTAATCGTAAACGTAACTTGCAAACATGGTATGTATGCGTAATCGAGACTTAAATGTGAAACTTGTAATCGTTAAACTAAATTCGTTACGAAAATATAATTACCTATTCATTTATTAAGTTAATTAATTAAATTAATTAATTAAATTAATTAATTAAATTAGTTAATAAAATTAATTAATTTCTTTTTACAAAAAAATTAAAATGCTAATATATATATATATATATATATATATATAACATTTTGAATTTAAATGTTAATATATATCTTCTTTAATAAAGTCCAAGGTTTAAAGTGTAATTATTGGATTCTTGAACTTCAGGGGCCTTTCCTGCCAATTGTGAAACTGAATTATTGAGTTTTGATTAAAAATAAAAAGGAAAATAATAATAATCAAACAAAACCGGATCCGCGGGACTCGAACCCCGGACCTCCGGTTCAACATGCAGCGCCTTAACCACTCGGCCACTCGCCATCAATCTGAAGTAACCCGGGAACAAAAGCCTTATATGCTTTGTTCCCGGTCAAGCTGAAAGGCAACAAGCGCAGACAGCAACCATTTGGGCGGGTTTTTGGTTAATTTTTTGAACTTTTTACCATTAATTACCCACTTAAACCCCACCTAACTAACCCTAATCCTTCCCCTATAAAACCCACCTCTAATCCAAGCATTTTTACACTTTAATCTCTCTCAAATCACTCTCAAATCACTCTCAAATCACCTCAAGATCCTTGCAACATCAAATTTTCGAGCAGATTGTATACATCTTACTAAAGTGAGTGTAACTCACTCATTTCTTAATGAAATCACTCCATTCTTTTTCCTACTTGCTTGGATAAACTTTGGGTTGAATTCCTAGGTTTCTCCATGGAGAATCCAGACCTGGAAATGCCCCAAAATGTCCACAAACTTTCTGTTTTGTCTAAACTTTTATCAAACTTGTGTTTTAACTTCAACAAACTTGTGTTCTTGTGCTTACAATCAAGCTTATGATTAGTAAAGCCTAACCAAGCTTTTTAACATGAACTAAGGGCTGTTTTAACACCCTAAACTTTCTGTTTTTGAAGAGCATTGAGCTCACAAGTGATGCAAGTTCTTAAACTTGTTCATGTGTGTCCACCAAGGAAGCTTGGGCTATCCTAACTTGAGACCACACATCACTTGATGATTTTTCATCAAGATCCCAAGATAGTTTGCTAGACTTAAAGTGTCACAACCCCACAAAGCCGTTGACGATTGTCCTCGTGTGCTCGTCGGGTTGTTGAATACTTGGCTACTTGGTATCTAGATGACTCCTTATCATTCTTGTCTTTACATTCTTGTATAGTATATAGTTCTTGTACCCTCCTTGTTACCAATGGTAACTTGTGTAGTGGTGAACATAATCCGAGGTTCAAAGTGGATGGTTTAACCTCCCACCTCATACTTGACATACATGACACTAGAGGTTACAAAGTGGATGGTTCATCCTCCCACCTCCTACATGATTATAATGATATATATATAACTATATTATAATTCTAAAACCGAAACCTTGATAATGAATTTATAATCACCTATCAAGTTATTAAGTTTAACACAAAAGTATGTAATTCCTTGTCACGATTCTAATAGGCCCCGAACCTATGAAATCACACCCAAACTCGTAAGAGTTACTATAGTGTCAAGAACGAGTGTTACATCTTAGTGAATACTTTCGTATCATAATACTTTATCAAACATATTTTTTTATCATGCTCGAATACTCCTAATCTCCCGTTGAAACTCTATACTCATACGCCTCGTTTCCTCTTGTAGGATAATTCGGCGTCATCCTCGAACCAACGTCTTCACGGGTTGTCAAGTGTAGAAAAGACTTAGCAAAACCGTGAGTACACTCGACCCACTTTGTTTATAACACTTTTCGGGTGTAACATGTTTCCATATACAAAATCACGAACACTTAAACTTTATGAAACACACAAACGATCCCATATACATGAAGGCTTGAATCTTATACTTGATGCTTGTCTTGGATATTCGTATTGCTATGCTTTAGTCATTAACTATTTTTAGCCTTCGTTTGACATGCTTAGCGCTATAGGAATTCACGCATCCACCTCCATCGTGTTATTCGTGAGGTCATGTTAAAACATCGTGATTGCGTTAAGGGTTTGATTATTAGTATTGCATGCCTTGATATTGCTCTTGTATAGATTTGGTTGCCATGAGGATTGTTTAAACTTATTCGTATACGTATGCTATGCCTAAACTTGTGTACTCGCCTTTGCTTTCGCATTGACATTATTTTAAAACATGTTACAGGTTGAAGGAGATGATGCTATGAAAACAATATAGCAAGGACTAGACACAAATTAGACGTTAGGTTTAATGTCGATGTATCAATTTTGTTATGACTTTGCAAATGTTGTATTGTTCTTTGTTTTGTTACATTGATGTATTTGACAATTCTTATGAAATGAAATATGGTTTAATTAATTATTGTCACTTAATAATGTTGTGAGCAATGAGCAATCTCGTTTTCGTCTCATCCCGATGTTTCCGCCATCGGTTGGGGTGTTACATTATCAATTACGCTTATGTGGATTATATGTGTTAGATTAAACTCGTTTATACATGCTACTTGTTATGTTTGAGTTGTTTATGCTTACTAGTTTTAATTTGTATTCTCACGACATTGTTATGATTATGTTACTATGCAAGCTAGTTAAGGAATTCAATTATATGCTATTATTATGTGAGATTCGTCTACATATATATGCGATTCAGCTTTATTATACTCCCGTCACGATTGAAATAAACTCTTACACTTAGATTTTATTTTCAACTTGTATGCTCGCCAGTACTTTTGTATTGATCTACGCTTTTAATGCATGTTGCAGGAAAGCTGATGATGTAATAAATCTAGTAGGATTGCTTAGATACACGCCTAGATTAATTTATCTATTTTGATGTTATGTCGTTTTGAAACAATTGTTGACTATTATTTGGAATTTTTGTATGAACATTTAGTCTTGAATGAAATTTGAATTTAATCTATATTGTCACATAGCGTTATGAAGTTTTAAGCAATTTGTTCGTCTCATCCCGATGTTTCCGCCATCGGTTGGGGTGTGACTATATATATATATATATATATATTATACTCTAATACTACTCTAATATCCTCATCCCCACACTTAAAGTTTTGCATTGTCCCCAATGCAAGGACGAGACAACTACTACTCAAAATAAAATAAAATAAAATAAAAACAAATAAGAAAGAAAAATAAACTATAAAAAAAGGAAGTGACTTAGCTGATAATGCAGCCTGTCGATGTGTCAGGCAAACCACTCGTGCTCTCCAAACCGAACGCGCTTAATGTGCCACTCTCAACGCTCTCATGCGAACGGAAAAACATATAACATCAACCTAGCATCACACACTTACAAAACATAAAAATAATAATAAAGCCAGATAAATAAATAGTTTTGCAAGATTGTTTATCAACACATACCCAACCAACCAACCAATCCCAAAATAAATTGTTTAAAAGTACAAACCATAATAACTGAAAACAGCAGAAAAGAAAAAATAAAGATAAAGATCTTCGGCTGCTTCAATCATCCTCTTCAGATTCTTCGGACGCCTCAAATACCTGGTATGGCTGCACGTCCTCCATCCCTGCAAACTGGCTAGAACCTGCCTGATCGCCTGGCTGCTGAAAGTAAGACGGGACTCCCATATTTAGATTTTGCATCATGTAGCACATCCCATCCTCTAACCTCCTCTGGCTTGTCACACCCCGACCCGCAGCGGATAAGGTGATCGGGGCATGATTGGGTTATCATCAAAGCTCATGACATTTATTAAATGTTTCATATTCATTAATACAAATTAAATGAAAGTTTACAATGATTGCTACAACATGATCTAACTAACAATCTAACTCCTTTGTTCTCTTCTAAGGCATATCCTATGCTATCCTTGCTTCAACCTGTTCACCTGTATCATGTGTAAAAAGGTTTTTGGATCAACATAATGTTGGCGAGTGAATCCTATGGAAAACATTTGAACAATTTATTTAAATTGATTATGAAATATGTGCACAACCAAACATGAATAAAATTAGATGTACTTGATCAACAATCATAATATGTTAAATGAAACACTCATGAATAATAATGGAACAATTAAAGGCACGCGATGCTCAACTCGTCTCTCACGAGGAGCTGAGGGGCCTGATGAATGAATTGCATAAACATGATTATATGAATAACACAACCACAAACAATATAAACTCAATGATACACACATGAATAATAATGAATTTGAATTGAAGCACGCGATGTTCTACTCGATTCCCACGAGGAACTGATGGGCTTAGTGTATGAGTTTCATGTAATTTGACAAACGGTATATAAATAAATCACAACGATAAATCAATCTAAGTTTAAGTCATGATGTGGTATGGCACAAGTTTAAATAAATAAATTAATTAATTCAAAACACATGACACACCCCAAAACGTGTAATTTAAAAGGGGAAATTGTAAGATTCACTCACAGTGGGTGCGTTCGGTTGATGATGATGAATGCACGCGAAGTGGTTTTAACCACGAGTGAGATTTAACCTAGATAAATCGCATTATGGTTTGGTAAGTAAACGGATTTTATTAAACTATTTTAGTAGGATTGTTGGGTGTATTTTTGTGAGTTTGAAGCTATTTTCAAATCTTAAAAATGTTATTTTTAAGTATTTATAATTGATTTTTAATTAAAATAATTAAATAAAAATAATAAAAAAATTTATTTTTTTTTTTTTTTCTGACCGTTGACCGGCCTGTTGACCTGACCGTTGACCGGTTCGTTGACAGATTATTGTGCGCTGAGTGAGGCTCGAACCCGAGACCTCTCGTACGCGTGCACGCAGCTCTACCAACTGAGCTACGTGTCTAACCCGTTATATATCCGATTTTAATTATATATATACACTAATTAGTTTAAACAGAAATCCTTTTTATTTAAAAACAGTTTAAACGAAACGGTCATGCACACCACAGGTCTCGAACCCGGGACCTGTGGTTCAATCCAACACACAGTCCACCGCTGGACTGTGTGTTCAACATGTTATAATATTCGGTTTTTATTATACTTAAATACAAAATAGATATTTCCTTTTCTGCCTTATTTAAAAGAAAAGATAATTGTCCGAGTCGGTGCTGAGGACCGGACTCGAACTCGTGACCTGTGATATAAACAAACACACAGTCCACCGCTGGACTGTGTGTCTAACTTGGTTATTATTCTGGTTATCAATATACTTAACATATAACTAAGGCGATCCGGTTCAGTAACAAAAAAAATGCATTTTATTAAGGCAGCGTGTGTGAGACGGGAATCGAACTCGAGACGTTTTGCGTTTTATATGTGCACACAGTCCACCGCTGGACTGTGTGTCTAACCCGATTAATTTCATGATTTTAATTAAACTTATATGATAACAAGTCTTCATCTTCTTCACCGAAAGAATAACCAGAAATCGGTGACAGACTGGTTCAAGATTTTATCCGTTTTATTAGTGTTTTACCGTCGATTAAGATAAGATAAAAGTGAAAAGGAAAGGAAACTGAGCGGAGAAATATACCGACTGAACTCTCTGTTTTCCGGCAGAAAATCCGGCGACTGAATTCAACTCCGGCGACGTGTTCCTTGTAGTAGCTAGTCTCCAGAAAACTTGGAAAAAGGTAAGGGTGACTTCGGTGAAGGTTTAGGGGATTCAATAAAGCTCAGGGATTAAAACACGGTTTTCCGGCGAAAAACAGGAAAGTTCCGGCGAGTGAAAATACGCCGTGAAAAGATGTGATTTTTGTGCGAAAGTGTTTGTAGACGGTTGTGGTTGAATTTATAGGGGAAAAATGAGATGTATTTGGTCTGATTTCGGACTATGTTCGATATTTAAATTTTTCCGGCGGTTTTGGTTTTGGTCGCGGACTTCAAACATCGGTTATAACCGATAAGTGATTAAAGGTTTACGTTATAACGTAAATTGTAGTTAAGATTCGCGGAAATTCCGGGATTCCGACGACTGAAACGATTGGGCGCCGGTTTTGAATTTGTAAAGTTATTATATCAATTAAATGTTTGAAATATATAACAAACAAAGCAGTTGGCGCAGTGGTTTGTGTGTGAGTTGTTAAGTCATTGCCTGACTCGGTACAGACCCGGGTTCGAAACCCGGCTGAAACAAATCATTTTTATTTTGCGTTTTTTGACAGTTTTTCAAAAACTAAATATATGTTCGCGTATAATAATTGATTACGGATCGTTTAAAAATATTTTGGGCATTTAATTCGCAACGAAAATTTTGACTGACTGTTCGGTTGATAAACGGAGCGGGTTTGGTAAATCCGTTTTTGACGGATGTTACAGTATCCCCTGCTTTTTAGAAATTTCGTCCCGAAATTTAAATAATGATATATTTTGACTATAAGAATAATGATGTTTTGTTTGACAGTTGTATGCTCAGAAAAATGAGGGTTTAAATTTTTGTTCGAGGCGGTAACGTTCTTTGTAAAGGTTAAGTACCCTATTCAGGAATCGCTTTTTGTTGCCTACTGTATGAATATTGATAAACAGGAATGATTCGCTAAAAATGATATCATGCATAAGGGTTTAGATACGTTTGGGAAAAATATGGTTACATCCTAAGGCAAAACTTCTAACACTACAATCTACATGGAACATAAATAAAAAACACAACAGCTGATATCCAACATGAATGAACACATCATCAAATATTTGAACATGAATATAACAGCAAATATTCGAACATGAATGAACACATCAGCAAATATTTGAACATGAATAAACACAACAGCAAATATTTGAACATGAATAAACACAACAGCAAAAATTCGAACATGAATAGACACATCAGCGAATGAATAAACACAATAACCAATATTCGAACATGAGTAGACACATCAGCGAATATTTGAACATGAATAAACACAACAGCAAATATTTGAATCCACATTCTGATAACATATATGTTTGAACGATGGAAGTTCCTCTCTCGTTTGTTATGATGAGAGGTTAATTTATGTAGAAATGGAACACAATCCAATCTCTTTAAATAACATGATGATATAAATGTATCACAAATTCCAACCAAGGCAATAATAAATCCTACATGGAACTTCTCATAACCGCCTGATAATGCCTCTGATCCTTTGGCAAGAATACTTATATATAGGAAGTACCAGCGGCGTATCCACCATATTCTTGCCAAATTTTCATTAGTTTTATCCACAAGTTATGATTGGTTACCAAGAAACTAATAAATCCTACATAGAACTTCTCATAACCATCCATTAATGCCTCTGATCCTTTGACAAGAATACTTATATATAGGAAGTACCAGCGGCGTATCCACCATATTCTTGTCAAATTTTCATTGGTTTTAACAGTGAATTATGATTAGTCCTATAACTCTACAATCAATATAACATACATAAATTACCGAAATGAAACATATCTGTGCGATCAAGGCTCAATCGAACGGAGCCGATCGTATTGCATGTACTGAAAATGAAATTGTGTGCTCAAGGCTCAATCAAACGAAGCCGAACATATTGAATGTACTGAAATTGAAATTGTGTGCTCAAGGCTCAATCAAACGGAGCCGAACATATTGCATGTACTGTATATGAATAACTTAACCACACAAACAGCCTATGCATGGAACCTCTCATAACCGCCTGATAATGCCTCCGATTATTTGACAAGACTACTTATATATAGGAAGTACCATCGGCGTATCCACCATATCCTTGTCAAATTTTCATTGACTTTATCCGCAAGTTATGGTTAGTTCGATGCGACTCTACTACAAACACCACAACCACAAGATACTGATAATGAAATTGTATGTGTGCTCAAGGCTCAATCAAACGGAGCCGAGCGTATTGCATGAACTGGAAATGTAAATAAATCTGTGTACTCAAGGCTCAATCAAACGGAGCCGAGCATATTGCATGTACTGGAAATGAGAATAAATCTGTGTACTCAAGGCTCAATCAAACGGAGCCGAGCATATTGCATGTACTGGAAATGAGAATAAATCTGTGTACTCAAGGCTCAATCAAACGGAGCCGAGCATATTGCATGTATTGAAATGTAATATTACGTAACCGATCAAGGCTCAACAAACGGAGCCGATCGTGCGGGCACGCCAAGATCAACCACATAATAAAATGGGGATCAAACTCAACCTCGATGGATGGGGAGCTACGGCCTCAGCAAAAGCATATACTGAAAAACAATATATAATATATAATATGCCATAATTTCTCTAACAGTCTACACATGTGATAAAGAAAACATAAGACTAAACAATAGGAGTTGAATCTGGATCTTCGGCGAAAAGGACTAGCTGAGTATCTTCGTTTGGGCCGTCATTATCTTCGACAGGGTTGGCGTTGATATTGAAGACTCTTCCTCTTGCTGGTGGCATAGTGGTTGGGTTTTCTTGGTTTACTTGGTTAACTGGGTTTGATTGGGCTTGAGTGTTGATAATGTTAACCAATTGAGGGCATGTGTTTCTAAGGTGGGTAGGGTCGCCACAATTGAAGCAAGCTCGAGCATATGGAAACATGGGGTATTGAGGTTGGTGATAAGCTTGGGCCATGTTTTGAGTAGGGGAAAAGGTTTGGTCTTGAAAGGTGCGACAAACATTGCTCAAATGACCATAACGTCCACAAGTTGTACATAGCCGGCAAGGTAAAGTAAGGGGATGGTGATAAAAACAGTGGTTGCATTGAGGGTGAGGTCCAAGATATGGTTTCTTATTTGGGTAAGCTGAGTTGGGTGCCACTTGGGTGATTGGGACAGCTCGGATGGGTATAGCGTGAAAAACTGGTTGATTTCTTTGAGTAGCAGCGAAAAGTCGCCCGACTCTTCTTCTCTTAGGTTTGGGTTGAGAAGGGGATTCGGGTTGAGAAGGGGATTCGGTTTGAGAAGAGGATTCGGAGGTTTCAGTTGATTCTTTATCCTTCTTCTTCTCTTCCTCGAAGTCTTTGTTTCGGATTCGGTTCTCGGTGAGCTCTATTGCTAGCTCCATTGCTGCTTCCAAAGTTGCAGGCTTGGTACTTATCACGGGGTCTTGAATCTTTGACGGAAGACCACGAATGTAGTGCTCGATCAAACGGTAGAGGGGAGTAAACATGTTGGGAAACCATTTGATGAAATTCGAGGAACCTTTTGTTGTAGGTGGTGTGGTCTCCTTCCACTTGCTTCAATGAGTAAAATTCATCTTCTAGCTTCTTGATTTCGCTCCTTGGACAAAATCGTCTGGTCATGATTTCTTTCAATTCGTTCCAAGTTAGGGACATAGCATCTTCAACACCTCGTTTTGCCTTCTCTGTATTCCACCAAGTAAGTGCTATCCCATATAGTCGACCGGTAGCATAACGCACTTTGCGATCATCAGGGCAATCGCAATTTAGAAAAGTATTCTCCATTTCTTCAAACCAATGGAGGAGTGTGGTGACACCTTCAGTCCCTTTATATTTCGGAGGGTCACATGATTTGAAATGCTTGTAGGTGCATTTAGTGGTGTTTGGGGAAGAGTTGAAAATGTTTTGGTTTGCTTGGTTGACAGGATTATGGGTAAGTGCTTGTTGAACTTGAATTACAATGTTGGGTATTACGGCAGCCATTTGTTGAGTGATTAAGGTAGCCATGCGTTCGCGGGCTTTTCTTGCTCTCGCCTTCCTACGGGCGAGGTTAGAAGACATCTACATTGAATACAGGACAAGGGTATGAGTTGGATGCTTTTGAGATCATGGGTCGCATTCAAGAATGAACATTCATAAAATAATTATACAAAAATACTACATCCATAGGATGTCTTGGGCTTTGCTCGCTGTTAGGCCCGTCGTGCCGCCATACTTTACCTTATGTAATCATGTGGGCCCCCATGAATTACCGGTTTTTTCATATGGTTCGCACGGTTTCTGCCTGGTTGCGTACACAAAACCCGGTGAAAATCGAGAAATATGTATACAACGTGTGATGTTTGGAATGTGTCCAGGTGTAGACACGGTGACACCTCAAAGTAGGGTTAGTTCGAACGACGTTTGGTGTGGCATGCTTTGGCCTAATAGGTCCTTCGTACTCTCATCGTTGGTCCCCAGGTAGGCAAACTGGTCCGTTATATTGGATTTATACGAATGCCAGCCTAGACAGGACGTTCCGACTACCGGTACTTGTACCCTTCCAGTTACTACATGCCCGTCGCAGAACTTACTTTGATGAGAATTGAAAATTGCATAAAATCTTTGGATAGCGAGAGTATGAAAATAAATTGAACACATGAACATCGATATATGTATAATGAATATGTATATATGTATAATGAACATGTATATGAGCATGTATGTTTGACTGAAATGTAAACAAATATGAAACAAATAAATATCACAAGTTTGTATGTAACCACCTAATCAATTTAAAATTTAGGCAGACTATAGAATAGGCTCTAAGGGTCTAATAACCTATCCTATATCCCTATAGTCATGGCTCTGATACCAATCTGTCACACCCCGACCCGCAGCGGATAAGGTGATCGGGGCATGATTGGGTTATCATCAAAGCTCATGACATTTATTAAATGTTTCATATTCATTAATACAAATTAAATGAAAGTTTACAATGATTGCTACAACATGATCTAACTAACAATCTAACTCCTTTGTTCTCTTCTAAGGCATATCCTATGCTATCCTTGCTTCAACCTGTTCACCTGTATCATGTGTAAAAAGGTTTTTGGATCAACATAATGTTGGCGAGTGAATCCTATGGAAAACATTTGAACAATTTATTTAAATTGATTATGAAATATGTGCACAACCAAACATGAATAAAATTAGATGTACTTGATCAACAATCATAATATGTTAAATGAAACACTCATGAATAATAATGGAACAATTAAAGGCACGCGATGCTCAACTCGTCTCTCACGAGGAGCTGAGGGGCCTGATGAATGAATTGCATAAACATGATTATATGAATAACACAACCACAAACAATATAAACTCAATGATACACACATGAATAATAATGAATTTGAATTGAAGCACGCGATGTTCTACTCGATTCCCACGAGGAACTGATGGGCTTAGTGTATGAGTTTCATGTAATTTGACAAACGGTATATAAATAAATCACAACGATAAATCAATCTAAGTTTAAGTCATGATGTGGTATGGCACAAGTTTAAATAAATAAATTAATTAATTCAAAACACATGACACACCCCAAAACGTGTAATTTAAAAGGGGAAATTGTAAGATTCACTCACAGTGGGTGCGTTCGGTTGATGATGATGAATGCACGCGAAGTGGTTTTAACCACGAGTGAGATTTAACCTAGATAAATCGCATTATGGTTTGGTAAGTAAACGGATTTTATTAAACTATTTTAGTAGGATTGTTGGGTGTATTTTTGTGAGTTTGAAGCTATTTTCAAATCTTAAAAATGTTATTTTTAAGTATTTATAATTGATTTTTAATTAAAATAATTAAATAAAAATAATAAAAAAATTTATTTTTTTTTTTTTTCTGACCGTTGACCGGCCTGTTGACCTGACCGTTGACCGGTTCGTTGACAGATTATTGTGCGCTGAGTGAGGCTCGAACCCGAGACCTCTCGTACGCGTGCACGCAGCTCTACCAACTGAGCTACGTGTCTAACCCGTTATATATCCGATTTTAATTATATATATACACTAATTAGTTTAAACAGAAATCCTTTTTATTTAAAAACAGTTTAAACGAAACGGTCATGCACACCACAGGTCTCGAACCCGGGACCTGTGGTTCAATCCAACACACAGTCCACCGCTGGACTGTGTGTTCAACATGTTATAATATTCGGTTTTTATTATACTTAAATACAAAATAGATATTTCCTTTTCTGCCTTATTTAAAAGAAAAGATAATTGTCCGAGTCGGTGCTGAGGACCGGACTCGAACTCGTGACCTGTGATATAAACAAACACACAGTCCACCGCTGGACTGTGTGTCTAACTTGGTTATTATTCTGGTTATCAATATACTTAACATATAACTAAGGCGATCCGGTTCAGTAACAAAAAAAATGCATTTTATTAAGGCAGCGTGTGTGAGACGGGAATCGAACTCGAGACGTTTTGCGTTTTATATGTGCACACAGTCCACCGCTGGACTGTGTGTCTAACCCGATTAATTTCATGATTTTAATTAAACTTATATGATAACAAGTCTTCATCTTCTTCACCGAAAGAATAACCAGAAATCGGTGACAGACTGGTTCAAGATTTTATCCGTTTTATTAGTGTTTTACCGTCGATTAAGATAAGATAAAAGTGAAAAGGAAAGGAAACTGAGCGGAGAAATATACCGACTGAACTCTCTGTTTTCCGGCAGAAAATCCGGCGACTGAATTCAACTCCGGCGACGTGTTCCTTGTAGTAGCTAGTCTCCAGAAAACTTGGAAAAAGGTAAGGGTGACTTCGGTGAAGGTTTAGGGGATTCAATAAAGCTCAGGGATTAAAACACGGTTTTCCGGCGAAAAACAGGAAAGTTCCGGCGAGTGAAAATACGCCGTGAAAAGATGTGATTTTTGTGCGAAAGTGTTTGTAGACGGTTGTGGTTGAATTTATAGGGGAAAAATGAGATGTATTTGGTCTGATTTCGGACTATGTTCGATATTTAAATTTTTCCGGCGGTTTTGGTTTTGGTCGCGGACTTCAAACATCGGTTATAACCGATAAGTGATTAAAGGTTTACGTTATAACGTAAATTGTAGTTAAGATTCGCGGAAATTCCGGGATTCTGACGACTGAAACGATTGGGCGCCGGTTTTGAATTTGTAAAGTTATTATATCAATTAAATGTTTGAAATATATAACAAACAAAGCAGTTGGCGCAGTGGTTTGTGTGTGAGTTGTTAAGTCATTGCCTGACTCGGTACAGACCCGGGTTCGAAACCCGGCTGAAACAAATCATTTTTATTTTGCGTTTTTTGACAGTTTTTCAAAAACTAAATATATGTTCGCGTATAATAATTGATTACGGATCGTTTAAAAATATTTTGGGCATTTAATTCGCAACGAAAATTTTGACTGACTGTTCGGTTGATAAACGGAGCGGGTTTGGTAAATCCGTTTTTGACGGATGTTACATGGCTGGCCTCGTGCATTCGTCTACTCACTAACATGGTTTGGCGAACCCCGCCAAACTGCTGGTCCACATAACCTCTCAAATCCCCGAACCCAGTCTCCATCCAATCATAAAGTGAATCTAAGGTCATAGGTCCGGGCGAGGCTCCCGAAGAGGGTACTGCCATCCTGGCAGTTCCTGGCGGGTGACTGGCCACTGGTATCGAGTAGGGATGCCCCCCTGCATAGAAGATGCAGCTTCGGATCCGGGAGGCGGTTGCACTTTAGGTCCTTGGCGGGCTGGTATCCAGCTAATAGGTTCTTGGGTTGTAAGAATTCCGGCAGCCTGGAGATCTCTGATGCTCATGACACAGGGGGCTGGGCCTTCTCTCATTCTGTCCTTGGGGTATCTGTCGAACACCCCTAGGCTCTCAGCCAAGCATGTAATCAAGTGCCCGCAATAAACCCTTGCCCTGGGGCCCCCCTCCACAGTCTCTTCATTGACCAAGCAAATATTGTGGCCAGGTTTGCCGACCGTCCTTCTACCATGCACATCAGACAAAATAAACTCACCTGGTTGACCTTATTGTCCCCCTGTCCTCTACCAACCAACGTAGCAGCAAGAACCTTATGAAGAAATCGGTAAATGGGATCAGTGATATCGCTCGCCACCATGTTGTTTGAGTACGGGGCAGAAGAGATGGTGCCCCAAAATCTGGCGAGCTCGTCTGTCTGGACACTATGGGGGTGCCTCCTTTTGAAGACACCCTGCAAGCTCGTGGCGAAGTCCGGCGACTGAACCTCCTCATCTGAGTATATTTGCGTATCCACCGCAAACTGTGGGATTGTCATTTCAAATACTTGCCTCCCCAAGGCAAAAGAAACCGCGTCATTCTCGTTGAACTTCCCTTGTTGGTATTCGAAAGTGGAGTGGAACTCATAAGTGATTTCCTTGTATTGTCTCGCTCCACAATCTAGCACCCTTCTGAACTTATCCCCTAGTAACTGCTCGATCCGACCCCTCTGACCCAAATTCAATCAACTCCCAATCAATCCTCCTGTAAGGTAGCAACTCACAAGTGATCAAGTTTGAGAGCCTCTCCCACTCGTGGGAGTCTAAATCGAACTGCAAGAGAGGGCTGTCCATGATTCACGTACTTTGCCCGTGGGGAAAACCATCTCCCCGATATCTGATTTTGCGCCTGCCAAAATAAGAGGGTTGTTGTGGCGCATCGGTGGGGTCACCTCTCTGACGAGGTGTTGGTCCCCTTCTCTTTCTACCAGCCCTGCTCGAGCTACCTTCTCCTGACATCTGCATAAAGCACAAGTAAGACAAGCATGACCTTAGAAAGAAAGCAACCACATAAAAACAAACGACCGTAGAGCATTTCATTCGCGGTCGTGGTTTGCAACAGGAAAACAATTTATTTCATGATTAAGATACATTTGAAGCGAGTGTAACATTATAGTTTGATAAAAACCGAATCTTATATGCATGATCAATCAGATGTTACTAACCCCCTGGAACATATCCAAAACCAAACACTACCCCCTCTCGGCACTTTAATTGTCCTCAATTAAACCGATGTGCCGAGATACGAGCCCACGTTGAGTGTATAATGAAAGATAAAACAGTTTGAATTATGGCAGAACTACCGGTTGACTATCTTAAAAAAATCATATTTCCTTTTAAAAACAAAGTTAGCCAACCCTCATCCCCACACTCAATGTTGGACCGCACCAAACCCGCTAAATACCCCCTGCATGTACATAATCTATCCACAAATTATAACCAGTACCACTATCAAAACTCAAGTTCAACCCAGTTGAACCCAACCCGCACTTAACCGACCGACAACTAGCACAGTATCAAACATCAAAATAACCGCAACAACGAGATATAGAATAAAGAATGGAAGCATAAAAGTTTCGAAAAACCGTACCTTGTTGTAGATCTGTAAGACTAGTGCACAAAAATAGAAACTTTAAAGCACCGGTGAAATGCGAGTAGAAGGGTGAAAACAGGTGGAATCACGTAAAATGAGTAAGGAATGATGTAGGGAAGAAAATGTGGATGATTTTGGTGAATTTGGGTTGAAAATGGCGAAGGTATGGTGAAAATGGGGTGAAAACCGTAAGGAAGGTGTTGAAGAAAGTGGTGAATTATGTGAGAAATGGAGGCTAGGGCTTTTTGTATGCAGATATGGTCTCTCGCGGGCCGCGAGAGAGACTACTAAGTCTCTAGCGCCCCGCGACTGAGTGATGATTCCGGGACTTATTGGCCTCTCGCGGGCCGCGACCGAGGAGGCTTATGCCTCTCGTGCTCCATGACTAATGCGTGATGTGACCTGCAAAAACCAACTAAACCGACCCACAAACAAATACACAAAATACGAAACATTAATTAAATAAACACAAAAAACAACTAACTACCAAACTCTACAAACTCTACACTCGAGCCGAACCCCGAGAATCTACACGGTCTGAGGCGGAACTTCGAGAGGAGTCTCCTCCGTCTCGGTGGGATCTAGCGGTCCTCCTAAATAATGTTTCAAGCGATGCCCGTTGACCTTCCATGTCCCTCCGTCAGCATCGTCTTTCGGCTCGATAGTTCCATATGGGAAAACCTCATTTACCACGTACGGGCCGGACCATTTGGATTTCAGCTTACTCGCAAACAGTTTCAATCAGGAATTATAGAAGCACTTTGTCACCGATTTGAAACTCCTTCACATTCTTCAACCTCTGATCGTGCAGCGCCTTGATTTTCTCCTTCAAACTCCATGACCGCTCATACGCCGCATCCCGAAGTGCCTCTAACTCGTGAATTTGAAAGTATCGTTGCTTGGCTGCTTCGGTGAGGTCCAAATTTACGGTCTTCAACGCCCACAGTGCCCTATGCTCTAATTCGACTGGGAGATGGAAGGTTTTACCGTATACGATCATGAAGGGTGTGGTGCCTAGTGGTGTCTTATAGGCGGTGCGAAACGCCCATAAAGCATCGCCCAACTTGTCGGACCAGTCCTTTCGACTCTTTCCTACTTTCTTCTCCAGGATCCGTTTTACCCCCTGTTTACATTCTCCATTTGACCGCTAGTCTACGGATGATAGGCGGTGGAGAGGCGGTGAGTGACACCGTAGCGCGCCAATGCCTTTTCCATGACGGCATTGCAGAAGTGCGTGCCACGGTCACTGATAATGGCTAGTGGGATTCTAAAACGGGTGAACAATTTCTTTAAGAATCTCACCACCACTCGGGCATCATTTGTGGGTAAAGCTTGAGCTTCAACCCACTTGGAGACGTAATCAATAGCCACGAGGATGTACCGGTTCCCGCTAGAGATGGGGAATGGTCCCAAGAAGTCAATCCCATAAACATCAAAGACTTCAAGAATCTGGATGGGATGTTGGGGCATCTCGTCCTTGGATGAGATGCTGCCGGTACGCTGGCAACGATCACACATCTTCACAAACTCTAGGGCGTCCTTCACAACTGATGGCCAATAAAAACGGCAATAAAAAACCTTTTGTGCGGTGACGTGCGGACCATGGTGACCTCCTGTCAGTCCCTCATGCACGTGCCTCAATATCTCTGCTCCCTCTTCTCGACTCACGCAGCGCCTCAAATTCGGTCTCCCCCTACCCGAAATAGAAATGGGTCGTCCCAGATATAACGCCTGACATCGTGGAAGAATTTCTTCTTCTGCTGCGTGGTCATCCCCTTCAGTACCACTACATTCGCTAGATAATTCGCGAAGTCGGAAAACCACGGCATTCCCTCCTTTTCGGCTATCACAGACTCTACCGACTCGTGGGGAAATCTATCACTGATCTCTTCTTCTCTAATTTCTTCTCTACTAGGATCCTCTAGTCAGGATAGATGGTCAGCAGCTACATTCTCTGCTCCTTTCTTATCTCTAATCTCTATGTCGAACTCGGAAAGCAGGAGAATCCATCGAATGAGACGAGGCTTCGCGTCCTTCTTTTGGAAAAGGAAACGCAGAGCCGCATGGTCCGTAAAGACTATGATCTTGGACAGGACAAGGTAAGAGCCGAATTTATCAAACGCGAATACCACTTCTAAAAGCTCATTCTCTGTAGTGGTGTAGTTCTCATGTGCGTCATTGAGGGTTTTACTAGCGTAGTAAATAGGGTGGAAATACTTGTCCCGTCGCTGACCCAAAACGGCGCCCACAGCATAATCGCTCGCATCACACATGAGCTCGAAAGGCAAGCTCCAGTCGGGTGAGACGATGATAGGAGCACTCACTAGTTTTTCCTTAAGGATCGTGAAAGCTTTTAAGCAGTCGTCATCAAAGATGAAGGGTACATCTTTCTCGAGAAGTCGAGTCATGGGGCTGGTGATCTTTGAAAAATCTTGAATAAACCGTCGGTAGAAGCCCGAATGACTGAGAAAGCTGCGGATGGACTTGACGCTAGTCGGTGGGGGAAGTCTGCTGATAGTATCGATTTTCGCCCGATTGACCTCTATCCCGGCTCGCGAAATCTTGTGCCCGAGCACTATGCCCTCTATCACCATTAAGTGACATTTCTCCCAGTTGAGCATCAGTCGCGTCTCGACACACTTTTTCATCATCGCATCTAATTGAGTAAGACATTGATCAAAGGTGTTTCCATAGACAGAGAAGTCGTCCATGAAAACCTCCATGGAGGTTTCGATCTTGTCCTGAAAGATGGCTACCATGCAGCACTGGAAAGTAGCCGGAGCGTTACATAACCCGAACGGCATGCGGCGATACGCATAAGTACCATACGGGCATGTGAAGGTTGTCTTTTCTTGATCCTCGGGAGCAATCGGGATCTGAAAGTAACCTGAGAAGCCGTCAAGAAAGCAATAAAATTGCTGTCCTGTGAGTCGCTCCAGCATCTGATCGATGAACGGGAGCGGGAAGTGATCCTTGCGGGTGGCGTTGTTTACTTTTCGATAGTCTATGCACACCCTCCAGCCCGTGACTGTTCGCGATGGGATAAGCTCATTCTTTTCGTTCATGACCACTGTCATTCCCCCTTCTAGGGAACGACCTGAGTGGGGCTTACCCATGCGGAGGGAGATCGGATAGATGAGACCAGCCTCCATCAACTTAAGTACCTCTTTCTTTACAACTTCTTGCATATTCGGGTTCAGACGGCGCTGTGGATGCACCACTGGCTTAAAGACGTCCTCCATGAGGATCCTATGAGTATAGAAGGTAGGCTAATCCCATTGATATCAGACAGTTTCCATGCGATGGCCTCCTTATTTGACTTCAGGACCTCGATTAAACGCTCCTTCTCCTCCGTTGACAATTTCGAAGAAATGATCACGGGTAAGCTCGAATTGTCACCTAGGAACGCGTATTCTAAATGAGACGGGAGAACCTTAAGCTCTACGGCTGCTGGTGTCGACAATGGTGTGCTCTCAGTAGCGGCACCCACCTCAAAGAAATCTAGAGTCTCAGGAATCTCGAAGACATCGTCCCCTATATCCTCACTATCACTCTCCTCGGGTACTAAACTCTTATTCACTAAGTCAGCTCCGCTAATATAGTTCAAACAGTGATCAACGCACGAAATGAATGAGTTTAGGAAGTATACAGAGTGACAGGGTTACTATCGCTGTCGCCACCACTCGGGTGTTGCATCGACCTTGCGATCTCGAATGTGACGTACTCGTCACCGACTCGAAGAGTGATTTTCCCGTCATGAACATATATGAGCGCTTTCGCGGTGCGCAGAAATGGGCGACCTAAGATGATAGGAATCTTCTCGTCGGCCTCCATATCGAGGATGACGAAGTCTACAGGAAAGACAAACCTATCAACTTTAACCAACAAATTCTCTACAATTCCCCTAGGGTTCTTAACCGACCTATCAGCTAATGAGAGAGACATGTGCGTAGGGGTGAGCTCCCCTAGACCTAAACGCTGGTATAGTGAGAAAGGCATCAGATTTATGCTCGCCCCGAGATCGGCTAGAGCATGAGCTGGAGCAATGGAGCCACCGAATAGGCATGGAATCGTAAAGATACCCGGATCAGTCAATTTCTCGGGCAACTTGTTTAGAACCATGGCGGAACATCCCCCAGTCAATGGGACATTCGAAAGCTCCCCCAGCCTATCTTTACGTTTTAAAGGATCTTTTAAAAACTTAGCATATTTAAGCATATGCTGGAGGGCCTCGATAAACGGGAGATTGGTTTTCAACTGAGTAAACATGTCAAGAAAATTCCCGTATTCCTTAGCATATTTCTGCTGCTTCAGACGTGCTGGGTAGGGCAGGCGTGAAGTGTCTACGATCGGTGATGGCCTAACCTCTACCGGTTTCTCTCTCCCCTACTCTCAACTGAAGGCCCACCGGCTGGTGCGGTACTTGCTGGGTCTAACCTGGTGTGCACCCTGGGTGGAGCCTCCATCTAGATTTCTTCATCTACCTATTCATCTCGCTCCTCTACCTCTACCTCTACACCCTCTCTACCTACCTCCTTCAGAGTCCTACCACTGCGAGTAGTAATCGCTTTCGCGTGTTGGTTCGCAGGGTTGGGTTGAGTATTACCCGCGAACTGGCCGTGTGGCTGCTCTTGCAGCTGCTTAGCGATACTACCGACCGACATCTGCAGATCTAAGAGTGCGGACTGTTGATTTTTCAAGAGCAGATCATGTTCCGCGAGCGTTTTCTGAGTAGCTTGATCTTTGACAACTAGTTGGGATAACAGCTCTTCGATCCTATCTAGACTACCTCCTGACCTTCCTGATTTGAACCCCCTCCACTAAACTAACTTGTGTGACCTGACCCTCCACTATTGTAATGACCCTGCCCCCTGTTCTGATAAGAGCCTGATTGGAAACCATGGGGGTTACCGGAAGATCGCTAATTATTATTATTACTACGTCAGTTTTGATTATAATTAGAAGTATTATTATTGAAGGATTCGTAGGACCGCGGTTCTGACCATTGATAAACTCAACCTGCTCAATAGTGAGCGTGGGACACTCTAGCGTGTCACGACCCCCTCTACACACCTCACACATGTCTACCTTTTTCTTCAGCTCCTGTATCTCCTAAAGTGACCTCTCTCTTGAAGCTATCTAGAACAGCAGCTACCGTAGTTTCCAAGCTAACTTGGTGTAAAACCCGGTTAACCAGAGGTGTACGTGAAACAGGAATGGAATTCCTGCCGGCAATGCTGTAATCGACATCAGAATGGGCAAAGCTCTCGAAAAGGTCATTGCACTCGGCTACTGTTTTCTTTCCCATCAGGTGGCCACCAGCAGAGGTGTCGAATCGGGCACGGGTCTCCGGGGTGAGACCGTTGTAGAATTTATCTACAAGTGCCCAATCTGATAGACCATGTTGGGAGCAATGGGATACTAGAGTTTGGAACCGCTCCCAAGCTAGATGGTAGGGCTCGTCAGGCTCCATTCAGAACGAATGGATCTGATCGCGAAGGCGGGATGCTTTGGCGGGTGGGAAGTATTTCTTAAGGAAAGCATCCCGTAGAGAGCCCAAGTAGAAAAAGTGTCGGGTGGTTGGGAGTCAAGCCAGATGGCGGCCCGACCCCCAGGAGAGAATGAAAGACTTGGAGAAAACGGGAATCATGGCCCGCGCCCTCCATATTGAATGTATGACATAGACGGGTAAGGCGGTTGATATGTGCGGGCGCATCCTCATCATCACGACCGAGGAATTGGCAAGAGTTAGTAATGGCGGTCATGATGTAGGAAGGGATTTGCCAGGCTCGGTCATTGTTCATGGGGGGTAAGGTAATGGGTGAGTTTGCATTGGTGAAACGGTGGTGGCCTGATGGTATACGGTCTGATTGTTATTATCGGCCATGTGGAAGTTGGGTGGTGGCTGTGGTGGGCTTACGTTTCTATGGACTACACGGGGTGATGGAGAATCGGGTGATGAAGGTTTAGGTGTAAAATCGAAATCGGGTGGTACGAAGGAATGGGATGAACTTGAAAAAGTTAAGGAAGAAAAAACTTACCTTTGGTGCGGGGGAGAAAGGCGTGTCCGTCGGCGGCTTAGGCGGAGGTCCTTGCGAGCGCGTGTGCTAAACCAGAAACACGACAAACACGAGAAGTTAGCACAAATAATTATTATAATAAAAAAATTAAATATTAAACAAATAAACAACTTAGACTCCTACGACACAAACGAATACAAAATAAACACAAGTGTAAGAGAAAAGCCTAAATCGAGTAATCAACGCAATTGCCAATGAAAGCATCCCCGGCAACAGCGCTAAAAACTTGATGTTCTAAAAGTAGTTAATTAAAATCAGAACAAATTACCCTAATTCTAGCCTCAAATTATACTCTAGACTCCTAAACTACACTAAACTACTAACCGGCAAGTGGACCTATCAATTGTAGAATAGTATTAAGCAAGTCCGGATTATCGAACCCACAGGACAATCTAATTGCTAAGACTACTAATTTAGACTCAATTACACACTATGTATATTTTAAAGGGGGGTTTTTACTAATAATTCCAAATTATCAATTTAACTAAAACTACTAAAGTGAAATGACCAAACTATGAACTTCTAGGGACTTATTAGAATTTTTATCAAGAGATAATGAACTAGTTACCTAGGTTATATTTTTAGACTACTACTCCTTCAATTTAACAATAATTAATCTGGTTGAATATTTTACCGGGATCTTAGCATATCAAAGTTTAGGTTTATTAAACAGGACCCCCCACCCTTCTCAGGAAGACACCTACAATAACCTATCCTTTTTATTCGTTTACCGGTCCTAAAGATTTCTTTTTAGTTATCTTTTCAAATTAGTAAAGCGTCTAATTATTAATTACCTCTCAATAATTAACCTAGACCAACTACAATTTTCTAGTTTAGATTAACTGATTCAATTATGACAAGGAAATTAGACTCGGGAATTTCTCAAAACCCTAACCTAACAATTTACCACATTAATACAGCCAACTAATTGCAATTTCTCAATTAACAATTTAGGTATAATGACAAGTTTGATTTTATGGTTAATTTAATTGTTTCCCCGGTTTTATTGGCCAATTTTACCGACAACTTCACGAATTCCTAAGAACACGAAAAGTAACATAAACCTAGTATATGAAAGACATCCACCAAAGTTTATGCAAAACAACCACACAATCATCAAACAAACAAGATCATGCAGATACCCTAAACTAGATCATTAAATTGTGACCTTTACCAATTAAATATTCAAACCATAATTTAAATTAAAGCAAATCAAAGTTTCATGAATCCATCATCCAAAACCTAGGTAACCGAAGAAAATCTAGCCTAACAACATGTTTAAAAAGTAATTAAAACAAAGTTGATAACAAGTTAGCATGATTGATCAAAACAAAGAAATCGAAGTGGAGATTGGTATGATAAACCGTGACAAGCTCCTGCCTTGAACTCCCGTGATCATCACCGCAATTCCTGCAGCTTAGATCCGCTTCGTGTAGCTTCAAATCTCCATAAAATAGCTCCGAATCTGTCCTAGTTCGTCCGAAGTTGCCCAATATGAGTTTTACCTCAATAATAATTCTTTTTATAACAAAACAAGCCCAAATTCAACCAGGTTTCGAAACTTTCTGGATAAACACCACTCTCGCGTCCCACGAGAGAGTTCTGGTGGTCTGGTCGCGCCCCGCGACCGAGGTGGATTCCGGAGATAATTACACCTCTCTCGCGCCCCCGCGAGAGAGTTAAGCTGTGCTGGTCGAGCCCCGCGACCGGGTTGAAATCCCTGATTTGCGTTTTGTTTTCTCGTTTTCGATCCACTCACGTCCCGGCTCGGTTCTTTTCACCATTTTCGCTCGTTTTTCCCATCATTCCAACCGTTTTCACGAACCAAGACCTCCAAAACGTATTTGGATTAAAAGTAAATAAATTCTTGACAAATCGAAATGAAAACGCGCTAAAATTATACAAACTCTACAAGATAGATGAATGTATTATTCAATACATCAGTAACCTTCAAGTTCATTCACATAATTATCATTATTAAAACATAATTTACAACATACCTCATGATCTCCAAGCCTAGATGATCACGATTGTATGTTCATGCATAAGATTTAGCCACAATTCCCCCTTCAATTTTGATGATTGTTGATTAGCAAGGGTTTGCCCTTATTGCTCCTCTGAAGATCGACATATGCACACACTAAGTGTGTGCATTATGTGTAAATTTTATGTTTTAATAAAACAAGTTTTCCTTTGTGGCAGCTTTGGTCCCTTAAGTTGTAAGGTTAACTTTTACCGCTAACGGTTCTTTACCCGCTCTTTAATATTAATCGTGGTTTGATTACCAAACTAGTTTTTGGGGTGTTACAAATTTAAGTTTGGTGCGTTTCTAGTCCTTCCTATCAAGTTCCGTTCGTCGTCATCATAGAATTCCTGCAATACGTATTAAGTATAGTTCAATACAAAAGTATTAGCAAGCATACAAGTTTGAATACTAGCGCAAGTATAAAAGTTTAAACAAATCCACATGGCATAAAAGTTAACTTAAATTAACAAACAATACTAGCATGCGACTATACGTGTCAACCCAAAGCTTACCGCTAGCGTAATCTAATCATAGTAATGACTAGACCGTTTTGTTTACTTAACATGACCTCATGAATACGGGCGGTGCGTTACTCCTATAGCGCTATACATGTTAAGGGTGGCTTGAAACAAGTTAATGACAAAGCATAGCACATGTAACGATTCTAGCATATATGAATTCTAGCATACGTATTAAGCATGTATGACGGATTGTTTGTTTGCAAGCATGTTTGTTAGTGTATGTGTGCGTTTTAATAAGGAATAAGTATTGCACCCAAAAAGTGTTGAAAAGTAAAAGGGTCATGTATATTCACAATTTTGCAAAGCTTCCCGATTATCCGTATTTTGGCGAGTTGATGTGAATAGGAGAGTGAAGGTGTGTGAGTATTCGGAAGGTTAACAGAGGATTCGGATTGGAATTTAAAGTACAAAAGTATGTATACACAAAGTAATTATCTAGTCTTAAACACTCGTTTTTGACACTAAAAATCCATTAGAATCGTTAACGAGAGGTTCAAGACTTAGATAATAGAACCTATTACCATGACAAGTAATCATGTTGATCATCGTCAAGGATTTGGTTATGTATATATATTTATCATATAGTTTATATAATAATTCTAAGCTAGGTCTATCAAGAATATCATAGATTGTCATATAAGTTATGCATGGAGGTAGGAGGATAACCATCCTTTAACCTCATTGTAAGATTCACTAATACACAAATTATCACAAGGATAATTCGGATGGTCATGAATGAAAAGGATATGTACCATAATTACTATACCAAGTAACCTTTAACCCGGGTGAGCCGGCACCAACATAGAAAGAGTTAACTAAGTGTCAGAGGATTGACGTGGTTATATCACTTTCAAGCTAGCAAACCACTTGGGATAGCAATTGTAAAACCTCAAGTGAGGTGGTGGAATGTAAGTAGGATAGCCAAGGCTTCCAAGTATTCACACCTATACCAAAACACAAGTCTTGCCATCAACTTCATGGCAAGCTCGGATGGTTTCATCGCTTGTGGGTTGCATAAACTCTTGCAAAAACAGAAAGTTTAGAGGTGTTTGCACCTCTTAAACTCATAAAAATCTATTTCTAGCAAGACTCATAACCTTAGATAGGTTTTAGAACAAGTAGACACAATATTCAAACAAGTTTTAATCAAGAAAAGCAAGATACAAAAGTATAACTGAAAGCAAAATTTTAATCCTACTTTGGACCTCAAATGTGGTGAGATTTCACCTTACTTTGCCAAAGCAGGCTTATGAAAACCTTCCTAGAGGTTATCCAAGTAGAAAAAAAGAAGAAAACATAAAAAATAAGAAAAAAAGTGAGCTAAAACTCACTTAGAATAGTTCCAATTTTCTGGCAAGTCTTGGAAATTAGAGAGTAATCAAGAAAATTTGAGAGTGATTGAGTGTTTGGAGTGTGTTTAGGGGTGTATGGAGGCTTGTATTTATAAGTAGGGATTAGGGTTTGGGAGTTAATGAAGGTGGAAGGTGATTGGAGGAGAAAGGATGTGGAAAAAATGTGAAATCTGATTGGCTAAAAAAATGATGGAAGGTGATTAGAGTAGAAAGAATGTGGAAAATGGTGAAATCTAATTGGCTAAATCTAATTGGCTAAAAATGGTGAAAGGTGATGGGAGGAAAATGATGTGGAAAAGCTTTTGGTTTTGCTCACTTTTAGTCCTTGCACTTTGTAACTTGGTTATTTTATGTCGTTTTCTTGAATTTTAGCTTGTTTTTAGGTATCCAAAGTGTATTTTAAGTCTCAGTTTTGCGTATAAACACGTATTTAAATATTGATTGCGTATATAACATAAATATGAAATGTAATACGTATATGTATAAAATGAATTTTCATTATGATTAACACCTCACATTATGATAATGGAGATGGAGTACGATTGTAAGGTTTTTAAAAATAGAATGCGAATACGAACTTTGTAAAAATAGGAATACGGAAATACGAGGCGTTACAGTTTGTTTAAAAAAACTTTATATTTTTGTATATTTCGACACATAATGATATACATAAAACCAAAAATAATATATAAAACATTATTTAGGCTAATAGAATAGTAATTTTGGGCAAACTATAAATAAAACGAACAAGATAAAATTCTATGTTACTTACCTTAATATATAGTTATTTTTTTTAAATCAACATTACTAATTAAGACTATAACTTAACAATCTACTTCTTTCGATAAAAAAAATAACCATGTTATTAATTAAACATAAATAATTGGGGTATAATTTAAACGAGCCAACCGAGCGAGCAAACGAGCCAACTAACGAGCGAGCCAAGAATCGAACCTATCTTGGCTCTGGCTCGGCTCGTTTACAAACCAAGCCGAGCCGAGCCAACTCGTTTAAAACCGAGCTGACTTCGAACTTTTTTCGAGCCACATGCCTTTTGAAGGCCCTATATAGAAGTGTGTTGTTACTGTGAATAAAATTATGCGCAATCTAAAATGAAAATTGGCTCAAGTTATACAATAAATCAATAATTGAGAAATTTTAAAGACAAAAGGTACCACCTTACTAGCGTGTTACCGTACTGTCATCATATTGAATTTTTTAACAAATTTACAAACAAAACATGATTATTTACAGAAGCATAGGTATCAAAAGTTGTTCAAGATTTACAAATTTATAAGTGGATTATTTACAAACAAAACATGAATACTTATAGAATCATGGTTATTTATAAAATGTAAGAAAAATACATAACACTTATATAAATGGACTTTTACCAAACCTAATTATGCGTTTGGGCCTTTAATAAAACTAAGCTCTATTCTCTCTTTATTTAACATGCTCATGCTTATAAAGAATTTTCCACCATCAATAAAGACACAATATTCTTAAGTCATCATCGACCAACTACTGATGTTTTGTCATTTTAAGATTAAAGTAGCGTACTATGTTAATAACTAGGAGAGACATCTGCGCTATGCAGCGAGGTGTTTGATAAAAAAGGTGGTGAGCGCTTTTGTTTACTAAATCAAAATATATATGACATTACGATAAACAAAAAAGCTAAAAAATTTGTTTTGTTTCTAATAAAAATGTCTTATTTCGAGTACAATTTCATTTTTTAGTAAAAATTTATATATGAACGTTAAGAAAAAAAAACTAACCGTATATTTTTTTTCTAAAAAGATAACGAAAGCAAGTTGTTCGAGAAAAATAAAATTATTAAAAGGTAAATGGGTTAATATGTATATAGTTTATAGTACAAGGGTCGAAATCCATAAAATGAATATCACTCCCGATAACTCGGTAGTTAAAAAATTATATTATTTCGAATATAACTCTTTTTTTTCAAAATACTTGTATCGAAACTTTGAGAAAAACAAATTGATTTTACAACCACATATTTAGATTTTTTTAAGCTCACATAAGTTATTAAATAATTACTAAACTTGAGTTATCTAATTGTATTGTTTATGGTGTAAGGAGTGAATTATTTAAACTACTTATTATTTTCAAAGTTTACGTAATATATATTATTTTTGTAATATGAAGTTTTTTATTATCAATAATAACTTTAAAATTATTTTAAATAAATACAAGTTAAAACATATAGTACTAATTTATATGTTGTGTTGGTATAATTTTGCTTTATCTGGTAATTAAAACATTAAAAAACTCTTAGTGGATGGCACATATTCTCACTAATCAATAAATAGAGGTTACTGTACAACCTTTTAAAAATGTAAGACGTCTAATATAATTGTTTGGATCATTTTTAAAATCATTATGAAATTCGTTTAAATTCCAAAGTCAAGGATGAAGCCAACTATTTGATGCAACATTTCCACAAAATTCGTATTTTCATTTCGGACATTCCGGCAAAAAACACTCAGCCAGAGGAACTCTTGTGGTCTTGAACCCATACCGCAAGACTTGTTTTTTGGTTGAGGTGTCGTGGTTTAATTAGATAAACTTTATAGAGAATCATATACTGTTTTAAACGTTAAAATGGTTATGTTTAAAAAGAAATAAGGAAATTGCGATGGAATATGAAACAAGACAGTTCAAAAGTCTATGAAAACTGAAATACTTTAATATTCAAAAGGATGATTGCAAAAAATCTAGTAAATGTCTATGAAAACTGCATAAGTTAGAGGAAACCTAATGTAAAAATCCTATATCCTTTCCACAGCTCACTCCACTTTCTTGCTGCTTGTTTCCTCTTCTGAACTAGCTGCTTTCGACTCACTAAACTCCAATAACTGCACACCAAGTAAACATATCAGCCCTACATCCCGTATTAAAAACAGCCCATTATGACCTATCATGCAACCCCTGGCCTAACCATCTTGCCAAGTTGTTTCCAATAAAAACCGACAGAATATAAAAAGTTATATTGGATTTTGGTATGTAGACGTGAAGGCATACCGGTTTGACCTCTCCATTCCACAGGCAATGAGCAGCCAAAAACCCAATAACTCCCGGTACAATGTATAACAGAGCCGGCTGAAAAGAAACCGACATTAGATATACAATCATATTTCATTTCTTTCTTTTTTTTTGTCTACGTTTGTTAAGGATTACCAACCTGTGCGGCTTGAAACCAATTCATGACAACAATTGTACAGACCAAACCAACTGTGTATCCTAGAAAAGCACTTTTGAAGTAGTGGCTTTCTTTCCCTCTTGACACATCATATCGGAGTGCCAAAGCTACAAAAATTCCTGAAAATAAACATATATTAGTTCAAAAAGAGTCGTAATAAACAATGATTTTTACCATAGTAAAAAATCACTAGTTACTTTCATACCTGGAATTACAATGTCCCCTAAACCAAGCATGGAAAAGGGGCGTGTGGCAATTCTAGACGGAAATAGAAGCTGTAGAAAGAAGAAAACCGTCACAATTATAGCCATCAAAATCCATAAAAAGGGTATTTTTAAACTACATTAAGGTCAGCCACCATTCAATTAAATATCTCTTTTACCATCACATTAATGGGCCAAACAATAGTGATGGGTAACTTCAATATATTCTAACACATATTTTTGCACTTTGATATTACCTTGATAGGTGCATCAAATGATTTAGCAACGCTGACCATCACAGGTGTGAAGAAGACCCAGAATATATCATACACAAAAAGTCCAGACTGCAGTTTCCAACCATGACGGCATCAGAATCCTCAAACAGAACATAATATATATATATATATATGTGTGTGTGTGTGTGTGTGTGTGTGTGTTATAGGGTTAGGATCGTGTGAGAAGCATTAGGCTAATTGAGAAACTTGAGAAGCATTCTGGACCACACATTTTCCCTAAGTTATTCGTAATATACACATATGTATAGTTTAAAATTGACTATATCCATATGTGTATAATTCAAGATTTGACAATATCATATATATGTATATAGTGAATTTTAAGCTATACATATTATATTATGAAAAGCTTAGAGAAATGTGTGGTCCAGAATGTTCCTCAAGTTTCTCAAATAGGGTGGACTTCTCTTAGGATCCCTACCCTCTATATATATATACATTATATATCATATATATATACATATATATATATATATATTTTGTGAAAGATAAAACGAAAACCCACTTGAGTTGAGAAAACTAATATTAAAACTCTATGCAACATTTTTATTTTTTTCTAAAAAAAATAGGGGAATGTAACATTAATGTACCTAAACATTTTTATAAAAAAATGTAAAAAGCGCCTACTTGTTTTTTTTAAATGTTCAAAGTTTGTATGTTACATTTTTTTGGACATATATATTATGTAACATGAAATTTTTAACATTTAAAAAAAAATAAACTACTCGGCGTTTTTTTGTGTTTCTTTTATAAAAATGTTCAAATATATGTATGTTACATTTCCTATTTTTTTAGAAAAAATAAAAACGTTACATGGGGTTTTTACCAAGGTTTTTTGAGTTTTCTCAACTCAAGTGGGTTTTCGTTTTATCCATCCCCTTTTTTTATATATATATATATATATTATATATATATATATATATAATATATATATATATATTAGGGTTAGGTTCATTTGTGAACAACCCCCTTGATAGTGAACTGTGTGAACTAATCCTACCCCTTGATTATCAATACACAAGTGCATATCAATGGTCAAGATTTGATGATGAAAATACACTTGTGTATTTTACAATTTGATTATGTAAATCAATGGCCAGGATTTGTTCACTCAGTTCACAAATACACTAGTGTTCACTCTAGAACCCCACCTTATATATATATAGGGGTTGGTTAGCGTACAATATTCCTTAACGTACGATATGTATGAGATGAAATTAGGCACGTTATAAAACTCAAAAACCCTAATCATGCATGTACAAAATCAGATATCACGCATGGGGTAAAAAACTAATCACGCATGTTATATTTTCACAGCGTACGTTAAGCAAAATTGTACAATACACTTTCACTATATATATATTTAACAATAAAAATGAATTCTCGTACCAACAGAATGGCACCAGTCTTGAAAGAGCCAAGAGAGAGCATTTCGATTCCCTGCAAAATATTAAAAGCTTACTCAATAAACATATGTTCAGAATTATTACTTCGAGTAAAATGCCATTTCTTCTCTTGGGTTTGGCTACTTTTGCGATTTTCGTCCAAAGGTTTGTTTTTCCGCATTTGGATACAAAATGTTTGAAATCTTACCGTTTTCATCAGACTCGTTAACTCCATCCATTTTTTCTCCGTTAAATGAGAAGTATTTCCGTCTTTTTAGACATTTTTTGTGATAATTAAAGGGTTTGGGTAGGGAGAAAGTCAACAGAGGTGGATCTTATTTCTATGTATTTTTTATGAGTTAATGTCATTTACATCTTTTGTGATAATTAAAGGGTTTGGGTAGGGAGAAAGTCAACAGAGGTGGATCTTATTTCTTATAGTATTTTTTATCTGAGTAATGTCATTTACATCCCTGTGGTTTGTCCACTTTTGCCATTTCAGACCAAATTTCAAAATTGTACCATTTTCCTCCCTGATATTCTTGAAAGGTGCCATTTGAGTCCAAAAAATCTAGAATAAAATGTTATTTTCGTCCCTCAGCTAACAAATTTTTTTTAACTGGACTTAGTTTTTTGGACTGAAATGGCACGTTTCGAGAGTGTCAGGGAGGAAAATGGTAGTGTTGTAAAAATCGCGATTAATCGCTAGTCGGCCAATAACCGAGTAATTTTTTGTTATCATCCATTAATCGCTAGTCGGGCCTAGTCTGCCAGCCCCAAAAATCGGCAATTCCGGCCAGATTCCCGGCAAAAACCTTGTATATTCCGGCCAAAACCACTAAATTCCTGCCACCAAACCATGTGAATTCCAACAATTAATCTTGTATACTTAAAAAATGAGTTGAGTAAGACTTTTAACCTAGCTACTTAAAATGTTTACCTATAAAAATGTGTATATGTATACATAAAACTGAAAACTACATATAAAAAACCCGATCCGATTAATCCCGATTAATCTCGAGTAGTCGCTACTCCCCACCTCACCGGCCGACTAGCGACTAGCGAGTTCTCCAACCTTGGAAAATGGTACATTTTTTTAATTTTGGCTTGAAATGGCAAAAGTGAACAAACCATAGGGACATAAATGACACTTAACTCTTAATACTAACTGTCTAAAAAGACAGAAATGCCCTCATTTAACGGAAAAAAAGTGGATGGAGTTAACGAGTCGGATGGAAAAGGCAAGATTTCCAACCTTTTGGATCCAGATGCGGAAAAAACAAACCTTTGGGCGAAAGTCGCAAAAGTGGCCAAACCTCAGGGACGAATATGGCATTTTACTCTATTAGTTTTTTGGAATTTTGAAGAGCAAACCTGAATACAAAATGCAAGACCCAATATGTTGTTAGCGAGCCAATGCTTCTGTGCAGCATACCATGCACAAAAAAATGTACCAGGAATAGCAGCAACAACTTGAGACCTTGTGAACTCGATCTCAACAGCTGTTTACAAATGTTTCAAAAAACATATCATTCTGCAAATCACAGCATAATAAATTATAAATGTAATCAAACGACTGCAAGAAACCTATGAGTTACTCAATGTTTCTTGCAGCCATGAGTCATTAGGGTATAATGCATACAGCGAAAATACGGTAAACGCCATGTTATGAGATCATCATTCCACTTGTTTGGTAGAAACCGACCAATTGCAGGTAAGAGTGTAGCCCTGTGTTAATAAATATGCAACTAATGTTAGTGAATAAAATAAGTGAATTATTATATGCTAAATTAGGAAAAGATTAAAGAATTATGCATGCAAAAAGAACATACGAAAGAGCGATGATCCCGAGTATAAAAAAGTAGCCTGTCAGCACTGCGTTGACCAAGTCTTTTGATAGAAATTTAAAGAGCAAGAACAAAGACAACAACATTGCGCTGCCAACTAAGGGAAAACGCATTGCATGCTCATTAGACATTGTCTCCTGATGAAATATTCAAGGCATCATAATTTAGAACATATAACATTAGGAAAAAAAATTAAATAATGTATGTAGCACATTAGTTGGTATACTTACAGCAGGAGGTGTGGGCTTGACTGAACGGTAGCAACCCACGAAAACTGTGAGGCATGCAGTCAATATGACATTTACATTTGTATCTACTTTTATAACTAATGGTGCCAATGTTAGACCTGCACCATAAATGGAAGTATAAGTTTTTGTATTGATAATGTTGATAACTAGAAGTGTTTGGTTGGAGGGATATTTTCAAACCTGCTAGAGCGATGTTTGCGGCACGCTCGCCATTCTTCATTGTCACGACTACAAATAAGTATTTTCAGAAGAAATCTAGATAAAAAGTGAATCTTTGCTTGCTAGATGATAGCTGGATCTATGGCCTACAGTAAATACAAGCATAGCTTCATAAGAATGTAGGTGAAAGACCAAAAGGTTACTGTGATTAGTTAAATGTTGTAAATGTTCCATTACAAATAAAACAATGAAAGCAGGTCAAGTGATAATATCGCTGCCCTCCTTTTACATTCTGTTATAAACTTATAGTTAATTGCAAAGACTAAGGTGGTGTTAGTTTTTCTAAAAAAGATCTGCGCAGGCTCTTCTGTTTGCACCACGCGGACCACGTGCAGACATTGCCATCTACAGACTGTTTGCTTTTCCGAAGACGTTTCATTAAAAAACGTCTGCTCGAGCTCTTGTTGGTGCAGACTTGGCCCAACCACTTCTAAGGTCTGCAGAGGGTTAAAACACAACCACCCACCACCACCACCACCCACCTCCACCACCCACCACCATCGTCCACAGACCGAACCAACTGTGTATCCTAGAAAAGCACTTTTAGTTATAGATGTGTTAGCTTGTTGTAGTAATGTAGTCTCTTGGTTGGTCACTTGTTACAATTTAATCATATTATTTGGCAAGATAGATGTAAAGATTTTACAAAAGGAAAAAGCCATCCTTTGATATTGTTGTAGTATACTAATAACTTGTCTTACCTTACTGTTTCTTGCTGGAGTTCTGTTTTTCTTTTCGCAATTCAACAAGACCTGTCGTTTTTAAGGTAATTATTAATTTCCCCACGCGACCTATAATTTCCTAGATCGACCACCGAACCCATGTTGTGACCATGAGCGCTACACTCTACAGGACAAATAACTTTGACCGATCATAAACTCCGTATATCAGTCTCCAACTAAGCTCGCTTGAGAGATGACTCGACTCACAAACCGCAAAAATACAGACCAATGAGATTCTAATTCTACTTGCTAACAAATATTAATGATAGGTATATCATCTCAACTTCAAACTGACAAAATAGGACACTTTTAACTAAGGCACACATCTTAACATCCTTTTTAAGATGCTAACTAATCCAATTATGTATACTAAACACCCAATCACAATCAAACAACAGGAAAAATTCCTCAAACTCACATAACCTAATCATAATTACTTTCAGATCCTTACAGAACCAAAGAGACTACACATTAACAACAAATCAAGCACACTAATATAACCTAATCACAAACTTACAACACTAAAAAGGTAAAACTGAAATTAAACCAACAGCAACTGAACGAAACACGAGAAATCTAACCTTGATACACAGGATCGATCGAACGAACGATCGATGGATCCAAAACCCTATCGATTCGTACCTGAGAAAATTGAAAGGAAAAAATGTGAGAAACGTAATTTGCAATGAAAAGGTAGGGCAAAAGGATAGGGTGTTTCAGATCGAAACCGTGACCGTTGAATGGCGAGAGTAAAACCGCCGGCGGTGGTCGTTCCCTTTCTTCCGGTGGTATGCTCACGCTTTATAATTACTTACAGCATATAGATACAAGTTTCGGTTAACTTTTCATTTATTGTGTGTTGGTGTCATTCCTTGTCATCTTGTCCAATTATGGAATGACACGTGTTCAAGAGTTTTGCTATTCATTTCTTTCACTTTCATTCTCTTCTTTTTGCAGTTTCGTTTCAGGAAATGGATTTGGAAGATATTTTGTACGGTAAATTACTAAACCAAATTCTTTCGTTTTTACAAATAAAACGAGTCATGGATTTTAACAATGGAACTATTTGTCGTTATTTTACCAACAGCTTTAACTTTAAAAATAACTACTGGTAATCTTAACTATTAATATATTAACTTTCAATGAATCCTGACTAACAGAATTTCTAATTCATTAGTTGTTGGTCGCCAGAATAATGTTTTTGGCCCGGAAAAGGTTCCTAAAGGTCGATCTAAGGTTATAAAGAGGTTTTGGACAGAAATGTCGAGTTTTCCAGCCAAAAAGTCGAGTATTTCGACCAAAAAAAGTTTTTCGACGACCTCAATAGCTGAGGCTTTTACTAGAAAAAGGGTACTAAAAGTTTGATCTAAGGTTACAAAGAGGTTTGGAATGAAATGTTGAGTTTTCTGGCCAAAAAGGAGTGTTCCGAACTAAAAACATTTTCCTGACGACCAGGGACTAACGACGTTAAGATTTTGTTAGTCGGGGTCCATTGGATGTCAATATGTTAATAGTTGGGACTTCCGATGGTTATTTTTTAAGTTGGGATTTTTGGTGGCAACGACGAATCGTTAGTATTAAAGTCCAATGCTCTACAGAAAAATCATGCATTACATACATGTCGTATATACATCTTGGCTAAGTAACTAAGTAGTAAGTTTCATTGACCTATTCACGGTAATACGGTGTTTTACCAACTCATATTTCTACTCACTTTGACACTAATCGACATTATACACCGCCTCAAATGGCGTTAAAGCCCGTTAAAATGGGCCAACCGTTGAGGTGTGGATCCCCATGCCACAAACGACTATAGTTAAAAAAGGTAATTCAAATTTAAAACCTATATATAGATAATCACCTTTTCATTTTTACACAGGACTCTCGTCCACCTCTCTCAATATTTCTAAAATTCTTTCCTACTCTTTTTAAAAAAATGAATCTAGCAATCGACTGTTCTGATTACATGATATACAATTTGGCCAACTTTCATTAATTTATTTACATTCATAGGTAATTGAATGTATCTTGCTATGTTACAC
The DNA here is from genome assembly GCA_947069175.1 of Scalesia atractyloides. NCBI lineage: Eukaryota > Viridiplantae > Streptophyta > Magnoliopsida > Asterales > Asteraceae > Scalesia > Scalesia atractyloides. Next base: position 11,696,034 of record CAMTDV010000012.1, on the reverse strand, counting down.
GTGTACCATCGGAACCTTGATCCTTATTGATAAGTGTAGATAATATACATCATAAACAAGTTCATTTGTAAGTTCATTTTTGTTTAGGTTTTTTATTGCACCACATTCCGCATTTAGGTCAAAAATAATATATGGTTTAAAACATTTTTTTTTTTGTGTTTTGTAACTTTTACATGTAATATGAATTACTGGTGTGATCTTTCATAATTTGGGAACACGACCCATCAAAGATATGGGGATGATAAGGCGCATGTGAGAACTGTAACACCTCAAAAATGCGTAATTTATTTATTGTGCCTTTAAATATTTTAGTGTGTAAAATAATAACTTTAGTTGATTAACTAAGTTAAGTGGACTGACCTTTTGTAGACTGGATGAAAGTGCTTTATTAAATAACAAATGAAACTATAGGGGCTGGAAGTATATAACTGAATAAAAGTTTATAAACAAAAATAAGTGCAGTGTGTGTGGGTGTATCGTACGAGAGAGAGGGAGAGGAGGGTAAAACATTCTCCTTCAACAACAACAAGAAATTCAGCAAATTAAAGAGGTTCTAGGGCTGAAATTGAATACATATATTGAGATTCTTGATCATTTAAGTATCTCTAACATAAGGTAAGTTGAATTTTATGATTTAGTAATCATTCATGAAGTGGGTTATAATAAATCCATGAAATTTTATAGAATTAAGCATAGATATTGGTTAGAATCATCATGTAGAAGATGAAATATACTTGAATTTGATTATCTTGATAGATTGAAGTAAAATCCACTTGTAGTAGTAGTAGTATGATGAAGTGTTATGATCATTATGTGCAAAATTAAGTGCAATATTGATGTAAGAATGTGTGCGTAGTAGAGAATTTGTTAAATGAATTTGATATAGAATGAAGGTTATGTGAGTTTAGTTGATTTGATGATCCATGATATGAACTAGTAAGAATATGCATAGAACATTTGTACATTATACCTTGTTAGTGGTATGTACACCAAGTGTTTGATAAAATGCTTTAATTTGAGATTCTATAATATAATGTTAAATTGTTAGAATTGGTAAATGATAGTTGTTAACTCAATTATGTTAAGAAAATAAAGAAATAAAGACTTAGATTAAAGTATGTTGATTGTAAAAAAATATAGAAGTGAAAAAGGAGGAAACGAGTCATTCCGGATCACAAACAAGACAAGGCATATGTAAGTTCTCATACTTACGCGTATTAGATAGTTATAGTGTTTTTGTCATGTTTATGTTAAGTTAAAGTTACATTCAAAAGTATCATAAATTTTAAATAAGTAGAGATTAATTATTTAGTTTGATCAGTTATGAACGGGTCGAACAAATTAAAATGTGATGTTAAAGAATGTTTGTGAGTTGATCTGTTATGAACGGGTCAAACAAACTATAATGTAATGTTTAAGAATGATCATGATGTTGATCCATTACGAACGGGTCAACAAATTAGAATGCTATATTAATAAATGGTTATGTATGCGATTCGTGGCGAATGGGTGAATAAATGGAAAATGTATAATGAATCCATATCATGTCTGTTGGAAGTTAGTAGGATGTAATTACATGTAAATTAATATTGGTTATTGTTGTTGTGATATAGGTAAAGTAAATCTTTAATGGCATGCTATGTTCGGAACGAACACACTCCAAACCACTCTCAATATGATTCCACACTTAACTTATGCAAACGGGTCAAAACATTTTGTTGTTATGCAATTTAAAATGTAGCTGTTAAAAATTAATCAAGGACTTATGTTCTACATCTTTTGTGAGTGTTGGATGGGATATAACTGGATATGAAGGGTTAACTTTATGAGTATGACCAGGTTTTCTTTGAAGTAAAGTTCAAATTTGATCGTAATTTTCGTTGTTCACTTTGTTTTTCACGGCTTGTAAATAATGGGAGTTTCAAGAAGTGTATAAGATATCTACTTATGTGGGACCCTCGCAGAAATGCAACATTTTATCATATTGAATAACTAGACTATTTGTGTTCTCAAAGTAATTATGTGGTATACAGCTCGGGGAAAAGTCGTACGATGGTTTGCGGGATGTTGTAAGTTTTTAAAGGTTTTGAGTTTGTTTTTTTTTTATAAAATCAATGTTTGTGAATTGATTTGTTTACCTCGTTGGGTATTGGTCGTTGTGTGTTAAGTTGATGTTTCTTTATACCAAGTCACTACACATGAGACTATGAGATTATGACGTGAATGATTCTACTTACATGTTTTGATTAACTGTTAATTCCATGAGACATGTTTCGCTTTGTTCTATTGTTGACAATAAAATTATATGGTGCATACATGCAGATGTTGATATTGTGCGTAATTTATTAGTAGTTTTTCTAATTAAAGTCTAATGCTTATCTAATTAAGTTGGGAATCAATGGGATTGGTGATTCAATAGCGAGACAAAACCTTTTAAAATATTTAACTGTATTTTGGGTCTTACAAAAAGTAAGAAATCACCGTTTGAAAAATCTAATTAAGTCAGAAAGTACTTGGTTTGGTACATTTTTTGTCCAAAACAAAAATCAATTTAAGAAAAAAAATTGAAAATAAATAGGAATGTGTACCAATATATATGGACAAGGAAAACACTCCTAGTAAAGCGAGTGTATTCTTTTATCAAGTTGTAATTTTGAAGGAAAAAAAAGTCTAATCAAGTTCTTTTTTATTGAAAGACAACTACATATTAAGTTATAAAAAATAAGACTGTATGAACACAAACAACATCTTCACAGTAACACGAGTATAACATATTAGGGGCTGGACTAAGGTTCTGCTTGTGTCGGTGGGTGCACCCCTTGAAAAAAAATATTTTAGTATATTTTTTAGGCAAAAAATCCAACTGCATCATTTGAAAATATGTTTGAATCACTCATCCACAACCAAACAAATAATTTATGGGTCCGCCACTATAACGTACCCGATGGTTTGGATAAGAAGTATATGAGTGTCACCTTTTATTAAGTCGATGATACGAAGGAGTGCAATTTGAGGTAGATATATAATCACAAACGTCTTTAAGACTTTAGCTACACAAAATTGTGGATATTATCGCTATGCGTAATAGATGGGTTTTCTATAAACTGTGGCGGATCTAGCTCAAAAATTTAGAGGTATCCTAATTTTTTTTGGGAATCAGGGTATCCTTTATATAAAATCGAAAAAAATTACACTACGTAGACGGAGTTGAGTGGTATTTTTACACTACGGAGAAGAAGTTGAGGGGTAGCCCGTGCTACCCCTGCTTGTACACTACCTCCGCCCCAGCTAACAAGCCTCCTAGCTAGGGCTGTAAACGAACCGAACGTTCGGCGAACAGTTCGTGAACTATTCGGCGGGGAGTTCATTTTGTTCGTTCGATTAGCTTAACGAACGAACACGGACAAAAAATTCGTCCGGTTAGCTTAGCAAACGAACACGAACAAAGGTCTCGTTCGCTCGACTGTGTTCGTGAACGCAGTCTAATATATTCGGTAACATTCATGTTCATTTAATTATGTTAAACAAACAATTGATAATGAACATTTTTATCTAAACATATTGAAAACTTGAAACCCTATTAATTTCTAAACTAGAATTGATTTTCCCCGCGTTGCGGGGTCGATTTTTAAAGTGATTTGAACGTATTGAATTTCTTTGTAATTGTTTGTCGATTAAACGCAGATCAATTTGAAAACATCTAGAAAAATAAGCACAAAAACGTTGTAACATTTGTGTAAATCGGGTTTCGAAAGCACGCACAAATTTATCAATCAAAGTGTATTTATTTATTCCGTTCGATTATTTTATTTATTGTTAAAATATTAAAATATTCCATATATAAACAATAATAATTAAGGTTTAAAGTTATCTTAATAAAATAATATAATCACTTAAATAATAAAATAATATAATCAATTAAATAATAAATGATTAATAGTTTAAATAAAAAGAAGAAAAAGAAAACAGGATTTAAAGAAAGGGTGAACCGGGAATCGAACCCGGGTTCCCCGGATGCACACACACCACAAACATCACTACCTGCACACACTAGTTGTGCTATTTTTAGAATCTTATTTCTCTTATTCAAGCTAAATGGAACCCTGCAACACCCGCAAATCTCCTTGCCGGAGATCTCGGCAATTCACGCGTATAATCTCAAATCAATAACTGTCCAGTCACATTTTTGGTAAATTTTCCTGATTTTGATCGATCTGTCAATCAATCCGAACCAAACCATAGAAACCGAACCCTCCAATTTCCCTATAAATACTAGTCGATTTCCCTCAATCAAAACTCTCTCATTTCCTCTGTTCACTTCAAATACCGCTGTCGTCGGAAAGCTCTGTTCCACTGGAGAACCACCGAAATCGTCGGAATCCACCACCGGAATCGTGCCACCACCTCTGATATACGGTAGACCTCTGTGTCCTTTCTTTTAAAGTTCAATTCAATTAAGCATTTTGTTCAGGCAATTAGAGTAGGACGAATCAGTTTGATTCAGGCGGGAACAAGTTCGGTTAATTTCTAACGAAGACGTGCGTATGATTTATTATATAAAATCGGATTAACGGGTAAGCACCCAGCCAACGGGTTGGGCCGGTGCAAACCAAACCTGGGATCACCGGGGCGAATCCAAGCACACACCAGCCTGACCACTTTAAATCCCTTTTTAAATCTATCATTTCCGTATAAACATAACTAGTAATATAATTAAAACACAAGTTCTGTCGGGTTAGACATCCAGCCCAGTTGGTTGGGCTGGGTGCGAAGCACAACCAAGGTCTCGGGTTCGAGTCCCTTGGCTCACACCGGGAATTTCCTTTTTAAAATTTAATTAAATTTGAATGAACCTAAAGTGTGTATAAGTATAATTAAAATCCAGATTCTTTCGGGTTAGACACGTAGCTCAGTTGGAAGAGTTGCGTGCACGCAACCGAGAGGTCACGGGTTCGAGTCTCACCAAACGCATGCCAATAATACAATCGAACCGGTCTGACTGCCAGCCTTGTCAGACTGACAATATTTTTTTTATTATTTTATTTTTTTCTAATTTTTTTTCTATGGCTTATTATTAAATGAAAAATCAATTAAAATGTTTAAATATATATATTTTCAAAGGGTTTAAAATATCAATAAAACTCACAAAAATAACTTAAAAATCTAAACAAAGGTTTTTAAACCAAAATATTAGTTTATTTATTTATCGAGTTATCGCGTTATTATTTTAGGTTAGATACTCTTTATCGTTAAATTCCCAACTCGTGCACTCCCATCTTCAATCAAGAATAGCACCCATGTGAGTGAATCTCTACGAATTCCCCGTTTTAATCATGTTTTGGGGTGTATTATGCGTCGTACAATTTCTTTTATTTTATTTAACACTTTGCTAATATCATTTCGTGATCAAATGTGTATAGTTGTTATGTGGTTTCTATGTGGATACATTTTATCATTTCAGTGCAATCATTTCATTAGGCCCATCAGTTCCTCGTGGGATATGGATTGAACATGAGGTGCCTCATTAGATCGCTCCGTTTGATTGAGACTTTATCTCAAATACATCATTCATCATGTCATGTGTTCATACAATGTGGTTTGTGATTGGTTATAATATATACATCTGTTCCATATGATTCATGCAAATTTTTTTTAAACAACAATATAAATCAATTATTTAAATGTTTTATCAAGGTTCACTCGCCAACTTTTGTTGACCCAAATTTTCTGTTTTTACGCATGATACAGGTGAACAAACTGAAGAAAGAAACACATATGAATGACCTTAGAAGAATAAACAAGTTATTTCGTTTGGAACAATCTTTTGGTTTATTGTTTGTGTTTGTATGAATTTTGTGTTGAATATTTGAAGTTTAATTTCAATTTAAAAATATGAAACTTATTAGTAAATATCATGAGCTTTGTGATAATCCAATCATGCCCCGACTTTTATTCCGCTGCGGGTCGGGGTGTGACAAATGTATTATATTTGACATGACTCATTTAAAAAATATATATGTCAACGTAAACCAATTTGAATTTACACCAATACGTACATAAAAATAAGTAAGTAAAACTCGACGGGGTCAAAATGTCATTACGTTGAAATGTAAACTAACTTGAACTTATGTCGACACGTACATAAACGTCAAAACATATACCAACTGAAACGCCAATAAAAATAAGTACCAAAGTTTATTATGTTTGACATGAATATGAAACGTAAAATAACTCGACTTTATACGTCTAAGGAAAACATATTATATTTTACATACTAATTTTTAAAGGGAAAAAAAATATGTCAAAACGTAAACCAACTTAAATTTATATCGAGACATAGATAAAAATAAGCACATAAAATTCAAAAGGTGTCAAAATGACATTTTACAAAGTTTTTAGAAAGTTAAGAGAATATAAATGTCAAGCCTGAAAGCTAAAGGTACGAGTTTCAAATCTCAAAAGAAAAAAAATAGGAGAAGGTCAAACCATTGTAGCTAAATGGTCATTCTTATTGTATATATATATATATATATATATATTATATATAATTAGCTAAAATTTGGACATCCAAGAAATTTTTTTGAATAATTATATCTAAGTTAGATAAACTTTGAATAATTATGTCTAAGTAATTATGGATAATTATATCTAAGTTAGTTAAATTTGATTCATTGTTTGGTGATTGTAGACTTATTGTGTTTTGATTTATCATTTGATGGTTGTATTTAAGTACTTATGCCGAATGTTTAAGATTTATCATTCGGTAATATGTTCGGTTATGTCCGTTCAAATTCGTTTGTTATGTTCCTTCTTGTTCGTTTGATTATATTTAAAAATAATACATAATAAACTTTTTATCTAAATATTGAAATCTTGAAACCCTCTCTTTTTCTAAGTTAGCTAAAATTTTGACATTCTAAGATGCTTGGTGATAATTATGTCTAAATTAGTTAAACTTGATTCATCGTTTGGTGGTGTAGTGGACTTCTTTGTTTTGATTTATCATTTGATGGTTGTATTTAACTACTTATATCCAATGTTTAAGGAAACATGTTTTATTTTTTATTTCAAGTTAAATGTTCGTTTTTTTTTGTTTGTGTTCGTTGGTGTTCGAGACCAGTGTTCACGAACTGTTCGTGAACAACTAAATTTTCTTAACGAACGAGAACGAACATAAACTTATCTTCGATATGCGTTCGTGAACAGTTCACAAACATATTAATTTCCTTGACGAACAAACACGAACATGACCTTGTTCGTATTTGTTCGGTTCAATTACAACCATACCTAGCAAACATCATATCTCTATATCCAGGTTAAATAAATTTCATTGTAATGGAAGACTGTCAACAAGTTCACACATTTATAGTCAATGTTTCTTTATGTCACAACACCATACTTTATCAAGAGGGGTATAATATAAGACACATTCATATACACAGCCAATAACTACCACCCAAGAGACAGATGCACTAGTGAAACGATCGGTCGATCACTAGTTGCGAAAAAGATGCGTTCACAAACGTATTAGTGTTGATAGTATAATATTAATAAGATGTGAGAATCATTCGTATCATTTGCGTTATCTTCTCATACACTCCTTTTCATATGTATTATTGATACTAGCTTACAAACTCGTACATTACACGGGTTGAAGATAAAAAAATATAAATTTTAAACTTGTATGTAATGCTTATTAGTGAAATGAATTATTACTTAAAGTTGTGGAACAAGAAAAAATTTACATTTTCAACCATCCAAAATAGTTTTCTGAGTTTTAACTTCTCTCTTGAGTCATTACAATCCATCTTATTATATACGTTTGACAATTGATAACAATAAAAAAAATAAAATAATGATAATAAGACTGTAAGTATTTAAAAAATAATTGTAATTTAGTGGTTATGCCCATGGTTGTAAAACAAGGTCTTCAAGGCTGAGTACTCACCGAGTAAGCGCTGCAAGGTAGCCTGTCGAGGCGACTTTCTTCAACTCCGGCTAATTACTAGAAATCGATCAAACGGTCAATCGGGTCAGAATTGGATTTAGTAAGTTAACTCGGGCCAAGTTTAACCTTAAAAAATAGAACATAAGTCCTATATCTATCGTATTAAAGAATTAACATCATTTTCACGTATTTTGTTATAAATATTTGTAAATTTATGTTATTTGCATATATTTAATTTTCGAAAACTAATTTCTTGATAATTTAACATATTCGAGTACTCTCCGCCTAGGCCAAGTACTCTCCACTCTCCGGGCAACCGCCTAGGGGATGTCTAGCGACTTTTGCAACTTGTGCCAAATAAATTATAATTAAATTCTACTATGCATATTAGTGATATAATTCATACTTTGATATACAAAACAAATTTTGGATATATGAATCATGAAACGAGATATGTATACCATTGTAGTATAGAAAATATACATATTAAAAATTCATACTACAAATAATTATACATTTAAATTATACGACTAAATTTTAAATTATAATTTTAAGTGTCTTGACAACTTATTTAATTATTAGTTAGTATTTAAATATTCAAATAAAAATTTTATGATATTATATGATGTCTTTGTTAATGTGATGAAAGTTGTTAATGAAAAATTAGTTAATATTTTACGGTTAATGTTATTAGAAAGTTTGACTATGGTAAAACACACATATATAGTATTAAAACTAAAATTGGGATGAAATATTGAACCCTATATTATTCTATGGGTTGAGTAAATATAATGTTATATACTTAACTAATAAAAAAATATGTCTTTTACAAAAACTGTGTATTGTTTGATTTAAAGATAAATTGATACTTTATTTAAATAATTTGCTTGTAATATTTGTTAATAATATAAGTACTTTTACATGTTATTTGATACTTTACTAGTTATCATTTTATATTCAAATAATATATCTTATATCAAGCATTATATTAAACATATGTGATAAACATTGACTTTATCTAGTTTTATGCATATCAAACGTGTCCATATCAAATTTTACCGGTATATCATACAAATCATATTCGATTGAGGTAACATATAAAAAAAGCTCAATCTATTGGAACACCCTGTTGTCTATTTGGACATCTAATTTTTAGGAGTCAGCAGGTGATTGGCAGGACGTAGAAATTTATGGGTGTAGACGGGCCGTCTAGATCTAGACAACCCGTCTAGGACCATGGCCTTTTTTTAGTTGAAAAAGGGGTGTTTTGGTGGGATAATTTGTTGTTGTTGGAGGTTGAAAAATAGGTGTTTTGGTGGGGTAAATTGGTTGTTGTTGGAGATTGATGCTTTTTTGGTGGTGTAATTTGAGATTTTTAATTTTTTAAAAGTTTTTAAAAAGTTTGTTTTTTGTATAAAAATAAGTTAGAGTTTTCGATCGTTTAAATATTTAATTGTTTTTACATTTTATTTTTTTTAAATATACTATTTATATTTAATATTATTTTCAACATTTTAAGAAGAATACAAGTATTATATCGTGTAAATACTACTTAACGTTTTGAAAATTATGTTGTTTCCGTATTACATTTCAATGTCGATTTAACATAAACAATCATCAAGTAATCGAATAACTTAAAACAAAGTTAAATATAACATACATAACATAACTTTGTACATCCATAATAATATGTATCTGTCAACTGAATATTAAATACAAAATGTCTATGCATACGAGTCGGAGTCGGGATTGCTGCTGCGGCTGCTACTGATGATGTGGTGTGGAGGGGAGCGGTATGGGAGGTAACCCATCTCTCTCTCGTCTATCTGTAACTCCGGAACCACCCAGCCCATGAGATCCAAAAGCCAGTCAACGCCGGCTCGTAAGTGCGTGTATGCTGCACCTCCCGGGGCATGACCTGGAATAACGTGCTGAGGAAACTAGGGTCGCCCCAGGAGGTGGTGGTAGTTATGGCGGTGCCGGTCCGTTAAATCCACGGAGGCTCCTGAACGACCGCTGCTTCATCTGCCCGGCGGATAGACTGGATCGAAGTGATCTAACAGCGCCTCTGGAATCCATGGCTCACCTGCGAGGGTTTTAAACCGCTCACCGAGCAGCCGAACCTCTTCACCAGCTTCATCCCTCGCAAGGTCTAAAAACCCATCTGCGTCGACGGTATGGCCGGCCGCAAGTTGGGTCTGTCTCCGGCAGATGACCCAACGACCGGGCAATCACGGTGACGTACGCCCCCCGTACAAAAATTTGTGCTCCTGCCGGTGATGGGCGAGGCGAAGTACTGGGACTAGACCGTGCCTAAGTGCGCACAGTCTCCTATACAGTAGGCAATAGTAGAAAAATAAATCGATGCTCGTACACCACTCACGGCTGTGTCCACGAGCGGTAATAGACGTAGCGAGCATCCGATGTAGATACCTGCACATTTTGTTAGCGAAATACGGAAATTAATTCATAACAATAATAATCAAATAATTATTGTAATAAACGTACGTACCTCGTACAACGGGTCGTCAACGTGTGAAATCCTCTCTTCGCCCTGACATGCTCCCAAGTGTCATACCCTGCGACCACCTCCCAAAATCCCAAAAGAGTGGGTCTATCCACCACCACTAGCCCTTGCGTATAAACATCCGTAGTAATCTCCTCCTGCAGGTATATACCGCTATGAACGGCAAACTCAATAAGTGTCATCGAACGCCACACAACGGCAAGCCTAAATGAAACCTCAGGCGGAGGGGGAGAACCCTGTGGCTGGGGAGGCGGCTGGTCGACCTATGGAGGGTGAAATGTGAATGTCGACAGGAACTCGATGAGCAACTCTGTATAACTCCACATGCCAGCCAAGTCAAACAGACGGTGCCACGGTGAATCAACGGAAACGAAAAAACACAGTCTCGGCGTCTCACCAATCGCCTCGATCGCATCCCAGTCGACCGCCACGTGTGATCCGAGTGCATCCGACGAAGCTTCCCACAAAAACGGGCGGCCTCGGTGTCGGGCGGGAACTCGAGATATGGGTGGCCGTGTAGCGGATCCGCCGGCGCTGGCGGAGCCCATCGCGAAACATGTGAATGTGGACCCCGTGTATCTGATCTTCCATCTCATCTATAACCAATCTGCAATAATAATAATAACAATATAACACAAATAATAACAATTATTAATAAAAATAATCTACTTATAACACATAATATAAAAAATTATATATGTTAAATGTAACAAAAAAACAAAGTTGGTCCTCTACGGGGGTCGTCTAGGGGTAGACGTCCCGTCTTGTTTAACAAAAAACCCAAATAGATAAAGAACATAGCCCCAAAACCTAAAAATCATCAAATTCACACACAATCTACGGTCTAAATGCATAATACATTAAAGATTATTGAAGTATAGGTTTGAATACGTACCAGAGATGCTTGATTTCGCCAAAAATACGATGATTATACGTATGTGTGTTTTGGTTCTGGTCGTATGTGGCTGGTCGTCTAGTTGGCCAGGCATATACGATGCATAGACGGTGTAACATCTGTAGTTAAACAGTTTCTAAAACCCGCTACGTTTAGAAATTTAAATATACGTATAATGTGTTAAAAGTTTAAAAATTTGTAATATTAAAAAGTATCAAATAATAAGGAAAATAAAATGAAATAATAATAATAATAATAAAAATAAAGAATGATGAAAATAAAGATGATAAGTTTATTAAATAAAAATTAAATACTTTCTGAAATATTCTAACTAGTATATAAGATTAATTAAAATAAGATTTTTTTCGGGTTATACACGTAGCTCAGTTGGTAGAGTTGAGTGCACGTATACGGGAGGTCACGAGTTCGAACATCACACGCTACCTAAACCACGCACAAAGAACCGACAGACCTGTCAGGTCTGACAAGATCCCAATTTTTTTTGTTATTTTATTTATTTTTTTACTTTAATATTTTAAATATTAAAAATACTTAAAAACAACATTTCTTAGGTTTAAAAACTCCATTAAATACCATAAAAATAACCTAAAAATCTAAAAAAAAGCATAAACTAAAAATATTAACTTTTATTATTTATCGAATTATTGCTTATTATTTAGGTTAGTTTTCCCTCGTGGTTAAATCAAATCCGTGCGCGTTCGTCATCAATTCAAGGATCGCACCCACTGTGAGTGAATCCTTACAAATTCCCCTTTTATTTATGTTTTGGGTGTATCATGTGTCATTTACTTATTTCCTTTATTCAAACACTTGTGCTATTACCATTATATGATCTAACGTGTGATGTAAATGTTATTTGTTGTATTATGTGTTTACATTTTTGTTAGTTGTGTGCAATCATTCATTTAAGGCACATCAGTTCCTGTGGGATACGAGTTGAGCATCAGGTGCCTCATAGATCGACTCCGTTTGATTGAGTCTTGATCTCATTGTTCATCATTGTTGTGTTGTGTGTTCACTGATTGATATTATGTGGTTTTTAGATTTACATATGCGTATACTCGTATTTGGTTTATGCACATTTTATTTAAATAACCAATATAACTAATTCTTTCAAGTGTTTAAATAAGATTCACTCGCCAACTTTTGTTGACCAAAATCCTATTTTTACACATGATACAGGTGGACAGGTTGAAGCAAGGAACACATAGGAAAGTACTTAGAAGAAAAATAATGAAGTCATGAATGTTGTGTTTAAAACATAATGTGCTTGTATGTATACGTGGTTGTTGTAATTTATCCTTTTAAATCAGAAATAATAAATATGAAACTTTATAGTAAGTGTCATGAGCTTTGATGAAAACCCAATCATGCCCGACTACCATTTCCGCTGCGGGTCAGGGTGTGACAGACGGGGCGTCCAGACCTAGACGACCCGTCTAAATAAATGATGAAAGACATTTTGCGCCTGAATTGCCACCCGTCTAGGCCTAATTCAGGGGTAAAATAGGTAATTAACCACTCTGAGATGTAAAGGTCTCAGGTGGTTAATTACCATCTTACCCCTAAATTAGGCTTAGACGGTTGGCAATTTAGGGGCAAAATGGTAATTAACAATAAATATGGCGTACAGGTCTAGACGTCCCGGCTAGTCCAATGGTTAATTACCATTTTACCCCTGAATTGCCAACCGTCTAGGCCTAATTCAAGGGCAAAATGGTAATTAACCATCAGCTCAGAGTGGTTAATTACCATTACCCCTGAATTAGGCCTAGACGTGTGGCAATTCAGGGATAAAATGGTAATTTACCATTCCCCTATAATATTCAAAAAGTTGAAAGTTGTCGCTCAAACATGTACGCGGCGTCTAAGCCTAGACGGGGTGTCTAGTTCGTCAATATTACCCTTTTGTCCCTGAATTTGGCCTAGACGGAGTGTAATCCAGGGGTAAAATGGTCTTGGGCAAAAAAAAACAGACGGCCAGTCTAGGTCTAGACGAGTCGTATACTCCAATTATTTTTTCGATGCTTTCTCGAAAGCTCCTCCTTATTTCACCGTATTGTGTTTCAACTATATCCTTGACACAACCTACTATATGGTCCAACGAGCTCCTATCTTGGACGTATCTCTTTAAATTCGCGTGTTGACTCTCAACTCTGTTTGTGGTACGCTGCCCGAAGTTGCGCCTCTGATCAGTCCACACAAAGACGAAATTTCCTTGTAGTCTTTCAGCCAGTTATCATACACGTACGTAAACATCCCTAAAAAAGTATCAATAATTAATTAAATGTACATAGGTAGGTCAGATTTTATTACAAAAAACTTACTTGCACGTTTGCACTCCACAAGTCGCTTTTGCAGGTTGCGCAAGTTGTACTCGTATATGGGTATTGATGGAGACTCACACAATGTCCCCCACAATAACAAAAATTTTTGCCAGTCGTCTTCTGTAAAGGCTCTTGCAGTGCTTACAAATTCCTGTTGTATGTGAAACCTGCAAAGCACCAAGAGGCGTTTGGAAAAACTTTAGCATGCACGTTAATTAAGGCATGGTCTCTATTGGTTACAATCACACGTGGCTCCATACATTCATCCAACATTGACCTGATCCTCACAAGCACCCATACAAAGTTATCACTACGTTCCTTGCAGATAACGGCATGCACGAACAAAACGAATAGTTGGTGGGAGTCATACCAACTATCTGGACAAATGGTATGTTGTAAACGTTTGTCTTGTACGTGGAATCAATCAGCAAAACGTGCGGGAACGCACGCCACATTTCACTCGAGTTGGGATGAACAAAAAAGATCTCTGTAATGACCTCTGTTTCGGGTTCCATGTGTCGTAAACAAATTCGTTTGTAATCAGGATGTTTTCTAGTGACTGCATGGGAGTCAGTCCGTATCTTTGTCCGGCCCTAATCTTCTGAACTACGTTTTGTACGTCTTTCTGAACATGGAAACTGTCGGGAAACTGCTTCCTTATCGTTTGAAAAAATCTGCGCGGCTCCATGTTTTGAGCTATCAGCTGCTCGATCAATCTGTATTCGTTAGGAGTAAGCCTTCGCACAAAAACGTGGGCCGACAGTTCCTCACAGAGTTCGTGGTTATGTTTAGTCTTTCCCCCTTTTATCCCCCATGTTTCATACGGATGGTCTCGTACAGCCACCAGGTAAAACGGGCAACCAGTTTTCTTGCTTTAGCTTTTCTAACCGTTGTTGTAGTATGGTGCTCACCACCACGGTCACATTCAAGCCATACCCTCCCGGTCATTCCACAAATTTTCTTTGATCATCGGGTCATAATAACGAAACCATCTGTCTTTGACCGTTTCCAGTGCCAGTTTTTTAGCTCATCTAGAGAGTTGAAAACCTGTAACATCGATAGCGTTATGTTAGATATTATATTTACTCAACTGCCCAACATAAATAAATAAGTTTTGATACAATCTTTGTGAGGTACGGATTGCCCTGCGCTCGGGGGTGCCTCACCACCATAACTTCCACCGTCAGGATTGACTTGTTGACCGTTCAAAGACTGTGTTGCATTGTAACTTTCGTAACCATCTCCTCCGTATCCATCCGGACAGTGTTGTTGCACATAAGAATATTCACACCCGATTCATAATCCGGAAACCCTTGTTGAGCAGGATAACATGGTTCATTAACATGGTACGAGTCGTCCACATGGGATGTTTCATCAACGGGAGGATGTTCGTTCAAATATAGAAACGTCTGTTTTGATTTCCTTGTACACTTGACACAACCTCCTCTTGCTTGTTAGAATCGGGAACGCCGGTCTCCGCCTAACAACGGTATCATCATTAGTAAATAATTAAAATAACAAGTAGTTTAACCTAATAGCTGTTACCGGATTGGCTTCAGGCACCTATGACTCGCCAGAATACGGCCCAAAGAAATAGTTGTCGTCACAGTATGATGACATTTCACCACCTTTAAATGATATCAGATAGAGTAATATAAGCCAAAGAAGAAGACGCGAGAATTCCGACGAAGTACAATACAACAATGATATCAAATGCTCTGCATGGTTCTATATAACAAAGAAATATATGCCCCGTCTAGGCCTAGACGGGGCGTATCACTTTACTGTTTTACTCACATGCATGCAGACCACCAAAGTCAAAATCAACCTCCAAGATGACTCGTCTTGGGTAGGTCGTCTTCGGGGTCCGTCTAGGCCTAGACGCACCGTCTGATGTGACTGATTTGACATTGTACGAGGGCATAAATGTGTCGGAGAAAGAAACCCTAGACTCCCCGTCTAGGTCTAGACGATGCATCTTCAGGGTGTGGAAATAAGCAGATGAGTTATATGAATATGTAGACCCAAAAAAATTCATCTCTTAAATGGGTTAATATATGCAGTATAAAGATTATTTTGAAAGTTATTAGTTATGTTATATTTTATTATTTAACTTTTGGTGTTAAACCAACTAAGCGATTACATATTGTAACCCAAAGTTTTATTTTTGGTATACAATTTTTTAATATGCTCTGCAATCGTATACACTTTTTAATATAATTTTTGACATAAAAAATCAGTTCGCTAAATGTCAATTATTTATGCATTTAAAAGTGCAAATTGTTACATTGAAAAGAACGATCAGATGTGAAAAAAAAATATTACGAAACAGTGTTTCAGTTTCTTTAGAAAAACAAACAACTAATCAAGCGAAAAAAGAGAAACGACATTCTAATATATATTAGATCACTTTTTGTCATACATAAAAAATATTAATTATTTGAAACATTTATAATAGTTATATATAATCATTAAATTAAATATAAATTAAAACTTGTGATCTCTAACTATATTAATTATATTACATTATATTATATTATATATAAATAAAATGGTTATGTAATGTCATTATTTTAGGGTGAGGAAACACCACAGAGTGATGTGGTAAAAAAAAGTTTTCATTTATTAATATAGAAAAATTTAGGTCATATATAACTTATAATAAAAGACTTTAAATAATGTCAAACGGCAACACTTCGTCCTCCTAGAAATCTATTGTTTTTTAAATTATTCCTAAATATTTTGAAAATTCTCAATTGAAATAATCTGATCTAACAATATGAAATATTGGTTTATCACTTTATCGACCCCTCACTGTTATTGTTATGTTATTATTATTATTATTATTATTATTATTATATATATTATATTATATCGTAAACCAAAAATTCGACGTATAATTTAAATAATGATAAACATTTATCATGTTAAATGTAAAAGCATTATTATATTTTAACTTTATATCTTTATTTATAAGTTAGACTATATTACTAGGTGTTGTACCATAAATACAACTTGATTATATGATCTGTAAAAAAAAACTTTATAAAATTGAAGTATTCTTATCATCATATGAGAATTCATACAAATAACCTAAATCTATCACAAAAAAACCGACGTATATATGTTAATTAGTAACACTAAAAATACTATAATAGCGCGTGCACTATACAAGTTAAATACTAAAAAATATGTAATACATAAATATATACATTACATATTACATTGTACATAAATAATATTATTTTTCTGTTATTAGGTATCCTCTAAATATTACTTTTACTTAATGTAAATGAAAATAAATTTATTGGTTTGTGTTAAATTAGATTTGTTATTCCTTATTAATAGTTGTTATGCGAATTAAATTAATAATTAATTATTATAAAAAATATGACCTAAGTTAACAGTTTAGGTATGCTAAATAAAATTTTTTTATAATTAATTATTAATTTACTATGCCACAAGTTGGTACAAAATAAATTAATAATATTATAATATGGTTAAGTTAATATTTCCTACTTTATAAAACATTTCTCAATATAAGGTCGATTAAGTTACTATTTCCTATTTATATAACATATCTTTATTTAGAGTCATAAAAAAATTGGATAGAAAAAAATGATGATGTAATTTTTTTTATAAAACAAAATATGGAAGATAATTGGTATATATGTGATTATAATATATGTATAAGTTAGGTTATTGCTATGAATAATGTTCAAATTCATCTATTATAGACGTATGGTATTCTGATCTACGTAATTGTCTTTATTAACTTAGGATTTGTGTTTTCATTATTCACATGCCATGTAAGTTATTTTTTATTTAGTAATTTTGTGAATGAAATTTGTCTTTTAGGGTGGTATAGTTGCAACATCCGAGAAAAATATACATAACATTGTACCTAAATAATATTTAAAATGATATAATGTCATTGATATTAAATGTGATTTTAGAGAATATGAAATATTAAACATATATCTTAAAGAAAATAGAATCAGATATCTTAAAAGGATATCATCTGATAAATAAAATATAATTAGTTATAAAAAAGAAACAAAAAACGAATGTTCTATAAGATACCTCAAATTTAATTCCCAAATTATTTTATTATCATGCATACAGTTTTAAGCATTCATATGCTATTATATATAGTTATATACTTTTAATTTGGAACATGTTTGTGCATACTTAGTTGTACTTCTTACTTAGTTGTTGTTTTATGCTTAATATACAATTAATTCGGAACATGTTTGTGCAATACTTGGTTGTCCTTCTTGCTTAGTTGTTGTTTTATGCTTGATATACTATTAATTTCGAACATGTTTGTGCAATACTTGGTTGTGCTTCTTGCCTAGTTTGTTTTATGTTTGGGTTGTTGGTATTGTTTGGTTTATTTGTTTACTTTTTGTTTGACACTAGGTTAAATAACAACATTACACGCGTCCCACCATCTACACACGTGTCCCTCGTTTACATTCGAGTTCCCTCACATTTACAACTTGTTTTCATATGAAGATAATGGGTGACTAAGAGCGAGATGACAAGGAGAAAGAAACGAGGAAAGGGTTCCATCGCCTTTCGACCAGCCACCTCGTCGTTTCGCCCTCTGATCGGCCCACACCCCATAACGTACATGTGCGTTTCAACGAATTTTCGACTATTTTTTCCTGTTGGACAGGACCGTCACAACGCGTCTATTTTTCTCTGTTTGACATGTTCGTCACAACGTGAGTGGTCTTAGATTGACTTAGTTTTTCTTTCTATTTTTACATTTTAGTTTAATTTCTTCGCATTAACATGCCGCAACGGGCATACGTAGTTCAATGATTTTACTTGTGCTTTTCGTTCGGTGTTATTTTTTCCTTTTTATTTATTTTGTTTTTATGAGCTTTTACGGTGTTGCTAATCAGTGGTAATTGTGTAGCATTAGTGCTACTTGGCACGGTCTATGCCCCCACCGCAATGCGGGGGCCTTAATACTAGTTAACAATATATTTGAGCATTTATGTGCTTATATATATATATATATATATATATATATATATATATATATATATAATATTAAATATTAGAGTATTAAACTATTGTATCATATATTATTAAACTAATATATTGTTATTATTATTAGTGAATAATTTTAACAATGTTATTCCTAAATTAATAGAGAGAATGACACGTGACATTAATAGTAATCGTTTATTAATAGTTAGATTAGATCAGTTAAATTTGAATCATTTATAATTCTTTTTGAATTTAGTAATTAGAACTGAATCACGTCTTTGAAAATCATTAGCATACATGTAACTAGAGAAATTACTTTGAAGTTACAGGCAAGTGACCAAGTCGTAATTATTGTCGATTAATTTTGGTCACTGAAATTTTTAATATTCAATTAAATAATTAGTATTTATTTATTGTTTCTTAAATTATAAAATGCTTTTTTACTTTAAATTTACCAAATAACACATTATATCATTCGTATAATAACTATTCCCCCATTATTTATAATTAGAATTCATTCATTATTTATTATAAATTAAGAGGTATATGTATAATACAAGTCTGTTCTAAATTACCATGCCATCATCTCCCCACCTATTCCCAAGTCCATATTCAATTGCATTTTAAAAGATCATAGGTATGCAAATATGTGTATGCGTAAGTATTATAGCTTATATCGATATTATACCTTCACATTTTGTGATATTTGGTTCATAAGTCTTTCTATTGGTATTTTCTTCTTTACGCAACATGTGTAACACATAGGTGAATAACTTAATAATCTATAAATAAACCGAAAGCTTGTGAAAATGTGACCGAAAGCCAATTAGTATATGTTTTGTTTATGGTTATAGGGCCGGCCCAGTAACAAAATGTAACTAAAATGGGTTATTTCTGAAAACCAGATGGCCTTTGGGCCAGGCCCATTGTTATACTTACTTTCAGAAGCCTAGAAGACAGTATTTCTTATAACAAAAAAAAAATACAAAAATCCATAACGTGGCCCAAAAAAATATATAGTAGTCACTAATCGTTAAGTAATAAATAGACTAAAGGAACAACTTATAGAAAATAATTTTTTTTGTAGCAATAGGTATTTATAATGTATATTTAGAAATTTAATTTAAATACCCAGATTAAATGATTTATTTCCCACCGATGTTGCCGACACCCAGTATTTATTTGTTCCAAATTCAGAAAGTTTAAAGGAGATATTCAGAAGGAAATAACTTTAGCTTGTTAAAGTTGCGATGACAGCATATGGAATGTTTGTTTGAAAGTTGCAATTATGTAGTGTAGTGTTCGTTCATAGTTTAATAGTTTGTGGGAGATGAATTTTGAGAAATATATTTGCGTTCTGTAAGTAGTGCTCTGTTTAAAGTGTTACGAGAGAGAAAACGAGACTCACATAAGCATTTGTGGTAAGCGAGAGAAAAACATTTGAGATTATATAAATAAAACAGTAAAATTATTATTTGGTATTTATATTGATATCGTAGTAATCTATTCAAAGCTAAGTATGCTAAAATGTAGTATTTGTGTCCCACTAATTCTACTTATATTTTAGCAAAAACGCACCATGTAAAAAGGTTTAATCAGAGGAAGAAGGGTATTGCATAGAGATCTAAAAAGCGTGAATGTTATAAGTACTTGGTAAATTAGTACAAACACACTTTGTAAATGTTACGCAGTGTAATTAGACTTTAATAAAAAAAAAAAAAGTCAATTTAAATATAATTATCAGTAAATTGTGCTTTATCTCCTCTATGTTTATACCAACTTGTTGGTTTCTTCTTTAAACTACAAAAGTTACAAAAATCACCATTTATTTCTAATTTTGTAATGCCTTAGGTCTTTCTCACTGGCTGACGTTAGATTTTCTATTATTATTTTTTTAAATGATAATTTTACCCCTACAACTGAAGAGCAAATATATAATTTTCAGAATTATATTTTTTTCTTTCTTTCGTTTACATGTTCTTTCTTTTTTAGAATATTTTATAGATTTAATATTTATTTAACCAACTTATATATATGTTAAAAAAAGCAACTGTAATTTATCTATTTTCTTTTGTTTAATCAAGTTAATTTTATTACCATTATTATTCAAACAAATTAATTAATATTTTAGAGGTGTAAATGAGCCAGCCGAGCCCGAGCTCGAATAACCTTGATCTTGGCTCATTTATCTTACTAGTCAAACTCTGTGCGTAAGTAGATAAATGATGAATTAGAGGTGTAAAGTACCCGATTCGATCGTTGGTTGCTCGATATCGACTTGGTAAAAGATAATGTTATACTTATTCAAGCAACCTAATTTAAAGTCACTTTTTAAAATTAATAGCAATAATCAACTATATCATTTTAATTGTACTTATATGTATCCCAAACCAATAAATAACTTTTCATGTCAACAAAACTTGTTATAACTTCTTTTTTGCAATTAATGACTAGAAACTTAATTTAATATCGTGTTGTGCATAAATTAACAATGGTATGATCAAACTACATACCATATAGTTTACCTTCTTTGGTCACAAATTAAACCGTATCGTTCATCATAAAGTCTTCAAATTGTATGGATTTTTCATAAAGTTTTAATACATAGTGTATAAAATTTATGAGTAAAAACATATAAAACCCTATTAATATTTATGTTAGTGATTTACTTGAAAAGGTGCGTGTTCTTTCTCCATCAAAGAGATGAGTTTGGTAGGGATGTAAAAGAACCGAACGAACACGAATAAGGTCATGTTCATTTTTATTCGTTAAGGAAATTAACATGTTCGCGAACTGTTCACGAACGCATACCAAACATAAGTTTATGTTCGTGTTCGTTCGTTAAGAAAATTCAGTTGTTCACAAACAGTCCGTGAACACTGGTCTCGGACACCAACGAATACAAGCAAATAAAAATGAAAGCAAACGAACATTTAACTTGAAATAAAAAATAAAAACATTGTTTCCTTAAACATTGGATATAAGTAGTTAAATACAACCATCAAATGATAAATCAAAACACACGAAGTCTACTACACCACCAAACGATAAATCAAGTTTAACTAACTTAGACATAATTATCCTAAAAGTGTCTTAGAATGTCGAAATTTTAGCTAACTTAGAAAATGATAGGGTTTCAAGATTTCAATATGTTTAGATAAATGTTTATTATTTATGATTTTCAAATATAATCAAATGAACACGAATGAACATAACAAACGAATTTGAACGTACTAACCGAACATATTACCGAATGTTCACGAACGCAGTTGAATGAACGAGACCTGTGTTCGTGTTCGTTTGCTAAGTTAACGGAACACATTTTTTTGTTCTTGTTCGTTCGTTAAGCTAATCGAACGAACATAAACGAACTTCTCGCTAAACGGTTCACGAACTGTTCGCTGAACGTCCGGTTCGTTTACAGCCCTAGGTATCGGTACAAAAATCCCATAAAATGGGTCCTAGTATTGAAAATACCCAGTACGGTACGGGTTGGTACCAGTATCTGTTCGAAACCGGTACCGACCGGTATTTGAAGATTAAAACCGGTAAATATGGTACCGAAAACGCTAAAGTGTCAGTACTTAATCAGTACAAAAAATCGAGTCGGTTTGAGAAATTTGATACCGATTCCGAACCAATACTCAGTACCATTTACTAATCCCTACTCCATCATAAGTGTGATCATAAAAGTTCAAACACTTAAAGGTACATATAATTAAGTAATCTTCGAGTTGCTCCAAAAGATATACAAAGTAGCCAGAAACCAATGTAGATAAGCACAACTTAAGTAGATATGATCTCTTTAAATACTTGATTTGTCCAATAATAACTTCTTTAGTTGGTCTTAACCGAAGTGCTAATAATAACTTATTTCTATGTAACAAGTGGGGATAATTTTCACTCATTACAACTAAATGAGTGGGTTGGTAGGGTTGAATAAGGTGTTAAAAAATAGATTCACATAAAACGGATAATTTAAAAAAAGGTCATATGTTCATTATGGCATGTTGGCCCATGGTGTCAGTCCCACTTTGTTTTTTATATTTATTTTAGTGTTTCTATTGTTTTTATAAGTAAAGAAAGAGTGTTAGAAAAGTAAGATGAAAACCTATTTACGTTAAACCTATTTGATCTTAAACTCTTATTTGCTACACTTTCAGTTACGTCAAATCTTTTAATTAGTATACCAAGCATCAAGGTGCACAAATCGGGCTTTCTTATACCCGATTTCGGAAATGAAACCAGTACAAAATTAAGATATCTGGTTTTGCAAGAAACCATATTAACTACGGGTATTGAGGAAAAAACTCAACACTTTGTACGCAAGTATGCTATGGCATGGAACCGATATACCCTATTTAAAGCAATACTTTACACAAAATAAATTCATTTAAATTTTAAATTTGTTTTGTATTTTGTAAAATTAACAATATAAATTGCAACAACATAAATTTAGAGTTCTCTGAGCATTTTTTATAAAGTTTTCTTTGTCTGGTTTTGAGATTTGAGAGCATTTTGAGTGCGGTGATTAAACAAAAACATTCATTACCTATTTATACTAATAAAATATGCTTGAAATATTAAAAGAACGGCTAGTTTGAGGATTATAGCTGTTAAAATTGGCTAGAACCATTACAACAATAATTGAGTATTGGAAAAACCAGGTTTAGCTAATACTAAGAACCGGGTCAGATATTGAGATATTGGGTTCGAGTACATGTACTACACTAAAAACTATGCACCCTAATTATATCTTCCGGAGTGTGAGGTTCATAACCGAGTATTTAAATACCCTATGTCGGGTTTGATGGAAGGGTACGGCTCTATACCCGGTTTTATAGTGCACCTCTACCACCACCACCTTTGATTTCAAGTCATCTTGGCTTAGACCATTTGGTGTGGAGGGGCTGAAAATGGGGCGTTATGCGATATGTGACAGTCACGTCAACATGCGTTAGAAAAGTGGCGTGGTGTAAAAAAGGGAGAAGAGGAACGAGGCGTGGAAAGTAGCGTTTGTATAAAAAATAAATAAACATTAACCAATCAAAACCAACCCAAAATCCACCCACCAATGAAACGTCTACACCTCACCCACACATTTGCTCCACACCGGTGAAGATCTTAAGCCCCAACCACAACACTGTGCTCCACGCTAGACACAGGGTGGTTGACTTGGCGTGAAGTAGCTTCCACGCTGGATGTCCACGCCTACACCGTGTAGTTTTAAAGCTTCAAATTCTCTAGTGATGCAAACTTCCACCGCCAGTATCACAATTTGTTTAATCTCTCTATTTTTTTTATTTTTTATAATGTATTGATATGTCATAGCTTAAAACAACAGGGTATCTAATGTCAATATTTAAAGGTTTTTACTATTCTCACATATCTAAATCTTATTTTCACATGCTTTTTCACTCTATCTCTCTCTATATCTATGTATGTATAGAGAGAAATAGAAAGGAGTGATGTGTGAATATTAACTCCCTATGTAAAGAAAGAGAAATTGACATCTTTTTATTGTAAGTTTGTGATTTCATAGAAACTGATTTACAAAGAATGAAAACTTGTGACGAGTCGCGTCAGTGCCAACCCACAATTATTCGTGTTGTGTACAAATTCGCATATCTGACACGAACTTTCGGTTCATGTGGTATTAACATAAGCAACAAAGTTAGAATATCCTTACCAGTGACCAATACAATTTTCTATACATATAAAAATATTTTTCTAATTTTGTAATAAAAAGTAGAAGCAGAATCCAAAATATACAAAGTACAATTGCGTGTTACTAAAACACAAAATATAGAAGCAGAATCCAAAATATACAAAGTCAAAAAATGTGTATTACTGAAACAATCAACGTGTGTAGTTTGCGTGTTCTAAATACAAGGTTGAATTACAAATCATCATTTGTTGTAATTACTCATTTTAATCGTGTTTTCGAAAGCACTTAAAATTATTTGAACTTATATTTTATAATCATTTTCTCAATCGTGTTTTCAAAAGCTCTTAAATTCTTTTGAAGTTATAGTTTATAGCAATAAAAACTCTGAAGAAAAAAGATTAGAGTATTTTAGTCATTTTAAGAGGAACTTGATACACATCATTTTTCTTATATGTAATTACTCATATCAATCATGTTCTCGAAACCTCTTAAATTTATTTGGATTATAGTTTATAAATCATTTGTTGTCATTACTCATTTCAAGCGTGTTCTGAAAAGCTCTTAAATAATTCATTTGAAGTTATAGTTCACAAAGGCAATAAAAAATCTAAACAAAAAGAAGAGAGTATTTTAATTATTTTAAGAGAACTAGATACTCATCATTTTTCTTATATACATAATTAACCTGATATAAAAATATTTTTTTTTCTTTTGGGATAGAGAGAACATGTTGCAAAGTAATTAGAGGAAAATCAAATTAAATCATAAATGATATATATCAAAAATTAAAACAACAAAAATTTGCAACGTCTATTCCCACCTACGTTGCAAATTGTATGTTATATAACAACAATACCGTAAATGTAAGTATTAGTTCTTAATATTGTTTGCTTTGTCCATTATGAGCTCATAAATTTGTATTTTGGTACTCGTGTAAAGACATCTCAAGATATCACACATCATTTATTATCACCACTTGAGTACTTTAAATGTGGATACGTGAAAATTTGTCAAAAGTGTTACAAACAACCCCCCTTTATTAACTCATCGTTCTTGATGAAGTTTGCCCCATATCTTGAATAAGATATGTGATTCGCCTAAGTGTTCCGAACACTCTCAATGACTCACTGTCCTTGATCAGGCTTGTCTCATGATCCCAAATGTGTAAGACCCTTATCTTATTATATTGAAATTATATAAAAATTTCGATTAAAACGAGAAAGTATGAATACACGTCACTATAAAATTTTCGAGTTTATTAAAACCTTATTTACGTTAAACATTTTGACATGTCTTGTTAATTAGTTTCGTAACATTGAAACCAAATGCGGAAGCTTAATACTTTGATCGTGTTCGGTTCTTCATCGGCCTTGATCGTCATCCGGAAATGCTCGCGATTACCCTGAACTGAAATTTGCTAAATATTAAAATTATAGCAAATTACCGAAAAATACAGCATAACGAACTAGTCTAATAAAACAAAGAAGAAATTTAAAATTTTTAAGGTGGCGTCGCACGCCTCTTGTAAACTAGCGTCGGAACTTTACTGCCGTAGGTAGTAGGTTAACACGTCGGAACAAAAACATTGCGTCGGCGATGACCAAGTGTACCGTCGTCGACGGTACCTTCTGCAGCAGTTTTGCTGCAGATTTGATTAATTCTCGTTCGACCCGTTTCAAGTCCCGAACTTTTAGAACACAACTCGGAACTTATGACGACATGTCCGTAAAACATTATTTCCTGTTTTATTCAACGGTTGCTAACCATGGGCTACGGCTGGCCATTGTAGCTTAATATGGCCGTCGTAAGAACTTTTCTAGTTTCTGCTGTTTTTGTTACGAAACTTTCGTAACTTATTAAATCTATATCCGTTTCTCATGAAACTTGTTTCTAAATAAGCATAAAATGTTTTCTTGCATATTTAACCCGAAATCCTTGACCCGGTACTTATTTCTTATGAATTATGCATTTATTCCTGATTTATCTTAACATTTTCGATTTTGCCATTTAACCCCATTTAAACTAAACATACATTTACGCATCCATTTCGGTATGCATTAACACTCCATTATTACCCGTGTAGTTGCCTTAGCGAAATACATCGTTTTATTCAACTAAATCTTTATATATTAATTATTTTGACCCGTTTGGTTGTTTTAGTGTAATTTAACGCTTATTACAACCAAACCTTCTATCTTATCATTTCCACACTAAGATGTCTATCTAATTCCACCTCAACATTATTTGTGATGAATTTATCATCAAAAATTTATTTTATCCAATTTCCACCCTTTGGTTCGACAGTTTGCGGAAAAGACCATTTAAAATGCATTAAACCAAAAGGCTTATGCTTTTCTCTTTTACTTACCGAAAGAGTCTATTATATCTAAATCAATTAAACTAATATTGAGTCGTTTACTTATTTTCATCACTCGAGGGCATTTTGGTCAATTTAGTCTCTTCTTTTACGACGAAGGACTTACCATAACATGTTTTGACCAAAATGAACATTTAACCATAATCTATGTAAAATCATTATGTTCTTAAGAACATAATGTTTACGGATTAGATTATTGGATTTACCTTACCTTAGGTAATCCATTATTCATTTATGACTCATTTAACTATCATCGGACCTTTAAGTCCTTGTTGAGAGTTTTGACCCGTTATACGTACCTGGCTCGGCTCATACATTGATCCGTTCAAATATCATGCTCTGTTCTTTCTAAGAACACAAAAATTCAACAAGCGATTTAGTATAATGTCAATGGTGATACTCAATTACTTCGTTAATACCATTTGTCATTATAGATGGCACTTAATTGCCATCTCACTTATTTAACCTATTTCGTTTTACACTATATGATCATATTGCTTAAAAATTATCCCTTAATTCGCTTGACCCATTATGGCTTACGCCATATGGTATCCTTTTCAAAACTCCTTATTTAGTCGTTTATCACATAACTAATTTACCGTTTTATCCTTTTTACCATAAATCATGGTTTAATACCATATTCACTTGTTCCAACCCGTATATGTCCGTACTGGAACTTTTATATTTCGGAATCTCGTTCCGAATACCCAAAACGCTTTATTAACTACATAAGTATTTCTACTATTTTTTTAAAGGTGTAAGCTTTACTTACCTTGAAATTCAATTATGCTCTTTCCGCGTACTTGATCCGTTTGACCCGCTTCTTCCCAAGCCTCCACCTAGTTTGTCATGTATCAAACTATCATTTATCATTCACAAGATGGTTAAGTTAGTCATGATTTAACACGACTATTCCACCTTACGGATTTTACATCAAATTTATCATTCGATCCTATTATGGGTCAGTTTGACTTTTTGAATTCAACTGCTCACTTACACATACAAACTCATGAATAAGTTTAACAACTTATTTAGGCATTTCGTTAATTACCCGGTAAGCGTTATTCTTAGGCAACCATTTTAGCTACTTTTCCCCGAACAAGTTTATGTCGTTTCTTTCACTTAAACAAATTCAAGCGATTGTCAACATCAAGTTAACTTAGCTTTTGATTAACAATGCTAATTTATCGATTAGCTAGGTTTTCATCTTTATGTAGCAACCCATTTTATCATATTATTAGACATTCATCCGAATACCTAATATTACCAAATTTTACACACTAACTAGTAGACAACATGATCTTATACACTTATTAACATTAACTTAACATCTATTACATCATTTCATACACAACCATTCCATAGCAAGTATGAATATGTACTCAAACTCATAATTTGTTCAAGTATCTTCCTACTATTATCATGCATGATGATCCTAAACATAGGTGTATCATCAACTTCATTATATTATCAAAACCCAATTCAATATCTACTTGTTAATTTCTTTCAAGTGATCTTACATCAACTAGTGCATAATTTCTTTATATCTAACGAAATCAAGTATACACATACACTCAATTTCATTTTTGGATCATCATCCAACAATTTAATTGCAAGTAATCTACTTGTAAATTTACAACTTTCACCAAATCTAGGTTTTAAGACATACCTTATGATCTCCTAATCGAGGTGATCAATAATTCATGTTCATGCACTGATTTGGGTCTTGAATTGATCTTCAATTTGATGGATTTAGCTTGAACTAGGGCTTCCCTTGTTCTCTAGCCGTAGAACACACACACATACACTAACTATGTGTTTTGTGTTTTAATTTTTTAGATTTTATAATATAAGTTCCCTTTTTGGCAGCCTTGGTCCCTCAAGTGTAGTTTTGATTAACAATGAGACTACAACTCATTGTTTGGTTACTTATATGCATGTTTTTTTAACTAGGTTTATTTGTTCCTAGTTATTTTGTTTATAGTTTAACTTTCACCGCTAACGGTCTTTTACCCGTTCTTTAATATTAATGTGGTTTGATTACCAAACCCTTTTTGGGGTGTTACAAAATGCACAAGAGTTTCTATGATACCATTTGTAACATCTGACCCATAATACCAATGATATTGTATGTTCACCCACCGAGAGCTTACGACATCGGATTCGGTGCTCGTGTGGAGGCTTTTCAGGAGGTCACGATCACTAGGTTTTCCCCACCCCAAGCATGTTTATATTGCGGGTTATCCTTCCATCCAGGAGCAATGCTTTATAAACACCTTGATAACATTTGATGTCGAGCATACTTGAAAGCCTTATCACAGTCTATCCATGATTTGCCAAAAGTGTTACGGTAAACCAAATAAATTCAAATAGTTCGAACAAAAACATGATGCTAAAAGCGTAAATACAAACTTGAGTTTATATGGGTTCAAAAATATGGATGAAATAATATTATTTATTAGGCAATTCGGATTTAAATAACCGAACAAGCTTTTTTTGCCAATAATAATCCCAACTAAGTTTATTCTGGACAGTGGTCTCAACTTTTTCATTTTGTTTGTATAATGGTCCGTCGTTAAAAATAACTTAAAGGATTTAAGTTTTTTCCCGAATTACAAACGGATGTTTTAGGGCTTTTGATCTGAACAACTTGATTTTTGTTAATTGGAAGTTTAAACACCCGAATTGAAGCGCCGTTTTCGTCGTTTGGAGCACCGTTTTGAGGTAAGTTTTACATCAATTGACTCGTATCTTCGTTCTGATCAAAAGCCTGAAAACATCGGTTTGTAATTTGGAGAAAAACTTAACTCCTTTATGTTTTTCTAACGGCAGACCATTTTACAATATAAATGAAAAAGTTAGGATCTTGTCGGAACAAAGTCAGTTGGGATTATTATTGGCAAAAACAGACAGTTCGATTATTTAAATCCAATTTGCCTATTTTTTAACGACAAATTTGGATTACTAACAGACCATTGGAGTATTATTGTGTCACCAACGGAACCATCCGATCATATATATATCCACTAGGCAACAATGTCTATACACTAATTCAAGAGAAAAAATTAATAAATCTAAAAAACTATGTAGAAATCAAACTTAAAAGCTAATAATCTATAAGCCTTATCTTATCTCTAAAATGCCAACAGACGATAATAACTCTGACCAATTTGCCTATTCATTATTCGAAAATTAAAAGGTTTTAGAAAGAAAAGAAACTTCGTCTTCATTGGTCCTTGGTCCCGAATCAAGTTGGACCAACAATGATATATCAAAACATATCTAGAATCCAATATTATTTAATTGTTTTTGTCTCATTATATCGACTTATATATAATGCGACCAAAAAGAAACAAGAAAAGTAAAAAGTTTGACCTTTAATCATGCGAACAAGCGGTTGAGAGTAGAGCATGCAACATTAAAATGGACCACCGTGAGTGGCGGAGGTCCAGTCTTAAATTCGATATCAAAATATTTTTAAAATATAGATTTTTTTTAAATTTAAAAATTCAAATTAATACTTTTCAAATAGCTATTATAAACTTAAAAAATTCAAACTAAAACTTTTCAAATAGCTATAGTTTAGAGATGAGTATGGCACAAACTAAACTCGATCAATAAATTTTGTATTTTGGATTTAGAAACCAAAACCAAACGATTATTAATTGATTCGGGTTCGGTTTTTGATCGAGTCGGGTTTGAGCGTGGGTTAGTTATTAGGGGGCACTTTAGGCTATAGGGAAGTTAATGTCAAATGAGGTTAAGGAACTTTCATTATTATGGAGAAAATGAATAGTGCGTTATGTAGTAGATAAGCTCGGAAACAAAGTGGACTTATAGGAGGCAAGTTGCTCACAACGGTAGTCAACATTATTGCCCCTAGGCAGACGCCATCAAGCCCAACGATATTCTCATCTCGATCTAATTAAATTTTAAGCTAAATATATTCCAACGACATGATTATTGTGTGAAAGTATAGGTATTCTCTTAATGTATTTGTGATCATAGCACTTGGTGGTTTCGGGTTACATGTCGGTTATGTATAATGGGTACTTGTATGTGTTTAGGGTTATTTCAAACACATGATCTCGTAGATGGTTAATTAATATGGGTGGTTGTTATGAGGAGTACGACAAATGACTGGTATAAACTAGTGTTGTTAGGTTACGTGATCGCTAAACATGTTAACGGAATCACTCGACCACGCGTTAGAAAGTTAAGAGCTGAAAACAGGAAGCTGGTTGATGTTTATAGCCGACTTCAGTTGGCTGTAACGGGGTCATAATTTAACGAAAATTTGATTTATTGAGTCTATTACGTGCTATTTCAAAATACGCTTCTAATGGTGCTGGAATCATGATTTTTGGACGTCGTTTGCTATTTTAAATAAATTGATTCGTTTCAGCACTGAAAGCTGCGTTTTTTTGCAGATTTTACGCGATACGTTTTGCATCGTAACTTGCTGCGTATTTGGAGTCTTCCTATGAAAATATTACTGTAGATATCCTTTTATGTTTTAAGAATTTTTCCGCTGGTTTTAAATCAATCGGATAAACGAGGAATTTTTAAGAAAATATTTAGTGGGCAGGGGTCACATTTCTCCGAATCTGACCACTGTTCAGTGTTTGATTTTTCACGGAAAATCCTTAAGAAGTTCGGTCACCAAATTTTTACACAATAGTCCGTACTCCGATTGTCACGCCCTATAATCTTTTGGGAATCTTCCGGTACACGAACTATTCCAGATAACACTCCGAAAACTGTCCGAAAATGCACTATATTACTGAATTTTTATTGAAGAGTATTTTATATCTTTCGTGACACTTGCGTGGTCGCTAAGTGATGTCGTGATAGATGCATGCATGTTAATTAGTATTTTATGATAAAATGTGCTACGTGCTAGGTACGTGTAGGATCCGTGTTTCCGCGTGAGCACGCACACTGCCCTTAAACGGTAATCATGCTAGGACGTGATTGACCGGTTCTACCTCGCGTATTTCTTTCCATTCCTTATTCCGAGCATTCAAAGGTGAGTTCACTACTCTTTTACAGGCATGTGTCCCGAGGGGACAAACTACTATTCCTTGGAGGAATACTTTTTATAAATGTTGTAGTTTAATTTCGATGTTAGTTAATAAACTCAAACTCTATCATGAAAGTCCTACTTACTACCGAACTAGTTGCCTGGGAAGCAACGGGGTATTAGTTGATAGCTCTGTTAGGCTTGACAAACCTCACACCGTGCTGGGATTCGGGTGTGAACTAAGGACATTAAACACATGGCCAATGTTGATAGGCATTGATAAGGGCAAACAAACATACGTCAACCGATATCGAGTTATTAACGACATTTCTTTAAACTAAACACCAACCCGTTTTCATTAAATAAAACTGTGAACTCGCCGGCTTAATCGTTGATACACTTTTCTGCATGCTTGCAGGTCGTTAGATAATCATTGCATGGGAACTTACAGTATGAGGAGCTTGAAGTGTCATGAGGCGTGTTACTTGATTGCAAACAATAAAACTTTACGCTTTAAAACATTTTGTTTTCAATTGTTTGAGATATTTACATTTGCTTCCCCCTGTTTGAAATGATTTAATTGGAATTCACTATTCATGTTGGACATGATACTTTGTCTTTGAATATTTACTATTAGTTCACATGATTAGTGGCTAGATCTTGGTACGTCGCATGCTTCGCGGTAAAACTCCGAATGTGGATTTTGAGGGTTTGACAGTTTGGTATAGAGCCACTGGTTATACTGAACTAGGTTTTAAAAAGTTTTTGTAAAACCAGACTATAGCCGAAACAGTTCCGAAAACGACCATGACACTGCTCTCCGGATTGCAAGGTTCATCTTCTAATATCGCATACACTATACATTTAGCATATACATACCCATTGCATTGCATATAGCCACTCACACCGCATTATAGTACGAATTCATGTGTTAACTATTTTAAACTATGATGAATCATTAATATGATTTTACTTTTAAATCTTTTGTGATCTTGTTGGGCCTGGAGCTTAAAGGTTTATTCATTTATATTGTTTTTAGGCTTTTGGGTTACTTTTAGGCAGTTTGGGCTTCCTAGTGCCAAGTGGGCCTAGGGTTGTATATTTGGGCTTTGTTATGCCTATAAATAGAGGGGTTAGGGAACTTGTTAAGGGTTAGAGAGTTTTGTTTCCTAAACTTGTATATGACATCTTCTGGTGTATGCAAGTTATTTAAGTATTGATTATTCATCCTGATCATTATTTTCGCGATTGATTAGGATAGGGATACCTGTTTGATTGTTACTCGGGACTTACAATTGGTATTAGAGCCTGTTGTTCTAATACAGGCTCCGGGTATTGCTGATTGAAGAAGTTTTGAAGTTGGTTGCTGCTGTTCGGATCGATTTTCTCACATTCCGGATCACTGTTCATCGACGGAGGTACTGTTCCGAAGAACTCGAAGGAGCTCTACAGATTTTCGGATTGGTTACTGTTCCAGATCCCGAAGAACACAAAACAGGTCTTCATAATTCGGATTTGATACTGTTCCGGATTCCGAAGAACACGAAGGAGATCATCCATTCCGGATTGATCCCGGACTGTTGTTTATTCCGGATTGTGATCCGAGTTACTGTTGCTAGTTTTGAATTCCTTGAATTCCGGGATTCTGTTACATAAAAGGTGGAGACACTGTTACAGATTGGGCTACTGTTCCGGATTTATAGGAGATAAGCAAGGCATTTCGGATTGCTAGTTCCGGATTCTACATTTCGGATTTTACTCCGAATCTGCTTCTCGGACTCTATTTCGGATCTTCTTTTCGGATTTTATTTCAGATTTCATCTCGGACTTTCTCTTTGGATCTTCAAATCGGATTCTTGAATCCGGATTGCTTATTTCGGACATCTTGGCCGGTTTGACCATTGTTGACTTCCGGATTGCCATTTCGGAAAAATATTCCGGATTGACCATATTGACTGCAGATTTGACCGTTTCGGATTGGACACTGTTCATTTAAATTACTTAAATTAATTAATCTTTAAATCAAATTTGGTAAATATTAATTAATTTAATGGCTGGATTCATGACCGCACAGGACCTGACAAATGGCACACTGGCAGCCCTGCAATCGCAAACCTTAGCACTCTACCAAGAGCTGGATCAGGTGATTAGCATTTCCACCAAAGTGCCCCGTTTGTTATACGGTGATGAATATTATGAGTGGAAGTTCCGCTTTGAACAGTATTGCAAGGCAAAGGAACCTGGTGTGTGGAGATGCATTATGAATGGTCCAAGAACCATAGTGTATAGCACAGAGCAAGATCCCGAAACAAAAATTCCCAAGCCTATGCATTTATGGACTCCAGAGGACGTCAAAATCATAAAGGAAGATGAAAAGGCTTCTGCAACACTAACCATGGCTCTAGGACCCGATATCTCTATCACGGTCAGAAACTGTAAAAATGCTAAAGAGGTTTGGAGTGAGTTGCAAAATCTCTACGAAGGCAACGCTGACATGAAAGCAAGTAGGGTGAACCAGCTGAATCAGCAATTCAGCTCATTCAATCACATATATGGGAAAACCATTGAGAATCAGATACGCCGCTATGTCAAACTGGTTTCTCAGATGATTTCAGCTGAGATCACCCTCACCAACAGCGCCATGAACCGACAGTTGTTGAATTCACTAGCCCAAAAGCTGGGATGCAGACATGGGCATGATAAAAAAGACAAAGAACCTGAACAACGTCACTCTCACTGAGATGATAGCTACTATCAAATCATGTGAAATTGACAACAAACAAAGGGAGATCAATCATCAGAGTAGTCTGATTTCCGCAGGAATGACAGGTCAGAACGCAGCGTTAATGTCACAGAATCTAGTCTACAGTCCTATGCAAGGAACTGCACAAGCACCAGGTGGATCAAATGTGGTGTACAGTCCTGTTGTCAAGCCTCAAAACACTCAGTATGTGTATGGGTATCAATCTCCAAATCCTACGACGGTCTTAGCGGCTCAAGTCCACACACAGTTCCATGCTTAGTATCCTAATGTGGTTTTCAGTCCTGCAACTCCTCAAACCGTGCAACAAGGTGTTATTCCTCAAGCAGGTGCTCCTGCCCTGGGCTCTGCACAACCCGCGCCCAACTCTGCTTTTCTTACTAAGGAGAATGAAGAGAAGCTGGCAATTGCTGCATCAATGATCAAGAGCTTGAACGCTTTCCTGGCAGGTGATCTGACCCCTCCATCTATTCTGCCAACAGAAGTTGATCAAATCATGGAGGAAGATCTGGATGAGATCGATGTCTCCTGGAACTTGGAAACGGCTGCTTTTCGGGTCAACAAATTTCAGAAAAAATATGGAAGGCAACCTCTGTCCAACCTAAAGACTGGTCTCACAAAGGACACACTCAGGTGCTACCGATGTCATGAACCAGACCATTTCGCTAGGGAATGCAAAAAGCCACCATCAGGGTATGTGTCATCCAGGGTCGCCGACATACAGAGCAGTGACAGACAGTTGGTTCCCGTCTCTCCTTCCAAGTCAACTATGAGTCCATCTGGCAGCTCAGGCGGGAAGTCCACAGCACTAGCGGCCCAACAGCATGAGGGCTTCAACTGGGCAGATGTAGCAGCTCAAATGGAAACCTTGAATCTATCCAAGAACAACAACCACTGCATGATGGCGCAGACAACTGAGACACCCGATCTTTCGGAGACGATAAATCGAATACTTTGTTCTGATAGTTGTCGTTTTAAATTATCCCAAATTCGCGCCCACAACTCAACTCTTGTGGCTGAGTATCAACAAGCTGCGTCACAGAATATCGCCTTAAATATAAGAACAAGCTTCTTATGGAGAAGGTCGAAGCGCAGAAACAAGATGTGGCTCAGCTAAAGCTAGACTTGAACCAACAACAATGTTGGGTCTACGACTACAAGCTAAAATTAGCTGAAAAGGACGTAGAACTTCAAGCAGCCTTAGCCAAGCTGAATTCCTTGATAGGGAAGCTTCATGAAAATGAAATAAATATTAAGAAATTTGAAACTTCCAGCAAATTAGTCAAGGACTTATGTGACCTCCAACTTAATTATCAAAAGAATTTCACTAAGGGTATTGGGTACAATAGGGCACCTCCACCATATAATCATAATTACACTAGAATGCCTGAAACTGAGGAAGAAGTCGAAAATGCTGAAAAAATGATGTATGGTAAACCGTCAGATTATTTATCTAAATCATGGACGCCCTATTATCCTAAGTTCTCCAAACCCACTGAACTCAAGAAGGATGACGTGTTTGTAGCTACTACACCACCTCCTAGTGAAACTAGTAATCATCCATCTAAGAGTACAGTGGAAATGGAGACAGAAGTACCTCAGGCAGAACCCTCCACATCCTCTACAACACCTAATGAAAAGGAATCTTCTGAGGCTCAAACTAAATTTGTGAATGATACTAATGTGCCTAATTCATGTGTAGAAGAAATTTTAGTTGAGGACATCACACAGGATGATGAGGAAGAATGTCTGAATATACATTCATACAATTCAGCTGATGATTATGCTTTTTATAAACCTGCCTTTGACATTTTAAATCACTTTCTTGCTGAACAATTTACATGCTCAAACAGTGTTGGTTGTGTTGAACATTTAGATAGTTTAAATTCTGATACTGATGTTTTGAATGATGATAATAGCTGTGACAATGTGTGTGATGAGAAAATAACTTTAGCTGCAGGATCTACATCAACAGATGGCTCGGCCTCATCAGCTTCAGGTGAGGATACCGAATGTTCATCTTCAGCTGAGGATGCTGAGAGTTCATCTTCAGCAGATGTCAAATATTCACCTTCAGAGGCCGTATCTTTTGATGCACTTCATAGAAATAACAATGACCAACCAA
Source organism: Scalesia atractyloides (assembly GCA_947069175.1). NCBI lineage: Eukaryota > Viridiplantae > Streptophyta > Magnoliopsida > Asterales > Asteraceae > Scalesia > Scalesia atractyloides. The sequence continues at coordinate 11,659,358 of CAMTDV010000012.1, read as the reverse complement.
CTGTTTCTGTCAATGTTGATGGTGACATTATTCTAGAAGATTTGGGCGACCCAATACAAGGGACTGATTCGGAAATGAAAGCAGATAAACACAAATCTAAATTTAATTCAAATGCAACCTCTAAATCTGATAGTGAATCAAAATCTAATATTTCTCAAAAGTGCGAGGTTCCATCATCATCTGCTAAATTTCTGAACATGATGTTCCTGTTGGGTCGCTCGTGTCCTCTACAGAATCTGTCTCAAAGTGTGATTTAAAGAATAAGCCAAAAAAGAAAAGAACACTTAGATCTAAAAAGAAGAAAGTCAAAGAAGCGTCTTCAAACAATGCAAAGGCAACCACTGAGTCCTCTCGTCAAACTGAGGAATCAACTCAGCAGTTGCCCGTTTCATTTGTTCTGAAACAATCTTCATGTTCTAAATCCTGTACTTCAAATAAAAAATCTAACAAGTGTGCTGATGGTTGTGCGCAGGACACCGCCAAGCCAAAGACTGTGCAACAGCCGTCAGTAAACGCCAGCAAGAAATTGACGACAAATTGCCCAGAATTTCCCACGCTGAACGGACCGTCTTCTTCCAAAAGAGGCAGACCTGTTTCAACTGTGGATCTCCCGGGCACATTGCTCGAAACTGTCAAAGGCCTTTTACCTCTTTCCATACTTTGTACTCCAGACATCAGAAGGCTATGCCTAATCGCCAATATAAGGCTCGATTTGTGGCTAAGTCTTCTGATCAAAATTGGAACTTGGACAAGAAACAAAATGTTAACCCCTTGAGACCTTCGGTCTCCAAGAATCACTCTAGCACTCCTAGGAATGTGCAGAGGTCTGATTCGATGACCTGGAGGCCTAAGTCAGTGGCCAAGACTCCGTCTCCTAACCCCTTGTCTAGTAAATCAAAAGCATCATCAACCTTATCCTCAACTAATTTGATCTTTCGTGAGGTTACTTATGTTGATGCAAAAGGCAAACCCAGATCTTCTATGGCCTGGGTTCCCGTCTCTAACTAAACCTGTTGAAATGTGCAGGAATAGCTTTGGCTCTCTCTTGTTCAATTATGATATATTGATAGCGGCTGTTCCAAGCACATGACAGGAGACATCTCGCAGTTGAATGACATTCAGTTTTTCGATGGCGGGTTTGTTTCCTTCGCAGGTGGAGATACCGGGAAAGTCACAATGAGAGGAACTGTTTGCAATGGAGCCCTGAGTTTTTAAAATGTCAACTATGTATCAGAATTGAAGCATAGTCTGTTGAGTGTGTCTCAACTCTGCGATAATCATCTGGATGTTCTTTTCACAAAGAAAGGATCCTATGTGCTCAAACCAGGCTTGATCATTCCAGATGATTGGATTCTACTAAAAGCTGCAAGAAAAGGAAACGCCTACATCATTGATATGAACCAGGCTCCTCCTGACAAGCTCACATGCCTTTTCTCTTCGACAGCCGAACATGACGCCATGTTATGGCACTACAGACTGGGTCACATCAACATGAAGAATTTAAATCGTCTTGCTAAAGGTGGTCTGGTCAGAGATCTACCAGTTCGTGACTTCATGCATATCGAAAAATGTGAATCCTGTGCTCGTGGGAAACAACACCGTCAGCCGCATAAAACCAAAGCCATACCCTCCACTTCTCAAGTCTTAGAACTGCTCCACATGGATCTCTTCGGTCCAACACACATTCGCAGCATTGGAGGGAAGGCTTACTGTCTGGTTATTATTGATGAGTACTCTTGATTCACCTGGGTTTTCTTTCTTACACATAAAAGTGAAACCGCAGAGATAGTCAAACAATTTGTCACGCTTATGGAAAACCAGACATATTCGAAGGTAAAGGCTATTCGGTGTGACAACGGGACAGAGTTTAAGAATCTTACCTTTACCTCTTTCTGCACCTCCAAGGGAATTGACAGACAATTCAGTGCAGTCAGAACCCCACAGCAAAACGTGGTTGCCGAACGTAAAAATCGCACACTCATCGAGGCGGCACGAACTATGCTTGTTGAATCCGAGCTACCTCTCATCTTCTGGGCCGAAGCAATCAACACTGCATGCTATATTCAGAATCATGCCTTGGTCAACAAACGCCACATGAAGACTCCATACGAAGTGGTTGAAGGTCGCAAACCTTTGGTCAAGCATTTCCGCAAATTTGGATGTCCTTGCGTACTCCTGCTCATGGATTCTAAAGGAAAGTTCGATGCACACGGAGATCCTTGTATTTTCGTTGGGTATTCTAAAAATACGACATATCGCGTTTATAACAAGATCAAGAAAATGGTGGTTGAAACTATAATGTGGGTTGGCTGGAGGAAAATCTCAAGGACAAACGCATTGGTCCTGATTGGTTGTATGACTACTCTACCTTATTTAATCATTTTGATGTGTCTTCTAATATGTCTGCAGGAGATACTTCGACATTTTTCCCTCCAACGGTGCTCATTCCTTCCGACGATGACGCTGACGCTGCCACACTAAATGACACACTAAAGCAGCTAAGTGTCGATCCTCCTGGATTCAATGACACTGTCTCACCATCTGCCACAGCTTCACCATCTCACGCCCCATCCATCTCCTCGCCTATTCAGCCTAATCTTACTGAGGATTTGGTCTCTCCTCCAGAGCAATCTACGGCAGATAGAGGACTTCCTCCTGATGTTTTGGGTTCCTCCTTGTTTCCCGAGCCTACTCCCCTCGATTGTGCGGTGGATTCTCTACCTAACACCTCTACAAGTGCCTCGGTTGAGGGGGAGGCATCTGGCATTTCTTCAGCTAGTTCACCAACTTGCAAACCGATGTATTGGTTCCCACTGCACCAATACCACAACGTGTACAGCGTGATCATCCCATTGAGAATATCATTGGTCCTGTAAACGCCGTTGTTCGCACATGCAGTCAATCTGGGGATATCAATACATGTCTTTATTCTTGCTTTATTTCCCAAATTGAACCTAAAAGTATTGATGTTGCCTTACAGGAGCCAGCTGGGTGGATGCCATGCACGAAGAACTCAATCAATTTAAAAAACTTGACGTCTGGCAACTGGTGAAACTACCTCAAGGAAAGCGCGCTCTTGGAACTCGCTGGGTCTTCCGCAACAAGCAGGATGACACTGGAGTTATTGTTTGAGATAAGGCTAGATTAGTGGTTCAAGGGTTTCGCCAGATTGAAGGACTGGACTATGATGAGGTTTATGCACCTGTCGCGCGCTTGGAAGCTATACGTATCTTCTTGGCATATGCATCTTATACGGACTTTACGGTCTATCAAATGGATGTCAAGACTGCGTTTCTATATGGAAAGGTGAAAGAGGAAATTTACGTGGCACAACCACCGGGCTTTACTGATCCTGACAAGCCAGATTATGCTTATAAGTTAGACAAAGCGTTGTACGGGCTGCATCAAGTACCTCGCGCATGGTATGCTACTCTTACAGAGCATCTGCTTGCTCATGACTACACACGTGGAACTATAGACCAAACTTTGTTTATCAAACGCGTTGATAAGGACATTATTCTCGTCCAAATCTACGTTTTACGATATTATTTTTAGTTCCACCAATGATGGTTTGTGCCGTGAGTTCGAAGAAATCATGAAGAATAAATTTGAGATGAGTTCTTTGGGAGAGATGACCATGTTTTTAGGACTTCAAGTTCGTTAGAGCCCTCAGGGTATACTCATTCATCAAGGAAAATACGTACACGACGTACTTGCTAATTCAAGCTTACAGATTCCAAGCCTATGGCTTCACCTATAGCGGAACGGGCTCTGTTAAATGAAGATGCTGAAGGGACGCATGTTAATCCTACCATGTATCGCTCTATGATTGGCTCACTCATGTATCTCACTGCTAGCCGCCCAGATATCATGTTTCTCGTTTGCCAGTGTGCTCATTATCAGGCTACACCTAAACTTTCACATTTACATGCTGTTAAATGAATTTTTAGGTATCTCAAAGGGGCTCCATCTCTGGGCCTCTGGTATCCTAAAAATTCTGAATTTAAACTGTTTGCTTTCTCTGACAGTAACCTAGGAGGCACAGATAGGGACATGCGCTCTACGTCGGCTGGTTGCCAATTTTTGGGAGATTGCCTTATTTCATGGCAATGCAAGAAGCAACAGACGGTTTCACTTTCCAATGCAGAGGCAGAATATGTCATAGCATCTGCTTGCTGCTCCCAGGTTTTATGGATGCAACATCAGCTTGCGGATTACGGTTTGACTTATCTAAACACCACCATTTATTGTGATAATGATGCCGCAATCCAAATCGTTAAAAACGTTGTTTTCCACTCCAAAACCAAGCACATTAACATTAAAATTCATTTTATACGCGATTGCTATGAAAAGGGTCTGGTAAAGCTTGAGTAAATCCACACTGATGCAAATGTGGCGGATTTGCTCACGAAACCCGTTAGCAACGCACGTTTTCAAGTGCTTGTGGATCTTCTCAAAATGATTCAGTTTTCTTCCTAAGCATCTACTATCTTCGTACTTATTTACTGTTTTTCGTTGTCTTTTCGTTGTATCATAAATTTGTTCATATCTCTATGCACAAATTTAGGGGGAGAAAAAGTTAAAAAAAAAATTATTTGCAATGATAGGGAAATGAAATAAATATTCGTGATAAAATGCTTGACTAACACATGTAAGGTATAGAAGCGGAAAAGATTTGGATCGAAAGTGATGTGTCGGTAGGTCTAAAACTCAACCGGATGAGAAAAGCTAAATGATATAAACATAACGAACTTTGTACTCAGTGGGTCACTTACTATAGGCATATGATTTTATGGTCTTAAATCTTGCGTTGATAGATAGCTAACATCTGAGGTTTCGAGTCTTTATGCTGCTGAGTCATCCAGGGATATCTTGACTGCCTTTCTGCTGCATCCAAATTATATGCAGACCTAGGCACAGTCAGGATATCTTTATAAAAGAGCCAAAATGGATGGGCCAAAACCCAAAAGAACAAAAGCTTCTTTATAAGTTCTTATACACCTCATAAGGTATTTGCCTAACCCTCGTCAGTCACTATTGGTCTCTCTGCTGTACGGAAGTACTGACCTGCTCACCAATAGCCTGACGTTGTAAAAACAAAGGATGACCTCGGTATACTCACCTGCTACGATGAACCGTTCTGCTTACCTTGATCGCGGGGGTATGTCATGGTATGGGACACACGAGTATCTTAGTATAAAATTACCCAAAGCATATCATAAAGTCTGATCTACAAGGGTTGAGTTTTAGATTTAAGTGGACAATTATACTGACAGTCGCTTAGACCAACCGAACCTGCTCATATCGAAAAATGTTCTTTGGTCAGTGTTTGAAACGATTTGATCCCTTAGCAATGCTATGTTAATTAGTTATGTATGTTTTAATAAGTTCTCCTTGTGATGGTTGGATGCTTGGTTAGTTTTACTTGATGAATTTTGGTGGGATGGTTTTCTGTCAAGAAATATTGGACTGGCCAGTGTGCTTTGGGATTTGATCCAGCCTGATAAAATTGGTTTGAAGTCTAAAAATCAAAATTAAGGTTATTGTTCCGAATTTGGCTCAATTGGGCCAGGGATTATGTTCCGGATTGAACCTGTCCGGAATGGCCCATTTAAGTCATTTTGAACAAGCCCAAATGTGTTACTGTTCCGGATTGGGCCTGTCACAAGCCCAATCCGGACTCAAATATCAGGCCCAAGCCCATTTCGGAAAACTATAATGTCATATCTGTTCTCATTTAGGATTATTCGAAATCCGAATTGCTGTTATTCTCTTTGATTCTCTCTCGAACTGCATATTTCAGACTACACATTCCGGATCAGGCACATATGCATTCCGGATTGATCTTCAAAGAATTATGCATTCCGGATTGATAACTGTGCTCATTCCGGATGGATATTCATCCGAAATGAGGAACTCGGATCTCATTTCAGATTAATCTTCATCCGGGATGCATATTATCCGGAATACATAATCCGGATTGAAAAGAGTGTTCCGGATTCACTCTCAGTTTGGACCTTTTGAATTGTTGAACCCCTTAACTAAGTTTGGACCTTTATGAATTGTTGAACCTCTTCACTAAGTTTGAACTTTTTGAATTGTTGAACCCTTTCGCTAAGGTTGAACCTTTTTGAGTTGTTGAACCTCTTAACTAATTTGAACTGGCTTTAATTTGAACCTTGACCTCTGTTGACCTATCTAGTTAGTGTTAACTATGTTAATTCAGTTAACTTGGTTAACTCAGTTATATCAGTTTACTCAGTTTGCTTCTGTTAGTTGATTTTTAACTTGGTTAATTTTTGACAGACATGGTGGAGGAAGCTTTCGATGCTGTAATGCTGGTAGAAGAATAGTTCCACAATCAGCTGGTTGCCTCTCATTTCCACCGGCTGAGTATTTTCAGGAGTTTCAGTCAATGATTGTGGGGCTTAACAGTTGTCGGATTGCCTACGCTCTTCATGCAAATCCTGTGATCTACAGAGATTTGGTTCATTCTTTTTGGAAGAGAGCGCGAATACAGCCAAGAGGTGAAGATGGCAGACCATTCATACGCTCACAGATTCAGGGGAAGGAGATTATAGTTAACGAGGCTTGTGTGAGGGAAGTGTTGCAGCTAACAGATACTTACGGTGACCCAACCACGTATGTCAAGGAGAAAGTGTTGCCGGTACTGATGGAGATGAGCTACGAAGGTTCTTATCCGCCATTGCTAAAGAAGATGTTTCTTGCGTATTGGAGACTACTTATACACATGTTTATGCAATGCGTGTCGGAGAATAAAGGTGGACTGGATCAACCTAATCAGGCTCAGACTTCGGCGATAGTTTCTTTGGTTATGGATTGAAAATATAACTACTCCGGTTATATTTTCGAAAACATGAGGAAGATATTAGTGCAGCCCAAGAAGAGGATGTTTCTGTTGTATCCACGGTTTATCCAACTGATTCTCGATGCTCGTTACCCCGATTTGGCTAAGGATACCACAGACGCGAATTTGCTGAATATGAAGCCAATGGGGCCTACCATTTTTGCGACTATGAAGAAGAACCGTTCTACTTCGAAGACGGTATTTGTGGGTAGGTTCCCTCTGAAGAAGTTTGGCAAGTTTTCGGAAGTTGTGGGTTTGCATGCTCCTCCACCTCCTCCTCTCCCGGTAAATGCGATTGTAGCCGAGGAACGCGATATATTGGTGAAGGAAAAAGAGATAGAAGTCGAAGATCTGGTTACAGACGATGAGGATGAGGTTGGATAAGCTTTTCTGGATGATCTGGATGCATTCAACGCTACATTAACTCCTGTTTTACCAGAGTTATCATCTGAGAATCTAGTTGCTCTGATTGCTCAGCTGAAGGATATTCAAGTGAAACAAGGTGATCCGCCGCTTGACATTCCGTCTGTTGTTGTTTCTACTGCTCAGCCTGATGACGATGACGAAGACGAAGAAGATGAAGTTCCGTTGATAAAGAGATGTCAAACTGAGCCGAGCATTTTCAGCGAGTACATCTGAGGCTCCAGTTGCTGTTACAGTTGCTACTTCTGAGTTGATTACTTCTACTGCTGTAGAGAGCACTGTTGCTAAGGTTATTGTTACAGAATCAGTTGTTTGTACGGTCACGATTGATACGCCTATTGTTTTTACACAGCCCACAGTTCCTGTCATTATACAGTCTACAGTGTTATCGATTCCTGCTGCCGCAGCATTACAAATGAAGGAATTTGGAGGTGGTTCTTCGGGTGCAGGAGGTTCAGAAGCGGGTGGTAGTGGTGCTGGTTATTCTGGTGATACTACTGATGATTATATACGCAGATCTGAGAAGAGGGCGTTTGAGTTTGGGGGTCTAGATAGTGATGATGATGATACTGAAGTGTATGTTGTTGAGTTAAAGAAACGGGTTGTCGGACTGGAAGAGGAAGCCATGTTAAAGGATGCGCAAATTGCCTCCCTGCAGAATCGTTTGGATGTTCGAGATCAAACTATCGAACAGCTGCAGGGAGATGTGACTATGCTGATGACTATCGTTTTTGATTTGAGGGGCAAGTTAGAGAACAAGTTTGGCAGGGAATTCAGTGATCGGACCGACGATCCTATGAATGTTGAAACTCGTCATCGTGCGGCATAGCAACAGATGGCTGAGGAAACGGAAGAGCAAAGGTTGGCGGCCGAGCAACTAGCAGTAGAACGTCAAGCTGGTATTGATGATTACTTGAATGATTCGCGCAAGAAGTTCACTGCGAGTCAGAAACGCGCTACAGATCCGAGAAAGAAGAAGCATATGGTATTAATGAAGAACGTGAACATCAATCCTCTGGATGAAAACTGTCAGTTGAAAGATCCTACGAACCAGTTAGATAGGTACGTCATGGAGTTGGGGTCGAACTATTATAGCAAGGTGGGTAATAAGTCTAAAGTGTTGAGTTGGATGTATGACCATGTCAGGAACATGTGGATCGTTGTACGTCAAGATGGAACAAGAGAATATTTTTCGAAGGAGTCACAGTTTGAGACTTGGATGAAGATTGCCCTGACAGATTTGTTAAGAGCTCCGTACACTGACGACGATACGACAGAGCGTGGACCGGGTTGGAGATTCTTTAAAAGACTTGAACGGGAGGTTAGGACGGGGTTTAAAGGTATGAAGACCGTCGAACCGTATCTGAGAGCAGCCAAAGGAGTGCGTGATGCACACACGGGCAAATGTTTTAAATCTGTGATGTGGCCTCCTACGGATAAAGAGTTGGTGATTCCAGTTGCTCTTACCTTTCCAAGAGGAATTTTGAAGAATTTTAACTTTTGGTTATACGATCCAAAGGTCGGAAGTGCCGCGATAGTGACGAAAGAGAAGGCTTTCAGGGTGAATGATGTTGTGGATTTGGTCAGCTTCCATGATGAAAATTTACAAGTCTTAGCTTCTCATCAGATACGTACTGCTGAACTATATGAGGTGTGCGCCGAAGGATAAATGAAGAAACCTAGGGGGAGATTGTTGGGCCTGGAGCTTAAGGGTTTATTCATTTATATTGTTTTTAGGCTTTTGGGTTACTTTTAGGCAGTTTGGGCTGCCTAGTGCCAAGTGGGCCTAAGGTTGTGTATTTGGGCTTTGTTATGCCTATAAATAGAGGGGTTAGGGAACTTCTTAAGGGTTAGAGAGTTTTGTTTACTAAACTTGTATCTGACTGCAAGTTATTATATTCAAGTTATTCAAGTTGTTCTTCATCCTGATCATTATTTCCGCGATTGATTAGGATAGCATACCTGTTTGATCCGTTACACGTGACTTAAAGATCTCCATTGTTTTGACAACACTTCTTTTGACATTCGTATTTGAGGATCTCTTGATACAAGTTAGGAGGAATTGGGGTGAGCATGCTAACCAAATTATCATTACGGGTGCACATGTAATAATAATTGGGAGTGCATGTGAGTCCCAGTGAGACCAAGCGTGTGTAAAAGGATTTTGACCTATTATCCGACATAATTGGGGATTCAGATATCCATGAGAGCCATGGCAATGATAGACTCCTACCTATCCTTAAACTATACTCTTATCTTTTCTTGTCTACTTACTCTGAATATGGAAATAATATGCATTACATATTTTTCTCGTGTTGGTATTTTGTGGATGTAGAATCATGGGTGGACGCGGTGGAGCTAACATGACTCAGGCCCTAATCCAGACCCTAATAAATGCACGGGTTGTCGAAGCTTTAGCAGCACAGCAACAACAACCTGCTCAACCTCGAGCTTGTACCTTCAAGACGTTCATGGATTGCAATTCTTTTAACGACACAAAGGAGCGGTGGGTCTTCTTCACTAGATTGAGAAAGTAGAGTCGGTCTTTGAGATGTGTGATTGTCCAGTTAACAACCGGGTCAAGTACGCATCCGGTACTTTGGAAGGCAACGCGCTCTCGTGGTGGAACACACAGATTCAGATGCTTGGGTTGGCGGCTGCCAATGCTACCCCGTGGAACGATTTCAAGAATCTGATAAGGGAGGAATACTGTCACAGGGACGACATTCAAAAATTGGAAGTGGAGTATGACAACCTAAAGATGATCGGGTCCGAGATCGAAGCTTACATGAAGAGGTCCAATGATTTAGCCGGTCTCTGTCCTAACATGTCCAAGCCTGTCTACAAACGCATCGAGCTTTACCTCAAAGGTTTAGCCCCTGAGATTCAAAGCTTGGTAACTTCAGCTAACCTTCCCATGATTCAGCAAATTATCCATTTAGCACATCGCCTCACAGATTAAGCAGTCGAGCAAGGCAAGCTGCCCAAGTGAACTACCGTTTCTGACACCCCAAACGACAACAAACGCAAGTGGAACGACTCAGACAATGCCTCTAACTCTAGCCAGAAACAGAAGAGGACCGATAACAACAACAGTCGCAACTTCAACCAGTCTTCTGCTGCTAACCATAATCAAGGCTCCAACCAGAATCAGGGTTCGTACGCTGGTAAGCAGCTGAAGTGCAACGAGTGTAACTATCATCACTACGGGCAATGTACTAGAACATGTCAAAGATGCGAAAAGGTAGGCCATATGGCGAAAGATTGTAGAGCTCCGTTCCCAAAACAGCAGCAATAATAACCACCGCAACAACAGCAACAGGGGCAACATCCACACCAACAACAAAGTAATCGAAAGGGTTGCTTTCAGTGTGGAAGTGAGGGTCAATTCAAGAGGGATTGCCCGCAACTAAACCAGGATGCCAAAAATAATGGGAGCAAAAACAACAACAACAATGGCAGAAATGGTGCTCGCGGGAGAGCATTTACGATTGGCGCGGGTGACGCCAGGAACGATAACAATTTGTGACTGGTACATTTTCTGTAAGTAATCTTTTCGTTTCTGTTTTATTCGATTCTAGTGCCGATAGAAGTTTCGTGTCCTTGAAGTTCAATAGACTGTTAGGATCGACTCCAAACCTCTCTTGAAAACCAAACACATTAAGGAATTGGCTAACGGTCAGCCGAGCGAAACATCCCATATTTTTATGCTGGTGCAAACTCGATCTTTAGGTCAGGTGTTTGACATTGACCTCCTTACTATTACTCTTAGTAGTATTGATGCAGTCATCTTAACGCATTCCTTTCACTCTTCCGTGACTACTTAGCAAAATTTCAGGACGAAATTTCTTTCAACTTGCAGAATCCAAGCAGCGCGAAATTTCGGGGCGAAATTTCTTTAACTGGAGGAGAATGTGATAATCCCGAAATCTTGTTGTTCTTATTCTGACGTTTTCAGACGCATTGTTCACTCAATATTCGAGATGAAAATTGTTTCAACATGGGGATAATGTGACAACCCGACCGTTCAGGTTAGTGTTTGCCTACGAGTTTTACGTTAAGTTTGTGATGCGATGTATATTTACACACTGCGGGTTTATTTTATTAAAAAAATTAAATAAATCGCAACCAAACCCATTTCCCCCACCCTTGAAGCCCAACCAACCACCCAACAAGCCCTTGTTTCTGATTACATGTACGTGTGTATGCATGTATTGATTTTTTTAAAAAACAAACTAAAACCTGATTTGGAGCTAACAACGGCAGACGAAGGCACACCCCTTTCCCCCCACCATCGACACACCCACATCTCGCCACTTTCTCTCTCTCTCTTGGCTCCTCTCCCTCTCCAATTTCGGCCGACTAGCATCAAGAGGCTCACCTAGGTATCTTGCTTTAATTCTAGATTTGTTATATATCTGCAACGTGAACGTGATTTATGCGTAGAATCATGAACGACTAGTGATCCGTTAAGTATAAAGGTTATGATCGTGCGACTCCTTGATTTGGTTGTATGTTATGTGTCGATATATAATCTTGATACGTGTTTTTGTTGCGTAGACGAATATATATATATATTCCAACGACATGATTATTATGTGAAAGTATAGGTAGTCTTTTAATGTACTTGTGATCATAGCACTTGGTGGTTTCGGGTTACATGTCGGTTATGCATAAGGGGTACTTGTATGTGTTTAGGTTATTTCAAACGCATGATCTCGTAGATGGTTAATTAATACAGGTGGCTGTTATGAGGAGTACGACAGATGACTGGTATAAACTAGTGTTGTTGGTTACGTGATCGCTAAACATGTTAACGAAATCACTCGAACATGCGTTAGAAAGTTAAGAGCTGAAAACAGGAAGTTGGTTGATGTTTATAGACGACTTCAGTTGGCTGTAACGGGGTCATAATTTAACAACAATTTGATTTTCTTGAGTCTATTACGTGCTATTTCGAAATACGCTTCTAATGGCGCTGGAATCATGATTTTTGGACGTCGTTTGCTCTTTTAAATAAATTGATTCGTTTCAGCACTGAAAGCTGCGTTTTCCTGCAGATTTTACGCGATACATTTTGCGTCGTAACTTGCTGTGTATTTGGATTTTTCCTATGAAAATCTTACTGTAGATAGCCTTTGATGTTTTAAGAATTTTCCGCTGGTTTCAAATCAATCGGATAAACGAGGAATTTTTAAGAAAATATTTAGTGGGCAGGGGTCAGAATTCGCCGAATCTGACCACTGTTCAGTGTTTGATTTTTCACGGAAAATCTTGAAGGAGTTTGGTTACCAAATTTGTACACAATAGTAGATACGTGTAGGATTCGTGTTTTCGCGTGAGCCGCACACTAACCTTAAACAGTAATCATGCTAGGACGTGATTGACCGGTTCTACCTCGCGTATTTCTTTCCATTCCTTATTCCGAGCATTCAAAGGTGAGTTCATTACTCTTTTACAGGCATGCATCCCGATGGGACAAACTACTATTCCTTGGAGGAATACTTTTTATAAATGTTGTAGTTTAATTTCGATGTTAGTTAATAAACTCAAACTCTATCATGAAAGTCCCTACTTACTACCGAACTAGTTGCCTGGGAGGCAACAAGGTATTAGTTGATAGCGCTATTAGGCTTGACATACCTCACACCGTGCTCGGAGCCGGGCGTGAACTAAGGACATTAAACACATGGCCAATGTTGATAGGCATTGATGAGGGCAAACAAACATACGTCATCCGGTATTGAGTTATTAACGACATGTCTTTAAACTAAACACAAACTTGTTTTCGTTAAATAAAACTGTGAACTCGCTGGCTTAATCGCTGATACATTTTTCTGCATGCTTGCAGGTCGTTAGATAATCATTGCATGGGAACTTACAGTCTGGGGAGCTTGAAGTGTCATGGGGCGTGTTACTTGATTGCAAACAATAAAACTTTACGCTTTAAAACATTTTGTTTTCGATTGTTTGAGATATTTACATTTGCTTCCGCTGAAGACATACTATGTTTGAAATGATTTAATTGGAATTCACTATTCATGTTGGACGTGATGACTTTGTCTTTGAATATTTACTATTAGTTCGACATGATTAATGGTTAGATCCTGGTACGTCACACGCCTCGCGATGAAATTTCGCCTGTGAATTTTGAGGATGTGATACTCAAAATTATGATGAGCAATTTATGGTATTAAGTTAATATAATTTCAAAATGTATTATAGTAGTAGTTATTTTATTTTATATAGTTTCTTAGTATGTTGAAAGCTTATCATTACATTCTATATGCTAATAAAACCAACCTTGAATAGTACTATATATTCATTTATTTGTTCTATGTTTACTTTAATAGTTTAGTTTACAATTTAAGTCTATAATATAATTGTTTTATTTTTATAATTTATTTACATTTTTAATTCTAAACTTTAATAAATATATCATACGACCAACAAACTTTAATTTTTTTTTATAAACGATTTACCTATAGTTCTTAACTTTGATATACTTATATACGGAAGTTAATAATAATTCCTTTTCAATAAAAGATTTATGTTTTGACCCCCGAATTTTACTATGATTATCATACGGTCTTTGAAGTTTAATAAAGTTATTTTTTGCTTTTTGTTAACAAATATTTTATCGTTTATCCTTTTTATAAGGTTATTTCTTTTTTATTTTACTTATTATTTTTTAACTTATTATAGTTAATGATTACTTATAACTTTAGACACATTTAATTAATTATATTGCTTGTTTTAAATAATTTTTTAAACCATTTAGTTATGCACTTTTGCTGCTAACAAGAGTCCTACGATGAGCAATTTATGGTATTAAGGTAATATAATATAATTTTGAAATGTGTTATAAATAGTAGTTATTTTATTTTTTATAGTCCCTTAGCCCCTTAGTATGTTGAAATCTTATTATTATATTTTCATTAATTTCTAGACCATTTAGAACAATTAATAATACACAGTTCTGAAACATCAATCCAGAAATAACCTTAGAAGATTGTGACAAATATATAAACATTTAATACAATGTCTATTTTTAGGTTGATTACACAAATAAAAAAACCTATTTTAGATTGATTTTTAAGTCTATTTACTATATTTTCATGTCTGCCTTTAGGTTGATTTTTAAGTCTATTTATTACATTTTCATAAGTTTTATTGTATTTATCTTTTAGACTAATGGGTATGGTTCTCTTTCCCCCTACTTCAATTTCACATTCTTCTTTCCATTCCTCTTTCTCGATCAAGGGGTATGGTCTTTCCATCCATCCCCTTTAAATAATATTAAGAGAGAGAGAAAGGTTGATCGGGGCAGACGGAGAGAAGATACTATGGGCATCGAAAATGGAACGGTGGGGGCGGTGTTCCCCGTTGGCTAATCCTTCCACCTCAGCATCCCGAGGTCCTCCCCGAGACCACACCCCTTGGTCTTAGTTTCCTACATGGGTCTTGAGGGGAAGGCCTAGTTGCTTGACAGGGGAGTTATGTGACATCGATAAAAAAATTATTTGTTATTATTGTATATCTGTATGTGAAGTCTAGTGATACCGTATATATTCGGATAATAACAACTATATAAAACTTGTTTATCACGATTTACACACAATCAACTACCTATGGTTTAGATATTGGACCATTCAAGATTAACAATCGAGTTTATTGGGCCATTCAAGATTATCAATCGAGTAGATATTGAATCATCCGGTTTAGGAAAAGAGGAAAGTTGAGCCCAAGGTTTATTGGGCCATTCAAGATTATCAATCGAATGGGCAAAGTGGCTTACCGATCGGAATTACCAAAAGAATTAAGCGGAATACACAACACGTTTCATGTCTCACATCTCTGGAAGTGTTTGGCCGATGAAACGGCCTATATTCCCTATGACGACATAGAAGTAGATGCTACACTCAGCTACTTAGCTAAACCAATTGAAATTCTTGACCGAAAGGTCAAAGGGTTGAGAAACAAGAAAATTAACCAAGAAAAGGTCAAATGGGAGCATCGGAAGGGATCAGACACCACTTGGGAGTTCGATGTAAGAACCTATCTTATTATATTGAAATTTATTTAAAAGATTTCGTATTTAAACATGTAATTGCAATTACATGTCAGTCAAAATATTCGAGTTTATTAAAACTTATCGACAATAAACATTTTGACATGGTATTACTTTTTAGTTCCGTAATATTGAAAACAAGAGCGGAAGCTGATCTTTGATCGTGCTCGGTTCTTTGTATGGCTTGGTCCTCCTCCGGTGCTCCAAATATCACCTGTATTTCATAATTTATGAAATACGTTAGTTATAAACAAATTATAACATAACCGAATAAACCCAAAGGCTTAGAATAATAAAATCAAAACTTTAGTTTCAGACTCCACCGTAAGCTACAGTGACCACCGTAGCTTACGGTCACGCTTTACGGTCTTAACTCACTGTCTTACGGCTAAGACTTCCAATTTCAACTAGCAGCTGCCTACCGTAAGCTACGGTAGGCCACGGTAGCTTATGGTGGCTTGCTGCAAAATTTTCTCTTATTTGCCGTTTAGTTACGACAATTTCCGTAACTCCCTAAATTTTCCTTCGTTTTGCTCGAAACTTGTTTCTAAATATTCGTAAAATGTTTTCTCACATATTTAACCCAAAATCCTTGACCCAGATTCTTATTTCATATAAATTATGTATTTATCCCCGGTTTATGCTTTTATTTTCCGATTTTGCCCTTTTTACCCCATTTAAAGAAACTACACATTTACGCATCCTTTTCGGTATACATTAACACTCCATTATTACCCGTATAGTTGTCTTATTCAACTAAACCTTTATTTATTTATTATTTGACCCGTTTGATTGTTTTAGCGTAATCCAACGCTCATTTCAACCATACCTTATCTATCTTATTGTTTCCACACTATGATATCTATCTGCTTCTAATTTTCTGAAATTTGTTTATCTACGTATTTAATCTGAAATCTTTATCTCGGATTCTCAATTCTTATGAATTACACATTCATTCTTGGTTATGCGTATATTCATTTTGACCCGTTAAGAGATTTAAGTGTATAAACTTAAATCTTACTTCCTCTTAC
Organism: Scalesia atractyloides; assembly: GCA_947069175.1. Classification (NCBI taxonomy): domain Eukaryota; kingdom Viridiplantae; phylum Streptophyta; class Magnoliopsida; order Asterales; family Asteraceae; genus Scalesia; species Scalesia atractyloides. The sequence goes on along the minus strand of CAMTDV010000012.1, from coordinate 11,642,965 downwards.
TTTATTTCTTGTTTTCATACAAAAATATCTATTTACAACCCACCACAACTATACATTGTGGTGGATTTGTTATAGAATGCTATATTTTCAATTCTACCATTCGGGTTGACATTTTTACGAAAAAGATCTAATATGAGATATTAAGCCAAAACGACTTATGCTTTTCGTTTTTACATTACCAAAGGGGTCTATTGTATTATAAAACTCATTCAAACTAATTTTAGAGTCGTTTACTTAATTCATCATTCGAGGGCATTTTGGTCAACTTAGACCTTTCGTTACGACGGTCTTACAATATCATGTTTTGACCAAAATGTACTTTTTAACCATAGTCTATATAGAATCATTATGTTCTTGATAATATAATGTCTACGAACTAGAATATTAGATTACCTTACCTTAGGTAATCTATTATTCATTCATGACTCATTTATCTCTCAACGAACCGTAAGCCCTTTTGAGAGTTTGACCATTTCACGTACCTGGCTCGGCTCATAGCATTGATCCGTTCTAATATCATGCTCTATTCTTTCTATGAACACAACATCTCAAGAAGCGATATTAGTTATCGTTGTCAAATGGGGATAATATCACCATTTGACCCGTTCGGTCTAAATGACCATTTGTCATTTTGAGATGGCACTTATTTGTCATCTCAACTATTTAACCCTTTTCATTTTACACTGAATGATTATCTTACTTTAAACATCATTTCTTAATTCGTCTGACCCATTATGACTTACGTCCTATGGTATCCTTTTTCAAAACTCTTTATTTATTTTTCATCGCATGACTAATTTACTGTTTTACCCTTTTTATCGTAGTTCATGGTTTAATACCATATTTACTTGTTCCAACCCGTATCTATTCGTGTTGGAACTTTATATTTCGAATTCTCTTCCCGAATACCCAAAATGCTTGTTCATCTATGTAAATAATTATACTATTTTAAGGATGTAAGCTTTACTTACCTTGAATTCCAATTATGCCTTCTTCCGCGTAATTGTTCCGTTTGACCCGCTTCTTCCCAAGCCTCCACCTAGTTTGTCAAGTGTGAAACTATCATTTATCATTAGCAAGATGGTTATGTTAGTCATTATTTAACATGACTATTCCACCTTACGAATTTATATCAATTCACTACTTGTTCATATTATAGGTCAGTTTGACTTCTAAAAGTCAACCACCTATTAACATTTGCAAATGCACAGATAAGTTCAACAAACTCATTTAGGCATTTATCAATTACTCGACATGCGATAGTTTTAGGCTACCCTCTTATCTAAATTCCCAATCAAGTTCATGTCGTTTCTTTTACTTAAACAAATCCAAGCGATTAATAACATCAAATTAACTTAACACTTATTTCATCATTTCATATAAAACCATTCGATAGCAAGTATGAGTATGTACTCAAACTCATAATTTGTTCAAGTAACTTCCTACTATTATCATGCATGATGATTCTAAACATAGATATATCATCAACTTCATCATATTATTAAAACCCACTTCAATATCTACTTGTTAATCACCTACAAGTAATCATACCTCAAATATTTCATAATTTCACTATATCAAACGAAATTATGCATACATATCACTCAATTTCATTTTTGGATCATAATCCAACAGTTTGATTACAAGTATTCTACTTGTCTCTAGTTACAACTTTCACCAATCTAGGTTTTTAAACATACCTTATGATCCCCTAGTTTAGGTGATCTAAAATTCATGTTCCTGCACAAGATTAAGCTCCAATTTCTCTTCTAATTTTGATGATCTTGGAGATTAGGTCAAGAAGGAGTTTCTCCCTCCTTCTCTGCTCCTGGTCGACTCACACACACACACACACAAAGTGTGTGTTGTGTTTTAATTTTTTTGATATTTATAACACAAGTTCCCTTTTTGGCAGCCTTGGTCCTCAAGTTTAGTTTTGATTAACAATGAGACTACAACTCATTGTTTGGTTACTTGTATGCATGTTTTTAGCTAGGTTTATTTGTTCCTAGTCATTTTGTTTACGGGTTCACTTTCACCACTAACGGTCTTTTACCCATTCTTTAATATTAATGTGGTTTGATTACCAAACCCGTTTTGGGGGTGTTACATTCGAAAAAGAAATGAGATGACTCCACCCTTCGCTTTTTGGTGCGTATACATGTTTCAAGGACGAAACCCCTTTAAGGGGTAGACTTTAAATCTATATAAATATGTATATATGTGAGTGTGTACATGTATATGTATTATTATATAATACCAAAAGAAAACTAACCTAATTAGTAACAAGAATTGGGTTAATTGAAAATATCAAGTTATAAACTATAATGGGCTACTAACCTTGAGGGACTATAGTTGTCAATTTCCAAACTATTATGCTAATAATAAAAACAACACCAAAAACACACACTAAGTGTGTGTTCTGGTCGACCAAAACCAGGGGAAGAACTTCCCAAGACCTAAGTTCATAATTTCTTCATATCAAAAGGGGAATCAAGCCTAAAATTAACGCATGAACTGAAATTAGTGATCACCCAAGCTAGGAGATCCTAAGGTATGTTGAATCTTTATGTTTGGTGATGCTATGAAATTTGATGAACATCACAAGTTACGATTCAAGTATGAATTGTAGGTATTATAGCATGGCTGGGAGTGTTTTCATATTTAGAAACAAACCCTTTATGAAATTGGTGATCAAAATGCTATAATTTAAGTGTTTGAAGGGTTAACAATGCTTGTGTTAAATGGGTCTTGATAAATATGATGAACACATGAATTGTGATAGTGAAATTGTAGTATTGATGTTAAAATGTTATATTCTAGATGTTAATTATACATACTAGACATAAAGGTTTGAAAAGATGAGAATACATCGCTATTAGATAAATCATAGGCTTGACAAAGGTAGTATGTAGATCTTGCCCATGAGGTGTTTGATGTAATTCTTAAATGATCATGAATGGTTGAAAAGTATGAAAGAATCATATAAATAAGATTTTGACAATGTTGCGTGTCCTATGTTGTATTATGAGTTATAAACAACATATCAGATTAAACTCTATAAGCAAATTGGGTGAAGCGTCAAGTGGCCAAGCCGGGATGGACACGCGCTTGAAAGGAAAGCTTTAAGGTACGTGGCTTTATGCTTCGTAGAATTCTCTTGTTGTTTTGCATAAACATATCATATGTTGATTATTGATGCGATACTCATGAAATATGGTTAGCCATGGATTTCGCACAAATGAACCGGGTAAAGAGAAAAGGAATTAATGAGAAGTTTGGATGTTAAAATGATGGATTTCATTGAAACATCTAAACAGGTCAAAATGATGAAAAGAATAAAGGTTTGGTTGAATAAAAGCGATGGGTTTCGCTAAGGCAACCAAATGGGTCAAAATGATGAAAAGAATGAAGGTTTGTTTGAATAAAAGCGATGGATTTCGCTAAGACAACCAATCGGGTCAAAATTAAGTAGTGACATATACTAGAATGGATGTGTGAACGACCACTTGGGTTTAAACCCGGTAAAAAGGGTAATATCGGAATATAAGAGTAAACCGAGTAACGGAAACGCGGACTATAAGTTAAGGGACTCGGGGAAAGAGTCGTAACTGACTAATAGATAATTCGTGAAAAGAATTCGGAATAAGTAAGTTCAATGAACATAAATTGAACGGGTTGAATAAGTGTGGTTGCGTACCGGATAACGGATACGTAAAACACAAGAAAGTTATCCCGGGGAATGGGGTACAATCATAAAAATGACGATTTTGATAAAAGGATGTGGTTTAATAAGTTTGTTTGCCAAAATGTGCAAACGGGTCATAAATATTAAATTTACAAAAAATAAAAAATAAAAAAATTGAATCGATAATATAAATCAGGTTATCACGGAACCGGGTAGTAGATTTCAAGTCATACGTGTGGACAATCGTTTTACGATTAAATAGAAACAAGGTTCGTAGAAAAGGGGTAAATCGGTAAATAATTCTATTAAGTATTTGTGCGTGATTATGTTTCCAATATAGTGTATTGGACATAAACTTTGGTAACAAAAGTAATATAGGAATGAAAACAGGAAATAGTGTTTAACGGAAGTGTCTCTGCAAGTCCCGAGTCGTGTTTTAATGTACGAGATTTGAAATGGGTCGAACGGACAAACAAAATAATACAGCAGCAAAACTGGTGCATCATGTGGCGTCGCTGACGCGGCGTGGGGATCCGACGCTCAATATTACTGCCTACGACAGTTTTGTCCCGACGCGGTAAAATACAAGGCGTCGCCGACGCAGCTAAAGCCGTCGCTGACTCCACCTCAAAAGTTGTTTCTTTTTCTGATTTGGTTATTTTGTTGAGTTGGTCATTATAACATCCTAACTCAATATTTAGGAAAAAATTATATATTTAATAGATTAAGCTAGAATTTGTACAAATTTAAGTTATTACAAAAGTAAAGACAATTCTTAAACATTACTACATATTAAGATTGTTTAACCTAAAGGAAACTAAAAAGGAAGCGAAAATTTTCAAAGGTGTTCGGTTCGCAACGGTCTTGATCGGCATCCAAGATCGATATGATTTACCTACAATAAGATCATAATTCTTTTTATGATATTTATTTAAATCAAGAAATTCATATAATAAAAATAAATATAATTGATATTTAATTGTGGCTTACAACAAATCAAATTTTTATATACTTATTTCATACGCCCCTGTCTTACGGTGCAGAAATGGATTATGTACAGCAGCAACTCACCGTAAGCTACGGTGACTTACCGTAGCCTACGGTGGTTTGCTGCAGACTTCTATTTTATTTTCCGTTTTGAACATGAAAATTATTTATATCATTTAAGCCAATTGTTCGTTTGTTCTTTCGTTACTTACTATAGATCTGACTATTAACATATACTTATTAGACTCAAAACCCGACATTTGAATTACTCCTCTTTAGATTTTTATAAGTCGTCGGATTAATATTCATTCATCTGTTTGTCTATTTACGACTATTTTTCCAATTTTACCCTTTTTACCAAATTTTAGCTTAAAGACTTATTTATAATTCCTTTCACAAATATTGCTACCAATACTTTTGCTTGTTTTGATTTCCAAAACGAAACTCATCGTTTTTCATTTATTTTGACCCGTTTGATCATATTAGCGAACTCCATTGCTTTTATACCTTCAAACCATTATTTCTACATAATTTGACCCGGTTGATCGTATTAGCGAACTCCATCACTTTTATACCATCAAACCATCATTTCTATATAATTTGATCCGGTTGATCGTATTGGCGAACTCCATCGCTTTTATACCATCAAACCATCATTTCTATATAATTTGACCCGGTTGATCGTATTAGCGAACTCCATCGCTTTTATACCATTAAACCATCATTTTTATATAATTTGAACCGTTTGATCGTATTAGCGAACTCCATCGCCTTTATACCATCAAACGCTTATTCTTCAAAACAACAAGATCGATTTCTTCATCATATATTATCACAAGAATTTTTTAATAAATTCTTAACAGAAAGATAGGCCACGTACCTTATAGCTTTCCTTTTTGTCGCGGATCGCCTCCGTCTTTATCACCCACCTTCTCACTCGAGTTGCCTATAGTGAATAACTCGACTAATTGTTAAATGGTCGATGTAAAAGCTATTATTATCAAACTTCGTCAAAATTCAATGTATATGGTTCTCATCAATTTATCAAGTTACTAAGTATGACATTTCACTTAGGCGATTTGTCAAACACCTTGTATGCGCAGATTTATGTGCTATGTCTAACAATTGCAAGTATAACATCATTTATCTACTCATTCATATTTCATCAAATAAGTATGTTTGATATGATTCGATTCACATCTAAATTTCAGTTTATCAACTTCATAAGTACAAATTTATCATTGTAATATATGCATTCATACTTTCATAAAACCTATTTTAACACAAGAACCAATAATCTTTCAAACACCTAATTTATAACTCTTGATCACTATTTTCCATTAAGGGTTTTTCCCTCAAACTAATATACATATAACTTCTGCTATCACATCTTCAATTTATGCTCAAATGGTAATTTGTAATGTTCATCAAGCTTCACAAACATCACTAGATATTGAAATTCAACATACCTGAAGATCTCTTAGCTTGGATGATCACTAAGTTCAGCTCATGCACTAGTTTAAGACTTGATTTCCCTTCCAATTGAAGGATTTGATTGATTCTAGGGTTTAAGGGAAGTTCTCCCTTCTTGCTTGTCTCTGGTCGATCCTAAAACACACACTTGTGTGTGTTTTTGGGTTTTGATTATCTATTTATATCAACTAGTTCTCTGAGTGCTTAATTTGGCCCTCCAAGTTTGGTTTATTATACGTGGGCACTATCTAATTGTTTTTATTAGTCATTAGGCAAATAACTAATTAGTTTTTCAAATCCACTAACTAATTTTGGATGTAATATATTTTACCTTCGCAGCAAGTATAAATAAATATATATTCATATATTTTAGGGACGTTACAAGTCCACTCTATTTCATAGAGGCTTTCCACTAACGGGGTTAAATGTCCCTGATTATTTACGTAATTTAATACTTTTGGGGTGTTACAGTCATGTTGTACTTTCCATTATTCACTATAATACCAATTAATTGCAAATTTCCAGTTTAAGGTAATCACAAGCACTTTTGGATGATCAAACCAGTAACAAAGAACCGAACACGATGGAGATTTAATTTCCGCATCTTCTAACGTTGAAGAAACTGTTGTGTCAGAAGTTTTGTATTAAGTATACTCATAAGGGAAATATATAACATGGGTCTTACATTTAATGACGTACCGAACACAACCAAGCGCCAAACTTCCACATTTTGTCTACCAGGACTTTAAATTCAACTATGTTAACATGATAAAGTTGAATTATTTACAAAGTTTTTTTATTAAACTTGAACTTTCGTATGGTTATATATACTTTATATGTATTTAAATGCAAATGTTTTTAAATTCTTATGTGTTTTTAAGAATGGGTTTTAAATCAATGTTTATAAGATTGTCATTATATGTATTTCATAAACCTAAAGTATACATTATTACTAGAGTTTTGATAATATGACTTTGAAAAAAGAATATGAGACATCTAGAACAAAAGAATATATATATATTTTTAATACTTGCGGTTTAGTAGGGATTGCAGTGGGCTAGATATGATTAATTCCAGTCTCATGGTCGCTTTTGTGGGTGAACGGGAAGGACCACCGGCCAGGTCTGATATTTCGAGAGACACGTTTTTTAATGAAAAAACCTGATATATATATGTAAAATGTTTTTTAATAAGGTACACCCATACAAATACCAACATAGGCTCACTTACAAAACTTTTCTTCTGGTTTAGATTAGTTATTAAACCATTTGGCATTAGGTTTAGACCTTTAATAAACCCAATACCCAATTCCGTTAAGGACTAATGGCACGTTTTTTTCGAGCTCGAACAGAGTACACGAATTATTAGTGCCAGACCTGCCCAGTCCCTTACTGAATTGTAAAATCTTATCCCATACTTGACCCATTACATGTTCGGTATTTGTCGGATACTTACATGTCAAACATCAGACATACTCATGGATATCGGGTATAAAATGTTTAAAAATGCATGTCGGGTATTTACAATTTTACTTTCATATATAATATATTAATTATGATAAATTATATACATATCAACATCATGTAAATATTATAATATTAATCTTAAAAAAGAAAATTTGTATTCAGTAGCATATAAATAATATCATTAAAATATATATTCCATAAGTAAAGTTTCATTTTCAAGTAATGAATATATTAGAATGAAACATTACTGAAGAATAGTCATATGGTAAAATAAAAATAAAAGTTGAAAGTTTTCGGGTATATGTTTTAGGTAAACGGATATATAGTTTCGAGTAATGGGATCGGTTCCACCTAATTACATACCTGCGAAATATTTTATTTAATCTCATAACCAGTTCTATACCTGTCCAGTATTGAATATACCCGTCCTAAATATATTCACTTTAAAGTATACACATTGGATTTGATTTTTTTGACGTCCCTATGGCCCACACCAAGGGTGTCTTTAATGAAATTTAACAAGTCAAATATAATATTACATCATATGCATTAAATTATGTAATATTACTACCTTAATTCAATGTAACCAATATTACTCTCAACAAACTCTCATGAAGTTTTTTAGACTTTAACCATTAATTACATATATCATATATATTTATACCTTGAATATCTTTTAACACTAGTTTTGAGTCATTTCATCAACACAGCTTGGGTTTCGATCCAACTTTGCTCTCGGATAGTTTCATTCTTGTGGTTTAAAGGTGTGTTCATATCTTTAGAAAATATTGTAGATTTCGTATGGTTTTTGATATAGCATGATGATTTTTTATTTTTCAAATGTTCATAAGATGTTAATACAAAAGGTAATTATATGATTTTAATATGGTTTTTGCTGTATTTGTATTTATTTATTTATAAATATAAGCATACATATTTGAGCTTTTGGTATTTTTTAAATCTAACTAATTAATTTTTGTCTTGCAGGTGCGAGCAACATCAGGTATAAAAATCTATTCACCTTTCTTATAATTTCATAGAATTATTTGTTTATCTTTGTCTTTATACTGGAGTTTACTTCTACTATTTGTTGTTAGATATAAGGATTTTAGTTTCAAAAAACTTTATACTTGTGTGGATTTTCTCAATTGGGATTTCTTTTTACAAAAAAAAACACTTTGCCCAGTGAATTAAAAGTCAGTAATGGAAAATGTTGAATTTTTTATTCGAATTTAATTTAATTTTGTTTATCTTATGCTTTTTCAAAATTTTATCTAGTGTGTATTTTAGTTTCTTTCTGATAATAATAATATGTAAGAATTAATATTTAAAACAAAATCATAATGCAAACTTTTGTTTAACTTAATGCATTTATGATATAAGTTTTAATGACATTAAGCTGTACCAAGAATAAGTATTTTGCGAAAATCAGATATTTATATTATTAACGTAAACAAAATTTTATGGTAAACAAAGAAAATTAAATTGAATTCGCTATTTTAATCGGTGATTTCAGCCCTTTTTAATTACAATACTTTAAATTCTCTATCTAAAAAACGAGTACTCCGCATTCACAAGAAGAAAAAAAGCTCAAATGTACAAATAGGTTTGAAAAAATCATAAAACCCCAAACTTTAAAATAAAAAGTCTACTTGTATGCGTAAATACCATTTAATTTAAATTTAAATACTATAAATTATCAACTTATTTGTGCATAAGGTGTGGTACATCTTTAAATACTAAAAATTATCAACTTATTTGTGCATAAGCTGTTGTACATTATGTTCGAAGAGTTTTTTTTTATAAAGTTGATTTTTTTACTTTTAGTCCAAAAGTATTTTATGAATTATTTTTAACTTAAAACTATTTGGGTTATTATTATTAACCCAATTTTTTTTATCTTTTCAGTTTAACCTCATCATTTTTATTTTATTTTCAACTTTGGTCCTTTATATTTATCATATTTCACAATTTTTTCGTTCCACGCTTCGTCTTAAATTTTGCGAGTTAACACAACGCAACGTGCGTGTGTGGTTCAACGGTTTTTACGCTCCGTTTTACGCTTCGTTCTAAGTTTTGCGAGTTAATACGATGCAATGTACGTGTGTAGTTCAACGTTTTTACGTCGTCTATTTTTTCATGTTCGATAAGTTCGTCATAACGTGCTGGCCCTAGATCGACTTAGTTATTATTTTCTATGTTTTACTTTTGGGTCGAATTTTTTCGCCGCAAATTCAATGTTGGTGATCGCTCGCGGTGTATGACATTGATGCTATTTGACACGATTTTATGCCCCCGTCAGAAGTGTTTAATACTAGTTATCATAAAACACCAAACTTTATAAATAAAAAGTCTACTTGTGTGCGTAAATACCATTAAGTTCTAAATTGAAAATGCAGATTGATTTAAACCGTTTACAATTAGATATGCAAGTTTGACATCAATTTTAATAAAGCTAGCGTTATTAATCATATACTTCTATTATTAATATAAACCATTCATTTATTCAATTATTGTTATACATTGTGTTTCTTGTAAATTCTTTCTTGTTTACGTTTGTTAGTAGATATTGGAATTCTAGTTTCTTAAAACTTAAAGTTTATTAAATTGTCTGGACTTTTTTAAAAGGTTAAATTGGAAAAGGTTAAATTATCTATTTGGACTTAGTTTAATTTTGTTTATCTTATGCTTTTTTTAACTTTTATGTAACATATATATGACTAGAATGTCATTTTCGTACATAAGTTTGACCACTTTTACGACTTTCGTCCAAGTGTTTGCTTTTTCGCATCCTAGTTCTTATGGTTTCAAAATCCTGCCATTTTAATTTGACCCGTTAATTCCATCCAAATTTTAGCGTTAAAAGAGGGGCATATTTGTCTATTTAAATTAAAAATATAAATAAATTAAATAAAGATATATCTCATCCCATCTCTTTCACTCTATCCGCCACTACTCTCATTCATAACAAACGCCCATCCCCTTCATCTCGGTTTCCCAATGAAATCGACTTGAACAACTAGAACATAACACCGACATCATCTTGTTGATTTGGTGCGATTTGAACAAGATCTTGTACGATTTAAATAGATTTGTTATGATTTTCTAGTGAGAAATGGAGAAACAATGTGGAGAGAGGGCACAATGCATGGTGTTCGATGGTGGCGGGGAAGTGGTTGTGGTCAGCGATGGTAGCCAGATTCTTGGTGGTGGTTTTATTTATATATTTTTATTATTGTAGTTATAGATTTATTTTTAAGACAAGTAGGTTAGGGTATTTTAGTTTTTTAACGAAAAGCTAATAGAAAATTTGAATGTAATTAACAAGTCGGATTAAAATAGTAAGATATTGAAACCTTAAGGACTCATATGCGAAAAAACAAATCTTTGGACGAAAGTCGTAAAAGTGATCAAACCTAAAGAACGAAAATGACGTTTTTTTCTAATATTAATATGTAAGATTTGAAATTTTAAATAAAATCACAATACTCTTTATTTTACTTTTTTTTCTAACATTAATATTGTAAAATTGAAAATTTAAATAAAATAACACTACTCTATATTTTAGTTTCTTTCTAATATTAAAATGTAAGATTTGAAATTTAAATTTAAAATAAAATCACGATGCATTTTTTGTTTTAACTTTTTTTATGTATGACGACATAAGTTTTAATGAGGGACAAATTTTACTCAAAATAAATTAGTTTATGAAAATAAAATAATATATAGATTGAAGGAAAACAAATTTTATGGTAATCGAAAACTGGATTCGCTATTATAAGTGGTAATTTTTACTTTTTTTTAATTTCAGTACTCCGAATTCGCGATTTACAAAACGACTATAATATATTCATAAAAAAAAACAAGGTCATATGTGCAACTAGGTTTGAGAAATCATGAAACACCCATTTTTATATATAAAAAAGTCTACTTGTGTACGTAGATAACATTAAGTTCTTAATTAATTGAAAAAGTACACTTATTTTAATCCAATTATAGCTGTGATTAAATAACGTTATTAATCAAACACTTCTAGAAAAAGTCTCACTATTAATCAAACACTTCTAGAAAAAGTAACGTTATTAATCAAACACTTCTATATTATTAATAGAAACCACTCATTGGTTAGTATACATGCAAACCAACACACCATCTAAAATGATAAATATACATTTTTAAGGGTTATTTGTTTAGCTCTTAATAAGGTTTTTAATGGTTTAGATCGTTTACTGATTCAACACTTAATAGTTTAGACTGTTTATTTCGTGAGCATGTGTCTGAATGGTTCAGACATTTGTTTCTGAATGGTTAAGTATTATACTGATTTTAAATATATAGAACTTCTAATCTGAATTGATCATGTATTTGCCTCTGAACAATTAAGCATTATACTGGCTTTTAGTGATTCAAACCTCTTACTGATTTAGACTTTTTAACAGTGTAAAACTTAATCATTCAGAAATTATCAAACAACCACTTAGACATAAAAATAACCTTTTGCAGTACAGAAAAGTAACTCGTATATGATAAAACAAATAAATTGTTAATGACAACATAATTACAACTTTTGATATACATACATATAGGTTTAGATGTAGTAGTCAGAGCCGCTCGATATGACAGAGTGCAACTCATCACATAAACTCCACCAACTCACTGTCCCATCAAACACCTGCACACACAGGGGCGGGCCTAGCATGTTACTAGAGGTAGCCCCGCTACCCCTTACGCTTCGGCGGTAGTGTAAATTTTCGATTGACGTTTTTTCGATTCCGTTACCCATTTTATAGGAAATGTTGCCCCTATAAAGATTTTCTAGATCCCCCACTGTGCACACACACCCAGACCTCATGCATAGGACACGCACGCTGACACCTTACGCACACACATTCACATAGACACACCATAATATAAATCTCATATAACATAAATTATTCTATAGGTAAATAACGTATTAAATAGTGCATTAATTAGAAGAAATCTATTAAATAAAGCATTAATCAGAATAAATTGAGTAGATAAAAAACTATTGTATAAAATAGTACAACACTTGTATTTAATATATCAAAATTTGTCTTACACGTTTTAAAAGTATGGTGAATTAACACATTATCAATCTCAAATGTATCGTATAGTAGTATATTTATGTATGTAATTATATTGTATCATTTTTTAATAACTGATTAATTTATACTATCGTATAAATAAGGCTGAGAAAACTCGTGTGCATAAGATTATGATTTAGATTTTAGAAATGATTTAATCATAATTCGACTTGTAGCATTAATAGTTGATACTTACGTTTGAAAGCGAAATTAGAGAAAAAGTTAACTTTCAAATATAAGGAATAATAATAATATAGAAATGTCTATAAATAATATTATTTAATTGTTATCAAAATTTTAAAATATATTTTATTTGAAGTAAATAAAAATAATTTATTAGTACGTCAAAAGTTAGATTTGTTTTTTTTTTTTCATATTTAATAACTGTTTGGCTGATTTAATTATAATTTGTTATTTTAAGTATAATCTACGTTAAGCCATAAATGGTGACGAATATAATATTTATTTTAGTTGATAATAAACTTATTATGTCACAAATAACTGAAATCAAAGATATAAAAGATTAAAATTAATCATATTAAAATTATATTAAGTTACACTTTTTCTACGTTACAACCATTACTTTAATTATATTATTTTATAATACATTGCTTGTAGTATGCTCCTGCTTAAAGTGCTTATCCTTTTTGATGGTTGCAGCTGTCTTCAGTATTTAGTTATTACTTACTTTTTTTTGACATTTATAATTTAAATCATATATATCTAAATAAGTAAATTATTTTCTTTGACACGTTGTTAAATATATTTTTACCCCAATTTATCATCTTTGCTCAATAACTTCTGATTTTGAATGATAAATTTATTCTTTTTGTTATTAATATTAAGTATTTTGACAACACACTAATTGAATGATAAGTTTATTCATTTTGTTCTTGATATTAAGTATTTTGACAACACACTAATTTTATTACTAAAACTTAAAAGCTTTATTCTTAACCACCTATTTTACTAATTCCCACCTATTTTACTAATATACATTTATAACCCTCTTTAATGAATTGTAAACTATTACACACTTAACACAAAGTATACAAGATATATAATTACACATTCTCTTCAATTCTACATTGGTAGTTTTGATAGGTAAAAACTACATGTAAGTACAAAATAGATGGTAAAACATTAGCAAATTGTAAAATATGTTGCATACCTAAATTTACAATGAATCTAAAACAAAATTAATAGTTGAAAGATTCTTGTTAATTATATGGCAAATCAAGTACCAATTAAAATCACTAAATGCGTCAACTTGCCTTTGTTGTATATTATTAATTTGTGTTTTGTAAGATATTAAGTTCTATATTTACTTTAGTATAAGTTCTATTCCTAAAAAGATATTATAATACTATAACGATTCACACACACACATGTAATTAAAATCAGTTTAGAGTTTAATGCTAATACTAAAAATTTAAATCAGTTAAAAGAGTTTAATGCTAATAATAAAGCAACTGTTTTTAGTATATATACTTATTATCTTAAAATATTTGTAGGTTTTTTCTTTTAAGTTAATTTAAACTTAAATTAATTTAAAACTTAAAAGAATTGTTAATTAACACTTAACGTTAAATTATACATAACTACTCAATAATAATAAAATATTACTATTATTAGTTTAAAATAATTTGTAAAGTTATACGTTTCTTCCTTAGGCAAATGTTATTCTATCATAACTACACAAATTAAATTTATCCTTTTATGGAATGTACTTCCTAAAGAAACAAAAAATATTTGTTTCATTCAAGTTTTGTGATTCTTACACTTTGCACCCTTCACTCACAAGCCACTTACATAAGTTCAATGTTCTAACACGTTATTTCATTTTCATCAATCAAACTTCTGTATACTTTAAGATAAAAAACACATAGTGATACTAACAAAAAAAAACCATTCATTTTTTATTTATGGTAAAGTTTAAAACAATTTTCTAATGTGAATAACATAAATTAAGTGTTCTAAACTCAAGTTATATATTAGACTTACGACGTTACACTGCTTAGAACATTCATATTTGAACCTTCATCTCTATCTATATAATTTAATTAAAAACACATTTTTCTTAAAATTTTGTTTATTTTTCAAAAACATACCACATCGAACTTTATATCTCTATCTCTAACACACTCACAAACATTTATTTTATTATTTTTTTCTCTTTCTTATACACTCACAATAAAATATAGAAGTGTACTATATAGATTCTAAATCTAGAGGTGTACTGTATTTATCTCTTAAGTATTATTTATTATAAAGAATTCGATGTAGTAGTGTTCTCTATTTTTTCCTCTATATTATAAAGAAATGATAGATATAAAGGTCTCAATGTGAATACTCTTAGTGCTTAACGGCTTATCAAATATCAGTTATCGTGATAATAAGCTGAACATGTTGTTTAAAAACTAAAAAAAATGATTATCAGGTCTTTTTTTCATTGAATTAATTTAGTTTTCTCATGACCAACAACTTTTTAAAACTTTTCGTCACTAATCGTAAAAATCAATCGATAGAAACATAATCTTCCCCGGTAGTGATTCCGTGTTTCTTCAAGCTCTTTAAGAGAGGATAACACTTTCTTTTCCCTTTACAAGAAACTTGACAACAACATAACGTGAATTTACACACACATGACTACTAATAACCATTATTCCTTCCAATTATGTGTTCATGAAGTATATATTAAAAAAAAGCAAAAAACCCAGGGACCAAAACTGCCTAACAACATTTTCGAAAGGAAGGTTTTCATAAATACAAAATTAATACAAAAAATACAGTTGAATTTAATATTTTTAATCGTAAATAAGAAAAAAGGTTTTCCTTTTTCCCCGCCAGCTGTTCCGTTTCCGCAACTGTGCGTGTGTGTGTGAAATTCTAGTGAGAGAAAATCTAGAGAGAGAGAGTGTATGTGTGTGTGAAATACTAGAGAGAGAAAATCTAGAGTGAGAGAGATCTCCCGCCCCGATTTTTTCCTCTCGATTGACCTCTCTGCTGTTTCGAATAATTCTGCATTATCATAAACCCTAATTTAGCCGTTAAAAGCAATTTAGGTTTTGTTATAGTGCCGTACAACAATTTGATCCGGTAGATTCTAATTCGGTTTATGTTCGATTTGATTTTTCGCATCTGGATCATACCGAATCCGAATCCGAATCTGTTACAGGTGAGTACGATTCGGATCCTACGAGTTATGCATTGTTTTGTTCGTTTTGCAGAATTGCAGTTTTATATGCTTGAATTGTAGTCTTGAAATTGTGAATGTTGTGAATTGTGATTAAAATTGTGGTTTCTGTGATGTTTGATTGTGTAATTTGAATTATTAGGATTCGCGATCGTTTCGAGATGACGGCTGGTGCTGAAATTGTTTCCAGTGATGTTGTTTGTAAGGTGGAGATTGAGGAGAAGTGTGGTTATGGTGTGAATGCAGTCGGTGGTGTTGCTACTGTTGATGGTAATGTCGGTGGTAATGGTAATTGTAATGGCAACGGTGGTTCCGCCTGTGTGTTTGTGAACAGGAGCGTCGAGGCGAGTGCTGGTGAGTTTAGTGATGCAGGTGGTGAAGCAGAGCAGTTTAAGAAAGAAGGGTTAGGTGTTGAGGAGGGGGTGACTGTTGATCCGTTGGTGTCGGTGACTAATGGCGTTGTTAACGGGCCTGTGACAGTAAGTGTTGAGGAGGTAAAAGCTGTTGAAGATGATGAAAATGTCGAGAATGGATTGGTTGTTGACTCTCCTGTGGTCCTGGTGTGTAATGGTATTATTGCTCAGGATGTTAATGGTCATCTTGACAACGTCTCAGGAGAGCAAGAGGTGGATGTTGCGAGCGCTGTAGATGTGAATGTCGAGAATGGATTGGCTGTTGACTCTCCTGTGGTCCTGGTGTGTAATGGTGTTATTTCTCAGGATGATAACGGTCATCTTGACAACGTCTCAGGAGAGCAAGAAGTGGATGTTCCGAGCGCCGAAGATGTGAATGTCGAGAATGGATCGGCTATTGACTCTCCTGTGGTCCTGGCGTCTAATGGTGTTATTGATCAGGATGTTAATGGTCATCTTGACAACGTCTTGGGGCAGCAAGAGGTCGATGTTCCGAGTGCTGAAGATGTGAATGTCGAGAATGGATCGGCTGTTGACTCTCCTGTGGTCCTGGTGTGTAATGGTGTTATTGCTCAGGATGATAATGGTCATCTTGACAACGTCTCAGGAGAGCAAGAGGTGGATGTTAAGAGCGCTGAAGATGTGAATGTCGAGAATGGATCGACTGTTGACTCTCGTGTGGTCCTTGTGTGTAATGGTATTATTGCTCAGGATGTTAATGCACATCTTGACAACATCTCAGGGGAGCAAGAGGTGGATGTTACGAGCGCTGAAGATGTGAATGTTGAGAATGGATGACTGTTGACTCTCCGGTGGTCCTGGTGTGTAATGGTATTATTGCTCAGGATGTTAATGGTCCTCTTGACAACATCTCAGGGGAGCAAGAGGTGCATGTTAACAGCGCTGAAGAAGTGGATGTCGAGAATGGATCGGCTGTTGACGCTCCCGTGGTCCTGGTGTGTAATGGTATTATCGCTCAGGATGTTAATGCTCATCTTGACAACATCTCAGGGGAGCAAGAGGTGGATGTTCCGAGCGCTGAAGATGTGAATGTTGAGATTGGATCGGCTGTTGAGTCTCCTGTGGTCCTGGTGTGTAATGGTGTTGTTGCTCAGGATGTTAATGGTCATCTTGACAACGTCTCAGGAGCGCAAGAGGTGGATGTTAACAGCGCTGAAGATGTGAATGTCGAGAATGGATTGGCTGTTGACTCTCCTGTGGTCCTGGTGTGTAATGGTACCATTGCTCAAGATGTTAAGAGCACCGAAGAAGTGGATGATACTGGTTCGGAGCTTACTGAGTCAACTCTGTACAGTGTAAAAAGCTCTCAAGTGACTGGTTCTGGGTTAGAGTCTGCTATTAAGCCGTCTGATGTGACAGTTGATGTGTCTGGTAAGCCATATGAAGATTTGGGAAGTCAACTTACAGCTGATGAGCCAGAATCTTGTGGAGGCCCAATCAAGGGACAAGAATGTAAAGTGTCAGTTGATGGGTCCGATTCCGTTGGCAGTTTAGTTGACAACCAAGAATGTCCGGTATCATTTGACGAGCCAGAACCTAGTGCTAAGCATACCGAGAAAGTAGAATCTAATACAGTTGTTGTGCAGTTAGAAGAAAAGTCAGAAGATCATCAGGAGTTATTAGCTATTCCCTCAGAGATCAATGTAGAAGCTGAACCAAATCACGTCTACAGCGTGATCAAAGCTGAGACCAAGAAAGCTGAAGGAACAGAAAGTCGGTCAGGCTTAGAATCAGAAGAGAATCCAGATTCTGGTCTTGTGTTGCCTGAGGAAGTGGATGACTTAACAGTAGTTGAGCAAAAGGTTGAAACTGAATCTCATTTGGGTTCAGAGAACCAATCTGCTGAAGGTGTCAACTGTGGAAGTGAGATTGAAAATGTTGATGTCTCTGATGATGATGAAAAAGAAAGTGAAGTTAAGGATGCTGAAGATGTAACTCATCCGGTTACAGAGATCATATCTCCTGAACGTATGGATTGTGGAACTCCGGTCCAAAATGTTGTTGTCTCTGACAATGAAGAAAAAGAAAGCGAAGTAAAAGATGCTCATGTTGAACTTGTACAACATATTGTCCCAGGGAATAACTCTGCTGAAGATACGGATTGTGAAACCGAGATAAAAAATGTTGATTTCCCTGATGAAGGAAAAGAACCTGAAGTTAATGATCCTTCAGTTGGAGATCGGTCCACGTTAAGTTTTTCTGATACACTTGTGAACCATGGAGCCGTGATTGAGTTTGGTTCAATTGGGCGTCATGGGACAACACTTAGTATACAGAATGAAGAAGTAGTAGACATGAATGGCATTCAAACTGATGCTATTGATGTACATGACGAAGAAGTTGAGGTTTTAGAATATAACTTCTTGGTAAAGATTCCCAGGTTCGAGGATGAAAATTTCAGGGATCAGTTTAGAAGTGCACTGGAGGTAGTTGAGGAGAAGACATGCATTCGAGAATCAATCCGAGTTAAGCTTTTAAAAAAAAGGGTGAGAAAAAAAATCTTATATGATCTTTCACACATGTTGTTATAGATACTTAAGTCTGATTAATGCTATTTTCTTGATGTTTTCTTCTACAGGACATGTTGAGGGCCTTTAACGACGAATATGATCGTGTAAAAAGGGACGAGATTGCAGCAAGGCGGGCAGTTAAAGCAAAGAGACAGGAAATAGACTCTGTTCAGGCTATCATCAGCAGGTGGAAGAATGCAATGTCTGTTGAAGATATTGATGCAAGGGTATGATTCGTTTAAATGACCCTGTTTTGATCATAGATTGCAAAAAAGCGTTTTGAGTGTATGTTCTTGAAGCAGATTTTTGGTGTGGAGTATATGATACAGCATGAAACAATTCGTTTAACAGATGAGAAAGAGTTCATTCGTGAGATTAAGCAGCTCAAGTCTCTTAGAGATCAGCTAGCCTCAAATATGGGTACCCCCGAGGAAATTCGACATGCTATAGACACAAAAGATCAGAATGAGGAACGTATGAAGGTAGGGGCACTTCTTTATATTTTTCTATTACTCAACATTTTTAAATATTTTTATTAAAATGAAGTTGATTTGAGTTTTTGTTATATACAGACTCTAAGGAAGGAACTGGAGTCCTTGAAACGCGAGGTTTCAAAATTTGAAGCGGTTATCGAACAAATTGCTATAAAATACGAGGAGACAACTTATGAGGAAAGAGAACTGAAACGTCAACTCAGAGTTGCGGATGTTGTTCGCCAAAAAGCATATGCTGATTTAAATAGTTTGAAGAAACTATCATATGACAAGGTTTGTTGTGACTTTTTGCATTAATTAAATCTGTAGTGAACAAGAATATATTTTGTAGTGGGGGACATTCATGGCAATCATCTATACATAGTTTAACTGTTTTAGTATTTTGAATAATCACATTATCTGTGGCTAAAAGTTCTGTAATGTTGTGCGCCTCATCCGACTTGTATGTGAAAAGCATTTTGTACTCGTATTATGCAATGGATTGTGAATTTGTGCCTTCTTAGATACCACATTTAGTGATTTTTTTACTCACATACTTGCTTAATGTTCTATGCTTGTGGAGTTATACTAATATAACAACTATAAGTTGACGTTCTAATATGGTAACTAAGCAACCATAATTAAACAGGTGCACATTATATGAGTAAAGCATACTATCTTATGCAAACATGTATTTAATCATTCAACCATAAAACTGACCAGTATGCAAACCAAACGCCACATAAACATTTAAAATGATGATGTTAATGAGGACTAGATCAAATGTAGTCGACCACAATCAGTTGTAATGTAGGATTCGTTGATTACTCTTTGGACGTTAAATATGCAATGTAGCTTCTCTCAAATAATGATTATGAGCATGTATGATTTATTACATTTTTATTTTTATTAAACTGCAATCAGTCAAATAATGATTATGAGCATGTATGATTTAGTACATTTTTTATTTTATTAAACTGCAATCAGAGAAGTGACCAATTATGAATGCTGGTCACACACGCAACCGGCAAATTGATTACTCATCGTACATTTAATATGCAATGTAGATTTTCTCATATAGTGATTATTAGCATGTATGATTTCAATACTTTTTAAATTTTTTATTTACCTGCAATCAGAAGTGACAAATTACGAATGCTGCCTGCTCACACACACAACCGACAAATTGATTATGCATTATACATATAAAATTTCTTATTAGATGCATGTGATTGTGATGATAACTACGGCTACTTGTACTTGCAGAACAAAAATTTCCGCCAGTTTAAGGAAGATGTCACAACGGCAAGGACTTTTTTATCAAAAGGAGATAAAGATGCACTTCATCGTTTAGGTGCAAATCAGGTTATCTAATTATAACTGTTTTTGTTGTTTATGACCATACACTGGTAGCTTAATATAGTGCTACATACGTAAGCATATATATAATTTTTTTGATTAACACATCATTTGTTGTAGGTGGAGACATTTATGGAGCAATGGAACAACAATGACGAGTTCCGGCAAGAATACGTCAGTCGGTGCAATACGAATACAAGCAGGCGACAAAAGGTGTCGGATGGGGCCCCACTTGTTCCTGATGACGTGGCGCCTGTGCTTCCCAGTAATGTGAATTCTACTCCAGGTGAAGTTAAACACATGTCGGTGGTTTTACCTGTTGAACAAGGAAAGGATGTTTCATCTGTCGAAAGTAAGACCGAAGATATTCATGATACCGGTAAGTCTACCGATAAAGTATCGGGCCCAAAAAACCAGGAACTGGAAAACAAAGGTGTTGCAAAACCGACGAACTTGGGAAGTGGTGACGTGGCAAAAGAGGCTGAGTTGGCAGTGGTTGCTGATCTGGCGGAGAATATACCGACAAAAGAGGAGATTGAGCTGGCGAGGAAGGCTGAGGAAGAGATTGCTGCCAAACTGAAAGAGCAACGGCGCCTGGAGGAGAAGGCTAAGGCAATTGAGGCACTCGAGAGGAAGAAACGAAATGCTGAGAAAGCCCAACAAAGGGCTGAGCTGCGGGCCCGCAAGGAAGCTGAGCAAAAAGAGAAGGTGCGTTTTAAGTTTTAACCAATCTTGTTTTCTTTCTCTTTTTAGCATTTTCTGATTTACTCGATATACGTAAGTTGCATTGTAGTAAGTCATTTGTGATTTTTTTTTGTCGTGTAATAATCATATATACTCGGTCATTGAAGGCCTAAGGTCTACGCTAGGCCTATGCAGTTAAATCGGTGATATATACCGATATATCTGTTATCGGTCTCCATGTAAATGTCGGTGTCAAATATCGGTACTGATATTATCGGCAATATTGACTGATATATCACCGATTTCCAGATATGAGTACCTTTCTTCTTGGTTCTACCATTCATCTTTCTTCTTATTGTTGCTATTAGTGTTTTAAGTCTTAATTGTTAATTGTTAGTGTTTCAAGTCTTAATCAGTTTGTACTTGCTACAATTGTTAGTGTTTTGCAAATTGCAGAAGGTTAATTTGTTAACGGTAGGAGAGTATACTGAATTGTTAGTCTTAAATTGCTATATATATAAATTCTACATGATCACCGATATCCCCCCGCGATAACCTATATCTCAAATATCGGTCCTTGACGATAGCAAAAGATTCTGTTTGGGAGTACGTGTAAGGACAATTAGTAGTGAAATGATGGACTTACTTTTTTTAGAAATAATAAAATATTACGTCTTAAAAGTTTGATTGGTTTGGTACGTCACTCCAGCTTACATACGATTGATTTTGTAATGGAAAATATCTAAAAACAAGTTACTTTGATGTCATGTAATTTGGTAACGATATACTAATTAATTCTTTTCTTATCATATCTAAACAATGTTTTTTAAATATAGAAAAAAAAAACAACAGATAGGAAAACTAAATGGATTGTGATGGTCAAGATCCATTTTTACATAGCTTAAAATTGAATGTAAGGCGAGGCTAAACGGGTCAGGAAACTGTGGATTGTTCCCGGTTTCCTTTTACCGTATAAAAATAGAACACAGCCCAGATCACTCTCAACTTAATGGGCGGCTTATTATTGGATAACACATATTTAATAAATTTGTTAGATACGTTTTTTAATCTTTTATAAACCAGATACTAACTAGATACACGTAACACGTGTAAATCTCATTAAACATTAGTATGATGTTAACTATGATGACAATGATGTGATTTTGTGCAGGAGAGAGAGAAACGATTAAGAAAGAAGGAAAAGAAGGCAGGTAGCGGAGATGGGGAAGAAGTCGCTGGGTCAGAAGGTTTAAACGAGGCTATAACTAAAGAGATTGAAACCGTTGCTAACAAGAAAAAATCTCAAAAACCGCCAGCTCATTTCTTCTCAAAGCAGTTAAAACCAAAGCCCGTCCCTCCGCCACTTATAAACAAAAACAAGAGGCGGTGGCAACAACTGGGACGAGTAGCTCTTGGTGTTGTTGGTGTTCTTGGTGTCCTTTTTGTGTTTCTGTTGGCTAACTTCGGTCTTTTTTACGACTTCAAGTCCTCCAGGTTCACTATCGCGTTCTGAATCTGAATCCCGCCCGCTCGTTTGCTTCTAAAAATATAGAGAAGTTTTTGTTTTTTTTGGTGGAAACTTGATCGAGTTTCGGTTTCTAAATCACCTATAGATATATGCGTTAAAGAGTTCTAATAAGGTCTGGGCTTTTAGTTTGTTTTATAAACAGTTTTCAGTAGTTTGTAATATGGTATGGTTAAGTTGGAAGTTACAAGAGAAGAACCTTTTTAGTATATTGATAATCATGCCTATGCCTATATGATTTTATTCATTTTGCTTTTGAACTAGTGTGTTGAGGACCTAATTGTTAAGGTACAGTTGGGTGACGGGTGTAACCAGGTCTAGTCTTGAAACATTGTAAAGATCAAGCTTGATTTGACCTTGAAACTTAAAAGCTTGACTCGAGCTTGATTGTGGGTTCATTTTCAAACCCCGCCCAACGTGAACTAATCAGTATTTTCGACCTTGGTTCAACTTCAACTAGGTTATTGGGGTTATTTTTGTAATGGTCTTAAATTGTGTTATATCAGTTTCGAGTAACTGAGTAGATATCTTTTTTTTTTGGATAAGTGAGCTTTTGCCCGGTAAATATAAGTACTCATGAGCTTACCAATAGTAAGCTGTGCTATAACAAACAGAAGCCTGTGAATCTTGGACAGATTCTCAATTGGGCGCATATACTTACGTGTGTACAAAATCGGTTGGGTTAGAACCGGTTATGGTCATCAAGTCAATGACCAAGTATTGGTTGGAACTTCGGTTATGGAACCAGTTTTGGAGAGGGAACCGGTCGGTTCGATTTCAGTTTTGATCAATTTGAATGGGGTACAACCGGATTGGTAGGGTCGGGATTCGATTCCTTCATAACTTGTTCCTAGCAATACTTGGTTCCGATTTTTTTTTTCTGGAACCATACTTCTTTTAGTGATATTAAGTTTCGTTCTTGAAACACTATGACATCGATTAAGCTTATAACGAGTGGGATTCCCGTGCTTCGTGGTGGTCTTTTGGTTGGTATCGTTTAGGGTCATTACAGTAATAGTACAATACCGACACTCACCATAGCAGAAATGTATTTTATATCGATTGAAAACTATAAAACGGATGACGGTTTGGCTCCGGTGTTGTTCGGTCGGTATCAATTCGGCTAACCACGGTAGCAGTACGGAACTTGCACTCAATATAGCTTACCATACCATAAGATACTTGTAATATCGCAATTTTGTGTTCTACGAAGTTTGTAACGCTACGTCGAGGAAACCATAAAAGCGAATGTTTTTTTGGTTGGTATTCACTTAGTGCGTGGCGGTAAAAATAAATCATAAAAGATCATTATATTTTAGCTATTTAAAATAGTAATTTGATTTCGGTTAACTATCCTTGCAAATTAATATAAACTTTAGTTAAGTGAAAATTTAATAAACTTTGAATAAAACTTTTGAAAAAATGTTTTTATTTACCAACTCTCTATATATATTAATTAAACATGGTGAGTAATAATAACATTTTCTTTTTGTCTTTCATGTTTTTTTTTTCACAGTAAACTTAAGGATATTTTTCATTTTTATAATAAAACTTTGGTTTTTTTAGTTTTGCCACAAAATTAAGTTAAAAAAGTTTAGCTTTTTTATTAGTTTTTGTTTTATGCTTTATCCTGGATTCGATTGCTATTTAACATGGTGTTTAGTGACCACATTTTGTCTCACTAAGTTTTCTATTTCTTATATTAATTGAATAGTAAGAAAAGAAAGACATATAACTAAAAATCTT
Organism: Scalesia atractyloides; assembly: GCA_947069175.1. Classification (NCBI taxonomy): domain Eukaryota; kingdom Viridiplantae; phylum Streptophyta; class Magnoliopsida; order Asterales; family Asteraceae; genus Scalesia; species Scalesia atractyloides. The sequence continues at coordinate 11,618,319 of CAMTDV010000012.1, read as the reverse complement.
AATGTAACGCCCAAAAAATATTAAATTTTATAAATAATCAGGGACATTTAACCCAGTTAGTGAAGAAACCCTTTATGAGGAAATGGACTTGTAAATGTCCCTAAAGTATATATAATATATAGTTATATTTGATGTAAAAGAAAAATGTATTACATCCATAACTATTTGAAGGATTTTTAAAACTAATTAGTTATTTGTTAATAACTAATGAAAACATTTAAATAGTGCCCACGTATAATAAATCAAACTTGAGGGACCAAATTAGGCACTTGGGGAAACTAGTTAATTTAAATAAGCAATTAAAATTAAAAACACACACAAGTGTGTGTCTAGAAGGTCTACCAGAGTAAGCAGAGAAGAAGGAAGAACACCTTCAACCCTAAAAATTCATAATCTTCAAATTGGAAGAGAAATCAAGTCCTAAATCAGTGCATGAGTCGAAATTAGTGATCACCTAATCAAGGAGATCATAAGGTATGTCAAAATTTTTAGTTTGGTGAAGTATGATTGATAGAGAAGAACCATGAATCTAAGTTATGAAATAAATTATAGATCTTATGATAGAATTCATGACAAATAAAAGTTTAAACTCGCAATGTTTGCTAAACTAGGGGAGGTTCTAGCATAACTCATATGTTAGGGCTTATATATATGATTGAATGAATAAGTGGGTTTTGATGTTTAACATGAAAGAGGCTACATTGTTAATTGCATTAGCTTGACATGAACCCTAAGTAGATAAGTTGCATTAGAGATTAGATTATATGATGGTAGATTCATAATAATATGAGATTTGGGTTTATAAAGTTCATAAATTTATGAAAGATGAAAAGTTCTGCGTTCATGCCCATGAGACGCTTGACAAAATGCTTTAATGAAAGATTTGATATTGATAGTGTGTGAAATTTTTAGAAGAGGACTTGTGATTGATTATTGGCAAGTTTACATGTCATAGACTTGAATTACGAGTTCCTAACAATAATTGGGTTGCACTAACTAGGCGACTCGAGTGGAGCTAAGGAAGGTCAAGCTAAGTCCGATACACGCTTAAAAGGAAAGATTTAAGGTACGTGGCCTATTGCTTTGTAAAATTTTAAATTACGATCCTTGTAATGATGTATATTAAATAATAGAGCAATCCTAAACAAAAAAAAATTCGGTTCATTTATACGTGAGGGCTTCTCACAATGGAACCGCAAGAGTGAGGTCAAAATAAAGAAGAGATAAAAGTTTGGTTGAATAAGCGATGCATTTCGCTAAAATAACCAAATGAGTCAAAATAAAGAAGAGATAAAGGTTTGGTTGAATAAGCGATGAATTTCGCTAAAATAACCAAACAAGTCAAAATAAAGAAGTAGATAAAGGTTTGGTTGAATAAGCGATGGATTTCGCTAAAATAACCAAACAGGTCAAAATAAAGAAGAGATAAAGGTTTGGTTGAATAAGCGATGGATTTCGCTAAAATAACCAAACGGGTCAAATAAAGAAGTAAACAAAGGTTTGGTTGAATAAGCGATGAATTTCGCTAAAATAACCAAACGAGTCAAAATAAAGAAGTAGATAAAGGTTTGGTTGAATAAGCGAAGGATTTCGCTAAAATAACCAAACAGATCAAAATAAAGAAGTAGATAAAGGTTTGTTGAATAAGCGATGAATTTCGCTAAAATAACCAAACGAGTCAAAATAAAGAAGTAGATAAAGGTTTGGTTGAATAAGCGATGGATTTCGCTAAAATAACCAAACGGGTCAAAATAAAGAAGTAGATAAAGGTTTGGTTGAGTAAGCGATGGATTTCGCTAAAATAACCAAACGGGTCAAAATAAAGAAGTAGATAAAGGTTTGGTTGAATAAGCGATGGATTTCGCTAAAATAACCAAACAGGTCAAAATAAAGAAGTAGATAAAGGTTTGGTTGAATAAGCGATGGATTTCGCTAAAATAATAAACGAGTCAAAATAAAGAAGTAGATAAATGTTTGGTTGAATAAGCGATGGATTTCGCTAAAATAACCAAACGGGTCAAAATAAAGAAGAGATAAAGGTTTGGTTGAATAAGCGATTGATTTCGCTAAAACAACCAAACGGGTCAAAATAAAGAAATAGACAAAGGTTTGGTTGAATAAGCGATGGAATTCGCTAAAATAGCCAAACGGATCAAAAATAAAGAATATATTAACCATATTTGGTGAATTATAGTTAAAGGGTAAAATTGGTAAGAAAGAAATAAACATGCGTAAAAACTGAGTAATGCATACACAACCCGAACAGCCCTTACTACAAATATAAAAAAAATACACTATAATCAGTGGTTCTATATGAACGGATAGAGTTAGTAAATACGCTGGCCAAAGTTGGCTAAAATGCTAACTTACGAAATTTACGAAAATATACATACATATATGGTTGATTGCTAAACACAGTCGTGATAACGACACTACAGCAACGAAAGTAAAGAATAACATTTTGGGGACGAATCTTTGTAAGTCCGAAGTCATATTTGATACATGGTGCGCGAAACGGGTCAAACGGATGAATAAACAAACATGCAGCAAAAATTCTGCAGTAGGCGTCGTCGGCGACGCCATACATGGCCGTCGCCGACGAAGTATAAAACATCCGACGCCTTATGCCACTGTCTACGGTGGTCTTGACCCGACGTTCGTTTTTACATGGCGTCACCGACGCGACATATGGCCGTCGCCGACGTCATTCAGTGAATTGTAAAATTTAAAATTTTATTATTTATGTTAGAAAGGAAAGTCTGACCTTAGAGATAACCGCAGCAAATCAACAGCAGGACTCGATGCAGCAGCTAATCAACAGCCGGACATCCAGCCATCCAGCTAATCAACAGCAAATCAATGACAGCTAGTAGTCAGCTGCTATCATCCATGTTTAGATTACGGTTTTGTGTATAAATTCAATACTTTTCATTGTAATCAAATATACAGAAATACATACCTCAATTGATAGTTCTGAATCAACCTCTATCAACTTTTAACATGGTATCAGAGCAGTGTCGTTCTTGACCTGTTCATCATTTACCTTGCTCACCCAAAACCAAATCATCCTCTCAACCAAGCTGTCATGGCCGAAGCCGGTAACTTGGGAGAAGATTTATCCATTCAAATCGCCAATCTGCTCAAGAATGGCCTTAACCCACAAAACCGAAACCCGAAACTATCCGATAACCTTCAAATAAACCTCAAGCTCAACAGCCAGAATTACGCCTTATGGACCCGGATGATGAGGGTAGCCATAGGCGGTAAATCAAAAGCCTTTCTAAATCATCTATCAACCAACCCGCCAAACCAAACCAGCGAGGAATATGAGCAATGGGAACAAGACGACCTAGTCGTTTTCTCATGGCTCATACAGAACATCGAACCAATCCTTGCCAGCAATTTAACCGAATTCCCAACAGCAAAATCGCTGTGGGATGCCCTAGCTATAACATATAGCAGTGGGCGTGACAAGCTCCAGACTTTCAACCTACATGTCAAGGCTAATGAAATCAAACAGAACAATCTCTCCCTAGAAGAATTGTGGATTATACTCCAAGGTGTATGGGGAGAAATTGATCGGATTGACCCAAACCCTATGACCTGCCCAACCGATATCCAAGTATATCACAAAATCAGGACGGAGCAGAAACTGTTTCAGTTTCTAAACGCCCTCAACCGGAAATATGACCCTATAAAGAGGGAAATACTCCGGTTAGAACCCCTCCCAACCGTAGAAACTGCATACGCCACTATCCGCAAGGAAGCCGCTCACCAGAACATTCTGGGAACACCTCTCAGTGACACACAGGGTATCACAGTGGGTCTAATGGCCTCTGAAACTGACGGATTAGGGTTTGCATCAAAGGGATACCGACGGGCCGAGGGAAAAAGAATCGGAACAAGTAACAGAGACGACAAAGCTCACCTCAAGTGTGATCATTGCGGTATGACAAAACATACCCGGGAACAATGTTTCAAACTCGTTGGATATCCCGAATGGTGGTCTGATGGTCAGAAGAGAGGCACAAAGACTGCGGAAAAGGGGAGGTCATCCGCCACCAGCAGCCGAGATGTCACCAGAGATGAAAGCCGGAACACATCAGGGTTCGGCGGAATGGCCGAGGCAACAAGTGAAGGAGATGAATGGCTAGGTAAAGGCGGAGAAGAAGAAAGAAAAGCGGACGGGTTTGGGGCGGATGGGTTTGGGGCGGGTAAACCGAACCCATTTAGTCAAAATGTGAATATGTCACATTTGGTCCCTGAAAAAAATGGGAATGCTAATATGGCCCAAAAACATTATGGTAAACAAAAACGATGGATATTCGATTGCGGTGCAACCGATACAATGACTTATGAGTCATCGGATATTATTTCAACAACTAAACCAGAAAAAACACATATTCAAACGGCGAATGGCGGGATAATGGATGTAAAATCGGGAGGGACTATTGAGATTTCACCCACAATAAAAATCTCTAATTGTCTTTATGTCCCCTCGTTATCACATAAGCTGCTTTCCATTAGCCATGTCACAAAGGAACTTAACTGTATTGTCCTAATGTACCCTACGTTTTGTATTTTACAGGATATCAGGACGGGAGTGATCATTGGGCGTGGCACTGAAAGTCAAGGGTTGTACTATGTGGATGAGGTGACTCAAAGTGGTGCTGTGATGCTGACTTATGGGACATCGGAACGAGAAGCTTGGCTATGGCACCGAAGATTAGGTCATCCTTCTACAAGTTATTCGCATATTTTATTTCCAAAACTATTTCCAGCTAATTCTATGTCACATTGTGAAACATGTGTTTTAGCAAAAAGCCATAGGAAAACTTTTAAACCCAATAACACTAAGGCTGCTTTGCCATTTTCATTAATCCATTCTGACGTATGGGGTCCTGCCCCAGTTCTTGGGGGGCAAAACCTTCGGTACTTTGTGATGTTCGTTGATGATTGTACCCGAATGACCTGGGTTTATTTTTTGAAAAACAAATCCGAAGTATTTGAAAAATTCACTATGTTTTATGCCATGATCCAAACCCAATTTCAAACAAACATCCAAATATTCCGATCTGATAATGGCGGTGAGTTTGTTAATACCTTGTTTAAATCCTTTTTCCAAGACAAGGGAATAATCCACCAAACTACATGCCCAAACACCCAGAACAAAACGGTGTCGCCGAAAGAAAAAATTGCATTTTACTAGAAATGACACGAGCTCTCCTAATTGAATCCCAGGTCCCGAAATCTTTTTGGCCTGAAGCCCTTGCTACTGCTACCTATCTTCTCAACCGACTCCCAACAAAAATCCTAAAGCTTAACACTCCGTTACACACCCTTTCAAAATTCTTCAAACTACCCTCAGTTCTCACTCTTCAACCACGAATCTTTGGATGTACTTCCTTTGTTCACATACCTAAATCCGATCGAACCAAACTTGACCCTTGTGCTGTAAAATGTGTCTTTGTCGGGTATGGAATGAATCAAAAGGGATACAGATGTTATAATCCAAAAACACGTCAGATGTTCACCACAATGAACTGTGACTTTCTTGAAACCGAGTATTACTACAATTCCCAACTCAGTGGTCAGGGGGAGAAGGAATGTTTAGACACACTAAGCTGGTTGAAATATGTTCCCTATGTACCAACTACAGAGTCACCAACCACAGAGTCACCAGAGTCAAATTTCAGTGCCACTGACGGTCCTAATGTTCCTCCTAACCTGGTGTCCGAGGTAAGTAATACTCATACTATTCAGTCTGGTGGTACTTTTGAAGTTCCTAATGAATCTGAGGATACCAATACTTCTAACCACGAAACTGCCACAGAACAAACTGAAAATTTGCAGGCAGATGAATTCAGACAAGAAGAACCACCATCGAGATATGTGTTACCCCCTAGAACAAACAGAGGGGTTCCTTCGAAACGGTATTCTCCTGAAAAAGAACCAAGAAGATCTAGTTATCCTATAGCTAGTGTGGCCGATGGAAACTTCACTAAGGAAGCCAAAGCATTTATCTCATCTGTTTATTCCGAAGAAACTCCTACAAACGTGGATCAAGCCTTAAAATCTAAACATTGGAAGGAAGCAATGAACACAGAAATGGAAGCTCTAACCAAGAACAATACATGGGAAAAGTGTACTCTTCCGTTGGGAAAGAAATCCGTAGGGTGCCGTTGGGTCTATACGATTAAGTATAAACCAGATGGTACAATTGAAAGATATAAAGCCCGACTGGTAGCAAAGGGGTATACTCAGACACATGGGATTAACTATGCTGAAACATTCTCCCCGGTTGCAAAAATGAACACAATCAGGGTTCTTTTTTCGATAGCTGCAAATGAAGGGTGGCCACTTCAACAGTTTGATGTAAAAAATGCCTTTTTACACGGGGACCTAGACGAAGAGGTATTTATGGATGCTCCTCCAGGATTCACAAAAGATTTCAAAACTGGAGAAGTTTGCCGTCTGAAGAAGTCTCTTTATGGTTTGAAGCAGTCTCCCCGGGCCTGGTTTGACAGATTTACGGTAGCTATGAAAAAGTTTGGATATAAACAAAGTAATGCCGATCATACTTTGTTTCTCAAAAAAAGAGGAAAATTCGTAACCTGTCTAATTATCTATGTAGATGATATGATCATTACAGGGAATGATAAAGAAGAAATGGGAAAACTAAAAGAAGACTTGTTTGCCGAATTTGAAATGAAAGACTTGGGCAGGCTGAAGTATTTCCTCGGAATTGAAGTACTAAGGTCAAAACAAGGAATTTTCATTAATCAAAAGAAGTATGTCTTAGACTTGTTGGCAGAGATTGGAATGATAGATTGCAAACCAGCAGACACTCCTATGAGTGTAAACCAAAAACTCTATATGGAGGAAGGAGCAAAGTTAGCAAACAAAGAAAGATATCAACGGCTGGTGGGAAAACTAATATATCTCTCACATACTCGCCCAGACATTGCATATGCTGTAGGGGTGGTAAGTCAGTTCATGCACCAACCTCAAGAGACACATATGGAAGCAGTTTGGAGGATTATTAGATACCTCAAAGGAACGGTGGGTCATGGAGTCCTGCTGTTGATTTGCTGCGGTTATCTCCAAGGTCAGACTTTCCTTTCTAACACTCCCCCTCAAGTTGAATTTTGGAAATCCAACTATTCAACTTGAGGGGGAGTGTTAGAAAGGAAAGTCTGACCTTGGAGATAACCGCAGCAAATCAACAGCAGGACTCGATGCAGCAGCTAATCAACAGCCGGACATCCAGCTAATCAACAGCAAATCAATGACAGCTAGTAGTCAGCTGCTATCATCCATGTTTAGATTACGGTTTTGTGTATAAATTCAATACTTTTCATTGTAATCAAATATACAGAAATACATACCTCAATTGATAGTTCTGAATCAACCTCTATCAACTTTTAACAATTTATTTAAGTTATTAAGTTATATTCATTTCAATTGAACATGAAACTAATAAGTGATATATTTTCAACTTTTTAAAGGGATCACTAGTTAAGCTTCGACAAAGATCAAGTCATGCATAGAGTACCGAACATGTCTAAATTTCAAGCTTCCGTTTTTGTTTTGTCTGGTTATGTATTATCAGTACCATAACATATAAAATATTTTGTTAAATTGTCTATTTTGGGATTAAAAATAATAATAATAATAAATAATTATATATATATATATATATATATATATATATATATATATATATATATATATATATATATATAAGGGTGTTATACTTAACTGAGTAATTTATAACGAAATAACGGGTATTTAGGACCGCTGGGTATTTGTCATATATAAGAAACACTTTTACCATAAGATATATGAGATTACCCATACATGTTTACCTTGATCTTTCCTTTCAACAAAGGCTTAATTTGTCCAAGCTCTATACGTAGGATTTGGGCCTGCTAGATATTTACTTTTTGTTAGTGGTGCACAAATCGGGTTTTTTGAATACTCGGTTTCGGGTACGATTGGGTTCTACAAAATCGGGTATTGACAATACCTGGGTCGGATCGGGTTTTATACAAAAAATGTATAACCATGTATACCCGGATTTGGGTAGGGTCCGGGTTGGGTTTCTAATACTCGGGTATTATAATACCCGATTTCCTGGTTCGGGTAGGCCTCGGGTATTCATTTTTTTTTTTGCATAAAACATAGAAATATAAAATGCAAAACCTTTTTATTTCACATAACATAAAAATACATGACACCTAAATAATCATAGAACTGAGTCGAATAAGATGATGAACAAAGATAGCTTCGAATAACTGATTGTCTTCGTTTATTGTTCGTCTCGAGGATAACACTCGCGGTTAAACCAAACATCAAAGACCCTTTTTATAGCGTATAAACATACAATGTAAACAAAAAAAATGGTCAAAATACACTTTCTAACGGCTATATAGCTGTTACCAAGGTACAAAACTCGAAAAAAACACAAAAAAAAAACCCGAGCAGTGTATTGGAAAACCCGGTTCCGGGTTCGAGTTGAAACGAAGTACTCGTAAAACCCGGGTTGAAAACGGGTATAAAGAACCCGGTTTCGGGTTCAGGTTTTATAACAAAAAAACATATCCGACCTCTATCCTATAGGTAGGGTCGGGTTCAGATATAAAAAACCTAGATTTTATAATACCCCATTTCAAGTTTTTTTATCCGAGTCCGGGTTGGGGTTTTTTTTTTTTTTTGCACACCACTACTTTTTGATGTACTTTATGCGTAGGATTTGGGCCTGCTAGATATGCACCTTTTGTTGTACTTTATACTGCTCTCGAAGTAGAGATGGGCATAATCGAGTTTTATTATTACCTGGAACTGGTTCCAACCCGGACCCGGTTCTGCTTGGAAGTCATTGGAACCGGGTATGGTGTGGAACCGGGTCCAGTTCCTACCCGGGTTCACACCCAAGAATATGAAACCGTGTAGAACCGGGTATGGTGTGGAACCGGCTCCAGTTCCTACCCGGGTTCACACCCAAGAATATGGAACCGTGTAGAACCGGGTACGGGTATTATGGAACCGGGTATGGTGTGGAACCGGGTATGGTGCGGAATCGGTTTCTGATAGTGTTGGGAACCGGTTCCTGACAGTCAAACCTGCCATTTACTGTTCAGAACCGGTTCCTGACAGCCATTTACTGTTCAGAACCGTTCCTGACAGTCAAAACCTGCCTTTTACTGTTCAAAACCTGCCATTTATAATTTTATAAATATTTTCTCCCGTATGAGGAGAAGGAAACTCGTCAAACGCAATCGTACGCTTCATCATTTGCCATGTATCGGGATCAACCGAATGAGCGGTGACACATATGTACGATTTCGGTAAACCATGTGGAGCCGACCACACATCACTAGTTAGGTTTACACTAGTTTTTAAATTCTTAAAAAAAACAATTAAATCTTTTTTTGTATTTTCCCATAAACTTAAACAAAGACGTTTTAAAGTGCGACGACTTACATGTTCATAGCGAGGTTGTAGCGTCTTCCGAATAAGATTTGTAAGATCGGGTCGTCTAAGTGTCCAAACGGCAACGCTTTTTGTATCACTAACTTCGCCATCCGATCGCGAGCTAATTTTTACTCATAACGAAAAATGGTACCATCTTTGGATAGTGGAACTTGACCGGATGTCATTTCCTTTAAAGCTTTGCAATACTTATTAATATGCTTCGTTAACGTTGAGTTTGATTCCTTGGCTAATAACGATCCACAATGTTTACATTGAGCTTTTTGCGAGCCGTCACTCATCTCGACCAACTCCCAATTGCTCCAAACTTCCTTACTGCGATTATGAGACAATGTTCCAACCACATATGGAACCGATTGATCTTGAGGAACATTGTTAACGGATTGGGAATTTGCGTTTTTGGAACTCTTTGAGGCCATTTGTTGATTAGAATGTGAAAAAGAACAAGAAAGAAATGTAACAAGAAGAATAGATATGAGAAATTGTGTGCTAAACAATTGATTTCTAAACAATATATATAGAATCGGTTCCAACGGTCAGGAACCGGTTCCAACGGTAACATTTTAACGGCTATAACAGGTTCCAACGGTAACATTATAAACGGGTATAAACCGGTTCCTTCTAGAACTGAATTTCCGGGTACTGGTAGGAACCGGGTACGGGTAGGAACCGGGTACGACCCGATTCAAATGGTAAAATTGTGGAACCGGGTTGGAACCAACGGGTATTTTGAACCCGGAACCGGTTCTACTTAATGTCGGGTAGGAACTGGACCCGGTTCCAGTTCGGTTCTACCGGTTCGGGTTCGAACCGGTTTTTATGCCCATCTCTACCTCGAAGTGCGTGGCATAATGTCTTGTGTCGTTAAGGGTTAAAAATTTTAACTAAATTAAATGTCGGTATTTCCTTTAAAAAATAAAAAATTGAATATGTGTTAAATTAATTTAGAAATAAGCACTATTCGTGGAGCGTGAAGTAAATGCATGTGAATGAATTTACAAAACCAACACTATATATTAGTAACATTTTTATTTATATAAGTGTTAGTACTTAATGTTTAGGAAGTTTAAAAAAAAGTTTAATTTTTACTATAACCTAGAAGTATTTGATAAATTACTTTTAACTCAAATTATTTGATTTTTTTTTAATTTTTTACTCAAAACTTTTTTTTATAACTTAACCTCACAACTTTTTACCTTCAACTTTGGTCCCCTAACATTCATCTTTGCAATTTTTTGTTTACGCTTTGTTCTAAATTTTCTAGTTAATACAGTGCAACGTGCGTGTGTGGTAAATTTTTTACGTTTCGTTCTAAATTTTTGCGAGTTAATACGACGCAACGTGCGTGTGTGGTTCAACGTTTTTATGTCGTCAATTTTTCCCGTTTGACAAGTTCGTCGTAATGTGCGGGTTCTAGATCGACTTAGTTATTATATTTTATATTTTTATGCTTCGGTCTAATTTTTTCGCATTAATACGCCACAACTTCAGTGTTGATGGTTGCTGAAGGTGATGTGGTATTACTACTATTTGGTATGGTTTTACGCTCCCGTTCCAACACGGGGATTCTTAATACTAGTTTAGTATTTATTCATAAAATATACAGTATGTCAATATCTTTAGACCTATAAAAAGTAAAAAATGATTTTCCTTCGGTTTTATTAGTATTATTTTAATAATAATAATAATAATATTAATATTGTGTTTACGTGTAGGAAGCCGAAAGGCTGGGTCACGTGGTTGTGCTCACAACATCGACCGTGTCCTTTATCCTAAATATCACATTCCCAAATATTTTTCTAAGATATATAGTAAATAAAAGATATAACATTACTTGTAAAAATTACTCAATTGCATTTAATATCATAAACATTTAATGAAAAGTTTCTGTTGACAATATCATCCTGAATGCTACCCAAAGACTGGGCAAACTTGATGTCTACGAGAATAATATATAATCACATTGGGATTTTCAAGAAGTAAAACATTTATTTACCTCCTATCTAGATTTGCTTTGTCATAGACTTGTTTCATTTTAACCGAACTTTGACGTAAAAATAGTTACTTTTATACTAGCGGTTATTCTTTCTTTGTGGATAGACGAATCCTCTTCACTCCCACTCCATATTTATTTTCTTTTTTGCTTCGTAGTATAATTTTAATGAAGTGTAAAATATTGAATTTTAAGAATCTGCTTTCTGACTTTACCGAAAGCTAAGTTTAAGTATGTTAATGTTTTGTGAGAGAAATCTAAGTGTTAAATATTTATCATAGAGGTGGCCATTTGGTCCTTTTATCCGGATTGAATATTGTTATTTGGTTGTTCACACTTAGTCGATTTGTCACTAGTGGTCCTTAGTTTATTTAGGTGTATCTAATCCTTAACGTTGCACAATATTAATCATAACAATGTGCCACCGATAACCATCATGTATTTTCGTACTTGTCGTGTGTGCTTTGTACCCAAACCAATCATTTGGAGTGTTGCCCTCTCAAGCACTTGTAATTATATGAATACATATCCCCTCGCCTAGAAGACACATGTCGTGTGCAAAATACGAAAAAATCACTTGTGCAAAAAGTGACATAGATAAAGAGTATTTGCACTCTTTCAAAGTAGTCCATAAGCCCTCTCATGTGTAGGTCCATTGTATTTATTGGGAGCTCAACATTTTTAGAGGATCGAAGCAAATTAAAATGTTGGGGTCCATTTCAAAAACTCTATGATATAAACAAATTAGTTTAAGCAATCAAATTAATCAAATAAGCAATAAAGAAAGTAAACAATCAATAGCTACTATTAATGTATGCATTAATTGTAGCCTAGTGGTAGAAAGGTTTGGGTTTTTCAATGAAAACCCAAGTTCAATCCTCATTTGTGTTATTTTGGTGGATTAGACAACGATGGATAGAGCATAGCCTCTTTGCAGAGATGTCAGGTTCTATCTTGAGCTCACTCGGGTTTTCGTTCCACTGTGTGTTACGCCGAGAGTGTTCAACTCTTTTGGTGGATAAACGTCTGTCAAGTGGCAGTCGGCGGTATGGTTTCCCGGGGAACGCCCAAGCCAAGCTCTGAAGCCAGTGTGGACGTGGTTAAGACAACATAGTCTGGCCGGAGTGGGGCAACGAGACTCTCCAATTCGGGGAGTGCGGTAGCCTAATACAAAAAAGTCGTTCCAAAAAAATAGCTATTAGTGTTGCTAACCAGTTTAATCGATCGATAACTTATTTAAAGCAGGTTCTGTCGATTGAAGCCAATATGGAAACAATGAAGTAGAATTGTAGGATTGCTTGATCAAGACTGTTTGTGTTACTAACATTTTTAATCGATGGATAACAAGTTTTCAACTAAACATTTGAAGCCAATACTAAACCGCAGTGTTTTGTTTTATCAATTGAAGCCAATATTGAACATGTTTTTTATTGCAATGTGTTAATCTAAGCGTTGGTTAATCGATTGAAGCCTGTTTAATCAAAGAGATTTTCGTTAATGTTGGGGACCCCATAATGCAACGGTTAATGGAATGTCGATTGAGTTCCAAAATGATCTTCCTCATCATTGATCTGATGTCCCAATTGCGGCTATCAAAAGATCTTGGGAACCCATGATTGTTGCTTTCAACTCTCAGTTTAGCACATAGGTTTTTTTTTATTATTGAAAACTTATATATAGCGTGTATGTATGAGAGAGATTAATAGAGAACCACAAAAAAGTAAAGAACTAAGGAATCATGTAAAAAAAACATTCCAATCAGCGTACATATATAAACAATATACAAGTAAGCCCAAAACAAGCTCGAGTTTATAAAATTACTTACAATTGTTATTTTAGCTTCAAACATGGAGTTTAAAACAACCCAATGTGCTCGAACTTTTTTAAATTAATAAATAATAACTATAAGAGTTAAGCTAAACTTAATTAACCGACTCATTAGAATGTAGGATGGGAAAATAAATCCAAAGAGATTAATCTCTTCTTATGGTTATCTGATCTCCATATATTATAGTACGGATCGCTAAAAGATTAGAGACCCTAGACAAGTAAAGTCAAAAAGTCAACGCACGACCACATACTTTGAATTAAGATTTTTGTACTTATAAATAGAATTCAAGATTATTAAAACAAACGACTAACAAAATCAAGATTCAAAACAATTTTGTTAACATTATTGCAATATACATTTATCTACGCCCCAAAACTAGAATGTTTATATTCACCATATGTTTCCATATGATAAAACATGAAATAAATGACTAGGCTATTTAACCTAGTTAAATTATTTAGTCAAAACAAGTAAGGAATGAATTTGTTGGCAATTGTGATGATGTGACAAACTAGAGGGACTAAACTTGGAAAATTGAGTTTAAGTATCCATTAAACTAGAAAGTTCAGAATGTAAGTGTGTGTGTCGACACCAACAACAAGAAGAAAAAGGAACCTTCAATTCAACCCTTTTTGCCTAAATTAAAGATGAATTCAAGCTAAAATTCATGCACGTACTTGAATTCTGTAAGACCCGAGCTTACTTAATCGAAATTTATACAAGATTCGAATTTCATTTAAAGTAATGCAAATCAAACTTACATTCAAAATACAAGTTTGATTAAAAGTTATAAGTATTAAGACTTTTTTTAAACACTTGAACACTATTAGGTTCCTAAACGAACTAAACAAAAGTGGAAGCTTGAAATTCGGTAGTGTTTGGTTCTTCGACAAACTTGATCAATCATCCGCGACATCATATAGATCACATACATTACAAATTTATTTAGAACTTTAGTTATGTAATACATATAACATAAATAAACTTAACCAACATGAAAATGGCCCAACAAAACAAAACATAAATTTTGCTTCAGGCCCCACCGTAAGCTACGGCTGGCTACCGATAGCTTACAGTCGGCACATTCTGCTTCAACAGCAGCAGCCTACCGTAAGCTACGGTAGGCCACCGTAGCCTACAGTGGTTGCTGCAGGAAATTCAAAGTTTGCCATTTTTAATACGAAATCTTTCCGTATCTTATAAACTACTCGTCCGTTTAACGCGAAACTTGTTTCTAATTGATCGTAAAACGATTGTCTACATGTATAACTTGAAATCCACTACCCAGATCCATCAAAATATGTTTTATACAATTTATCTGAAATTTTTAAATTTAATTGTTTTGACCCATTTGCACATTTGAGCAAACAAACTTATTAAACCACATCCTTTTTGCATGATTTTTATTTTTATGACTATACCCATTCTCCGGGTTAAATTCCTTGTGCTTTACACATCCGTTATCCGGTACGCATTCACACTTATTCAACTCGTTCAACTTTATGATCGTTGAATTTCACTATTTTCCGAATTCTTTTCAAGAATTCACTATTAGTCAATTATGACTCTTTCCCGAGTCCCTTGACTTATATTCCGCGTTCTCGTTACCCGGTTTATGCTTATATTCCGATTTTACCCTTTACCGAGTTTAAACCAAAGTAGTCTTTCACACATCCGTTCTAGTATGCGTTAAGACTTCATTTTGACCCGTTTGGTTGTTCGTATGAAAACCATCACTTGGAACGAACCAAACTTATTATCTTTTATCTAATTTTTTATCCGTTCGGTTGTTTAAGTGAAAACCCATCACTTTTAAAACAACCCAAACAAATCATTATTCAATATTACCCCTTTGGTTCATTCGTGTGAAATCCATCACTTATGAACGAGCCGAATTTGTATAAGATCGCTTCATATATCATTACAAAATCAAAATTAAAATCTTACGAAGCGATAAGCCACATACCTTAAAGTTTATCATTCAACCGAGCGTTCGTCCCGGCTTGACTACCCGACGCTTCACCCGTGTTGCCTAAAAAGTACAACCCGATATTATTAAGACCTTCCGGTTTATAACCAAACTTAGCAATTTGCTAATCACATGATCACAAGTTCTCATTCGCTTTGGTCATACATAACAACATCTAAACATTCATTTAAGCATTTTATCATACACCTTATGTGCAAGATTTTTACACTATCTATGTTAAGCCTATTAACCAACAATTAACCATGTATACACACCCATAACATCACATGATTGATATGTTCAATTTTGCACATAAAACTCAATGCATCAAACTTCAAATACATCATTTTTTGATAATACTTCATGTGTTCTACACATTCACCAAAACCCACCTACATACACATTGCATTTCATTCAAGCACTTAGAATTAGCAATTGATTCATAAACTTCCACCTAGGGTTTGTTCCTAAGTTCATTTACATCATGTAATTTACACAATCCATGTAAGAATAGAAATCTATGAACCTTATCAATTTTTACAACAATCACGAAATATCAAATTTTGACATACCTTATGATCCCCTAGTATTGGTGATTAATAATTTAAGTTCATGCAAGAGCTAGAGGCCCGATTTCCCTTTCAATTTGGTGATTTAAGACCACTAAGGGATTTGCCCTCTTTTCTCCTGATCTTGATCGACACGCACATACACACACCAGTATGTGTTGTGTTTTAATTTCCTTTTTATTAAAATAACTTTCCCAATTGCCTATTTTAGTCCCTCATGTTCAGTTCTTTTGTTATAATGTAACATCCCAAAAATGGATTTGGAAACTAAACCAAATTAACCGGGGATAAGCGGGTAAAATAACATTAGTGGTAAAAAGTTAACTCGGCAAACATTAGGATTTAAATAAATAACCCTAATGTTAAATAAAAGGTGGATGGATGCTTTTTAAAAAATAAAGTTTATAAAAGGTCTAGCTATCAGGACATAACTTAAGTCGGATACTGGCATCTGCGAACTTAATAAATAGAATTATCATGTTCGTTTTATAATTAACATGAGGTACATAACTAGAAATATAAACCTAGTTAAGTTGTAGAGGTGAGTTATAAACAAACCGAATACAACTAAACTATAGGGGCTAAAAGGGGCCATGAGCGAAATGTAACATCCTATTTCCATTGTGTATATAAAATGATATTTATTAGTCGCTAGAAGTTATTATGAGGAAAAAGAACTTGATGGATAGCAATGTATTTTATCGGAGATATTTTTTAGTAATATATATAAATACATCAAGAAATATGTTAAATTTTCTTCAAGGTAATACCGCTACCTCATATTGTAACTTAGTAGAACTTGAAAGGTCAATGTTGTAAACACCAACCATGAGGGGTGTATTATGCACTTAGCCAAAAGTTCTATGTATAAAAGAGCATTTTTATGCTCATTTGTGTCACACCCTGGCTTTCCGTAGCCAATCCAAAACCGGTGGGCCCGGATGGGGAATATCGTGACGTAAGTTGATATCATCATAGTCAATTATGTCACACCCCGACCCGCAGCGGAAAAGGTGATCGGGGCATGATTGGGTTATCATCAAAGCCCATGACATTTATTATAACGTTTCATATTCATTATTACAATTTAAAGGGAAACATACAATCTTATTTCATCATGTCCTAAACATCATTCTAGACTTCATTGTTTTCTTCTAAGGCATTTCCTATGTTTTCCTTGCTTCATCCTGTTCACCTGTATCATGTGTAAAAATGGTTTTTGGATCAACAAAAAGTTGGCGAGTGAATCCTATGAAAAGCATTTGAACAAGTTTATTGAATTGATTATAAAATAAAGTGCACAACCACATATGAGTAAATATAGATGTAAACATATTCATAAAACACTTAATATCAGATAATGCACACACATACAATAATAAATTGTTTTGAGGCACGCGTTGCTCAACCCGTCTCTCACGAGTAACTGATGGGCCTAATGAATGAGTTTTGAGGCACGCGTTGTTCTACGAACTGATGGGCCTAATGAATGATTTGCATACAACTTGACAATATGAAAGACATAACTACAAACAATATTTACACTCTAAGTTTAGATCACAATATGGTATGGCACAAGTTTAAATAAACGAGTTAATTTTAGTGACACATGACACACCCCAATACGTGTAATTAAAAAGGGGAGTTGTAAGATTCACTCACATTGGGTGCGTTCTGTTGATGATGTTGAATGCGCACGAAGTTTGATTTAACCACGAGTGAAACTAACCTAGATAATAACATAATGGTTCGGTAAATAAGTGGATTTTATTAAATCAATTTTTGTAGGATTATTGGATATATTTTTGTGAGTTTAAGGCTATTTTCTAACTTTAAAAATGTTATTTTTAAGTATTTTTAATTGATTTTTAAATAAAATAAATAAATAAAAATAAAAAAATGTTGACTTTTTGACCGTTGACTTGTTGACCGTTGACTTGTTGACCGGTTTTATTGTGTAAATGTATGGGCCGGGTGAGGCTCGAACCCGAGACCTCCCGTACGCGTGCACGCAGCTCTACCAACTGAGCTACGTGTTTAACCCGAAATATTTATGTTTTTAATTATATTTATATACTAATTGAATTAATCCGAAAATCATTTATTTTAAAAACGATTTTAATGTCTCGCTCGGTGCTCGCCACAGGTCTCGAACCCGGGACCTGTGGGTTACCGTGCACACAGTCCACCGCTGGACTGTGTGTCTTACTTGGTAAATAATCTGGTTTTTATTATACTTAACATGATTTTGGAGGTTAACCCGGTTCAGTTAAAAAGGCATTTTTATAACAAGAGTAAGGCTGGGACAAGAATCGAACGCGCGATGTATGTGAAATTGTTTGCACACAGTCCACCGCTGGACTGTGTGTCTAACCCGTTCATAAACTGATTTTAATTAAACTTATGTTATAACCTGCCTTCGTCTTCTTCGTTAACTTTACCCAGAAAAACAAAGTCCGAATGTTTCGACTGATTTATGTCTAATTTGATTTTCAAACATTAATAGTAATTGAAAGGAAATGTATGGAGAGGGTTTGGGGGAAAGGAGGTACCGATCTGTGTCTTTCACAGAACTCCGGCAGAGGTCCGTCGGCTCCGATAGTGAACTTCGGCTGTTAGGATCAATTAATAGTTCTGCTCGATTAATTATGAAATTAAGGTACTTAAACAAGGATTGACAGGAGTTTGAAGGGTTATACCGATTCACAGTGCGATATCAGAAATTTCAGAGATTTTCCGGCGAAGGTTGAATATTCCGGCTATGTCGCCTGGGATGGATTCTGATGGTGGATTTGTGTTAGTAACAGTCTAATCATTTGATTGGAACAGAAAAAGTCGAAGGAATTACCGTGTGGATGTGAGTCTCGGTTTTTCGGCGACTTGCAGATATTCTCCGGCGAGTGAAAATACGTCGAGAATTTGTGCGATTTTGAGCGAAAGGGCTACCAGTGAGTTGTGGGTGGATTTATAGGAAGGAATCGAGATGCAGGTGGTCTGATTTCAGTCTTGATTCGTCGGTTAAAGTTTTCCGGCGGTTATGACCAAAGTCGCGGACTGGACATCGGTTATAACCGATGCAATATTTAATATTTGCGTTAAGATACAAGAAACCGACAGAGAAAAGCGACTTCGTCGGGATTTCCGACGACTGCGATTTGGGCGCGTCAGTTTGAATTCGAGTTTGTGTATTTGAATTAATTGTTTCTAGTAATGAACAAGAAACACAAGTGGCGGAGTGGTTGAGCGTGTGGAAGTTAAAGCTTGAGGATTCCTGGCTGACCCGGGTTCGAAACCGGCAGCATTGATTTATTTTTATTTCATTATTTTTAATACATTTTCAAATATAAATTATATATTCCAATATACTTATTAATTATGTATCGTTTAAAATTAATTTGGGCATTAAATACGCAATGAAATTTTTAACTGATTGTTCGGTTAATAAACGGAGCGGGTTTGGTAAATCCGGTTTTTTACGGATGTTACAAATTAAACACGGCACAACGGAAGTATTGGAGTAAAATTACTATTACAAACCAAATGTTCAAAATACAAAATAATATACAGACGGCTCGTAATAGAAGATCCACAGGCGGATCGCAAATTGTACAAAAAGAATGTAAAACAGACTTTGGGCAGATCTAGGATTTGCAAGATCCTCTTATCACTACCGAGCACTTCCAGCCTATTTTTCGTATTGTAACTGCAAGCTTAGTCTTTTGAAAATACGTCAGCTTTCGCTGGTAAATACACCCAACTGACTCATTTTGAAAACATTTGAAAATGTTTTAAGTGCACGTTGGCACAAAATCTTTTATAACTTGGGAAAGTTGGCCTTGCAACCTTGTTAACAGATTCATATGTTTGTCCATACATACAGGGCCCGGTATGGAGACCGGGACATGATTAACGTACTCGCCAATTTAAACTCACGAAGGAGTTATTCCCCCAACCTTGTGGGTAATGCATTTTGAGCGTCTATCGGGTGTATGCCTACACCGGCGCTAAGGTCGTGGCCATTACCTAATGTAATGAGCCAAGGATATCTAGGACACGGTAGTTAACCCCCGATATTAAGTTATTAAACAAAACTGATTAAAACGGAATATGCGGATTAACTAGCCAAAATCCGGCATTCGATTGATCTCATTCCGACCAAGCGGTAATATTTTACCGTAACCCAAGCTCGTATAAGGGAAAATAAGTCGAGAGTATTTACCTGAGCTAGTCTTTGTTTAAACGCAAGATTAATAACTCAACTGTACACAAAAATACTAAGTGCAGATAGCATTTACCGGCAAGTCTTTAGTCTAGATTATGGCATAAGCTAACCAATTAAATACTAACTGTCTTATTTAAGTCATAGACTAAGACCGAGTAGCGTACAGGATCAATACGTATAACGCTAGATTAAATGATGATCGGATAGAATGTAGTTTAATCCCAACAAGTACTTTGACTTGTGTAATATGGATAAACTATAAACATTCTGGATGTTGAGACTTAAATGACAAGGTTAGACCCGTTTCAGTTAATTTCCGTAAACTAGTTACATATACTTAACCGTACGCATATCAGCGATATCGGGTAACCGGATAAGTCATGGACAAGTTCTATATGCCATTATTCTTTAAATAAGTTGTAATATCAGTAAGATATCAACTTATATGCCCGTTAAGGTTTTAAAATGAAACTATGCCTCGTAAGGGCATTTTGGTAATTATATACCGTATAAAAGGATCTTGAATATATTTTAATGTTACGATCATACGTATTCTAGAAAATAATTAATTTATTATATAATATCAGTAGGAACATGATAATATGTGTAATTTATCCTTTATTACCAAACTATGCACTGAAAGGCCATTTTGGTCATTTTACACATAGTTTTATAAATTATTTGGGATTCTGAGTTCATATCATATAACTACTGTAAAAATATTTAAAATAAGTTTTAAAATCAGTAGGTAACAAGTCTTGGTTGATAATTATGGTTTAAGATCATACTATGCGCCGAAACGGCGCTTATGTCGTAAAATGACGATTTATACGATATTTAATGAAAACTGATGTTAAGTTCAGGTTAATAGGTTTTATATATGTTATTTAATATAACATATCAGTAGGTAAAAGATTTACTTTGAAAAGGTATGATTAAAACCATTTTATGAGCCATAAGGGCTTTATCGTCATTTATCGACATAATACAAGGACTTGTTTACAAACCCAGTTTATAATCTAACTTAACATCCCAAATAATCCCACTTATAATATTAAATCAGTAGGAAACTTATTTTCAAGTTCGTTATCATTTAAACCTCTTTCTATGCAAAAAGGGCATTTTCGTCAAAATGGCATAGTTACGGAACTTGTGCATAAACTCAGATTCTGATTATGAACATGTAATATAACCTCAGAAGGATATGCTACATTATATTATGATCATAATGCAACCTTAGATCAGTAGCTAACTAATCTAAATCGGGTCAGAATCGAAGGTCAAAGCAGAAGTCAAACTTCACGACTTTCGGTTGTAAACCGACCCTAGAACTGAAATTGACGAGCCGAACATGTACTTACATGCTCTAAATATTATTACCGACTTGTTTAAGTTTCAAAACATGCTTCATAACATTATAAGCTCAAATTATAACATTTCCGAAAAATGACGTGTTAGACTTTTTAATATAATAACTTTGACCCATCAATTGGTCTAGCAAACTTGATCTTCAGGAGGTGCCCTTTATAGGGACTAACACCTACCTTATTACGATCACTTAGCCATGTTCGTTACGAACAATGGCTGGACCATGATGGTCTTAACCGAAAAGTGTTTTCCGTAAAACGCTTGACTTTTGGCTATAAAAGCCTGATATACGTTAAAATATACATAATTTAGTTCCCTGTTTTGTGTGTTTTTGGCTAAACATCGTCGTATAGGTACTTAATTGGTAATTTTATATTTTCAGGTCCACAACAGCGCACCACAGGCAAAGTTGGAGAAAAAGTGGGATTAACGAACGTTCCGGATGAATTCTGTAGATTCTGTTGAAGTTGCAGATCACGCATGGCCATGCAACCCATTGGCACGACCGTGTGCGACTTGCGATCTCGGAAGCACTGACCGTGCGAGAGGCAGTGCAGCTCATTTCTCGGCACGCACGGTCGTGCGACCCATTGGCACGACCGTGCGCGACTTGATTGCTGATCAACATATAATCTGAAGACCTTGCACGGCCATGCGACCCAATGGCACGCCCATGCACATATGAAGACTTTGCCGCCCAAACATCCACTTGTCTGCCCATGCACTGCAGTGACGTCATGCTATGCGCACGACCGTGCACTTTATGTGCACAGCCGTGCGGATATGAAAAGCTCTATAAAACATGGCAGACGCTTCTGATCAAAATTACTGGGTACTTTTCTAAGTTTCTGGGCGATTTCTGAGGTCCGAGAGCTGCCGGATCAGGACGGTTTCAAGCCTCAAGGTTGCTAGAAGCTTATCATTCATCCAATCCATCAAATCCTTGCTTGTTTATGGTTTGAATTCTTGTTCTTAACACTTATTTTAAGCACATTTGCAAGCATTAAGCTGATGTTTATGTAATATTGTTCACTTGTTTTATGAGTAATATTTAGTTTGTTATCAAGTTAAAATGAAGCTCAGACAACTGTTCATGTTTGAATCTTGATGATCATATGGCAATCTTGTTTCATTGATGTTGGATTCTTGATTATGATTGTTTATCTTGGATGATTAGTAAATGGTTAGTTAGGATAAGTTAAATAAACCCCATAATTAATCATCTATTAGTAAGCTGTTAACTTGATTAATATGTTTACACCATGAAACTAGAAATGGGTATTGGTTTAATAAAAGATAATCTGATTTTGATTAAGAATGCTTTCTTACACGGAAGAGCTCTAACGGGTTAGATGGTGTTATTGCGGGTTCTTAATATAAGTCATAATCTTTGTTGAATATTTTTGGCCAAAATAACCAATTTGGTAGATTTGTGTTTAAGACTTGCAAAATGGATAAGTTTGTGATATGATCTACGTTATGCTTGTCTCGGTGGTTGTATTGTGTTTATCGGTATTGCTTTCCTTGATAAAGTGAAGTTAGAAAACTCTTAACGGATGACTAACTTATTTTTAAAGATTCACATGAAAATATATAAATAGCTCGTTAATGAATAATTTTAGGTGGTTAAAGTGTGTTTATCGCGTTAACTTTCCAAAGAATTATTATGTTAGGATTCCCGAAAGGGATACTAATTGTCTTTATATTTGGAAAATTGATCAAGTGCCTTTATGACGTTTTTGATAAAATGCTTAGATTGTTTATAAAACAAGACAAAAGAAAATGAAATTGTATTTTTGTATTTAAAGTCTTTTATGTTTTAAAATATATTTTTAGAAAATTTTAGAAAAACTCTTCACATACCCTTTTTACCGGTAAATAAATGACGACGGTTTAGTACACAAGCACCTGCCGCGTCCATGGATCGACATCTGGTTTTTACCCATACTTTACTACAGATACGACAGGGTACACTTGTCCTTTTGTGTGTGTTTTAATTCAAGGTAGAAATCATTTTTATAAATATTAAAACCGAGTTTGTGTGTAAAATTCATTGTAAAAACATGTATATATACGCACACGTCAAAGCCTATAAACAAAAATGCAAGAGGAAGGAACACTTACAAGTGATTCCTATGATGTAATAGAACTAAGTTAGATGCTCCTTTCAGTTAGGAACTTCCAGAGGAGGGAGATAGAGTTGTGAATGAGAAAGGTGCAAGTTCAAATGATGAACCTTTGCACCTATTTATAGTTGGAGAGCTTGAAGGAGGTGATGCCAGGTGTTAGGGGGTGTTAGAGGGAGCTTACAAGTGTCCTAGAACGTGGCATAGCTGTTTGAAAGTCCTTTGTTTCGAATCAAATGGTTTTTGGTCTTATGTGTGGAGGCCAAGCAAATTTTCTACAGACACAGGCCTCTCGCGTCCCGCGGGAGGCCAGGACCTTGCCTCTCGCGCCCTGTGGCCAGATTTGAAGTTTGACACTTTTAGCCCCTCAACTTATAAAACCGTCTAAAACACCTTTTAGCATATTTAGCCCTTCGTAACCAATATTTAGCGTACCCGGGAGTATGCCCTGACATTGTCGAGTTCTTGGTTCGTTAAAAGGTCACTCAGAGGTATAAATTACATGTTGTCACTTTTAATCCCTCCATTATCCAACTTTTACATATTAACATATTTAATCCCTCTCGTCCAACAAATGGTACATATGAGAGTTAGGACTTCGTAAAGGATCACTCAGAGGCCCACTATAAGCATGTTGACTCTGATATCACTCAGAGGCTTGGCATGTTGACATATCAGTTACTCAGAGGCCAAGTTTAAGCATGTTGACATATCAGTCACTCAGAGGCAAAGTTTATGCATGTTGACACCTTTAGTCCTTATTAGTCTTTAATAAACTAAAATAAAAATACAACACGTGTCACGATACTATTGGACACGATTTACAAGGTGTTACAATTTGTTTCAGATATCTCTAGAGTTAGAAAGAGAAAAGGAACTAGAGAGACAAGGGTGGCCCTTGGTGATGTCTTGCGGTGGTCGATGGTGTCCGAAGGCAACCGAACTTGCGGGTTTCAACCCGGAACCATTTTGTGACGCTATAAAAACGCAGTGGTAAGCTCCGATTTGCCTATATCTTTGATTTTAGTCATTAATGGAGATGAAAACAAATCTATCCAAATTGTTTAACTTATGCACGGTTGTAAAGAACAGATCGATCCGAGAAATCCGTCCGTTGGATCATCTTGATTTTTGTATACAAGGCATATAACATATATATGATCACTTTGAATGGTGGAAATGTAAAATAGAGCTGTTAAGTTCGAGATTTAAACTTGTTTTCATAGCAGCTCGTATTTGCGTTTTTTTAAAAACACAGCCCCTTATAATCGATTTTCCGGGAGATCCGACCGTTGGATCGGGCTGAATTTTGGACAGAAGCTTTCTAGGATAGGTATTTCAAATCCAACAAGAGGAAATTTCGATCAGAAATCGATAACTATGGGTTTGGAACTTATCATTTTGCAATAGATTCTTTGTGCTAAATTCAGAACTTGATTGTGTTGCATGAATGGTTTAGTGCAATTATATGTGCTATTTGGTCATCTCTAAAAGTTTAGTGATGATCTTGATGGTAATTGGGTTTTGATGGTAGGATGAAATTGATGTTATATTAGTGTTTTTCATCATACTTGTTCGTATGTGTGATTTACTTAAACGTCTTAGAGATCTGGTTAATATTCATACATACAATGAAGTGGGTTTTGACCTAGGCATGAAATCCAAATCCTTGTATGATTAAATTGATATCATGCTTGAACAAATGAAGAAGTTAGGTTAGTTAAATATTGAGAAATGTATGAACTTGTTGAGTTGTTGATACGTGGTGACTTTGGTAGGATAAATTTAGCTAAATTGTTGGTTTAAAAGTGATGCCTACCAAGTATTTGATAAAGTGCCTAAATGAGTTTATTGATCTTGTTAGTGCAAATATCTGTGTCAATTGGCAGTTTGCCTTTTTAATAGTCAAACTGACTATAATAGAATTGAATGAGAAATGCGGTAAAAAGGTCCACAAGGTGTGATGGTCATGATGTAGGATGAATAATCTAACCATCTTGTGGTTGTTATGTGATAGTTTGACTCTTGACACGCTAGGTGGGAGCTTGGAAAGGAGGTATGGTTCAAGCGGGTCAAAGACGCGAGAAAACAAGATCGAACGCAAGGTAAGTAAACCTTACAACTCCTATAATAGAATTACAACTTCCATGATAGAAAGTATTATGATGATTAGTGATAAAATGTTAAAATGTGACCCTATGGTGTCAACCATAACGGGTCAAACGAGTAAATGGTTCGTAACCACTTATCGTGTTTTGTCAATAAATTAGTTGTTGGTGACAAGTAGGTCTTAACTGTTGATTTTTGACACGATATTTGGTCAGAAGTTGTTTCACAACGTAAAGGACGTTTGGTAATTTTATAGATGTTTATAAAGTTGTTTGACAGGGTTTTCGCGGCTGTTTTGTCAATAAAATAGTTGTTGACAGCAACAGGTCCGCTACTTGCAGAAATTGTTTCGAGGTCTTAACTATTGAGTTTTGACACGATATCTAGTTAGAAGTTGTTTGACAACATAAATAATGTTTTGTAATTTTTATAGGTTTTTCTAAAGTTGTCTTGCAGGGTTTTTACGGTTGTTTTGTCAATAAAATAGTTGTTAAAAGTAAAAGGTCCGCTACTTGCAGAAATTGTTTCGAGGTCTTAAGTATTGAGTTTTGACACGATATTTGGTCAGAAGTTGTTTCACAAAGTAAAGGACGTTTGGTAATTTTTATAGATATTTCTAAAGTTGTTTGACAAGGTTTTCGCAGCTTTTTGTCAATAAAATAGTTATTGACAACAACAGGTCCGCTACTTGCAGAAATTGTTTTGAGGTCTTAACTATTGAGTTTTGACATGATATTTGGTTAGATGTTGTTTGATAACATAAATAATGTTGTGTAATTTTTATAGGTTTTTCTAAAGTTTTCTTGCAGGATTTTCACGGCTGTTTTGTCAATAAAATAGTTGTTGACAACAACAGGTCCGCTACTTGCAGAAATTGTTTCGAGGTCTTAACTATTGAGTTTTGACATGATATTTGGTCAGAAGTTGTTTGACAACGTAAAGGGTGTTTGGTAATTTTTATGGGTTTTTCTAAAGTTGTTTGATGGGGTTTTCACGCCTGTTTTGTCAATATATTAGTTGTTGACAGTAAGCAAGTCCGCTGCTTGAGAAAAATAATTGTTTTAAGATCTTAACGATTTAACATTTGCAAGATTTTTGGTCAAAAGTTGGTTAACAACATAAATTATCTTGGGTCATTTTGATAGATTTTTTTATGAAATAGTTCGATGCGATTTATGCCGACGTTTTGTCATATAATAGTGGTTGACATCAAAATGTTTGATAATTTTGTAACGAGTCAAAATTGTTAGGGACACGGTCGGGTGGAAACCTGACCGACCGGATAAAGGTGCTGAGAAAAAGACATGTTTCTGTTGACACAGCTGGGTAGAAACCTGACCCGGCTGGGTAAAGGGGCTAAAAAAGGATATTTTGTGCTTAATGTTTTCATTCAAATTTTTCGATTATTAATCATTTGACCGTAGAACTTAAACACTAATCGTTTTTAGTGTTTATGACAGGCTTTCACTAAGGTGGGAGCTGGACGGACAGACGACCAAGCATGCTAAGAACCGAACACTCTTAAACCGCCATTTCCGCGGAGCATTATTCGGAAAGTATAAGCGTGATCACGCATGACAAAGTTTTATGTATTAAAACCTTATTGTTTTTTTACGGTAACTTATTTGTGTAATTACCCATTAAGTTAGTTTGTCTGGGTTATTCGTTAACCCGGACTCGTACGTTAAATATATAAAAAATTTGGGACCTAATTATCCGCATTTGAGTAAAATATTACGAAAATGGGTTAGAGTGTTACATATAAAGAGGGTCATTATTCATGACTTCAACATTTAGCAACATATCATTATCTAGGTTAAATGTTCCTAGTTTTTATTTATAAGATTATAATCAAATATATAATCATATACTATATATATATATATATTTATATTCAATATTTTTAGGGTGTTACAAATTCTTGATCATCTAGCCCTATAAATCACTTGGTAGTTGTAGATTTTTATTTGATGATCTTTTTAGAAATGGGTTATGATCAAATCCGTAAGTTGGTATGAAACTATGCATGATTATGTATTAGAAGCATCAAATAGAACTTATTTTGATATAATTTCAAGTAAATTGATGTTTGAGATGAAAACCCACTAGTTGGGTGATGAAGGTGACATGGGTGTTTCACCCATGTCCAAGTCTTGTTCAAATCATGATGTAGTGTAAGTATTAGATGAATTGTTGTTAAATGGATTGAGTATTTTATAGATATGTATGATATTTGGTTATATTTGATGAATGAAAGCAAGTATTAGGAGAATGGACATATGATACTTGTACATTATGCTTAGATAGTAGTACGCACACCAAGTGTTTGATGAAATGCATAAGTGAGATTGGATGTAAATAACGAATGAATATGTATAGAATGTGGACATGTTGTATTTAATAGTAAAATGTCATGAGAAATATGTTCGTGATGAAATCCATGTGTGAATGTTGTTAATGAGCGATTGGATAGAAGTATATTTTAAGAATTGTGTTATATGCTTGAAGGATGTAATGCACACATATGGATTGTTTAATCGTCTTAATTGTGATTTAAGAAGTAGATGGGAAGCGTATGAGAATCCTAGAAAAGAGTAAATTCGAATGATGTTGGTGTTAGTTATGAAGTAATGGAAATACTAGTGTGACGGGACGGATTATGCATGTGTATGAGTATATAACTAGGTGACCATGTAGGAGTATATGTCATATGATATGAGCATGAAATAAGTATGATGTTAATACTATTGTGTACCAGTTTAAGATGGTTTCACGTTCATAATTTGAAAGTATATAAGTAGGGTAGTTGACTTTTAAAGGTCAACAATGTAAGAACATCATGGATTGGCCTTTGGACTTGATTGTTAGAGTAGAGAGTTAAAGTGTTATGTGTTAGATGATTTATGTGTTATGCATGATGATAAATGAGTTGTGTGAATGTGGAACAAGATGATTATTAGTATATGTCTTATGTATGCGGTAGCTGCCTAATGCAAGACAAGTATGTATGAATGGAAATAATATGAATATTTGTATGAACAATTATATATGCTAACCATGATATGAATGTGGTGACATGAATGAATAGGAGTCATGTCGAGATGGACTTAAGCACGAAGATTAACGAGTCAAGAGGAGGCAAGGAAGCGTATAAGAATACGGACGCATAAGGTAAGTGATTTTCGAACTAAATTTATTCTTATGAATGAATTTTGATTGCAAAAAAAGATGGGAATTATGAAAGGATGGGTAAGTAATCGTAGAACGAAAGTAAGTTCTTATACTTGCAAATACTAGTAGTTTACAATGTTAAGTTAAGTTTATAAATTCTTATTATGTTAAATGAAAGTACATGGAAGTTCGATTGTACATAAAAGGTTTGAATTTCTTGTTAATGCCTATCGTAGCCTACGACTGCCATACCGTAGGGTGAGATGAACGCTTGGGCTGTAACAATTCATCTGGGTTAATTGATTCACGACTGATAACCCAGATGACCAGGTAACTCGTCTGGGTTATGCCTGATAACCTAGATGACCAGGTAACCCGTATGGGTTATGCCTCAATAACTGACAACCCAGACATAGATTTAACAAGACTGGGTTACAGAATTTGACCATACTAAGTGGATTATTAGTATCACCTTCGATGAAAGATTTGAATTCTTTATTTATATGATAATTAACTAAAGAGTGTACCCAAACTCATTAAAGAGTGTCTATGAGGTACGGGTAAGAATGGGGTGTGTATGCAAGTGTGTGTGGAACGAGATAAATATGTAGGAATGTATCAATAGATTAATTGTATGTTAGTAGATGGAACCCATTAGTAAACACGAATAGAAATGAGTATACACGTAGGTTGGTGTGTACGAGACTATATGTATAGTAGTTTGCGACTAAGAATTGTTAGGATGAATATGTGAGAATGTAAGTTGTATGTAAGAGTTTGGATAGAGGGGTAGGTGTAGGGGGTAGGATTTATCCTACTTGAAAGAGTTGGATTAGATAATATGTATGCGTGTTATTGAACCATATGTATTCGAATGAGTGAGACTTGTATTATGTAAGTATGTATGTATGTATGGTGTAAATATACATAAGTATTAACGATGCTAAATGGGTTGCCTTTGAGAATGAAATGAAATGCAAGTACATTATCGTTGACTTATTGAATGTTAAACACCGTGATAAAATGCTTGGATTCAGAAAGATGATCGAATGGAATGTATATGAGGATAGAATGCGATGTGATCCTATAATTATGAATCTTAAATTATACATAATGTCACCAAGTACTGATGATGTGAATGATGTGGTGAATGCAGGTTGTACAGAATCACAGATCATCATTACGAGGTGTAAGTTGTCGAAGATCGAGTCAGAAGATAGATTGTACGGGAATGTGTGATTATGAAATTAGTAAACATAAGTTATGTTTTATTTATAAATGAGAATGAAGAACGTATTTATTGTAAAAGAGTTATTTTAAATGGACTTTTAAGTATGTCAAGACGTTTATAAAGAAAGAAATTTTAAGGCTCGTATTTCCACTGCGTCTTTATGGTTAGAACGTGTTAGGGTGTTACAATTGACGTTTCTTACACAATTCTACTTGAATTTTAATAAATTACAGTTTTAAAACCATTTATTTATTAAGTTTTGTTAATCTAAGCCAAATATTTAATATTCTTCTAAATAAAATAGATTTGCTATAAAAACAAATATACAAAACCACATAAAAGTTATAAAAATAAGGAATAAAAAACAAAAAGATTATTGAAGCAAAGAGATAATGACAAAAAAGGAGGGTTGTCGCCACCGAAACACGTGGTCCGACCCAAAAATTAACACAATTTGCTATTCTACTTCTTTATTGCATTCGTGTTCGTTTAATAAATAGTGGTTATTTTGTTGTTTTAAAATTTCATATTGTTAATATCTTGTATATGATATACATACACATATTCTAATTATTATTAAAATTATTTGATTGCATATTACAGATTTTTTTTAGCAACGGCAACATCGTTTGAGCAAAGTAACAAATTACAAACAAGTGGCAGGTAAACGGGCAACAAGCTGCGCCGCAACCCCCTTTTGAATTGCAAAACAATCTACTAAAGACGAAACGGCCCTTAAAGGTTGAAAGATTACTATTCACAACATGTTGGACCCTGTTTAGAAATTCCACAGCCTCTGGGGCTAGGGACCCAAATGTATCAAAAGCGAATGGGATAAACACGTGTTGATTTCTAAACAAGCCTTCTCGTGTTTAGCGACCTTGCCTGATTCCGCCTTTAACGCAGCCTGGCCAGCAACAAACCAATATCCCTGAGTCCAACAAGAGGGGACACTCCTGTAAGGTCCACACAAGCGTGTTTTCCCCTAGCCCACCCAAACACAAGAATATCAGCTGGCCGAAGAGTAGACCTCCCGTCGAGCGGATCCGTAGAAAGTTCACCGGAGCCTCCTTTTTCGCCGAAATCCCTGCCCGCTTTAGAACATCATAGAGAATATCCCTTACCAAATCATGTCGGTATTTAAAACCAGGTAACTCCTTACAATGGACCGCATGTTCGCCGAAAGTATCTAAACAAACCTTGCGACAAACTGGGCAGGGCTCATCAACCGGAAACAGAGGATCATTAGCCGGTACTTAAGAATTGTCCGGTATTCCACTGCTGACATGTGTTGGCCTAGTCCTTCAATGGGGATAACTGTCAGAAAATCCTGAGAATGAGGTGCCCGGAGACAATCAAACACAGCTTTCTGACGAGGGGATAGACTAAACTTCTCTCCCAAACACTGGACAGTTCTACTAAATAGGGCACTCGCCAAAGCATTCTGGGCTTTAGGGGGGGGGGGGTGTCCTTATTAGAGAAACCACCAAGATCAAAATCCGGAAGGGATATGTGCATGCAATTCAATGCGCACACATAATCAGAATCTAACCCAACAATAACACAGTCTCGAAGAATGTGGTCCTGTAAACTCCAAGATTGCGCCCTCGAGGCCACAAAAGCATACGTGGATACATCCTCAGCCGAACATAAACCCAAACCCCCAAAACGGGTCGGGAGGGATGCAAGCCTCCATTGAAGATCCCAAAAAATGGACCCTTGCAAACCACGATATACCCCGATAGCTCTCCGAAGGCCTTTGTCAAAAACCGAAACAGCCTCCCCAACAAATGTGGGTTGGCACGTTCTGAGGCCAAACAACAACTTAGCAACACCCATGCAAGAGCGCAGCAAGAGAAGCTCGCATTGAGGGTCCCGCAGATGTGGAAGATAGCTCATCAGATCCACTGCACAAGATGCCCTTTTTCACGGACCAACCTACTGATGAAACCCGCATCGCGACTAACAGCGCCCTTGAGGAGTTTGACACCCGACACCGGCCTCCCAATCCCACTAGGAAACAAACCCTTTTGCTTCTTAACTCCATTGCACGATGGCCAAAAAAACTTATGTTTTCTTAACGTTAAGTTGAAGCCCCAAACATGGCCCCAAAGACCTGATGATTTCTAAAGCTTTAGCCACCTCTTTAGCATCACCTATAATTGTACCATCATCCAAGTACCAAGCATGGAAAAGTAGCTTACATCTATCTCGTATCTGATGAATGAGGGATGCAAAACTAAGGCAAAGAGAAGAGGCCCCAAGGGATCTCCCTGCTGAACCCCAGTGGTGGACCAAATATGATCGTTTCCGACATATAATCTAGCCGGCTGTCCATATAGAAAATCCACCCATAAGGAATTGGAGGGGTATCGGGTTCGAACTTCTGAAAAAAGGGCGGTTATATTCACTAAGTTGAAAGCATTAGAGAAATCAACAGTAATCATGGCTAACGACCCATCCGAGTGGAACACATTTAAAAACCTGTTCGCACTATGGAGCACAGCCTCCGCCCCGCTAGGAATACCCATTCCAAATTGAAAATCACCGAGATATTTAGCCATCTCTTTCCCGACCCCCCTCATAGCCGCCTTAGAAACTAACCTCCTCCAAATTGCGCCCACGGCAATAGGCCTAATCCCATTGTCCGGTTTAAGTAAAGGCGTGAGGGGTGCAGAAGCAACAAACTCTGACAATACCCTAGGGCACCTCCCCCCCAAGCACAAGTTGACTACCTCAGAAATGGCCCTAAGCACCCCGCATGCGATCACCGACCCCTCCCCACAAAGAGCATCCAAAATGTGTTGAGCCCTCAACCCATCCCCCCACAAGAGGTCCCTTTGGGGAAAGATTTAATGCATCCAAGGACGTTATCAACATCCACAGTAAGGGGTGGCTCCGATAGTAAGGACTCAGGCATAGCCGGAGGAGGTAGGACAGGATGTTTAGCCACCAATGCTTTCATAGTATCCTCACCAAACGGTGCAACCCCTGAAGAACATAAAACTTTAACCGCCGCAGTGAAATGGCCATCTGCAACTTTCCGTAAACATTGTTTAACGTTGGTGCTCACCCTAGAATTATCAGACCCATGGGGATGCTCATCAGGGCGCGAAACAACCTCTGATGGTTGGGCAAAAAGTGATAGGATGAGTTCAGCAAAACCATCCCCATTACCCCACGCTGCCAGGGCCCGTTGAATACTAAGACATTGTAAGGACTTCCTGTTCCCCGACCTGCGCTCCTGACGATTAGAAGGCCTGAAAACCCGCAACGTGCAACGTGGCAACAACAAAAGTCTCACCCACGCCTCAACAGACTCTGGCGCAGCCACCACCTTGCATAGAGATGTCGTTAAAGCCTGTGAAAAGGCCATGCGACAACTATGGGGGATGCTCTTAACTGTTTTGATAGGAAGGGAGAAGACACGATCAAGTAGACCCACGTCCACCCCCATACCTCCAAAAGAAACAATCTCCATTCCAACATTCGGCTTAGGATGTCATGATTTGATCAAATCATAAAAACCACATTTAGTCATGTAACAATTATTCGCAGATGTCATGATTTGATCAAATCATATTGACTATCCTTAGGTATTCATATGCATCGTTTTCATTTATTTTTCACAACCAAATTATTTATTATAATAGAATATTTTTGGTTTTCAGTATGCTACAAATAATTTTAGTATCATAGGTTTAAATATACATAGTAAATGATAATAAAAATGTACTTAAATTCATATAACTACAGAACAACTTATGGGCTATTTGACAACTTTTGAATGGTTAAGTGTTGAACCACTAAGAGGTCTGAACCATTAAGTGCTGAACGAGTAAGATGTCTGAACTATTAAGAATTAGTATAATGCTTAACTGTTCTGAGACAAATGTCTGACTAATTCAGTTTATAGTTCTTAACCATTCAGACTAAATATAATGCTTAACCATTTAGAGGTAAATGTCTGAACCATTCAGACATCTACTCGTGAAACAAACACTCTGAACCATTAAGTGTTGAACCAGTAAAATGTCTGAACCATCAAAAACCCCATTAAAAGCTAACCTAAGAGCCCCTTAATCTAATTTATGATTTGATATCAGTTAACTTAAACTAGAATTTGTCACCCTGGGGATCCATTCATGTGTGTCATAGTAAATAAAACCCAACTATTTGTTACACCGATGTTGCATACTTACATCACCTAACCTATATGTGAAAGACGTACAAAACGAAGCTATAAATAATTGTATGTCACAAACCATACCAGTTCTCAGTTAACCCAGGATGATCTATAATCATCAAGATTATGAACATGTCGTGTGCCAAATGGAAACGTAAGAAAAAGAAAAATTGGAGTCCGGCTGCTGCATATGTCAAAGAAATTTAATCTTCAAACTCACATAACCCTAACAATGGCACACTCTAATCGCACAACCTTCATCTAACAATACCGGAACATAATACATTCAAACAGATCAACAACCCAAAAAGAAACAACTCACAACTCTAGTAAGTGAATACGTAGTGATGGTGAACTTATGGTCTCCCTTTATAATCTGTATACAGAAGATGTTCAATCACACAAAACAAACAGATTCAAATCAACAAATGTAGATCCAATCGCATACAAATATGAACTATTTGAATAAATGCATACACACACACACACACACACACACACACCATATTATATATATATATATATTATATATATATATATATATATATACAGAAGTAGATATAGAGATAACCTCTCGCTTTTGGTCAATGTCGGTGTACAGTACAGAACCTTTAGCCATGATTTCGTGCAGTTTGAAATAGTGAATTTGGGCATCTTGAAATGGTGAATTTGGGCATGTTACCACGCCTGCGATTACCTCGAATCTGGAGACTTAATAAAAACACTATTTTTACAACATGTTTAAATTTTTAAATCAAGATAAATTGCAGTTAACCCACAAAAACTGAACAATTTAGGTGAAATTGAGCAATAAAACCAGATCAATGGCAAAGCAACTTACGGTGCAAAGAAAAACTCCAGATCGCTCGAGCTGAAAACCATATTTCGAATGAAAATCACAGATGAAAACCCTAGATAGAGAAGAACATTTGTCAAAAACAGGTTTGCGAAGCTGGTTTAGGAAGAATTAAGTGTGAAGAGGCAGTGGTGCTTTTGTCATTTAATTGTTTTAAATGATGAGCACAAACATTCCAACAAAAATTCATACTAAAAAGTACAATTGTTTGAAAAAAAAACAAAAGAAACATGTACAACGTATATACGAAATTTGTTGCGAAATAATATCAAAATTACACACAAAAATATTGCTTACTTGTTTTCTTGCTTTCACACTATAGGCAAGATCATTATATTCTTAAGAAAATCATGAAGGACTGGTAAGCTATATTGGGTAAATAAGGGTCAACAAACAACGTTCAACAAACGTTGTTGAATGTCTATGCATTGTTACTTCTTATTTAAAACGTTCAATCGTTTCTTTTGATGGAACTTGTAATTCGTGTTGACTCGGTTCTTTAAAACTGACTAACGTTCTAATGTATCGATACTTTATTCAAGACATACATCTCGATCTAAACATACTTAACTTGCCAATTACATTTACGTACAAACTCATCCCTACGAACTTTATTTGATACTCACCGACTTAAATACGTAAAAACGAGCCTCAAACTCAGTACAGTTCTGCATTTTGAACCCACTGTCACACGATTGTAAGCTGCACTAACCTCCAACTTCAATCGACACTCTCACTCCAATTTTCGGATTCTCAGATTGCTCGCCAAACCTTCTAAACTTAGTTCAGCTCACTATAACTTTCAATCTTTACGTTACTCTTGTTTTGTTTTCATTTACCAAGTTAGAAGCAATACGGTTAATTTTCGCTCAAATTGCTTGAGTTCAAGACAGATGTGAACGCTTGCGGAATTGGTAACAATTCAGGTTCCACCTTACTTGAACATTCTCTTTATTTAGTTTTGTCTTTATGACGATGTTTTATCAATTTTTATAAACTAGAAGCTTGGTGATATAATAGTTTGCCCTTGTTATTTAGGAATAAGATGAACTTGGATTAACGACTTATATATTACTAAAATATCTATATTTACTTAGAAAGTCTGAACTAACATGTACACACCTACTTATTAAGAGTGATTAGAATAGCATCTAAGTCAATTTAATTAAATATAGTTTTTTCAATGACGATGAATTAGATTTAAAAGTTTAAGTACAATAATATATTCATACATTTCAACATTGTTGTTAGACAAGGAAGTAAAGCGGGAGCTGGAAACTTAAGGACAGGTTCTCTTCGCTTCTGAGATCCTTGTGTTAAGCTCACCACAATACGAGTATTCTAAAACATTCTGAAATAAAAGAACTTATTAAAATAGTTTAAAAAATACATATAATTAAAAAACCATTTATTTTAGTTGACCACGTATGCTCAGGTTAACACGTAGCTTACGCCAGATACGACTGGTACTACGGTTGAACTCTTCACGGTGGATTTTTGTTATTAACAGCACAGTCACGCAGTCAATACGTGGCTACCGTAGCTATGAGAATGTCAAATTTTTTTTTTTTCATTTTTGTCATGTTAAATTCTCAAAATCTTTAAATCCTAAACTATATTAGTTTTTCGATGGATAAACATAACCCCACTTAGATTAATAAAAAATCCTTTTAACATATGTTTAAATTAAAATTCCACTATATTTACTATATTTTACCGTTCGTATTTTCTTAGTAGTTTATCATAATTGTTCAATCCTTGTCCCTAAATCATCTTCATTATCGCTCAATCCAGAACGCCATCCCAAATTAGACTGAATCTTATACTTAATTCAATTCCCCGTTTTCCAATTGCATCAAGTATTTGTCTATCATAGTTGTCTCAACAATTATTATGTTTGAATTTCTGTCGATATCCATCTTATATAACCAAATTGTATTTTTTCTTAATCCGTTTGGTGTTATAGGAATTCAATTTTTTTCTCGACAACTATTATCTATCTTTATTGGCTGTCTATTCCTTAGCGAAATCGTCGTTTGAATTCCCCCATTAACTAGATATTCTGTTGATCACATGCGTAATCCATACATAATGATCGCTATCTAGGTTATTTAGTTTCCCAGCATTTATCTAATTTTTAGTAGCTTTCAACATTTAAAATTCATTGATTCCTTACATTGTCTCCCACCTTTTATGTTTTTGATGCTATTAATTTAATCCAGATTCTGGTTTGATTATTGCTAATATATTTGATATAATTTATATATATTATGCTACTTATATGATTATTTGCAAAGTTTTTGTCCTTAATTTTAACAATTAACTTAGAAACATCAAATTTACAGATTTTATACTAATCATTATCATCCATGATTTGTTATTACACAAACCACCATTTAATTCATCTAATAACAATTATTAGAACCAATAATTAGCATCAAAACTAAAATTCCTAACACAATTACTGGTTTTTAGAGCTTGGATTGTTTAGTTGGTTATTTTTCTTTGTATTTGTATGGACTTGTTTGGATTATTGAGAATGTAATTTTGACTTTAATAAATATGAAACATATTAGTAAATATCATGAGCTTTGGTGATAACCCAATTATGCCCCGACTCTTATTCCGCTGCGGGTCGGGGTGTGACAGATTGGTATCAGAGCCATGACTATAGGGATATAGGATAGGTTATTAGACCCTTAGAGCCTATACTATAGTTGATTAGAAATTTTTAAGATTTTTGTGTGTTACATGCCAAATTTCATGATGTTTATATGTTTTATGTTAAATGTTACACTCGATGTTATGCAAGCATGTTCATAAGTATATACTATCATATAATGCCTATCATGAATCATATTCTCATAACATATCATATCCATAAAAGCACACATCACATCATTTTCATGATTATTTTTTACAATTATTTTTGTATTTTCAAATCTCATCAAAGTGAATTCTCATGACGGGCATGTAGTAACTGGAAGGGTACAAGTACCGGTAGTCGAAACGTCCTGTCTAGGTTGGCATTCGTATAAATCCAAAATAAAGGACCAGTTTGCCTACCTGGGGACTAACGATGAGAGTACGAAGTACCTATTAGGCCAAAGCATGCTATACCAAACGTCGTGTGAGCTAACCCCACTTTGAGTTGTCATTGTGTCTACACCTGGACACATTCCGACCATACATCTCGTAAACATATTTTGTGGTTTGCATTCGGGTGATGCGAGTGTTAAATCGCCAATACTAATGTGAATCCTACCAAGCCAATAGTCATGGGGGCCCACATGACTATACAGGTGAAGGTATGGGAGACATTTGAGGCCCAACATGAGCAAACCCAAGACATCCTATGGATGTAGTTGCATTATTGATATTTATGTTATTTTCATTTTCTTTAAGAAACATGACACCTAAAAAGACTCCATAAACTCACAATCTTCTTATGTATGTTCCTGTGGATGTCGGCTAGACAACAACGAGGGGGTAAAAGATCAGGAATGCCTCACGAACGCTTGGCCGCACAAATCGCGAAACAAATGGCCGCGGTGCTTCCTGACATTGTGGTTCAAGTACAACAAGCTCTCGCCACAAATCCCACTAATCCTCCCCAGCAAGACGATCAGAACATCGGCAACCCTCCTACCAGCAAGTGCTCATATAAACATTTCAAGTCTTACGATCCTCCTAAATTTGAAGGGACCGAAGGTGTCACTGCACTCCTCCACTGGTTTGAGGAAAAGGAAAACACCTTCCTCAACTGCGATTGTCCCGAGGATCGCAAGGTACGATACGCAACCGGGAGACTATTTGGGGTAGCTCTTACCTGGTGGAATACTGAAAAGGGTAAGAGGGAATTGATGATGCAATGGCCTTAACGTGGGAGGAGTTAAGGGAAATCATGACGAGGCGATTCTGTCCTAGGAGTGAGATTAAAAAGTTGGAGGACGAATTTCATTCTTTGAAGCAAAAGGAGGGAGATCATACTTCCTACAACAAGAGGTTCTTAGAATTGAACCAAATGGTCCCTAACTTATTTACCCCAGTTTACCGCTTAATTGAGCATTATATTCGAGGTCTTCCCTCGAAAATTCAAGATTCAGTTCTCAGCACTTCACTAGCAACACTTGAAGCTGCTATGGAACTAGCGACTGAACTGACCGAGAATCGAATTCGCAACGGTAAGTTTAAAGAGGAGAAGAAGAAAGCCCCGTTGAGGGCCAAACATCAAACCATTCCACCTCCTCCTCTAAGTTTGCTAACAAGAGGAAGCGTAACACCAGAAACTTCGCTGTTACACAAACCAATTTCCCTATCCCTACTGCACCCATTACCCAAGTCGCCCCTTCACCTGCACCATACAAAAGACCATACTCTGGCCCATTACCAAAACGCAACCGTTGCCAATACCACCACTTTCCTGATCATCCCTGTCAGCATTGCACCGGCTGTGGTCGCGCAGGTCATACTGTTCAAACCTGTCGCATACCTCAGCGAACGAACCGCCACCAGCCTTCAACCCAAACCCACCAACAAATAATGGGTCAAGCCCAACAACCCCTACTATTACCACGTACCCAACATTTAGCCCAAACATACTACCAACCCAACTATCCATGGTACAACCTATGCGGGCTTGCTACAATTGTGGAGACCCAAGTCACTTTAGAAACACTTGTCCAAGGTTGGTGAACATTATTCATGCTCAAGCCCAAGCCAACCCGGTGAATCAAGCTAACCAAGCTCCTCCACCTGCAAGAGGAAGAGCTTTCAACATCAACGCTAATCAGGCTAGAGCTGACGGCAATGTGGTTAACGGTACGTTCCTTATCAATGGTAGTTATGCATCCATGTTGTTTGATACTAGCGCGGATAAAAGTTTTGTGTCCTTAGAGTTTGAACCCATCCTAAACCAAAATCGTGATAAGCTCA
This sequence comes from Scalesia atractyloides, assembly GCA_947069175.1. Taxonomy (NCBI): domain Eukaryota; kingdom Viridiplantae; phylum Streptophyta; class Magnoliopsida; order Asterales; family Asteraceae; genus Scalesia; species Scalesia atractyloides. Next base: position 11,578,258 of record CAMTDV010000012.1, on the reverse strand, counting down.
TGGAATCCATAACAGTAGAAGTTGCTGACGGGAAACCGGTCTCATTAAACTCTATTATACGCATTGTACTCTCACCTTAAACGACCACGACTTTCCCGTTGACCTCATTCCTATGAAGTTGGGAAGTTTTGATATTATAATTGGTATGGACTGGCTCAGCCAACATCAGGCGGAAGTTGTATGCCACGAAAAGATTATACGCATTCCTCTTTCAAACGGTCAGACTCTACAAATCTTTGGAGAAACCTCGTCGAAAGGGCTCAGATTAATGTCCTGTCTTCAAGCTCAAAAATATCTTTGCAAGAATTATGTTGCATTTTTAACCCATGTCGTCAAAAAGGGAACTATGGAGAAGAAACTTGAAGACATCCCACTAGTAAAAGATTTCCCGCAAGTATTTCCTGACGACATTTCAGGACTTCCTCCAGTAAGAGAAGTCGAATTTCGTATTGATCTTATACCTGGTGCTACACCAGTTGCAAAGTCTCCTTATAGGTTAGCTCCCTCTGAAATGCAAGAGCTAGCCAGTCAATTGCAAGAGTTGACTGACAAAGGATTCATACGTCCTAGCTCCTCGCCTTGGGGTGCACCTGTCCTTTTTGTGAAGAAGAAAGATGGATCGTTTCGCATGTGCATCGACTACAGAGAACTCAACAAGTTAACAATCAAGAATCGTTATCCATTACCTCGCATTGATGATCTTCTTGACCAACTTCAAGGCGCTAGCTGTTTTTCAAAAATCGACCTTCGATCTGGTTATCATCAACTTAGAGTACATGAAGAAGACGTCCCAAAGACTGCTTTCCGAACTCGTTATGGTCATTATGAATTCATGGTCATGCCATTTGGTTTAACCAACGCTCCAGCTGTCTTCATGGACCTAATGAACAGAGTCTGCAAACCCTATCTCGATCTTTTTGTTATAGTCTTCATCGACGACATCCTCATTTATTCAAAGTCTAAGTCTAATCATGAGCGACATCTTCGACTCATCCTTACACTCCTAGAGAATGAAAAGCTTTACGCCAAATTCTCCAAATGCGAATTCTGGTTAAAAGAGGTACAATTCCTAGGGCATGTAGTCAATGACAAGGGAATACATGTCGACCCCTCAAAGATCAAAGCGGTACAAGAATGGCAAGCGCCACGTACACCAACTGAAGTAAGATCTTTTCTTGGTTTGGCTGGTTATTATCGTCGTTTCATTTCAAACTTCTCACGCATTGCTGTACCACTCATGGCTTTAACTCATAAGGGAAAACCTTTCATATGGGGACCCAAGCAAGAGGAAGCCTTCCAAACCCTTAAACAAAAACTCTGTGATGCACCAATCCTCACTCGGCCTGAAGGTTATGATGATTTCGTGGTTTATTGCGACGCGTCAGGGCAAGGATTAGGCTGTGTCCTAATGCAAAGAGGAAAGGTTATAGCTTATGCTTCGAGACAACTCAAGATTCATGAGAAGAACTACACCACCCATGACCTAGAACTTGGAGCCGTTGTGTTCGCTCTTAAGATATGGAGACATTATCTCTACGGTACTAAGTGTATATACACTGACCACAAGAGTCTTCAACATATCTTCAATCAAAAGGAGTTAAACATGAGGCAACGAAGATGGGTCGAACTGCTAAATGACTACGACTGTGAGATTCGGTACCACCCTGGCAAGGCAAATGTGGTGGCTGATGCACTCAGTCGAAAGGGTTATGCGAACTCCATTCGTCTTCTATGTTCGCAAATCATAACTGACACTAAAGATCAAATTCGAGAAGCCCAACATGTTTCAGTAACGGAGGATGATGTACGAAAGGAGCTGTCCTGTGGAGCTGAACTTAAAATTGAAACTAAATCTGACGGTATTCTGTACTATCTAGATCGCATATGGATTCCTGACCACAACAACCTTCGTGAACTTCTTATGAAAGAGTCTCACAAAACACGATACTCTATACACCCAGGAGCCGATAAGATGTATCAAGACCTTCGATACACCTATTGGTGGCCTGGAATGAAAAAGGATGTTGCTGTTTTTGTTTCCAAGTGCCTTACATGTTCCAAGGTGAAAGCTGAACACCAAAGACCCTCAGGACTTCTGGTCCAACCTGAAATTCCTGTATGGAAGTGGGAAAACATAACCATGGACTTCATTACCGGGTTACCTCGCACTTCTGGTGGGTATGACACTATATGGGTAATCATTGACCGACTTACAAAATCAGCTCACTTTATTCCTATCCGCGAAGATTTCAAGAACGAAAAGCTAGCTCGTATTTATATCAGCGAAATCGTAAGCCGACATGGTGTAACCGTTAAGCATTATTTAAGATCGTGATGGTCGTTTCACTTCACGAACATGGCAAGCAGTACAAGCCGCTTTGGGTACGCGATTAGATCTCAGTACCGCCTATCATCCTCAAACTGATGGACAATCTGAACGCACCATTCAAACTCTTGAAGATATGCTTCGAGCATGCGTCATAGACTTCAAGGGAAATTGGGACGCTCATCTACCTTTAGTTGAATTTTCGTACAACAACAGCTATCATTCAAGTATCGGCATGGCACCTTTTGAAGCTTTATATGGTCGTAAGTGCCGATCTCCAGTATGTTGGCACGAAATTGGGGAAGCTCAAATCACTGGTCCAGAATTGATTCAAGAAACCACAGACAAGATCCATCAAATTTGAAACAATCTTCTAGCGGGTCAAAGTCGTCAAAGAGTTATGCAGATAAACGACGGAAGCTATTGGAGTTTAACATTGGTGATCATGTACTTTTAAAAGTATCACCGTGGAAGGGAGTAGTTCGTTTTGGTCAAAAAGGCAAGTAGCACCACGTACGTAGGACCTTTCAAGATACTCGAAAGAGTAGGACCTGTAGCATACAAGCTTGATCTACAGAAGAACTCAACAGGATTCATCCCACATTCCACGTATCAAACTTGAAGAAGTGCCTCACTGATGAAAACCTCCACATTCTCTGGAAGATATTCAGATTGATGAATCTATGCATTTTATTGAAAGACCAGTAGAGATCATGGACTTCGGAGAAAAACGTCTACGACGAAGTCGCATTCCAATTGTTAGGGTACGCTGGGAGTCGAAACGGGGACCTGAGTTTACTTGGGAATGTGAAGACTCAATGCGCGAAAAATACCCGCATCTTTTTCCTACTACTACTTAAATTTCGGGACGAAATTCTAAAAGTAGGGGATACTGTAACATTTGTCAAAAACGGGTTTTCCAAACCCGCTCCGTTTGTAATCGAATATCAAGTTATAAATGTCTCGTTGCGTATTTATGTCCATTTTAATTTTTTTAATGATGCATAATTAATAAACAAACTAAACTATAAAAGTTATAATTGATAAAAAGTAAATTAAAAAGAAAATGAGGCTGCCGGGACTCGAACCTGGGTCAGCCGGAAAGAACTCCAAAGACTTAACACACACACACATAACCACTCCGCCACTTGTTGTTTTCTGTCAATCTAGGAAACAAATAAATCTTATAGACAATCATGAAGCGACCTGATTACGCTAACTGTAACCGAAATCGGTCACCAAACGTCCAAAAACGTTTGATTGATCGCGGTTTACTGAGTTTAAAACCGATGCACCGACACCTTCAATCAAGTTTGCTTTGAATGAACTTAAATTCGAGAATGGATCGGTTTTAATAACCGAAAACTTTCAATTCCTGAATTACTTCAATCAAAGACCCCTCTCGCGACTCAAACACACTCTGCAAACTTCCAATTACATTTTAGCACAACTTTCAGTCCGCCGAGAGAAGCTTTTTGGACTCGCCGGACTTTCGCCGGAAAACCGTATTTTCCATCAAATCAGTAAGTCTCGCAATTCTTTCGTTGTCTATCAGTTGTTAAGCTGTTACTAACTCCAACCCTTCAATCGGAATCAATTTCAGACGACGATATTGGAAAACTCACTCTCGCCGGAAAACTTCTGAAAATCCTTATCTTCAGTTGTCAAATGGTATAGACATTCAAACCTTCTGTTAACTCTTGTTTAGTACTTCAATTCCACAATTAGCTAATCAAAACGGTTAATTTGTTCGCTCAGTTGAAGTTCATAAAACAGAGCCGACGCCTTGCCGGAATTCTGAGATAAATCATTCCTCTGGTATGTTTACTTCCAACACCGTCTCTGCCATTTCATTTTAGTCTTATGAATGTTTGTAATCGTTTTAAAGCAAGAAACAGTTGAGTAAATAGTTGCCTGTAAATTTAGCGAGAAAATGAAGTGTGATAACATTATAAGATTAATTAAAATCGGTATTATAAACGGGTTAGACACACAGTCCAGCGGTGGACTGTGTGCACACATATCACACGCCGCGAGTTCGATCCTTGATACACACACACACCCTCTGTAATTAAAATGTTATTTTTTTAACTGAACCGGATGAACTTACATTAGATGTTAAGTATAATAAAAATCTATATATTAACCAAGTTAGACACACAGTCCAGCGGTGGACTGTGTGTAACGTTAAAGCACAGGTCCCGGGTTCGAGACTGTTAACGGCACCGGTTCGATGATTTAAAACATTTTTGAAAATAAAATAATTTTGAATAAACTGAGTTAGTATATAAATATAATTAAAAACAGAATTATTTCAGGTTAGACACATAGCTCAGTTGGTAGAGCTGCGTGCACGCGAACGGGAGGTCTCGGGTTCGAGCCTCACCCGGCGCATACAGTTACACAATAAAACGGTCAACAAGTCAAAGTCAATAGTCACGGTCAACATAAAAGTCAACATATTTTCATATTTTTATTTATTTAATTTAATTTAAAAATCAATTAAAAATACTTAAAAATAATGTTTTTAAAGATAGGAAATAGCCTTAAACTCACAAAAATATATCTAAAAATCCTATTAAAATTATTAATAAAATCCACTCATTTACTATATCTTCCGTTATTATTTAGGTTAGTTAATACTCGTTGTTCAATCCTTCAACTCGTGCGCACCTCATCATCTTCAACAAACGCACCCAATGTGAGTGAATCTTTACAAATTCCGCGTTTTAATCACGTTTTTGGGGTGTAATCATGTGTCTTACCATTTATTATATTTAAATCATTGTGCATACATCAATCATGAACAAATGTGTATTCAGTTTGTTTTCAACTGTTGTGTGGTTATTGTTGGATTTAATTATTATTTTTCAGTACATGCAATTTCATAGGCCGCCGCTCCCCTTACATTATGAGCGTTGAGCATGTTCCCCATTACATTATGAGCGTGAACCTGGCGTGCCAACATACGATCGGCTCCGTTTGATTGAGCCTTGATCGCACAGACATTTATCATTTTCAGTACATACATTTATCATATGCCGTTCGTTCCCCATTTATGTTATTGTATGTTATTGTATGTTATAGTTTGTGGTTGTTATTGCTACTGTTTGATTATTTACATTTGCTCACTTATGATTATTGCACAATTTTTTCCTTGATAAAATAACAAGAAAATCAATAATAAATGTTTATCTAACAAGGTTCACTCGCCAACTTATGTTGACCCAAAAACCCCCATTTTTACAAATGATACAGGTGAACCAGCTGCAGCAAGAAACACATAGGATTGGCCTAGAAGAATAAACTGGTTTAGAGCTTGGATTGTTTAGTTGGTTATTTTTCTTTGTATTTGTATGGACATGTTTGGATTATTGAGAATGTAATTTTGACTTTAATAAATATGTAACATATTAGTAAATATCATGAGCTTTGGTGATAACCCAATTATGCCCCGACTCTTATTCCGCTGCGGGTCGGGGTGTGACAGAGAAGACAAAGACAAAGAGAACCAGGTCTGGCGATGAATGTGAGTTTAAGAGAGAGGGAGTTAAGTGTGAAGAGGCAGTGGTTGTTTTTGTTGATGAGGCATGTAGCAACTGATGAGGCACACAACATTGCCAACGAAAAATTCATCCTACAACACCAGTACAACTTGGTTTAGAACAAAAAACCACTAAAGAAACATGTACAACTTATATATACGTAAATTTGTTGCAAAATAATAGTATATAAATTACACACAAAAGTATTGTTTTACTTATTTCCTTCGTTGTTTTCACCGAGCGTATAGGCCAAGATCTTAGTATTCACTTAGAGGATATGAACCTTATTAAGATATGGTAACTATGATTGGATTATATAAGGGCTGTAAACAAATCAAACGTTCAGCGAACGGTTCGTGTAATGTCTAGCATTCTTGTACTTTCCTTATTTAAAAAGTGTAATCGTATATCTATTTATGGAAACTTGTATTCGTGTCTTACTCGTATTTCCTTTCCAAACTTGTACTATGGGACGTGATCATAATGATAATCGATATTTTATTCATACTTGTTTTACATACAATCAATCATTAAAATGCATACTTACTTGCAAGTCATACTTATTATACGTACAATACTCATACCCTACAACTTTATGCTTAGAATACTCAAAAACCGACTAAAATACGTAAAACAGCCCTAAACCCACCCATTCGTGCGATTTGAACCCACTTCACACGAATTGCAGCTGGCAGCACCCTCACAACTTCAAACTTTCCGTACACTCTCACTCTCAAATTTTCGGATTCGTGGCAGATTTGCTCTCAAACCTTCTAAGTGAGTTCAGCTCACTATTACTTTGTCAAGTTTTACGATTCTCTTCTCTTTTTTTCTTTTGTACCAAGTGTAGAAGCTGACCGAGTTGATTATCCTCCTTAAGGTTGGACTTGTGTTCCAGCAAGTGTGAGAACGTTGAGAGCCTTGGCTAGCCGAATTAGGTTCCACACCTTACTTGAACATTTTTTATATTTAGTTAATGTACATTTATGACCAACCGAGTTTATCAATTTGATTTATAACTTTGAGCTTTGGTGAATCATATAATGAGGTATTCGTACCCCATTGCTTGACTTTTATGACATAATTGATGAACCTTGGACTTAACGAACATATAATTTACTAGCTGAAATATCTATATTTTCACTTAGTAAAGTTCTTGATACTAACATGTAACACCCTACTTATTATAGATGTAATTAGCAAAAGAATTAAGGTCTAATTTAGTGGATACAATCAACAGTTTTCCTCCATTGACATGATTAGATTTTAAAAGTATTAAATACAAAATATGATTTCAAACATTTCAATATTTGTTTGTTTCTTAGACAAGGAAGGTAAAGCGGAAGCTAGAAATTTGGAAGTGTTCGGTTTTTCGTCTTTCTTGATCAACATCCTTGTGTCTTAATGCTCACCTACAATACAAGTTATTCTATTATATAATTCCCTACAAGAATACCAGCATAACCGATATATTAAAGAATAGTTTTAAATGAATACACTTAAATTAAAGAAATTCCTTTTTATTTTTTTTGACCCACCGTATGCTACGGTTAACCACCGTAGCTTACGGTCAGTACCACTTTACCTTACGGTCTGAACAATCTGTCTTATGGTAGGACTTTTTTTTATTAACAGCAGCAGCCCGCCGTAAGCTACGGTGGCTACCGTAGCTTATGGTGGCATGCTGCAGAATTTTCCTTTTTTTGCAGTTTTTGTCATGAAATTCTCAAATCTCTTAAATCGCTCATACGTTTATATTACCGTTTCTTCGTATGTGATCAAACAATATCCTCTACTTTATGCGTTCGCAATACAATATCCGCGTTAATCATATGTTTAAATTTTATAAACTTTCGGCTTACTATTATTTACACTTATTTTAACCGTTCGTATTTTCTTAACAATTTATCATAATGAATCATATCCTTTGTCCATAAAATCATCTTATTAATCCGCACAATTCCTGAGAACGACCTTAGTGCATTTTATATTTAGTTACTAAATTCTTATGCTTGAAATTCCAATTCTACCTTCTTCCAAGTTTGCATCAAGTATTTGTTCATACGCCTCATAGCATATGTCTCAAACTAAATTTTGACCTGTTTGATTTCTGTAACGATGTCCATCGTTTTATATAACCAAACCTCTATACTTTTATTCCTTAATCCGTTTGGTCGTTATAGCGAATTCCATTTCTTTTCTCGACCAAACTATTATCTATCTTGTTATTTGGCTAGTTTAATTAACTTAGCGAAATCCGTCGCTTTTAATTACAACCCAAACAAATCATAACTAGATATTCTCTGTTCGATTCACATGCGTAAAATCCATCACTTATAAATGAACCGAATATGCTTAGGCTTATTTAGTTTCCTCAGCATATATTACTACTAATATTTTAGATAAAGCCTTTCAAAACAATTAAATCACGTACATTAGAGCTTTCCCTTCAAACATATGTCCGTCCCGACCTTGTCGCTCGATGTTTTGTCCGACTTGCCTATAACATTTAATCCAATTCATGGTTTAGAATTCATAGTCTAATATAATATATATATATATATATATATTATATATATATATTATTATATATCATGTAACTTGTGGAAAAGCTCATTTACATGATTCCTTCATATTTTCAACAATTTAGAATCACTTAGGCATTACATCAAGCACCTTGTGAGCGAGATTTTTATACTATTCTTATCAATTCCATGATTTAGTTATTAGTCACATATTACCACTCATTTCAAGTGTCTATGTCTAAAATAAGCAATTAATATTTAGAACCTAATATATTAACATCAAATACTAAAATCTCACTAACACAATTCATGTGTTCATCATATTCATCAAGACCCATTTAGCACAAATATTGTAAATCATTCAACCACTTAAATCACAACATTTGATCTCTAAATGTTCATCTAGGGTTTATTCCTAGACTTATATACATCTCAAATTTTGTCATGGCATACACAATGATACTCAATTTAGAACTCATGGTGTTCATGTAATTTCATAATATCATCAAACATCAAAATTCAACATACCTTATGATTCCCTTATCTAGATGGTCGTCGATTTACACTCATGCACGAATTTTAGGCTCTTAATCGATTTTGATTTGATGATTTCAGTTCAAGAAGGGTTTTTCTCCTTGTTTCTTCTCTCTGGTCGCTCCCCGGAACACACACTGTGTTTTTGTTTATTATTATTATTATTTTTATTAAACTTAGTTTCCAACTTGCTAGATTCAGCCCCTCATATTTTGTCTATCATGCAAAGACACTACCAAACTGTTTTTAATAGATTTCCACAAGCAACTAATTCAATTTAGTAAGTTAGTTGTGTGTGGAGTATTTTACCATAGTGCCTAATATCACTATATATATATAATAAGGACATTACAAGTCCACTTTCTAATTAAATTAAATACCCGTGTTATTAATATAACTTAATATTTTCGGGGTGTTACATAACCAAGCCATGGTTCATTGTTCTGAACTAAGACTAATCAGCCTCGTATCTAAACTCCTCGTTCAACAGAATTCATTGTCAAAACGAGAGCCTAAACAAGCAATATCTTCCAGAAACAGTGCCTTCGCACGAAGTAGACAGTCACTTTGTGCGAAGTGGTCACTTAGAACAAAGTGGCATCTTTCCGTCCACTCCTTCGTATTTTCTGCTTCCAAATCTAAAATCCTCGTCAAAATCAGAATATCATTTCAACTCAACGACTCACGGATTTCCTAGAAAGCTTGCAAAACCGTGAGTATACTTGACCCGTTTTACTTTTATCACTATTGGGTGCAATACGTGTAATCTATCAAAAATCACACAAATATCCTTATACTTAATCACAAACAATCCTTATCCATGCTTATGTGCCAAACTCGAATTCATGCATGCTTATACTTGATATGCTTATATTCTGTCATTAACTTTGATCAAGTCTCCCTTAACATGTATAGCGTTATAGGAGTAACACACCGCCCGTATTCTTGAGGTCATGTTAAGTTAAACACATACGGTTTTTTTCATTGCTATGATCAGATTACGCTTGCGGGAAAACTTTGGGTTGACACGTATAGTCACATGATAGTTATGCCATGTTAGTTTTGAGTTAACATTTATACATGAGGATTTGTTAAACTTTTATACTATGCTATTAGTTAAACTTGTATAGTCGCTATTGCCTTGTGTATTGAACTATACTTTAACATGTATTGCAGGATGATGATGATGATATTATGAACGCATGGAAGCTAGTAGGAAGAACTAGAAACCTACTTTAATTTAGATCTATGTTGGACTTGTACTTGAATTTGTTGTTGTATTTGTTTCCAAAAGCCTTGTACTTGAAATTTTATAAATGAAATGGAAATTTGTTGTTTAATTACTTGTCACAAGTTTAGCGTTATGAAGTCTCGAGCAATCTACTACGTCCGCTCCGATGATTCCGCCATCGGTTGGGGTGTGACACTTCGGCGGGAAGTTCGTTTGTGTTCGTTCGTTTATGTTCGTGAACGTTTGATAGTTTATTAGTGTCTTTAATTTTTATATTTATTTAAATATATCAAAATTCCGAAATATTAAATTTAAATATCAAATAAGTGTCAGTGTATTAGATATCCTGTTCATGAACTATTTTTTATGTTCGTTTGTTTCCATTTCTGTTCATGAACATTAGTTTGTGCTAATTTGTGTTCGTCAATGTTCGTTGCCTAAAATTAACAAACAAACACGAACAAGTTTATTTCCTTAACAAACGAACACAAACATAAAATCTCGTTCGATAAGTGTTTGTAAACGGTTCGCGAACACATATATTTTTTAACAAATGAACACGAACACGAACAAGGTTTTGTTCGTGTTCGTTTGCAGCCCTAGATTATATATAGTTATAGGGACGACTTTGTATTTAATTTATAACTATATGTAGCCTTATTTATGCCTTTTGTTTGTTTAGATGACTAGTCTAATTTGTTTTTCTTTGATTATTTCATAGTTCTTCTTCTTCTTCAATGGTCTATGCCAAGGAAGAATATTATGTGCATATTTTGTAATCTTTCTTTGAGTTACTAATAGAAATTGCAGATAAAATTATTTCTAACAAAACATAAAAAACCCCTTCTATTACTTGGTAATGTTAATAATTACATGTATACACCACAGTGAAATCACAAAATAATAATAAAAAAAAAGTAAAAAAAAATTTGAATAGGTCTAAGAGCATTCACATCTATTCCGTCATATTTTCACCCTAAATTACACTAAAAAACACTAGATTTTCTCTCTATTTTTCAATTAAAAAATATTTTTTATATCTTTATAATTAACTTTTATCTCTCCTTCATTTACAACTACTTTCAAAATATATTAAAAAATTATATAAATATAGTATCATTTTCTCTATCATTCACTAACAAACACTATTTATACTCTTTATATTATAAAAACTTCACTCACACTGTTTGATAAATGAAATGGATGTGAATGCTATAACTTGAAATGACTTATTTAGGGTAATGAGTCAAGCAACCACACAATTTCCTTTATTGTATGTAACATATACCAACATTTTTTATTGACTCCTGAGTATTCTAAATGAAAACCCCTTTAAAATTGTTATGTAATTAGAAAAAAAAAACAAAGATAGATGGTTGTTGTGGTTAATCTCGTATTTTTTGAACCGGTTCACTAGGTTTCAAACATTGTTGGCTGTTTTAATCCAAATTATCTTTAAATGAATATTTAAAAAAAATTAGATGAAACTAAACGTGAAGAATGTGAATTTTATTCTTATTTTTCAATAAGAATCATTTTTCTGAAAGTTTCTCCACTTATTTACAGAAATTACCAATCTTGTGTATTGGTTTTGAGATTCTTTGCATTTGATGCCTCTGTATTTTATTATGTGATCTACTAACTCAATGGTTTTAACGTCCATTGATAGATATCTGAACATTGAAATAAATAAGGGCATGTGAGAAAGGAACTTCCTTGGTGTGCCTCTTTACTATCGCATGTGATCTTTGCGCTTTTTATAAATCTTACTCATACATTTTTATTTGTTTATTTATTTTTAAACGACAGGCAAATTTGGATCACTGACGAACCACTGGGGTATTATTGTGCCAGAAGCAGAACCATCATCTTCACTAGACAATAATGTCTATACACAAATTAAAGAGAAAAACCAATAAATTTAAGAGCTATCATGCCCTAAAAATGCCATTAAACTATATATTTATCTTAGAATTTCTAATCTAACATTTTTATCTTAACAAGTTAATTTCATCATATTATTACGTTTTTATTTAGTACATATCGTCATATAGACACACACGGCTAGGGTTATAAACGAACTGAACGTTTAACGAACAGCTCGTGAACTGTTCGGTGGGAAGCTCGTTTAATAAACGAACAAACATGAACAAAAAATTTTCGTTCGATTGGTTAAATAAATGAATATGAACAGATGTTTCGTTCATTCAATTGTGTTTGTGAACATTCGGTAAGGTGTTTGTGAACATTCTATAACATCCTAACTCGATGTTTAAGAAAAGATTATATATTTTCTAGATTAAACTAAAATTTTACGATTTAAAGTTATTACATAATTAAAATTATTTCATAAACATCACTACATGTTAAGATTGTTTAACCCAAAGGAAACTAAATGGAAGCAAAAATTTTATTAGTGTTCGATTTCGCAACGGTCTTGATCAGCATCCAAGATCGATAGAAATTTACCTATAATAAGACCATAATTTTTCTTTAATTATTGATTTGATCAAGAAGTTGATGCAATATAAATAAAGATAATTGCTATTAATTGTGGCTTACAACCAATTAAATTTTTAATATACTTATTTCAGTGACCGCCGTAAGCTACGGCGAACACCGTAGCTTACGGTCTACCTTTACGGTCGTACGCACCTGTCTTACGGTGCAGAAATGAATTGTATTATAGCAACAACTCACCGTTAGCTACGGTGACTTACCATAGCCTACGGTGGCTACCTGCAGGTCTTTGTTTTATATGTCGTTTTGGACATGATTTTTTTTTTATATCATTTAAACCAATTATTCATTTGACCTTCCGTTACTCGTTATAAATCTGACTATTAGTTTATACTTATTAGACTCAAAACCCGTCATTTGAATTACTCCTCTTTAGATTTTATAAATTGTCGAATTATTATTCATTCATCCGTTTGTCTATTTATGACAATTTTTCCAATTTTACCCATTCATCAAATTTCAGCTTAAAGAATTATTTATAATCCCTTTTAAAAATATTGCTACCAATACTTTTTGCTTGTTTTGATTTCCAAAAAGAAATTCATCGTTTTTCACTTTATTTAACCCGTTTGATCGTATTAGCGAACTCCATCGCTTTTATACCATCAAACCATTATTTCTATATAATTTGACCCGTTTGATCGTATTAGCGAACTCCATCGTTTTTATACTATCAAACCATTATTCTTATATATTTTGACCCGTTTGATCGTATTAGCGAACTCTATCGCTTTTATACTATCAAACCATTATTCCTATATATTTTGACCCGTTTGATCGTATTAGCGAACTCCTATCGCTTTTATACTATCAAACCATTATTTCTATATATTTTGGCCCGTTTGATCGTATTAGCAAACTCCATCGCTTTTATACTATCAAACCATTATTTCTATATATTTTAACTTGATCGTATTAGCGAACCCATCGCTTTTATACTATCAAACCATTATTTCTATATAACAACAAGATCGATTATTTCATCTATATATTATCACAAGAATTATAAATAAATTCTTAAAAGAAAGATAAGCCACGTACCTTATAGCTTTCCCTTTTGTCGTGGATCCCATCGTCTTTATCACTCACCTTCTCACTCGAGTTGCCTATAATGAACAACTCGACTAATTGTTAAATGGTCGATGTAAAAGCTATTATTATCAAACTTCCTCAAGAATCAATGTACATGGTTCTCATCAATATATTAAGTTACTAAGTATGACATTTCATTTAGGCGATTTGTCGAACACCTTGTAAGCGCATTATGTGCTATGTCTAACAATCGCAAGTATAACATCATTTATCTTAATCATTCATATTTCATTAAATAAGTATGTTTGATATGATCCGATTCACATCTAAATTTCAGTTTATCAACTTCATGAGTACAAATTTATCATTGTAATATATGCATTCATACTTCATAAAACCTATTTTAACATAAGAACCAATAATCTTTCAAACACCTAATTTATAACTCTTGATCACTATTTTCCATTAAGGGTTTTTCCCTTAAACTAATATACATATAATTTCTGCTATCACATCTTCAATTTATGCTCAAATTGTAATTTGAAATGTTCATCAAACTTCATTAACATCACTAGATATTTAAATTCAACATACCTTAAGATCACCTAGCTTGGATGATCACTAATTTCAGCTTATGCACTAGTTTAAGACTTGATTTCCCTTCCAATTGAAGGATTTGATTGATTCTAGGGTTTAAGGGAAGTTCTCCCTTCTTGCTTGTCTCTGGTTGATGGGTTTTGATTATCTATTTATATCAACTAGTTCTCCGAGTGCTTAATTTAGTCCTCCAAGTTTGGTTTATTATACGTAGGCACTATTTAATTGTTTTCATTAGTCATTAAGCAAATAATTAATTAGTTTTTAAATCCACTAACTAATTATGAATGTAATATATTTTACCTTCGTAGCGAGTATAAATATATATTTTAGGGATGTTACAAGTCTACTCTATTTCATAGAGGCTTTCCACTAACGGGGTTAAATGCCCCTGATTATTTACGTAGTTAATATTTTTGGGGTGTTACACATTCGTTCATTTGCGTTTGTGAATGTTCGTTTGTTTGTGTTTTAATTAAAAAAATTTATACTTTCATATATTTTATCTATGCCATTATATTATTTATTTTTATTACCCTAACAATTAAATTATGAAACCCTATTTCCACCTTTTTATGCACCATTCTCCTTTCATTTATTATTATTTACATTAACAAATATGATCCACATCCGTTTCCAATTAGAGCTTCAAGTTCCAACGCTACTCTTGAGTCATCCACCTTTACCCTTCGTTGTGTTCGCGATATTTATTTATTTGTGTTCGTTTGTGTTTGTGAGCACGCTCATTTCCTTAATGAACGAACACGACATAAAATCTCATTCTGTAAGCATTCATGAGCGTTCGTAAACACATTTTTCCTTAATCGAACAAACATGGACGATGTTTTATTCGTATTCGTTCGATTCGTTTACAGCCCACACACTACCCCTCGTAATATTTACTCATTTACCATACCTTTTTATTTCTAGATGTTACACGAATTGCACACACAATATTAGATTATCGAGCATATTCTTTTAATCATTCTCTTATAGATAACGCAAGTATTCTTATCTTTATTTCTCCCTTTTTGATTTATTGTGTCATTAGCCTTTTCCTATGATAATAACATATCTTTTTCGTAATATTAATGTAATATTATTTTGTTTTGGCGATGAGAGAGCATTACACGATGACTAGGTGCAGGCGGCCGAATGTGATTCTGATCGGACGGTCCAGATGAAGTGGGCCCACTTGACCGAATCCTCAAAAATTAGGTTACCGGAAAAAGCATTTATGATCGCATGGTCGTCATTCATTATCGAATGTTCTTTCTTAGTTCTTATCCGTCGATCATGCCCACGTCATCTTTCCATAATTTATTTTCTAAATTTCATTTAGACCCTTTTAGTATCTAGGTCATTCATATGTTCCCCTTATGTTAGATTCAAGTCTTTTTAACTTTGACCCTCTATATACATTTAACTTCACAATATCCCCTACGCTATACAATCACCATTAATATCATTATCACCAATATTTATTACATATCGAATTATGCAACAATCATACATATAATTTTCTTTGGAAAAGGGTAAATTGACTAATGTTTTAAAAAATAGGTTTAACAAATGCACACCCTATATATAATCAACTGATAATATTCTTAGTTATCCATGTGGAGGTCACCCTTCTTGAATTTATCCTACCTCAGTACGACTAATTGCAAAGTTATCATCTCATCCATGTCTATTACATCCAAAATACGTTGGTGGAATTTAAGGTTGTACATCCTTTTTTATGCTGATATCTCTCATATGGACAAATGATGCGCAATTTACCTATGATGTCATAATTGAAAAAAGAAATCCTAACATTAAGTAACAAGATAAAAAAGATAGATTATCATTTTTTATCATCAACAATCGTACCCAGTATATCTACCAATAGCAACGCTAGTGGTAGAACGATGAGATGTAAGAGATGCTGCTTCAAGTTTAATCTTATTTGGGTATCTGAAAACAGGGTAAAGATTGAAACTTTCAAGTTTAATCACAACAAAGACATGGTAATTTGAATTTTCTTGAACTTTGAAACAGAGTTATGCATAAAGATCAAAGCTTTGATTTTTATTGACTAATGATGATTACCCGCTTTGAATTTGATTGCTAACATGAGTTTTATGTTGTTAGGTGAGTCCAATTGGTAAAATGGAGCATCAAGAATTTGTCCGCCATGGTTGATACCAATGTTAAGTGTTGATTACTTTGGTTCTTGTGGTTTTCATGAAGATGTTAATAAAAGTGAATAAATATGTATTGTTTGGATTGTTGTGGTGACTCTCTTTGTTCTTACTGTTTGATTCACCACAAAGATCATGTAGATAAAGATGCTGCTTTCAGAAAGATCCTCGACTCAAAATAGACATTTTTTTACCATTATATAAGTTAAATAAATTGGACAAAACATAACATTTCTACAATTCTACATTTCTACTTTCTTATAAAGTACAAAGTATCCAACGTTTAAAAATTAAGCACTTATACAACAAGAATCATAAAGTCTCTCCACATAGTAAGCAGTTCACCACTTTATCGATTCCCCTACACATAGAACCAAAATGTTGTCATTTCCTTTACCAAAAAATAATAAGTACAAAAGTCACTTTCACCACAACTTTATCATCACACATCCTACACAACCAAATCCACCACTATGTTATTGCAAAATAGTGGAGGGTGCAAAGTGAACCTAACCCAAAAGTTACAAACTTATTATAGCCTTTTAATTAATCAAACAAATTATCATCAATACATAAAATATAAAATAATAAATAATATATATATATATATAGTCGTACATGACCGCCTTACAATTTCCTTTCAATCCTTTTGGAGCTTCCCCAGTCTTTCTTCCTTCTCTTTTCAGTCCGTCTGCCTCTCATTCACACACACACACACACACACCAGAATCATCTTCTCCATCAATTTTTCTAGGTATTATTTATATATATTTTATATATGCATATATTATTTATCCTCTGTTTTTACTCTGTTTTTCTTCTATGGATTCTCAACGTTAAATGTGGGTTTTTCTATCAGTTGACGTTAATTAATTCATGGGTTTTACTTTAATCTTATTTGGGTATCTGAAAACAGGGTAAAGATTGAAGCTTTCAAGTTTAATCACAACAAAGACATGGTAATTTGAATTTTCTTGAACTTTGAAACAGAGTTATGCATAAAGATCAAAGCTTTGATTTTTATTGATTAATGATGATTACCCACTTTGAATTTGATTGCAAACATGAGTTTTATGTTGTTAGGTGAGTCCAATTGGTAAAATGGAGCATCAAGAATTCGGTCCGCCATGGTTGATACCAATGTTAAAAGCTGATTACTTTGGTTCTTGTCGTTTTCATGGAGATGCTAATAAAAGTGAATGTAATATGTATTGTTTGGATTGCTGTGGTGACTCTCTTTGTTCTTACTGTTTGATTCACCACAAAGATCATCGTGTTGTTCAGGTAAATTTGATGACAGAATTAATGCCTGTTATGTGTTCGATGAAATGCTTGACTGAAGTTCTGTTTGTTAATTTGAACATGTAATGTGCTTGATTAGATAAGGAGATCTTCATACCATAACGTGGTTAGGGTGAATGAGATTCAAAGATTTTTGGACATTACTTGTGTGCAAACCTACATTATCAATAGTGCGAAGATCGTGTTCTTGAATGAACGACCACAGCCTAGGCCGGGCAAAGGAGTCACCAACCATTGCGAGATCTGTGGCCGGAGCCTTGTTGATGCTTTTCGGTTTTGTTCCCTTGGTTGCAAGGTATAAAGCCTCTTCCTGTTTTGCACATTTTCAATCGATTCGGTTTTTTTATTCTGTGATGGTCATGGGCGAATCAAAGGGGGTCATAGAGTCCACTGACCTATGTGTCACCGGAATTTATTAATTTTTTACATAAAAATGCGTTTTGTTTTTAAGGTCACCGGAATTTGTTAAATTTTTATATAAAAAATGAGTTTTGTTTTTAAGAAAAAACATGAGCTTAACCTCCGTTGTACCGGTCTAGCAAAGTCACCGGCATTTGTTGGATTTTTATAAATATGAGTTTTGTTTTAAGAGGCTCCACAGTAACCAAAAATTGTTAAATTTTTAAATACAAAATATGAGTTTTACTGTTATTTTTTTAAAATATGAGTTGAACCTCTTACTTGTAACCGGTACTTGTAAGTCACCAGAATTTGTTGGATTTTTCTATAGAATATGACTTTTGGTTCTAAGAAAAAACATGAGTTAGACCTCTTAGCTTTTAGTTCTAAGTTGTAACTGGTACAGAAGATAACCTTATGATGACCCGACTAAATCACATTCAGACATTTGTTGAGTTTTAGGTTGTTCCAATTTACTGATTCGCCGTTGCTCTATGGTTTAGCTTGGTGGCATGAAGCGCGGTGATCGAGAACTAAGCTTCACCCATCGGATGAAACATGGCCGAGATGGTTACGACTCGTACGAGCCATTGACACCAACACCGAAGAAAGTGAAAAGATCTCATTTGTTCAATCAGCTTATCGACACCCATATCTTTCAGTACAATCTTTATGGTCGACGTGGTCATTCCGACATGTCATCTTCATCTCAATCCGGTGATGAAACGACCACCATCATGTCTCCTGGGACGCCACCGCTATTCAACCACCGGAATTCCAGTAGGAGAAAGGGCATACCTCGGCGGGCGCCATTTTGATGATCGATGGATGAAAACGTCAAGGGTAATATGGTAATTTGACATGGGTTCAATTTCTACGTTATAGAAAGGTGAATACACATATGGGGATATAGTGTAGTTGTGAAAAAAGATGATACATAAGTTAGTATAAGGTGTTGTGTTGATTTACATACATATTTATATAAATATGTATTTCTTTCTGAAGTTAGGAAAAAGAAAGAAAAATGGTGAAAATTCGCTTTTATCTGAAATGTATAGAAGTAGATACATGAAATGTGTGCATGTAAATATTGTGTTTTTATATGAAAATTTATAATATACGGATGTGTATACATGGGTGTTTGGGAGTGTATTTTAAGGCCATATGTGTTGTTTTTCTAAAATAATTAATGAAGCTGTTTAACGAAACAGCTTAAGGTCAGAAACCATCACCACACTATTTAAACACCTTTTAACACAATAACACAATGTGTTTGGGAGTGTATAAGTCAGTTTTGGTTTAAAACCATAATCAAAACTGAGATGTCAGTTTAAATGGATAACGATAACCATAACTGCTCAGCTATTGCGGTTTCTTAAGCGGTATTGAGGTTACAACAAGTCGATTATGGATCGGTTAACAGTCTGTCAGTCTTCACCGGCCTAGCTAAAAATAACTAAAAACAATATAATCAAGTGTTATTCGGGCCTGAAAGTTTAAGCTTGAAAATTTTTAACCATAGAATAAATTGTTATTACAAATCTATACTTGATAGTGAATAATATTATATAGCATTAAATATTCTATAATGCTAAATAATACATACAATAGATTCGGTTTTGGCGGGCTGGCGACCCACTATTGTCAGTTTTCGAAAAATCATTAAACCGACCCACTGATTTTTGGTATAATTCGGTTATGCCAGTTCAGTTTCATTGGTTAATCCGGTTAGAGTTGGTTAATTCGGTTTTATGCACATTACTGCAATACAGGTTGAGTGACGGGTAAAAGTGGTTATATGGGCCGTATAATGGTCACACTACAAAAAATTGCCATCTAGTGACATACAAAAAGAGCCACAGAAAAACAAAAAAGTGCCACTAAAAGCCCATATAGGAATGGGCGGCACCAAAAAAAAGTGCCGCTAGAAGCGCTGACGCTAAGCCTTTTAGTGGCACCTTTTTGATCTGCCGCACAAAGGTTTTAGACTTTTAGTGGCACTTTTTTTGCCACAATATATAAAAAAAATACTTTGTGACACAATTTCTATGCCTTTAAAAAGTAATTTTAGTTACGTATTAATACAAGTTATAGTGACACTTTTGTTTGCCACTATAAAAAAAAACCTTTTGCAGCACATAATTGCCACAAAAAATCATACTATAAACAATATGAAATATAAAACAAAAGTTCAACAAAATTTAAATGTAGAAATTATAATATCATAACTTAAACAATAACTTCAATCCAAAACGCAATTTAAATGTTAGCAAAACATAACATAAAAAGAAACATATTACAAATTACAAATGTTTAGAGGTCTAAATGTTCTTATGGGATATGTTCATGGATGATGATAGCCATAGCATAGGCAACACTCTTTAGTTGATCAATAGTTTGTGAATCTACCGAAGAAGCACCTTTACTTTTTGCGGCTGGCATCCTTAACGTATCCTCTTTTCTTTGGTCTTTAACTTTTGAGAAGTCAAACGATCGTTTGTAAAATCATCTGATCACCGGGTGTGATTGCTTATTCTACTTTAGAATAACATACGAACATCAAGCTGCAGCAGCAAATTGTACTCTAGACTGACCTATGTATGCTTCACCATGGGTATTCTAAAATGTGACAAAATTAGTAAACTAACATCATGTCTACCAGCATAATTCAAAGTAAAGATGCCCGCCATTAATATAAAACAATGGAAACAATTAAGGAACAACTGTAATAAAGAAAGGAGTATGAGCATACCTACCTATCAAGGTTTGGCTAATATTATAAAATAATCCGAATATCCAAGGGCTTAAAAGAACATATATCTAACCTGCACCACAAGCTGCTAGATATAACAAAGCAGCTGATCCAAAACAACTAGTTTCGATAATTAAAATAACCAATCTTAAAAGATTTGACTGCCCTGCAACCAAAGTATTGTTAATAACTTAATATAGTGATCATGAAAACAAAATTACATAAGAGAGGGCTGAGGGCATACTGAAGTAAACACATAAATCCAGTGAATTTAAACACTACTTGAAAATATTCAGTGCCAACTTCAAAAAACACAGTGGAAGCAGACCTTGAACACCAAAGGATAAGCAACTACTAACCATTTATCAAATCGAAATCATCTAACAAAAATGTAAAAGTTCTAGAAAACAATAACTTATTGCATATTGTAATAAGGCACATCTTGAGAGAGCCTGTTCTGAATTAGCGCACTAAAAGTATCATCACATGAATTTGAGGGCTCTACCACATACCTTGTCTCATAAGACCTACAATAAAAATATATTTTGTCATGCCATAAACGTTCATTCTTAACTAGTATTAGTAACTACAACTTTAATGTCACCTGAAAATGGCTTTAAGTTTAATTAAACCAAGAATGAAGGATGAATTACAAAAGAGGCTGTGATGAGTTTCAGCAATAATAAAATTGATCTCTACTACCTTATTTAAATTGTTACTATGGGTCGAAGTATAGCATTCCAAGTCCAGGTGTACATATATTTCTGCAGCAGCCTTTTATACCATTATGAACATCATTAACACACTTTTTTCTTTGAATACCATGACCAAAAGTAAATACTAAAGATCATTAAGCAACTACGAAAGAGATTAAAAAAATTAAGTTAGTAAAGACAGAAGCTAATTAATCTGATGAAGGCACTTGCTATGTCAAAATAATGCATTTTCAATGGTTAATTTAGGGGAAGTAGATATGGATTTAATTATTACCTAATAAAGTATTAAGCAACTCATTAGGTTATTAGATAATAACTAATCTAATAATAAAGACTAGTGATTTCAGTAAAGGAAAATAGACTTATATTAGATAAACTATGAGTTGTAGGCTTAAACAAAAGATAAGAAGGCCATATGTAAAGCAATTACCTCAACTAAATAATAAAAAGTAGATCACTGAATTTGAAAATAAAGAAAGAAAACTAAAAGAAATGACATTTTCCAACTCAAGACTCAAGCCGTCCCGAAACTAAAGTACACGAAATGTAATTTTATTCAGGTATCGGTTACATTTTCAAATTGAAAAAGTCCGATTAAGCAAAACCTAATAACTTGAAACCCAGCAACACCCGTAAAAGGTCTAACTGATAACAAAAACTCAAAAACTAGAAAAAAAATAACTGACCCGAAGACCTCTACACTTCTTTAGCGCATTCAACACTTTGCTTTTGTGCTTCTTTGGAGACCTCTAGCTCTTCAGAAACTTGGGGTCTATCTGAACTGTATAACATATTTTTTTATAAGAATGAGACCGTAAGAATGATAATAACATTCTATAATGATAATTTAATTTAACACCAAAGACATCTAAACTATGTATATTTTAACTCTTTTCTAAAAAGAAAATAAACATGAATTTACTTGCTATATCAGCAAGTAGAAAATCCCCAAAACCTTATATTCAAATGCCATGTATTTATTACAATAATACATCTAAGAGTACTCTGCATCTAAACTAAAGTTGTGCCACCAAATGCATCATCTAACACAACGTTATGAGTGTAAATCAATACTGATTAGCTAACAGCGCATTCCCATAAAAACCAAACCAACAAGTCTATTGGCTAACATACGATAAACACTACCTGAGTTGCAAATAATGTCATAAAGCACATTTTGAGAAAGCCTCTTCTGAATAAGTTGATTAAAAGTATCATCACATGAATTTAGACCTAAGTAGTTAATGCGGTAAAATATCGGATATCGGTCAAGGACCGATATTTGAGATATCGGTTATCGCGGTGGGATATCGGTAATTTTAGTATCATGCTAAATTTATATATATAGCAATTTAACACCAACAATTCAGTATACTCTCCTACCATTAACAAGTTAAACTTTTGCAACTTACAAAACACTAATAATTGTAGTAAGTAGGAACTTACTAAGACTTAAAACACTAACATTTAATAGTAACAACTAACAATTAAGACTTAAAACACTAATAGCAGCAATAAGAAGGAAGACAGGTGGTAGAACTAAGAAGAAAGATACTAATATCGGGAAAATCGGTGAGATATTGGTCAAATATCGGTCAATATCGCTGATATTATCAGTACTGATATTTTGATGGATATTTTGTATCGATATCTCGGCAAGGGACCGATAAACGATATATCACTGATATATCGGTTGATATATCGGGATATTAACTATATAGATTAAGACCTCTGCCACGTTCCTTGTCTTACGATACCTGCAATAAGATATATATTATCATTTCATAAACCATTCTTTCTCGGCTAGTGTTAATAATTAGAAATTTGATGTCACCTGAAAAATGGATTTAAGGTTCAACTTCAACCAAACCAAGAATGAACAATGAATTACATGTGACAGGTTTCAGCAATACATATTCTAGCAAACATCAAGGCTTCCTCTTGTGCCAAGATTGATAACTCACAATGTAGTTGCTTCTCTAGTGTCAACTGAATTAGAATTCATAAAAGGCTAATATAAACAACACAATGTTGATGTTAACATTAATTAAAAAACCTATAGAAAACTTGCAGGGAACTAATATAGTAGACGTGCAAAAAAGAAAAGTAATATGATAAGAAAGTCAATTACTTAATGAATTTATTACCTCCCTGCAAATTTTCCCTTAAGTCTTAACGCACAAATACGATTAGGATCAACAATAATATATAATTTAAAACATACAAACTTTAGTTAGCAATTTGATAATCATGAATGGTTTAAAGTTAGAAACCAAATAAAAGGGTTAGTTTGGGCAATCACAACCCGTATCCTTTTATACGGGTCAGTTAGCAATTCATCGAGTACTTGGTGGGCATGTTGTTTGTAAACAAGACATTTCTTAAAATCATCTTCAAACGTTAGATTATATGGATCAAACTGAAACAAGGAGCAATAAAAGAGCAAACAGCCACTTACGGAGTAGCATACACATCCTCGCTGCTCAAGAATCTCCTTCATCGTTTAAAACTAATATAATTTGAAACTATAAGTCAGATATGACTTTCAATGATGGAAAGAGGGAAATTAGAATTGCTCGAAGTCTTCCGTGTCATACACAAAATGTCACCATAAACATAAATAAGTGGCATAAAAACTAAATGCCACTAAAATTGTGTGTTAAGCAAAGATGGCATACTCAAAGCGCCATTGAAAACCTAAATTAGTGGCACATAAGTTATATGTCACTAAAAGTGTGTGCCACTAGATGGGATTTTTTTTGTAGTGTCATATCATACGACTCGTATAGCATGCATCATATGACTCACATAAGACGAAGATAGTGTGTCCTATTAGGGGTGGTGTTTGTGTCGCATCACTCTATTTGAAAAGGGTGTTTGCGATCCATTTATTTAAAAGCAAAAGCGTGTATCCTTGTGTTAAAAAATTGTAAGATGTTGAAATTTACGTGTTACTTTTAAATTTTATTTCTTTACGGTTGATGGTTACTGTTGTTGACTCTAGGAAATTTATTTCTTCACGGTTGATGGTTACTGTTGTTGACTCTAGGGAAGTATGTGTATGAATGTATGCATGCATGCATGCATGTGTGGGTGATGGTTGCATCATTGTATGTGAATGTACAAGTGTTTGAAACACGAGTGGTCAATTTATAGTGTGGATGATGAAGAAAAGGCGTGAAGGATCTGAAGTAGTTTGTGTGACATAAAATTAAAGAAGTGTAATGTCAATAGATGTCACTTTCTAAACTAAACTTATCATGGGTTGTGTGTACATTTGGTTCTATGTTTGTCGTTTTGGTTTCATTAGATATGGAAAACACATATGTGGCTTGTTTTTTATATAACATTTGCGTGTCAAACAGGGTTTTAAACTAGTGAACCGCTCCCTAAACGATTAATCGACACAAAACAATGATAACTATGCAACACGACTTTCAAGTCTTTTTCTTAATTTCTATTCGAGATTAGAAACATTATCCCTACATATAATGTATACATGGATGCCCAAATAATATTATGTAATAATTAAGCCAAAAATATCTACACGAGAAATAAAACCTATATTTCTTTAAAGATATACTGATATTTTTTGTTGATGAAAATTTGTATACGTTGATTACACTTTTCCAAAGTAATTTAGTTAATCCAATAGCTGCCTAGTGTTAAATTAACTATGGGACAATTCAAGACGACACTTTAGTTTTAGATTTAGGTAGTGCTGTAAGCGAATCAAACGTTTATCAACTGTTCGCCAGAAAGTTCGTTTAATAAATGAACGAACACAAACAAAGCTCTCGTTCGTTCAATTGTGTTCATGAACGTTCGGTAATGCGTCAACGTTTGCTCATGTTCATTTATTTATGTTGCTAATTAAAGATTTTTGTACATTTATTTATTTTTATCTAAGCTTTTCATATTTTTAAATTTTTATTTTTTTATTACTCTAACAAATAGAATAGGAAACTTAATTCCCACTTTGTTTATGCAACGCTTTCTTTTTCTTCTCGTTATTCACATTGATGAATACTATTGACATCCGTTTCACAATCAGGGCTTCAAGTTTCAGCACTTCTCTGTCCGCCAATTACCTCTAGCTTGTTTGTGTTCGTGAACACGTTCATTTTCTTAATGAACGAACACGAACACAATGTCTCGTTCAGTAAGTGTTCATCATGTTTATGAACCGTTCACGAACACATTATTTCCTTAGCAAAACGAACAATGACAAGGCCATATTCGTGTTTGTTTGATTCATTTACTGCCCCAGTTTTAGGTAAAGAAGAACTTTAAGCAAAATCAAAGAAACTATAAGTGTTTGTATGATGTATTATCCAATTAATGAGTAGCCCAACTCGAGACCAAATTAAAAATATCAATGTATAGTAACTAATGTGTCTTTTTGATGAAATGTCAACTATTTTGATATTGTTACGGTTATGTACATGCCCTATTCTATCTTGACACCTCTTTCAATATTTAGTGTGCAAATTAGTTAGGTCACACGTTAGGTCACGGTTAGGCTTCATTTGCAAGTAGTAAAACCGAACAAAACGTTGACTAAAATTGATTTAATTCACATTAGAGGACTTAGGGACAATTAAGGCGTTAAACATCGACATTTTCTCTCTTGTCGACTTTCTTTTAGTTATTGGTAGTTGTCCTTGTGGTCGACCCACCGCCATAATCCTTGATTTGATTTGCTTATCATGTTATCAACTTTTGATCATTATCTTTAAGAGGTTAAGTTTTCATAATCAACTTGATTAATTCCGATATCTTTTAATGAATAATGCCTAAGTTGACTAACATATTATCAATATTCACACATGTTCACATTTTGGTAACCTTCTTAGCCAACCAAACCACATAAGCAGTTTTAGTGAAATTGTCTAAGCTAACAAATACATAGTCAACATGTAGAAAAGTTGTCATTTTATTAAGTTTTAACTCACTGAAATCAATAATTGCTAACTACGAAGCCAATAATTCATCATTAAACTTTATTACGTGTTTAGTTTGAATTTAGACTAATTTATACGAGTATACACACCACACTTCATAAATTGTAACGGTTACATAGCTTAACCTAAACTTCATTTGTTATCTTTGTAAATTTCAATATCATCAATTGATCGTTAAAGTTAAAATCATGAACATAAAACAATATTTAATACTAAAATTTATATTATCTATATTAACATTATGTATAATAACAAAAACAATATTTAATACTAAAATTTATATAATCTATATTAAAAAAAACCACAGGCAAGAATAGTTCCCGCCTTCTAGTAGTAGAAAAGAACAGTCATCCAACTAGTGGATGCCACATGACATCCACTGACTTTCTTTATTATTTTTTTTTGTCTTTGCGTTTTCAAAGTCAGTATATTATAAATTGAACGTGGATTACAGTATAAAAAGCGCATGTGGGTAGTGGTTTTGATGTTAGGTTTATGACTTAACAAATTCAGAGACCCGAGTTTGAGACCTGGGTAGTGTAGTTTTTTTTAAATATTACATTCAATATCCCAAAAGTTTACCCAATTTTTTCCTTTATCCTTTCTTTAAGTCATTTTACGTTACTACTCCTGCACTTTAATAATGTTACTCAAAAAGTCCGAAACTTAAAAAAACCGAGATATATTCGGTTTAACGTCCCGCAATCTTGGGCGGGGCATAAATGATAAAACTAGTTAAATTATACAAACTAAAACATCTAGCCTTTTCTTTGCTTCGTCATACATCCATAGACCTATGCTCAAACGAAACAGAATACAGTTGTCTGCTGAATCTTTATAAAACTTTATTGACGCTTAATTATTTAATCTAAACTAATTAAATATATAAATTCTCTCTCTGCGTTGCATGTGGATTGGACCACGTCATGTATGATGCATAATAACGCGGCTAAGTTTATTAATTTACCTTCTTTGCTAAGATATTTATGATACATAGTTTTTAACTAAAAAATTATTTAAATTATAGTGATGATGGTGTTGTGGTTGGGGACGAACACTTTGGTAAAGATAACCGGGAAAAATATAAGTATAGTGTAATATAAGTTAATACTAAATAAATACCTGACTAGGGAATAATGGTGTATATTTAGATCATTCTCAATCTTTGAATTTAGGCCCAATTGCGTTTTGGCTTAACCAGGGGTAGGAATTTTTTTTGTAGGGGAGCAAAATATGGGTCGGGTTAAAATTGATTGGGTAAATAACGTTATTTTTCATGAATATAATAAAATAACATTAAAATTAGTGTAATTTCACCTTTACCATCGAGAGCTCACATATATATACATTATAATAAAACGGTGCTACTAAATGCACCACTTCCTCTCACATAATTAAGGGTGGGGCCTGTATGGTGCCACACTTTTTCTCTCATAAAATAGGATACATTTAGTAAGTAGGGGTGCATTTAGATCAACCCTATAAAATAAGGTAAATATATAAGAAAACCATGTAAAATATGAATGATTTTGAGAATTTAGTTAACATGAAATCAATTAATTACATAACTAGAGTTGTAGTCCAACTAATTTTATAACTAATATTATTTACTTATTATGTAATCACATAATTGACATGTATGTGTAAAAATAATTATGGTAGTCAAATTCATATAAGATAATTTTTCCCTCTTAAACTTTTGAATATTTATGTAAAACTATAATCACGTCCTCCTCAAATGTATTATAATGTTGTATAAATATGAGTTATAAGAAATTTGCCTATAAATACTCAAAAAATAGTATAAATATGAGTTATAAGAAATTTGCCTGTAAATACTCAAAATCGCATATGATTTTATGTACGTATGATGCAGAGCAAAAGCAAAGAATAATTTTTTTTAAAGACGATATATTAATGAATGAATAAAACCAATATAATAGCTGCCCATTTATATTGGTAGTTTAATTTTCAAAATTTAATATTGATGGACATTTTTTGAAATTAAAACCACAAATATGAACATAAACCACACTAATAAATGATTCATGCGTGTATTGACGAAAAAGGAAAGTACAAAAGATCGTTGAGCTAGGACCCAATCTATTATGTTTTTCTTTGTCAAACTGGCCTATATAAAAGTCTATTAGTTTTTACATCCACTCCTTAATAAAGTATGGCCATGTAAAGACAATAACATCCCTTTGGTTTTCAAAGTGCCCATCGTAAAGACAATGATTCCCCCATACAATGACAATAACCCTCAATTCTTTAAATTTGAGCTAAAACTTGAGATATTATACGAAATTGTAAAAGCATAATAACATTGGAACCGCATCTTTGCCTAACGCACATATGACATCTCCTTCCTACAAAGAAATAACAATCCTCCCTTACGAAGGACTTCGTCAGTTACTTGTTTCATCCCTTAATATCTCATTTCCTCGTCTCAATACTCTTTCTTTCTCTCTTTATATATGTGTATGCGTATATGAAGAGCCGGCTAAGAGGGGGGCTAAGGTGGGCTACAGCCCAAGGCCTAATCTCTCCGAGGGGCGAAGTTTTTCCAAACTTTTTTATATACTACATATATTTATATGCATTTGTTTGAAAAATGAAAATCTATAGAAGTTATTAAACACTTAAACCCATTAACATTTTTTTTGTAAAGCCCATTTAAATCAAGCCCTATACTCTTTAAATACTTAACACACAGAAGCAAAGTTTAAATTCATTTAAAATTGGACCAACATAGACCCATTTTTCAATTTGCCTCGGCGTAAAAAATTTTCAAGCATTCTCGAAGACGGTCGTATGAGATTATTTATATGATACTAAAATAATAGTCTAAGGATGGCCTTGTGGCTTCGAAACCCCTTGGAACATATTACCTAATGTTCCAACTCCCTTCAGGTCTTGGAAAAGCTAATCCGGTCTACAAGACTCCAATACCCCACCCCAAGTTAGAGGTGTAAAAAAATCGTGCCTTGAACTTGACCTGGTAAAAAAAACCCGGAATCGGTTTTTTTAATACCCGGGTATCTATACCCGGAACCGGAACCGATCATATCGATTAATACCCGAAACCGACAAGAACGGAACCGATCATATCCGATTAATACCCGAAACCGGACAAGAACCGGAACCGAAACCAATTATACCCGGCTATACCCGATACATGATTCCAATATCTTTCTTTTAAATTTAGTTGGTGCATTTATTTTGATTTTCTTATATTATACAATGCATATTTCATAACAATAAAGAAAAAATACGAGAAAATATACGAAAATATAGAACTAAAAAACTCGGAAAAAGGGTATAAAACTCGAAAATAGGGCATTTTAATACCCGATTTCTTAAGAACCGGAACCGAACCCTACCCGGAACCAGACACATAAGGTATGGTTCTTTATCAAATAGCCGGAACCGAAACCGAATCGGTTATAAAAATAACCGATTCCAACCTTTGAAACGAAAAATCGAAACCGATTCCATAACCGAAACCAATTATTAAAAATACCTGATTTGTACACCTCTAGCCCAAGTATTAGTCAACTATTAGATTTCAATAATATGATACTTTGTTACTAAAAACAGATAGGAATAATCATAATAATAAGTTATTATTGTATAAACTTAATATTGGAAAGGACATTTAAATAATCCTCACGTCTATATCATTAGTAATTTAGCATTGAAATAATTTTAAACGGTTGAAATAGCTAACTTAATATTGGAAAGGACATTTAAATAATTCTTACGTCTAGATCATTAGTAATTTAGTATTGAAATAATTTTAAACGGTTGAAATAGCTAACATAAAAAAATTAATAAAAAATCTGGCCCAAAAAGGGTGTGAATGGGCTTTAGGCTGTACGCATGGTTATTTATTAAATTGTAACATCATTAAAATTGATTAATTTAATACGGTGAAAACGATTCAATATAGATTTCTGAATAGATTGGATGCGTCATAACTAGGGTTGTAAGTTTCTGACATGACCCGAAAACCCGACATGAACCTAACACGAAATTCACGGGTTTAGGTTTAGTCTAAACGGGTCGGGTCAGTTTCAGGTTGAACCCCCAAACTCGTTTCGGTTAATGGGTCAGATTCGGGTCAACCTGGTCGGGTTGGCGGGTTGACCCGTTTAACACATTTAGACTGTATTAATTTTTTTACAATATATTTTATGCCATGAGTTAAATGGGGTGTGTATTTTATGCCATGATTATAACTTAAAAAGAGAAATTAACATAGATTTTATAATTTAAATATGATATTATTACATAGATTTGTGTTTTTTAAATAAATTTTATTTTTAATATATTAATTTCAGAAATAAATTAAAAAATCTGGGTTAAACGGGTCGTGTTCGGATCAACCCACGAAACTTTGGGTCATGTTCGGATTCATATGTATGATACGATTTTCGGGTTTGGGTCGGGTTCAGGTTTGTGTATAATTTTCGGGTTCAGGTCGGTTGAACCTGCCAACCCGCGAACATAACCCGTTTAGTATCCATAGTCATAACTCGTCTAAGTTAAGTGTATAAAAACTCAATATTGACGCAAAAACACAAAAAAACATGACTTTGTAAATAAAAAACCCTTTAATAAATAACACAACTAAAAGACACTTACCTCTTAAACTGTTGGACTTCAAGAAGATTAGTCCAACAAACACCCTCCTAATCTTGTCTTGGTCACATTAACCTTTAGAACAAAGTCAGATCATTGTCTTTCCATTGAACCAAGTTTCCTTCTTCCTTTTGCTTCCAGTTTGAACACTCCGCCATGTTTGTCCAAGCTCGTTACATTTGACACATTGCACACAACGTTTTGTTCGCTCCCTTTAACCTGGGTTTTGTTCGAGTTGTCTGTCCCTCCCTTGATCCGCCCCGTAACCTTCTCCATGGCCATGTTCTTGATCTTCAAGATTCCAACTTCCCTGGCTACCTTGACCAGAATGTTAACAATTCAACTTGTTTCCCTTTTCATTCCCATTGTTTTTCGAAATAGAAACTGTTGTTCACATCGACATATGGGAAGTCGGTCAGTATCGTTTCGTTTTGTTACGTACTGACACTTTTAAAGTTTACGAACACAAGTTATGGGTTAAATACGTATTTTATCAACAAAATGCTATAACCATTTTCAGATTTATAGTTGAATTACTATAAAAAATTTCAGATCAATACATTATACATAAATATTTTTTGTGACTTATTAAGTTAGTTTGCGGAATTGTTAAAATCTTATATCGAAAGGTTTCAGATTTATAGTTGTATTACTCTCAGTATATTACTAAATTGATACCTAATTAACAAAATGCTAAAACATTTTCAGATTGATACCTAAACATTTCTTATGATTATTTGTATTACTCTACATTTATTACTTAACTAATACCTAATTAACAACAAGATACTAAACATTTTAAAAAATTATGTTAAGCTTAAAAATGTTGGCTGGCTAAGATGAAATATAGTGGGCTGAGTAACCTGATGGGCTCTAATGCGTGAAGCTCGACTAGCCCAAGTAAAGGAGGTCCAAACGATACAAAAGATAGTTACTTTCACTAGAGGTGCACAAAATGGGTATTGGGCGATACGCGGAACCGGGTAAGACCTAATCTGGTTTAACCGGACCCGGGTATTTTAAGGAGCCGGGTAGGAATTGGACCCGGTACGGGAATTTAAAGTCGCACCTAATATACCCGGTTAGGATAGGGTACTGACCAGTTCCTACCAAAAAACCTGGTATAGCTGGTTCTTGTTTAAAAATGTCTTTTTTAAGCGTTTTAACTTGAATTATTTAACTTTTTCGTAATATAAAAAAACAAATATAACATCAACAAAACAAAAAAAAATCATTATTTATTGATTCTTAAATATTCAAAAAATGCATACCTTCAGTACAGCTTAGTTATTACGAGTCACCACATTTTCGGCGAGTTCTTCGTCGGATACGCCCAAAGATAGTACATCCTCCACTTCGTCCTCAAGTACTTTTGCTAGTAGTATTTCATATTCGAGGTTTGTCTTGTCTTATATACGATCCACCGCGTTTAAATGATATTTTAGGCAAATGCACATCTCCATCGATTCGGGAGTGAGTCTTAATCTTCGCATTGACAGTACCCTACCACTAGGATAAAAGGCGGATTCCAATGCTACCATAGAAGCTTGAACAATTAGTGAATCCGGGGCCATGGTAGATATAACCAAATATTTGTTTTCCTTTCCTTTCTACCAAGTCAAAATTTCAAATTTATAATCTTCGGTAGACATAGTTGATACATAATTTGCATGACTATACCTACCGAGTTCACTTGTTGAGGCGTCGCCCCTTTAATGTTTGTTTGACTCATCACAAACCATATTCATCATAGTCATAATCGGGTCCCGTATCGAGCGTGAATTAGAACTTGGGCTCGATTCTTGAGACACATTTATGTGTGTTGTCGGGCCTATTTATTTAAATATTAATCAAACATTTCGTTCAGAATTTTATATTTATATAAAATATGTATAATTTAGAACACATCAGTATCAGTCACATTTGCTCTTTCAACCTCTGTGTTTGAACATTGGAATAAACCGAATATTTCTCCCTTTACTACTGGAGCTACTAAGGGGCTACACTGTTGCATGTTATAACGAGCAAGGACACAATCACTATAAGCCATATGAGATAATCCCAAGATCCCTTTGTGGCTGTCTTAGTGTATTTCGATGCCAATAACATAAGAAACATCTCCGAGATCCTTCATATCAAAGTTATGCAAGAGTAATCGCTTCAACTCATGCAACATGTCTAAATCATTACTTGCCAATAGAGTGTCATCTACATAAAGGACAAGTATAGTAAAGTTGTTCCCACTCATCTTGAGGTAGGTGCATTAATCCACTTGATTCTTTGTAAAACCTTGTTTCTTCGTGACCTCATCAAGCTTGAGATATCGTTGACGTGATGTTTGTTTCAACCCGTATATGGATTTCTTCAACTTACAGACTAGATGTTCTTGACCTTTAGGTTAAAAACCTTCAGGTTATTTCATGTACACATCTTCGTCTAAATTGCCTTTAAGGAAAACGGTTTAACATCCATCTTATGCACCTCTAAATCAAAATGAGCTAGTAGGGCATAAGGATCCTTAATAAATCTTTGCAAGAGACAAGTGAAAAGGTCTCTTGATAATCCATTCCCTATTCTTGAGTGAAGCCCTTTGCAACCAATCTCATTTATAGCGTTCAAAGTTCCCATTCGGATCCAGTTTTGTTTTGAACACTGATTTACTACCTACGAGTTTAACATCGTCGGGTAATTCTATCAAATCCC
The DNA here is from genome assembly GCA_947069175.1 of Scalesia atractyloides. Taxonomy (NCBI): domain Eukaryota; kingdom Viridiplantae; phylum Streptophyta; class Magnoliopsida; order Asterales; family Asteraceae; genus Scalesia; species Scalesia atractyloides. The sequence continues at coordinate 11,544,285 of CAMTDV010000012.1, read as the reverse complement.
AAATGTCTTTTTTGTGTGGAGTCAAGCTCATCATTAATTGCTTTATTCCATTTAGAAGACTGATCACTGCTAATGGCTTCATTTTAAGAGATAGGGTCATTAAGCTTTCTAGCTTACATTCAGCTTCAGTCAGGTAAGTGATATAATCATCCCAATTAGTAGGCCTTCTGGACCTAAATGAACTCCTTAATTGATTAGCGGGTTCAACATTTTCTTGGTTTTTAAGCGTTTTGTGTGCCTTTATCTTCTGGTATAATAGGTTCTGAGTGTAGAGGTGTTAGTTCAGTGACATTCAGTTCAGTTGCATCAGGTACAAGAGGAGTAACTGGAGTATTAATAAGCGACGAGTCCCCCCCGCATCTTGTACTTCTTAAAATTCTTCATTAGGGTTGGTACTGCTCCCATTGACCTTAAATCCTCTAGGAACGTGGCACGCTTGGTTTCTACAATACGAGTGACATGGGAAGGACAATAGAAATAGTAACCTTTTGAGTTTTCAGTATACCCGATAAAGAAACATGTAACAATTTTTCATTCAAGTTACCTTAGTAAAGGATTATAAACTTTAACTTCAGCAATACAGCCCCATAGTTCCATATATCTAAGCCTTGGTTTCCTTCCTGTCCAAAGTTCATAAGGAGGTTTAGGTACAGAATTAGAAGGAACTCTACTGAGTATATAAACGATTGCTTTTAAGGCCCTAGTCCAGAGGAATAAAGCTAAATTAGTGTTGGCTAACATATTGCATACCATGTTCATAAGGGTGCAGTTTCTCCGTTCAAAGACACCATTCTACTGAGGAGTACCTGGCATGGTGTATTGGTTCATGATCCCTTGGCCCTTACAAAACTAATAAAATGGACCAGGAGCTTAATCCACATCAGTATGTCTTCCATAATATTCACATCCTTTATCTGATCTTACAACTTTAACTTGACAATCTAGTTGTTTTTTAACTTCAGTTTAATAATCTTTAAAGTTGTAAGTGATTCAAAATTTTCTTTAATGAGATAGAAGTACATATATCGGGAATAATCATCAATGAAAGTGATCAATAAAGTATGTCCAGTTATGCCAACGATGGAGTAAGTAAGGACCACTAATGTTAATGTGAATGAGTTCTAACAAATTAGAGCTCCTAGTGGCACCTTTCTTATCCGCTGATGTTTTTTTACCTTTAAGGCATTTGACACATGTTCCAAAGTCAGTGAAATCAAGAAAGGTAAGACTTCATCCTTCATGAATTGAGTTAATTGTTCTTGTGAGATGTGGCATAAACGTTGATGCCACAACATGGATGTAGTCTCTAAGTCTCGTTTCTGTTTAATCTTTGTTAGTGATTCATTAATATTATATGATACCAAATATTTGGAAAAATTATCATCTAGTTCTAATCTATAGAGACCACCATCTAGAATGCTGAAGAAACACTGGTTGAACCGAGAGGTATCCGGAGATATCTGAGTTACAGCCTAATATTTCTGCATGAAAGGTTGTCTCTCGTTCGCTCTTCTGGGTGATCTCACTTCAGGTTAATCTGCAAAACTAGCAACACTGTTAGCCTCGTCACTAGAGAAAGGGGGAGGGTTTTCTCCGTGACCACACTCCAGCGTGAGAATAAGTATTTGTGATTGCAAGTAAGTAGTAATTAGTGAGTGAGCTAGAAAACATATCTTTTACCTTGTGGTGCAACCCTTATTTATAGCCGAAGATAGGTGTTTTTAGGAAATGGGCTGATGGGCCTTGGGCCCGACCGAGACAACCATGGATATCCGTTCTGTCCCTCTGCATCAATCATTAATGATCTCTGGCAGGAGGTGTACTTTATCAGATGCTGAATGGAGCCACGTGTCATGGCAGTTGTCCCTGGTGTCAGACCTGTTATCAGCTAAAGTGGAGAATGTGTGACAGTCACTGGCGTGAGTTTGGTTGGTGTACAGTCTAACCTCTGCATTACTGTTCATGCGACATAGTCTGACACAACCTGCCGAGCGACCATTGGGTCACAGCTCTGCCACTTTGTACCCTTGTATGTAGTCAATGCCTCTTTGCGCTTTTCCCTTCCGCATGGCTTTCAGTGTTCTGGCCAGCGCAGAGTTATAGGGGTTAAGCCCTTTTGTTCTCAAGACTATGAGTTGCTCTCATGTTTGTCTTGTCCTTGTGCAAGGTTTTAGGACTTCGTGGCCAGAGGGTTGTTTGATCTACGCAGGGTCAAGGGGCCTGCGCTCCTAGGTCTAACTTGCCGTTGCGCCAAGTACGCAAGGCTCGTTGTGCGACCTGCTAGTGTCAGTCTAACTTGCCGTTGCGCAGAGTGCGCAAGGTTCGTTGTGTGACCTGCATGTGTCAGTGTAACTTGCTGTTGCGTAGAGTGCGCAAGGTTCGTTGTGTGATCTGCATGTGTTAAGGTTGCAATACCGTTGCGCGTAAGGTTTGTTAGGCAACCTGTTGGTTCCAAGAATGGTGCACCTTTACGCATTGTGCACAAGGTTATTCTTGTAGTATGTTGTTGTTGTTGAGGGTATGGTTCCTTGCGCAGGCGCGGAGTTTTTGGGACCATACCCCTCAAAGTCCCCTAGTCCAGTGCTGCTCCTATGCGTATGCTGACAAGTAGGTGGAGTGCTGGACTATAACAATTCTTGTATGCGCGCTTATTTCAACGACAAAAATTCAAGGAGGATTGGAGAAAACCTTTGTGTTAGGGAAATCCTTACTCATGATGAGGTCTTTGAAATTTGAATCTCCGTCATGTTGATGTTGCAGGCGGGTTGGTGAGAAAAAGGGTGCCCTGGAGGTGACGTTTGACAGCTGTGGCATGCTGTCAACAGTGCAGCCTCTCTTTCATTAATGAATGGTAGAGAAAGTGCCGGCCATGTGCGCGTGATAACCGTCAGTTACCACTTGCCCAACATGCGTCTTGCGCTGATTGGTTGTTAATTTTGTGCGTGCTTCAATGTTCCCCATCGCATTAAATGCGATGAGTATAAATAGGGGTGAACCGTCTAGGGTTTCATTCACGCCTTCAAACTTTTCTCTTGAAATTCTCTGAATTCTTCAGAGTTCTTGTGTTCTTGCTTTCTTGTTTTCAAATCTTTCTTCAAACTTTTTGTGTTTTCTTTTTTCCGGTGACTTCTAATGGCGAACAGGGGTCCCGAAAGTGTCTCTGTGAGTGAGCCCTCAACATCGTTACCGGTGTTGAAGTGGTCATCCTCAAGGTTTCAGCGTCTTGTCTCCGGCTACCGGTTCCTGAAGGACTGGGATGCTGGTTTCCGGCCGAGGGAGAAGCTACCGCCGATGCTCCGGCTGGCTACATTACTCTATTCTTTGATTTTTTTTGCTGACGATAACTTCCGGTTACTGGTCACCAAATTTTTTCTTGAGATTTTGAACTTCTACCGATTCCACATCTCCCAACTAAATCCGACGGGATGTTGAGGATCAAGCATTTTGAGTTTTTGTGCTGGTTGATGGGTGTTACCCCAACCATCGACTGGTTTAGGATTTTTTATCAAGTCCATTGCTCCGTGGAGTTTTATTCTTTCCAGCATCGCATTCAGGCGAAGAAGATTTTCTCTCTCACCCCAAGTCTTTCCATGATTGGAAGACAAATTTTTTTTACATAAAGGCCGGTGTCATACCCCTCCGGATGCACTTCCAGGGGGTGGAGGATATCGCCGTTGAGACTGCTCATGTACCAGTTGCGGAGTCCTGGTATAAGGACTTGAAGGAGACCCCGACGGTCCAACTGCCGGAGTGGGCGTTGGTGGCGGTGGGTATGAGTCTTGTCTGGAAACCCAACCGCCGGGAGAGGCCCGTGTATATGAAGGGGGAGAAGAGTAAGTACCTTTGTCTTCGTCTTGTATTATTTCTTGATTTCTTCTTGTGCGCAGGCTAATTGTATGCGCTTTCTTAGCAGGGGTGGCGTTGTACGTGGCGGCGTTCCAAAGGGAACAAGGGCGGATAGAGAACATCGCCCTGGGCCCGGAGGAGCCCACATGGTATGCTCAAATCCTGTGGAACTTTGAGCTCCCCAGGAATGAGGATTTGGCGTTCCCTGCGCCTGAGACTGGTAAGTCTTCACAAACTTTAAGTGTGTATATCTTTGCAGATCACTTATTTTGTTGTGCCATTGTGCAGGCGCTTTGAAGAACTTGGGCATTGGCCCAGATCCAAAATAGAAGAGGCGCGGTGGCTGAGAAGAAGGTGGCTCAGCCCAAGGTAGACCCGCCCAAAGGTATGTGTACTATGCTAGGCGCTTGGGATAACTATGTAGTAGTTTCTGATTCCTTGGAGGGTCTTGCGCCTGTAGGCTTGAAGAAGCCTAAGCCGGAGCCTGTGGTGATTCCGGCTGCTAACCCGGACGACCCGGTGGAGGTCGAGTCCAGCCCAGAGCCTCTCAAGCGGAAGAGGGCTCCAAAGAGCGATATCTCCGCGCAGCCCTCCAAAAAGGTTGCGCGAAGGGTTATAGGGAAGCGCGGGAGTCTGGACGCGCTCGTCGCCAAACTTTCACTAGGTAAACACCTTTTGACTTGTGTTTTACACCACTTCCTTGTTGTATTCATCTGACTGTTTGTCATCTCGCAGGGGGAAGTGAACCAGTTTTTGTTGCTCCTACCACTCCGGCTGCGCCCATTGATATTCCAATGCCCCCACCTGTGGTTGAAAGAGCGCAGGCGTCAAGCGCAAAGGGTGGGGAGCCAACTGCAGGGGCGACAGAGGTGCAGGTGGAGGTTGAGACCATCGAGCCTGAGGTGGTGGTGGAGGAAGTTGCTCCACAGGGGGCTCATACAGCCGAGCCGGCACCCAGGGGTAAGGTCGGGGGATTTGGTAGAAGCCCTTCCGCAGAAGAGTCTCCAATCCACCAGGATGAAACCCCGGGTGATTATTATTACAAGTGATATAATAAAGGCCGCGCTAAAGAGATCCACACCTCTGTGTGGAAGCTGAAGAAGGAGAGATGACTTTTCTCACTGGTCGGCGTGCCGTGAGTGGTTTAAGGGTACGTTCCCCCTAGCACAGGTGCGCGCGCGTGGAGCAGAGGTATGAACAATCTTACCGCGTGTACCTCCAGGTAGCAGCTAGCTCCGCCTCCAACACTCACAAGATTATCAGGGAGTGGCGTAGCATGCACAAAGAACAAGCTAAATTTGAGGCTGCCCAAGCGGATCTGGTCCAAGAGCGAGCCCAAGTGGCTGCGTAAAAATCTGAGCTGGAGGCTGAAAGGGCAAGGTTTACCGAAGCCCAGCGGACCGAGGAGTGGTCTGTGCTGGGGTGGAAGAAGAGGGCCGAAAGCTCCGCTGCCACACTTGCGGAGGAGCGCAAGCTGTGGAGGGAGGCTTGTGAAAGAGATAACAACGAGAAAAAAATCCTTGAGGGATGAGGTGGCCCGGATGCGAGGAGAGGTAGAGCGCATGAAGATGGAAAGGGAGGCAGCTTCTGCTGCGGCCGCGGAGGCCAGGGCGTACCGTGAGCGTAGTGAGCAGAAGGAGGTAAAAATTTTCCCCTCTTTTATTTATTTTGTATGATCAATAAATTGTCAGTTTAACCTTGTTGTGCATAACCAGGTTGAGGCTTGCGCCGCTCTGGAGGGCGCGAAGAAGGATCTCCAGGTGGCCTTGGTGGAAAATTTTGCTATGACCATGAAAAATATTAAAACCGTCTATGTCTAACTTTGGTCCTCATACAAGATTCTGAGTAATCTCAGGAATATACAAGGTATCATAAAGTTTAATGCATTAATTGGTTTTATGCATAAACCAATTTTCACAATTAATTGTAAGGTTCACAAAACCTTGACTTCAAGTTCTTTATCATTAGCCATTTTTAGTGTTCTTTAGTTTCTTGGTAGCTTCCGGATTGTAAGGAATACTTGAGTAGAATTAGATATATGAACCATAGAACTCGGGTTAAACCACTAAGGATTAGCTGGGATATTTAAATTACAGGACTCAAGTATCATAAAAAGATGGGTAAATTAAAAAATCGTCTTGTTATCTTGACACCCGATTGCAAACTATATCCTTTACTTTTAAAAAATATAAAAAATATACTTGATGTTTGCAAACCCTTGCAAGTCACGTCCTTTAGCCCTAAATCAGTTAGTTTTTATGGTTAAATCTGACCAAGTGAACCCCACATAAGAGTATTTTAGTCATTTTACCTTATTTACTCAAATTAATAAATTAAAAATCCAACCCACTTTTTAACTCTCTCTCTCTACCAGTCTTATGTCTCCCTTTCTCTTTACTAAGATCATCAACATCTTCATCTTTTTCATTCCTCAAGACCTCAAATCTAAAACACCATAGCCCCACCCCCAACCACCCGCATGTTCATCTGATGTATAAGGGATGACAGCGGCGGTGTGACTAGGGTTCCGCCGCAAACCTTTGCAACAACGACTTCAGCTGCGAGCCGTTCTTGGCCAAGTTCAACGACGACAGTGGCTAGACGATGATGATAACAATGGTTCCCAGCCAAGTTTGATATCTTTCTTCCACACACAAACACCAATCTCCATCTCACCTCCATTGCACCTTCTCTGAAATCGACTGATTAATTTGATCTCCACCCCTTTCTCACTTCCGATCACATTCTCACTTGCGCCACCAGCCGCCCGGCTGGTACTTTTGTCTCTGTCTCAACTTGTTTACCATCACTCAATCTTTGTAACCATAATCCAAAAGTGGTCAAGATGCAATCTTTACATTAATTCTTTTTCAATGCAGATATCTGGGTCCAACACTTGTCAATACCCTTCGTCATATTACTTTATTGAATCTAATTTTAACAATAAATGGCTCCAGTCAGCTGGTCTTCATTCTAACCCTAATTTACCCCCACTTCAAGTACCATTTAGTTATTGGTTACTAACTGTTTATCTTTATGATTATTGATTTTAGTATTTAGGGTAAAATGACCAAAATACCCTCATGTGGGGTCCACTTGGTCAAATTTAACCATGAAAACTAACTGAGTTGGGACTAAAGGACATGAATTGCAAGGGTTTGCAAACATCGAGTACGTTTTTTTTACTTTTTTACTATAAAGGACATAATTTGCAATATGGTGTCAACATAAATGATGATTTTTGTAATTTATGCTAAAGAGATTATTACCTTTCTTAGCCAGCCACTACTTAAAGTCTGGGTAGTCTTTCTGCTTATGCCCATTCTTTTTACAGAACTTGAAGTAAGGCTTTCAAGTGGAGATCTTTGAGTTGGGGTGAGCACTTGGATTAGTCTTCTGGACTTTAGAAACTTCCATTATGGGATGAGTGTTATTTCTCTTCTTGGAATTTGAGGTTGCAAGGTAAATAAATTTAGTTATGTCCATCTTCATATGCTCTTCCTCCTATACGCACATAGCGATCAACTCACTCATCATCCATTTGTCCTTCTGAGTGTTATAATTGATCTTGAAGGCTTCATAGGATGCTGAAAGAAAAGTCATGATGTAGTGCACTAAAAAACCATCACTGATCTCCGTGTCTAATCCTTTTAGCTTATGGGCCATGTCGTTCATCATTATGATGTGCTCACTAATGCCACTTCTTCCATCATATTTAGTAGTCACCGGATTGAATAAGAGTACTAGCATGCGCCTTAGACGTCTCTTTGAACTACTCCTCTACAAAAGAAAAATAGATTTTAGCATTATTTGATTCGGGAATGCCTCCTCCGATTGCATTGTTTTATGGAGTTCTTCGTAAACATAAGAGACATGCAATTGCACCTCATCCATTTTCAAAAGCCATATGCTCAGCAGGTGTGCTTTCAGGAATAAGTATTGGAGGTTCAGTCTCTCTTAGTGCATAGTCGAAGTCCAACAAAGCAAGAGTAAGATAATAAACTAGAAAAACTTAGAGTGATCTAGGGGTGAATTAAACAAAGGCACACACATATAAGGACCATTTGAATTATGACGTTGTGATATGTCTATTATTTAACATTAAACTAATATACTAAGTTAATTAAAGTTCTACTCAAACAAAGACAAAACACCTTTGAGCATAAGTGAAATCATCTAAATATGTATGCAAAACAATTGTAATGCATCACCTTTGGGCAAAGTTGAGACAACTATTTAAATAAGGCACATGTTAGTTCTGCTAGATATAAAAGTAAAACATCACCATTGGGAAGAAGTGAGATATTCATGCATATTAGGAACAACTAACAAAGCTTTTAGTTAGACTTGAATGATAAACCAGATATAACACATCACCTTTGGGAAGGAGTGAAATATCAAAAACTCATTCAATAAGTTTTTAAGTTTTATATAAAAAAATTACATACAAAAGCATTTAGTTAGTAGCAAAAAAAAAAATTTCTAGGCAACATTAGAGGTTTTCGAGATAAGACGTTTTTGGAAATTAGGTGTTTTTTCAGGTTTGATATATGAGCTCTCAATATAGGGTGTTTTCGGGTAATAATGGGTTTTTAGGTATTTTATGTTTTCAGAAATAATTTTTTTTTTTGGAAAATAATATGGGTTTTTCAGGAAAAAAATGTTTTCTAGAAAGTAAAGTTTTCGGGAAATGTTATTAAGTCCTAAAACTAGATTATGAAAACTAATTCTGAAAACTCATATAAAGTCGTAAACTTTAAAATCCAAAACTAATTTACTCATAAACTGAAAAAGATGAAAACTAATAAATCCCGTAAACTCTCTGAATTTCCAAAAACTTAATAAAACTCATAGATTTTGAAAACTAATAATAAACCCTAAAATTATTAAATCTGAAAACTAGTTAATCCTTAAACTTCAAAAGCCTATTAAGATAATGATAAGATTTGGTTCAAATCTTTAGAGATCAAATTTTATATATTATTCCTATTTTATAGGGTTTCAAATCTTTTAGGGATACTAAGATCTTTAGTTTATATCAGATTTTAAAATTATATCCTTAAATAATCTCTTAACAGATTTTAATTCAGATTTGAACGAAAATATGTTCTTAGGATGAACAACTTTGAAATGCGACTAAAACATAAAAGTCTTGAATCAAAATCGGATAAACACTTAAACACGAAACATATTTTGAAGATTCATATGATATCATTTGATAAGATCATAACCCGATTTTAAGTAACATACAAACATCGTGTTACATTTTTTAATTAGAAAAACGTGAACAAAAGAAATACATGAAAAAAGTGAAACAAAAGAAATTTGTTTTTCCATGAGGTTTAATTAAATCCGTTTTGTTTTCCAGTTTTAATTTTAAATCTAAGGGAAACAAAACAGAATTGATTGAGCAACATATGCTCTCATACAACATGTTGATTAGTTATGTATGTAATAGAAAACATGATAAAAGGTGTGTGCCTGTTACAACAGAGAGACCAGTAACTGCGACGGAGATTGATGTAGACAACATTATTGCTAGATTGGTTGAGTTCCTGTTCAGGGTGTATGTTAATGATGGTGTTATGAGTTCTTGATGAATTCAAGATTATGGGAGAGAGTAGGGGATGGATTCTTTATTCTATTATATTAATTATGAGAGTCTAACCGTTTATCTCTTAATTATCCCCCCATTTATATACACCCAAGAGAAACCATATATTAGTTAGCGAGGATAACTTGGTTCATTAATAATTACCAACTAACATATAATAACATATTGAGGATCCTATAAAAAGGGTCTTGAGTGTGAGAAGTATGAGAAATATTGTGAAGCTAACATGTGTCTTGTGTTATATTAATTCAAAAGGGTAAAAAAATAATTTACTCGTAATTCAATTAAAAGATAAATATTCCCATAACCGCCTGAGAGTTATTTTAGGATTCCGATTTGTTTTTTTAAGATCCTTTAAGAATCTGTTATTTATTTGTCATCTCATATAAATCTTCAGGATCACAAGAAGTTATCATCATCATTGTAATACGGTTTGTTTTCTAATCTGTGCGAAAATCTATCTATGGTGTTTTAAATCTTCATTCATGGTGTTTTAAACCTGTAGTCCAGTATGTGTTCTTCGTATGGTGTATTAAACTTGCATTCATGGTGTTTTAAACCTGCAGTTCAATATATGTTCTTCGTATGTTCTTTGTATGGTGTTTTAAACATACATTCATGGTATTTTAAACCTGCAGTGTAGTATGTGTTCTTCGTATGGTGTTTTAAATTTGCATTCATGGTGTTTAAACCTGCAGTCCAGTATGTGTTCTTCGTATGTTCTTTGCATGGTGTTTTAAACCTGCATTCATGATGTTTTAAACCTGTAGTCCAGTATGTGTTTTTCGTATATTCTTCGTGTGGTGTTTTAAACTTGCATTCATGGTGTTTTAAACCTGCAGTCCAGTATGTGTTCTTTGCATGGTGTTTTACACCTACAATCAAGGATATGTTCTTCGTATGGTGTTTTAAACCTGCATTTCAGTGGGTTTCATATCATGCTACACGTAATTTTTTTTCTATATAAATATAACAATATGGTACTCATATTAAAGATAAAAGAAACCTCGTTATTATGATATAATTTATTTTTAAAAAACGTTACGTATAACAAGTTATTGACGTTAAAAAAAGATAGGTGGAACTTGCATGTGAATTAAAGTTGATGGCAGTTTCTTTATTTAAAAATACAATATAAAAAGACACTATTACCCCTAATCTAGCCAAATTAGTCAAAAAAATAAAACATAATTTATATTTTAAGCCCTTCTTGATCTCAACCATTAACTATAAGATCTAAGGGCTTAAAACGCTTTTTATACTTCTCACAAAACCATCTCTTTTTACACTAACCCTACTCTATAAAAAGATATAATTAATATTAAGATCTACTTATTATATAAATGATTAATGATTACCATACAAATAAGAGTAAACTGCCAAAATGGTCCCTGAGATTTGGTCACTTTTGCTACTTTAGTCCAAAACTCAAACCTTTTGAATCTGGGTTGCTGTTGTTTCAATTTTGTTGCCATTTTCATCCAAAAGCAAAATCTGGTCAGATATTTCAGTTAACATCTAGTTTTTTTTTTTGCCTTTTTCCTCCATTTTAATTAAGTTTAAAATGTCAAATTTTTTAATTTGTTATAATAAAACCTTAAAATACCATTTTGCCATTCATTAAAAAGTAGGAAAAAGACAAAAAAGTTGAATGTTAACTAAAAAATCTAACCAGATTTTGATTTTGGATGAAAATGACAACAAATTGAAATCATAGCGACCCAAATTCAAAATATTTGAGTTTTGAAGTAAAGTGATAAAAATGACCAAATCTCAAAGACCATTTTGATAATTTACTCTACAAATAAATATATTATTTATATTTATTCTTACAAGTTCCTTTTCTCTTACCTAAGCTTTCTTTTCTTCATTTTTAATTTATTTTCTTAGTATAAATTCGTTTTAGAAACAAGTTATTTAAATAAGGATCCTTTTAATTCACTTATTTTACTTTTGGTTATACATTTTCTTAAAGTATTATTTTTTAGCCATTTTGTTTCCTCATATAATACGTCAATTATAATTTCAAAATTTTGTTTTTGTATTTATTAAAGAATGAAGTTTAACAAAGGGATATTGGATTTACATAACCCTAACTTTCATCAATTCGTCAATAGCACTCTCAACTTTCGATTTGTACCACACCAGTCCCGACTTTCAACTTATTGGCCGATAGCACTCCCAAACTAAAGGAACTTAACCCAGTTAGTTTTTTTTTGCTGATGTGACACTTGTGTGTTGACGTGACATTTTTTATGACATAGCAGATGACGTGGCATTTGACTTGGCTTTTGATGACGTGGCGGCTGACTAAGCTTTTTGTTGACGTGGCAGCTGATGTGGCACTAGTTTGGTGACGTGGCAGCTGATGTCAGCAAACTGGGTTAGTGTTGAGTTAGTTTGGGACTGCTATCGGACGATAAGTTAATAATTGAGAGTGATGTGGTACAAATCGAAAGTTGAGAATGATATCGACGAATTGGTGAAAGTTGTGATTATTTAAAACCTAATATCCATTTAAGAAAAGATAGATTTAGTCACGAATGTAGAATTACTTGATACTAGTGGTGCGACAAAATTTCATTCTTAAACTTATTTCTTCATTTATTCATTTTTACAAGTATATTATCGATACCATATAGAGAAGAATAGAGTCAAAACATGAAATCTTTAGGTCCCCCCCCCATTTGTGGTGTATATATATTTAATGTAATATTTGAGCATGCTATAAAAGATATCTTGTTAAAATAATAACATTATCCATAAACAAAATAATCTTAGAGCCTTTAATTATTTAAATATAAATCCACACGATTTTTATTGCAAGTTTGCCCTCAATGACTTGACTTTTAATAAAGTACAACTTACCCATGGATTTAAATATCACATGTAATTTAAAAAAAAACCTAAGCATCTTAAAAAATCCTTATAAAATACCAAAATTCTAGCTAGGTATGTTGTGTGACACAAGCATGCCTCCACTACTTTTGAAATAACAAATAATATATATTTTCTTGTTGAAAAAAAGGCACCAACACGAAATCAAATGCCTCTCTTATATTCACTAATGACTCACCCCATCATTGCAATCAACTACTACTTAATTGCTTTCCTAAACAAACCCATGATTGTTGACCACAAAAGCATTCAAATTTAATACTTAAAAGCATTCATTAGTATACACTTAACTTGGTGGCATTCAAGATAAAGCAAATTCATCATCAAACTTTCAAATCTATGTATCTTAGTGGTGGCATGGACCCACCTAACTTAAGCAAGCATCACAATTGATTAATATGTATATAATTATTGCTAATGGTGTATTCAAGACCATAATCATATATATAATCACTTGAATAATGCATATAGATTTGTATGAATTAGAACCATTAGAAAATAGGTGGGATTAAAAGTTGGGAGCTCTTTCTATTGTAAAATCCACCTCTCTTTCTTTCATAACAATCTAACCCCACAAAGGTAAAATCTGAAGGGTGGGTGGGGGTCCAAAAGACCAATCATTCAACATGTTCATGCTTTCCTAAAAGTATTATCATCACTCATCACTATGTGCATGCTTGGTTGGTCTTAATTAGTGTTCAGCCAACATTTCTTCTGCCTAAAGGTGCCTTTTTTCTAGAGTTGAAATATTCCCTAACCCATAGTAAGAATAAGTTTTAATACATTGTGTACAAGGTGTTAAATCGCATGCCTCGGATGCAGGTCTTGAAGTTTGATCATTATAAATCCTAGTTATTTTTCCTTCCAATGCATAATGGTTGCATAAAAAGTGTGGTTATGTAGGTAGCTATATCGCTAGGTAGGCATAGTATATTTGTATCAAAAAAGAAACTAGAAGACACATATGCATACTTTTATACATCATAAAGGATCAATCATGGTTGGCTACCTTCCACAATCCAAAACATGTATGGTCCCCTTTCACCCCCTTAATGTCCAATTCACAATTATTATTCTTCATTCCTTTTTCCCTTTACATATAATTTTCTTTACAAAAGTTTATAATAATAATAATTTATATATAAGTGATGTATTCAAACTAATACAAAGCTTTTAATCACCATTGATACATAACTACACAAATCCAATATGTCTTACTACTTAATTCAAACACGAGAAAATTACAAAAAGGGTTCAAAGTAGGTCATCTTCGTGATAACACACTTAAAAATGAGGGGTTTCTGATAAAAGAAACATGAGTTTCCTACAGAATTTGTAGTAAAGACAGTCCATTAATTTCTAAATATGAAAAGTTTACTACAGTTTCAAAAGGCTCGACCTTGAACTAGGGGTAGAAACCGGTGGTAAGGAATATTAATTGAAAATATTACAGGGACTTATAGGGAGATTAAGCAGGATAGTAATAATAATATTCTATAATTTTGTTAGCTTTACAAACTATATTGTTTGCGACATATCTTTCAATTAATATGCTTCACCGCCCATTGTTCCCTTCTTGTTAGGCACGTGAAAAACGATAAGTAGCCAGTAACAAACAACTCAATATACATGAACAAATCAAATTATATTTAGACATTTGAGGTGTTCAATTGTATTTTACATATTTAATTAAATAAGTCATGCTCAAATTAATCTCTTTAACCTTTTTAACCATATACTTTGACTCATTAGTCATCAATCCATTAAAATAGAATACTAGTTTTATTGATGTAAGGCCAACCTCTCAACCCAAATACAACATAACCGATTAACCTGTTTCACATATTAAAAGCTATATTATAATTGGACATTCCATTTGACTCGTATAGTTAAATGAGTTAAACGGTCATAGGGTCACACAACTTCAAGCATACTCTGGTTAGAATTTTGTTTTTATACAAATAAATTTTAGGTCGTGTTTTCGAGTTCATTTATTCAATCTAAAACTTGTTAGCCAGTCGTCGCAAAACCTGCCCTAATTAACACTTTATTAATTTCATGGTGTTAATTTTAGAGAGATAAAGTGAAAAAACATATATGAGAATAAGATATAAAGGTATAAGAATAAAATGATCGTAATTTGATTATAACATAAAATTGTTTAAATAAAAACATTGTTGTTTTCTTTTACATTATTTTAACTTGATATGATTATTTTTGCAACTGTTCTGAGCTATGTGAGAATGGACACCTGTACCCTAATCACCTCCTACAATAGTGGACCCCACTTTTCCTCATTATTAAACCCTAGGTCTACCCTTCCACGATCCAAGTATCTATATATAGTGAGTTCTCTAGCTAGCATCTAGATATCACACCTAAACATTCACATTTTATTGGTTGCAAAATGAGGACAATGATAGATTTGGGAAGTGATAGAGGTCCAATCGGAATGCATCTAATCACCACCACAACCGCAGTTGACTGCAGTAGCAGGGAGGTTGGACTGCGCCGTTCTCTACGCTCCCTGCTAGACTGCATTGTCCCGGCATGTGGCGGTGCTGGATTCGAACCCGAGGCCGCAAACTTTTCCCCCGATTCTTCTTCTTTAACGGCCTTTTCAAGTGATACAGATTCACCTTCTTCGTCGTCATCATCATCTAACAATGTAAGTGTTTGAAGATATTATAACTAAACATACAGATGGGGTAAACCTTCACTCTATCCCAGAAAATAGAGGGACTGCTTTCAAAACCTCTCGGCTCTATCTTTTTAGTATAAAAATACTAGCAACATAAGGCATATATTAATTATATTTGTGAACATTTAATCTTGTAGAATCGTTCGTTGTCATCGTCATCCACCACCGTAAAAGGTACATTCTTCGGGCAAAGGAACGGTCGAGTAAGTTTCTGTCTCCAAGACGACAACCACCACAACCACCACCACCGCCGGACACCATCAAGAAAAATAACGACAACCACCGCCTTGTCATCATTCTCACAGCCTCTTCTACTATTAGAATTCGCTGTCCCCACATCTTACTTAGCAAAACAGATGCAGCACGGTCTCCTCCGCATTGCTCTAGTGGAGGAAGACCGTACACACCGCCAGCAACCGCCAGTTAATGCTGGCGGTTGCATATTCGAAGTACCGGTGTGGTCTATGTACTGTAATGGTCGAAAAGTTGGTTATGCCACCAGACGTAAGATGACAGCTGCTGACTCAGCAACTCTTACACGTATGCAATCTGTCTCTGCTGGAGCCGGGGTTTTGCCACCTGAAAATGATCATAGCTCCGATGGGATCATGTATCTCCGAGCAAGTTTCCGGCGAATAATTGGATCACCTAACTCGGAGTCATTTCACATGATAAATCCTGAGAACGATGGACGATCATCTAATTCTAATAGTCATAATTCTGGGCAAGAGCTCAGTATATTTCTTCTGAGATCATCTTCTTGATCCAAGAAGTATTTTTGTATCAAGTGTATGTATACTGTATGTATGTGTGTGTCTCTATATATATGCCTTGATCTAGCTAGTTCTTAGACCAGAATCCAAAACCATATTCCAGTTTTTAAGTTATGAAACTCTGGATTTTGTTGTAATATATTACATTATTACATATTAGACTTCTTTAAGAAATTAATAGTGGTATAAAGATAATAACATATGTAATGCATAATGTGAGGTACAGATAGAACTATTCAGAAATATATATTTTAACGGAAAGCTGTTTTGGTAACAATAAGTCAGTAGAAAAGCATCATAGTTTATTAGTTTTACAGTTTTTTTTAATTTAATATATGATACGGAGCCAATCTAAGAACCAGACATGGAGCAATTTGATAAGAGCAATTATGCTTGAAATTGGACGAACCAACACTGGGTGTTACTACTGTTACGCATGGTGTTACAGGACACGTTAGTAATGCGAGAAAACATCTCGACGAACCAGATCATTTGGCAAAACAATCCTTGAACGATTTGTTCCTAGTTTTGGATCTAAGTTGCAGCTCTGATTTGACGATCTCCCCAAATTTCACAATATTTACAAGGGTGTACATATTTGCATACCAAAGATGTCTATTTACACACCAAACCCTATCTTTATATACGCCACGTACCACGCGGTGTATAGCTGCCCTTTTCAATTTCCAAAAGAATCTTTGATTCACATCATGTGATAATTTGTCACTTTATATACGCCGCGTTCAAACTTGTACGCCGCGTATATAGGGGGTTTTTTATAAACATTTTTATACAATATTTATCTTTTTAGCGAATTTTTATAATAAGTAATTTTTAAAATAAATAAATAAAAACATTGTTAAGTATTCAATCGTGTAGTATAATATAGGTCTCATATAGGCCTATAGATGTAGTATCGAATCATATATTGTAGTAGAAGTCTCGTATAGGCCTATACATGTAGTATAATATCCCGTCGTATGGTATCGTATAGTGTAGTATAGGTCTTGTATAGACATATATGTGTGCTATTGGCTGGTATAGGCCTATAGGTGTAGTATCGTATCATATGGTGTAGTATAGTCTTGTATAGGTCTCGTATAAGCCTATGGATGTAGTACCGTATAGGTCCCATATAGCATTATAGGTGTATTTTAGGTCCCGTATAGGCCTATACAAGACCTATAGGGACCTATAGGAGACTTATACTACACTGTAAGATACGATACAATACAATACGATACGATACAAACCCGTATAACACAATAGGTGTAGCTTAGGTTTCGTATAGGCTTATAGGACTACACAAGACCTATAGGGAACCTATACGAGACTTATACTACACTATATGAAACGATACGTTACCAAGCTATACAATACGATATGATACTACAGGATATGATACAACATCCATGTCACACCCCAACTGATGGCGGAAACATCGGAGTGAGACGACTAGATTGCTCATTGCATCATAACACTATTTGCGACAATATTTAAATCAACCAAATTTCATTTCATTCAAAACATCAATCATCATATTACAACAAAATCCAAATAAGAGTAACATCAACGAAATAAGTTCAACAATAACATAATATTTAACTTAGTATTCTACGCATATTTCTATGCTATTCCTACTAAGTTCCATCATACAACTTCATCAACCTGCAACATGTTAAAAAGTATAGTTCAATAACAAAGTATTGGCGAGTACACAAGTTTAATATCATAGCATAAGTATAAAATCCGATTTAAACAAATCCACATGATTAACTAGCATACAAGATAAATGTAAACAAGGCATGTGAATCTACAAGTCAATCCTCTAGTGCACCACAAAATAGATTTCAACTTAACAATGACCACAAGAATACGGGCGGTGCGTTACTCCTATAGCGCTATACATGTTAAGGGAGGCTCGATCAAAGTTAGTGACATTTAGATCACATAAGAATGTACCAAGTAACAATTCAAGTAGCATAAGACTAAAG
The DNA here is from genome assembly GCA_947069175.1 of Scalesia atractyloides. Lineage (NCBI taxonomy): Eukaryota > Viridiplantae > Streptophyta > Magnoliopsida > Asterales > Asteraceae > Scalesia > Scalesia atractyloides. The sequence goes on along the minus strand of CAMTDV010000012.1, from coordinate 11,526,459 downwards.
CATGTTGATGGATTGTTTGTGTATAGAATAAAGTGTGATTTAGTGTAGTTTTAGTAAATTAGTCATGTTGCACCAAAATAGTGGAAAGCATAAAAAGAGTCGAGTGTACTCACGGTTTTGCAAAGTATTATCCGTGAGAGAGTTAGGTTGATTTAGGGGATGAAACACCAAGTTTATCCTACACAAGGCAAACGTAGGTGTGTGAGTATTAGATTGACGGGGGAGTTCAATGAGTTTAGGATTTTAAAATAGGCAAGGAAAGTATGTATAATCGAAAGTATTTATCTAGACATTAACGCTCGTTTTTGACACTAATAAGCCCCGAAGGGTGTTTGTGTTTTTATGGGTCATGCCCAATAGAATCGTAACGATTGTTAAGTCTAAGATAAAATAACATACTTTTTAAGACAACTAATCATTTGGTCATGGTCTAAGTTTCGGTTATATTAAGTATTTACATATAGTTATATTACTACTAATTAATCATATAGTTCATGTATTTCATGTAAGTCAAGTAAGTCATGCATGGAGGTAGGATGATAACCATCCTAAACCTCTTTCATAGATTCACCATTACACAAGATTGACACAAGGACAATCCGGATGGTCAAGAATTATAGAAATCATCAAGTGAGGGGTGGATTGAATAGTTGAATGGCCAAGGCCTTCATGTAATCACACCTACACCATCACAAGCTTGAAAGCTCGTATGGCTCAACACCTGTGGGTTTGAAGCCCTAATGAAAACATAATGTTTGTGAGGATGAATCCTCAATTTTGAATGTCTCAACCTTGTTTTTAAGCCTAACCAACCATAAGATTGTAAGCATTCGGACATAGTTTTGAGATGAGATAAACTCAAGTTGTAAGAAGTATTTAGAAGATAAACAGAAAGTTTGGCCCCAAAAATGGTGTGATTCCACCTTGTTTTTCCATGGAAAACCTATGGTAACATCCATAAGGCCTTAGCAACCATTGTTGAACAAGAAATAAAGCAAAAACTTTGAAAATTTTGAAGTTTGAAAGATAAAAATTTGGGCAGAAAGTTTATGCACTTTTGGACCTCAAAATGGTGTGTTTTCACCTTAGTTTGCCCAAGCAAACTTGTGAAAACTTTCCTAGAGGTTATCCAAGAGTGTTAGAAAGAAAAACAAAGCAAAAGGAAGAAGAAAAGTGAGTCGGAACTCACTTACAAGCTGCTGCGTTTCAGCAACTAAATTCAGAATGTTTGGACTTGTTTTGAGAGTATGGAGGCTTGTAAAGTGAGAAATGGGTGGGGGAAATTGTGGTTATGTGGAGGATTAGGGTTTTGGTCTTGGGTTGCATTTAATGCCAAAGGGGGGAAGAATTTGAATTAGAAAAAAAAGTGGGAAGAAGTCCCATGTTGCGGCCGCAACATGGGCTGTTTTTTTTTTGAACAAATTAAGAGTTTATTTGGTGAATTGTTAGAGTTTAGGTATTATGTTTATTATGTGTTACATGTAGGGGTCTTGAAATGGTCTAATACAATGCAAAATATAGCTTAGAAAACCATAAAAAGAGAACAACTATGATACGTATTTTTCTTGAACATATTAAGACATGATTTTACGAAAATGGAAGCTTGAATTCTTTGAATAATAACCCCAATTGTCTTGCTTGAGTTTAGTATATGATTAATAAACATTCATCACACATTTACACATTGTTTTGAATTGATTTATGAAAGCATGAAGTATCGAACGTTCATAATTTTAACTCGAATATAGTCTGCAAATTTAACACAATTGATTAATCTTGTTTACAATCAAAGCCTTAGAATAAATTGAATTTGAAATGGAAATAAGATTACAAGGTTTAGATTTTCTAAAAATATAAACATGAAGCGATATTACAAAAAAACAGAAAGATACAAATGCGAAGCGTTACAGTCTCCCCTCCTTTAGGGAATTTCATCCCCAAATTTAGGTGGACGCAACGAACAATTGCGGATACTTAGTCTTCATGTCGCTTTCGAGTTCCCAAGTAAACTCGGCACCACGTTTTCCTTCCCGTCGAACCTTTACGATAGGGATTCGACTGCGCCTTAGTTGCTTGGTACCTCGATCCATGATTTCGACTGGGTTTTCCACGAAGTGCAATGTCTCATTGATTTGGAGATCTTCGAGTGGGACTTGGAGTCCTTCTTAAGACATCTTTTTAAGTTTGAAACGTGGAAGGTAGGATGAACGTTGTTGAGCTCTTGTGGTAGTTCTAGTCAGTAGGCTACCCTGCCAATCCTTTCGAGAATCTTGAAAGGACCTACATAGCAAGGAGCGAGCTTTCCCCTTTTCCTGAAACGAACCACACCCTTCCAAGAGGATACCTTGAGAAGTACAAAGTCACCAACATTGAATTCCAAGGGCTTGCGCCTTTTGTCTGCGTAACTCTTTTGTCGACTCCTGGCTTTCAGTAAGTTGTCCCGAATCTGCAAAATCTTGTCCGTCGTCTGTTGTATGAGCTCAGGACCGGTGATTTGAGCTTCCCCGATCTCGTGCCAACAAATAGGCGATCGGCACTTACGTCCATACAATGCCTCAAATGGTGCCATTTGAATACTTGCGTGGTAACTGTTATTGTACAAGAATTCGACCAAAGGCAAGTGCATGTCCCAATTGCCACCAAAATCAATTACGCAAGAACGAAGCATGTCCTTTAGAGTTTGGATAGTACGCTCGGTTTGACCATCGGACTGAGGATGGAAAGCAGTACTAAGATTGAGCTGAGTGCCAAGGGCTTTTGAAACGTTTTCCAAAGGCGAGAAGTGAAGCGACCATCACGGTCGGAGATAATGTCAACAGGAACGCCGTGACGACAGATGATTTCATCCGTGTATATACGAGCTAACTTCTCAACTCGGTAGTCTTCATGTATGGGGAGGAAATGAGCAGACTTGGTCAGACGGTCAACGATTACCCAAATACTATCGTGACCAGAAGATGTACAAGGGAGCTTGGTTATGAAATCCATAGCAATACTCTCCCATTTCCACACAGGAATTTCTGGTTGTTCGAGTAAGCCAGAGGGTCTTTGATGCTCGGCCTTTACCTTGGAGCAAGTAAGGCACTTCGAAACATAGCAGGCGATATCTTTCTTCATTCTAGGCCACTAGTAAGATGCTCGGAGGTCGTGATACATCTTATCGGTGCCAGGGTGAATTGAATATCGAGACTTATGAGCTTCACACATCAAGAGATCACAAAGATTATCACGATTATGAATCCAAATACGGTCGAGATGGCACATGATGCCATCGGATTTGGTCACGAGTTGGGTTTCAGCACCACACTTCAACTCATTATCGAGGTTGCCCTCATTAACGGTCGAGTATTGTGCCTCACAAATCATCTCTTGAAGCTTTCCCAAAGTTTGGTAGTAACATACACTCTTAACATGAGTTTTCCGACTAAGTGCGTCGGCCACGACATTCGCTTTACCAGGGTGGTAGCGCATATATCGCAGTCATAGTCGTTCAACAACTCTACCCAACGACGCTGACGCATGTTGAGTTCTTTTTTATTAAAGATGTGCTGAAGGCTCTTATGGTCGGTGAAGACCATACACTTTGTACCATAAAGGTAGTGTCGCCATATCTTTAAAGCAAAAACAACTACACCAAGTTCAAGGTCGTGGGTAGTATAATTTTTCTCATGAATTTTGAGTTGACGTGATGCGTAAGCGATAACCTTATCTCATTGCATCAGAACGCAACCAAGACCTAGTCTTGAGGCATCTCAATACACGACAAAATCGTTGTTACCATCGGGAAGGGTTAGGATAGGAGCATTGCAAGGTGTCCTTGAGTGTTTGAAAAGACTCCTCTTGTTCGGAACTCCAAACAAAAGGTTTATCCTTCTGAGTCAATGAAGTGAGAGGTACGATAATTTTTGAAAAGTTCGAAATGAAACGACGGTAATAACCGGCTAAGCCGAGAAACGAACGAATTTCGGGCGGAGTCTTAGGAGCAATCCAATTTTTCACCGCCTCGATTTTCGCAGGGTCAACGTGAATACCAAGTTCATTGACAACATGACCAAGAAATTGAACCTTTTAACCAAAATTCACACTTGGAGAACTTGGAGTAGAGACGTTGGGTTCACAACAGCTGAAGGATAAGACGCAAGTGTCGCTCATACTCTTCTCGCGTCTTAGAATAGATCAGGATATCGTCAATAAAGACGATCACGAATCGGTCAAGATAAGGCTTACACACACGATTCATCAAATCCATAAACACGGCGGGTGCGTTGGTCAGACCAAATGGCATGACTACGAACTCGTAGTGTCTATAACGTGTGCGGAACGCAGTCTTGGGTATATCTTCTTCGAGGACTCGAAGTTGATGATAACCAGAACGAAGATCAATCTTAGAGAAACAAGTTGCGCCTTGAAGCTGATCGAAAAGGTCGTCGATGTGAGGAAGAGGGTAACGGTTCTTGACTGTAAGCTTGTTGAGCTCACGATAGTCAATGCACATGCGAAAGGATCCATCTTTATTTTTGACGAACATAACGGGAGCGCCACAAGGAGATGTGATAGGGCGTATGAAGCCCTTCTCAAGAAGCTCTTGAAGTTGACTGGACAGCTCTTGCATCTCCGAGGGTGCTAGACGATAGGGGGATTTTGCGACCGGAGTTGCACCAGGGATAGGTCAATGCGAAAATCAACCGAGCGAGCAGGAGGAGGACCAGGAAGATCCTCGGTAAAGACATCAGGGTATTCGCGCACAATGGGAACTTCACTCACGCTTGGACCCTTTCTTTTCCACAATGTGGGCAAGAAAGGCGAAGTATTCCTTACGCAAGTACTTGTTCGCTTGAATACACGACATAAGCTTGATACCTTTGGAAGGTTTCTTGCCATAGACGTGCAAGGAATCATCGTTGGGAAGGGGAAGGCGAATGCACTTCTCTGAACAAACAACTTCAGCACGGACTCGCCCTAGCCAATCCATGCCTACTATGATATCAAAACTACCCATTGGCATGGGTGTGAGGTCAATAGAAAACGTATGATCATTGAGGTTTAAAGAACAATTAGAAAGGATAGAATTGATGGCGACGGATTTTCCGTCGGCGACTTCAACTTCGAACGGTTTAGGCAACTTAGAGCGACTACACATAAGCAAAGGTTCGAATTCAATGGATACAAAACTTTTATCCGCACCAGTATCAAATAAACACGTAGCGTAAACATTGTTAACAAGGAACGTACCCGATATGACGTCGTTTGAGTTTTGAGCTTGAGCAGCCGTAATCACAAAGGCTCGACCGCGAGCTTGCTGCTGCTGCTGATTGTTGTTGTTACGCTGCGGGCAGTTGTTGGCGAAGTGATTTGGGTCTCCGCATCTGAAGCAGGCATGAGTGGCAGGAGCTGGGGGTCGGTTTTGATTGCCGGCAGGGTTTTGAGGAGGTGCGGTGGTCACGGCTCGGGCTTGGTTGATGGGGGCTAGAGGAGCATTCCGGTATTGCTGGGCAAAGTGCCCATACCTATTGCATATCGTGCATAGGCGGCATGGGGCGGTAGCCGGGTGGTGGAAGGGGCAAGTATTGCATTTGGGATGGGGTCCGGTGAACGCTTTCTTAATGGGTTCGGGTGCGGGCAAAACTAGCTGGTGGGGGTTTGGTGGAGTGACTACTGCGCAAATTGGGCTCGAAGCTTTCCGCTTCTTACCATTGATGTTGCTTCTTGTGGGTTTGGGCGAGGCAGATTCGGTAACGGATTCGGTGGTTGCTTGGTGGGCTTTCCTCGGTGGAGCCTTGGCGGCTTCACGAAGGACTTGGCGGTTGTTCAAACGAGCAGCCAGCCGAAAGGTTTCTTCGAGGGTGCTGGGGGAGGTGGTATCGACTAGATCGCCGAGGTTAGGAGGAAGGCAACGTATGTATTTAGCGATTGCTTTCTCGATAGTGTCGACCTGACTCGGGCAGATCGAGCTCAATTGCTTGAAACGGGCCGTGAGGCCAGCGTTGATGTTACCTACTTGTTTGAGGTTCCAAAACTCAACCTCGAGTCGTTGGCGCTCATGCGGGGGGCAGAATTCACCTTCCATTAGCTTTTTGAGCTCGGCCCAAGGAGGGCGTGGGCGACCTTGTTGCCACGCGTGCTACGCTCTGAAGTCCACCAATCGAGGGCTCTCGATCGGAATACTCCCGTGGCGTTTAAGGTGCGCAAGTGGTCGGGGCAACCACTTTGGAGGAAGGTGAGTTCAATGGCGTCGAACCATTGCAGCAGTTTCGTGGCGTCCCCCTCGCCGGTGAAGGGTAAGGGATTGCAGGAGCAGAATTGCTTGTGGGTGAAGGCGGTCTTGGGTGGTTCGGCTTTGGAGTCAACGGAGGTATGAGGTGATTCGGCGTTAGGTGGGGGCTGGACCTTGCTGACTATCTCGGGGATAACCTTAGCCATGTGTTCAGCCATTTGCTCGGTCATAAATTTCATGCAGTCCTTTTTCGAAATGGAGTCGGATTGGGACCTTGACTTGGATTTTGACCTTCTTCGTCCATAACGCTTTGCGAGAAAGACATCTAAAAGGGTTTGACAACAAAAGATAGATTTAGGCTTTGATCTAAAGTGTTGTTATAAAGAAAAGTATCCGTTTTAAGCACATAAGTATCATGTAACACGTATCACTTCACATAGATAGCATAAGCATGTTGGCATTCAAAAGCATAAACACGTATGATTTGCGTAAAGGAATATAAATTTATTTGGTTCACGAGAATTATTATTATTGTTTTTGGTTACGAAGGGCGTGCGAATCGTGCATCGGGTTTGAAATGAACGAGATAACAAGTATTAAAACACATAGAAATTGAGATAGCATAAAAGATATGCTCAATAAAACATTGGAGTGTTTCGGGTTGAGAAACGTTTGACTATTCCAAAGTGAATCGAGATCCTTTCAAATTAGATAAACGTGCTTTGGCCTATAGGTAAAGTGCTCACGTCGAGAAGCGATTAACGGCACTTTACCCTTCCAGTTACTACACGTCTCTAACCGATCGAAAAATCAAAACTTTGGCGAGATTGAAAATCAAGGAATGGGACTAGTTGACAAGGTGCGGGTTTCACCCCTATCTTGACAACATTGTACCCTAGATGTGGTTGGTACTTACCGAACGAGGAGCGTATTCCGACTCGTTGACAAGGGTCCACTATAGTATCAAACGGAAAATTTCCATCAAGATGTGGATTTCACTCCTAACTTGATGGAGACATTTTGTGCAAAATCGAATTTCGCGGATTGAGAGTGATCACCAAAGTGCGGGTTTCACCCCTATTTTGGTGAGATCGTCTCGATTATAGTTTGAGTGTCTTCAAGTCTTCAAGTGTGTAAATTGTGTAAGTGTCTTAGGAAACCACACACACACACACACACACAACATTATATATATATATATATATATATATATTTAAGACAAGAGAAATAGGAAGAAGCAAATAGGAAGAATTAACATTTTAATCATGAAGCAAGAATGGTCAAATTGGTCACTTAAACTATAGACTAGGTCGAACATGACAATTCTACCTAATTCCCTATAGTTATGGCTCTGATACCAATCTGTCACACCCCAACTGATGGCGGAAATATCAGAGTAAGACGACTAGCTTGCTCATTGCATCATAACACTATTTGCGACAATATTTAAATCAACCAAATTTCATTTCATTCAAACATCAATCATCATATTACAACAAAATCCAAATAAGAGTAACATCAACGAAATAAGTTCAACAATAACATAATATTTAACTTAGTATTCTACGCGTATTTCTATGCCATTCTACTAAGTTCCATCATACAACTTCATCAACCTGCAACATGTTAAAAAGTATAGTTCAATAACAAAGTATTGGCGAGTACACAAGTTTAATATCATAGCATAAGTAAAATTCCGATTTAAACAAATCCACATGATTAACTAGCATACAAGATAAATGTAAACAAGGCATGTGAATCTACAAGTCAATCCTCTAGTGCACCGCAAAATAGATTCCAACTTAACAATGACCACAAGAATACGGGCGGTGCGTTACTCCTATAGCGCTATACATGTTAAGGGAGGCTCGATCAAAGTTAATGACATTTAGATCACATAAGAATGTACCAAGTAACAATTCAAGTAGCATAAGACTAAAGCATGTTGATGGATTGTTTGTGTATAGAATAAAGTGTGATTTAGTGTATTTTTAGTAAATTAGTCATGTTGCACCAAAATAGTGGAAAGCATAAAAAGGGTCGAGTGTACTCACGGTTTTGCAAAGTATTATCCGTGAGAGAGTTAGGTTGATTTAGGGGATGGAACACCAAGTTTATCCTACACAAGGCAAACGTAGGTGTGTGAGTATTAGATTGACGGGGGAGTTCAATGAGTTTAGGATTTTAAAATAGGCAAGGAAAGTATGTATAATCGAAAGTATATATCTAGACATTAACGCTCGTTTTTGACACTAATAAGCCCCGACGGGTGTTTGTGTTTTTATGGGTCATGCCCAATAGAATCGTAACGATTGTTAAGTCTAAGATAAAATAACATACTTTTTAAGACAACTAACCATTTGGTTATGGTCTAAGTTTCGGTTATATTAAGTATTTACATATAGTTATATTACTACTAATTAATCATATAGTTCATGTATTTCATGTAAGTCATGTAAGCCATGCATGGAGGTAGGATGATAACCATCCTAAACCTCTTTCATAGATTCACCATTACACAAGATTGACACAAGGACAATCCGTATGGTCAAGAATTATAGAAATCATCAAGTGAGGGGTGGATTGAATAGTTGAATGGCCAAAGCCTTCATTTAATCACACCTACACCATCACAAGCTTGAAAGATCGGATGGCTCAACACTTGTGGGTTTGAAACCCTAATGAAAACATAACGTTTGTGAGGATGAGTCCTCTATTTTGAATGTCTCAACCTTGTTTTTAAGCCTAACCAAACATAAAATTGTAAGCATTCGGACATAGTTTTGAGATGAGATACACTCAAGTTGTAAGAAGTATTTAGAAGATAAACATAAAGTTTGGCCCCAAAAATGGTGTGATTCCACCTTGGTTCTCCGTGGAAAACCTATGTTAACATCCATAGGGCCTTAGCAACCATTGTTGAACAAGAAACAAAGCAAAAAACATTGAAAAATTTGAAGTTTGAAAGATAAAAATTTGGGCAGAAAGTATATGCACTTTTGGACCTCAAAATGGTGTGTTTTCACCTTATTTTGCCCAAGAAAACTTGTAATAACTTTCCTAGAAGTTATCCAAGAGTGTTAGAAAGAAAAACAAAGCAAAAGGAAGAAGAAAAGTGAGTCGGAACTCACTTACAAGCTGCTGCGTTTCAGCAACTAAATTCAGAATGTTTGGACTTGTTTTGAGAGTATGGAGGCTTGTAAAGTGAGAAATGGGTGGGGGAACTTGTGGTTATATAGTGGAGGATTAGGGTTTTGGTCTTGGGTTGCATTTAATGCCAAAGGGGGGAAGAATTTGAATTAGAAAAAAAGTGGGAAGAAGTCCCATGTTGCGGCCGCAACATGGGCTGTTTTTTTTTTTTTGAACAAATTAAGAGTTTATTTGGTGAATTGTTAGAGTTTAGGTATTATGTTTATTATGTGTTACATGTAGGGGTCTTGAAATGGTCTAATACAATGCAAAATATAGCTTAGAAAACCATAAAAAGAGAACAACTATGATACGTATTTTTCTTGAACATATTAAGACATGATTTTACGAAAATGGAAGCTTGAATTCTTTGAATAATAACCCCAATTGTCTTGCTTGAGTTTAGTATATGATTAATAAACATTCATCACACATTTACACATTGTTTTGAATTGATTTATGAAAGCATGAAGTATCGAACGTTCATAATTTTAACTCGAATATAGTCTGCAAATTTAACACAATTGATTAATCTTGTTTACAATCAAAGCCTTAGAATACATTGAATTTGAAATGGAAATAAGATTACAAGGTTTGGACTTTCTAAAAATATAAACATGAAGCGATATTACAAAAAAACGGAAAGATACAAATGCGAAGCGTTACAATCCATATAGGCCTATAGGTATAATATAGGTCCCATATCGGACTATTAGTGCATTAGGTCCTGTATAGGCCTATAGGGAACCTATATGAGACTTATACTGCACTATATGGTACAATACGATACAATATTGTAGGATACAATACAACACCCGTATAACACTATAGTGTAGTTTAGATCCCGTATAGGCTTATAGGCCTATAGGCCTATAGGGAACCTATACAATTCTTATACTACACTATATGATACCAAACTATACGATACAATACTATCGGATACGATACAACACATGTATAGGCCTATAGGTATAGTATTGATACCATATAAGACTATTGGTGTAGTTTAGGTCTCGGATAAGCCTATACAAGACCTGTAGGGACCTATACGAGACTTATACTACATTTATGATACGATCCAATACGATAAGATACTATAGGATACGATAAAACACCCATATAACACTATTGGTTTAGTTTAGGTCCCGTATAGGCCCTATAAAAGACCTATAGGGGACCTATACGAGACTTATATTACACTATATGATACGATGCTACATCCATAGGTACATTTGAGGCCTATACGAGACTTATACTACATTATATGATACGATACTACATCCACATGCACATACGAGGCCTATACGAAACTTATACTACATTATATTATACGATACTACATCCATAGGCACATACGAGGCCTATACAAGACATATATGAGACTTATACTATACTATACTACACTATACTATGTGATACGATACTACATGCATAGGCATATATGAGGCCTATACGAGACATATACGAGACTTATACTACACTATATGATAATGATGTATAAGAATTTATACATCTTTTAAACGTCAAATATGGCCCGTTTATGCGAGAACTCGTTGTATTTTCATTGATTTTGGTACTCATTTGAGTTGTTTGCAAAAATACAGGTCCGCGTCTTGGCTCGGTGTTGAAACGGAGGCTTTTAGAGCAAAATGGAGCAAAAACGGAACATTCCAGCAAACTGCCAGTTATGGCACGACCATCGTGCCTGGTCCAAGTCAATATCTGATCAGTTCATTTCTGAGATTGCAGCAGTCATCATCGGTAATTCATCGATATGCACGGTCATTCCATGGTTTGGCATGGTCATGCTACCTCGGGAAACTTTGAGCGGGATTTTTCCAGAAATGGTAGCAAACAAGATCGACAGACGTAAAGCGACTCTTACACTTTGGTGAATCTGGACTTGGAAGCTTGTTGGGAGCCTTGAAGAAGACTTAATCATTAGAAGATTCACTCATTTACCATTTAATTTTGTCTTTAAACTTGGTTAGCTTACTACTTACATTATGAACAATTTGAGTTTTCTTATACTTGATTTGGTAGTTATGAGCCTTATGAGCTAAATATTTGTGTTGCTTGAACTTTGTTGAAGCTAATGGATATGTGATAACATGGAAGTAGATGTGGTGATTGTTTTTGTTAATCTTCATAGTGATGTTTAATCTTGTTCTTGGAGTTCGTGTTCATATTTAAAGTCTTTGTTCTTGAATATTTGGTCATAAGTACTTACATGTTGTTTTGGAAAGCCCATGTAGAGATTATGATTGTTGAACCTTGTTAACTTGTTAGTATGATTCATAGCATGAAACTAGCAATGGTAATTGCTAACATGAATTGAATGGTGATTTGAACATGTGTATAGATTCTAGCATTTAGATTTGGAAAGATCAAAAGAATGTTTATATGAATTCTATAGTTTGTGTTTGTGTTAGTATGATGATTTAGGCCAAGATTGTTGTCTAGCATGACCATGCTTGTGGTTCATATCAAGAACATGATGAAGGCATTGCTTACCTAAAACCAAGTTAGGGTGATTAGTATGTTGTTCATGGTAGTTTTCCCCAACTTGTAGAGTTAGGAGCTTTGACAAATAAATAACTCATCATTAAAGATTAACATCAACTTAGCAAGTGGTCTTAAAAGAATAAATTTAAGGTGATTAGAATATTATTTCATTTTAGTTTTCCTGAGATTTATAAAGCTAGGAAGCCTTGATTGGGGACTTAGTTGAATTTAGAGCTTGCATCACCACTAGTCTCTCCCATTTGTTGTCACATGCTTATTAGTGGATACTTAGTTTAGACAACCTCTTTTAGATATTGTTCTTCCTTAGATTAGTTAGTAGTTTGTTATTTTTGCATGATAAATTAGAAACAAAAATCAACCCATCAATTGAAAAGGCTTTAAGTAGCAAAAATTTAGTATCAAGGCACCGCATCACGGAATGATATCCGGTTCTTACCAATAAACTATATTACCACCTGACGGGTACACTTGTCCTTTTGTGTGTGTAGTTTAGTTCTTGGTTGAAAATCATTTTATAACTAAATTTGTGTGAAGGAAAATTAAATCATAAAAATATATATAATTCACGCACATCAGATACGATACTACATCCATAGTACTATACGAGACTTATACTATACGATACGATACTTAACAATGTTTTTTATTTATTAAAAAAATACTTATTATAGAACTTTTCTAAAATAATAAATAATATATAAAAATGTTTCTTAAAAAAGAAACCACCCTTTATAATACGTTGCGTATAGGCCTATACGCAGCTTATATAAATGGGCAAAAAAAAACCATTTTAGCCCTGATTTGCGCGTAACCCAGCCAGGGGTAAAAAGGTCTTTTTTTACCAAACTTGTCCCATGTGTACGCCTCATATAGACATATACGCGGCGTATAGGAAAAACAAGACCATTTTACCTCTAGTTTGGGGGCGATACGTAGCCCAAACCAGGGGTAAAATGGTTTTTTGCCCCTTTATATACGCCGACGCTTACATGCTTATACGTGGCGTATATAAAGGGTGGTTTTTTAAGAAATATTTTTATACATTATTTATCGTTTTAGCAAAGTTCTATAATAAGCACTTAAAAACATTGTTGAGTATTGTGCAATATAGTATAAGTCTTGTATAGCCCTCGGATAGGCCTATGGAAGTAGTATCGTATCATATAGTGTAGTATAAGTCTCGTATAGGCTTATAGGTGTTGTATAGTATCATATCTTATCGTATCGAATAGTGTACTATAAGTCTCGTATAGGTCCCCTAGAGGTCTTGTATATGCCTATAGGCCTCTATGGGACCTAAACTACACCTATAGTCATATAAGGGGCCTATACTACACCTATAGGCCTATATGAGACCTAAACTATACTTATAGGCCTATAAGGGACCTATACAACACCAACTATAGGCCTATACGAGTGTTGTAACGTATCATATAGTATCATATCGTAGTCTATCATATCGTATCAATAAGGTAGTATAAGTTTCGTATAGGTCCTTATATGTCTTCTATAGGCCATACTAGACCTAAACCACACATATAGTCCTATACGGGAACTATACTACACCTATAAGCCTATACGGGCGTTGTATCGTATCCTATAATATTATATCGTATTGCACCGTATTGTATGGTATAATGTACAGTATAAGTCTCATATAGGTCCCCTGTAAGTCTTGTATATGCCTATAGGCCTATACGAGACCTAAACCCACCTATAGTCCTCTACGAGACTTATACTATACCTATAGGCCTATATGAGTATTATAATGTATCCTATAGTATCGTATTGTATCTTATCATATAGTATCGTATCGTATAGTATAGTACAAGTCTCGTATAGGTCCTCCTATAGGTCTTGTATATGCCTACTACACTATACTGCACATATAGAAGACTTAAATTATATTACGATATACTATACAATACGTTACTACATCTATAGTTCTATATGCGGCCTATATGGGACCTATACAACACTATACGATACGATATCACACTTATAGGCTTATACGAGATCAATACGGGACCCATACTACATCTATACGATACGATATTTGTAATAACGTATAAAAATAATTCATGTTTGTAAGAAATACTTGTTTTTTATTTATTTAGAATAGGAAACTTATTTTTTTATAAAACTTTGTTAAAACGATTAATATTGTATAAAACGTTGTAAAAAAGATAAAAATAAAACCCTTATATACGTCGCATATAGGCCTGCATCCAGAACTGACACCAGTTAGACATTGATTTTTATGCAATCCTATACACCGCGTACAGACCTGTACGTGACGTACATAAACCCTAAAACATGCAAATAGCCACTTTGGATGTGCCAATAGTTTGAGTCTATTTACAAACGTCATTTACTGAAAAGAAACAAAAATATTATGACTATGAGTATGATTTACAAAAGAAGATCAGTACGTACCATAATGTGGTCTTACCAAATGACTATCCATATAACTTTTTTGTACTTATAAATTAAACTTTTCGATATATGAACTCTGATTTCTTCACCAGTCAAAAAGTGTATGCCGTCTATAACTAAAACTAAGTTTTAATTTGAAAGGGTATTATAAGAACAGAGATTATACGAAAATAAAACAATCCAAGTTACACTACTAACAAATGAGCATCACCGAAGAATAATTCGGTCGGTGAAAGTAATTACCAATGAGTGTGCAGTTGTGGTGTGCTAGTGCGGTGGTTTGGACCAGAGAGAAAAGGAACTGAAAAAGGGTGGAAATGAAAACAAAACAAAATGTGCAAAAAAGCTGGGTCATATTAACCCTAGTTTTTTCAATAGCAAATTCGTTGCTAACTATACAAAATGTTGGTCGCCAAATCCCTCAGAAAACCCGTCGATAATTACCAATGATTTTCTAGGGATTTCCCATTTGTCTGCCCTTGTCAACCAAGGACTCCCATTTTCCAAGGTGATTTACCTTGTATTAATGCGTAAACCACATGTATAAAGATGATTCCAAGACCTCTGTGTAGGGATTTGTTTTTGGAACAACAAACTAACAACCCACTTTCTTAATAAACTAAAATGATAGTTCACCATAATTTGTTAACATAGGAGAACTAACATGCATTAATGTGTAACCTCAGATAAACACGTGGACTCCAAGCTCAATTTGGCCGTGTTTTAATCATAAGAGCACCGATTCCAACATTTTCATTAGATCTAGAACAAGTTATGGTTCAAAAAACGTTTGGTTACAATTGAGAGCTAGTCTGGAATATCATTTATAGACAATAATAGCGACCAGAATGTTCGTTAGTAATGGGCCCCGCACGACAATTACCATAGAGCCTGGATTGGAATCTTATCGAAAATCCAAACCTCGATAACGGACTAAATAAAGAGAGACTACTGAGGGAATAGCGAGGGTTTATCGACGGAAACCTAGTCCTAGCGAGGGTTTATCGACGGAAACCTAGTCCACCTACAAGCTATAGTACACTTGCACTATATTTATTTATTTATAGAGAACATATATAACTGGTTTAAGACGGAAGGTTGGTCATGGGATCTAACTCTTGTGATGAGACTAATGATGATCATTTTCATCTCACGTGAAGGTAATAAAGTTTCTTAAGGTGAAAATGTATAGGATTTACATAGAAAAGTTAAGCATAGAATTTTGTTCACCAATTTCTATAACCAAAAAAAACATCCATGATTTATGTTGTATCAACAAAATACAAAAATCTACATCTACAAAAAGGGTATATAACAAAATCATACGGCGGGCTCTACTAGATTTCCATGAATTAATAGTAGCACTTAATTAAAGAGAAAAGCAAATTTGATGTTTTGTTGTAGGTTTCTTATAACCCTAAGCATCGTGTTTTTTGGACGTCATCTTATTCCCCGTTGACCATCCTTGACCCACAATGGAGCCAACCACACGTTCAATCAGGTTCCACTTTACCTCAATATTTAGTCACAATCAATCAAATCAGCTCCCCATGGCACACAGAATAAAGGAACATTTAGCTACACGAGTGAGTGCTGTCAGTTCACCTTTTTCTTTTTTGATTCACTCTTTCATTTTTCGGATTTTTGTTCAGGGGTACCACTCCTGCAACCTGGGTTACAGATTATATTGCATTCTTGGATCAACATTAAGGATTTACGAGGAAGACATCAAAAGGGACATGCACATGCATATGTTGGTCAACTTTTTAGGCTCCAAATATGATGACATCTTGTATTCTTATACAACACAAGATCCTAAATTGCAAAATGATATGTTGTTTTTAAGTAAGGAATATTATTTGTAAA
Organism: Scalesia atractyloides; assembly: GCA_947069175.1. Lineage (NCBI taxonomy): Eukaryota > Viridiplantae > Streptophyta > Magnoliopsida > Asterales > Asteraceae > Scalesia > Scalesia atractyloides. Next base: position 11,510,228 of record CAMTDV010000012.1, on the reverse strand, counting down.
AAATGACCTCTAGCAACTTGCTAGAGGCACTAAGATTACATATTACAGATTCATTTCATAACAAAGGAGTTTAATCAAAGATATTTGCATGGTTTTTAAAACGGTTTTTTTTTTAAATTAGGTGATCCGGTATTGAGACTAGCGTATGGCAACCTTACAGATGGTGTTGTGATGTGGCGAAAGGTATAGCATCCGTTACTAGAGGTATGCTTTTGTGATTTTTCTCTAATAAGTTGTAATATTTAAGACTTAAAAAAATCTGAATACATCGTTTTCTTTACTTTTTTTTATATGGTTACACTCTGATATAAATTTTGTTGAAAACGAATTCTTGTTATTTTTAGGGACCAAGGGCAGCTGACTAGTAGATTAGAATGTGGGGAATCCGCATGGCCGGTTCAAATAGCTCGTGGGTTGTAAACTGCTCGAAATTATTAGACATAAATATTATATAAGCTAGATTAGTTAATAGTTTATTTCTTTATTAGTTATGTCACATGTAATATCATTATTTATTGGCCAATATTCTATTTTAATGATTAGTTAGCAGTTCATAAAAATATCATTATTTGGTATATATTACTCACCCTAGATAACGGTGATTTCCTTCTAATGAAACCCCGTATATATGTAAACCTATTGTAAACATTCGATTCACTAATTCAATCCAAAGAACATGATTGATGGTTGCCCAAAATTCCTGATCTAATTTCTACAGAAATTAGCTGTCCACATTTGAGTTCTACTTAGTAGATAGATTATTTCCAAAATTTAAAGAAAAATGTTCAATAGCAGCAGCATCCATTCACTCAAAAGAAAAAGCAGCTGTATGATACACAGATATTTAAGATAAAAGCTTTAGAAGACAAAAAAAAGATTCAAGAAATCTTGGAAATAACATATATTTCGCATGGGTGGGTACACTGTATATCAGATCTTGTGTTGCAGGCAAGTGTGAAGAAAGTAAAGATGTCTTAGCCTATCTCTTGAACATTATTCTTTCGACATTTATTCATGTTTGGCTATTTCTTTTGTCTTCTTTCATATGCTGACACAAATGGGGTACCTTAGACAAAATGATGGAATGAATGGGGCATGACATGTGCAAGATATAAGTGGTAAACACCAACCTTCCAGTTGTCATGCTATTTACTTTAGTTGTTAGAAATTGAGCTTCTGGATGTCTAGCACTCACCTGAAAGATCTTCAAATAAATATACTGATCGATGATGACAAAATGATATTAAAGTTTTATGGCCGTATGTGTGTTTTATTAGAGATAAACTTAAGAATCCTTCAATCTTAAACTTGATCCCCAAACGAAGTCAACTACTGATCGAATATCCATTTTAAGTCGGTACGCGATTTAAATCAAGATCAATTTATTTGTGTACATGTAAGATGATCTTGGAATTCTGATGGGAGTTGAAGAAAGTTAGAAATTCAGAAAATGCATAAAACTAGTGTAATGCAAAAAAGAAAAAAAGGCGAAGCCATGCATGAGGGCAAGCGTGGCACCTGGGTGTCGGGACAACTTGGACCTGATGTACGCATCTTTACCACGCACTTTTGCAATAGGTTGTTTCCACAACTCGAATGTGTGACCTCCTTTAGGTCACATGACAACAACCTTGACGTTGCTCAAAGGTTCTTCCATAGTGTAATGAAAAAAAAAAGAGCTTTAATTTAGAATAATGGGCATCACCATCAAAGTTCTAATAGGATAGTCTAGTCACTCAAGATAAGAATTGTAATTGCTAAAGATAAGAAACAGGAAACTAAAGCATGTCTAAATATGAAGAAATGATATTTGTGCTCCAAATTAAATTACAAAGACTGATGCATGCTATGTACTAGTCACTGATTACTTGCAACTACAAATACATGCAAAAAGATCGAATCCACAATTACCCACTCCATGAATTGCTTCAATATGTAACATCCGTCAAAAACCGGATTTACCCAAACCCGTTCCGTTTAATAACCGAACAATCAGTTAAAAATTTCGTTGCATATTTAATACCCAAATTAATTTTAAACGATACATAATTAATAAGGATATTGGAATATATAATTTGTTTTTGAAAAACTGTTAAAAATAAAGAAATAAAAATGAAAAGCTGCTGCCGGGTTTCGAACCCGGGTCAGCCACGATTCAAATACAGCATTAACACATAACCATCCAACCACTGCGCCACTAGTGTTTCTTGTTAATTAATAGAAACAATTAATACATATTATAATTCTCGAATTCAAAATCGGCGCGCCCAATTGCAGTCGTCGGAAATCCCGACTAACTCGCCAAGAATTGACGGTTACTTCAGTTATAACATAAACTCTAATCACTGCATCGGTTATAACCGACGCCTGAACCCGCGACACAAGCTATAACCGCCGGAAAACGTAATGACTTTGAATCAAGCCTGAAATCCGACTCTATACATCTCGATTCCTCCCTATAAATTCACCCACAATCCACTGGTAGCCTTTTTGCTCAAAACCGCACCCTTTCTCGACGAAAACTCACTCGCCGGAAAACACCTGCAAATCACCGGAAAACCGAACCCTTCACTTCTGAGCCTTACTGAACACCCAGAACTTATACCGAAGCCACTCACATCCATCTCAAGCTCTCTGAAGACTCTCTGCCGCAAGACACACGTCGCCGGAAGTTTCTGCTGTCATGGGAGTATCGCCGGAGAAACAGAGGAGTCCAGTTTCGGTATATCTAACACTCAATCTTTCATTCTTTTTATATATCTCACCTGTAATTAACTGAAACACACTAAAGAACATGATTAAAATCGTTGAAACAGTCAGTCATCGTTTCTGGTTAAGACTGACGAAGAAGACGAAGTTTCGGTAGCATATAAGTTTAATTTAAATCAAGAAATAACTCGGGTTAGACACACAGTCCAGTGGTGGACTGTGTGCACATTAAACACGCTTACGTCTCGAGTTCGAATCTTGTCCCACGCATACTCGCTTGAATAAAAATGTTCCTTTTTATTACTGAACCGGATTCATTTCGCATAGATGTTAAATTTAATAAAAACCGGAATAATAACCAAGATAGACACACAGTCCAGTGGTGGACTGTGTGAATGTTTAATCACAGGACACGAGTTCGAGTCCGGACTACCGCATCGGTCCGGACAATTATCCAACTTTTTATATAAGGCAGAAATGGAACTATTTAGTTTGTATATAAGTATAATAAAAATCAGATTATTTAACAAGTTAGACACACAGTCCAGCGGTGGACTGTGTGTTAATTCAACCCACAGGTCCCGGGTTCGAGACCTGTGGAGAACACCGGTCCGATTCAGTAAATTCCTTTTTAAAAATGAATGATTTTCTGTTAAATCTAATTAGTATATAAATTTAATTAAAAACAGAAATATTTCGGGTTAGACACGTAGCTCAGTTGGTAGAGCTGCGTGCACGCGTACGGGAGGTCTCGGGTTCGAGCCTCACTCAGCGCACACATACACACATACGAACCGGTCAACAGTCAAAGTCAATGGTCAATGGTCAACGGTCAACGGTCAAAAAGTCAACATTTTTTATTATTTTTATTTATTTATTTTATTTAAAAATCAATTAAAAATACTTAAAAATAACTTTTTTAAGGTTAGAAAATAGCCTTAAATTAACAAAAATACACCCAACAATCCTACTAAAATGGATTAATAAAATCCGTTTACTTACCGAACCATTATGCCATTATCTAGGTTAATTTCACTCGTGGTTAAAACCACTTCGTGCGCATTCAACATCATCAACCGAACGCACCCACTGTGAGTGAATCTTACAACTCCCCTTTTAATTACACGTTTTGGGGTGTGTCATGTGTCATAAAATTAACTCGTTTATTTAAACTTGTGCCATACCATATTGTGATCTAAACTTAGATTGTATACATTGCTTGTAGTTATGTATTTCATTTTGTCTATTTATATGCAATTCATTCATTAGGCCCATCAGTTCCTCGTGTGAGACGAGTTGAGCAACACGTGCCTCAAAACAAATCCATAATTGTTCGTGTGTGTATTATCGAGTTTATATTGTTTGTGTTATATATTTCATATTGTCAAGTTTATGCAATTCATTCATTAGGCCCATCAGTTCCTCGTGAGAGACGAGTTGAGCAACGCGTGCCTCAAAACGATCCATTATTGTTCATGTGTGTGTTATTTAATATTAAATTGATTGGTGAATAAGTTTACATCTATTTTACTCATGTGTGGTTGTGCACTTTATTTTATAATCAATTAAATAAACTTGTTCAAATGTTTTCCATAGGATTCACTCGCCAACTTTTTGTTGATCCAAAAACCCTTTTTACACATGATACAGGTGAACAGGATGAAGCAAGGAAAACATAGGAAATGCCTTAGAAGAAAACAATGAAGCCTAGATTGATATTTAGGACATGATGTAATATTGATTGTAATTTTCCATTAAAGTGTATTAATGAATATGAAACGTTAAAATAAATGTCATGAGCTTTGATGATAACCCAATCATGCCCCGATCACCTTTTCCGCTGCGGGTCGGGGTGTGACAGATTGGTATCAGAGCCATGACTATAGGGATATAGGATAGGTTATTAGACCCTTAGAGCCTATACTATAGTTTGCCTAAACTTTTAATTTATTAGGTGGTTACATACAAACTTATGATATTTATTTGTTTCATATCTCTTTATACTTAAAGTCAAACATACATACTTATATACACATTTATCATACATATATCAATGTTCATATATTCAATTCATCTTCATACTTTTGTTATTCAAAGATTTTGTTGCAATTTTCAAATCTCATCAAAGTAAGTTCTGCGACGGGCATGTAGTAACTGGAAGGGTACAAGTACCGGTAGTCGGAACGTCCTGTCTAGGTTGGCATTCGTATAAATCCAATATAACGGACCAGTTTGCCTACCTGGGGACTAACGATGAGAGTACGAAGGACCTATTAGGCCAAAGCATGTCACACCAAACGTCGTTCGAACTAACCCCACTTTGAGGTGTCACCGTGTCTACACCTGGACACATTCCGAATATCACACGTTATATACATATTTCTCGATTTTCTCCGGGTTTTATTGTACGTAACCAGGCTAACACATGCGAACCATATGAAAAACCCGGTATTCATGGGGGCCCACATGATTACGAAGGTGAAGTATGGCGGCATGTAGGGCCTAATGACGAGCAAAGCCCAAGACATCCTATGGATGTAGTAGATTTATTTTTCTATAATTATTTTATGAATGTTCATTCCTAAGTGCGACCCATGATCCCAAAAGCATCCAACTCATACTCTTGACATGTATTCCTTGTAGATGTCTTCTAACCTCGCCCGTAGGAAGATGAGAGCAGGAAAAGCCCGCGAACGCATGGCTGCCCTAATCGCTCAACAAATGGCTGCCGTAATACCCAACATTGTAATCCAAGTCCAACAAGCACTTACGCTAATCCTGTCAATCAAGAAAATCAAAACGTTATCAACTCTCCCCCAAATACCACTAAATGCACCTACAAGCATTTCAAATCATGCGACCCTCCGAAATACGAAGGGACTGAAGGTGTCACCGCTCTCCTCCATTGGTTTGAAGAAATGGAGAACACTTTTCTAAATTGCGATTGCCCCGATGATCGCAAAGTGCGATATGCTACCGGTCGTTTATATGGAATAGCACTTACTTGGTGGAATACAGAGAAGGCCAAACGAGGCGTTGACGATGCTATGACTTTAACTTGGGATGAATTGAAGGAAATCATGACCAGACGATTTTGTCCAAGGAGCGAAATCAAGAAATTAGAAGATGAGTTTTATTCGTTGAAGCAAAAGGAAGGAGACCACACCACATACAACAAAAGATTCCTCGAGTTACATCAAATGGTTCCCAACTTGTTCACTCCCCTCTACCGTTTGATCGAGCACTACATTCAAGGTCTTCCGTCAAAAATCCAAGACTCTGTAATAAGTACCACGCCTGCAACTTTGGAAGCGGCAATGGAGTTAGCTACAGAGCTCACCGAAAACCAAATCCGGAACAAAGACTTCAAGGAGGAGAAGAAGAAGGATAAAGCATCGACTGAAACCTCCGACTACACCCAAACCGAATCCCCTTCTCAACCCAATTCTAAGAGAAAAAAATACGGGCAACTTTTCGCTACTATCCAACGAAATCAACCAATTTCACACGCCATACCCATCCAAGCTATCCCAATCACTCAAGTGGCACCCAACTCAACTTACCCAAATAAGAAACCATATCTTGGACCTCACCCTCGATGCAACAACTGTTTTTATCACCATCCCCTTACCTTACCTTGTCGACTATGTGCAACTTGTGGACGCTATGGTCATTTGAGCAAGGTTTGCCGCACCTTTCAAAACCAAATCTCTCCCCCTACTCAAAACATGATCCAAACCTATCAACAACCCCAATACCCCATGTTCCCATATGTTCGAGCTTGTTTCAATTGTGGCGACCCTACCCACTTTAGAAACACGTGCCCTCGATTGGTTAACATCATCAACACTCAAGCTCAGTCAAACCCAGTTAACCAAGTAAATCAAGAAAATCCAATCACTAGGCCACCAGCAAGGGGAAGAGTTTTTAACATCAACGCCAATCCTGTCGAAGATAATGACGGCCCAAACGAAGATACCAACTAGTCCTCTTCACCGAAAATCCAGATTCAACTCCAATCGTTTAATTTTATGTTTTTCTTTATCACATAGAACTAATCATAACTTGTGGATAAAGTCGATGAAATTTGACAAGAATATGGTGGATACGCCGCTGGTACTTCCTATATATAAGTATTCCTGTCAAATGATCGGAGGCATTATCTGGCGGTTATGAGAGGTTCCATGTGTAAACTGTTTGAGTAATTATTGTTTATTATTTTCAGTACATGCAATTTCATAGGCCGCCGCTCCCCATTACATTATGAGCGTTGAGCATGTTCCCCATTTCATTATGAGCGTGAACCCGGCGTGCCCACATACGATCGGCTCCGTTTGATTGAGCCTTAATCGCACAGACATTTTTCATTTTCAGTACATGCAATACGATCGGCTCCGTTTGATTGAGCCTTGATCGCACAGACATTTTTCATTATCAGTATCTTGTGGTTGTTGTGTTTGTTGTAGAGTCACATAGAACTAATCATAACTTGTGGATAAAGTCGATGAAAATTTGACAAGAATATGGTGGATACGCCGCTGGTACTTCCTATATATAAGTATTCTTGTCAAAGGATCGGAGGCATTATAAGGCGGTTATGAGAGGTTCCATGTATAAACTGTTGTGTGATTATTCTTTAGATTAAATTTATTATTTTCAGTACATGCAATACGATCGGCTCCGTTTGATTGAGCCTTGATCGCACAGACATTTTTCATTTTCAGTACATGCAATACGATCGGCTCCGTTTGATTGAGCCTTGATCGCACAGACATTTTTCATTTTCAGTATCTTGTGTTTGTTGTATTGGTTGTAGAGTCACATAGGACTAATCATAATTCACTCATAAAACCAATGAAAATTTGACGAGAATATGGTGGATACGCCGCTGGTACTTCCTATATATAAGTATTCTTGTCAAAGGATCGGAGGAATTATCAGGCGGTTATGAGAGGTTCCATGTATAAACTGTTGTGTGATTATTGTTTAGATTAAATTTATTATTTTCAGTACATGCAATACGATCGGCTCCGTTTGATTGAGCCTTGAACCCACATACATTTTTCATTTTCAGTACATGCAATACGATCGGCTCCGTTTGATTGAGCCTTGATCGCACAGACATTTTTCATTTTCAGTATCTTGTGTTTGTTGTATTGGTTGTAGAGTCACATAGGACTAATCATAATTCACTGATAAAACCAATGAAAATTTGATGAGAATATGGTGGATACGCCGCTGGTACTTCCTATATATAAGTATTCTTATCAAAGGATCAGAGGTATTGTCAGGCGGTTATGAGAAGTTCTATGTAGGATTTAGTAGTTTCTTGGTAACTAATCATAACTTGTGGATAAAACCAACGAAAATTTGACAAGAATATGGTGGATACGCCGCTGGTACTTCCTATATATAAGTATTCTTGCCAAAGGATCAGAGGCATTATCAGGCGGTTATGAGAAGTTCCATGTAGGATTTAGTATTGTCTTGGTTGAAATTTGTGTTACATTCATATCATCTCGCCAGTTAAAGAAATTGGATTGTGTTCTATTTCTACATAAACTAACCTCTCCATCATAACAAACGAGAGAGGAACTGTCACCATTCAAACATATATGCTATCAGAATGTGGATTCAAATATTGGTTGTTATGTTATTTATGTTCTAGAGTTACATCATAGGACCAATCATAACTTACTGATAAAACCAATGAAAATTTGACAAGAATATGGTGGATACGCCGCTGGTACTACCTATATATAAGTATTCTTGTCAAAGGATCAGAGGTATTGTTAGACGGTTATGAGAAGTTCCATGTAGGTTGTAGTATTAGAAGTTTTGCTTTAGGATATAACCATATCCTTCCAAACATATCAAAAACTCTTACGCATGATATCATATTTAGTGAATCAACTCTGCTTATCAATATTTTACCGTAGGCAACAAAAAGCGATTCCTGTAACAGGGTACTTAACCCTTACAAGGGACGTTACCGCCTCAAACAAAAATTTAAACCCTTACTTTTCTAAGTATGTAACTGTCAAACTAAACACCATCATTCTTTAGTCAAATATATCACTACTTAAATTTCGGGACGAAATTTCTAAAAAGCAGGGGATACTGTAACATCCGTCAAAAACCGGATTTACCCAAACCCGCTCCGTTTAATAACCGAACAATCAGTTAAAAATTTCATTGCATATTTAATGCCCAAATTAATTTTAAACGATACATAATTAATAAGGATATTGGAATATATAATTTGTTTTTGAAAAACTGTTAAAAATAAGGAAATAAAAATGAAAAGCTGCTGCCGGGTTTCGAACCCGGGTCAGCCAGCGATTCAAATACAGCATTAACACATAACCATCCAACCACTGCGCCACTAGTGTTTCTTGTTAATTAATAGAAACAATTAATACATATTATAATTCTCGAATTCAAAATCGGCGCGCCCAATTGCAGTCGTCGGAAATCCCGACTAACTCGCCAAGAATTGACGGTTACTTCAGTTATAACGTAAACTCTAATCACTGCATCGGTTATAACCGACGCCTGAACCCGCGACACAAGCTATAACCGCCGGAAAACGTAATGACTTTGAATCAAGCCTGAAATCCGACTCTATACATCTCGATTCCTCCCTATAAATTCACCCACAATCCACTGGTAGCCTTTTTGCTCAAAACCGCACCCTTTCTCGACGAAAACTCACTCGCCGGAAAACACCTGCAAATCGCCGAAAACCGAACCCTTCACTTCTGAGCCTTACTGAACACCCAGAACTTATACCGAAGCCACTCACATCCATCTCAAGCTCTCTGAAGACTCTCTGCCGCAAGACACACGTCGCCGGAAGTTTCTGCTGTCATGGGAGTATCGCCGGAGAAACAGAGGAGTCCAGTTTTGGTATATCTAACACTCAATCTTTCATTCTTTTTATATATCTCACCTGTAATTAACTGAAACACACTAAAGAACATGATTAAAATCGTTGAACCAGTCAGTCATCGTTTCTGGTTAAGACTGACGAAGAAGACGAAGTTTCGGTAGCATATAAGTTTAATTTAAATCAAGAAATAACTCGGGTTAGACACACAGTCCAGTGGTGGACTGTGTGCACATTAAACACGCTTACGTCTCGAGTTCAAATCTTGTCCCACGCATACTCGCTTGAATAAAAATGTTCCTTTTTATTACTGAACCGGATTCATTTCGCATAGATGTTAAATTTAATAAAAACCGGAATAATAACCAAGATAGACACACAGTCCAGTGGTGGACTGTGTGAATGTTTAATCACAGGACACGAGTTCGAGTCCGGACTACCGCATCGTCCGGACAATTATCCAACTTTTTATATAAGGCAGAAATGAAACTATTTAGTTTGTATATAAGTATAATAAAAATCAGATTATTTAACAAGTTAGACACACAGTCCAGCGGTGGACTGTGTGTTAACTCAACCCACAGGTCCCGGGTTCGAGACCTGTGGAGAACACCGGTCCGATTCAGTAAAATCCTTTTTAAAAATGAATGATTTTCTGTTAAATCTAATTAGTATATAAATTTAATTAAAAACAGAAATATTTCGGGTTAGACACGTAGCTCAGTTGGTAGAGCTGCGTGCACGCGTACGGGAGGTCTCGGGTTCGAGCCTCACTCAGCGCACACATACACACATACGAACCGGTCAACAGTCAAAGTCAATGGTCAGCGGTCAACGGTCAAAAAGTCAACATTTTTTTATTATTTTTATTTATTTATTTTATTTAAAAATCAATTAAAAATACTTAAAAATAACTTTTTTAAGGTTAGAAAATAGCCTTAAATTAACAAAAATACACCCAACAATCCTACTAAAATGGATTAATAAAATCCGTTTACTTACCGAACCATTATGCCATTATCTAGGTTAATTTCACTCGTGGTTAAAACCACTTCGTGCGCATTCAACATCATCAACCGAACGCACCCACTGTGAGTGAATCTTACAACTCCCCTTTTTAATTACACGTTTTGGGGTGTGTCATGTGTCATAAAATTAACTCGTTTATTTAAACTTGTGCCATACCATATTGTGATCTAAACTTAGATTGTATACATTGCTTGTAGTTATGTATTTCATTTTGTCTATTTATATGCAATTCATTCATTAGGCCCATCAGTTCCTCGTGTGAGACGAGTTGAGCAACACGTGTCTCAAAACAAATCCATAATTGTTCATGTGTGTATTATTGAGTTTATATTGTTTGTAGTTATGTATTTCATATTGTCAAGTTTATGCAATTCATTCATTAGGCCCATCAGTTCCTCGTGAGAGACGAGTTGAGCAACGCGTGCCTCAAAACGATCCATTATTGTTCATGTGTGTGTTATTTAATATTAAATTGATTGGTGAATAAGTTTACATCTATTTTTACTCATGTGTGGTTGTGCACTTTATTTTATAATCAATTAAATAAACTTGTTCAAATGTTTTCCATAGGATTCACTCGCCAACTTTTTGTTGATCCAAAAACCCTTTTTACACATGATACAGGTGAACAGGATGAAGCAAGGAAAACATAGGAAATGCCTTAGAAGAAAACAATGAAGCCTAGATTGATATTTAGGACATGATGTAATATTGATTGTAATTTTCCATTAAAGTGTATTAACGAATATGGAACGTTAAAATAAATGTCATGAGCTTTGATGATAACCCAATCATGCCCCGATCACCTTTTCCGCTGCGGGTCGGGGTGTGACACAATATGTCACAACTCACATACAATCCAGCAAGTCAAATCGCATTATTCATTCCCGAATTTAATCAAATATATCGTGTGTTAGTTTGTGGAAACTTTGTCTTGGAAAACTATTCAAGTATGTTTTTCAGATAACAATTGAAACAAAATTGTAATGCCTCTAAAACTTCATGATCTGCTAGATGTCATATATTTTTCCTTATCTCCGATTCACATTATCGTTCCTTGACATCTCCTGTTCATATCATTATGGTTACCGGTTACCAGTTATCGGTAACTTTTTACATTTTATTGACGAGAGTAGTCATTTCACTTGGTTGTATCAGTTAATCTAATTGATGTTTGTTGAGGAGTTTCTGAAATAAAAGAATGCTTGGATAATTAGAGAGTCGCGTGGGACACTTTTAGATTAGAACTATTCAATTCCCTCAAACTTTTCAACTGGATATAACTCAGAATTCGATCTGCAAGAAACAAGTATGGATCGATGGGTGAATTTCGTGAACTAAAGAAGATGGCCAAAATACTTTTTTCGAAAGGGAATGAGGGCTAATAACGGCATTATGGCAGTTTTTAATTTTTATTTCCATCAAATTGCTTCAAAAAAGGAGCCAAATCTATCCGAAATTTTGAATGCAAAATTAATTTTCTGATTAAATTTTAATGAAGCAATTAAATAAAAATAATTTTTGACCCAGCCAGCGGCGTTGCCAAGAACTAGGTGGTGGTGGCGATCAGTTGTGGCCACCAGGGTTCATGTGGGCAACGTGATGGTTTAGGGTTTTCAGCCTTAAATGGGTTCAAACGAACTAGTGGAAAGTGTGAGATCATTTACACGATCCAGGTGAGTTTTATACGTCATATTTTACTATTTGAGATGTTTTGATCTTTCGGGGTCGTGTTATACAAGTGGTTTTTAAATATAATTAACTAAGATCTAATATATAAGTGAGGTTAATTAAGCAAGTTAAAATGTTGAATAAGTTGTGCATGAATGTATTATTCTTATTCGCAAAATGGATTTGGGTTGGGTGTGGGCATGTGTTGTGAGTCCATACTTATTAGTAGTTGTGCATAACTATAATGTGTTATTGAGCAAGCATAGAACACAATAAAAACTCAAAAATTGATTCGGGGGAGGGTCTACTCACTGGGACTAGTGTTCTAATGGTGGTGACTGTGCGGTGCAACGTGTGTTTATGATGGAGAGAGATGATGGAGGTTCAATTAGATGTGGAGATGCAAGGTGGTGCTTATTGGTGTTTGCGGTGGTGATTGGTGGTAGTATGTGTATCAAGGGAGCGAGAAATGAAAACAAATTGGGGGAAATAATAATGAGCGCACACTTGACAATTTTGACCCAAAATTCTCGATGACTAGATGTTGTTGCTTGTGTTGTTTCTAATGTGGTTGTTGCTGTAGTTTTCTAACAGTAATTGTCGTGTGTTAAATAGTTACTTTATTTTATCAGTGTATGGTGACAGATTATCAACGACTATATGTAAGTGCCGGTGCTCTGTTGGATAACTTTTTCTTTGGTTTATTAGAGCTTAATCTACCTTACTATGTTATTTTAGCTACACAACCCCACATTGGGTCATAAGAAGCTAATTTGGGTCATAATGGGAATTAATATTTGCTTGTGAAGTTGTTTCAAGACTTCTCGGCATAAACTACCTATATAATATACCGTCAATAAGTTGTCAATAATTATTGACATATGGTGACTAACATCTTAAAAAGCAAAACTACCTATATAATATACCGTCAATAAGTTGTCAATAATTATTGACATATGGGACTAACATCTTAAAAAGCAACTCTTTTTTTAAATTCGTAAGTAATTACTAACGGATTTATCCGATGATACCTTGTCGTCGGTGATACTTCTTTTTCTAGTAATGGTCTATGAAACTATTCTCCATCAAGATTAGGGATTCTATAAAAAGTGATAAGTGTGTGAGAAGTGTAAGAAATAATATGGTAAGTACATGTGTCTTTAATTAAAATTAGAGAATAGGGGTAATATAGTAATTTCAATAACAATTATTTTAATTAACAAAATCTTTCCATAACTGTTTTAAGAGATTTTAGAAAACAATATATTTGGTATCTTTCTATTATTCAAATTCTGGTATCACGTATTGTTTAATGGGTTATTGGATTTTATCACCCCTAACTATTGAACATTAGCCGCTTCCACCCCCAACTAACACTTTGACACTCGACACCTCTAACTTAACACTTAGTGTGTTATGACACCACGTTGTTAACTTTGCACTAACTCAGTTAGGGTTTTTTTTGCTAACGTGGCCATTTTTTGCTAACGTGGCATAGTGACGTGTCATGTAAGATATTATATTTAAAGAAAACCTGTTTTTTAGAACTGTTTAAAAATAAATATAAAATAATTTTCTCTATAAAACCCCAAGCATCACCACCACCATCACCCCCACCCCATCCTGCTGCCGCCACCTCAACCTCCTGCCACCATAACCTCCTGCCGCCCGCCTCCTACCACCACAACCACCTCCGTCACCACAATCACAACCACTACCACGATCACCTCCACCACTACCATCATCTCCGGCACCAAAGATCAAAGCAAAAATCTGCTGGCAACATAAAAACAGCAACAAAAACCCGAAATCAACAACAAAGCAAAAATTACCTCTCCAACAAATCTATTGCGGGTTCAAGTATCTGGCAGATTTGTTTAAGGTTCAAGTATCCGAGAACTAGGCCCACAACACTCTCCGTCAAATCACCCAGACCCCTCACCGGAGGACCCGCCGGTGTATTGCTGATACCTAGCGGCGAACCGGAACCCAGGTGCTAGAAATGTCGGCGGCGGCGGTGGTGTATAACGCCTCGCTTTTGTAACTTTCGTTATTTAGAAATTTTGTCTTCTATTCTATTCTTGGAAACTTGTATTCCCTTATAATCGTATTTCAATTCCAACTTTATAATTCGAGACTTTGATCGTGATAAAATTCATACTATATACATGCTTGTTATACTTACAATTTAATCGTTTATACGTAAACTGATACTTATTATACGTGCCTATACTTATACATACATTCTTTATACGCAAATTATACTTGCATACACTTATACTATACTTTATTACACTTGTGATACCTAAAAACATGTTAAAATGCAAGTTTACGGCTTAAAATTACCTAAATACAAAGTTCAGGGACCAAAAATGGACATTTTCATAAAGTATGCCCTAGCGCCACGCGAGAGATACCAGGATATCTCCCGCTACGCGTGACAGATACTGATCTGCAGCAGAACACTGCCAGCTCGCGGGTTGGTCCATTTTTGCCACCTTTTTCACCTCCAATCATCTTCTAACTCATTAAACTCAAACCCTAATCACCCCCATTATAGATAGGAGCCTCCATACATCCAATTTCACTTTCTAAACACTTCTAAATCATCAAAACACTCTCAAATTCTCTGAAAATTCAAGGCAGAATCTTATAATTGCAAAAGTGACTCAAATTCACTTTTCTTTCATCTTTTTTCACTTCTTCTTCCTCTACAAAACTTGGAAAACCTCTAGGAGTGTTTCCACAATATTACCATGGTATCTAAGGTGGAACATCACAATTTTGAGGTCCAAGCTTTCTGTTTTGGAAGAATGTTTTATTTAAACTTTACAAACTATGTTTTCCTTGTTCAATCTTGTGCCTACTTGTTCTTGAGTCTATCTAAGGTGTTAAGACTTGTTAGGAGAACATTCTTATGAGTTTAGGAGGTGCAAACACCTCTAAACTTTTTATTTTTGCAAGGGTTTATGCAACCCACAAGTGATGAAACCATCCAAGCTTGCCATGAGTTTTGGCAATACTTGTGTTTTGGTATATGTGTGAATACTTGAAAGCCTTGGCTATCGTAACTTCATTCCAACACCTCACCTGATGTTTTTATCTTGCTATCTCAAGTAGTTTTCTAGACTTAAAGTAACTTAACCCCATCTTGTCACACCCCAACTGATGGCGGAATCATCGGGGCGGATGCAATTAGATAGCTTGAGACTTCATAACACTAAATATGATAAGTATTTAATAAATAATATTTCATTTCATTGCTAATGGTTCAAGTACATGAATCGGAAAACAAAAATACAACAAGTATTTCATGATTAATCTATAAACATGAATTTAAAGTTTGGTGCGTTTCTAGTCCTTCCTATCAAGTTCCATTCGTCGTCATCATCATAGAATTCCTACAATACGTATTAAAGTATAGTTCAATACAGTAGTATTGGCGAGCATACAAGTTTGAATACTAGCGTAAGTATAAAAGTTTAAACGAATCCACATGCCATAATAGTTAACTTAAATTATCATAAAAATACTAGCATGCAACTATACGTGTCAACCCAAAGTTTACAGCTAGCGTCATCTAATCATAGCAATGCCTAGACCGCTTAGTTTACTTAACATGACCTCACAAATACGAGCAGTGCGTTACTCCTATAGCGCTATACATGTTAAGGGAGGCTTGAAACAAGTTAATGACAAAGCATAGCACATGTAACGATTCTAGCATATATGAATTCTAGCATAACGTATTAAGCATGTGTGACGGATTATTTGTTTGTAAGCATGTTTGTAAGTGTATGTGTGCACTTTTAATAAGGAATAAGTATTGCACCCAAAAAGTGTCGAAAAGTAAAAGGGTCATGTATACTCACAATTTTGCAAAGCTTCCCGATTATCCGTGTTTTGGCGAGTTGATGTGAATAGGAGAGTGAAGGTGTGTGAGTATTCGGAATGTTAATGGAGCGGATTGGAACATAAAGTACAAAAGTATGTATACACAAAGTAATTATCTAGTCTTAAACACTCGTTTTCGACACTACAAAACCCGTATGGGTTGATGTGATTTCATGGGTCAAGATACCCATTAGAATCGTTAACGAGAGGTTCAAGACTTAGATAATATAACCTATTACCATAACAAGTAACCATGTTGATCATCGTCAAGGATTCGATTATGTATGTATATTTATCGTATAGTTTATATAATAATTCTAAGCTAAGAGTATCAAGGATATCATAGATTGTCATATAAGTCATGCATGGGGGTAAGAGGGTAACCATCCTTTAACCTCATTGTAAGATTCACCATTACACAAATCATCACAAGGATGATTCGGATGGCATGAATGAAAAGGAAATGTACAATAATTACTATACCAAGTAGCCAAGTAACCTTTAACCCGAGTGAGCCGGCACAGACACCGAAAGAGTTAATTAAGTGTCGGAAGCTTGACGAGGTTATGTCACTTTCAAGCTAGCAAACCACTTGGGATAGCAATTGTAAAACATCAAGTGAGGTGGTGGAATGAAGGTAGGATAGCCAAAGCTTCCAAGTATTCACACCTATACCAGTACACAAGTCTTGCCATCAACTTCATGGCAAGCTTGGATGGTTTCATCACTTATGGGTTACATAAACCCTTGCAAAAACAGAAAATTTAGAGGTGTTTGCACCTCTTAAACTCATAAGAATCTATTCCTAACAAGTCTCATAACCTTAGATAGGTTTAAGAACAAGTAGGCACAAGATTCAAACAAGTTTTAAATCAAGAAAAGCAAGTTACAAAAGTATAAATGAAAGCAGAATTTTAATCCTACTTTGGACCTCAAATGTTGTGAGGTTTCACCTTAGTTTGCCAACGTAAGCTTGTGAAAACCTTCCTAGAAGTTGTCCAAGTAGAAAGAAAAGAGAAAACATAAGAAAATAGGAAGCAAAGTGAGCTAAAACTCATTTAGAATGGTTGTAACTTTCTGTCAAATCTTGGAAATTAGAGAGTAACCAAGAAGATTTGAGAGTGATTTGTATGGAGGCTTGTATTTATATGTGGGGATTAGGGTTTGTGAGTTAATGAACGTGGAATGTGATTGGATGAGAAAGGAGGTGGAGAAGGGTGAAATATGATTGGCTTAAAAAAGGTGGAAGGTGATTGGAGGAGAAAGGATGTGGAGAAGGGTGAAATATGATTGGCTAAAAAAAAGGTGAAAGGTGATTGGAGGAGAAAGGAGGTGGAAAATCTTTTGGTTTTGTTCGCTTTAAGTCCTTGCACTTTGTAACTAGGTTATTTTATGTCGTTTTCTTGTATTTTAACTTGTTTTTAGGTATCCAAAATGTATTTTAAGTCCCGGTTTTGCGTATAAACACGTATTTAAATATTGATTGTGTATATAACACAAATATGAAATGTAACACGTATATGTATAAAAATGAATTTCCATTATGATTAATGCCTCAAATTGTGATAACGGAGATGGAGTATGACTGTAAGGTTTCTAAAAATAGAATGCGAATATGAACTTTCTAAAAATAGGAATACGGAAATACGAAGTGTTACACGTCTAGCCTCCGACACTTAGTTAACTATTTCCACGTCGGGAATGACTCACTCGGGTTAAAGCTTACTTGGCTACTTGATATAGTAAGGAGTTACACATTCCCTTTAATTCATGACCATCCGAATCATCCTTGTGATGATTTGTGTATTGGTGAATCATACAATGAGGTTAATCCTCCATGCTTGACTTAAATGACAATCTATGATATTCTTGATGGACTTAGCTTAGAATTATCATATAAACTATATAATATATATATATATACACACATAACCGAATCATTGATGATAATCGACACGGTTACTTGTCATGGTAATAGGTTATATTATCTAAGACTTGAACCTCTTGTTATGATTCTAATGAGCACTTAACCCATGAAATTATATCAACCCATACGGGATACATAGTGTCAAAAACGAGTGTTTAAAGCTAGATAATTACTTTCTCGAATACATACTTTTATATACTTTAATTCCGAATCCAAATCCTCCGTTGACATTCTGAATACTCACACACCTTCGTTACCCCATGTAGGGTAATCTCGGTGTTTCATCCTCCAACCTTCCAACTCTTCACGGGATTTTCAAAGGAAGCTTTGCAAAACCGTGAGTACACTTAACCCCATTTTTACGCTTTACACTTTTTGGTGCAATATGTTTAACATATCAAAATACACAATCACAACTATTCTTTATGCAAACATAAACAATCCATACATGCATACTTAAAATACGTAATAATTGATTTGTATTCTTTGAACGTTCTTATGTGTTTTGTTATCATTAACTCCGTATGAGTCTCTCCTTAACATGCATAGTGCTATAGGAGTAACGCACTGCCCGTAGTCTTGTGGTCATGTTAAGTCTTTAATTCATGCGGTAATCAGAGGGTTGACTTGTAAAATTGCATGCCATGATACATCAATCTAGTTAACTATTTTTGCCATGAGGATTCGTTTAAACCTTTTACATACTTATGCTATATTAAACTTGTGTGCTCGCCAATGCTTTTGTGTTGAATTATACTTTTAAACATGTTGCAGGTTGATGAGGTTGATATTGACAAACTCTAGTAGGGACGACTTAGAAACGTATCTAAAAATGCTAGATTTGTTATTGCAATTTTGATAAATTATGTTGTACTTTGATTTTCCCATTGTTATATTTGATTTCTTGTATTGTACTTGACAATGATTATCTATGAAATGAAATCGGTTTTGAATTAAATATTGTCACATTGATGTTATGATATCTCGAGCAATCTAATTACGTCTGCCCCAATAATTCCGCCATCGGTTGGGGTGTGACAGTGGTGGCATTCTATCTGTAACAGGAATTGAAGTTGTGGGTGTTTGTTGTTAGGTTAAAAAGAAGCCATTTGATTTTGTATAATAATAAAGGGTTGATTGATTTGGGGATGAAGTTATAGGTGTTTTATGTGGTGTTTTGGAAGATGATGATGAATTGTTGAAGATGAAGAACTAATGAAGATGATGATGATTTGATTTTGTATGTTGATAAGGGGTTGAAGATGAAGAACCGATGAAAATGATGATGATTATTGATATGGGTTGTTTGATTTGGGATGATTTATTGCCTTCTGTACATATACATACACATATTGTTATTTGTTATATACAATTGGCCACATCATCATGACATCTCATAAAAAACAAGCCATGTCATCAAAAATTGGCCATGTCAACAAAAAACACTAACCAAGTTAGTGCAAAGTTAAAAATGTGGTGCCATAACACACTAAGTGTTAAGTTGGAGGTGTTGGGCGTCAAAGTGTTAGTTGGGGTGGCAACAGCCAATAGTTCAGCGTGATAAAATCCAATAACCCTTGTTTAATCCATAAAATTCGTATCAACATTTTTTTTAATTCGCAGGTATAAAACACCATACGACTTCCAGAAAACACCACACCTTGAATACAGTACAATCATAGTGTTTTAACATCTAGAATGATTTTGATTATTTTCGAAGTATAAAACAATATTCAGATTCCAAAAAACAAGCCATGTCATCAAAAATTGGCCATGTCAACAAAAAAAACTAACCAAGTTAGTGCAAAGTTAATAATGTGGTGCCATAACACACTGAGTGTTAAGTTGGAGGTGTCGGGCGTCAAAGTGTTAGTTGGGGTGGCAACAGCCAATAGTTGGGGGTGATAAAATCCGATAACCCTTGTTTAATCCATAAAATTCGTATCAACATTTTGTTAATTCGCAGGTATAAAACACCATACGACTTCCAGAAAACACCACACCTTGAATACAGTACAATCATAGTGTTTTAACATCTAGAATGATTTTGATTATTTTCGAAGTATAAAACAATATTCAGATTCCAAAAACACCAACATGAATCGTAATACATTCATGTTGTTTTAACATCTGGAATGATTGCATTGCACATTATGTGTGGTGTTTTAAAGATGCATTTATGATGTTTTAAACCTGTAGTCCAGTATGTGTTCTTCGTATGGTGTTTTAAACCTGCATTCATGGTATTTTAAACTGCAATCCAGTATGTGTTCTTCGTATAGTGTTTTAAACCTCCATTCATGGTGTTTTAAACCCGAAGTCCAGTATGTGTTCTTCATATGGTGTTTTAAACCTGTATTTACACCTGCATTCATGGTGTTTTACACATGCATTCCAGTATATGTTCTTCGTATGGTATTTTAAACTCGCATTCCAGTAGGCTTCATATCATGCAATAGGTATTTTTTTTATCTATATAAATATAACAATATGGTATTCATATTAAAGATAAAAGAAAAGCTCATTATTATAGTATAATTTTTTTTTAAAAACGTTAGTACAAAAAGTTATTGACGTTTAAAAATGATGAGTGAACTTGCATGTGCATTAAAGTTGATGGCCGTTTCTTTATTTAAACAATACAATATAAAAAGACGCTATTACCCTTAATCTAGCCAAATTAGTCAAAGGAAAAACCTAATTTACATTTTAAGCTCTTCTTGATCTCAACCATTAACTACAAGATCTAAGGGCTTAAAACACTTCTTACGCTTTTCACAAAACCACCCATTTTTACACTAACTCCACCCTCTCCACCAATATCGATTATTTTAAATGTGATATGAGTATATTTGTAGCATATTAAAGTATTACTTATAGTATCTCATGATGATATTCTTCTCAACAAAACAGAGTAGCTTAACTGGAAAAAAACGTATGTATCTAACGTTGCTCTAGGTCTTATTCTTGCATGTGCATCAATGATAGCAATATTATTATGATTCATATGCCACCACATTACATACTTTAAATAGTTTAGGTTCTAATTTCTATGTTAGTGAATTGAGGATGGTTATATGTTACATCACTGTGTCATTTACTACAAAGCATAGGACTTCTAGCGAGATACAGATCCATTGGTAGTTTTTTGGTAAAGGTGGACATCGTTAGTAATTCGTCTAAAAAATTGAGTGCGTAAAAGAATTTCTGACATACTTTATAAAAACTTTATCGTTGAACGTCAAATATCTAGTCGGGACAAACACAAAAGGGTGGTAATGATAACCAATTAGACGGTGGTTATCATAGGTATGGGTGATAGAAATGGGAAAGTGTGGTTTACATTCGACTTACACTTATGGAGTGTTTTGGATTATAAGCTTAAACAACTTATGTTTATGAATTTAAGCACAATTAGATAATCAACTTATCTAAACATTTTATTATATCAAGCGTAAAGTTTTATAATTTAAATTTAGTATTTTCACAACTTAACCAGTTGATCTAGTAATTCACTAATTGGATAGCTCTTTATAAAAAATTAAATCATAAGTTTTTTAGATTTTTAATTAAGTTCGAAAATAAGTTTCATATAAATTTTTTTATACAACGACTTTCTTGTGTTAGGACGCCACACTCTCCGAATTGATGAGCCGCGTTGCCTCACTCCGGCCAAACTATGTTGTCTTAACAAGACCCATGCAGGACTTCAGAGTTTGGCTTGAGCATTCTCCCGGGAAACCATAGCGCTGACTGCCAATTGACAGACGTTGTGCCACACAAGAGCTTAACACTCTCTAGCGTAACACATGGTAGGACAAAAACTCGAGTGGAATCATAATAGAACATGGCACATGTGTAAGGAGGTGATTTTATCCATCATTTTCTAATCCACCAAAGTGACACAAGTAAGGATTGAACTTGGGTCTCCATTAGATAACCCAAGCCTCCCTATCATTAGGCTACCCGTTGTGGCTCAAGCTAACACCCGGATTCATCATGTAATATTGTTTCACATGGCGTTGACTGGGCACTGCTGAAACCACCTGACCTGTTGTGGCCCAGGTGAATAGGGGCTTCAACAAATTTTTATTTTATTTCTATTCTTTCTAAATTTGTAAACTAATATTAATAGAAAAATAATTTTAATAAAATATCATATTAAAAGACTACAACCAACAAATAATACTAGTCTAATACCAGATCACTAGGTCGTCTAGCCCACAAATGCTCGACCAACTCATGGCGAAGGTTTCCGTGTATCTCACGGTTCTTGATATTCTGTATATTTTAGAGTTATTGTTCATCAGTGATAGTCTCGATTCACCCCGTGGGACATCACCTTCGTAGTTTTGACAAATAGCCATATGTTGGTCCTCTAGAATCATGTTATGTAAAATTAGAAAAGTGTAGACGTTGTTTGTTATTTCTCTCGTGTCATAAACCGTATTGGGTTGGTAATCAAATGAAATCTTTTCTTTAGAACTCCAAACACTCTTTTAATACATTTTCTTGATGATTCTTGCTTCTTTGTAAAGTAGTTTCCTTTATCATCAATTATAGACGAAAAAGCTTGAACAAGTGTCGATCACTCGTTGTAAATATCATCAACCAGGTAGCAGCCGTACTTGAAATGTTTCGTGTTTGCATAAAACGACTGTGTGGGCTCAATCCAGTCGATAATGTCATCGATAACATTTAGGTTGTTATTTGACCCAGCAACTCCAAAAAAAACGCATGCCAAAACCAAAGATCATGCAGGCCACCGCTTCAAGTACAATTATCGGGTCGGAGTGATCACCTCGGTGGAACTGACCTCGCCAAGCCGTATGACACATATGCCATCCAACATGCGTACAGTCGAGGCTACCGAGCATTATGGGAAAACCATGTTTTTCACTGTGAACCTCGTATATACGTTGGATATCAAACCATGTTGGTTTACGCAAATTTCTTCATGAGTAAATGGATATGATCTCTATGTAAAGATATATAATTTAAACATGCGTTGTCAAATTTAAACTTAAAATTTTAAAAAATATAATTTAACTAAAGTTTTATATACCTTGACAAAAAATTGAAATGAATCGCACACAAGTTTTTCAGACATTTCTAGATATTCATCCATTGCGTCTAACGAAATTCCATAAGCCAGTTGTCGTAGAGCGACAATACATTTTTTAATAGTGGTGAACCCGATTCTACCTCTCGCATTTTCCTTTGTCGAAAAAAAGGATATCACTCTGACAAATCATTCTCTAAACGCATAAACAATTGTTACTCATTTGAAAACGTCGCCTAAAATGTTCTTCATCGTAACCGGGATCGGGGCTAAATTAGTGACTTATTAATGTTTCGTTAGCTCCCACTCGATCACAATCAAGTGGTGGTTGTCTCGTTAGCACTCGTCGCCTTTAAGACCGCGCAACTAAGTAGTTAACTGTTATCCTACCCACTTCAATAATGAGATCGTCTTCTTTGGAAGAATCGGATGAAGAAAATGCATTCCATTCCATTTTTTTGTGAGTAAGGATAAAAGAGGTTTTTTTTAAAAAGAATATGGGAGAAATGGGGGTATTGGGTGGTTATTTATAGAATTTTTATAATTTCTTTTAAATTTAGAACCTTGGCTCGAAATCCCACACATCCCAACGGTCATAATGTGCCACAAGCCCCTCACGCCCACTCGCTAGCGCCACTCCTCGCTCCACACGGTTGTGTTGTTCACGGAGCCACGATGACAATCACGTGGCTGACGCCCCACACTCACGGCTCATAACGTAGTCTTATTCCACAGTGGTGAATCTATATGTATTATATAATATAAATAATAAATAATGTTGAGAGGTGCCACGTTGCTGAAAGTAAATGAAGCCTTATAAGGTGGCCTACAAAACAACACGTTGCTGCATATCAGTTAGATAATTTAACTACCAATTAACCCACAATGTTTATGAATCTTGTCATATCGATGGAAAAGAAAAATACTAGCATGTTATTTTTTCTTTCTTTTTCCTTTTTATTATCAACAGTGGAAAAAGGTTGTTTGCTATAACTAGCGTGGGTTTTGATCTCTATGCTCGGTAATGAAAAACATTAGTTAAGTCCATAAATAATAACAAGTTAGATATAGATCATTTTAATATATTGGAAACAGCTTATTTCATCTGTAATAAATTCATAAAAGTTAACATCTTTTCAGGGGCGGATTCAGCATATAAGCAGGGGTAGCCAGTGCTACCCTTCAACTCTGTCTTCGTATCGTCTTCATAGAGTTAATTTTTTCGGTTTTATACAAAGGGTACTCCTTATCCCAAAAAAATAGGATATCTCTGAATGTTTGGTGCTAAATCCGTCAACTACACCTTTCTTTATTGGAGTAGTTTAAACTTTAAAGTGTTTATACACTTCTATTATTGGTTTTAATTAAACAATGGGAAAAAGAGGTGTTAGTATGAGCTCAACTGAACGTGTTTTAGCATTTAATGGCTGATGCCGATTAACGTATGGCTTGTTAGGTTCTTCTATAAAATATAACTCAACCTAACGCCTACGAATTGGGTTAAAGAAATGAAACTATAAAATCTAATTGTTTCATGCAGAAGTAGATGTCGTTTTGGGTTCGTTGTCCCTCTAACAAAATTTTCTATTAACAGGGGTATCTAATGTTATGGTTTTCTTTTTTGATGCCTCAAATTATCGTTATATAGTAGTTGAATCTTTATAACACAAGAGAGGTAAGAAAAGGATAATACCTTGAGATGAAATAACAAAAATATTATGGCTTCTGTCTCGATTTTTTTAGAACACGAAAAATATCATAGATAGGTCCAATGGGCATGTCCATAAGGCCCATTTCCTACCATTCTGTGTTCACCATCCAATTCGGGCTAGTTGGTATGCTAATGGGCTGCGTCCATAAGGCCCACTTCTTACTCATCTAGTCAATTTTTGGTTCACCATCCGATTCTAGTACTCTAGTTGAGAATTGAGTTGCAAATGTGCAGTGTCCATGAGGCCCATTTTCTACCCAAATCCTGTATAGTTGATATAATTTACATTGTATATCATTTATTCTTACACAACCTGAATAATATGTAATTTAATATAATAAATAAATAAATAAAAATTATGTCTTTAAAAACCAATGTATTACAAACTTTTGACAGTTATATATTCTGTTAAATTAGTTTTAACGAACATAATTTTGAACTTAGTGATATTTTGAAACTTAAATGGAAACTTTTAAGTTGAAAAAATAAGTTTATTGGGAAATTCGTGATAAATTTGTATTAAATTTATTTGGTTAATGATATAAGGGTAAGGTTCAAATACATAGTCTACCAAAAATAGGAAGTCGTAGGAAAAGATCAAATGGACTTCGATTGAATTCATTGAAGCAGTCTCATCTAACTCTACGATATGAGATTTTAAGTTTTCGCTTCTGGATTTTTAGCTTGTAGATTTTAGAATATTTTTTAGATCATTGTGTTTTTTATTTGTGTCATTTTGTCTTTTTTGTGACTTATTATGTGTTTTTTCCTTGATACTGTGTTATATTTTCAGCATTATGTTACATTGAGATCCATTGTGTTATATTTTGTAATTTATTATGTCTTTGTACCCTTCCTAAATTTAGCAGATTGTAAGATCACTTTACCCAATGATAGAATACCTATTAATAATTAAAGACTAAATATCTATAATAAATATAAGAGAGACGGAAAAACCCATAATAAGATGGTCTTATGTATTGGCAGTTGTCCTTTAGAGTTTTTTTTATTAAAATTTGTATGTATAGAATAAATATAGATATAGATAGATATGGTTATATATATATATATATATATATATATGATTTATTTTCCGAGGAAAAAATTTATACACTAAACTATAAATCTAATTAATTTTGATCTTGACTACCAACTCGTTCTAAAAATGCTAGAATATAGTGATGAAGACAGAAATTTAATTATTACTTTTTAAGGGTCACTCTCTGAAAATCTATTCGTGTCAACCTGTGTATATGAATTGAAAAAAGGCTTTCGTTAATTACCTCTATTATAATACCCTTCGTCTAGCAAATTGGTTGACCTAAACATATATAATATAAATATTCGATGAACAAATCCTCTTAATATTGTCTTTTACTTTGCATGTTTCATTATTTATTTACCATTTTTAAGGGGTAGTTTACACTAGTAACCTACTTTATCCAAGTTCTTTACTAAAGCCACTTAAAATTTAATTTTTACTCACGTCTCTCACATTTCATTGTGTGTTATTTATTATGTGTAAAGTTTTATAAATGCTAAAAGATAAAGTGAAGCAAACGATGCATATTGAATGTTGGTAAACGTATAATGCTAGATATAGTGAGAGATATACTTTGTGATATCCTTGATATTTGTATGAATCATCATGGGATTACATTCAAATAAAGAACTTCATTGGTACTATCGAATTATCAATCTAGATAATTTATAGAGAAAACAAGAATGATTATGAAAAATTTGTGTACAAATAGTGTGTGTCAGAATCCAAACAAAAATAGTTTTTCATTGGGATGAAACATCATGACTATTTTACGACTATTTAATTGAAACATTGCAACTCTTTGTAAAAAAATGACAATTGTTAACTATAATTGCAACTCACGACCACCTATCACTAATGACTGGTTACGACTACTGTTGATGCCCATTTACCACTGATGGACCAAATTGCTATTAGTAACTTTCCATCCTTCAAAAATCTAAATCCACTTCAAATAGCATTCCATCAAAACTCTGCCCCAAGACCCTGCATGTAGAGGTGTTCACGGTTCAGTTTCAAACCATGAAATGATGGAATGGGTTTGGAATGATGTTTAACATGTTAAAGTGATTAACCTTATGAGTTTTTATGTGTTTAAATGTATGAAATTGAAAAACTACGAAAAATTTGTGTTTTGTAGGTTAAACGCGAAGATTAGACGTGTTTTGGAGAAATGAATTAAGGGAATTAAAGATCTTAAGATATGGAATGACAGAGAGCTGAATTACGAAGACGTGAGTGAAAACGGTGAATAAAAAGGAGCTAAAATAAGAAGTTATGAAGAAAACAATTTTGGAAGGAATCTGTCAGCAGTAGGCTACGGTTGATCAGTAACCTACGAGTTAGTATTTACGAAAATTATAATAAAACCCAAGAAAATTAGGGTTTGGAGGGTATCTTTCATCCAATTCGCAGGAGGCAAGGCTAAGGACGAAAAAAGGTGACTTTGACAAGTTTTTACACCATTCCACACCGTCCAATCATTACTCAGTCATCAATCATGCCTTCCAACATCGAATCTGAAGATCAAATCATCATCATGAGTGGCTAATTTCTTTGTGGTTTCCTCTAGGGCTAGGGTTGTATAAGTAGATGAACTAATTCAATTTGTCTTTATGTTTAGGATTAGCAATCTAAGTATTCGATGCTTTTGCTATTTTATTCACTGAACTGGTTGTAACTGGTTAAGTTTTAATCAATATCATTTCATTTATCTTTCAATTCCTGAGATTTCTAGCAATTAGGATATATTAGAAAACAATAGGATTTGATATTACAAAACAGATATTTTCATGATAGCCTTACATTGCTAGTGCAAGCCGAGTAAATTGTCTTTTCATATCACAGTTAGTTAATTGAATTATACAAGTCATGCTATGGATTTCCCAAGCTGAATTGAATTAGTGAATTGCTAAAAACCTGAATACTGGAGGAATCACATTTTTTCAACTGTTTACAACTTGTAGTTAATTTAGTTTGCAAACCAACTTTCAAAGCAATCGATTTTTATTCTTCAGTATGGTTAATTAGTAAAGAAACGATTACACAAGAACACTTTCCACAGTACTCCTCGTGGTTCGACACCTGACTTACCCTATCTAATAAGGTAGTTGGGTTTGAGTTTTTACTCGTATTTTTTATTGACCCTTCGATATCGGTATAAAACCTCCTAAACTGGTCATCAGTTTGATTTCACGGTCGGTTTTTTTGCTTAACTTTCGTTCAGCCAGTTTCAATATTTCATAAACCGTAGCGAACGGTTTGGCTTACGCTTTATACCGAAAACCAACTGTATAGAACCAGAGCACACCGTAAGTTGTCATATTAAACTATTAAGTATTTCATATTATATGTTACAAACATAATTAGAATGAAAATTGTTTCAACTCTATTTTTTTTTTCTTTTTTTTGAACGATGGTGTACTCAGGTTCAGTGGCATGCCTCTCATAGCCCAGGTTTACATCCATACCTCAAGTGGCTCTAGAAAACCCATTGACGTGTTTGTTGTCAACAAGATTTGAATCGGGATATCTCTTAGAGAGAAACTCAAAGTGCCGTTGGTCTAGAAGGTTTCATGCGTTTCAACTCTAAGCCCATTTCACATTCTTAAATTTCAATAGTCAACATAGTTTGTTTTTGACATTTTTGAGAATTATGGACATTTATAATATTTGGTACGTTTTCTTTTTCCAAATCTAAGACAACTTATGTTTTTCTTTTTTCTTTCTGAACAACCCTATTACTCTTTTTCACATCTTGCTTTAACTTGTGTGCATTATACATAAACAGCACACTTTATGCCTCTGAATTATAACAAGTTGTATGGTTTGGGCCCAACAAGCCCAAACTGAGAAATCATATTGTTACTAACAGTTTGATTCGGTTCATGGTTTGACCTAAAAACCATGAATATCGGATCGTAAACACCCATACCCATATGGGCGTCCCCCCCCCCCCCCCCCCTAACCACAGGTTCGTTAGTTCATGAACTTACAAAAGTATAAATTAAGTGTGCACTTCACACTTCATAACTTTAAAAATGTATATTTGATATTAAGTAAACCCAACTATACCAAAGTTATTCACCATATTTTTAAACAATAATTGGATCGTATAATCCAGTAGTATTGTCTTTTGTTTTCCAACTATTATTTTTGGTCTTTCATCATTCTTAATCGTTGTACTTTCCAAATTCACTTGTTTACCCGATGACTAATCATTAATTATTTTCTTTCTACTTGTATGCACTGTTTTTTATATCGTAATTATAAGAAGTGTTCCTTAAGCAGCATGTGGTGTTATCTAGTTTGAGATTATGCTTGTTGATTTGTTTAAAGATGAATGGTTTAAAATGGTATAATTTATATTAGAGTACATTGTTGTTTTAGTCCCTGTGGTTTATACCATATTGCTATATATTACAAAACTGAAAAGTCTTGCAAAGAACACATTCGGATGCACAAAAAGTAGCGTGTGTGGAGTAAATCTAAGTCATGCACAAACACAAGGTATGTCGGATATCCTAGGGTGTAGGGTCAGCTCTTTCCCGCTCAAACATTTGGGCCTTCAAGTAGGAGCGAACATGAATATGGTAAAGCATTGGTAGCTAGTAGTGGATGTCTTTATGAAGAGTTTGTCAATATGGAAAGCAAATACCTTGTCTTTTGGTGGAAGATTAACGTTAATCAAGTCGATGCTCAATTCCTACCTGCATATTACTTCTCGTTGTATAGGGCACCTATTTAAGTAATTGATCTTCTAAAAAGGTTGAGAAGGGAATTGTTATGGGGAACTACACCGAGCATTCAAAAATAAATTGGGTCACCAAGCAAAATGTTATGTCTGATAAGGAATGTGATGGAGTGGGAGTTGGGTCCTTGAGGGAAGCTAATTTAGATATGTTAGCTAAATGTATGTTAGCTAAATGGTGGTGGTGATTCAAGGTAGACGGCGAAAGTTTGTGGAGAGAGGTAGTGTGAAGTATACACAATAATTCTAGAACATAGAACTTTATCCCTTGTAAGCGGGTCCATGGAAGCAGGTTGCTAAAGACGTGGAAGGGTATGGTGTCGAGTTGGTTAAACTTTTCTAAGGTATTCCAGGCCAAGGGAACTCGGTAGCATGTTGGAAAGAACTTTGGTTGGCTAAAGAACCTCTATATAGCAGGTTTCCTCTTATGTTTCACATGGAACAATTTAAAAATGTGATGGTGGCATATAGGGTAAAGAGGATTGATGGGACAACGGTGTTCAAATTTCGATGGTCCTGACAACCGACTACTATGGAAGAGGCTAGAGAGCTTGGTGAACTCATTTCTGCCTTGTCGACGGTCACGGTGGGGTCTGGATACGATCGATGGAGCTAGTAGCTGGATCCTTCTGGCTCATTCACAGTTAGCAGCCTTCGTAACAGATCACAGCTTGCTAGATTTCAGGATTTGGGCAAATATTTTGTATGGAATAATTGGACTCCTTCTAAAGTCAATTTCTTAGCATGGAACAATGATTGACCTTGCTAAAAGAAACATTCAGGAGGGGGATATTCAGTGTAGATTTAGTGACTATAAGACAAAGATGCGGACCATTGTTTGTAGAATGTCGGGTGGCCCATACCCTTTGGGACTTTGTACGAATTGGTGTAGAGTTTCGGGTCTCTTCACGTTTGGTGTCAAAAACCTCCTGGGATGGCACACGCATGTTCGAGGTACGCATAAATGGAAAAGGCTGATATATTCGGTTATCCAAGTTGCATTATGGTGCATATGAAAGAATAGAAACAACTTGGTAGTATAACTTGGATAAAGGAGGAGAAAAAAACAATTCGGCTTCCTATGGATTAGAAGTTGGTCGGGTATGCAAGATATATTGTGGGATCAATGGTGTAATTTTTCACTTATCGGTCATGTGTATCTAAATCTTGGTGGTGTAGTTGTGCTTTGGTCGGGTATGCAACATTATTAGTCCTATAAATTAATAATACATATGTTTTGCTGGCCGTTCAAAAAAAAAAAAACAGGTTAGCTATTTTTTAGGTATGGAGTTGTGGTCTATTTATATGAATTTTTACTACAATTAAGCTACTACTTTGAATCCATACTTGAAAAATACTTTCATATCTACAACAATGTTGTTTCTTAAATGGTTGCAAGTTCGGCAATGTTTGGAAACCGGCTATTACGGCTAGTGTTAAGAAACTTGGACTACTACCTTTTGTTTTGGTTATGTAAGATTGTGTTATAATTGCTAGTGTTGTGTATGGGGATTCTAAAGCATGAAGGGACCGAAGACTTGTAGCACCAACAACTCCACCATATATACCGAAGACTTGGACTACAAACTTCGGTTTCTACTACACTTGTTTCTGAATCAAGCTCTGGATAGGTTATTCATTAATTGTGCTGATTCCAAAAGGGATTGATCTAAAAATATGTTTCTTATAAGTTGTCTCTTGAGAGAGACTAGAGTTTAATTCAATTCCTAACATGGTGATTAGTATTAATTTTGTGTAATATTGTAGGAGTAGAAGTAGAGTAATATTTGTAGTTAAAAAGGAAAATATAACTAAATAAGTTGGGTGACAATTCAACTTTAGTAACTTCATAAAGAGGAAAACCGATACGTTAAATAAAACTGATTACAAAATCACTTAGAAATATAGGAAGAATTACAATTAACAATAACCAATTCCATTTTATAAAGTTTCGATCCACTGGCTGAATTTTAGACGAAAACAATAACTTGATTGACAAAGATGCGTAGCTTGCCACACAAGGACATAAAAAGATCTCTTATTATACGCATGAGCAACATGTATAAAGTTAATTTGAATATAGAGTATATAAAGATCACGAAGATGAACCTCACAAAGTTGTGGAGGGAAGTCGACTCGATGGGAGCCCCACTGCCATCCCACGTGAATATAGGTCAAGCATAATGTTTTCTCGTCTCGCCACTATTCAATAATTTAAATTTATTTAGCCTTTTTATGAACTTCTTAGTTTTTCAGTGAAAAAAGTGCTCCCAACTTTATATACAGATAAAATCTTAAATAAAAAAAATATATATAAAATAAATATGTCAAACTATGAATCCAAAAAGTTAAGCTTAACCCGACCTATTTATTTATCTATTAGTAATTTCCACTCAAAAATTGAGCCAAATTATTGTATCACACAACTTTCTTTCTACGCAAGAGGTGCTTCCTTCCGAGTCCCTTCGTGAAAAAGGCCCAAGACACCAATGAAATAATTAAGTCATGATTTATTCCTTTCTTGATGTACTTAAGCTTTAGTTTTCTTTAATTAATTCTTTATTTTCTTTATATTTCTTCTTTTCTTTATAGTTTCTTATTCTTTATAAGTTATATTCTTTTATTAATTTTATTCTAAAAACGATTTTAAATTATCCATGAGATTAGGCATGTAAACGCACAAAGTATTCTCTAAGCTATTAGTGAACCGTTTGATGAAAAATTTGTATACGCTTCCTTATTCAATAAATAATGAACATGAACACAAAACTTTATTCATTTGATTAAAGTAACTAATATGAATGAAGAATCACTCGTTCAATCATTTACGTTATAAACATTCATTGAATTATGCATGTTTCCATGTCTCTTCATTTATGTTCATACACGTATGTTCCTCTAAATTCGTTGTTTAGATGTTCTATTAAATTTATTTGTTAGTAATTAGTGATCCTAATTGTGTTATCATGCATTAACCCAACTGTATTTTAAAACCACGCCTTGGGTAATCGACTAATTTAAACTCGTGCTTTATGTTGGCAAGCAAACATAACAAACCTAACATGATCATGTTTTTAACCAACATGAACATAAACCTTTAATTTGTCGTTTAAGTTTATGTATTCAATTCACTCATTTGCTTGCTTAAAGGAAGATGATGAAGTTTTGTTGCACTTAAGTTTTAAACTAAGTATCCTTGAAAACATGATCCCTCTTTTAGCTTTTCTCTATTGGGCAAGGTAATTTTTTGAAAAACAACTTAATTCCATACAATTTATTTATAATGAGACTTGAATCTTCATGACTTATGACTTAAAGGGGAGAACATTTCAATACCTTAGTACGTACTATTAGAATACATTCTCTTTGGTCTTTATTGATCAAATGATTACAAATCCAATAAGGGTATATAGATATATAAAGAATACACATGTTAGTCAAATCCATTATGAAGTGAGCTAAAAAGAAAAGATAAAACACTTACTCCACTAAAACTTGCTCCATCCATTTTAAAAAAAAAAAGATAATATTAAAAAAGGCCTTTTATATAAATGTATAATTAATATAGTTCTAATTCAGTTTAAAATTTAATATGTTGTAAAAATTAAATGATGAAAATAGTTTTGGAATTATATAAAATTTCGTTAGCTTTTATATGAGCGTCTCCATTTGAAACTAACCCATGTATTCGAATACAATTTATATTTGTTCATGTTCACAACAATTTACCATGCAATAAATTCACAACAATTTGTCATGTATATAAACCAGAACAATACTAATATATAGTTTTTCATGTTCGTTCATCTAATTTTAACTTAACAAAAGGATGTGTATGAACACTTAAACAATTATTTTCATTTTCATGGCCATTTGTTCAGAGAACGAAGGTGTTCTTATTTGTTTATAAACGTAAAAGAACGAACATAAACAAATGTAAATGAATTAACATAAATAGAGAAAATAAACATGTTCTTATTTGTTTGTTAGTCATTACCCAATGAGTTGATGCATGATGGACCAATTATTATTAGTAATAACCAATATCAAATTTAAACGAATACGTAAAGGAGCAACCATAAATGAACATTCACGAACGTAAATGAATAAACATGACTTGTATTTATGTATGTTCATTTAATAAAATGAACAATAATATTTGTTTATGTTTGTCTGTTTATTAAATTTACATACATAATAAATTTTGTTGAATGATTTTGAAGAAGGAAATAATAACCAAATACTGGAATACCTCTATGGAATTGCTTTATGATCAACTTTTGGACAAATATTATCAATCACCTTTGAAAAACTCTACAAAACAAAATTGTTAGCTTTGCCACAAGAAAAGAGTTATCATGTAAGCACCCTCTCTCGTAAGAAAAAGTATTTATATTCGAGAGGGAAAGCTGTAACAAAACAAAGTGCAAGTAAAAGTAATTGCTAGTGGAATTGTACTTACTTATAAATCAGGGTTTGTGTCACAATCAAAGAGTGATGGGTCCAGAAAAGAGCATGACCGTGGTGAAACCTTCGTTTTTATTGGTGATACTAGAAACATTCATTTTTTTGTTACGTTTTCTATTTCTACCACGTCTACATGCCCGTAGTCTAGTTTCCACTTGATTCCGACCCGTTGGGTTGGCCTCAATACCATAGACAGCAAAATGAATTCATGCCATACCTCTTCACGTTCACCAAATGTAAATTTCTTTCATACTAACAATATCTTCAGGATATTAGTAATCGAGCAAATTGCAAAAAAGACAATAATAATAAATAAATTCTCTATAGCCACAAATACTATTAAGGGTACTTACCATGCTTTAGGTAAATTATGATTTTTTTTTCATTTTAAATTTACAATTTTGTCATTGGTTTTTTTTTTCTTCTTCTTCTCTCCCATCCAAATTACGATTTTGCCCTAAGATCAGATTTACAGTTCTACCATCTTTTTGTTTTTTTCCTGCCAAATTACGATTTCGCCCCAGTGTAAAATTATAGTCATGCCATGGTTTAAATTTTTTTTTTGACAAAACTATGGTTGTGTTTTGTTTTAATTAGTTAACTCAGTGTAATTTTTATTCGTGTCAGGCGGCTTCTTGGCACACGCTCATTTGTCTTAAAAAATTACAATTTTGCCCCCAATTTAAAATTATAATCTTTCCATCGTTTTAGTTTTTTTAGCAAAAACACGGTACTATTTTGATTTTAATTGGTTTAATTCAATTTAATTTTATAAGAGAAAAATATTCAGCTTAGTGCTCCGTAACGTAAGGAGGACAAAAACTAACATGTAACAAACTATAGTTGACTATTAGTATCAGATGTAAGTAATAATGAACTAAAAATAAAAAAGATTTCGGTGATGATAAGTGAGTGGTTGAACCATTTAGAGAAAATATCAAAATACTATTCCTATATCATATCATTATTATAATAAAATAAAGTAATAATCATAGACACGTATAAATAAATATATATAATTCGGAGCCCCCACACAGACAGCAATGTGTGCTGCTCATCATCCCCGCCCCAATGCGCCATTATTAAATTCACTCTCTGCTTCACATTTTCATCTCCTAAATCTTCCATGATCTCATGCCCCTCTCACTCACCCACTCTTTATTTATCAACACACCCTTCTCCTCCTCCTTCATTTCCACTATCATCTTTCAAATGCACTTAAACTGTCGGTGGTGATTACTCCACCCACAACACAAACATGCTGCGAGTCAACTGTGATCATTCTACTCCACCTCTTTCAGCCCGCCACTCAAGCTTTCATGGGTAACTTTTGCTTTTTGGTTTTACATCATATTAAACTTTCGCAAAACGTTAATGTGACCAAAATGTGTCGGTAGGTCAAGGGTTCAAGCCTAGTTAATGCCCTGGGTTCAGGGGCGGGCGGCGGGCGCACTTCTTGAAAAAAAAAATATAGTGTATTTTATAGGACAAAATTCTGACCGCGCCTCTTGAAAAATTGGTTAAACCCATCGTTTGCACCCTAGAAAATAATTCATGGATCCGCCACTGGGTTTTACCACAGTGGGCCTTCAGGCGATGAGTTTCCTCGAGAACGGTGGCAGGATGGTCACCGGCGCCATCTGCATACGCGTTCGCGGGCCATTTGCCATTGGGTTTA
Source organism: Scalesia atractyloides (assembly GCA_947069175.1). Classification (NCBI taxonomy): domain Eukaryota; kingdom Viridiplantae; phylum Streptophyta; class Magnoliopsida; order Asterales; family Asteraceae; genus Scalesia; species Scalesia atractyloides. The sequence continues at coordinate 11,474,398 of CAMTDV010000012.1, read as the reverse complement.
CTCAGGTATTCGATTGAGGCTTTGTTGGTCGTTCAAAAAGTAATATTTGAGGTTTGGTATTAATAATAAAAGCGGTTGAGTTGACGTGGGATTTGCCTCGGGTGTTACAGAATTCATATCTTTTAGGATTTAAATTTTTGGTTATTAGTTTTGTTGTGTGGTTATTGTTTGTAGGTGTTCTTGGAATAATGGGAAGATTAGCAAAGATGATGGTAGTGCACTAGATGTAGCACCAAGGGCTTCCTATAATTTCATCCATGTTAGTATCATCTTATGATTGTTTGGATTCGAGGTTTCGGTTCGTTATGAATCTTGAAATTCACAAGCTTTGATCTCTATTTCATATAACACTTGAATTTAACAAGCTTTGTCTCTTTAGAAAAAGGGTTTGGCTGTTTCCCAAATGATGAACCACCATTCAATAATGACAAAATAAAGGAATCTTTGTGGATTTAAAACAATATAAAGTTTTCCAAATTAAAGATATCACAATGTTCTTGAGACCACCCGAAAAGGAACTGATGCAATGTTTATTGTGTTAAGGGGGTAGCTTTCATTTGACCATTTTTATGTTTTGTTATCCAAATATTGGACCACTATTGATGTTTTACATCTAACTTTATGTCTTATCTGGATGCCTCTATTTATTGTCCATAGACTATTAGGTGTGCGAATTGCGTATAGTTACTTTCAAGGTGGTTAGTGCTACGCTTTCTTTTCTCTTTTATTTTTGTTATCGGTAGTCTATTACTATTGATGTTTTACATCTAACTTTAATGTTCTTATCTGGATGCCTCTATGTTATTGTCCATAGACTTTAGTGTGCGTAATTGCGTATAGTTACTTTCAAGGTGGTTAGTGCTACGCTTTCTTTTCTCTTTTATTTTTGTTATCGTAGTCTATTACTATTATTAGTAACCTTAGTAATTTTTGTTTCGTTTATCCTTAACCACATTATATGTCGAAAAATTAAGTTTGACTTCATGTCTTTGACACAGGATGTAAAATTGCGGAAGACATTGCCCGATCAATCCTCGGTGTGGTCTGAGTCGGAGATGACACCATGTTCAAGTTCATTATCTTCCATTGTTTCAAATGGCACACCAAACTTAAAGGTGACATCTCATTTTCAGTTGCAACATGTTCATGATAAGTAGCTATCTAGAACAACAATTGAACCAACATCAGTTTTGTAATTATTAGTAACAGGCAAGACATTGTTTTGGTTATAAGTTATGCATCTAGCTCACCTAATCTTTCAATCAGGCCCTTTTTGCATAAATGTATGCATCTATCTCACCCAATATTTCAACCGGGCTCGTTTACACATATCTTATCATTTTTGTTGTTTCTTTAAATGCAGTCATCAATGGAGTTGGTGAAAGAAATCACCTCTCTTGAAATGGAAATACTTCATTTGGAACGTCATATACTTTCGCTCTATCGAACCGCTTTTCAGCAGCGTGCTCGTAGTTTACATACCAAAAGATCCCCTTCAGAACAAAAGATAGAATCACAATTACAACCTGGTGCTGATCAGTCACACGTCAAAAAAGTCAACTCTGACGCTTTGTTAAGTGGTCAACATGGTCAACTTTCAAATGATCAAGTTAAATCTGCCATCTCGAATTCATCATCCAGAAAAGTAAGTATTGAACTGATCATTAGATGTTTCAGTTTCGATCGCTTTACTTACATACGGATTGGTTTCGGTTATGTTGAATCTCTAACGGGTTAAACTGGTAAAATAAAAGTAAGAGTGAAATGTTATTTTCGTCCCTGAGGTTTGACCAGTTTTGCGACTTTCGTCCAAAGGTTTGTTTTTGCTAACTTAAAGGGCAATTCAGTCTTTTTCATTTTATGTAAAAAGACCGAATTGCCCTTTAAGTTAACAAAAAAGACGGAAAAACCCCTGACTTAACGGAGAAAATGGATGGAGTTAACGAGACGGATAAAAAGGGCAAGATTTCAAACCTTTTGGATCCAGATGCGGAAAAACCAACCTTTGAACGAAAATTGCAAAATTGGCCAAACCTCAGGGACGGAAAGGACATTTTACTCTAAAAACAAAAAAAAAAGCTAAAAAGTCATTTTTAATGCATGAAATATGTTATCAAAATTTTATTGGGCAAAAATGCTTCGGGTCAACCTGTTATATGTTATCAAAACTTTATTGGGCAAAAATGTTTCGGGTCAACCTAAGCCGTTTGACTTTTCTTTATCTAATGATGAGTAATTGCAGGAGAGAAAAACGAGCCGTTGTAGTCTTGGGGATCACCTTGGAACTTCTTATACCGATAGTGCGCATCTTGACAGGCCCGATAGGCTTTCAGAAGACATGATGAGATGTATCTGTTCGATTTACTGTAAGCTTGGGGACCAAAATCAATCTCAATCTGGACCATCAGTTTCTTCCGCTTCATCCATTTCTTCAACAGGCACAAATTGTACCCATAATCTTTCTGATTCATCGAGTCCTTGCAATGAGGAAGCTGCGTGGGACGGTAAACACAATAATATTAAAGAGGAAGGAGGCCCGTATACTGGAATGGTAGAAGTTTTGAAAATAAATGTTGATGATGATAGTTTTAATTATGCTGAAATGATGCTAAAAAAGTTCAGGTAGTTTAAACTTTTAACCGCAATGGTTTTATTTTTTCTCTTATTTTTACTTTTTTTAGTTCTAGTTACTTAATATATAATATTTATGATTTATTTAGAACAATGGTAAAGAAACTCGAGAAAGTTGACCCTGGCAAAATGACGCGCGAACAAAAGCTTGTGTTTTGGATCAACATTCACAATGCTTTGGTGATGCATGTAAGCCTTTGTTTCTTTATATTCTACTCAACTATACGCTATTTATCAAATGTCTAAAATACCCTTCCACGAAAGATAAAATCAAAGATGTATTTTGGACCAAAAGAAATGGGATTAGTTTTTTTTATCTGTTGAGGATGATGGGCATATGGGTAATTTTAACAATTGAAAATATGAAGAAAAAATTATTGCAATTTTCAAAGGACGTCCTAACAAGGGTAAAGTTGTAATTTTAAAATGATGTTCACATAACTTGTTGAAATACTATAATGTATTAATGTGCTTATTTCTTGCAGGCATATTTAGCATATGGGACGCATAACAACACAAAAAGTAATTCCATATTAAAGGTAAACAAACATATGCAGATCCTTTTGTTTTTCCAATCACACATGTTCATAGTAATGATTCCCTAATCCCAATTAACTATTTTGCGGGTTCATAATCCGGTATTTCAGGCAACGTATAACATCGGGGGACACTCCGTCAACGCATATATCTTACAGAGTTCTATATTAGGAATCAAATCACACTTTAGAGCATCGGTTCGTCTCTTCACCTCTCTCTTACAATATATAACATATTCTACTAAAATGGCATAAAATTAGTGGACATTATACTGTATTTTAACTAACGTAGCATAAATCATAAATGCAGTGGCTACAGTCATTACTATCTCCTGGGAGGAAGTTGAAGACAGAGCATAATAAACATATTTATGCCATTGAATACCCTGAGCCACTTGTCCATTTTGCCCTTTCTCTAGGGGCATTCTCTGACCCTGCGGTAGGCTAATATTTCTGATCTTACTTTTTTACATAGTAATAGTACATTTCTTGCTTTCTCTGCGTTTTTAGGTGTAATCTGGTTGTTACATTAGAATTATTGTTTGTCTATCTTATATAAAGGTGGTGGTTAAATGGATGGGTCAAACGGGTTGGGCCTAGGGGTGCTAAACGGGTCGTGTTCGCGGGTTCAACCCGACTCGAACCCAAAAAATTTTAGACGACCCTGAACACGACCCGAACCCGAAAACCGTGTCATACATATGAACCCGAGGACAACCCGAATATTTGCGGGTTGTCCGAACACGGCCCGTTCAACCGAATTTTTTATCGTTTAATTTTTTTCCGCTAATTAATATATTAAAATTAAAATTTACTACAAGTGAACCAAATCATTTAAATTATAAAATCTTATATCAGTTTCTCTTTTTAAGTTATAATTACGGCAAAAAATACACACCCAATTTAATTTATGACATAAAACATATTGAAAAAAATTTAATATTATATAAATGGATTAAATGGGTCCCACCCACCAACCCAAGTGGGTTGACCTGAACCCGACCCATTTAGTTAAACGGGTTCACAGGTTCAACCTGAAACTGACCCGAACCAGTTTAGACCAACCCAAACGCACGAATTTTGTGTTAGGTTCATGTCATGTTAGAAATTTACACCCCTAGTTGGGCCAGGTTGACCTAAAACACGGTTAATCTAATATTCAAAATAAACCAATTCAAGAGGTTGCGTTTGAAAGTGCACTTTGGGCTGACTTTCAACCCGTTTCCCTTTAATTTAGTATTTTTTTTAATTTGCCCATTTGACTAGTAAGCGAAGTAATGTGACCCATGTTGACCCATTCATAACTAAATGACTCCAATTGTTATTTTTAGTTTACATAATATATTATTTGAGTATTGTTACTTGCTACACGTTACTTGCTATTTTTTCTGTTATTCTAGTATTGAGGATGAGTCTTTTAATTTAGGTTCGTATCTACAACGCGAAGAACGTTTTCCAGGATCTGAGGCTTGCCAAACAAGAGTTTATACAATCAACAGTTTATGTGAACAAAGAAACAAGAATATACCTACCCAAAATCTTATATTATTTTGCAAAAGATATGGCATTGAGCATGTCAAGCCTTTTGGAAATAGTCAACTCATGTTTATCAGAAAAAAGACCGAAGGTCAAGAAACCGAGCATTAAAGGTAAACCCGAAAAATGTGTATACTGGTTATCTCAGAGTTGTATATTTCGATACGTGATCCATCGAGACACAGTTGAAGGGCGATTATCTGTTTGATTTTTTCTTTTTTTTCTTTTGCATTTGTGAATCTTGAATGCTTTTCTATTGGCTTTTTGTTAGTTTGAGAGTTTAAAGAGTTGTTTTCAGGGCTTTGAATAGTGATGGATTAAGGGTGTATGTGTGTTTTAAGCACCAGTTTTGTGCATATATAAATACATTTTCAATTATGTCAATCAAAATAAAAAATCTATCAACTCAATGAATATTGAATTTTCGGCTTGCTTGAATCAAATTTTTCGAATAATTTTTTTTGCTTGAATTCGTATTCGATTCTAATTGGTTAGAAATTTGAATTCGAATCGAATTCGTATAAATTCGTTTGATTCAAATTTAGTTAAAATACGTAATAAATTTGTGTAATTTATGGGCTTGGTAATCTCTGAAGCACAGAAACGTCCTGGAGCAGCCGTCTCCCGTCCCGGGGACTGCAAGGGGACGGAAACGCGACGGGTACGGCCGGGAAACGTCCCCGGCGGTTAGGAAACGTGGAGGAAACGGGCAGGCGAAGGGGACGGCGAAGAAACGTCCAACCGAAACGTTTCCTGCGTGTTTGTGGTGAAAATCGACAACCCCAATGGCGATCCCCAAACTCTCAAGAACCAAACCCAAATCCAGATCCCCAATTTGGCTCCTTACAGTCACCATCTCCGCAATCGCACTCCTCTACCTCTTCTCATCTAGAAGAGAAAGAAGATAAATTAGGTATTTATGCCAAGGGTTTGATGGGTTAGATTTGAGTGAACTGAAAGTTGGATCCAGGTATGGTGTAGTGCGGTGGTGGAGGTGGTGCGTGCGGTGGTAGTGGTGGTTATGAAGGTGGGTGTTATAGAGATGAAGAGAAGGGGATGGCAAAGAGAGATGAGAGTGAAAGAGAGAGAGAGATTGCAGATTTTCTTTTGTATGCATAAATATAAGTAAATACATATGAAATTACAGATTATAATACCCCTGCTCTTTCAAATTTATAATTTTTCTGTGTGTTGGGCATTTCAAGTTTATCATTTATTCAATAAAATGATAAATAACTAATTTGAGTTTTTGTGTTACATTATCTTTGATATATATTTATTTTTTTATATGTTTTTATTCTCGTACCCGTCCCGTCCCCGCTTCTTAAATTTTTTAGTTTTGCCGTTTCCCGTGCCCGTCCCCGTACCCGTACCCCGTTCCCGTACCCGTCCCAGTGCATCATAGTTGGTAATGAGTTTGGTAATGGGCTATTTTAATACTTAGAATAAATTTAGCGATTAATTTATATACTATGGTTCAATAAAAGTTATATATATCATATATAAAATAATAAATAAATATGTATAACTTTAATTTCGAATCAAATCGAATTTAAGATTATAAATTCATATTCAATCTACTCGATTCGAATTGAATTGAATTCGAATTCTTGATAATCGAATCAAACTAAATCAAATTTCGAATTTTTTGAATTCGAAACGAATTTTGAACACCCTTAATTCTTATTGTTACATATTCATTCTCTTTTTTGAACGGGGAATTATTAATTTCTTATGTAAAACTAATAGATGCCAGAGAAAGCGTTCGTTCTCTTGATAGTTTAAACATGCAACGTGATATAATCCCAATTAAGCCGCAGAATTAAATGGGTTAAACTCGATACAGTTATGGGGCAGAAATATATTTTGAATCATGGGTCAACTCAATTATTCAGCTACGCCTGAATTGGTCAGTTATCAGAAATAGAGTTAAGGGCTGTTTGGCAACTTCTAAATGGTAAAGTGTTGAACCAGTAAGAGGTCTGAACCATTAAGAGCTAGTATAATGCTTAACCGTTCAAAGGCAAATGTCTGACCAATTAAGATTAGAGGTCTTAACCATTCAGACTCAGTATAATGCTTAACCATTCAGAGGCATATGTCTGAACCATTCAGACATCTGCTCGCGAAACAAACAGTCTGAACCGTTAAGTGCTGAACCATTAAGAGCCTCATTAAGAGGTAAACAAAGAGCCCCTTAATCATGGGACAGTTTTACCTTTTGTTTTTACAAGTCTTTAGAGATTTAGGCTAGAGGTGTTGATGTTTTATTCTATAAAAATTAGGGTTCTTAAACCTTGTAATTGGAGATCTAATCCTTCTCTAATTGGCTTATCTATCTTGTTTTTTCTTGTTTAATCAAATCTGAATTATAGATTCTATCACAACGCTATGTAGAACCCTCCGAAGGAGATTTGGAGTCATTTACTGTACTAGTAAGGTGTATTTTTTGTAAGCCCATATGGCAAAGTGATTGTCATAAAGAAGGATATGGACCGGGTCTAAAGCCCAATTGTGTTGGGCCCATCTTGAATTCTTGATAGCGCTTGGGTGTGTTGGTGTATTCTTGGGGGCTTGTACTTGGAATCTTAACACCTTGTTTTGGTTGCAATTTTGTGTCGAAAGTTATAAATTTTCAATCCGTCTCTTTTACCTTGCAGATGACAAATGCATCCAATTTGGTCCGGAACTGAATAGGAGAATAATACAATGGTATTACAAATTTACAATGATGATCAAAATCCATGAATAAAACTTTGGACTAGATTCAACTTTCAACCTCTTTGACTCATTTGACATAGTTGGCCAGGAACCAGTTTGACTTAGTTGGTACATTTCTCTTTTAGCTAACTTTTTTATTTGATTGAGAAAAAAGACCACCCAAATCAATCAATTAAAAAGCAAACCGGTAAAAGCTGACACATCTAATACACATATACATATATGTGCACGCATACACAAAATAACTAGTTTATGAATGTATAACTTTCCTAGACAATTTCAGAACCTTTCTTATAACGTTCTAAAACTAACCTTGAAGTTCAACGTTTATGAAGGTAAGCCATGTTGATGACTAAATTTTGATTTGAAAAGACCTCAATGATAGTGTTATTCTTATCAACTCAAATACTGATTTAAGGTCTTATCAAACAATGTTAGTATTGATATCGTTATGATCGTAGCCAATACCGGTATGTAAAACACGAGCCAATATTCTCTTAGACATATGTTGACTTTATTTTTTGAGATTTTCAATTTTGGTTAGTATGCTGATTGGCGGTATCGTACCAGTATCAAACAAAACCAATACCAACCGAATTTTATTATTGAAACCGGTTTGGTATTCGTTTTAATGTTCATACTACATTTTATTTATTATTATATCTCCATCTTGAATTCATCTTCCCCCTTCTCGTATGAACCCTAATTAGAACAAGAGCCCCTTTCTTAATCGAGACACTATACCCACAACCATACTCAATCACATATAACCTTCTTCAAGATCCACCCTTCAAAACCCTAAATCCCCCATCAATTCCACACCCATTTCTTACAAACCCATCACCACAAACTCATCACAAAACAAACCCATCAATGGCCGATTCACACGACCCCAAAAACATCCGAAACATATGCATTCTCGCCCACGTTGACCACGGCAAGACCACCCTCGCCGACCACCTAATCGCCTCCTCCGGCGGCGGCGTTCTGCACCCAAAACAAGCCGGCAGGCTCCGCTTCATGGACTATCTAGACGAAGAACAGAGGCGTGCAATAACCATGAAAAGTTCCTCAATTGCCCTTCAATACAAAAACCATTCAATCAACCTAATTGATTCACCGGGTCATATGGATTTCTGCAGTGAAGTATCCACCGCTTCAAGATTGAGTGATGGGGGTTTGGTGTTGGTTGATGCTGTTGAGGGTGTTCATATTCAAACTCATGCGGTTTTACGACAAGCTTGGATCGAAAAGCTTACGCCTTGTTTGGTTTTGAATAAGATTGATAGGTTGATTGTTGAGTTGAAGTTGAGTCCTTTAGAGGCGTATAATCGTCTTTTACGGATTGTTCATGAGGTTAATGGGATCATTAGTGCGTATAAATCGGAGAAGTATCTGTCGGATGTTGATTCGATTCTTGCTCGCCCGGTTGGTGAAACAGGGGATGAGTATCAAGAACTGTTGGATGATGATGATGAGGAGGATACGTTTCAGCCGCAGAAGGGGAATGTGGTGTTTGTTTGTGCTTTAGATGGTTGGGGGTTTGGGATATGTGAATTTGCTGAGTTTTACGCGTCGAAACTTGGGGCGAGTGTTGCGGTTTTGCAGAAGGCGTTTTGGGGTCCGAGGTATTTTGTTCCGAAAACGAAACGGATTGTGGGTAAGAAAGGGTTGCCTGCGGGAAGTAAGGCACGACCCATGTTTGTGCAGTTTGTGCTCGAGCCGTTGTGGCAGGTGTATGAGGCTGCGTTGGATACGAATGGGGATAAGACAATTCTTGAGAAGTTGATTAAGTCGTTTAATTTGTCGGTTCCTCCTCGTGAGCTTCAGAATAAAGATCCGAAAGCTGTTCTTCAGTCTGTTGTGAGTAGGTGGCTTCCGTTGTCGGATGCTATTTTGTCGATGGTGATTAAGCATATGCCGGATCCCGGTACCGCGCAAGCGTTTCGCTTGTCGCGTTTACTGCCGAAAAGAGAGGTTCTTGATGATGACGTTGGTAAGTCTGATGTGATTGCAGAGGCTGAGCTTGTGAGAAAATCGGTTGAGGCGTGTGATTCACGACCTGAAGCTCCATGTGTCGCTTTTGTATCCAAAATGTTTGCAGTTCCCATGAAAATGCTACCTCAAAGAGACGTAAATGGCGGGATTGTGAACAATATAGAAGTTGGAAATGGGGATTCTGATGAGTTTTCTTGCATTTGCTAGGATCTTTAGTGGCATTCTTCATTCGGGTCAGAAAGTTTTTGTGTTATCAGCATTGTATGATCCGCTTAAAACGGGTGATTCGGTTCAGAAACATATTCAAGAAGCTGAACTGCATTCTTTGTATTTGATGATGGGTCAAGGATTAACACCGGTGGCTTCCGCACGGGCTGGAAACATCGTCGCTATTAGAGGGCTAGGTCAACATATTTTGAAAAGTGCGACTCTTTCGTCAACTAAAACTGTTGGCCGTTTTCAAGTATGACGTTTCAAGTTTCACCGACTCTAAAAGTGGCCATTGAGCCGTCTGACCCGATTGACATGGGTGCGCTTATGAAAGGACTTCGACTTTTAAACCGGGCTGACCCATTTGTAGAGGTTAGCGTGTCTGCTAGAGGTGAACACGTGCTTGCTGCTGCAGGTGAAGTTCACTTGGAACGATGTATTAAAGATTTAAAAGAGCGGTTTGCAAAGGTAAATTTAGAAATCTCACCGCCTCTTGTGTCGTTTAGAGAAACAATCGAAGGAGAATCGTTAAACTCGTTTGATAAGTTCAAACCATTAACTGGGAATTCTAATGTTATTGAAAAAACCACACCAAACGGAAGGTGTACCGTTCGTGTGCACATATTGAAACTTCCTGATTCACTTACGAAACTGCTAGATGAAAGTTCGGATCTTCTAGAGGATATTATAGCAGGTAAAGCGATAAGAGCTCAAGACGATGAACACCTGGTAGAATCGCTTAAAAAACGCATATGGGATGCCATCGAAAGCGAAATTTCAGACACGAATGCAGAAAAAGATAAAGAAAAGTTAAAACTTTTATGGGAAAATCTTCTGAAACGAATATGGGCTTTAGGGCCAAGACAAATCGGTCCGAACATGCTTCTTCTTCCGGATTCAACTACAAACGACAACGGTTCATCTGTTCTTATTAAAGGTTCTCCATACGTATCTGAACGGTTAGGTTTTGTGTCGAGCAATGATGAGTTAGAAACTGATACAACAAGTCCCGAAACCCGATCACTGAAAGAAGAAGCCGATAGCCTCAGAAGCAGTGTCTTATCCGGGTTCCAAGTAGCCACTGGATCCGGCCCGTTATGCGACGAACCGATGTGGGGTTTAGCATTTGTAATAGAAGCTTTGATTTCACCTTACGATAGCGAGTTAGAAGCCGTTAATCAAAGCGATCAATACGGGGTGTTTTCCGGACAGGTTATGACAGCGGTTAAAGAAGCGTGTAAAGCCGCCGTACTTCAAAAAAACCCTAGAATCGTTGAAGGAATGTATTTCTGTGAACTAAACACACCAACCGAGTATTTAGGGCCTATGTACGCTGTGCTGGCCCGCAGACGGGCCCGGATCTTGAAAGAAGAAATGCAAGAAGGGTCACCGTTGTTCACGGTGCATGCTTATGTACCGGTTGCGGAAAGTTTCGGGTTTGCAGATGAGTTAAGAAGATGGACTTCTGGTGCTTCGAGCGCGCTTCTTGTTCTTAGTCATTGGGAAGCGCTTGCAGAAGACCCGTTTTTTGTACCGAAAACAGAAGAAGAAAAAGAGGAGTTTGGTGATGGTTCGAGCGTTTTACAAAATACCGCGAGAAAGTTAATAGACGGGGTTAGAAGGCGGAAGGGTTTGCCGGTTGAGGAAAAGGTGGTTCAGTTTGCGACGAAACAGAGGACTCTGGCCGTAAGGTTTAAAAGTTTTGATTTTGTTCTTGTTACCGTTTTATCTGTTCTCTTACCCGGATCTTGTTTGTTTCTAGTGTATAATGAGATAAAAATTGATTTTGTTACTCTGCTTGATCATATTATAGAGCACTGCTGTCCATAAAGGACTAGTGGTGCGAGTTGTCTGTTTCTGATTGTCGACCTCGGTTACTATTTTAAGCTCGAAAAACGGACGGTTGGGTTAGGTAATGGGTCAAAACGAGTTTGTATGAAAACGGTTATTTTCAAAAGGGTTTGAACTTTGAAAACTATATTTTCTTGGACAGTGTCAGAAACACCTCTGCCACAGATGGGTGGTCGTTCGCCACACATTTGCTAGCAATCTCTACCACAGATTAGGCCAATCACTGGATACTCGCTGACCCCTCAGCGAAACGGTCCATAAAGCCTGCCAACTTTCTCCCTCGCATTGTCCATTTTAACCTCTTTAATCATCTCCGACAGCTGCAACTCGTTTAGATTAGAGGTAATCCCTGAACACATCATTTACCTGACACGAAGTTTGTGGGTTTAGGTTTAGCCTAAGCAGGTTTGGGGTTGACCCGCATAACCCATTTATTTATTTTCATTTTTTAAATGTGTTTTATGCTATAACTTAAACTATTTGTGTATTGCTTATGCCAAAATATAAAAGTTTAAATGTAAAAAGTTGCATAGTTGCTAATTGCCCGGAAAAAAAAACTGAAAATCTAGAATTTGAAGTTATTATTATGTAGAAAAATTAAATAAATATTTTTTTTTGTTGGGTTAAATGGGTCGTTTTCATGTCAACCCGCAAATACACATGCCATGTCCGGCTGCATGTGTGTCACGCTTTCATGTTTGTGTTCTGTTCGGGTTTGTATAAAACTTTTCGGTCCGTGTTAGGTTCGACCTGTCAACTTGCAAACACGACTCATTTAACAACCGTAATATTTTAGAGCATTCGCAATGAATTCCTTATCTATATCCATATATTTCCATTAAAAACAATTATTTTTTTTCTCTTTTTTAATTAAATAATATTTTTATACCTTTATCATTACCTTTTGTTTCTCCTTCACTCACAACCATTTTTCTAAAAATATTAAAAAAATTATAAGGTTTTCTCTATCCATATTTTTTTTCCATATATTTACAGATAAACAGTAACTTTCTCATATATTTTCTCTCTCCTCTACTCACAACCACTCAAAAACACTCGCTCACGTATTTTAAAGTTTTCCTTGTGAATGCTCTTAGATAATAAGTTATGTTTGGACAATTTGTGTGATTTGATCCTTCATTAAACCAGTAAACCCACTACTAGGCTGCTACACAAACTATATAATCCAACAGTCACAAGAAAATATGTTTTTATTTCTTCAATTTACTTTCAATATTAGATTGCACCTTATAAACGTGGCATAATAACTAATTCTAATATAACGAGTTTGTTTGAGGTTGATGCTTATGTTAAAGCCAGTAATGACCTTAATCATCAGGGCCGGCTCAAAATATTATAGGCCCAAAGTGGATAATAAAATTAGAGCATTTCTCATAAAAGAAGAAATAGAAAAAATATTGTTTCAGAGTTTGCTCGTCGTCTTCGGAGGAAGGAAATTAAAGAGTTTGCTCTATACTAAACATCTATGGTCCTTACATGTGATATTGTTAAGTCATTTACATGATCTGTGATTTACAAATGCTGTAGAAAGTCTAGTTACTTTATCAATGTCTTAAGATTTACTTATAATTAAACAAAAAATAAATTCTAACATTTAAATAAAATGATAAGATAATTATATTATGGTTCCAAAATGTATTATTTTGATCAACATTTTTGTTTCTGAATCTACAACAAAACAATGCTTATGGTTGAAGTGGTTAACCTCATTTCTCTTTTAACGATTGAGTAGATTTCGAAACTTGTTAGTTGCAGGGTTTTTTTCTTTCTCGTGACACCTTTTAGGGATTTTTTTTAAACAAGCTGCAGTTTATTTATTTATTTATTTATTTATTTATTGAGATCCTATCTCTTCAATAATTCAAGCTGCAGTCGAAAACTCTTCTCTCTTTGTTGAAATCCATAATAACTCAGTATTTCAATCAATTTAACACCACCAAGTATAATGTTGACAAGGAATCCTACGTACGTTACATCAGTGTATATCCACAACAAAACCTTATACACAATGTTCGATAATTTCGTGAATTAAAAAATTGCTTGAAATAACTTAATTATTTTTAACATCAGATATTATAGTATCTGTTTTACACCAATAACTCTAAAATACCTTATATTTCCCAGGTTTGAACCTTAGATCTCCCCTCTAAAACACATTTGCCTGTGTTGTGGTGTTGTGAGGAGCTGGCTCGCGAACACCATAATGGCGTCAAGCTATCGGGGGCGTGAGCAAGAAGGTGTGAGCGTGGTAGCTTGGACGAGTGGGTTCTTTTAGGGGTGTTTTGAGGCGCTATTTGTGAAGTTAGCACAACAGGCTGAAGTGGGGGGTGGAGGAGCACAAGTGGGCAAGGTGACAAGTAAGGTCTAAGTTACCACAACAGACTCAAGTGAGAGGAGAGCGCGAATGAGAAGGTGATGAGTAGAGGTCTAGTCAGCGTCATGTGTCACTATATTAGATGATAAATCTGATCACTGGCTTGAGCCACACAATGAATGGTCTAACCCCACGTTACCAAATAACTCAATTGCTTTATCACCATGAAGTACAATGTTTGACAAGAAATCATGTTACATCATTGTACCTTGAAAACTTGTTCAAAACAAAACGTTATACGTATTGTTTGTTGTTCGATGATACCATAAGTTAAAATCACTTTAAAAGATATTGTTTGTTGTTCGATTATACCATAAGTTAAAATCACTTTAAAGATAAAAAAAAACACTCCTTAAAATATAAGAAATCTCAAAACAAGATGGTATAGAGAGTTAAGATACTATATAAACTTTATCTCATTTACACATGGTATAAATTTTAGTTTTATACACGTATCAAAAAACTGTAATTTACATATCAACATGAATGAATCAAAGAGAATTTCTTATTTTTTACCCACACAAAACAATCCGAAGTTGAGCCATAGCTACGTCTATAGCCAGTGACGCAAACAAAACTTCTTTATCGGGCGATCATAACAAGACTTCTTTACCAGAGTGTCCAAATCATGTTTTTTCTTTACAATAATCTCAAATTTTATATATAAAAATCCAATAAATCGTCGTGACCAGAGTAATTAGCTCATCATGGCCCGGAACTCATCAAAATCCAGGACCCCATCCCCATTAACATCAAATCTTCCGATCATCTCCTTACACTCGCTCACCGTCGCCGCTTGCCCCAACCGCCGCATCATCTTCTTCAAACTTTTCGGCGTGATCACACGCCTGTCTCGACCCGAATACATCCCAAACGCCCCTTTTAACTCCTCCTCCTCCCCCTCCTTCATCATCTTCGCAAAATCATCCAACCCTAACACCCCATCTCCGTCCGCATCCGACGACCTCACCGCCATCTCCGCCTCCTCGTCCGACAACTGCACCTCCTCCCCTCCCACCTTCCTCAGCCTGTTCTGTAGCTCCGTTACAGATATATACCGTCCCCGTTCTCGTCAAAGTAGTTGAACACTTGATGAATGTCATCGGAGTTGCAAGAAATTGGTGCTGAGAAAGATGGGGGTTTCGTGGATGGGGAGGATAATAATCGACGGAAGAATCTAGTGAACGAGGAGCCTGGAGATGTGAGTGTTGATGATTTGTATGAATCCATTGCTGAATATAAATTGCATACAAGGTGTTTGATGAAATGTTTTAGTGAAAGTGCACACAAGATGTTTGATGAAATGTTTGTCCAATGTTTTGGGATGACAGGTAGTGGGTTATTATATATAGGGGCTAATTGTGGTAAGGTGTACGTAATCCAAGATTGGTGATGGATAAATATGGCAGTCTGGAATCTGTGAGCGTTGGATCCTGTGGCGGTGTGGCTGTTGGTGTTGGTGTTGGTGTGCTGCCCGATACCGCTTGCGCGTATATTTTCTGTACATGGTTTGATGCTTATCCAATTTTTCTCATTTGTTTAATTTTCAAACTTTTGTCTTTATTTGGTTTTTTTTTATGTGTATAAACCAACTAGTTTAATAATATGTAGGTAGTTTAAAAACTTTATTAGAGTCGAAGAGTATGAATGGTTGTCTACCAATAGCTAACGCTTACTATTCCTACAGATTGACTCGTTCTGGTAGTAAGAGTAAAAGGCTAAAAGATAAAATACTAAAATAAATAAGAGTATAGAGACTAAATATGTACACTTCCAAAGTTAAAGAAATGGACTAAACATGCATATAAACAAAGTTAACCAATAAAAAGAAATTTTTTTTCTTCTAAAACAGAGCTAAATACGTATATTAGTGAAGCTGAAAGTTTAAAAATCAAATAAAAAAAATGACCAATGGCAACTGCCTAATACTATTCCCCTTTATGGTTTTGTAGTTATAGGTAATGTTTATTAAGGTTGAGCCTAAACCAATTTAAGTAAACGGGTCAGGTTTGGATCAAAGTAACATAATCTAACCCATTTGGGTTATATGTTTTTAAAGTATGTTTTATGCAATAAGTTAAAATGGTTGAGTACTTATAATGCAATAAGTTAAATTGGTTGAGCATGTATAACAAACTTTACTCGGTTATAAGTTTAAAAGAGATTTTAGAGTATTAATATATAAAAAAATATGAATTAAAGGGTTGTGTTCGTGTTAGATTCTCGGGTTTGGATCTGTTAATACTATTGGATTAAACCACTTACCTTAATCATAGATAAAGGCAAGCATCAAGTTGTATTAATATATGACTAGACTTTTAGCATATGACCACAGAAAAATAATATTAATTAATATATTAATTTAAGCTTCAGTGCGTATCCTTCTGAAAATAGTCAACATTCTGGATACATAATAATAGTTGCACTAGAAAGAAAAAAAAACCAACATAATATAATTTGAAGTGACACTGACAATTTGATCCATTTATTTAATATATCGACCTAGTAAAGAATCTGAAATTTATGAGTGTTATTATTAGTATGATTATTACTAATCAGCTCATGGATCGTCGTTTAGATTATTAAAATGTATTTATAACAAAGTTTGCTCATTTTTATAGTAAAAATAAATTTTAAAATATTAATATAGAAAAAAAAACTGATTTAAATGTGCCGTATTCATGTTAGATTATCATTTATCAGGTTTGGGTCTGCTAGCAACCTTAACCATAGATAAGCATAAGTATGACATTGCATGACATATGACAAGAGTTTTAGCAGCATATTAACCACAGAAAATAATATTGATATTAATATTAAATTAACCTTCATTACCTATCCTTCACAAAATAGTCAACATGCCCATCTCATTTGTTTAACCAAATGGACATTCACCAGATACATAACAATCGTTACACCAGAAAAGAAAGAAACAACATAATAGACAACATAAGCATTATCCATAACTGCTTTTGAGGGTGAAAATAAAGATAGCCCATTAATACATACAGAAACCAACTATCCCAACTCAATTCCCCTCATCATGCCCATTTTGAGCTTCTCCCTCTTCTGTATCAATTTCTGCATCAGAATTTGAATGCCCCATTCCCATATCATACTTCCCATTCATTCTTGAGAATATGTCTTCATCATCAGTCAAACAACGGTCAACAGTCTCCTTCACACCTAAAATCACACCAACATGAGATCATATAATCAGATATAGATCATCCAAACTGAAACCTATTTTGACACATTTTCTTTTTAAACACTCAATTCAACCCAAGCCCATTTTCCCGTTTACCCAAACCAGTTTTAGGCCACCCGGTCCGACATAATAAGATATAGTTACCTTTGATAGCATGTAATGAAATGGGCTCGCTTTTGCAAGAGTGGATTGCTTCTACTCTGCAGCTTTTCGGGCTTGAGAATTCATTTCGGCCAAGATTTGGTACGGTTTTGACCTCGGGCAGCTTATTGGGTCCAGATGGCATCATGGAAAACGTGTCATCCGTAAGATCAGAGATCTCAACATACTGAGGTGTGGACACAATTTCATCAGCACTGAACCCGAACGATGCTCTATAAGCTTCCAATTCCTCCATATCTTGTTTACAAGCTTTACTCTGCCTACCTTGAACTCCATTTCCAGCGTTAGAATAATCTGGCTCCTTAGAAACGCTTAACCGCCCACCAGTATGTGGAAACGAAGATTGGTCGTAATAATATTGTGCAAATGTTTCCGGGCAAAAGAAATTAGCATCTTGAGGGGTCTTCGAGTCTGGCCCTTTTTCCTGTGAAGAATTCCATTGCGGGCTGAATTCCTGTTCAGGAAAAGACGATGATAAACCTTCACCAGATGCGCGTGAAATCGGTGATCTAAGAGTACTAGCCGGGCTTCCGGGTTGTAAAGAATACGCTGCTTGAAGATCATTTGCTGGCATGTAATTTGTTTTATGATCGTTTTTAAGATTTAAACTAGACGAAAATAACTGTGCATACGGGACATCTGGCGATGACGGTGTGGTCAGATGGGCAAGCTCGGGTGGCGGTGTGAACGGAGCAGTGGACGGTTCAGTGGTGAAGGTCGAGAACACAGGCGGTGATACAAGTTGCGTCTCGTGAGCATACGGCCCGGTAGCAAACATCGTCGGGCCTCCAGGCGAGTTCGCAGACAGGAAACAATTCGGCGACTGCGCTGTAGACTGCAGCGCAGAATTCGAAAACGACGCAGGCGAAGACGGTGGAGCTAATAACGACGGGTGAACCGCGTTAGTCGGGTTAGTTAGCCCAGCAACTTGAGCCCTGTTTTGCTGATTCGCTGTCGAATGTGTTTCCGGCATACGAGACGCAGGCACAACCCGCTTTCCGCCTTTTTGTAACCCGAAACACGATAAACCACTCAAACAACCCCTCCATCGCTTCCCCTGCATCCCGATCAAACAAAAATTCATTAACATAATAACATTATAACATAAGTACACAACACACTTAAATTGTGGCTTCTGATGGTTCTCAATTTCAACTCATGATCAAATAATTAACTTGAGCATAAATCATAAACATATAACCTAAAAAAAATCATGAGTAAAAAGTACACAAAGTAGAAACAAGCATAATATTTCAAAAAAAAACCATGAAAACCCTAACATACACAATGCAGATCTAAAGTAGATGATCAAAACAACTAAATAATCATAATATGAACAGTAGCTTAAGAAACACAAACAGATCTGAAACAATTAAACTAAATTAGGTCAAAATCAACAGAACAAGAAAAACAGAGTAAGATCTAGGGTTTATCAAAATTACCCGGGAAGACGGAGGCTGTTGGCGCTGTTGCTGCTGCTGCAGAAATCTGTTCTGCTCGGACGCCATTATCAATCAAAAGCAATCAATCAGACAGTTACAACGTCGTGAATGGTACCTCAATCGATAAACACACCAAATACATACACGAACAGGAACAGGTGTATCCACCTGATAACAATAGGGGGGTGCGGGGGGGAGGTGTGTAGTTCAGAAGGGTTTAGAGCGAAGAATTGGACATTGGATCTGCGGAAAAAGGAAGGAGAATATAGGGTTTAGAGAGGGTGAAAAGAGGGACGCCATTGTTGGGTGAAGTAATGTGTGAAGGTGGAAGTGAAAGAAAGAGAGAAAGAGAAAAGGAAAGAGGAGAAAGAGGGTTTGGTTTTATTTGGCCTCAAAAGGAGATCAGAACAACAGAGGATGCGCGTGCCAAATTATCTCTCTCTCTCTCTCTCTCTCTCTCTTTACTACATTTATTTAAGAGTTAAATGCTTGGTTGGTCCCTGTGGTTTGCAAATCTTGCAGACTTGGTCCAAGTGGTTCACTAATTACACACTTGGTCCCAGTAGTTTTAAATTTTGCACTTAGGTGGTCCTTACCACTAACCTTTGTTAGATTTCTCAGTTAAGTATATGCAAAATTACTATATTACCCTCCTTCACAAACCTGCAACCTCCACATCCACCTTAAACCCACCACCACCTCCGCCGTCAACTGACCACCACCACTGCAACAATCACCGGAAAGGTTAGAAGAAGGAGGTACACCGAAACCGAATGGGTGTTAAGGCGGTATTCTCGGCGGCTTCAGTCGTCTTCTCCGGCGCTCCGGCAAGTTGCAGGTTTCTCGGCGGCTTCAGTCGTCTTCTCCGGCGCTCCGGCGCTCCGGCAAGTTGCAGGTTTTTCGGCTGTGTTTCCTTTTTCTGCAAAATCAATGTAACAAAGATCGAAACTCAAAAACTCGAACCAAAACTCTTTGAAATTTCACTGAAACAGTTTGAAATCATCAATCAACACACCAAAACGGATCCAAAATTTCTCCGAAACTGATCAAAAATCAACCGAAATGATCCGTAGAATGAACAATATGTATCATTTTCAGTTCATCTTCGTCAGTTCAGATCTACTCGAATCAAGCTCAACATGAAGGAGTTGCAGGTTTCCGGGTAACGAAGAAGATGAAGGAGTTGTGAGGGCATAAATGGAGGGGCTTAGTGCAAAAGATGAAGAGGAAGATTTGTTGTAACAGATTAACGGCAATGTGTGGTGGTGAGAACAAATTCACAGGCGATCGATGGTGGTGATAAACGATTCAACCTCAAATCGGTCTAACAAAATTATAATTGGAAATCGTCCAGATCTGTAAAATCAGTAATTGTTTAATGAAGGGGGTTGGAGATGAGCGGAGGTGGCTAACCGGAAGGGGTGACCGGAATTCCACGGATGTCGGCGTTTACAGCCGGTAACTTTGGGTCTTGGAAGGAAGATGGCGGTGAAAGGCGGCGAGGGTATGGCTGAGTGGTATGGCGGTGAAAGGCGGCGAGGGTGAGGGTGGTGGTAGCAGAGTAGTTGCAGGTGGTAGCAGAGAAAGGATGAAGAAGACGAGGGGTATAATAGTAATTTTGCATATACTTAACTGAGAAATCTAACAAATGTTAGTGGTAAGGACCACCCGAGTGCAAAATTTGAAACTACTGGGACCAAGTGTGTAATTAGTGAACCACTGGGACCAAGTCTGCAAGATTTGCAAACCACAGGGACCAACCAAGCATTTAACTCTTTATTTAATTTTACTAGTAAAAGTGTATCTATATATCTAGTAAATGTTAATTCATCCAAGGGTATATTGGTAATTTACCTCTCTTTATTTTTATTGTTTTTTACTTTGTTTTATTTATAAAATAATTGAAATGTAAGGTCATAAGTTTGAGTCTTGCATCGAATAAATTTTGTTTCGGGTTAAGTTAGGAAGTTTTCTTAGGTATGTATTTCCTCCTCGAGAAGTGGGCCAGGTACGTACATGTATTATGTTCTTTGGGTGGAATTGTGATCTATTTGTCAGGGTGATTTCAAGTGTGTAGAAATAAATAAATACTAATAATAATAATTGAAATCACGAAATGATTGAGAAACTGATGATTGGTTGTATTTTTCTCTAATAGCTGATCTCTTTTTTTTTGTTGTTCAATTATGAATAACGTGTATGAATAATCTGGTTTATTGAATGATCTTTTTCATTAAATTACGAAATTAAGACTCATAATTAAAAAGTGATTTTTGCTCACCTAGAGCATGATTATAACATTTCATTGAAGCTAGTATATGTAAATCTAATGTGATACCCTAAATCATGATTAACTCCAGGCCGCTTAGTAATGTGTTACATGTGGTCGGGTCATGTGAATCATGATTAACTCGAGACCGCTTAGTAATGTGTTACATGTGGTTCGGTCATGTGAATAAGGTTTATGAGTCATTAGAAATTTGTTAGGTTAGCTTTTATAAATGTGATCGCTTTTTTATTAAAGGCCATAATTGTGATCACTTAATTTATTTTATTAATAATTACTATTTTAAAATATAAAATCGTAAACTAAATTTTCAAGGTTATAAGTATAAATTTTTGTTTTAGTTTAATATGATGTATAAGAAAAGATTTTGGAAATGTGATTGCTTAACTTATTTTATTAATAAGTACTAAGTTAAAATATAAAATCTTAAATGTAAATTTTAAAAGAGGTTATAAGTATAAAAATTTACAAGAAAATATTTTGGAATTAAGAGGCTATAAGTATAAATATTTTTTATTTTAGTTTTGTATGATGTATAAGAAAATATCTTGGAATATATGAAATTAAACAAAAATATTTAGTCACAAAAGGGTAGATTTTATGATAGGTTAAAGAATATAATGTTTTAATTACAAACACAACCTTACATGTTTGAAACCAACTTGGTCTCCATCGATGGTCCATTTGGACATCCTTTTCCAACAGTCACTCTCAAATCGATTCCTTTTTTCGACTCGATTTCTCACGCATCCCTATGTCATTTAAACCAATTTATACAATTTCATTTTTTTAAAATAATTTCAAATTTATTAATTACCATTTAAAAAAGTTTCTGATAATAAATGGCATTTAAAAGGATACATGTCCTTCAAACTTTTACACAACATATATTTTATTCCATTTATTTCCAAAATATTATATTTATATTTAAAAATTTTTAACATTAAATATAATTATTTTAAATTTATTTCGGTTGGGCATCAGCAGCCCATGGATTCACAAACGTAGGTATGCCATGCTTATTCTATCTATCCCACGGAATTTTTGTCATTCTTTTTCCTCTCCCATTCGTCCTTTTTTCTATCACACGGGCCATTTATGGCTACGGATGTCACCTTTCTCACTCCTCACCTTCTCTCTTGCATGTTTGCCCTCTCTCTTTCTATGTCAACGTCTATGAAACTACATAAACGTTTTGGATCAATATCTTCTTAAAATTTGAAATTTGGTCTAGGTTATGAAGTTTGAAGAGAATAATTAAGATAAACCATGTTATAACAACATTTATCAAATTTACAGCCACAATTAAAAGATACCAGAACAAAGATAGCGTATTCATCCTCCTTTTTATACTAATGCGAAAGGATTAATCAAAAGTAATTGTCAAAGTACAAGTGCACCCTTTTCTAAACGCTAATGCGACGAACGGCTTAGGTTGAAATAAGAGACGACACAGATAAAGAATGGAAAATAATGACAACCGACATCCACGAGTATTCGGAAGAATACCGCTACATTTTGCAAAAAGTTAAAGAAAAGATCGCCAAAAAATGGAGTTTCTAGTTTTTTTAAAATTTCGTAAATTTTTTTAGTATTTTTTAAAATTTTAAGCAATCTTGTTTTTTTTGTTTAGTTTTTTTTTTAAGTTTAGGTTTTATTTTTCTAAATGTAATGTAACCCATATTATTAATTTTAGTATTTAACTTAATTTTGATTTTATATATGTTATAATATTAGTTAACAGAAAGGGGGACGCTCATCACCCACACCCTAGGCTCATCACTTGGGTGAGGTGATGGCCCCCTGATAACGTGACCGATTACATGGCGGTCCATCAGCCTAAAACTCAGGTACCAATCAAAATCCGGCTGACACCAAGTCTTTGTTTTTTCTATAAAAAACGTTTTGATTCCATCCTAATATATATATATATATATATATATGTATGTATGTATGTATATATATCAAAGAGTAAACTACAACCCGCCGGTTTAGGGAGCACAATCACTATTTGTCCCCCACTTTTAATTATCACATTCTAAGTCCATGTGGTTTCTTATCTTACACTATGAATCTCTCCTTTTGACCGCACTAGCATATTCCATTACGAAGTTACGACATGAAGGGGATTTAGTCCTTCCAACCATAAAAAACCCTAACTCCCTCATTTTTTTCATATATACCCACTTGAGTCCATATCTTTTCCACCAACCCTTCATCCCCTCCGACTTCACCCCCTTCAGTCCAACACCCCCCCCCCCCCGGTCCGGCCTCCATTATGTTACCCACCTTTCCGGTTCCCCCACCTCTAATTTACCGTCCATCACCACTTCACCCACCTCCAACCATAACCCATATTCGATCCTCACCCATCTCCGATCATCAGCCACCTCAAGTCATCACCCATTTTCGATCATAGCATTTTCTATGGAGGCGGTCATGGATACACAAACAGTAAGAGATAATAACATGAACTTCAAATTCTGCTTTATAAGTTAAAATTGAACAATTGTAGACGTAAATTAAGGTGTACCCTAAGCCACCTCGTATTCACTCCTATTTTGGTGAAGTAGTCTCGTTTGTATAATATGAGTGTGTTCGTGTTTTCTCATAATCATGTAAAGTTGCCTTAGAGAGGACATATGTTTTGAAATAGGGAAAATAAATATGAGTACATAAGAGATGTTTCAATAATTTAGCACATAAAGAAAGTATAGTCGAGTATGGTGCTTAACTATAGACTAGGTCAAAAACATGGCAATCTTCCTAATTCCCCATAGTTATGGCTCTGATACCAATCTGTCACACCCCAACCAATGGCGGAAACATCGGAGTGAGATGAACTATATTGCTCGAGACTTCATAACGCTAATAAGTGACAAGTATTTAAATAACAAAATTTCATTTTATTGCTAATATCAAGTATATTGTTTGAAAATGAAATTACAACAAGTTTGGCTCAAAATAAGATACAACAAGTATTAAAGTTTAAGGTGCGTTTCTAGGCATCCTACTAGGTTTCGTGCATCATCATCGTCAAAATCCTGCAAATACGTTTTAAAGTATAGTTCAATACAAAAGTATTGGCGAGCATACAAGTTTGAGTACTAGCATATATGTGAAAAAGGTTTGAACAACCCACATGACAAAAATAGTTAACTAGATTAATGTACCAAGGCATGCAATTATACAAGTCAACCCAAAGTTTACCGCAAGCGTAATCTTATCGTCGCAACGATAAGACCGTAATGCTTGAATGACTTAACATGACCTCAAGAATACGAGCGGTGCGTTACTCCTATAGCACTATACATGTTAAGGGAGGCTATAAACAAAGTTAATGACAAGTAAATCACATAAGAATGTTCCAAGAATACAAATCAAGTATCACGTATTTAAGCATGTATGATTGGATTGTTTGTGTTTGCATAAAGTATAAGTGATTGTGTGTGTTTAATAGTATAACGTATTACACCCAAAAGTCTCAAAGCAAAAGGGTCATGTATACTCACGATTTACAAAGAAATTTCCACTTACTGGGTTTGACAAGTCTTGAGTT
This sequence comes from Scalesia atractyloides, assembly GCA_947069175.1. Classification (NCBI taxonomy): domain Eukaryota; kingdom Viridiplantae; phylum Streptophyta; class Magnoliopsida; order Asterales; family Asteraceae; genus Scalesia; species Scalesia atractyloides. The sequence goes on along the minus strand of CAMTDV010000012.1, from coordinate 11,449,862 downwards.
GATGGAACATCGAAGTTACCAATTTTGGTTCTTGAACTTTTTGCCCAAAGTTGAAAATCTTGGAGATTTGAGAGAGTTTGGAAGTGACTTCGGGGTGGTGCAAGTGTTAGGAAAGTGTTAGTGTTGGTATTTATAAGAGGGTTAAATGGTTGCGTTTTAATGAAGGTGGAAGGTGATTACAGGAGAAAGGAGGTGGAAAAAGGTGACATAAGATTGGCTAAAGAAATGTGGAAGGTGATTGGAGGAGAAAGGAGGTGGGAAAGGGTGATATCTAATTGGCTAAAGAATGGTGGAAGTTGATTAGAGGAAAAATGAGGTGGAAATGGTGAAATCTAATTGGCTAAAAAATGGTGGAAGGTGATTGGAGGAGAAAAGATGTGGAAAAACTTTTGGTTTTGCTCACTTTTAGTCCTTGCACTTTGTAACTTGATTATTTTATGTTTTTTCTTGTATTTTAGCTTGTTTTTTAAGTATCCAAAGTGTATTTTAAGTCTCGCTTTTGCGTATTAACACGTATTTAAATATTGTTTGCGTATATAACACAAATATTAAATGTAACACGCATATGTATAAAATGAATTTCCAATGATCAAAGTCTCTGATTACAAGATTGAAAATGAAACATGAATACGGCACGATTACAAGTTTCTAAAAACAGAAAAGCGAATACAACTTTCTAAATATGGAAAGTACAGAAAATGCAGAGCGTTACACTAGCATGCACAACCAAAATGTCAAACCATAGATTCCACGAGCGTAATCTTGTCATCGCAATGAACAAGACCGTATACGATTGAATACTTAACATATACCCTTCCCAAGGGCGGTGTGCTACTCCTATAGCGCTATATGTAACGCTTCGCTTTTGTAACTTTCCGTTTTTAGTAAGTTCTTCATGTTTCTATTTTTGAAAAGCCTAAACCTTGTAATCGTATCTCATTTTGAATCATTGTAAATCCAAGTGTAACACCCAAAATATTAAATCATATAAATAACTAGAAAACATTAACCTCGTTAATTTTAAGTTGTTAAGTAATAAAAGGAAACAATAAAATGGGTACCTTTAGAATGAATTAAACATGAGGGACTAAATAAGCCAAGTGTATGGAACTTGAAATATTAAAAGAAAAAATAAAAAAATAATATAGATAAAAACACAACACATTGTCTGTGTATGTGTGTGTATGCGACCCAGACAAGAAGAACACCAAGAACCATAAATTGACCAAATTGAAGGAGATTTGAGTCTAAGTTCATGCATGAATCGAAATTAGTGATCACCTAGTCAAGGGGATCATAAGGTATGTTAAATTTCTTAGTTTGGTAAAGTATGATGGATAGAGATGAACCATAAATCTAAATTCTTGAATGGATTATAGATCTTATGGTAGAATTCATGACAAATATGTGTTTAAACTCACAATGCTTGCTAAACTAGGGAAGATTCTAGCATAATTCATGTGTTAGGGTTTATATATGATTGAAGGAGTAAGTGGGTTTTGATGTTTAACATGAAAGAAGCTAAATTGTTATTTGCATTAGCTTAACATGAAGCTCTTAGTAGATATGTTGCACTAGAGATTAAATTTTATGATGGTAAGATCATAATAACATGGGATTGGGTTTATGAAGTTCATAAATTTATAAAAAAAAAAAAGTTTTACATTCATGCCCATAAGATGTTTAACAATATGCTTTAATGAAAGATTTGATATTAATAATGTACAAATTATATGAAGAGAACTTCTGATTGATCGATGGCAAGTTTACATGCCATAGACTTGAATTACGAGTTCCTATAATAATTGGGTTGCACTATTTAGGCAACTCGAGTGGAGCTAAGGAAGGTCAAACCGAGCCGAATACGCGCTTAAAAGGAAAGCTTTAAGGTACGTGGCTTATTGTTTCGTAAGATTTTACTTATGATTCTTGTAGTGATATATGTGAATAATGAAACGAACTTAGATAAATTCGACTCATTCACAAGTGATGGACTTCACGTGAATGAAACGAATAGGTGATAGCAAACTAATGAATTAGAGGGAATAGATAAAGGTTTGGTTGAATAAAGCGATGGATTTCGCTAAAGTAACCAAACGGGTCAAAATAGTGGAATAGACAAGGTTTGGTTGAATAAAGCGATGGATTTCGCTAAAGTAACCAAACGGGTCAAAATAAAGGATTAGATAAAGGTTTGGTTAATAAAGCAATGGATTTCGCTAAAGTAACCAAACGGGTCAAAAGTAGTGGAATAGACAAGGTTTGGTTGAATAAAGCGATGGATTTCGTAAAGTAACCAAACGGGTCAAAATAAAGGAATAGACAAAGGTTTGGTTGAGTAAAGCGATGGATTCGCTAAAGTAACCAAACGGGTCAAAATAAAGGAATAGACAAAGGTTTGGTTGAGTAAAGCGATGGATTTCGCTAAAGCTAACCAAACGTGTCAAAATAAAGGAATAGACAAAGGTTTGGTTGAGTAGAGCGATGGATTTCGCTAAAGAATCAAACGGGTCAAAATAAAGGAATAGACAAAGGTTTGGTTGAATAAAGCGATGGATTTCGCTAAAGCAATCAAACGGGTCAAATAAAGGAATAGACAAAGGTTTGGTTGAATAAAGTGATGGATTTCGCTAAAGTAACCAAACGGGTCAAAATAGTATATTAAATAAAGGTTTGGTCAAATAAGGTGATACACTTCACTAATGAGATCAAACGGGTTAAAATAACGCAATAAATGAAGATTTAGTTGGATTAAAGCGATAGATATCGCTAAAACAACTAAAATGTCCAATTGGAGTTTAAAAGATACCGGAAAGAACATTTCAACCTTACTTTGGTTAATTACGGTTGAAGGGAAATCGGAAGGAAAAAAAATATATACGTAAAAACTGAGTAATGGATGTGCAAGCTATAAGTTCTTATTATGGAATAGAGGATACAATATACTTAGTAATTATGTATGAAAAAGATAGTGTTAATATGTATGTTGGCCAAAATTTGGTAATGGGTCAACTTACAAAATATAAATATATATTATATATATAATTTAAGTGGTGTAAACATTCGTGATAACGACACTACAGCTATGAAAGCAAAGAATATTACTTTGCGAACAATTTTCTGTAAGTCTTAAAGCCATATGACGATGTATGGTACGCGAAATGGGTCGAACGGGAATGCGAAATAGCAAAAGTTCTGCAGTAGATGTCGTCGACAACGACGCCATGTATGGCCGTCGTCGACGCAATGTATATTACCCGAAGCCTTAAGCTACTGTCTACGGGAGTCTTCGCATCTTACTGCAAGTTGTTAGCATGGTGTCGCCGACGCCACTCAGTAAATTTGGAATTTATTTTTTATTTGTTTAAATAGTTATGATATATCCTCTTCATATAATCATATCATTAATAAGTTATAAATTTTCAGATTTAAAGATATCACAAGTAAACTTTAGATGAAGATCAAGCCATGCCAAAGTACCGAACACGTCTGAAATTCAAGCTTCCGTTTTTGTTGCTTCTAGTTATGTATTGACAATATCATAAGACGTAAAATGTTTATAAATACTTTTAACAACTTAACTATTATGGGATATTTAACGTAAGCAGTAATATATATGTGTATATATATATAATAATATGGGTGTTTCAAGTTGGTAATCAAGCTTAAGGTTAAAAATGAAATATGTTCGGAGCAAGGCTTATCAAAACATCTGGTAAGAACTAGATATGAAATGAAATTCAATAGAAAATAATGGAAAAGAACATAAATTAATGTGTATGGAGGAGTATGTTAATACACTCGAATCCGGGAAATACCTAAGTATAAATGGTTGAGATAGTTATGTACTTAATCAACCGAAAAAGAGTAATATTGAGTAATGAGTATCAATTTCCATATAACAATATGGAAAGAATTAACAAGTATTTACCTAATTTTTATGGACATTTCAGTAAAAGAGATATCACACCCCGGATTTCCAACCCAAATCCATACACCGGTGGGCCCGGGTGGGGAGTATCGTGACGTCAGTTGATAACTTCATTGTCAATTAAACACGACACAGCGGAAGTCTTGGAGTAAAATTACTATTACAAACCAAATGTTCGAAAACAAAATAATATACAGGCTCGTAATAGAAGATCCACAGGCGGATCATAAATTGTACAAGAAAGAATATAAAACAGACTTTGGCAGATCTAGGATTTGCAAGATCCTCTATCACTACCGAGCACTTCCAGCCTATTTTCGTATTGTACCTGCAAGCTTAGTCTTTTGAAAATACGTCAGCTTTCGCTGGTAAATACACCCAACTGACTCATTTTGAAATCATTTCAAAAATGTTTTATGTGCATATCAGCACAAAATCTTTTTATAATTTGGGAAAGTTGACCGTCCAACCTTGTTAACAGATTTACATGTTTGTCCATACATACAGGGCCCGGTACAGAGACCGAGACATGATTAACGTACACACCACTTTGGACTCACGAAGGAGTCAATTCTTCCCAATGTTGTGGGAATGCATTTTTGAGGTCTATCGGGGTATGCCTACACCCGGCTAAGGTCGTGACCATTTCTATTGTAATGAGCCGAGGATATCCAGGACACGGTAGTTAATCCCCGATGTTTAAGTTTATCAAACAAAACTGATTAAAACACAATATGCGGATTTACTAGCCACACCCGGCATTCAATTGATCCCATTTCTGACCAAGCGGTAATATTTTACCGTAACCCAAGCCCGTATAGGGAAATAAGTCTAGAGTATTTACCTGAGCTAGTCTTCTTTTAATTTAATAACTCAGCCATACACAAAAGTACTAAGTGTAGATAGCATTTACCGGCAAGTATCTAGTCTGGATTTTGGCATAAACTAACCAATTAAATACTAACGGTCTTATTTAAGTCACAGACTTAGATCGTGTAGTGTACAGGATCAAGACGTGTAACGCTTGATTAAACGGTGATTGGATGGATGTAGTTTAAATCCAACAAGTACCTTGAATTGTGTAATATGGATAAACTATAAACATTCTGGATTTTGAGACTTAAATGACAAGGTTAAACCCGTTTCGGTTAATTTCGTAAACTAGTTACGTATACTTAACCGTACGCATATCAGCGTTTATCGGGTAACCGGATAAGTTATGGACATTTCTATATGCCATTATATTTTAAATAAGTTGTAATATCAGTAGGATATCAACTTTTATGCCCGTTATGGTTTTAAAATGAAACTATACCTTATAAGGGAGTTTAGGTAAATTCATACCTAAAAAGGAACTTGAATATAATTTAATGTTATAACTATAAGTATTCTGAAAAAATAACTTATTTATGATATAATATCAGTAGGATGTTAATTATATGTGTAATTTATCTTTTATGACCAAACTATGCACCAAAGGGGCATTTTGGTCATTTTACACATAGTTTATAAATTATTTGGGATTCTGAGTTTATAACATGTACCTATTGTAACAATATTTAAAATAAATTTTAAAATCAGTAGGTAATGAGTCTTGGTCAATTAATATGGTTTAAAACCATATTATTCGCCGAAACGACGCTTATGTCGTAAAATGATTTTTATGCGATGTTTAATGAAAACTTGCGTTAGATCAGGTTTATATGTCTTAGATATGTTATTTAATATAACATATCAGTAGGTAAAAGATTTATCTTGAAAAGATTTGATTAAAACCATTTTATAGCCATAAGGGCTAAATCGTCATTTATCGACATAATTCAAGGACCCGTTGTAAATTCAGTTTACAATCTGGTTTAACATCCAAATAATCCTCTTTTATAATATTACATCAGTAGGAAACTCATTTTCAAGTCCATTATCATAAAATCTTGATTTATGCAAAAAATTTTAGTCAAAATGGCATAATTACGGAACTTGCGCATAAACTCAGATTCTGATTATGATCATGTAATATAACCTCAGAGGGTTATGCTATATTATATTACGATCATAATGCAACTTTAGATCAATGGGGCTAACTAATCTAAATCGGGTCAGAATCAAAAGTCAAAGCAGAAGTCAAACTTTGCGACTTTCGGTTGCGAACCGACCCTAGAACTGAAATTGACGAGCCGAACATGTTCTAGTAATTATTACCAACTTTTTTAAGTGTCAAAATAGGTTTCATAACATATATAAGATCAATTTATGATTTTCGAAAAATGGCCTGTTTGACTTTTTAATATCATAACTTTGACCCGTCAATTGGTCTAGCATGTCACACCCGACCCGCAGCGGAAATAGAAGTCGAGGCATAATTGGGTTATCACCAAAGCTCATGACATTTACTAATAAGTTTCATATTTATTAAATTGAAATTAAAACTTCAAATATTCATACACAACTAGTCATACAAACACAAATAAAATCAGAACATTGTTCAGAACATAATAATTTTGTTTAATCTTCTAAGGTCATTTCTATGTGTTTCTCTCTTCAGCTTGTTCACCTGTATCATGCGTAAAACAAGGATATGGGTCAAAAAAAGTTGGCGAGTGAATCTAAGTAAAACAATCTTAAACATTTGGTATGCTAGTTATTTAAATAAAAATTTGTGCATAAATCATAAATGAACATATGCGTATATATAAACAATCACAAACCACATAATATCGACAATGAACATATAACATGATGAATGACGAACTTGAGATCAAGGCTCAATCAAACGGAGCCTATCTAATGAGGCACTTGATGCTCAACTCGTATCCCATGAGGAACTGATGGGCCTTAAAATGAATGATTGCACTGAAATGACAAAATGTAACCACACATAATCACACCAACAGAAATATACATTTGATCACATAATGATGTTAGCAAAAGTGTTTAAATAAATAAATAAAACATGTACGACACATGATACACCCCAAAACATGATTAAAAAGGGGAATTTGTAGAGATTCACTCACAGTGGGTGCGTTCCTCGCTTGATAATGAAAGCGCACGAGTTGAGGATTAGTTCGACGAAAGGATACTAACCTAAAATAATTAAGCGATAGATCGGTAAATATAAACAAATTAATATTTTTATTTAATACTTTTTGTTAGATTTTTAAGTTATTTTTAGTGCTATTTATTGAATTTTTAATCTTGATATGGTTGATAGTATTAGAGATAAGAAGTAATAAATTAAGTATAATAAAATAGTTAAAGGAAAATAATAAAATAAACAAAAAAATGGCCTTGTCAGGTTGTCAGACCTGACAGGTTTAATTGTGGTATAAGATGCGTGTGGTGAGGCTTGAACTTGTGACCTCTCGGTTGTGTGCATGCAGCTCTTCCAACTGAGCTACGTGTCTAACCCGAAAGGATTCCCATTTTAATTACTCTTATATGCTTATTAGATTAAACCAGAAATTACTTTATTTAAAAAGATTTCAAATTAGCGAATCGATGAGTGAAACAGGAATCGAACCCGCGATCATGGTGCCATTTTGCACCCAGTCTAACCTGTTTACATTATTGTTTTTATTATTCTTAACAACTATCTAATGGTGTTCTATAGTTCTCTCTTTAAAAAAAACTTGAGTTTTATTCCAAAATAACCGGTTATATGCACGAATCGAACCTGTGACCGACGCTTTATAATTGCACACAGTCCATCACTGGACTGTGTCTCTAACCTGATTAACAACCCGCATTTTATTATATTAAAACACTTTTTAACCTTCGTCTTCCCCATGAAGTTTTACCCAGAAGTCTTCTCTGACTGATAATCCACCCGACTTCGATTCTCAGTCTTTAAAACTACAAAACATTGAAAGTAATGAAAGGTTTTGAATGTTTGTACCGATTTGACAATGTGCTAACTTTTCGGATGAACACAGAACAAGACTCTAGCGGCTTCGTGTGAATCGAAAAGGTTCCGACAGAAATGATGATTCGAGTGAGAGGAGAATATGAGCGAATTCTATTGGAAAGAAATGGTTGATATTTATAGACTTACCAACCCATCATAGTCACGGTTTCAATCCTTGATTATCGCTTTATTAAATTCAATCGGTTACCACATGTATTCATTGGGTTTCCGTTTAAGATTTCAATGATTGGAACCAGATTATTCGCTGAACGGAAAACATGATTTCAGTTTTGATTAAAATGGCAGTTTCAGGTTCTGGGTTTTGAACTGACAGGCGATCGTAAGTTCATTATATATAATATTTAGTTCTAAAACTACACATTAAGTGTGTGCGGTCTAATGGTATTTTGTGTATGTGCATAACCAGGAGACCCGGGTTCGAAACCCGTTTCCTCCTTTTATATATATATATATATTATATATATACCATTTTGAAGTTTATTTCAATTTACTTTTTTTTATTATTAACATTATTAATTGCGAAAAGAAATAATAGTTAACACTAATAAATACGAAATGAACATTTAATCTAATACTTGATTAATAAACGGTGCGGGTTTTTGAAACCCGTTATACACAATTGTTACAGTATCCCCTACTTTTATAAATTTTGTCCCGAAATTTAAGTAGTAGCTGCAACTGGAAAGAGATGCGGGTATTTTCCGCGCATGGAGTCTTCGCGTTCCCACGTGAACTCAGGTCCTCGTTTTGACTCCCAGCGCACACTGACTATTGGAATACGACTTCTTCTCAAACGCTTTTCACCGAAATCCATGATTTCTACGGGCCTTTCAACGAAGTGCATTGATTCATCGATTTGAATATCTTCTAAAGGAATGTGGAGGTTTTCATCGGCGAGACACTTTTTCAAGTTTGATAAGTGAAATGTGGGATGAATTCTGTTGAGTTCTTCTGGTAGGTCAAGCTTTTATGCTACAGGACCTACCCTTTCGAGTATTTTGAATGGTCCCACATAGCGTGGTGCTAGCTTACCTTTTTGACCAAAACGAACCACTCCCTTCCACGGTGTTACTTTCAAAAGTACTCGATCACCAACACAAAACTCCAAAGGCTTCTGTCGTTTATCAGCGTAACTCTTTTGACGACTTTGAGCTGTTAGAAGATTATTTCGGATTTGAAGAATTTTGTCAGTCGTTTCTTGAATCAGTTCAGGTCCAGTGATTTGCGCTTCACCAATTTCGTGCCAACATATAGGGGATCGGCATTTACGACCATATAAGGCTTCAAAAGAAGCCATACCGATGCTAGAATGATAGCTATTGTTGTACGAAAAATTCAACTAACAGTAGGTGAGTGTCCCAATTGCCCTTGAAGTCTATGACACATGCTCGCAACATGTCTTCAAGGGTTTGTATGGTGCGTTCAGATTGACCATCAGTTTGAGGGTGAAAGGCAGTGCTGAGATCTAGACGTGTACCCATAGCCGATTGTACGGCTTGCCATGCTCGTGAAGTGAATCGGTCGTCTCGATCTGAAATGATACTTAAAGGTACACCATGACGGCTTACAATTTCATTGATATAGATACGAGCCAACTTCTCGTTCTTGAAATCTTCACGGATAGGAATGAAATGGGCTGATTTGGTGAGACGATCAATGATAACCCATATGGTGTCACAACCACTGGAAGTGCGAGGCAACCTGGTAATGAAATCCATGGTTATATTTTCCCATTTCCATACAGGTATTCCAGGTTGAACAAGAAGTTCGGAAGGTCTCTGATGCCCAGCTTTTACTTTGGAACATGTAAGGAGTGAGAGGAGAATATGAGCGAATTCTATTGGAAAGAAATGGTTTATATTTATAGACTTACCAACCCATCATAGTCACGGTTTCAATCCTTGATTATCGCTTTATTAAATTCAATCGGTTACCACATGTATTCATTGGGTTTCCGTTTAAGATTTCAATGATTGGAACAAGATTATTCGCTGAACGGAAAACATGATTTCAGTTTTGATTAAAATGGCAGTTTCAGGTTCTGGGTTTTGAACTGACAGGCGATCGTAAGTTCATTATATATATATTTAGTTCTAAAACTACACATTAAGTGTGTGCGGTCTAGTGGTATTTTGTGTATGTGCATAACCAGGAGACCCGGGTTCGAAACCCGTTTCCTCCTTTTATTATATATATATATATATATATATATACCATTTTGAAGTTTATTTCAATTTACTTTTTTTTATTATTAACATCTATTAATTGCGAAAAGAAATAATAGTCAACACTAATAAATACGAAATGAACATATAATCTAATACTTGATTAATAAACGGTGCGGGTTTTTGAAACCCCTTATACACAATTGTCACATAGCAAACGTGATCTTCAGGAGGTGCCCTTTATAGGGACTAACACCACCTTATTACGATCACTTAGCCATGTTCGTTACGAACAATGGCTGGACCATAATGGTCTTAACCGAAAGTCAAAGTTTTTTCCGTAAAACGCTTGACTTTTGGCTATAAAAGCCTATAAACGAAAATGCACAAGGAAGGAACACTACAAAAGGTTCCTAGGATGTAATATAACTTAGTTGGATGCTCCTTTCAGTTAGGAATTTCCAGAGGAGGGAGAAGAGTTGAAAATGAGAAAGGTGCAAGTTTAAAGGTTGAACCTTTGCTCCTATTTATAGTTGGAGAGCTTGAAGGAGGTGATATCAGGTGCTAAGGGGTGTAAGAGGAAGCTTACAAGTGTCCTAAAACGTGGCATAGCAGTTTGGGAATCCATAGTTTCGAGCAAATTGGTTTTTGGCACTTTGTGTGGTGGCCAAGGAAACTTTCTACAGACATTGGCCTCTCGCGCCCCGCGAGAGGCCAGGCCTTAGCCTCTCGCGCCCCGCGAATGCCTCATGTCAGGTTTCAAAATTTGCCACATTTAGCCCCTCAACTTATTAAACCCCTTTAAACCTTCTAAAACACTTTTTTAGCACTTTTAGCCCTCCGTAGTCAATACTTGGCGTACCCGGGATTATGCCCGGGCATTATCGAGCTCTCGGTTCGTTAAAAGGTCACTCAGAGGTATAAATTAACATGTTGACACTTTTAACCCTCTATTATCCAACTTTCACATATTTTACAGAATTGAACCCTCTCGTCCAACAAATGGCACGTATAAGAGTTAGGACTTCGTAAAGGATCACTCAGAGGGCCATTATAAGCATGTTGACTCCGATGTCAGAGGTTGGGCATGTTGACATATCAGTCACTCAGAGGCCAAGTTTAAGCATGTTGGCATATCAGTCACTCACAGGCTAATGAGTTAAGCATGCTGACATATTAGTCACTCAGAGGCTGTTATTTATTCATGTTAACATTGGACAGTCACTCAGATGTTTAGTTTGAACATGTTGACATCTTTAGTCCTTATTAGTCTTTTAATAGACTAAATTTAAAATACAACGCGTGTCACTATACTATTGGACACGATTTTATAGAGTGTTACAAGAGATGTCTGATGGAACGGGTGAGGATACTGTATCCCTCATGACGGAGGAGATACAAAAAAAAATTTCTGAAGAAGTCGGAAAAGCACTGGAAGCGGCCTTACCCGAATTTATGGAAAGATTGCAAACAACGATGCTAACAACAATAGAAGAACGAATGAATGAAATAAAGGAAAGCCTTAATCAAGATCGAGGCAAGGCTAAAGAAGGAAAAGCATGTCCTTATAACAAATTTATGGCGTGTAAACCCCCGATTTACAACGGGGAAGTAGATCCGATTATCTGTCAACACTGGATAAGCGATATTGAAGGAGTTTTTGAACGAACCCATTGTGACCCAACCGATTTCGTAGCTTACGGAACCGGTCAACTGAGGAGTTAAGAGAAGGATTGATGGGACAATCTTAGAAAAGAACAAGGGATCGAAACTACAAGAACCATGACATGGGAGGAGTTTAAGGTGCTTTTTCTTAAACACCATAGCCCAAAGGCTGTGATCAACAAAATCAAAGAAGAATTCATTCAATTAAGGCAAAAAGGTGTGTCGATTGATAAGATCACGGGGGTGTTCCTTGACAAGCTAGGTTTTATGACGAACTGGTGCAAACAGAAGAACAGAAGATTTATTATTATAACATGTTGAGTGCGGAATACAGAGAGTTTATGACACCCTCAAAATATGAACATCTTACCGAAATCGTGAATGCCGCTCGAGAGCTGGGAGATAGAATTGAAGAAACAAGTGGAAAGAGGAGAGAGGGAGCATTGGACATGAATCCAAGCCCGATGAAGAAAACGAAAATGAATGAGTCTTCAAAGAAAATGAATGTGAAAGGAGGAACGCCAAACTGCAAAATTTGTAACCGTGCTCATAAGGCGAATGTTACTTCAAAAACAAGCCATGTGTGGTATGTGGAAACTCCAACAAGATATCGGTATGCTATAAATGCTATCAACCAGGCCACAAGAAATCTGAATGCCGGATTTGATAGGGAAGAAAGTCATAGCCGACAAAAAAACAGAAGTCCCAAAGCCAAGAGCAAGATCTTTTCAAATAACTGCAGCCGAGGCAAAAGTCGAACCTGATGTGGTCACAGGTATTTTTACCGTAAATTTAATTCCTGCTCATGTTTTATTTGATACAGCTGCAAACAAATCTTTTGTTTCACACGAGTTTGTTAAACACCCATCATTCAATTAACAGAATTACCAATGCCCTTAGAGGTAGAAGTAGGTAATGATGAAACTTTTACTGTCTGTAACATATGTCAAATTGCAAATTGAGCATTGAGGATGAGGATTACTTGGTTGATTTAATACCTATTCAATGGGGGAATTCCAAGTAGTGATTGGAATGGATTGGCTGTCTCATTATCACGCCAATGTAATATGTTTCCGTAAAGAGATACAACTAGTATCTCCAAGTGGAAGGCACGTTAATATCTATGGAGAAAAGATCGGCAATCCCGTCATGTGCTCAATAATGAAAGCCTGTAGACTTATTCAACACGGGTGCAAGGCCTATTTAACATATATATTTGATTCGGGAAAGAAGTCATCAATGATTAGAGATGTGCCGGTCGTACAAGAATTTGAAGAAGTATTTCCGGAGGATTTACCGGGGATACCACCCGAACACGAGGTGGAATTTAAAATCAAACTAATTCCAGGAGCGAAACCGGTGGCCAAAGCACCATACAGATTAGCACCGTCGGAACTTCAAGAATTATTATCACAGATACAAGATCTGCTTGACAGGGATTTATTCGACCTAGTGTCTCCCCTTGGGAGCGTTGATATTATTTGTGAAGAAGAAGGACGGAAGTATGCGTATGTGTATAGATTACCGGGAGTTAAACAAACTTATGGTAAAGAATCGATACCCGCTTCCAAGGATCGACGATTTATTCGATCAATTACAAGGAGCGAGTTGGTTTTCGAAGATTGATTTGAGATCGGGGTACCATCAATTGAGGGTGAAAGAGGAAGACATACCCAAGACAGCTTTCCGTACACGATATGGACATTATGAATTTCTCGTAATGTCCTTCGGGCTAACAAACGCACCCGCGGTCTTCATGGATCTTATGAACCGGATTTGCAAGCCAATGTTAGACAAATTAGTGATAGTGTTCATCGATGATATTCTTGTTTATTCAAAAAGCAAGGCGAACCATGCGCACCATTTGCGTGAAGTATTGGAAACACTTAAAAGAGAAAAGCTCTACGCAAAGTTTTCAAAATGTGCCTTTTGGCTTCGAGAGGTGCAATTCCTTAGGTACATCATTAGTGCTGATGGAATATTGGTCGATCCGTCAAAGATAGAATCAGTATCTAAATGGAGTTCTCCGAAAAGTCCCTAGAAATAAGAAGCTTTCTAGGACTGGCGGGTTATTATAGAAGATTCATTCAGGATTTCTCCAAGATTGCCTCACCATTGACTAAGCTAACCCATAAGGACGAAAAGTTTGTCTGGAACGACGAACAAGAAAAAGGCATTCCAAACACTTAAAGAAAAGTTGACCAGTGCTCCCGGTACTGACTTTACCGGATGGTACTGACGACTTAGTAGTGTATTCGGATGCATCGCACCTAGGCCTTGGGTGCGTGCTTATGCAACGAGGCAAGGTGATTGCCTATGCCTCGAGACAATTAAAAGTCCACGAAAAGAAGTATCCGACACATGACCTTGAATTGGCAGCGGTAGTGTTTGCCTTAAAAATTTGGAGACACTACTTGTATGGAGTAAAATGCGTCATTTTTACCGATCATAAAAGCCTAAAGTATTTCTTCGATCAAAAGGAATTAAATATGAGACAGAGGCATTGGTTAGAGACAGTGAAAGACTATGACTGTGAAATTCATTATCACCCAGGAAAAGCAGACGTAGTGGCAGATGCCCTTTCCGAAAGGAAGAATACGAACCTATTCGGGTACAATCTATGCAACTTATAGTTACTTCTGGTTTACTGGAACAAATCCGGGTAGCACAAGAAGAAGCGATAAAGGAAAAGAACGGGGAAAAGAACGATTAAAGGGGTTAGTAAAAGATATTGAAGATAGAGAGAACGGTCTGAAATATGGATATGGTAGAATTTGGGCCCCAAACATGCGTGAGATAAAAGATCTTCTACTCGACGAGGGTCATAAATCACGATACTCAATTCACCCAGGAGCAACTAAAATGTACAGAGATCTAAAACAAAATTGTTGGTGGCCTGGGATGAAGAGAGATAGCAAAATACGTCGAGAAATGTTTAACTTGTTTGCAAGTAAAAGCGGAGCATCAAAAGCCTTATGGCAAGCTCCAACCATTAGAAATACCAGTATGGAAATGGGAACACATTACCATGGACCTATTGACCAAACTACCGGAAACGGCTCGAGGATTCGATGCCATTTGGGTGGTCGTCGATAGATTAACGAAAAGCGCTCATTTTATCCCAATTCGAGAGAACTTACACTTCGGAAAAGATGTCAGAAGTATATATAAATGAAATTATAACGCGCCATGGAGTCTCGGTATCAATCATATCCGATAGAGATACCTGATTTACTTCACAATTTTGGCAAGATTATCAAAAGCATCTGGGCACAAAGTTGCTGATAAGTATGCCTATCACCCCCAGATGGATGGACAAAGCGAACGAACAATTCAAACTTTAGAAGACATGCTTCGGGCATGTATCATTGATTTCAGTGGTAGTTGGGATGTTTATCTACTGTTAGTTGAATTTTCTTACAATAATAGTTATCACTTGAGCATTGCTGTGGCACCATATGAGATGCTCTATGGACGGAAATGCCAGACCCCAGTATGTTGGAGTGAAGTGGGACCGAGAGAACTCGCTCATAAAGAAGTAATTAAGGCCACAAATGAGAAGATTGATACGGTTCGAGCTCATTTAAAAGCGGCTCAAGACCGACAAAGTCCTATGCGGATAAAAGACGAAGGCCTATTGAATTTCAAGTAGGCGATAGTGTAATGCTCAAAGTATCTCCATGGAAAGGAGTCATTCGATTTAGGAAGAGAGGTAAATTGAGTCCACGATTTATCGGACCATTTAAAATTATTAGTCGGGTAGGAAAGGTGGCTTACCGAATAGAACTTCCGGACGATAAGCGAAATACATAGCACATTTCACGTATCACATCTCCGCAAATGTTTAGCGGACGAAACGGCATACGTACTGTACTGTGATATTGAAATTGATAACAAGCTCAACTTCATAGCTAAACCAATTCAAATTTTAGATCGAAAAATCAAGGGGTTAAGAAACAAAAAGATTGATCAAGTGAAGGTCAAACGGGAGCATCAGAAGGGATCAGAGACCACTTGGGAATCTAAAGACGAAATGAGGCGACTCTACCCTTCACTTTTTGGAGTACACATGTTTCGGGTACGAAACCCCTTCAAGGAGGGTGGATTTGTAACACCCCAAAATATTAAATCATAAAAATAACTAGAAAACATTAACCTCGTTAATTTTAAGTTGTTAAGTAATAAAAGAAACAATAAAATGGGTACCTTTAGAATGAATTAAACATGAGGGACTAAATAAGCCAAGTGGATGGAACTTGAAATATTATAAAAACACAACACATTGTCTGTGTATGTGTGTGTATGCGACCCAGACAAGAAGAACACCAGGAACCCTAAATTGACCAAATTGAAGGGAGATTTGAGTCTAAGTTCATGCATGAATCGAAATTAGTGATCACCTAGTCAAGGAGATCATAAGGTATGTTAAATTTCTTAGTTTGGTAAAGTATGATGGATAGAGATGAACCATAAATCTAAATTCTTGAATGGATTATAGATCTTATGGTAGAATTCATGACAAATATGTGTTTAAACTCACAATTCTTGCTAAACTAGGGAAGATTCTAGCATAATTCATGTGTTAGGGTTTATATATGATTGAAGGAGTAAGTGGGTTTTGATGTTTAACATGAAAGAAGCTAAATTGTTATTTGTATTAGCTTGACATGAAGCTCTTAGTAGATATGTTGCACTAGAGATTAAATTTTATGATGGTAGATTCATAATAACATGGGATTGGGTTTATGAAGTTCATAAATTTATAAAAAAAAAAGTTTTACATTCATGCCCATAAGATGTTTAACAATATGCTTTAATGAAAGATTTGATATTAATAATGTACAGAATTATATGAAGAGAACTTCTGATTGATCGATGGCAAGTTTACATGCCATAGACTTGAATTACGAGTTCCTAATAATAATTGGGTTGCACTATTTAGGCAACTCGAGTGGAGCTAAGGAAGGTCAATCCGAGCCGAATACGCACTTAAAAGGAAAGCTTTAAGGTACGTGGCTTATTGTTTCATAAGATTTTACTTATGATTCTTATAGTGATATATGTGAATAATGAAACGAACTTAGATAAATTCGGCTCATTCACAAGTGATGGACTTCACGTGAATGAAACGAATAGGTGATAGCAAACTAATGAATTAGAGGGAATAGATAAAGGTTTGGTTGAATAAAACGATGGATTTCGCTAAAGTAACCAAACGGGTCAAAATAGTGGAATAGACAAGGTTTGGTTGAATAAAGCAATGGATTTCGCTAAAGTAACCAAACGGGTCAAAATAAAGGATTAGATAAAGGTTTTGTTAAATAAAGCGATGGATTTCGCTAAAGTAACCAAATGGGTCAAAGTAGTGGAATAGACAAGGTTTGGTTGAATAAAGCGATGGATTTTGCTAAAGTAACCAAACGGGTCAAAATAAAGGAATAGACAAGGTTTGGTTGAGTAAAGCGATGGATTTCGCTAAAGTAACCAAACGGGTCAAAATAAAGGAATAGACAAAGGTTTGGTTGAGTAAAGCGAAAGTAACCAAACGGGTCAAAATAAAGGAATAGACAAATGTTTGGTTGAGTAAAGCGATGGATTTCGCTAAAGCAATCAAACGGGTCAAAATAAAGGAATAGACAAAGGTTTGGTTGAATAAAGCGATGGATTTCGCTAAAGCAATCAAACGGATCAAATAAAGGAATAGAAAAGTTGGTTGTGGTTTGAATAAAGTGAAAAAATGGATTTCGCTAAAGTAACCAAACGGGTCAAAATAGTATATTAAATAAAGGTTTGGTCAAAGAAGGTGATACACTTCACTAATGAGATCAAACGGGTTAAAATAACGCAATAAATGAAGATTTAGTTGGATAAAGCGATAGATATCGCTATAACAACTAAAATATCCAATTGGAGTTTAAAAGAATACCGGAAAAGAACATTTAAACCTTACTCTAGTTGATTACGGTTGAAGGGAAATCGGAAGGAAAGAAAATATATACGTAAAAACTGAGTAATGGATGTGCAAGCTATAAGTTCTTATTATCGACGCCATGTATGGCCGTCGCCGACGCAATGTATATTACCCGATGCCTTAAGCTACTATCTACGGTAGTCTTGACCTTACGCAAGTTTTTACATGGCGTCGCTGACGCAGCATAGTGCCGTCGCCGACGCCACTCAGTAAATTTGGAATTTAATTTTTTTTATATATTTAAATGGTTATGATATATCCTCTTCATTTAATCATATCATTAATAAGTTATAAAATTTTCAGATTTAAAGATATCACAAGTAAAGTTTGTATGAAGATCAAGCCATGCCAAAGTACCGAACACGTCTGAATTTCAAGCTTCCGTTTTTGTTGCTTCTAGTTATGTATTGACAGTATCATAAGATGTAAAATGTTTATAAATACTTTTAACAACTTAACTATTATGGGATATTTAACGTAAGCAGTATATAAAATATGGGTGTTTCACCAAGGCTTTGATTGTAATCAAGTTGATCAATTATACGAAATTCGCAATCTTCGTACGCATTTATACTTGTGTTCATACACGTATTCGTCACACAAACTAAAACTTCGAATTAACTCATGAATTCTTATCATGTATTCGTAAAATGTAAAGTTTCAAATCAAGCAAGCAATTAGCAAGTTAAACGCAAAATACATAGAATTTTGGCATCATGAATCTTGTCACACTTATGTTAAACACTTGCAAGCTATGTTTAGGGTTTATGTAACACCTTTATACATGTTTTAATCTTCCAAGCACTTCACACTTATAATACTTGTGAAATGCAACATTTAATCAAATAATTAAACCTAACTATGTTTATTAAATAACAAAAAAAAGAAATATGACAGCTTGCGGCCGCAAGCTGTCACACCCACATTCTCTTCTTGTTTCAAGACATTTAACCACCTAATCCTCATAAATTCTAACCTAACTCAAACCCTAATCCCTTCCCTATATAAACAAGCATTCCCGCATCCATTTCTCACTTTTACAAGCCTCCAACACTTCACAAAACCTCCCTAAACCTCCAGAACTTTCTGCTGAGATACTTCAGTTTGCAAGTGAGTTTCAACTCACTTCCTTTGATATTAAAACCTTGTATCTTCTTCTAAAACACTTGGATAACCTCTAGAAAGGTTTTCACAGGTTTGCTTGGGCAAACTAAGGTGAAACCTCACCATTTTGAGGTCCAAAAGTGTCCTAAACTTTTTGCTCATGTTTATCTTTTCATAACTTTAAAAACTTCAAGTTTTCTTCATGTTTTCTTCCTCAACAATGTTTGCTAAGCCTCTTGGGATGCTACCATAGGTTTTACATGGAAAACCAAGGTGGAACAATACCATTTTTATGGCCAAACTTTCTGTTTTGGAAGTTAAACTTATAAACATTTTCTTAAACTTATTTTCTCTTAACAACTCTATGCTACTTGTGCCTCTAATCAAGCTTATGGTTAGTGAGCTAGCTAGAACTGTTTCATACAAAATCAAGAGGTATAACATTCCTCTAAACTTGTTGTTTTACTAAAGGTCTTAACCCACAAGTGTTGAAACCATCCAAGCTTACAAGCTTGTGTTTTTGGTAAAGGTGTGATTACATGGAGGCCTTGGCTATCCAACTTTCAATCCACCACCTCACTTGATGATTTCTATCCACTAAGCTATGTTTCACCTTCAATTGAGTAACAAGGTTACGACAGGTCCCCAAACGTTGCCATGTTCGGAATGCACGCACCTAGCTTGCTTATTCGGTCGAACCGTAGTTTAGTGAAGTACTTTATTTTTATTTCATTCATGACCATCTGGATTGTCCTTGTGGCAATTTGTGTATTGGTGAATCTTACGAAAGAGGTTAAGCACGGTTATCCTCCTACCTCCATGCATGACTTCTTTGACTTATATGAAATCTATGATTTATATGATAAACTTGTAAATATTATATGTAACCTATATATGTAAATAATAAATATAACCGAACCTTTAACAATGATCGTATGGTTACTTGTCCTAACATTAGGTTATTTTATCTAAGACTTAACCATCGTTACGATTCTATTGGGCATGACCCATAAAACCACAAACACCCTACGGGGCTTATAGTGTCAAAAATGAGCGTTAACGTCTAGATAAATACTTTCGACTATACATACTTTTGCATACTTTAAATTCCTAAATTAACGAACTCCATCATCATTCTAATACTCACACACCTACGTTTCCTTGTGTAGGATAACTCGGTGTTCGTTCCCTTAATCAACCCAAACACTTTAACAGATTTAACTTTTTTTTAATTATTTTTTAAAGTAAATTGTGAGTCCATCAAACATTTTTATTATTATTTTGTTTTAATATAATTATTATAATATTTTATTGTTATAATTATTGAGTAGATTTATTTTTCAATTATAACTTATAAAAAATACAACAATTTATAAGATTCTAAGTATGTCGTTGACTCATTGTAATGTACTTATTTTTGCCAACGTTTAGACTTAAGAACTCCATCATCATTCCAATACTCACACACCTACGTTTCCTTGTGTAGGATAACTCGGTGTTCGTCCCCCTAATCAACCCAAACACTTTAACAGATTTAACTTTGCAAACCCGTGAGTACACTCGACACCCTTTTTACGCTTTACACTTTTTGGGTGCAATATGTTAATCTATCATAAACACACTAAATCACACTTTTATTCTATGCAATCACACAAACAATCCATCATACATGTTATAGTTATGTGATACCCGATTTGTTTACTTGGAACATTCTTTTGTGATACTAAATGTCATTAACTTCGTACGAGCCTCCCCTTAACATGTATAGCGCTATAGGAGTAACGCACCGCCCGTATTCTTGTGGTCATGTTAAGTTTAATCTATTATGTTGTGACACTTGAGGATTGACTTGTAGTTCACATGCCTTGTTTACATTAATCTCGTATACTAGCTTATCATGTGGATTTGTTTAAGCGTTTTTATTACTTATGCTATGATTCAAACTTGTGTACTCGCCAATACTTGTTATTGAACTATACTTTTTAACATGTTGCAGGTTGAGGGTGTTGATATGACGAATAGGATTGGCATAGAAACACGCTTAGAATGGTAAGTTATTGTTATGTTTCGTTGAACTTGTCTTATTTGATGTTACATTGTATTTGAATTATGTTGTCTTGACATCTTGATGAATGAAATGAAATAAGTTGTTTAATTAAATATTGTCACATTTAGTGTTATGATGTCTCGAGCAATCTCGTTCATCTCACTCTGATGTTTCCGCCATCGGTTGGGGTGTGACACTATACATGTTATACGTGTTACACCCAAAAGTGATTAAAGCGTAAAAGGGGGATTCGAGTATACTCACAGTTTGCGAAGTAATTTCCACGTACATGAGTTGATGTGTTGAGAGTTTTTGGGAAACCGCTGAGTTATCCTACAAGGATAAAAGAAGCGTATGAGTTCGACGGATTTTGGAATTGGAATGTGGATGCGAGATGCTTATTTAGTATGAAAGTACATAAAAGTTATCTTGACAAAACACCCAAATTTAGACACCATGATTATGTGTTTTTCATAGGCACAAGTTCACCTATTGGAAGTCCATACATGAGGTATTTTTATCTAAGATAATATAACCTTAACCCTTAACATCAATCCATGATTTGGTTAGTGTTTAGGGTTTGGTTGTTAGAATTGTTTCATAGATATATATGTATATATATCATGTCTCATGTCATGTATTATCAAGTATGTCAAGCAAGGATGTAGGATGATTTCCATCCATTAAACCTCATTATATGATTCAACAAATCACAAAATCATCAACTTAGTTGATGATTTCGGTTGGTAATGAATAAGATTAAAAATACAACTAACTAAGCTTGCTTAGTGGCCAAATGAGAACAACCCAGATGTGCGCATACCCGACATGGTAAATGTTGGAGACGAGGCGGGGTTGGCTCACTTTGATTTCTTGAAAACCACTTAGATATCAATCATCCAAATCACTTAAACAACCAAATTGAGTAAACGAGTGTATTCCAAACATGGATAGTGTTTGGAGACTTGGTGTAATCTTGTTCACTTTGTGACTTGGAAGTTGTTTAGTGACTTAGGTTGGTTGGTTTGGAGGTGTTTGCACCTCAAACTTTCTGAAATGAAACCTCAACTCAAGTCCCTGAACATGCAAGTTAGTTGGGGAACAAGGTTGAGTTCATGTTCATCCAAGAAAGATGATGAAAAGTTTATAACAAGCTAAAGTTTAAGAAAAACATAAATGAAACCTCACTTTGGACATCAAAATGGTGATGTCCCAACCTAGTTTACCAAGGTAAACTTGTGGATACACTCCTAGAGGTGTTCCAAGTGATTTAAAGCAAGAATTTATAAAGAAGGGGAAGAAAGAGTGAGTTGAAACTCACTTATAAACTTGCAAAGTTTCTGTTCAAAACTTGCTGAATTCAGATGTTTGAAAGTGTTGTGAATGAGATTAGAGTGTGAGAAAAGTGATGAAGGTGTGAAGAGCATGGTTATATAGTGGTTAATTAGGGTTAGTGTTTTATGTAGGTTGGATGTGATTGGGGGGGGGGGGGGGGGATGTGAGAAAAGTGACCAATTCCCGTCCACGAAACACCTTTCTACAGATTATAGATGCTCGCGTCGCGTCGCGTGGCGGAGGAAATCTTGATGCCCGGGCAACGCGGCGTGTCCTACTTCTAGCCGGAGTTTGGTTTTTGTACACTTTAGTCCCCGAACTTGTATGTATTTTAATTTTATGCTAATAGTTTATGCTTTTACATATTTTCGAGTATCGGAAGTGTATGTATGCATGTATTACGTATTGTGCATGTATGATTGATAGTTTAAATGTATAATAAGTCTCAGTTTTTTACTTATGTGTATACATGATGTATGTATGGTATGCATGTGAGTGTGCTCTTTCTTGATTGTAATTTTTGTATGAATTTGTTATACAATCAATCAAATATCAGTATGTATTTGATATATCTATTCACTATCAAGTAAAAAACTGTCAGTTTCAATAATACTTGTGGCGCAATGCACGAAGACATTATACTGGTTTTATAAATATATAATTTTGTGATATTCAGTGGTATAGTATAATTATAAGTATTACTACTACACCGTTTTGGACAATCCCTACTTTTCATTTTACTTTAATTTTATTAATCCAAAAGAAATCTTAAAGTCTCAATATAATAATAATGCACATTAGATGTTGCCACTTCCATGCATTGTTAAAGCGACTTTTTATTTGTGTATCATTGTTGCAGAATATATATTATAATCAAGATATCACTGCAACATAATCTAGAATCTGTCAGATTTTTCTAAAATCTAAGATTTTTTTTAAGATTCCACGTTCTTTTATTATTTGATTTATCATGTTAGTCAGCTTCTACAAAGTATATGTAGATATAGATAATGATATTATCACAGTAACTTCGTCCTTAATTGTAAATTAGATTTTAACTACTGAAATTCTTTGTGTGATGCGGCGGGAATTCAGCCGGTATAGTTTGGGTTATTACGCGTAAAGAATTTAATGGGTATTGTTTTGATTCATTACGGTATGGTTATAACGTTGGTATTCAGTAGAACACCAATAATGATAATAGGAAAAGGTAAACAAATAAGGTAAATAATAAAGGTATAAAAAATATAAGGTGAAAGAGGTGCACCCTTTATGAGATGAGAGAAAAATATTTTTTAGTCAATCATATGTTGTCATGTCATTTCCACTCTCTAGTTCTCTCTTGTTAAAAAAATATAAAGGATCACCTCTCATGAGGGGTGGGGGAAAACTATTTTTTTTCTTTTTTATAAACTATTAATTATTAATAAATGAAACATAATTTTAACAAAATAAAAGTACAATAAATTAAAAAAAACAGTACAATAAATTAAAAAAAAACATTACATTAATTAAAAACACTAATAAACTAGATTAAACTAACTAAAATTATTACTTTTTCGTCGGAGTCCTACAATAGATGGGGTAAATCCATTCTTCCGACATGCTCAACGAGATCATGTTTTAGTCTACAATGCGTATCTTCATCTATAAGCTCGTCTAACACACTGTTATAAAGGGCTGGCTCGACTAGAGGATCCCGAATGTGTACCAGTGCTATCGTGTTTCCGCGTCTTTTAAAATCATGCTATGTAAAATAATACACGTATACATCACGTACCGGATTTTTTCACACGCCTAGCACGCATCAGCCGATTCATTATACCCTATTTTGACTTCAAAACACCAAAGTCCGTTCTACGTTTTTTCTTGTCACCTCATGTTACTTCTTGAATTTCTTTTCTTCTAGTAGGTGAGGATATGGAAATGATTTGACAACACGGACAATGAAGGGTGGATTCCATCCACGAAATAGTAACCACATTTGTATAAGTGGTTGTTAATATAAAATGGACATTGGGGGCCGTTCCATTTCGTTGAGTATCAAATAATGAAGATTGCTGAAACACACTGATGTTGTTTTGTGCACCTGGTGGACCGCAAAAAGCATGCCAAACCCACAAATCTTGAGAGGCCACCGCTTTGAGCAAAACTGTAGGGGAACCGTATTAGCTTCCACATCGCTCATAATTCTTAAAAACAATCGTTTTGACATACGAAATCTATGACGAAAAATATCTTTGTTGTATTTCGGGTCCTCGACAAAATAATCTGCCATAAGGGTTTCGTGGCCACCCTCGCGATCACGATGAACAAAACGTTTCTTACTAGACGTGCCCATGTCTTGTAGTTTGGCTTCATCGATGAGTTTTTGGGAAAAAAAAAAGCTATGCTACTATCGGGTGGGAAAAACAACGGTATCTCTTCTACCATTTTTAAATTAAATAAGGGTAGAGATTTTTAGTTTTAGAAGAAATAAAGGAATGGTTGGTGTGAATTTGTTTAAAAGGGTTGGATTTATATAGTTTTTAATATGAAAAAACATTTTTTAAAGGGTAACAACATTATAGCCGTTTAAAAAGGTAATTCAACGCGTGAATGTCCACCAATTTCTCCTCCCCACACGCGTGAAAAGGGTTGGCGACGATGTGCCCCCGCGGCAAACACACATCCCACGTCCAACCCCACGCCCCACTCCTCTAATAAGAAATAGTTAAAAAAGTAAAAAAGAAAATTGTGAAAGAAATGCAAAAAGGAAAGGGTGAGGGAGGGGAAATCTTGCTCAAAAGCATTGACATGGGAGCATTCATCTTCTTCTATATAAAAACACTATCTTTCTTTATATTTTGTTAATTTTTTTTAAATCTTACATCCAACTCTCTTTCTCTATCTATTTCTTACTTACAAACAATTATTTTATTATTTTTTCTCTTTTCTACATACTCACAATATAAATATAGAGGGTTGAATATGAACCTTTAAATATAGAGGTGTACTTTACTTTCTATATATTTTTCTCTATTATTAAGATTCCAATGTGGTGCTATTTTTTGTTGTTTCCTCTATTATTTTCTCTGTATTATATAGAATAGAGGCTCCAATATGAATGCTCTTAAGTAATAGATTTCCTTTATAATAGCAAATGGACACCCACTCACTTAGTTATATTGGTGTTTTAAAATGAGTAGACTCTCGTTCAATCCCCACAGTCGTCCTACGGGACATATGAAACGGGTCCTAAAGGACAAGTGGAATGTAAAGGGTCTTACGGGACAAGTGAAATGTAAAGGGTGGACGAGTGGAAAGTAACGGGTCCTACAAGACATGTGGAATGAAATGCTGATATGTTACGATACGTTATGCTACTAATGTTATGTTAAGATAGGATAGTTACGTAACGTTATGCTATGTTATATGTGATAGTTTTATTGTTGCTTATGAAACTTACAACTGACTTACCGCAACGAGCTAAAGACCTATTGGTTGAAGACCCGCATTCTTTTTAAAGAAGTTTTATTATTGGTAGGACAATTGTTATGTTTGTTAAGACTTAAGAATATGTTTTGGATGCTCATGTCTTGTATGAATTGTTTTCCACTGTGATTTTAAATGAAAACTAATCAGTTTAAGAACTATATATGTCAAGTGTAAATCTAACAGACGAGACACCAGGACCCCGAGTAAGGGGCGTTTCATGTCAATTGTAATAAAAATTGTTATTTTATTAAAAAAAAAATAATTACAATGTCCAATAGTTACAACCTTAAACCTTCATCAAAAGCACTTTATTCAGTTTCAGTCAAAACTAATGTTCATAACACAATTGCACTCTCGCTCAAAATCTACATACTCTTAATCTTGGTTAGGCTATGAATTAAAATTAAACCTAACAAAATGTTCTAACCATTACAGGGGACAATCTTAAGATATTGGATTCCATATAATCTTATACAACTTCACTTTGTAAAAAATAAAAAACATTTTAACACATGGTTCAAAATATTTGGAAACTTGCAAATGGACCTCAAAGCAAGGGATACATATCCATCCATGTTATTAAAAATTGCCTAAATGATCCAACAATACAGAATTTAAAAAGTTCTAGTATTGGGCCTTATTTCGACATTTATCGACTTTTTAGCCTAGATTCTCACAACTTTAAATTGAATAAACAAATTTCTTTTGAATTGTCATATTCAGTTATAGCCTTATATCTTTCATAATATTTTAAACAAAGATCATATATTTCTTTTATAACCTATTATTAGACTGATTAATTAATGCTCAACATGAGTGTAAATCCATAAACGTTCCTATAGTTTATAGAAATGTAGAAGTGCTCATGAGGTTCTAGTAAACTATGTAAATATCGTTCCTAACAGATGTAATGGTTCAATACTCATGATCATGAGAACAATACCATTTGCTTGTATGAAAGGTTTATCTTTCACAAATGTCCGACGCTACAACCATCTTCTGTTGCTTATATTATACACATTGAAAGAATGCTATCATTATCGGACATTCAAACTGTGATCCCGGATTTAGTTATATGATGATCAAATGTGCTATACAGATGGGGCACGAGCCGTTGCGGGTGACCGCAGAACCTGTTGCAGCATACGTGCAGCCAAACGCTGTGTAATTCCACCAAATACGCGCCCTCCAAGATTTCTTGCCTCGGGTTCTTGAAGTACCTGATTATATAAACCCATTTCATCAGCTTAGTACACATAACCCATGGTCAGTTTGCGACTTTCGTCCAAATGCTTTTTTTTCCGCATCTGGGTCCAAAAGGTTTGAAATCTTGCCATTTTCATCTTGCTCGTAAACTCCATCTATTTTTCTCCGTTAAGTCAAGGGTATTTCCGTCTTTCTTGTTAACTTAAATGGCAATTCAATCTAACAAATTCAGTCAGGGGTATTTTAAATGCTTGTACGTAAGGTGAAAAAGACCGAATTGCCCTTTAGGTTAACAAAAAAGTACGAAAATACCCTACCCCCGACTTAACGAAGAAAAATGAATAGAGTTAACGAGCCGGATGAAAATAGTATTTCAAACCTTTTGGATCCAGATGCGGAAAAACAAACTTTTGGACGAAAGTAACTTAAGTGGCCAAACCTCAGAGACGAAATGGCATTTTACTCTAAGATGAATCATATTTTAGCATACCTGTAGAATAGGCTGTAGGATGGTAGGATCAATATTATCGGAGGACCGTAAAAGCCCCCATATTCTTAAAACTTGTGCTCTAAGCTCCATCATGCTCTCGATCTCAGCATCGGTCATGGGGGTACCGATTCCATTCCCGTTTGGAAGAAATGACTTCAACGGGCCCGGAATGGAATTATATGTGTCAATCGCGGTTCCAATTGTGATTGCTTCGGTTACTCGAATAGCTTCTTTGATAACTAATGACCTCAGTTCTTCACCTTCGGGATCCAATAACAGTTTCAAAACGGGTTGTAAAGCCTCTTTCGCTGAGAAATCACGATCCTGTTTCCCCTGCACAAGTAGGTTTTCAAGCCTATTCCACCTGTTGGAAACAAAAACCCAGAAAATCGGTCAATTTGGGCAGTGTTTTATCTCAAATGGGTCAACTAAAACAGCTGAAAATGGTACAGGTCAACATGTTGAAACTTGAAAGTCGTCTAAAGTCTATTTGTGATGCTTATAATCTCCTAAATCATTGTATTCATACATTCATAATTTTAGATGTTAGGTTTAAAAGAGACAATTTCATATATATTCTTTTAAATTTCATAATACCAGATTTATCCCTTTTAGAACACCAAAAAAAACCTATTTACCCGTTCCATAGCAAATTAAAATAACATGTTTTACTGAATAAACAGAAAAACATCACGCACGCAAACGACTCAAAGAAATAACATTGTTTCCCTAATTATTTATTCAGTGAAGAAGCTGTTCTGTTATAAGTAACTACCTATATTTAATATAGAGTTAATTACGTTTTTCGTCCCTGTGGTTTGTTGAAAATAACATTACAATCCATTAGTTTAATAATTGCCAAAACATTACCGGTACTTTCACTTTTGTAACAATTACAATCCACCTCCGTTAACTCTATCCAATTTACCGTTAAAGGTTTTGGTGAAAAGACTAATGATAAATTGGATGGGGTTAACGAAGGTGGACTGTAACTGTTACAAAAGTGAAAGTACTGGTACTGTTTGGGCAATTTTTAAAATAATGGACTGTAATGGTTATTTTCATTAAACCACAAGGACGAAAAACGTAATTAACTCTTTAATATATCAAGGAATGAATAAATATGATATATTTGGTGTAGTTAAGAGGTAATTAAAATATTATGAAATTTTGAAATGTTTGTACCTGAACTTTCCATCCTTGAATAGTAACTCAATTAGGGCATCTCTTAAATACGGGTTCGGATCCGTGAGCAATCTTTTAGCAAAATACGGGTATGAAGCAGCTAACACCTTAAAATTCGGGTCGGCATAAAGAGCTAAACCTTCTAGAACCGTAAGGGACCTTAATATCAACGCATAATAAGCAGGTACATTAAACGGATACTGATACAGGACCGCACCAAGCCCATCCACAATCGTTTTAAAATTAAGCTCACTCACAGTCGAATTTAACGCATCGTCAAAAAAGTTCCTAAGTGCCGGTACAATCGGGGTCACGTCTACTTCAGGTGATAAAAAATCTAAAGCGTAATAATCACGAGCCATTGCTTCGTAATCCCGATTAACCATGTGAACCACATGACCGATTATCGCAAATCTTGCTTCTTCTGGAGTCTCACTCATCATTCCGAAATCGAGAAACGCAGTTTTCCTTCCGGTGTGGCTAAAAGATTTCCCGGGTGTGGGTCCGCATGGAAATAACCGTATTCGAGTAACTGTCTAAGGCTACACTGGATCCCTGTGTTGACCAAATCCAAGACTTTTAACCCTTGACCTTCGATTATCGCTTGCTCGTTTAGTTTGACCCCGTCAACCCAATCCATTGTTAGGACTTTTCCACTTGTGTAATCCCAATAAATGTCCGGAACGAGTACGTCTTCTTTATCGGCGTATAATTTTTTGAATCTTCTAGCATTTTGTCCTTCCTGCACACACCTGTCGAAATTAACATTCAAACACACACGACCCTATAACGGGTTACCATACCAGTACTTTTAAAATACTTGCATACCATGTCAACCCGACTTGTTAAGACACGAACAAGAACACGACACGAAATCTTATCGTGTCAGATTTTCCAAACACGAACACGAACTTGATAATAAACAAGTTACATAAAATGACTTGTTAAGACACGAAAAAATTACCAATGTATCATACGACCTGTTAAGACACGAACACGACCTGTTATTAAATATATGAACTTTACTTCTAGGTACTTTTTTCTATTTAAAATTAGGAGCCCCACATATTTTTTATTTAAAATTATAAATGTGTCATTAACGAGCCTTAAAAGGTTAACAGGTATTTAACCTGTTAAGACACAAAATTAAACAGGTCTTAGCGTGTCGACCTGTTATAGACATGAAACATGTTAACTTCGTGTAGTTCGTGTAAAAATTGCCAGCCCTAGTACTACTTTATTTATTTATTAAAACCCAAACACTCCAAGTAATGAGATTTGAGGATACATTTTTAAAGTAAAGAAAACCAACCTGGACGTAATTGAGCTCTTGATAAACTCTTCTTGCGAATTCGTCAATTAAGGCGACAACATCACTGCTAATAAAATCAACGTATTTGTTTATAAGGAAACCCAGACCCCTTATAAGGTAAAAGTCCAGCCCGATTGCTTCCTCTATACCGGGCCTCTGCACCTTCACGGCAACAAATTGGCCTGGAATACTTAAGTTGGGCTTTGTAAACTTGACCCAAACTGGCTGCAGCAATTGGAGATGATGATATTGATGAGTAAATTGAATCGAGTGAAAGCCCTAGCTCTTTTTCAATACATGCAAATGCTTCTGCGTCTGGAAACGTTGGTAAAGCATCCTGCTCAATCATGTAGATAGTTTCAAGCATACATATGCAAACAACAAAAGCCATCACAAACCAAACGCATTGAAACTTGAAAGAAAACAAACAATCTGCCATACCTGGAGTTCAGAAAGCTCCTCAAGAAACTCGGGTGGGCAAAGGTCAGGTCGAGTTGAAAGCCCCTGACCGATCTTAACAAAAGTAGGACCCAACCTAGTGAAAGTCTCCCTCAACTCAACAGCTCTAGCTCTTCTGTTCTGTTCCAGTTGACCTTGCAATTGGTCAACCCATAGTTTCACTCCAAACGAACCTAATCCCACTAGGATCTGCAGAGTCCTCCTTAACACCTAAATTTCATTTACAGTTTTGTAAACAAATCGTACGAACGAATGAATTGAAATAAGTCAGAATACCAGTGTGTAACTTCAATTTCCACCAATAATTTCATAATTTTGAGTTATAATTAGGTTAAATAATAATAAAATTGTTCAAATTACCAGTTTGTATCTTCAATTCACACACTAGTTTCATAATTTCGAGTTATAATTAGGTCACATAATAATAAAATTGGTCAAATTACCAGTGTTCAACTTCAATTTCCACCAATAGTTTCATAATTCGAGTTATAATTAGGTTAAATAATAACGAAATTAGTCCAATTACCAGTGTGTATCTTCAATTTCCACCAATAATTTCATTATTTCGAGTTACAATTAGGTTAAACCATAACAATATTGGTCAAATCACCAGTGTTTACCTTCAATTCACACACTAATTTCATGATTTCGAGTTATAAACTTACAATTAGGTCAAATAACAATAAAATTGGGGAAACTCATCACCTTAAACGGACGAGAAGCGTATTTGAACTTAAGAAGTTCAGGACTGTAAACAGAAGCGTTGAGTGCACGGGCCAACGCTTTCGATTCAGCTTGAATATCATCTGCTCTGTTTCTAGATGCCGGAACTATAGACGACACACCGGAGTTCAATTCCGGTACGGCACCATTGATATTATTATTACCTCTAGCCGGAGGTAAAGACCTAGGTCTAGCTTCCTCAACCAGAGCAGCAAATATAGGTTTTGATCTGAATCTGGTCCGACATTTAGAACCGGCGGTGGTTGCTGATTTGTTCCGGTAGAAAACCGAGGGGTTTCCCGGTGCGGTGGTGGATGCTGGTGATAGCGTCACCGTACTCATTATCGACGGTGGTTTGCGGTGGTTCCGGTGATCGGAATGGGAAGGGGGAAGGTGGGGAAATGAATGAATTGGTTGAAAAATGATTTGTGTGTGTCGTGTGGAAATTTGCTGCGGCTAAAATGGGAGGATGGTTTTCATATGGTGTACGTGTTTACTTGCCCGTCAGTACAACTCCTGCCCGGACTTTCTTTAATATCTTCTTTGCTTCTTCCATCAATATTCATATCTATGTCCACAATTATTTTTATATATAATTCTTTGGATAGATTAAATCTTGTTTTAAATTTTGTAGTATTTTATTTTGGGTTTTCGATGATAGTAATCATGTAGTAGAACTTGATAAGTTCATTTACGATCACGTCGAACACAAGTTTTCTTTGGTCGTGTTGTATCTTCAGTTTTGTCTACTGCGACGACCACTTTGGCAAGAAAGTAAGAAACTCAATACTAGAATCGGACGAGATGGAAGAGGTTGATTGATTAACAAAAACTTGCTAATTGTATTCACCAAAAATTATTGTGTCCTTTTGAATGAAAGAAATGTTGATAAAGTTTTTGAGTTTGGTTGTGTGTAAAATGAACGGAAAAGGAATGTATAAAGTGTGAAAATTTGATTTTGTTTAAATGCTAAACGATCAAATGATTGTTCAACGGTTAGCATACACCAACTATCTTGGATGGGTCCGTGAAACATGAAACTGTTAGGGGAATCTACACCACTTGTGATGGTGTTCCCTGGTTACCCGTGTGAACCGTGACTTTGATCCCATGAACGTCTCCACCACCCTTATAATTAATAAAACCACTTCTCATATGCATACATATATTAGCAATTATGGTGCACGCCTCCACTAGGTGTCCGCCACCGACCAGTCATACTGTCAACATGAGGAAGGTAAATCACATGTCTCAGAGTAAGTCGGATATTGTTGGTGTTTGATCCCAAAACTCCACAACATATTCCCACCTCTTTATTAGAAGTACTATTGAAGATGCATATGTATTAGCAATTATGGTAAGTGTTTCCACCATTTTATTATCCTATTGATGAGGTATGGTATCATGTTATACATATACATGATCTTAGACTACAATGACCAGACCTTGTTCACCATACACCAGCCCATGGGCCACAATGACACTATGAGACACATGACACCCTAGACGTGGGGGAGAAGATTTGAACGTTTACCTTGCTTTTCCATGCACCTTCTTTCTCTCTTTCTCTCTAGAGGGTTTAAATGTCTACCTTGCTTTTCCATACACATTCTCTCTCTCTCCCCCTCCCTCCCTCCTACCTACCCCTCTCGCTCTCTCTCTCTCTTCGAGAGGCACATCATACCTACAAATACTAACCCTCACATTTGATGTTGGTTTCATGGAGAAACTCTATCTCAGTGTGATGAGATTAATGATGTTTCGTTTTATAGGAACATAGCTCATTAAAGATGCCCAAACTCCAGACAAATGGATCATTAGTCCATGAATAATACGTGATAGGTTCTTGCTTTAGACGTATCAAGTACATAATGGCGCCAGGTAGAGCCACAAGTATGGGGCTTTAAAATAAATTAGTGTATATTGTAGACAAAATTTGATCACACCCTTAAAAGTTTGGTTAAACCTTTCGATCCCCCACCTCCCACATGAAATAAATCTTAAATCCGTCATTGGCTTTATATACCTAAGTGATACTCGTTATTTTACCTTTCACCTAGCTATTTATCCAATTTGTTCACCATATATGATAAAGTGTTTAAATGCATAATCTAGTGGTGTAACAGCCTTCTAATAAGCATACAACATAATGTGTACACTAATATCGAAACAATATAAATATTATATTATAGTTATTATAGTATAAGAACTTTTATCATAGTATTGTAATCAACTATAAGAAACAAACAAATAAACACCTTAAGTCAAATATCTAATACATATTTAGTATTATCTTATTTTGATGTTTGCTTTCCTTTGGAAAAGATCTCAATATTTATAAAGGTTTCAAACACTTGTTCTTGCATTTGGTATGGTTAATAATACAAAATGAAAGCGAAACGTTATAGTGATTCTTAAACTAAATATATATGAACACCTTAGGTATGATCTACATGTCAAAACGTGACCACATTTCTCACTTTCACATCTCATTTTAACCCCTTTTACATAATTCTTTAAGGTAATTAAATTTACGTCTAAATTATTATATGATACAATAAAAATAGACTCTTATACAATAACTTGTCGCACACCCTAAGCTGACTTACATTTTATTTTATATAACCTTTTTTTAATAAAAAAAATATCATTATCGTATCGTATAGCATTGCACCACAAGAATATGGTCCATGTATTTTTTTGGCAATTTTAAACACAAAATCTAAGTTATGTTTAGGAATGTTTTTTGATGGATAGGGTGAAATCCGAGTGATAATGAACATAACTTGCGTGTTTTAGTTAGTTTTGGGCAATTATATACGTTGAATGAAATAACTACGACAACTAGTTGTTTTGCAGGTTAACTGACTAATTCGGGCGTTTTAAGAAGGTTAGAGATGACGCGGAATACCCGGGATGCAGTTACGAAGTAGAAATTACCAATCGGAACTTGTTTGGATCAAGAATTAACGTGGAAACACGAGGAAACGGGAAAGAGTAGGAGTTGAGGGGTCTATCGGTACTTAATTGAAAGATGCGGGAGGTGAGACAAATGGCTGAAGACTCCGCCGTAGCTTACGGTTCGCAGACTGTAAGCTATGGTTTACTTGCCAGTGAATTATGATCAGAACCTATTGACCGTAGCTTACGGTTGAGTTATACAATTTCAGAAAATGTTGACCGTAGCTTATGGTTGGGAACCGTAGCTTACGGTCAGGTGTGAAAAAATATCGCAATAGTAGTTGTGGATGTATATTAGGGTTCACTAAGCCACTTTGGGGATTTATCACTGGTTACGGGCGAACACAAGGCTTCTAGGGTTCCAAAGTTTGCAACTTTTCACCTTCAAAAATCATTATTCCACTCCAATTCAACATCAGGGATTCGGCGATTTACCTAGTGTTTGATGATTACATGCAGACAGTGAGCGGCTAGTTTTTTGTTATGGTTCCTCCGAATGGAGGATTGATGTAAGTTAGATATTTGATATGTTTTGATAACCGGTGTGATCCAAGCATTCGATGCTTTTCACCAAAGATTTGATTAGTTCCGTTGTAATCATTGCATTTTATTGAATCTTGATTTGTAACCATTCAATGCCCGAGAGTTCTTGAAATTGGGATATATTTAGCTAGGGATTAGGGTTGGTAAGTGTAATTGATGTTTGTGTGATAACCTTCCATTATTCATTAATCGGAGTACTTAGTTAATTAGCATCACAATTGGTTATTAATTCAACATCCATTTTTCCAGGGTTAGACGGAACATATAATTGTAATCTACTTATCAATCTGAAATTCGGAGGAGTCATCATTCTTCTTATTGATACAAATTTCAATTTAGTGTGTTTAGTTAATTCATTAGCAACATTGATTTTAAGTTTATTCCGTTCAACATTAATTACATAACATTTGTTAGTATAACACTTTCCACAATACTCCTTTGGTTCGATACCCGACTTACTCTATCTACATAGTTTATTTCGGTATTTGGTTGACACTAACGATAGTCATCAAAATAGCGCCGTTTCCGGGGAGGCGTGCGCAAATGTTTGATTCGTGTATATCATTTTAGTTTGTTTGGTTCAGAATTACACGATATTTCTTTTGTTTGTGTGGTGCAGGTGATTCCTTCTTTGTATGCATCATATTCGGAATTCCGGGCAGTCTTCATCGTTAATGTTCGATCCGGAGATAGAAAGGACAACACGGCATACCCGAGTACTGCATCGTGAAAATCGTATTGTGCAATCACCAACACCAATAACAAACCTAATGGAGAGTTCAAGTAATTTTGATAATCAACCAGTCACTCCATCTCCACAGAATCAATTTTCACCGATACCTACTCAACCTGCACCAAATACAACTATACCACTCCCACCCCACAACCATCACAATCTACTCAATCTACCGCCACACATGTTCCACCGATACCACCACCACCTTTTCCTAATCTCAACAATCTTCCACGTTCCCCAATCAACACTATCCTCAAGCTTCTAATATTCAGCAATCCTCACATATGTGAAGATTGTTGCTTATGATATTGTTATTTCGCCTAGTCAGACAGAACCATCTAGCCCTGTCACTGATCTTCCTCCATCAACTCAACCAACGTATTACCCATCTTCACAGCAACAACAGCACTCCATAAGAAATTCGGCACTTGAACAACGGAGTAGTGCAGTGGATTCGGGCAATGGATTTGAGGTTTATGAAGAATACGGGGGAAATCAATATGGGGGAAATCAAATGTTGGGTTTGGGAATCCATGAAAGCTACGACACGGGATTTAGGACAGGTGATGGGGTAAATTATGGAATTTCGGGGTATCCTCAATCAGTCAATGCTCCTGTGCCAGTCACTCAACAACCGGTTAATACTCGGCCAATTAATGTGCCAATTCCACCGACACCACAACAAGGACCGATTCCTCCTTTACCGCAGCAAATTCCGATACCACAGGTTCAATTTCCACATAGATTACCTCCCAGGTATATGCCTCTGCCTATCAACCAAATTGAAGGTATTCCACGAAGATATGATTGGGAACCAGTAAGGGGTGTTGAGAGCCACTTTAAACCGGCTATCACCAATAACCCCTTACCGGTAGTTATCCCTCAATTACAAGGTCGGTCATTTGAGGTAAGGGCACAATCAATTCAAAGCCTTCCCAAGTATCATGGGCTGGCTACGAAGAGCCGTATTTACATATAGCGGCTATGATGCCCAATGCAACACCATTGGCGGTCAAGGATTCACACCGGACAATGTGAAGTTGGTACTTTTCTAGTTCACACTCTAAGATAAGGTGCAACGATGGTTTCATTCATTGCCATCTGCCTCAATCTTTACATGGCACGACATGGAACAGTTATTTCTAGATGAGTTTTATACACCGCTACAGACGAATAATGCTCGAAAGGATATTCGGAATTTCCAACAACAACCTAGTGAGCTTTTCCATGAGGCATTTAACCGATTTAAAATGATGCTAAAGAATTGTCCACATCATGGGATTCCATGTGGGAGCTGTTGAATGCATTTCACGAGGGTTTATCGGATGAAAATGCGAGGGATCTAAGCTCAACATCAAATGGAACATTTGGTACAAACTATGAGCAAGTTGATTGGGAGTACTTAGAAAGGAATGCGAGAACTTCAAAACGAAAAGCTCAATCTTCAAGAAGTGCTCGGCATTCGGTTGTAAGAGCGGTAGATAATGCACCGGACTTTCGTGGACAAATGCCATTCTGTGGGCATTGTGGGGACTTAGGGCACATCATGATCAGTGCCCTAGTATTGTCTCAGGAGTTACAGATGTTAATTATGTGCAAGGAAGTGGAGGAGGTGGCAGAAATTTTAATATGAACTCCAATACATACCATCTAGGCCTTAGAAATCATCCGAATTTTAGTTATGGGAATGCCAACAATCAAACCAATCTGGGATTTCAAGGTAATAATCATTCTAGGGGGCAAAGGAACTTTAATCAACCTCGGTTCTAGTAGAACTTTCAAGGAGGGTATCATCCGAATCAAGGCAGAACAGCTGGATCTTCTAATGCTACTGCGGGCAATGATACGATGGAAATGTTGAAGTCCATTCAGCAAGATCTGTAGAAACGCAATCAGTTGGATGAAGTCCAGAAGGACGAGGTACGTGACAAGGCCATCCAGTTATTAACAACACAGATGGGTCAACTTGCTAATGAGCTGAAGGAGTTGAAGAAGAGCAATGGACGATTACCAAGTGACACAACAACAAATCTAGCTCATCAGAAAAAAGGTAATCAAATCAACCAGGTCAGTACCCTTCGTAGTGGTAAGGTTTATAATAAAGTTCACACTCCACCACAATTGGTGGAAGGTGTGGTGGAGGATCTAGGTGAGGATGGTGTGAGTGATGATGAGGCGGAACGATGGTTATTAACATGAATGTAAAATCTAATAATAATAACCGAGTTACAACTGTTGAACCGATTAAGGCTACGGAAGGGGAACAATTTCCACCTCCTTTTCCTGAAGCCTTGAAAAACCCGGGCAACAAAGGCATCATCAACAAAAGGGGCCTACAACCCGAAGAAATTTGGGAAGTTTTTAAACAAGTTAAAATCAATTTACCCTTAATTGATGCCATTAAGCAGGTTCTGGCGTATTAAAAGATATGTGCACTCAAAAACGGAAACATAAGATCCCTAAACAGATTGACTTAACAGAAAGGGTTAGTGTTGTTTTGAATGGAGTGCTTCCACCTAAGCTTCAAGATCCTGGAACGCCCTTAATTCCCATTCAAGCGGGAGATTTTAAAATGAACCGGGCATTGCTGGATCTGGGAGCTAGTGTGAGCATTCTTCCGGGAAGCTTGTATGACCAATATGATTTTGGTCCTACTGCATTAAGCCGATACAACTGTTGTATTGGCAGATTTGACCCCTAAGCTTCCTCGGGGGATTGCTCGAGATGTTATTGTTAAGGTGGAAGAGTTTTATTTCCCAGTAGACTTTTTGGTGCTTGATTATGTCTCATCTGACCAAATCAATCATCCAAATGTTATCTTGGGCCGACCTTTCTTAGCCACTGCCCATACATTAATCGACTGTCGCACTGGCACTGTCGATATGACGTTTGGTAATAGGAAGGTCAGATTAATGTGTTTTTCTGACATGTTTCCCAGTGATGAATGTTTCATGGCAGATATCATCGATGGATGTTACCCTCATTTGGAAGAGGAAACGTCCGAGTTATGTTTGTTGTGTGATAGGGGGAGTAGAATCATATGCATGACTTAGAAGAGGAAATAAGAGTTTAGAGGTGTTAGCAATGCAAGAAAGAAGACCTCCATGGACTCATCAAGTGGAGAGCCTTCCATTGAGATATCATCAGGATTGAAGCCATCGTTGATCACCCACCGAAGGTCGAGCTGAAAGAATTGCCACATCATCTAAAATATGCATTCTTGGGAGAGGATCAAACTCTTCGGTCATCATTGCTGCTAATCTATCACAAGAATAAGAGGAAGCACTACTGAAGGTGCTCAAGACCCATAAAGCAGCAATTGGTTGGACTCTCGCCGATCTCAAAGGTATAAGTCCCTCTATCGTGATGCATAAGATTATAACTGATGCAGATGCAAAGCCTGCATGGGATACACAGAGCCGTTTGAATCCTAACATGCGGGAAGTGGTAAAGAAGGAAGTTATTAAGTGGTTAGATGTCAGGATCATTTACCCGATTTCAGACAGTGCATGGGTGAGCCCAACCCAAACGGTGCCCAAGAAAGCAGGGATTCAAATTGTTAAAGGCGACAACGGTGAGCAAATAGCCACTCGGCCGGTAACCTGGTGGCGTGTATGTATTGACTATAGAAAACTTAATGCCGCCACGTCAAAGGATCACTTTCCTTTTCCTTTTATTGATCAGATAGTCGAAAAATTATCAGGTCAGAAATTTTACTATTTTCTAGATGGCTACTCAGGGTACAATCAAATTGCCATACACCCCGATCACCAAGAAAAGACTACATTCACATGCCCGTACGGTACCTTCGCATTTAGGCGAATGCCGTTTGGGCTGTGCAATGCCCCGGCCACCTTCCGAAGGTGCATGATGAGTATCTTCTCAGATATGGTCGGGGATACCTTAGAAATTTTTATGGATGACTTTAAGTGTTTGGTTCATCATTCGATACATGTTTAAACGAATTATCTAAAGTTTTGGAGCGATGTGTCCAAACGAATTTGGTGCTTAGTTGGAAAAGAGCCATTTTATGGTTCAGGAAGGCATTGTTCTAGGCCATGTAGTGTCTAGCAAAGGGATTGAGGTTGATAGGGCAAAAATTAAAGTAATTTCTACATTACCACCTCTTACAAATGTTAAAGGCGTCGTTCCTTCTTAGGACACGCCGGGTTTTAACGTAGGTTCATAAAGGGTTTTAGTGTCATCACCAAACCATTGTGTAATCTACTTTTAAAAGACGTTCCTTTTCAATTTAATGAAGAATGTGTTCAAGCTTTTAATATATTAAAGGAACAATTGGTACAAGCTTCGATCTTGCAATCACCTGATTGACAAAACCTTTTGAAATAATGTGTGATGCAAGTAATTTTGCTATTGGGGCCGTACTAGGGCAGCGAGTAGATAAGAAACGGGGTTGTTATCTACTATGGAAGCAAAACTCTCTCCGATGCTCAACTTAATTATACTATAACGGAGAAAGAGTTGCTTGCCGTTGTCTATGCGTTGGACAAATTCCGGTCATATATCTGGGGCAGTAAAGTAATCGTTTACTCTGATCATAGCGCAGTGAAATACTTGATGGAAAAGAAGGATGGGAAACCAAGGTTGATTCGATGGATCCTTTTATTGCAAGAATTTGATCTGGAGATTCGAGATAAAAAGGGTGTGAGAATGTGGTTGCTGACCATCTATCACGACTACCTCCTGGAGTTGAGAAGGCCACACCTGAGATTAACAAGCAGTTCCCAGATGAATTCATTATGTATGTTACTTCTGATCCATGGTACGCTAATTTTGCTAATTATCTTGTTTCAGGTACAATGCCGGAAGCATGGAATAAAAGGAGGAAACAGAATTTTTGGCACAGGTGAAGAACTACATTTGGGATGAACCGGATTTGTTCAGGATTGGTGCTGATCAGATTATCCGCAGATGTATTCCGGAGACGGAATTTATGGAAGTGTTGCAACACGCCCATTCATCGGCATGTGGTGGCCATTTTAGCGGACAGAAGACGGGCATAAAGTCCTCGAATGTGGCCTTTACTGGCCGACACTGTTTAAAGACCGTTACTTTCGCTAACTTGCATCAATTGTCAAAAGATGGGCGTGATTTCTAAACGGGATTAAATGCCAATGCATCCAATTTTGGTTGTGGACATTTTTACGTACGGAGAATCGATTTTATGGGACCTTTCCCCAATTCGAATGGTCACTTATATATCTTGGTAGCGGTTGATTACTTTCAAAATGGGTTAAAGCAATCGCCACCAAGACCAATGTCGTGGTTTGTAAGTTTGTCCAGGCACATATTTTTCACGCTTTGGGATTCCTCTTGTGATCATTAGTGATGGGGATCTCATTTTAAAAATTTCAATATGGGAAAACTTCTTAAGCGGTATGGCGTTGACCATCGTATTGCTACACCATATCATCCACAGACAAGTGGACAGGTGGAACTGTCAAACAGGCAGATCAAGGAAATTTTACAAAAGATGGTGCGAATTGACCGTAAGGATTGGTCATCTAACATGGTGGAAGGCCATGATTCAATCAACAAGTAAAGTATACCTGTACAACTTGGGATGGTCCAAGTTTGTTGATTTGGTAAAGGAAGCTTACTGCCAAACCCATGAGGTCGAGAAGCTAGAGACAGACTTCTTGTCTCTATCAATGAAAAACCTAGACTGTCGGAAGTATGTTTCCGATTTCAAGTCCCTATCTAGGTTAGTTTCCTATTTAATTACCCATGAATCCAAACGCATTGCGCGTTTTATCAATGGATTAGCGCCCGAAATAAAGGGCATGGTAAAGGCTGCACATGCTACTACCTATAGGTCTGCTGTAGACCTATCTCTTTCTCTCACCATTGATCTAGTGAGACAAAAGTCAGTTAAGTCTGAAACTGACGGAAAAAGGAAGAGGAAAGATGCAACTCCCATAAGTTTAATAAGAAAAATAAAGGGAGATTTGGGTTCAAAGGAAACCAAGGCAAGTCGGCTGTGATGCCATTTTGCAAGACTTGCAACCGCAAACACTGGGGACAGTGTACTTCTGATCCACAAGCTAGACCTTGTGGCATATGTAAAAGGAGAGGGCATAAGACCCTAGATTGTAAAGATCTTAAGGATGTTGTATACTATATCTGCAACGAAAAAAGGCACATTGCAACTAACTGCCCTAAGAGTTCAAGGAATAATAATCCAAAGCCTGGAGAGGCCAAGAAGGGGAATGCACGCGCCTTTCGGCTAACTGCTAAGGAAGCTGTTAATGACAATAACGTCATAACAGGTACTTCCCCATTAATGATATTTATGCTAGAGTTCTTTTCGATTCGGGTGCAGATAAATCATTTGTTGATCATAAGTTTAGTAAACTATTAAATTTACCCATAAGAACTCTAGATAAAATTTATGAGATAGAACTCGCCGATGGAACCTTAGAAACTGCTTCTTCCATTCTTGATGGATGCTCTATATCCATTAAGAATCATTCCATCCCTATCTCTCTTTTGCCAATGAAATTGGCGGGGTTCGATGTTGTCTTAGGCATGGATTGGTTATCTCATAACCAAGCCCGCATTGCCTGCGATAAAAAAAACTCATCAAGATTAAGACCCCATCTGGTGAAATGATCACCATCCTTGGAGACTCACACTATGGACTGCCAGACAAAGTGTCGTTATTTAAAGCATCCAAGTGTTTGAGAAGAGGTTTGTCATCTACATGGCACAAGTCACTACAAATGAACCAAAGCCGAACCTCGAAGATCAACCAGTTATCTCGAAGTATCCTGATGTTTTCCCTGAAGAATTAACCGGCCTACCCCCAGATAGGCAAGTAGAGTTCAGAATAGATATCATACCAGGAGCAGCACCCGTAGCTAGAGCTCCATATAGGCTAGCTCCAACCGAAATGAATGAGCTAAGAGTTCAATTGGATGAACTCCTGGAGAAAGGCTTTATCCAGCCTAGTTCCTCACCTTGGGGAGCTCCTATTCTGTTTGTAAAGAAGAAAGACGGTTCGATGCGAATGTGCATCGACTATCGGGAACTGAACAAGCTAACCATTAAGAATAGACATCCTCTCCCCAGGATCGACGATTTATTCGACCAACTTCAAGGGGATAGTTATTTTTCTAAAATAGATTTGAGATCAGGATATCATCAACTGAAGGTAAGAAGTGAAGATGTTCCTAAGACAGCCTTCAGGACCCGCTATGGTCATTTTGAATTCTTAGTGATGCCTTTTGGGCTCACAAATGCACCAACAGCATTCATGGATCTCATGAATAGAGTCTGCAAGCCATATTTGGATAAGTTTGTCATTGTCTTCATAGACGACATACTTATCTATTCTCATAAGCAAGATGATCACGAGAAACATCTTTGGTGCATCCTAGAATTATTAAGGAAGGAGAAACTTTATGCGAAGTTCTCTAAATGCGAATTTTGGCTTAGAGAAGTCCAATTTCTTGGACACATGATAAGTGAGCGTGGTATCCAAGTGGATCCCGCCAAAATTGAGGCTATAATAAATTGGGAAGTGCCCAAGACCCCAACAGAAGTTCGTAGTTTCTTAGGACTGGCTGGTTACTATAGGAGGTTCATTGAGAACTTTTCAAGGATAGCCACTCCTTTAACTTCCTTGACCCGTAAGAATATTAAGTATAACTAGGGTCCAAAGCATCAAGAATCTTTTGAGATTCTTAAACACAAGTTGAGCAACGCTCCTGTGTTATCTCTACCTGAGGGTATTGAGAATTTTGTTGTTTATTGTGATGCATCACACACCGGTATGGGCTGTGTGCTAATGCAAAATGGCAAGGTAATTGCATATGCATCACGACCATTAAAGGTGCATGAAAAGAATTACACCACCCATGATTTGGAATTGGGTGTCGTTGTATTTGCACTAAAACGATGGAGAATTACTTGTATGGCACAAAGTGTGTTATATACACTGATCATAAAAGTCTCCAGCACCTGTTCAATCAAAAGGAATTGAATAGGCGAAAACGTCGATGGATGGAAACACTTAATGATTATGATTGCGAGATTCGCTACCATCCAGGAAAGGCAAATGTAGTTGCCGATGCCTTAGTCGCAAGGAAAAAGTTAATTCTATAAGGATTAACGCTAAGAGCATTGAGCTCAGAAATAGCTTGAGTGAGAAGCTATTAGATGCGCAGAAGCAAGCCTTGTTAGAGGCTAATATCCCTAATGAGGGATTAGGCGGAACCATTGATCAATTAACGCCTGGAAAGGATGGAATCCTAAGATTTAATGATAGAATTTGGGTTCCGATCTTTGAAGACTTAGGAATCTAATCTTCCAGGAAGCGCATAATTCAAGATACTCTGTTCACCCGGGTGGTGACAAGATGTATCAAGATTTGAAGAAGAATTATTGGTGGATGGGTTTGAAGAAATCCATAGCCACTTATGTAGCTAAGTGTCTGACATGTTCGTAAGTTAAGGCTGAACTTTCAGAAACCGTCAGGACTACTACAACAATTAGAAATTCCCACTTGGAAATGGGAAATGGTAACTATGGACTTGATTACCAAGTTACCTAAGACCAAAAGTGGAAATGACACTATTTGGGTCATAGTGGATAGGCTGACCAAGTCAGCACACTTCTTGCCAATAAAAGAAACATACAATTCAGATAAATTGGCTAAGTTGTATGTGGACAAGATAGTGTCCCTACACGGTGTGCCAGTATCTATTGTATCCGATAGAGATACTAGATACACATCTCACTTTTGGAAAAGTTTCCAACAATCTTTAGGCACACGACTAAACTTTAGTACAACTTACCATCCACAGACTGATGGTCAAAGTGAACTACTATACAGACTCTAGAAGACATGCTCAGGGCATGTGTGATTGATTTAGGCGGA
This sequence comes from Scalesia atractyloides, assembly GCA_947069175.1. NCBI lineage: Eukaryota > Viridiplantae > Streptophyta > Magnoliopsida > Asterales > Asteraceae > Scalesia > Scalesia atractyloides. Next base: position 11,405,725 of record CAMTDV010000012.1, on the reverse strand, counting down.
AGTTGGGATGACCACTTACCCCTAATAGAATTCTCCTAAAATAATAGCTATCATACTAGCATTAAGGCTGCTCCTTTTGAGGCCTTATTGGGAGAAAATGTAGAACGCCCGTATGTTAGGCAGAAGTTGGGGAGGCCCAACTATCAGGACCAGAGATTGTCCTAGAAACCACGGAAAAGATTATGTAAATCCATGATCATGTCAAAGCTGCCAGGGATAGGCAGAAGAGCTATGCTGAAAAGAGGCGTAAACCTCTTAAGTTCCAAGTAGGGGACAAGGTCATGCTAAAGGTATCACCCTTGAAAGGTGTGATGCGTTTTGGAAAGAAGGGCAAGTTGAGCCCAAGATAAATTGGACCATTCGAGATAGTCGAATGTGTCGGCACTGTGGCCTATAAGCTCAGATTTACCCGAGGAGCTTAATGGAATCCGTGATGTATTCCACATATCTAATCTTAAGAAATGTCTAGCCAACGAGTCACTAGCAATGTCGCACAATGAGGTGCAAATTGATGAAAACATGAGGTTCATTGAGAAACCAATTTCGATCGAGGAGCGACAGGTTAAGAACTACGAAGAAAGATGATACCTATAGTAAAGGTTAAGTGGGACGCTTTTAGAGGTCCTGTGTATACATGGGATGTTGAGTCCACTATGCGACAAAAGTACCCCCATCTTTTTTGAATAAAATCTCGAGGTCGAGATTTCTTTTAAGGGGGTGAGGATGTAACACCCTGTAAAATTGTGTCCAATAATATAGTGACACGTGTTGTATTTTTTAAAATAGTATGTTAAAGACTAATAAGGACTAAAGGTGTCAACATTCTCAAGTTGAGCCTCTGAGTGACGAACCGATGTCAACATGCATAAATAACAGCCTCTGAGTGACTGATATGTCAACATGCTTAAATCATTAGCCTCTGAGGACTGATACGTCAACATGCTTAAAACTTGGCCTCTGAGTGACTGATATGTCAACATGCCCAGCCTCTGAGTGACATCGAAATCAACATGCTTATCATAAGCCTTGAGTGATCCTTTGTGAAGTCCTAAACTCCCTATACGTGCCATTTGGCGGACGAGAGAGTTCAATTTTGTAAATATGTGAAAGTTGGATAATGGAGGGATTAAAAGTGTCAACATGTTAATTTATACCTCTGATGACCTTATAACGAACCGAGAGCTCGACAATATCGGGCATAATCCCGGGTATGCCAAGTATTGGCTACGGAGGGCTAAAGGTGCCAAAAAGGTGTTTAAAAAGGTTTTTAGAAGCTTTTTAAGTTAAGGGGCTAAAGTGTCAAATTTTGAAACTGGCCTTGGGGCGGTCGCAGGCCGCGAGAGACCTGGCCTGAGTCTCTCGCGCCCCGCGAGAACAGGTCCGAGCAGAAAGTTTTGTTTGGAGATCAAGCAAAGCTCCAAAACAATTTAAACGAAACCATGGCTTCTCTAAACTGCTATGCCACGTTTTGGGACACTTGTAAGCTTCTTCTTACTCCCCTAAACACCTGGCTTCACCTCCTTTGAGTTCTCCAACTATAAATAGGTGTTCAAGTGTTTATTCCAACTTGCACCTTTCTTAAACATAACTCTTCTCCCTCCTATGGAAGTTCCTAGCTGAAATGAGCACCCAACTTAGTTCTCTTTCATTGTAAGAACCTCTTGTAAGTTTCCTTACTCTTGCATTTTCGTTTATAAGCTTCTATAGCCAAAAGTCAAGCGTTTTACAGCAAACGCTTTGACTTTCGGTTAAGACCATTATGGTCCAGCCATTGTTCAAAATGAACATGGCTAAGTGATCATAATAAGGTGGGTGTTAGTCCTTATAAAGGGTACCTCCTGAAGATCACGTTTGCTAGACCAATTGACGGGTCAAAATTATGTTATTAAAAAGTCAAACAGGCCATTTTTCAGAAAAATCATAAATTGATTATATATATGTTATGAAACCTGTTTTGACACTTAAACAAGTTGTTAATAATTATTAGAACATCTAGGAACATGTTCGGCTCGTCAATTTCAGTTCTAGAGTCGGTTCGCAACCGAAAGTCGTGAAGTTTGACTTCGGCTTTGACTTTCGATTCTGATCCGATTTAGATTAGTTACCTACTGATCTAAAGTTGCATTATGATCATAATATAATATAATGTAGTATAACCCTCTGAGGTTATATTACATGATCTTAATCAGAATCTAAGTTTATGCACAAGTTCCATAATTATGTCATCTTTGACCAAAATGTTTTTTTTTCATAAACAAGGTTTTAAATGATAATGAACTTAAAAATGAGTTTCCTACTGATGTAATATTATAATTAGGATTATTTGGGATGTTAAACCAAGTTATAAACTGAGTTTTCAAGCAGGTCCTTAAACTATGCGATAAATGACGGTTTTAGTCCTTGTGACTCATAAAATGATTTTTAATCAATCCTTTCAAGGTTAATCATTTACCTACTGATATGTTATATTAAATAACATGTTTTAAACATTTTAATCTGACCTTAATGTCAGTTTCATTAAACATCACATAAAACGTCATTTTACGACATAAGCGTCGTCTCGGCGCATAGTATGGTTTTAAACCGTATTAATGGACCAAGACTTGTCGCCTACTGATTTTAAAATTTATTTTTAACATATTTACAGTAAGTACATGTTATAACTCAAAATCCCAAATAATTTATAAACTATATGTAAAATGACCAAAATGCCCCTTCGATGCATAGTTTGGTCATTTACACATATAATTGACATCTACTGATATTATATCATAAAGAAAGTATTTTTCCAGAATACTTATAACTATAACATTAAATTATATTCAAGTTCCTTTATTACGGTATATAATTACTGAAATGCCCTTATGAGGCATAGTTCATTTTAAAACCTCAACGGGCATATAAGTTGATATCCTACTGATATCTTAACTTATTTAAAGTATAATGGCATATAGAACTTGTCCATGACTTATCCGGTTACCCGATATCGCTAATAAGCGTACGGTTGATTATACGTAACTAGTTTACGGTATTTAACCAAAAAGGGTTTAACCTTGTCATTTAAGTTTCAAAATCCAGAATGTTTATAGTTTACCCATATTATACAAGTCAAGTACTTGTCGGGATTAAAATACATTCTATCCAATCATCGTTTAATCAAGCGTTATACGTAATGATCATGTACACTGTTCGGTTTATAAGACCGTTAGTATTTAATTAGCTAGCTTATGTCATAATCCAGACTAGAGCCTTCCGGTAAATGCTATATGCACTTGGTACTTTTGTATACGGCTGAGTTAATTAAAATAAAAGAAGAAGACTAGCTCAGGTAAATACTCTCGACTTATTTTCCCTATACGGGCTTGGGATACGGTAAATTATTACCGCTTGGTCCAAAATAGGGTCAATCGAATGCCCACTTATGGCTAGTAAACCCGCATATTTCGTTTTAATCAGTTTTGTCTGATAACTTAAACATCGGGGGTTAAATTACCGTGTCCTGGATATCCTGGGCTCAATACATTAGTTATTGGCCACGACCTTAGCACGGGGTGTAGGCATACACCTTTTGATGCTCATATGCAATGTTCCCAAGACGTTGGGGATGACTCCTTCTGAGTCCTGAGTGGTGTGTATTTAATCATGTCTCGGTTTCTGTACTGGGCCCTGAATGTATTGACAAACATGTAAATCTGATACAAGGTTGCAAGGTCAACTTTCCCAAGTTAATAAAAGATTTTGGTGCCATTTGCACTTAAAACTATTTTAATGTTTTCAAAATGAGTCAGTTGGGTGTATTTACCAACGTAAGCTGACGTATCGTCCAAAGGCTATTCTGCAGGTACAATACGAAATATGCCAGAAGCTGCTCGGTAGAGAATAAGAGGATCTTGCAAATCCTTATATCTGCCTAAAGTTGTTTTGTATTCTTTCTTGTACATTTTATGATCCGCATGTGGATCTTCTATTACAAGCTTGTATATTATTTTGTATTTTCGAACATTCGGTTTGTAATAGTAATTTTACTCCAAGACTTCCGTTGTGCCGTGTTTAATTGACTATGATGATTATCAACTGACGTCACGATACTCCCCACCGGGCCCACCGGTGTATGGATTTCGAGGTTGGAAATCCAGGGTATGACAGTTGCTAAAGTTGAGTGAGCTTGAGGAGTTGCGCAATGAGGCGTATGACACGGCAGCCGCTTATAAGGATAAAATGAAGGCGGTGCATGACGCGAAGTTGTGACTCAAGTTTTTGCCGTAGGTCAAAAGGTATGGTTATTTAACTCCGGTTGAAATTATTTCCAGGAAAACTGAAAGCAAATGGGCGGCTCCATTTGTGACGCGTGGGAAAGTTTGGGATGTGGAAATCGAAGACCCAAAGGACCAACGACGGCAAGTTGTGAATGGCCATCGTTTGAAACTGTACTTGGATCCAATGATCTGAATGTGACACTTATGGATGAGGTGAACTCGCAAGTTCACCCGAATACACGACCTCTTACGGGTTATGCGATGTCCGGCTGAAGACGTAAACTTAGCGCTACCAGAAGGCAACCCGGATTGTGGTACATATTTTTTTTGTTATTGATTTGTGCTTTCATGTTATAGTGTTTGTGTCGGAATGGTTGAATAGATTGTTGGTCACCACTCCTAGTGCATTGTGCAAGTGTGGGAACGTGTTCGCTACGCAGGTATGTCAGTGAATTAATTATGTGTCGTGGTCGACACGAAGTTTCATAAGGGGGTGGCGCGTGTGTGTAAACGAATACTATTGCATAGTGTTGCCATAAACCTAAACGACTGTTTGGATTAAAAAAATAGTAAAGCTGACCGTAACCTACGGTTCATACCGTAGGCTATGGTCAAGAGGTGGAAAGAGGCCAGCAACTTTCAACCGTAACCTATGGTTCATATCGTAGGCTACGGTCTGAATGGCATTTAATCAGAATTAATGGACCGTAAGCTACGGTCCTGGCCATAGCTTTTGGTCATGTGCAGATGTGTTGTTTTGGGTCGGGTTTGTAAGCTTGAACCGAATAACTCCTTAAATCTGACGGGTAAATGAACTAGATCCATAACCCATCATTATATACCCTATTACATCACCTCTTTTCACCACAAACTCCTTATCATCACCATCTTCTTCTCCAATATACTTAGAACTTCCATATCTCCTTCCATCTCCCAATTTCTTGTTACACAACCGAATCGGTTGATTCAAGAGCCCAGATTGCTTTGAATTTCAAGAGGAATATAATCCCCATCTCAGCTTCTTTCGAAAATCACCAGATCATGGAGAATCAGCCCGTCAACAATGAACCCTAGAATTCAATTTTGGGTTTTTCATCCAAACTTTAATTCAAGTGAACTGAGCCTTGTCTAAGCACCCTAAGCTGTGAAGGCATGATTTTTATCCCTAATTTTGCTCTCAATGGTCAGAATTAAGGTATGGTTGTTACTAAGGTGAGATGCGTACTCAATTAGTTAGTTGATAACTAAATAGGTAGGTATCGAGTTATGAACTGGTAACATTACCTTGACAGGAGGGTTGGGGAATACATGGACACTTAGATGAGAATTATGACTAACGGGTACAGTAGGGAGTTTGTTTACAGAGTATGAATGTATAAGGTGCTAATTGTCTTAGAATTTTCGCGAGTACATTTACCAGTAAATGAACACTTACCGTACCAAATTAGTCATAATAGAGAACAAGTGTGGGGAGGTTAATGGGATTACACACTTGTGTTTGGTTCATGGTATGAATTGAAGTAAAATTTTCTTTGTTTGTTGTTGTTTGGTAATTGTGTGTAGATGGTGCGGGAGAAAAGAGCCGGGAAGGAAAAGGCCGTCGAGCCATCTGCAGCTGCCCCTACAAGGTCGAAATGAAGATGGGGACGGGGATATAAATTAGAGAGGAGGAATCAGAAGAAGAGGAAGAACTCCAGTACGGTCATGGCGGTGTACCGTATAGACCAACCTGGATAAAGGGCCCCCTCAATAAGCAACACAAGGAGTACCAATCAGAGCTATTTTATGCCAAAATGGGGGACGATCATTCTATTGAAGAACAATACTTGTTTTGAGAAAATGGTCTACAAACCGGATTTAAGGGCATTGGGGCTCTATAAAAAATTGGCATTACTTGGGTGGGAGGCGGTTGTAGATTTCAAGGGTAATAGAAAGGAGATGTGTATATTAAGAGTGTTATGGCCTGGCTGAGCACATTAGAGAAAGATGTCGGAAATAATCCACCAAGGACCGTCACGCTTACCGGAACAGTTAATGGGAAGCGGGCCACCATGTCTTTAGCTATCCTGAGGCAAGTGGTCGGATTTGATTCGAAAGCGGATGACTTCTACCATCTAGTGAACGAGAACGACTATTTCAATGAGCAGAAGAACTTGGTCAGCGAGAATGTGATGTATGCAGAGTTGTTCCTGTTGAACAAGGACGTTGATATGAAACGGGACAATTTGAAGTCGCTTGTAAGGGTGTTGTTGAGCTTTGTCATGTCCAAGTAGCTCCTAGACTGGGGGACAGAATGGCGATAAGGAAATGGGAGCTGCCGGTCCTTTATGCCATCATGACCGGTCAGCCCCACCTCTCATTTCAGCAGTGGTAATGATGCACGTCTGGCAAAGCAGAATGCCAAGTTGAAAAAAATTAATACCTCATGCCAGGCTTATTAGTACGCTGCTGGAAGACAAGGGGCGTTGTTTCCATCAGAATCCCCATTCTCCAAACCGCATGCCATTTTCTCTATTGCAGATATGTGTAAAAGTGACCGCATCTCGTATAAGAAAACGAAACTGTGGCACAAAATTCAGTATGGGGATGGGGCGAAACTTAATGTATTGCAGTGGGGAAAAACAACTCCTAAATAGGGGGAGATGGACGATCTTGATTCCAGTGATGAGGAATTGATACGGCGGAAGAGTGAGGCTGGTGTAGACGGAGGTGAGGGGTCAAGCAGGCAGCCAGAAGAACAGCGGCAGTAGACTCATTCGTGGGGGGTCTTTGATGATGAAACATAGGTATTTGTTAATAGCCGGCGACCATCAGATTATGGGCAATGGGAAGCGTCGCAGCAGGCTATTACGATCAAGGATCTAGACAGGATGTTGAGAGGGAACGTGAGCATAGAGAACTGATGGAGTATATGGCTCGAACCGAGCGGATGCGCCATACTGAATTGCAGATGGAGTTGAATATGCGGGCGTATGATGAGAATCAGACCCGACGCCATATGGACTATTATCAATGGGTCCCATACGTTAACAATCCATCTTATAGTGGATTATAGCCAAGAACCACCATATCAGCCCGGTATGCCTCGACATCCAATGCCATAAGTTCATGGGTCCATGTGGTTACCGCGAGAGTATACGGAACCGCACTTCCAAAGTTCGTACCCATATCAGCCGCCGTCGTACGAGTACTCATAACAACAGCAGCAGTCGCAATCATCACAACAGTAGTAGCAACAGGATCGACCAGAAGGAGGTTTAGCTGACATTTTTTACATGAGTGCTTCTATGAACATTTGGGGGGATTTTATGGACACCCACCGGGTCCATCATATCATTAAGCACTCGCTGATCCTCTGCTTAGATCAGGTCCATGTGCTTGATCTTATTTTGTTTATTTACATTTCTCGGTTAAGACAATCTTATTTCGTGTTATTTCGTGGTGTATTTTTATGTGTTTATGGAAGGGTGTTATTTGTTTGATAAGGGTTAGTCGCTCTTGGGTTGTCGGTTGGTCTTCTCGGGGTTTCAGTTTTAAAGTGCACCATACATTGGGGACAATGTAGCCCAAGTGTGGGGATGTGGGAGCCCGAGAAGAGACTGGAGGGTAAACGTTGAAGAGAGTGAAAATGATGAAATTGGGAGTTTTCAAAATTTTTGAAAAACTTTCATCGCCTTAAGTGTATTAATTCGTGTGAAAACTTAAGATTTCAATCACTAATGGTTCTCTTACTGGTAGTAGTTAGCATAGTTCTTTGTCATAATTGTCCCTTTAAGTTTCACGAGAGTAGGCCTGGCAGTTTTTTTATAAAAGGTTGGAAAGAGATGTGTATATAAGGGTAACATGCTTTAGATTACATATGCTATATGTCAGCAACCGTTTATCTTTTCTTGGTGAGATTTTTGAGCTTGTAGAAGTGATAGGACATCAATATGATTTCATTTGTTGAGTGAGGACCATATGATATTCTGTGTTAGAACTTGGGTAATTTGATACATGCTGAATTGTGAAGTGACACGAGCATATAAATGATAAAGGCATTAGGATTTATGTTACATAGTACGGGGATTTTGGATACATGACGACTACCTTTAGTGGCCCATTTGAACCTACACACCATTCATTTGTTTACCAAAAAAAAAAGAGAGAGGGGGAAAAGAAAATTGGGGGAACATTATTTAGAATGTTGGGGGTAGAATCAACCCGAATGTGGGGGTCATGTATATGCAAATGAGTTGTCATGGTTTGGTTGTTTATTGTTAGTCATTAATGGAAAAGAGGAAAAAGAAGAACAACCATAAATTTCCTACCTTTAGCCTAAAGCCTAAACCCAAAAGTCCTTTTGATATGTATCGTGTCATCTGTACAGTGTAAGTGTGATTGTTATACAAGTTTATAATTGCAGGAGTCATATTGGTCTATGAGTGTATATACACTAGCACATCACATGCTAGTTTAAATGTTGAAGCCGAGTGGAGAGTATATTGTGAGGGGCAGGTAGCATGTGTTTGAATTATAAGCATGTTAGTTTTATATAGACATGTCTTGCGTTTGAATTGTATTAACTATGTCAGGTCGTAAATCTTGATTGTGTTAGTCTATGGGATGGTTATGACTTGAGAACTGAGTTGGATGAACCGGTTAAGGGATTTGTTGTGTTGTTATTGTGGTGAGTAGTATCGAGTTGGTTTGCTTGGGGACAATCAAATATAAGTGTGGGAATGTGATGGATAGGGTGAAACCCGAGTGATAATGATCATAATTTGCGTGTTTTAGTTATTTTGGGCAATTATATACGTTGAATGAGATAAGTACGAGAACTGGTTGTTTTGCAGGTTAACTCACTAATTCGGGCGTTTTAAGAAGGTTAGAGATGACGTGGAATACCCGGGATGCAGTTACGAAGTAGAAATTACCAATCGGGACTTGTTTGGATCAAGAATTAACGTGGAAACACGAGGAAACGGGAAAGAGTAGGAGTTGAGGGGTCTATCGGTACTTAATTGAAAGATGCGGGAGGTGAGACAAATGGCTGAAGACTCCGCCATAGCTTACGGTTCGCAGACTGTAAGCTATGGTTTACTTGCCAGTGAATTATGATCAGAACCTATTGACCGTAGCTTACGGTTGAGTTATACAATTTCAGAAAATGCTGACCGTAGCTTACAGTTGGGAACCGTAACTTACGGTCAGGTGTGAAAAAATATCGCAATAGTAGTTGTGGATGTATATTAGGTTCACTAAGCCATTTTGGGGATTTATCACTGGTTACGGGCGAACAAAGGCTTCTAGGGTTCCAAAGTTTGCAACTTTTCACCTTCAAACATCATTATTCCAGTCTAATTCAACATCATGATCAGGATTCGGGATTTACCTAGTGTTTGATGATTACATGCAGACAATGAGCGGCTAGTTTCTTGTTATGGTTCCTCCGAATGGAGGATTGATGTAAGTTAATATTTGATATGTTTTATAACCATTTGGATTCGGTTATCTAAGCATTCGATGCTTTTCACCAAGGATTTGATTAGTCCGTTGGAATCATTGCATTTTATTGAATCTTGATTTGTAACCATTCAATTTCCGAGAGTTCTTGAAATTGGGATATATTTGGCTAGGGATTTGATGTTTGTGTGATAACCTTCCATTATTCATTAATCGGAATACTTAGTCAATTAGCATCACAATTGGTTATTAATTCAACATCCATTTTTCCAGGGTTAGACGGAACATATAATTGTAATCTACTTATCAATCTGAAATTCGGAGGAGTCATCATTCTTCTTATTGATACAAATTTCAATTTAGTGTGTTTAGTTAATTCATTAGCAACATTGATTTTAAGTTTATTCCGTTCAACATTAATTACATAACATTTGTTAGTATAACACTTTCCACAATACTCCTTTGGTTCGATACCCGACTTACTCTATCTACAAAGTTTATTTCGGTTTTTGGTTGACACTAACGACAATCATCATTTTTAAACACATTAACACCTCTAACGACAATTAAACCGCTTCATTGTCTTAAAAGTAAGTCACTATGCCTTAAATTATAACCCTTTTTTTCCAACAAACTTTAAGTTATTCAACTCACGCATGCTTTTTTTAACGGTAAATTTAGATCACTAACGAACCATTGGAGTATCATCGTGCCACCAGCGGAACATATAATTACACACAAAAAAAACGCGTCATTAAAAATGGTACCACGTTGGAGATGCTCTTAGTGTTTTATAACTAATGCCTTATGGTTTTAGTAATGCTTCACACTTTAGTGTATTTTTCATGATACGGAAAATCTGGAAGTATAATTACAAAAGCGTTAATAGTATATTTGTTTTTTAATACGTATTTTATATTTGATAACGGCTCAACTATTTACCTAACTTATAAGACATGTGATTAAGAATCAATTTCACTACCAAACTCAAACGTTTGGGATGTTACGCCAATATAATTTTGAGTTCATGTTTGTTGTTTTTCACTATTCTGTCACTTCGTCAATTATTACTAACAGGGACCGTTCTGTATTGAATATTGATGACTGATGAGGCAAGTGAGTGTAAACAAGAAAGTACATGAATAAATAGCATTTTATGGGATATGTTTGTTACTCAACAAATTATCTTTTTATTTTTTGTCTCAAAGAGTATGAAATAAGCATTTTACTAGGGATATTTAACTACTACACCACAAATATTAACTTTTTTTGTGTGTTCATGTTATCATATAGGCAATAACGGATTCTGAACTTTTAATATAAAGGAAGCTGAAAGTTTAAAGAAAAAATAGGGGGCAGGGGACTCAATACATATAAAATTTTCAAAATTTTTAGGAAAAATTAAGATTTCCAAGCGAAAAAATAGGGGCTCCTCCAGTGCTAACTAATATTCTCCCGTTATATATATTGTATACGAATATAATATAATAAAAAAATATTTTTGCTAAAAGTATATAAAAGCTGCTATGCACAAACTTGAGGCGAAAGAAAGCTTGCGGTGAAAAAGAAAATTGTAGAAGGATAAGAAATGAGAGTACAATACATGTATTTAGAGATGTTAAGATACGTTGGCCGGTTCGATTGGATAACCTGGTTTTCTAGCACTGCCAAATTATCAGTTTAACTTATTTAAACGTGATAGAAAGAGTATAATTATAATGATAATATAAACTATGAATAAACAATTTAACAAGTGTTAGATGTTACAAATGACTTTGGCGACTTTTAACCTTATTTGACTTAAGTCAAACAACCCAAATTACGACATCTCGAATTCAGTGATTGTAGATCTTAAACAAGATGAAACATCATGCCATAAGTTTTGGAGCAATAAAATTCTTATAGAATGGTGGTCTTTTGACCTATTTTGTTTCCTTCTCATACATGATGCAACCATGTTTTTCATTCGGATTTCGATTTGGTTTGTTTAGGAATACGTTTGTTTGTGTTTTCTGTACAATGTTGTATGAAACAGTTGAACTTTGTGACTTGCTAAAAAGCCAACATTTTCCATTTGGTTTACTGATAGCCATGTTTGAAGCAATTATTGAATTAGAGTTTATAACTTTAAACTCAAATTGAAGTATGCCATAGTTGTTGTCACATGGATACAAGCAAGGCTGTTCATAAACCGTTAAAACTTATCAGGCCATCTAATCAAAGAAAGTTGGTCAGTTTAGTCAGTTTGAGCTTCATAAATTTCGGGTTTAACGGTTTGACAATTTCACAGTCCAGCCATTGTCTCGGGGCTTGAAACCAACCGTTTGTTAACCACCCAACCCGGTTAGTTTGATTTGTCATTTCCAGAAGACGTATAATTTTCGTCAAAACAGGCAAACCTGACTTGAACAATAGATACAAGTATCATTGTGAGGTACAATGAAGCAAAAAGTTGATACAAGTAAAACTGTTGCATTAACACAAGAATTTCTATTAATTGCATGAACAAATGAGCTTAATAGCTACATAAAAACTATAGATTCAAATTCCTCACCTTTACCATCTAATCTCTGAATGCACATCGGACAAGAACATTAACAGAAACACATTAAAGAACAAGCAAACTATAACGGCTAATGCAAATCCGAGATCTTTCTATTTCGCTTCCGCAAATACAGGATCCCTAATTGGACCTTTCTCCAATCCATCCTTCAATAAATTCAACTCTTCTTCAGTTAAACTGTGTTTAGAATGCGGTAAGCTTTTCGCAGCCGCCTTTTCAACCTCCACTGCCCAACTATAAATCACCATACCGGCAACTGCAACAAGCATTCCTGCAATGTTCTTGAAAGTCAACTCCGAGTCAAACAACAGCCACCCTAAGGTCAAAACACATACGGTTTTCATGTGACCTAGGACCTGAAAGGAAACAGCTGAAAACCGCCCGATGCAGAGGTACTGGCTGATGTTGCAGAAAACCGCCAATGAGCATGATATCAGAATGAACATCTGTGATTGGTGACGTTAAAATTAGATGTATTGGTCACCGAAATAACTTGAATCTGAAATGAACAAAAATGGAGCAAGTTTTGCTTACAATTGCACCGGAAGATATAGTTTTCATGTAAATTGAGATCAGGTTTCCACTTAGATAATAGTCAATAAATGGACCCAATACAAGAAGAGAAAGTGCTTGAATCGGGGCTGTTTTACTCAATAATTCAAAAGCTCCAATTGAGTATTTCTTCTGCAAGGAGCCTATAGACTGCACCGTATAATCAAAATCAATTTCAAGTATAAATATTTGAATTGTTGTAAGAGGTGATGTTTATAAAAAAGGATATAGTGTTCGTTTGTTAAGGAAATACATGTGTTCACGAACTGCTTATGAACACTTACTGAACGAGAATTTTTTGTTCATGTTCGTTCGTTAAGGAAATGAACGTGTTCGTTTGTTAATTTTAGGTAATGAATGCAAATGAATGTTCATGAACACAAAAGAATACAAACTAATGTTCATGAACACAAATAAAAACAAACATAAAAAAGCGTTGATGAACAGAATATATAATACATTGATGCTTATCAAATATTTTACTAGTCGGAATTTTGAGATACTTAAATAAAATATAAAATATAAAACTTAAAAATAGAAATGAACTATCGAACACAAACAAACATAAATGAACACCTTCATGAACATAAATGAACACCTTCATGAACATAAATGAACGAACGTGGCCTCTGTTCATGTTCGTTCATTTAACTAAACGAACGAAAATTCTTGTTCATGTTCGTTCGTTTATTAAACGAACGAACATAAAACGAACTTCCGCCGAACAGTTCACAAACTGTTCGTTGAACGTTCGGTTCATTTGCAGCCCTATGTATTGTAGTTGACCCAAAGTTGTGAAATATGAGTTGAAGTCCCTCAAATTAGATTTAAATAAAAGAATATAAGTAAATTTTATTTTACCCTTAAATAATTAGTTTTGTTGCAGCACGTATGAAACTGATTATTTGACCCCCAATAATATGATAATATGCACATTAGATTTATCATATACATTAAGTTCCGAAATATGAATCCAAACACCCCCTCACTTTTAGGATTTTAATAATAGGGACCTCTTGACTCACCTTTAACCCTATTAGTTCTATTTTCATTATAGATCCAGATCTAAATGCAATTATGCAAATCATGGGACCCGTTATTTGCATCAACATGACATTGCAGTGTCCTGATGTAACATGGAGACAACTAGTAGATATATTATATAAATTAATAGTCAGAAAGAGAATGTTTAAAAATATGATTAAATACATGTGTACTCACAATTTGTTGCAACGATGTTGCCAGCACTGCTACACATGCGCATATAAACCCTTTAGCATTAACCTTAACATCAGTCACAGTGCACACACCAACGCCTATAACCACCACCACAACAGCAACTTTGACTTCCTTTGAATACCGCTTGTTATGAAGAATCCATTCCATCACACAAACCACTGGAATCATGCTCAGTTTGGAGATCTACACCAAACAAAAAATGTAAGCAACATATAAGTATAACAGCTTAAATCTTGAAATTGTAAAAGCGTAATTTCATAATTTATAATTACATACTTGGTAAAATCCAACTGAGTTAAGCATAAGACTGAGGTTCATCCCTGTGATTGACATATTTGCAACAATTGAAAACCAAAGAAGCTCCCATAACGGAACATGCTTTGACGAAGTGTATCCAGTAGAATTCGACACAAATCCCACCAGCGCAGTTACAGCAAAGTGGAATCCTGTCAATGTCGTTGCTGGAAACAACAAAATTACACTAAATCCAATTGGTAAACACATCAAACACAAAAATAATCAATAATCAACAGCTTGCTAGCGCTCAAGACCTCATCTACCAAACAATTCGGATACAATCACTTCCGTTCAATCAAGTAATCAACAATCAAAGTGAAGATCTGAGAACTTGACACTTAACTACTTCAGTCCACAGAAGCTCAACTAATCTACATAACAAAGTCAACTTTACACAATCCGATGCAATGTAGACACAGTAAACACCATTTCGACTAATCTCTAAACTACACTCAAATTACAATAAGCAAACAGTCAACCTAACAAATCAGAGCTGAATTCTGATTTGTTATATTAACTTGATACTTATATTCATACAACTTCAACTAATCTATACAATAAAATCAATCTCACACAAATTCGATGCAATGTAGACATCGAAACACCAATTCACCATAACCTAAACCTAAAAACATAATTGCAATCAGCTAACCTCCAAACTACACTCAATTTCCAGTAATCAAACAGTTAACCTAACAAATCAGAGCTAAAACTATATCAATCAATCAAATTATCAACAACACGTTCCAGATCTACAAACTAAACCGATTCAACACGAACAATAAACGAGATCTGAACAACAACAAGAAGCAAGCAACTAACCGAACGTGAAGGAGTAGCCATTGGCGGACATGAGCTGCTTATTCGCCATAATAATGCCGACGGAGCTGATGACGTTCATCGCCCATGCACCGACATCGGAAACCGGTGAAGCTTTCTTCTCGGTCTCCGTCATCTTCTTCTTCTACTCAAAATTGAGGAAATTGTGGAGAGAAGAAGAGGATTTGAAGGAGTTGAAGACGATTGACAGCAAGAAAATGGAGATTGAGAGAATAACTGCAGGAATCAGTGGTGATTTGAATGAATGAATGAATGAATGAATGAATGGATGGATGAAAGAATGATTGAATGAACGGTGATCTAGGTTGAATATTATTGTGATGTGGAGATGCAGACAAGATCCATTTGGGGGAAATTGATAAACCCTTTAAGTTTGTAAAGAAAGATGCGGTCTTGGGGTTTCTATAATCGATGACTAGTATTCTACCAAACTTTTCTTTCAAAAGTGAGGAGGATATGTAACTAAAAAAGTTTTTTTTTTGTTATTGTTGTATTAAACTACTAAATTTCAATACCTGATGCGGTGGATTTAAATGTAAAGTAACTTGGATTTATATAATAAAGACCTGAATTGTTTTTGAACAAAAATTAGATAAACTGAAGATGTACATAAAAATAGGCACGCAAACGTATTATATATGGTCCGACTTATTTGTGAAAGAAATTTATATTGAACACCAACCTGTACTTATACTGGCACGTACATAAAAATAAGTAAAAAAATATGTTTTTTAAGTTAGAAATGGTACCATGCATTGCGGTGGGCCGAAACGTAAAGTAAGTCGAATGTGTAAAGTCTAATGAAAACATATTATATTTGACCCGACTTGTTGTGAAATAAAATTTATGCCAAAACGTAGATCAACTGAAAACGTACAAAAAAAGGAAAAATATATTGTATATGAGCCTACTCATTTTCAAAGAAACGTAATCAACTTAAATTTATACCGACACGTACATACATAATAAGTACGTAAAAAATATTATAAAGTTTTTAGAAAGTTGAGGGGTTGTAAGTGTCTATATCAAATGTTGAAGGGTAAAAGCTATAAACGAAAACTTACTAAAAGACAAAAAAAGAATAAAAAGAAAAGTTGATCAAATGGTCAGCTGCCGTGTAGCCTGGCACTAGTCATCCAACTTTTATTTTTTTTTTTTTTTAACGGTCAACTAACCTAGCAAGAAGCTAGCACCAAAGATACAAACAGAAAGGCTACAACATGCACCAAAACAAGGCTAACAAAACATGGTGCCATACACCAAACAAAATAGAAAGAAAAACAAGCTAAAACACATCAAACTTTCGCCATAGTTCCCAGGTAACCCGTGTTCTCCTTTGCCCGAGTACTAATCTATAAAAAGCTCCTGGACTTGATCTCTTCAATCACATTAGACACGGACAACGTCTTCTCGCCAAAGACTACCTCATTTCGATGTTTCCATATGCACCATAATGTAATTAGAGTTATAGCATGGAACGCTTTTTTCTTCCGACTACCTCCCGGAGCCCACTTATGAGAATCCAAGACATCTCTGAAACAATGAGGTGTGCCTGCACCATTGCCCGATTATTTGGCATATGGTTTGAACAAATTGACATGACACGAATAGATGTTCACACGTTTCATCATGTTCGCCACACATAACGCAAGCAATGGAGCTAACCGGGATCCCTCTTCTAGCTAATGCAGCCCGGGTGGGCAGCCTCTCGCTTTCCGCCCTCCATGCCACTATACCGATTTTATGCGGCACCCAGTTATTCCATTGCACCACATAGTTCGGCATATAGAATTAAAGTTATTTAACTAAAGTTAATTATAAATAAACTTAAGTTATGTTTATGCTTCTGAATTTTTTATGATTGTCTAAGTTAAATGAGTTAAACAAAACGAATATTACACGTGCTTAGTTATTATTCTTTTTAATTTTAATCTAAAGTATGATGTAACTTAAGTTGTTTTTTGTGGTGAAATGCCATAAGGTGTTACCAACCACCATGTCGGAGACCCGTCACCTCATCTTCCCGCCAACTCATTTGCCCCTTCAGTAAAAGTATATTGTTTATAAAAGAATTCACATGTTATTTTCTTTTACAATATCAATAAAAGACTAACGAGACGCTAGACAAAACAATTACAAGGTATTAAAGTAAGAAGAGAAATAACACCACTTTGACCAAGATGACTTATGCAACTTAGATCTATTATTTATCCAGTTAAACAAAATAAGCATAATATCATATGTCGCTTTTAAAACTGAATGAGACTCCTTGAAAAGCAACGAGTTTCAAGCTCTCCAAATCAACCAATAAAAAATTAATAATAGTATAATACTCATCATTTAAGAATGTTTTTCTGTCAAAGTTTGATAGAAAGAAACCAAATATATTTCTTTAAGTTGATGATTTTCTTATTGATTATATTTAAATTTAAATAGAGTTTAGAAGATTTTTGGCATGATTTTTCTGTATGTATATATTTTTCAATCTGTTTTAATGAAATAATACAAAAGCTACTAATTTTCCTAAAAAGCATTTACATTTGCTACATCTAATCATATAAAAAGGTATTCTAAAACGTGTTTGATTTATAGATTTAGGAAACATCATATTCAACAATGACGATTTTAATGAATTTGACCAAATAAAATTTTGGTGGTTTGACACAATGCACCTTCAACTTTGACAATCCCATTATTTTAAAGAGATTTAAAAGTAATTTTATTATTATATCAATTTGCATTTGATGTCCACTATGTGGTTACATGTGGACGAAAACAGCTTCACAATGCTTGCCTGCCGACTAAATAAATGGACCATATATCATGCCTAGTTCATCATTTCATTAGCTTTGACCCACTTTGTTTTTATATGTAGATCAATTTTTTTTAAATCAGTTTTCAAATCATATTGGATTGGGTTCAAAAATGATTCAGTCGGTTAAACTGGTTGTACCTGACGGTTTAACCGGATTGATCAGTTAACTCTATAGTTCCATAAATTACACATATACATCCATATTTATATACACTAACTACTAGCATACACATACATGATAATCATGTATGCATGTTGCCTCAATAAGACTATACAGTATATACACACATCGTACTACTGTTAATAACAACAAAAATTCAAAAGAAACAAAAATTCAAAGAAAACAAAAATTAAAATGACCTACCAATCGCGAACTGGAATCTAGAACGAACTGGAGTGATAAACTATGAACGAATGATGAAGATGGAAGTCTGGAACGAAATTAATGGGTGAAGATGGAAGTCGAGTTTTGGAAGTTTGGAACAAGTCACAACGATGGAGTGATGAAACAAATTTTGAGTTCTGAACGATGGTAATAGAATATTGAAAGTCGTCACTTACTAGGTTAAAACCAGGCCGGTACCGGTAAAAAGTGGGTCTACACCGACAAAAAGTAAAAATTCAAACCCAAAAGTTAATCTGCGCTAGTTTTGATATAGCGGTTCAAACCGGTATACCGGATTTTACCAACGGTACATAGGTAACGTGTTTGCCGTATTTACGAGGTGTTTCATACCACTATACATTTGACATCGTATAACATGCCGGTTTTTAAAACATTAATGTAGATCAATTTATGTTTAATTATTTTTAGTATTGAATAATAATAGTATGTTATGTATTATCAACTTTTACTCATTTTACCTCTTAAATATTTGGATAATCATAATTGACAAGCACCTATCCAGTCTCCAACAACCAATTTCTCTTATCATTGATTATTTAAATTTTATGTATCGTCCCAATTTCATAATGCAATGATGATTATGGACTTCATCAACATTCTCGTATTTAATCATAGATTTGCATGCATTCTATGTTCAAGCAAATGACAACATTTTATGAATAAAAATAATCTCATGAGGTTTATGTTTAAGGATGTAAAACAAACATCCTTCCATATGTTCTTTGTTTTCATCCCTTACTAAAACAAAACTTCAAACCAACATCAATAATACATAATAAAACATGCTTAGTCCTCACCAAACAAGGGATCAAAGTATTCACTAACATCAATAAGCACATGATCCTATCCAATAATACATTATGTGCTTATAATCCCAAATTATAAACCATTCTAAAGATATTTGATCACTCAAATACAAACAAATTCAACATCATTACCATAATGATACATACAAACATACCATTTCACTTCAACCCTGCAACTTCACTGGTTTCTTTGGGCCCCAGGAGGTGCCGTGGCATCGGGAAATGAAAGTTTCCTACACCGGCAAATTCTGGCGGCGCTTCCACATACGGGCTCTAGTAAAACAAATACAGATTTCGTTATTTCATATAAATGGTGATAAATTTATTTAAAAGTAAAATGTCATTTTCGTCCCTGGGGTTTGGCCAGTTTTGCTACTTTCGTTGTCTAAAGGTTTGTTTTTCCGCATTTGGATCCCAAAGGTTTGTAA
The DNA here is from genome assembly GCA_947069175.1 of Scalesia atractyloides. Classification (NCBI taxonomy): domain Eukaryota; kingdom Viridiplantae; phylum Streptophyta; class Magnoliopsida; order Asterales; family Asteraceae; genus Scalesia; species Scalesia atractyloides. Next base: position 11,386,078 of record CAMTDV010000012.1, on the reverse strand, counting down.
TCTTGCCATATTCATCTGACTCGTTAACTCCATCCATTTTTCTCCTTTAAGTCAGGGATATCTCCGTCTTTTTGTTCACTTAAGGGCAATTTGGTCTTTTTCAGGGATATTCAGTCTTTTTACATAAAGTGAAAAGGACATAATTGCCCTTTAAGTTAGCAAAAAAGATGGAAATACCTCTGACTTAACGGAGAAAAATGGACGGGGTTAACGAGCTGGATGAAAATGGCAAGATTTCAAACCTTTTGGACCCAGATGCGGAAAAAGCAAACCTTTAGACAAAAATCGCAAAACTGGCCAAACCTAGGTACCAAAATGGCATTTTACTCTTTATTTAAAAATAAATAAAAATGAATGATATACCGTGGAGCCATGGTGGTTTGAGAACTTTGACCTGGTTCTGCAGTTCTTGAAGCGTGATCGGTATCAACACCGTTCAGATTAGGCATATCAGCGTTTAATATTGGGTCACCTTCATTTCCATTGGCTGCTTTTGCCTTCTGAAATTTACAATTGTTGACGCATCAGCAAACAAATCAACATTCTCATATTAAATCTACTTATATCAATTGTTGATGAGTCAACCCGACCCGACCCGACCCGATTTCAACCCGTCACCCATTTTTTTCATACAGACAGTTGCCAAACGGTACACATAATAACACCTGAAAGATCCGACCAAGAGTCCTCAACCCTTGGCTCTTGCACGTAGTTCCTCCTTTTTCACAGTATTATCTTGAAGAACCTGAAACACAACAAACATAAATATAGATATAAATACTGTCGATGTAATTTATAAACATAAAAAGGGGGGAAATGGGTTTTTAAGTATACAACCATTTGACAAACACGGATTAGTGTGGATTCAATATCCGCTACATTCAGCTTCCAAAGAGAATCAATCATTACTTTCTTGTGTGACTGCATGTATTCTTCAAGTTCCTCTTCTGTGTACTTCCCCTCCGCGCTCAACTGTTTTTTCATGTCCTCTTGAAGCTGAATTAAAGCAAGTGCACCTGAAAACACAGAAAAAATGACATTTTGTAGCTAAAATGACAAAAATAATAAATAAAACAATAGTGTGTGTGTGTGTATAAAGAGATAGAGAGAGGGTGTTCATTTCAGAACCAATAATATGTTGAGGTCCGATAACTGCATAATGCATTTGTATCTACTGCTTCAAATGTGACACACTGAACGGTTAAGCCTGTAAACGAACCGTACGTTCATAATTGTTCGTGAATTTGTTCGGCGGAAGTTCGTTTATTTAATAAACGAATGAACATGAACACAATTTTTTTTTCATTTAATTAAATGACGAACATGAAAACATGTATTCTTCGTTTATTTATATTTGTTTATGTTTGTTCGTTTATGTTTGTTAGTTTAATTTAAATACATAAGTAGTTATATTATCAAACATAAAAGGAATTTTCTAACTACTTGTATAAATATAACTAATTGGTAATTGGGCTTTCGGGTAATAAAAATTGGGGTTTCCAATAGAATTTATTGTAGTTAATCACTAATTTATATAAAAAGTTACTTTATGTTCGTTGGGTAGGGTTAGGTTCATTTGTGAACCCTCTTGATTGTGAACACTAGTGAACTAATCCTAGCCCTTGATTATCAATACACAAGTGTAAATCAATGGCCAGGATTTGATGATGAAATACACTAGTGTATTTTACGATTTGATGATGTAAATCAATGGTCAGGATTTGTTCACTCAGTTCACATATACACTAGTGTTCACTCTAGAACCCCACCCTAGGTTCGTTTATGTTTAGTCGGTTATGTTCATGTGTGTTCAATTATGTTTGTTCAATCATGTCCATTTGTGTTGTTTATTGTTTGGTATATTAAGTTTGTTTGTTTATGTCCGTTTACGTTCGTGAACTGTTCATTTAGGTTTTAAATGAACGAACACGAACATGCCCATTTTCTAAACGAACATGAACAAAAAAATGTGTTTGATTATATCTTCGTGTTCGGTTGAAGTTAAATGAACGAGCGCGAAGCCTTTGTTCGTGTTCGTCCGGTTCATTTACAGGCCTATGAACGGTTAATCGCCTCTATTTCTCTCTCCCTCTATTTTTGATTATCTTTTATGCACTATATTCAAGTATATTATTCGGTTCTCGCAATTCTCAACATTTTAAACCTAACACGCCCCCTATATAGATACAAATAAAAATATACCTGTTGCTGCTGTAACTTGTGATTTAATGAAATGCCCTTTGTTCCTAAACCATTCGGCAATAAACGGTAGACCTAAATAAATAGCCTTTTTACCGAGCTCCTTAGCTGCCTGGCGTGCATAAATATAACCGATTGTATTCAACATGTCCACACCATAAGCTGCGCATGTAGCACAACATAATATTAGGAATATGATTTATTTGTGATTTAAAGAATTAATTCTTTCTTAATCAAGTGAAAAAAATAAAAGAATACATCACCTGCATTGGAGAGCCTTGATACTTCAGCCTCAGCATGACGAATAAAATCATCCTTGTTTCCTTGCACGTACTCGTGGAGACGATTTTTAAGTAATTCGATTAACTTTTCTTCTCGTTCCTTCTGCACAACCTGTTATGAACACACTCAGCTGGTTCATTTTACATATAAAATGAAAAGAAAGTAAAATGCCATTTTTGTCCCTAAGGTTTTGCTACTTATGCGACTTTCGGCCAAAGGTTTGTTTTTCCGCATCTGGATCCAAAAGGTTTGAAATCTTTACCATTTTCATCCAACTCGTTAAGTCAGGGGTATTTTCGTCGTTTTTTTTTTTTTTTTTGTTAACTTAAAGGGCAATTAGGTCTTTTTCAGGGGTATTCGGTCTATTTACCTAAATGAAAAGGACCAGATTTCCCTTTAAGTTAATAAATAAGACAAAAATACCCTGACTTAACGAAGAAAAACGGACGGAGTTAATGAGCCAGATGAAAATAGCAAGATTTCAGTCCTTTGGGATCCAGATGTGAAAAACAAACCTTTGGACAAAAGTCGCAAAACTGGCCAAACCTCAGGGACGAAAATGGCATTTTACTCTAAATAAAATTAAAAAAATACTTGCTGTGTATTGCCAGATAATAGACGGTATATTACACACATACCCTCATCTTTTCTTGTAACTTTTTGGGATCAAAATGCTCTCCTTCAGTGAAAATATCCAAAGAAGCCATTGATGCCATCGCAAGCTGGCCAATGTAGTCTTCAAATAGCTCACTCCCGAAAAGCATTGCAAAGATGGCAGCAGGGTCAATGATTGCATCACTATAATCAACACAGAGAAGATAAAATTTCCAAGTTTGCAGAAATCAACTAAATAAATATTAATAATTAAAAACATATATGAGCTTTATACAATAGAACTCCAATTAATATTAAAAATAAATAAAAAACTAACGTTGAGATTCCTGATTTCCCGTAAGCATCATAAGCTTGTCTTTGATCTGGATTACTCAATACTTGGTAAGCTTCTCCTAAAACCTGTGATAGAACAATAGAACATATCTTTAAGTAAAACATTATACTGAAGAAAATAGGTGTAAAAAATGCAAAAAAGGTTGGAAAAAGAACACATGCACATTTTTGGGTTTTGAATAGAAGCGATACCTGAAAATTTTGGGCTGCAAGAGGATCATTTGGATTTTTATCTGGATGGACCTGTCGTGCCTGCAATCCTCCAAGTGTAACAAGTTAAGAATAATATGATCAGATTAAACCAGCATAATAACCAGGTAATAACTAACAAAATTCATGTGACAAATGATCTCTTGCATGCAAAATGTGCTACATTCTATCAGTTCTGACATGATTCCACATCAAAATTGTAGGTCTTTCATTATGGGGAATGAGAAAGATAGCACTTTATTAACAATTCAACATAGTTCTGTGGATGACCTCTTATTCATCAAACTGGTATCAAAACAGGGCCTTATATTACTTTTAGGTTTGATTATTAAGTATATACTTATACAAGGGCCTTCATGGAAAGAGTGAAACAATTAAGAACTTGCTAACATGTGATATAACCCATGTCAGATGTTCATTTGCATACAAAACGTGCAGTTCTGACATGATACCTATTTAAAATCGTAGATCACCTACGATGGGGAAGGTGATAATTTACACTTTATCAACATAATTTGTAGACAAACAGATGAACCGTTTTTAACCGACCTACTATACATTACATTTAGGTTCAATTATTAAGAATATTATATCAAGGCCTTCACCAAGAAGCCGAAGCACACCGCAGATAACACCTTGCCAACATAAAATAAAACTCATGACTTCATATCTTCATGTCAAATGTTCTCTTGCAAACAATACGGAAATCAGTAAATCACTACACCTTCCTCAGTTCAATTCCCCTAATTTCATACTTCTTGTTCAATTAGGGCAAACTGTAAAGTTATTCAACAGACATATAGCCCATATATACACTCTTCTAATGAAGTAAACTCAATAACCTACGTGTGTAAATGTCAGAATCCCCAAAAGGCATGTCATTTAATTCCAATAATCATACAACTTACCAAAATCAACATATAAATCAGCATTTAACATCTAACATTTAACAAATTAATCAAAAATCACACAAACAATGTAGCAATTAAAGATGTATATTACTATATATAACCTTGATATAATAAGCTTTCTTAATCTCAGCTTCTGAAGCCGTGGGTTTAACCCCGAGAACATCGTAGTATTCCGTCTCCTTCACCATCGATCATAAACAATCGATCTAGGGTTCTTAAATCACTAAAATCGCACCTGATTTCGATCGAATTGAGTTGAAGAAGACAACGACTGGTGAAGAAAGTGAGAAATAGCAACTAGATGGACTGGAATTAGGGTTTGAAATGGAAACTTAAATACGGAAAATTGAATTGAAATTGGGACTTGAAAGCATTCGATTATTACGATTGAGGTGGAGATAGATACGAACAAGTCTACTGTATAAAGTCGTAGGGGTTGACCCACGCCGGTGCGGTCCCACGAGCTGGTTATTGTTTAGCTGGTGGATGAATTGAGACGCCCATGGTTAACCCTAAAAACCCTACGATTTGGGGCTGGGTTAGATGTAGGAGTGTGAGGGACATGAGCTGAGCCCGAGCTCGTTTTGGGGCGAGTTCGGGCTCGAGTTAGGCTAGTTTAAAGTATTATTTTACTGAAAGTGAAAGTATGGAGACGTATATTGCAAGTTAACATATATCGACAATGTTTTCTTTTTACTAGGATTTAAACAGAAAAATGAAATTTGTTAGTGGAAGGGACACGTCCTAAAAAAGGAAGGAAGGTACAAGGACTCAGAACGCGGGAATTTAGGAGGGACAAACAGTACTTGTGTCGCTAGGGTATAGGAACGCAAATTGCACGTTATTGTAAGACAAGGAGATTTCTATATCCATTTACTAATTTCAACAATGGGAAGAGTGAATATGATGATGAGGGAAAGGGAGTTTGTTATTAGTAACGAGAATGATTTCAACACTATTTTGTTAAGTCATGAAGTGTTGGTAGAATAAATCATCGAACCAATACAAATAGGACATACATTTACTAATACAAAACCTTAAAAAATGATGGTGTAGAGAAGAATGAAAGCTTGAATAAACATTTAGTTTTTGGTTCATACCAAACCTTAAAAATGATTGTGTAGAGAAGAATGAAAGCTTTAATGACCATTTAGTTTTCGATAGTTAGTTTGTTTAGGTCATGTCAAATCCTCATGCATTGTCATTGCAAATATAAAGTTCATTTTTTCTACAAAGTGTAAAAAGTCATAAAATATCATATTGTCAATAATAAAACACACTCAAAACCCACAAATAACAAAGTGAAGATTACTAAAACGTCATATTTGTGGGTTTTGTGTTTTTTTTGGATGATAAGGCTTTGATTATCGAATGACTAACGTTAGTGTGTTTTATGTTGATTATCATGTTGTGTTTTTATATTCATAGTTCTACGATGGTGTGTTTGAAGTTTTTACGGACTGTTAGGGTTTGAATATTTGTGTTTTCCTGATCTTAACTCTATTATTTGTGGGTTTTGAGTGTGTTTTATGCCTGAAATTGTGGTATTTTATGACTTTGTACACTTTGTAGGAAAAATGGACTTTGCAATAAGATACCTTTGGCCCGAATTTGCTAGTCGAATTGGATTCCAAAGAAGGTTTGTTGTTTTGTGTGGCATTTAGTGCGAGAAAAGATACCTATTCCTAGGAACCTGGTTACCAAGGGAGTCAACAATCATGGTTTTAAAAATCCCGACTAGCATCCGATTGGTCGCCGATTAATCGCTAGTCAAAGGTTTATCAAGTAATTTCCCTCTAAAGGACCAATTAATTGTTAAACGGTCAGTGTCATCCCTAGGCAGTCCTAATCGGCCAAAAATCAAGGGTTTCGAGCGAACTTTAGCCAGTTACCGGCCATTTCTAGTGAACCTTGTAAATTTCGGTGATTAAGCTTGTCTACTAAAAAAAGGAGCCGATGAGAGCTTAAAACTTGTCTTCCTAAAAAATTACACATAAAAATCCCAATTCGATTAATCCCGATTAATCGCTAGTCCGTACCCAATGGCCGACTAACACCTAGTTATTCTTACAACATTGTCAACAATAATTCACAATTCCTGTCGTGCTTATTTGCTAAAAAGGTGTGGTGAGATGTTCCGCTATGGAATTAGCTGGAACTTATAAGTTTAGATACATTTGACTAGTCGATTAAGAGTATTCACATTCGATCCTCCATATTTATTTGAGTGGGTTTCCCTCTATATTGTGTGGAGTTGTTATGGCTAAACGAGAGAGAAATATTATTGTTCATTAGTAAATTTGGTCAAACATCGTTCACCCTATCTATTTTTTTAATATTATTTTGAAAGTGGTTATGAGTGGGGAAGAGAGAAAATATAATGATAAAAGTATAAAAAATATTATTTAATTGAAATGTAGTGAGAAAAGGTAATGATTTTAATCGTAATTATAAAGATGGAGATGGAGAATTGATTGTGAATGCTCTAAGGTGGTCGATAGGAGATCTACAAACATGGGGATGCCTAATGCATACCATCATCTACACTACCGTTTATATTTTATGGAAAGTTAGGATTTAATAAGGTGTAGCCCTTCATTGGAATATCATGGACAAAATAATCTTGCAAGTTTTTGTTTTTGGGTAAGCACATATCCTTATTCAAAGATTTGGATTGGTTAAAGTGGTTAGCTTCTCCAATTGCATGCTTTGAAGAGGCATATCATGCTCTATGGAACTTTCTATGTATGATCGCGAAGGTCTTCGCTTTCCAAGAAGAAACTTTGGTGTGGAACTTCTTCACCACTAACTTCCAACTCCTAACCTTTTTCATGTTACATCTAACCGGAAAACCTACTTATGTGAAAAGAAGCTTCCTTGCTTTACTTAAACAGGGGTGCCATATTTTCCACTTCATGCTTCTCCACCCCAACACCGAACACCCTACTTCTAGCCAAATTAACTCATAATCCGGAAATGAGAGAAAAAAATATAAGAATTCTACAAAGATTTAGGAAATTGTTTTTGTCCAATTCCCCTATAAACGTGGCGTCATCAGCAAAGAAAAGTTAGGATAACAAAGACCCATCTTTAGGAAGCTTAACAGAGACCAAGAGCCATCTCTTAATCACTTAACTAAAAATATCCGTACTCAAAGAAAACAAAATTAGTGAAATAGGGTCGCTTTGCCTTCCTCTTCCCAGATCAAAGCCCATGGTTGGGGGCACCATTTACCAACAACGATGCCCGACAAGAATAAAGAATTCCAAAAATCCAGTTTTTCCATCTCGAGGGAAACTTCATATGTGTCATGACCGAGAGCAAACATTTCCAATTAGCAAAATCATCAGCTTTCTTGAAATCAAGTTTTTCTTCTTTTTCTTACCCAAGTCAATAAACAATGTTTGAGAATGGGAAACCAAATCACCAATTACTTATTATGAAAATGAAAATAAGATTTTTTGTGCGTTGCTAAATGGACTCCCCTTTCTTCAAATTTTACAGATTACACTCCCTTTGAAGTTTTTAAATAAATACAATTAAACCTTTTAATTTGTATTATTTTAATTGCATATATTTTAAATTTTTAAACAATTTAAAAAGATAATTATAGTAGATAACCAAAACTCATCTAACTTTTTTCTACGTATTGAATTTGCATCAATTATTTATGTAACACCCGAAAAATCGAACCTTTAGATATAATTAAAATATTTGTTAAATAATAATATAAAACAAGTAAGTAATATGTTTTGAGAAACCTAATACTAAATTAGATATGTTAGTAAAGTTTAATGGTTGTTATGATATTAAATTACAAATGAATTTTGCTTAAAAAGTAAAGTGTGTGATTTAAAATTGTTATCTTAAAAGATTTTAAAATAAGCTTTGATATTGAACTTAACTAATTAACCATTTACCCGGCGGTGTTACATAGTATGGAAACGAGCCTTTGTGATCGATTGGAAGCTAGTCTTGATTTGAAATTAATTAATTAATCAAAAGATGAAGGTTTAGAGAGAGAATTAAAAATAAGGATTTATATAAGAATAAAATCTGAAATCTTTTTAGAAAGGAAGTGTAAAAAGTAAAAAAAGAAGTGTATTTAGCTTTTTTTTTTTTTTTTTTTTTGTAAAATCATAAATTCGCTAATTAAATGGATATAAGGAATCAGACAAAAATGTTTATAAAATATTTAATTATTGTTTTTGTATAAAAAAAGACCCTTCCTCTTCAAGAAACTTCACACCGGTCACAAGTTTTCAAAATTACCGGAAATCATGGCTTCCTCCCTGCGTCGCCTGACAACCTCCATCGTCCCATTTCGTCCGGCGGTAGCCAAAGCTGTGTCCGTCGTCCCATTCCGTCATAGCAAGCTCATACCCAGGTCCTTTTCTTCTCCGTCGAAGAACCCACTGCCAAAATGTAATACTTCTCTTCATACCCACTTCATAATGTCGATCTTTCTCTGTTAATAAACTAAACGTTTACCTTTTATTCTTCAGTTACATTCGATTTACACTTTCTAAGGTCTCAAATAAAACCCGGAGTTCCGTCAATACTATTCACCATGGTTAACGACGAAGAGATGACGGTAAACATGCCCGGAATGAAGAAAACGGAGAATGAAGAAGGCGTATGGTTATCGTTTGATGTCCCTAAGCTAGGAAGGCGGGAGTTGACCATTGATTTTGAAAGTTTCAATTTTCTGTTACAACTCAAAACACCTGAGAAAATGTACCTTGCAACCATCAAGTTACCGGAGAACTTTAACCCCTATGGTGACTTGAAAGGAAGGTTTGAAGATGGTATTTGCTACATATGCCTTCCCACCCAGAAAACCCCTGATCCCATCTTGGCTAAGGCTATTATCAACAGAGACTTCACTCGCCCTACGCCTTACTGTGGTAGGTTTCCTATTATCTGTTAGGGGTGAGGAAGGTGCGGTGCGGTTCGGTTCAGTTTGGTTATTGCCTAAAACCGAAGCCATAACCATAACCGTACACTTCGGTTATCAAAAATCATAACCGTTCAGTTTCGTTTAATGCGGTTGTGTGTGGTTAATCGGTTTTGGTTCGGTTACAGTAGGGCTGCAAACGAACCAAACGTTCTGCGAACAGTTTGTGAACCGTTCAGCGTGAAGTTCGTTTATTAAACAAACGAACACAGACAAAAAAATTTCGTTCGTTTAGGCCACGGGGTGTACTCATTTGGGTGTTAACCGAGATCGCAAACCATTCCCTCCTTGTGTTAAGGGGCATTAAATGGGTTGTGTATGTTAACATGTTAACGGGATGTTAAGAGACTGAATTAATTATTCGTTTATTTTTTAAAACCAAAAAGGACTAAAAAATAGGGTTAGATGAAGTTAATGGGATTATACCATTTCCTTGGGTAAGGGAAAATAAAATTGGGAAAAAATGTTGATGTGCCACTTAGGTGGAGTTAAGATCATTTAAAGTATACTCAAAGGCCTTAGGTAAATGAATGAACATGAATAGAGGTTGTGTTATTTCATTTATGTTCGTGAACGTTTGGTAACGTATTCGTTTGTGTTTGATAGTTCATTGGTGTTTTTAGCTTTTATGTTTTTTTTAAACTTCAAAATCCCGACAAATAAAATATTTAATAAGTATAAATGTATTATATATTTTGTTCTTGAATGTTTATTCGTGTTTGTTTGTTTCCATTTGTGTTCATAAACAGTAGTTCGTGCTCATTTTTGTTCATCAACGTTCGTTTTTGTTCGTTGCCTAAAATTAACAAAGAAACACAAATGAACAAGTTCATTTCCTTAACAAACGAACACAAACATAAAATCTCGTTCGATGAGTGTTCATGAACAGTTCGTGAACACATATACTTCTTAACAAACAAACGCGAACAAGGTCTTGTTCGTGTTCGTTCGGTTCATTTACAGCCCTAGTTATAGGTCAATTAATCCTTTTTATTCATATTCGAAATTTCACTACCTAAAGTTTTCATTACATTTACACATAATCAAACAAGTCATCATACAATATGATTATAAAAAAGGTCAAATAAGTTAGCTTATACTCATGGTTACCAATGCTGTGAGACGTTCCAATATTAATTAAATTGTTGATTTCATACCTTGTTTTTTAATTTACAAATAGATAACCATATAGCCAACAACTACTTATTTGTAAATTTACAAATGGGTCAATGAGCTTGGGCCATGGCTAAAACACTTAAAAGTCTTGAATACTTCACCTAAAAGTATATGGATTGGGCAATGGTTAAACACTTAAATATTAACAAAAAAGCCTATGGATTCGGCCATGTTTAAAACATTCGGTTTGGTTATTTCCGGTTATGAAAATAAGATAACCATAACCGAACCGCAACACTCGGTTATCAAAAATATAAAAACCCGACCTATCGGTTATTTCAGTTATGGTTAGGTTAATTCGGTTTTATGCTCAACCTTATCTGTTCAAAAGTAAATTCTATAATCAAGTACAGCAGCATTGAATGTTTGTATGTTTATGAATGGTTTCAGATATGTTTAATCGATCGGATCTAGGATGGACGCTTTGCGAAATTATAGCGCACGCAGAGGCGAAGAGTAAGTCGTTCACTGTGTACAAGAAGGATACGGTTGACAGCATATTCATGAAGGGGAATTTGCCTGGTGTAGAGAAGATGGTGGTGACAAGGGAAGGCCTGCGTGTGCTGTTAAGCATGCCTGGGTTTGAGTTAGAGGACGTGGAAGCCGGGTTTGAGTACGACACACTGATTGTCGAAGGGAAAAGGGAGGGTGAGCACTACATTGCAGGGGTACGAGTACCAGAGGGATTCCATAGCGAGAATGATATGATCAAGAGAGAGATGCAAGACGGAGTGTTTAAGGCTACTCTTCCCCGTGTTGGTGAAAACAGGCTCGCGTTTAGTGTGTATCGCTAGATGATTAACGGATATTGTTGCTAGCTATAAATTAGTGTTGGCTCTAAATATATATATATGTAAGAAGTGGATTGATGTTTTGAAGTTGATTGAAACAACTGAATGACTCTTGTAAGGTTTATTTGGGCCAAGTTGTATCTATTTGTTCCTTTTATATTACACTGAGTGAATAGGCTTACAAATGTTCAGTTAAATCAATGCATGCATATTGACAGCAGGGATGAAAGATCTGATGATAGGCAGTGGCGGTTCTAGAATATCTTCATAGGGGTAACGTTTTTAAAAAAAAGGTGTAACGAAATCGAAAAAAAGGTCAAAAAACGTCAAACTTTTCCAAAATTTACATTACCGCCGGAGCGGTAAGGGGCAGCGAAGGCTACCCCTAATCATAAGGTATGTCCGCCCATGATGATAGCGATATTTTTCTGTGAATTTGAGATTTCTGGTGGTGTTAGTTGATAGTTACTTAATAGTTGCATGCTTACATATCAATATTAGTTGTGGGTTCTGAATGAATGCGCTTTTTTCCCTTGTATATCTAGATACTATCTGTATATCAGTTGTATTATGTAAGATGTGAACGTTATATCTAGATACCGTACGTATATCAGTTGTATTATGTAAGATCTGAACATTTAGTTGGTTTGAGAGTTGAGACTTGTATGCGTTAATGATTCGACTTGCGGATTTTAAGGATCAAGAGTATTCTATTGAGTTCATCGGCATGTCAACATCCATCATTACCGTTTGTTCAGTGGTGTCCTCGCATTTGATTCGGAAATGCAAGGAATCGTTTGTCTTTGGTTTTCGGTTTTTGCAAGTCCATACACTTTTTCTTTTTACTTTTGACACCAAACAAGCTTGAGTTTCTTTTTTACTATAACACCGATAGAAGTTTAATAGTTTTATTAACATCAAATCTAAAACATAGAAGTTTAATAGTTTTAGTAACATCAAATCTAAAACAGGTAACAGTTTACAAATATGCTTAGAAAGGGAAAAATGGACGGGTTAGTTTCAAAATTGGTAATTTTGTATGGGTCAACGCAGGCGCAGACCTCAAACAAAATTATTGCAGTTTTTGTATAGAAGTGACAAGACAAACGATGGCAACATTTCTATTATTACCATAGTTTTTTTTAAATAAAATGACTTGGAAGATTACAAAGAATTACTCATCCACATCGACAATTGGTGATCGGACCTACCAGACAAAAATAAATGGGTTAGAAAAGGTCCAACTTAGATCATTAGTATGACTGCGTTTGGGTTAGAGGTACTTACGGATGGAAACGTCTAAATGGATATGATCATGTGAGAAATGTTGGGGAGTAATTCGAAAAAGAGAAGTCAAAATATAAACAATCAACATAATTTCACCCTAGTTGCACCGCGGGGAATTAGGCCCCCACTGGACCGAACCACGTAACATTCTTGTGTCAAGTATATCATTTATTTTTTGTATATTGCATGCTAAATCGTCTTTGCGTTTGTGTGTCAGTTCCACTATGTCACTTGACATCCTAACACGTTTGGGCTCGCAAGCCAGATCAATATATGAAGCTTGGCCTCGAGTTGCTCGTTTATTAAATGAGCCTTAATAAAAGCTTGAGCTCGTTTAAGCTCGATTTAATTCGATTCGAGTTTAAGTTTTAAAACGTCATGACCTTCATCTAATAAACTTCACAATACTTCGTGGTTTTGCCAATAAATGACATGAGGTTTATTTTGCCCAAACATTAGCACTTACTTTACCTACACCTATAGTTAGTCATTTGAAACATTTTGGGTAATTTTAGCTAATAATTAAAAAAATTCGATCAGTTTTGTAATTTTAATCTTGAAATTACCACCCTAATCGATTCTATTGGAGATAATAACCTAATTTCACCAATTATTTATGGTTATAACATAACTTTACAAAAAATATCAGCCTATGTTAGATTTGGTCAAGAGACCCTTTGTTAAGCTACATAATCAAAATCAATCATTCTTCATAAGTTCTAATCATCATAGATGATCATTATAAGTTTATGAATGCCTGAAGTAGTTTAAGTTTTTAGAAATTCATACGTTGGTTCACAAATCTAATTAATTAAGCTTTAAAATTGAAATGTTGAGGTGGAAAAGAGACTTACCACTGATGAGTACTCAATTACTCACACTCATAATCGGTATGGATCAACAAAACTAAGTCTGACACATCATTTTATTTAATTTACTTTTACGATTTTACACTGTAACACATTATTATATATTTTTTTGTCTATATCAGACCACGTTAATATCTAAATATTTTTACGACTTTACACCGTACCGTTGTCTAAAGTACCTTTACAACTTTACACCCAACAAACGAGACATATAATTTTTTATCTATGTCTAATGATGTTAATGTCATGAAGGTAATGTGTATAACAAAGTGAAAAACACGTAATGTCACGTGAAGGCGTCAAACGTTAATGTCATCATCGTACCACTGTAACCACGATGCTTATATAGATTACACTGAGTTAGACTGGATACGTCGAAACACACGTTTAAATATGGTTAACTCATAACATAACGTGTCACCATCTATAAAGTATAAACAACCAAGGCGTCGCCGCCGCAACGTACTTATCATTATATCTAAAACTAGCTTAAAACTAATTTTTCTTGACTAAATAGTTACTCGGTTCGATTATGTGTTATGATCGATCGACTTTTCTTCCCAAAAAAAAGGTTAAATAATTAACGAGAAGCTACAAAATACAAAGACATCAAATAGAAAATCACCAAACTCACAACCCTATTAACGAAATAGTACCCTAAGCATGTCTCCTTTACCAAAGTAAATAGAACAAATCATACCAAAGTATCTCAATGCAATATATTGGAAAATACAATGGTACAATACTATATTGTTGCTAGCTAGCTAGGTAGCTTGCATCCCAAGTTACATGAACATTCATCCCATCTTATTCACATCTCCCTTTTGCATCTTTGCACAATACTCGAACAAGCTTCCATCGAAGCAACGCCTTACTGATTCTTTTGATAGGAAGCCATCCGAGTCCTTTGCAAGCGCGTAAAGAACCCCCCATTCCAACTTGCTTGCGGTCCTGTATATACGTCATAATGCACATGGATATCAAAAGGGCGTTCGTGACTCGATCTTTAAAGTTTAAAGAACAAATTGATTTTGTAAAAGAAGTTACACATTGGTTCATTTGGAGTAACTTAAATTAGAAGTGTCAATATGGGACTACACGATTTATACAATGAGTCAGAACGGGCAACTCTTATAAAACATTTTAACTTATAACAACTCCAAAATGGGTGATCACCACCACCGCTGCTGCTACCTCCACCATCGGCTCTATCTCCACCCGTTGCACTCGTCACCATAAAAATAACATAGGAGCTAGGTGAACCTATCTTTTTAATTTTATTTTCTAGAAAGGACTCATTTCAACTCTAAGTCCTTTTTGGTCATAATCCATTTTAATCAGAATCAAATATATATTTTTTTAAAATGGCCTGTTTTAACCCAAACTCATTTGCTCGGAACCCTTGTTGGCTCATTTTGACTTGTAACCTCACCCGACACGTCCCACTTATCACAGGCACCACTTGTTTTGACATGGACCAAATTAGTATTTCTGTTTTGACTCTTTACCAACAGGCACGGACCTAAGTGTCTGCCTAGTGGGTGAGGGTATTTTTTAGGAAAAAACCTGACCGTACCTCTTGAAATATGCTTGAACCACTCATCTGCACCCCTAGCAAATAATTCATGGGTACGCCACTGTTTACCAACCCATCCATATAGTCATTAAGTAAAGAAAATCATGAGAGAAGTACCAGCCAAAGAAATCAAATGCGTTGCGAGTCGAATCAGTCATATGCCAAAGTTCTTTAAACGTGAGCTTATCGGGTACCGTCAGAGCATATTTGCTAAACATGTTCTCAAGGTTTGCTGGGATAAACCTTCAATGACATGAAGTCATGTATCATATGACACAGAAATAAGTTTATAGCAAAAAATATCAGTAAGTAACGATAACACGCACAAACAACAATTGTATTCGTATGACATATACACTACACGAACATACGAAAATGAGGTTTTCTCACCTTCCTTCGGTGTCATAAGTTGACGAATCACTACCATGCTTGGCCCTGTGTATGTTTTCTATGTATATGGGGAAGAAAGGTGATGGCAACCAAGTCTACCACAACATTCACACATAAATTAAGTTAGAACACATAAACAGTATTTAAAATAATATTATGCTTATTATAAAAAAGTATGAACAATGTGTAAAGAAATCAGTTTAATTATTTAACATTTAGGGATGACACTGTAACAGGTATTGGTAATCGCAGTCTCATTAGCAACTTACAGGCAAAGTGACATAACTCATGGCTCCATGGACAAGTACCATGAAGACAAAAGCAGCAACAACATTAAATCCGAGGTCACGAAATCCTACATAGATCAATTAACAAAAAATACGACATTAATTCAAAGTCGTAAACATGATCTCATAACATGATATTATTAGTGTCATTACACACAACTTGCCTTTGAAAGTCTCCCAAGGGAAGATAATCCCATTGTCATCTTGATCGAAAAACGATACGTGTTGTTGAAGAACGGACATATTGTGATGCTTGTGTCCCAATGTTCCGTTCGGGTTATCAGTATCAGGTGCAGTCACCCCTCGCGCCATATCTAAACATACAACACATAAAATCAACAAAATCACATCCCAAAACACTTTCTATATCGATTTTGCACCCGAAAACATTTTCAAGATCTAAACTTGCATCCCAACAAAGTATAAACAATGTGTTTAAAACCCCTAATATGAATTCAAATGAGGGTATGGATCATAGTGCAACATACATGGTTTAGGAAGCTTGTTGTCGAGGTCGGCTCGAATTTTTCTCTCGGAAGTAACCGGAGCCTTGTCGGCTACGGTTAACATTGCTTCTGCAGCCTTATCACCCATATTGGATCTTCTTTGAACTCAACAAGTTAAAATGTTATTGATTTGTTTTTGTGAGACTAGTGTGTAGTTCTAGTAGTAAAGTTGCTATTAGATCTATTTTTAGTATAAACTAACTTTATTTGTGGCTATTTTTAATCTTAAAAAAGAGAGAAAATGGGATCATAAATAAATATTGAACATTTCACTTGGACATGACATCCCTTCTAACCCTATTCTTGTGGTGCATACATTTATGGCTTTTTTTAAATTAAATTATTACTAGAGATATATATAAGTTGTGACATATAGAATGTTGCATTTAATGTTAACATGTCATGCATGATAACTATCATTTGCATCTGTAATCTGTATTTTAACAAGTTAATATGCTTGATCGAACTTGATTATGATTTATTATGAATAATTTTGGATTGCTGTACTTAGTTTCAGGTTTTTCTTGAAATTAATTTTAATCAACTCATGGTTATCTTTTGTTTCTTTGAGCTCAGTACTTAATCTGATTTAAAGTGATGATATTCACTAAATATTTTTCTTGCAGCCATTGTTGACAGTGGCAGAGGTATGTATGGGTTTGGGTTCAGGGTTACCCAGCATCATTCTTTTTCGCGTTTCATACTGTTTTTAATAAGAAAATTCCGAATGACTCCAGCGTTTACTTACGATTGATCCCATTAATATAATTGACTATTCCTCACTGGTTTTACAAAAACAGTTATATATATATATATACACACACGTTTTATCAAATCTAAATATTAATAAAAGACTACAATTAATGCCACAATACAATTTTTCTTCAACCTCACAATTATAATTTTAATTTTATTTAAGAATATTTTATTATCCTTATCCTTATTATCTTATGGTAAATCTGGATCACTGACGGACCACTGCACCAGCGGAACCATCGATCATATCCATCACCACTAAGCATAATGCATATACATCAATTCAGGAGGAACTCCAATAAATATGAGAAAAACCCTCTTGTGAGAATAGAAGGACCTATTGATCACAAAACCTTATCCCACCATTAAGATGTCACTAGCCTAAAAAGCCATGGGCCTTATTATTATTGTTGTTGTTAATCTCTCAATTTTATCTATATTAATAGTTTAAATTATTAATATTATTATTTGAAACATAGTTTATCTAATAATGTAAACCCATAAAAGATTAGTATTAATAAAATCATTTAATAAGATATATATTCGTATCCACCTTATTATTTATTCACCAAAAACGAAGATTACCCTGATACAAGGAGCTTCTATATATTTGAAACTCTTTTATTGATCCATCTATTAATTAATTAATAAAAAATGTTAGAAAAATAATAATTAAGTATTAAAAAGTTAATTTATTAGAGTCATTACTGTTAAAAGGGTAATTTTTAACTAATTATTTGGAATTATTTACTAACTTAATTTTTTATTATTATTGATAAGGATTTTGCATGCGTCTAATCTAATTAATTTTATATAATTATTAAATTCTATTTAACTTATTGATGTAATTTAATTTAAGATCAATCATATATATATAAGTTATAATTATAATATTTCTCATTATTGTAGAAGATATTTACATAGCTCTTTGATTTTAAATTTGATCAATGAGATAAATGAATGCGATGGGTTTAGTATCTTTAGTTATTAGCAATAACAAATACATAATTTAAAGTTATAAATAGTGGAATCCCTTGTATAATGCAGTAGGAATTAAGCTTCGATTGGTATACGCTTGATTTGTGACGATATTGGAACTCGAATAACAGCCTAAAAAAAACCAATGAAATAAAACCATTAAACCTTATCGTATAAAAATCTTGTGATAATTTTGTTTATTCTATGCACAAAAAACAAAACATGATATTAAAGTGAAAGTCTTTAATGAAATATGTGTTCTTGCTAATATTTAAAACTAGTAATATTATCCGCGCTACGCTGCGGGTTTTGGTCGATATCTATTTTGGTTCAGTATACCAACTGAAAGAAATATGTTCAAAAGAATATCGACACATGTTTTACATCGACCTAAAAAAACCAATGCAATAAACCATTAAACCTTATAGTATAAATTCTTGTGATAATTTTTTTATTCTACGCACAAAAAACAAAACATGATATCAAAGTGAAACTTTTTAATGAAATATGTGCTCTTGCTAATATTTAAAACTAGTAAGATTACCTACGCTACGCTGCGGGTTTTGGTCAATATTTATTTTGGTTCAGTATACCAACCGAAAGAAATATGTTCAAAAGAATATCGACACATGTTTTACATCGATCGAAAACCATAAAAATTAAACAAATTGGACAGCGGGACGAAATGATTTTAAATTAACTGTAAATGAAAACGTAAATGTTATCTTAAATATAACTTTAATGAAAAGGAACCTAAAACTAAAACACTAAACATAAAGAAAACTAAAAAATAAAATAATAAAGTCCAGAAAAAATAGAAAGAAACAAAAAATCCAATAGGATAAAAACGCTATCCACATAACTTCCTAATTGTAATTTACGTTAAAACATAGACCAGCTAAAAACGTACTTAAAAATAAGCAAGAAAACGAATTATACTTGACACATATTTCAGAAGAAAATTTACGTCGAATCGTAAACCAACTTGAATTTATACTGACGCGTGCATAAAAATAAGCATGTAAGAAAATAGTTACGGCATGTTGCGGCAGTGTTGAAACGTAAAGTGACTCGAATTTATAGCGTTTAATGAAAACGTATTAGACTTGACTCGACATGTTTTCGAATAAAATCTACGTCAAAACATATACCATTTGAAGACATACCTTAAAATAAGCATGAAAACGTATTATATTTTACCCGACTCGTTTATAGAAAAAATAAAATAAAATTTACATTAAAACGTAGAACAACTTGAAACATACATAATAATAAGCATAAGGAATATGTTATATTTGACCCAACTTATTACCGGGAAAAATTTACGTCTAAAAATATAAATCAAAACATGTACATAAAAATAAACTGTAACGCCCAACTTATTTTCATGACTTAAAAACTATAAAATTTTAAACTTTTAAAAACATAACCTCAAAATTTCCATTATACCCTTACATTTTAGTTTGACAACACGGCTACTAAATATTTCGACAACATAACTTTAACCTACTAGTCACTAAAGTTAATTCATCTACTTACAAAAAGAACTTTTAAAGTAAGATCATCATTTACAATCCCAAAAGTAGTTTGACCCGTTTGTCGTAAATACTTGCGGAAGCGTAAAGGGAGCAAAAGTGTGTTTGTTCCGAGCGAGGCGCACTGTCAAATGGAAGTCTTACCTAAACACCACAACAAGATTCATTAACATTCAGTTGTTAACTATAACGTTACTACTAATAATTTATAAGACTAACATCATTAAAGCTTTGACCCGTTTGTAACGGTCTTACATGAACCATTCCTTTATACTTTCGCATTCTTACCCGGTTGACCCGTTCACAATAGGCCAACGCGAACACATTCTTTTATCATTCATTCCTTTCATACTTGCAATCCATTTTAGATGAAAATTGCGTTTACCATTCCTTCATCATCAATATCCTTGATCCTTCCAACCCATTCTTGATGGATCAACATATAACCATTTCGTCGTCTTGAACTTCATTCATTTTAACCCGTTTACTACTATCCATTATTTATCCATTTCTTTACTTTGTCATTCATACTTTTGACCCGCTCATAACGGATCTTCATACTTACTTTACATTCTTTATTAATTCGACACATCATATACATCATATCTAATCTATAATTTGCCATATTGAAACAATATGTTATGAGACAATTATCATAAATTTTACATTAAGATGAAAAAAAGTTCACTTGAACTTACCGTGATTTTCTTGTGTCTTGGTATGGCTTGTGCCTTCTTCCTTCTTTGCTCCTATATGGTTACAACATCAAAATTTTAGCTTCCATACAATTATCACATAAGCATACTTTTCTTCTTTTACCTATTATATCTTATTTATACATATATATATATATATATATATATATATATATATATATATATAACTTTTACTTTCATTCCACTACATCGATTCAACAAGTATTCGTGTCCAAAACACAACTAATTCAATTGAGGCATTTCATCGAACATATTGTGTGCGTACTATCAATAAAGCATAATGTACAAGTAAATTAAGCACATCCTTTCCTAGTTCATGCATAGATTAACATAATCATTCAATCTTTACAAATCTTCATCTTAATCATGTATCTTTTGTTTTATATCAAATCAACCAACAAAATGTACCTATCATGTATAACTTCAAGTATTAACACATAATCTACACCAAGCTCCATCCTCTACAATTACAAGTGGGTTTTATCCCAAATCATCAAAATGATCAAAATAGACATAATACAAACTCTACATGTTGATATTATCTAGCATTCATGCTCAATTTCATTTAACATTCACGATTATACATAACCCACTTCATCAAATTGCTAGAAACGTGAAATTTAACTTACTTGATGATGACAATACTTAGATGATGATAAATCTTAGTTCATGCATTGGTTCAAGCTTCAATTCTTTATTCAATTTGGTTGATCTTGTGTTGACAAGGGTTTTCCCCTTCTTCCTAACCCTCATCGACACATACATATGATGTATGTGTCTTTGAGTTTTAATTTATGTTTTATTTATTTATTTTTTCCACTTACCTAAGTTTGGTCCCTCTAGTTTGATGTTTATAATATTATGGCTAAACATATCTCTTTAGATAAAACTTAACATGCACTTTAACTAGGGTTATATTTCTTCTTGCACACCCGCGCCCACATTTATATAATTTTTGGGGTGTTACATAAACACGTTAAACTTGATTACAAAATTTTAGAAAGTTAAGATGTAATTTTTAAACTGAAAGTTAAAAGGTAAAGGAATAAAAAAATAATAAAGACAAAAGAAAGAAAAGTCAAAAAGCAAAAAGGAAAAAAAAGATAAAAAAAGAAAAAAAGAAACAAAAAGCAAGTTACTGTTAATCCAACTTGTAATTATTATATTATATAATTAGGCGTATTATTTAATGAAATATGTGCCTCTTGCTAATATTTAAAATTTAGGCGTATTAGCAGATTTATCAAATGTAGCTTTCCGTTTCAAATTATTCATAATTCAAGTTGTGTAAATTGTTAGTTTTAACTTATGTATTTATTGACAAATAACAATAATTATCTATCATATATTAACATCTTAAATTGTTTTAATTTATTTTATTTTTCTTTAACATTCAAGAAGTTGACATTTTTCTGATTATGGATAGTTTTAAGTATTTTTATGGTATTTATCATCTTTTGCTTACGAGAGATATTTTCTTTATTTAACCCGTATAATACACGGGGTACATAACCTAATAGAAAATATAGTTTAGTAGTTAAGTCCAATTTTTTTTATTTCCAGCCTACTTTATTTATAACTCAATAATCATTACCTAATTCCCTCAATTATAAACCCAATTTCTTTATTTTCAATTTAAAAAGTGGAGTGTTGTACTATTAAACCCAAACTAGTGGTGGAATTAAATCGATTGGTCCATTAAAATTTTAAACATGAGTAAACGTTAGTTTATTACTTTCTTTTTTATTGTTCTCTAAACTTGAAAATTTAAATTATATATGTTTATGTGATTGTAGACTTGATTAAAGGTGAAATTAAATTTTTTATTTGATCAACGTTAACTGCTATTTTTTTACGTGCATGAGTACTTTGAGCTTTCATAAAAATTTTCGTGCATTTGATGTTCCAAAGATACTAAGGTTGGCTGAGAATTGAGATGTATTTGTGTGATATTAATTATAAAAAAGATGGTCTTATGCACGAGATCAACATCTACGTTGCAAGATGAGATGAGATAAAATGTTTCCAATAAGAATGGTATATCTAATCTTGCAAAAAAGACGGTGGAAACAAAGAAACATGTTGGATATCCTTGGTCTATCGTTTATTGAAAATTAGCGTTAGATTTGTCGGTTGCAACAAGTATTGAGATATGTTTTTTCTTCAATGAAGCATTATCGGATGGATGATGATTATATGAATGATGCTTGCATGTGTTATATTGAAAAAAGAGCTCCTTGCAAACATTGTAATTAAAGATGTAACGGATCATTTTCAAAACATGACAACCCGTACGAAACAACGATACGATATATATTTTGTTATATTTTATTTGACTTTGTATATTTATTGTCTAATAAAATTGTATTTTTATTATGATATTGCTTTTTATTATGTGGCTCAAACTACCTGAAAATTTCGACATTCGACTGTTTGCCACTTATTCATGGATGACAATGAAAAGAAGTGGCGTCACATTTTTTTAAGTCATTTTGTCTTCTATGCCTCTCGGTGTTGGCTTTTATGTTTATAGAAAGGTCTATGTAAAACATTAGGGTGGAAGGGGCATTCCTTAAATGGGAGTGGTAAATTTTTTTTACCCAATAATACCATGTCATGTTAACTTACCATTTCACTTCCTATTTTACATTTAATCACTAGGGGTGTTCAAACAAATAGGATGTTCTATTTTTTAATATTTTTTATTTATAGAAACATATTTTTTATACATGCATTAAAAATAAATAAAACATATATTAAACACTTAAAATAAATAAAACATATATTAAACAAATTAAAACCATACAACCTAAAATTTAGAAAGAACAAGGCCAATTATAATTTTTTGCGGTATCTCGTTTCCGCGCTAGAATAAACGACAACATCTCGGGTGAAACATGGTCGTGTGGCTTAGTAAACCTCTCCAAATCCCGATCGTACATAAGTTGTTTCACTGCCTCGCATTGTTCTGCCACTAACGCTATGGTGTCTTCCTCACGTTTCTTTTTTACATTCGACAACTCCAACGCCCGTGCTTGTTTTGCTTCTTTCATAAGGGTGTATTGTGAGAGCTTCTCGGTCAAAGCCGTTTCCGCACTATCGGATGGTGTTGTTGCGGCTTTCTTATCTTTCTTTCGTGATCTTGTTGGTGAGGCGTCTACGTTTATGTCGGGTATATCGCTTGTGAACTCAGTTCCCGGTGTATCTGCATTACAGTTACCCGAATCGACGACTTTCATTTTAGGCCCGAACTACCACTTTCTTCACCCAACAATGGTACCGGGGCCCATTTGTCATGTTTACTAACAACCTCCCACGCCTCAACATGTTGAAAACCAACCGGATTTTTTGATTGGTAATCTTTTAAAGCCCTATTCATGACATCGAGGTCGCCACTCCCACTACCATGAATACGATCCTACATATATAACAAATATGAAGTTCAATGTTAATAGTAAAAACAATGTTATAGAAAATATTTTAAAATGTTAAAATAAAAATAACCGCTTGTTGCCAAAGGCCGTTGAAGTAGTTTATCTTAATCAACATAGGGAGCCATTTTGAACGTACTTGATTGTTGGTTCGTGTACTTTTGCCGACCGTAGCGTTGTAATGCTCGAGAACTTTCTTCCAAAAACTATCCGATTTTTGTTGGTTGCCTTTTTTCTTGTTTACCGAACAATGAACCTATGCCTTGGCTAAGGCCTCTTCTTGTTTTTTCGTCCAACTTTGACGCTCTGCCTTGCTGCCTTTTCTTTCGCCTCACTAACTTCAACGCTATCTTCGGCCTCAACTGTAACACCCTGTAAAACCGTGTCCAATAGTATAGTGACACGTATTGTATTTTAAATATAGTCTTTTAAAGACCAATAAGGACTAAGGCGTCAACATGCTCAATCTGAGCCTCTGAGTGACGGTCCGATGTCAACATGCATAAATAACAGCCTCTGAGTGACTGATACGTCAACATTCTTGAAATTTGGCCTCTAAGTGACTGATACGTCAACATCCCCAGCCTTTGAGTGACATCGGAATCAACATGCTTATAATAAGCCTCTGAGTGATCCTTTGTGAAGTCCTAACTCTCATACGTGCCATTTGTTGGACGAGAGGGTTCAATTTTGTAAATATGTGAAAGTTGGATGATGGAGGGATTAAAAGTGTCAGCATGTTAATTTATACCTCTGGGTGACCTTTTAACGAACCGAGAGCTCTACAATACCGGGCATAATCCCGGGTATGCCAAGTATTGGCTACGGAGGGCTAAAAGTGCTAAAAAGGTGTTTAAAAGGGGTTTTAGAAGCTTTTTAAAGTTAAGGGGGCTAAAGTGTCAAACTTTGAAACTGGCCAAGGGGCGGTCAAGGGCCGCGAGAGACCTGGCCTGGGTCTCTCGCGGGGCGCGAGAAAGGGTCTGCAGCAGAAAGTTTGGCTTGGCCTCTAAACAAAGCTCCAAAACCATTAATTCGAAACTAGGGACTTGTAATCAGCTATGCCACGTTTTGGGACACTTGTAAGCTTCCTCTTACACCCCTAAACACCTGGTTTCACCTCCTTTGAGCTCTCCAACTATAAATAGGTGATCAAGTTCACAATTTGAACTTGCACCTTTCTAAATCATAACTCTTCTCCATCCTCTGGAAGTTCCTAACTAAAAGGAGCATCCAACTTAGTTCTTTTGCATTCTAGGAACCTCTTGTAAGTGTTCCTTGATCTTGCATTTTCGTTTATAG
Organism: Scalesia atractyloides; assembly: GCA_947069175.1. Taxonomy (NCBI): domain Eukaryota; kingdom Viridiplantae; phylum Streptophyta; class Magnoliopsida; order Asterales; family Asteraceae; genus Scalesia; species Scalesia atractyloides. The sequence continues at coordinate 11,360,974 of CAMTDV010000012.1, read as the reverse complement.
GCTTTGCTTTTATAGCCAAAAGTCAAGCGTTTTACGGAAAACGCTTTGACTTTCGGTTAAGACCATTATGGTCCAGCCATTGTTCGAAATGAACATGGCTAAGTGATCGTAATAAGGTAGGTGTTAGTCCCTATAAAGGGCACCTCCTGAAGATCACGTTTGCTAGACCAATTGACGGGTCAAAGTTATGATATTAAAAAGTCAAAAAAGCCATTTTTCAGAAAATCATAAAATGATCTTATATATGTTATGAAGCCTATTTTGACACTTAAACAAGTTGGTAATAATAATTAGAACATGTAAGAACATGTTCGGCTCGTCAATTTCAGTTCTAGGGTCGGTTCGCAACCGAAAGTCGCGAAGTTTGACTTCTGCTTTGACTTTCGATTCTGACCCGATTTAGATTAGTTAGCTACTGATCTAAAGTTGCATTATGATCATAATATAATGTAGCATAACCCTCTGAGGTTATATTACATGATCATAATCAGAATCCAAGTTTATGCGCAAGTTCCATAATTATGCCATTTTGACTAAAATGTCCTTTTTGCTTAAAACAAGGTTTTAAATGGTAATGAACTTGAAAATGAGTTTCCTACTGATGAAATATTATAAGTAGGATTATTTGGGATGTTAAACCAAGTTATAAACTGAGTTTTCAAGCAAGTCCTTAAACTATGTTGATAAATGGCGATTTTAGCCCTTGTGGCTCATAAACTAGTTTTAATCAAATCTTTCAAGGTAAATCTTTTACCTACTGATTTGTTATATTAAATAACATATCCAAGACATTTTAATCTGAACTTAACATCAGTTTTCGTGAAAATTGTATAAGGATGCCATTTTACGACATAAGCGCCATTTAGGCGCATAGTATGGTTTTAAACCATATTATTGACCAAGACTTGATACCTACTGATTTTAAAACTTATTTTAAGCATATTTACAGTAGGTATATGTTATAAACTCAGAATCCCAAATAATTTATAAACTATGTGTAAAATGACCAAAATGCCCCTTCGGTGCATGGTTTGGTCATAAAAGATAAATTACATATATAAATGATATCCTACTGATATTATATCGTAAATAAAATGTTTTTCCAGAATACTTATGATTATAAACTGAAAATATATTCAAGTTCCTTTTATACGGTATATAATTACCGAAATGCCCTTATAAGGCATAGTTTTGTTTTAAAACCATAATGGGCATAAAAGTTGATATCCTACTGATATATTAACTTATTTAAAATGTAATGGCATATAGAACTTGTCCATGACTTATCTGTAACATCCGTAAAAAACCGGATTTACCAAACCCGATTCGTTTATTAACCGAACAATCAGTTAAAAAAATTCGTTGCGTATTTAATGCTCAAATTAATTTTAAACGATACATAATTAATAAGTATATTAGAATATAAAAGTTATATTTGAAAAAATATTAAAAATAGTGATTTAAAAATAAAACAAGGCTGCCGGGTTTCGAACCCGGGTCAGCCGGGTAACTTCAAAGCCTTAACTTCCATCCATCCAACCACTCCGCCACTGGTGTTCTTTAGTAATATACCAAAACAATTAATTCAAATATCACAATCTCGAATTCAAACTGACGCGCCCAATCGCAGTCGTCGGAAATCCCGACGATTTCGCCGATAATTGACGGTTTCTTCTGATTTAACCGAAGCATTAACCACAACATCGGTTATAACCGATGTCCAGTCCGCGACATCAGTCATAACCGCCGGAGAAATTATTGAACGACGAATCAAGACGGTAAACGGACCAAATTCATCGATGTTTTTCCCTATAAATACACCCACAAGCCTCTGTTAACTTTTTCGCTCACAATCACACAAATTCTCGACGTAATTTCACTCACCGGAAAATCTCTGCAAGTCGCCGGAAAACCGAGATTTCATCTACACGGTAAATACCTCGGCTCATTCCGTTTCAATCCGATGTTAGACTGTTACTAACTTCAATCCAACCATCAGAATCTATCCCAGACGACGTAGCCGGAATATTCAGCTCTCGCCGGAAAACCTCTGAAACTTCTGATCTCACACTGTGAATCGGTATAACCCTTCAAACTTCTGTTAATCTTTGTTTAAGTACCTCAATTTCATAACTAATCGAACAGAACTGTTAATTGATTCTAAACAGCCGAAGTTCACAAACAGAGCCGACGAGTTTTCGCCGGAGTTCTGTGAAAGACGTTGATCGGTATATCCTTTCCCCCAAACTCTCTCCATTCATTACCTTCAATTACTTATAAGCTTGTTAATCGAGTTAGACATAAATCAGTTGAATTATCATAATCATTAATCTTAAGCGAAGAAGACGAAGTTCAGATATGTTATAAGATCATTTAAAAACAGTTTTATGAACGGGTTAGACACACAGTCCAGCGGTGGACTGTGTGCAAACAAATACATACACGTCCCGAGTTCGATTCTTGACACACGCACCTTCGCAGTAATAAAATGTCTTTTTTTTTAAAAACTGAACCGGGTTAACTCCGTAAGATGTTAAGTATAATAAAAACCAGAATAATTACCAAGTTAGACACACAGTCCAGCGGTGGTCTGTGTGCCAAACTAAACCACAGGTCCCGGGTTCGAGACCTGTGGCGAGTACCGAGTGATGCAATTAAATCGTTTTTAAGATAAGTGATTTTCTGATTGATTTAATTAGTATATAAATGTAATTAAAAACAGAAATATTTCGGGTTAGACACGTAGCTCAGTTGGTAGAGCTGCGTGCACGCGTACGGGAGGTCACGAGTTCGAGTCTCACCCAGCGCACACATATAACCGACCGAACCGGTCAACAAGTCAACGGTCAACGGTCAAACAAGTCAATGGTCAACAGTCAAAAATCAACTTTTTTTAATACTTTTAATTATTTATTTAAATTAAAAATACTTAAAAATAACATTTTTAAAGTTAGAAAATAGCCTTAAACTCACAAAAATATATCCAATAATCCTACTAAAATTGATTAATAAAATCCGCTTATTTACCGAACCATTATGTTATTATCTAGGTTAGTTTCACTCGTGGTTAAATCCAACTTCGTGCGCATTCAACATCATCAACCGAACGCACCCACTGTGAGTGAATCTTACAACTCCCCTTTTTAATTACACGTTTTGGGGTGTATTATGTGTCACTAAAACTAACTCGTTTATTTAAACTCGTGCCATACCATATTATGATTTAAACTTAGAATGTAAATATTGGTTGTAGTTATGTATTACTTATTGTCAAAGTTGTATGCAAATTATTTGTTAGGCCCATCAGTTCCTCGTGGGAGACGAGTTGAACAACGCGTGCCTTAAAACTCATTCATTAGGCCCATCAGTTCGTAGAACAACGCGTGCCTCAAAACTCATTCATTAGGCCCATCAGTTCCTCGTGAGAGACGAGTTGAACAACGCGTGCCTCAAAACGATCAATTATTGTATGTGTGTGCATTATTAAATATTAAGTGTTTTGTGAATATATTTACATTTACATTTACTCATATGTGGTTATGCACTTTATTTAACAATCAATTCAATAAACTTGTTTAAATGTTTTTCATAGGATTCACTCTCCAACTTTTTGTTCCATTTTTACACATGATACAGGTGAACAGGAGGAAGCAGGGAAAACATAGGAAATGCCTTAGAAGAAAATAATGAAGTCTAGAATGATGCGTAGGACATGATGTAATTATGATTGTATATTTCCCTTTAAATTGTAATAATAAATTTGAAACGTTATAATAAATGTCATGAGCTTTGATGATAACCCAATCATGCCCCGATCACCTTTTCCGCTGCGGGTCGGGGTGTGACATTATCCGGTTACCCGATATCGCTAATATGCGCACGGTTATGTATATGTAACTATTTTACGGAAATTAACCGAAACGGGTTTAACCTTGTCATTTAAGTCTCAAAATCCAGAATGTTAATAGTTTACCCATATTAAACAAGTCAAGGTACTTGTTGGGATTAAACTACATTCTATCCAATCATCGTTTAATCTAGTGTCATACGTTTTGATCAAGTATGCTAGTCGGTCTAAGTCTATGACTTAAATAAGACAGTTAGTATTTAATTGGTTAGTTTATGCTAGAGACTTGCCGGTAAATGCTATCTGCACTTAGTCCTTTTTGTGTACCGCTGAGTTATTAAAAATTAAAGAAGACTAGCTCAGGTAAATACTCTCGACCTTTTTCCCCTGTACGGGCTTGGGTTACGGTAAATTATTACCGCTTAGTCGGAAATGGGATTCAATCGAACGTTGGTTCAGGGATAGTAAATCCGCATATTCTGTTTTAATCAGTTTTGTTTGATAATTTAAATATCGGGGGTTAACTACCGTGTTCTGGATATCCTCGGCTCATTACAATAGAAATGGCCACGACCTTAGCGCGGGTGTAGGCATACACCCGATAGACACTTAATTAGGCATTCCCACAAGGTTGGGAGGAATTGACTCCTTCGTGAGTCCAAAGTGGTGTGTACGTTAATTGTGTCTCGGTCTCCGTACCGGGCCCCGTATGTATGGACAAACATGTAAATCTGTTAACAAGGTTGGACGGTCAATTAACCCAAGTTATAAAAAGATTTTGTGCTGATACGCACTTAAAACATTTTTGAAATATTTTCAAAATGAGTCGGTTGGGTGTATTTACCAGCGAAAGCTGACGTATTTTCAAAAGACTAAACTGCAGGTACAATACGAAAATTAGACCGGAGGTGCTCGGTAGTGATAGAGGATCTTGCAAATCCTAAATTTGCCCAAAGTCTGTTTTATATTCTTTCCATGTACAATTTATGATCCGCCTGTGAATCTTCTATTACGAGCCTGTATATTATTTTGTATTTTCAGACATTCGGTTTGTAATAGTAATTTTACTCCAAGACTTCCGCTGTGTCGTGTTTAATTAACTATGATGATTATCAACTGACGTCACGATACTCCCCACCCGGGCCCACCGGTGTATGGATTTCGGGTTGGAAATCCGGGGTGTGACATCAATAGCATATTCTTCTTCATCGGCAATATTTTCTTGCGTTGCGGGGACAACCTCTACATCTTCGTCTTCATTGTCATCGTAGATCGGAAGTGTGCGATCGGCATTCTCTCTTGGTGATTGAATTAGCGGGGTCTCAAATGCAAATGGATCGAATGAGTTTTGCGCTTCCATGGAGTATTCGTACATGCCGGGTGTCACACCCTGACCCGCAGCGGAAATGGTAGTCGGGGCATGATTGGGTTTTCATCAAAGCTCATGACATTTATGTCACACCATGACCCGCAGCGGAAATGGTAGTCGGGGCATGATTGGGTTTTCATCAAAGCTCATGACATTTACTATAAAGTTTCATATTTATTATTTCTCTTTAAAGAAGGAGTTACAATAAACATACCAGTACAACATGTTCAAATACATTTTTCATTCAAATTACAAACTAAAATATCCATTAAACAAAATTCATACAATTACAAAGGAAAACAAAACTAAACGTTCATTCCAAAGCATTAACTTGTTTATTCTTCTAGGCCATCCTACGTGTTTCTTTCCTCAACTGGATCACCGGTATCATGTGTAAAAAAAGGGTTTTTGGGTCAACAAAAGTTGGAGAGTGAATCTTACGAAAACATTTGAACGAATTTATTATATTGGTTATAAAAAGGTGCATAACCACATATGAGTAAACGTAAATGTAAATTTAATCACAATACATATAATATCGATTAATGCACAAGCACACACACCAAATGATGAACAACGAGATCAAGGCTCAATCAAACGGAGCCGATCTAATGAGGCACGCGATGTTCAACTCGTCTCCAACGAGGAACTGATGGGCCTAATGAATGATTTACACGCAACTTGACAAAATGTAAACACACATCACAACAAACAACATTTACATCACAAGTTTAGATCATATAATGGTAATAGCACAAGTTTGAATAAATGAAATAATTAAAGCGACACATGATACACCCCAAAACATGAATAAAAAGGGGAATTTGTAAGAATTCACTCACAGTGGTGGCGTTTGCAATTCCTTATAAAACTAAGCGCGCAAAAAGAATTTTAGGACTTGGAATCGTGAGTATTATCCTAAGATAAGAATTAGAAACATACCAAATAAGTAGGAGATAATAAGCTAAATATATTGCGTTTAAACGAATGCGCGAGATTATTTTATAAAAGTATGAGTGTTAGTTGTTTGATATTTTATAATCTCTAAAAGTGTAACTTGGTTTATATAAATATATAAACTATATTTATGATATATTGATTGGGTTGATATATTTACATATACATACATAGATGCATATATATGTATATAATACCGATTTGTAAATAACTGTATATGAGTGAATTGATATAATCAAGAGATTTCTTCCAAAAAAATAAAGTCTGATTTATAGATACATAAACCGCTCCTACATACATATATCCGATTTTATTAAATATATATAAAACTGCTATATCATTTATTTAAATAACAAAATAAATAACCCATATATATATATATATATATATATATATATAATCTGATTTTTATTCTTAAATGTTTAAACAAACAGAATCTTTAAATAAATAAAAAATAATACGGTTTGAGAATATTAAAGACAATAGCAAAAATAACAAGAAAAAGAATAGCAGGTGTATAACCACACAGACCACGCTCTTCGATTCAAACTCGACACGAAATACCACTACACCACATCAGTATCTTGTGTTCATTACAGTTGTTAAATATATTTCTATTAGACCTGATGGTCGTCTTCTTCAAGAAAAAAAAAAGACACTGTGCATGAGGTTGTTTGAAAGAGTATTACATGTTTAAGTTTTTATAGTGTTATCTAGCTGCATCAATGCGACGATTAGAAGGAAAATTATGCAGTAAAGGAGTATGGTATACCGAACTGGTTTTCGCGTTGCGGGCCGAGCCTCCGAGTTCCGGTTGAAAGTTTATATCCCACGCCAACTGTCAAACTCATTTTTCCGGTGATAAGTTTTTTTTTGTTTTTTTTTCCGACAGACCTGTTTATTCCGGCGAATCGGTCCTCCGAGTTGTGTCTTCTCAGCGAGAGTAGAGTGGAAGGGAGAAGGAGAGTAACCGAGATTAGGGTGAGATGATCACGTTTATATAGTGGTGAAGTCTGAGTTGTCTAGGATTAGAAAAAGGGTGATGGCAACCGTCGAAGATGATGAGCGGAGATAAAAGGGAGGTCTTGTGGCTCATGTATCCTCTTGTGAAGATGTCTAGGTGCAGAGGAATGTAATTATGGTAAGGCTAAATCACTGGAATGGTGAATGGAAACTTGTTGTCTTCACTTCCAGCGTAAGTCGATAAATCTAATTAGTTGGTGGACTCGGGCGGCAAACTTGTTTTTTTAAAAGAAAAGGATTAACTGCAGAGTGTGTATATAATATATGTGAACCTGAAGTGTGTACCAAATATTAAAGTGGTGTAGTGGTTGGTCCATTATGTGTACCGTTGAGACCCGGGTTCAAGTCCCGCAGTCTCGGTTTTTTTTTATTAGCTTTATTATATTTTCATTATTCACCTAATTAGTCCCTGAACTTCATCTTTAAGAAAATACCATAATAGTCCCTCTAGTCGATTATATAGTGATAAAGAAAAATTTCATATGAGAGTGTATATATATATTTGGTATATACATGTTCATGATAGGTTTATATTTTGTATGTACATTTAGATACATATATATATATATATATATATATATATATATATTAAAGCGTTATAAGGATCAAAATTTCAAACGCTTTCGTTATTTGAATACGAGGAAAGTAAATTTCAAAAATTTCAAAACGGGTCGGATTTTGGAAGCCCATTTTTTACGGATGTTACAATTTACTATAATAAAGTTTCATATTTATTATTTCCAATTTTAAAGAAAAATTAAAAAAAGCATACGAGCACAACAATATTCATGAACTCTTTATATTTCTTCTAAGGCAATTTCCTATGTGTTCCTTGCTTCAACCTGTCCACCTGTATCATGTGTAAATATAGGGTTTTGGGTCAACAAAAGTTGGCGAGTGAATCTTATTTAAACATTTGAACGAATTAGTTATATTGGTTATTTAAATAAAAAAAGAATGTGCATAAACCAAATATGAGTAAACGCATATGTAAATCTAACCACAAACCACATATTATCAATCAATGTACACACACGCATGATAAATGATGAACATTGAGATCAAGGCTCAATCAAACGGAGCCGATCTAATGAGGCACCTGATGCTCAACTCGTCTCCAACGAGGAACCGATGGACCTAACGTAAATGATTGCACGCAACTGACAAAAATGTAAACACACAATACAACAAATAACATTTACATCACACGTTAGATCATATAATGGTAATAGCACAAGTGTTTGAATAAACGAAATATATGAAACGACACATGATGCACCCCCAAAACATGAATAAAAAGCGGAATTTGTAAGGATTCACTCACAGTGGGTGTGTTTCCTTGATTTGGCGACGAACACGCACGAGCTGGGATTTAACCACAAGAGAAAACTAGCCTAAATAATAACGTAATAATTAAATACATAAGTAAAAGTTAATGTTTTAATTAATGCTTTTTATTAGATTTTTAGGTTATTTTTGTGGTATTTAATGGAGTTTTTAAAACCTAAAAAGTCTTGTTTTTAAGCATTGCAAATGATTTTTAAATGAAATTAATAAAATAAAATATAAAAAATATAAAAAATATTGACCTTGTCAGGTCTGACCGGCCAGATCATATTCGGTTTTTGCAGCATGTGAGATTCGAACTCGTGACTTCCCGTATGCGTGCACGCAGCTCTACCAACTGAGCTACGTGTCTAACCCGGAATTATCTCTGTTTTAATTATATACATACACCCTTTAGATTAATTCATAAATCTATTTATTAAAAAGGTTTTATAACATTATTGAGCCGCTGCCCACACTCCGCCTCGAACCCGTGACCTCTTATGTGTTATGCACCCAGCCCTACCAACTGGGCTGGGTGTCTAACCCAGTATAGTCCTAAATTATATTATACTTATATACTTGCTGGAAGTTAATATATATATATATATATATATATATATATATAAGTATTAAAAAATTTGGTTTAATTCAGGAAATCAGCGACGTGTTAGGATTTGAACCCGAAACCATTTCTGTGAAATGCACCCAGTCCACCACTGGACTGTGTGTCTAACCCGGTGTAAACACCAGTTTTAATTATTCTTATACACTGTTACAACTTCATCTTCTTCATTTATACATACTGTTTTAAAAGGATCCGGTTGTTAATCAAAAACTCTTGTCGTGATCATTGGTTTATAATTACAGATGATAAAGATGCATAAAATGAAAAGGATTCAAGATGAATATACCGAACCGAGTGATCTTCGGTGAAGTTCCGGTGACGAACAGATTTCCGGCGAAGTGCAATTTGAAAACCAGAGAATTCTTCAGTGTGCTTGTAAGGTGTTTGAGCGTGTTCTAAAGGAGTTCAAAGCTCCCTATTTATAGTTGAAGGAATAAGTTCAAGCTTGACAGTTTCGGTTAAAGAATTTAAGGTCGAATGATGGTTATAACCGAAATTAGGTTATGATTTACTCCTAACACATAATTAGGGAACAGTTACTTCAGTTTTTTTAATCATGAAGAAAACGGTAAAGCAATGAAGAAATGGGAGTTACAGTCGATGCAATTTGCGCGGATCATTTGTACTGGTTTTTGAGTGTTGCCGCGATATAAGAATTATTTGTTTCAAAGCTTATTCAGATGTGTGTGCGTAGTGGAGCGGTGTGTGGTGTGTGTTGGTTCCATGGAGACCCGGGTTCGAAACCCGTGGTCACCCTCTTATATTTATTTATTTTTTACTATTTTCAGTTTTATTTATTACTATTATTATTAGTTTTTATTTATTTATTAATTTTTACCCGTTTTAAATTTATTTATAAATTACAGAAATTTATATAACTAATTTGGTCGGTTAACATAAATACGTAACGAAACTTCGTATCATATAATTTGAATTATTAAACGGAGCGGGTTTTAGAACCCGTTTTACAACGGATGTTACACCGGGAGTGACCATCGTTGGACCATGTGGGTGTGAAAATATTTGTGGCGTAAAATTAGGTTGGTGTTGGGTGTTATAAAAAGTCGGTTGTGAAGCTTGGGGGTAAAAATATTGAGGTTGAGAGTATGGGGTTTGAACCGGTGCACTCGGACAGCTAGAACTGCCTCGTCTCGTTTGCGACACACGTCCACTTGACTTGGAACCCGAGCCTCGACTAGCGGAACCTTTTTTCTTGGGATCACCTTTGTTTTGTTTATCCATATTGTGGGATGTAGTAATTTTAGTAAAAAGTGGTGTGTGAGATGAGTGAAATGTTTGAGTTTTATAAATAAAAAATATATATATAACCTCGACGGTCGAATCAGTGTGTAACGGTCAAAAAATCGAACGGTAACTTGTTCGGTGAGTAGTCCACGAAATGGGGAGTCACCGCGCGGTGGGGAGGTGGTGGCGGCACACTTGCCGCTCGATATATCAACTTACCGAATGGGTCACCGCATGGTGCCCCTTCCATCCTTCGACTTGTAAAACATGACTCCACCCATTCTATATCGGTCCAAATGGTTACTTTAGTTTAACTCTATTGTGAATGCTCATGACACTTGCCATAACTACATACTTAAGGTTTTATCATGCATTAACATAACTACATACATAAGGTTTTACCATGCATTAATATAAATATCACATGGACATAGACATATATGCGCACCCAGAGTTTCAGTGCTAAGGAGTTGACTCAATGATAATCCTGAGATGGCAAGGTGGGTGGGTTGAGTAACCTATCAAATGGGTTCAGGTCAAATCGGATCAAGATTGGATTGACCGACTCATGAACACTGTTATGTAACTTTTTTTTTTGAATGTCACAGACAATGAATGTTCTAAATATGGCTAAGATAATCTAATTTTTAGACAAAAGAATTTGAGGCTGTTTTAGTACATTTTGGTGAATTTGACCCATTTGACTTTGTCTTTCATTTAACCAAAAGTTATAAGTTGAATTAGGGTGGTGCAAACCTAATCTGGCATACCTTGCTATGTGTTGGTCTCGGGGTTGAAACCAATTTGATATTTGAGGTCACGAAAAGATATAATTAAACACGTGAGAATTAGGTAACGGTGTACACAAATGGTGAATATTGTTAGTAAATTTTCAAGCATAAAGGCCCAATCTTTAAGGTGAAATCAAATGCAAACAAAGCAAAGTATATGTTTTTACCTTGTTGGTGTTAATGATTTTTTTGTTGTTGCTATGAATTTGAAATTAACTAATTGTGAAGGTAATGTTATAATTCTAAAGTTTGAAGCATAAGTTCAGAATATAATTGTTTACCTAGCAATTAAAATACATATTTTTTTACAAATTATTTATGAATAGATCTCTAAAGAATTTTGATAAATACAAGAATTTTGTATTTTTAAGACCATCCACAACAATAAATTTGATTTAAAATCCAGACTACTTAATCAGCATGTCTAATAATTTCAAACTACCACCATTCTAAATCTCACTTTTTCTCACAATAATAAACCATTCCAAATCTCTAGCTCACGCGGACCGGTACACATCATCACCTCCATTGCGCCATCGGTCTGTTGAGGTCGTCCGAATTTTGGACAGGGCTAAGCAAATTCTCGTTGAAGATGCTCTAAGAATGAGTAAGGAGTATGTTTACTATTTCTTCATCTTTATACCTTTAATAGTGTTGTAAATGAGTTAGAACAAAGATGAACAAACTCTTTTAATTGTTTTTGAAGTTTTTTTATGAATAAACAAAAAAAAAAAACAATTAAATAAAATAATGAACTAATTTATTGTGTTCATTCATTTAATATTATTTTTAGAATGTTGATAAACGAAAATAAATGAACGTATATGTAAAAATATAAATTAACTACGGATTTGACCTTATAAAAATAATAAGGTACATACATATATAAAATTATTATATTCATTTACTTATAAAGCATGTTATTTATAATTATATATGTTTTATGTGCACACACATCACAAACATAGATAAACGAATGAAACATATAATTGCGTTCATTCAGTTAACTAAAATCTTTTACATACAAATACCTACTTAAATAATCCAAATAAAAACTACTATTGTATTTGTATAGCAGATAAGTAGACTTCAAATCGCTTCTTTAGTTTCAAAGTAAATCCTTTACTAATTATCTTTATATAGAAGAAGAGAAGTTGAATAGTGACTATGCTTTTTGGAGTTTAGTTTTTTTTAACAAACAAAACTGATAGCCGTACAGAAAACCGCTTTTAACTTTTGAAAACTTTTTAACAAACTGAAAAGTACAGATACCCTTTTGAACATTTTTTTAATTTTTGTTCATTTGCTATAACAAGTGCACAAAAACTGACTGAGTTCCTATCGTTTTCTTTTACTTTTACATATGGTATCTACCTTTTTATTTTAATTTTTAGAGCAAAGCTACAATGCAAATAACATTAAAATATTCAGATATCATTTTGTTTGATTTTACGAATTTATTCGGTTACAAAATAAAGGAAACAATTATAAATATAAATATTTATATTAAAAAAAATAAAAACTTTAAATAAAACTAAAAAAAAGGAAAAAAGAGTTTGCAAATGCAATCCATCCCCTCGAAAAGGCAAATCAAAAGCTTGTGTGATCAAAAGAGCAAGCAGAAAAGAAACAACAATCCATCTTCATCTTCCCCACGAAACCACTGCAATCACACATACACACACAAGGAGAAAGATGCTGTTCCAGGTGGGAGGTCAAGGGAGTCATCCCACCTTCTTCGAGATGTCCGCCGCTCAACAGCTTCCTTCCAGTCTCCGTGCCGCTCTCACCTACTCCATCGGTGTACGCTCTATATCCTTCTATCTCACTCTAGGGTTTATACAACTTTTCTTCATTTGTTGAATCAATATCAGGTGTTGGCTCTAAGAAGACCTTTCCTCCACAAAGTATTGGATTACGAAGACGAATTCTTCGCTGCCCTAACCCTAATTCTCGAAACACATAGCTTACGCACCACAGGTAACCTTATGTTTTGTTGAATTAGTCTACCAATTTGAACCCTAGATATTACAATCACTAATTTTATGTATTGTGTGTGTGTGTGTTTTGACTTTGGAAAGTCAATGTGGTAGAAATGTTGGTTTGTTTTAATTCGTTACATAAGTTTATGGCTAATACTCTTCATATGCTATGATATTACATGTTTCAAATGCATTATGTTAACATGTTAGTGATTTTATAAATTTTTGTGTATATCTTGTAAGTTTATAGCTTCCCCTACCCAAAATTTACCTACAAATAAGCTTTATGTATGTTTCAAACTTTCAATATATAGATTATCTACTTGTGGTGCTTCACTAGAACGCCACCGAAAGAGTCGAGTAGCATAGCGTCCACCGTTTCATCTAGATTTCGCCGTTGAGGACAAGGACGTTTCAAGCAGGGGGATTATGCATGCACTTCTCATCACCACGTTTGGCCTTAGTTCCTTTACCCGTGCATTCTACCTCATGCTTGCGCACGCCCAAAAGTTGTGTTCATCTTTTAGTATTTGTGAGTTAGTTAATTATGGTGTCCAATAGTTAGTGGTTTCTTTTATATTAGCTGCATTCTTTATTTACCTTATTTGTAAGACTATTTAAATAGTCATCCATACTTTGGTGTTAGTATGCATGATTTGATATTTAGTCTCCTAAATCACTCTAATATCTCTAGTCCTTCTGTTTTCTCTAAACACCAAATTGATACAGATCAGTAACCTGTTGCTATTGTGTTCTTCCAGATGCATCTTTTGCAGAGACTTTATATGGCTTAAGGAGGAGAGCAGTTAATGTTCAGGTGAAAAAGGATGACCTTCATATGGAACCAGGAAGTAGAATTCAACATTCTGGAATAAGGAAACGTCAAAAGCTTCTCTCGGTTGTGTTTCTGGTTGGTATTTCATCATGTTTATTTTTCTGCGGTTAAGATTTCTTTATGTAAATGGATGATGATATGATGGCATGATGCACAGGTTGTGTTACCGTATTTCAAGTCAAAGCTGCATGCGATCTATAACAGAGAAAGAGAAGCTGCTCTTCAAGCTAGTCTTTGGGGAAATGTTGATGAACGATTTGATGAAACTGGCAATTTCGGTGATGCAAGCAGTTCGTTCGCTTCAACTAGTGGGTTGGATACAGATTTATCGGTTAGAACACGCTTCAGGAAAAGAATGAATAAGATTGTAGCTACTTGCTACCCCTGGTTACATGCTGGAACCGAAGGTAATGGCAATTAAGATGTTATGATTACATATATCTTCATTGTGTTGTATTATTTGTTAACCTAATCTGGCTGATCTCTATCGTGCAGGATTAGCGTTTGCTTATCAGCTGCTATACCTCTTGGATGCTACTGGATTCTACTCTCCGGGATTACATGCACTTGGACTCCAAGTTTGTCGGGCTACAGGACAAGAGCTGGTATGTTCTTGACTAGGGCTGCACGAACTGAACGAACCTTGTTCTTGTTCTCGTTTGTTAAGGAAATACTTGTGTTCACGAACAGTTCATGAACACTTACCGAACTAGATTTTTTGTCCGTGTTTGTTCATTAAGGAAATGAACGTGTTCGTGTTCGTTTGTTAATTTTGGGTACCGGACACAAACGAACATCACAAACATTCATGAGCACACATAAACACAAACGAACGTTCATGAACACAAACGAACACAAACAAGCGTTCATGAACGGAAACGAATACAAACAAGTGTTCATGAATAGAAACGAACACAAGTGAACATTTATTCAATTTCGAATAAAATAGGGCATCTTTCATCATAAACATTAAGTAAATCAACCTAAAATTTCCTAATGAACTTGGAATATTGGAATAGGGATTATTTGTCTCAGTTACCTCAAATAAAAATAAAAGAGTATCAAAAATAACTAATTAACTATTGAACAAAAACGAACACGTTACCGAACGTTCGCAAACATAAATGAACGAACACGTCATCTGTTCATGTTCTTAAATAAATGAACTTCCCGCCGAGCGGTTCATGAACTGTTCGCTGAAAGTCAGTTTATTTGCAACCCTATTCTTGACGTTGAGCTGACTACTTTTTCTCTCTTTTAAATAATTGAAAATTTGCAAATATTGCTACCCCCTCTGTCCCAATATATGCAATGTTCAATAAAAGAGTTTGAAATTGGTCAAGTTTCTAAAACACTCTTAATCCAGATGAAGTAGAGGAATTTTGTGGACCGAAATATGTCGGCATTATATATTGTAATGAATACTAAAGGGTAAATAAGTAATATTTTGTAACAAAATTTGACAAAAGAAAAAAAAGGGTCATCCTTCGTTTGCTTTATTATGTGGTCATCCTGTGCATTTCATTTAGTTGACTTTTGATGTCAAGGTAGATGGATACTTCATCAAGAATTTCCAAAATAAGAAGTAATGAACGTGAAAGACTACGTGGCCCTCCTTGGTTAAAGGTATGCTTGAAACTCTTCTATTTGTGTTAATAATAATGATAATATGTTCTGCATCTTGTTAAACGCACGCAAGTAATATGTTTATCATGACGGTGAGTAAAGCATCTATCACAAATGTTTTAGTCGATTTTTTCCTGACATTTTACGTGTTTCAGGTAGTACAAGGAGCATTGCTAACTTGTGCTTATGCGGTTCTGGACTATGCTCAAACTGGTCTGATAGCTGCAGTATTTGGTTTCAAGGTGGGTGTGTTTTTTATATATTTTATGTGTTTAAATGTAACTAATCTTCGTAAAATATTTTATCCTCATGTGCTATAATATAGATGATGGAATGGTGGTACCAATCTGCTGAGGAGAGAATGTCGGCTCCAACGGTGTATCCTCCACCACCTCCTCCTCCCCCACCAAAGGTGCGCGCGCGTGTTGTGTGTATATATATATATATATACTGTTTTATATTTGTTTAAAAATGCTTCATTTTTGATATCATAATTGTTTATACACTCGTATTTCGACCCGCCGTGCGATGCGGTGGCGTGGAAACTTAAAGTAACTCGAGTTGGTACCGTCAAATATTTGACTCGACTGTTTCCGAACAGAACTTATGTCAAAACGTAGACCAACTGAAAGCATACATAAAATAATCACGAAAACGTATTATATTTGATCTAGACTCATTGCCGAGAAAAAATTACGTCAAAACGTATACCAACTTAGATTTATACCGAAACATACTTAAAAACAACACGTAAGAAAATAGTATTTTTTAAGTTAAAGAATGGTACCGTGTGTTGCGGCGGCGTTTAAACGTAAAGTAACTCGAACTTATATACCGCCTGGTGAAAACATATTATATCTACCCAACTCGGATCATTTACATCAAAACATAAACCAACTTGGATCTATACCGACACGTACTTAAAAAACATAAGAAAATAGTGTTCTATGTTAAAAAATGAAACTGCGCGTGGCGGCGTTGAAACGTAAAGTAACAATATACCACTAGTGAACACGTATTATACATGACGAATAGCGACAAGGTACCTATATGCTGCATAGCGAATAGTGATAAATAGCGGGCAGCTATTTTATAAATAGCGATACACTAGAAATTTTTTTTTTAATTTTTTATTTACATTATATCAAAATACCCTGGTATATATGCTGCTATTTTACATGTATATTTAACAAAAACCCATAATCCAGTTGTTTTGTAGCTATATTTAATTGCTATTTCTATTTAAAAAAAATTTAACTGTCGCTAGCTATTAGTCGCCATAACCCTAATAGCGACACTATATTGCTTCGCTACTAGTGCGCTATAGCGATCGCTATAGCCACTATTGACAACTATGCTACAGTGAAACACATTTGTGGAAATGGATATAATTTAGTTTTTTATGTAACAGGTGGCTAAGGAGGGCATCCCTCTGCCGCCTGACAGGACATTATGTCCTCTATGTTCTCAGAAGCGGGCGAATGCATCAGCAGTTACGGTTTCTGGATTTGTGTTTTGTTATGCGTGCATATTCAAGTATGTTTCACAGGTATGGATTCTTGTAACTGTCATCTTCAACACTTGACTTCCATTAGTTGGCTAAATGGTGGGTTGGATGAGTTGACTAAAAGGTCAAAAAGGGTAATTTTTTGTGCAGCATAGAACTGCAAACGTCATCTGTACGTTCTTTAAAATATTAGTGCTAATATGTGTCTAATTCTTGCTTTATGTTACAATAGTATAACCGCTGCCCGGTTACATTGGTTCCTGCAAATGTGGACCAGATTAGGAGGCTATTTCATGACCTGTAGAAGCAGCTTCTGGTCGGATACAATGGTAGATTGATTTATGGGTTTGCCATACAAATTTGATCATACATGTTGAATTAAGATGTTATGAGTTCATTATTGTAGACCAATGATAAAGTAAGTGAATTAAGCCTCATTTTCTTTGTAAATAATTCAGATTAATGGAGTTGTATGCTTTTGGTAATTATACTATTACTAATACTAATTGTTGTGAGCTCATGATGTTACTTGTTACATCTTGAATACTCTTTACATTTGTGTTTAGTAATTGATTATATTTAAACAAAAGTAATTTGATTAGAATGTGTATTCATCTGAAGATCCAACTTGAAGTATCCACAAATCATTGTCCAATGTCTTTCTTACATAATTCATATAACACAATTTGGTATGTTCATTAATACAAACATGAATCCAAACACCACACACGGATCCCCTATATGGTTTAGACCATCTATACCTTACATAAAAACACCTTAGAATATTAGCCATCCTCACAACTACATCCGGCAATTTTGATTCAATAAAAAATGAATTATTTGGGTACAAAAAATTGCATATGGGCCTGTCTTGTTCTACTAAAATTAAAAAGAGTTAAAAGTTAAATTTAGGTCTCGTCAAATATACAACGGGTCAATTTAGATCACTATTATAAAACTCGTCAGAATGGGCTGAAATAGTCAGCACCACCCATTACATTTGTGTCATCTGCTACTAGTCACCCCCACTGCCATCACTTCTCCCACAACCGCCACCATCCTACCTTGATTGTTGTCGCCATCACCCACACCTTGACCATCGTCTCCACCGCCTTCACCTCCACCACCCTTGCCACCACATTATGCACACAACAATTGTAAATGTCATCGGTGCCGCCCACTCTCGCATTGTCAATGTCATCTTCATCGCCCCATCTTCATGTCACCATCACCTCGGCCTTTGCAATGTGTCTCCACTGTCGTCTCCACCTCCACCACACCCATTTTTATCCACCATCGTTGCCACCACTGCTCCTATCTGTCTCCATAGAGGACACATAGTGGGGAATCCATTTTGGTACCTCTTTTCTTTCTAAGATGACACTTCAAGGCAAACCCATGTTGGTCGAAACTACTCGTTTTTACCAAAACCAATTTGATACATTTTTAAATTTGTGTCATTTTGACCAGATTCTAATTTGGTTTTGGACCTTTTTTGACCGTTATCAGTTTGACCCACTACTCGGTGTGACTCGCCTATTTTGGCAAGCTTAGTCACAACCCTACACTCATTTTGCATAATATAAATCTAATTAATTACATAAATATCAGATACACACACTAAAAAAGCTTGAATATTCAAATTTACACATTTCGTTCGACCACTTCTGTTTCTCCTTACATCCACGCCCTCATATTTTAATGCAACTTTCTAAGGAAGGGCATACATCTCATGAATATAATAAATTATCCAAATATACTAACTTTAGGAATTTAGGGTGTTCATACCTAGACCACCCTTTGTGAGATCTAACCCACCCGCGCCCATTGCCACGTTAATGGTGCAGGTGGTGTGGACATCGCCACACCAAGATGTGGAAGATGGCATGGGGCCGTGGTGTGGCTCCGGTTGAGGGCGTAAAGGGCACCATTTTGTTTTTTGTTTTGTTTTTTTTTTATAAGAGGTAGTTAAACAAATACTCCATGTGGTTTATAAATAAACAATACTTTTAGGTACTAAGATTTTTGAGTAACATGTTTTGGTTATGTGGTTTTCATTTTGTAACACTTTTAGGTGTTAAAACTAATTTCTGTTAAGTTTCTGTCGAATTTAAGTAAAATGACCTAATATATTAAAAAGACCATTTATGTACTTACTTCATTTTAGCTATAAGGAGCCACTTGTGTAATTTACATAAAATATTCACAACATTTATTTTCATATTTATATGAGTCTTACTCGTAAAAACCCTATGAAGGGTGTGGCTTAGGGCAGAGGGTATGCACTCAGCAAATGCTGATCGACAACATTTGGCATGAGTGGCATGTCGCATGCACAATACCATTAGGCGTGACATGTGGCTTTTGGCAAGCGGTGTTTCGCAATGGTTGGCAAATAGATGCCACGCATGCTATAAAGATTAGAGAGAAGCAGAGTAGAGTGAGCCTTTTCCAACATTAACCAATCACATATCTGTTCATGTTTTTTCTTTTCTTTTTTAATCTACTTTACAATTTGTTTGTGGTACGAGAAACATGTGCTACAGCATTTCCAATGATTTGGCAAGTTGCGGTGAAATGTGTTAAGTTGGTAACCCTTGTGGCCTTGTTCGTCTAGCTAGACACACCAACACATATACATACAGTTATATATGTGTGTATATATATATACGTTTACAGACGGCGTTATCATCGAACTATCGCTAGTCGCTCTCAAGTCGCCACCACTGTGATCGGTTTTCATAACCATCAATTTCCTTCACATTTCACACCGATCGGATCATCACCAAAATGTGTAAACCAGTCATCAACTACGACTCCTCAACCGATCCATCATCATCATCATCATCTTCTTCACGATTGCACTCATTGATCACCACTCACTCACTCTCAACATCATCATCTTCACCATTCACTCGCTGCACCGGTCTCAACCTTTTAGTCAAAGCAATCCACCAAATCACAGCCGGATCAGTCATCGGAGTCCCCTACTTTCAGAAGCGAATCATCACCAGACGACGAAGATCTCTTCACTTCACCAATCTCATTCTCACCACATCTAGACCGTCACCAAACCCTAAACCTAATTCGAAATCCAAATTGAAGTCGAAAGGTAAGAGACAGAGGAGAGTTAATTCTGCAATGCCGTTGAAGTATCGAGACTCTGTTCTTCTTCAGTCGTTGGTTCGTAAACCACGATCGGAGAGATCTCTTCTAATTTCCGGTGAATGATTCTGGTTCTCGATCGTGATTTTGTAATTTACTGTTTGATATTGCAGATCTGTTCTACTGCATTAACAGATCGTTAGTAGTTTATAACTACCTCATCTTGTTACTTTACAGTTCACACCTCATGATCAATGTAAAAATCGAGGGTTTTTGTAAATTGGGTCTTTTTTTACCTCGATGATGCTTTGCAATATGTAGTGCTGCCGAAATCGCTCTATGCTCGATTGAAAAATGCTGGTATTTTCAGCTGGTTCGATTTTTGGCTCCGTTCGGTTTGAAAACTTGCTGATGGCCTCATTTCGGTTATAAACCGAGCCAAACACGAGCAAAGGTAGGCTCGTGAATAGCCCTAGCAATATGTACAGATTTTATTCTATGCTATGTTTGTATTTGATTTTCCTAAAGAATTTTAATTCTATGTAAATGGTTTTATAGTTTCTGATCGGAATTTCAGAAAGCATATTTGTTAATTTGATGGTTTATAAGGAGAACTAATGTTGTTTTTTCTATTGCATTTAAGTGGATTTCACTTATTTGATGATGATCACTGTTGATTTGGATGATCATTGCTTGATAATTAATTTTTAACACACTCTGAAAGTGAAGTCAGAAGACTTGCATATGAGTGAAAATAGTGAAGAGAAACCGTGTAGTTTGGCAGCTATGGTTGTTTCTTGGATTGTATCTTTCAACTAACACATTGTCTCTTTGTGCATTTTCAAAAATGTGTTAGCTTTCAAGTTCAGAGTGGTATAAAAATCTTGAATTCTCAATTTTTTTTGATATTGAGATATGAAAGGCTAGTGTTTGTTGATGGGCTTTTCGGCATTGTATACTTCTGTTTTAGCCGTTAGGTGTAACGGGTTATAGGACAGTTGGTAGAGGGTGTTTGTAGCATGTGAATCTGTTCAACGTTAAATGGTAGTGACTAGCCCTTCGGTTTTAACAATCGAAGTTATGATTGTATTTCCGAAGACAAAAAGTGCACAGAATTGTTGATTTTGCAGCTCCTAACTTGCAGCCATTTATATATAACTTTGAGAATCCCGTCATCACTGACGGGCCCACAAGAGCCGCTAATCAACGGGATCAGGTAAACAATGCTTACGTTGTGCAAGTGGCATTTAAGGGGTTAATCGCTGAAACCAATGAAAGTCGGATTCGAATCCGACTATGGCACCATCCCTTTTTTTGGGGATTTTTTATGGAGGCTGACATCCTTGCCGATGCGTTTGGGGGTTTAGGCTTATACCCAACGGGAGATGTAACAACATATGCTTTTGTGGCCTCGAGGGCACATGATCAAATTTTGTGGGACAGTGGTATTGATGGGATAAACTCCGATTATGGGCGTGCGTTGGGTAGCTTGCACAGGTCCCTTCACGATCTTGATCTTGGCGGGTTCGCTAATAACGACACTGCCCCCAAAGGCTCAAAATACTTTGGCGAGTGCCCTATATAGTAAAACTGTCCAGAGTTTGGCATCTACCCCCACACCAGAAAGTAGTGTCAGAGTGTTTTATGTGGCCCTCATACTCAAGATTTTTTGACTGTTATCCCAATGAAGGGCTGGGCCAACACATGTCAGCGTTAGAATATCGAACCATCCTTAAATACCAGTTAATGATCCATTTGTTCCAGTTAATAGCCTTGCCCAGTTTGTCGTAACGTCTACTTAGATAACTTTGGGGAGCATGCAGTTTATTGCAAGGAGCTGCCGGGATATAAATACAGACATGATTTGGTCTGGGATGTCCTATGCGATGTTCTTAGACGGGCAATAATCTCCGCAAAAAAGCGGCTCAAGTGTATTTCCAGACAGACCCACATGAAAGGAGGTCCACTCTTCGCCCAACATATGTTCTCGTGTTCGGTTGGGTAGGTGGGAAAAACACTTGTTTGGATGTTACCAGGGTATCCTTTCTGGTTGGGCTTAGAGACAATCAGTTCGTGGCTGGTCAGGCTGTGTTGCTAAGCATGAACAAGCTTGTGTTGATAATCAACATGCTTTCGTTCCATTTGCTTTTGAGACCTTCGGGGTCCCTTGCCCCTGAAGTTGTTGGTTTCCTGAAGAGAGTGCAGAGTCATGCATAACAATTTCTCGAAGCCGAAGAAGCAGAGCTTTGTTTTCAGTAGGACCGATTTTGCAATTCAAAAGGGGGTTGCGGTGCACCTTGTTGCCCGTTTACCTGCCGCTATTATGTAATCTCCTACTTATTGAAATTTCAAGATATAGCATTTTTTTATAAACAAATCTTCAAGTCTCACAAAATTGTAAGGAAAAAAAGGCCTTGATACGAAGAAATAGCATTTCGGCTTGACAAAATTGTAAGGAAAAAATAGCATTTCGACGATATCCATTATCAGTGTAATTCAAAAGTTGAAATCTAAGGTACTTACAAATAGGTTATCTGAGGTAATAGATGGCTTGATCTCGCCTAACCGATCCGCATTCTAAACCGGAAGAACATTGTCGATCGTCCTTTGATTCTAAATGAGTTTCTTTAGGCAAAAAGTAAGAAACAAGCCCTAGCCTTTTTCAAAGTTGATTTTGACAAGGCTTACAATTCGGTAAATTGGAAATTCCTTGTTTCGATATTAGGGTGGGAGTTGGCTACAAAATCCATTTTTCTACAAAGTGTAAAAATTCATAAAACACCATCATGTCAACCATAAAACACACTCAAAATCCAGAAATAACAAAGTGAAGATTACTAAAACGTCATATTTGTGGGTTTTGTGTTGTGTTTTGGAAGATAAGGCTTTGATTATCGAATAACTAACATTAGTGTGTTTTATGTTGATTATCATGTTGTGTGTTATATACATAGTTCTATGACGGTGTGTTTGAAGTTTTTATGGACTGTTAGGGTTTTGCTATTATGTTTCAGTGATCTTCACTCTATTATTTATGTGTTTTGAGTGTGTTTTATAGCTGAAATTGTGATGTTTTATGACTTTGTAGAAAAAAGAAATTTGTAGCCGAACTCCACCCGTATTAGGGTGGGAGATGTTGGATTATGGGCATGCTATTTGCGGGGACGACAAAAGTTCTAGTAATTCAAGTTTTTTTCTTGAACGGGGACTCCCTCAAGGCGACCCAGTTTCACCATTCCTATTTATTATTTGTATGGAGGCTTTAAATGTTTTAATAGAGAAGGCAATGGCACAAGGCATTTTCAAAGGGGTATCACTGCCGAACGGCGGCCCGGTCGTGCTCATTATTCTATGCGGACGACGCGGTCTTCATAGGTGAATGTGAGGAGAACAACTTGAAGAACCTTAACCGCATTTTACGCTGTTATCTAATTTCAGGTTTGAAAGTAAATTTACTAAAGAGCAAGCTCTATGGAGCTGGTATATCTGAGCGCGAGACACATACATTGGGTGACAACCGGGAAGTTTCCATTCCCTTATTACGTAGGAATGTGGGTGGGCGCAAGCAAGCATGAAGAGGATAGCAAGCCGGAAGCCTATGCTGGATTGCTTCAATAAAAAACTTACCACATGGAAGGCAAAAAGTGTGTCATTTGTGGGTAGAGCTATGATGGTGAAAGCGGTTTTAGGTAATCTTCCAACAGTGGCGGATCTAAAAAATATTCGTAGGGGTAACGTTTTATAAAAAAAAAGGGTAACGAAATTGAAAAAACGTCAAAAAAGTTCAAATTTTTCCAAAAAAAAGGGCGTCTAAGGTATGTCCGCTCCTGCCTTCCAACATTATACAAGGCACAACAACTGGTATTGAGAACATTTAGAGGGGAGGGGTTAGAACGGCCACAAATAAGAAACTGGAATTTTATGTTGCAATTATAACATACCTAATTAAGTTCATACATTGGTTTTATGAGTGTCATTTTGATCATAACTTGACTGGTTAAATAAAAAAAATAAAAAAAATGTTGATTTAGTTGCTGATGTAGTGTAATGAGTGGGCATTTTTTTGTTATATATTATTTAATTAAAGTCATTGTTAGTATTAAAATACAATCCACACCATGATAACAATGACAACACATAAGTAAAATTACTTAAAATGAGTTAAATTCACGTACAAAGAGTCTTATCGTAGTAATTATAATACTCTACAAAATTACCCTATAAGATATTTTACAAAATTACCCTACAAGATAATTTGTAGGGTAATTTTGATAATTACTCTACTAGTAAATATTTACGAAAATGCCACCACGTTTTTTTTACCTTTTCACTATATTCGTACGTTTTGTATGATAAAACTATTTGTATTTGATCTTTTGTCTACATAAAATAAAGGACACACAAGTTTTATGAGTTTTTGTTCAAACTCGTATTAGTAGAAGAAGTATTTACCAAAATGATGTTAGTTGAAAAAATATCTACCAAACTAGCGTTTTTTAGAAGAATTACCTTTCTCTAACTCCTAATTTCATTGAAGAAAGCCATATATAAAATAATGACCAAATAGAAGAGGTATTTACTTTTATAAGATATTATATATAATTATTTATTGGTTAAGCCGTTAACACTTTATTATTTTAACAGTTTATAATTTTTATATGTTTGTTAACTGTTTATTGTTGTTATCTTACTAAAAATTTACATTATAAGTTATTAATTGAAAATTTTACATTATAAGTTATTAATTGAAATAATTATAAGTTATATAATTATTTATTGGTTAAGCCGTTAACACTTTATTGTTTTAACAGTTTTATAATTTTTATATGTTTGTTAACTGTTTATTGTTGTTATCTTAATAAAAATTTACATTATAAGTTATTAGTTGAAATTGTTATGAATGATATCTATTTCCCATGACCTGATTCATTTTTATTCGTATTTTTTTTAATTCTTTCCATTTTTATATCTTTTACAAATTTCACCTTTTAAACATTCTGTAAATCAGATAATGTTTTATTAATTAAAAAAAAGTCACAAAAGAAACAAAAGAACATTAAAACTTATTCCTTAACGGTCAAAAACTTGAACGTTACTGATACTAATTAATCATTTATATTCGTTTTATATGTTCATGAACTATTCGTTCAGAATAGGACACAATTTGAAAACACGACACGAACCTAACACGAAATTCGTAAGTTTGGGTTTAGTCAAAACAGGTTCGGGTTATTTTTAGGTTGAACCAGCGAACCTGTTTAGCTAAACGGGTCAGGTTCAGGTCAACCCGGTCGGATTGGCGGGTTGACCCGTTTAACCCATTTCTATTATATTTTATTTTTTTACAATATATTTTATATCATAAATTAATTATGTGTGTATTTTATGCTATAATTATCACTTAATAAATTAAATTAGGTGTGTATTTTATGCTATAATTATAACTTAAAAGAGAAATTGACATAAGATGTTATGTTTTAATGTAATTTTATTTTATAAATTTGTGTTTTTTTGTAGTAAATGTTAATTTAATATATTAATTTGCTGAAAAAAAATACAAAAATTCGGGTTCAACGGGTCGGGTTCGGGTCAGACTGCGAATATTTGGGTCGGGTTTAGGTTCATAGGTGTGACATGATTTTCGGGTTCGTCTAAAATTTTCGGGTTCGAGTCGGGTTAAACCCGCATACCCGCGAACACAACCCATTTAGCACCCCTAGTTCAGAATGATAATAAATGAACACGAACATTCTCATCTTCTTAATTAACAAATACGAATAAGAAAATTCGTTTGTTTAAGTGTTCGTGTTGCTAAATAGTTTTTCATACGACTAAAGAGGTCCATCATGACTTTTTATGTTTTGTTGTAATCGTTCGTTATAAAGAGGGGGCTCATCAGTCCAGCCATAATTTAAATTATAAAATATATGTAGTTATACATTCAATACAACCACCCACTTAACCTATGTAGTAAATTGCGGTTGTAAAAATCACGAGTTGCTAGTCAACCAGTGAATTAGGGACTAACGATTAATCAGGATTGATCAGAATTAATTTGAATTAATCGGCTCCTACTCCTAGTCAAATTTTTTTACAACCATAGCAAATTGTCAACCCATTTAACTTCTTATAGGTTGATTACAGTTTACATACTATCAACCCGTTTATACGATTTTAATTGCCCGGTTTATGATTGATATCATTTACCATAGCAGATGTGTGAATAATAGTGTTTGGGTTCATAAATTTCAATGAGACACTATTGTCACAACCATTAAATTTCCCAATATATAATATATATATATAGATTTCACCCCTTGTTTCCCCAGTGAAATTGTATTGATTATGTAATGACCAATTTTCTTTTTCTTTTTTGAAGAAACACCAATCTAATCGGGTAGATTAGATAACACTCGACCGGGTAAATGGAGATTCGATCCTCACAAGCTCTATAACAGTGATACTCTGGAAAACCAACAACACGGTGACTCTCATTACGAGTAGTGGTTCACAAATCAGGTTTTTCGGATACCCGGTTCCGGTATGGAACCGGTTCGGGTACGATCGGTTCTACAAAATCGAGTATTGACAATACTTGGTCGGGTCCGGGTACGATTTTATACAGAAAATGTATACCCTATATACCCGAGTTTGGGTAGGGTCCGGGTCGGGGTTTCTAATACCCGGTTACTATCATACCCTATTTCCGGGTTCGGATTTGGTTCAGGTATGCTTCGGGTATTCATTTTTTTGTATAAAACATAGAAATTTAAGATGCAAAACCTTTTTATTTCATAAAACATAGAAATACATGACACCTAAATAATCCTAGAACCGGGTCGAATAAGATGATGAACATAGATAGCTTCGAATAACTTGATCATCTTCGTTTATTGTTTGTCTCGAGGACAACACTTGCGGCTAAACCAAACATCAAAGACCTATTTTATATGGTGTAGAGATACAATGTAAACAAAAAAAATAGTCAAAATACACTTTCTAACGGCTGTATAGCCGTTACCAAGGTACAAAACTCGAAAAAACACAAAAAAAAAGAAAAAACCTAAACGGAGTATTGGAAAACCCGAACCGGGCATTAAAAACACTCGGTTTTGGGTTCGGGTTTTGTAACAGAAATGCATACCGACCCCTACCCTATGGGTAGGGTCGGGTTCGGGTAAAAAAAACCCAGGTTTTATAATACCTGGTGCCGAGTTTTTATTTCGGGTCCGGGTTCAGGTTTTTTGTGCACCACTAATTACGAGAATGAGGAGTCGGGGGTTCTTCACATAGTCACCATCCCGCGTGAGAATAAGTATATGCTCTTGAGAGAGTAATGTGTAAGTTAGAGTGAGCGTGGAGAGTGTCGAATGAATTCACGTTGATGTGTAGTTTTATATCCAAAGTGATGGGAGATAATTGGGTGAGACGTTGCTATCAGAATATCCATTTGGTTTCCTCTATGCTGACCATTTGTGGTTGCACAGGAGGGTGCACGTCTGTGGCCTCTTTTGGTCACATGTCGTTTTCAGGATGTTCTTATTGTCACACCCTGACCAGCAGCGGAAATAGAAGTCGGAGCATGATTGGGTTTTCATCAAAACTCATGACATTTACTATAATTAAGTTTCATATTTTTATTAATTCAAAACTAAAAGAGAATATTCCAATAAACACGTAAAAACAATACAAACACGTAAATATTCTAGACAAGCATTGTTTTATTCTTCTTCTAAAGTCAATTCCTAAGTGTTCCTTTCCTCAGCATGTCCACCTGTATCACGTGTAAAATAAAGATTTGGGACAACAAAAGTTGGCGAGTGAATCTCATTTAAACATTTGAAAGAATTAGTTATGTTGATGAATTTAATTAAAAATGTGCATAAACCAAATATGAGCATACGTATATGTAAATCTATCTACAAACCACATAACACCAAGCAATGTACACATGAGCATGATAATGATGAACTGTGAGATCAAGGCTCACTCAAACGGAGCCGATCTAATGAGGCACTCGATGCTCAACTCGTATCCAACGAGGAACTGATGGGCCTAAATGTGAATGATTGCACTGAAATGAAAAAATGTAACCACGTATAACAACAACCAAATATTACACAAACATTAGATCATATGATGGTAGTAGCACAAGGGTTTAAATAAACAAAAAATATGTAAACGACACATGATACACCCCAAAACATGAATAAAAAGGGGAAATTGGTAAAGATTCACTCACAGTGGGTGCGTTTCTTGGGATTTGATGACGATTGCGCACGATATAGGATTCAACCGACGAGGGAAACTAACCTAAATAATGTCACACCCCGACCCGCAGCGGAAAAGGTGATCGGGGCATGATTGGGTTTTCATCAAAGCTCATGACATTTATTATAATGTTTCATATTTATTATTACCATTTAAAAGGAATCATACAATCAAATCAAACAAATACAACATGTTCTATACATCCTTCTAAACTTCATTGTTTTTCTTCTAAGGCAATTTCCTATGTTTTCCTTGCTTCATCCTGTTCACCTGTATCATATGTAAAAATGGTTTTTTGGGTCAACAAAAAGTTGGCGAGTGAATCCTATGAAAAACATTTAAACAAGTTTATTGAATTGATTATTAAATAAAGTGCATAACCACATATGAGTAAATGTAAATGTAAATATATTCACAAAACACTTAATATTAGATATTGCACACACATACAACAATTGATCGTTTTGAGGCACGCGTTGTTCAACTCGTCTCCCACGAGGAACTGATGGGCCTAATGAATGAGTTTTGAGGCGCGCGTTGTTCTACGAACTGATGGGCCTAATGAATGTGTTTTAAGGCACGCGTTGTTCAACTCGTCTTCCACGAGGAACTGATGGGCCTAACAAATAGTTTGCATACAACTTGACAATATATAATGCATAACAACAAACAATATTTACATTCTAAGTTTAGATCATAATATGGTATAGCACGAGTTTGAATAAAACGAATTAGTTTAAGCGACACATGATACACCCCAAAACGTGAATAAAAAGGGGAGTTTGTAAGAATTCACTCACAGTGGTTGCGTTTCTTGGAATGATGAAGAATGCACACGAATTTGGATTTAACCACGAGAGAAACTAACCTAGATAATAATATAACGGTTCGGTAAATAAGCGGATTTTATTAATCAATTTTAATAGGATTTTTGGATATATTTTTGTGAGTTTAATGCTATTTTCTAACTTTAAAAACATTACTTTTAAGTATTTTTAATTGATTTTTAAATTAAATAAATAAATAAAAAATAATAAAAATTGTTGACTTTTTTGACTTTGACCGCGACTGTTGACCGTTGACCGGTTCGGTCGGTTATATAGTTGCACTGAGTGAGGTTCGAACTCGTGACCTCCCGTACGCGTGCACACAGCTCTACCAACTGAGCTACGTGTCTAACCCGAAATATTTCTGTTTTTAATTATATTTATACACTATTTAAGTAAATCCAAAAATCATTTATTTTAAAAAGGATTTAATTGTATCGAATCGGTGCTCTCCACAGGTCTTGAACTCGGGACCTGTGGTTTAGTTTGGCACACAGTCCACCGCTGGACTGTGTGTCTAACTTGGTAAATATTCCGGTTTTTATTATACTTAACAGTTGACTGCGAGTGGATCCGGTTCAGTTTAAAAAAAAACATTTTTATTACAGAGCATGTGCTTGTGTCAAGGATCGAACTCGGGACGTATGTGTTTGTTTGCACACAGTCCACCGCTGGACTGTGTGTCTAACCCGTTCATAATACTGATTTTAATTAATCTTATAATCAATACGACTTCGTCTTCTTCGCTCAAAACACAGACAACGGTTAACCATGCTGTTACTTGTTAAATTAATTTAACGAACTTTATAAGTGATTGTAATGTATTGAACAGAAAGGGTTTGGGGAATGATTGTACCGAACATGTGACTTTTTCAGAACTCCGGCAAGGATTCGTCGGCTCTGTTTTGTGAACTTCGGCTGTTAGGATCAATTAACAGTTTGGATGGATTAGATGTGAAATTGAACTACTGAGCAACGATTATCAGTAGGTTTAAATGATCATACCGGCTCACGGCGTAATTCTGGAACTTTCGGAAGTTTTCCGGCGAAAGCAGAATTTCCGACAACGTCGTCTGGGATTGATTCTGGGTGATAGATTGATGTTAGTAATGGTCTGACAATGGAATGGAATAGAAAGAGTCGAGGTATTTACCTTGATGATGTGAGTCTCGGTTTTCCGGCGAAAGTCCGGTGATTGCAGAAAAATTCCGGCGAGTGAAATTGCGTCGAGAATTGGTGTGATTGTGAGCGAAAAGATTATCAGAGGCTAGAGTGTGTATTTACAGGGAATAATATCGATGAATTGGGTCTGATTACCGTCTTGGTTCGTTGGTCAATAATTCTCGACGGTTATGACTGATGTCGGAGCTGGACATCGGTTATAACCGATGTAAGAGTTATTATGCACGTTAAGTCACAAGAAACCGACAATAAATGGCGAAATCGTCGGGATTACCGGCGACTGCGAAATGGGCGCGTCGGTTGACTGATTTTGAAAACGAGTTTTTGCTATTTGAATTAATTGATTTAATATATCATCAAAAGGCACAAGTGGCGGAGTGGTTGGGCGAGTGTGAGTTAAGTCTTTGTGGTTCCCGGCTGACCCGGGTTCGAAACCCGGCATCAGCATAATATTTTTATTTCATTATTTTTAATAAATTTTCAATTGTAAATTTTATATTCTAATATATTTATTAATTATGTATCGTTTAAAATTAATTTGAGCATTAAATATGCAACGAAATTTTTAACTGAATGTTCGGTAAATAAACGAAGCGGGTTTGGTTAACCCGGTTTTTGACGGATGTTACAGTATCCCCTACTTTTAGAAATTTCGTCCCGAAATTTAAGTAGTGGCATGTTTGACTCAAAAGGATGGTGTTTTAATTTGGCAAACTTATACATAGAAGGGAGTAAGAGTTTAAATTTTGTTTGAGGCGGTAACGTTCCTTGTAAGGGTTGAGTACCCTGCTACAGGAATCGCTTTTAGGTGCCTATGATAAAAATATTGATAAACAGAGTTGATTGACTAAGTATGATTTTATGCATAAGAGTTTGGATACGTTTGGAAAGATAAGGTTATATCCTAAAACAAAACTTCTACTACTAAAACCTACATGGAACTTCTCAACGCCTGACAATGCCTCTGATCCTTTGGCAAGAATACTTATATATAGGAAGTACCAGCGGCGTATCCACCATATTCTTGTCAAATTTTCATTGGTTTTATCAGTAAGTTATGATTGGTTCTATGATGTGACTCTAGAACATAAACAACACAACAACCAAGCCTGAGTCCTAATTCTGATAGTATACATGTTTGAATGGTGACAGTACCTCTCTCGTTTGTTATGATGGAGAGGTTAGTCTATGTAGAAATGGAACACAATCCAATTTCTTTAAATGATGAGATGATATAAATGCTAAATCAGTGAGTATAAAAACAAACTTCAACCAAGACATTACTAAATCCTACATGGAACTTCTCATAACCGCCTGACAATGCCTCTGATCCTTTGACAAGAATACTTATATATAGGAAGTACCAGCGGCGTATCCACCATATTCTTGTCAAATTTTCATTGGTTTTATCAGTAAGTTATGATTAGTCCTATGTGACTCTATAACATAAACAAACACAACAACCAAATCTTGAGTCTTAATTCTGATAGTATAAATGTTTGAATGATGACAGTACCTCTCTCGTTTGTTATGATGGAGAGGTTAGTCCATGTGGAAGTGAGACACAGCTCAACTTCTTTAAATGATGAGATTGAAATACGTTGAGATGTATGATGATATAAATGCTAAATCAGTGAGTATAACACAAACTTCAACCAAGACATTACTAAATCCTACATGGAACTTCTCATAACCGCCTGACAAGGCCTCTGATCCTTTGACAAGAATACTTATATATAGGAAGTACCAGCGGCGTATCCACCATATTCTTGTCAAATTTTCATTGGTTTTATCAGTAAGTTATGATTAGTCCTATGTGACTCTAAAACATAAACAAACACAACAACCAAAGCTTGAGTCTTAATTCTGATAGTATACATGTTTGAATGATGACAGTACCTCTCTCGTTTGTTATGATGGAGAGGTTAGTCTTTGTAGAAGTGAGACACAACCCAACTTCTTTAAATGATGAGACTGAAATATGTCGTGAAGTATGATGATATGAATGTTAAATCAACGAGTATAAAACAAAACTGAAATAGTAATTCGCATTAAGATTCTTGGATAAATTTCCAATTTATAATTGAGATACGTGAGAATTGAGATAACATAAAGGAAAAACATAAAAACTAAACGGTTGGAGTTGAATCTTGATTTTTGGTGAAGAAGACTAGTTGGTTGGTTTGTTTGGGCCGTCATTATCTTCAACAGGATTGGCGTTGATGTTGTAGACTCTTCCTCTTGCTGGTGGCCTAGTGGTTAGGTTTTCTTGATTTGCTTGGTTAACTGGGTTTGCTTGAGCTTGGGTATTTATGATGTTAACCAATCGAGGGCACGTGTTTCTAAAGTGGGTAGGGTCGCCACAATTGAAACAAGCTCGAACATATGGAAGCATGGGGTATTGGGGTTGTTGATATGTTTGGATCATGTTTTGAGTAGGGGGTGAGGTTTGGTTCTGAGAGGTGCGGCAAGCCTTGCTCAAATGACCATAGCGTCCATAATTCGCACATAGTCGACAAGGTAAGGTAGATGGATGGTGATAAAAACAGGTGTTACATTGAGGGTGAGGCCCAAGGTAAGGTTTCTTATTTGGGTAAGTTGAGTTGGGTGCTACTTGGGTGATTGGGATAGCTTGGAGGGATACGGCTTGTGAGACTGGTTGATTGCGTTGGGTGACAGCGAAAAGTTGCCCATCTCGTTTTCTCTTAGAAATGGATCGTGAAGGGGATTCGATTTGGGTGGAGTTTGAGATTTCAGTTGATGCTTTATCCTTCTTCTTCTCCTCCTTGAAGTCTTTATTACGTATGCGGTTTTCGGTGAGCTCTGTAGCTAATTCCATTGCTGCTTCCAAAGTTGCAGGTGTGGTACTAATTACAGAGTCTTGAATTTTTGAAGGAAGACCTCGAATGTAGTGCTCGATCAAACGGTAAAGAGGAGTGAACAAGTTGGGAACCATTTGATTTAACTCGAGGAATCTCTTGTTATATGTGGTGTGATCGCCTTCCTTTTGCTTCAAAGAATAGAACTCATCCTCCAATTTCTTGATTTCGCTTCTTGGGCAAAACCGTCTTGTCATGATTTCCTTCAACTCTTCCCAAGTCAAAGTCATAGCATCTTCAACACCTCGTTTGGCCTTCTCTGTATTCCACCATGTAAGTGCTATTCCAAGTAAATGACCAGTAGCATATCGCACTTTGCGATCATTGGGACAATCGCAATTTAGAAAAGTGTTTTCCATTTCTTCAAACCAATGGAGGAGAGCGGTGACACCTTCAGTCCCTTCGTATTTTGGAGGGTCGCAGGATTTGAAATGCTTGTAGGTGCATTTAGTGGTAATTGGGGGAGGGTTGATAACATTTTGATCTTCTTGGTTGACGGGATTAGCGGTAAGGGCTTGCTGAACTTGAACTACAATGTTGGGTATTACTGCAGCCATTTGTTGAGCGATTTGGGCAGCCATGCGCTCGCGGGCTTTTCCTGATCTCATCTTCCTACCAGCGAGACTAGAAGACATCTACAAGGAATACATATCAAGAGTATGAGTTGGATGTTTTAGGGATCATGTGTCGTATTTAGGAATGAACATTCATAAAATAAATATAGAATAATAAATCTACTACATCCATAGGATGTCTTGGGCTTTGCTCGTAATTGGGCCTTGCATGCCGCCATACTTCACCTTCGTAATCATGTGGGCCCATGATTACCGGGTTTTTCATATGGTTCGCATGTGTTAGCCTGGTTACGTACACTAAAACCCGGAGAAAATCGAGAAATATGTATGTAACGTATGATATTCGGAATGTATCCAGGTGTGGACACGGTGACGCCTCAAAGTGGGGTTAGTTCGAACGACGTTTGGTGTGGCATGCTTTGGCCTAATAGGTCCTTCGTACTCTCATCGTTAGTCCCCAGGTAGGCAAACTGGTCCGTTATATTGGATTTATACGAATGCCAACCTAGACAGGACGTTTCGACTACCGGTACTTGTACCCTTACAGTTACTACATGCCCGTCGCAGAACTCACTTCGCTGAGATTTGAAAAATGAAAAATGCGACAAAATCTTGAATAACGGAAGTATGAAGATGATTTGAATATGTGAGCATTGAAATATGTATGATGAATGTGTATGTAATTATGTATGTTTGACTGTAAGTATAATTCACTATGTATCACAAAATGTAGTATTGGAAGTGTTTGCATGCATTTGTGTATGTAATAAATATGAAAGAAATAAACATCATGAGTTTGCATATAACCACATAAACAATTAAAATCTAATCAACTATAGTATAGGCTCTAAGGGTCTAATAACCTATCCTATATCCCTATAGTCAAAAGCTCTGATACCAATCTGTCACACCCCGATCCGCAGCGGAAAAGATGATCGGGGCATGATTGGGTTTTCATCAAAGCTCATGACATTTATTATAATGTTTCATATTTATTATTACCATTTAAAAGGAATCATACAATCAAATCAAACAAATACAACATGTTCTATACATCCTTCTAAACTTCATTGTTTTTCTTCTAAGGCAATTTCCTATGTTTTCCTTGCTTCATCCTGTTCACCTGTATCATGTGTAAAAATGGTTTTTGGGTCAACAAAAAGTTGGCGAGTGAATCCTATGAAAAACATTTAAACAAGTTTATTGAATTGATTATTAAATAAAGTGCATAACCACATATGAGTAAATGTAAATGTAAATATATTCACAAAACACTTAATATTAGATATTGCACACACATACAACAATTGATCGTTTTGAGGCACGCGTTGTTCAACTCGTCTCCCACGAGGAACTGATGGGCCTAATGAATGCGTTTTGAGGCGCGCGTTGTTCTACGAACTGATGGGCCTAATGAATGTGTTTTAAGGCACGCGTTGTTCAACTCGTCTTCCACGAGGAACTGATGGGCCTAACAAATAGTTTGCATACAACTTGACAATATATAATGCATAACAGCAAACAATATTTACATTCTAAGTTTAGATCATAATATGGTATAGCACGAGTTTGAATAAAACGAATTAGTTTAAGCGACACATGATACACCCCAAAACGTGAATAAAAAGGGGAGTTTGTAAGAATTCACTCACAGTGGTTGCGTTTCTTGGATTGATGAAGAATGCACACGAATTTGGATTTAACCACGAGAGAAACTAACCTAGATAATAATATAACGGTTCGGTAAATAAGCGGATTTTATTAATCAATTTTAATAAGATTTTTGGATATATTTTTGTGAGTTTAATGCTATTTTCTAACTTTAAAAACATTATTTTTAAGTATTTTTAATTGATTTTTAAATTAAATAAATAAATAAAAATAATAAAAATTGTTGACTTTTTGACTTTGACCGCGACTGTTGACCGTTGACCGTTGACCGGTTCGGTCGGTTATATAGTTGCACTGAGTGAGGTTCGAACTCGTGACCTCCCGTACGCGTGCACACAGCTCTACCAACTGAGCTACGTGTCTAACCCGAAATATTTCTGTTTTTAATTATATTTATACACTATTTAAGTAAATCCGAAAATCATTTATTTTAAAAAGGATTTAATTGTATCGAATCGGTGCTCTCCACAGGTCTCGAACTCGGGACCTGTGGTTTAGTTTGGCCCACAGTCCACCGCTGGACTGTGTGTCTAACTTGGTAAATATTCCGGTTTTTATTATACTTAACAGCTGACTGCGAGTGGATCCGGTTCAGTTTAAAAAAAAACATTTTTATTACAGAGCATGTGCTTGTGTCAAGGATCGAACTCGGGACGTATGTGTTTGTTTGCACACAGTCCACCGCTGGACTGTGTGTCTAACCCGTTCATAATACTGATTTTAATTAATCTTATAATCAATACGACTTCGTCTTCTTCGCTCAAAACACAGACAACGGTTAACCATGCTGTTACTTGTTAAATTAGTTTAACGAACTTTATAAGTGATTGTAATGTATTGAACAGAAAGGGTTTGGGGAATGATTGTACCGAACAGGTGACTTTTTCAGAACTCCGGCAAGGATTCGTCGGCTCTGTTTTGTGAACTTCGGCTGTTAGGATCAATTAACAGTTTGGATGGATTAGATGTGAAATTGAACTACTGAGCAACGATTATCAGTAGGTTTAAATGATCATACCGGCTCACGGCGTAATTCTGGAACTTTCAGAAGTTTTCCGGCGAAAGCAGAATTTCCGACAACGTCGTCTGGGATTGATTCTGGGTGATAGATTGATGTTAGTAATGGTCTGACAATGGAATGGAATAGAAAGAGTCAGGTATTTACCTTGATGATGTGAGTCTCGGTTTTCCGGCGAAAGTCCGGTGATTGCAGAAAAATTCCGGCGAGTGAAATTGCGGCGAGAATTGGTGTGATTGTGAGCGAAAAGATTATCAGAGGCTAGAGTGTGTATTTACAGGGAATAATATCGATGAATTGGGTCTGATTACCGTCTTGGTTCGTTGGTCAATAATTCTCCGGCGGTTATGACTGATGTCGCGGAGCTGGACATCGGTTATAACCGATGTAAGAGTTATTATGCACGTTAAGTCACAAGAAACCGACAATAAATGGCGAAATCGTCGGGATTACCGGCGACTGCGAAATGGGCGCGTCGGTTGACTTATTTTGAAAACGAGTTTTTGCTATTTGAATTAATTGATTTAATATATCATCAAAAGGCACAAGTGGCGGAGTGGTTGGGCGAGTGTGAGTTAAGTCTTTGTGGTTCCCGGCTGACCCGGGTTCGAAACCCGGCATCAGCATAATATTTTTATTTCATTATTTTTAATAAATTTTCAATTATAAATTTTATATTCTAATATATTTATTAATTATGTATCGTTTAAAATTAATTTGAGCATTAAATATGCAACGGAATTTTTAACTGAATGTTCGGTAAATAAACAAAGCGGGTTCGGTTAACCCGGTTTTTTGACGGATGTTACAAATAAACACGTAATAATTCGATAAATATATAACTTCTATTTGAAATTAATATTTCTAATTAATGTTTTTTATTAGACTTTTAGATCTATATTTGTGGTATTTGTTAAAAATTTTAAACTTGAAAAGTCTTATTTTTAAGTATTTTTAAATGATTTTTAAATAAAATAATAAAGAAAATAGTTATATAAAAATATACCCTTAACAGGGTTGACCGGGTCGACCGGTTTGACCACGTATGTATTTGGCTTCGTGTGAACATCGAACTTGTGACCTCCCGTATACGTGCACGTAGCTCTACCAACTGAGCTATGTGTCTAATCCGAAATAGTTCTGATTTTAATTACATATATATACAAATTAGGTTTAACCATATTTTTGTTTTTATTTAAAAAGGTTTATTAACCGGTTACAAAAGCCAGAATCGAACTCGGGACCTACGTTTCATGTGCACACATCCCAACCAGTTGGGCTGTGTATCTAACCCGGTTTAATACCCGTTTTTAATTATATTAATATACATTTTAAACTTTATCTTCTTCATAACAAAAACCCAGAACTTGAACCCGACTGAAAATCTGTTTAAACAGTTTTGATTAACTGTTTTGGAACAACTAATCACTGAACAAACGAATACAAGAGCTTTTAGGTGAATGAACGATGTTTTACCTTTCCAGTTAAGATTCTGGCGATAATCAGAGAATTCCGGCGATGTCAAAACGCAACAGAGAGGTTCTTCAGAATTTTTAGAGTGAAGATTGAAAGAGTGGGCGAGGTTTAAAATGGTGATTTAGTCGGTATTTATAGGGTATCCAATCAATTAAAATTTTCGGTTTCAAGACCCAAATCATGGGTCAATGATTTTCATTCGAATTGATTTTAGTCGGTTTCGATTTGGAGATTGTAACTGATCTTCGATGTCGGTTATACATGCTTCCTCAATTGAAATCGTAATTTGAGCTTGATTGCTCGGATGGCAGTTACAGGTTTGAAGTTTCAAATTTGCAGGTTTCATGTTAGTTTTATTATAAGAATTATTTGTTTTAAACTTAGAACAAAAGGTGTGTGCAGATCAGTGGTGTAGGAGGTGTGTGTGTCTGATGGGGACCCGGGTTCGAACCCGGTTGTCCCTTTTACATTTATTATTAATTTTTGTATTTAAACTTTATTTATTAATATTATTTTTACTTTCCATTTATTTAATATTTTAATTATATAATTTGTTATTAACCACAAATATTAACAATACGATTTTGAACGTTTAAAAAATGCGTAACGAAAACTTAAATAAAATACTTGAATTATTTAAACGAAGCGGGTTTTGGAACCCGTTTTACACGAATGTTACACTTATTATTTCTTCTATGTCAATCGTTAGTGGAGGTTTGGGAGGACACGAATCTGCGTCGCGAATTGGCAAATGTCGCTGTCACTTGTACTTTTGTCTCTCCTGCGATAACTGCTAGTGGAGATCTTATGGTACAGTGGTTTGCCGATCGTCGTCGCTTTCACATCTTCGGTTTTGTCCCCTGTTTGTTGGCGCATCCTACATGGTGGGTGGACCCCGCAGATGACTTTTAGTAGTCACGACCAGTTATTCGAGTTGTGGGTTGGATATGGGTTCAACTCAAATCCGTGGGGGTCTAGAACCATATCTCTTCATGTCCCCTATTCCAGTTTTTCTTCCGTGCTTATGAACATACGATTGAAGTACCAGACTATTTGGTATTTTTGTAGTTTTTGCGGTTGACGTTATGCGGATGTGGAGGACGTGTTCAAATTTTAATCCTAATCTAAGTTGATGTGCCGTTCCCCATAAGTTGATTTGTTTAATATCCTGTATTGTGTTTAGTCATAACATATAAAATAACAAGAATATTGAGCCATTATATAATCTAATTATTTAAAATGTACATTAAAACATATATAAATTATATCTACTATTAGATTATTCACATAACACAAATATGATATATAAAACCTAAGGGTAGGTTAACGTATAAAATACACTTAAATATAAAAAGTAATTATCAATAAAATAACTTAAAATTACGTACTAAAAACTCAAGTCCAATAACCAACCAAATAAAAATAAGGATTAAAGCGAAATAGTGCAAAACATTGTTTAAAGGGCAAAGGTAACAAGACACTCTAAACCCTCAGAAAACCCTAGTCTTATTTTCTTCCTCACTTCACTAAAATGCGACCACCAAGAGGCGGCGGGTTCGGCAGTCGTGGCCGCAGTGGCGGCGGTTTCAGAGGGGGGAGGGACGGCGGAGGCCGTGGCGGACGCGGTGGCGGCGGCGGCGGCCGTTTCGGTGGTGATCGGTTCAACGAAGGTCCACCGGAAGAAGTTGTAGGTCTGTAATCATCCTATACCTCTCATTAACACACTACAACCCCATAAAACCCTAATTTACAGATTCAATTACAAATTAATGATTATTTGTGCAGAGGTTTCGTCATTTGTTCATGCTTGTGAGGGAGATGCAGTTACAAAGCTTACTAATGAGAAGATACCTTATTTTAATGCACCAATTTATCTTCAAAACAAGACTCAGATAGGCAAAGTTGATGAGATTTTTGGTCCAATTAATGAATCTGTGAGTGAGAAATTGTTATTTTGATTGTTTGTTACTGTTTTTATTTCAAATATTTACCTTCTTTATCAGCTAGGGTTTGTACTGATGTATGTTTGTTTGTTTTTTTTTTTTTGAAAAAATGTAGTTTTTTTCAGTTAAGATGATGGAGGGTATTGTGGCAACTTCTTATTCAGCTGGTGATAGGTTTTACATTGACCCTATGAAGCTTTTGCCTTTATCCAGATTTCTTCCACAGCCAAAGTATGTTTCTTTTTTGTTGTTACTTAAATAGTTTTAGTCTTGCATATATCAAGTCTTTGCTGGGGGTGTTTATAAACTTGGTTTTATAAAGCAAGAAGCGCACAGTAGCCACAAGGTCTAAAACCGAGGTACCAAGTGCAAAAGCGCACCACTTTTTCGTATCCGGTGATCAAATTATTATGTATATGTTTTAATATTGAAATTACATACAAGTGCAACCTGTAAAGCATGCTGTATAACAACTTGCTGTACAAAAATCTGAGAAATACATGTGCGCTTTGTGTTAAAGATGCGCCGTGTGTAGCCTGAAGCACTGAGGCCTAAGTCTATGTGCTTTCTAATAAACCAAGTTTATAAAAGGTTGAAACCGATCGATTGAACAAAGCAAGTCGACCGGTTTGGCAGGCTCGAGATACACATGGTGCGATTCACGGTTTGGTCAAGTTTGAAACTTGGAACCCGCCCTTATAAGTTTTATTATATATGTGTGTGTTAGTAGAATATTTTGTAAAAACTATTATAATCATGAATCATTTTTTATGATTTAAAGTTTATAATGCAAACTCTTGATTTAAAAAAGGTTGGTATAAGCGGTTGAGCTGTTAAAGTCGAACTGTTAAAACTAGTGCGGCCAGTTGAAATCACCCAGCCCCGTTGGTTTGGTTTGTTGTTTGTCGAAACTCAGTGTTTTAACCAAGATTTTTTGTTGAAAATTGCTCTACCGGACAATGGACACCCCTAGTTTCCCTTTTGTATTTCAAAGCTTCTTTTACCACGTGTTTGTTGTTTTTTAAACTTTTGTGTTAAATAGGGGAGCAAGCGGTGGGCGTGGGGGTGGAAGAGGAGGTGGTAGAGGCGGAGGGCGTGGTGGTTCTTTCCGTGGCAGAGGTGCTCCAAGAGGAGGTGGCGGCTTTCGTGGTGGTAGTCGGGGTGGTGGCGGCTTTCGCGGTGGTAGTCGTGGCGGTGGGTTCGGTCGGGGCCGAGGCAGATCATAGAACAAGATTTTTGGTGTTGTTTTATGATTTTTATCTAGTGCACTCATCTCTTGTAGTTTTGGTTCTAAGTTTTTTCTGCAGTTTCTGTTATGACATTTGTTTTTTCATATGAAAATGATGCTTGATTATCGACAAACAAATTTTATTACCTTCATAGTTTGTATATGTTCAAATATCATATATTTTTTATCTTAAATGATAAAACACTAAGTTTTAGTGTTTTAATTTCATGATAATTTTAAAAAAATATCAAAAACTGATGCTAAGTAACACCTTATAACCCCGCTAAATTTTCACCATCATACTTTAAACTTTTAATTGCTAGTTATAGCAATGGAAAAACAAGAAGATTTGCATCTTCTAACTCACTTTCAACATTTAAAACTGGTAACGAATATGGTGCACCTTTACACTAAATTTAACCACATTTATTCCAAATTTCATTTAATTTTAGTCCACCATTTTCAGCATTTCTTGCTGCTGATTGCTTCTTGTGTTTCCTGATCTTGGCTTTCTTCGCTTTCGCTCTTGTTTCTTCTCATTGGTATCGACCCATGTGTGAACAGACGGTCTGTTAAACAGGTTGGTTTCATATTTAAAGCTGCAAACTTCATTGTCACTTGATTGACCTCCATGCTTCCTTTCATCCACACGATCCATGAACCTGACCCTTCCGGTTCTTTGGTTTTCGCATCTTGAAAATGGGCCGGGCTTGATAGAGGGTAGAAAACTCATCGGATGAAGATTGTAGCTCCACAAATTTTGTAAATGTTACAACAACCTTAATTGTTGGCACGATTGGAATCGCCTATCTGCAATTTCATATTTTGTTATATTTCAATTAAGAAAGTTCAAATCGCTTAACCGAATCATAAAGTAAGGAAGCATGGAATGGTACCTTGACTGGGAACATGCCATGAGGTAATTTAGTGGTTAAAAGCTCCCATAATCGCCTTATAGCCTTCACGTTATTGGCTAAAGTGTCGAGTAAAGGCAAAAGCTCTTCGGTTTTCAAAGGAAATCGGGTGTTAACCACAAAACGGGTCTTAACCCTTTCTTATACTCGCTTTCATGCTTAACATCTGTTGTAGATCCTTTCTTCTTTTTATTCTTACCGCTTTTATCTTTCCCTTTTTTACCCCCATGTCGTCGTCCAGTTGAATCTCGGATATTGACTTTTAACTTCGTTTGGCTTTGAAAACTTACGAAGAATCATCGAATCTGCATTATCGTTACCTTTGGTTTTAAAACCTTTTTTGTTCCATCCGAACCAACCTTTCTTGTCTTTAGTTGCAGATGAACGCACATTACCATTTTCATGAACGCCATGTTCATGTTCGTGATCGGTTCTTCGTTATCACATATTTCAAGTGCTGAATCCAACTGATATCAGCTCGTAAATTCGACACGCGTTTCCAGATCTTGTAAGTATCCGAAGGAGCAATTCTACTTATAAACGGGATCACCGAGCTCTCAAAATGAAAAGTAATTTCCGTATAAAAATCACGAATTCGCTTAACAGACGATATGATTCTAGGCAACCTACGACACCATTTCGCCCACACTAACGGCTGATAAAATCTAGCAATAATCATAGCTATGCGTTCTTCGCGGCTACAAACCGCTTCTTGTAAAGCACTCCACTCGTTCTCGTTCTGAAGACTCCAATCCGCGCCAGCAGGCATTAAAATTTCGGCTGAAACAGATCTTTAACACGAACCGCTAAATGCAAAGGGGTTTCTCTAAACGGGACGTCATGACGGTCGATTAATGCTGACACAGCATCTGTGTCCAGTTCAACAGCTACTGATTCGGCTTCGGTTGTGACCTCTCCGGCTTTTGCTAACCGAGGGAGGGTTGAAATGATGTTCTTGAGGGCAGTATTGTCATTACTTAGAACAGCAAAATTTGCAGGACTATGAGAGTATTTGGACCAATCTTCCATATCAATCTTTTTATGTTTTTTAGTAATTTAACTAAATTCAAGAATCATCCATATAAAGCTTAAACCACCTCTTGTTCAATCTGAAAATAGATCCACATTGTTGATTGCATACTTGATTATATAGTTAACTATTTACAACATAGTTTGAATCCAAAATGGGCACAAAAGCAAACAAGGGTCAATCTCTTTTATGCTAAAGATCCAAACTTTTTCAAGAAAACAAGAAAAACTAGAAGTAAGATACCTGTAGGAGATGAATTGATCAAAACAATTGAAGGGTTTTCTTGAATTAACACTACTAATTAAAGAAAAAGAAAGATGAAAGCTTTCAAAAGGTTTTTTCATGGTGTTTCATATGAGTCATCTTGTTCTTCAGAAGCATTTGATTCTGTTCAATTCATCTCTCTCTCTCCTATCTTTAACAGAGAATGAACCCTTTGGTATACTTTATTTATGTGGTTTTGCAGATGGCTTTGTTCAAGTTAAAGAGTAGTGAACCCTTCACCTTTTGTCTATTATTCTTTGATTTGTTGCTTATTTTACCATCTTCAAATCCAATTTTTCTTTGTTTTTTTTTCTAAACTAGGATGGTTTTGACCGGGAATATCAACGTGAAGGAAATAGTAGCATCATGGAGCACAAGGTATCATAAAGAATATGATACCAACATGGAAGATATAGTTTCAACATGAAGGACAACGTACCATAATACCAAACATTTTTGACCATCCATGTAATTTAAGTATACCAAATTAAGCTTTTCTATAAATTTAGTAAAAGTAAATTAATTCATAAACATTTATTTTATCGACATATTTACTGATTAATTAGTCATTCGATAATCAAAGCCTTATCATCCAAAACACAACACAAAACCCACACATATGACGTTTTAGTAATTTTTACTTATTTATGGGTTTTGAGTGTGTTTTATGGTTAACATTATGGTGTTTTATACTTTTTACACTTTGTAGGAAAAATAGACTTTATAACCATTCCACCCATAAATATTAAATGTCATCTCATGCATCTTGTGTTTGATTTATT
The DNA here is from genome assembly GCA_947069175.1 of Scalesia atractyloides. NCBI lineage: Eukaryota > Viridiplantae > Streptophyta > Magnoliopsida > Asterales > Asteraceae > Scalesia > Scalesia atractyloides. The sequence goes on along the minus strand of CAMTDV010000012.1, from coordinate 11,316,673 downwards.
AAAGAAATACTTTAACTATTTTAATAAACAAAGGTGTCACGATTCATAAGGGACATGGTACCAACGTAAATGACATAGTACCAACGTGAAGGACATAATACCGTAAGGCATATGATACCAATGCGAAAGACATAGTATCAACATAAAGGACAACGTACCATATAAAATATGGTCCGAACATTTTTTTGACCATCCATGTAATTTGGGTTACCAATTCAAGCTTTTGTATAAATTTAGTGAAAGTAAATTAATTCATAAACATTTATTCTACCACGACATATTTATTGATAAATTAGCTGTAAATATCAGATATAATATTATGTATCTTGTGTTTGGTTTATTAAGGGAATACTTTAATCATTTTAAAAGAAAATCACCTAAATAGTTATTAAAAAAAACATACATTTATGATTACAGCTAATTACCTTCCGCCAAATAAGTTTCATTGATTTTGACAGCTAAGGCTTAACTGTTATCCCGCACTTTTGACAGCTCAGTTCGCACTTTTAGATGTCGGCTAAAGCATAACCCATACTTTTGCTACCGGCTAAATTCAATGGAATATATTAAAAAATAAATGATCTATTATACTATTTTTTATGTTGTTTTTCTTTTATTCTAGGTGAAATTACCTTATTACCCCACCCAAAACCCTAAACATATTTCAACATTCGCCTATAAAAACTCAACCCATCATCAAATTTGTAAATACCTCAACCCCAATAATTTTACTTTGTTCTTGCGTTCTGGAGTTTTGGTTGAAAGAAAGTGGGATAGATGGAAAGGGGACACGGTTTGGGGAAGGTGATGGAATGTGTGGCTTCGAACAAAATAATCTATCATTATTTGTTGTTTTGTTCCGAGACCACCCATTCCAACATCTTCCTCTGACTATCTCCCCATCCCTTCTTGTCCTTAGACGAGTGGTGCTGGTTTGTTGAAGAAGAAAACAATGATCGATTTTATTTTAAATATTTTATTGTTACATAGATCATCACATATAGAACACGCTGAGATCGAAAAATTATTCAGCGTTTGTTATGTTTTTTCCTTTTTTACTGTTTGATTTTAATTTTCTGTTCTTTTATTAGTGTTTATTTTTTTTTTCAGGTTCCATAAAAGGTATTTCTCAGCCGTTATCTCTAATCTGTTTAGATTCCGGCAGACATCCGGTTGAGCTCCGGCAGGCCTCCGGCTGAAAGATATGTTATATGAACGATAACAGATTTTGCGGGCGCAGGTTGTTAACCGTGTTAAGGTAGTAAGCAAACAACAATCAAAACCGGGAAAATCGTAAAACAAAAATTCTAATTTATATCGTCATGTTACGTCAAATATAGGCAAAAACAAAAGTTAACTTATGCCGTGAGATGATTAAAACGTTGACAAACTTGAATTGCATTTATAGCGAAAAAACTTTAATTTAAAGACAACCTACACAAGCCAAAAATAAACATAGAAATAGAAATCTGATGCACAAAAATGTAAACCACATTAAAAAAATCCCTAAAAAAAAAACAACCCTCCATCAGTCAATTCTCTATGGTGCAAAAAGAATCGAAGAAAATAAGTAAAAACTAAGGGATGACAATATAGTAATTAATTAAGTAATAAAGGATGATTTTTTTATGTACTGTAGAAAATGTTATATGCTACTAGTGCAAAAAGACTGGAAGAAAATAAGTAAAAACTAAGGGATGACATTATAGTAATTAAATCATAAAAGAAGTTTTTTTTTATGTACTGTAGAAAACGTTATATATAGACTTTGTGTACTTTTAATCTTTCTTTCAAAATATCCAGTCTTGATGTTTTCCTTTTTGATTACACTCGAAACTCTTTTAATTGTTAAAAAAAGGTTCAAAATCAATTCGTATAATTTTCGAGCCAAACCAAGCTGCGACCTGCTTCATATAAATTTTGAGTTTGCACCGAGATGAACTCGCTTGTTTGCAGCACCCACTAGCTACTTTTGTTGCTATATATCCATGTTAAAGAAATATATATATTTTTTCATTGAAACTCATACTGCAAGAAATACAAAATCTTTAAAACTTTTTAAAATATGCAAGCTAGCTCAAGATTTATCCGAGCTCGAATGTCAGCTCGTTAAGAGTTTTCAAGCTGAGCCTAGCAGACCCCTTTTAACTTCAAGCTCGAACTCGAGTTAAATCTAGCATGGATAGTTAAGAAGCCCTAATTACATCACATGATAATCTCCTCTCTCATTCATACATGATAATCTCATGGGACCGGAGCCCTAATTACATCACATGATAATCTCTTCTCTCTCATTCATACATGATAATCTCATGGACCGGACGGACCGGACCAGACTATCCCCAATAATGTTTGATGAACAAATTCTGAAAAACACATCTATAGATTGAAACAGAGCTACACTAAAGAACATTGCTAATAATAAGTTGCCAAAAACACTAAATGCTTCCAATAAAGCACCCGGGTAACTTCAGACCCGTTTTCTTCTGCCAGAAAATCAAACCTAAATTCTGCTAGCAGATGACCTCCTCACCATGATGTTGAGTATTAGCGGCCACTATATCCGAAAACTTTACATTCTTTTGTTGATCACAACGTAAATCAAAGAATTCTTCGATTTAACCTGCCATCTAGAAGTTTATACGTTAGTAAAATATTAGAGATGACAATATCGAACCGTTTACTATGTTTTATCTACTAACGGGTCAAGGGGTGGGTTATAATACAATAGCACCAAATTTGAAATTACGCATGTTATATACATAATTACGCACGTTACAAAAAATCAAAACCCACATGCCACCAAACATGAAAATTACGCATGGGTTGTTTCAACCCTGATTACGCATGTCATATGCATAATTACGCACGTTACAAAAAATCAACCAATGCACCAAACATGAAAATTACGCATGGTTGTTTCAACCCTGATTACGCATGTCATGCATAATTACGCACATTATTTTGGTGGTCACATACCGTCGCAAGTTAAGGGACTTTTGTATTTTAAACTTTCTCAATGGGTCAAATGGGTAAATATAAAATAAGCTAAAAAAGAAACGAGTCAAGTTTGGTCAAACATACTGAAAGCCAATCGAAGTGTACTTTTAAAGCATAAAACATCCTAAAACCATTTTATTCAAAAATAGATTATCATTAAAATAAGGAGTATACACCAGTGTTTAACTTACTTTTACCTTTTATCTCATTGTATGTAAGAATTTTTTTGTAAAACTTAGAATACATTACTAAAAAATTACCTTAATAAGCAGCTTCGCAATTGTAACTCAAAAGGGTGCCTCAAAAGATTCATCCCACACGTCTGCACTACCATTAGAGGCATCATCAGCATCTTCTTCCATTGACAGCCGAATATACTCCCGAAGTGCAAACCGATCCCACTCTGTTAATGTTGGATTCTCACGTTCCTATATCACGAAAGTATTTATATAAATATATTTCCAAAGTATATTAATTTGTAAAAAGTTATCCAACAATTGGTGATCGTATATGTACCTGACGTATGAGAAACGGATCACGAGTTTCAAAGGCCATGAATTTATTAAGGTTAAAAAGGATGTTGAAAACACTTCCGGAAAGTTTGCTTCCTTTCAAATCACGGAGGGTAAAATATCCCTCATCCTGCAGGTAATAAAACGTGAACAAATATATATTAATATAGAGAATAAAAGAAATAAAGACATTATTAATATAAAAAAGAGGGTATCTCAACCTCTATGTTTTTATTGTTTTTATTTGCCAATTTTTTTGTGTATTCAACCCTTCAACTTTTAGCGTTGCCACTTACACCCCCTCAACTTTCTAAAAACTTTGTAAAATGTCATTTTGACCCCCTCAAATGTTACGTGCTTATTTTTATGTACGTTGGTCAAATATTATCATTTTCGTGCTTACTTTTATGTACGTTTTTGGTTGGTCTACGTTTTGTTCAGAAAGTTACTTTACGTTTCGACTCCGCCACAACGTGTGGAACCATTCTTTGACCTAAAAAAACACTCTTTTCTTACAAGCTTATTTTTAAGTACGTTTCGTTAAAAATCCAAGTTGGTTTACGTTTCGACGTAAATTTTCTCGGTAATGAGTCAGGTCAAATATAATACGTTTCGTGCTTATTTACATGTGTGTTTTCAAATGGTCTACATTTTGGCGTAAATTTGGTCGAAAATGAGTCGGGTCAAATATTTGACGGTATAAGTTCGAGTTACTTTAAGTTTCAACGACACCGCAACGCGCGGCGGGTCAAAATACTAGTTATCAATATATAATATAGTTAAATATTACCTTTGGGCCAATCATGTCAACGATCTGACACAATATGTCTTCAAAAAGTACGGGCTCTTGGGCCATGCATTCCATCCGATGCAATTGTTCTTCGTAAAAGAATTGCATTTCGTTTCTTGTAATCACCCCATTCCCATCCAAGTCTACGCATTTGAACCTGATAAGACATTATAAAAAGAGTTTAGTACACGTATGGTCCCTGTGGTTTACCAAAATTTTGGATATAGTCCCTGGCTTTCCAAAAGTACACATATGGTCCTTGTGGTTTCGCTTTGTAACACATTTAGTCCCCAGCTTTTTCTAAAAGTACATGGATGGTCCTTGTGGTTTGCACTTTGTAACGCCCTTAGTCCCTAACTTGGACATGCTAAAACCTATAGATTTGTTGGCTGGGGGACTAAATGCGTTACAAAGTGCAAACCACAGGGACCATCTGTGTACTTTTAGAAGGTTAGAGATCAAATCCAAAATTTTGGTAAACCACAGGGACCGTGTACTTTACTCTTATAAAAAAGTGATAAAAATGGGCAAAGGAAAGATTGATTAGAACTTCATGAAAGAAGACAACATTTAAGACAATTTCGAAGTTAAGTCAAAGAGAAAACGAGAAGGCCAAACAACTCTATCGAACTCCATGTTAAGTCAATCATACCAGTATTCTAAACTCAGCTCGGATGATTTGTCCTCTTCAGACAAAATAAAATAAACAAAATCTTCATACCCCATTTTCCCATCAACATTACTGGTGAATTTTCTTGGTACCTAAGTAAAAAAAAAGGCAATTATTTGATCATGTAAACCTTGAACAAACAGAAAACATTCATAAGAAAATAAAATGTTGGTGATATTACAAACCTGGGAAAATATTCGGTCAACGATTCTGTATGTGAGTGCATGGTTACCGTATCGTATAAGATTCTCTTTATCAATCAAGAAATCATGATCGGTGTCAAGCTCCCAAAACTTGCAGTAGATAACATAAAAATGCTCGTACGAGAAATATCTGGCATGAAAAAAGTAATAATATATGCTTCAATAAACCAAGTGCATATCAATTAATATATTATATATCTACATTAATTTGACCCTCCCAAATTGTCAAAATATTACCTCAAAACTTTGTTTATGTCCTCTTCTTCATCTGCATGTTGCATTGCAGCAATTAAATTTCCACGTTTTAGCTCTCTTAGGGTAAGACGAGAAATCACCAGCTCTATTCATGTAGTAATATATTATGTATATTACCGTTTCAGCTGACCAAAACAGAATGTAAAATTTAAATCATGGAACTCCAATATTTGATGAAAAGATTAAGCAGGCAAACAACTACGGATCAACATATATGTTGGAACATCTAAAAACAATGACATCACAATCATAAATAAAAAAAACAATGGAACAATGCTAACTGTAATAAAGAAAGTGACTTACAAGTTCAAACACAATCACATTCAAATTAAAGCGAACTTATAAACAAATATAACTCAGAATAAAAAAAAATGAATCAAACATACCATATCTCTCCTGAAATTCAGGTGTGCCCTGTAAGAACTCCAACCAGGATGAGTTGCCAATAGTTCCCGGAGTATGGGTTTAAAATCCTCCTGTTGTAGAGATTAACGTAGAATTATATCATATTTGATGGTACATCTAATATATGATCGTTAAGGTCAAAACAAGACAGTATTATGATAAATATAATAAAAGTACCTGAGTCAAATATTTCAAATCTGGCTGTTTTAATAGTGTATATATCTGGGTAGCAGCGTCTTTAACCAACATGTTACCATTGATCCAGTAGTCGACAAAAGCATCCCTATAAACAAAAAAAGTAGCCAATCTTTAAGACATAAGTTTCTCTAATAAAAACATAAGACTATACAAAAATACCTGGTCACAACGCCAGTGCCTGCAACGTCAATCTTTTTAAAAAGAACAGCCGAAAAGAAAGACGGTAGTTTGCAAATTTCCTTGGTAAGCGGTTTGAATTCTACAAATTTTAATTAATGTAGCCTGGTCAAACTACAAATACTGACCGTTCACAATGTGGTAAATGCTGAAGAATTCATATCTCACCGTGCAATTGTAGGCCATCAGGATGACCATAGAAAAACTGATTACATCTAAACAAACATCGTTCTTTTAATTCGTTAGGGGTGGGCGACCATTTTGAAAGTAAAACTGCAACCATTGCACATTCAATAATTACAAAATATAGAAAAATAGAGTAAAATGCCTCCCTAAGGTTTGGCCAGTTTTGCTACTTTCGTCCAAAGGTTTGTTTTTCCGCATCTGGATCGAAAAGGTTTGAAATTTTGTCATTTTCATCCGGTTCATTAACTCCATCCATTTTTCTCCATTAGGTCAGAGGTATTTCTGTCTTTTTTGATAACTTCAGGGGCAATTCGGTCTTTTTTCACTTTATGTAAAAAGACTGAATACCCCTGAAAAAGACTGAATTGCGCTTCAAGTTAGCAAAAAAGATAGAAATACCTCTGACTTAACGGAAAAAATGGATGGAGTTAATGAGCCGGATGAAAATGGCAAGATTTCAAACCTTTTGGATCCAGATGCGGAAAACAAACCTTTGGACAAAAGTCTCAAAACTGGCCAAACCTCGGGGACGAAAATGGCATTTTACTCATTAAAAAAATAATAACTTGATTCTTTTGCTAGAGAAACAAAATCATTATTTGACCTGAGGTATTAACTCTTTGACGGGCTCGTTTAGTACTTTTAATGGAGAACCTAATACAGATGGGGCCCACCCTCTGTTTCGTGATTCGAGGAGAACCCGATGATGAACTTCTTGGTGAAAGTGGAGGTACTGAATTTCCGGAAGATGCTTTTGGGCTGGAAACTGATCCAGTTATATTTAATGGAACGCCCGTTTTAGCCTTGTTAAATAAAGATTTCACCTATATACAGACATAAAATACCATGAACGCTTTGATCTTGCTATTAACACCAGTGCTTTATTATAAAAGCATGTGAATAACCCAAAATTACCAGATTTAACCCTTAGAATCAATTTGAACAAAAAGCTATCTAATAAATGCTCTAATGGTCTTATCACATCAAGCCGAAAGATTTTTGCATTCTTCACACTACGAATCAACAACAACATCAACATAAAAAAAATCAACGCAAAGAACCCTTTTTTTCTTGAAACGGTTTGTGCATAATTGATAAAGTAACAAATCCCAAATATACTTAACAAAGTGAATATTGGACAATGATAACCAAAATGAATTACAATATAAACAAAAAGACCACACTAATTGTGATTTTGATCATACGTAACGTCATGCAATACGCCAATATTACAAAGCAGCAAATTCAACAATAAAAGGATTGTGCCTTTAGAATTGTGATTTTAATCTTAACAATAATAAAAAGATTGCAACTTTAGTATGGCAAAACATGATATGTGCAACTTGGATGTCCAAACTTCACATAGTACACTAATAGATTGCTAGAACATATGGTAAAGCTAGACCATGTTCAATTTATGAGACAACAGGACCCACAAAAGGTACCTCTAACATTTCTAGGCAATCCCATATAACAAAAGGATATATAATAGTGAGGGTGAAATTGGCATGTAAGATCCTCATCATTCCTCCATTAATAGCCAGTAAAAACAACAAAATTTTGTACTAACTTCTAAACTGTCACTTTCCATATGTCTTCCCTTCAACATCCTATTCTACAATGTATCTGTGTTACTACTACAAATGTCAACAAGTATTATTTAATCCATATACCAGACAAGGTAATTAACTGACTTCAAACTGGTCTATGCTGCATATATCAAGGATCAAAGTACCACAATTTCCACTCAAAATTTAAAATCTTGAAACCACCACTTTGCCATCTTATTTTAGCTATACATACCACAGAAACCAACATAATAATAAGTAAAAATGAAAATTAAAGAAGATGGTTTTGGACAAAATTACCAAAAGGGTGGTTTCAGGAAGTGAAAGCCATTGGTCGAACAGCTTGTGGGCAACAAAAGGGTTGGACTTAATAGCCAAAGATGACACTTCATTCAGCTGCAACAATTCCGGGTCAAGAAAACCCGAATCCCTATTATAATCCAAATCCATCTTTCCCAAATCAATTTCTGATCTCAATAAGGATCACTTAACCCTAAGCCAACAACGACGACAAACAGAACAAACCCTCTTCACATCGAACGGATCCTAAAATTCTTGAATTGGGGTTGCTCTTGAATTGTGTTAGAAAGATCGGTGGGTTGAGTGAATCGTAGAATGATGCAAGATTCTTGTGGGTGTGTGAATGTTTATAAAATATATTATATGGGTGTGCGCGTATAATTAGGCTAATAGCAACCTGAAGTTGGGGTGAGGAAGAACATATAGGAATTCTTATGACTTATGTATCACTTTCTTTTTACTTTTCGTAAATAAACCTAACTATATTTTTGGCAGATAGTAATCTTGAGTTTATTTTCAACATTTGTTCAAATTCTTTTTATTTTGTTTGTATGGTATCGTAGAACATAACAAAGTTAAGTTTTTTTCTCAAATTACAAACTGATATTTTTGAGCTTTTGATCAGAATGAAAATATGAGTTATGTAAAACTTACCTCAAAAGAGTGCTCCAAACAATGAAAACAGTGCTTTAATTCAGGTGTTTAAACTTCCCATTAACAAAAAGTAAGTTGTTTAAGGCACCATTTCGAGGTAAGTTTTACATTAATCGACTCGTATCCTCGTTCTGATCAAAAGCCCTAAAATATCAGCTTATAATTCGGAAAAAAAACTTAACCGTGTTAAGTTATTTTTAACGGAGGACCATTATACAAACAAAATGAAAAAGTTGGGACCAGTGTCGGGAATCAACTTAGTTAGGATTATTATTGGCAAAAAACAGTCAGTTCGGATTATTTAAATTCAATTAGCCTTTACTATTTAGTGTTTTATTTAATGGAAATTGGATTTTTATAATACTAAATTAATTGGCGGAATTAATCTTAAAATGTTTATCGACAATATCAACTTTGAACGTTTTTTTTTGGTGATTCTTATATTGACCAAAAGTTAACCCCATAAGCTTTTTAATGACATGTATTCTTGGTATGAGAACGCTAAAGGAAAATGCATTCAAAGTTGGGATTGTATGTAAACATTTTTTGAGTTGAGATTAATTTAGCAAATAGATCGAAGTTAGGAATACTAAAATCTAAATTCTTTTCTTTTTTTAATTAGTGATTACCAATACACAACTTCTTTTAAGTATTTTATTTTATTATGCATTAAAAGTTGGGACTTCATATAAATATTTTTTGAGTTGAGATTAATTCTAACAAATAGATCAAAGTTAGAAGTACTAAAATCTAATTTCTTTTCTTTTTTTATTAGTGATTACTACTACAAAACTCCTTTTAAGATACTTTATTTTATTATATAAGGTGATGTTTGTTTTAATACATGACACTTTACATTAATTAATTTTATAAAACAATGCAACTTATGTGTGAGTGTGTATATATATGGGGGTTTAAATAAGAACGCTAAATATTACGACAATCGTAAAAACGAATGAAAAAACACAAGAATTTGGTCAAAAACAATTCAACTTCAAAATTTCTTTTTCCGGTTATCATTATTATTCGAATACAATATTAGAAATTAAATTTACATGTATTCGTAAATAAAAAAAATTATACATGTGTAAGTTTACCATTTACACATGTGTAAATACAACAAATTTACACATGTGTACAAAACTTATTAAGAGTGATTTTGAAAGAATAGATGAATTACCTACAAAGTAAATTCTTTTTTCAATGTTGTATTGTAATTAGGAATAATGGATTTTAATAATACCAATTATTAGCCGTTGGCAGACAATAGTCCAACCTTAAAATAACCAATGGTGCTTCACATTTTCACATATTGTAAATTAGTGGACCTTTACTAAGAGAACCTTAATTTATTTTTGTCTCTTTTCCTTTTCTATTAGCAAAGATCCAATTAGTTTACAATATATAAAAAGGTGAGACCACCATGGTAATTTTTAAAACTTAGGACCGTTGCCGGCCAACAACTAATAGTTGAGATTATTAAAATCCATTATTCCTTTTTAATTATAATAAGGTTTGTATTAAAAAAAATGATTTTGATTGTGTTTTCTCGCTCGTTCTCACAGTTCTCGCAATATTTAGCTTATCATGATAACCCCCTCCTTATATATATATATATTATATATATATATATATAGAGAGAGAGAGAGAGAGAGAGAGAGAGAGGGGGGGGTGGTTCGCCCACAAAGTCCATTTTTTCCTATAAAGTGTACAAAGTCATAAAACACCACAATTTAAGCCATAAAACACACTCAAAACCCACAAATAACGAGTGAAGATCATTAAAACACAATATCCAAATCCTAACAGTCCATAAAAACTTCAAACAAACCATCGTAGAACTATGAATATAAAATACAACATGATAATCAACATAAAACACACTAATGTTAGTCATTCTATAATCAAAGCCTTATCATCTAAAACACAACACAAAACCCACAAATATGACGTTTTATTATTCTTCACTTTGTTATTTATGAGCTTTGAGTGTGTTTTATGGTTAATATTATAGTGTTTAATGACTTTTTACACTTTGTAGGAAAAATGGACTTTGTAGAAAAAATGGATTTGTAGCCAACTCTCACCTATATATATATTATAGGATTAGGATCATTTGTGAACAGATATTTCATAGTGAACCGTGTGAATTAATCTGGACTATTGATCTCTTTTTTAATTGTCAGATAGGATGATAATTTAAGTTATTATTTTAGGTTTCAATTTTTTTAAAACATCTGAACATGGTAGTTACATGGTTTTCTAAATTGTAGTTTTTATCAATTCAAAATAAGTTTTTTTGATCTTTTATATTGATTTCAGTTACAATCTATATCAATTTCGGATCTTATTCAATTCTGATTCAATGTGTTGATCAATTCAAACGACAAACATATACAAAATCATTCGAACAGTTTGATAATCCCCAGAATTTTTCCACTTTTCGTTCTTATTGTTTCGTTATTATGGACGAACCACTAACCAATACGAACAAGACAGTCGTAAACGCTGATGAAGACAACGCTCAGATAAACGATAATGTTTTCGTTACGACATTGGATCGACCAGGTGCAATTTAGTTTGTTGTTAAGTTTTTTATTTCTGTTTTTTTTTGTCAACTTGTTTTGTTCGACATGTGTTATATTAGGTGTAAATATAATTGCGTTTGTATTCCACCAAGTTTTTCTTTTAAGTGTTTTAGCATACATGTTAGTCGTTAGTTAGATCGTTGAAGGCTTAATTCATAAACAATGTTTTTTGGTGCAGGTTTGTTTGCGGTTTTATTTGTTCATGTATTTTGCTGAAAGTGCATAGAGTCACAATTCAGTACATGTTTGTATACGATGATCTACGTTGTGTTTGTAGTTTTGCTGTTGTCGCTACTTTCGCTGCCGATCAGGACACATGAGTATATTTACTTTTTTTCATTTTGTATATCTGATAGCCTGGTTTGCTGTATTTGTCAAGTTTTTACAGATCAGTACACATGTGTACAGTTGCATTAGTATAAACCATGTAGGTAATGTATGCGTTTTGTATATGTCAGCCAGTAATCATGAGCATATATGTTGTTTTTTGCGTTTCGTATATATGATTGTCTGGTTTGCTTTAATTGTCAAGTTGTTACAGATCAGCACACATGTGTATCTTTGCAATAGTATCAAACCATGTAGTTGATGTCTGCGTATTGTATATGTCAGCCAGTAATATTGATGTATTTGTCGACTTGTTAAAGATAAGTACACATGTGAATTGTATGATCTTAATCTCACAGTACACATGTGTATAATGTTTTATCCAAAACTGATCTGCAGCGAAATCCGTGATGAACTTGTTTGATTTTTTTTACAGATCCCACTTTACAAATAACATTACTCAAAGCTGTAATCTTACTTTTTTCATAAACAGTTTTTACTTTTTTGCATATTAATATTTGCAGAATCAAAAGCCAGCAACGTATACAAAACTCCTGATGGAACTAGTTATTGGACACCAACCGTCCCTCCCGGATTCAAACCATTTATTAAAGCTAGATTTAGTACCATTTAAGAAACTATTGCAATGCACGAAGAGTATGCACAACTTGCCGGTTTTGGAACCCGTCTTGGTACTTCCCAGAAGGAAAAAAATAGGAGACATAATTGTTATGAATAAGCGATATGTCTTATGTTCTAGAGCAACAAACCTAAACGGAAAGATAAAATTGCTGAACAAATCAACTCTTGTTCTCCAAAAAGACATTCGAATATTAAAGTTACAGATTGAAAGGCATGTGTTAAGTTTGTCCGTATAAAAAAGTTCATCTGAGTACGAGATTTATGACTTTGTGGAACAACACAACCATCGGTTTACTACACCCGAAAATCTTGATCTATCGTTGAAGCGGAGGAAGCTTGACTTCTCTACACAAGAGTTCATAGCAAAATGCCGTAACGCTAATCTTGGCCCTACCAAGTCTCACAAGGTACATGTAGTTTTAAAAGGTGGTCATCATAACGTGCATGGTAGGGTTTTCGACTACAAGAATTGTGGGCGTGATATCCGAGATTTTATAGGCGACAGAGACGCCCAGATGATTCTTGACAAATTCAAGGAACGCAGTAGAAACAAAGAAAACTACACCTTTAACACCCATATTGTTGATACCGAACTCCAGTTAATTTTTTGGTGTGGTGTTGTTTCTAAATCAAACTACGACTCATTTGGTGATGTTATTGCATTCGACGCAACGTATCACACAAATATGTATGTGTTATATGAAAATTCTAATAAATTATTTCAATTTAATATACATACTAATCTATTTTTTTTTGCCAAATTAGGTACAATATGATTTTTGTTCCTTTCACTGGAGTCGATCATCACAGAAAATGCACTATTTTTGGTGCTGAGTTGTTGCATAATGAGACTATCGAGTCTTATACATGGCTGCTGCAAAAATTCTTGAGGCGCACAACGGTAAACAACCATGTTAGTCCTAACTAATCAAGATTGTGCCATTAAACAAGCGGTAGGAAAAGTCTTTAATTAGTCAATTCACAGGTTGCGTATGTGGCACATTATTCAGAAATTGCCAGTGAAGGTATGAATTCCGAATGAAAATTAATTATTCATTACACATGTGTACTAAACTGTGCTCATGTGTACGCCTAATTAATTTTTGAATTTTACATGTAGATCAAGGGGAACGACAAGAGGAATGCAGAAATAAGACAGAAGTCCACAAACTCGTTTGAAATGTTTATATTAAACCAGAAACATTTGAGCATAGATGGCACAATCTAATTGCCGAATACGGGTTGGAAGACCATTCGTGGTTGTCTGATATGTATTCTATTCGTGAAAGTTGGATTCTTGATACTTTCGGGAGCTACCTATGTGTACGTTGATGAAGACCACATCCAGGTGTGAAAGCGCAAACCACCTGTTCAAATCTAATTCTAGTTCTCATAATACGTTGGTGTAGTTCATGTTGTGTTACGACACATTAGTTGATGGGTTACGAAACGAACAGAGGGAACTAACACATAAAACGGACACCACTAATCCTGAATTTGAAACCAGTTGGCTATCGAATGTCATGTAAATGATATTTACACAAGGAGGATTTTTTTCAATGTACAAAAGGAAATATTGAACGGCAAGGAAAATTGTTGTATCGCTGAACGAACCGTATCCAATGGTTAAGCAATTTGTTATTGCTCACCAAGACCACACGAAAGAAGTTATAAACGAGTTCAAGGTTTGTATTTTACATACGGTAAATTTTTATGTGTTATCTTACAAACTTGTATAAATTATACTCGCAATATATCCCATAACTTATCCGTTTTGCATTGTTACATTACAGGTTATTTTTAACAAACAAGATGTCGATGTTTCGTGTGAATGCATGGGGTATACGAGAAACGGATATCTATGTCATCATATTTTCTGCGTATTTGGCCACCATAACGTACATAAGATACCAAGTCCGTATATTAACCAAGATGGAGGAGAGACGCTTGCCTACTTGTGTACATAGCGTTGAAAACAGGTTATTTGTAGATCAGAGTCGTAGTGGAAGAATATGGCGTAGAGTCCTTGACAATATGGAAATGTGTCGAGATAGAGTTCGTGGTAGGCTTGACAAATTAGAGAAACTAGATGAGCAAGTACAATTGTTGAAAGATAAGGTTTTTAGAGATGTGCCTGCAGATTTGGAACTTAAAAAGAAGGTTTTTGTTTACCAGGAAATTCTTGATCACAATGAACCAGAGGAGGTATCATGTACGGCTCCTAGGAAAATACGAACAAAGGATGTGGCAAGCACAAACGTCCAATTGGTCCACGGGAGAAAGCATTAAAAATGCAAAAAAATAGAAGAAAATGCAATTATTGTGACAAGAGGGTGAGATTGCATGATAAAAGAAATTGTCCACTTAAAAAAGGCAACATCACAAAGGATGATTCGTCTACTAAAGAAGATGGCGACGAAGAGGGTGATGACATAGACGAGTAGATGATGGAACCGACACAGGAACTGATTCGCTTTTGCAAGACAACGAAGATGATGATATTAATCTTTAACTTTAAATTACATCGTTCGATGCAACTGATACATTATTGTTTGTGTTTTTTGACTTCATATATTTTATTACATCATATTGTTAAAATTCTAGAAGTTGTTACTGGCTATACGATACCAAGTTTGACATGCTACTATTATTACACTTACATGCCATACACATGTGAACCTCAATTTACATAAACACATGTATCAGCGTCATATGGAAACAATACAACATTTTGTCTTTTAATAAGTCCTTTGTTATATAAAAAAATTGTTTACATGGTCCGGTTTCTAATACAATGACATACAAACTACACCTGTGTATTCTGATGTAATTGTGTATTATTATATATAGTACACGTATGTATGATGTTATGATTATACAATCAAACACACAGTACCCGTTTTGTAACCTGCTTTGATTAATATAACCGTCAAATGAATGTATAAATGCTAATATGTTTCTCTTAAACGACATTCACATATTTATCTTTTTTAGACAGATTACATATCTATCTTTTATACAGTCACGACGATGTAGCCGCCGAATTGTGACGTGTGTAACCTGCTTTGATTAATATAAACATCAAAGGAAAGTATAATGCTATTAAGATGCATCAACAAAGACAGTACACATACGTATTTTTGGAGACAGATCACATATCTATCTTTTATAAAGGGATTACTGTATCAAAATAACAAATATACCAGCTGCAGCAACATAATTCGTCAACTGCGGGAACATTATTGGTTTGGATGTGTACATCAACGAGCAACTGAGTCATTAATACAAGTCAGACGATGCATACTCACCGATGTAAATAAAAACCGATGCATCAACATAATTCACATCATCCATGATGTCTAAATAATTATATGTTTGCTGGCAGTAATACGAACATTATCCATCATAAAGCGAACAACTTCCATACATTAACGGAAATAAAAGGCCTTTCAAACTCTTCTGCTTCCGTTAATACACGTTCACGGTGGATGTTTACCGCCGAAGTCACCAACTTAAGTCGTATTTCTTTCATAGCTTTGTCAAGGTTGCCTTTTTCTATCCATGCCCTAGCGGTAATCCACAATCCCATTTACCCTCGGTGACCCCAAACCAAGTTTCCATGTGCCTCGTAACAAATACCCCACAATTGACCGTGTTCCCTACACTCTTCCAAGGAAAGTATATAATTTTCGGGATTGCATTTTCAATCTGCCTTGCTTTTTGTGATTCACCAGTTTTAAATACTTTGTGAAAATGTCTTTCTGAAAACAAATTTATTGACAAAAATAAATAAAATGTTTTCGAAAACGAAAAATAAAAAAAACAAATAAAAAACATAAAGAAATGACTTACAACTTTTGTACGGAGTGTTTTTCTTGGAAAAGTTTTCATCATTAATAAGTTGAACTGGGGTTTTAATTGCAGACATGTTATCGATCACCGTTATTGCTGGCCTTACAAGATCAAAGCAAACAAGGTAAAAATGGCCATTCTCAAGTATGGGGAAGCTGATTACGCAATATGTGGACAAACTCATCAATGATGTTTTTTTGTCTAAAATGAGGAATAATGAACTTCTAAACTTTTCAACACGCCCAGATCTCCATACGATTCATTCTTCAACGTATCTTCCGTCTGTAACAATAAATAAAGAATCACAAAATAAAACTCAGCATATAATTTATGACTTCAGATAAATATATAATTGTTTTATTGTAATCTTGATCCACTAATAAAACAGTCTGTATGGCAACACAAACGCGGCTTCGATCCTTTACTTTACCCGCACCATCAAAAACATTTTCTCCAGCAATTCGTTGACTCTCTTCATGGTTGAGCATTGACGCAAAGCAATTTATAATGAACTATTTACCCACTGGCTAGGTTGCAGGTCTTTCATTTGAAAACGGTAAGTCCAACTCCAGACTCCTTTTCAAATACAAACCGCCTGTTCACAAACATATCTTATTATTTCTCATATATTATAACGTTACACTGCATGTAGGCACATGTATTTTCTCTTTTCGCTACACAATCTTATTACTTCACATGTATTATACCATATTCATACACATGTGTATACAGATAGAATTGTGTATAATTATACACAGTAACATGTGTATTAGCCTATAATTGTGTATAATCAGACAAATCAGTTCTGGATAAAACATTATACACATGTGTACTGTGAGATTAATATCATACAGTTCACATGTGTACTTATCTTTAACACATTCCTACCTACGGTGCCTGTGTGTAACCTGTTTTGATTATTATAAACGTATGTGTCTTTTTAAACAGGCATATAAGAGTTGATTTAATTTTTTTTTCTTACGCATTTGTCACTGCCACCTCTGCTACTTCTTTTTCATCCCTTGTTTTGTCCAACCCTTAGCTACCCTTTTATCCTTGATTTCGCTACCTGCTTATGCACATTAAATATACAAGCTTACAGTTAAATCCAACAAATACCGGCTTAACAAAAAAAAAAAAATTAAAATAAAAAAAGATTTTTTTTAAAACTAATAAAAACGTACATCTTGTCGTCGGCAGAAGTCGACAAGTATTTTCATAACAGATTTCCTTCTTGCTTAACCAACTATTAACACTTACAGCTCCGTTCAAGAATGGGGATTGGACATATTTTGATCTTATCTTTTTCCTTTTGCCTTTTCCGGCGGATTCAACGCCTTCAGCAACATGTGTTACATTTTCGACATTGTGTGGCACATTCTCTTGATTTTTCAGCTCATCCTGTGTAATACCAAGGCTGAATGACGGTATATCATCCAGCCTTTGCGTATCATACGCACCAGAAATGATGTCCTCAATCACTTCAGCTGATTTCATAAAAAAACTGAGTTGTTGGAGAAGCAATGTGTGGTTGTGTAAGATTATCTCTATGCATGTTTTGGCCAGTGGTACTCTTTGCTTTTCCTTTTCTGTCATCCACACCTTCAACATCATTATATTAAAAATGTAAGTAAGGTTTAAACTAAACTATACATAATTTATAAAACCATATAAAAAAAGTATACAACTTTTTAGTTACCAGTTTCTTTCATAACGGGACTTGAGAAACCATCTTTTTCTCCGGGTGTATCAAAAGCTGACTTGTTAAAAATTTTCATATACCTATCTATAATGGGTATAACAGACTCATGCGTTGGATATCGCGATGTATGTTCTTTTATTCCATGCGTCCAACTTGATTTTACAACTCTCAGTTTCATCACACATCGACAATATCATTGTACTACTCACCTACGCATTCAAAAAAAAATTGATGGATTAATTAAATATTTAAGACTATGTGCACAACACCATTGTAATGAAAGAATAACCACAAATGTTAATATTATCATACCTCTACCGACGACCAATCTTGCGACACTTTTTTTCCCAAAATCTTCCTTTGGCATGTCACCCGCCCCTTCTTCACACCTTCCTCATCATCTTCAACGCCATACAATTCTCTTAACTCTTCGAGCCCAAAACCTCCATTTCTTATCTCTTGATCCTTCCTCTGGTTCATCAAATCGTGCGTCCAAAATTTTAGTGGAGCTTCACGCCGTTCATGTTGGAATCCAGGACAATTAGTTGCATCCAAATACAACAACTGATACAATAAAAACTTAAGTAATTAGAATAAAAAGAAAACAAACAGTAAAAGAATATGTTTAAATTATAAAGGAGTACACATGTGTATTCACCCTATGAACACATGTATATACAAATTAAAATGCACAAAGGTTAGATAAAACATACCACAAGATAAGTGAGAGGTCCCCTGAAATACACATTTGGATCGCATCTGACCCAATCATCTTTACATTTTTTAACTGCATCCACCACAAACTGGCACCAATCGTGATCTTTGAAGCTCTTTTCGTGATTAAACAAATCTAACATGTTATACATCACACTTCCGTTCTTTGTGCACCCAATCATTGTTGATATAAACAGTAGCACAAAATCTAATATGAACATCTCTTAATCTTCATATGAATTTGCCCTAATCTTATCCAGTATATTTTAGAACTCACTGGAAGCTTCTCAAATCTTGACAACAATTTATCCTTCAACGGATGCTCAGTTTCATCTATATTCTTTTTCTGAAACTTTTATATCTCCGGTAGGTACCCCTAATATTTTTCTAACTGACTCTTTGTCCACCATAATGTGCCTCTCACCCAAACTAATCCTCATGGTAGTCGTGTCTAACATATCTACCACAAAATGACCAAGATGAGTCGTAACTTCACTTACCTGCAACATCAACATTTTTCCAAAACCTATATCCTTGACCATCTTTCTCTGCCATGGTTTCATCACCCGGATAGCTTCATACAGTTTATTAGGTGAAGTCCTCACCCTAATTGATGCCAGTCCACCTTGAAGTTTCACCCGTTTCTTTCCGTTGTACACTTCCTTTTTTCGGTTTTTTTGTGGTACACCTTTTCCGGTAGTTGAAAAGTTCACCTACAACATTATCAACCGAAACTTTATCGCGTACATAAAAAACACCATTACATTATATAAAACAGAAAATCTTAATTGATACACTAATACAAATTTGTCTCAAATATACCTCCATCTTCTTCATCAACATCACTAACGTAACGCTACTCATCATCCATCAAGCCCTTGGTTCCATCGTCTCAAACACTATTTACAACAAAATATACAAAAAATAAATACACAATTCACAGTACAATATGTATACTTGACAAACCAAACCTTACCTTCCTCTTCAACGCTTTCATGGTCGCTAGCTATATTACGACGTGCTCTTCCACGTTTCGATGAATTATCAACTTTCACATCATCTCCTAATAAACCGTTTCAATTACTACAATGTTAAAACCTCGCAAGAGTATTGAGTAATACACATACACCGAAAAATGAGACATGTTTCTAGCGCATCGTAACATAGCATATGACGTAACAACTACTCTTTGTTTGTAGAAACATACATGTTGCTTCTTTTTCATTAGGCTCATCGTTTCTTTTAAGCCTTTTTCGCCTTTGAATCTTGAACTGACTAACTTTAACATCTACAACCAACCAAATTAATTAACTGTCGTAATAAACAGGTCCCGTATAATTTTATTTTTATTTTATACATTCAAATGTTTCACAACACAAATTGGAATAAAAAAACAATCAAACCTCCTTCGTCGTCCGTGAAAGGGACTTGCACTGCTTGCACTCTCTCTTTTTTCTTCTTCTTTGATGCTTTACTTTTTTTCTCCCTTTGATTTCCGAATACACAATTCACAGTACAATATGTATACTTGACAAACCAAACCTTACCTTCCTCTTCAACGCTTTCATGGTCGCTAGCTATATTACGACGTGCCACGTTTCGGTGAATTATCAACTTTCACATCATCTCCTAATAAACCGTTTCAATTACTACAATGTCAAAACCTCGCAAGAGTATTGAGTAATACACATACACCGAAAAATGAGACATGTTTCTAGCGCATCGTAACATAGCATATGACATAACAACTACTCTTTGTTTGTAGAAACATACCTGTTGCTTCTTTTTCATTAGGCTCATCGTTTCTTTTAAGCCTTTTTCGCCTTTGAATGAACTGACTAACTTTAACATCTACAACCTGTCACACCCCGACCCGCAGCGGAATAAAAGACGGGGCATGATTGGGTTATCACCAAAGCTCATGATATTTACTAAGAAGTTTCATATTTATTAAATTCAAATTACAATTTAAATATCCAACATAAATTTCATACAAATACAATAAAAATCTAAATGTTTGTTCCAACGCAATAACTTGTTTATTCTTCTAGGCCATCCTAAGTATTTCTTTCCTCAACTTGATCACCTGTATCATGTGTAAAACAGAGGAGATTTTGGGTCAACAAAAGTTGGCGAGTGAACCTTGATAAAACATTTAAATAATTGCTTATTTTGTTTATTAATGAAAATTGTGCGTAAATCACATGTGAGCAAATATATATATGTAACCAATCACAAACCACATTGAATGAATATATGACATGAATGATGATGTATCTGAGATCAAGGCTCAATCAAACGGAGCCGATCTAATGAGGCACCGATGCTCAACCTGTATCCCACGAGGAACTGATGGGCCTAATTAAATGAGTGCACTGAAATGATAAATTAAATCCACATATAAACCACACAACAAGCAATTCACATTTGATCACGAAATGATATAAGCACAAGTGTTTAAATTAACTAAAGGAATGATACGACACATGATACACCCCAAAACGTGATTAAAACGGGGAATTTGTAGAGATTCACTCACAGTGGGTGCGTTCCTTGCTTGATAATGAAAGCGCACGAGTTGAGGATTTGGTCGACGAAAGAATACTAACCTAAAATGATAAACGATAAATCGGTAAATATAAACAGGTTAATATTTGATTTATACTCTTTATTAGATTTGAGATTGTTTTATAGTGTTATTATTGAGAATTTTATCCTTAGGAAGTTGAAATTTTTAGTTGTTTTTAATTATTTTAAAATTAAAATAATAATGTATACTTGATATAAATAATAATAAAAAAATGAAAATAATATATAAAAAAAAATATTGTCAGGTCTGACAAGGCCTGACCGGTTCGTTGACTGTTTGACTGCGTGTGATGGGGCTCGAACTCGTGACCTCCCGTACGTGTGCACGCAACCCTTCCAACTGAGCTACGTGTCTAACCCGTAAGAATTCCTATTTTAATTACTCTTATATACTTATTAGAATATATCAGAAATGATTTAACTTAAAAAGAATTTAAAATCCTTCGAACCGGCGTGAAAGATCTGCTCGAACACGCGACCTTAGTGATGTTTTGCACCCAGCCCAACCAACTGGGCTGGGTGGCTAACCCGACAAGATTTGCTTTTTAATTATACTTATATACACACTGTTAGTTGATACAATTTATTAAAACTAAAACTGTTAAATAACAGTTATGCGGTCATGAACTAGAATCGAACTGGAGACGTGAATATCGTATTTGCACACAGTCCACCACTGGACTGTGTGTCTAACCCGTTTGAAACAGCCGTTTTAATTATATAAAACATTTCACCCCACTTCGTCTTCTTCATTTTGAATTTGAACTACCCCTTATACCCGCCCGATTTAATCTGTTTCACTTCTGTTCTTCTTTTAACCATCTGTTCATTATGTTAATTAAATGATATTCAAAGGAAAAGGGCAGGAGTTTACCGTAGAACAGAAGTGGAGGTTCACGATTTCCGGCGGTTGAATTCCGGTGACTGACTGTGTTTTTCCGGTGAACAGGGGGAGGGGTGGTGAGCAGAGGAACAATGCGAGCAGAATGAGCGAGTTTTGATTGTGAGAGTTCGACTAGTATTTATAGGGGGTGGCAGGGGGTTTCGACCTCGCTTGATTTTGGTAACGTTATTCGATGATTGGAAAATTAGCCAGAAGGATGACAGCAGAGCTAATTGGGTTTTGCCAAAAATACATCCCGCTAGCTGTCGGAGTTTTTTGAAAAAAAGGAAAGGCGCGTCTTTGATTCGCTGCCAATTGTTGCAGGTTTCAACATATATTCGACATAAGAGTTTTAAGATCTTAATATTCACACAACATGTGTGTGTAGACCAGCGGTGTTGCAGTGTGTGTGTGTGACCGAGGGAACCCGGGTTCGATTCCCGGTTCACCCATTTTTTTAAAACCGCTTTTCTTTAGTTGTTTTTATTTCCCTTTTAATTATTATAAATAATTATTAATTAGTTGACTTGTTTTTCTTAATTAATGGATTATATCTTTAAATTTTATTTATAAATTTATTTTTAAACATTAAATTTAATCATTATATATAAAAAAAATAACTAAACACGTAAACAAATATTCTTTGATTGATAAAAGAGGCGGGTTTTCGAAACCCGATTTACACAAATGTTACAGTATCCCCTACTTTTAGAAATTTGGTCCCGAAATTTAAGTAGTGGTTGCAACTGGAAAGAGATGCGGGTATTTCTCGCGCATTGAGTCTTCACGTTCGCAAGTAAACTCGGGTCCTCATTTTGACTCCCAACGCACCCTGACGATTGGAATACGACTTCGCCTTAAACGCTTCTCACCGAAATCCATGATTTCCACTGGTCTTTCAACGAAGTGCATCGATTCATCGACCTGAATGTCTTCTAGAGGAATATGGAGGTTTTCGTCGGCGAGGCACTTTTTCAAGTTTGATACGTGGAATGTGGATGAATTCTGTTAAGCTCTTCTGGTAGGTCAAGCTTGTATGCTACAGGACCTACTCTTTCGAGTATCTTGAAAGGTCCTACGTAGCGTGGTGCTAGCTTGCCCTTCTGGCCAAAACGAACCACTCCCTTCCACGGTGATACTTTTAAAAGTACTTGATCACCAATGTCAAACTCCAAGGGCTTTCGTCGTTTGTCAGCATAAATCTTTTGACGACTTTGAGCCGCTAGAAGATTGTTTCGTATTTGAATGATTTTGTCGGTTGTTTCTTGAATCAATTCAGGTCCGGTGATTTGCGCTTCACCAATTTCGTGCCAACATACTGGAGATCGGCATTTACGACCATATAAAGCTTCGAAAGGAGCCATGCCGATACTTGAATGATAGCTATTGTTGTACGAAAACTCGACTAACGGTAGATGAGCGTCCCAGTTCCCTTTGAAGTCTATGACACATGCTCGAAGCATGTCTTCAAGGGTTTGGATGGTGCGTTCAGATTGACCATCAGTTTGAGGGTGAAAGGCGGTACTGAGGTCTAACCGTGTACCCAAAGCGGTTTGTACGGCTCGCCATGTTCGTGAAGTGAAACGACCATCACGGTCTGAAATGATACTTAACGGTACACCATGACGGCTTACGACCTCGTTGATGTAGATACGAGCTAACTTCTCGTTCTTGAAGTCCTCGCGAATCGGAATGAAGTGAGATGATCGATTGTTACCCATATGGTGTCATACCCACTGGAGGTGCGAGGTAACCCGGTAATGAAGTCTATGGTTATGTTTTCCCACTTCCATGCAGGTATTTCAGGTTGGACTAGGAGTCCCGAAGGTCTTTGATGTTCAGCTTTCACTTGGAACATGTAAGGCACTTGGAAACAAAAACAGCGATATCCTTTTTCATGCCAGGCCACCAGTAGGTGTATCGTAGGTCGTGATACATCTTATCGGCTCCTGGGTGTACAGAGTATCGTGTTTTGTGTGCCTCATTCATGAGGAAATCACGAAGGTTGTCGCGATCGGAATCCATATGCGGATTAAATAATATAGAATACCGTCGGATTTGGTTTCAATTTGAGTTCAGCTCCACATGACAGCTCATCGCGTACGTCATTTTCCGTTACAGAGATGTGTTGAACCCGGATTCGATCTTTGATATCGGTTATGATTTGTGAACATAGAAGACGAATAGAGTTCGCATATCCCTTTCGACTGAGCGTATCGGCCACCACGTTTGCCTTGCCAGGATGGTACCGAATCTCGCAGTCGTAATCGTTGAGAAGTTCGACCCATCTTTGTTGCCTCATATTCAACTCTTTTTGGTTGAAGATATGTTGGAGACCCTTGTGGTCAGTGTATATTTCACACTTGGTACCGTAAAGATAATGCCTCCATATCTTGAGAGCGAACACAACGGCTCCAAGTTCCAGGTCGTGGGTGGTGTAATTCTTCTCATGAACTTTGAGTTGCCTAGAGGCATAGGCTATCACTTTTCCTCTTTGCATCAATACACAGCCTAGTCCTTGCCCTGATGCGTCGCAATTAACCACAAAGTCATCGCAACCCTTAGGGAGTGTAAGGATAGGTGCAGCCTTTGCTTTAAAGTTTGGAAGGCCTCTTCTTGCTTAGGTCCCCAAATGAAGGGTTTTCCTTTGTGAGTCAAGGCCGTGAGCGGAACGACGATACGGGAAATATTGGCAATGAAGCGTCGGTAGTAACCAGCCAAGCCAAGAAATGACCTAACTTCGGTAGGGGTACTTGGCGCTTGCCATTCCTGTACTGCCTTGATTTTCGAAGGATCGACATGAATCCCCTTGTCATTAACGACGTGACCAAGGAATTGTACTTATCCTAACCAGAATTCGCATTTTGAGAACTTAGCGTAAAGCTTTTCAGTCCTTAAGAGTGTAAGAATGAGTCGAAGGTGTCGCTCATGATCGGATTTTGACTTAGAGTAGATAAGAATGTCGTCGATAAAGACTATGACGAAACGGCCGAGGTAGGGTTTGCATACCCTATTCATTAAATCCATGAAGACAGCGGGGGCGTTGGTTAAACCGAAGGGCATAACCATGAACTCGTAATGACCATAACGAGTTCGGAAGGCAGTTTTTGGGATATCTTCTTCGCGCACTCTAAGCTGATGATAACCAGAACAAAGGTCGATTTTGGAAAAAACAAGTGGCGCCTTGAAGTTGGTCTAGAAGGTCATCACTACGAGGCAGTGGATAGCGATTCTTAACCGTCAACTTGTTGAGTTCTCTATAATCAATGCACATGCGAAACGTTCCATCTTTCTTCTTCACAAAAAGAACAGGCGCACCCCAAGGCGATGAGCTAGGACGTATGAATCCTTTGTCAGTCAGCTCTTGCAGTTGGCTGGCCAACTCTTGCATCTCGGATGGGGCTAACCTATAAGGAGATTTTGCGACCGGTGTAGCGCCAGGCACAACATCGATTCGAAATTCGACTTCTCTCACAGGAGGAAGTCCTGAAACGTCGTCGGGAAAAACTTGCGGGAATTCTTTCACAATTGGAATATCTTCGAGCTTCCTTTCCTTGCCTTCCTTCTTGACGACGTGAGCTAGAAATGCGACGTAATTCTTGCGAAGATAACTTCGGGCTTGAAGGCAGGACATCAATCTGAGCCCTTTCGAAGGAGTTTCCCCAAAGATACGTAGTGTCTGACCGTCGGCGAGAGGAATACGAATGAACTTTTCATGGCACACCACTTCAGCGTGATGCTGGCTGAGCCAGTCCATGCCGATGATAACATCAAAACTTCCCAATTTCATAGGAAGGAGATCAATTGGAAAATCATGATTATTTAGGGTGAGAGTGCAATTGCGTATAATAGAATTTAATGAAGTGGGTTTTCCGTCAGCAACTTCCACCGTCAGAGATTCAACGAGATTATCACGAGGTTGGTCGAGGATAGATTCAAATTCTAAAGACACAAAGCTCTTATCCGCTCCAGTATCGAATAATATGGATGCATAACTACCATTTATGAGAAACGTACCGTTGACTACATTGTTGTCAGCCCTGGCTTGGTTGGCATTGATATTGAAAGCTCTTCCTCTAGCAGGTGTAGGAGCTTGGTTGGCTTGGTTTACCGGGTTTGCTTGAGCTTGGGCATGGATGATGTTCACCAGGCAGTGTTCCTGAAGTGGTTTGGGTCCCCACAATTGAAACAGGCTCGCATGGTTTGCATCATGGGGTAGTTGGGTTGGTAGTAAGGTTGGGCTGCGAGTTGTGCAGGTGGTAGAAGTAAGGGTTGTTGGGCTTGGCCCACCATTTGATTTTGGGTTTGGGTTGGAGGTTGACTGCGGTTCAGTTGCTGAAGGGTACGGCAGGTTTGGATGGTGTGACCCGCATGGCTACAACTTGTGCAATGTTGGCAGGGGTTTTCAGGAGGGTGATGGTATTGACAACGGTTACATTTTGGGTGTGGGCCAGTGTATGGCCTTTTGAATGGTGCGGCTGGAGGGCGACTTGGGTGATTGGAGCAGCAGTGATGGGAGGGTTGGTTTGGGTGACAACAAAGTTCTTGCCATTTCGCTTCCTCTTACCAGCAAACTTCGAGGATGAACCTGGGTGGTTTGGAGTTGGGGTCTCAATGGGTGTCTTCTTCTTCTTCTTCTTCTCATCTTTGAATTTGCCGTTTCGAATGCGATTTTCAGTGAGTTCCGTAGCTAACTCCATTGTGGCTTCAAGTGTTGCAGGCGAAGTGCTTAAAACCAAATCTTGGATTTTCGAGGGGAGGCCTCGAATGTAGTGTTCGACTAGGCGGTACATTGGGGTGAACAGATTGGGGACCATCTGGTTCAACTCGAGAAATCTCTTATTGTATGAAGTGTGGTCTCCTTCCTTTTGTTTCAATGCGTGAAACTCGTCTTCTAGCTTTTTGATTTTGTTTCTTGGACAGAAGCGTCTCATCATGATTTCCCTTAACTCTTCCCATGTTAAGGCCATGGCATCTTCAACACCTCGCTTACCCTTTTCCGTGTTCCACCAGGTAAGGGCTACCCCAAACAATCTTCCAGTCGCGTAACGTACCTTACGGTCCTCGAGACAGTCGCAATTGAGAAAGGTGTTTTCCATCTCCTCAAACCAGTGAAGGAGAGCGGTGACACCTTCAGTCCCTTCATATTTTGGGGGATCGCATGACTTGAAGTGTTTGTAGGAGCATTTGGGGGTTTTGGGAGGAGGGTTGGCACCGCTTTGGTCTTCTTGGTTGGGAGAGTTGATGGGATTAGCGGTGAGAGCTTGCTGAACTTGTAGTACGATGTCAGGAAGCACTGCGGCCATTTTTTTAGCAATTTGCGTGGCCAAGCATTCGTTTGACTTCCCTGACCTTCTACCTCCACGTAATTGCCTAGCAGACATCTACAGGAATATGTATAGGGAGATTGTGAGTTCAAGAATTTCCTAGGTGTCATGTGTCGTAAAAAAAATGAAAACAACATAACTAAAAATAATTTAACTACATCCATAGGATGTCTTGGGTTTGCTCATGTTTGGGCCTCCAAATGTCCCCATACCATTGCCTGTGTAGTTATGTGGGCCCCCATGACTATTGGGCTTGGTAGGATTCACATTGGTGTCGGCGGGTTAACACTCGCACCACCCGAATGAAAATCGTAAAACATGATTGCGAGATGTATGGTCGGAGGGTGTCCAGGTGTAGACACAATGACAACTCAAAGTGTGGTTAGCTTACACGACGTTTGGTATAGCATGCTTTGGCCTAATAGGTCCTTCGTACTCTCATCGTTAGTCCCCAGGTAGGCAAACTGGTCCTTTATTTTGGATTTATACGAATGCCAAGCCTAGACAGGACGTTCCGACTACGGGTACTCGTACCCTTCCAGTTACTACATGCCCGTCGTGAAAACTCACTTTGATGTGATTTTGAAAAATAGGAAAACATTGCAAAAATCATGGAAATCGTGAGGTGTGTGCTTACATAGACATGACATGTTATGAGGATATGAACTATGATGAGCATTGCATATTAACATGTACTTATGAGAGTGCTTGCATAATACTGGGTGTGAAAATAAACATGAAACATATAAACTTCATGAATTTTGCATGTAACACATAAATAATTAAAATTTATTCAACTATAGTATAGGCTCTAAGGGTCTAATAACCTATCCTATATCCCTATAGTCACAAGCTCTGATACCAATCTGTCACACCCCGACCCGCAACGGAATAAAAGACGGGGCATGATTGGGTTATCACCAAAGCTCATGATATTTACTAAGAAGTTTCATATTTATTAAATTCAAATTACAATTTAAATATACAACATAAATTTCATACAAATACAATAAAAATCTAAATGTTTGTTCCAACGCAATAACTTTTTTATTCTTCTAGGCCATCCTAAGTGTTTCTTTCCTCAACTTGATCACCTGTATCATGTGTAAAACAGAGGAGATTTTGGGTCAACAAAAGTTGGCGAGTGAACCTTGATAAAACATTTAAATAATTGCTTATTTTGTTTATTAATGAAAATTGTGCATAAATCACATGTGAGCAAATATATATATGTAACCAATCACAAACCACATTGAATGAATATATGACATGAATGATGATGTATCTGAGATCAAGGCTCAATCAAACGGAGCCGATCTAATGAGGCACCTGATGCTCAACCTGTATCCCACGAGGAACTGATGGGCCTAATGAAATGAGTGCACTGAAATGATAAATTAAATCCACATATAAACCACACAACAAGCAATTCACATTTGATCACGAAATGATATAAGCACAAGTGTTTAAATTAACTAAAGGAATGATACGACACATGATACACCCCAAAACATGATTAAAACGGGGAATTTGTAGAGATTCACTCACAGTGGGTGCGTTCCTTGCCTGATAATGAAAACACACGAGTTGAGGATTTGGTCGACGAAAGAATACTAACCTAAAATGATACACGATAAATCGGTAAATATAAACAGGTTAATATTTGATTTATACTCTTTATTAGATTTGAGATTGTTTTATAGTGTTATTATTGAGAATTTATCCTTAGGAAGTTGAAATTTTTAGTTGTTTTTAATTGTTTTAAAATTAAAATAATAATGTATACTTGATATAAATAATAATAAAAAAATGAAAATAATATATAAAAAAAATATTGTCAGGTCTGACAAGGCCTGACCGGTTCGTTGACTGTTTGACTGCGTGTGATGGGGCTCGAACTCGTGACCTCCCGTACGTGTGCACGCAGCCCTTCAACTGAGCTACGTGTCTAACCCGTAAGGATTCCTATTTAGTTACTCTTATATACTTATTAGAATATATCAGAAATGATTTAACTTAAAAAGAATTTAAAATCCTTCGAACCGGCGTGAAAGATCTGCTCGAACACGCGAGCTTAGTGATGTTTTGCACCCAGCCCAACCAACTAGGCTGGGTGGCTAACCCGACAAGATTTTCTTTTTAATTATACTTATATACACACTGTTAGTTGATACAATTTATTAAAACTAAAACTGCTAAATAACAGTTATGCGGTCATGAACTAGAATCGAACTGGAGACGTGAATATCGTATTTGCACACAGCCCACCACTGGACTGTGTGTCTAACCCGTTTGAAACGGCCGTTTAAATTATATAAAACATTTCACCCCACTTCGTCTTCTTCATTTTGAATTAGAACTACCCCTTATACCCGCCCAATTTAATCTGTTTCACTTCTGTTCTTCTTTAACCATCTGTTCATTATGTTAATTAAATAATATTCAAAGGAAAAGGGCAGGAGTCTACCGTAGAACAGAAGTGGAGGTTCACGATTTCCGGCGGCTGAATTCCGGCGATTGACTGTGTTTTTCCGGCGAACACGGGGGGGGGGGGGGTGGTGAGCAGAGGAACAATACGAGCAGAATGAGCGAGTTTTGATTATGAGAGTTCGACTAGTATTTATAGGGGGTGGCAGGGGGTTTCGACCTCGCATGATTTTGGTAACGTATTCGATGATTGGAAAATTAGCCAGAAGGATGATAGCCGAGCTAATTGGGTTTTGCCAAAAATACATCCCGCTAGCTGTCGGAGTTTTCAAAAAAAAAAAAAAAAGGAAAGGCACGTCTTTGATTCGCTGCCAATTGTTGCAGGTTTCAACATATATTCGACATAAGAGTTTTAAGATCTTAATATTCACACAACATGTGTGTGTAGACCAGCGGTGTTGCAGTGTGTGTGTGACCGAGGGAACCCGGGTTCGATTCCCGATTCACCCATTTTTTTAAAACCGCTTTTCTTTAGTTGTTTTTGTTTCCTTTTTAATTATTATAAATAATTATTAATTAGTTGACTTGTTTTTCTTAATTAATGGATTATATCTTTAAATTTTATTTATAAATTTATTTTTAAACATTAAATTTAATCCTTATATATAAATAAATAACTAAACACGTAAACAAATATTCTTTGATTGATAAAAGAGGCGGGTTTTCGAAACCCGATTTACACAAATGTTACACAACCAACCAAATTAATTAACTGTCGTAATAAACAGGTACCGTATAATTTTATTTTTATTTTATACATTCAAATGTTTCACAACACAAATTGGAATAAACAAAACAATCAAACCTCCTTCGTCGTCCGTGAAAGGGACTTGCACTGCTTGCACTCTCTCCTTTTTCTTCTTCTTTGATGCTTTACTTTTTTCCTCCCTTTGATTTCCGAATGCATTCTACTTTGTTCCATATTATCCGTCCTTTTTCCCCCTTGTTTACGTCCTGTTTGGCATTGTTGGTTTCCAACTTTTTTCCATCGACACATCCTGCACTCACAACACATTAACTACAACTGAAAAAAATTAACACAAATCGTCTGCCATGTTCTAAACATCACCGTACGCATCTCGTCGTCTTTACCGACTTCATGTTGCACCTTATTCCGATCCGCCGTACGACTTTTGCTTACTACCAAAACGGAAACAACAAATAAACAAAAATAATTAATAAATTAAATAAAAAACAAATAATAACTAAATTAGACTCCGTAGTCAACTAAATGTTCCTTTTCCAATTATATGTTTGTTTCTTTTTGTAAACACATTATTCACCAACAAAATCGTTAAATTATCTTTACTTGTTTCGTCTTTACCAGAGTTTGCTTCCTCGTCAGAGAATTGTATAGGGTCATCAATAGTATTACTAAACTTACTTGCCTTTAAACGAGCTATTCTTTCGCTTCTATGACCTACATGATTAAAACATCAATGTTAGTTAAACTTTTTGACAAACTCCTAATATATTACTACATATATTTTTTTCCATAAGTAGGTTAACAACTTACGTTTCCTCATTTGCCAACAAATGTTTGTATCCACAGAACAAATCAAATACACACTGCACAAATACTAAAAAGCATATGAAATTATATTTATAATTTTTAATGTATTCCAACAAAAAACATCATAAACAAATGTAACAATATTTCTATTGTTTACTCTATGAACAATATAAATATATCAACTAATTAGCCTAAACCTTGAAAATTAACATACACATTTAACCGACCCTAAAAACTTTTATATTAATATAATACACGTGTACTATCCATGTCCGTGTTATTCTCAGTCATCACCGCGTTTAATAACAACCTAATAATCCACTTTTTCAAAACATAGAATTATACATCACCAAGGTCGGCAAGAGATACACAAGACACTCAACATTAGGGCCAAAAATCAATCAACAAAGGAAGACACTCTGCACACAACACAACCAGTCGGTAAATTTTAACACACTCTTTTAACCGACCCTACAAACCAAAAGATTAACATAATACACATGTGTACTCTATCATGCCTTTGTGAATACCCAACCTTCATCGCGTTAAATAACACCCAAACAATCCATTTTGCCCAAATAGACGGAATTCCCAAAAAAACCACTTTGCCCAATAGTCAGAATTATACATCACCCACCTGGCAAAATTTACATAATACATTGGACATTAAGGCCAAAAATCAAAGAGAAAAAGAATATACACTCTAAACAATACACAACCACTCGAACAATTTTAACATATCCATTTATCCAGCCCTAAACACTTAAAGATTAACATGATACACACGTGTACTGTAACAGGTCCATGTAAATCCGCATCCATCATCAGGCTTAATAAAAACATAACAATCAAGTATGCCAAAAACACATAAATATACATGACCCAGGTCAGAATGATTAACATAATACACTTAGCATTACGGCAAAAAAACAAGAATCATAAATTTACAATATGCAGAAAACGCAATCACTCGCTAAATGTCAAACCCTAACTAACAATACTCTGTTTTTGTATGTCGCCGGAATTCAAACCTTCAGTCGTCGGAAAGGAAATCATCAAAATAACTACTAAAATTAACTACAAATTACCTCTGTTCTTCCGCTCGATTGAACTTCAAGAGGCCTGCACCCTTCACCCAGATCTTCTGTCTGCTTCTTTGATAATATGAAAAAGCGAAGAACTAAGTATAATGGTGGTAAGAAATCGGTAGAGAGGAAGAGTATTTGGGAACAAAAATCTTGAAAACAAAGTGTGCGATTTGTGGGGGGAATACGAATCATCAGTTTTAGGAACGGTTTTTAGTTTTCTAAATTAAAAAATTCTCCATATTTGAATTTACAAGTTTACCCTTTTTATTTATTTTTAAGGTTATTAATTACAATTATGACACTAATAAAAACATAAGGATGATCAAGATCAACGGCTTAGATAGGTTCGCACAGTTCACTCCTATAATGTTGTTCACTCTTGATCCCTTGAAATTTCTTCTTTTTTATTCTTACAAAAAAAATCTTCTCATTTGAACTCTCCACTAAACTCTCCACTATATATATATATATATATATATATATATATATATATATATATATATATATATAGTGGAGAGTTCAAATGAGAAGAATTTTTTTGTAAGAATAAAAAAAAAGAAATTTCAACCAATAGGAATACTTCATTTGCTTCATTAAATTTTGCATTTAATATCATTGTAAGAGTTTATTGGTAAACTTTTATAGATTATTAAATTGTAGCCTTCCTCTTTAATAACTAACTAAATTAAATTTGTAACTTATATTCAAAATATATATTTTTTAAAAATATACATTTTTCAAAAAATATTTAATTTAAAGTGTAGGATAAATTACGAGGTGTGTAGAACAAATTACGAGTTGTGTAGGATAAATTTTGGAACGTGTAAGATAAATTTCGGAATGTGTAGGGTAACTTTTGATGTGTGTAGACAAAAGTTTTTAGTGTGAATGATGATAGTCTCTATGACTAATTAATTAGTCAAATAAACAATAAATGAGATGGGAGAAAAAACTATTTAATGTTTTTACACTTGTATCCTTTGTTCTTTTTCTTTTCAGTTAAAATTTATTCTCAAATGAACCTCCCCCTATATATATATATATAGAGAGAGAGAGAGAGAGAGAGAGAGTTTAAAATACAGAAGTTCTTAACGTGTGAAGCGTACATGAACAGTAGTATATTGTGCATGATTATGTTACAACATGCATAATTGGGATTTCTGAACAGGCGTGATTGTGTTTTTTTAAACCATTCGTGATTTTTATGTTCATGTGTAATTAGGGTTTGTAAATTATAACATGCGTAATTTTACAATAAAAATGCGTAAATTTACTACTATAATAAGATATTTTGTATCAATGTTCTTCTAGGAGGTTCTATGCATAAGAATGTAGATTTTGGGCGACTTTCAAGTTTCAAGCTAGTCGATCCGTTTGCTTTTTAACGAAGTATTTGGATTTGACCCGTTTGATGTTAAGATTCTCTGTTTATTTTTTTTAATTGTTTGAAAATGATTTTTTTATGGAACGGCAAATTTCATTAAAAAAAAAAGCAAAACGCTAGAACCAAAACGATTACCAAGGAAAACACCCCCAAGAATCCCATACAAAGTCCTAATTAGACGACCGATTTTTAATCCAAAAGTAAGTCAAATATGAATACAAAACTTGTTTTAACATTTTCTGTACAGGTAGAAGCTGCAACTCATTTGCCTTAAAAATTGATCAATTTTTATATGCATTTTACCACAAATACGGTCAAACTGGTAAACTTTTAAAGCTTAAAAATATAGTTGTTTATAGTCTTTTTATTAAGAAAATGGTTATCTTGAATACACTTATTTCACCATTTTCTAATGTTAGTTTCCATGACAATTATCACTTGTGAATGATTAGTGTCATCATTTTGCAGATGTTTGTGATCTTAAAGCCAGATGTTTTTAACTCCCTTGCTTCATACACATGTAATATTTGGTGAAGCGAAAATAAAGAATCTGAATTCACAGTTAGTAAGTTATATCAACCCTTGCCTTAGTAAGTTATATCAACCCTTGATCCAACAATTGTGGCTTAGGATGATGAAGGTGTAGATGAGACCGATGTGGAGCCCAGTGAAATAGAGTTGATGATGACTCAATTGTATTATAATTCTACTCCAATAACTAGTATAAATAGTTGATCAAGGGTCTCAAGATGGAACACAACTTAAAAGTGTATTATAATTGTATCATTATTTAATTTCTTGTATTTCTTTTATATAGACTTTAATCTCTGTAATGACCCTTTTTCGCCGGACAAGAAATTTGTGAAAGAGTAATAGCCCAATCTAGGCTCTTTCCAAACCATTTATTTTCTTAATTTGATTGTTGATGTCAAAAGCAATGCTTCTAAATAATGATAATCGTCACTTTTTTTGTTGATTATTATAAAGCAGGATCTTGAACCATGTAAAGTTCTTAATAAGACTGTTGTCAAATATTATTGTTAAAAAATTATTTTATTTATGCACTAAGTGAATTTACGTGGTTAATCCCGTGAGTACACGGGTTATAATATGGATATACATAAATAAATCAATTATATAATATATATATTCAATTTGTTTGTATTATTTTATATATATTAATTGTTAATAATTAATATAAATACTTTTCTTAATCCTGTGTCGCGCATGTGTGATAATCTTGTGTGTGTATATATATAATACTAAAAAAACGACAAACAATAGAACTGTGGGCATGTAAGCGAGCAGAAATCGAGCTTATAGGCTCAAGCATAGATAATCTCTTGATCTTTTCATTGGGGTTGTTCAAGTAACAATCAAACAAGGGTGATCTAAACTAAACGGGTCAAATGCAAGGGTGAAACAAACAAAATGGAACGAATGCGTTCAGTGTTTCATAAAAGGATTAGTGAATGCATTCCATAAACTCAAAAACCACCACAAACTTGCTTCATCATTTGCCCATCAACAGTGTTCACAAATCTTCACACACATTTTTCCAAACGAATATACTCATCTTACAAACCTCCTTATATTTCCGTATCATCATTTACCTTTATGTGAATTTGTCATAACCATTTTATTTATTTTAGTAACTAATACAATTTTTTAAATCGTATATATATAAATATAATATAAATAAGAAAAAAAGATAGATTCGTATATTTAATTATTGTATAATACAAATATTATATAATGAAGGCAAAAACTTTATAATCCAAAATTAAACATAAAGCCTTCTTCGGCGGCATGTTGATAGACTTCTAGCCTCCAGGTTGAATCCTTCAACCCCAATATAACTCATATAATTATTTTTGTTAAATATATCAACTCTAACTCGCACACTAAATTTGTAACTCATACACCACCCCTTTTAACCTATCTATCACAACAAATCAAAATGGTTGATGTTTCAGACACAGACAAAACCCATTTATTAAATCCTGATTACTGTATAAATAAAAAAATATTTAATGTGCTTTCTCAAAATTTTATAAAAAATAAAAAAAAAAGTTTTATTATATTCTTCTTTATTAATAACTTTGCTTTTGTAAGTTTATATACTAATAATTTTACAAACATTATACAGTATTAATTGAGTATAAATTTTATAAATACAACTTGAATTTTAGAAAGAAAACAAAGAGGCAAAAAAATGATGTTAATGAGTGACGCTCACCATTTTAGGTTTTTGGAAGTCACAATACATGGTCTTCGGCTTCATTGTGCATGAGTGTTACATAGAGTTTAGGATGTGTGTAAAATAACTGATTGAACTCATGTCTAAGTGGGTTGGTTAATTAGAGGATATCTTGTTGTTCCATTGGTTTAAGATTGAGTTGCTAGCACTTAGGATTGTCGTAGTCGTTAAGGATACAATTTACCATACATATTTAAACACAATAAATTTGAAAACGATTCTCAATATTACGCCCAACCAAATTTTACTTTTAAAGTGAAATGTGAACTTAGATAACCGTGATAACATTCACTATACATTCACATGTTCTAGTTTTGAGTGGATTTATAGACAAAATACCAATGAAGTAACATGTACGATACTTTGATACTCACTTATAATGGAGGAGCATATGATCTAAATGTAGCATATGCGCCTATCATTTGGTATAAGGTTCGTCTTTTATGTCGTGCATGTGAAGCATCTTAGCTTTAATCAAATGGTAGGGGAGTTCGTTTATATAGATGGTTAATGGTTTAGTATAAAACCAATCCATTTAGATGAAACAAATTTACTTTTTAATCACATACCATGGAATTGAGCCATCCAAATTATCTAAATACGAACCGATCCGACCAAGTTACGATATGGTTATTTTCTTGTTATTACTTGGATATACATTCTAACAAAAATATACAACAATAATAGTATGTGTTATTGTGTCTACGGCTGAAGAAAGTATGAAAGTTTGTAGGTATAAAAAAATGTATTATTTGGACTATTTGAATCATTTGATACAACTGAACTCAAAATATGTTCTAACTTGTAAAATATGTATTATTTGGTTTGTTTGGACTATTTGGACTACACGTTATCATACATTCTCTTGTAAAATATGTTCTAACGTTTAAGTGTTTGTATACCCACACACTCTTCGGTTTTGAATGTTTTGTTATTAAGATAATCACGATACTAGTTATTTTTTGAGTGTCTTATCTCTACTTGACCATAAGATAACAATTTTACACACATATAATTATATGGTTTAATACTTGTGTATTGGATATATAGTTTTCTTGATTTTGATTAGTCATGCTTCGAGATTACTCAATTTTTTAAGACGCTATTCATCCTCTACAATTTTTTAATATTTTTTGAAAGTGGTTGGAAATTGTCAAACCTTAACCGATGACGGAAACATTGAGACAAGACATATAGATTGCTTAAAGACAACATAATGCTAAAATTGTGACAATATATTAAAATTCAAAATTTCATTTCATTGATCGAATAACACGTTACGTTGTTCAAAAAAGAAGTACAACAAGTGAGAATTTCATACTAAGCAACAAAATACATAAATAACGTATGCCGAGTTTCTAATCTACCCGAAGTCAATTTCTTGAAGAATCCTTATCAAATTTTTCCTGCAACATATATAGAAATATCTGTCAACAAAAATAATGTCGGTGAACATACTAGTTGTCTACATAACATAAGTATGAATAAGGTTCAAATCCACATGTTAATTGTACACTAAGTCATATAATCATACTAGCATGCATAAGATAAACATGAATCCAAAGTGCTCACTAGCGTAATCTTATCATCAGGTGAATAAAACTGTTACACCCCGACCCGCAGCGGAATAGGTGATCGGGACATGACTGGGCTAACTCGAGAGCTTATGACTTGCTATTACTTGTTTAAATAGTCATTAATATAAACTGAATGTTACACATAGCAATTAATCCAAATAAACAATTACATATGAGACATTGTTCATAACAATAAAATTCCACTAATCCGTTTCTTGTTAACTAAGGCCCTCCTATGTCTAATCTTCTCTTCATACTTGTTAACCTGTATCATGTGTAAAAATAGTTTTTGGGTCAACAAAGGTTGGTGAGTGAACCTTATTGATTTTAGAAAAAAATAGTATGTTTAAATTTGGTTTATTGGGAAAACGTGCGTTAACCAATGTAAATAAATATGTTGTATGTCATATGTCAACCACATAACACAACCTCAAACAATAAAACAAGCCAACTAGCCACGGTGATTGGGATGGCTTTGAGGGTACAGCTTGTGAAGTTGGGTTGGTTGAGGCAATAGCGTAGTTTTTACTGTCATGCTTTCGTTTGGTATCGGAACGGAAAGATGATTCAGCCTTGATTACTTTTGGCTCTTCCACCGAAGCCTTGTCAGTTGTGTCTTTTTTTTAAAACTTCCATTTCGAATATGGTTTTTTGTGAGTTCGGTGGCTAATTCCATTGCAGTTTCCAATGTTGCGGGTACAATGCTCATACGGAATCCTGGATACCAGAAGGAAGACCCCTAATGTAATGTTCAATGAGACGGTGAGGAGGAGTGAACATATTTGGGACCATCTGGTTCAGCTCGAGGAAACATTTGTTATAGGCCATGTGGTCTCCATCATTTTGATTTAAGAGGTAGAATTCATCCTCCAACTTCTTGATCTCACTCCTAGGACATAACCATTTAGTCATTAGTTCCTTGAGTTGTTCCCAGGCTAGGACCACAGCAGCCTCAACCCCTCTTCCACCCTTTTCAGCGTTCCACCAGGTTAAAGCTGTTCCAACGAGGCAGCCGGTAGCATAACGAACCTTACGATCATTAGGGTAATCACAATTTAGGAAGGTGCTTTCCATTTCCTCGAACCATCGAAGAAGTGCAGTGACCCCTTCTGTTCCCTCATATTTTGGGGGGTCACAAGACTTAAAGTGCTTATAGGAGCACTTGGATGTAGTTGTGGGAGAACTTATAGCGTTTGGTTCGACTTGGTTGACTTGGTTATTAGCGAGAGCTTGTTGAACTTGGATCACAATGTTAGGAATCACGACAGCCATTTGCTTGGCGATTTGGGCAGCCATGCGTTTACCGGAGTTTCCGATTCTTTTCCTCCGCGAAGGTGTCTAGAGGACATCTACAGGAATTTATACAAATGAGATTGTGAGATTTTTGATGGATTTGCTAGCAGAGATGCGAAAAATATAAACATATGATAAAATG
This sequence comes from Scalesia atractyloides, assembly GCA_947069175.1. Classification (NCBI taxonomy): domain Eukaryota; kingdom Viridiplantae; phylum Streptophyta; class Magnoliopsida; order Asterales; family Asteraceae; genus Scalesia; species Scalesia atractyloides. Next base: position 11,277,387 of record CAMTDV010000012.1, on the reverse strand, counting down.
AAAACCTTTGGGGTGTATTTGAAAACAATAACTTATGATAATACAACACTTTTAAAGTGTTCTTGGGCTTTGCTCGTAATTGGGCCTTGCATGCCGCCATACTTCACCTTCGTAATCATGTGGGCCCCCATGATTACTGGGCTTTCGTATGGTTCGCATGTGGTAGCCTGGTAACATACACTAAAACCCGGAGAAAATCGAGAAATGTGAATGTAACGTATGTAAGCTGGAGTGCATCCAGGTGTGGACACGGTGACAACTCAAAGTGGGGTTAGTTCACATGACGTTTGGTGTGGCATGCTTTGGCCTAATAGGTCCTTCATACTCTCATCAGTAGTCCCCAGGTAGGCAAACTGGTCCGTTAATTCGGATTTATATGAATGCCAATCCTACATAGGACGTCCCGACTACCGGTACTCGAACCCTTCCAGTTACTACATGCCCGCCACATGAACTCACCTTGATGAGATTTGAAAACGAAATAAAAACATCACAAAAGTTTGAATAACATAAAAATAAGTATTTGGAAAATGGAGGAAAATATTTCGAAAATTTAAAGGAAATTGAGAACTTAAAAATAAGGGTTTTATAAGTTTCGTATGGTACATTTCAGGTGGAGTGATATATATATATATATGTAGACTTCATGACATTTTTATAACACATTGCATGTATCACATAATCAAGTAACAGATGGAGTGTTTGCCTGCGTTTGTGTGTGAAATGAAAGGAATTTAAATGTGTGAGCAATAGCAAATCATAAGTTAAACAAATCATGAAATCACATAAGCACATAGGTCCTAGTTAAATAAAGTATAGGTTCTAAGAGTCTAATAACCTATCTTATATCCCTAAAGTCAATAGCTCTGATACCAATCTGTCACACCCTGACCCGCAGCAGAATAGGTGATCGGGGCATGATTGGGCTAACTCTAGAGCTTATGACTTGCTATTACTTGTTTTAAATAGTCATTAATATAAACTGAATGTTACACATAACAATTAATCCAAATAAACAATTACATATGAGACATTGTTCACAACAATAAAATTCCACTAATCCGTTTCTTGTTAACTAAGGCCCATCCTATGTCCAATCTTCTCTTCATACCTGTTAACCTGTATCATGTGTACAAATAATTTTGGGGTCAACAAAGGTTGGTGAGTGAACCTTATTGATTTAAAAAAAAATAGTATGTTTAAATTTGGTTTATTGAGAAAACATGCGTTAACCAATTAAATAAATATGTTGTATGTCATATTCATATGTCGACCTCATAACACAACCTCAAACAATAAAACAAGCTGACTAAATGACTCAATAAATGTATGCATGTTGCACGGTATTATGGTGTGCCAATGAATGAATGTGTGTTGCACAGTATTGTGGTGTGCTGCAAGGTCTAAGCTCAATCAAACCAGACGAGCCTATGATGATGTGATATCCAACATGAATGAAAATGCACCAAATGATAAAGAATCAGACAATACATAACATAGATACTTCACATAATGGTACTTGTACGTAATTGAACTTTGTAAAATGAAATGAAGATACTCGATACATGATACACCCCAAAACGTATAAATAAAAGGAAACAAGGGAGAGTTGTAAGATTCACTCACTTAGTGAAAAACCACACGAGAATAAGGAGAAAATCCAAATGACAAGCGTAATTTAACCTAGACAAATGAATACAACAAGGAAAGGGTAAACGTTAAGCTAGGTATAGCTAAATGAACAAACATGATATGTTGGACTTGTTGGGCCTAACGAGCCTCTACAAGACTATGTCAAGCCTAAAGGTGAGCCTAAACGAGCCTAATGCTCCTTAACTAAGAACCTAAACTAAACTAATTAAACTAAGAAAGCAATAAATAAATAAATAACAAAAAAGAAAGGAAGATTACCTCGAAGAAAAACTTTACAAAATGAGAAGAGCTTGAATGATAGCACCTCCTCGTCGAAAGCGGAAATAAAAACTACTACACACCACACCCAAAGGGGTATTGTGCTTGTGGAGCCACCAAATTTGGTTATTACACTTGTTTATACTCAAACTAGGAGTTGCAAGCTATAAAGAACCAAGTAAGGATATTTATAGGTGTGAAAGGGAGCACAAAATGGTGATTGGGGTGATGTGGGATGCATTTAAAACAAGATTTTTGCGTCTTTCAAATCAGCAACAAACACCAAACTTGTTTTCGCGATTTCCGCTTCGTTATAACTCCGTTTCGTGCATGGTTTTTGCCTACGTTCATTATTTTCAGAGTACTATCATATGGAAGAGAGAAATCCAACATCCATTGTGTCGAGAATTGGGCTTAAACCTTGGGTCTTGATGCGGGTCGAGGGTTATGTTCTAAAACTTGTGTTTGTGATTCCCGTTACGCTGGAGCTCAGTTTTATGCACCATTTGAACCTACTTGATCCTTAGTATACCAAGTATATCTTGGAGCTAATGGACCAGAATGATAGCTCAAGGATGGAGAAAAGTTGGCAAGAAAGTTAATCGAAAGTCATCTTATGACAAAACTGAGAATACGACATATAGAGCTTCTTACTTTGCTATCGTTTACATCTAAACCCTCCAAAACACGATGTCCTATCTTAAGGCATGTATATAATAAAGTTTGAATGATAAGAAGGTTAGGATGTGATATGTTAGGTATGTTCACGAGTCTCTAAAGTTTTTGATTAACTTAAGGAAAACCTTAGTCTTAGACCTTGAGAGATGGAGGGTTGCTTCAAAATACATGGAAATGAATTTACAAACTTGTCTAGAACATGTATAAGACTATAAATCACCAGATATGGTAACATGTTTGATTAGAACATAGAATCCAAGACATTTTATTGCGTAAACATTAAACAAAATTACGTTGAGAATGAAAACAGACCGGGTGTCAAATTCGGGTCGGGTTCTAGGATCTGTTTTTGACGGATGTTACAGTGTTTAAATACGGATATATGTTGCAGCACAAATAGTGTTTAAAACGTAAAATGGGTCAAGTATGAACTCATGATTTGCAATATTTCCATAAAAAGCGAGTGTGCAGTTTAAGAGGGTGGAATCACCAAGTTACCCTAAAAGGGATAAACAAAGGTGTATGAGTTTGTTGATTTGAAGATTGGGGTAAATGGGGCTTATAAATATAAAATTACATAAAACATATCTTGCTTAGACACTTAACTAGACATTATCACGTGTAGTGTTTTTCATGGGTACTAAGTCATCCATTAGAAGTCCAAAATAAGGAATCCAAGACTAAGATATTCTGCACCTTATTACATAATATTCAGCCATGTGTTGGTTGATATCATGGTTACGTTTTTATATATATATTATGTATAACTCATGTATTAGTCAAGTCATGTACTGTCAAGCATAGGTTGGATAAATCCATTAGCCTTATGAGTTCACCAATACATAAATCATCACATGCATGATTCAGATGGTCATGAATACAATATGAAGAGCATAATTAAATCATCTAATTCACCAAGTACCAAGTGAGTTCAACTATACGAGTGTTTCTAAACATGGTTATGATTGGAGACTTGGTGTAGTTTGCTCAGTTTGTTTGCTTGGAAGTTACTTGATGACTTAGAATGCATGAAATGTAAACTAATACAACTAAGATTTCTAGAACAAAAGTTCAATCTCAACCTATCCAACATAGGGATTTGTTGGCAACTTAAAGATGTTCCAAAGATAAAGCAAGATATACATGTTTAAAAGTTATAACAAAACTCTAAGAAAGATCTTAACTTTAGACCTCAAAATGGTGATTTACCATCTTTGTTTATGATAAACATATGGTAACACTCTTAGAGATTATCCAAGGAAGGAGAATCAAGAAAACAAGAATAAAAGTTGCATAAACAAGCCCAAAACTCACTATCTTGAGCTTGGATGAATCTGCCTAAACTTGCAAAATGTGAAGATTAGAGAGTACTTTTGAAGAGATTTAGGAGTGTATAAAGAGAAATGGAGAGTTAGGGATGTTGTATTTATAACGCTGGTGGGTGTGGTATATGTCACACTTTGACCCGCGACGGAAATGGTAGTCAGGGTATGATTGGGTTTTCATCAAAGCTCATGACATTTACTATTATAAAAGTTTCATATTTATTATATCAAATTGAAAAGAAATATTTCAATCAACACACAAACCATACAAACACCAAATTTCTAAACATGATATTCAAGTAACGATTTATTCTTCTTCTAAGGCCCAATCCTATGTGTTCCTTGCTTCAACCTGATCACCTGTATCATGTGTAAAAAGTAGAGTTTTTGGGTCAAAAAAGTTGGCGAGTGAATCCTGTTTAAACATTAGAAAGAAATGATATATTGATTAATTTAATAAAAAGGTACATAAACCAAATATGAGCAAACGTATATGTAAACAATCCACAAACCACATAATCATCTAGCAAAGTACACGTGAGCATGATAAATGATGAACTGTGAGATCAAGGCTCAATCAAACGGAGCCGATCTAATTAGGCACACGATGCCCTACCGTCTATATAGGGAACTGATGGGCCTAATGTGAAAACTTGACAGAAATGAGAAAGTATAACCACAAATAACAATAAACAATTTATCAAATACATGTTAGTTCATATAATGGTAGTAGCACAAGTGTTTGAATAAAAGATATAAATAAATGACACATGATACACCCCAAAACATGAATAAAAAGGGGAAGCTTGTAAGAATTCACTCACAGTGGGTGCGTTTCTTGAATTGATAACGAATGTGCACGATTAAAGATTCCAACCGACGAATGAAACTAACCTAGATATTCACATAATAATTCGGTAAATATATTTCTTTTATTTGAATTTAACATATTCATTTAATGCCTTTTATTAGGATTTTTAGACTATTTTTATAGGATTTATTATAAATTTTATGCTTAAAAAGTCCATTTTTATACATATATTTTAGGGATTTTTGGAGAAAATAAAGAAAAGTTTATTTAAAAAATATATCCCTTTTCAGGATTGACCAGGTCGAACCAGTTAGACCGCGTGACTATTGGCATCGTGTAAGAATCAAACTCGTGACCTCCCGTATACGTGCATGCAGCTCTACCAACTGAGCTACGTGTCTAACCCGAAATAATCCCACGTACCAACTGAGCTGTGTGACTAACCCAGAATAACTTAGATTTATATTAGTTTTATACACTTACCTACAGTTATTATATGCAAGTATTAAAAAGATTTGTTTTGATTCAGCAATTGGCAGCATGATGGATTCAAACCCGGGCAACTGTGTTTGTATTGCACACAGTCCACCACTGGGCTGTGTGTCTAACCCGGTTAAACCTCTAATTTTAATTATATTAATACACTAACTCGACTTCATTTTCCTCATGTTTAAACCCACTGACAGAACCCGATTATATAATCTTGCGGAATGGTTTGTTTTGCATTAACCGATCACAAGGTAATTGAAAAGAAAACAAAATTAAGATGATTGTACCGAACTGAAGATGCTTGATTCCTCCGGCGATAGCAAGAAAATTCCGGCGAATGTTTTAAGAACAGAGAGTGAGCAGAGAGTTGTTTTGCAAGTGTGTGAGCGAGTTCTGTATGGCTACTAAGATCTCTATTTATAGTTGAAGGTGTTGTCTTGAGTTGGTTTTCAGTTTCAACGGTTTCAAAAAGAAAATTGATGATCGACTTAATGTACATAATTGTTTTAACCATGATTGAATGCTAATTCATGATTGGGAAAACAGTTTTCTTCAATTAAATTCGTGATTGAATTACAGCCGTTACAGGCGGCTGTTTTGAAATGGGTTTAGAGTGTTGTTTCGGTGTAAGATTTATTCGTTTTAGGATTAAATCAGCTATGTGTGTGTAGTGTAGTGGTGTGTTGTGTGTTTTGTTTGGGTGAAGACCCGGTTTTGATACCCGCGGTCCTCCACCCTTTTTGTTCTATTTTATTTTTATTGTTAAATTTTTGTTTATGTTATTATTGTTTTATTACCTATTTTATTATTTATTTAAACTTTTATTATTATTATTTACTATTTAATACTAATAACAAAATTTTAAATGTTTAACATAATCGCGTATGAATATATACTTGCATTACAAAACGGAGCGGGTTTTAGAACCCGTTTTACGACAAATGGTTTCAGTATACCCCCGGCACATCAGCTTCAATGGCGCCCCTCCCCATTTCCTAGGCGCCAAAGGGGGGCGGGCGTTAAGGAGGGGGCTCCATCCTAGTAACGAGCACCAATGGCATGTGCAGGTGGGGCCCAACGTTTTCAACCAATAATTTTTTTCTCTCTTTATTTTTTGTATTTTGTTTAATAGGAGCTTTAAACCACACCGTGCAAGTTAACGATAAAGCACATCGCTTATGTTATGCATACTGGCTCTGACATAGTATTATAAAGCCCCTATGGGCTTTAAACCACACCTACCAACCTAAAGAAGAAGTGGGTTAGGTTAAATTTAATGTTTAAGGTAGTTGGAAGTTGAAAAAGTAGGGGAAAAGCATTAAACCCATAGCTGGGCGATTATGGCTGAAATAGGGCTCTGTCACGCCACGCGACAAGGAACTAGTACTCCATCGCGTGACGAGAAGTAGTCCTTTCTCCAAAATTTTGCAAAAAGTGCAGTTTGACCCCCTCAGGTTGATTTTATTGTTATTCCACACTAATTCTAATTGTTAAGCATGTTTTTAGGTATTTAAGTGTATGCAAGCATGCATAATGATTAAACACGTATAAAATTACATTCCAAAGAAATATAATCTCGATGTATGGCTCGGTTTTGTATGAAAACGCGTATTCGTGAATGTTTACATATTATGTAAGTATGATTAAACGAAATGATATAAAATGTAGTTTCCATTATGATCCATTCTTGAATTACAAGGGATTGAATATAGAATATGAATTAAAAATAAAATGGAAAAAGCTTGAAAAATACGGAACGTTACAGTCTCCCCTACTTGAGGAAATTTCGTCACAAAATTTATATAAGAGTTGGCTTCTAGGGAAGAGGTAAAAGGTGGCATTCTAGTGGTTGGATACGAGTGTAACTAGTTATATTATTTAACTAGGGAGGAGATTGTCGTCTAGTTAATATAAGGTATTATGTGCAAGCGTATAAATTGAAAGCAAGTTAAATGTGACATACAAAATCGGCTACGAATGTTATGACTAAATTGATGATTCATTGAGGTGTGGATAGATTAAATCATTTGGTTGGTTAATATATGGTGCAAATAAATAGATGGGTTTGTAAAATTAATCTGTTTGTTTAAAATAGATTGAGGTCTTATCCATAAGTAAGTGGAAAAAGGATGTAAAAATGGACATCTGCACGTTTAGGCGGTGGTAATATGATTGGATTTAAAAATAGGCGACCAAAAGAATTGTTTGGGTAAACCGCCTTAAGTAGAAATAAGTGAGAAATTTCTGGGTGGATTAGGACGTAAACCTGTAAAATGAGATGACAAAAACATAGTTGTGAGAAAAGATTTTATCAGTTTAGAATTATTTGGTAAAAATTACAATTATTAAAAGAGGTTTTATTGGTTTAAATTGAGAGGGTAAAAAAACTATAATCGTAAGAAAACGTTTTATTTAGAATGAGGTGACAAAATTGTAGTTGTAGGGAAATATTTTATCGGGTAAATAGGTTAAATAAACATAATTAATTGGATCCGAATATACATGGTTGGAACTAGCCATACCCAAGGGGCAACGTGATTTGGTTGAAAACCGTGAAAACGGTTATTCCCACTTTTATATATATAATATATATATATATATATATATATATATATTAGTACTAAATAAATTAGCAACATTGTATATTGAATGATATTATAACTTTTAAACGATACTTATTCTTTAAATGACATTTTTCTTTTAAGCGACATCTCTATTCCATGCCACAAACTCCTTTATCCTTTCCAAACTACACCTTCACATTCCCCAAACGATAACTTCAAACCACCCTTAAACATTACAAATGACATCAGGTATTTAATTCAAACGACATCCTATACTATCCTAAACAACAACCTTTCATTCCAAACGATACCTTTATATCCTATACTATCCTAAACAACAACCTTTCATTCCAAACGATACCTGTATACATATATCTAAACGACATGGCCTTATGTTCCAAACAACATCCCCATGTCGTTTGGCATATAAGCCAAACATTCCCACACTTTTTTCCAAATGATATGTTTGCTGCAAACCTTCCTTCTTGAACGCAAACCACTTAATCTTAACTGTCAATTACAGCTATTATTTACGATATAAATCTCTCCAATTGACTCTAAATAAGTTAAACATTAATACACACCCTTTAAACGTCCGGATTCATTCCTATTTTTTTATAGTTTATAATCAAATCAATCTCCGCTAAAGATATAGAAATACCAAAATTTTTATAACTAAAATTAGATTATTCTAAAACCCCAAACCCATTATGAATGACATCTTCATCTCTAAAGCACAAACCCACACTCCCAATTCGTGCAAACCTCTGTTCTAAACCACAGATTCAAGGAAGAATACATTCTAGGGCTTGGAACTTCATCTTGCAATTTCTCATTCGATTCTCAACCAATTAAGGTAGTTCTTGAGCCTAAATTATTTAGTTTTTGGTGCACTACAAAACCCCTCTATCCATTCCTGTGATAGAGAGATTATAAGTTCGTATTTAAATTCTTGTATTTCTGGGGTTCTTGAATGATAGATTTGAGGTTTTTGATTTAGAATTTGTGTTTTGATGACATTGGATGAAGATTTCCGATTGTTATCATATTAGTATAGTTGGTTTAATTTTTGACAATTTTTTGGATAATAATTGGATTTATTGTATTTATAATCAATATATTTCATATAAAAATTATCAAAATATAAAAATTATCAAAAATTGATTTGTATAAATAATATTATGAATTTCTAGAAAATATATATAAGTTATGGGATTTGATATAATTATTTATGTCTTTATGATAGTTCAAGGAAAAGGATTTGATAAACTAATTTAGTCATTAATAAATTAAGGATTTTTAAATAAAAATACAAATAAAATCTGATTTATAAAGTTAATAAATTTATATATGATGTATTTTAAAATACATTTGTTTCCGGTGTAAAGTTTGTACAGTTTTCATAGAGTTTTGTGTCGTTTTGATTGTAGTTTAGCACAATACTTAGTCTTTTGTGTTTTGCAGTTATCCAAGGAAAAAAAGGAAGTGAAAATAGGTCAATAAAGAAAACCAAGCTTCCGGATGTGTGATCAAAGAAATAAAAAGACATGAAAACACCTTTGTCACGCTACGCGATAGGGCTTGGATATATTCCTCACGTGACGCGAGGTTCCCATGTTCACGTTCACGGAAAAAGGACTTAAATGTCCTTGGAAGTCTTTCCTGTAACGCGGGGTGTTACATTTCCTATTAACGAAATAAACCTCCGCGTTTTAGTGAATGTCGCGCTACGCGACAATATGTTCCATTTCCTGTCGCGTGATGGGACGAGCCTAAAAGTCAAGAAAAAACGTTTTGGGCCTAGGATCGTTATTTTCTAACCCTAGTACGAACCTTAAACATAATACTGGCACTTTGGACGAACTTGAAGCCGCATAGGGCAAATTCAGCAAGGCACAAGGCCAGAGATCAAGGTTTCGAGCTATACGAACAAGAATCCTCGGGTGTTCATCATTCGGTTCTTTGTTTTCTTAATTCTTTTGATTTCAGTCATGTTTGTTGAACTTCTTACAATACTTATTTGCTGTTTAAAGACGATTCTCGGCTAGATTTCATAGAATTGCCTGGGTTACGATGAATACGCATGTTTGACGTTTAATCTTTCAGTTTTGGAACTTGTTTGTGGATTATTAACTTTGAAGTAAAAGACTTTGTTATTCTGATCTTATGTGTACGCGTATTTAGATTTATTCTTTGCATGATTATCAAACTCCACATGTGCTTTGTTGAATGTCGTTCAGTTATAGGTGCATGCTATATCGTTTATTGTGTGTTCTCGATTGTTAAATGGTTTGCTGGACGTAGTAACCCATAGGGGTGATAATTGTGAATTAAGTAGGTCTAGGTATTAAACCAATCTCGATATCTGTGAGGTGAGAGTTGTTGGTTTGTCTTGAGTATTAGGTTTCTAGAAGTAAAGCCTTTGTAAGAAGATTTCTAGTTTGCCTGCCATTCCTTGTCTATCGAGTCTCATCAGGATTCCAATAGTTACCCCGTGCACTTCTAGTGTATTGAGACTTTCGCGATGTGAGGTAGATTGTCTAGTGGGTACTTTATTATTAAAGTTGGAAACTTGTGAGGGAATCCACATAACCGGTAGTCTTAACATGTCTTAGGAGTCTTTTAGGTAAGTCCTTGAGAAGGGTCGAGGGTCCTTAGCTCATCCTTTGAGTTTAGCAAATTCAGATCCCAGTCCCATAATAGTGTAACATTTGTCAAAAACGGGTTTTCCAAACCCGTTCCGTTTGTAATCGAATATCAAGTTATAAATGTTTCGTTGCGTATTTATGTCCATTTTAATATTTAATGATGCATAATTAATAAACAAACTAGAACATAAAAGTTATAATTGATAAAAAGTAAAAATAAAATAAATAAAAAGAAAAATAGGCTGCCGGGACTCGAACCCGGGTCACCCGGAAAGAACTCCAAAGACTTATCACACACACACATAACCACTCCGCCACTTGTTGTTTTCTGTCAACTCTAGGAAACAAATAAATTTTATGGTCAATCATGAAGCAACCTGATTACGCTAACTGTAACCGAAATCGGTCACCAAACGTCCAAAAACGTTTGATTATTCGCGGTTTACCGATTATAACCGCTACACTGACGCCTCCAATCAATTGAGCTTTGAATGGACTTGAATTCAAGAGTGAATCGGTTTTAATAACCGAAAACTTGCAATTTCTGAATTACTTCAATCATTGTCCCCTCTCGCGACTCAAAAACATTCTGCAAGCCTTCAATTTCATTTCCGCAATACTTTCAGTTCGCCGGAGAAGCTATTTGAACTCGCCCGACTTTCGCCGGAAAACCGTGTTTTCCATCAATTCAGTAAGTCTCTCAATTCTTTCATTGTCTATCAATTGTTAAGCTATTGCTAACTCAAACCCTTCAATCGGAATCAATTTCAGACGTTGATATCGGATAATTCCCTCTCGCCGGAAAACTTCTGAAAATTTCTTATCTTCCGTTGTGAAACGGTATAGCCTTCTAAACCTTCTGATAACTCTTGTTTAATACTTCAATTCCTCACTTAGCTAATCAAAACTGTTAATTTATTCGCTCAGTCGATATCCGTAAAAAACAGAGCCGACGACTTGCCGGAATTCTGAGATAAATCGTTCTCCGGTATGTTTACTTCTAAAAATCGTCTCTGCCATTTCATTTTAGTCCTATGAATGTTTGTCAATCAAATTAAACAAGAATCAATAGAATAATCGTAGGCTGTAATTCGGTAACGAAGAAGACGAAGTTAAGTTGATTATAAGTTTATTATAATTTGGATATTATCTCGGGTTAGACACACAGTCCAGCGGTGGACTGTGTGCACACATATATCACACGCCGCGAGTTCGATCCTTGATACACACACACCCTCTGTAATTAAAATGTTCTTTTTCTAAATGAACCGGATCCTTTTCGCAATTAGATGTTAAGTATTATAAAAATCTGTATATTAACCAAGTTAGACACACAGTCCAGTGGTGGACTGTGTGTAATGTTAAAGCACAGGTCCCGGGTTCGAGACCTGTTGACGGCACCGGTTCGATGATTTAAAACATTTTTGAAAATAAAAGAATTTTGAATAAACTGAGTTAGTATATAAATATAATTAAAAACAGAATTATTTCGGGTTAGACACGTAGCTCAGTTGGTAGAGCTGCGTGCACGCGTACGGGAGGTCTCGGATTCGAGTCCTGCCCAGCGCATACACACACAATAAAACCGGTCAACAAGTCAACGGTCAACGGTCAACGCAAAAGTCAACATATTTTTATATTTTTATTTATTTAATTTAATTCAAAAATCAATTAAAAATACTTAAAAATAATGTTTTTAAAGATAGGAAATAGCCTTAAACTCACAAAAATATATCTAAAAATCCTATTAAAATTATTAATAAAATCCACTCATTAACTATACTTTCCGTTATTATTTAGATTAGTTAATCCTCATTGTTCAATCCTTCAAACTCGTGCGCATCTCATCGACTCCAACCGAACGCACCCAATGTGAGTGAATCTCTACAAATTCCCCGTTTTAATCACGTTTTTGGGGTGTATCATGTGTCTTACCATTTATTATATTTAAATCATTGTGCATATATCATAGCATGAACAAATGTGTATTCAGCTTGTTTCAACTGTTGTGTGGTTATTGTTTAGAGTTAATTTATTATTTTTTTTAGTACATGCAATTTCATAGGCCGCCGCTCCCCATTACATTATGAGCGTTGAGCAGTTCCCCATTACATTATGAGCGTGAACCTGGCGTTGCCAACATACGATCGGCTCCGTTTGATTGAGACTTGATCGCACAGACATTCATCATAGGCCGTCCGTTTCCCCATTACATTATGAGCGTGAACGTGACGTTGCCAACATATACAGTTTCATTCATGTTATATATTCATGCAAGTTCATATGTTATTGTATGTTATTGTATGTTATAGTTGTGGTTGTTATTGCTATTGTTTGATTATTTACATTTGCTCACATATGACTATTGCACAGTTTTTCCTTGATAAAATAACAAGAAATCAATAATAAATGTTTATCTAACAAGGTTCACTCGCCAACTTATGTTGACCCAAAAACCCCCATTTTTACACATGATACAGGTGAACCAGCTGCAGCAAGAAACACATAGGATTGGCTTAGAAGAATAAACTGGTTTAGAGCTTGGATTGTTTAGTTGGTTAATTTTCTTTTTTATTGTATGGACATGTTTGGATTATTGAGAATGTAATTTTGACTTTAATAAATATGAAACATATTAGTAAATATCATGAGCTTTGGTGATAACCCAATTATGCCCCGACTCTTATTCCGCTGCGGGTCGGGGTGTGACAAATAGTTCCAATACCAATAGAAAGCTTGTATTCTATGTGTAGGATTCTGACCTAGGTAGTGCTTTTACCATCATCTGATCTCGTCTACAGTCATAGTTTGTGTCTTAGTTCAGTTTTTAATCATTTAATTAATTGCATTAAGATTGTTAGAAACCCCCCTCAAAACAAATAAAAACAATTAAATCAGTAGTGTAGATAAGTATTTGAGTCTAGTTCACGTTTTCAACAGGAGTCTTGTGGGTTCGATATCCGAACTTACTTTAGCTAGGTCGATAGGTTCACTTGTCTGTCAATAGTTTAGTTTTTAGAGAGACTAGAGTATTACTTAGTGTCTAATTTAGGGTTAATTTAGTTAACTACTTTTAGCATATCAATATAACATTCACAACATATGATAATATAATAACTTGTTATTATTACGTTTAGTTATATTCTGTCCGATAAATTAAGAAATATTAATTTATTTTTATATTTAATGTTATTATACTTTTAGGTTAAACAAAAGTCCCCAAATGATAGGGTTAATGTTATAGTTTTATTTATGTGCTTGTGGTTTAGTATATTTTTGTATTTTGTATCTTTTTAGTGTAATCTTGTTATTTGGAGCTTCTCATTTTCATGTGGTTATTCAAGGATCAAAATGCGCAACCAGTGAGTAGATCTTCTTAATTTCCCTTTTTATAACTAATTGTTTTAGGGTATATCATGTGTCGCTTGTTTTGCTATTTCACTTTATTTCACATATCAAATGCATGCAAACTCAATGTGTAATTGTTATTTATTTGTTTACGGCTTTTGTCGCAAATCATCACGCATGTGGATCCACTGGCTGATCGGTTCCCATTACCATGGGTTTTAGCTTGGTATAGCCACCATCATTAGATTTGCTCTTCAAAGCTTGAGTCTCACATTTATCGCATTATCGCTTATCGCATTGGTTGTCTTTCATTATTGGTTGTGGTTGTTTATGTATTTTGATCATCTTATTTCACTTGAATTGCCTGTTAAACATTTAAAGATAATTCAACTAATAATTTTTTTCAACTAAACCTAAATTTACTCACCAAGCGAGTCCTTATGGGCCCGTGATACCATATTTTGTTTGTGACCTAGCGAGTCGTTAACTAGATCTATTTACATAAACTGTGTGTACAATTTTCATAATATGTGTCATTGGAAAACCAATTTACAGTTGAATCTATAAATCTGTGAACTCATCAACAATATGTTGACATTTTAAACATGTTTTTCAGGTATTTAATTCTAGTGAAAGGTCTACAATTGAGTTTGCATGCATGCTAGGATATCAAGCTCTTGAAAGAGTCTTATTTCTTAGCCATAGTCTTGTATTTGAATTATAGTGATTGAAATTGTAAAAGGATTTGTAAATCAATTGGCATTTAAATCTGGTAAGTGTTTGCTTAATTATATGCTTCAAGAACCTTTTTGTCACACCCACAAGTTTCCACTTTAGCGGAGTGTGACAATATGAATTGAACTTTTAATTTGCCTTGAGCCACATTTTCTATAACAAAGTGAAAGTTCACTTCTACATGCTTTGTTCAAGCATGAAACTCGAGATTGGCAGAGAGATATGTAGAACCTAGGTTATCGAACCAAAGTGTAGGAGTGGATTTGCTGATAATACCAAGTTCATTCAGGAGAGTTTCCAACCAAGTCAGTTCAACAATGGTGTTAGCAAGAGCTTTGTACTATGAAAATTTGAATTGTCTAATGATAACTTAGAAGATTTTAGCATTTGACAATATGAAAGTAAAGAAAAATCTAATTTTGTAGAAATTCGTAAGGAACAATTTGAAACCATAAGCTGAAAGACACGAGCATGTGGATGACCAAGGCGATGATTCCAAATAGTTGAGGATGCTTTGGATGCGGTGAGGGAAATTCGTGGAAAGGACTTTACCGGGGAAGCGGTAGATAGTATAATCCACGATCACTTAGGCCCGTGAGTAGGGTAGGTTGTCTAGACTCGTCATTCACAACAAAGAAAGAGGAATGAAATTCAAAAAGGTATAAACGTTGTTGTCGGTGCCAAAATTGTTGAACAGATGATTAATTCTTTTAGAATTCGGGAACGTGTAGGATGTTTGCAGGACTAAATGTATTTTTGAGGAACCAATATGAAGAACGGGAAGAGAATTATCATCACCGACATGGAGAGACATTACCATAGTATGCTTTAGAGTTGTCCAAGCTTGTTAACTCTCGGGTGACGTGACTGTTTGATACTGTGTCAGGAAACAAGGTGGTGCCAGATTAAGAACCGTTATTTGAAGAATCTTGAGATGGTGCACGGGCTGTAGAGGAGCCGGGCTGCTAGGGCATTGAGAAGGGGTGTGCCTGATACCACACGGTTACAATGACCATAAACAGTATTTTGAGTAGACACCCAAGTAAACTGTTGTGTTCTGTTTTGACCACTGATGCCACATAAATCTTCCTTGTTCCTGTTATGAATACCACGTGAAGTTCCACGGAAGTTGCCATGGGTATTACCATGGTTGGTTGGAGTTCGATTAGCATAAAAACCTGTGGTTTAGGGTTTCGATAGGCAAGCGGATGAATTTGATACCCGAGTTGTGTTGCTAATTGTTGTAGATTCTGTAGTTGTGATTGCATATTTGGCTTCAAAATAGAATCTGAATGTGGATGTATTAAAAGCCTGAGGAACTGTAGGAGAGAACGGTTGATCATGAAATCATGGTCACTTAGGAGGTCAAGCATTCATTAAAGGTGACTGGTAACGAGCAAGAAGATTTGACTTCAGCCCATTGTATTCTTCTAGAAGACCGAAGATGGCAAGCATGTCTATGTCTTTATCTTTCATGGTTCGCCAATATTTGCTAAGGAACTGGCGTATTCCTGAGCTCGATTAACATATGAGATTGGAGTTTTAAAAGTGTATTCTTGTGAGGAAGTATTTGGTGCACATGCTCTTTCAAGAGCAAACCATAGATATCCGGAGGTTGTACCTTGAACGTGTTGAAAAGATGCTTCCGATATGGTGGAGATGATTATCATCCGTAGGTGCACATCATTGGAGATCCAATCAAGATAGCTAGGGTTATCGACAGAGGCCGTTTCTAGGGTGGCAATCAGTTTTCGGAAGAGAACATTAAATGGCCATCACATATATAGCCAAAAAGATTATTGGTTATCAAGGAAGGTTGAAGCATTGCCTTCCAATAACCATAGTTGGTAGGTGACATCAAGTGAAGGCAAATTTATGAGAATTATGGACAGTTTTTTCCACTGTTGTGAAAGCCCTTATCTTGGCCATGGTTTGTTGGGGCAATCAGTTGTTGATTGGAAAGAAAAAAGATGGGTTAGTTTGTTGATTGTGATAAAAAAAGGGAATCGGCTGCAATGAAAGTTGGTGGCAGCTAGGGTTCTATTGAAGGTGGCGGCGATTTGTCTCTTGATATCAAGATAAACCGAAGAATATTATGTTATTGATTGTTAAAAGATGGATTACTATAGATCCATATATAGAGTTATATATTACAGCTTAGTACCATTCAAATATATAATATTCTGTCTAGTATTTGTGATAGAAATCGGGTCACAAAGCGTCACAAAATTCGTGATGGAACAGACGTTGCAAGATTAACTAAAGGAAAGTCGCTAATTTGCTTCGGATCATGTCTATTTCATCGAAAATGTTCCTTCTTTAGTTGTAATTAAGCCACTTTAATTAACACAAGCAGTTCATATAAGCAACGTAGATATCTACCTGTACAACATGCTACAGAACTACAAAACATAGAGAAAACGCGAGCAAATACAGCTCTTTTTCTCTGAGGTTAGTGAACCACATTTCTTCAGAGCAAAGGTTTTTCTTCACAGTCCACCAGAAATAAGGTTGATATTCACCTGAATGGTGCGGTCAAGTCAAGAACCAATTCAGTTAAGAGGAAATGACAGATCAGAGGTTCTCGATACGTGGAAGCAGAAAGCTAAATCCTGAGTTTTCACGAATTAAAGGTGGCGGCTCAATGTCTGAGATTTCTATTTGATCCATTGATTTTGATATATCATCAACCGAAAATAGAATGCTGCATTATAAAAAAGTTGACCAAACATCACACAACTTAACTCCCATTAATATAGATCTTGTAAAAAATTGAGCATAGTTACTAATGGCTAATACATAGCAGAACGCAACTAACCTGGAATCATCATCCAACAGGAAGGAATTGCTTATGACATTTTTTTCTTCGGTCATCAACACCCTCATGCCAGATATAACCTGATTGTGATGACATTTAAGGCACATATAATAACCTTATTATTTCAAAAAACCAATATAACCTTTTTAAGAAAATGATCCCTCAATAGACTGTGAAACTATATTGGGAAAAAAAATCTTACGTCCGCGGAGACACTTTGTGTACCATACTTATCATCCCAATACATTGTACTGATCCGATACAACTGTTGCAGACTAAGAACCTGTAGAACAACACTGAATTATGTGACAATAGAAGAAATTACATTGTGTGGTTTACTAACAAAAGATATCACTCACTGGACAGAGATCATGACTTATTTCATCCAATGTTTTCTTGGGCTTTTGATGCATAACCTGAATGGGATTACAGATTCTTCTAAAAAGAACTTTTTATATATTTAACTCTATAATGAAGTGTGATGAATAAAGATACATTACCAGAAATCCAATAGTCTGTCTTATATGCTTCAGTTCATCCCAAGCTGAACCTGCATACTGCAGTTCTTCTGTTTAGAAAATTATAAAGAAAAAAAAATGTAAGATCACTCGAAAATACCTCATCAGTTGCATTGTAACACCAATGTTCTATTTCAGCTAATCCAGCTTTCACATACTCACCATTACTAATCGAACAGCATTCACGCCTCAAAAGTAAGCTGCATCGTGAATATAGTTAATAAATACATAAATAAAATAAATAAGATGTTGTATGCCTGAATGTGCATCTTGGCATAGAGGAATACCTGTTAAATAGCTGAACGTTAACAAATGAGAATACTTGTATGTAAACTTTACGCACTAAAAATGGCGGTACCTAATAATATTTTTTAGTTAGTAGAAAAATAAAGAATGATGAACAAAAAAACTAACAGAAATACAAGTTCACTAACATGATTTGTTTTTAAAATGATTAGGAAACTTCCAAAACTCTTAACAATTCCTTGCCAGTGAGCAATAAGGGTTTGCTGAGCTGTACTAGAAACTGAACGTGATGATCCCTTCACTAGGCTCGCTCTGGAAATTCTTGGTGCCTTTAATTCAACATACCAAATAGTAAACTTTAACTTCCAACCGAAAAAACGGTTAAATAGTATTATATTTTACCTGAATGCACATCCCTAGCAATGGAGATATTTCTTTTTTCAAATTATCCCGGATCATTCCGTATATTTTTTCAACATATGCTGTAAGCTGCTGCTTAAATAGCAAAGCTGGATACTTTGCTTCCACTTTGCTAAACCCGTCAACTCCATGACTCGGGCTTCCATTTGCAAAGGGAAGATCAACCCCATGTGGAGTTCCACAAAAACTCTATGAAATCAATAAGAAAAACTTTTCAAACAATTATGAAACTATGTAATTTAATTTCTAAATATTAGAATAAAATTACAGGTGTCATCCTCCCAAAAAGAGCAGTTGATGATCGACGGCGTAAGCCAATTGCACATGCGGCCGCACTTGCTTTCAATGTGTGTTGGAGTAAAAGCAAAAGAGTAGACGTATTGGACAACCAGTAGGCCAATACATCGTTGTTATCCTGCTTTTTCTGTATATATATAAATTTTGAGCAAGAGTTAGAACAAAACTACTGATAAGGAAAGATATATTTTAGCGTATTGAGAAATAATTCAAACCTCTATTGCATGGCCTATGGTTTGGATGATACGGTCAAAAACACTGGTCTTCTCAACTTCAAAAGATCTCCATTGCAGAAGGCATTTGTAAATAATACAAGCTGCTATAGGTCGGTTTCCCGCAAACCCAAGATGTTGTGTAATGCATCTGAGAAGCAATTCCTGATTTTCAATTTGTTTTTCATTGAGGGATTTTTGTGGTTTGTCATCGATTTCTGCAAGATCACGTTGGACCAATGATGGGCTATATGGGTCCTAAAACGACGAAACATATAATTAAATAATGGAAATATGTCACCTAATAATAACCAAGTTCCTTAACTGTAACACTAAACTTACACAAACTTTTTTCTAACTACAAAACCATTCAAGTTTCAATATTGTTCCACTATTATGAATTATTATATAAGTGTTAAAATTAAATGACCAAAATGAAACAAATACAAAACTTGGTTTATTTAGTGATTATTCTTTTCAAGTTAAACTGAAGTAGGAGGTAACCGTGAAAAAAAGAAGTCACTACATAATAAGCAAGCTTCATAATATTCCATTTAGCTTATCTCATTTTTAATATATGAAAATTTTCATAACGATGGAACAATATGGAAATTTGAGTGGTTTTTATGGTTAGAAAAAAGTACGAGTGGCTGTATTGGAAAATATTAAAACTTGGTTACTAGTTGACAAATAAAAGAAATAACTTAAAACCACATTGATAAGAAAAATTACAATACCAGAGATGACTTTGTATCTACAGTTAAAGTACCACTGTCATTCCTCTGCAAAAGTTACAGATAAAACAATTATAAGGCAACTTAGTGTTGTTATATACTAATTTGATAAAATTTACTAGAAATTGAGAATATACCTGCATAATAGATCTGGAACGGCCTGAGAGAAACATATTAGGTGCCATGGAGACCGCTTGATGACGGAAGACTTTGTTCTCTGATTCTAAGTTATTCAACTTCTCTTCCAGCCTAGGAAAATACAAACACGTTAAACATGTAGTTTATAGAAACCGTATGTTAAAATGATGAAAAACAAATTTAAAATAAACCTGCTCATAGATTCCTGTAATTGAACAACTTTCTTTTCCGTTTCTTCCAACTTTTTGCATCTTTCTTCACAATATTCTTTGATATCATCAGCACGTTTCTTTTCTGACTGCCACATAGCCTGCAAGGGCAAAAAGGTAATACCAACAATTTGAATTTAATCTCATAAACATATGTTATTGTTGATACTAAAAGATATACCTTTAAAAACCCTAACTTGTTCATTTAAGGATTCAACTTTCTTAGCATCTTCAATAACAATCTCTTTTCCCTCAACAGCCGCAGGTGTTTCGTCAATAACTTTTCTGGCTGCTTCTCTTTCTTTCACCGTCATTGTATTTGCTTCATCAAGTTTTTTTAGCAAAGCTTCTATAGTATTCTGATATTTTATCGACTCTTGTGCTTTTGCTTCTTCCAAATCAATCTGAGCGCGTAAGAATATGTATTATTGTATATCAAAACTTAATTATCTAGTGAATTTACGTAATAGACAATACATATGACAATTATATTACCCTTAAACGTTTCTCCAGTTGTAAACGCCAGGTTAGTTCTTCCAATTGTTTTTCAAGCTTATCTTTTGCTTCTTTAAGTGCACCTGTTTCTAGTGCAGCCTGCAGAAAAAGTTAAATATGCATCTCAATATATGGCTAAGTTCATACAAACATGAATGTGTTATTAACTAATAAAATTAAACATCAAAACTGACCATTTTAAGTTTTCTTAGCACTTTCCTTGCAATCCTTCCCCTCCACCTGCATTGTGTAACTATAGATGCCATCTTTAGCCCTTTATATTGTGCAGAATTTTTATGACAACGCCACCAAGTCTAACCAGAGGAAAACGCTTAGGAATATTCAAACCTGTGGGTTTTTTTAATTATTTTAAAAAATTAACCTGAATTTTAATGGCAGCGTTAGTTTCTTTTCGGTGTCTGAATCTTTTACGAGCCTCAAATGCACGAAAGCCTGTTTGGACTACAAGAACTGATGCCCGAAGTCGAGTATAGGCTGCCCAAGCATACCATTTACGCAAGTGTTTTCCGATTCTTATAGCAGCTGCAATCCTTTTAAATTCTTCAAACTTTTTACAAGCAAGTCTACCTTCAAACATGAAAACACAGGAACATGAAATTTTTGTAGTTAAATATGATCAGGTTAAGTATACTCTAGAAGCCCACCTCTGCAAAAAGATTGTAAGAAAAGTGAAGCCTTTCGTAATGCAATAAACTGCTGGTGAGCAATATGAGTTCTTACACGTCTTTGAATTATCGCTGCCGCACTGCCGAGTATCTCAGCTCTCCATGCATCTAATTCTGCCATCTGTCCAGCTCTCAAGAATACCTTTGTTTTACCAATCTGTACAAAAAATGTATGCACTTATAAAAATGCTATTCTTTATAAAATAAAAAAATAAAAAAACTCCGTAATTACCTGAAAGCCACCGAGCCCCACCTTTTCCAAGATCTTTGCACATACCACCTTTTCATCAAAGTTACTAAGGATACATTATATATTATTTATATAAAGTTAGAATATATAAAATGAAACTGAATCGATAGAGATACTATGATCAGGAAATAATAATATCTACCTTACTGCCAAGGCTTCTGGTGCGAGAATTCCAAATCTGTTTACAAATTCAAAGAAAGCACGGCGGGTAGGATAACCAGCACAACTAATTCTGATTGCCTCTAAAACACCCTAAGATTGCAAGAGTTAGTTACATAAATTAGAAAAAAAAAATTAAACCAATTGCTTCACATACTCACACCACAACGCAATTGTTGCATGATGTTGACGTTTTCAAATATGGAAGGTTCCAATTTATTGTTTGGTTTTACACATCTAACATAATGAGGCTCTGTAGCATTTAGTGTTTCCATCAGTTGTTGCAATTGAAGCTGCAGCAGCATGCATACTACGCATCAGTACACAGCATGCATAGTTACACGTCAGCAAACAACATGATGATTTTGGTATGGTTACCTTAAAACGGGAACCGATTGAAGAAAACTTAGAAGATTTAGAGGACTCTTCGGCTATGGGAGGAAAAAGGCCGGCCACAAACGAACATTTGGAAACACCCAACAATTCTTGGTGTTCAGGTACCACATAATCTTTATTTTTGTCAAGAAATTGTTCAGATTGATATTGCACCTAAGGAATAAAGATATTTAAGTTTAAACAAATAGTGTTACAGTTATGAACACAGTGTAGATGAAAATGCATACCTCTCCAGCATAATGAGCAATTGTGAAATCTGTGCGTGACAACTTGGGCTTTATAAAACGTTTGTGATTTTTGAATATCTGATAAAGCTTGTTTGCGAAGGTCTCGTGTGTTGACTTTGGAAACATGCTAAAAAACATAAGTTTAATTGTAAAAATATAATAAAAAAGAAATCTTCAATCAGCTTTTTTAAGTTTTAACTATAACACTCTTGTTAAGGAAAGAAATGAAGAAACATATATAAAAAGTTAAAAAGCATGTTATACCAGGCTTCATCAAGTAGAGCAATGATACCACCAGGTTTCTGCAACATATATACAACATCAGATAACCAAATAGTTGAAATCGAGAATGCAATGATACTGAAAATTTGACAAAGCAACACTAAAGAAGGGTCAACAGCATAACCTGATCATTTGTAGCTATGAAGCGATTATACTTATACCTTTTCAATGAGATCTAAAACATCTTGGTTATCAACAAATTCAATGTAGCTCCAATTGATAGCCTCTTTTTCATATTCTTCCTGCTCCCCTTTAAAAACATGCTAAGGTTCAAAGTAACAGTTTGTAAAGTCAGCTTTTAAAAACACCTCATGGTAACAACAATTAAAAATATTCGACATCTACCTGGTTAAAGTGTTGCTGCAGTTTCTCGTTTGTAAAATTAATGCAAAATTGCTCAAAGCTGCATGTTATGATAAAATTTAGATAAAACAAATGACAAAAATAACCGTTTTCAGAAAGTAAACACACCTGTTGTTCTTAAAGCTCTCAAAACCATAGATGTCAAGGACACCAATCAGAGATTTTGAATCAGCATCTTGTCCAATTGATACATTAATTTTATTCACCAACCTGAAGATAACAAAAAAGATGTTAAGCTATCAAATACTAGAAACATTGTAACTTTAGTTTTCTCAATGTACTATTTGTACCAATCGAATAATCTGGAATATATTGTTTTAGCCAAACCATCCCTGCTGAATGCTGCACTGAGAGGATCAAGGCTTCTCTTAATAACTTCTTCAGGAGTTACCATCATTCGTTTGCATAATGCATCTTGCAAGCCAACAGGATCACACCTAACACAGCCTTGTAAACTTATAAACATATACAAATATAAAAACTTACAAGCTATTCACGGTTCTAAACAATCATACATAAGAAGTTCCGCTGCCATTTTAAGATGAAATTTAGCCTTGTCATCTTTTAGCACTGAAGAGTCAACCTCTTTCCCTTTAGCAAAATCAATATTTCCAAGATGAAGAATAGCAGCAGTAACTCTAAAAATTGCTTCCTTAGAAAAAATAAAAAATAGGTATGAATTTATGATCTTACAAGTTATGCATACAGACTATAAAGTAACAAAAAAATCACAGAGCATATACCTGTTCTTTTTTACTTATTCCAACAACATCCATGGCTCTCCTTGTGGCGAGATATTCACGTCCATCATTCACACACCGACCAGCTCGAAACATTTTGATTGGTTAAGATAGTGAAATGACTGCGGGCTTCCCAGTTTATACTTCTCGACTTCCTAACACCAAATGCAAAGTTAGTAAAGCCTTGACTAGTGAAGTTGACCTTTCAAAGTAAAAACTTAGTACCTCTGCAGGTGCTGCACAAAGTAGGTAAAAACAGTGATAATTCCGTTCAGGGTCGTTTACTTGGCAAACACGAGATCTCTCTAGAAGGTAAGTCCTGATAGCTGCTCCTGATATTCTCCCATTCTTATCAAATTGTATCTCAACGAACTTCCCAAAACGACTAAGCATTATCACACAGAAATAAATTAAAAAAGCATAGATTCTTTCAATTGTATGAGAATAAGGTCAATAAGCTAGTCACCTAGAATTGTTATTTCTAACAGTTTTAGCATTGCCAAAAGCTTCAAGAACTGGATTTGACTGCAGTCAAAATGGTGACATGTTCGTAAGGATACATATGTCTAAGTGATACAAAATATAGAATAATTAAGAGGTTCTTTAAACATAGAACTATACGTCATGTATCATACTTCAAGAACTTGTTGTTCAACGGTACGGCCTTCAGTAGCTTTTCTGCCACCCAAATATGCAAGAAACCGCATAAGCATTTTGGTTGTTTCGGTTTTACCTGCACCACTTTCACCACTAACCAGAATCGAATTGCTTTTTCCCTCATTGACCATGGCCCTGAACCAGTAAAAATGTAACAAAATGGTTAAAAAAAACAATAAAAGATTGTTACTTACTGGTTACCATTACATTAGAATATTGAAAATAACCTGTAGGATGTATCCGCGATTGCAAACACATGGGGACTCAATTCACCAAATGGTGCTCCCTTGTATTGTTGCATCATATGAGCATCATATAAATGAGGTAACTTTTGGAACGGGTTGATTGCAATTAGAATGTTTCCGGTGTAAGTCTGTCATCGTTAAAAAAAGTAAAAAAATAACTTGCAGGTTCGTTAGAGTCTAAAGTTCAGACTAAAATATGATATAAAACGTGGAAAACCAACATAAATTTCGTTAAGTTCATATCGGATCTTAAGTTCTGCAAGACTCCTGGCTCATGCAAATAAGATAGCTTTGTCATGTCATCAACACCTCCAGCTGGAGCTTCCATATCCTTTGGATATATTTTTGATATATTAGTAACCACCTGAAAAAATAACTCATAATATGAATTTCAAGATACTAGTTGTATTTGGCAAATTGGATTTAAATAATCCAAACTATGATCCATTGGGCGATAACAATGGCACCCCTATATATCACTTTCGTTGGCGAGGGCAATCCCACTCTAATGGAAAAGTAACTCCTTGCGCCCCTAATGAACAATTGACATATTTTTATCCCAATCAGAAGGTTTTGAAACGACATAAACAAAAGTTAAGAGCAAACGGTTCCGTTAGGGTGCGATGGCCATTGGCAACGAAAGTAAAAGTTAGAAGTATAATTGGTCACATTGTCATAGTTTGGATTGTGAAAATGCAATTTGCCTATTTGTTTAAATAAAACATTGATGACTAACGGCTTTCCCATCACTGGTCTTGATTTCAACTTCTTCTCCTTTAATGGTACTGACTTGCGCATCAACCCAAGCTTGGGTTGCATCTTCAACCCACACATGAGAGCCCACTACTATGTTAACCGCAGTGCTCTGTAGTGCATACAAAAATATCAAAAACCTACGCGTAATTTGCCTAAGATGATATGGATGTTGTATATATCTACATGTCCAACTTTAGTTGTACTTGCAATGCGCGAACAAGCACCTAATCTCTTATGCATATAATGTCAGTGTTCCATTCAATCAATTAACAAACTAAATCATTATTAGATCACTACTATAATATCTACTATTGAATGAACTCCCTTTGCCGCATAGCAAAGGATTACTATGTTTCTAGATGTCAAAAAGTTCATGTCAAATTTCCATAACAATTCAAATCAATATGAGCACTAATTGTGAAAGTTTCCTGAGGTGTTGAATGTAAACTAATTGCAAAAAAAAAAAAGAAAGAAAAAAAAAATGTTTAAACATAATTCACCAACCATGATGAAACTTCAGAGAAACCCTAGCTTTTCGCGGGAAATGTATGTGATCTTCGTCTTGAACTTGCTCTGGATCACTCATACCTAATTTTGGAGAGCCTGATCGATCTGATACGCAAGAGCTGAAAGTTTCTGGACATATTTGAATTAATTTACAGATTTTGAATGTGTTTGGATCTTCGCTAGGGTTTTTTTAGGTTTGTCCCGTTTCTCTCTCTTCTTGTTGGATTACCTGTTGTTGATTGTGGAAGTGACAATGGTCCCCTGTGAAACCGGATTGATTCTTTCTCTCTCTGGCGTAAATTTCTCGCAGATTCGTGGTTACGAAACACACAAACACGATCACTGTGTGTTCTCATTTTCTGCATGGCCAGTTTCAAACAAGACTTATGGGATTGAAATACAGCTCGGGTCTGCCCCTTCTCCGAGTCGGGTTAGGAAAAAAATTGTTTTCTAACCCGTTAAAAATCATTTATTCTAAAACTAAAATTTATCTCTTGTTTTATAAATGTTTTGATAAGAAATTACCAAACTAACTTTGTGATCAAATCAATTTGTGAGAGAGTGCTTTTCAAGATAACAATTGTATTCAGCTAAAATAGTAATGAAAATGCTGAAGATAATGCTAGACAATACACCAAGTGTTTACGAGTAAAGCTCTTGATCAACTGTGATCTCCAACATAAAACCTCGGAAGCCGAATAATCGTCGTGATGCCTCTGTTCTTCTTATGCAATTAGTAGAAACGAATACAGTGAGTTGAAATGGATCGAGAGCTAAGTGTTACAAGTATTGCGAGAGTGTATGTTCATGCATTTCTATCTCATCCATTTAGCTTAGATACAATGGATGAATAACAAACTATGTGATATCTTCGGGATGATAACCACTTCTTATTGTAACTGTTGTAAACTCGTTCAACAATTTTTGCATGCGCTTAACAACGATAAGTACGTCTTCCTTGGTTGTAACTTAGTAAAATAATTAGTCCTGTGAATTGGAATAAAATCGTAGTCGTTAGTCATAAGTAATATTCAAGATACCAAGATTATCTAGGATTCAGGATCCCGGACACGTATGATATGTCACTATGACATCTCTAGCCAATATTCCATTTTCATTAACTATATAAAAAGAAATGGTTAGCACATGTACATGTAATCTAATTATACTACACAAGTCTATACTCCAGATCTCTAATCGTAGCCATAGGTAAAATTTTCTATCTACAACAATTGCCCTCAAATTTTACAGTTCTCAACAGCTGTCAAAATTTTCATCATTATTGTCAGAACGGTAACTTGACTGAACATGCGATGCAACCCTTACGGGCTTTCTCGCCTTTATATTCATCATCAAATATGTGTATACATGCCATCTCTCATCTTCATTTGTAGGAAATCACCAGGTAAATCCATCTCCTCTCTCTACATTTTAAAAAGAATTCCTTAAAAAAAATGAGAAAAAAGATGGATATCTTTCTACGACCAATCAAATAATCAAAGATTCCGTTGATTAGGGACTTTCGAAATATCCCAAAGACGAAATTTGCACTTCCAAGTATGAAGATATTAATATTCTTACAACCATAAACGCCTTTCCTGCTTTATGCTCTGAGACATGGATTTGTATTCCAACATATCCTTTCACTATAGGGTTGAGCTATCAATTTCCAGCCCTAATTTATGAGTTTTTCAAGCTTACCGGCTTATCATATTCTCAAACCATGCCCAAGGTTTGGCGTATCATGTATATGTTGGATAATCCAAACAATGTTCACTCTCTATTCGTTGGAATTCCCGAATTAGCTAGGGTTTACAACTTAAGGACTCATGGTTCTTCTTGTTTTCTCCTACAAGTAAAGTCTAATCAACCCCCCCCCCCCCATTGAAAAAAGCCATCCAAGATGATCCCAAATGGAAGGGCCATTTTTTCTTTGTTAAGCGTGAGCCATACCCAATGGAAATTATTTGCCCCAATTTTGGATAGAAAAGGGTAGGTTTCAGTTAAAAAAGTTCTTATAAAAATATTGGTTCTAACAATGGTAATCGGCTAAATAATGATGAAAATGCTGAAGATAATGCAAGAAAAAACATGGGGGTTTACGAGGAAAGCTCTTGATCAATTGTGATCCCTAGCATAAAACCACTGGAGCCGACTAATCGTCATGTTGCCTATGTACTTCTTATTAAATTAGTAAGATTTAGTGGATCGAGAGCTAAGTGTTACAAGTATTACGAGAGTGTGTGTTCGTGCATTTCTATCTGATCCATTAGCTTAAATACAATGGATAAGTAACAAACTATGCGATATCTTCGGGATAATAACGAATTTTTCTTGTAACCGTTTAGACTCGGTCAACAATTTTGACACGTGCTTAACAACGATAAATCTGTGTTCCTTGGGTGTAACTTAGTCAAATAATTAGTCCCTGCAAATTTGAATAAAATTGTAGCTATTAGTTATAAGTAATATCCAGGATACCAATACCAATATTATATAGGATTCAAGGATCCTATGATATGTCATTATGACATCTCTAGCCAATATTCTATGTTCATTAGCAATAAAGATAAGCAAAAAAATGGTTAGCATATGTATTGATGTAATCTAATTATACTACACAAATCTATACTCGAGACCTCCATCGTAGCCATAGGTAAAAATTTCTATCCATAACAAAAAGGTTATTAGTACACTCTAAAATTTTATTGAGGCATCTTTTCTCACTCCATATCTCTTTATATGTATGTATGTATGTATGCATGTATGCATGCGAGTCCGAAAATCGACTTTTACATCCATTATTAGTCCTGTTGTGATGTATGTATGTATGTATAAAGAGAGATAGAGTGACGGTGTACTAATATTACGAACCTTTTTTCCTAATCCGACACAAAGAATGGCCATACACTTAAAAACCTCTCGTATCTCATCCATCATTTTTATCTTTATCTTACTCATAAATTTTATTTTATTATATTTCTCATTTATATACACTTACAATAATTTGATAGATGATAAATAGTAGTTTTAATATAAAAAGTTAGTGTGGCATCTTTCTATAATTTAGGGTCAGGGTAGCCGGGTAGTGAAATGATGGATGAGATGGAGTGAGTTTTACATTTTAGTATATTTTTTTAAATATAAAAAACAAGGATGATGATGGATTGGATGAGATGGGATAAGAATGCTTTAAGAGCACCCACATCGTGGGGTTTGGAATCCTTATTCGGATTCCGAACTTCAATTCCAGACGGCATCACCGTTAGAGGTGGCGAGGTGAACTAGTTTGAGGTGGGTTGGTCTAGTGTAGCAGACTAGTCCGGAAGGGGGTGATGGTGGGTCCCTTGTGGACCACCTTGATTTTAAATTAAAAACACAAAAAACCTAAAACCGTTTAAATTTAAATAAAATAACATAAATTTTAAAAAATATATACATATAAGATAAAAAAATATTAACAATTTTTTTTAAATTAAAAACATTATACAAACTAGATAATTAAACCTAAACAATACCACATAATTAAACCTAAACAAACTAGATAATTAAACATAAACAAGGCATATAATTAAACCTAATCATCAACCCCCTGAACCGTCGAAGTCAGCATATGGATGCATAGCAGCTTGCATACGGGGATGATTCTTATTAATTGTCAGGACGAGATGTGACCAAATCTTCTATTGTGTATGATTTCGTATTCCCGATGGGCCCAGGCAATCACTTGTGCCTCTGTTATGCCGTCACTTTAGCCATCATAAAGTTGAAGAATTCATGAAATATGCGAACCTCCATGAACAGAGTATAAACCCTGACAAATTGGCGTTCATATTTCTCCTATACGTCAACAAAATCTTTCAAATAAGGTGTGTTTTAATTCTTGTTTATTATTGCAAAAGTCCATCCAAAAGTTGACCAGAGCCACGTCTTCATCTTCGGTCCAAGGGTTTCTTGCCTTTTTTTTATGAATCTTATAATGAATTATCAGTTGAGAAGTGCACATGTTGTATGAAACACAAATTGAATTATAGTAGTAAAAGGTAGCCGTTGTAAAAAAAAACACCGTTTGAAAAACTAGTCGTTACAAAAGTAGCCATTGTAAGAATTAAATATTGTTTTTAGTATTTTATTTGAATGTATTATTAAAAATATACTAAATAACTAAATAAAGATAAATATAAATAGAATGAAAGAAATTGGAAAATGATTAATATCAATGGAATAGGTCTTAATACAAATAGGTGCAAGATGATAAAATTCGAAAAGAAAATTTTCAAAAATTGAAAGATTGATATAAACTAGAATATGATGTTATTAAATCGCGGTCAATGAGAATAACATAGAATATATATAATTCCACTGTAGCGCGGGCTGCGGGACGTGAGATCTTAAACGTCTGTAAAGCCGGGAAAGGCGATGTGATGCACCCGAAAATGACGGGGCATAATGTGATTGGTTATTAATCAATCTAACAGGCAAGACCAGTCAAGGTCAAAATAATGCTTATAACTCGTTTAATTTCGCTTGTCGATATAGGATAAGCGTGGAGTAGGCATGTTGACGGACTCTTACGGCCGAGATGCCAAATGAAACATCGATTAAATAAATGACAAAATAAGAAATATAAGGTGAAAGTCATGGTCTCTGAGGCCTCACAGATGAAATGTAACATTAGTTGTAAAACGGGTTTCCAAAATCCGCTCCGTTTAAAATTCAAGTATTTATTAAATGTTTCCTTACGTATTTTATTCATCTTACAATTTTTGTTAATTAATTTTTTTTGGTTAATAAATAAATTATATAGTTAATAAATTAAATAAATAAAAAGTAAAAATAATATTAACAAATAAAGTTTAAAAATAATGAAATTAAATGCAAAAGGGGTAACCGGGTTCGAACCCGGGTCCCCATCAAACACACACACCTTCTACACCACTGAACTATACACACCTTTTGTTCTAAGTTGAAAACAAATAATACTTATAATAAAACTAACATGAAACCTGCAAATTAGAAACTTCAAACCACTAACTGCCATCTGAGCAATCAAGCTCAATTTACGATTTCGGTTGTGGAAACATGTATAACCGACATCGAACATCAGTTACAATCTAAAAATCGAAACCAATTTGATTTGTAACCAACCAAAATCAATGATTGATTTGAAAACCGAAAGAATCATTGAAATTGAAACCGAAATCTTTGATTATTGGTCGCACTATAAATATCCAACCTTAACCTTCATCAGAACTCGCTCAAATATTCTCAAACTCCTTCTTAAACTCTCTGAAGCTTCGCCAGAGTTCGTTGTCCATCACCGGAATCCCACCGGAAATCTATAACTGCTCTCCAATTCAGTACAATCATCTTAAACTCTTTGTTATTGTTTGTTTAATGATTTGTTGTCTCAAAACAGTAATCAAAGCGGTATAATTTGGTTAACAGTCGGGGTTCGATTTCTGAATTTTAAAAGGGAAAGAAGATGAAGTTACATAGTGTATTAATATAATTAAAAACGGATTTTTAACCGGGTTAGACACATAGTCTAGCGGTAGACTGTGTGCAAACATTATACACACACCCGGGTTCGATTCACACACGCAGCCGATTCTCTGAAATAAAAACCAATTTTAAAAAAAAGCTATTCAGAACACCACTAAGTAAGTGTATAAAACTAATACAATTCACGGTTTATACGGGTTAGACACACAGCCCAACTAGTTGGGCTGTGTGCACACGAACCGCAGGACCCGAGTTCGACCCCGCTTGCTATAACCGGTTTCGATCATTATAAAACCTTTTTAAATAAAAACAAAATATAGTGAAATCTAGTTTGCATATATATATATATATATATATATATATATATATATATATATATATATATATTATTTCGGGTTAGACACGAGCTGAGTTGGTAGATCTGCGTGCACGTATACGGGAGGTCACGAGTTCGATCCTCACAAGATGCCAATAATTCCAAGGTCAAACCTGGTCCGACCGGTCAACCCTGTAAAGGGTATGATTTTTTAATAATCATTTTCTTTATTTATTTTATTTAAAAATCCTTTAAAATACCTAAAAATAAGACTGCTTAAAGTTTTAAATTCGTAATAAATACTATAAAAATAGACTAAAAATCCAATAAAAGCATTAATTAGAAATATTAATTTCAAATAAAAGTTATATATTTGTCGAATTATTACATGATTATTTAGGTTAGTTTCTCTCGTCGGTTGAATCTTAAATCGTGCGCATACCTCATCAATTTAAGAAAACGCACCCACTGTGAGTGAATCCTTATAAATTCCCCTTTTTATTCATGTTTTGGGGTGTATCATGTATCGTTTACATATTCTTGTTTATTCAAACACTTGTGTTGCTACCATTATATGATCTAACGTTTGTGTAATGTTTGGTTGTTGTTATATGTGGTTACATTTTCTCATTTCAGTGCAATCATTCACATTAGGCCCATCAGTTCCTCGTTGGATACGAGTTGAGCATCGCGTGCCTCATTAGATCGGCTCCGTTTGATTGACCCTTGATCTCACAGTTCATCATTTATTATGCTCATATGTACATTGCTTGATGTTATGTGGTTTGAGGATGGATTTACATATACGTATGCTCATATTTGGTTTATGCACATTTTTATTAAAATAATCAATATAACTATTTTCTTTCAAATGTTTAAATGAGATTCACTCGCCAACTTTTGTCGACCCAAATCTTTATTTTACACATGATACAGGTGGACAGGCTGAGGAAAGGAACACTTAGGATTTGGCTTTATCAGAAGAATACAACATTTCTTGTCTAGAACATTTTCGTGTTTGTATGTTTTTATGTGTTTGTTGGAATATTCTCTTTTAAATTTTGAATTAACAAATATGAAACTTAATTATAGTGAATGTCATGAGCTTTGATGAAAACTCAATCATACCCCGACTACAAAATCCATTGCGGGTCAGGGTGTGACAAATTGGTATCAGAGCTTTTGACTACAGGGATATAGGATTGGTTATTAGACCCTTAGAGCCTATATTATAGTCGATTAGATTTTACGTGTTATTTGGTTATAAGCCAACTCATGATATTTATTTGTTTCATAGTTATTTCACACACAAATGCATGCAAGCACTCTCACTATTAAATGTTATTGTGTGATATTTATTGGGGTATACATATTATTAACATATCATGCTTACGCAAACACACACGTCTCAGTTTCACATATTTGAACATTTATCATGTTGTCTTTCTCAAGAACTTTATGATGTTTTCATATTTTTCAATCTCATCAAAGTAAGTTCTACGACGGGCATGTAGTAACTGGAATGGTACGAGTACCGGTAGTCGGAACGTCCTGTCTTGGATTGGCATTCGTATAAATCCAATATAATGGACCAGTTTGCCTACCTGGGGACTAACGATGGGAGTACGAAGGACCTATTTGTAACATCCGTCGAAAAACGGGTTTTCAAAAAAACCCGCTTCGTTTATTAATCGAATAGTCAGTTTCAAATTTTCGTTGCTTATTTAATGCTCATTTTAATTTTAAACAATACATAATTAATAAACATTTTAGAATATGGGAACTAAAATTGTTAAAAAGTAAAAATAAGGTAAATAAAAAATAAAATAGGCTGCCGGGTTTCGAACCCGGGTCAGCCGGAAGACACAATCATCAAACACTTAACCACTCCGCCACTTGGTGTTTTTGTGTAATCAAGGAAACAAATAAAACCTTAAGTTCACCCGTGAATCTATCTGTTTGCGCCAAAACTGAAACCGATCATCGGCTTTCAACTATCCAAAGACGTTTGAGAGATCGTGGGTTACTGATTATAACCGATAAAACCATTACAACCCACGTTCTTAATCAATTCAGTCTTTATTGAATTCGATTCTTATGATTTTCGAGTTTAATAACCGAAATCATTTACCTCCAATTTACACCGGTAATATCATTGTCTCGCAACTCAGAAACACTCACAGAACCTTCAATTTCATTTGCGCTCTAATTTCTGTTCGTCGGAATCGTTATCTGATATCGCTGGACTTTCGCCGGAAAACCGTGACATTCATCGAATCGGTAAATTTCTCAATTCTTTCATCTTCTATCTATTGTTAGACTTATACTAACTCAAATCCTTCAACCAGAATCGGTCCCAGACGACGATACCGGATAATCTGCACCCGCTGGAAAATCTCTGCAAATTCCGAAATCACGCTGTAAATCGGTACGAGCATCTAAACTGTCACACCCCGACCCGCAGCGGAAAAGGTGATCGAGGTATGATTGGGTTATCATCAAAGCTCGTGACATTTATTATAACGTTTCATATTCATTAATACAATTTAATGGGAAATTTACAATCATAATTACATCATGTCCTAAACATCAATCTAGGCTTCATTGTTTTCTTCTAAGGCATTTCCTATGTTTTCCTTGCTTCATCCTGTTCACCTGTATCATGTGTAAGAAAATGGTTTTTGGATCAACAAAAAGTTGGCGAGTGAATCCTATGGAAAACATTTGAACAAGTTTATTTAACTGATTATAAAATAAAGTGCACAACCACACATGAGTAAAAATAGATGTAAACTTATTCGCCAATCAATTAATATTAAATAATGCACACATGAACACTAATGGATCGTTTTGAGGCACGCGTTGCTCAACTCGTCTCTCACGAGGAACTGATGGGCCAAATGAATGATTTGCATATACTTGACAATATTAAATACATAACTACAAACAATATAAACTAAATAATACACACATGAACAATAATGGATTTGTTTTGAGGCACGCGTTTCTCGACTCGTCTCCCACGAGGAACTGATGGGCCTAGTGAATGAATTGCATATAAATTGACAAAATGAAATACATAACTACAAGTAATGTATACAATCTAAGTTTAGATCACAATATGGTACGGCACAAGTTTAAATAAACGAGTTAATTTTAGTGACACATGATACACCCCAAAACGTGTAATTAAAAAGGGGAGTTGTAAGATTCACTCACATTGGGTGCGTTCGGTTGATGATGTTGAATGCGCACGAAGTGGTTTTAACCACGAGTGAAATTAACCTAGACAATGGCATAATGGTTCGGTAAGTAAACGGATTTTATTAATCCATTTTAGTAGGATTGTTGGGTGTATTTTTGTGAGTTTAAGGCTATTTTCTAACTTTAAAAATGTTATTTTTAAGTATTTTTAATTGATTTTTAAATAAAATAAATAAATAAAAATAATAAAAAAATATTGACTTTTTGACCGTTGACCGTTGACCATTGACTTTGACTGTTGACCGGTTCGTATGTGTGTATGTATGCGCTGGGTGAGGCTCAAACCCGAGACTTCCCGTACGCGTGCACGCAGCTCTACCAACTGAGCTACGTGTCTAACCCGAAATATTTCTGTTTTTAATTAAATTTATATACTAATTAGATTAATCCGAAAATCATTTATTTTTAAAAAGATTTTAATTATAACGACTCGGTGCGCTCCACAGGTCTCGAACCCGAGACCTGTGGGTTGAGTTAACACACAGTCCACCGCTGGACTGTGTGTCTAACTTGTTAAATAATCTGATTTTTATTATACTTATATACAAACTAAATAGTTTCATTTCTGCCTTATATAAAAAGTTGGATAATTGTCCGGACCGGTGCGGTAGTCCGGACTCGAACTCGTGACCTGTGTTTTAAACGCGCACATAGTCCACCACTGGACTGTGTGTCTATCTTGGTTATTATTCCGGTTTTTATTAAACTTAACATCTTACGCAGTGACTCCGGTTCGGTAAAAAAAAGAACATTTTTATTAAGGCGAGTATGCGTGGGACATGTATCGAACTCGAGACGTTTGCGTGTTTTATTTGCAGACAGTCCACCGCTGGACTGTGTGTCTAACCCGAGTTATATCTTGATTTAAATTAAACTTATAGACAACGGACACTTCGTCTTCTTCGTTAGACTAAATCAGAATCGGAGTCCGACTGGTTCGTCGATTTTATTAAGTTTCTTTAATGTGTTATGATTAATTACAGGTGAGATAAGTAAATAGAATGAAAGATTAAGCGTAAGGTATACCGAACTGGACTCCTCTGTTTCTCCGGCGAAACTCCGGTGACAGCAGATTATTCTGGCGACGTGTGTCCTGCGGCAGAGAGTCTTCAGGGAGCTTGAGGTGAGTGTGGGTGGCTTCGGTATGAGCTCTGGGGGTTCAGTAAGGCTCAAAGGTGAAAAACTCGGTTTTCCGGCGATTTGCAGGTATTTTCCGGCGAGTAAATTTTTGCCGAGAAAGGGTGCGGTTTTGAGCGAAAAGGCTACCAGTGGATTGTGGGTGAATTTATAGGGAGGAATCGAGATGTATAAAGTCGGATTTCAGACTTGATTCAAAGTCATTACGTTTTTCCGGCGGTTATGACTTGCGTCGCGGGTTCAGACGTCGGTTATAACCGATGTCATAGTTAAAGTTTACGTTGGGTCAAAGGTAACCGACGCCGTTTAACGAAATCGTTGGATTTTCCGGCGTCAATGGATTTGGGCGCGTCAGTTTTTTGAAATTAAGATTTATGATATGTATTAATTGTTTCCAATATTTAACAAAAAACATGAGTGGCGCAGTGGTTGGATGGTTAAGTGTTAAGCCTTTGTTTGAATCGCTGGCTGACCCGGGTTCGAAACCCGGTAGCACTATTTTATTTTTATTTCATTATTTTTAATAGTTTTTCAAAAACAAATTATATATCCCCATATACTTATTAATTATGTATCGTTTAAAATTATTTTGGGCATTAAATACGCAACGAAATTTTTACTGATTGTTCGGTTATTAAACGGAGCGGGTTTGGTAAATCCGGTTTTTGACGGATGTTACAGTATCCCCTGCTTTTTAGAAATTTCGTCCCGAAATTTAAGTAGTGATATATTTGACTAAAAATGATGGTGTTTAGTTTGACAGTTACATGCTTAGAAAAAGAGTAAGAGTTTAAGCTTTTGTTTGAGGCGGTAACGTCCCTTGTAAGGGTTAAGTACCCTGTTACAGGAATCGCTTTTTGTTGCCTACGGTAAAAATATTGATAAGCAGAGTTGATTCGCTAAATATGATATCATGCGTAAGAGTTTTGATATGTTTGGAAGGATATGGTTATATCCTAAAGCAAAACTTCTAATACTATAACCTACATGGAACTTCTCATAACCGTCTAACAATACCTCTGATCCTTTTACAAGAATACTTATATATAGGAAGTACCAGCGGCGTATCCACCATATTCTTGTCAAATTTTCATTGGTTTTATCAGTAAGCTATGATTGGTTCTATGATATGACTCTAGAACATAAATAAACACAACAACTAATGTACCAAGAAATTACTAACTCCTACATAGAACTTCTCATAACCGTCTGACAATGCCTCTGATCCTTTGACAAGAATACTTATATATAGGAAGTACCAGCGGCGTATCCACCATATTCTTGTCAAATTTTCATTGGTTTTATCAGTAAGTTATGATTGGTCCTATGATGTAACTCTAGAACATAAATAACACAACAACCAATATTTGAATCCACATTCTGATAGCATATATGTTTGAATGGTGACAGTTCCTCTCTCATTTGTTATGATGGAGAGGTTAGTTTATGTAGAAATAGAACACTATCCAATTTCTTTAAATGGCGAGATGATATGAATGTAACACAAATTTCAACCAAGACAATACTAAATCCTACAGGGAACTTCTCATAACCGCTTGATAATGCCTCTGATCCTTTGGCAAGAATACTTATATATAGGAAGTACCAGCGGCGTATTCACCATATTCTTGTCAAATTTTCGTTGGTTTTATCCGCAAGTTATGATTAGTTACCAAGAAATTACTAAATCCTACATAGAACTTCTCATAACCGCCTGACAATGCCTTGATCCTTTGACAAGAATACTTATATATAGGAAGTACCAGCGGCGTATCCACCATATTCTTGTCAAATTTTCATTGGTTTTATCAGTAAGCTATGATTGGTTCTATGATATGACTCTAGAACATAAATAAACACAACAACTAATGTACCAAGAAATTACTAACTCCTACATAGAACTTCTCATAACCGTTTGACAATGCCTCTGATCCTTTGACAAGAATACTTATATATAGGAAGTACCAGCGGCGTATCCACCATATTCTTATCAAATTTTCATTGGTTTTATCAGTAAGTTATGATTGGTCCTATGATGTAACTCTAGAACATAAATAACACAACAACCAATATTTGAATCCACATTCTGATAGCATATATGTTTGAATGGTGACAGTTCCTCTCTCATTTGTTATGATGGAGAGGTTAGTTTATGTAGAAATAGAACACAATCCAATTTCTTTAAATGGCGAGATGATATGAATGTAACACAAATTTCAACCAAGACAATACTAAATCCTACATGGAACTTCTCATAACCGTTTGATAATGCCTCTGATCCTTTGGCAAGAATACTTATATATAGGAAGTACCAGCGGCGTATCCACCATATTCTTGTCAAATTTTCGTTGGTTTTATCCGCAAGTTATGATTAGTTACCAAGAAATTACTAAATCCTACATAGAACTTCTCATAACCGCCTGACAATGCCTCTGATCCTTTGACAAGAATACTTATATATAGGAAGTACCAGCGGCGTATCCACCATATTCTTGTCAAATTTTCATTGGTTTTATCAGTGAGTTATGATTGGTTCTATGATGTAACTCTAAAACATAAACAACACAACAACCACAGCTTGAGTCTAAATTCTGATAGCATACATGTTTGATTTGTGACAGTTCCTCTCTCGTTTGTTATGATGGAGAGGTTAGTCATTGTGGAAGTGAGACATAGCTCAACTTCTATAAATGATGAAATTGAATACACTGAAATGTATGATGAACAAACTTCAACCAAAACATACTAAATCCTACATGGAACTTCTCATAACCGCCTGATAATGCCTCTGATCCTTTGGCAAGAATACTTATATATAGGAAGTACCAGCAGCGTATCCACCATATTCTCGTCAAATTTTCATTGGTTTTATCAGTGAATTATGATTAGTCCTATGTGACTCTACAACCAACACAACAAACACAAGATACTGAAAATGAAAAAATGTCTGTGCGATCAAGGCTCAATCAAACGGAGCCGATCGTATTGCATGTACTGAAAATGAAAATGTCTGTGCGATCAAGGCTCAATCAAACGGAGCCGATCGTATTGCATGGACTGAAAATAATAAATTTAATCTAAACAATAATCACACAAACAGTTTATACATGGAACCTCTCATAACCGCCAGATAATGCCTCCGATCCTTTGGCAAGAATACTTATATATAGGAAGTACCAGCGGCGTATCCACCATATTCTTGTCAAATTCCCATTGGCTTTATCCTTAAGTTATGATTGGTTCTATGTGATAAAGAAAAACATAAAACTAAACGATTGGAGTTGAATCTTGATTTCCGGTGAAGAGGACTAGTTGGGTGGTTTCGTTTGGGCCGTCATTATCTTCAACAGGGTTGGCGTTGATGTTGAAAACTCTTCCTCTTGCTGATGGCCTAGTGATTGGGTTTTCTTGATTTACTTGGTTAACTGGGTTTGATTGAGCTTGAGCGTTTATGATGTTAACCAATCGAGGGCACGTGTTTCTAAAGTGGGTAGGGTCGCCACAATTGAAACAAGCTCGAACATATGGGAATATGGGGTATTGAGGTTGATGATAGGTTTGGATCATGTCTTGAGTAGGGGGAGAGAGTTGGTTTTGAAAGGTGCGGCAAACCTTGCTCAAATGACCATAGCGTCCATAATTTGCACATAGTCGACAAGGTAAGGTAAGGGGATGGTGATAAGAACAGGTGTTACATCAAGGGTGAGGTCCAAGATATGGTTTCTTATTTGGGTAAGTTGAGTTGGGTGCCACTTGAGTGATTGGGATAGCTTGGATGGGTATGGCGTGTGAAATTGGTTGATTACGTTGGATAGTAGCGAAAAGTTGCCCGTCTCTTTTTCTCTTAAAAATGGGTTGAGAAGGGGATTCGGTTTGGGTGGAGTTTGAAGTTTCAGTCGATGCTTTATCCTTCTTCTTCTCCTCCTTGAAGTCTTTGTTCCGGATTCGGTTCTCGGTGAGCTCTGTTGCTAGCTCCATTGCTGCTTCCAAAGTTGCAGGCGTGCTACTTATTACAGAGTCTTGAATCTTTGACGGAAGACCTCGAATGTAGTGCTCGATCAAACGGTAGAGGGGAGTGAACAAATTGGGAACCATTTGATGTAACTCGAGGAATCTTTTGTTGTATGTGGTGTGGTCTCCTTCCTTTTGCTTCAACGAATAAAACTCATCTTCTAATTTCTTGATTTCGCTCCTTGGACAAAATCGTCTGGTCATGATTTCCTTCAATTCATCCCAAGTTAAAGTCATAGCATCGTTAACGCCTCGTTTGGCCTTCTCTGTATTCCACCAAGTAAGTGCTATTCCATATAATCGACCGGTAGCATATCGCACTTTGCGATCATCGGGGCAATCGCAATTTAGAAAAGTGTTCTCCATTTCTTCAAACCAATGGAGGAGAGCGGTGACACCTGTAGTCCCTTCGTATTTTGGAGGGTCACATTATTTGAAATGCTTGTAGGTGCATTTAGTGGTATTTGGGGGAGGATTGACAACATTTTGAACTTCTTGGTTGACAGGATTAGCGGTAAGTGCTTGTTGGACTTGGATTACAATTTTGGGTATTATGGCAGCCATTTGTTGAGCGATTTGGGCAGCCATGCGCTCGCGGGCTTTTCCTGCTCTCATCTTCCTACGGGCGAGGCTAGAAGACATCTACAAGGAATACATGTCAAGAGTATGAGTTGGATGTTTTTGGGTTCATGGGTCGCATTTAGGAATGAACATTCATAAAATAAATATAGAAAATAAAATCTACTACATCCATAGGATGTCTTGGGCTTTGCTCGTCATTAGGCCCTGCATGCCGCCATACTTCACCTTCGTAATCATGTGGGCCCCCATGAATACTGAGTTTTTCGTATGGTTCGCATGTGTTAGCCTGGTTACGTACACTAAAACCCGGAGAAAATCGAGAAATATGTATATAACGTATGATATTCGGAATGTGTCCAGGTGTAGACACGGTGACACCTCAAAGTGGGTTAGTTCGAACGACGTTTGGTGTGGCATGCTTTGTCCTAATAGGTCCTTCGTACTCTCATCGTTAGTCCCCAGGTAGGCAAACTGGTCCGTTATATTGGATTTATACGAATGCCAACCTAGACAGGACGTTCCGACTACCGGTACTTGTACCCTTCCAGTTACTACATGCCCGTCGCAGAACTTACTTTGATGAGATTTGAAAATTGCAACCAAATCTTTGAATAACAAAAGTATGAACATTGAAATATGTATGATGAATGTGTATGTAAGTATGTATGTTTGACTGTAAGTATAAACAAATATGAAACAAATAAACATCATAAGTTTGTATGTAACCACCTAAACAATTAAAATTTAGGCAAACTATAGTATAGGCTCTAAGGGTCTAATAACCTATCCTATATCCCTATAGTCATGGCTCTGATACCAATCTGTCACACCCCGACCCGCAGCGGAAAAGGTGATCGAGGCATGATTGGGTTATCATCAAAGCTCATGACATTTATTATAAAGTTTCATATTCATTAATACAATTTAATGGGAAATTTACAATCATAATTACATCATGTCCTAAACATCAATCTAGGCTTCATTGTTTTCTTCTAAGGCATTTCCTATGTTTTCCTTGCTTCATCCTGTTCACCTGTATCATGTGTAAAAAAATGGTTTTTGGATCAACAAAAAGTTGGCGAGTGAATCCTATGGAAAACATTTGAACAAGTTTATTTAACTGATTATAAAATAAAGTGCACAACCACACATGAGTAAAAATAGATGTAAACTTATTCGCCAATCAATTAATATTAAATAATGCACACATGAACAATAATGGATCGTTTTGAGGCACGCATTGCTCAACGTCTCTCACGAGGAACTGATGGGCCAAATGAATGATTTGCATATACTTGACAATATTAAATACATAACTACAAACAATATAAACTAAATAATACACACACGAACAATAATGGATTTGTTTTGAGGCACGCGTTTCTCGACTCGTCTCTCACGAGGAACTGATGGGCCTAATGAATGAATTGCATATAAATTGACAAAATGAAATACATAACTACAAGCAATGTATACAATCTAAGTTTAGATCACAATATGGTACGGCACAAGTTTAAATAAACGAGTTAATTTTAGTGACACATGACACACCCCAAAACGTGTAATTAAAAAGGGGAGTTGTAAGATTCACTCACATTGGGTGCGTTCGGTTGATGATGTTGAATGCGCACGAAGTGGTTTTAACCACGAGTGAAATTAACCTAGATAATGGCATAATGGTTCGGTAAGTAAACGGATTTTATTAATCCATTTTAGTAGGATTGTTGGGTGTATTTTTGTGAGTTTAAGGCTATTTTCTAACTTTAAAAATGTTATTTTTAAGTATTTTTAATTGATTTTTAAATAAAATAAATAAATAAAAATAATAAAAAAATATTGACTTTTTGACCGTTGACCGTTGACCATTGACTTTGACTGTTGACCGGTTCGTATGTGTGTATGTATGCGCTGGGTGAGGCTCAAACCCGAGACCTTCCGTACGCGTGCACGCAGCTCTACCAACTGTGCTACGTGTCTAACCCGAAATATTTCTGTTTTTAATTAAATTTATATACTAATTAGATTAATCCGAAAATCATTTATTTTTAAAAAGATTTTAATTATAACGACTCGGTGCGCTCCACAGGTCTCGAACCCGGGACCTGTGGGTTGAGTTAACACACAGTCCACCGCTGGACTGTGTGTCTAACTTGTTAAATAATCTGATTT
Source organism: Scalesia atractyloides (assembly GCA_947069175.1). Taxonomy (NCBI): domain Eukaryota; kingdom Viridiplantae; phylum Streptophyta; class Magnoliopsida; order Asterales; family Asteraceae; genus Scalesia; species Scalesia atractyloides. The sequence continues at coordinate 11,234,539 of CAMTDV010000012.1, read as the reverse complement.
TTATTATACTTATATACAAACTAAATAGTTTCATTTCTGCCTTATATAAAAGGTTGGATAATTGTCCGGACCGGTGCGGTAGTCGGACTCGAACTCGTGACCTGTGTTTTAAACGCGCACACAGTCCACCACTGGACTGTATGTCTATCTTGGTTATTATTCCGGTTTTTATTAAACTTAACATCTTACGCAGTGACTCCGGTTCGGTAAAAAAAAGAACATTTTTATTAAGGCGAGTATGCGTGGGACATGTATCGAACTCGAGACGTTTGCGTGTTTTATTTGCACACAGTCCACCGCTGGACTGTGTGTCTAACCCGAGTTATATCTTGATTTAAATTAAACTTATAGACAACGGACACTTCGTCTTCTTCGTTAGACTAAACCAGAATCGGAGTCCGACTGGTTCGTCGATTTTATTAAGTTTCTTTAATGTGTTATGATTAATTACAGGTGAGATAAGTAAAAAGAATGAAAGATTAAGCGTAAGGTATACCGAACTGGACTCCTCTGTTTCTCCGGCGAAACTCCGGTGACAGCAGATTATTCCGGCGACGTGTGTCCTGCGGCAGAGAGTCTTCAGGGAGCTTGAGGTGAGTGTGGGTGGCTTCGGTATGAGCTCTGGGGGTTCAGTAAGGCTCAAAGGTGAAAAACTCGGTTTTCCGGCGATTTGCAGGTATTTTCCGGCGAGTAAATTTTTGCCGAGAAAGGGTGCGGTTTTGAGCGAAAAGGCTACCAGTGGATTGTGGGTGAATTTATAGGGAGGAATCGAGATGTATAAAGTCGGATTTCAGATTTGATTTAAAGTCATTACAATTTCCGGCGGTTATGACTTGCGTCGCGGGTTCAGACGTCGGTTATAACCGATGTCATAGTTAAGGTTTACGTTGGGTCAAAGGTAACCGACGCCGTTTAACGAAATCGTCGGATTTTCCGGCGTCAACGGATTTGGGCGCGTCAGTTTTTGAAATTAAGATTTATGATATGTATTAATTGTTTCCAATATTTAACAAAAAACATGAGTGGCGCAGTGGTTGGATGGTTAAGTGTTAAGCCTTTGTTTGAATCGCTGGCTGACCCGGGTTTGAAACCCGGCAGCACTATTTTATTTTTTTTTCATTATTTTTAACAGTTTTTCAAAAACAAATTATATATCCCCATATACTTATTAATTATGTATCGTTTAAAATTATTTTGGGCATTAAATACGCAACGAAATTTTTACTGATTGTTCGGTTATTAAACGGAGCGGGTTTGGTAAATCCGGTTTTTGACGGGTGTTACATAAACTCTCTGATAATTCTTGTTTAGTCACTTAATTTCACAATTAGTTAATCAAAACTGTTAATTGGTCCGCTCAGACGGAATTCATAAACAGAGCCGACGACCTTTGCCGGAGATCTGAGAAAATCATCTTTCCGGTACATTCATTTCCAAAACCTTGTTTATCCATTTCATTTTTAATCATTTATATGTCCGTTAATCGAATTAAACAAGAACAGTCGAATAATTGTTGTTCTGTTTCTTTGAACGAAGAAGATGAAGTCTGATCAGTCTATGAATATAATTAAAATCGGTGTTTTATACGAGTTAGACACACAGTCCAGCGGTGGACTGTGTACATTTCGTGCTATTGATACCGAGTTCGATTCTTACACATAAACGGTTCCTGCGATAAATCCCGATTTTTTTTGAAAGGCCCCAGAACACCTTCCAGTTAGTATATAAGATTAATAAAAACAAGTATTTTAACCAGGTTAGACATACAGTCCAGCGGTGGACTGTGTGCAAAGTTACACCACAGGTCACGGGTTCGAAACACATCATGCGCACCAGTTCGACTAGTTTAAAAACCTTTTTAATTAAATTAAATTATGAATAATCTAAGTAGTATATAAATATAATTAAAAACAGAAATATTTCGGGTTAGACACGTAGCTCAGTTGGTAGAGCTGCGTGCACGCGTTCGGGAGGTCACAAGTTCAAACCTCACTCAGCGCAAACAAACACAAGTCCGAACCGGTCAACAATCAAAGTCAATGGTCAACGGTCAACGGTCAACCCAAAAAGTCAACATTTTTTTATATTTTTATTTATTTATTTAATTTAAAAATCAATTAAAAATACTTAAAAATAATATTTTTAAAGTTAGAAAATGACCTTAAACTCACAAAAATAAATCTAAAAACCCTATTAAAATTGTTAATAAAATCCACTTATTTAACGTACTTTTTCCGTTATTATTTAGGTTAGTTATTCCTCGTCGATCAACCCTCTAAACTCGTGCGCATTCAACATCATCAAACGAACGCACCCAATGTGAGTGAATCTCTACAAATTCCCCTTTTTAATCACATTTTGGGGTGTATCATGTGTCTTATTATTTATTACATTTAAACACTTGTGTATCCATCATATCCATGATCAAATGTGTATTCAATATGTATCAACTGTTTGTGTGGTTAATGTTTAGAATAAATTTATCATTTTCAGTATATACATCATCATAGGCCGTCTGTTCCCCATTACCTATGAGCGGAACCGTTCCCCATTACCTATGAGCGGAACGTGGCGTTGCCAACATACGATCGGCTCCGTTTGATTGAGCCTTGATCGCACATACATCATCATAGGCCGTCCGTTCCCCATTACCTATGAGCGGAACGTGACGTTGCCAACATATACATTATCATTCATGTCATACACTCATGCAAGGTGGTTTGTTATTGTATGTTTATTTACGTTTGCTCACATATGATTATTGCACAATTTTTCCATATTAATTACAACAAGAAATCAATAATAAATGTTTTCTAACAAGGTTCACTCGCCAACTTTTGTTGACCCAAAAACCCCCATTTTTACACATGATACAGGTGATCCAGTTGAAGCAAGAAATATATAGGACGGCCTAGAAGAATAAATCAGTTTAGATTTTGGATTGTTTATTTAATTTTCCTTTCCTTGTATTGTATGAATTTGACTTGAACATTTGAGATGTAATTTGAATTTAATAAATATGAAACATATTAGTAAACATCATGAGCTTTGGTGATAACCCAATTATGCCCCGACTCTTATTCCGCTGCGGGTCGGGGTGTGACAGATTGGTATCAGAGCCATGATTATAGGGATATAGGATAGGTTATTAGACCCTTAGAGCCTATACTATAGTTGATTAGAATTTTTAAATTGTTGGTGTGTTACATGCAAAATTCATGATGTTTATATGCTTTATGTTTATTGTTACATTCAATGATATGCAAGCATGTTCATAAGTACATATTATTATAAAATGCCTATCATGAATCATATCCTCATAACATATCATATCCATGAGAGCACACACCTCACAATTCCTATGATTTTTGCAACGATTTTTGTATTTTCAAATCACATCAAAATGAGTTCTCATGACGGGCATGTAGTAACTGGAAGGGTACGAGTACCGGTAGTCGGAACGTCCTGTCTAGGCTTGGCATTCGTATAAATCCAAAATAAAGGACCAGTTTGCCTACCTGGGACTAACGATGAGAGTACGAAGGACCTATTAGGCCAAAGCATGCTATACCAAACATCGTGTGAGCTAACCCCACTTTGAGTTGTCATTGTGTCTACACCTGGACACTCTCCGACCATACATCTCGCAAACATATTTTATGGTTTTCATTCAGGTGATGCGAGTGTTAAACGATCAACACCAATGTGAATCCTACTAAGCCAATAGTCATGGGGGCCCACATGACTATACAAGTGATGGTATGGGGGACATTGGAGGCCCAAACATGAGCAAACCCAAGACATCCTATGGATGTAGTTGCATTATTGATGTTTATGTTATTTTTATTTTTATTTTTTTACGACACATGACACCTAAAAAGATTCCTTAAACTCACAATCTTCTGATGTATGTTAGTGTAGATGTCGGCTAGGCAGCAACGTGGGGTAGAAGGTCAGGAAGGTCAAACGAACACTTGGCCACCCAAATCGCAAAACAAATGGCCGTGGTGCTTCCTGACATTGTAATTCAAGTCCAACAAGCTCTCGCCGCAAATCCCATCAATCCTCCCCATCAAGAAGACCAGAACGTCGACAACCCTCCCTCCAAAAAGTGCTCTTACAAACACTTCAAGTCTTGCGATCCCCCGAAATTTGAAGGGACCGAAGGTGTCACTGCTCTCCTCCACTGGTTTGAGGAAATGGAAAACACTTTCCTCAATTGCGATTGTCCCGAGGATCGCAAGGTACGTTACGCAACCGGGAGACTATTTGGAGTAGCTCTTACCTGGTGGAATACAGAAAAATGTAAGAGAGGAATCGAAGATGCAATGCCCTTAACATGGGAGGAGTTAAGGGAAATCATGACGAGACGCTTCTGTCCAAGAAGCGAGATCAAAAAGTTAGAGGATGAATTTCACTCGTTGAAGCAAAAGGAGGGAGATCATACTTCCTACAACAAAAGGTTTCTAGAGTTGAACCAAATGATCCCCAACTTGTTCACCCCAATATACCGCTTAGTCGAACACTATATTCGAGGCCTCCCTGCGAAAATTCAAGACTCAGTTCTAAGCACTTCGCCTGCAACACTTGAAGCTTCTATGGAACTAGCTACCGAGCTTACCGAGAATCGTATCCGTAACGGAAAATTTAAGGACGAGAAAAAGAAAGCCCCCATTGAGGGCCAAACTTCAAACCATTCCACCTCCTCCTCAAAGTTTGCTAGTAAGAGGAAACGAAACACCATAAAAACTTTGCTGTCACCCAAACAAATTCCCTATCCCTGCTGCACCCATCACTCAAGTTGCCCCCTCACCTGCACCATATAGAAAGCCATACTCCGGCCCATACCCAAAATGCAACCGTTGCCAATACCATCACTTTCCTGATCATCCCTGCCAACATTGCACCGGCTGTGGCCATGCAGGTCACACCATCCAAACCTGTCACGCATTTCAGCGAACGAACCGCAATCAGCTCTCAACCCAAACCCACCATCAGATAGTGGGTCAAGCCCAACAACCTTTACTCTGACCACATGCCCAACATGTAGCCCAATCCTACTACCAACCCAACTACCCCATGGTGCAACCTATGCGGGCTTGTTACAACTGTGGAGACCCGAACCACTTCAGGAACACCTGTCCACGCCTGGTGAATATCATCCATGCCCAAGCTCAAGCTAATCCAGTAAACCAGGCTAACCAAGCTCCTCCACCTGCAAGAGGAAGAGCTTTCAACATCAACGCCAATCAAGCTAGGGCTGACAACAATGTGGTTAACGGCACGTTTCTCATCAATGGTAGTTATGCATCCATGTTATTTGATACTGGCGCGGATAAGAGTTTTGTGTCCTTAGAATTTGAACCCATCCTCAACCAAACTCGTGATAAACTAATGGAATCCATAACGGTAGAAGTTGCTGACGGAAAACCGGTCTCATTAAACTCTATTATACACAATTGTACTCTCACCCTAAACGATCATGATTTTCCAGTTGACCTCATTCCTATGAAGTTGGGAAGTTTCGACATTATAATTGTTATGGACTGGCTCAGCTAACATCATGCTGAAGTTGTATGCCGCGAAAAGTTCATTCGCATTCCTCTTGCAAACGGTCAGACTCTACGAATCTTTGGAGAAACCCCTTCGAAAGGACTCAAATTAATGTCCTGTCTTCAAGCCCGAAAATATCTCCGCAAGAATTATGTCGCATTCCTAACTCATGTCGTCAAAAAGGGAATCAAGGAGAAGAAACTCGAAGACATCCCAGTAGTAAAAGATTTTCCGCAAGTTTTTCCTGACGACATTTCAGGACTTCCTCCTGTGAGAGAAGTCGAATTCCGCATTGATCTTATACCTGGAGCTACACCAGTTGCAAAATCTCCTTATAGGTTAGCCCCATCCGAAATGCAAGAGCTAGCCAGTCATCTGCAAGAGCTGACTGACGAAGGATTTATACGTCCTAGCTCATCGCCTTGGGGTGCACCTATCCTTTTTGTGAAGAAGAAAGATGGAACGTTTCGCCATGTGTATCAACTACAGAGAACTCAACAAGTTAACGGTAAAGAACCGCTACCCATTACCTCGCATCGATGATCTTCTAGACCAGCTTCAAGGCGCCACCTGTTTTTAAAAAATCGACCTTCGTTCTGGTTATCATCAACTCAGAGTACATGAAGAAGACGTCCCAAAGACCGCCTTCCGAAGTCGTTATGGTCATTATGAATTCATGGTCATGCCATTTGGTTTAACCAACGCCCCAGCTGTCTTCATGGATCTAATGAACAGAGTCTGCAAACCTTATCTCGACCGTTTTGTTATAGTCTTCATCGACGACATCCTCATCTACTCAAAGTCTAAGTCTGATCATGAACGACACCTTCGACTCATCCTTACACTCTTAAGGACAGAAAAGCTGTACGCTAAGTTTTCGAAATGTGAATTCTGGTTAAGGGAAGTACAATTCCTTGGACACGTCGTCAATGACAAGGGAATTCATGTTGATCCCTCAAAAATCAAGGCGGTACAGGAATGGCAAGCGCCACGTACACCTACCGAAGTAAGATCATTTCTTGGTTTGGCTGGTTATTATCGCCGTTTCATTGCAAATTTCTCCCGTATTGCTGTACCACTCACGGCTTTAACTCATAAAGGAAAACCCTTCATATGGGGACACAAACAAGAAGAAGCCTTCCAAACTCTAAAGCAAAAACTCTGTGACGCACCTATCCTCACACTTCCCGAAGGTTGCGATGACTTTGTAGTATATTGTGACGCATCAGGGAAAGGGCTAGGCTGTGTATTAATGCAAAGAGAAAAAGTGATAGCTTATGCTTCTAGACAACTCAAAATTCATGAGAAACGACTTGGAACTTGGAGCCGTTGTGTTCGCTCTTAAGATATGGAGACATTACCTCTACGGTACAAATTGTGAAATAACACTGACCACAAGAGCCTCCAACATATCTTCAACCAAAAGGAGTTAAACATGAGGCAACAAAGATAGGTCGAACTTCTTAATGACTACGACTGTGAAATCCGGTATCATCCTGGCAAGGCAAACGTGGTGGCCGATGCGCTCAGTCGAAAGGGTTATGCGAACTCCATTTGTCTTCTATGTTCGAAAATCATAACCGACATCAAAGATCAAATCCGAGAAGCCCAACATGTTTCAATAACGGAAAACGACGTACGCAAGGAGCTGTCTTGTGGAGCTGAACTTAAAATTGAAACTAAATCCGACGGTATTCTGTACTATCTAGATCGCATATGGATCCCCGATCACAATAACCTTCGTGATTTCCTTATGAATGAGGCGCACAAAACACGATACTCTATACACCCAGGAGCCGACAAGATGTATCAAGACCTTCGATACACCTACTGGTGGCCTGGAATGAAAAAGGATATTGCTGTTTTTGTTTCCAAGTGCCTTACATGTTCCAAAGTAAACGCTGAACATCAAAGACCCTCAGGACTTCTAGTCCAACCTGAAATACCTGTATGGAAGTGGGAAAACATAACCATGGACTTCATTACCGGGTTACCTCGCACCTCCAGTGGGTATGACACTATATGGGTAAGCATTGATCGTCTTACAAAATCAGCTCACTTCATTCCGATTCGCGAGGACTTCAAGAATGAGAAGTTAGCTCGTATCTACATCAGCGAGATCGTAAGCCGTCATGGTGTACCATTAAGCATTATTTCAGATCGCGATGGTCGTTTCACTTCACGAACATGGCAAGCTGTACAAGCCGCTTTGGGTACACGATTAGACCTCAGTACCGCTTATCATCCTCAAACTGATGGACAATCTGAACGCACCATCCAAACACTTGAAGACATGCTTCGAGCATGCGTCATAGACTTCAAGGGAAATTGGGACGCTCATCTACCATTAGTTGAATTTTCGTACAACAACAGCTATCATTCAAGTATCGGCATGGCACCTTTCGAAGCTTTATATGGTCATAAGCTCAAATCACCGGTCCAGAATTGATTCAAGAAACCACAGACAAGATCCATCAAATTCGAAACAATCTTCTAGCGGCACAAAGTCGTCAAAAGAGTTATGCAGACAAACGACGAAAGCCTTATGAGTTTAACATTGGTGATCATGTACTTTTAAAAGTATCACCGTGGAAGGGAGTAGTTCGTTTTAGCCAGAAGGGCAAGCTAGCACCACGCTACGTAGGACCTTTCAAGGTACTCGAAAGAGTAGGACCTGTAGCATACAAGCTTGACCTACCAGAAGAACTCAACAGAATTCACCCTACATTCCACGTATCAAACTTAAAGAAGTGTCTCACCGATGAAAACCTCCATATCCCCCTAGAAGATATTCAGATCGATGAATCTATGCATTTCATTGAAAGACCAGTAGAGATCATGGACTTCGGAGAAAAACGTTTAAGACAGAGTCGTATTCCAATTGTTAGGGTACGCTGGGAGTCGAAACGAGGACCTGAGTTTACCTGGGAACGTGAAGACTCAATGCGCGAAAAATACCCGCATCTTTTTCCTGTTACCACTACTACTTAAATTTCGGGACAAAATTTCTAAAAGTAGGGGATACTCTAACATCCGTCGAAAAAGGGGTTTTCAAAAAAACCCGCTTCGTTTATTAATCGAATAGTCAGTTTCAAATTTTCGTTGCTTATTTAATGCTCATTTTAATTTTAAACAATACATAATTAATAAACATTTTAGAATATGGGAACTAAAATTGTTAAAAGTAAAAATAAGGTAAATAAAAAATAAAATAGGCTGCCGGGTTTCGAACCCAGGTCAGCCGGAAGACACAATCATCAAACACTTAACCACTCCGCCACTTGGTGTTTTTGTGTAATCAAGGAAACAAATAAAACCTTAAGTTCACCCGTGAATCTATCTGTTTGCGCCAAAACTGAAACCGATCATCGGCTTTCAACTATCCAAAGACGTTTGAGTGATCGTGGGTTACTGATTATAACCGATAAAACCATTACAACCCACGTTCTTAATCAATTCAGTCTTTATTGAACTCGATTCTTATGATTTTCGAGTTTAATAACCGAAATCATTTACCTCCAATTTACACCGGTAATATCATTGTCTCGCAACTCAGAAACACTCACAGAACCTTCAATTTCATTTGCGCTCTAATTTCTGTTCGTCGGAATCGTTATCTGATATCGCCAGACTTTCGCTAGAAAACCGTGACATTCATCGAATCGGTAAATTTCTCAATTCTTTCATCTTCTATCTATTGTTAGACTTATACTAACTCAAATCCTTCAACCAGAATCGGTCCCAGACGACGATACCGGATAATCTGCACCCGCCGGAAAATCTCTAAAAATTCCGAAATCACGCTGTGAATCGGTACGAGCATCTAAACTCTCTGATAATTCTTGTTTAGTCACTTAATTTCACAATTAGTTAATCAAAACTGTTAATTGGTCCGCTCAGACGGAATTCATAAACAGAGCCGACGACCTTTGCCGGAGTTCTGAGAAAATCATCTTTCCGGTACATTCATTTCCAAAACCTTGTTTATCCATTTCATTTTTAATCATTTATATGTCCGCTAATCGAATTAAACAAGAACAGTCGAATAATTGTTGTTCTGTGTCTTTGAACGAAGAAGATGAAGTCTGATCAATCTATGAATATAATTAAAATCGGTGTTTTATACGAGTTAGACACACAGTCCAACGGTGGACTGTGTGCATTTCATGCTATTGATACCGAGTTCGATTCTTACACATAAACGGTTCCTGCGATAAATCCCGATTTTTTTGAAAGGCCCCAGAACACCTTCCGGTTAGTATATAAGATTAATAAAAACAAGTATTTTAACCAGGTTAGACACACAGTCTAGCGGTGGACTGTGTGCAAAGTTACACCACAGGTCACGGGTTCGAAACACATCATGCGCACCGGTTCGACTAGTTTAAAAACCTTTTTAATTAAATTAAATTATGAATAATCTAAGTAGTATATAAATATAATTAAAAACAGAAATATTTCGGGTTAGACACGTAGCTCAGTTGGTAGAGCTGCGTGCACGCGTACGGGAGGTCACAAGTTCGAACCTCACTCAGCGCAAACAAACACAAGTCCGAACCGGTCAACAATCAAAGTCAATGGTCAACGGTCAACGGTCAACCCAAAAAGTCAACATTTTTTTATATTTTTATTTATTTATTTAATTTAAAAATAATTAAAAATACTTAAAAATAATATTTTTAAAGTTAGAAAATGACCTTAAACTCACAAAAATAAATCTAAAAACCCTATTAAAATTGTTAATAAAATCCACTTATTTAACGTACTTTTTCCGTTATTATTTAGGTTAGTTATTCCTCGTCGATCAACCCTCTAAACTCGTGCGCATTCAACATCATCAAACGAACGCACCCAATGTGAGTGAATCTCTACAAATTTCCCGTTTTAATCACATTTTGGGGTGTATCATGTGTCTTATTATTTATTACATTTAAACACTTGTGCATCCATCATATCCATGATCAAATGTGTATTCAATATGTATCAACTGTTTGTGTGGTTAATGTTTAGAATAAATTTATCATTTTCAGTATATACATCATCATAGGCTGTCTGTTCCCCATTACCTATGAGCGGAACCGTTCCCCATTACCTATGAGCGGAACGTGGCGTTGCCAACATACGATCGGCTCCGTTTGATTGAGCCTTGATCGCACATACATCATCATAGGCCGTCCGTTCCCAATACCTATGAGCGGAACGTGACATTGCCAACATATACATTATCATTCATGTCATATACTCATGCAAGGTGGTTTGTTATTGTATGTTTATTTACGTTTGCTCACATATGATTATTGCACAATTTTTCCATATTAATTACAACAAGAAATCAATAATAAATGTTTTCTAACAAGGTTCACTTGCCAACTTTTGTTGACCCAAAAACCCCCATTTTTACACATGATACAGGTGATCCAGTTTAAGCAAGAAACATATAGGACGGCCTAGAAGAATAAATCAGTTTAGATTTTGGATTGTTTATTTAATTTTCCTTTCCTTGTATTGTATGAATTTGACTTGAACATTTGAGATGTAATTTGAATTTAATAAATATGAAACATATTAGTAAACATCATGAGCTTTGGTGATAACCCAATTATGCCCCGACTCTTATTCCGCTGCGGGTCGGGGTGTGACACTATTAGGCCAAACCATGCCACACCAAACGTCATGTGAACTAACCCACTTTGAGTAATCACTGTGTCTACACCTGTACACCCTCCGACCTTATATCTCGCAATCATGTTTTACGATTTTCATTCGGGTGGTGCGAGTGTTAACAGGCCAACACCGATGTAAACCCTACAAAGCCCAGTAGTCATGGGGGCCCACATGACTACCTAGGTCAAAGTATGGGAGACATATGGGGGCCAAAACATGAGCAAAGCCCAAGACATCCTATGGATGTAGTAAACTCATTTTCTCATTTATTTTTGTAAATGTTGATTTTTAAATACGACACATGACACCTAAAACGTCAAACTCATAATCTCGTTACGTATTTCCTGTAGATGTCTTCTATACACTCACGAGGAGGTAGGAAATCAGGAAGATCTGGCGAGCGCATGGCTTCTCAAATAGCCCAATAGATGGCCGCCGTGATTCCCAACATCGTAGTTCAAGTCCAACAAGCCCTTGCCGCCAATCCCATCAACCTAATCGATCAAGAAGGTCAAAATGTTGCTAATCCTCCCACCAACACCAGCAAGTGCACCTACAAGCACTTCAACTCCTACGACCCTCCAAAGTACAAGTGGACAGAAGGTGTAACCACTCTTCTTCGTTGGTTTGAGGAGATGGAGAGTACCTTCCTCAACTGTGATTGCCCCAATGATCGCAAAGTGCATTATGGTACTGGTCGCCTGTATGGGGTAGCACTCACATGGTGGAATGCGGAGAAATTCAGACGAGGCGTTGAAGCCGCTGTGACCTTAACTTGAGAAGAATTGAAGGAGCTTATGACTAGACGCTTCTGTCCAAGAAGTGAAATCATGAAATTGGAGGATGAATTCTATTTCTTGAAACAAAAGGAGGGCGACCACATAACCTATAATAGGAGGCTTCTCGAGTTGAACCAGATGGTCCCCAACTTGTTCACTCCACTCTACCGATTGATCGAGCACTACATTCGAGGTCTTCCCTCGAAAATTCAAGACTCTGTTATGAGTACTAGGCCTGCAACTCTCGAGGCAGCGATGGAGCTAGCTACTGAGCTCACTGAAAATCGCATTAGAAATGGTGATTTTAAAGACGAGAAGAAGAAAGACAAGACACCTGCTGAAACCTTTACCCCAACCCAAACAGGATCATCTTCTAAGTTTGCTGGCAAAAGAAAGCACAACGGAAAGAATTTCGCCGTTACCCAAACCAATCCCCCTATCACTGCTGCCCAATCAAGCAAGTTGCTCCTCCTGCCACCCCATTCAAGAAACCATATACATGATCTCATCCAAAATGCAACCGATGCCAATATCACCACCCTCCTGAGAACCCATGTCTTCACTACACAAGTTGTGGTCGTGTAGGTCATACAATCCAAACTTGTCGCTCTCTTCAAAAACCGGCTCGCAATCAACCACAAGCCCAACCTAAGAACCAAGTGGTAGGCCAAGCCCAATACCAACAACCTTTACTTTTACCACCTGCTCAACCCATGGCACAACCCTACTACCAACCCAACTATCTCATGATGCAAACTGTCAGATGTAACATCCGTCGAAAAACGGGTTTCCAAAACCCGCTTCGTTTATTAATCGAATATCAAGTTATAAAATTTCGTTCCGTATTTATGATTAATTTTAATTTTAAACAATACATAATTAATAAACAATTTAGGATTTAAAAACTATAATTTTTAAAAAGTAAAAATAAAATAAATAAAAAAGAAAACAGGCTGCCGGGTTTCGAACCCGGGTCAGCCGGAAGACTTAACACACAAACACGTAACCACTCCGCCACTTGACTCACTTGTGCTATCCAGTGAAACAAATAACATTTATAATAAAACTCGAAATCGAATTCAGTCAACAGCGCGCCCAAATTCGCTGTCGCCGGAAATTCCGACGATTTCGCCAATTATCGACGGTTTCTTTTGACTTAACGTATGTATTAACATCGACATCGGTTATAACCGATGTCTAACCCCGCGACATCAGTCATAACCGCCGGAGAAAGGCTGACCACAAATCAAGACTGAAATCAGACCCAATTCATCGTGATTCTTCCCTATAAATACACATCCAAGTCTCTGGTAATCATTTCGCTCAAAATCGCACCATTTCTCGAATCAATTTCACTCGCCGGAGATTTTCTGCAATCGCCGGACTTTCGCCAGAAAACCGAGACTTTCATCAAAACGGTAAATACCTCGACTCTTTCGGTTTCAATCCATTGTTAGACTATTACTAACTTCAATCCATCAAACAGAATCAATCCCAGACGACGTAGCCGGAATATTCTGCACTCGCCGGAAAACCTCTGGAATTTCCAAAATCACGCTGTGAATCGGTATAATCATTCAAACCTTCTGTTAATCCTTGTTTAGTAACTCAATTTCACAACTAATCGATCAAAACTGTTAATTGACTCAATCAGACGGAATACACAAATCAGAGCCGACGACCATTGTCGGAATTCTGAGAAATACAGTGTGATCGGTACATTCGATTCCTTAACTCATTTTATTCATTACATTTCAACCAGTAATATGTTCGATGAAATATTTAATGAAGAACAGAAGAATATCGGTCGTCTGAGTCTTTGAACGAAGAAGACGAAGTCGACGATGTTTATAAGATTAATTAAAACAAGTTATTAAACCGGATTAGACACACAGTCCAGCGGTGGACTGTGTGCAAACAATTAACACACGTCTCGAGTTCGATCCCTGACACAACCTCACTCTCTGAAATAAAAATGTTCTTTTTAAACCGAACCGGATCAACTCTCTGTAAGATGCTAAGTTTAATAAAAATCAGTATATTAACCAGGTTAGACACACAGTCCAGCGGTGGACTGTGTGCAACAAAACAACGGGTCCCGGGTTCGAGACTTGTTGTGTGCACCGGTCCGACATAATTAAATCCTTTTTAAAATAAATGATTTCTGATTAAATTAAATAGTATATAAATATAATTAAAAACAGAAATATTTCGGGTTAGACACGTAGCTCAGTTGGTAGAGCTGCGTGCACGCGTACGGGAGGTCACGAGTTCGAGCCTCACCCGGCGCATATATACACAAGGTCCGAACCGGTCAACGGTCAAAGTCAACGGTCAACCCAAAAAGTCAACATTTTTTTATATTTTTATTTATATTTTTATTTAAAATCAATTAAAAATACTTAAAAATAACATTTTTAAAGTTAGAAAGTGACCTTATACTCACAAAAATAAATCTAAAAATCCAATTAAAATTGTTAATAAAATCCACTTATTTACCGTACCTTTTCGTTATTATCTAGGTTAGTTATTCCTCGTCGATCAACTCTCTAAATTCGTGCGCATCCAACATCATCAAGAGAACGCACCCAATGTGAGTGAATCTCTACAAATTCCCCGTTTTAATCACATTTTGGGGTGTATCATGTGTCTTATTATTTACTTCATTTAAATACTTGTGCATCCATCATATCCATGATCAAATGTGTATTCAATATGTATCAACTGTTTGTGTGGTTAATGTTTAGATTAAATTTATCATTTTCAGTACATACATCATGATAGGCCGTCTGTTCCCCATTACCTATGAGCGGAACCGTTCCCCATTACCTATGAGCGTGAACGAGGCGTTGCCAACATACGATCGGCTCCGTTGGATTGAGCCTTGATCGCACATACATCATCATAGGCCGTCCGTTCCCCATTACCTATGAGCGGAACGTGACGTTGCCAACATATAAATTATCATTCATGTCATATACTCATGCAAGGTGGTTTGTTATTCTTATTGTATGTTTAATTACGTTTGCTCACATATGATTATTGCACAATTTTTCCATGTTAATATAACAAGAAATCAATAATAAATGTTTTCTAACAAGGTTCACTCGCCAACTTTTGTTGACCCAAAAATCCCTATTTTTACATATGATACAGGTGATCCAGATGCAGCAAGAAACATATAGGACGGCTTAGAAGAATAAATGGGTTTAGGCTTTGGATTGTTTATTTAGTTACTTTTTCTTTGTAATTGTATGAACTTGTTTGGAATATTGAAGATGAAATTTTGAATTTAATAAATATGAAACATATTAGTAAACATCATGAGCTTTGGTGATAACCCAATTATGCCCCGACTCTTATTCCGCTGCGGGTCGGGGTGTGACAGATTGGTATCAGAGCCATGACTATAGGGATATAGGATAGGTTAATAGACCCTTAGAGCCTATACTATAGTTGATTAGAATTTTTAAATTGTTTGTGTGTTACATGCAAAATTCATGATGTTTATATGCTTTTTGTTTATTGTTATATTCAATGTTATGCAAGCATGTTCATAAGTACATACTATTATACAATGCTCATCATGAATCATATTCTCATAACATACCATATCCATGAGAGCACACACCTCACAATTCCTATGATTTTTTCAACGATTTTTGTGTTTTCAAATCACATCAAAGTGAGTTCTTCATGAAGGGCATGTAGTAACTGGAAGGGTACGAGTACCGGTAGTCGGAACGTCCTGTCTAGGCTTGGCATTCGTATAAATCCAAAATAAAGGACCAGTTTGCCTACCTGGGGACTAACGATGAGAGTACGAAGGACCTATTAGGCCAAAGCATGCTATACCAAACGTGGTGTGAGCTAATCCCACTTTGAGTTATCATTGTGTCTATACCTGGACACCCTCCGACCATACATCTCGCAAACATATTTCATGGTTTTCCTTCAGGTGATGCGAGTGTTAAACCGCCAACACCAATGTGAATCCTACTAAGTCAATAGTCGTGGGGGCCCACATGACTATACAGGCGATGGTATGGGGGACATTGGAGGCCCAAACATGAGCAAACCCAAGACATCCTATGGATGTAGTTGCATTATTGATGATTATGTTATTTTATTATTTTTAACGACACATGACACCTAAAGACTCCTTAAACTCACAATCTTTCTATGTATGTTCCTGTAGATATCGGCTAGGCAGCTACGTGGGGGTCAAAAGTCAGGAAGGTCAAACGAACGCTTGGCCACCCAAATTGCAAAACAAATGGCCGCGGTGCTTCCTGACATCGTTATTCAAGTCCAACAAGCTCTCACCGCGAATCCCATCAACCCTCCCAACCAAGAAGACCAAACGTCGACAACCCTCCCTCCAAAAAGTGCTCCTACAAACACTTCAAGTCTTGCGATCCCCCAAAGTATGAAGGGACCGAAGGTGTCACCGCTCTCCTCCACTGGTTTGAGGAAATGGAAAACACCTTCCTAAATTGCGATTGTCCCCAGGATCGCAAGGTACGTTACGCAACCGGGAGACTATTTGGGGTAGCCCTGACCTAGTGGAACACCGAGAAGGGTAAGAGAGGAGTTGAAGATGCTATGGCCTTAACATGGGAAGAGTTAAGGGAAATAATGACAAGACGCTTCTGCTCAAGAAGCGAAATCAAGAAGTTGGAAGATGAATTCCACTCGCTAAAGCAAAAGGAAGGAGATCATACTTCCTACAACAAAAGATTTCTTGAGCTGAATCAGATGGTTCCTAACTTGTTCACCCCAGTGTACCGCTTGGTTGAACACTACATTCGAGGCCTCCCCTCGAAAATTCAAGACTCGGTTCTGAGCACTTCACCTGCAACACTGGAAGCTGCAATGGAACTAGCTACCGAACTTACCGAGAATCGCATCCGAAACGGTAAATTCAAGGAGGAGAAAAAGAAAGCCCCCATTGAGGCTCAAACTACAAACCGTTCTGTCTCCTCTTCGAAATTTGCTGGCAAGAGGAAGCGAAACAACAAAAACTTTGCTGTCACACAAACAAACCCCCAATCATTGCTGCACCCATCACCCAAGTTGCCCCCTCATCTGCACCATACAAAAGGGCATCTTCCGGCCCATACCCAAAATGCACTCGTTGCCAATACCATCACTTTCCCGAACACCCCTGCCAATATTGCACCAGCTGTGGCCGTGCAGGTCACACCACCCAAACCTATCGCACACTTCAACGAATGAACCGCAACCAACCCTCAAACCAAACCCACCATCAGATAGTGGGTCAAGCCCAACAACCCTTACTACTACCACCTACACAAACTACGGCCCAATCCTACTACCAACCCAACTATCCCATGATGCAACCCATGCGGGCTTGTTACAACTGTGGAGACCCAAACCACTATAGAAACACTTGTCCACGCTTGGTGAACATCATTCATGCTCAAGCTCAAGCAAATCCGGTGAACCAAGCTAACCAAGCTCCTCCACCTGCTAGAGGAAGAGCTTTCAACATCAATGCCAACCAAGCTAGGGCCGACAACAACGTGGTTAACGGTACGTTTCTCATCAATGGTAGTTACGCATCCATGTTATTTGATACTGGCGCGGATAAGAGTTTTGTGTCCTTCGAATTTGAACCCATCCTCAACCAAACCCGTGATAAACTCATGGAATCCATAACGGGTGGAAGTTGCTGACGGAAAACCGGTCTCATTAAACTCTATTATACGAAATTGTACCCTCACTCTAAACGATCACGACTTTCCAGTTGACCTCATTCCTATGAAGTTGGGAAGTTTCGACATTATAATTAGTATGGACTGGCTCAGCCAACATCATGCTGAAATAGTATGCCGCGAAAAGTTCATTCATATTCCTCTTGTAGACGGTCAAACCTTACGAATTTTTGGAGAAACCGCTTCGAAAGGACTCAAATTGATGTCCTGCCTTCAAGCTCGAAAATATCTCCGCAAGAACTATGTCGCATTCCTAACTCACGTTGTCAAGAAGGGAAACAAGGAGAAGAAACTCGAAGATATACCTGTAGTGAAAGAATTCCCACAAGTCTTTAGCGAAGACATCTCAGGGCTTCCTCCCATGAGAGAAGTCGAATTCCGCATTGATCTTATACCTGGCACTACACCCGTCGCGAATTCTCCTTATAGGTTAGCCCCATCCGAAATGCAAGAGCTGGCCAGTCAACTACAAGAACTGACCGACAAAGGATTCATACGTCCTAGCTCATCGCCTTGGGGTGCACCTGTTATGTTTGTGAAGAAAAAAGATGGAACGTTTCGATGTGTATCGACTACAGAATACTCAACAAATTAACGGTCAAAAACCGCTATCCATTACCTCGCATCGATGATCTACTAGACCAACTTCAGGGTGCCACCTGTTTTTCAAAGATCGACCTTCGTGCTGGTTATCATCAACTCAGAGTACATGAAGAAGACGTCCCAAAGACCGCCTTCCGAACTCGTTATGGTCATTACGAATTCATGGTCATGCCATTTGGATTAACCAACGCCCCAGCTGTATTCATGGATCTAATGAATAGGGTATGCAAACCCTATCTCGACCGCTTTGTCATAGTCTTCATCGACGACATCCTCATCTATTCAAAGTCTAAATCTGATCATGAACGACACCTTCGACTCATCCTCACACTCTTAAGAACCGAAAAGCTCTACGCTAAATTCTCCAAATGCGAATTCTGGTTAAGAGAAGTACAATTCCTTGGACATGTCGTCAATGACAAGGGAATACATGTCGACCCCTCAAAGATCAAAGCAGTACAGGAATGGCAAGCTCCACGTACCCCTACCGAAGTAAGATCATTTCTTGGTTTGGCTGGTTACTATCGCCGTTTCATTGCAAATTTCTCTCGTATTGCTGTACCACTCACGGCTTTGACACATAAAGGAAAACCTTTCATATGGGGACCTAAACAAGAAGAAGCCTTCCAAACCCTTAAGCAAAAGCTTTGTGACGCACCTATCCTCACACTCCCCGAAGGTTGCGATGACTTTGTAGTATATTGTGACGCATCAGGGCAAGGGCTAGGCTGTGTATTAATGCAAAGAGGAAAAGTAATAGCCTATGCTTCTAGACAACTCAAAGTTCATGAGAAGAACTACACCACCCACGACCTGGAACTTGGAGCCGTTGTGTTCGCTCTTAAGATATGGAGAGATTACCTCTATGGTACCAAGTGTGAAATATACACTGACCACAAGAGCCTCCAACATATCTTTAATCAGAAGGAGTTGAATATGAGACAACAAAGATGGGTCGAACTTCTTAATGACTACGACTGTGAAATTCGGTATCATCCTGGCAAGGCAAATGTGGTGGCCGATGCACTCAGTCGAAAGGATTATGCGAACTCCATTCGTCTTCTATGTTCGCAAATCATAACCGACATCAAAGATCAAATCCGAGAAGCTCAACATGTTTCTATAACAGAAAACGACATACGCAATGAGCTATCTTGTGGAGCAGAACCTAAACTCGAAACAAAATCCGACGGTATTATGTATTATCTAGATCGCATATGGATTCCCGGTCACAATAACCTTTGCGATTTCCTTATGAAAGAGGCGCACAAAACACGATACTCTGTACACCCAGGAGCCGACAAGATGCATCAAGACCTTCGATACACCTACTGGTGGCCTGGCATGAAAAAGGATATTGCTATTTTTGTTTCCAAGTGCCTTACCTGTTCTAAAGTAAAAGCTGAACATCAAAGACCTTCAGGACTTCTAACCCAACCTGAAATACCTGTATGTGAGTGGAAAACATAACCATGGACTTCATTATCGGGTTACCTCGCACCTCCAGTGGGTATGACACTATATGGGTAATCATTGACCGTCTCACAAAATCAGCTCACTTCATTCCGATTCGCGAGGACTTCAAGAACGAGAAGTTAGCTCGTATCTACATCAGCGAAATCGTAAGCCGTCATGGTGTACCTTTAAGCATCATTTCAGACCGTGATGGTCGTTTCACTTCACGAACATGGCAAGCCGTACAAGCCGCCTTGGGTACACGATTAGACCTCAGTACCGCTTTTCATCCTCAAACTGATGGACAATCTGAATGCACCATCCAAACTCTTGAAGATATGCTTCGAGCATGTGTCATAGACTTCAAAGGGAATTGGGACGCTCATCTACCATTAGTTGAATTTTCGTACAACAACAGCTATCATTCAAGTATCGGCATGGCACCTTTCGAAGCTTTATATGGTCGTAGGTGCCGATCACCAATATGTTGGCACGAAATTGGAGAAGCTCAAATCACCGGTCCAGAATTAATACAAGAAACAACAGACAAGATCCATCAAATTTGAAAAATCTTTTAGCGGCACAAAGTCGTCAAAAGAGTTATGCAGACAAACGACGAAAGCCCTTGGAGTTTAACATTGGTGACCAAGTACTTTTAAAAGTATCACCGTGGAAGGGAGTGGTTCGTTTTGGCCAAAAAGGTAAGCTAGCACCACGCTATGTAGGACCTTTCAAGATACTCGAAAGAGTAGGACTTGTAGCATACAAGCTTGACCTACCAGAAGAACTCAACAGAATTCATCCCACATTCCACGTATCAAACTTGAAGAAGTGCCTCGCCGATGAAAACCTCCATATTCCTCCAGAAGACATTCAAGTCGATGAATCTATGCATTTCATTGAAAGACCAGTAGAAATTATGGACTTCGGAGAGAAACGTTTAAGACGAAGTCGTATTCCAATTGTCAGGGTACGCTGGGAGTCGAAACGAGGACCTGAGTTTACTTGGGAACGTGAAGACTCAATGCGCGAGAAATACCTACATCTTTTTCCTGTTACCACTACTATTTCTAAAAGTAGGGGATACTGTAACATCCGTCGAAAAACGGGTTTCCAAAACCCGCTTCGTTTATTAATCGAATATCAAGTTATAAAATTTCGTTGCGTATTTATGATTAATTTTAATTTTAAACAATACATAATTAATAAACAATTTAGGATTTAAAAACTATAATTTTTAAAAAGTAAAAATAAAATAAATAAAAAAGAAAACAGGCTGCCGGGTTTCGAACCCGGGTCAGCCGGAAGACTTAACACACAAACACGTAACCACTCCGCCACTTGACTCACTTGTGCTATCCAGTGAAACAAATAACATTTATAATAAAACTCGAAATCGAATTCAGTCAACAGCGCGCCCAAATTCGCAGTCGCCGGAAATTCCGACGATTTCGCCAATTATCGATGGTTTCTTTTGACTTAACATATGTATTTACATCGACATCGGTTATAACCGATGTCGCGACATCAGTCATAACCGCCGGAGAAAGGCTGACCACGAATCAAGACTGAAATCAGACCCAATTCATCGTGATTCTTCCCTATAAATACACACCCAAGTCTCTGGAAATCATTTCGCTCAAAATCGCACCATTTCTCGAATCAATTTCACTCGCCGGAGATTTTCTGCAATCGCCGGACTTTCACCGGAAAACCGAGACTTTCTTCAAAACGGTAATACCTCGACTCTTTCGGTTTCAATCCATTGTTAGACTATTACTAACTTCAATCCATCAACCAGAATCAATCCCAGACGACGTAGCCGGAATATTCTGCACTAGCCGGAAAACCTTTGGAATTTCCAAAATCACGCTGTGAATCGGTATAATCATTCAAACCTTCTGTTAATCCTTGTTTAGTAACTCAATTTCACAACTAATCAATCAAAACTGTTAATTGATTCAATCAGACGGAATACACAAATCAGAGCCGACGACCATTGCCAGAATTCTGAGAAATACAGTCTGATCGGTACATTCGATTCCTTAACTCATTTTATTCATTACATTTCAACCAGTAATATGTTCGATGAACGATTTAATCAAGAACAGAAGAATATCGGTCGTCTGAGTCTTTGAACGAAGAAGACGAAGTCGACGATGTTTATAAGATTAATTAAAACAAGTTATTAAACCGGGTTAGACACACAGTCCAGCGGTGGACTGTGTGCAAACAATTAACACACGTCTCGAGTTCGATCCCTGACACAACCTCACTCTCTAAAATAAAAATGTTCTTTTTAAACCGAACCGGATCAACTCGCTGTAAGATGTTAAGTTTAATAAAAATCAGTATATTAACCAGGTTAGACACACAGTCCAGCGGTGGGCTGTGTGCAACTCTAAACAACGGGTCCCGGGTTCGAGACCTGTTGTGTGCACCGGTCCGACATAATTAAATCCTTTTTAAAATAAATGATTTCTGATTAAATTAAATAGTATATAAATATAATTAAAAACAGAAATATTTCGGGTTAGACACGTAGCTCAGTTGGTAGAGCTGCGTGCACGCGTACGGGAGGTCACGAGTTCGAGCCTCACCCAGCGCATATATACACAACGTCCGAACCG
This sequence comes from Scalesia atractyloides, assembly GCA_947069175.1. Taxonomy (NCBI): domain Eukaryota; kingdom Viridiplantae; phylum Streptophyta; class Magnoliopsida; order Asterales; family Asteraceae; genus Scalesia; species Scalesia atractyloides. The sequence continues at coordinate 11,212,117 of CAMTDV010000012.1, read as the reverse complement.
GTCAACGGTCAAAGTCAACGGTCAACGGTCAGCCCAAAAAGTCAACATTTTTTTATATTTTTATTTATTTTTTATTTAAAATCAATTAAAAATACTTAAAAATAACATTTTTAAAGTTAGAAAGTGACCTTATACTCACAAAAATAAATCTAAAAATCCAATTAAAATTGTTAATAAAATCCACTTATTTACCGTACCTTTTCGTTATTATCTAGGTTAGTTATTCCTCGTCAATCTCTCTAAACTCGTGCGCATCCAACATCATCAAGAGAACGCACCCAATGTGAGTGAATCTCTACAAATTCCCCGTTTTAATCACATTTTGGGGTGTATCATGTGTCTTATTATTTACTTCATTTAAACACTTGTGCATCCATCATATCCATGATCAAATGTGTATTCAATATGTATCAACTGTTTGTGTGGTTAATGTTTAGATTAAATTTATCATTTTCAGTACATACATTATCATAGGCCGTCTGTTCCCCATTACCTATGAGCGGAACCGTTCCCCATTACCTATGAGCGTGAACGAGGCGTTGCCAACATACGATCGGCTCCGTTGGATTGAGCCTTGATCGCACATACATCATCATAGGCCGTCCGTTCCCCATTACCTATGAGCGGAACGTGACGTTGCCAACATATAAATTATCATTCATGTCATATACTCATGCAAGGTGGTTTGTTATTCTTATTGTATGTTTAATTACGTTTGCTCACATATGATTATTGCACAATTTTTCCATGTTAATATAACAAGAAATCAATAATAAATGTTTTCTAACAAGGTTCACTCGCCAACTTTTGTTGACCCAAAAATCCCTATTTTTACATATGATACAGGTGATCCAGATGCAGCAAAAACATATAGGACGGCTTAGAAGAATAAATGGGTTTAGGCTTTAGATTGTTTATTTAGTTATTTTTTCTTTGTAATTGTGTGAACTTGTTTGGAATATTGAAGACGAAATTTTGAATTAAATAAATATGAAACATATTAGTAAACATCATGAGCTTTGGTGATAACCCAATTATGCCCCGACTCTTATTCCGCTGCGGGTCGGGGTGTGACATCAGAGCTTGTTTCAATTGCGGTGATCCAACCCACTTTCAAAACACTTGCCCTCGTTTGGTGAACATCATAAATTCTCAAGCCCAAGCTAATCCAGTGAACCAAGCCAACCAAGTCAATCCGCCCGCTAGAGGAAGAGCTTTTAACATCAATGCCAACCAAGCTAGAGCGGATAATAACGTGGTTAACGGTATGTTTCTTATTAACGGTAGTTATGCATCCATTCTATTTGATACTGGTGCGGATAAGAGTTTCGTGTCCTTAGAGTTCGAATCTATTCTAGAATTACCTCGTGTTAGTCTAGCTGAATCATTCATGGTGGAAGTAGCTGACGGTGAACCTATTACGTTAGACTCAGTAATTCGTGATTGCACTCTTACTCTCAATGATCATAACTTTCCAGTTGATCTTATCCCTGTGAAGTTGGGTAGTTTCGACGTTATCATTGGTTTGGACTGCTTAGTCAGCATCACGCTGAAGTTGTTTGTTATGAGAAATTTATTCGAATTCCTCTCGCTGTCGGTCAAACTTTTCGTATTTTTGGTGAAACCCCATCCAAAGGACTCAAGTTGATGTCATGCCTTCAAGCTCGAAGATACCTTCACAAAGATTACATAGCATTTTCTGCCCATATCGTCAAAAAGGAAGGCAAGGAAAATAAGCTCGAAGACATTCCAATCGTTAAAGAATTTCCTCAAGTTTTTCCCGACGACGTTTCAGGACTTCCTCCTGTGCGAGAAGTCGAATTCCGAATCGATCTTGTACCTGGTGCAACACCAGTTGCAAAATCTCCATATCGGTTAGCCCCCTCTGAAATACAAGAGTTAGCTTGTCAACTGCAAGAGCTGACTGACAAGGGATTTATACGCCCTCGCTCATCACCTTGGGGTGCGCCGGTTCTCTTCGTAAAGAAGAAAGATGGAACTTTTCGAATGTGTATCGACTATAGAGAGCACAACAAGCTGACTATCAAGACCCGCTATCCTTTACCTCGTATCGATGATCTTCTAGATCAACTTTAGGGTGCTACCTTTTTCTCAAAAATCGATCTTCGTTCTGGTTATCACCAACTTAGAGTACGCGAAGAAGACATTCCAAAGACTACTTTTCGAACTCGATATGGTCATTACGAATTCATGGTCATGCCTTTTGGTATGACCAATGCTCCTTCTGTTTTCACGGATTTGATTAATAGAGTGTGTAAACCCTACCTCGATCGTTTTGTCATAGTCTTCATCGATGATATCCTCATTTATTCTAAGACCAAATCTGATCATGAGCGACATCTTCGACTCATCCTAACACTTTTGAGAACCAAAAAGCTTTATGCTAAATTTTCAAAATGTGAATTCTGGTTAAAAGAAGTTCAATTTCTTGGTCATGTCATCAACGACAAAGGAATCCATGGCGATCCAACAAAGATCAAAGCAGTGCAAGAATGGCAAGCGCCACGCACTGCTACCGAAGTTAGGTCATTTCTTGGTCTGGCTGGTTATTATCGATGTTTCATCGCAAATTTTTCTCGTATTGCCTTACCACTCACAGCCTTGACTCATAAGGGCAAACCCTTCATTTGGGGGCCCAAGAAAGAAAAGGCTTTTCAACTTTGAAGCAAAAACTTTGTGATGCACCTATCCTTACTCTTCTTGATGGTTGTGAAGACTTTGTGGTTTATTGCAACGCATCAGGGCAGGGACTAGGTTGTGTCCTAATGCAAAGAGGAAAGGTGATAGCCTACGCTGTAACACCCTGTAAAATCGTGTCCAATAGTATAGTGACATGTGTTGTATTTTAAATAGTCTATTAAAGACCAATAAGGACTAAGGGCGTCAACATGCTCAAACCGAGCCTCTGAGTGACGGTCCGATGTCAACATGCATAAATAACAGCCTCTAAGTGACTGATATTCAACATGCTTAAATCATTAGCCTCTGAGTGGCTGATACGTCAACATGCTTGAAATTTGGCCTCTGAGTGACTAATATGTCAACATGCCCAGCCTCTGAGTGACATCGGAATCAACATGCGTATCATAAGCCTCTGAGTGATCCTTTGTGAAGTCCTAAACTCTCATACGTGTCATTTGTTGGACGAGAGGGTTCAATTTTGTAAATATGTGAAAGTTGGATGATGGAGGGATTAAAAGCATCAACACGTTAATTTATACATCTGAGTGACCTTTTAACGAACCGAGAGCTCGACAATGTCCGGGCATAATCCCGGGTGTGCCAAGTATTGGGTACGGAGGGCTAAAAGTGCCAAAAAGGTGTTTTAAAAGGTTTTTATAAGCTTTATAAACTTAAGGGGCTAAAGTGTCAAAATTTGAAACTGGTCTTTAGGCGGTCGCGGGCCGCGAGAGACTAGGCATGGGTCTCTCGTGGGGCGCGAGAAGCCCTCTGCTGTAGAAAATTTGTTTGGTCTCCAAGCAAAACTCCAAAACCATTAATTCGAAACCATGGCTTCTCTCAACTGCTATGCCACATTTTGGGACACTTGTAAGCTTCTTCTTACACCCCTAAACACCTGGCTTCACCTCCTTTGAGTTCTCCAACTATAAATAGGTTATCAAGTTCACCATTTGAACTTGCACCTTTCTAAATCATAACTCTTCTCCCTCCTCTGGAAGTTCCTAGCTGAAAGGAGCATCCAACTTAGTTCTCTTGCATTTAGGAACCTCTTGTAAGTGTTCCTTGCTCTTGCATTTTCGTTTATAGGCTTTTATAGCCAAAAGTCAAGCGTTTTCTTAAAACGCTTTGACTTTCGGTCATTGTTCGAAATGAACATGAATAATGATCGTAATAAGGTAGATGTCAGTCCCTATAAAGGGCACCTCCTGAAGATCACGTTTGCTAGACCAATTGACGGGTCAAATTTATGAAAACAAAAGGTCAAACAGGCCATTTTTCGGAAAAATCATAAATTGATCTTATATATGTTATGAAACCTGTTTTGACACTTAAACAAGTTGGTAATGATTATTAGAACATGTAAGAACATGTTCGGCTCGTCAATTTCAGTTCTAGGGTCGGTTCGCAACCGAAAGTCGCGAAGTTTGGCTTCTGCTTTGACTTTCGATTCTGACCCGATTTAGATTAGTTACCTACTGATCTAAAGTTGCATTATGATCATAATATAATGTAGCATAACCCTATGAGGTTATATTACATGATCATAATCAGAATCCAAGTTTATGCGCAAGTTCCATAATTATGCCATCTTTGACCAAAATGTCCTTTTTGCATAAAACAAGGTTTTAACTGGTAATGAACTTGAAAATGAGTTTTCTACTGATGTAATATTATAAGTAGGATTATTTGAGATGTTAAACCAACTTATAAACTGAGTTTTCAAGCAAGTCCTTAAACTATGCTGATAAATGACGGTTTTAGCCTTTGTGGCTTATAAAATGGTTTTAATCAAATCTTTTCAAGGTAAATCATTTACCTACTGATATGTTATATTAAATAACATGGTTTAAACATTTTAATCTGACCTTAATGTCAGTTTTCGTAAATATCACGTAAAAACGTCATTTTACGACATAAGCGTCGTTTCGGCGCATAGTATGGTTTTAAACCATATTATTGACCAAGACTTGTTACCTACTGATTTTAAAACTTATTTTAAACATATTTACAGTAGGTATATGTTATAAATTCAGAGTCCCAAATAAATTATAAACTATGTGTAAAATGACCAAAATGCCCCTTCGGTGCATAGTTTGGTCATAAAAGATAATTTACACATATAATTGACATCCTACTGATATTATATCATAAATAAAGTATTTTTCCAGAATACTTATGAGTATAACATTAAAATTATATTCAAGTTCCTTTTTTACGGTATAAAATTACCAAAATGCCCTAATGATGCATAATTTCGTTTTAAAACCTTAACGGACATATAAGTTGATATCCTACTGATATCTTAACTTATTTAAAGTATAATAGCATATAGAACTTGTCCATGACTTATCCGGTTACCCGATATCGCTATTATGCTCACAGTTACGTATATGTAACTATTTTACGGAACTTAACCGAAACGGGTTTAACCTTGTCATTTAAATCTCAAAATCCAGAATGTTAATAGTTTACCCATATTAAACAAGTCAATGTACTTGTTGGGATTAAACTACATTCTATCCAATCATCGTTTAATCTAGCGTCATACGTTTTGATCAAGTACGATAGTCGGTCTAAGTCTATGACATAAATAAAGACCGTTAGTATTTAATTGGTTAGTTTATGCCATAATCCAGACTAGAGACTTGTCGGTAAATGCTATCTGCACTTAGTCCTTTTGTGTACGGCTGAGTTATTAAAAATTAAAAGAAGACTAGCTCAGGTAAATACTCTCGACTTATTTCCCCTATACGGGCTTGGGTTACGGTAAATTATTACTGTTTGGTCGGAAATGGGATTAATCGAACGCCGGTTCGGGATAGAAATCTGCATATTCTGTTTTAATCAGTTTTGTTTGATAATTTAAACATCGGGGGTTAACTACCATGTCCTGGATATCCTCCGCTCTTTACAATCGAAATGGCCACGACCATAGCGCGGGTGTAGGCATACACCCGATAGACGCTCAATTATGCATTCCCACAAGGTTGGGAGGAATTGACTCCTTCGTGAGTCCAAAGTGGTGTGTACGTTAATTGTGTCTTGGTTTTCGTGCCGAGCCCCGTATGTATGACAAACATGTAAATCTGTTAAAAAGGTTGGACGGTCAATTAACCCAAGTTATAAAAAGATTTTGGTGCTGATACGCACCTAAAACATTTTTGAAATATTTTCAAAATGAGTCAGTTGGGTGTATTTACCAGCGAAAGCTGACGTATTTTCAAAAGACTAATCTGCAGGTACAATACGAAAATAGGCCGGAAGTGCTCAGTAGTGATAGAGGATCTTGCAAATCCTAAATCTGCCCAAAGTATGTTTTATATTCTTTCCTTGTACAATTTATGATCCGCCTGTTGATCTTCTATTACAAGCTTGTATATTATTTTGTATTTTCGAACATTCGGTTTGTAATAGTAATTTACTCCAAGACTTCCGCTGTGCCGTGTTTAATTGACTATGATGATTATCAACTGTTGTCACGATAGTCTCCACCCTGGCCCACCGGTGTTTGGATTTCGGGGTTGGAAATTCGGGGTGTGACATACGCCTCAAGGCAACTCAAAGTGCATGAAAAGAATTACACTACTCACGACATAGAACTTGGAGCAATTGTGTTCGCTCTAAATATATGGAGACATTACCTCTATGGTACCAAGTGCGAGATTTACACTGACCACAAGAGCCTTCAACATATCTTCAATCAAAAAGAGTTGAACATGAGACAACGACGATGGGTCGAACTCTTAAATGATTACGATTGTGAAATCCATTATCATCCTGGTAAAGTCAATGTTGTGGCTGATGCTCTTAGCCGAAAAGAGTATGCGAACTCCATTCATCTTTTGTGTTCTCAAATCGTAACTAATCTTCAAAGTCGCATTCGGACAGCTCAACTTATTTCTATCATGGAAAATGATGTGCGAGATGAATTGTCTTGTGGAGCTGAAACCAAATTAGAATCCAAGTCCAATGGTATCCTTTACAACCTAAATCGTATTTGGGTACCTGATAGTGAAAATCTTTGTACTTTTCTCATGAACGAGGCTCACAAAACACGATACTCTATACATCCAGGTGCTGATAAGATGTATCAAGACCTACGATACTCTTACTGGTGGCCTGGCATGAAGAGGGATATCACCATTTTTGTCTCCAAGTGCCTCACATGTTCTAAGGTTAAAGCTGAACATCAAAGACCTTCAGGATTACTCGTCCAACCTGAAATACCTGTATGGAAGTAGGAAAACATAACCATGGATTTCATTACTGGGTTACCTCGCACTTCCAGTGGGTATGGTACGATTTGGGTTATCATTGATCGTCTCACTAAATCAGCTCATTTCAATCCAATCCGCGAAGACTATAAGAACGAGAAGTTAGGTCACATCTATATTGATGAAATTGTAAGCCGTCATGGTGTGCCTTTAAGTATCATTTCAGATCGAGATGGCCGTTTTACTTCACGAACATGGCGAGTTGTGCAGTCAGCTTTAGGCACACGTTTAGATCTCAGCACCGCCTTTCATCCTCAAACTGATGGTCAATCTGAGCGCACCATACAAACTCTTGAAGACATGTTGCGAGCATGTGTCATAGACTTCAAGGGCAATTGGGATACTCATCTACCATTAGTTGAATTTTCGTACAACAATAGATATCATTCAAGCATCGGTATGGCTCCTTTTGAAGCATTATATGGTCGTAAGTGCCAATCTCCTGTATGTTGGCACGAAATTGGTGAAGCACAAATCACTGGACCTGAATTGATCCAAGAAACAACAGATAAGATTCTTCAAATCGGCAATAATCTTCTAGCAGCTCGAAGTCGTCAAAAGAGGTACGCTGATAAACGACGAAAGCCACTTGAGTTTTGTGTTGGCGACCAAGTACTTTTGAAAGTATCACCTTGGAAGGGAGTGGTTCGTTTTGGTAAAAAAGGCAAGCTAGCTGTCACACCCCGACCCGCAGCGGAATAAGAGTCGGGCATAATTGGGTTATCACCAAAGCTCATGATATTTACTAATATGTTTCATATTTATTAAAGTCAAAGTTACATTTCCAAATATCCAAACATGTCCATACAATACAAAGAAAATAAACCAAACATAACAATCCCAAACTCTAAATCATTTTATTCTTCTAGTCCAATCCTATGTGTTTCTGGCTGCTGCTGGTTCACCTGTATCATGTGTAAAAATGGGGGTTTTTGGGTCAACATAAGTTGGCGAGTGAACCTTGTTAAATAAACATTTATTATTGATTTACTTGTTAGTTTATCAATGAAAAATCGTGCATAATCATAAATGAGTAAATGTAAATAATCAAGCAGTGGCAAATAGCAATCACAACTTATAACATACAATAACATATGATAGCATACATTAACATACCAACAACATACGATAAATAACATAAATGAAACTGTGCGATCAAGGCTCAATCAAACGGAGCCGATCGTATTGCATGTACTGAAAATGAAAATGTCTGTGCGATCAAGGCTCAATCAAACGGAGCCGATCGTATGTGGGCACGCCAGGTTCACGCTCATAATGAAATGGGGAACATGCTCAACGGCGGCCTATGAAATTGCATGTACTGAAAATAATAAATTACATCTAACAATAACTACACAACAGTTGAAACAAACTGAATACACATGTTCATGATATGATGTATGCACAATGGTTTAATTATAATATATATATCAAGACACATGATACACCCCAAAATGTGATTAAACGAGGAATTTGTAAAGATTCACTCACATTGGGTGCGTTTGAATGGAGATGATGAGATGCGCACGAGTCGGGAGAGTTGAACAACGAGAATTACTAACCTAAATAATAACGGAAAAAAATATAGAAAATGAGTGGATTTTATTAAGGATTTTAATGAAATTTTTAGATATATTTTTGTGGGTTTAAGGCTATTTTCTATCTTTAAAAATGTTATTTTTAAGTATTTTTAATTGATTTTTAAATTAAATTAAATTAAATAAATAAAAAAATATAAAAAAATTGTTTATTTTGCGTTGACCGTTGACCGTTGACCGTTGACTTGTTGACCTGTTGACCGGTTCGGTCAGGGTGCAAGGATGCGCTGGGTGAGACTCGAACCCGAGACCTCCCGGACGCGTGCACGCAGCTCTACCAACTGAGCTACGTGTCTAACCCGAAATAATCTTGTTTTTAATTATATTTATATACTAATTCGGTTTAACCAAAATTCTTTTAATTTCAAAAACATTTTAATTCAACAAACCGGTGCCAGTAACAGGTTTCGAACGCGTGACGTGCGACTTAGTGTTGCACACAGTCCACCGCTGGACTGTGTGTCTAACCTGGTTAATATCTCGGTTTTTATTATACTTAACAACTAAGGGAGTTAACCCGGTTTAGTTTTAAACAAAAAGGCATTTTATTACATAAGGAGTGCGTGTATCAGGGATCGAACTCGTGACATGCGACTATGTTTTGCACACAGTCCACCGCTGGACTGTGTGTCTAACCCGTTCATATTACTGATTTTAAATAAACTTATAACTTAACTAACTTCGTCTTCTTCATTCAAATTACAGTCGACTGAATTACTAATCCGTTTCTTGCGTTTACGATTATCCAACATTCATAAGACTATAACGAAATAGCAGAGACGGTGTTGGAAGTTAAACATACCGTATGAATGATTTATCACAGAGTCTCCGGCAATGCGTCGGCTCTGTTTTTGTGCACCTCAACTGAACCAAACAATTAACCATTTTGATTAGTCAATCGTGGAATTGAAGTGATAAACAAACGTTAACAGTGTGATTGAAGGTCCTTACCGTTTCACAGACGGAAGTAAAGATTTCCAGGAAATTTCCGGCGAACTGGAATTATCCGATAACGGTGCCTGAATTCGCTCTCAAGTGGAGGGTTTGAGTTAGAAACAGCTTAACAACTGTTAGACTACGATGGTATTGAAGAACTACCGATTTGAGGACAAATACGGTTTTCCGGCGAACCTTACAGAAATTTCCGGCGAGTTGATTTAAGCGTTCTGATGGACTGAAAGTGTGACGAAAGTGAAATGGAATGTTTGCCTGATGTCTCTGAGTCGCGAGAAGGGTTTTGATTGAAGTAATCAGAACTTTGATTACTTTCGGTTATAAAAACCGATAATGATGAAAATTGATGTTCAATCAATTCCGAATTGATTAAAATCGTCAGTTCATCGATTATAAACGTGAATGTGCGATTAATCAAACGATTAGACGATTGAATTGCCGATTTCAGTTTCTCAGTTGGCGCAACCGGTTTAACTGAGTTTGTGTATAAATGTTATTTGTTTCCTAGAGATAACAGAAAACAACAAGTGGCGGAGTGGTGATGTGTGTGCGTGCTAAGTCTTTGGATTTATAAACCGGCTGACCCGGGTTCGAGTCCCGGCAGCAACATTTCTTTTTTATTTATTTTGTTTTCACTTTTTATCAAATATAATTTTTATAGTTTAGTTTGTTTATTAATTATGTATCATTAAAAACCAAAATAACCATAAATACACAACGTGACATTTATAACTTGATATTCGATTACAAAACGGAGCGGGTTTGGAAACCCGTTTTTGACAAATGTTACAGTATCCCCTACTTTTAGGAATTTCGTCCTGAAATTTAAGTAGTAGAAGTAGTAGGAAAAAGATGCGGGTATTTTTCGCGCATTGAGTCTTCACGTTCCCAAGTAAACTCAGGTCCCCGTTTCGACTCCCAGCGTACCCTAACAATTGGAATGCGACTTCGTCGTAGACGTTTCTCTCCGAAGTCCATGATCTCTACTGGTCTTTCAATAAAATGCATAGATTCATCAATCTGAATATCTTCCAGAGAAATGTGGAGGTTTTCATCAGCGAGGCACTTCTTCAAGTTCGACACGTGGAATGTGGTGTAACATCCGTCAAAAACGGATTTTACCAAACCCGCTCCGTTTATTAACCGAACAATCAGTTAAAAATTTCGTTGCAAATTTAATGCCCAAAATAATTTTAAACGATACATAATTAATTATTATATGGGAATATATAATTAGTTTTTGAAAAACTGTTAAAAATAAGAAAATAAAAATAAATTGTTTCTGCCGGGTTTCGAACCCGGGTCAGTCGCCGGGTCAACACAGACTTAACACTCAACATTTAAACCACTGCGCCACTTGTATCTTTTGTTAATTATTAAGATCATTTAATTCATAACGTGTCTTTCCGAATTCAAAACCGGCGCCCAAAGGCAGTCTTCGGAAATCCCAGCGATCTCGCCAATACTTTAACGATTCCTTCAGTTATAACGTAAACTTTAAACACACATCGGTTATAACCGACACCTGAGTCCGCGACACCAACTATAACCGCCGGAGAAATTATAACCGACGAATCAAGTCGGAAATCGGACCAAGTTCATCGATAACCTGCCTTATAAATACCCCCTCGAACCTCTGCAAACATTTTCGCTCAAAACCGCACCCTTTCTCGGCGAAAACTCACTCGCTGGAAATCTTCTGCTCATCGTCGGAAAACCAAACCCTCCACTTATAAGCTTTACTGAATCCCCTGAGCTTATACCGAAGTCACCCACATCCTTTTTAAGCTTTCTGGAGACTCGTTGTTGCAAGACACACGACGCCGGAACCTGTTGCAGTCGCCGGAGTTCTGCCGGAAAAACAGAGGAATCCAGTCGGTATACTTTACGCCTATTTTTCTTTCTTTTTATTTATATCTCACTTGTAATTAACTAAAGAACGCTAAAGAAACCGATTAAAACATTGAACCAGTCGGATTTCCGATTCTGGTTAAAAACGGACGAAGAAGACGAAGTTCGGTAACATATAAGTATAATTAAAATCAAGTTATAACTCGGGTTAGACACACAGTCCAGCGTGGACTGTGTGCACAATAAACACACTAACGTCTCGAGTTCGAATCTTGTCCCACACACGCTGCCTTAATAAAAATGTCATTTTTTGTTAACTGAACCGGATTCATTTCATATATATGTTAAGTATAATAATAATCAGAATAATAACCAAGATAGACACACAGTCCAGCGGAGGACTGTGTGTATGTTTAAATCACACGTCACGAGTTCGAGTCCGGTCTACTGCACCGACTCGGACAATTATCTACCTTTTTAATTAAGTCAGAAATGAAAATACTTAGGTTGTATTTAAGTATAATAAAAATCGGTTTATATAACATGTTAAACACACAGTCCAGCGGTGGACTGTGTGTTAACGCAACCCACAGGTCCCGGGTTCGAGACCTGTGGAGCGCACCGGTCCGATTCAGTTAAATCGTTTTAAAAATAAATGATTTTCGATTTAATCTAATTAGTATATAAATATAATTAAAAACAGATATATTTCGGGTTAGACACGTAGCTCAGTTGGTAGAGCTGCGTGCACGCGTACGGAGGTCTCGGGTTCGAGCCTCACTCAGCGCACATATACACGCATTCGAACCGGTCAAACGGTCAACGGTCAACGGTCAACGGTCAAAAAAGTCAAATTTTTTTTATTATTCTTATTTATTTATTTTAATTAAAAATCAATTAAAAATACTTAAAAATAACATTTTTAAGGTTAGAAAATAGCCTTAAACTCACAAAAATACACCCAACAATCCTACTAAAATGGATCAATAAAATCCATTTACTTACCGAACCATAATGCTATTTATCTAGGTTAATTTCACTCGTGGTTAAAACCACTTCGCGTGCATTCAACATCATCAACCGAACGCACCCACTGTGAGTGAATCTTACAACTCCCCCTTTTTAATTACACGTTTTGGGTGTGTCATGTGTCACAAAATAATTAACTCGTTTATTTAAACTTGTGCCATACCATATCGTGACCTAAACTTAGATTGTTTATATTGTTGTGATTATGTATATCATTTTGTCAACTTGTATGAAATTCATCCATTAAGCCCATCAGCTCCTCGTGGGAGACGAGTGAGCAACGTGTGCCTCAAAACCAATCCATTATTGTTCATGTGTGTATCATTGAGTTTATATTGTTTGTATTATGTCTTTCATATTATCATGTTTATGCAATTCATTCATTAGGCCCATCAGTTCCTCGTGAGAGACGAGTTGAGCAACGCGTGCCTCTAAACGTTCCATTATTGTTCATGTGTGCTTTATTTAATATCTAATGATTGTTGAATAAGTTTACATCTATTTTTACTCATGTGTGGTTGTGCACTCATTTTATAATCAATTAAATAAACTTGTTCAAATGTTTTCCATAGGATTCACTCGCCAACTTTTTGTTGATCCAAAAACCCTTTTACACATGATACAGGTGAACAGGTTAAAGCAAGGAAAACATAGGAAATGCCTTAGAAGAGAACAAAGAAGCTTAGATTGATAGTTAGAACATGTTGTAATATTTATTGTAAATTTCCATTAAATTGTATTAATGAATATGAAACGTTAAAATAAATGTCATGAGCTTTGATGATAACCCAATCATGCCCCGATCACCTTTTCCGCTGCGGGTCGGGGTGTGACAGATTGGTATCAGAGCCATGACTATACGGATATAGGATAGGTTATTAGACCCTTAGAGCCTATACTATAGTCTGCCTAAATATTCGGTGGTTACATACAAACTTGTGATATTTATTTGTTTCATATTTGTTTATATTTACAGTCAAACATACATGCTTATATACATATTCATTATACATATATCAATGTTCATATATTCAATTCATTTTCATACTCTCATTATTCAAAGATTTTGTTGCAATTTTCAAATCTCATCAAAGTGAGTTCTGCGACGGGCATGTAGTAACTGGAAGGGTACAAGTACCGGTAGTCGGAACGTCCTGTCTAGGTTGGCATTCGTATAAATCCAATATAACGGACCAGTTTGCCTACCTGGGGACTAACGATGAGAGTATGAAGGACCTATTAGGCCAAAGCATGCCACACCAAACGTCGTTCGAACTAACCCCACTTTGAGGTGTCACCGTGTCTACACCTGGACACATTCTGAATATCACACGTTGTATACACATTTCTCGATTTTCTCCGGGTTTTAGTGTACGCAACCAGGCAAACCCATGCGAACCATATGAAAAACCGGTATTCATGGGGGCACACATGATTACAAAGGTAGGCATGTAGGGCATAATGGCGAGCAAAGCCCAAGACATCCTATGGATGTAGTAGATTTATTTTTCTATAATTATTTTATGAATGTTCATTCCTGAATGCGACCCATGATCCCAAAAGCATCCAACTCATACTCTTGTCATGTATTCCTTGTAGATGTCTTCTAACCACACCCGTAGGAAGACAAGAGCAGGAAAAGCCCGCGAACGCATGGCTGCCCTAATCGCTCAACAAATGGCTGCCGTAATACCCAACATTGTAATCCAAGTTCAACAAGCACTTACCGCTAATCCTGTCAATCAAGAAAACCAAAACATTATCAACTCTCCCCCAAATACCACTAAATGCACCTACAAGCATTTCAAATCATGCGACCCTCCGAAATACAAAGCGACTGAAGGTGTCACCGCTCTCCTCCATTGGTTTGAAGAAATGGAGAACACCTTTCTAAATTGCGATTGTCCCGATGATATGGGATAGCACTTACTTGGTGGAATTCAGAGAAGGCCAAACGAGGTGTTGAAGATGCTATGACTTTAACTTGGAATGAATTGAAGGAAATCATGACCAGACGATTTTGCCCAAGGAGCGAAATCAAGAAACTAGAAGATGAATTTTATTCGTTGAAGCAAAAGGAAGGAGACCACACCACATACAACAAAAGATTTCTCGAGTTACATCAAATGGTTCCCAACATGTTCACTCCCCTCTACCGTTTGATCGAGCACTACATTCGTGGTCTTCCGTCAAAGATTCAAGACTCTGTAATAAGTACCTCGCCTGCAACTTTGGAAGCAGCAATGGAGCTAGCAACAGCGCTCACCGAGAACCGAATCCGGAACAAAGACTTCAAGGAGGAGAAGAAGAAGGATAAAGCATCGACTGAAACCTCCGACTACACCCAAACCGAATCCCCTTCTCAACCCAATCCTAAGAGAAAAAGAGACGGGCAACTTTTCGCTGCTATCCAACGAAATCAACCAATTTCACACGCCATACCCATCCAAGCTATCCTAATCACTCAAGTGGCACCCAACTCAACTTACCCAAATAAGAAACCATATCTTGGACCTCACCCTCGATGCAACAACTGTTTTTATCACCATCCCCTTACCTTACCTTGTCGACTATGTGCAACTTGTGGACGCTATGGTCATTTGAGCAAGGTTTGCCGCACCTTTCAAAACCAAATCTCTCCCCCTACTCAAACCATGAACCAAACCTATCAACCACCCCAATACCCCATGTTCCCATATGTTCGAGCTTGTTTCAATTGTGGCGACCCTACCCACTTTAGAAACACATGCCCTCAATTGGTTAACGTCATCAACGCTCAAGCCCAATCAAACCCAGTTAACCAAGTAAACCAAGAAAACCCAACCGCGAGGCCACCAGTAAGAGAAAGAGTCTTCAACATCAACGCCAATCCTGTCGAAGATAATGACGGCCCAAATGAAGATACCCAACTAGTCCTCTTCACCGAAAATCCAGATTCAACTTCTATCGTTTAGTTTTATGTTTTTCTTTATCACATAGAACCATAACTTAAGGATAAAGCCAATGAAACTTTGACGAGAATACGGTGGATACGCCGCTGGTACTTCCTATATATAAGTATTCTTGTCAAATGATCAGAAGCATTATCTGGCGGTTATGAGAGGTTCCATGTGTATACTGTTAGAGTAATTATTGTTTATTATTTCAGTACATGCAATTTCATAGGCCGCCGCTCCCCATTTATGAGCGTTGAGCATGTTCCCCATTTCATTATGAGGTTGAACCTGGCGTGCCCACATTTTCATTTTCAGTACATGCAATTTCATAGGCCGCCGCTCCCCATTACATTATGAGCGTTGAGCATGTTCCCCATTTCATTATGAGGTTGAACCTGGCGTGCCCATATTTTCATTTCCAGTACATGCAATACGATCGGCTCCGTTTGATTGAGCCTTGATCGCACAGACATTTTCATTATCAGTATCTTGTGGTTGTTGCGTTTGTTGTAGAGTCGCATAGAACTAATCATAACTTGCGGATAAAGTCAATGAGAATTTGACAAGAATATGGTGGATACGCCGCTGGTACTTCCTATATATAAGTATTCTTGTCAAATGATCGGAGGCAATATCAGGCGGTTATGAGAGGTTCCATGTATAGGCTGTTTGTGTGATTGTTGTTTAGATTAAGTTTATCATTTTCAGTACATGCAATACGATCGGCTCCGTTTGATTGAGCCTTGATCGCACAGACATTTTCATTTTCAGTACATGCAATACGATCGGCTCCGTTTGATTGAGCCTTGATCGCACAAACATTTTCATTATCAGTATTTTGTGGTTGTTGTGTTTGTAGTAGAGTCACATAGAACTAATCATAACTTGTGGATAAAGTCAATGAAAATTTGACAAGAATATGGTGGATACGCCGCTGGTACTTCCTATATATAAGTATTCTTGTCAAATGATCGGAGGCATTATCAGGCGGTTATGAGAGGTTCCATGTATAGGCTGTTTGTAGATTAAGTTTATTATTTTCAGTACATGCAATACGATCGGCTCCGTTTGATTGAGCCTTGATCGCACAGACAATTTCATTTTCAGTACATGCAATACGATCGGCTCCGTTTGATTGAGCCTTGATCGCACAGACATTTTTCATTTCAGTATTTTGTGTTTGTTGTATTGGTTGTAGAGTCACATAGGACTTATCATAATTCACTGATAAAACCAATGAAAATTTGACAAGAATATGGCGGATACGCCGCTGGTACTTCCTATATATAAGTATTCTTGTCAAAGGATCAGAGGCATTGTCAGACGGTTATGAGAAGTTCTATGTAGGATTTAGTAGTTTCTTGGTAACTAATCATAACTTGTGGATAAAACCAATGAAAATTTGGCAAGAATATGGTGGATACGCCGCTGGTACTTCCTATATATAAGTATTCTTGCCAAAGGATCAGAGGCATTATCAGGCGGTTATGAGAAGTTCCATGTAGGATTTAGTATTTCCTTGGTTGAAATTTGTGTTACATTTATATCATCTTGCTATTTAAAGAGATTGGATTGTGTTCCATTTCTACATAAACTAACCTCTCCATCATAACAAACGAGAGAGGAACTGCCACCATTCAAACATATATGCTATCAGAATGTGGATTCAAATATTAGTTGTTGTGTTTATTTATGTTCTATAGTCATAGAACCAATCATAACTTACTGATATTAGCTGTTGTGTTTATTTATGTTCAAATATTAGCTGTTGTGTTTATTTATGTTCCATGTAGGTTGTAGTATTAGAAGTTTTGCCTTAGGATATAACCATACCCTTCCAAACATATCCAAACTCTTTATGCATGATATCATAGTTAGCGAATCAATTCTGCTTATCAATACTTTTACAGTAGGCAACAAAAAGCGATTCCTGTGATAGGATACCTAACCCTTGCAAGGAACGTTACCGCCTCAAACAAAAACTTAAAACCTTACTTCTTCTAAGCATGTAACTGTCAAACTAAACACCATCATTCTTTTCGTCAAATATATCACTATTTAAATTTCAGGACGAAATTTCTAAAAAGCAGGGGATACTGTAACATCCGTCAAAAACGGATTTTACCAAACCCGCTCCGTTTATTAACCGAACAATCAGTTAAAAATTTCGTTGCAAATTTAATGCCCAAAATAATTTTAAACGATACATAATTAATTATTATATGGGAATATATAATTAGTTTTTAAAAAACTGTTAAAAATAAGAAAATAAAAATAAATTGTTTCTGCCGGGTTTCGAACCCGGGTCAGTCACCGGGTCAACACAGACTTAACACTCAACATTTAAACCACTGCGCCACTTGTATCTTTTGTTAATTATTAAGATCATTTAATTCATAACGTGTCTTTCCGAATTCAAAACCGGCGCCCAAATGCAGTCGTCGGAAATCCCGGCGATCTCGCCAATACTTTAACGATTCCTTCAGTTATAACGTAAACTTTAAACACACATCGGTTATAACCGACGCCTGAGTCCGCGACACCAACTATAACCGCCGGAGAAATTATAACCGACGAATCAAGTCAGAAATCGGACCAAGTTCATCGATAACCTGCCTTATAAATACCCCCTCGAACCTCTGCAAACATTTTCGCTCAAAACCGCACCCTTTCTTGGCGAAAACTCACTCGCCGGAAATCTTCTGCTCATCGTCGGAAAACCAAACCCTCCACTTATAAGCTTTACTGAATCCCCTGAGCTTATACCGAAGTCACCCACATCCTTTTTAAGCTTTCTGGAGACTCGTTGTTGCAAGACACACGACGCCGGAACCTGTTGCGGTCGACGGAGTTCTGCCGGAAAAACAGAGGAATCCAGTCGGTATACTTTACGCCTATTTTTCTTTCTTTTTATTTATATCTCACTTGTAATTAACTAAAGAACGCTAAAGAAACCGATTAAAACATTGAACCAGTCGGATTTCCGATTCTGGTTAAAAACGGACGAAGAAGACGAAGTTCGGTAACATATAAGTATAATTAAAATCAAGTTATAACTCGGTTAGACACACAGTCCAGCGGTGGACTGTGTGCACAATAAACACACTAACGTCTCGAGTTCGAATCTTGTCCCACACACGCTGCCTTAATAAAAATGTCATTTTTTGTTAACTGAACCGGATTCATTTCATATATATGTTAAGTATAATAATAATCGGAATAATAACCAAGATAGACACACAGTCCAGCGGTGGACTGTGTGTATGTTTAAATCACACGTCACGAGTTCGAGTCCGGTCTACTGCACCGACTCGGACAATTATCTACCTTTTTAATTAAGTCAGAAATGAAAATACTTAGGTTGTATTTAAGTATAATAAAAAATCGGTTTATATAACATGTTAAACACACAGTCCAGCGGTGGACTGTGTGTTAACGCAACCCACAGGTCCCGGGTTCGAGACCTGTGGAGCGCACCGGTCCGATTCAGTTAAATCGTTTTTAAAAATAAATGATTTTCGATTTAATCTAATTAGTATATAAATATAATTAAAAACAGATATATTTCGGGTTAGACACGTAGCTCAGTTGGTAGAGCTGGGTGCACGCGTACGGGAGGTCTCGGGTTCGAGCCTCACTCAGCGCACATATACACGCATTCGAACCGGTCAAACGGTCAACGGTCAACGGTCAACGGTCAAAAAAGTCAAATTTTTTTTATTATTCTTATTTATTTATTTTAATTAAAAATCAATTAAAAATACTTAAAAATAACATTTTTAAGGTTAGAAAATAGCCTTAAACTCACAAAAATACACCCAACAATCCTACTAAAATGGATCAATAAAATCCGTTTACTTACCGAACCATAATGCTATTTATCTAGGTTAATTTCACTCGTGGTTAAAACCACTTCGCGTGCATTCAACATCATCAACCGAACGCACCCAATGTGAGTGAATCTTACAACTCCCCCTTTTTAATTACACGTTTTGGGGTGTGTCATGTGTCACAAAATAATTAACTCGTTTATTTAAACTTGTGCCATACCATATCGTGACCTAAACTTAGATTGTTTATATTGTTGTGATTATGTATATCATTTTGTCAACTTGTATGAAATTCATCCATTAAGCCCATCAGCTCCTCGTGGGAGACGAGTGAGCAACGTGTGCCTCAAAACCAATCCATTATTGTTCATGTGTGTATCATTGAATTTATATTGTTTGTAGTTATGTCTTTCATATTATCATGTTTATGCAATTCATTCATTAGGCCCATCAGTTCCTCGTGAGAGCCGAGTTGAGCAACGCGTGCCTCTAAACGTTCCATTATTGTTCTTGTGTGCTTTATTTAATATCTAATGATTGTTGAATAAGTTTACATCTATTTTTACTCATGTGTGGTTGTGCACTCATTTTATAATCAATTAAATAAACTTGTTCAAATGTTTTCCATAGGATTCACTCGCCAACTTTTTGTTGATCCAAAAACCCTTTTACACATGATACAGGTGAACAGGTTGAAGCAAGGAAAACATAGGAAATGCCTTAGAAGAGAACAAAGAAGCTTAGATTGATAGTTAGAACATGTTGTAATATTTATTGTAAATTTCCATTAAATTGTATTAATGAATATGAAACGTTAAAATAAATGTCATGAGCTTTGATGATAACCCAATCATGCCCCGATCACCTTTTCCGCTGCGGGTCGGGGTGTGACATGTGGGGTGAATCCTGTTGAGTTCTTCTGGTAGATCAAGCTTGTAAGCTACAGGTCCGACTCTTTCGAGTATCTTGAAAGGTCCTACATAGCGTGGTGCTAGCTTGCCTTTTTGACCAAAACGAACTACTCCCTTCCGCGGTGATACTTTTAGAAGTACATGGTCACCAATGTTAAACTAAGGCTTCCGTCGTTTATCTGCATAACTCTTTTGACGACTCTGAGCCGCTAGAAGATTGTTTCGGATTTGATGGATCTTGTCTGTGGTTTCTTGGATCAATTCTGGACTAGTGATTTGAGCTTCCCCAATTTCGTGCCAACATACAGGAGATCGGCACTTACGACCATATAAGGCTTCGAAAGGTGCCATGCCGATACTTAAATGATAGCTGTTGTTGTACGAAAATTCAACTAATGGTAGGTGGGCGTTCCATTTCCCTTGAAGTCTATGACACATGCTCGAAGCATATCTTCAAGAGTTTGAATGGTGCGCTCAGATTGTCCATCAGTTTGAGGATGATAGGCGGTACTGAGATCTAATCGCGTACCCATAGCGGATTGTACTGCTTGCCATGTTCGTGAAGTGAAACGACCATCACGATCAGAAATAATGCTTAACGGTACCCCATGTCGGCTTACGATTTCGCTGATATAAATACGAGCAAGCTTTTCGTTCCTGAAATCTTCGCGGATAGGAATAAAGTGAGCTGATTTTGTAAGTCGGTCTATAATTACCCATATCGTGTCATACCCACCAGAAGTGCGAGGTAACCCGGTAATGAAATCCATGGTTATATTTTCCCACTTCCATACAGGTATTTCAGGTTGGACCAGAAGTCCTGAGGGTCTTTGGTGTTCAGCTTTCACCTTGGAACATGTAAGGCACTTGGAAACAAAAACAGCAATATCCTTTTTCATTCCAGGCCACCAATAGGTATATCGTAGGTCTTGATACATCTTATCGGCTCCTGGGTGTATAGAGTATCGCGTTTTGTGAGCTTCCTTCATAAGAGTTTCACGAAGATTGTTGTGGTTAGGAATCCAGATATGATCTAGGTAGTACAGAATACCGTCAGATTTAGTTTCAATTTTTAGCTCAGCTCCACAGGACATCTCCTTTCGTACATCATCTTCCGTTATTGAAACGTGTTGGGCTTCTCGAATTTGATCTTTAATTTCGGTTATAATTTGCGAACATAGAAGACGAATGGAGTTCGCATAACCCTTTCGACTAAGTGCATCAGCCACCACATTTGCTTTGCCAGGGTGGTATCGAGTTTCACAGTCGTAATCATTTAGAAGTTCGACCCATCTTCGTTGCCTCATGTTTAACTCCTTTTGATTGAAGATATGTTGAAGACTCTTGTGGTCAGTGTATATTTCACACTTAGTACCATAGAGATAATGCCTCCATATCTTAAGAGCGAACACAACGGCTCCAAGTTCTAGGTCATGAGTGGTGTAGTTCTTCTCATGCGTCTTGAGTTGTCTCGAAGCATAAGCTATAACTTTTCCTCTTTGCATTAGAACGCAGCCTAATCCTTGCTCTGACGCGTCGCAATAGACCACGAAATCATCACAACCTTCAGGAAGAGTAAGGATTGGTGCATCACAAAGTTTTTGTTTAAGAGTTTGGAAGGCTTCTTCCTGCTTAGGTCCCCATATGAAAGGTTTTCCCTTGTGAGTTAAATCCGTGAGTGGTACAGCAATGCGTGAGAAGTTTGAAATGAATCGACGATAATAACCAGCCAAACCAAGAAAAGATCTTACTTCAGTTGGTGTACGTGGAGCTTGCCATTCTTGTACCGCTTTGATCTTTGAGGGGTCGACATGTATTCCCTTGTCATTGACTACATGTCCGAGGAATTGCACCTCTTTTAACCAGAATTCACATTTGGAGAATTTGGCGTAAAGCTTTTCATTCTCGAGAAGTGTAAGGATGAGTCGAAGATGACGCTCATGATCAGATTTAGACTTTGAATAAATAAGAATGTCGTCGATGAAGACTATAACAAATCGATCAAGATAAGGTTTGCAGACTCTGTTCATTAGGTCCATGAAGACAGCTGGTGCGTTGGTTAAACCAAATGGCATGACCATGAATTCATAATGGCCATAACGAGTTCGGAAAGCAGTCTTTGGGACGTCTTCTTCATGTACTCTAAGTTGATGATAGCCCGATCGAAGGTCGATTTTTGAAAAGCAATTGGCACCTTGAAGTTGGTCAAGAAGATCATCAATGCTTGGTAAAGGATAGCGATTCTTGATTGTTAATTTGTTGAGCTCTCTGTAGTCGATACACATACGAAACGATCCATCTTTCTGCTTTACAAAAAGGACAGGTGCACCCCAAGGCGATGAGCTAGGACGTATGAATCCCTTGTCAGTCAACTCTTGTAATTGACTGGCTAGCTCTTGCATTTCAGAGGGGGCTAACCTATAAGGAGACTTTGCAACTGGTGTAGCACCAGGTATAAGATCAATACGGAATTCGACTTCTCTAACTGGAGGAAGTCCTGAAATGTCGTCAGGAAAAACTCGCGGGAAATCTTTTACTACTGGAATGTCTTCAAGTTTCTTCTCCATGGTTCCCTTTTTGATGATATGAGCTAAAAACGCGACATAATTTTTGCGAAGATATTTTTGGGCTTGAAGACAAGACATTAAGCTGAGCCCCTTTGACGAGGTTTCACCAAAGATTCGAAGAGTCTGACCGTTTGAAAGAGGAATACGTATAAATTTTTCGCGACATACAACTTCTGCCTGATGTTGACTGAGCCAGTCCATACCAATTATGATATCAAAACTTCCCAGCTTCATAGGGATAAGGTCGACTGAGAAATCGTGGTCGTTTAAGGTGAGTGTACAGTTGCGTATAATAGAACTTAATGAAACTGGTTTCCCGTCAGCAACTTCTACCGTTATGGATTCCGTGAGCTTATCCCGATTTTGGTTTAAGATAGGTTCAAATTCTAAAGACACAAAACTTCTATCCGCACCAGTATCAAATAACATAGATGCATATCTACCATTTATAAGGAACGTACCGTTAACCACATTGTCGTCGGCCCTAGCCTGATTAGCGTTGATATTGAAAGCTCTTCCTCTTGCAGGTGGAGGAGCTTGGTTCGCTTGATTCACTGGATTGGCTTGAGCTTGAGCATGAATAATGTTTACCAACCTTGGACAAGTGTTTCTGAAATGGCTTGGGTCTCCGCAATTGTAGCAAGCCCGCATCGGTTGGCCCATGGGATAATTGGGTTGGTAATATGTTTGGGCTAGGTGTTGGGTGGGTGGTAATAGTAGGGGTTGTTGGGCTTGACCCATTACTTGTTGGTGGGTTTGGGTTAAAGGTTGGTGGCGGTTCGTTCGCTGGGGCATGCGGCAGGTTTGAACCGTATGACCCGCGCGACCACAGCCGGTGCAATGCTGGCAAGGATAATCAGGAGAATGGTGATATTGGCAACGGTTACATTTTGGTAACGGGCCAGAGTAGGGTCTTTTGTATGGTGCAGGTGAAGGAGCGACTTGGGTAATGGGTGCAGCAGGAATAGGGGAGTTGGTTTGTGTAACTGCGAAATTTCTGGTGTTGCGCTTCCTCTTGTTAGCAAACTTAGAGGAAGAGATGGAATGGTTTGAAGTTTGACCCTCAACAGGGGCTTTCTTTTTCTCCTCTTTAAACTTCCCGTTGCGAATCCGATTCTCGGTCAGTTCAGTCGCTAGCTCCATAGCAGCCTCAAGTGTTACCGGTGAAATGCTGAGAACTGAATCTTGAATTTTCGAGGGAAGTCCTCGAATATAATGCTCGATCAAACGATAAGTTGGAGTAAACAAATTTGGAACCATTTGGTTCAACTCCAAGAACCTCTTGTTATAGGTGGTGTGATCCCGCTCCTTCTGTTTTAAGGAATGAAATTCGTCCGCCAATTTTTTAATTTCACTCCTAGGACAGAAATGCCTAGTCATGATTTCCCTTAACTCCTCCCAATTTAAGGCCATTGCATCTTCAGTTCCCCTCTTCCCTTTCTTAGTATTCCACCAAGTGAGAGCTACCCCAAATAGTCTCCCGGTGGCGTATCGAACCTTGCGATCCTCAGGGCAATCGCAATTGAGGAAGGTGTTTTCCATTTCCTCGAACCAGTGGAGGAGAGCAGTGACACCTTCGGTCCCCTCAAATTTAGGAGGATCACAAGATTTGAAATGTTTGTAAGAGCACTTGCTGGTAAGAGGGTTGTCGATGTTCTGGTCATGTTGTTGGGGAGGGTTAGTAGGATTTGTAGCGAGGGCTTGTTGTACTTGGACCACAATGTCAGGCAGTATCGTGGCCATTTGTTTCGCAATTTGTGTGGCCAAGCGTTCCTGAGACCTTCCTGATCTTTGACCCCTTCGTTGTTGTCTGGACGACATCTACAGGAACATACATGAGAAGATTGTGAGTTTATGGTGTCTTTTTAGGTGTCATGTGTCTTTAAGAAAATGAAAATAACATAAATATCAATAATGCAACTACATCCATAGGATGTCTTGGGTTTGCTCATGTTGGGCCTCAAATGTCCCCCATATCTTCACCTATATAGTCATGTGGGCCCACATGGCTATTGGCTTGGTAGGATTCACATTAGTATTGGCAATTTAACACTCGCATCACCCGAATGCAAACCACAAAATATGTTCATGAGATGTTTGGTCGGAACGTGTCCAGGTGTAGACACAATGACAACTCAAAGTGGGGTTAGCTCACACGACGTTTGGTATAGCATGCTTTGGCCTAATAGGTACTTCGTACTCTCATCGTTAGTCCCCAGGTAGGCAAACTGGTCCTTTATTTTGGATTTATACGAATGCCAGCCTAGACAGGACGTTCCGACTACCGGTACTGGTACCCTTCCAGTTACTACATGCCCGTCATGAGAACTCACTTTGATGAGATTTGAAAACACAAAATCATTGTAAAAGCAATTATGATGGGGTGTGTGCTTTCATGGATGTGATATGTTATGAGTATATGATTCATGAAAGGCATTATATGATAATACATACTTATGAACATGCTTGCATAATATTGAATGTAACATTTAACATAAAACATATAACATCATGAAATTTGGCATGTAACACACAAAAATCTTATAAGTTTCTAATCAACTATAGTATAGGCTCTAAGGGTCTAATAACCTATCCTATATCCCTATAGTCATGGCTCTGATACCAATCTGTCACACCCGACCCGCAGCGGAATAAGAGTCGGGCATAATTGGGTTATCACCAAAGCTCATGATATTTACTAATATGTTTCATATTTATTAAAGTCAAAGTTACATTTCCAAATATCCAAACATGTCCATACAATACAAAGAAAATAAACCAAACATAACAATCCCAAACTCTAAATCATTTTATTCTTCTAGTCCAATCCTATGTGTTTCTGGCTGCTGCTGGTTCACCTGTATCATGTGTAAAAATGGGGGGTTTTGGGTCAACATAAGTTGGCGAGTGAACCTTGTTAAATAAACATTTATTATTGATTTACTTGTTAGTTTATCAATGAAAAATCATGCATAATCATAAATGAGCAAATGTAAATAATCAAGCAGTGGCAAATAGCAATCACAACTTATAACATACAATAACATATGATAGCATACATTAACATACCAACAACATACGATAAATAACATAAATGAAACTGTGCGATCAAGGCTCAATCAAACGGAGCCGATCGTATTGCATGTACTGAAAATGAAAATGTCTGTGCGATCAAGGCTCAATCAAACGGAGCCGATCGTATGTGGGCACACCAGGTTCACGCTCATAATGAAATGGGTAACATGCTCAACGCTTATAATGTAATGGGGAGCGGCGGCCTATGAAATTGTATGTACTGAAAATAATAAATTACATCTAACAATAACTACACAACAGTTGAAACAAACTAAATACACATGTTCATGATATGATGTATGCACAATGGTTTAATTATAATATATATATCAAGACACATGATACACCCCAAAACGTGATTAAACGGGGAATTTGTAAAGATTCACTCACATTGGGTGCGTTTGAATGGAGATGATGAGATGCGCACGAGTCGGGAGAGTTGAACAACGAGAATTACTAACCTAAATAATAACGGAAAAAAATATAGAAAATGAGTGGATTTTATTAAGGTTTTTGTTAAGGATTTTAATGAAATTTTTAGATATATTTTTGTGGGTTTAAGGCTATTTTCTATCTTTAAAAATGTTATTTTTAAGTATTTTTAATTGGTTTTTAAATTAAATTAAATAAATAAAAAAATATAAAAAAATTGTTTATTTTGCGTTGACCGTTGACTTGTTGACCTGTTGACCGGTTCGGTCAGGGTGCAAGGATGCGCTGGGTGAGACTCGAACCCGAGACCTCCCGTACGCGTGCACGCAGCTCTACCAACTGAGCTACATGTCTAACCCGAAATAATCTTGTTTTTAATTATATTTATATACTAATTCGGTTTAACCAAAATTCTTTTAATTTCAAAAACATTTTAATTCAACAAACCGGTGCCAGTAACAGGTTTCGAACGCGTGACGTGCGACTTAGTGTTGCACACAGTCCACCGCTGGACTGTGTGTCTAACCTGGTTAATATCTCGGTTTTTATTATACTTAACAACTAACGGAGTTTACCCGGTTTAGTTTTAAACAAAAAGGCATTTTATTACATAAGGAGTGCGTGTATCAGGGATCGAACT
Source organism: Scalesia atractyloides (assembly GCA_947069175.1). Classification (NCBI taxonomy): domain Eukaryota; kingdom Viridiplantae; phylum Streptophyta; class Magnoliopsida; order Asterales; family Asteraceae; genus Scalesia; species Scalesia atractyloides. Next base: position 11,185,317 of record CAMTDV010000012.1, on the reverse strand, counting down.
CGTGACATGCGACTATGTTTTGCACACAGTCCACCGCTGGACTGTGTGTCTAACCCGTTCATATTACTGATTTTAAATAAACTTATAACTTAACTAACTTCGTCTTCTTCATTCAAATTACAGTCGACTGAATTACTAATCCGTTTCTTGCGTTTACGATTATCCAACATTCATAAGACTATAACGAAATAGCAGAGACGGTGTTGGAAGTTAAACATACCGTATGAATGATTTATCACAGAGTCTCCGGCAATGCGTCGGCTCTGTTTTTGTGCACCTCAACTGAACCAAACAATTAACCATTTTGATTAGTCAATCGTGGAATTGAAGTGATAAACAAACGTTAAAAGTGTGATTGAAGGTCCTTACCGTTTCACAGACGGAAGTAAAGATTTCCAGGAAATTTCTGGTGAACTGGAATTATCCGATAACGGTGCCTGAATTCGCTCTCAAGTGGAGGGTTTGAGTTAGAAACAGCTTAACAACTGTTAGACTACGATGGTATTGAAGAACTTACCGATTTGAGGACAAATACGGTTTTTCCGGCGAACCTTACAGAAATTTCCGGCGAGTTGATTTAAGCGTTCTGATGGACTGAAAGTGTGACGAAAGTGAAATGGAATGTTTGCCTGATGTCTCTGAGTCGCGAGAAGGGTTTTGATTGAAGTAATCAGAACTTTGATTACTTTCGGTTATAAAAACCGATAATGATGAAAATTGATGTTCAATCAATTCCGAATTGATTAAAATCGTCAGTTCATCGGTTATAAACGTGAATGTGCGATTAATCAAACGATTAGACGATTGAATTGCCGATTTCAGTTTCTCAGTTGGCGCAACCGGTTTAACTGAGTTTGTGTATAAATGTTATTTGTTTCCTAGAGATAACAGAAAACAATAAGTGGCGGAGTGGTGATGTGTGTGTGTGCTAAGTCTTTGGATTTATAAACCGGCTGACCCGGGTTCGAGTCCCGGCAGCAACATTTCTTTTTTATTTATTTTGTTTTCACTTTTTATCAAATATAATTTTTATAGTTTAGTTTGTTTATTAATTATGTATCATTAAAAACCAAAATAACCATAAATACACAACGTGACATTTATAACTTGATATTCGATTACAAAACGGAGCGGGTTTGGAAACCCGTTTTTGACAAATGTTACACTAGCACCACGCTATGTGGGACCATTCAAAATACTCGAAAGAGTTGGTCCTGTATCCTACAAGCTTCACTTACCAGAAAACTCAACAGAATTCATCCCACGTTCCATGTATTAAACTTGAAAAAGTGCCTCGCCGACGAAAATTCCATATACCGTTGGAAGATATTTAGATTGATGAATCAATGCATTTCGTTGAACAACCTGTAGAAATCGACTTCGGTGAAAAGCATTTAAGACGAAGTCGTATTCCAATAGTCAGGGTGCGGGGGAGTCAAAACGAGGACCTGAGTTTACTTGGGAATGCGAAGACTCAATGCGTGAAAAATACCCGCATCTCTTTCCAGTTACATCTACTACTTAAATTTCGGGACAGAATTTCTATAAGTAGGGGATACTGTAACATTCGTTGTAAAACGGGTTTTCAAAATCCGCTCCGTTTAAAATTCATATATTTATTAAATGTTTCCTTACGCATTTTATTCATCTTACAATTTTTGTTAATTAATTTTTTTGGTTAATAAATAAATTATATAGTTAAAAAATTAAATAAATAAAAAGTAAAAGAATATTAACAAATAAAGTTTAAAATAATGAAAATAAATGCAAAAGGAGTAACCGGTTTCGAACCCGGGTCCCCATCAAACACACACACCTCCTACACCACTGAACTGTACACACCTTTTGTTCTAAGTTGAAAACAAATAATACTTATAATAAAACTAACATGAAACCTGCAAATTCGAAACTTCAAAACATTAACTGACATCCGGGCAATCAAGCTCAATTTACGATTTCGGTTGTGGAAACATGTATAACCGACATCGAACATAAGTTACAATCGATACCAATTTGATTTTTAACCAACCAAAATCAATGATTGATTTGAAAACCGAAAGAATCATTGAAATTGAAACTGAAATCTTTGATTATTGGTTGCACTATAAATATCCAACCTTAACCTTCATCAGAACTCGCTCAAATATTCTCAAACTCCTTCTAAAACTCACTGAAGCTTCGCCGGAGTTCGTTGTCCATCACCGGAATCCCACCGGAAATCTATAACTCCTCTCCAGTTCGGTACAATCATCTTAAACTCTTTGTTATCGTTTGTTTAATGATTTGTTCTCTCAAAACAGTAATCGTATAATTTGGTTAACAGTCGGGGTTCGTTTTCTGGATTTTAAAAGGGAAAGAAGATGAAGTTACATAGTATATTAATATAATTGAAAACGAGTATTTAACCAGGTTAGACACACAGTCCAGCGGCAGACTGTGTGCAAACATTATACATACACCCGGGTTCGATTCACACACGCAGCTGATTCTCTGAAATAAAAACCAATTTTTTTAAAAAGCTATTCAAAACACCTCTGAGTAAGTGTATAAAACTAATACAATTCTGGGTTTATACGGGTTAGACACACAGCCCAACTGGTTGGGCTGTGTGCACAGGAACTGCAGGACCCGAGTTAGATCCGGCTTGATATAACCGGTTTCGATCATTATAAAACCTTTTTAAATAAAAACAAAATCTAGTTAAATCTAGTTTGTATATATATGTAACTAAAACCAGAATTATTTCGGGTTAGACACGTAGCTCAGTTGGTAGAGCTGCGTACACTTATACGGGAGGTCACGAGTTCGATCCTCACACGATGCCAATAATTCCAAGGTTAAACCCCGTCTGACTGGTCAACCCTGTAAAGGGTATAATTTTTTAATAATCATTTTCTTTATTTATTTTATTTAAAAATCCTTTAAAATACCTAAAAATAAGACTGCTTAAAGTTTTAAATTCGAAATAAATACTATAAAAATAGACCAAAAATCCAATAAAAGGCATTAATTAGAAATATTAATTTCAAATAAAAGTTATATATTTATCAAATTATTACGTAATTATTTAGGTTGGTTTCTCTCGTCGGTTGAATCTTAAATCGTGCGCATACCTCATCAATTCAAGAAAACGCACCCACTGTGAGTGAATCCTTACAAATTCCCCTTTTTATTCATGTTTGGGGTGTATCATGTGTCGTTTACATATTCTTGTTTATTCAAACAATTGTGCTGCTACCATTATATGATCTAACGTTTGTGTAATGTTTGGTTGTTGTTATACGTGGTTACATTTTCTCATTTCAGTGCAATCATTCACATTAGGCCCATCAGTTCCTCGTTGGATACGAGTTGAGAATCGCGTGCCTCATTAGATCGGCTCTGTTTGATTGAGTCTTGATCTCACAGTTCATCATTTATCATGCTCATGTGTACATTGCTTGATGTTATGTGGTTTGTGGATAGATTTACATATACGTATGCTAATATTTGGTTTATGCATATTTTTATTAAAATAATCAATATAACTATTTTCTTTCAAATGTTTAAATGAGATTCACTCGCCAACTTTTGTTGACCCAAATCTTTATTTTACACATGATACAGGTGGACATGAGGAAAGGAACACTTAGGATTTGGCTTTATCAGAAGAATAAAACATTTCTTGTCTAAAATATTTTCGTTTTTGTATATTTTTATGTGTTTGTTGGAATATTCTGTTTTAATTTTTGAATTAATAAATATAAAACTTAATTATAGTGAATGTCATGAGTTTTGATGAAAACTCAATCATGCCCCGACTACAAAATCCCCTTTTCATTTCTCAGACTCCTCTATGCACCCTCAATTTCTTCCCCACTTCACTACACGTTAGATTCACCCACCATCGTTGAACACCGTGCGAACAACCTGCTAGGAAATGAACTTCAGCCACCGTTGAACACCATGCGAATAGCAACGACATATTGACAATAGCGGTCGAGCAATGGCCGCGATTTTGAGCATTGTTAGTGGGGACAAATGTCGCCGTTAAAACTCCCGTTTGCTGTAGTGTTTATGGTCCAAAATGCTTCAAAATATAATTCCAAACATGCATCTTGCAAATTACATGTTTAGAACTTGGAAATACAATTTCACAAGTTTTTTTTAATTAAAGCTAAACATCTATATGTTACAATAACATTATCAATTTCTGACGCATGTTTGTCTAAAAAGTAGAGAAAAATATCAATACTATTTTATGAATGAACTCACTAGGATAAAAATGTAATTTTAACACGATTTTTAAGCACTTAAAGGAGGTTAGCATCTTTAAACGAGAGTGAAATTACACTTCTGTCCTTCCATTTAACTTGCATGTTAAAGTGACTCTCAAACACATTTTATCACATATCATTTTGCCTCAAGACATTGGCAAAGAAAACTCTTATAAAATGAAAATTAACTCAACAAAGTTTCTTAACGGCTTTGTTTAGTTGTTTCGATGGACCCTTTGGTCTGTTGAATTTTGGTTAACCAATAACCTATCTTTTTAAAAGCATTATTAATAATTAAATTAAAATAATTCATCATAATTCATAAGATTTAGAGGGTTTTAATTTTTTATTTAAATGAATATTATAAGTTATTACTATATAAGTATGTTATTTATGTCAAATAATTCCATACACCACACACAAATATAATCTTTTATGTAGTATGTTATATTTAAACTACTTAATATATAAAAATCCTATAAAACCTGTGTGTAATTCTATAGCCCCTTCATATATATATATATATATATATATATATATATATATATATAATATATATATATATATATTATATTCTGTCAAAACCATTCTTGAAGAAGCACCGGTTGAACCTAGTGATATCCGGGGATATATAAGTCACAACCAGGGTGTTTCTGCATAAATGGTTAACCTCTCACTTCACTTTTTGGGTTGCAAGCTCGCTCCGGCTGATCTGCAAAACTAGCAATGTCGTTAGTCTCGTCATGGGGAAAAGGGTGGTTTTTCTCCGTGACCACACTCCGGCTGATCTGCAAAACTAGCAACGCCGTTAGTCTCGTCACGGGAAAAAGGGTAGTTTTCTCCGTGCCCACACTCCGGCGTGAGAATAAGTATCTTGGAAGCTAAGTGAGTAATTGCTGGTGTAAGCAAGAGCTTATGTGTGTGGTATGTAGTGTAGTAAGTATGTAAGCGTATGTTTTACCTGGACGTCCGATACTTATATATAGCCGAGAAAGGTATGTTCAGGAGAAATGCTGGTGGGCCTTAGGCCCGGCCCATACAGCCAGAGACATCCTTTTTGTCCATCGGCGACAGACATTAAATGCTACATGCAAGAGAATTAATGTTCACTGTCGGGAGGTATGTTTTGTTAGATGTTGAGTGGTACCGTGTGTAAAGGCAGCCGTCTCTGGTGTCAGGCCTTTTACCAGCCGAAAATGGAGAAAGTGGAATAATCACTGGCAGAAGTGTGGTTGGTGTATGGTCTGACACTTACCTCACTGGTCATGGGCGTTGTCACATGCAACCTGCCAAGTAACCTCTGGTCCTAGCTCTGCCATTCCGCACCCTAAGGTATGGTCAACATCTCTTAGTGCTTACCCCCTTCTGTGAGGCTGTCAAGGTTTTTCCCGCCAACGCAGGGTGTCAGGGGTACATCCTTTTGTCCTAAGACTATGAGGTGCTTCTCATGTGTGTCTTGTCCTTACAAGGTTTTGGGATTCGCAGCTCAGAGGAATGTTGTTGTGCGCAGGGTCTAGTAGCCTGCGCGCGTGAGTCTAACTTGCCGTTGTGACAAGTACACAAGGCTAGTTGTGTGACTTTATTGTATTCGTCTAATTCACCGTTGCGCTGAGTGCGCAAGGCTCATTGTGTGACCTATAAAAGCTGGTCTAATTCACAGTTGCGCTGAGTGCGCAAGGCTCATTGTGTGACCTACAAATGCTGGTCTAATTCACCGTCGTGCTGAGTGCATAAGGCTCATTGTGTGACCTATAAAAGCTGGTCTAATTCACCGTTCCGCTGAGTGCGCAAGGCTCATTGTGTGACCTATTGAATCCAAGGAAAAAGGAGCATTGCACGTTGCGCGCAAGGTTATCCTGGTAGAAAATTGGTCGAGGGTGTGGTCATTTGGAACCATACCTCCTCAAGTCCCCCAGTCCGGAGTTGCTCCTATGCGCATGTTGTAAGTTGGGAGGGGTGCTGGACTAGAAGAGTTGTTACTTGCGTCATTAATTGGATGGCGAAAATTTTGTTAAGTGTTGAGGGAAAACGTTTGTGTGAAGGAAACGTTTTATCTTCACTCTTGGAATTTGAAAATCTGATCTTCTGACGTTGCAGGTGGTTTGGTGAGAAAAAGTGGGAGTTGAAAAGACGTCTGACAGCTGTGGCGTGCACTCAGCCGCTTCTTCTGCCATTCATTTAATGAATTGGCAGAGAGCATGTTGGCCACGCGCACACGTTAATTGTCACCCCCCACTTGCTCGGCACGCGTCCGTCTATGATTGGTTGCCACTCCCATGTGCTAGACATGTTCTCCGATCGCATTAAATGTGGGCACTATAAATAGGGGTGCTCCGGTAAGGTTTCTTCATTCATTCAAACTTCTTCAAAATTTTTCTCTGCTTCTTGTTGAGTTCTTAAGTTCTTAGAAATTTTTTTTAAAGATTTCTGTTCTTTTCTTTTCTTTATGGCAACCAAAGAGCCTGAGGCTGTCGCTGCTCCACCTCCTCTGCCGGCTTGCAAGTTGAGCCGGCAGTTGTTTGATGATACTCTGTTCAGCCTCCGGTTTCCTCCCTCTTGGGATGCCTGGATGCTGCCGGAAGGTAAGACGGCCGCCGATGCTCCGGCGGGCTATATCACTTTGTTTGCTGACTTCTTTGGTGAGGGTAACTTCCGGTTGCCCGCCACCAAGTGTTTCTTGGATGTGCTTCAGTACTACGGCTTCCACCTTTCCCAATTAAACCCAATGGGAATGGTGAGAATCCGGCATTTTGAATTCCTTTGCCGGTCGACTGGGTCTGTTCCCACCGTCGACCGGTTTCGTATTTTTTATCAACTCCATTGCTTAATGGGGTTTTATTCTTTCCAGCACCGTGCGTAGGCACGGAAAATTTGCTTTCTCAACCCAAGTCCTTCCATGATTGGAAGGCAAGATTCTTTTTTGTTAAGGCCGGTGTGATACCGGCGCTGATGGTGTTCCGGGGGTCGGAAGAGATTCCGGCGGAGACCCTTCCCATATAGTGCTTGACGCCTGGTATGGCGACTTGAAAGAGATTCCGGCGATCCAGTTGCCGGAGAGGGTACTGGTGGTGGTGGGGATGAGCCTGGTGTGGGGACCCGAATGCCGGTCTCGACCAGTATATGTTGAGGGCGATCGCAGTAAGTATTCTTTGTTCCCTTGTTTCTTGCTTGATTATGAGTTGTGTATTTGCTCATCATACATGTGTTTTGCTTGCAGGAGCCTCGCTGTTCTTGGCCGCCTTCCGGAGGAAGAAAGGGCGGATGGAGAAATTTCCTTTGAAGCCGGATGAGCCTACCTGGTACGCGCAGGTCCTTGACAATTTTTCCTTGATCAAGGACGCGGACCTAGCGGCCCCTGCGCCACCAACTGGTGAGTCTTTGCCGTTTGCTTGCGTACCTTTGCGGGTGACTTATTTGTTGTCTTTGTTTCAATGCAGGCGCTCTGATGGATTTGGGCGTGGCCCAGATCACTAGAAAAAGAGACGCGCAGGGTCAAGCGCGGTGGTGGGTAGGGAGGCAACTCAACCCGAGGGCAGGCCCTCTCAAAGGTAAGCGCGTTATCACTGACAAGTGGAAAACTTATGTGGTTATCTCTGACTCATGGGAGGGTCTCGAACCTTTAGGTGTGAAGAGGGCTGCACCGAGCAGGGGACGCTGCTACCGCCATATCTGTTAGCCCAGAGGAGGCTGAAGAGGTCGCAGAAGTGCCTCTAAAGCGGCAAAGGAGAGCCTCTCTGCGCTAACCCCTTAAGAAGGTTCCGCGGATACATTTTGGGAAACGGGCAGATTTGGGATCACTAACTTATAGAATATCCCTTTGTAAGTCTTTATACCCCTTGATAGTTCCTTCATTTTTATGTTGGATACGACTAACACTTATTGTTGTGCAGTGGGGAATGGGCCGGTTTTGGTTGATTCCGACCCAAGCGCTGGGAAGCTGAATCCCCAATGACCCAGGCCAGCGGTCAAGGAGGAAATGCTGCTGCTGGGGCAGAAGAACCGGTCGGCGCGAGGGAGGGGCTTCACGTGGAGGTGGAAGGTCGTGGTATGGATACTAATGTGGGTTCCCTAGTTTTGGAAACTCCGGGTGTTCCATTGACGCAACCACAGCAGGATATTGAAGAACCTGTGGTTGTTGTTGAGGAATCTCGGGTGGATCTTGAGGAACCTACCATGGGAGTGGAAGAATCAAGGTTCATTGTCCAAGAACCCGTTGTGGCGAGGAAAGAACGCGCGCATGAAGGTGGTTCGGTTAATGCTGATTAGGCGGGGCCGTCGGGAGCGGCGTCCGTCGAAGAGGTTCAGACCAGTACTCCACAAGGGCATGTGGAGGAACCGTTATATGGGGGCGGCGCATGATCTACCGCCCTTGGTTTATCTCCCATCCGCCCGGATGAAACTCCGGGGGATTATTATTACAGGTCATTCTCCTCTGCACAAACCGAAGAGATCCACACTCCTGTGTGGAAGTTGGAGAAAGGAGATGATTTTTCTCACTGGCCGGCGTGCCGTGAGTTTTTTAAGGGAGCCTTCCCCCGGCGGAGGTACGTCTGCTTTCTGATCATGAAGAAGAAGAAGAGACGTATCACACGTACCTCTAAGTAGCTACCAGGTCTGCATCGGTGAGTTACAAGATTGTTCGTGAGTGGCGGGACCTGGTGAAAGAAAAGAAAAATCGTGAGGCTGCTCAAGAAACTCTTGGTAAGGATCGAGCCCAAGTGGCTGCGCGTGAAGCTGCATTGTTGGCAAGGGGGACTGCCTTCGTCGATAATCAGTGCATTGAAGTTTGGTCCGGGCAAGGGTGGAAGAACCGGGCCGAAACCTCGGAAGCGAAACTTGCTGAGGAACACAAGTTGTGGAAAGAGGCTTGCGAGAGAGATAACAGGGAGAAGAGATCCCTGAGAGATGAGCTGGCCCAGCTGCGCGCCGATGTTGTGCGTGAGCAAAATGAGAAGGAGGCGGCGGTTGTCTCGGCTGCACAAGCTAGTGTGCAACGCGAGCACAGCGAGCAGAAAGAGGTATCTCCTTTCCTTTGTTTCATACTTTGTTGATAAGTCTAAGTTATGTTGCTAACCTTGTTGAAATCAAACAGGTCGAAGCTTGCGCTCGCTAACGCAGCGCTAAGAAAGATCTCCAAGCAACCTCGGTGCAGAATGCTGAACTTGTGCGGAGGCTGCAGTTGACGAAGGCGAAGGTGGAAATGGGAGAAAAAATTGGAGGATTCGGAGAACTCCCGCGCCATCTCCGAATAGTTGGTGGAATAGCTCACCAGCAACATGTTATGGCTTCAACAGCATGGGATTGGCCATGTAAGTATTTGTACTTGTGTTTTCTGAGCTTTATGTAATGGCTCTAATTTTTCCTTTGAATTTGCAAATGGCCGATTCCATTGTGAACTCCGCGGAGTTGGATGGCGCAGTGGCTAAGCTGGTGGTTGCTGCGCGCCATGATGGGCATGCGCAAGGCTATGCTGAGTGTGCGCAACAAGTCACTTATGCCTTGGATACTCCATGGGATTCTAGCCATGCCTCCACTCACGGAATTAATACTAGAGCTGTCTTTGAGAAGGCACAGCAGGGGTATAATCGCCTTGAAATTCCTGCCTTGGAGTTGGTAAGAGACGCGCTTACCCATGATGACTTTGTCGACCGCTTGAAGGATATCTTTCCGGAAGACGCTGAAGTCGCTACTGAAAACGAAGACTAATATAGGTTCCTTGATGTAATAGTCTTGTAGGATCATTGCTTGCCCCGTGTACGACGCGGTTATGTACATACTTTTTTATCTTTTAATGAGATGTTTCTTTTCCGTTACAATAATTGCGTGAACTGGACCGACTTTGTGTAAGTATAGCGAATGAAACTGGTAATGAGCTCACGCATGTGTATCGGATCTTGTGCTTGCTGCGTAAGTAGTGATTTAAGTTTTACGAGTCATTGTGCACCAAGTTGTTTTTGCGTATACTCAAAGTGGTTCCGCGCATTTTGTAGCGAAACATTAAGAAAAAAGAAATGAAGTAACTCTTAACTATATTACATAATTGGGCGCAAGGGCCACATTTTGACATAGACAAGAGACTATCAACTTGGAGGTTTACATGTAGCACCGTCTTAGTTGCTGCGCGTTCCATGTCCTAGGGATGTTTGTTCCGTCTAAGCGCTTAAGGGTGTAGGCGCCTTTTCCCAGGACTTCATGAATAACATAAGGACCTTCCCACTTGGGTGCTAGTTTTCCAGGACGCTCGGCATCGGACGCCTCATTGTCACGTAGAACAAAATCACCGGGTAAGAAGGTGCATATGCGGACTCGCGCGTTGTAGTATTTCTCTAGCTTAGACTTGTATTTTGCTTCATTGATAGCAGCGTTTTCACGCCTTTCTTCTAACAAGTCCAAATCTAGCCTGCGCTCCTCCTCGTTGTTTTGTTTTTGCGCAGCTAACATGCGCGGTGATGGGAGGCCTATCTCTGCAGGAATCACTGCCTCCGTCCCATACACAAGGCTAAAGAGAGTTTCGCCCGTGCTGATTTTAGGCATGGTTCGATGAGCCCGTAAGATGCTTGGCAACTCATCTACCCAACCTCTACGCGCTATTCCCAACCTTGTCTTCATTCTTTCGACTATGCTTTTGTTGATCCTTTTCACTTGGCCATTCCCTTGGGGATGTGCGACCGAAGTGAAAACGTGTTCGATATGCATCTCTTTCTTCCATTGTTGCAGTTCTTCGGCTGCGAAATTGGGGCCGTTATCGCTGGCTATGCGCAGGGGTAATCCGAAACGGCATATGATATGTTCCCAAATGAACTTCCGCACTACAGTTGCTGTGGTGGATGCGAGAGGTTTGGCTTCTACCCACTTGGTGAAATAATCGACTGCAACAATTATGAATTTCACCGCTCCTGGAGCATCTGTGAATGGTCCCACCATATCGATTGCCCATTGTTGAAAGGGCCACGTCGTTGTTACCGGAATCAAGGGATTCTGGGGGCACAGTGTCTTTGGAGCATGGCGCTGGCACGATGCACATTTTCGCAATGTTTCAACTGCATCAAGGTGCATGCCAGGACAATAATATCCGACATTCATGATCTTTGCAACGACCATGCGCGGACCAGCATGAATTTCGCATAACCCTTAGTGTATTTCACGGATCAAGGACTTGGCGTCTTGCGCATCAACGCAGCGGAAAGCGGCCCAAGGTATGACTTCCGGTATAAGATACCGTCGGCCATCTCATAGTTGAGTGCCTTGTTCTGGAACTTCATTGTGTCCGCTTTGTTTTCGGGGAGGCTCCCGTGTTGCAAGAACATGATGATGGGAGACATCCAGGATGGATTTCCCATTTCTACGATGTTGACTTGTCACAAAGGAACATAAGGGTTTTTAGTACCTCAATGCGCACCTCTCGCGCAAGGTGCTTGAAGCTTGTAGCGGCTAGCTTGCTGAGAGCGTCAACATGTTTGCTCTCGCTTCGGTTAACATGGGTTATCTTGAAATGTTGGAATTTGGTTATCAAGGCTTGCGCCTGTTCTAGATATAAAGCCATTACCTCGCCTTTTGCATCGTACAGGCCGTTGACCTGCCCGGCGACTAGGAGTGAGTAGACGTGGGCTTCCAAATTTTGCGCACCCATCTTGATTGCTAACCGAAGACCTGCCAGGAACGCTTCATACTCAGATTCATTATTTGTGCTTTTAAAATCCAATCTGATGGCATAGGTGAATTCTTGCTCGTCGGGGCTTATTAGGCGAAGACCTGCCCCTGCGCCATCGTCGTTGGATGCGGCATCAGTGTGAAGTACCCATGCCGGTTATCCGTAACCGACGCTGGATTATGTACTTCTTCACACTCCTGCGCTTTATTTTGCGGGACTTCCGCGATAAAATCGGCCAATATCTGGCCTTTTATTGCGGTCGTGGCTTATATACAACATTGTATCCGCCAAGCTCGATCGCCCATTTTGCTAGGCGACCGGAGATATCCGGTTTTGACAGAATTTGGCCTAGATGATAGTTCGAGATAACTGTTATTTCGTGGCCTGAAAAATATCGGCTAACCGCCGGGATGCATGGACTAAAGCTTGAGCTAGCTTTTCCATCATGGGATATCGGGTCTCTGGGTCAGTAAGCATTTTGCTGACGTAGCAGATCGGAGTTTGAACTCCTGCTCGTTCTACTAGCAGAACTGCTCCCAGAGCGATATCTGATGCAGAAAGGTAAGTATCAGTGGCTCCTTCTTTTGTGGTGCGGTGAGCGTTAGTAGTGAATCAAGCATTTTCCTTCATTTGACCGAAGGCCTTCACCGCCTTTGGAGTCCACTGAAACTTGTTCTTTTTCACACAATCCCGCAGAGTGCTGATGAATGGGAAGGACTTCATCGCGTGGTTGGCCAAGAACCTGTTCATGGTAGCCAGCCGCCCTGCCAACTGTTGCATCTCTTGGATACTTGAGGGTGATGACATACGCTGAATCGCTTCCACTTTGTCGTATTTACTTTAAAGCCATCACGCGTAACGATGAATCCCAAAAATTTGCCTTCCTATTCCAAAAGAGCACTTGTTAGGGTTCAGCGTCAGATTTGCCTTGCACAAGGAGGCAAACGTTTTTTGGATGTTTGCCAACATCTTCTCCTCATCCGAGCTCATGATGACTAGGTCATCAATGTATACTTCCACGGTTTCACCAATGTCATCCCCAAAGACATGGTCCATCAAGCGTTGGTAGGTGGCTCCTGCGTTGCGCAGTCCAAAGGGCATTTTTATGTAGCAATAGATGCCCTTGTCCGTTCGGAAGGCGGTCTTGTCTTCGTCCTCTTTCTTCATTTGGATCTGGTGGTAACTCTTGTAGCAATCAAGGAAACATTTCCACCTGAACGAAGCAAGAGAGTCCACCTTTTTGTCGATTTCCAGCAAGGCGTAGCAGTCCTTGGGCACGCCTTGTTGAGATCTTCGAAATTTGACGCACATGCGCAAACTGTCGTTGGACTTTTGGACCATGACTGAGTTGGCTACCCATGTCTGATAACGCACTTCTCGTATGATTCCTGCTTGGAGAAGCTCTGTAACTTGCTCGTTCAGAGCGCGGGTTTTTTCACGCCCGAAGCTGCCTTCTTCTGAACGATATGCTGAACTGAAGGAAAAGTGTGTAGTGCATGCTTAGCTATTTCCCTTGGCACCCCTGTCATGTCCGCCGGTGACCATGCAAAAATGTCAGAATTTTGGAACAACAAGAGCACGGTTTTTTCCAGGTACTTGTTGTTAAGTACCCACTTTTCGGGCTCACCGTTGGAGGATGGCTTGGGTTGATTTATTGGAGGATCCTCGTCCACAAACATGATTTCCTTTCTTAAATACATGATAGTCCACTCCGGTTTCCATGGGAAATCCGTAAGCGGCGTGAGGGATGGAGGTAATCATGTTGAAATCCCGCTGGGAGCACCGTCTAATAGTACGTCATGGCGCGAGGTTGCGGGCATGACCATGAAATTGACCTGGACGGTGCGAGTGTGGCGCCCGTCAGAGAGTGACCGGGAAAGAAATCCCTGCCCCAGAGGGAAAACAGCCTCATTGCAGAAACGGGTGAGCGGGAAATCCACCGGCTATAGGCGTGCTTTGTCCTCCGGGTCAAGTTGCTGGAAGCACTATTCATATATAATGTCCATAGAGCTCCCAGGGTTTGAACATGCATCAGTGCGATAGTGACTGAAAATGCCAGTTATCACTACCAGTCGGTCTTCTTGTGGGCCCACGGGGACAACGGGGAAGATGACCTGCTGCTCTCGCCAGTGAGATGTGTAGCTCTTCTGGTGGTTACGCTTGCGCGAAGGACCACTCTGAACCATATGAACAACCTTCATTTTTTGTTACTCGGACCCTCGCCAACTCGAGTAATTTGGCACACCTCCTTGCGCACGTTTTGTAATAAGTGGGTAACTTCCCACTTTTGAGTGCCTTCTCAATCTCCATGCACAGGGATATACAGTTGTCAGTCGTGTGCCTCGTGTCTTTATGATTATCGCAGAAGAGGTTGGGGTCTTGACCCTTCTTGTTACGCATCGGCGGTGGTTGTTTGAATTGATGGTCTTCTGTGCTGAGGACCTCCGCCGGTGTCTTCGTCAGTGGGGTCCACATAGCGATCTCGATTATCTTGTTTTATTGCTCGCTGGGTGGTAAGCTTATTGATGGTCGCACGAGCATCGACCGGTGTGTGTGGAGGGTTCTGTCTGCAGCCCTTCCACCGTTTGTTCTTTTTCCTAAAACTCCTCTCAAGTCTTGGGGCGATTGAAGGAAACCCTAGATCGACTAGACCGGAATCAAAGTAGATCTATGGAATGGGCTCTGCATAAAAGGGTTAACCCTCCGTTCGGTTTCACGATGGAAGCTGAATAGAACAATACTCCGGCTGATCCTGCAAAACAGAACACCGTTAGCTCGCCACGGGGAGAAGGGGGTTCTCTCCGTGACCACCCTCCAGCGTGAGAATAAGTACAGGTAGTCGGAAGTAAGTATTGTAAGTGAGAGAGTAGTTGAGTGTGAATACCTTTCCTTGAACTCCAAGTTACTTATTTATAGCCGGTGTTTGGCGTCAAAAAGAGAGATTGTTAACGTTAACGGAATCTTTTGTTATTCCGTTAGCGTTTGTTGGCAATCTGTTAGTGCACACGGATCGTGAGCTCATCAGCGTTTAGGGAGGCGCCACTGTCAACATGAGATCACTGCATCTTATGAATGTGAGCATGCCATCACCTTGATCTTCCTCAGCCTTCCAGATGCTGCCATGTGGCAATTGGTTATAACCGAAAAGATGCTTGCACGATTAGGTGTTAATGGCTTCTAGAAGGTTTCACAGTTGTTATCCATCTATCATTCGCCACGTGTACATTATGTTACAACAAAAAAGATTACCCTTGCTTCTGCACCAAGTTACGGATTTTGCTAAAGGAAAGTTTCAGGATTTACTGTTTCCTTGCGCAAGAAGCACAACTTAGTTAACTGATCTTCCTTCTTTTCTTTGGTGCTTGGCGCAACGTTTGGTGGATGCTTGCTTTGATATAAATATATGCGCAAGGTTTGCGCATGGAGCATTATCAAGCAAGAATGTTCAAGGTTAACTTTGAACCTTGCCGAGCCCGTGTAAGGTAGTTAAATGAAGCATTTATCGGACAAGAATGTTCAATATTAACTTTAAACCTTGCGCGAGCCCGCGCAAGTTAGTTAAATGAAGCATTATCGAACAAGAATGTTCAAATTAACTTCGAACCTTGCCGAGCCCGCGCAAGGTAGTTAAATGAAGCATTTATCCAAAGAGAGTGTTCAAGGTTAACTTTGAACCTTGCGCGAGCCCGCGCAAGGTAGTTAAATGAAGCATTCCTCTCTTGGATATTTGGCGTAAAGTTCTAATAAATCTTATTTTGGTAAAGAAGTCTGCGCACAGTTTCTTTAGAAGTTATTAATGGGTATGTTTCCTTGATTGGCGCAAGGTTTTTGGGACCATACCCCTTCAAGTTCCCCCAGTCCAGTGTTGCTCTTATGTAAGAATAAAAAGTAGGTGGAGCACTAGACTTAAGATAAATGTGTTGCGCTAGGTAAGGACTAGCTTTTGTTGCTTTATGCATCTTGTGTCGTAAGTAAATTTTGAAAAAGTATTTGAATTTCAAATATGTTTAGACACGTGTCACTTATCTGGGTGGTGTAGTTGGTGACGACGCTTTTCTTGAGACGTGGTGGTACTGTTGCAGGCTGTCAAGAGTACTTGTCTTACCGTATTTAATGCTTTTTAGCGGCACTCGCGCGCGTGGAGCGGTTACTGTTCCCACTCGCCCTTGCGTTACTTGGGGAAACGTGACCGCCGTAAAAGTCGCTGCAGTCAAATCATGCATTAATTACGGTTAGTATATAAAGGGATAAACGGTCGATTTGCTTCCTCAACCAATCTTGAGAGAAATTTGCGTTCAAAAATTCGACGACCCTCAAAGCTTTCTAAGTTTTCCTTAAAGTTCAAGTTATGGCTACCGGTGCAAGCTCTGTTGAGATGACGTCGTCAAGTTTGCCACCGCTAAAGTGGTCGAAAAAAGATTTTGATAATCTTGCCACAACTTCCTTTTCGCTCCGTCCTGGAAAGCGTTTCTTCCGGAGGTGAATGCCACGGCGGCTGATGCACCGGCCGGCTTTATTACATTGTTTTACGATTATTTTGCCGAAGGGAACTTCCGGCTGCCGGTGACCCATTTCTTGCTGGAAATTCTTGATTTTACAAGATTCATATTTCTCAGTTGAGCCCGATGGGAATGGTGAGGATCCGGCATTTCGAGTTCGTCAGCCGATCGATGCAGATCTTGCCATCGGTCGAGAAGTTTAGAGTTTTCTACCAGCTGCACTGCTCGTTGGGTTTTTATTCGTTCCAACAGCGTGTGCAAGCCAAACGTTTGTTGCTGGTGCCGAAGTCTTACCATGAATGGAAGCAGAAATTTTTCTTTATCAAGGCGGCGGTGATCCCGATGAAGATGACATTCCGGGGCAGTGATGAGATTGAGCTGGAAACCCTTCCCATACCTGCCGACGAGGTATGGTATCAAGATATTAAGGATGTGCCCAATATTGTTTTACCGGAGAGGGCGCACATCGCTGCCGGGATGAGTATTTTTTGGAAGAAGGAACGCCGAGAAAAACCGGTGTATACAGAAGATGGGACTGGTATGTAACCTTTAACTTCTTAGCAATATCTTTCAATAGGTATATACTGATGCAAAAATGTTTTCTATATAGCTGCGCCTCTCTACTTGGTCTCTTTCAAGAGAGAGAAGGGAAAATTGGTCGCCGTGCCTATTGTTGACGGTGAGGACACTTGGTTCTCACAAATCTTGGGGAACTTTGAGTTGCCCAAGCAGGAGGATCTGGAGGCGCAACCATGTTGGAGACTGGTAAATAAGTCTATACAAAGCCTAAGTTGATATTGCAATATAACTTAATGACGCAACCTTTACTTAATATGATTGATTATGCAGGTGATTTGCTGAACTTGGGCGTAGGCCCTGATTTGAAGAAGAAGAAAGAAGAACCAACTGCTGCTGCAGCTGCTGCGCCTCCCCCTTCCAACCCAGAGAAAAAAACCAAGCCACAGCTGGTGCGAAAGCTGAGGGCAAGAAAGGTACATTTCCCGTATCTAACTCTTGGTGCAATTATGTGGTGGTGTCGGACTCACTGGAGGGTCTTGTGCCTGTAGGTTTGAAGAAACCGAAGCCAGAACCGTTGACACCTCATCTCTTCCTGCTACGAACCTAGATGATCCTTTGGAAATACCTTCAAGCCCGGAAGAGGCGTTGAAGCGTACTAGGAAGAGGAAGGAGGTGGAAACTAAAATTCCCGCGCCAACCAAGGTTGCGCGCCCGCGCATTGGTAAGAGGGCAATCTGGATGCCTTTGCAAAGAAGTTCTCACCTGGTACGTCTAGTTTGTTGCGCATTTCTGTCATAAAAGTTGCGCAGAATCTGATACTTGTTATTTGTTGATATGCTTTGCAGAGAAAATGGTGAAGGCTGCGCCGGCTCACCTCATCTGTTATATCATCGCCGCACAGGCCTAAGAATGTTGAGGGAGATGCGGGGCAAGAAACTCATGTTCTTGAAGCCGACCCCATCGTCGCGGAACACATTGAGAAGGTGGCTCCAGAAGAAGAGCCCAAAAATTTTGACACTAGAATCCTGTAGCGAGCACGTTAAAGATACGGCTACAGATGCTGGGGAACCGTCAAGGTTGATTTCTAAGGAAGCCGGACATTCTACACAAGGCGAAGGCTTTGTGTCTGTTGAGGATTCGGAGGAGACGCCTGGGGATTATTATATCGCTCTTATTCTGAGAGGCGGGCCTCTGCGATTCATCAGCCACTGTGGAAGGTTAAGCAGGGCGATGTTTTTACCGATTGGCACTCCTGTAGGGAGTGGTATAAGGGCATCTTCCCGCCGGCGAAGGTGAAGCGCCAGGAGGAAAAAGACCATGAAGCTACTTACGAGTCATATCTGCAAGAGTCTGCCCTTTCCTCGTCCACCATAAATAGAATTATGCGCGAATGGCTCAGTATGAATAAGGAGTGGGACGAGGTTGAGCTTGAGAAAGTGAGGGCTAAGCTTGAGAAGGAGAAGACATTGAAGATGCTTGTTGATTTTGAGGCGGAAAAGGCCCAATTTGAGAAGGAGAAGAAGACTGAAGAATGGGCTGCGTTGTCTTGGAAGCGCAAGTGTGAGGCGTCTGCTGTGTAATATGCGGACGAGCGCAAGCGCATTGTTGAGGCTTGCGAGCGTGATAATAAAGAAAAAATTTCTCTGTGCAACGAGATTGAGAAACTCAAAAAAGAGAAAGCTGATGCAATTGCGGCAGCAGAAGAAGCGCGCTCACACCAAGAAAGAAGCGAGCAAAATGAGGTATCAACCAAAATGACTCTCCTTCTTAAGAATAATGAAATTGATGATCTAACTGCTATGCTTTTTGACCAGGAGCGGTTGCAAGCTGAGGTTGACAGTTTGAAAAAAGATGTCAACCTGCACCGAACAGAGAAAGCCGAGTTGATCCGCCGTTTGACTGAAGGCGATCAAAAACTTAACGACACGGAGGTGGCTCGCGCTACTGCAGAAAGTTTAACGAATCCCTCATGAACCAGCTTACTTGGTTGCGGGAGTATGGGATTGTGGAGGTAATATTCACTCTTCTTTATTCGTCTGGTTTGATTGTCGCAACATATACTGATTGTATTTATGTACAGATCGCAAATGCCATCCTTAACTCTACGGAGTTGGATGAGAGAGTGGTCAGAATTAATGGTGGTGGCGCGCAATGATGGGCACGCCGAGGGCTATAGAGAATGTACTTTGCACGTGGCCCATGCGCTGAAGATTGAATGAGATACTAGCCGTGCTGCCACGCATGGGCTAAATACTGCCGCCATTTATTCTGCTGCCAAGGAAAAATATGATCAATTACAAATTCCGATTATGGACCTTGTGGATGCCGCGCTGCAGCAAGACGACTTTGTTGATAAGCTAAAGGAGATTTTTTCTTCAGCAGAGAAGCAGGCGGGAATCAAGTCCATAGAATAGGAAATTTGTAATTTTTACTGTATGGTAATTTGTAACGTTGCGCTTTTGCGCAAGTGTCGTGAATATAATATATTTCAGTTTTACAATGTTTGCATGGAACCAATTACTTGTATAGGATAGACAAATGAACAATTTCTTTTCTCATGTGTGAGCGTAAGTATTAAATTAGCTTGTGGCTCATGAGTTTGTGTTTTTGTTTATCCAAAGGAATTGCATGCATTTTGTAAATGAACATATATGACTGTAAGTAGTGGCAGAGTATTTTATTCATACTGACAAAGCGCAAGGCTATGGTTGTCACTAAGATTACATAACAAAATAAAGTAAGCAGTCTCGTTCAGAAGTTGCTTGAAGGACTGAGATTACATATAACATCGGCGTAGTTGTTGGGCGTTCCAGGTTCGGCGAACGCTGGATCCGTCTATACGCTTCAGAGTGTATGCGCCTTTTCCCAATACTTCATTTATTACGTATGGGCCTTCCCATCGCGGGGCTAACTTCCCCGGTTTTTCGGCATTCGACACTTCATTATCGCGAAGAACAAAGTCACCAGGTAAAAAGGAACAGATGCGCACCCATTTGTTGTAATACTTTTCAAGCTGGGACTTGTATTTAGCTTCGCGAATCGCTGCGTTTTCTCGGCGCTCTTCCAATAAGTCTAGGTCGATGCGCCGTTGTTCTTCGTATCTTGTTTTTACAAGGCTAGCATTCTTGGAGATGGTAACCCAATTTCGGCAGGAATCACAGCTTTCATGTCGTATACAAGGCTAAAAGGAGTTTCTCCAGTGCTAGTCTTGGGCATAGTTTGGTGTGCCCACAAGATGCTAGGCAATTCGTCAACCCACCCCCGCCGTGCTGTGCCAAGGCGGGCCTTGATACCGTCGACCAATTGTTTGTTTATGCTTTCAACTTGACCATTTGCTTGCGGGTGCGCAACAGAAGCGAAAACATGCTGGATTCCCATTTCGGCCATCCATGTTTGCAGCTCTTGAGCCGTTAAATTTGGACCGTTGTCTGTAATAATGCGCATGGGCAGACCAAAACGGCAAATAATATATTCCCAGATGAATTTGTGAATTACCATCGCTGTAGTAGAAGCTAAAGGATTTGCTTCAACCCATTTAGTGAAGTAATCGACCGCAACGATGATAAACTTTACTGCACCGGGCGCATCTGGAAATGGTCCCACTAAATCAATGGCCCATTGTTGAAATGGCCAAGCTGTTGTGACGGGTACCAAAGGATTCATTGGGCGCAATGTTTTAGGGGCATGCCTTTGGCAGGACATACACTTGCGCAAGATCTCTACCGCGTCAACGTACATTCCGGGCCAATAGTACCCTGCGCTTTTTTACTTTGGCTACAACCATGCGCGGCCCAGAATGTATGCCACATAGTCCCTCATGAATCTCCCTAATCAGGTATTGCGCATCATGTTTGTCAACACAGCGGAGCGAAGGACCCATGTAAGAGCGTCGGTACAGGATACCGTCAATCATTTCATAATTGAGGGCTTTGCATCGTAACTTTCGTGCTTGCGCTCTATCTTCTAGTAAGGAACCATGCAACAGATACATCATTATTGGCCACATCCATGATGGATCTCCTACTTCAACCATTGTCACTTGCCTGAGAGGACAGATGGATTCCTTAAAACCTCGATGCAAACTTCTTTTGCTAAATGCTTGAAGCTAGTTGCAGCAAGTTTACTTAGAGCGTCAGCATGTTTGTTTTCGCTTCGCTTGACGTGTGTGATTTTAAATTGTTGGAACTGTGCTATAAGAGCCTTGGCTTGCGCCAAGTATAGAGCCATGATATCTCCCTTTGCGTCGTATTCCCAACTACTTGCTCAACAACTAATAATGAATCAACATGGGCTTCTAAATTTGTTGCGCCCATTTTGATAGCGAGGCGTAAGCCTGCTAGCAAAGCTTCATATTCGGCCTCGTTGTTGGTGCTTTTAAAATCCAACCGAATTGCATATGTGAATTCTGCTCCTTCTAGACTCATTAATCAAAGACCTGCTCCAGCCCCATCACTGTTTGATGCGACATCTATAAACAATGTCCAGGCTCTGTTGTCGATGACTGGGACTGGGTTTTGGATTGCTTGGCATTCTTCAAGCTTATCAGTAGGAATTTCAGCGATGAAATCTTCCAAAACATGGCCTTTGATAGCTGGTCTAGGTTTATAACAGATGTTATAACCTCCCAATTCTATTGCCCATTTCGCAAGTCGCCCAGAAACGTCTGGCTTGGCCAGGACTTGGCCAATGTGAAAGTTTGTTAAAACTGTAATAACATGTCCAGAAAAGTATCTTCGCAGCCTGCGTGAAGCATGGACCAATGCTAAAACTAATTTTCCATGATTGAATACCTTGTCTCTGGATCGTTCAACATCTTGTTGATATAATAAATTGGAGATGGACCCCTTCGCGTTCCACCAGCAAGACAACACCTACTGCTACCTCAGATGCAGCAAGATATAAGACCATGGGTTCTTTTTCTCGAGGAGCAGTAAGTGTGGGAAGTTGAACTAAATCTTTCATCTGCTGGAAAGCTTAATCAGCTTCAGGAGTCCATGTGAACACTTTGCTCTTTGTACAATTGCGCAAGGTTCGAATGAATGGGTAAGACTTCGCAGCAGGATTGGCAAGGAAGCGGTTTAGCGCATCTAACCTTGCAGCCAAACATTGCATCTCTTTGATGGTAGTAGGAGAAGACATTTTTTGTATTGCATCAACCTTTTCGGGATTAACTTTGAAACCGTTTTTGGTGACGATGAAACCCAAAAATTTGCACTCCTCCATGCCGAAGGAGCATTTGCTGGGATTAAGCTTTAGATTTACCTCGCGTAGAGAATCAAAAGTTCTTTGGATGTTGTCTAGCATAGTGTCTTCTGAATTACTCATAATGACCAAATCATCCATGTAGACTTCCACAGTTTTCCCAATGTCATCTTCAAACACTGTATCCATCAATCTTTGATAAGTACCTCCCGCATTGAGGAGACCAAAAGGCATCTTGGTATAACAAAAAATGCCCTTCTCCGTGCGAAAAGCAAGTTTTTTCTCGTCTTCTTTTTTCATCAAGACTTGATGATAACCTTGTAACAATCTAGGAAACATTTCCAGCGAAAGGAAGCTAATGAGTCAACCTTTTTGTCAATCTCAGGAAGAGAATAACAATCTTTCGGACATGCCTTGTTTAGATCTTTAAAATCTACGCACATCCGCCATCCATCGCCATTATGTTTCTTTACCATAACTGGGTTTGCCACCCAGGTCTGGTATTTGACTTCGCACAGAATACAAGCATTTAATAACTCAGTGACTTTTCGTTCATTGCCGCTGTCTTTTCTAACCCGAGGCTGCGCTTTTTCTGCGCAACTGGTTCTGCTGATGGAAATACATTCAGGCAATGTTCCGCAACGTCGCGCGGGACACCAACCATGTCGGCAGGTGTCCAAGAAAAAATGTCTTTGTTGCGAAACAACAGTAATTTAAGTTTTGTGCGGATTTCAGTACTGACTGCAGGTCCTAATAGGATTGTCTGCTCAGGGTACTTATTGTTGAGTACCCCTTTTCTGGTTCATTGTTTGGCAGTGTCTTGCTAGCCTTCATAATTGGTTCCTCAATTGACATAATTTCTTTCCATGCATAAAGTATAGCTACGCCATTTGGTGTCGAAAACCACAAGCAGCATGCGGAGCAGAAGTAATCATACTAAAATCACGCTGCGCGCAGCGTCCCAATATTACATCGTGACGGGAATTTGCCGGCATCACCATGAAGTTGACGTTACTCGTTCGAGAGCATTTTCCATCAGATAAAATGACAGGAAAGAGGATTTGTCCTAGAGGAAAGACAGCCTCATTGCAGAACCCAGTTAATGGAAAATCAACTGTTCCAAGCGAGCCTTATCCTCAGGATCTAGTTGCTTAAAACACTGCTCATACATGATATCCATGGAACTACCCGGATCTATAAACATATAGTATGTTTGGTAGTGCCCAAAGATACCAGTGATGACTATTGGCCGGTCTTCTTGAGGACCTCCTGGAACGATAGGAAAAGTGACTTGTTGTTCGCGCCAAGTATTGTTTTGAAATTGAACGCTGCGCGATGATCCACCTTGAATCATGGAAACGTGCTGTTTCATTTTCTTGTTACTAGGACCTTCGTTCTCGCGCGTAATCTGCTTAATCTCTTTGCGCACGTTTTGGACTAGATGTGTAACTTCCCACTCTTTAACGCTTTCTCAATCTCCGTGCGCAGATTGATGCAATTATCTGTTGTGTGGCCGGTGTCTCTATGATAGTCACAGAACAAATTTGGGTCTTGCACTTTTTTGTTTTTCATTGGTTGCGGCTGTTTAAACTGATAATTCTCAGTGCTGAGAACCTCAGCGGAGATTTCGTTAAGGGAGTCCATTGATGTTCCCTATTCTCCTGTTTAATCGCTTTTTGAGTTGTTATCTTGTTGATTGTTGCCCGCGCATCAATTGGTGAATACGGAGAAAACGAATTCTGACTTGACTCTTTCAGTTTCTCTTATACTTGCGACTACCTCTACTAAGGTCTTGCGGACGGTTCTGAGGCAGAGGTGGCCGGTTAGAACTTAAGTTGCGCTCAGTCTGGGCGTAAACCTTGGCTGCCGCCATGAGTTTATCCCAGTTTTTTGGAAGGCCAGTTGTACCGGACAGCACTTTAATCATTTCGTCGCACCTTACCGCATACTTGAACTGCGCGCGTATAAGGTCTTCATGGACATCTCCAATCTCTAAAACCTCTTTATTATAACGTGTTATAAAATCTTCGAGGCTTTCATCGTCCCTCCGCCAGATGTTCATTACATCTGAGGAGTCACGCACGTATCGCCTTTGCTGACTAAAGTGTGTAAGAAATTTTTCTTTCAAGTCATTCCAAGAGGAAAGTTTACCTGCCGGCAAATTATCAAACCAAAGGCGCGCAGCGCCAGTGATGGTTTGTACAAATAAGTGACACCAGCATTGGTAGTGTCCAGCACCCAAGTAACCCTGCGCCTGTAAAGAGGCGCATGTGATCATCGGGATCGGTCAAACCGTTAAACTTTCCAACGTTGGATGGTAATTTCGCTCGCTCCAACGGAGCAAGTGCTATTTCTCTGGTAAACTTTGATTGTTCAGCTGCTTCGGTTGGGCGATACACCAAATTGTAATTATGTTCAGCTTCCGGATTGTATACTGCGCGTACTTTTGGCTTGTAACTAGCATGATCTGCAGATATTCGATTAAAAATACTTGCACTATCCCCTTCCTCATATGTTCTATCAAGCTCGTCGTGTTGGGTGTCCCGTTTTGTGAAGATCGCGGGCCCAAACGAGAGTGGACAGATGCACGACGCTGAACTTCTCTTCTTGTCTTCTATTACCAGAATGAACAAGATCATTCCTGGTTTTAGAATGCATTTCTGTTTCATCTTCAGGCACGCGTGAAGGGGAACGAGCATGACCTTGAGTATTAAAACTCAAAACTCGAGGTGCCGGCGAAGCACGGACCTGAGGAGCGCTAAACCCGGAGCTTGAAAAGCTGGAGTTCGGTTTGGGCACATAACTGAGCATACATAGCATTTAGAGTCGCTTGAGATTTGATTAACCACGATAATGGAGTCTCTCCAGGTGGTAAAATCGACGTAACATGAACCTGAGGAGCCGCCGCGTTACAGGAATACTCGCATGATTAGGATCATCCTGAGCATTAGCTTCGCCAGAAGAATCCTCAACTATTTGTCCGTCGACCTGAGGTCCAACAACAACGCGTCGAATCCCTGATCGAGGACCTTGAAACGATTATCCGTCAGCCATGACGCTGCAGATCCAAGTGAAACGAAACGAAAGGTGAGAGAATCGAAATTGGTGGGCGCCAATGAAGAAACCCTAGATCGACTAGACCGGAATCAAAGTAGATCTATGGAATGGGCTTTGCATAAAAGGGTTAACCCTCCGTTCGGTTTCACGATGGAAGCTGAATAGAACAATACTCCGGCTGATCCTGCAAAACAGAACACCGTTAGCTCGCCACGGGGAGAAGAGGGGTTCTCTCCGTGACCACCCTCCGGCGTGAGAATAAGTACAGTTAGTCGGAAGTAAGTATTGTAAGTGAGAGAGTAGTTGAGTGTGATTACCTTTCCTTGAACTCCAAGTTACTTATTTATAGTCGGTGTTTGGCGCCAAAAAGAGAGAATGTTAACGTTAACGGAATCTTTTGTTATTCCGTTAGTGTTTGTTGGCAATCTGTTAGTGCACACGGATCGTGAGCTCATCAGCGGTTAGGGAGGCGCCACGTGTCAACATGAAATCACTGCATCTTATGAATGTGAGCATGCCATCACCGTGATCTTCCTCAGCCGTCCAGATGCTGCCATGTGGCAATTGGTTATAACCTAAAAATGCTTGCACGATTGGGTGTTAATGGCTTCTAGAAGGTTTCACAGCTGTTATCCGTCTATCATTCGCCACGTGTACATTCTGTTACAACAGAAAAGATTCCCCTTGCTTCTACACCAAGTTACGGATTTTGCTAAGGGAAAGTTTCAGGATTTACTGTTTCCTTGCGCAAGAAGCGCAAGTTAGTTAACTGACCTTCCTTCTTTTCTTTGCTGCTTGGCGCAACGTTTGGTGAATGCTTGCTTTGATATAAATATCTGCGCAAGGTTTGCGCATGGTGCATTATCAAGCAAGAATGTTCAAGGTTAACTTGAACCTTGCGCGAGCCCGCGCAAGGTAGTTAAATGAAGCATTTATCGGACAAGAATGTTCAAGATTAACTTTGAACCTTACGCGAGCCGCGCAAGGTAGTTAAATGAAGCATTATCAAACAAGAATGTTCAAGCTTAACTTCGAACCTTGCGCGAGCCCGTGCAAGGTAGTTAAATGAAGCATTTATCCAAAGAGAGTGTTCAAGGTTAACTTTGAACCTTGCGCGAGCCTGCGCAAGGTAGTTAAATGAAGCTTTCCTCTCTTGGATATTTGGCGTAAAGTTCTAATAAATCTTATTTTGGTAAAGAAGTCCGCGCACAGTTTCTTTAGAAGTTATTAATGGGTATGGTTCCTTGATGAGGTAGGGGAGGCCTACTGTTGTTGAGATTGCGCTCTGTTTGCACGTAGACCTTTGTCGCCACCATAAGTTTCTCCCAGCTCTTGGGGAGGCCTGTAGTCCCTGACAAGACTTTGATCATCTCGTCACAGCGTACGGCATATTTGAACTGTGCACGAATCAGGTATTGGTGCACATCTCGATCTCCAGCACCTCCTTGTTGTAATGGGTAATGAAGTCTTCGAGACTTTCATCATCCCGCCGAAATATGTTTATTACGTCAAAGGAGTCTCTGACGTAGCGCCTTTGCTGGCTGAAATGTGCCAGGAACTTGTATTTCAAGTCGTTTAAGGACGCAAGTTTGCCCATGGGAAAGTTGTCAAAACCACAGGCGTGCAGCGCCTGTGAGGGTCTGAACAAATAGGTGACACCACATCGGTAGTGTCCATCCTCCGATCAGCCCTGCGCCAGTGAAAAGACGCAGGTGATCATCCGGGTCCGTCAACCCGTTATATTTTCCGACGTTGGAGGGCAACTTTGCATGCTCCAACGGTGCTAGAGCTATCTCCTTGATGAACTTGGAGTGCTCGGCTGCGTCTGCCGGTCAGTAAATCAAGTTGTAATCATGCTCGGCCTCTGGGTTGTAACCGCCGCGTGGAGCGGATCTGTATGCGGCATGATTCTTGGGTATCCAGTGAAAAACGCTAGCGCTATCACATTCACCATAGGTTATGTCTTCTTCACGCTGGTGTATCGGTCCCCTTGAGGACGCGGGCCCAGCCGTGTGTGGACAGATGCTCTTCTGAGAGAGCGAGATTCCGGCTTAGGTGGAGGTTGTGTGTGTTTCATCTCCTGTGGAAGGAGTTTATATGGTACGCTCGCCCTGCTGGCGAGTCGTAACTCAAAATCCTTGGTGCAGGCGAAGCGTGCACCTGAACGGCGGGCTGTATTGGGACATCAGGGGTGTTTGTCTGCGCACAAAGTTGCGCATAGATGGCGTTCAGGGCCGTCCGAGACTTTATGAACCATGACATCTGTGTCTAACCCGGAGGTAAGACTGACGTGATTGGAACAAAAGGAGTCTCTGGCTGGGCTCCGGGGGTGACCGGGATGTTTATTCGGCTAGAGCCGTGTTGAGCTCCGGTATCCTCGGAAGAGTCTCCCTCACTTGCCCGTCGATACGAGAGGTTTGAACTGGGTTTTTGCCTTCGCGGTGAGAGCCTCGTGGGGTGGTTGATGGAAAATCAGCCATAAAGAAATGAGGCTTTGAAAGGTGAATAATGGGAGGTTTGGAAACTGGAAATTAGTGAGAAAATAACGGATGGCGCCAATGCAGATCACACGTTGAACCTAGTGATATCCGAGGATATATAAGTCACAACCAGGGTGTTTCTGCATAAATGGTTAACCTCTCACTTCACTTTTTGGGTTGCAAGCTCGCTCCGGCTTATCTGCAAAACTAGCAACGCCGTTAGTCTCGTCACGGGGAAATGGTGGTTTTCTCCGTGACCACACTCCGCGTGAGAATAAGTATCTTGGAAGGTAAGTGAGTAATTGCTGGTGTAAGCAAGAGCTTATGTGTGTGTATGTAGTGTAGTAAGTATGTAAGCGTATGTTTTACCTGGAGGTTCGATACTTATTTATAGCCGAGAAAGGTATGTTTAGGAGAAATGCTAGTGGGCCTTAGGCCCAGCCCATACAGCCAGAGACATCCTTTTTGTCCCTCGATGACAGACATTAAATGATCCCTGTAAGAGAATTAATGTTCACTATCGGGAGGTATGTTTTGTCAGATGTTGAGTGGTGTCACGTGTAAAGGCAGCCGTCTCTGGTGTCAGGCCTGTTGTCAGCCGAAAATAGAGAAAATGGAACAGTCACTGGCAGAAGTGTGGTTGGTGTATGGTCTGACACTTGCCTCATTGGTCATGGGCGCTGTCACACGCAACCTGACAAATAACCTCTGGTCACAGCTCTGCCATTCTGTACCCTGAGGTATGGTCAACGTCTCTTAGTGCTTACCCCCTTCTGTGAGGCTGTCAAGGTTTTTTCCGCCAGCGCAGGGTGTCAGGGGTGTATCCTTTTGTCCTAAGACTATGAGGCGCTTCTCATGTGTGTCTTGTCCTTACAAGGTTTTGGGATTCGCAGCTCAGAGGAATGTTGTTGTGCGTAGGATTTATTAGCCTGTGCGTGTGAGTCTAACTTGCCATTGTGGCAAGTACACAAGGCTCGTTGTGTGACTTTATTGTATTCGTCTAATTCACCATTGCGCTGAGTGCGCAAGGCTCATTGTGTGACATATAAAAGCTGGTCTAATTCACCGTCGCGCTGAGTGCGCAAGGCTTATTGTGTGACCTATAAAAGTGGTCTAATTTACCATTACGCTGAGTGTGCAAGGCTCATTGTGTGACCTATTGAATCCAAGGAAAACGGACCATTGAACGTTACGCGCAAGGTTATCCTGATAGAAAATTTGGTCGACGATGTAATCATTTTGGACCACACCTCCTCAATTCTAGCCCAAGACAATTAAGTTATTTCTATCTGTCAATATCATAATAAATTTATGTTTCATCATTATTAAATATTTGGTTAATATCAACATAATAAAAGAAAAATTATTTTTCTGTGTTTTTAAATCAGAAATAAACATTAGATTTAAACTGACATTTTCTTTCTCAAAATCTAATAAAATTAAATTATCTGCGAATTGTATCCCTCTAAAATCTAATTAAAATTATTAAGATAAGATATTTCTTTATTGTATTCATTTCATAAATAAACCTAGCATTGTGCAACGGTTTAAAACCGGACCATCCTGGAATCAAACCGAACCACTACATCATAAGAACCGAAATCAAGCCGTTTAAAAACGGTTTCGGTTCCGTTCAGAATCGGGTTAAACGATTCTTGCTTAAACAATTCTCGCCAGAATCGATTGTCACTTCTTTGTAGCACAAAGATACCACTTTTTTAAGGTTTTTGTAGAAGAAAAATCTAACTAAAAAATCTAAAAATAAGCACATTTTGGTGAAAGTAAGATATGAACCCTGAAAATGTTATACAAACTAGTAAATTACTCCACATGTTGCCGGGGCGTTTCGTAAAAAAATTACGCTAAAACATGGAGCAAAAAAATGTACATCAAGATAAACACGAAAACAGATTGTATTTGACCCGACTCATTTCCGGAAAAATTTACGTCGAAACACAAATCAACTTGAATTTTTATACCCACACGTATATAAAAATAAATACATAAAACTCAACTACAAAGTCTTTAGAAATTAAGGGTTCTACATGTCAATGATAAAATTTGAAGGGTAAAATAATACATACAAAACGACAAATTAAAAAAAAACAGAGAATCAAACCAACCACGTGTATTATATGGAATGATCCCAAAAGAATAAAAGTGGAAGCAAAATGTTTTCTTTTTTTTCAAGATTTGATAAGATCAACTAGTAAGAATTGGTTGTGACGATGAGTGTGTCGTGACGCTACCAAATTCATGTTTGAGGGAATAAAAATAGCATGTTTATTGTGTACATTAAAATTTGGACGTTTAAATTTAAACTGGATCTAGCAATTCTTTGACTGGACCTATCGGTTTTAACTGGAACGAAATCGGAAACCGTTTTCACTCAAATTTAAAAATCAAAACCGAATCTCATATACAAATATATGGTTCGAATCTAACGGTTCTGGTTCAGTTTCCCAGTTTAGCGATTCTGAACCGTAAACTACTCAACCTTAAACAAACCCGTTAGATATATGAGATGTTAGTTCATAATATTCCAATAAAAAAATAAATCTAAATCTTATGAATTAGTTAAATTTAATTATTAATAATGAATTCAAAAAGAAAGTCAATGTCAACCAAGTTCCTACATTCTAAAATCATAAAAAATATGAAAATATATAGATAGTATTTAATTAATTTAGAACTTCTAAAAGAATAAACTAAGATATACAATTGAAAAATGTTTAGAAAAACATGTATTTAGAAGCTCTAAATAACACATGACAAAAAAAAACTATTATCTATTAATATAAAAGATTTAAAATAACTCTATAACTAGGTTAGAACCTCATCTATTAATATAGATAGATTTATAATCTCATGTATTACATGTATCGAATAAAAGTACTTATATATATAATAAAACAATATATGGGTAAGGTTAATGTAAAAAGGACATTTTTCCTACAAATGGTAAAAAGTCTATGTAGGCATGGTATTTTGAATTTTAGGTATGTGTTTTATATTCTTTTGATATGGTATAATATAGAAAAACATCAAACACAACAATTTATAAGACAATCATATGTATTCTAGTCATTTAATTTAAAATACACTGATTTAACTCTTCACATGCTATATTAGATTTCATGTCTAAAATATATTTAGTTTGTGTTTTAAATTGTTACGTTTGATATTTTTCTATATACCGTGCCAAAAGAATATAAAACAATATACGTATTATTTAAAACATCATGCATACAGAGACTTCTTACACTTTGTAATGCTAAATATTTCGAGAACCGTGAGAACTAGTGAAAAAACCAATCAAAACCAATTTTTAATACAAACCTCATTGTAAATAAGATACAACATCAAAAAAAATTACAATATCAAATAATTCATTTCTCCTCTCAAAATCACTCTTATTAGATCTTCTACCCACGTGTAAGTATAACAAATTTACACACGTGTAAATATCAAACTTACACATGTGTAAATTTTTTTTATTTACGAATTCACGTAAACTTAAACGTGTAAATTAAAATTTAACATTGTATTCGAATAATAATGATAATTGTAAAAAAATGAATTTAGCCTTGAGTTCTGAGAACCGTGAGAACTACGTCATCCAAAAGGTATTTCAATTTTTTCTCAAAAGTTACAAAAAAATCACCTGTTTTAAAAAAATTAAACAAAATGAACACAAATCCACATTTACATGAGCCGTAAAAAAATATTTATCTTCGTACAAAATTTACAACAGCGCGTAAAAAAACTTGTATTAGTCAAAACTACCAATTTGTCAATTTTTTTTTGACTTTTTTCACATATGTGCTTACAATATTTTGATCTACGTTTATGCAAAAAAAAAATTGACACAACTCGCGCAAGGAATAAAAACATCTTACGATTTTCACAACTCGTGATGGTTCTAATTTGAACCAAGCTCTATAATTACACGTGTTGAATAAATATAACTTTATATATTTAATAATAAAATAAGTTAGATTTTTAGTGTCATATGAGTTGAATAATGTAATTTTATATATAAATAATAAAAAAATATCTTTAAAATCCTTATGTATTACGCATGTTGAATAAATGTAATTTTGTGTACTAATATTAAAAAAGCTATATCTTTAAGAAAACCTCATTTATTATATGGATTGAATAAATATAAGTTTATATACCAAATAATATAAATGTTATGTCTTTAAAAATCTCGTGTATTACACGGGTTAAAAAATATAATTTTATATAGTAAATAATAAAAGGTTATTTCTTTAAAACCTCTTGTTAACGCAGTTGAATAAATTCAAGTTTATATACCAATATAATGAAAAAAATCATACTTTTTAGAAAATAAATAACAGATATACTCGATACGCAATAGATGGAGTGATTTTGACAATGGTTAAAGAATATTCAAGAAGCAAATTAGCATTAGCATTTATTTAAAATGATAACATGTTAATCTCAATTTCAACAATTTGAGTTATAAATTATGTAATAAGATCATATAGTAAGCTTTTTAATAATGAAAATAAAGATAAATAATATATTACTACAAAGTTTAATTTTCATGATAAATAATTTGTTTTATCTTAAATAAACAATTTATACATGGAAATTTAATATAAAAATAAAAGGATTTTATTTGACAGGAAATAAGATTTGATATGAATTTATTATTTTTTATTATATAAGATAATTAGAAGAAAAGGGTGAGAAAATCAAAATAATAGATGTATCCAATGAATGTAATATTTCTTAATATATGTATAGAATATAGATATAGATTTGCCGTAATATATGTTATAAAATATAGATATAGATTTGCCGTTCAAAATAAAATAAAAGGATAATAAATAAGAAATAACTCTTTCAATGTTTCTTATTATATGTATAGAACATAGATATAGATTTGCCGTTCAAAATAAAAAGAATAATAAATAAGAAACAACTCTTTAATAATTTGTCAATCTGTACGAAATTAGAAAGTCGTGCCTAGTAATAAGTACGTTGCGAATAATTTTCGCCTATTTTACCCCTTGTTCTAAAATAATAGATATTTATCATTATAATTATAATTTTTTATGTGTTTAAAATGAAATAATCATAAGTTTACAGCCAAAAGCCACGTCAAAATTGCATTTGAAAACCACCCACTTCAGTTCAGAACCCTAAATTTCAATTTTCAAATGGATGAATCTAGCTAGGAACAATTACAGCGAAAGCATGTTGACGTACAGCTGTAATGAGAACATCAAAATCATTTATTATATCAGTTGAGCAAAACACAAACTTAGACTAATGATATTTTTCCACTAGAACACATCATCTATTTGAGTATCAAGAGTTACAAAAGATTTCTATTATTCTCACATCCTTATATCTTATTCTCACACCCGTTTACACACTCTCTCTATATATATCTATATATGTATAGAGAGTTGAGAAAAGAGACTAACCATTTACACATCCTTATATCTTATTCCTACACCCTTTTACACACAATCTCTCTCTCTCTATATATATATATAGATAAGTATAGAGAGTTAGAAAGAAGGGATGTGTGAATATTAATTCTAAAGAAAATCACCATCTTCCCTATATATTAGACCAAAAACATGGATAGAGCAAACAATTAAAAACATCAAAGACAAGCACCTCTTGATTTCGAGCCCCGTGTGACAGGGAACGAACACTAACCTTGGTGCAAACCCAACAACCCTGAGATGTGAAATTTATGATTGCTATTGGAAAAAGATGCATGTATGTTCGAGTGTGGCTCGAACAACAAACTTTTTATGTTGGCATACTCGTGTTTAATGACACGAGTATGTTCAAGTGCAACTTATATAGGTGTTGTTAAGCGAATTTCACTAAAGACAAATTGTGGCAGACGAAGAAACATGAACTTCGACAAGCTACAAATATACAACAAAAACAACTACGATAACACGATTCATGGTTCAGCAACATACAAACAGTGAAATTCGAGTTCTGAGGTGCACAACACCAAAATCCATTTATAAGCATCTTAACCAGTTATTTTTCCATATTTCTACTCTTCTTACCTACTTCTCACACTAAATATAGCAGACTTCATATATGTGATGCTTAACAAGTAAAAACATCAGTTACCTTCATCACCAGATTTCAAGTAAAGCGTCTCGCCACCTTCGCCACCACCACGACCTTCAGTAGTCGGGCCAGAAACCCCAATATCTTGCTTACGGGAGAAGTCAGGGAACCCTCCTATGCCTAGGTGCCCACCGCTGCCACTAGCAGTGCCGTCACTATGTAACATGTGAAGCCCACTGCTTCCCCCACTACCACCATCACCGGAGTTCATTCCTAGCTGACTGTGAGTGGCAGCCTGCTGCTGCAGTGAAGAGTACTGCTGCTGGCTGTAGAGCATAGATGAACGCGCAGCCATGAGTGCTTGTGGTGACATTTGTTGAGCTTGTTGGTGCTGCTGCATGTAGTGGCCCCCTGGCTGCATCATTCCGCCAAGCAGGTACTGCATTTCATTTCAATCACACAACGAACATTCAGATGCTTCAATAATAAACAAGTTTTTTTAATACAATCATTTAAGAGGTTTTATAAATTAAAAGTACACTTTGGGCGACGTATGGCCTGTCAGTTTTAGCTTGATTAGAATTCTACCCACGTTGTGTGTTTAATCAAGCCATGTACAACTAAATATTTACCTGGGAATGAATGGCAGCCGCCTGTGGTTGAGAATCAGCAATGGCAGCAAGATACATAAGGTTCCTCTGAAGCTTTGCTTGATTTCTGCCATAATAAGATTACAACCAGTTTAATCAAAAGTAGGAATGCTAACATATAAAAGGCCGCTACATATCAACGATTTATGAAATCTTTAAAACAAATAAATAAAAGAACTGAAAACACTCACTCTGCGCATTCGGTCATTTTCCCCGAGTTTTGGCTCTCAACTATTTTCAGAATCAGAGATTTGTTCTCATCAAGATACTGCACATATGAGTTAATCGTTTAGTGCAGAACTGGTTAGATAGACTACAAAATAATATGCATTCACATTATGAAAAATAATAACCAATATATAATGAATGAAATATGATCACAAAAACCATAATATTACAATCCACACCTAAAGATTTAAAAAATTTAAAACCAGTCTAATATTCAGGTGATATATAAAAAATAAAAATATTAAAACCAGCATTATTTTTTTCGTGAAATGTATTATAAATACACTCTAGATGCAACAATATCCCACGTATAATGATTAAAGATATTATAACTAGCATTATTTTCCTTTAATGGGGACACACACAACTCAAGTACACCTGTCTTGAGCAATATTGAGTCATTTAGCCATACAAATATGGGGCATGTACCCTTATTCTCCCCACCCTTGAATTATTTGCCCAATCTATAGAAAATGTTCACCTTTTTGCCCTACAGAAAATGGGACACATACCCTAATGGGGTCATAATTTACATTATTTGCCCCATCAGTAACAACTGTTCTTCAATTCAAGGAGGGGCCTATAGGATAACTGTTCAGAACAAAACAAATAATTTAGCTAACATTATTTGACTAGTACTTCTAAATTATAAAGATGTGGCAATGGGCCAGTCACATCCTGTTTATTGTTTCGACTTCCATAAGGTTGGTTTACCCGCTATCCAACCTGCTCATCATTTAACCAATTTATTTTCATTTTACATACGTTGAAATGACAACAAGTTAAATAATACTTAGAATAACCTCTCAATATTTAGCCATCTTAATGTGTGGAAAACCTTGAGGGTGTAAAACGGTGCCCCTCCCAAGAGGTTGAAGGTTTGAGTCCCGCCATGGACATTTGCGTAGAACTAGTAGTATATTAGATTGTTGTTAAAAATAATAGGGGAATCTTGATGCTAACCACAAATACTAATTAAAACCAAGGTAATCATTTGAAGATTCTTTAGCATTACCTAATTACCTACATTAAGGCCTAAAACCGTAGACGATCAAGGTTTCTGATGCCTTGAGCACCCGCAAACGGCGCCCTTTGGGTGTTGACAGAGGCTTAGGTAGACAAGAGAGGGGTAAAGGCCCCGACAACGCAGACATGGCAAGGAGAGTCAAGGGTTACAGTAGGAAGGCGTAGGAAGGCTTTTCTATATAGCGGAGACGCCTTGGGAAATGAGCTGTCCGTAAAGGTGGGGTCAGTGGCTCCACATAGAATAACGGAAAACCCTCGATTATATACAGGGATACAATGAGACAAATTACAAAATCAAACCATATTAAATACAACTACCTAATATCTATGTCCAAAAAAAATGTAACATACAAATTTTGAACATTTAAAAGAAAAACAAGTAGGCGCTTTTTACATTTTTTTCATAAAAATGCTTAAATACATTAATGTTACATTCCCTATTTTTTTTTTAAATAAAAATGTTACATAGGGTTTTTTTGAGTTTTCTCAACTCAAATGGGTTTTCGTTTTATCATATATATATGGAGTGAAAAAGATGTAAAAGTAAGATTTAGAGACGCGAGAATAATGAAAGCCATATTCCATGATTGAACCGAGCGCACCAGAGATGCTCTTAAACCACCCCTAACACCAACAATCACTAGTGCAGTCAAGATGCGTACCCATGATCACAAACTTTATCTACATGACTTGACTCCATAAGTGTCACACAGCCACTACAAGTTTGATGATCTACATGCACTTATTTTTCCTAGAAAATCAGCATCTGAACCCTAAAGATTGATCTGTACAACACAATCTGATACGATTCTACCCTAGTACAGAAAGTCAAACAGTAGGTCTGGTACACGATTAGTTTCGAATCTATGTTGTTTTGCTGGTCTAGTTAATTTCTACTCAAAATGAACAGACATTATATTAATATAATCTAAATAATCATATTTTTAATCATCTTTTTTAATTAATAAAATCTACATATAGAACTAGCAAGATACCTGGATAGCTGAAGGCCAACACATATATCAATAGGGCATCGATTAGCATGCGCACGCACAGATATTTATGAAAATAAAGAATGTTTAATGCAGAATCTTAACTCCCAGATTACCAAGAAGGTAAGATTATTTATTCCCAAAACCAAATATTTCAAAGATAAATTTCTCAACTAACTTAAACAAGGAATAACATGGGATTTGCTATTTTTAACATAAAGATTTGCTATTGTAAGATAAAGATTTATTTTTATTTATATTTTTATTTCTTTGTAGTTTTCATGTTAAAATGTGTAAGAACACACAAATAAAATAAAATAAAAAACAAAAAGAAATAACATATACAGTAGACAGAAATGTAACAACAAGCAAAAGTAAGTTGTATGTGTGAAGGGAAGTTGTTGCAGATGAAGAAACAAGCAAGTAAAAGCCAAAAAGTAAAAGGGAAGACAAAAAGATGAAAAAAGAAGTAAAACACAAACACACTGTTGGAATTAATCTTGATGTTACGGCTCGGGTACGGTTCGAGCCGGTCATGTGTCAACATGATTAACGGGTCGCGGATTTTGTAAATGGGTTGCCAAACAACTAACGATTAATAGGTACGGAATTGGTCTAGGGCTGACCTGGTTTCAAGGAAGCGCAAGTGAAAAAATGAACGTGATTTGACCGAGTATGCAGGAGGAATAAGTTCATGCAGTTTACGTAGATTGTTTAATGTGTTTTTTTTTTTTCTATATAAGCAAGATTAGAGTGTAGTTTCCATTTACCACTTGTAAAATCTCTTTTGAAGTTCAATATACGAAAACTTGTTGCCAGTGTGTGTATAACTGGGGCCTGAACCAACACACACAACCCAAACAACAAGACACAAGACCTGGACTCTTTAAGTGTGTGTTGTGTGTGAGAGAGGAAGTTAAAAAAGAAAGAAAGAAGAGTCATGAAGGAACACTTGAAAACCTGT
Source organism: Scalesia atractyloides (assembly GCA_947069175.1). Taxonomy (NCBI): domain Eukaryota; kingdom Viridiplantae; phylum Streptophyta; class Magnoliopsida; order Asterales; family Asteraceae; genus Scalesia; species Scalesia atractyloides. Next base: position 11,147,715 of record CAMTDV010000012.1, on the reverse strand, counting down.
TGAATGTGATCAGTAGTAACGCTGTTAGTGGGATAATAAGCTGCCATCATGGGCTGCATCTGCATTATGTTTGTATATATTTCTCTCTTTATACTCAGCCTACTCTCACTTTCTATATATATTGTGTATGTATCTAAATATGTGTCTATCTCACTCTAGAACAGGTAGATTAAGAAAGAGAGGAAGCAGACTGAAAATGGCAAAGGGGGAAATTGTATAGGGCTCCACAAGAAACTCTTTTTTTTTCTATTTTGTTTCTGTGTGCTTGTGGTTTAAATCAGTAGTTTGACAAGATTAAATGAGGCTCTCTTAGAAACCCTACTAACACAGAGATATTAAAGGCTGGTGATAGATGGATGGATGGTAGCAGAAGATCGATCAAAGAAAACAAAAAAAGGAGCAGGCTTTTCTCAGTGTAGTACCCCTCTTTGGCTATATAGCTGGACAATGGTGGAATGAGAGAGATGGGAGGGGTCACTTTACGGTTTTCAGAGCTCCTGATTGTATTTTATTTTATTATTTTCAAAAATAAGTGAGTACAAAATGAGCATTCACCATGTTTCTTTTTTAGTTATTATTATTATTTTTGCAACTTTCTTTTAGGGTGTTAATTTACTTTCTCTCTCCCTCTATCTATCTATATATATATATATATATATGGTAAGGTTTTATAAATGAATACTAATGTATTTGTAAACTTTGTGAATAAATCCTGATCATTGATTTAAATTATCAAATCATAAAATACACAAATGTATTTTTATTATTATATTCTAGTTTATAATTTACACTTGTGTATTGATAATCAAAGGCTACGATTAGTTCATAATTAAGGAGGTTGTTCACTAATGAACATGACCATATATATATAGAGAGAGGCGATTAACATACATTATTCCTTAACGTACGAGTGTATGCTATGAAATTACGCACGTTGTAAAACTCAAAACCCTAATCATGCATGTTGAAAAACCATAATCACGCATGTTGAAAAGACATAATCACATATGTTGAAAACCATAAGATGCTTCATTACATAATTATAACATGCTTCATTACATAAATATAACGTGGTGATTGTGGTTTTTCAACATGCATGATTAGGATTTTAAATTTACAACGTGGTACGTTAAGCAATATATATATAAGAGATAGAGTGAAAAGGGTGTGTACAAATGTCACACCCCGACCCGCAGCGGAATAAGAGTCGGGGCATAATTGGGTTATCACCAAAGCTCATAACATTTACTAATATGTTTCATATTTATTAAAGTCAAAGTTACATTTCCAAATATCCAAACATGTTCATACAATACAAAGAAAATAAACCAAACATAACAATCCAAAACTCTAAATCATTTTATTCTTCTAGTCCAATCCTATATGTTTCTGGCTGCTGCTGGTTCACCTGTATCATGTGTAAAAATGGGAGTTTTTGGGTCAACATAAGTTGGCGAGTGAACCTTATTAGATAAACATTTATTAATGATTTACTTGTTAGTTTATCAATGAAAAATTGTGCATAATCATAAATGAGCAAATGTAAATAATCAAGCAGTGGCAAATAGCAATCACAACTATAACATACAATAACATATGATAGCATTCATGAACATACCAACATCATACGATAAATAACATAAATGAAACTGTGCGATCAAGGCTCAATCAAACGGAGCCGATCGTATTGCATGTACTGAAAATGAAAAATGTCTGTGCGATCAAGGCTCAATCAAACGGAGCCGATCGTATGTGGGCACGCCAGGTTCAACCTCATAATGAAATGGGGAACATGCTCAACGCTCATAATGTAATGGAGAGCGGCGGCCTATGAAATTGCATGTACTGAAAATAATAAACTGCATCCAACAATAACTACACAATAGTTGAAACAAACTGAATACACGAGTTCATGATATGATGTATGCACAATGGTTTAATTATAATATATATAACAAGACACATGTTACACCCCAAAACGTGATTAAAACGGGGAATTTGTAAAGATTCACTCACATTGGGTGCGTTGGATTGGAGATGGTGAGATGCGCACGAATTGGATGAGTGGAACAACGAGAAATACTAACCTAAATAATAACGGAAAAATATATTAAATGAGTGGATTTTATTAAGGATTTTAATGAAATTTTTAGATATATTTTTGTGAGTTTAAGGCTATTTTCTATCTTTAAAAATGTTATTTTTAAGTATTTTTAATTGATTTTTAAATTAAATTAAATAGATAAAAATATAAAAAAATTGTTTATTTTGCGTTGACCGTTGACCGTTGACTTGTTGACTTGTTGACCGGTTCGGTCAGTGGAATTGTTTGCGCCGGGTGAGGCTCGAACCCGAGACCTCTCGTACGCGTGCACGCAGCTCTACCAACTGAGCTACGTGTCTAACCCGAAATAATCTTGTTTTTAATTATATTTATATACTAATTCGGTTTAACCAAAATTCATTTAATTTCAAAAACATTTTAATTCAACGAACCGGTGCCAGTATCAGGTTTCGAACTCGTGACGTGCGATTCAGTGTTGCACACAGTCCACCGTTGGACTGTGTGTCTAACCTGGTTAACCTCTCGGTTTTTATTATACTTAACAACTAACGGGATTAACCCGGTTTAGTTTTAAACAAAAAGGCATTTTATTACGTAAGGAGTGCGTGTATCAGGGATCGAACTTGTGACGTGCGTGTATAATTTGCACACAGTCCACCGCTGGACTGTGTGTCTAACCCGTTCATTTTACTGGTTTTAAATAAACTTATAACTTAACTAGCTTCGTCTTCTACATTCAGATTACAGTCAACTGATTCACTAATCCGTTTCTTGTTTTTATGATTAACAAACATTCTTAATGCTAAAATGAAATGGCAGAGACGGTAATTAGGGGTGAACATACCGATGAATCGGTTTATTTCAGAATTCTGGCAATGTGTCGGTCCCTGTTTTTATGCTCTTCAACTGAACAAGACAATTAACCGTTTTTATTAGCTAATCGTGAAATTGAAGTGATCAGCAAATGTTAACAGAGGGTTTGAATGCCCTTACCGATTCTCAGATGAATATAGAGATTTTCAGAATCTTTCCGGCGAACTGAAATTAGCTGAATACAGTGCCTGAATTCGATTTCAATTGAGAGGTTTAAGTTAGAAATAGCCTAACAATTGTTGAACTACAATGATATTGAAAAATTTACCGTTTGAGGATGAATACGGTTTTCCGGCGAATTTTGTAGAAAATTCCGGCGAGTTGATTTAGACGTTCTGATGGTCTGAAAATGTGATGAAAGTGAAATGGAATGTAGGTATGACGTTTCTGAGTCGCGAGAGGGGTCTGGAGTTGAAGTAATCTGGACTTGATTCTTTTCGGTTATAAAAACCGATAGTAATGAAAATTGATGTTCAATCACTTCTTAATTGATTAAAATCATCGGTTCATCGGTTATAGACGTGAATGAGCGATTAATCAAACGATTTGACGATTGAATTTCCGATTTCCGTTTCTCAGTTGGCGCAACCGGTTTAACCGAGTTTGTGTATAAATGATATTTGTTTCCTAAAGATAACAGAAAACAACAAGTGGCGGAGTGGTGATGTGAGTGTGTGCTAAGTCTTTGGATTCAGTTCTGGCTGACCCGGGTTCGAGTCCCGGCAGCAACATTTCCTTTTTATTTATTTTGTTTTAACTTTTTATCAAATATAATTTTTATAGTTTAGTTTATTTATTAATTATGTATCATTTTAAATCAAAATAATCATAAATATTCAACGTGACATTTATAACTTGATATTCGATTACAAAACGGAGCGGGTTTTGGAAACCCGTTTTTGACAAATGTTACAGTATCCCCTACTTTTAGGAATTTCGTCCCGAAATTTATGTAGTAGAAGTAGTAGGAAAAAGATGCGGGTATTTTTCGCGCATTGAGTCTTCACGTTCCCAAGTAAACTCAGGTCCCTGTTTCGACTCCCAGCGTACCCTAACAATTGGAATACGACTTCGTCGTAGACGTTTCTCTCCGAAGTCCATGATCTCTACTGGTTTTTCAATAAAATGCATAGATTCATCAATCTGAATATCTTCCAGAGGAATGTGGAGGTTTTCATGCGAGGCACTTCTTCAAGTTCGACACGTGGAATGTGGGATGAATCCTGTTGAGTTCTTCTGGTAGATCAAGCTTGTATGCTACAGGTCCTACTCTTTCGAGTATCTTGAAAGATCCTACGTAGCGTGGTGCTAGCTTGCCTTTTTGACCAAAACGAACTACTCCCTTCCACGGTGACACTTTTAGAAGTACATGATCACCAATGTTAAACTCTAAAGGCTTCCGTCGTTTATCTGCATAACTCTTTTGACGACTTTGGGCCGCTAGAAGATTGTTTCGGATTTGATGGATCTTGTCTGTGGTTTCTTGGATCAATTCTGGACCAGTGATTTGAGCTTCCCCAATTTCGTGCCAACATACACGAGATCGGCACTTACGACCATATAAAGCTTCAAAAGGTGCCATGCCGATACTCGAATGATAGCTGTTGTTGTACGAAAATTCAACTAATGGTAGGTGGGCGTCCCAATTTCCCTTGAAGTCTATGACACATGCTCGAAGCATATCTTCAAGAGTTTGAATGGTGCGCTCAGATTGTCCATCAGTTTGAGGATGATAGGCGGTACTGAGATCTAATCGCGTACCCATAGCGGATTGTACTGCTTGCCATGTTCGTGAAGTGAAACGACCATCACGATCAGAAATAATGCTTAACGGTACCCCATGTCGGCTTACGATTTCGCTGATATAAATACGAGCAAGCTTTTCGTTCTTGAAATCTTCGCGGATAGGAATAAAGTGAGCTGATTTTGTAAGTCGGTCTATAATTACCCATATAGTGTCATACCCACCAGAAGTGCGAGGTAACCCGGTAATGAAATCCATGGTTATATTTTCCCACTTCCATACAGGTATTTCCGGTTGGACCAGAAGCCTGAGGGTCTTTGGTGTTCAGCCTTCACCTTGGAACATGTAAGGCACTTGGAAACAAAAACGGCAATATCCTTCTTCATTCCAGGCCACCAATAGGTATATCGTAGGTCTTGATACATCTTATCGGCTCCTGGGTGTATAGAATATCGCGTTTTGTGAGCTTCATTCATAAGAATTTCACGAAGATTGTTGTGGTTAGGAATCCAGATACGGTCTAGGTAGTACAGAATACCGTCAGATTTAGTTTCAATTTTTAGCTCAGCTCCACAGGACATCTCCTTTCGTACATCTTCTTCCGTTATTGAAACGTGTTGGGCTTCTCGAATTTGATCTTTAATGTCGGTTATAATTTGCGAACATAGAAGACGAATGGAGTTCGCATAACCCTTTCGACTAAGTGCATCAGCCACCACATTTGCTTTTCAGGGTGGTATCTAATTTCACAGTCGTAATCATTTAAAAGTTCGACCCATATTCGTTGCCTCATGTTTAACTACTTTTGATTGAAGATATGCTAAAGACTCTTGTGGTCAGTGTATATTTCACACTTAGTACCATAGAGATAATGCCTCCATATCTTAAGAGCGAACACAACGGCTCCAAGTTCTAGGTCATGAGTGGTGTAGTTCTTCTCATGCGTCTTGAGTTGTCTCGAAGCATAAGCTATAACTTTTCCTCTTTGCATTAGAACGCAGCCTAATCCTTGCCCTGACGCGTCGCAATAGACCACAAAATCATCACAACCTTCAGGAAGAGTGAGGATTGGTGCATCACAAAGTTTTTGTTTAAGAGTTTGAAAGGCTTCTTCTTGCTTGGGTCCCCATATGAAAGGTTTTCCCTTATGAGTTAAAGCCGTGAGTGGTACAGCAATGCGAGAGAAGTTTGAAATGAACCGACGATAATAACCAGCCAAACCAAGAAAAGATCTTACTTCAGTTGGTGTGCGTGGAGCTTGCCATTCTTGAACCGCTTCGATCTTTGAAGGGTCGACATGTATTCCCTTGTCATTGACTACATGCCCGAGGAATTGAACCTCTTTTAACCAGAATTCACATTTGGAGAATTTGGAATAAAGCTTTTCCTTTTCTAGAAGTGCAAGGATGAGTCGAAGATGACGCTCATGATCAGATTTAGATTTTGAATAAATAAGAATATCGTCGATGAAAACTATGACAAATCGATCAAGATAAGGTTTGCAGACTCTGTTCATTAGATCCATGAAGACAACTGGTGCGTTGGTTAAACCAAATGGCATGACCATGAATTCATAATGGCCATAACGAGTTCGAAAAGCAGTCTTAGGGACGTCTTCTTCATGCACTCTAAGTTGATGATAGCCAGATCGAAGGTCGATTTTTGAAAAGCAATTGGCACCTTGAAGTTGGTCAAGAAGATCATCAATGCGAGGTAAAGGGTAGCGATTCTTGATTGTTAATTTGTTGAGCTCTCTGTAGTCGATGCACATACGAAACGATCCATCTTTCTTCTTTACAAGAAGGACAGGTGCACCCCAAGGCGACGAGCTGGGACGTATGAATCCCTTGTCAGTCAACTCTTGTAATTGACTGGCTAGCTCTTGCATTTCAGAGGGGGCTAACCTATAAGGAGACTTTGCAACTAGTGTAGCACCAGGTATAAGATCAATACGGAATTCGACGTCTCTAACTGGAGGAAGTCCTGAAATGTCGTCAGGAAAAACTTGCGGGAAGTCTTTTACTACAGGAATGTCTTCAAGTTTCTTCTCCATGGTTCCCTTTTTGATGATATGAGCTAAAAACGCGACATAATTCTTGCAAAGATATTTTTGAGCTTGAAGACAAGACATTAAGCTGAGCCCTTTCGACGAGGTTTCTCCAATGATTCGAAGAGTCTGACCGTTTGAAAGAGGAATACGAATAAATTTTCCGCGACATACAACTTCTGCCTGATGTTGACTGAGCCAATCCATACCGATTATGATATCAAAACTTCCCAGCTTCATAGGAATAAGGTCGACTGAGAAATCGTGGTCGTTTAAGGTGAGTGTACAGTTGCGTATAATAGAGTTTAATGAAACTGGTTTCCCGTCCGCAACTTCTACCGTTATGGATTCCGTGAGCTTATCCCGATTTTTGTTTAAGATAGGTTCAAATTCTAAAGACACAAAACTTCTATCCGCACCCGTATCAAATAACATAGAGGCATATCTACCATTTATAAGGAACGTACCGTTAACCACATTGCCGTCAGCTCTAGCCTGATTCGCGTTAATATTGAAAGCTCTTCCTCTTGCAGGTGGAGGAGCTTGGTTCGCTTGATTCACCGGGTTGGCTTGGGCCTGAGCATGAATAATGTTTACCAACCTTGGACAAGTGTTTCTGAAGTGGCTTGGGTCTCCGCAATTGTAGCAAGCCCGCATAGGTTGGCCCATAGGATAATTGGGTTGGTAGTATGTTTGGGCTAAATGTTGGGTGGGTGGTAATGGTAGGGGTTGTTGGGCTTGACCCATTAATTGTTGGTGGGTTTGGGTTAAAGGTTGGTGGCGGTTCGTTCGTTGAGGCATGCGGCAGGTTTGAACAGTATGACCTGCGCGACCGCAGCCGGTGCAATATTGGCAAGGATGATCAGGGGAATGGTGATATTGGCAACGGTTGCATTTTGGTAACGGGCCAGTGTAAGGTCTTCTGTATGGTGCGGGTGAAGGAGTGACTTGAGTAATGGGTGCAGCAGGAATAGGGGAGTTGGTTTGAGTAACTGCAAAATTTCTGGTGTTGCGCTTCCTCTTGTTAGCAAACTTAGAGGAAGAGATGGGATGGTTTGAAGTTTGGCCCTCAACAGGGGCTTTCTTTTTCTCTTCTTTGAACTTCCCGTTGCGAATTCGGTTCTCGGTCAGTTCAGTTGCTAGCTCCATAGCAGCTTCAAGTGTTACTGGTGAGATGCTGAGAACTGAATCTTGAATTTTCGAGGGAAGTCCTCGAATATAATGCTCGATCAAACGATAGGTTGGGGTGAACAAATTTGGAACCATTTGGTTCAACTCCAAGAACCTCTTGTTATAGGTGGTGTGATCACCCTCCTTTTGCTTTAGAGAATGAAATTCGTCCTCCAGCTTTTTAATTTCACTCCTAGGACAGAAACGCCTAGTCATGATTTCCCTTAACTCCTCCCAAGTTAAGGCCATTGCATCTTCAGTTCCCCTCTTCCCTTTCTCAGTATTCCACCAAGTGAGAGCTACCCCAAATAGTCTCCCGGTAGCGTATCGAACCTTGCGATCCTCAGGACAATCGCAGTTTAGAAAGGTGTTTTCCATCTCCTCGAACCAATGTAGGAGCGCAGTGACACCCTCGGTCCCTTCAAATTTAGGAGGATCACAAGACTTGAAATGTTTGTATGAACACTTGCTGGTAGGAGGGTTGTTGATGTTCTGGTCATGTTGTTGGGGAGGGTTAGTAGGATTTGTAGCGAGGGCTTGTTGTACTTGGACCACAATGTCAGGCAGTATCGTGGCCATTTGTTTCGCGATTTGTGTGGCCAAGCGTTCCTGAGACCTTCTTGATCTTTTACCCCTTCGTTGCTGTCTAGACGACATCTACAGGATCATACATGAGAAGATTGTGAGTTTATGGTGTCTTTTTAGGTGTCATGTATCTTTAAGAAAATGAAAATAACATAAATATCAATAATGCAACTACATCCATAGGATGTCTTGGGTTTGCTCATGTTGGGCCTCAAATGTCCCTCATACCTTCACCTATATAGTCATGTGGGCCCCCATGGCTATTGGCATGGTAGGATTCACATTAGTATTGGCAATTTAACACTCGCATCACCCGAATGCAAACCTCAAAATATGTTCATGAGATGTTTGGTCGGAACGTGTCCAGGTGTAGACACAATGACAACTCAAAGTGGGGTTAGCTCACACGACGTTTGGTATAGCATGCTTTGGCCTAATAGGTACTTTGGACTCTCATCGTTAGTCCCCAGGTAGGCAAACTGGTCCTTTATTTTGGATTTATACGAATGCCAGCCTAGACAGGACGTTCCGACTATCGGTACTGGTACCCTTCCAGTTACTACATGCCCGTCATGCGAACTCACTTTGATGAGATTTGAGAACACAAAAATCATTGTTAAAGCAATCATGATGTGGTGTGTGCTTTCATGGATGTGATATGTTATGAGTATATGATTCATAATAGGCGTTATATGATAATATATACTTATGAACATGCTGCATAACATTGAATGTAACATTTAACATAAAACACATAAACATCATGAAATTTAGCATGTAACACACAAAATCTTATAAGTTTCTAATCGACTATAGTATAGGCTCTAAGGGTCTAATAACCTATCCTATATCCCTATAGTCATGGCTCTGATACCAATCTGTCACACCCCGACCCGCAGCGGAATAAGAGTCGGGGCATAATTGGGTTATCACCAAAGCTCATGACATTTACTAATATGTTTCATATTTATTAAAGTCAAAGTTACATTTCCAAATATCCAAACATGTTCATACAATACAAAGAAAATAAACCAAACATAACAATCCCAAGCTGCTGCTGGTTCACCTGTATCATGTGTAAAAATGGGGGTTTTTGGGTCAACATAAGTTGGCGAGTGACCTTATTAGATAAACATTTATTAATGATTTACTTGTTAGTTTATCAATAAAAATTGTGCATAATCATAAATGAGCAAATGTAAATAATCAAGCAGTGGCAAATAGCAATCACAACTATAACATACAATAACATATGATAGCATTCATGAACATAACAACATCATACGATAAATAACATAAATGAAACTGTGCGATCAAGGCTCAATCAAACGGAGCCGATCGTATTACATGTACTGAAAATGAAAAATGTCTGTGCGATCAAGGCTCAATCAAACGGAGCCGATCGTATGTGGGCACGCCAGGTTCAACCTCATAATGAAATGGGGAACATGCTCAACGCTCATAATGTAATGGGGAGCGGCGGCCTATGAAATTGCATGTACTGAAAATAATAAACTGCATCCAACAATAACTACACAATAGTTGAAACAAACTAAATACACGAGTTCATGATATGATGCATGCACAATGGTTTAATTATAATATATATAACAAGACACATGATACACCCCAAAACGTGATTAAAACGGGGAATTTGTAAAGATTCACTCACATTGGGTGCGTTGGATTGGAGATGGTGAGATGCGCACGAATTGGATGAATGGAACAACGAGAAATACTAACCTAAATAATAACGGAAAAATATATTAAATGAGTGGATTTTATTAAGGATTTTAATGAAATTTTTAGATATATTTTTGTGAGTTTAAGGCTATTTTCTATCTTTAAAAATGTTATTTTTAAGTATTTTTAATTGATTTTTAAATTAAATTAAATAAATAAAAATATTAAAATTGTTTATTTTGCGTTGACCGTTGACCGTTGACTTGTTGACCGGTTCGGTCAGTGGAATTGTTTGCGCCGGGTGAGGCTCGAACCCGAGACCTCTCGTACGCGTGCACGCAGCTCTACCAACTGAGCTACGTGTCTAACCCGAAATAATCTTGTTTTTAATTATATTTATATACTAATTCGGTTTAACCAAAATTCATTTAATTTCAAAAACATTTTAATTCAACGAACCGGTGCCAGTATCAGGTTTCGAACTCGTGACGTGCGATTCAGTGTTGCACACAGTCCACCGCTGGACTGTGTGTCTAACCTGGTTAACCTCTCGGTTTTTATTATACTTAACAACTAACGGGATTAACCCGGTTTAGTTTTAAACAAAAAGGCATTTTATTACGTAAGGAGTGCGTGTATCAGGTATCGAACTTGTGACGTGCGTGTATAATTTGCACACAGTCCACCGCTGGACTGTGTGTCTAACCCGTTCATTTTACTGGTTTTAAATAAACTTATAACTTAACTAGCTTCGTCTTCTACATTCAGATTACAGTCAACTGATTCACTAATCCGTTTCTTGTTTTTATGATTAACAAACATTCTTAATGCTAAAATGAAATGGCAGAGACGGTAATTAGGGGTGAACATACCGATGAACGGTTTATTTCAGAATTCCGGCAATGTGTCGGTCCCTGTTTTTATGCTCTTCAACTGAACAAGACAATTAACCGTTTTTATCAGCTAATCGTGAAATTGAAGTGATCAGCAAATGTTAACAGAGGGTTTGAATGCCCTTACCGATTCTCAGATGAATATAGAGATTTTCAGAATCTTTCCGGCGAACTGAAATTAGCTGAATACAGTGCCTGAATTCGATTTCAATTGAGAGGTTTAAGTTAGAAATAGCCTAACAATTGTTGAACTACAATGATATTGAAAAATTTACCGTTTGAGGATGAATACGGTTTTCCGGCGAATTTTGCAGAAAATTCCGGCGAGTTGATTTAGACGTTCTGATGGTCTGAAAATGTGATGAAAGTGAAATGGAATGTTGGTATGACGTTTCTGAGTCGCGAGAGGGGTCTGGAGTTGAAGTAATCTGGACTTGATTCTTTTCGGTTATAAAAACCGATAGTAATGAAAATTGATGTTCAATCACTTCTTAATTGATTAAAATCATCGGTTCATCGGTTATAGACGTGAATGAGCGATTAATCAAACGATTTGACGATTGAATTTCCGATTTCCGTTTCTCAGTTGGCGCAACCGGTTTAACCGAGTTTGTGTATAAATGATATTTGTTTTCTAAAGATAACAGAAAACAACAAGTGGCGGAGTGGTGATGTGAGTGTGTGCTAAGTCTTTGGATTCAGTTCTGGCTGACCTGGATTCGAGTCCCGGCAGCAACATTTCCTTTTTATTTATTTTGTTTTAACTTTTTATCAAATATAATTTTTATAGTTTAGTTTATTTATTAATTATGTATCATTTTAAATCAAAATAATCATAAGTATTCAACGTGACATTTATAACTTTATATTCGATTATAAAACGGAGCGGGTTTTGGAAACCCGTTTTTGACAAATGTTACAACAAATGTGTGTGAATAGGTGACGCTTCTTATATTATATTTAAAACAGTTAACTCATACATATTCACTAGACCGTTAATAACACTCCTAAACATACATTTTTATCAACCATGCGCCTAAGTCCCTTAATTATGGCAGCAAACGAACTAAACATTCAGCAAACAATTCGTGATCTGTTCGGCAAAAAATTTGTTTGTATCTGTTTGTTTAATAAATAAAAGAACACGAATAAAAAATTCATTTGTTTAGTTAAATGCGTGAACAAGAACAGAGACCGTGTTCATTCGTTTATGTTCGTGAACGTTTGGTAACATGTTCGTTAATATACATTCATTTGCGATAGTTTATTAGTGTTTTTAGTTCTTATATATTTTTAAAATATTCAAAATTTTCACTAATGAAATATTTAATAAATATTAGTTATTGTATATTACATACCATTATATATATTCGTTTGTGTTCATTTTTGTTCATTAACACTTGTTTATGTTCATGAATGTTTTTTTTTTGTTCGTTACCTATCATTAATACATGTTCATTTTTCTTAATAAACAAACTATAACAAAAAATCTCGTTCGATAAATGTTCATGAAAAATTCATGAATTTGTGAACGCGTTTATTTCTTTAACGAACGAACAAGGCATTTTTTGTGTTCGTTTGGTTCGTTTATAACCCTACCCTTAATCACTAGCCGAAAGAAATATTTTCTACACATATTGATACCGCTAACCTACAAACCTTTTTATTATTTATGTAGTATCAATTCGCAACACGTGGATGCATTTGATGTTTATACCCTATCCTTATTGGTTTATTTATATTTCTTGTGCCTGTTATGTAGTATTTAGGTACTTCTTAGACATTGGATAGTTTAGAATGTAATGTTTACTTATTTATTTTTAATGAAGATTATTAAATTTTATACTTAAACTATTTTAATTTATTATAAATAATTTAACTAATAAGTGGTATTTTAAGTGGTGCGGGTTTAATCTTTGTAGTAGACAAAAACATTTATAGTTTAATAGCAAATTAGAGAATATATAGATACTTAATATTATAATACATATAAGGTGGACAAAAATCTAATTTTATATTATTTTAAGTGTTTAAATAAATATAATGTTTTAAACACATGATATAATCATTTAAAACATATTTTTGACTTTTAGAAAAGTAAAAAAAATACTGAAATAATTTTTTTATGACAACGGCTTCTACATGTGTTTACATGCAAAAGTTCTGAAGATAATATGTAAAAACAAGTTTTTTACGTGTAAAATTCATAGTTTTCCGATTTTCTACTTTTGTGTGTAGAATAAGGATAATTAGGAAAGCCTATTGAGATGATAAACCCTATGTAAAAAAATTCCCAATTTTTTGTGTAACTCTTATATGTAAATACTTTACATAAAAAAAGTTAAACAAAATAAAAATCCGCTGAGGGGATGTGCTTGTAACATAGTTATACTAAAATCTAGTTTATGTGTAACATATGTAACACAAGTTGTGTAACACAGACTTTCTGTCAGCACTTTTTTATTTATTTTTTAGAAACGTAATTACATATAAAAGTTACCCTAAAAATATAGAAAAGGAAAAATTTACATAGGCTTTTCTTGGATTTTCTCATCTCAATTGGGTTTCAGATGATACTTATACTATAAATATAGGGGATGGATCATTTGATAAGAAACTTAATGTGAGAATAGAAAGAAAAAACAACATATTGGTAAAATAATAGATAGTTAATAGCTTCTCTCGTAATTAGGAAAAAATATTTTATTCTACACAATTCAAAATCTAACCTAAGAGTATTAAAATTTATCATACACGTACCCTACGCATATCTCAAGTTGGTTTCAGAGGATACTTATACTATAAATATGGGGGATGGATCATTTAATAAGAAACTTAACATGAGAAGAAAAAGAAAAAAAACAACACATTAGTAAACAATAGATAGTTTATAATTTCTCTTATTAATTACGCAAAAACAGTTTATCCTACACAATTTAAAATTTAACTGACGCGCATCAAAATTTATCATACATATACCTTATGCATATCCAAATTGATGCTACACTTTATACTACACGTACTGAAAATTGTTCTACATCATAAACTGAGTTGTCTTAAAAGAGTATATTTTAAAAATAAGTTGCTAATTTAATTAGTTAGCTAATTTAAGTTAATACAATTAATTAATTAATCAAATTAATATATATGTCCTTACACTAACATGAAATACACATATTAAATGGCATTTTTATAAGTTTAAAATTTATTTTTTATGTTTTTACGAAAATCTTCTAAATTAAACTCTCCACTATATATAGAGTTAGAGTAAAATAAAACTCATATGAGCTGTGAGAACTTAGAGAACTCGGCCTTACGAAAGGTTTTTTCAAAAAAAAATTTACGAGATATCCTAAAAAATCAAATTTTCCAAAAAAAAAAACTAGTAGTTTTTTCATTTACAGCAGCCATAAATGTTGTATAAAGTAATGTCATGCTTATGTTATCAGCTTTCTACAGCTGTTGTAAGAGGCGAAAAACACCACTTTGAAATTATTATTTTTTTAAATTTTTTTACGACAGTCTTTTATAACATTTTAATTTAGAGGTGTTAAAATATAGCGGCAACACTCGCACGGAAAAGCCGAGTTCTTTAAATTTTACAACTCAGAAGGGTTTTCCTTGATCTTATCCTATATACATATGATTGACTATTTGAAAATCCACTTAACTTGAAAAACCCTTCAAACTCAATGTTACAAAACTTATTTTTGAAAAATATAGTACATTTAACATTAATAATTTCAAGTATTTCGAGCCAAGAAAATGTAAAAAGCCTCAACTAAATGTATTTTTTTAATTAAAACCACAAACTCTATGTTTCAAAACTCTTAGTGTTTTTAAGGGCAAAAAATGTAACACTAACAAAATAAACTGGAAAAAATGTAACAATTACATTTTTGGTTTTACTATTTTTTTTAGTATTTACTCGGCGCACTTTACATTTTGTTGGTTTGAAATGCTTGAAATATGTATATTACATCTTGTCGAATCCCTAAAACCAAACGATAATATCTGAAAAAAATAAGTGGAAAGAGGGGAGAGGAGGGCGTTGGATACAAATCCAAGCCCGACGAAGAAAACAAAAATGAATGAGTCTTCAAAGAGAATGAATGTAAAAGGAGGAACGCCAAACTGCAAAATTTGTAACCGTGCTCATAAGGGCGAATGGCATTTCAAAAACAAGCCATGTGTGGTATGCGGAAAGACGGGACACTTAGCTTCAAATTGCTCCAACAAGATATCGGTATGCTATAAATGCTATCAACCGGGCCACAAGAAATCCGAATGCCCGGATTTGATAGGAAAGAAAGTCATAACTGACAAAAAGACAGAAGTCCCAAAGCCAAGGGCAGCCGAGGCAAAAGTTGAACCTGATGTGGTCATAGGTACTTTTACCGTAAATTTAATTCCTGCTCATGTTTTATTTGATACAGGTGCGAACAAATCTTTTGTTTCACACGAGTTTTTCAAACACTCATCATTCCTATTAACAAAGTTACCAATGCTCTTAAAGGTAGAAGTAGGTAATGACAAAACTTTTACTGTCTATAACATATGTCGAAATTGCAAATTGAGCATTGAGGATAAGGATTACTTAGTTGATTTAATGCTGGTGTCAATGGGGGATTCCAAGTAGTGATTGGAATGGATTGGTTATCCTGCTATCACGCCAATGTGATATGTTTCCGTAAAGAGATACAATTAGTATCTCCAAGCGGGAGGCACGTCAAAATCTATGGAGAAAAGAGCGGCAACCCCATCATGTGCTCAATAGTAAAAGCCCGTAGACTTATTCAACATGGGTGCAAGGCCTATCTAACATATATATTTGATTCGGGAAAGAAGTCGCCAATGATTAGAGATGTGTCGGTCGTAAAAGAATTTGAAGAAGTATTTCCGGAGGATTTACCGGGGATACCATCGAACGCGAGGTGGAATTTAAAATCGAACTAATCCCAGGTGCGAAACCGGTGGCCAAAGCACCATACAGATTAGCACCGTCGGAACTTCAAGAATTATTATCACAGATACAAGATTTTCTAGACAAAGGATTTATTCGACCTAGTGTCTCCCCTTTGGAGCGCCGGTGTTATTTGTGAAGAAGAAAGACGAAAGTATGCGTATGTGTATTGATTACCAGGAGTTAAACAAAATTACGGTAAAGAATCGATACCCGCTTCCAAGGATCGACGAATTATTTGATCAATTACAAGGAGCGAGTTGGTTTTCGAATATCGATTTGAGGTCGGGGTACCATCAATTGAAGGTGAAAGAGGAAGATATACCCAAGACAGCCTTCCGTACATGATATGGGCATTATGAATTTCTCGTAATGTCCTTTGGGCTAACAAATGCACCCGCGGCTTTCAGGGATCTTATGAACCGGAGTTGCAAGCCAGTGTTAGACAAATCAGTGATAGTGTTCATCGATGACATTCTTGTTTATTCAAAAAGCGAGGCGGATCATGTGCACCATTTGCGCGAAGTATTGGAAACGCTTAAAAGAGAAAAGCTCTATGCAAAGTTTTCAAAATGTGCCTTTTGGCTTCGAGAGGTGCAATTCCTTGGGCACATCATTAGTGCTGATAGAATACCGGTCGATCCGTCCATGATAGAAGCAGTGTCTAAATGGAGTTCTTTGAAAAATCACTCAGAAATAAGAAGCTTTTTAGGACTAGCGGGTTATTATAGAAGATTCATTTAGGATTTCTCCAAGATTACCTCACCATTGACTAAGCTAACCCGCAAAGACGAAAAGTTTGTCTGGAGCGATGAACAAGAAAAAGCGTTCTAAACGCTTAAAGAAAAGTTGACCAGTGCTCCGGTACTGACTTTGCCGGATGGTACTTACGACTTAGTAGTGTATTCGGATGCATCGCACCTAGGCCTTGGGTGCGTGCTTATGCAATGAGGCAAGGTGATTGCCTATGCCTCTAGACAATTAAAAGTCCACGAAAAGAAGTATCCGACACATGACCTTGAATTGGTGGCGGTAGTGTTTGCCTTAAAAATTTGGAGATACTACTTGTATGGAGTAAAATACGTCATTTTTTATCAATAATAAAAGCCTAAAGTATTTCTTCGATCAAAGGGAATTAAATATGAGACAGATGCGTTGGTTAGAGACGGTGAAAGACTATGACTGTGAAATTCATTATCACCCAGGAAAAGCCAACGTAGTGGCAGATGCCCTTAGCCGAAAGGAAGAATACGTACCGATTCGGGTACAATCCATGCAACTTATAGTTACTTTCTGGTTTACCGGAACAAATCTGGGTAGCACAATAAGAAGCGATAAAGGAAAAGAACTAGGGAAAAGAACGATTAAAGGGTTAGTAAAAGATATTGAAGATAGAGAGAACGGTCTGAAATATCGATATGGTAGAATCTGGGTCCCAAACATGCATGAGATAAAAGATCTTTTACTCGACGAGGCTCATACTCAATTCACTCGGGAGCAACCAAAATGTACAGAGATTTAAAACAAAATTATTGGTGGCCTGGAATGAAGAGAGATATAGCAAAATATGTCGAGAAATGTTGAAGTTGTTTGCAAGTAAAAGCGGAGCATCAAAAGCCTTATGGCAAGTTCCAACCATTAGAAATACCAGTATGGAAATGGGAACACATAACCATGCACCTATTGACCAAACTACCGAGAACAGCTCGAGGATTTGATACCATTTGGGTGGTCTTTGATAGATTAACGAAAAGCGCTCACTTTATCCCAATTCGAGAGACTTACACTTCAGAAATGATGTCAGAAGTATATGTAAATGAAATTATAGCGCGCCATGGAGTTCCGGTATCAATCGTATCCGATAGAGATACACGATTTACTTCGAACTTTTGGAAAGATTTTCAAAAGCATATGGGCTCAAAACTGTTGATCAGAACTGCCTATCACCCCAGACGGATGGACAAAGCGAACGAACAATTCAAGAGATACCCAATTCGAGAGACTTACACTTCAGAAACGATGTCAGAAGTATATGTAAATGAAATTATAGCGCGCCATGGAGTTCCGGTATCAATCGTATCCGATAGAGATACCCGATTTACTTCGAACTTTTGGAAAGATTTTCAAAAGCATATGGGCTCAAAACTGCTGATCAGTACTGCCTATCACCCCCAGACGATGGACAAAGCGAACGAACAATTCAAACCTTAGAAGACATGCTTTGAGCATGTATCATTGATCTCGGGGGTAGTTAGGATGTTTATATACCGTTAGTTGAATTTTCTTACAACAATAATTATCACTTGAGCATTGGTATGGCACCATATGAGATGCTTTATGGACGGAAATGTCGAACCCCTATATGTTGGGACAAAGTGGGACCGAGAGAACTCGCTCATAAAGAAGTAATTAAAGCCACAAATGAGAAGATTGATACGATTCGATCTCATTTAAAAGCGGCTCAAGACCGACAAAAGTCCTATGCTGATAAAAGACGAAGGCCTATTGAGTTTCAATCAGGTGATAGTGTAATGCTCAAAGTATCTCCATGGAAAGGAATCATTCGATTTAGAAAGAGAGGTAAATTGAGTCCACGATTTATCAGACCATTTAACATTATTGGTCGAGTGGGAAAGGTGGCTTACCAACTAGAACTTCCGGACTAATTAAGGGGATACATAACACATTTCATGTATCACATCTCCGCAAATGTTTAGCGGACGAAACGACATATGTACCCTATAGTGATATTGAAGTTGATAACTAGCTCAACTTCATAGCTAAACCAACTAAAATTTTGGATCAAAAAATCAAGGGGTTAAGAAATAAGAAGATAGACCAAGTGAAGGTCAAATGGGAGCATAGAAAGAGATCAGACACCAATTGGGAATCTAAAGAAGAAATAAGACGACTCTACCCTTCACTTTTTGGTAAGTACACATGTTTCGGGGACGAAACCCCTTTAAAGAGGGTGGATTTGTAACACCCCAAAATATTAAATCATGTAAATAACTAGGAAACATTACCTTAGTTAATGTTGAGTTGTTAAGTAACAAAAGGAAACAATAAATTGGTACTGTATAAAGAATTAAACATAAGGACTAAATAAGCCAAGTGGATGAAACTTGATATATTAAAAGAACAAAAAACAAAGACAACACATTTTCTATGTGCGTGTAAATGTGTGTGTGAGCAGAGCAAGAACACAAGAAACCCTAAATCATCAAATTAACCAAATTGAAAAGGGAGAGTTGAGAATTATTTCCTGCATGAGTTGATTTTTGTAATAGCACTTCCTAGAAGATCAAGAGGTACGTTGTAATTTTGTTTTAGACGAAAATGGTATATTTGGAAGAACTTGGTTGATTAAGTTCTTTAAAAATTGTTGATGGAATAACCTAAGTAAGGTGTAATAGAGGCCTAAGGTTTTAATTTTAACTGAAATTGCAAATATCTTGACAAGAATCAAGTGTAAGAATGATTTGCACTTGTAGGTGAAAGTGGTTTGGATAAATGATTGAATACATGAGATTGGAAGGTTAAATTAGATAAATGAATGCATTAACTGAAATTTTGATGATTAAGTGTTCACAACATAAACACTTTCTTGTAAATAAGGTGTACGATAAAAATGCCTAAGATGAATATAATATACTGAAATTGTAAGAGAAAAGTGTAGAAGATAAACACATGAATTGATTTATTAGTAGAACAATGGAGTTGATCAACATAATGATAATTTGATAAAATTATCAGGTTGTATACTACAGGCGTCTTGGAGGATAAGCCGGGAGATCAATCCGGAAAGGATAGTCGACTCAAGGGAAAGCTTTAAGGTACGTGGCTTAATGCTTCATAAGATTTTAGATATGATCTTGTAGTGATATATGTTGAGTAATGAAGCGAACTTAACCAAATTCGGCGCATTTATAAGTGTTGGATTTCACACGAATGAACCGAATAAGTGATATCAAAATAGTGGAATAGACAAAGGTTTGGTCGAATAAAGCGATAGATTTCGCTAAAGTAACCA
This sequence comes from Scalesia atractyloides, assembly GCA_947069175.1. Classification (NCBI taxonomy): domain Eukaryota; kingdom Viridiplantae; phylum Streptophyta; class Magnoliopsida; order Asterales; family Asteraceae; genus Scalesia; species Scalesia atractyloides. Next base: position 11,127,659 of record CAMTDV010000012.1, on the reverse strand, counting down.
AACGAGTCAAAATAGTGGAATAGACAAAGGTTTGGTCGAATAAAGCGATGATTTCGCTAAAGTAACCAAACGGGTCAAACAATGTATTAAATAAAGGTTTGGTCAATGAAGGTGATGCACTTCACTAATGAGATCAAACGGGTTAAAATAACGCAATAAATGAAGATTTAGTTGTATTAAAGCGATAGATATCGCTAAAACAACTAAAATGTCCAATTGGAGCTTAAAAGAATACCGGAAAGAATTTTCAACCTTACGTTGGTTAATTACGGTTGATCGGTAAATCGGAAGAAAAGAAAATATATACGCAAAAACTGAGTAATAAATGAGCAAACCATAAGTCCTATGGAATATGAGGATATAATATACTTAGTAATTCTATATGAAAAAGATAGGGTTAGTAAGTTCGTTGGCCAAAATTTGGTTAATGGGTCAACTTACGATAAATTATATATATATATATATATATATATATATATATATATATATATAATTCAAGTGGTGTAAACATTCGTGATAACGACACTACAATTATGAAAGCAAAGAATATTACTTTGTGGATAATTTTCTGTAAGTCTTAAGTCATATGAGGATGTACAGTACGCGAAATGGGTCGAACAGGCGAATAAACGAAACAGCATCAAAAGTTCTGCAGTAGGTGCCGTCGGTGACGCTCTGTATGGTCGTCGACGACACAATGCATATTACCCGACGCCTTAAGCTACTGTCTACAGTAGTCTTGACCTTACGCAAGTTTTTACATGGCGTCACCGACGCGGCATAATGCCGTGGCCGACACCACTCAGTAAATTTGGAATTTAAATTTTATTAATTGTTTAAGTTGTTTCATTTATCATATCATTAATAAGTTATAAAATTTTCAGATTTAAAGATATCACAAGTAAAGTTTGGATGAAGATCAAGCCATGCCAAAGTACCGAACACGTCCGAATTTCAAGCTTCCGTTTTTGTTTCGTCTAGTTATGTATTAACAATATCATAAGACGTAAAGTATTTATAAATACTTTTAATAACTTAACTATTATGGGATATTTAATGTAAGCAGTAATATATATATATATATATATATATATATATATATATATATATATAATATACACACATGTTTTTCATAATAAAAAAAATAATATGGGTGTTTCACTAGGGAATTGTTGGCTGAACTTCGTGATGGTTTTAATGGTTTTGTCCTAGATGTGTATAAATTGGTTTTTTTTAATAACTGGTTTCGGTTTTTAACCGAACCGGTTTTTTACATCAAATACAAAAACCGGTTTTTCTTATAACCGGTTTCGGTTACTAACCGGTTTTTTTTAAGTCAAAACAATAACCGGTCCAAACGGTTAGGGCCGGTTTTTAACCGGTTTATTTAAAAAAACCGTTTTTACCGGTTTAAACCAGTTTTTTATAACCGGTTTCGGTTTTAAAACCGGTTTCGAAGCTCAAGATCTCTAACTGGTCTATAACCGCCAGTTCGGTTCGGTTATAAAACCGGTTATAGAAAAACTGGTTTCGATTTTTTTTTTCGATTTCGGTTTTTTTCCAGTTTTGAACCGACTTTTTTTAGACCTCTATTTTGTCCCCGCGGTGTTGGGGCAGTTGTCATCCAACCCTTCCATGCCTATCTCGGAGCTTGAGGCCTTGTTGTCCTTGCTTGCTTTGTTTTAGTATGTCTTCCTAATGTATCCATGCCTTTATGGTGTTTTGTTGTACATTTTGTGTTTTGTTGTACATTTTGTTGGTTGTCATGTCATGCCTTCTTTTAAACCGGGGAGATAGTCTGGTTCCTCATGGCATAGTCGAATCTGTGGCTTGTTACGAGTCAAATTGAGCTGGACTCACTTTTAAATCGAGTCACATCAAATGAGGTTTTCCAAACTAAATCCAAGCAAGCTCTAAACTACAAGCTTTTCAGACATTCTTATGATATACAAATTTAACCATTAAAAAAATTCTAAGTCAGTTAAAGAAACCATTTCCATTGAAAAAAAAGCATGATACGCAGGGAAAATATATAGGTATTTAATAGAGGTAGTAAAATGAGCAGGTAAGTTAAAGTGAAAAATATGTAAGACGGGTAATAACCAGTTTGACCGGGGTGTGCGTCCGAATACGTGTCAGGAAGTGGCACCTCGAGTTCTGGGTTAGATGCGTAGCCACAGACTAAGACTGAGACTCTGTGAATTTGTTGGGGACAGTGTACATGCGCCACCTTTCTCTCTCTACAATTAAATACTTGCCTCACGTGACTGATCATGACTCTGTTTCATACATGTTTCTTTAATATATATATATATATATATATATTATAACACGTAACCATAGGTATTTTTAAATTATAAGTGGTTGTTATATAGTCATTACTACGCAACTATCGTACCTGTGTGATAGTATTATAAGAATACATACCAAAAACAAATAGCGTGTGAATCATGTTCAGATATTTATTTTTTCTACTTGTATATATTTTATTATATATCTTTTCTGTCTTCGTAAATTAATCTAGAGCTTCTATAATCATTTATTCTATACAATATGGGACGCTAATATTGAACGAGATCACTCATGGGTAAAAAGATCAAAGAAGCAATTGTTGATTTTTAAGGTGGGTTTGATTATGTGTCTATGATCGAGATGATCATTTTATTAACTGAATATAGAAGGCTTGAGCTAGCATGGCTTAAAGACTCTTAACAGATTGATTGGGTAAAATTTTAAACTGAAAGAATATTGGATATTATAAATAATTGTACTTGTAAAATGAAAATAAAAAAATAGAAGCATTGAGCTAGAACGCTTATTGCCTTCTTAGCAGGTTGGTTGGGCAAAACGTTAACTGAACGAAAAAATTAGAAATTTAAGAAACCAAGTCCAAATTGTGCATATCGGGTTTGAATCTTGAAAGGAAAGGTTAACAGAGTGCACGCTTTAGCAAAGTGCACCCTTCAACATGTGCACGCTTCAGCATGTCCACGCATCAACAAATGGTACGCTTAAATAAAGTGCCCATTCAGTTAAGTGCACGCTTTAGTAAATTGTATGCTTCATCAAGGTGCACGCTTCAGCAATGTGTACGCTTCAGCAAATTGAAAATATTTGTGAGTGCACACTTCAGTAAAGTGCGCATATTTAGTCGTTGCGGCACGCAACGTCTGAAGGCGTTTTTGTCGCGATACCCAACGGAACCCCAGATGTTCAAAACACTTTCTTTTGTCAATTTTCGATCCGTTAACACAAAAAAAACATTGACGTGTTGAGCGTGGTTATAAAATTTGTTATATTTTAAGCACTACTTGTGGATCAAGCTTTAAATTTATAAAACACTATACAATACTATCACTCTAAACATGTTATGGCAAGTACACCCATCGTAGACGTAGTATAGTGATGGTAAGATACCGAGGTCGTCCAAGGACACAAGAGTTTTTAGTACCGCCTTATCATTAACGTCTGATCTAACCAATTTTTGATAAAAGTTTTTAAAGATAAAAACTAAATGCAAGAACGTAAAGAAAAATAAATAAAAACAAATAGACAAAAAAGAATCACTTGGTTCAGACTCCTCTTTTACGTATCCTTTGATGATTTCCGCACTTTAGGCTTTTTAAAAGATTATCTTAGTCATAGTAGTAGACCACTCTTGCGAAGGCGATGTTACCCTCGGCCATATTGGTCTGAGTTAGCAGTGATACAGTCCCGCATGGCTGAAATATTGAAAGATAATTAAATAATTTATTAATGTGAAAAGTGGTAGGCCCCTACACAAGAGGCGACATTACCATTCTACCATATTGGTCTGAGTCAGCAGGGATACAGTCCCGGCCGGATAAAGTTTTTAAAGTAGTTTATTTATAAGTGGTTCAAGCCGTTCTTACCAACCTCTATTTGATGCTATCTGACTTAAGGAAAATCCTAGTAAGCTTGAACCAAGTCCTCGCATGATCTATACACTAAACGAGGCAAGAACTTTCAAACACCCTTCTAACCCCCTTCGAGGTAGTTAACGCGCTTTATATAGACCGTAAAGACACGAATGAGTGAATCAACGAAACATGAAGAAATATTTAACCAAAATTCACTTTCAATATAAAAAAAATTAGTTATTAAAGTTATTAATACATAACCAATTAAAATGTTGCCAAAGATTGGAAATCAAAAGTAATACATAAAAGATTTATCTTCACCAAGTGATGTAAGAGATTTGGCCAAGCATGGTCTTTGTTTGACAAGAACTCTTACAATCAATATTGGATCCCGAGACTACTACACACTTTAAAAGATGAAATATGGATGATGGTGGGTGTTGGTGTTGTAGTGGTGATGGACTGATGGCAAGTGTAAGAGAAGTGGTTTGCTAATGGATGTTTTCTCATGAACCAAGCACCTCTATTTATAGCTGGAAACAGAGGGCGACCACGACCTCATGCCCACCTGGCATGGCCCCGTGGACTTCACTTTCTCTCACTTCATTAACTACAGATGTCAGGTCTTGTATTAACACTCCCCGTAGTGTCATAGCACGACAGCGTGGTAAGTGTACTTTTTGTACTATCTTAGATTCTATGAATCTTATGGTTGACCATGGCCCGTGTTGGGTTAACATGGCCCCGTGTTGGTTTGTCTGTTGTTGTTGTCTTTATCTGCATAGAATCTTGACTGGGCATGGGGTTCGACAGGCCGTGTCAATCTTTCTTCTTTGTATTTGTGTTGGTTTCTGTTGTAAATTTGTTTATTTTATTCGTTTAAGCTCTTTTGATCCTGTAACTTAAAAGTAAACAAAGAAACATACTTTTTCCAACATTAGTACCGAACAAGGGTTGATTTTATGCCTTGTTTGATGTAATTTATATGTTTGCGCACATCAAATATAAACACTAATTGTTTTTAGTGTTTATGACAGATTTATAAAAGGGTTGGTATTGGACGAACAATCAAGCATGCGAACAACCGAACATTCTTAAACCGCCACCTTTTTGGGAACATCTTTTCAAAAATATAAAATATGCTCACGTGTGACAAAGTTTTCGAGTCTAAAACCTTAGTGTTTGGGCTGCAATCTATGTGTACTAAATAGTGATTTAAGTTTTTTTGGGTCATTAGTTAACCCAGCTAGTAAGTTCTATGTTATATAAAAAAAATTTGGGACCTAATCGTCTAAATATTTAAAATATTCTGTAATAATGGAATGGGTGTAACAATCAAAATTTTGAAAATCAATCGGGAGTTCATCAGAACTCAGGGTTTGTAAATCAAAATAGGAGTTTTAATAATCAGAATTTCCATAGGTCACAAAGTCCAAACTTTTATAGGAAAACCTCAAGACCAGAGACGTAGTGGAAATCAAAAACCATTTCTATCAACATGTTACATATCCAAGACACCTAAGAGGTGTAAATGATATTGGACAATATTACGTTTCGTTGATGAATTTGGACGACCCAAGACCGTCAAGGCTTGGGTCCCCCTATCTAACTAAATTGTTTTGGTTTGGTTTTTGTGTGAAGGAGCTACTAAGGAGGATTATCAACTTCTGGTATGTAGATAATGGTTGCTTCAGGCACATGACGAGGGAGACGAGATTGCTAAGTGATTTTGAATCAATTAATGTAGGGTATGTGAACTTTGTAGGATCAATAGGAGATCATATTATAGGTCGAGGAAAAGTGACAAACGGAAAGATAACATTGGACAAAGTGAACTATGTCGAGGAGCTTAAACATAACTTAATGAGTGTGTCACAAGTCTGCGACAAGGGTCACTCGGTCCATTTTACAAAGTCTGAAGTTTTGGTGTGGAAACCTGAATTGTTATGAGACCACCAAGGAAGAATGACACTTATGTCATGGTATATGGGTGCTAAGAATTTTTCGATGGTGGTTGCTTTTTATTGTCAAAAGTATCTAAGGCGGAATCAATGTTGTGGCACATACGCATGGCCTACATCCACTACAAAAAAATGAATTATATAATTAAAATGGTCTAGTGGAAGGGGTGCCAGTGTAGAGGTTCTTTGTGGAAGATGAATGTCTTCCTTGTTAAAAGGGAAAACAACATAAAAAATCTCACAAATCTATAATAGTAAATTGCATGGATGCCCGTTATGAATTACTTCATATGGATTTGTTTGGTTCAGTGAATGTAAGGAGCATAGATGGAAAGTATTATTATTTAGTTGTCACAGATGATTACTCATATTATTCATGGGTTTTCTTTTTTAGGTATAAAGGATAAGACAACTGAGTTGATGATAGATCTTTTTACAAAATTTGAGAATGTCTATAAAGCACCTATCGAGAGGATCAGGAGCGATAATGGCACTGAATTCAAGAATCAGATATTGAATATCAGTTGTCTTCGCAAGGGAATATAATATCAATTCACTGCTCCTTAAACACCTAAACAGAATGGAGTCAAAGGACGTTGATTGAAATCGCAAGGACTATGCTTTCTGATTCTAAGCTTCTAGTTATTTGTTGGGGAGAAACTGTGAATACAGCTTGCTAAGTTTTAAATAAAGTTTTGACTGTTAAATGTTTTAATAAAACATGTAATGAACTTATATTTAACAAAGACTCGGCCTAGCCCAAATACATTTAACATCAAAACTCGGAATCACACAGTGCATATAACTCAGAATTCACAAAACCCGGAAGACTTGAAACCTGGAAACCTCCAAAGCATTCTTTCTCGGAACTCGTGTATAACTCGGAACAATCTTTCTCAGAACTTCCAACCTTGTATTTTCCGAAACTCACATAACAAGCACTGTACTCTGGAACCTTACGACACAATCAACTAATCATGCATAGTAATATTATGACTACAAGATATATTAATATAGTTTTTAAAGACTTATTTTTACAAGATATATTGAAAAGGATATGAAGATTTGGTTTGAGGCCATAGGTCTGATCCCAATCGGGTTTTATGCAGTGGCCTTTGAGTTACTAGTTTTCCTTGGGCTACCTAGGGATGTTCACATTCGTAAGAATATGAGGTTGTCTCTTGCCATTAAATTACCCCGAATAAACGGGCTTTTCTTTCATTGACCATTAGAGGGTGGGGGTGTGCCACTTTCCATCACTCACCACACCTAATCATGTTTCGTCATGTCATCGAACTTGGTTCCACCACTAGTGATAGATTTTAGTGGAGGTTCCCATCACTCACCACACCGTCCACTCCTCAACATAACTTTCAAATTTTCAGGCGTGATCACTAGCACGCGTTATCACCGGCATGCATAGTCACCCAACCACCACGCACCACCACGTAGCGGCCTCACCCCTCTTAAGAAAAATGAAAAATTAAAGATGAATTTGAATTGTTTAATTTTATCCATAAATAGAAAAGTATTTTGAGCTCTTTATTTCTTCATGCGATGTAGACACTTAGTCATGAAGGTGATAGAAACATACAATGCATTTATTGGGGATAATCACGAAAATAGTCAACTTTTTCAAAATAGTCATATGATACGGTTCTATGAGACGTTTCAATATGCTGAAACGGCTTAAAAGAATTCTTTCAAGTCAACTAACCCGTGATTGCCATGTCTGGTTGAGCTTTTTCAGTGTGGCGGCTTAAGCCTTTTCACTGTAGCGACTTGGCTTGGCTTAAGATCTTTCAACACGGCTTGAGATCTTCAGTGTAGCGGCTTGGCTTGGCTTAAGATCTTTCAACACGGCTTGAGATCTTTCAACATAGTTTAAATATAAACGGGAAATTAAAAACACGAATAATTAAAAAAAATCTCAATTAAATGTGAGAACTTGAAAATCTGAATTAAAAAAATCTGAAAGTTTTAACTTGAAAATAAAAAATTACTAGGTTAAAACCCCGTGTATTACACGGGTTAAATAAATGTAATTTTTAGACTAACTAACAAAAAATATAGAGTAAACTTTCGTTTTGCTCCTTGTGCTTTGGTCACTTTAACGGTTTTGCCCCAAACCTTTAAAAATAGCCATTTTCCTCCAATAGTTTGCTATTGTTTTTCCATTTTGCTCCCTGCAGGGAGCAAAATAGAAAAACAGACAATTTGGTTGGAGTTAGAGGCGAGGAGCAAAATGGAAAAACCATAGCAAACTATTGGAGGAAATGGTTATTTTTAAAGGTTTGGAGCAAAACCGTTCAAGTGAATAAACCACAGGGAGCAAAACGAAAGTTTACTAAAAAATATAACTTTAAAAACCTCGTGTATTGTACGAGTTGAATAAATGTATTACACGGGTGTAATACACGGAGTTTTTAAAGATATAACTTTTTAATTATTTTGTATATACAATTACATTTATTCAACTCGTACAATACACAAGATTCTTAAATATATAACTTTTTAATTACTTAATATATGAAATTAAATTTATTCGACTCGTGTAATAAACGAGGTTTTTAAAGTTATATTTTTATTATTTAGTATAAAAATTACATTTATTTAACCCGTATAATACACGGGCTTCTGACCTAGTAATTTTTTATTTTTAAGTTAAATATTTTTATTTTCAAGTTAAAACTTTCATATTTTTTTAATTGAAATTTTATTGAGATTTTTTTTAAATTATTCGTTTATATTTTTAATTATTCGTGTATATTTAAACTATGTTGAAAGATCTCAAGCCGTCTTGAAAGTTCTCAAGCCGTGTTGTAACATCTTAAGCCAAGCCAAGCCGCTACACTGAAAGATCTCAAGCCGTGTTGAAAGATCTTAAGGCAAGCCAAGCCGTTACACTGAAAAGGCCTAAGCCACACTGAAAAGGCTTAACCGGATACGTAGCAATCTTAAGTTGATTGACTTGAAATGATTTTTTAAGCCATTTCAGCATATTGAGCCGTGTCAGGTGGCTATTTTGGAAAAAGTTGACCATTCTTTAGCTATTTTCGTGATTATCTTTTTATTAGGGGTTATATGAAGCTAATTGATAGTATGGGGACTAAAAAAAGAAAGCAGTGATTTTCGATTTTTGAACCTCTGCTTTGATTTCTCTCTTATCACATAGATTATGTCACCCCTATTATTTTAGGGTCACACCTTTTATTTTTTGAAGCTTTAAACCACGCGCTCTTGTCTCTTTCATTTCTCACGCTCTCCTTACGGCACGTGCTGCCAGGCAGGTATATGAAAATGTAAATTAAAACTAGTTTTTGCCCCGCATACTTTGCGGGCGTTAGACCGAATATTTCTCTAACAAATTAAAAAACACTAGTATAGTTTTGCTAAAAAAAAATTAAAACGATTACAATAACGTAATTTTTAGCTCGATGCAAAACTGTAATTTGTCAGAAATGAGTGAGTGTTAGACAACTCATTGACACGAATAAAAAGTTAAATTGAGTCAACAAATTAAAACAAAAAACTTATATAGTTTTGCTAAATTAAACTAAAACGATGACAATACAACAATTTTGAACTGAGAGCAAAATTGTATTTTTGAATGTATGATAAAATCATAATTTGACAAAAGCTAAAACGATGACAATACTGTAATTTTGAACCATGGGCAAAATTGCAACATGGACAAATTCGTAATTTTGAATTGGGGTAAAATCATAACATACCCAGCCCAATAGGGGAGTGCTTTACAACAGCCTGACACTATTCCCCACACACCTTTAAAAAACTAAAATGATGGCAATATTGTAATTTTTAACTGGGGGGCAAGATTCTAATTTTGGGCTAGGGTAAAATCTTAATTTGTCAAAAGCTAAAGCGACGGGTAAATTTTGACCAAGGGTAAAATCATAACTTTAAACCTGGGTAAATTCGTAATTTTAATTGAAAGATACCCGGACCAATGGAGAGGAATAGTGATCGCTATTGACAACTATGCATTTAAAGAATTTCTTAATGAAACGATATATCATGCATCATAACAAAATGACTTCAAATACAATTCTGACTACAATCAACACGTTCGATGCGGTATATATGTTTTCTTTTTGGCTAAGATTTCTAAATCCACTAATGTTATATGTACAAAATAAAATACAACTCAATAGAACCTATTAGATAAACACACCAAGAGGTCCTGCGCTTTTAATACGATCACAGAAGTAGCTAATTGTTTGTATTATTTTACTAATTAGTCTAATAAACTGTATTCCCATTCCTAGTTTTTCATTAATCAAGGGGCTGCATAATCAAGCGATTACATAATCAATGTAATTCGATAAATATATTGAAAGGTGATAGTTCAGTTTTCAAGGTAGCGTTACCGTTGATTGGTCGAGTGTGCGATTACATCAATAATCAAGTGTGAGGCTCACATGATCCCAACAACTCAATAACACAAATAAAGTGGATCAAAAAAATATGAACAAAATCATAAATACTAAGGAGCTGTTTGGCAACCTTTGACCGGTTAAGTGTTGTATCATTAAGAGGTATGAATGGGTAAGAGACTCTGAACCAGTAAGTGCTGAACCAGTCATGTGTTGTTTGGTTGGACTTCTGATGAGTGTGTAGAATGACTTTTTTACCCCTCTTGCTACTAGTTAATCCTACCCATTTTGTGTCGTTTCTTTAAACAATTCAAAAAACACACATAAAAAAACTACTTAAATTCGAAACTATGTACAACAAAAATCAGTCTAATGGATTAAAAATCAATATCATACTTCCTAATCACAACTTCCATACCACAGTTCATAGAAACTTGCACTAAGTTTAGTTCCAAACTTTCATACCACAGTTTAGTTCAAAAAAGCACATAATACCACAAATTCCATACCATCAGTTCATACAAACTTGCACATAAAAATCAATATCATAGTTCCTGATAAAAACATGCACACATATTCAATGCATTAGTTCATAAATCCATCAGCACATCAAACTTGTACATAAAAAGCAATATCATAATTCCTAATAAAAACTAAAAGTTAATTGCACACATAAGAATCAATCACACTTCCTATCACATTTCACAATGTTTAAAAAATCACGGAGTAAACACATAAAGATTCACGGATTGTTTAAAGAAAGGTAAAAAAACAACTGATTGTTACCTGTGGAGGAGGCCGGTGGCTGCAGGTCGTCGATTGGAGGTGGTCGCGTCTAGAGGAGGACGGTGGCTAGGATGGCTAACTCAATAAACCCTAACTAGCTAACCAGCTAAAATTGAACAATATTTTTCAGATTGAACTTACAATTCAATAAACACATTAACTAACTACTAATAAACCAACAATCAAATTGAAATTCAGACTTTAATTACCTTAATTTGAATGAAATCAAGACTCGAAAAGCAATCTGGCCACGAAAAACGCCGAAACACAGAGCCGAGATTCGCCGGAGACTCACCGGCGGCGTTTTCGTGATGAGAGCTGCGAGCCGAACGACAAGATGACGGACTGAGAGTTGAGGATTCGTATGTTGTGAGACTAGGGTTTTCTGTTTTGGGTTGTGAATTTGCAGGTGATAATAGAGGTAAGAGATGATGGGTTCTGTTGTATGGGCCTATATTGGGCCAGGCCTTTTCTTTTAATTTTTGGGCTCGTTGGGCCTGGGGCACGTAAGTACGCAGGTTAACAATCGAACTCACATATATCAACCACAATAGTTTGTTAGTTGAATACAATAAAACCCCAATTATTTAAGGAGTTACTGTTTACTAAGATGGATGTCCAAAACTTTAAGTTGTTAACCTAAGAGATATAATAATTGCTTAAAGATTCTAGTCCCTCCAAAATAAATTTGTAAAGTACATTGGATATGAGTTTTCTTTCTTAATTAACTAACAACTTAGCACGATTATTTACGTAATATCCTAATAAATACTAATAACAAATAGGGTCCCTTTATCGTTTTTGAAAATCTTAAGCAAACTACAAATTCATGATCCTTTCAAAAAAAAAAAAAAAATTCTATGTAAATCCTCCTCCTTTATTCAAGCTTAGGAGTTGGGACCAACAATTATAACTAAAATGTTTATAATTGGCTGAGTTAATTTTTTTTAAGTTTTATGTTGTGTACAAATATAATATATGTTTAGATTGAATTAATTTTTCTTTGTTAATTGATGCAAATTGTTTTGATAAAAAATAACATAATCGGTTTCTAATAAAAAGATCTTTTTCAATCGACAAAAGTTAAACCGTTTAATTTGCAAATTCCCTAAGCAATTTTCTTTTTTTCCCTTTTCCAATATCTAATTTGTATGTAGTTCACCAATATGCTAATAGCAAATTAAAATTAGCAATAGGAATCTGAGTAGTGTCTTTTTGATAACTATCTTAAGCAGTGTCTTCCAAGCCAACAAATCAGCAATAGCAATCTACAATACCAATACTCAATCCCTTTTGTGAAGCTTGAATACTTGATATCTCAAAAAAATTATCAATAGGCAATATGAAATCGCAAATTCAAGTTGCAAAAATGATTTTCTTATGGTTACTCAATTGCAAAGCGCATTACACACACAAATGAGTAGATTACTATAAAAACATAGTTAGAACCTGGATAATCCTTGCAATTGAGACATTGAGCAACCATCAACGACAATTGATTATCCCTAATTTCTCCCCCAATTGCCATCACGCTGGGTTGCAATTAGCGAGTTCGCGAGGAATGAGGATAGGACGGAGGATGCATTGAAGGTAGACAACGACGTTCAAAAAAAAGGAAGGGATTTGATACGTTATTTTTTCAAGTTTTGGGCCTAGACATTTTACTTGTTTGAGCGATTATGCCGTTATTTATTTGTTTGTTCATTTGAGCCATATACACATATAATGTATAAAAAAGAATTGGGGCCTCTATTTTTTCGAGATCCTAAAACTAAACCTATTGGGCTGGCCCTGAGAACAAAGCATGAGCTTCTTTTCTTTTAAATATGTTCTTCTTAGGACCTTGTTATCACCAAGTCTTCCCTTTAAAATAGGTATCACGTTATATCCAACTTATGTTCCTATTATCTAATAGGCAACCTGCTCTAAACGACTTAAGATTGACTTGTTAAAATCTCAAATTAAATTGACCTAGCATTTGAGCTTTTTATATAGAGTTTTGCTAGAATCAACATCTTTATCTTTTAGTATTGTGATTAAACGTAGCTAGCCAAGACAGTTGATTTGGATAGATCATACATAAACTTTTTTGCTATGTGACTGATAAGATATGAATTTTGAATTATCACCCATTTTGAATTGACCCATGTTTTTAACTGGCCAAATTTTACCCTCTACCAAAGATCTTTATTTGTCATTGGTCAAAGATAATTAAAATCTAAAACCGATAACATTCTGAATTAAAAATGGTACCCGGTAAAACAGCTTTACCAATTTAATTAATCCAAAATTATTATTTGAACTTAGATGAAACTCGAAAGCCTTTGATACATTTGACTCCCTATCGTCAGAAGCTATCTACTTCTTGATTTGGGGTCCAATAGGTCATCCACAGCAATTGTTAAACTCCAAAAGGGCAGAGGGTTTATCTTTTGAATTTAGGGCTTGCAATTTAGAAAGAGGTGGCGGTACAGTTTGTTGTCTATCTACCTTTTGTTTTGATGTAACTTACAAAGTTTTTTTAGTGAAATTTAAGTTATTAATTTTGTTTACAACTTTATATTTGTATGCAAGTCATACAAGTAAGCCAAACCGTGTATATAACTGTAAGTCCATAATAGGCCATGTGACCACTAGTTAATGAATCATGTGGCTTAAAATTTGTATTTTAATCAATAGTTGAAAAAGTCCTGCTGCTAGTAATTTCTCCAGTCTTACAAAAATTATTAAGCAAATTTGTTGAATATTTAAGGTACATTTAATTAATGTTTATACTATTATACATACTATTAGTTTACATATAACATCTAAATCATCTTCTGTGGACGTAATATATATCTTCTATAATGGTAACATATTAAATCTGGTGAGCTTGATTACAATTCAAATATGATAATTTTTGTTTATTCTTTTCGTATTTGTGCAATTAAAAAAATATGTAGATTACTATATTCTTTTCTATTAAAATAAAAATAAATCGTATACAAAAAGTTTCAGTTAAATTTTAATATAATTAGAACTTACAATATTTTTGTACAAAAAGTCTCATTGTACAATATTTTACCAATTGGATATATGTATAAATTATTTTATAATGAAATGAAAATATTACTTTTAATATATACTTCATTTAATTGTATCAGGTACATCTTTTATGATTTATATTTCAATAGGTATTACGTTAATACGTGTTTTAAATATCGCATATGCTAATGTCGAGCTAGCTCATTAGATAAAGCTCTTGCCTCTTAGTAGGAAGTATTGAGTTCAATCCGAAGTAAAAAGTAGATTAGGATTTATTTGGGTTTGATACTGATATAAATATATATGGTTAGTATTATGCTATTAACAATATGAAATAGTATTCGGTAGAGTTTATATAAAAGTTATATTGATTAAACTTAGAGATATGGATGATCAAATCTTTAAGGTAAGTACTTAAATAAATCAAAATTGGGTGAAAATAAAACCATACAGAAAAAAACCAAGTGTCAATTAAATATGTTGTTTTAGTAATATATAAATATAGATATAAGTTTTAAATAATGAGGTTTGAATGATTCAAATTTTAATTAGAAGCAAAAGAAAAAGTAGTTCATTCCAAAATCCAAAGTCTTTCAAAAGATGTATGTATACACACATATTCTAACAATATAAAGCAATATTTCTCATTGTATAATTAATAATAATTAATAAGATGAGAACAAAGAGTGTCATTGTTTTCTTCTTGGTTATATTCTTTGCATTTGTCATAATTTCTTCGACAGCTACAATTCTTCAAGCAGGAATAGGACACCAACCGGGTCCTGCCATTGGCTGGGGCGGTAGCTGGAGGTGTTGGGGTGATCGTAGATGCCACATAGAAAAGGTCATATTTTTCAGTAAAAAAGATATAATTTGTTGAAAATCAAAACCAATTGTGCTTCTTGTATGATTTTTTTGGGTTTTTTCGTTTTCATGGAAATGGTTTGCTCATCTTTATTTTTTTTAGGACGTGTCACAAAAACCTACAACAATTTCCATTTGCTCAAAGAATTTCACACACGTTATATCCTATTATACAGAGCGTGGTAGAGATTAAAAAAAAACCCGGAGTCCAAAGGGATTTCCGGAATATTTTTTCGGGATCGCAGGGTCGGCTTAGAGGGCTGGCAGGCCGGGACCGGCTCAAATCTCTAAGGGCCGAAATTAAAAAAATGATATATATATATATATACATATTTTAATTTTTATTAAATATTTTAAGCTTATATATATATATATATATGGATAAGTTAAAATGAGAACCACATTCAGTTGTAAAAACCATAAGAATTAGGCCATCCAAAAGATTTTTCCGAAGTTTTTTTCCTCGAAAGTCATAAATAAATCACTTGTTTCAGCAAAAAAAAAAAATAGAAAAAAATGCCGCATACCCACATTTACATGAAGGGTAAAAAAATTATTTATTTTCGTACAAAATTTACACCAGCGCGTAAAAAACTTGCATCACTCAAAACTACCGACTCAACAATTTTTTTTACAGATGTGTTTATAATATTTTCATCTATGTTTGTGCAAAAAACTTTTGGCCCAACTCGCGTGGGAAGAAAAAATTCTCACGGTTCTTACAACTCGTGGTGGTTCTCATTTGAACCGAGCCATATATATATATATATATATATATATATATATATATATATATATATATATATGGGATCAAGATCAAGGGAAAACCATTCCGAGTTGTGAGAACTTAGAGAACTCGGTCTTCCCATTCGAGTTTTGCCCACATTTTTTTCACACCCCTAGATTAAAATATTACAAAACACTGTTGTAAAAAAATAAATATTTGGAAGTGGTGTTTTTTAGCCCTCTACAACAACTGTAAAAATGTGATGACATAAGCATGACATCACTTCTATAATCTCATAACTCGTATAAGTTTTCATTTTACCATGACTCTCTCTCTCCCCCCTCTCTCTCTATATATATATATACATATATTAATGATTAGAAATATATATATTTAGGCCCAATTTTCACTATTCGTCCAGGCCTAAAGGTTTTTATTTTTTAAGATTCTTGAGGACAGCCTTGCGGGATAGATATCCGGGTTTTGATTGAATAAAAAAAATATTTACAGGTATGTGATTTTGTGATGCTCTACCTGATTATCCGAAACTATACACATTTATCCAAAGCATATACTAAATATTTATATTTATATTCATATGCTAACTAAATATGAAATTATCTTTAGAGATTTGTTTCATCATGACATTTGCATATTCTAGATATCTAGTAAATTTTATAGTGATGACATACATGTAGTTTGTTGTATTTTAATTTATTGTAGTTGTTAAAAATATAAATTAGAATGGAAAAATCATATACTTGAAAATCAGCACTAGCATTTAATCGACAAATATACTTGAAACTTATGTGTATACCAGCCGGGAAATTAATCGACAGATATATGACGGGGTTGGCTAGGTATTGACAACGTTTACAATCGGGTATAAGACCGAGCTTACCAATACCTGTCGAGTGGGTAAAAAATGAATATATCATGTCAAGATAGAGATATAATTATGCATCACATGTTTATAATTACGCAACATGGACGTGTATTAAACAAAAATTATGTGTAGATTACATACTATTATAAATATAGTAACGCACAATTATCTATATACATCCACACATATAATTACGCACAGTTATGCGCAAAGTATATCAATGTTCTTGAAAAATCGTTTGTGTAAAATTTATATATACTACTTTGCACACTTTGCATGATTTTTCCTCTTTGTATTTGACTCTATATATGTTTGTGTGTTATATCTTTGAGGTCAGAGATTGTTTTTTCTTTTGGATACGTATGATTACACATGCTCACATTTCCTGTATGGTAACAGTAGGCCCGCATGGGTAGGAGCACCAGATGCTGGTGTCGGGGATAGTGTGGTCACCTGAAGGCTGAAGTCATGTTAAAGATGTTGTGTTGCTTACAAAGGATATGTATGTACTTTAATATCTACTTTTTACAATAATTAGTAATAACTAGTACCATATGTTCAAAACTATTATAAAGATATCCTGTATTAATAATGTGCACATTTCATATTCCTTTTATTGAATACACGTTAATTTATTTGACTTCTAAGTCTTATTAATAATCTCCATCTTCTTATAGCTCGTGGAGATAAATTTTTGTTAAGAGTACAAGTTAGTTTAAGTTTTCCAAATTGCACATTTATGTATGTGATTTTATTGCTTTTAATAATAACGTTCACTATGTTGTTGAAGTTAATTCCTTCATGCATACATTATACATCCTAATAACATGCATAATCCTTCAGTCACTGTTATCTTTAACAACTAGTATACTGGACTTATTACCAAGACCAATCGCAGAAAGTAATGTTTCAAAAACGTTACATATGTGTAACACACACACACACACATATATATATATATATATATATTACATATGTTATGTCATTTATGTTACACACATGTAATTATTTCTTCATAGTTTTTTAATTATTAATTTTTTAAATATTTATAAAGATTAGTAACATATAAGATATAATATAGATTTTTTTAAATATTGTTTCTCTTTGGGTTTTACAGAGTTATCTTTTTTTAACTCAAGTGGGTTTTCATTTATATTATAGAGATTATTATTATACTAACTTTCTTTAGACATTTAAAATAATTTGATAATAATACATAAGTAACTAGTGGTGATGATGTAAAAATGAAATAATATTTATAAAAAGATACAACATTGTAGATTTGAAAGAAAACGAGTTACACATATGAAGACACTAAACTTACCATTCCCATAGTCAATAACTAAATTAGAAGTCTGAAGTAACAAAAAAAAAAACGATTTTTCTAATTTTATGGATCGATATGTTGTTACGATGAAGATGATAAACTAATTGAAGATTATCGTGGGTTTTAGGTCACACAATAATGGGTTTCCATGAAAATCTCACATAATAGACATACCACATGTCATTCATATATGGCTAATTCATTTTGTAACCAACTCTCACTCTCACCATCTTTTCCCTCTCTCTGTCTACACATACATACATATAAAAAAATTAATGTGTTAAAAAATAAATTACAATGTATATTTTAAACATTTAAAATTATTATTAACATATACTGGTGTTCAAGATCGGATTATCTGGTTTCCAGATATCCGAAAATTTCGGATAGTGAATATTAATATCCGAACCTGTATCCGAAATTTTGGATATCCGAACCGTATCCAAAATTTCGGATATCCGAATTCGTATACGTATCCGAATTCATAAAAAAACAAAAAAATCATTTTGTGCATGGATTAAAAGTAAACCTATATTCAGTTTTCCAAAATTTCAATGTTAAAAACAACAAACTTTTATAAATCCACATCCAAATCCGATTAATTACTATTTCTACTATATTTCAAACTAAACATAGTGCTCATATACTATATAGATTTTTAAAAAAATATTAGTTTTTGGATATCGGATAATATCCGAAAATTATAGAAATCCACATTCGAATCCGAATTCGAAAATTCGGATAATCCGGTTTTTGGGTATCCGTATTTTCGGATATCTGAAATTTCAGATACAGATTTTCGGATACGGCTTCGGATCCAGATTTTTTTGAACACCCCTACATATACATGTAAAAAGTGGCACGTGATGATGTGAAAATGGAAAAAAAAATATTCAGGGTGCAACTGAGCCGAGCGGCTCGCAAGCTGCTCGAAATAAGTCGAGCCTTATCGAGCCTAAGTCGAACTTGAGTAAAAAATAAGGCTCGTTTATTTATCGATACCGAGCTCCAGCTTGACATGTGAAGCTTGTTAGGATCGTCGAGTCTTAGTGTAATATTGGTTTTTATTAATATTTAGAGTAAACTGCTAAAATGGTCATTGAGGCTTAGTCACTTTTGACACTTTAGTTCAAAACTTAAACATTTTGAATTTGGGTCCCAGTGGTTTCAATTTTGTTGCCATTTTTCTGTTAACATCTAGTTTTTTGTCTTCTTTCCTCTCTTATAATTTTACTTAAAAGACCATTTTGCCCTTCATTAAAAGGGAAGAAAAAGAGAAAAAAAAACTAGAGGTTAACTGAAAAGTCTGACCAGATTTTGTTTTTGGATGAAAAAGGCAACAAAATTGAAACCACAAAGACCCAGATTCAAAAGGTTTGAGTTTTGGACTAAATTGGCAAAAGTGACCAAACCTCAAGGACCATTTCACCAGTTTACTCTAATATTTAATAACAGTTTACCCCTTATTTAAAATTGTCTAGTAAATAAGCCGATCCTAGCTTATTTAAACTTGTTTACGAGGTGAGCCCAAACCTAAAAATAAGTTTGTTTAGTAAACGAGCCCGAGCACAAGTCTCACTTAATGAGCTCGCTAGCCTAACGAGTCTGTTATTTATATTATTTTGTTAATATATTCAGGAATAATGAATTATAATAATTCTAACTATTAGCTGTTGGCCGGCAATTGTCCAACTTAAAAATTAACCAGTGGTGATCCACCTTTTCATATATTGTAAACTAATGGACCTTTACTAAACTGAAAAGCATAAGAGAACAAAAAGAAATTAAGGTTCCGTTAGTAAAAGTCCATTAGTTTACAATATGTGAAAAGGTTGGATCACCACTGGTTATTTTTTAAGTTGAGACCGTTGCGGTCAACGATTAATAGTTTAAATTATTAAAATCCATTATTGCAAAATATTAATTAATAGATAATAAACAAACTAAACTCAAGCTTTAGAAACTAGTCAAACTATGAACGAGCCGAGCTCGAGCTCGTATAAATAAATTGAACTCGAGATCGGCTTAGCTTTTTGCACCTCTAAAAAAATATTTCAGAAGGATATAGCATTGGAGATTTGAAGAGAAAACAAATGTATATAAAGAACGATGAAGTTCTGTAATGGCAAATGACGCATTTATTGGTGTTTTTATTGTTTAGCAACGTGGATGGTATTATGCAATTCAAAATTCATACATTACTACACTTTTTTTCCTGTTTAGATAAAAACAAATCTTATAACAAACGTTCAAATTTATTTTATTTATTTATAAAATTATTTTATATTATGTTTCTTATTCACCATAAATGATTACTCAGCAAATTTATATTTTTTTTCTTAAACGTTTTCTTCCAACACACTTCTTATGAAATCATCATAAATTTCATATTTATATGATTGAATATAAAACGTAAAGGATTCACTAAGAAACAAGTTTTGTCTAAGTAGTCTAAAAATAATTGTGGAGATGACATGTGATACTTCTTATAGGTATGATAAAATAATATTTTAGTCTTAAAATACAAACTTTCACCCTTTTGTTTTCTCAAAATACAATACAAAAGAACATTGTAAAAAATTTAGTATAAAAAATTTAGTATAAAAATATAATACAAAAATTAAGCACAAAAAAATACAGTAAAAAAATTCAATATAAAAAATCTAGCACAAAAAATCTAGTACAAAAAATAAGCACAAAAATGTTATACACCATAGAAATCTAAGACAACTTTTTGGGGTTTTTAGATCTCATATTTATATAGCAATATAGTGCTTAAATTAAAGATAAAAGAATGCTCAATTTTATAGGCAATTTTCTTTATAAAAAATAATGTCGTATGAAAAATTATGAACGTTTAAAAAGAAAGGAAGGGTATGCATGTAGCTTGCATTCGGGATAAAAAAAATCAACAAATAGGCTATTATAAAAATACCTTTATGCCCATCATTTTTCTACACTTTTATCTTAACCACTGTTTTGAAAAATTCAAGTTCAAGATTCGTTCTCATCATACTTCAGCAAAGTCACTTTTTATTTGATCCTACCCATTGTCCAACGTCTATATTCCACCCGCAATTTACTGTAGGTAAATACAAACCTTAAACTCGTTTATAACTTCTTTCGTGTGATCTTGGTGAGCAATCACAAAGTTGCTTACACCATCGGATACGGATCGTTCAGCGATATAACAATTTTCCTTACCGTTCAATATTTCCTTTTGTGTCAACCCTGACCGCAGCGGAAATGGTAGTCGGAGCATGATTGGGTTTTCATCAAAGCTGATGACATTTACTATAATAAAGTTTCATAATTATTGATTCAAATTAAAAGGAGAAATTCCAACAACACATAAACCATACAAGCACAAAATGTTCTAAACACAACATTCATGAACTTTTTATTTTTCTTCTAAGGTCAATTCCTATGCGTTCATTGCTTCAACCTGTCCACCTGTATCATGTGTAAAAATAGAGATTTAGGTCAACAAAAGTTGGCGAGTGAATCCCGTTTAATCATTTGAAAGAAATAATTATATTGATTAATTTAATAAAAATGTGCATAAACCGTATATGTAAACTATCCACAAACAACATAAACATCTAGCAATGTACACATAAGCATGATAAATGATAAACTGTGAGATCAACGCTCAATCAAACGGAGCCGATCTAATTAGGCACGCGATTCTCTACCCGTCTATACAGGGAACTGGTGGGCCTAATGTGAATGATTGACTGAAATGAGAAAGTATAACCACGAATAATAATAAACAAAAATCACATAACACGTTAGTTCATATAATGGTAATAGCATAAGTATTTGAATAAATGATATGGATAATACGACATATGATACACCCTAAAAACATGAATAAAAGGGGAAGTTTGTAAGAATTCACTCACAGTGGGTGCGTTTCTTGAGTTGATAACAAATGCACACGATTAGAGATTCCAACCGACGAGAACACTAACCTAAATAATCACGTAATAATTCGGTAAATATATTTCTTTTATTTGAAATTAACATTTTTATTTTATGCCTTCTATTAGACTTTTAAAACTATTTTTATAGTATTTATTACAAATTTAATGCTTAAAAAGTCTTATTTTTATCTGTATTTTTAAGGATTTTTGGGGAAAAATAAAGAAAAGATTAATAAAAAAATATACCCTTTTCAGGGTTGAACCGGTCGAACCGGCTGGACTGTGTGACTATTGGCATCGTTTAAGAATCGAACTCGAGACCTCTCGTAGACGTGCACACAGCTCTACCAACTGAGCTACGTGTCTAACCTGAAATAAACTGGATTTTAATTATATATATATATATATATATATATATATACACTAACTAGACCTAACTACAACTATATTTTAGTTTTATTTTAAAAAAAGGTTTTATTTATTTCAGAACGCATATAACCGTGTTCAGACCCGGCTCGAACTCGCGACCTCTGACTTGTGTTGCACACAACTCTACCAACTGAGCTGTGTGACTAACCCGGTATAAACTAGATTTTTATTACATATATATACTTACTCGGTTAAATCAGAATTTTATTTATTTAAAAAGGTTTGTTATATGAACGGATTTTTGCACATAAAGAGACTCAAACCCGGGTACCCTTGTTTGTAATGCACACAGTCCACCACTGGACTGTGTGTCTAACCCGGTTTAATCTAGGTTTTTAATTATATTTATAATTTATTACAACTTTATCTTCTTCATGATAAAAGCCAAGAAACATAACCCGTCTGATTAAATCAGAAAGTACTATGATTCAACATTGCTAATGAATTGAATGATATAAGAGAGAAGTTCAAGTGTTGATACCGATTTGACGTGAACCGAACTGCTCCGGTGATGTTTTCCGGCGATGAAGCAAATTCCGACAAGGTGATGATTGAAACAAAGGGTTCTGCTGAGAGTTTTTAGAGGATGATTGAGACTGAGCGAGTTCACCAAAGGCCTTATGTTCACTATTTATAGGTGAGTGTAGGTTCAATTTCAGAATTCGGTTACAACCGATTTTGAATGATTTCGGTCAAAAATTTATTATCACCATGGTTTGTAACCGAAACTGAGTCATAGAGCATGATTGCAGGTCGGTTTTCTTTGATTAATTGAAGAAAAACGGCAATTGAATGAGGATTTGGGAGTTACAGACGTTGATTCTGGGTGGGTGGTTCTTTAATTGATCTAATGGTTTGCTTCAGTATATCATTCATTTGTTTTCAAAACAATTCAAATGTGTCTGTGCAGCTCAGTGGTGTGGAGTGTGTGTTGCTTCTTTGAAGACCCGGGTTCGTAACCCGGGGTCACCCCTTCATATTTATTTTTGTTATTTTTAGTTTATTTTTTTATTAATAATTAGTTTTTTTTATTTTTTATTTATTATTTTTAACCATTTTATTATTATTAATTAATGACATTCATAAAGAATCTGAATAGTAACGAGACTCATATCATATATTTGAATTTTTTAAACGGAACGAGTTTTAGAACCGTTTTACAACGAATGTTACAGTATCCCCTACTTTAAAAAATTTCGTTCGAAAATGAAAGTAGTATAGGTGTAATTTAGAAACAGATGCTGGTATTTTCTCGCATTGAACCCGTTCCCAAGACTCAGGTTCTCGTTTTGACTCCCATGTACTCTGATTAAAATCGATATCTTTAACAAAAAGCGGGGGGGGGTGATGTTCGGATTTGACATTTAAGGGTTTAACAACAATGAGTGCTATGTTTAATTTCGATGAGCTGGTAACGTTCCTGTAAGGTTGAATACCCTGTTACAGAATCGCTTTTTTGCCTGAGGCGTAGAAGTTGAAAACAGTTGTAACTCGGAGATGACTACGGATAGGGTCTCATGATAAAGAGTTTTGAGATCGAACGTCGAAAGATTAATGTTAATACGAAAACAATCTTCAACCTCATCGCTATCCAAATTAAGATTTACACTACCTATACGAACTTCTCATAACCACTAACAAAAGCTTTTGATCATTTGACAAGATACTTTTATGGAAGTACCAGCGGTATACACATATCTTGTCAAATTTCATTGGCTTGTCGTAAGTCAGGTTAGTTCATGTGACGTCTAAAATCTCAAACATAAATAAGCACAACACCAATGCTTGAGTCTCAAATTGAGGGATACAAACTGAAGACTGATACTCTCCGGTGTTATATGAATGGTCAGTCTATAAAAGTAAGACACGGGCCAACTTTTGAGTGATGATACGGGTTCGCAGATGTAGATACTTCGAATTTTAAATCGATGATAGAGACTGTAATGAAACACTGTACAACGTGATATAAATTGCTATTGATTAAAATTTGGATTACAATAATTCCCAAATTGAAACAAAGATATCTTGATAATTAACAAGGAATGATTGATAGAAACATTAAGAATAAACGATTGGAGCGGAGTCTTGGAAGACTATTGGTTGCTCGTATTGCACCGTTGTGACCTCAATTGGATTCGCGTTATGTTGTAGCTCTCCTCTTGCTGGTGTGTGCTGGGTTTGCTGTTTGCTTTGTTAACCTGGTTCGCTTGCTTGAGCGTAATGATATTAACCAACCTAGGGCACGTGTTTCTAAAAGTGGGTAGGGTCACACAATTAAAGCAGCTTGAACATTAGGAACACATGGATATTGAGGTGTGTAGGGCTGTGTGAAGTTTTGCAGGGGTGGAGCTTGTTTTGGAGTACGACAGTGTTACTCAGATAACCATAGCACCCACAATTAGCAACTAGTCGGTAAGGTACGGTGGGTTGATGTATAATGCAGTGTTGCATTAGAGGGTGGGGACCATGTAAGGTTCTGTTTGGGTATGCTGGTTGGTGTCACTGAAAAATTGGGATAGCTTGGAGGGTACGGCTTGTGAAGTTGATGACGGTTTAGTGACAGCAAAATTTTTCTCATTTGCTTTCTCTTGGCGAAGAATTGAAAGATGTTCAGCTTGAAGTTGGAATTAGGGGTTTCGGTTGATTTTAATACTTGCATCCTTCTGTCTCGTCCTTGAATCCCATTCCTTATATGATTTTGTTATGAGTTCAGTAGCTAGCTCCATTCTGCTTCAAGTTGAGTCACAATATCATCACAGGATCCCGAATCTCGAAGGAAGACCCGAATAAAGCTCGATCAGACGGTAGAGAGGAGTGAACAAATTTGGAACCATTTGGTTCAACTCGAGAAACCTCTTGTTGTAGGTTATATGATCTCCCTCTTTTTGTTTTAGGAAGTAGAACTCATCCTCCAGCTTCTTAATTTCACTTCTTGGGCAGAAGCGTCTTGTCATGAGTTCTCGAAGTTCTTCCCAAGTTAGGGCTACTGCGGCTTCGGCGCCTCTTCTACCTTTTTCGGCATTCCACCAAGTTAATGCTACCCCAAATAGACGACTAGTAGCATAACGAACTTTATGGTCATTGGGACAATCACAATTGAGGAAAGTACTCTCCATTTCCTCAAACCATCGAAGGAGGGCAGTGACCCCTTCAGTTCCTTCATACTTTGGAGGGTCACATGAGTTGAAGTGATTGTAAGTGCACTTGGTGGTGTTTGTAGGAGGGTTGGCAGTATTTTGCTCCTCTTGATTGATTGGGTTGATAGGGTTAGCGGCTAGAGCTTGTTGAACTTGAATCACGATATTGGGAATCACGGCGGCCATTTGTTGAGCTATTTGGGCAGCCATGCGCTCGCCGGATCTCCCTGATCTCCTACCTCTACGAGAGTGCCTAGAAGACATCTACAGGGAATACGTAACTAGATTATGAGTTTGACGTTTCAGGTGTCATGTGTCGTATTTAGAAATTAACATCCACAAAACAAATGAGAAACAAAATAAATTCTTTAAATCCATAGGATGTCTTGGGCCTTGCTCATGTTTGGGACCCATATGTCCCTCATACTTGGCATTGTTGTCATGTGGGTCCCCATGACTACTGGGCTCTGTAGGGTTCACATTGGTTTTGGCCTGTTTAACATTTGCACCACCCGAATGAAAATCGTAACACATGATTGCAAAATGTAAGGTCGGAAGGTGTCCTTGTGTAGATCACAGTGACAACTCAAAGTGGGGTTAGTTCACACGACGTTTGGTGTGGCATGCTTCGGCCTAATAGGTCCTTCGTACTCTCATCGTTAGTCCCCATGTAGGCAATCTGGCCCTTTATATTGGATTTATACAATGCCAAACCTAGACAGGACGTTCCGACTACCGGTACTTGTACCCTTCCAGTTACTACATGCCCGTCGTAGAACTCACTTTGATGAGATTGAAAAATGAAAACATCACAAAATCTTGAGAAAGAAAGCATGAAAATGTTTAAATATGTGCGAATTGAAACGTGCGTGATGCGTTTATATGTAAGCATGTTATGTTTGGCAATATGTATAACACATTAAATATCACACAAAAATCATATGATAGTGTGAGTGCTTGCATGCATTTGTGTGTGAAATAAATGTAAAACAAGTAAATATCATGAGTTTGCATGTAACCAAATAACACGTAAGCAATTAAAATCTAATCGACTATAGTATAGGCTCTAAGGGTCTAATAACCTATCCTATATCCCTATAGTCAAAAGCTCTGATACCAATCTGTCACACCCTGACCCGCAGCGGAAATGGTAGTCGGGGCATGATTGGGTTTTCATCAAAGCTCATGACATTTACTATAATAAAGTTTCATAATTATTAATTCAAATTAAAAGGAGAAATTCCAACAACACGTAAAACATACAAACACAAAATGTTCTAAACACAACATTCATGAACTTTTTTATTTTTCTTTTAAGGTCAATTCCTATGCGTTCCTTGCTTCAACTGTCCACCTGTATCATGTGTAAAAATAGAGATTTGGGTCAACAAAAGTTGGCGAGTGAATCCCGTTTAATCATTTGAAAGAAATAATTATATTGATTAATTTAATAAAAATATGCATAAACCGTATATGAGCAAACGTATATGTAAACTATCCACAAACCACATAAACATCTAGCAATGTACACATAAGCATGATAAATGATAAACTGTGAGATCAACGCTCAATCAAACGGAGCCGATCTAATTAGGCACGCGATTCTCTACCCGTCTATACAGGGAACTGATGGGCCTAATGTGAATGTTTGACTGAAATGAGAAAGTATAACCACGAATAACAACAAACAAAAATCACATAGCACGTTAGTTCATATAATGGTAATAGCACAAGTATTTGAATAAATGATATAAACGACACATGATACACCCTAAAAACATGAATAAAAGGGGAAAGTTTGTAAGAATTCACTCATAGTGGGTGCGTTTCTTGAATTGATAACAAATGCGCACGATTAGAGATTACAACCGACGAGAACACTAACCTAAATAATCACGTAATAATTCGGTAAATATATTTCTTTTATTTGAAATTAACATTTTTATTTTATGCCTTCTATTAGACTTTTAAGACTATTTTTATAGTATGTATTACAAATTTAATACTTAAAAAGTCTTATTTTTATCTATATTTTTAAGGATTTTTGGGAAAAAAATAAAGAAAAGATTATTAAAAAAATATACCCTTTTCCGGGTTGAACCGGGTCGAACTGGTTTGGGCTGTGTGAATATTGACATCGTGTAAGAATCGAACTCGAGACCTCCCGCAGACGTGCACACAGCTCTACCAACTGAGCTAAGTGTCTAACCCGAAATAATCTAGATTTTAATTATATATATATATAGATACTAACTAGACCAAACTATATTTTAGTTTTATTTTAAAAAGGTTTTATTTATTTCAGAACGCATATAACCGTGTTCAGACCCGGCTCGAACTCGCAACCTCTGACTTGTGTTGCACACAACTCTACAAACTGAGCTGTGTGACTAACACGGTATAAACTAGATTTTTATTATATATATATACTTACTCGGTTAATTCAGAATTTTATTTTTTTAAAAAAGTTTGTTATATGAACGGATCGTTGCACATAAAGAGACTCGAACCGGGTACCCTTGTTTGTAATGCACACAGTCCACCACTGGACTGTGTGTCTAACCCGGTTTAATCTAGGTTTTTAATTATATTTATAATTTATTACAACTTTATCTTCTTCATGATAAAAGCCAAGAAACATAACCCGACTGACTAAATTAGAAAGTACTATGATTCAACATTGCTAATGAATTGTTTATATAAGAGAGAAGTTCAAGTGTTGATGCCGATTAACGTGAACCGAACTTCTCCGGTGATGTTTTCCGGCGATAAAGCAAATTCCGACGAGGTGATGATTGAAACAAAGGGTTCTGCTGAGAGTTTTTAGAGGATGATTGAGACTGAGCGAGTTCACCAAAGGCCTTATGTTCACTATTTATAGGTGAGTGTAGGTTCAATTTCAGAATTCGGTTACAACCGATTTTGAATGATTTCGGTCAAAAATTTATTATAACCATGGTTTGTAACCGAAATTGAGTCATAGAGCATGATTGCAGGTCGGTTTTCTTCGACTAATTTGAAGAAAAACGACAATTGAATGAGGATTTGGGAGTTACAGATGTTGATTTTGGGTGGGTGGTTCTTGAATTGATCTAATGGTTTGCTTCAGTATATGATTCATTTGTTTTCAAAACAATTCAAATGCGTGTGTGCGGCTTAGTGGTGTGGAGTGTGTGTTGCTTCTTTGAAACCCGGGTTCGAAACCCGAGGTCACCCCTTCATATTTATTTTTGTTATTTTTAGTTTATTTTTTTATTATTAATTAGTTTTTTATTTCTATTTATTATTTTAACCCTTTTTATTTATTTATTAATTAATGACATTAATATAACGAATTTGAATACGTAACGAAACCTCATATCATATATTTGAATTTTTTAAAACGAAGCGGATTTTAGAACCCGTTTTACAACGAATGTTACATTTTGGACATCGAAAAAAATTCTCCTTGTGTAAATATCATTTGCATGATGTTTGATAGGCCAATTGGTTTTAAATTCCGGGTTAGTGGTGTCCGTTTTATGTGTTAGTTCCCTCTGTTCGTTTCGTAGCCCATCAACTGATGTGTCGTAACACAATATGAACTGCACCAATGTATTATGAGAACTAGATTTAGATTTGAACAAGTGGTTTCGCTTTCGCACCTGGATGTGGTCTTCATTAACGTACACGTAGTTATCTCGAGAAAGTATGCCGGAATCCAATTTTCACGAATCGAATACATCTCAGACAACCACGAATGGTCGCCATCTATTCTCAAATGTTTCTGGTTTAATGTAAACATTCCAAACGAGTTTGTGGAACTTCTGTTTTATTTCTGCATTTCTCCTGTCGTTCCACTTGATCTACATGTAAAATTCAAAAGTTACTTAGGCGTGCACATGTCTTTTGTTCGTTACACATGTGTATATATGTATATATATTATATATATATATTTATTTATTTTAATTGGCAGTAGGGTGCACATGTGTATTGAAGAGTTAATTTTGGTTCGGAATTCATACCTTCACCATCAATTTCTGAATAATGTGCCACATACACAACCTGTGAATTGACTTATTAAAGACTTTTCCCACCGTTTGTTTAATGGCACAATCTTGATCAGTAGTACCAATAGGGGTTGTTTCCCGTTGTGTGCCTCAAGGAATTTTTGAAGAAGCCATGTATAAGACTCGATAGTCTCATTATGTAGCAACCCAACACCAAAAAATAGTGCATTTTTGTAATGATCGACTCCAGTGAAAGGAACAAAAATCATATCGTACCTATTTTGCAAAAACAAATTAGTATGTATATTAAATGGAAATCATTGATTAGAATTTTCATATAATACATACATATTTGTGTGATATGTTGCATCGAATGCAATAACATCACAAAATGAGTCGTAGTTTGATTTAGAAACAACGTCACAACAAAAAATTAACTGGATTTCGGTATCAACAATATGGGTGTTAAACATGTAGTTTTCTTTGTTTTTGCGACGTTCCTTGAATTTGTCAAGAATCATCTAGGCGTCTTTGCCGCCTATAAAATCTCGCATATCACACCCGCAGTTTTTGTAGTCGACGACCGTGCCATGCAAGTTAT
Source organism: Scalesia atractyloides (assembly GCA_947069175.1). Lineage (NCBI taxonomy): Eukaryota > Viridiplantae > Streptophyta > Magnoliopsida > Asterales > Asteraceae > Scalesia > Scalesia atractyloides. The sequence goes on along the minus strand of CAMTDV010000012.1, from coordinate 11,097,723 downwards.
AATGACCACCTTTTAAAAATACATGTACCTTGTGAGACTTGGTAGGGCCAAGATTAGCGTTTCGGCATTTTTCTATGAACTCTTGAGTAGAAAAATCAAGCTTCCTCCACTTCAGCGATAGATCAATATTTTCCGGTGTAGTAAAACCATGGTTGTGTTGTTCTACAAAGTCATAAATCTTGTATTCAGATGAATTTTTTATACGAACAAACTTAACACATGCCTTGCAGTCTGTAACTTTAACATTCGACCGTCGTTTTGGAGAACAAGAATTGATTTTTCAGCCATATTATCTTTCCGTTTAGGTTTGTTGGCTCTACAACATAAGACATATCACCTATTAGTAACAATTATGTCCCCTATTTTTTCCTTCTGCGAAGTACCAAGACGGGTTCCAAATCTAGCAAGTTGTGCATACTCTTCATATATTGCAATAGCTTCTTCAATGGTACTAAATCTAGCTTTAATAAATGGTTTGAATCCTGGAGGGATGGTTGGCGTCCAATACCTAGTTCCATTAGAAGTTTCGTATACGTTGCTGGCAACTGATTATGCAAATATTAATATGAAAAAAAGTAAAAACTAAATATGAAAAAAGTAAGATTACACCTTTGAGTAATGTTTATTGTAAACTGGGATCTTAAAAAAAAAAACAAATTGCATCCCGATTTACATAAAAAAAGATCATTCACAAACATTATACACATGTGTACTGTAAACTTTATAACAGTTTTACACATGTGTACTTATCTGTAACAAGTTGACAAATACAACAAAAATATACGCTCACATATACAATAGATCAAATACGTGGTTTATATGCAACTATATACATGTGTACTGATCTGTAACACCTTGACAATTATAGCAAAACTAAACAGAGACATATACAAAATGCAAAACAGCAAGCTAGGTGGTTTATACTATGCAAACATATGTGTGTTATATGACAATATGTAACAAAATTAACAACTACTGCAAAGCTACAACATAAAAATATACAAAAGCAATAACATATTTAATACTTCGCAACTATACGCATATGTACTGAATTATGTCACTGTGCGTTTACAACAAAATTACGTAAAAAGAAAAAAACATAACCAAAACCTGCAACAAATGCATTGTTTATGAATTAAGATTTCTGCACTCTAATTAACGACTAAATTTATGGTAAAACACATAAACGGAAATCTTGGATGGAATAGAATACAATTATATAAACACTTACACAAACACAGGTCGATCAAATAATTGACAAAAAACACAAATATAATAAACTTGAACAACATACTAAATCGCACTTGGTCGATCCAAAGTCGTAACGAAAACATTATCGTTTATCTGAACGTCTTCTTCATCAATGTTTACGGCGGACTTGTTTGAATTATTTAGTGGTTCCTCCATAATAATGAGACAAGATGATTGAAAATTAAAAAAATTTTCTGGGAATTATATAACTAATCGAATGATTTTGAATTGTTTGTTTTTTGAACCGATCAAAACGATGAATACCAATTCGATAAATCTGAATCGTATAATATTTGTAATGAAATCAATGTAAAAGATAAAAAGATTTTTGAATTCATAAACACTATTATTTAAGAAATCATGTAACCGCCAATGTAATTTTTAAAATATATCTTTAAACCTAAAATAAAAACACAAATTACAATCCTATCCTTTACACTTAAAAAAGAGATCAATGGTCCAGATTAGTTCACACAGTTCACTATGAAGATTCTATTTACAAATGATCCTAATCATATATATATATATATATATATATTATATTATAAAAAGAGAAGCATTATGCTATTTTTGTTGAATGGTAAATGTTACTCACGCTTATATCACACCAAATTATTACTAATCTACTTCTTGTTTGGGCATTATCTATTACTATATAACTGATGGCGTTTACATGACTATCATGACAATATTCTTCTTGATTAACACTTTAAAGTAAGCTTATTTGATTAAATCAAAATTAAGTTAAAATGAGACATGTGAAATAGTACCGAGTGTCAATTATTAATCCTACTTAACTATACATAAACTAATATTAAATTATTGATATGGTTTTAAATAATGAGGTTTGAGTGATTCAAATTCTAAGTAGAATCAAAAGAAAAAGACTCCGATCCGATCAATCCAAGACTTTAAAAGGTGTATTTAAGTATATATAAGCACAAACATTCTAACATATATTTCATTTGTAAGTGAAGATGGGATTAAAGAGTGTCACTGTTTTCTTCTTGGTTATACTCTTTGCACTTGTCATCATTTCTTCTATAACTACGGTTCTTCAAGCAGGAGTAGGATACCAACCAGGTCCTGAGGTCGGGCGTGGTGGTAGCTGGAGATGTTGGGGTCAAGACATATGTGACATTAGAAGAGGGTATATTTGATATAATTTTGTGGAAAAACAAAACTAATGATTCTCATAAATTTGATATTTTAAGTATTAAAGAAGGATATATATGATATTTTGAATCTGCTTTAGATTTACGCTTGCTCACATTTCCTCTATGGTAACAGTAGGCCTGCATGGGGAGGACGACCACCATTAAATGACAGTACAGGCTACCGGAGAGAATACAGAAGAGGCGGCCCGAGAGGCGGCTGGTGATAATGAGGTCACCTGAAGGCTGAAGTCATATTAACGATGCTGTGTAGCTGCACTTCAATATATATATATATATATATATATATTTCTACTTTTTACAATAACTAGTAAGAATTACCATGTGTTCTAAATTGTTATAAAGATATGTTGCATTAATAATGTGTACACCGTATTCATTTTAATGAACATATGGTAACTTATTTGACTGTTTTAAGTCTCATTTTCCAAATTTCACAGGTTAATTTAATTTTACAGTTTGGACATTGTTGGAAATTATGATATATAATTAGTGATTAAAGCAAGTGAATGAGAGATCATAAGCTTTAAGTGTGTGTTGGAACTTGTGTTGGAACTTTAAAGTGTAGGATGTTGTGTTTGTCCCACATTGGTGAAGAGATAAATCATGTATTGATTTATATCTTTAATTCTCCACACAAATGTATTCTTATGTGACAAGTCACACCCAGTGGCAACCAGTCGGGTGCGAAGGGCGCAATGTGCCGCTTTGATGGCGCACTTTGCTTGGAGCTGCCTTTACTATTTTTTAGATGTGACTGGTCAGAGAATTAAGTTCTTAGAATTCAATTGAAACTTAATTTTTTGATTGAATTCTGTATTATTGTGACCTGTGGGATTCTAAACGGATTCACAGATCCTACAAAGTGTGGTGCTATGTTCAGAAATAAAAAATACACTGAAATATTCGTATGGTGGATGCAACACACATGCTAATAATTTTCCTAACCTTGATTCTCTGCACTCTCTTGTTTCAGGTACTTTTTCGGGTGCTAGGCTAATCCCGACAGTACAATCAGCTTAGGCTGTTGTACCTGGGAAACAGACGGGTTTACTTGGGTGACCCGAAGTCTGTTTAAGGGAAGCGTGTCTTTCACGTACCTCACTAACCTCTGTGTTATTTCTTTGTTTCTTTGTAATTTGTTTCTGTTCAGGTTGTATTGTTTTGTGTTATTTCATTTTCTGTTCTTGTTTTGTATTGTAATCCGAATATGTTTAATAAAGTTTTGTTAATCTTTTAATTTCGTGAACGGTTGTCCTACAAGCTTAAAACAGATTTTGAAACCTGTTCACTGTTTTGGTTTTTTTTGTTTAAATTTTTTTATAAAGTGTTTCTGTTGATTATTGCAAAACTTTTGTAGTTTGCATTGGTTTTCTGTAAACCAATTTGTTTCTACCATAATTGATATTTTTTTAATCTCTTGTTTTAGAAATGGCTACTGCGCAATCAAACTCGTCGACCACTGTTGGATCCACATCCACTACCATGGGACCATTAGTTGGTACCCAAGCGGCTCAAGTGGTTGCTAACCATGCAGAGAAACCAGAGAAGTTTACTGGTTTGAATTTTAAGAGATGGCAACAGAAGATGTTGTTTTATCTGACGACTCTAAACCTTGCGAGGTTTCTGACTGAGTCCCCTCCGGTTCTCGCAGAAGGGAACATCTGATATTCAATCTGTTAATGCTGTTGATGCATGGAAACATTATGAGTACCTATGCGCAACTATGTGTTGAATGGCTTGTTAGATGCATTGTATAACGTGTATCTCAAAGTTCCAACTGCCAAAGAATTATGGGAGTCGTTGGAACGCAAATACAAGACCGAGGATGCGGGTACTAAAAAATATGTTGTGGCTAGATTTTTGGACTATAAAATGATTGATTCAAAGACTGTTATGAGTCAAGTTCAAGAATTGCAGATCATCCTTAGTGGCATTTTGTCTGAAGGAATGAATCTTAGTGAAACATTCCAAGTGGCAGCAATTGTTGAAAAGTTGCCTCCAAGTTGGGTGGACTTCAAGAATTACCTTAAGCATAAGCGAAAGGAAATGACCATTGAAGACCTTGTGGTTCGTCTTCGTATTGAAGAAGACAACAGGCTATCACACAAAGGAAGTTAGGTTGAAGCGTCTGCAAAGGCAAACCTTGTGGAACATGGTCAATCCTCAAGGGGTTACAAGGGTAACAAAGGCCACAAGTTTAATGGCAAAGGGAAAAACAAAGGTGTTGACCTTGGGCCAAAGAGAGGTGGTGTGAAAAACAAGGTTGGTCCTTTTAAAGGGAAATGTTACAACTGTGATCAAACTGGTCATCGTGCTGAACAATGCAAAGAGCCCAAACGTAACACGACTCTTATGGTTGATGATGATATGCCTTTAGTGGACATGATTTCTGACCTCTCTGCTATGATGGAGGAGGTAAATTTGGTGGTTAACGAGCCAAAAGGGTGGTGGGTTGACACTGGGGCAACCCGCCATGTGTGCCCAGACAAGACCCTCTTTAATACATTTAAAGAGGTGGTGGGAGAAGAGAAGCTGTACATGGGAAATGCGGCTACAACTGATATCAAGGGAGAAGGTGGTGTGATCTTAAAGTGGACTTCTGGGAAAGAGCTTACTTTGAAGAATGTGCTCTATGTTCCTGATTTGCGCAAGAGTCTTGTGTCGGGTTAGATGCTTAACAAGTTTGGTTTTCGTTTGGTTTTTGAAAGTGATACTTTTGTTTTAAGTAAGCGTGGTATGTTTGTTGGAAAGGGTATGCCCAAAATGGCATGTTCAAACTGAATGTAATTTCTATTAAGAAAAACATGAATAAAAGTGTTAGTACTTCTGCTTACTTGGTTGAGTCTCCTAATGTTTGGCATGGATGTCTTGGTCATGTAAATTTTAATTCGATGCGTCGTTTAATTAAATTAGATTACATACCAACTTTTTCCATTGACTCTAAAACAAAATGTAAAACATGTGTTGAAGCCAAACAAACAAGATCATCCTTCAAATCAGTTGAAAGAATAACTGAACCCCTTGATCTGATATACACTGATGTGTGCGATTTAAAATCAATTCCTACCAGAGGTGGTAATAAATATTTATTACTTTTATCGATGACGATACAAGGTATTGTTTTGTATACTTACTTAAGAGTAAGGATGAAGCAATTGACAAGTTTATCTTGTATAAAGCTGAAGTTGAGAATCAACTAAACAAGAAAATAAAACGTGTTCGAAGTGATAGAGGAGGTGAATATGTATCACCATTTGGGGAAGTGTGTGCAAAAAGTGGCATAATACACGGTGTACCCCACCTTATACACCCCAATCAAATGGCACCGCGGAGCGAAAGAATCGTACACTAAAAGAAATTATGAATGCCATGTTGATAAGTTCTGGGATGAGCCAGGACATGTGGGGGGAGGCCATTTTGTCAGCCAATTTTTTGTTAAACAAAATACCTTTCAAGAACAAAGATGTAACACCTCATGAGTTGTGGTGGGGACATAAGTCATCCTATAAATACTTGAAATTGTGGGGGTGCCTGGCCAAGGTGATAGTTGCACCCCTAAGGCTCTTAAAATAGGGCCCAAAACGGTTGATTGCATTTTCATTGGATATGCAAAAAATGGTAGTTCACATCGGTTTCTTGTACATGAATCCAAGAATCCTGATGTGCATAAGGACTCTATCATAGAGACAAGGCCAGGAAATGTGACTTACTTTGAAGAAGAGTTTCCAATGTTACAACAAACTATTGCGAGTTCTTCAAATCATGCAAGTTTGTCAACAATGGTTGATGAGATTGTTCAAGAGGAAACTCACGAACAATCAGAGACTGAAGAGGGTGAGCCAAGAAGAAGTAAAAGGCAAAGGACTGAGAAATCCTTTGGGCCTGACTTTCTTACATACATGGTTGAAAGTGAGCCTCAAACCTATCGAGAAGCAGTCACATCTTCAGATGGACCTCAATGGAAAGAAGCCATCAAGAGTAATTGATTCTATCTTATAGAATCATACTTTGGGAGCTAGTAGATCTTCCACCAGGGTGCAAGCCACTTGGATATCGACGGATATTTAAGAAAAAGATGAAAGCTGATGGCTCTGTCGACAAGTATAAGGCAAGGCTTGTGATCAAAGAGTTTAGACAGAAGGAAGGTCTTGACTATTTTGACACATACTCGCCTGTAACTAGAATAACCTCTATTAGATTGGTGCTTGCAATTGCAGCTTTGAGAAATTTGGAAATACATTAAATGGATGTAAAAACTGCATTTCTCAATGGGGAATTAGAGGAAGAGATTTACATGGAGCAACCAGAGGGTTTCTCTGCTCCTGGCCAAGAGGGCAAAGTGTGTAAACTCGTCAATTCATTATATGGCTTGAAGCAAGCTCCAAAACAATGGCATCAAAAGTTTGACCAGGTTATGCTTAACAGTGGTTTCAAAATAAATGAATGCGATAAATGTGTCTATATGAAAGACACTTCTAAAGGATATGTGATCTTATGCCTTTATGTAGATGATATGCTTATCATTAGGAGTGATGATAAGATGATCAGATATACTAAAGACATGTTGAAAGCGAGATTTGACATGAAAGATATGGGTCTAGCTGATGTGATTCTTAGAGTAAAGATCATTAGAACCCAAACTGGTTTGGTGTTAAGTCAATCTCATTATGTTGATAAGATCCTTCAGAAGTTCAATCCAGAGGACACGAGTGTAGCTCAAAATCCAATTGATACCTCTCAACATTTGTCAAAAAACAGAGGCGAGAGTGTTCCTCAATTGGAATACTCAAGAATCATTGGCAGTCTAATGTATCTCATGTCATGTACTCGGCCAGACTTAGCATATGCTGTGAGTAGGCTAAGTAGATATACTAGTAATCCTATTTCAGAGCACTGGAAGGGTATGACAAGATTATTAAGGTATTTGAGATACACGAGAAACTATGGACTGCATTATGGCCAAAATCCAGCCGTTGTGGAAGGATTCAGTGATGCCAACTGGATATCCGATATGAAAGATTCCAGAGCTACAAGCGGTTATGTGTTTACCTTGGAGGAGCAGCTATATCTTGGAAGTCGTCCAAACAAACACTTATAGCTAGATCCACGATGGAATCTGAGTTTATCGCGTTAGATAAAGCTGGAGAAGAGGCATAATGGTTACGTCAATTCTTGGAATATGTTCCAAGATGGCCTAAGCTTGTGACGGCTATTTGTATACATTGTGATTGCCAATCAGCTATTGGTAGAGCTCAAAATGCAATGTATAATGGCAGATCAAGGCACATACGACGTAGGCATAACACAATACGACAACTACTCTCAACTGGAGTTATCACAATTGACTATGTGAAGTCAAAGGATAACATTGCGGATCCGCTTACAAAAGGCTTAAGCAGAGAGGTAGTACATAAGTCGTCAATGGGAATGGGACTAAAGCCCTTGGAGTAAGTTTGTACAACAGAAAACCTATCCTAGAAGATTGGAGATCCCATGATCTAGGCTAAATAGGACCACCTAACTGTACGAACCGAGGTCACTGTGGGGGAGTACCTCAACATACAAAGGGAGTTACAAACTTCCTAGTCCATTCTACTTAAATCAGTGATATCAAGAGAGGTTAAGCATATGGCTTTTAATGATTTGTAAATCACCTATGTTAGAGAGAAGTGGGGTCGCTTCAAATGGAATTGGGGGCACAATTCCTAGAGCTCTCGCAGAACCAGGATTGTGTTCCAAGACCATAACGGACACAATTATGAGGGGTTAGCCAGACCAGGAAGAGTAATGTGTGATACGTAATAATGTCTACGTAAAAAGGAGTTGGTTCAAGGACATCGCATCTACTAACTGCTAGGAGACTATGTATATGTCACAAAGGAGGGTTCAAAAGGAAACTTACCTATCCTGCATTACTTAACCGTTGAAATTTTATCGTGACACTTGAGTGTATGGGATGATCTCCATTCATGTGGGGGATTGTTGGAAATTATGATATATAATTGTGATTAAAGCAAGTGAATGAGAGATCATAAGCTTTAAGTGTGTGTTGGAACTTGTGTTGGAACTTTAAAGTGTGGGATGTTGTGTTTGTCCCACATTGGTGGAGAGATAAATCATGTGTTGATTTATATCTTTAATTCTCCACACAAATGTATTCTTATGTGACAAGTCACACCCAGTGGCAGCCAAGAGGGTGCGAAGCACCCGACACGAGCACGCGCACGCGCCCGGGCCCGGGACCGGGACGAGGGCGCAATGTGGCGCTTTGATGGCACACTTTGCACTTCGCACGCTCGCATCGCCGCAAGCCGCTTGGAGTTGCCTTTACTATTTTTTAGATGTGACTTAAATCTGGTGACTGTTTACATTCCTACTGGTCAGAGAATGAAGTTCTCAGAATTCAATTGAGACTTAATTTTTTGATTGAATTCTGTATTCATTGTGACCTGTGGGATTCTAAACGGATTCACAGATCCTACAAAGTGTGGTGCTGTGTTCAGAAAGAAAAAATACACTGAAAAATTCGTATGGTGGTTGCAACACACACTGCTAATAATTTTCCTAACCTTGATTCTCTGTACTCTCTTATTTCTGGTACTTTTTCGGGTGCTAGGCTAATCCCGACAATACAATCTGCTTAGGCTGTTGTACCCTGGGAAACAGACGGGTTTACTTGGGTGACCCGAAGTCTGTTTTAAGGGAAACGTGTCTTTCACGTGTCTCACTCACCTCTGTGTTATTTCTTTATTTCTTTGTAATTTGTTTCTGTTCAGGTTGTATTGTTTTGTGTTATTTCATTTTCTGTTCTTGTTTTGTATTGTAATCCGAATATGTTTAATAAAGTTTTGTGATTCTTTTAATTTCGTGAACGGTTGTCCTACAGACATTTTTGTATGTGATTTTTCCTGCATTTTAAAATAACATTCGCTTTCTTATTGAAGTTTATTGCTTCATACATACATGATACATTCTAAAAACGTGAATAAAGTAATAAACCTTGAATTTGAACTAACTTTAACATGCACCATTGTGAAGTTGGTAGCCAATATTGTCTTGAAACTCAGTAGTATTACTACTGAACTTAAACTTGTCGCAACTAGAGAAAATGTATACTCGAATCAGAAGCTATAGAAACCATCATTGTCAACCGATGAGGTTTCTAGACTTAGAACTAAGCATATATGAAAATGTGAAGATGTTAACAATGACTATGTGTGTAGAGATCGTGGATTTGGTTAATCTTGACTTGCTTGAAGAGCCTAGCTCAAGTGACAAACCACCAATGGAGTCATATATGGAAGACAAGTACTACCAAACAAAACCAGGGTCTTATTCGCCACACATAAAGGGAGAAACATTACAAAGACTTGAGCTGAAGCTTCCAGCAAATCCATTATCATCACTACCAAAATATTGACGTTTATTGATTAAAAATTTACTGACAGATGTATAAAACAAAGCCCCAAAATAAGGATTTTTTTTTAAAAAGTTTGTCCTTGTCCACAATATCAAAGAGGTTTTAGTATTTAAATGTTCATTAGTCATCAATTGGAAATCATGGACAAATCTCTAAGGAGGGCGTATTAAACATAAAAAAATAGAGTAAAAATGCCAAAATCGTCCCTGAGGTTTAGGCTGATTTGCCTAATACATCCAAAATATTTTTTTTGACACCTGGTGTTTTGATTTTGCTGCCGATTCGATCAAAATCACAAACTGAGTTAAAATATATGGTTAACTCAGGGACTATTTAGGCTGGGTTCGGGCTTGATGTTGGCTTTTTTCTGAAGAGTGCGACAAGCCTGGATCGAGTGATCAGGACACCCACAACGAATGCAATATTGACACGGGGTTCCAGATTGGTGGTGGTATTGGCAACGGTTGCACAACGAATGAGGACCAGTATAAGGCCTTTTGTTTGGTGCGGTGGGTGGTACGACTTGGGTGATTGGTGCGATTTATATGGTTGGGTTGGTTGAGTTGGTTGAGGTTACAACATAAATCTTACCATTTCGCTTCCTTTTGGAATTGAAACGAGAAGAGGATCCGGTCCTAATTTCCTTTGGGGCTTAAGCTAGAGCTTTGTCAGAATTTTCCTTGTACCCTTTCCGCTTTCAATCTTCCGACTTGACACAGTTGTCTATGAGTTGAGCAGAAAGTTTGATAACGGTTTCGAGAGTGACATGGTGGCTACTCATCATGGGTCCCGGATTATCACAGAAAGATCCCCAATGTACCTCTCGATAAGTCGAGGGAGAGTTGTAGCTCGGTAGGCACCAATTGCCTCAGCTTATGCAAACACTTATTATAAGCTGCATTCTCTCCACTGTCCTGTTTCAGGTTCCAGATTTCATATTCCAAATTCTTAACTTTTTAGCGGGGACAAAACTGTTGGGTCATGATCTCCTTGAGTTGCTCCTAAGTCAAGGATACAGCCGCTCGGCTCCTCGTGTGTTTTTCTCACCATTCCACCAGGTTAAAGCTTAACCTAGCAGTCGCCTAGTAGCATAACGAATCTTGCAAACTTTAGGACAATCACAGTTTAGGAAAGTGCTCTTCATCTCTTCACACCAATGAAGTAATGCCATAGCACCCTCTGTGCCCTCATATTTTGGAGGGTCACGTGACTTGAAGTGCTTATAAAAGCACTGGAAGGATTTGAGCCGATAGAGTTTGCTTGTGGTATAGGCCATTGAAGAGGCTTGCTGAACTTGGACCACTAGGTTGGGAATTACAACAACCATTTTTTGGGCTATTTCCGCGGCCATTCGGCAGCCGAAGTTTCCAACACGCGTTCCAGAAAGGTGATGTTTGGTTAATATCTTTAAAAATTAAAGCAAAGAAGATCGTGAGTTTTTGATAAAACTGATAAATGAGATAGTGATTCCATAATAAATAAAAAAACAAAACATAAGATATAATTAAAATTTAAGGATATGGCATAACAAAAACTTATGATAATGTGGTATTTCAAAAATGAAATATTGAAAATTTCATAGGTTTGCACATCATTGGGCTTGGTATGCCTTCCATATGTCACTTTCGTAATCACGTGGGCCCCGCGATTACCGAGCGTTCGCATATGTTAACCCATCAACATACACTAAACTCGAAGAGAAATCTTGTAACATTGAGAAACTCAAGATGGGATAGTGTTTAGAGGGTATCCATGATTGGACACGTTGACTCATCAAAGTGTTGTTGTTTTGAGTGACGTTTGGTGTGACATGATTTGGCCTAATAGGTTGTCGTACTCTCATCATTAATCCTCAGGTAGGCTAACTGGTCCTTCAGATGATTGGAATTTATACGAATGCCAACCTAGACAGAACGTCCCGACTACAGGTACTTACCAATCCACTTACTAAATGTGCGTCACAGAAACTCACTTTGACGTGATTGAAATTATGAAATGAAAACCAACTTAAAATAAAATAAAGAAGATAAAAGAAAACTAAGGATGATTGAAATATAATTAAAGATTTAAATAACTTGAAAAAACTTATAATTAGGGAATTATAAGTTTTACTATTTATTTCGTGCAATGTGTGTGATGTGATATTAAATATACTATTTAAGTAATCACATATTAGCATGACAAATAACACGAAAAACATATAACATTTAAGATCCTCACATATGTTTGAAAATTTAAAAGCATGTGAGAATATATATTAACCATGAGCTAGAACACATAACAATTTTTGCACATAAGCACTTAATCGACTATAGTATAGGTCTAAGGGTCTAATAACCTATCATATATCTCTATAGTCATTGCCTCTGATACCAATCTGTCATACCCTGACCTGTGGCAGATTATCGATCTGGGCATGAGAATTGTTCACAGCTCATGATAACTAATTAAATGTTAAATATTATCCATAATCAAATTAAACAAATGTCACAAAACCATAACAAAATCCAGTTTATTATCTAAGGCATATCCCTACATGTCTTCATTCTCATCACTTCAAACCTATTCACCTGTATCATGTGTAAAAATATTTTGGGTCAACATAAGCTGCTGAGTAAAATCTAATATTTAAATAAAATATGTTTGTTTGTTTGTTTATTTATTATAAAAGGTTTAACATGCAATTCAATGGTAAATAAGTGATCAAACAACAACAATAGTAAATAAACCACAATGCGATAATGTGATGATGCAAAACTGCGATAAAGCAATAAATACGATAAATGTGACACTTAAGCTCACCGACGAGTGAATCTTATTCTATGGAGATATTAAGCTACAACCCATGGTAATGTGGAACCGGTCAGCCTATGGATCCATGCGCATGAATGATTAGCGACACAAAACATTAAATGGTTAGCCAAACAAGTACATGTACCACATAATTAAACACTGGATATTTGTATGTATTTGATAAATGAAAAAACTTGAAATAAGTGGTACAATGAGATAAGCGACACATGACACACCAAAGAACATTTAAATTATAAAAAAAGCGGAAACTAGGAAGATCTACTCACGGGTTACGTATATTAATTCCTCAAAATAGCGTACGAAAAATGAGAAAACTCCAAATGACGAAACTACCCTAAAAATGTAAAACACAAAGTACTAAACCACAAATAACACATAACAAAACTACAACATACAATTTGGGGACTTTTGTAAACACTGAAATATATTTATTAATTTCATCGTGAATAATTAGTTAACTGAACTGATTAGTTTTATCCGCAAAGTACATGTCCTGCTTCACCTTATTTTCATAAATCTAGAAAGATCTAGATGAGATCAATGATCTTTATCTCTTGGAATATTAGGAACTTTACCGACTACATACTTTCACGAATAAATTAAATTGATTCTTTTTTTTTAAATAATTATTAAAGAGATTTGAAATTTTATTATAATATAGATTCACAACTTTTATTTTCTAGAAAAAAAGAGATTAGTATTTATAAAATTTGTGTTGATAAATTTTATATTTTTATGATTATTTAAAAGAATATTATACGCTTTAAATATGAAATAAATGCAACAGTTGTTCGAAAATTCTCGAAATTTACACAAATTATTTAATATAATTATGAACAGTAATCCATCAACAATTTCATCAAAACAAATCAATAATCAAAAGCCCCAAATCTGTATAAGCTAAGAACACTAAAAATTAGAATCGGATCTTGAATGCCCTATATGATAAAGGGGTTTTGCAGATCTCAAAAAGTATACGAAATAGACTAAAAAATTACCTCGATTGACTGAGAATTAAGAGAGAAATCGCACGAGAAAGTTACAAGCCCTAGAATGAGTTCTTGCTTGAACCGAGATTTACAGAGGTTTCAAGAGTGATTTGAAGGTAGTGATTCGTAGTAACGGGATGGAGATGTCGGTAGGTATAGGAAAATTGTGTAGTGACGTCTGAATTTTGCTAACACCCTTAGGGTTTCTTAAAGGTTTTAATGGTGACATGTTTTAGGTATTTATAAGAGGTATTAAGGGAGATTAAAGATGCGAATAATCTTTCCTATATTAACTGAAACTTAGGGGACATGAATGAGGTATTTCTGGCAAGATTTGAGCAACTTAGGAAAGTTGAACTCACAAAAATCGCGATTCCAAAACTGCAGGTCGGTGTCACTTGCAGGCTGCTTGTCGTTTGGTTTGTATCTCAAACGATACTGAATAGACTAAAAAAATACATCTATTGACTTAGAATTAAGAGAGAAATCGCACGAGAAAGTTACAAGCCCTAGAATGAGTTCTTGCTTGAATATGAGATTTACAGAGGTTTTAAGAGTGATTTGAAGGTAGTGATTCGTTGTAACGGGATGGAGATGTCGGTAGGTATAGGAAAATTGTGTAGTGATGTCTGAATTTTGCTAACACCCTTAGGGTTTCTTAAAGGTTTTAATGGTGACATGTTTTAGGTATTTATAAGAGGTTTTAAGGGCGATTAAAGATGTGAATAATCTTTCCTATATTAACTTAAACTTAGGGGACATGAATGAGGTATTTCTGGCAAGATTTGAGCAACTTAGGAAAGTTGAAATCACAAAAATCGTGATTCCAAAACTGTAGGTCGGTGTCGCTTGCAGGCTGCTTTTCGTTTGGTTTGTATCTCAAACGATACTCGATATCGTTTGAGATTGATGGAGTGTCATTTGGAGTATTAGGTGTCGTTTGGGATTGAGTATCGAACGATAGGGGGTGTTTTTTGGTTGGATGTATTTAGGGAAAGAAAGTTATCGTTTGAGGGAGGTTGTCGTTTAAGGGTTGATGTCGTTTGAACATCAAGGATATCGTTTGGGGTTGGGGTGTAGTTTGAAAGTTGATGTTGTTTAACATTATATTAATAAAATAAAAATAAAGGATAAACAAAATTTGCGTTATTATTCATTACGATTCAAAGTCGGTTACAAGTGATTCGGGTTCTAGGATCCGTTTTTTGGCGGATGTTACATATAAGAGACTAAATGAGGCATTGGAGTTAGAGATGAGCATATGGTACTTGGTACCGGTACCGAATTTCCCGGACCGAATTTTTTCGGTACAGAATCGGTACCCACTTTTTGGCGTTTTCGGTACCGGTACTTTCGATATCGGTACTGGTATTTACCGAATTTTACCTTTAAATAACGTAGCAGTACCCATATTTGGTGAAATTTGGTAACGGTATTTTAAGTACCGGGAGATTCGGTACCGATACCCGTACGGAAGTAGTTGGAGTTATTTGAAAAGCTTGATGATGGTAGTATAGGTGTGGTACCTAATATTGTCACTTGCAATTATCTTATTGATGGTTTGATGCAGATAAGTTCTCATCGGGACTTGCTGCCAGATGTTTACCACCTAACGTTAGGATCAACCGATCTGTAAACGGGGAAGGCTTGATGATGCAGATGAGTTTCTTGGAAAGATGATTGAAAGTGGTTGTCGACAGGGATGGTTTTATCTATAATATAATGGTTTAAGGATTTCTGATATATAATGAAATATCAAAGGTGAGGTTGAAAATAGCCGGAGATCTCGAATCAGATAGCGGAAGTCAAGCGATAGTGATCTTGTGGTCGAGGTACACTTTGCCGGAACCCATTTAACCAGAGATATGGAGTTAAAAAGTTGAAGTCGACGGTTTGGTGGTGGTGCTGCAGCTGTTGTTAGTGGCAGCGGCAATTTTGTGACGGTTGGATTGTGTTGTTTTGTTGATAATCGTAGAGGGAGATAGATGTAGGTCATCATATAATTTCTTCATTACATCTTGAAGGAGTTTGTTGTGTTACCAGCTTCCCGCACATGGTTTCTCAAAAAAACCATTTTCATGAAAAAGATATAATCTAATAAACAATTGTTGTAATATGAAAAAAATTTGTTTTCTTCATATGATCTGTGTCTTCTCTCTTTCTTTTAGGAGACCATCTTAGATAAACAAATAATTTATTAATAAACACTTCTATATTATGTCTTTTTTTTATACTTTTGCCAAATTTTACATACGTAAAATTTGTTATTAGTAAGTCATACGTCTTACAAACCACATACACAATTTATAGACAATCATGTCTTATAAGTTCTAACATACAATCTCACCAGTTGATGGATATTTGTTTAAATGGTTTTAAGCAATTAGTTAGTATATGATAAACATATTATCATGTATCAAATTGTTTAAGCAGTTAGTCAGTATATAATTGTTTTAAGCAATTAGTTATCAGTATATAATAAACATATTACCATGTTAAAAATAACATCTAATTTAATAAATTCTTTTGAGTATATGGGTTTTCTGCAGTGAGTATTTGTACCACAACGAACCAATGCTATCATCTCGACTTAGTTATTCGTTTCTACGATAATGTTTTATGCAACGGCGAACGTCGTTTGTATGCGTTTTAACGTCTGTTTTTTGTTTGATAAAATGGTTTTGCTGCAATGCGCGGGTCCTAAAATCTTGTTATTGATTCACAAATGAATGCAAAATAAAGTATTTTTGTGATGAAATTACAAAACTAATTTAACATAATCCGTGATGAAATTTGTGTGTGACATATGTTTTAATTACTATCGGGTAAGATTAAATCAAAAGTTAATTTTGCCTAAGCAGGATAAGAAGTGATTTGAATTTTTTATCTTTTAAAATCAATGGCTAAGATGGGATGTAAGAAAAAAAGAAGTGCAAGGCATTTTTGAAAAAAAAAAAACCCATTTGTTGATTTTATCTCTCCACATGCAAGACACATGCATATTCCTTCATATTTTTAAACGCACCTAACTTTTTTTATACGACATTATCTTTTAAAAAAAATACACCTTAAATTTGAGCATTTTTTATCTTTAATTTGAGTACTCTATTGCTATATACAATATGAAAACTAAAAAATCCAAAAAAATGTGTTGTATTTCTATGTCGTATAACATTTTTGTGATTAATTTTTTGTACTACATTTCTCTTGTGCTGGATTATTTATTCTATATTATTTTGTGCTAAATATTTTGTGTTGTATGTTTAAGAAAACAAAAGGGTGAGCTTTTATGTTTTAGGACCAAAATACATTTTTATCCTACTTATAAGGAGTATCATATGTCATTTTCATAATCATTCTTAGGCTATTTAATCAAAACTCACTTTTTAGTGAATCTTTCCCTAATTATTATTATTATTATTATTATCATTATCAACGTATTAAAAACCATCGTCGTGAACAGTAGAAGTATTGGGTGGTGAGTTGTGATTGGCAGGGGGACACCATGTGTCTTCAATATAAGACTCTCAAACACCACATGTCCACAACATAGAACTCAGTTCATGCTTTAAACCAACGCTTCACAAGAAACCTTTCTGTTTACACCGTCTTCCATCTCTTGTAATGCACAAGTGTATACCAAGAAAACTCTCACAATTTCCGATAATTTTATTGAACACAAGATGGCTTTATATATAGCCAGACGATTACGATTACGAAACAAATGGAAATTTCAACAGACTCACAGCTAACGTAAACCAATAAACCAGGACAAACTTGACCCACTAACGTAACCTACTAATTCAAACATGCACGTGCAGGACTTTGTCAAGCCCAACAACACCAGACTACTTGGGCTAAAAAACCACAACTTAGACACTTGGACTCTTGGAATTCACAGCCCATTATTCAACAGACCCAAAAACGTAAATGACCCATTTCAATCCTTCCTTTAAACTGAAGACAGATCTATCCTTCAGTTTACACCATCAAGATCTCTAACACCCATCAGACCTCTCATTTTTTCAAACACCTCAAGCTTCACCGGTTTTTTCATCACATCTGCGACTTGATCATCTGTAGAACAAAATACAAGTTGCACCTTGTCTTCATTCACCAATTCCCTAAGATAGTGATATCTTACTTCGATATGCTTCGTTCTTCGATGCATAAAAAGATTTTTCGACAACTTTATTGTAGAGCTATTGTCACAGTTTATTTTCACCACTCCAATTGAATCACCAAGTAACTCCTCCATTAAACCTTTGAGCCATACACTGTGACAAGCACATGCCGTTGCCGCAACATATTCTGCTTCTGTGGATGAAAGGGTGACTATTTCTTGTTTCCTTGAGCTCCAACAAATTGCTGCATTGCTAAGAATACATGCATATCCAGAGGTGCACCTTCTGTCTTCCTTGTCTCGTGCGTAGTCACTGTCTGTGAACACTTGCAACCCCTTCACATTATTCCTTTCATATAACAGACCAAAATTATATGTACCTTTCACATATCTTAATATTCTCTTTGCTAATTGCATGTGCTCTTCTCTAGGGTCTGACATAAACCTGGAAATAAAACAAACTCCATACATTAAGTCTGGTCTTGTCACTGTCAAGTACATAAAGCTGCCTACTAGCCGTTTGTACTATGTGCTATCCACTTTAGCTCCAACTCCAGCTTTTGTCACTATCCACCTGGTACAATTGGATTCTTGACTCCATTGCTTTCCCACATGTTGAACCTTTCTAGTACCTCCTTTGCATATTTCCTTTGACACATTCCAATCCCATCTTTGTATTGCATAATTTCTACTCCCAAGAAGTATCTCATTCTTCCTAAGTCAGTCATTTCAAACTCTTGCATCATGGATCTCTTAAAGCTTTCACACAGCACTTTGTCATTACCCATGTAGATCACATCATCTACATAAATACTCACAACAACAACTTTATTCCATACTCTCTTGATGAACAAAGTGTGATCAAAATTGCTTCTTTTGAAACCTTCCCTTAAGAAAGAACTCTGTATCCTCTTGAACCATGCTCTAGGAGCTTGTTTTAAGCCATAAAGAGCCCTTTTCAGTTTATACACCTTCCCTTTCTTCCCCTTCTTTCACAAACCTTGGTGGCTGAGTGACAAAAACTGTTTCCTTTAATTCCCCATGAAGAAAAGCGCTTTTAACATCGAGTTGAAACACTACCCAATTCTTTTGAGCTGCCAAAGCTAACATTGTTCGTATAGTATCCCAACGAGCCATTAGAGCATACACTTCATCATAGTCTATGCCCTTTCTTTGTGCATAACCCTTTACAACTAACCTGGCTTTGTACTTGTCAACCACCCCTCTTTCGTTCAGCTTAGTCTTATACACCCATTTAACTCCAATTGGCTTGACATCCTTGTGTGCTTCGACCAATTCCCATGTTTGGTTTTTCTCAATTGCTTCTATTTCACTTTGCATTGCCTTCCTCCATTTATTTTCTTTGATTGCCTCTTCAAAACACGTGAGATCTCCAAATGAGCTAAACATAGCGAAATCTGCTTCTTCATCAGACTGTTGTTTCCCAATTTGATAATCATTCATCCAATCTGGGGCCGACCTTACTCTTCTTGAAGTTGTTCCTCTCTCCTGTTGTAAATGAGACTCTTGTTGTATGTCTTCTGATACACCAGAACTATCACCACTCCTAGTGTTGGAGAGGTTAGTTGAAGTGTTATTTTGCCCTGAACTTTCATTCTCTCCACCTAGATTATCTTCTTCTAGTGATTGATCCTTTTCCTCTTCTCTTTCTTGTAGTTCTTCAACATCAGGAATCACTAATTCTGTTGAACCAAATTCTGTCTTGTTCCAGTTCCATCTTTCATTTTCAAGAAACTCCACATCTTTGCTGATGACTATTTTCTTCAAAATAAGATTATATATTTTATATCCTTTGACTCAGCACTAATACCCAAGAAGATGCACTTGTGAATGTGGATCTAGCTTTGATCTAAACTGCGCTGGTATGAGCACATAGCCGATGCACCCAAACACCTTGAAGTAGTCTACACTTGGCTTATGTTCTGACCATGCTTCTTCAGGCACTCTATCTTCTAAAGTTGTTGTGACACAATGATTCAGAATGTGGCATGCCCAATTAGTTGCCTCTGTCAGAACCACTTAGGCATACTTCTTTCAATCAAGAGACATCTAACCATATTCATTAAAGTCTTGTTTTGCCTTTCTGCCACACCATTTTGTTGTGGGGTGTAGGCAGAAGTTAGTTGTCTTTTGATTCCATTTGTTTCACAGAATTCATTGAAAGCCTTTGAAGTGAACTCCCCACCTCGATCACTTCTCAAGCCTTTTATGGTCACCCCGGTTTCATTTTCAACCATGCTCTTGAAACGTTTGAATGTTTCAAAAGCTTCACCCTTTTTTGACAGAAAATACACCAATCCCTTTTCGAATAATCATCTATTATAACCATCACATACATTTTCCCACTTGGGGATGTTGGCTCAAAAGGTCCATTCACAGATCAGTGTGAAGTAGTTCCAGCCTATTTTTTGCTCTCCAATTGCTTTGCTTTGGGATGGCTTCACGTTGTTGTTTTCCCATCTTGCATACTTCACATTCTTGTGATTGCTCAGCTACCGTGGGCATTCCTTTCACCATTTGCCTGTATTGCATAGTCCTAATAGACTTGTTGCTCATATGCCCGAACCTTTTGTGCCATATTTGATTTCCAATGTCTTCATTAACCTTCAGACATTTATCACTCAGAGGTTTCATTGTTACATTTACCAGAAAAATCCTATTTCTGGTCATTTTTAAAGTAACTATCAAACCCCTCTGAGGATGAAAGATTTTGCATACTCCTTTCTCAATCACTATTTTTATGTCTTTTTCTTGAAGTTGCCCTAGACTTAACAGACTTGAAGTGAGTTGAGGTACATAATATACCTTTGTAATGACCTGAGTAATTCCTTCTACCTCCAAACGAACATCTCCAATACCTTTTACATCTAACCTTAGATCATTGCCCAACTTAACTGTGTGTGAGAAATTTTCATCCAGATTGATGAACCATTCTTTACTACCTGTCATGTGGTTCGAACAGCTTCGAACAGGCTGAGTCCAAAAACCAAATTCCCTTTATTGGCTCATTTTTTTACTTCAGCACGAGTCATGAGAAGTAAATCTTCCCCTTCATCAAATTCCGTTTAATTTAATGACTTCTCCCCACGTGTGCATTCATATGAGAAGTGACCCATTTGATGGCACTTATAACATTCAATAGTTGATTTATCACACTCACCTCTGGTTCTTCCGCGTCCCCGTCCACGTCCTCTATTGAATGTTGTCCTGCCTCGGCCTCTACCACGTCCAATGGATGCTTCATGCTCAGTCTTTAGGACTTGATCATCGGTAACTTTTCTCACCAGCTTCTGTTCATGAACCAACAATGAACTTTGTAGTTCATCAACAGAAAGCTTGTCAATGTCCTTTGATTCTTCAATGGTACACACTACAAAATTGAAGTTCTCAGTGAGTGAACGAAGGATTTTCTCCACCACCTTCACTTCAGTCATATCTTCACCACAGTTCATCATATTGTTTGAAATAACCATCACCCTACTACTGAAGTAATCGGTAATTGATTCACCATCTCTCATCTCCAAAGTTTCAAAATCCTTCCTTAACCTTTGCAACTGAGCTCTCTTGACTCTTGTATTACCCTTATACTTCGTCTTCATAGCATCCCAGATCTTCTTCGCTGACTCCCTTTTGGTAATAGTCTTCAAGATCTGCTTATCTATTGACTGGAATAGATAATTCTTCGCCTTCAGATCTTTGATCCGCATCGTCTCTAAAGTCGTTCTCTGCATGGGTGTGAGTTGATCCCCTGGTGTGGGTTCCTTGAACCCATTTTTGATCACCACCCAATAATCTATAGACCTTAGGAGTGTTTCCATCACCATGCACCAGTGATCATAATCACCATCAAACTTAGGAATGCTTGGAACCTGGAAGTTTGAACTCTCTTCTACCATGGCGTATTCTCTCTGTTTCACCCAAAATAACCTCTCTCAGATTTGTGCTCTGATACCACTTGTAATGCACAAGTGTATACCAAGAAAACTCTTACATATTCTGATAATTTTATTGAACACAAGATGGCTTTATATATAGCCAGACGATTACGAAACAAATGGAAATTTCAACAGACTCACAGCTAACGTAAACCAATAAACCAGGACAAACTTGACCCACTAACGTAACCTACTAATTCAAACATGCACGTGCAGGACTTTGTCAAGCCCAACAACACCAGACTACTTGGGCTCAAAAACCACAACTTAGACACTTGGACTCTTGGACTTCACAGCCCATTATTCAACAGACCCAAAAACGTAAATGACCCATTTCATCTCCGACTCACCACCACTACCACTGCTCCGACGCCGACCGTCTCGCGATCACGATCCATTTTTACATCATGAAGAAAATAACAGAGACAGCGAATTAGGTTTTTTCAATGTTGTTACTTAAATATGTCTTATTATATTTATAGTTAACATTATATTTTTAAAATAATATTTTTTTAATTATAAGTTAAAGATACATGATGATAAACTATTATGATGCATGACTAAATCTTTTAAAGTTTCAATTCAAAATCTTATTATAATATTATATATTCAAATAGGGGTGGTTGAATGATTCAGTTTTCAAAGTAGAGGAAAAGACTTCTTTCCAAAATATTCAAGTCTTTAAAACATTTATAAATAGATACACATTGTAACACAAAGCTATTGAAGATGGGATTAAAGTGTGTCATTGTTTTCTTGTTGGCTACATTCTTTGTACTTGTCATTATTTCTTCTATAGCTACAATTCTCCTAGCAGGACGGGACGGCGGTTGCTGGAAGTGTTGGGTGATATGAGTAAAGGTAACATATATTTATCTTTAAGATTATTTTTTTCTGAAAAACAACATCAAGTGTTGGGATGATATGAGTAAAGGTAACATATATTTATCTTTAAGATTATTTTTTTCTGAAAAACAACATCAATTGTGTTCTGAAAAACATCAATTGTGCGTGTGTTTTTCTCTGTGTGTGTGTGTGACATTTATGAGGTCTGAAAGAGTGTTTTTTCGATTTGTCTTGGGTATTGACTTTGAACTTGCTCACATTTCCTCTACAGTAACAGTAGGCACGCATGGGTAGGAGTACCACCATGAGATGGCACATGCTACCGGTGGCATTAACGGGCGGCTAAGAATAATTGGGTTACATGAATGCAGAATTCATATTAGCTATGTTGTGTACTTTAAATTAATATCTACTATATGTTCAAAACATTGATATGCATACGTTTCATATTCCTTGTATTAATTCTCAAAACTATTAATATATCATCCCGAGTAACCCTTATGAAATAAAAAAAAGGCGTTCATGTTTTATGTGTCCATTTTTAAACATATATTTGTTGCACTTGAATCTGTGTTGGGTAGTCCACATCTAGTGTTCCTGAGTTGTTCATGATCTTAGACCCTAACTGCAACATACAAAGAACATATTAGAAAGTGACCTGGAAATACCCTTCAACGCTCAAGTTAGTAATCTGTATAACATAAACACGTATGTAAAAGCATTCATAGCATATAGGCATGTGATTATATAAAGGTATAAGGTATAGAGTGAGAGAGAGGCTGTCAAAGATAGACAAGTAATCCAGGATTCTGTCAAGGAAGGCATGATGGAGTCAAGATAGGTAAGGAAGGCGGGATGTTGTCTGTTGTCAAAAGACAGGAAAGAAAGGCAGTACATATATGGTTGGGTTTCACAAGAAAACTAGAAAATTCCTCCCCTCAAATTTTTAAACATTAATAACTTTCTCATACGTTAGTTAGGGTAAGTGAAGGTTATGTGAAAGTTAATTACAAGCACACTTAGCAAAAAACAAATGACATGATTGAAAACGGTTTTCACTCTGCTTTAAATATCACGTTACACATCCTTAAGATAACTTAATTATGTCGTTAGAGGAGGAAACCTTAATTACTAAAAGATCTTCTACACATGGTTTTATTGTTACGAATCCATTTATATTTTATGAGTTTTAAACTTTAATGACATATAGACACTTTGTTATTGATTTAAATATCATGAATATTATTTTAATATAATTGTTTTACATAAAAACAAAGTGATGTACATGGTACTATTTGACCAAAGTATAAGAGAGATCTTCTTTATTTGGCTGGTTGGCTAGTAATTATTACTAGCGTCTTTCTAGTTTCATTTAAGTTATTGTTTAAAAAAAAGTGATAACTTATTGTTTATTTCATTGCTACCTGTGAGGTTGCTCCAATGTCCATAACCCAAGAATCATCTGGTTGTTCCATTGTTATAGCAGAAAATATCTAAGGCAGTTGTGTAGGATCCATAACATCAAATGTAGTGAGGTGGGCTTGTGCAGTTTGAGATGATGGCCCATAAGATGAATTAGCAGAGTGCTGATTTGTGGGCCTGGTGGGTCCACGTGATGTCCATGGTGGGAGCCAATGTGGCTGGGTTGGGTACGGAGGTGGGGTGGGTACCAAGTTGGCCCATTAAGGTGGAGTGGGCTGTTGCGCAGAGTGAGAGGCAGGTAAGGATTGGGGCCGTAGTTGGGCTTGATCTGTTGGGCCAACCAGTGGGCTGATTTGTTGGTCTTACCACGAGTGTTGTTTCTTCGAGACCCGCCACCACGAGTGGGCCTATTGGGCTGGTTGTTTCTGCGGTTGTTAGATAACCAGATGGATCCTAGTGAACAATAGATATGAAAGTGGCAGACGGGGAAAGGTTCTGTCTAGCTTCTTGACGACGCCAAGCACGGATACCGCTTCTTCCAAACTTGGTAGCTTATGGTTGATAGTGGAACAAGTGTTGTCGTATTTCACTGGAAGACCTCGTACGAGATGCAATACGAGGCGTTCATCATTAACGGGACCTTGAACATCAGAAAGTTGGTCTGTGATTTCACGCAAATGCTGGCAATAGGCTTCCAAGGAGGCAATAGACTAAAGTATCAAATTGGCAAAGGTGTGTTCAAGAGCAGTGACTCGTGAGCCGCGGTTCTTCAGGAACAAATTTGAGATTCTTTGCCATGCTTCATAAGCTGTGGACTGGGCTGAAGAACCCGGACGAGCAGGTTGTCAGAGAGGGCTCCATAAATCCATTGTAACACAATGGAATCAGTGTCTTCCCAGGCTTCAAATTTCGGTTCAGTCTTCTCCTCTGGTGCAGGAGTGCCATCGATGTGTGAAAGAACCTTATAACTTTGGGCATGCAGTTGAAACAACCGGACCCAAGAGGTATAAGAGACCTTCACACCATCAAGGTGATATCCATGACAGTGTACACGGGGTGTAGGGAAGGCTGGGGCAGTGGGTCATCAGCTTTGTCACCCATTGACGAAATAGCAGGGAAGAAAGAAGGGAAAAATAAAATTTAAGTGTGCTGCTGGAAAAAAAGAAAAAGAACTCAGGCGACCGTGGTCGAGAGCTTTGATTACCATGTTAAATTCAGAATGAAACTAATTTCTTGATTGAATTACAAAACAATATAGAAGGATTTATATAGGGATACTAGTTGACTGTTTTCCTAAGTTACAGAGAAGATAATTAGGGATTACAATCAATCACTCTCAATTACAATTATATACTAAATATTATACTCCGAGATTACGTGATATAATCTTCGTGCTTAATATAATGAAACGTCAAAGGCGATTTCAATACTGAAAACAATGCATGGTTGCGGTTTTTCAGCAAATGCATGCACAAGGGGTTTAGCATGATTTCGTGTAAGAAAGATCTTGAGACTTATCAGAAAAAAGTTGATTTTGATTGAATCTAAGAATTCATTAGTTAATTATCTTTGAGTAAAACACTAATGAACTTATATGAAATTATTGTAATTGATTTACAAATGAATGCAAAATAAAGTATTTTTGTGATGGAATTACAAAACTAAGTTAACATAGTCTGTGATGAAATTTGTGAGTGGCATACGTTTTTAATTACTATTACTTTATGTGTTGTTATATTTATAGTTAAGATAAGATGATATTTTCAAATAATAAAATTTTTATTTATAATTTAAAAATATATACATATGTGAAAGTTTTTTTTCCTGATAACATCTATAAATATTTACACATTCTAACACAAACTTCTATAAATATTTACACATTCTAACACAAAGCTACGGAAGATGGGATTAAAGAGTGTCATTGTTTTCTTGTTGGCTACATTCTTTGCACTTGTCATTATTTCTTCTAAGGCTACACACCCCAAACCAGCACCACCCGGAAATCGCGGTTGCTGGAGATGCTAGGATGATACGAGAAATGGTAATATATATTTCTCTTTTAAGAATTATTATTTTTTTCTGGAAAACAACATCAATTATTTTCTTGTATATTATTTTGAATTTTTTTATTCATTTTTTCCTTTCAAGTGAAATATTTATCTTCTTCTTGTGGTCCGTTATCTTCGATTTTTCAAGATTACTCTTCCATTTTGCTTATAAAAAATTAGTGGAATTGGCCTGTAATAGTCCCAACTAGATGTAATTAGCTATTGTCAGTCAAATATTCCTTATGCCAGTCCTAACTTTCACTTTATTTTCCTCTACTGGTCAAACTTAACAGAGTTAAGTTTTTTTTCTAAGTTACAAGCTGACCTTTTATGGCTTTTGATCAGAATGAGGATACGAGGTAAGTTTTTTTTAACATACAATTAATTGCTATGGTTGTTGTGATAGAAATTAGTGAAATACCGTCCATAAACCATCTGGCATCAGAAGAGAAATAGAGGTATACCTCCTAGAAGAACCCAAGAACCCTTTATCCCCATCGCCATCTCCAAACACCCGAATAACTGATAATCCTTGTAAAGGGTGAGTCATATGAAACCGTCGTTAACTGCCCCACTGCTGAACTGCCCATTACCATTTGTCAATGACTAAATGATTAATTTACCCCCATAAAAAATCTCTTATACATACATCAAGTGTTGTGGCTAAGAACTAAAATTGTATTACTTAAATTTTAAGTCGTCATATATATATATAGATAGATAGAAGAGAGGAGGATGGGAAATTCACTTAAGTTAATAAAACTCAAGAAAACTTTATGTGAAAAAACTTTTTTTTTAAATCAAGAATTGTAAGTTAGATGTTATCAAATGTTTTGAACCAAAAAAACCAAAAAGTGCCGAGTGGGTTTTTTTTTATAATTTTTTTTGCATTCAATTTTTTAGCGCCGCACACACACACACAATATATATAAACACCGAATAAAATATATATAAAAAACCACACGGCGGTTTTTGATTCTTTTTGCTCAAACACGTTCAATAACATGTAAGTTACATTCCCTGTTTTTTTAGAAAAATAAAGTTTGCCCTATAAGGTTTTCTTGAGTTTTCTTAACTAAGTGGGTTTTCTCTCCATAATTCCCCTATATATATAGGGTTAGAATCGTGTGAGAAGCAGTAGGCTAATTGAGAAACATTTTGGACCACATATTTTTCTTAAGCCTTTCGTAATATACACATATGTATATAGTCAATTTTAAACTATATTATACATATATGTATACAGTCAATTTTAAACTATACATATGTGTATATTACGAAAAGCTTAGGGAAAATGTATGATCCAGAATGCTTTCAAGTTTCTCAAATATGATGGACTTCTCTTAGGATCCTTACCACAACACCACAAAACAACACATATAGGGTGGGGTTCGGCTACAAAGTCCATTTATTCCTACAAAGTGTACAAAGTCATAAAACACCACAATTTCAGCCATAAAACACACTCAAAACTCACAAATAACAGAGTGAAGATAACTAAAACACAATATCCAAATCGTAACCGTTCATAAAAACTTCAAACAAACCATCATAGAACTAAGAATATAAAACACAACATGATAATCAACATAAAACATACTAATGTTAGTCATTTGATAATCAAAGCCTTATCATCCAAAACATAACACAAAATCCACATATATGGTATTTTAGTAATCTTAACTTTGTTATTTGTGGGTTTTGAGTGTGTATTATAGTTGACATTACGGTGTTTTATGACTTTTTATAACTTTGTAGGAAAAATGGACTTTGTAGCAAACTCCCACCCTATATATATAGGTAGAGGATCCTGTAAAAAGGGCACAAAGTGTGAGAAGTGTGAGAAATATTATAGAGATGACATGTGTCCTCAATCTAAATTAATTCAAAAGGGTAAACAAGTGATTTTCTCATTGATTCAATTAATTGATAACCTTCCATAACCGCCACCCATTGTTATAGGAATACGAATTTGTATTTTTTTTAAAATCCATTAAGATTTTGTGAAATATCGTTCATCAATTATCTTTTATGAAGATCGTAGAATGGAGGTTTTATAGAGTGTTATATAGTGATGGTTGCAGAATAAAGGTTTTTATACAGTGTTATATAATGTTATATTTTCTGTAACATGTCTATGATGGATGCATAGTGTTATTTTCTTTGTAACAGGTCTACGATGGATGTATAGTGTTATAGTGTTATGTATTAAGTAGCAGGTCTATGATGGATGTATAGTGTTATATATTTCTGGTAGCAGGTCTATGATGGATGTACAGTGTAATATAGTGTTATGTATTCAGTAACAGGTCTACGATGGATGTATAATGTTATATTTTCTGTAACAGGTCTATGATGGATGTATAGTGTTATTTTCTCTGTAACAGGTTTACGATAGATGTATAGTGTTATAGTGTTATGTATTCTGTAACAGGTCTATGATGGATGTATAGTGTTATATATTTCTGGTAACAGGTCTATGATGGATGTATAGTGTTATAGTGTGATGTATTCTGTAACAAGTTTACAATGGATGTATAGTGTTATATATTGTTATAGTGTTATAGATTTCAGGTAGCAGGTCTATGATGGATGTATAGTGTTGTACAGTGTTATAGTGTTTTATTTTCTTGTAGTAGTTACATGTTTCTAGATTCGTAGAATAAAGATAAACAAGGATCGCTGGAATTTAGAACAGGTTACTTTATTTGAAACATATAAAAAGACACTGTTACCCCTACAATTTTTAAATCAGCACGAAATAACTAAAACACAATTTACAATTTGGTCCCTATTGATTTCAACCATTAGATCAAGATCTAATGGTTTAAAACACTTCTAACACTTCTCACACTTTAGGCCCTCACACTTTAGGCCCTTTTTACAAGATCTAATGGTTTAAAACACTTCTAACACTTCTCACACTTTAGGCCCTTTTTACATTATCCTTACCCTATATATATATATATATATATATTTTATATATATATATATATATATATATATATATATATATATATATATATATATATATATGTGTGTGTGTGTGTGTGTTTGTGTGAAAGATTTTAGAAGTGTGATGAATAGCTATTTTATTTTTTAAGTAATTGTTATATTTATTTTTTTAAAATTTATTTGTATTCTAATAATTTGCGTACGTTAATTTTCTAATAAAAAATCTAACTCCACAACTATACCTATTTTTTCAACATTACGATATAAATTTTATTGAAATAGATATTGTGCTGTCCTCGTACCAAACGAAATCGATTATTATTTTGTGCTGTTTAATTTGATTATTTTTGAAATAATTTTCGTTCTATGTTTTTTTCAAACATTGCGATATAAATTTTATTGAAAATAAATACAGTGTTGCTAACGTACCAATCCGAATCGAGATCGACCGAACACTATCTGTATTTTTATTGTTTATGCTTTTGATAAACTAACACCATATCACTATCGTACCGTACCGAACAATACCAGTACATAAATTAATTTTCATTGTTCCAAAAATTTCTTATTTATGCAACTCTATCTGCGATGTCACACCCTGACCCGCAGCGGAAATGGTAGTCGGGGCATGATTGGGTTTTCATCAAAGCTCATGACATTTACTATAAAGTTTCATATTTATTATTTCTCTTTAAAGAAGAAGTTACAATAAACAGACAAACACAACATGTTCAAAAACATTTTCATTCAAGTTACAAACTAGAGTACAATTACAAAGGAAAACAAAACTAAACGTTCATTTCAAGGCATCAACTTGTTTATTCTTCTAGGCCATTCTATGTGTTTCTTTTCTCAATCGGATTACCTGTATCATGTGTAAAAATAGGGTTTTGGGTCAACATAAGTTGGCGAGTGAATCTCATTTAAACATCTGAAAGGATTAGTTATGTTGGTTATTTGAATAAAATTGTGCATAACCAAATACGAGTAAACGTAAATGTAAAGTTAATCACAAAACACATAATATCAAATAATGCACACGCACACACCAAATGATGAACAATGAGATCAAGGCTCAATCAAACGGAGCCGATCGAATGAGGCACCTGATGCTCAACTCGTCTCCCACGAGGAACTGATGGGTCTAATGAATGATTTGCACACAACTTGACAAAATATAAACACACATCACAACCAACAACATAATCACATAATCTCAAATAATGCACACGCACACACCAAATGATGAACAATGAGGCACCTGATGCTCAACCCGTCTCCAACGAGGAACTGATGGGCCTAATAAATGATTTGCACGCAACTTGACTAAATGTAAACACGCATCACAACAAACAATATTTACATCTCGAGTTTAGATCATATAATGGTAATAGCACGAGTTTAAATAAATGGAATAATTAAAGCGACACATGATACACCCCAAAACATGAATAAAAAGGGGAATTTGTAAACTAACCTAAAATATTAACGAAATGGTTCGGTAAATAAATGGATTTTATTCGAGATTAATGTTTTTAATTTGTGCTTTTAATGGAATTTTTAGATTTATTTTTGTGAGTTTAATGACATTTTCTAACTTGAAAAATATTATTTTTAAGTGTTTTTAATTGATTTTTAAATATAATAAATAAATAAAAAAATTTGACTTTTTGACCGTTGACCGTTGACCGGTCGGACTGTGTTTATTCTATGCGCTGAGTGAGGTTCGAACTCGTGACCTCCCGTATACGTGCACGCAGCTTTACCAACTGAGCTACGTGTCTAACCCGAAATAATCTCGTTTTTAATTATATATATATACAAATTAGATTAATTCATTTCTGTTTCTATTTAAAAAGCTTTGATAATTGCCAGAACCGGTTACAGAAGCAGGATTCGAACTCGGGACCTACGGTTCGTGTGCGCACAGCCCAACCAGTTGGGCTGTGTGTCTAACCTGTTAGTTTTCTTGATTTTTATTATACTTATATACTGATTAGAATATTTCAGAAATTAATTAATTAAAAAGGTTTATAAATCAACTAAACCGGTGTGTTGGACATGACTCGAACCTGTGACCTTAGTGTGACTTGCAACCATCCAACTGGGCTGGGTATCTAACCCGTATAAGATAGGATTTTTATTTTATTTAGCCACTTTCTGTGAAACGATATGACTTGTTTTAAAAACAATGGATTTAATTCCAGTAGATCGGTGTGGTTCGAGTATCGAACTCAGTATCTTCCGCATAAAATGCACACAGTCCACCGTTGGACTGTGTGTCTAACCCGTTTTAAAAGACCAAGCTTGATTACTTATAACCTGAATAACTTCATCGTTTTCATCCTATATTAAACCCGGTACTGAACTCGATTATGTCAGATTAAGATGATGTTATTGCTGTGCGGGTTATACATTAATCATGTTAATAACAAATTGGCAGGAAAAGCTGAAAGATTTACCGATGATTGAAATGTTCCGGCGAGCAGAGCTTCTTTTTCCGGCGAATGGAACTTAGCTTCCGGCGAACAGAACA
Source organism: Scalesia atractyloides (assembly GCA_947069175.1). Lineage (NCBI taxonomy): Eukaryota > Viridiplantae > Streptophyta > Magnoliopsida > Asterales > Asteraceae > Scalesia > Scalesia atractyloides. The sequence goes on along the minus strand of CAMTDV010000012.1, from coordinate 11,066,182 downwards.
AAATGATGTTAGATTAAAACGATGTTATTGCTGTGCGGGTTATTCATTAATCATGTTAATAACAAATTGGCAGGAAAAGCTGAAAGATTTACCGATGATTGAAATGTTCCGGCGAGCAGAGCTTGTTTTTCCGGCGAATGGAACTTAGCTTCCGGCGAACAGAACAAAAGTTTTTTTTTAGCAGAGTGATTTCGTGAACGATTGAAAGTGTGATTGGTAGATAGTATTTGTAGGCTGCTATGGTGAGGTTTGATTTCGGTTAAATCATTCGCGGTTACGAGCAATGATTTTGTAGAAACGGTTTGGTTGAATTCGGTCGTGATTGATTGATGATTGTCAGTTATATCTGGTGATTTGGAGGATCGAAACGGAACTCCTTGATTCGATCTTTGATTCAGGAACGGTTACACCTCTGACGTTCTGAGCTTGCAGGTGTTAGGCGGGTTGTTAATAAAAGACTTATATGGTTTCAGTTTATAGCACAAGTGTGCGTGTGGTGTAGTGGTGTTTGGTGTGTGTGTGATTGCGGTTGACCCGGGTTCGAGTCCGGGCGCTGCCCGTTTTTGATTCTTTTTGTTGAGTTCGAATTTTCTTTTGAAAATAGCATAAAAGCCCCTGAACTTAGTTTAGTAGAAATACATATTTAGTCCCTTGAATTATTAACTAAGTTAAAATTCATTTATTTATTAAATCTAAATTACTTGGTTAATTATTATTGTTGTTATTATTATTATAATTATTATTATTATTATTATTATTTTCGCTTTAATTAATACAAATAAATATGCGACGAAACTTCGAATAAATATTTGGATTTTAAACGGAGCGGGTTTTGAAACCCGTTTTTCGACGAATGTTATAGTATCCCTACTTTTAGAAATTTTGTCACGAAATTTAAGTCGTAGTGGTATATTTGACTTGAAGGGTGGGTGTTTTAATTTGACAATTACATAATTAGAAGAGGGGTGAGAGTTTAAATCTTATTGAGGCGGTAACGTTCCTAATAAGGGTTGAATACCCTGCTACAGGAATCGCATTTTGATGTCTAAAGTATAAGAATGCGGAACATGGATAATTAGAGTTGACTGACTAAGCACGATTTTATGCATAAGAGTTTTGAAAGAATTGATACGTTTGGAAGGATAAGGTTATATCATAAATAAAAACTTCAACCATGACGATATTAAAACCTACACGGAACTTCTCATAACCGCCTGACAATGCTTTTGATCCTTTGACAAGAATACTTATATATAGGAAGTACCAGCGGCGTATCCACCATATTCTTGTCAAATTTTCATTGGCTTTGTTAGTAAGTTATAATTAGTTCTATGTGACTCTAAAATTTACAAAACAAACATAACAACCAAAGAATACTTATATATAGGAAGTACCAGCGGCGTATCCACCATATTCTTGTCAAATTTTCATTGGCTTTGTTAGTAAGTTATAATTAGTTCTATGTGACTCTAAAATTTACAAAACAAACATAACAACCAAAGTTTGAGTCTCAAATCTGAAAGGATACGTGACTGAATGATGACAATACCTCTCTCGTTTGTTATGACGAAGGGGTCAGTCTATGTAAAAGTGAGACACAACCCAACTTCTTTAAATGATGAGATCGAGATACGTCGAGATGTATGATGATATGAATGTTAATCAGTGAGTATAAAACAAAACTGAAATAGTAATTCGCATTAAAATTCTTGGATACATAAATTCCCAATTTATAACTGGGATACGGAAAGATTGAGATAACATAAAGAAAACATTAAAACTAGACGATTGGAGTTGAGTCTTGATTCTTGGTGAGGAAAACTAGTTGGGTGATTCGTTTGGGCCGTTTTTATTTTCAACAGGATTGGCGTTGATGTTGTAAGCTCTTCCTCTTGCTGGTGGTAGTGCTGGGTTTGCTTGATTTGCTTGGCTAACTGGGTTTGCTTGCGCTTGGGCGTTTATGATGTTAACCAATCGAGGGCACGTGTTTCTAAAGTGGGTAGGGTCGCCACAATTAAAACCAGCTCGAACATATGGAAACATGGGGTATTGGGGTTGTTGATATGTTTGGACCATGTTTTGAGTAGGGGGTGAAGCTTGGTTTTGAGGAACGCGACAAGTTTTGCTCAAATGACCATAACGCCCACAATTTGCACCCAGTCGACAAGGTAAGGTAGATGGATGGTGATAAAAACAGGTGTTGCATTGAGGATGAGGTCCAATGTAAGGTTTCTTATTTGGGTATGTTGAGTTGGGTGCTACTTGAGTGATTGTGATAGCTTGGAGGGGTACGGCTTGTGAAGCTGGTTGATTGTGTTGGGTGACAGCGAAAATTTGCCCATCTCGTTTTCTCTTAGAAGTGGTTTGGGGAGGGTTGACAACATTTTGATCTTCTTGATTGATTGGGTTGACAGGATTAGCAGTAAGGGCTTGTTGAACTTGTACTACGATGTTGGGTATTATGGCAGCCATTTGTTGAGCGATTTGGGCAGCCATGCGCTCAAGGGATTTTCCTGATCTCATTTTTCTACGAGAGAGACTATAAGACATCTACAGGGAATATGTATCAAGAGTATGAGTTTGATGTTTTAGGTGTCATGTGTCGTATTTAGAAATGAACATTCATAAAACAAATGAAGAATAATAAATTTACTACATCCATAGGATGTCTTGGGCTTTGCTAGTAATTGGGCCTTGCATGCCACCATACTTCACCTTCGTAATCATGTGGGCCCCCATGATTACCGGGTCTTTCATATGGTTCGCATGTGTTAGCCTGGTAACGTACACTAAAACCCGGAGAAAATCGAGAAATATGTACGTAACGTATGAAATTCGGAGTGCATCCAGGTGTGGACACGGTGACACCTCAAAGTGGGGTTAGTTCGAACGACGTTTGGTGTGGCATGCTTTGGCCTAATAGGTCCTTCGTACTCTCATCGTTAGCCCCAGGTAGGTAAACTGGTCCGTTATATTGGATTTATACGAATGCTAACCTAGACAGGACGTTCCGACTACCGGTACTTGTACCCTTACAGTTACTACATGCCCGTCGTAGAACTCACTTTGATGAGATTGAAAAATGCGACAAAATCTTGAATAAAGGAAATATGAGGATGATTTGAATATGTGAACATTGAAATATGCGTGATGAATGTATATGTAAGCTTGTTATGTTTGACAATAAGTATAACTCATTAAGTATCACACAAAATGATAGTGAAAGTGTTTGCATGCATTTGTGTGTGTAATAAATACGAAACAAATAAACATCATGAGTTTGCATGTAAGCACATAAACAATTAAAATCTAATCAACTATAGTATAGGCTCTAAGGGTCTAATAACCTATCCTATATCCCTATAGTCAAAAGCTCTGATACCAATCTGTCACACCCTGACCCACAACGGAAATGGTAGTCGGGGCATGATTGGGTTTTCATCAAAGCTCATTACATTTACTATAAAGTTTCATATTTATTATTTCTCTTTAAAGAAGAAGTTACAATAAACATACAAACACAACATGTTCAAAAACATTTTCATTCAAATTACAAACTAGAGTACAATTACAAAGGAAAACAAAACTAAACGTTCATTCCAAGGCATCAACTTGTTTATTCTTCTAGGCCATCCTATGTGTTTCTTTTCTCAATCGGATCACCTGTATCATGTGTAAAAATAGGGTTTTTGGGTCAACATAAGTTGGCGAGTAAATCTCATTTAAACATTTGAAAGGATTAGTTATGTTGGTTATTTGAATAAAATTGTGCATAACCAAATATGAGTAAACGTAAATGTAAAGTTACTCACAAAACACATAATATCAAATAATGCACACGCACACACCAAATGATGAACAATGAGATCAAGGCTCAATCAAACGGAGCCGATCGAATGAGGCACCTGATGCTCAACTCGTCTCCCACGAGGAACTGATGGGCCTAATGAATGATTTGCACACAACTTGACAAAAATATGAACACACATCACAACCAACAACATAATCACATAATCTCAAATAATGCACACGCACACACCAAATGACGAACAATGAGGCACCTGATGCTCAACCCGTCTCCAACGAGGAACTGATGGGCCTAATGAATGATTTGCACGCAACTTGACTAAATGTAAACACGCATCACAACAAACAATATTTACATCTCGAGTTTAGATCATATAATGGTAATAGCACGAGTTTAAATAAATGGAATAATTAAAGCGACACATGATACACCCCAAAACATGAATAAAAAGGGGAATTTGTAAGGATTCACTCACATTGGGTGCGTTCTTTGATGACGTTGGATGCGCACGAATTTTAGGATTTGATCGATGAGGAAAAACTAACCTAAAATATCAACGAAATGGTTCGGTAAATAAATGGATTTTATTCGAGATTAATGTTTTTAATTTGTGCTTTTAATGGAATTTTTAGATTTATTTTTGTGAGTTTAAGGACATTTTCTAACTTGAAAATTATTATTTTTAAGTGTTTTTAATTGATTTTTAAATAAAATAAATAAATAAAAAAATTTGACTTTTTGACCGTCGACGTTGACCGGTCGGACTGTGTTTATTCTATGCGCTGAGTGAGGTTCGAACTCGTGACCTCCCGTATACGTGCACGCAGCTCTAACAACTGAGCTACGTGTCTAACCCGAAATAATCTCGTTTTTAATTATATATATATACAAATTAGATTAATTCATTTCTGTTTCTATTAAAAAGCTTTGTAATTGCCAGAACCGGTTACAGAAGCAGGATTCGAACTCGGGACCTACGGTTCGTGTGCACACAGCCCAACCAGTTGGGCTGTGTGTCTAACCTGTTAGTTTTCTTGATTTTTATTATACTTATATACTGATTAGAATATTTCAGAAATTAATTAATTAAAAAGGTTTTTAAATCAACTAAAACGGTGTGTTGGACATGACTCGAACCTGTGACCTTAGTGTGACTTGCACCCAGCCCATCCAGCTGGGCTGGGTATCTAACCCGTATAAGATAGGATTTTTATTTTATTTAGCCACTTTCTGTGAAACGATATGACTTGTTTAAGAACAATAGATTTAATTCCAGTAGATCGGTGTGGTTCGACTATCGAACTCGGTATCTTCCGCATAAAATGCACACAGTCCACCGCTGGACTGTGTGTCTAACCCGTTTTAAAAGACCAAGTTTGATTACTTATAACCTGAATAACTTCATCGTTTTCATCCTATATTAAACCCAGTACTGAACTCGATTATGTCAGATTAAGATGATGTTATTGCTGTGCGGGTTATACATTAATCATGTTAATAACAAATTGGCAGGAAAAGCTGAAAGATTTACCGATGATTGAAATGTTCCGGCGAGCAGAGCTTGTTTTTCCGGCGAATGGAACTTAGCTTCCGGCGAACAGAACAAAGGTTTTTTTTTTAGCAGAGTGATTTCGTGAACGATTGAAAGTGTGATTGGTAGATAGTATTTGTAGGCTGCTATGGTGAGGTTTGATTTCGGTTAAATCATTGGCGGTTACGAGCAATGATTTTGTAGAAACGGTTTGGTTAAATTCGGTCGTGATTGATTGATGATTGTCGGTTATATCTGGTGATTTGGAGGATCGAAATGGAACTCCTAGATTCGATCTTTGATTCAGGAACGGTTACACCTCTGACGTTCTGAGCTTTTAGGTGTTAGGCGGGTTGTTAATATAAGACTTATATGGTTTCAGTTTATAGCACAAGTGTGCGTGTGGTGTAGTGGTGTTTGGTGTGTGTGCGATTGCGGTTGACCCGGGTTCGAGTCCGGGCGCTGCCCGTTTTTGATTCTTTTTGTTGAGTTCGAATTTTCTTTTGAAAATAGCATAAAAGCCCCTGAACTTAGTTTAGTAGAAATACATATTTAGTCCCTTGAATTATTAACTAAGTTAAAATTCATTTATTTATTAAATCTAAATTACTTGGTTAATTATTATTGTTGTTATTATTATTATAATAATTATTATTATTATTATTTTCGCTTTAATTAATACAAACAAATATGCGACGAAACTTCGAATAAATATTTGGATTTTAAATAGAGCGGGTTTTGAAACCCGTTTTTCGACGAGTGTTACATGCGATGATAAATATAAATTGGTATCAGGACCATGAAGATCTAAACTGATCGACACCGTTCGTACAATGTTGGTGTCGGTACGAGTGTTCTTTTTTATCGTTGTCAGTCATTGTAAAACATGTATTGTACCAGTACTGCAAGGAACTAATATTTATCTAATGTCTGTGATAACGTACCACCGCTATACGTGAACATATATTCCCTGGTTAACAACATTAAAAAATAACTATAGACCACCAATGTTGCATAATAGATCTCACCCATAACATAAATATCTCTTTGCATTGCGTGTTTATATATAGGTTTATAGATATTTGTGAACTTCATACATTAAATAGTAACTAGATTCAACCATTAGATCAAGATCTAATGGTTTAAAACATTTCTTACACTTCTCACACTTTAGGTCCTTTTTACATTATCCTTACCCTTATATATATATATATATATATATAATATATATATATATATATATATACATATATATACATATATATATATGTGTGTGTGTGTATATGTGTGTTTGTGTGAGAGATTTTAGAAGTGTGATGAATAGCTATTTTATTTTTTTAAGTAATTGTTATATTTATTTTTTTTAAATTTATTTGTATTCTAATAATTTGCGTATGTTAATTTTCTAATAAAAATCTAACTTCACAGCTATACCTATTTTTTCAACATTACGATATAAATTTTATTGAAATAGATATTGTGCTATCCTCGTACCAAACCAAATCGATTCTTATTTTGTGCTGTTTAATTTGATTATTTTTGAAATAATTTTCGTTCTATGTTTTTTTTTCAAACATTGCGATATAAATTTTATTGAAAATAAATACTGTGTTGCTATGGTACCAATCCGAATTGAGATCGACCGAACACTATGTGTATTTTTATTGTTTATGCTTTTGATAAACTAACACCGTATCACTATCGTACCGTACCGAACAATACCAGTACATAAATTCATTTTCATTGTTCCAAAAATTTCTTATTTATGCAACTCTATCTGCGATGATAAATATAAATCGGTATCGGGACCATGACGATCTATACTGATCGACAACGTTCGTACAATGTTGGTGTCAATACGGGTGTTCTTTTCTATGGTTGTCAGTCATTGTAAAACATGTGTTATACCAGTACTGCAAGGAACTAATATTTATCTATTGTCCGTGATAACATACCACCGCTATACGTGAACATATATTCCCTGGTTAACAACATTAAAAAATAACTATAGACCACCAATGTTGCATTATAGATCTCACCCATAACATAAATATCTCTTTGCATTGCGTGTTTATATATAGGTTCATAGATATTTGTGAACTTCATACATTAAATAGTAACCAGATTCAACCATTAGATCTAGATCTAATGGTTTAAAACATTTCTTACACATCTCACAATTTAGGTCCTTTTTACATTATCCTTACCCTTATATATATATATATATATGTATATATATGTATATATATATGTGTGTGTATATGTGTGTTTGTGTGGGTGTTTGTGTGAGAGATTTTAGAAGTGTGATGAATAGCTATTTTATTTTTTAAGTAATTGTTATATTTATTTTTTTAAAATTTATTTGTATTCTAATAATTTGCGTATGTTAATTTTCTAATAAAAATCTAACTCCACAACTATACCTATTTTTTCAACATTACGATATAAATTTTATTGAAATAGATATTGTGCTACCTCGTACCAAACCAAATCGATTCTTATTTTGTGCTGTTTAATTTGATTATTTTTGAAATAATTTTCGTTCTATTTTTTTTTCAAACATTGAGATATAAATTTTATTGAAAATAAATACTGTGTTGCTATCGTACCAATCCGAATCGAGATCGACCAAACACTATCTGTATTTTTATTGTTTATGCTTTTGATAAACTAACACCGTATCACTATCGTACCGCAACCGAACAATACCAGTACATAAATTCATTTTCATTGTTCCAAAAATTTCTTATTTATGCAACTCTATCTACGATGATAAATATAAATCGGTATCGGGACAATGACGATCTAAACTGATCGACACCGTTCGTACAATGTTGGTGTCAATACGGGTGTTCTTTTCTATCGTTGTCAGTCATTGTAAAACATGTATTATACCAGTACTGCAAGGAACTAATATTTATCTATTGTCCGTGATAACGTACCACCGCTATACGTGAACATATATTCCCTGGTTAACAACATTAAAAAATAACTATAGACCACCAATGTTGCATTATAGATCTCACACATAACATAAATACCTCTTTGCATTGCGTGTTTATATATAGGTTTATAGATATTTGTGAACTTCATACATTAAATAGTAACTAGATTCAACCATTAGATCAAGATCTAATGGTTTAAAACATTTCTTACACTTCTCACACTTTAGGTCCTTTTTACATTATCCTTACCCTTATATATATATATAATATATATATATATATATATGTGTGTGTGTGTGTGTGTGTATATGTGTGTTTGTGTGAGAGATTTTAGAAGTGTGATGAATAGCTATTTTATTTTTTAAGTAATTGTTATATTTATTTTTTTTAAATTTATTTGTATTCTAATAATTTGCGTATGTTAATTTTCTAATAAAAATCTAACTCCATAACTATACCTATTTCTTCAACATTACGATATAAATTTTATTGAAATAGATATTGTGCTATCCTCGTACCAAACCAAATCGATTCTTATTTTGTGCTGTTTAATTTGATTATTTTTGAAATAATTTTCGTTCTATGTTTTTTTTCAAACATTGATATATAAATTTTATTGAAAATAAATATTGTGTTGCTATCGTACCAATCCGAATCGAGATCGACCGAACACTATCTGTATTTTTATTGTTTATGCTTTTGATAAACTAACACCGTATCACTATCGTACCGTACCGAACAATACCAGTACATAAATTCATTTTCATTGTTCCAAAAATTTCTTATTTATACAACTCTATCTGCGATGATAAATATAAATCGGTATCGGGACCATGACGATCTAAACTGATCGACACCGTTCGTACAATGTTGGTGTCAATACGGGTGTTCTTTTCTATGGTTGTCAGTCATTGTAAAACATGTATTATACCAGTACTGCAAGGAACTAATATTTATCTATTGTCCGTGATAACGTATCACCGCTATACGTGAACATATATTCCCTGGTTAACAACATTAAAAAATAACTATAGACCACCAACGTTGCATTATAGATCTCACCCATAACATAAATATCTCTTTGCATTGCGTGTTTATATATAGGTTTATAGATATTTGTGAACTTCATACATTATTTAGTAACTAGATTCAACCATTAGATCAAGTTCTAATGGTTTAAAACATTTCTTACACTTCTCACACTTTAGGTCCTTTTTACATTATCCCTACCCTTATATATATATATATATATATATATATATATATATATGTGTGTGTGTGTGTGTATATGTGTGTTTGTGTGTGTGTTTGTGTGAGAGATTTTAGAAGTGTGATGAATAGCTATTTTATTTTTTAAGTAATTGTTATATTTATTTTTTTAAAATTTATTTGTATTCTAATAATTTGCGTATGTTAATTTTCTAATAAAAATCTAACTCCACAACTATACCTATTTTTTCAACATTACGATATAAATTTTATTGAAATAGATATTGTGCTGTCCTCGTACCAAACCAAATCGATTCTTATTTTGTGCTGTTTAATTTGATTATTTTTGAAATAATTTTCGTTCTATGTTTTTTTCAAAATATTGCGATATAAATTTTATTGAAAATAAATAGCATAATAATAATAATAATAATAATAATAATAATAATAATAATAATAATAATAATAATAATAATAATAATAATAGTAGCAGTAGTAATAGTAACAATAATAAAAAAAAAACATTTAATGTTGTATAATCTAAAAAAAAAATGAACAAAAGGGAGAAATCGGAATCGAACTCGGGGCTCTCACAAGTCCACACGCACCAAACACCACTAAACTGCACACACTTTTGTGAATAAAACTGAAACCACTTAAATTAATACGAAACGGAACGACAACCTGCAAATCCATCAATCAGACAGAAACCGCCATTTTTTTTAATCAAGCATGAAATCCGTTTTTTTCCGTTTCTATGTTAACATCCATACCTGTCGCGAACCATCAAGTTAAAACGGATTTCGGTTGCAATTTATGAGTGTAACTGATGATCAGTTATAATTCAAAATCAAGACCCAATTTTAATTCAAAACGTTTTTCAAATCATTGGCCATAATATTTGTTTTAAACCAAAGATTTTGAACTGTTTCTGGACACTATATATATCAAATCATCACTTCGTCCAAATACACTCAAAACTTTCAAGTTAAGCACCTCTGGTCAACGTTCTGCTCGAATTCACCACCGCCGGAATCGTCGGAACCCTCCATTGGTATCGTTTATTTCAAATTCACTTAACTCCTAAAGTTTTTATATATATTATACGTTAGTCGTTTAAGTCTGTTAACTGATTACCCAAGCTATCAGTCGAATTTCAGTTATGGGTTTAAGGGTGAAGATGATGAAGCTGAGATAAGGGTTTTATATAACTAAAATTCTATGATATACAGGTTAGACACCCAGCCCAACTGGTTGGGCTGGGTGCAAAACAAATCAGCGTCGCGGGTTCGAGTCAGTTCCACTTCACCGGTTCGTTCATAAAAAAAATCTTTTTAATTAATCAATTTCTGAAATCATATAATAAGTGTATAAGAATAATAAAAGTTGAAATACTTTCGGGTTAGACACGTAGCTCAGTTGGCAGAGCTGAGTGCACACGTACGAGAGGTCTCCATTTCGAATCTCACCCACGTCGCCTATACTTCCTATCAAACCGGTCAGGTTTATCTTGTCAGCCTGACAAGAATATTTTTGTTTTGATATTAATTTCTTTTAATCCATGTTTTTTTATGAATTTTATTTATCTTAGAGTTTATTAAAAACACTTAAAAATAAAATTTTGTAGGTTTAAAAATCCCAATAAATATCACGAAAAAAAAAATAACCCAAAAATCTAAACATAAGTATTAAATCAAATATTAATTTTTATATATTTATCGTATTATTTTGTTATTATTTAGGTTAGATCTCTTCGTCGGTTAAAACCTCAAATCGTGTGCACTCTTCATCAATCAAGAAAACGCACCCGCTGTGAGTGAATTCTTCCAAATTCCCCTTTTTATTCATGTTTTGGGGTGTATCATGTGTCATTTATTTATATCTTTTATTCAAACACTTGTGCTATTACCATTATATGATCGTACGTGTGATGTAAATGTTGTTTGTTGTATTGCGTGTTTACATTTTATCAATTTGCGTGTAAATCATTCATTAGGCCCATCAGTTCCTCGTTGGAGACGGGTTGAGCATCAGGTGACTCATTAGATCGGCTCCGTTTGATTGAGCCTTGATCTCATTGTTCATCATTTGATATGTGTGTGTGCATTAATTGATATTATGTGTTTTGTGGTTAAATTTACATGTACGTGTACTCATATTTGGTTTATGCACATTTTTAACCAATATAAATAATTCTTTTCAAATGTTTAAATAAGATTCACACGCCAACTTTTGTTGACCCAAAACCTTATTTTTACACATGATACAGGTGGACAGGTTGAAGCAAGGAACACATAGGGTTTTGCCTTAGAAGAAAAATAAAGAGTTCTTGAATGTTGTGTTTAGAACATGTTGTGCTTGTATGTTTATTGTAATTGGTTTCTTTAAAATTGAAATAATAAATATGAAACTTTATAGTAAATGTCATGAGCTTTGATGAAACCCAATCATGCCCCGACTACCATTTCCGCTGCGGGTCAGGGTGTGACAGATTGGTATCAGAGCTTTTGACTATAGGGATATATGATAGGTTATTAGACCCTTATAGCCTATACTATAGTTGATTAGATTTTAATTGTTTATGTGGTTACATGCAAACTCATGATGTTTATTTTTTTCGTATTTATTACACACACAAATGCATGCAAACACTTCCACTATCATTTTGTGTTATACTTAATGAGTTATACTTGTTGTCAAACATAACATGCTTACATATACATTCATCACGCATATTTCAATGTTCACATATTCAAATCATCCTCATATTTTCTTTATTCAAAATTTTGTGGTATTTCCGTTTTTCAATCTCCTCAAAGTAAGTTCTACAGCGGGCATGTAGTAACTGGAAGGGTACGAGTACCGGTAGTCGAAACGTCCTGTCTAGGTTGGCAATCGTATAAATCCAATATAACGGACTAGTTTGCCTACCTGGGGACCAACGATGAGAGTACGAAGGACCTATTAGGCCAAAGCATGCCACACCAAACGTCGCATGAACTAACCCCACTTTGAGTTGTCACTGTGTCTACACCTAGACACCCTCTGACTTTATACCTTGCAATCATGTATTTACGATTTTCATTCGGGTAGCATGAATGTAACAGACCAACACCAATATGAACCCTACCAGAGCCTAGTAGTCATGGGGGCCCACATGACCACCAAGGCCAAGTAAGGGGACATATGGGAGCCCAAACATGAGCAAAGCCCAAGACATCCTATGGATGTAGCAAATTTATTTTCTTCATTTGTTCTGTGAATGTTCATTTCTAAATACGACACATGACACCTAAAACGTCAAACTCATACTCTCGATACGTATTCCTTGTAGATGTCTTCTAGTCACTCTCGTAGAGGTAGGAGATCAGGAAATTTCCGGTAGCGCATGGCTGCCCAAATCGCTCAACAAATCCCCAACATCGTAGTTCAAGTCGAACAAGCCCTTGTCGCCAATCCTATCACCCCAACCAATCTAGAAGGACAAAATGTCACCAACCCTCCTCTCAACATCACTAAATGCACCTTCAAGCATTTCAAATCCTGCGATCCTCCAAAATATGAAGGGACTGAAGGTGTCACCGCTCTCCTCCATTGGTTTGAGGAGATGGAAAACACTTTTCTCAATTGCGACTGCCCCGATGATCGCAAGGTACGATATGCTACCGGTCGTTTGTTCGGAGTAGCACTTACATGGTGGAATACAGAGAAGGGCAAGCGAGGTGCTGAGGATGCTATGACTTTTACTTGGGAAGAGTTGAGAGAGATCATGACAAGACGTTTCTGTCCAAGAAGCGAAATCAAGAAATTAGAAGATGAGTTCTACTCTTTGAAACAAAAGGAGGGCGATCACACCACATACAACAAGAGATTCCTTGAGTTGAATCAGATGGTCCCCAACTTATTCACTCCCCTCTACCGTTTGATCGAGCACTACATTCGAGGTCTTCCTCAAAAAATTCATGACCCTGTAATAAGTACCACACCTGCAACTTTGGAAGCAGCAATGGAGTTAGCTACTGAGCTAACCGAAAACCACATACTGAATGAAGACTTCAAGGAGGAGAAGAAGAAGGATAAAGCATTAACCAAAATCTCAAACTCAACCCAGACTGAATCCTCTTCTCAACGCACTTCTAAGAGAAAACAAGATGGACAAAATTTCGCTGTCACCCAAGGCAATCAACCAGCTCCACAAGCCGTACCCCTCCAAGCTATCCCAATCACTCAAGTAGCACCCAACTCTACTTACCCAAATAAGAAACCTTACATTGGACCTCACCCTCAATGCAACACCTTTTTTTTATCACCATCCATCTACCATACCTTGTCGACTTTGTGCTAATTGTGGGCGTTATGGTCATTTGAGCAAAACTTGTCGAACCCCTCAAAACCAAGCTTCACCCCCTACCCAAAACATGATCCAATCATATCAACAACCCCAATACCCCATGGTTCCACATGTTCGAGCTTGCTTTAATTGTGGGGACCCTACCCATTTTAGGAACACGTGCCCTCGATTGGTTAACATCATAAACACCCAAGCTCAAGCAAACCCAGTTAACCAAGCAAATCAAGAAAACCCAGCACTACCACCAGCAAGAGGAAGAGCTTACAACATCAACGGCAATCCTTTTGAAGATAATAACGGCCCAAACGAACAACCCCACTAGCCTTCCATCACCAAGAGTCAAGACTCAACTCCAACCGTCTAGTTCTTAATGTTTTCTCAATCTTTGTGTATCCGTGTTATAATTTGGGAATTTATGTATCCAAGAATCTTAATGCAAATTGATATTACTGTTTTATATCTTTACTCATTGATTTAATTTTCATATCATCATACACCACGACATATCTCGAAGTTGGGTCGTGTCTAACTTTTTTTTCATAGACTGACCCCTTCATCATAGCAAACGAGAGAGGTATTGTCGTCATTCAGTCATGTATCCTTTCAGATTTGAGACTCAAGCTTTGGTTGTTGTGTTTGTTTATGTTTTAGAGTCACATAGAACTAATGATAACTTACTGACAAAGCCAATGAAAATTTGACAAGAATATGGTGGATACGCCGCTGGTACTTCCTATATATAGTATTCTTGTCAAAGGATCAAAAGCATTATCAGGCGGTTATGAGAAGTTCCGTTTAGGTTTTAATATTGTCACAGTTGAAGTTTTTGTTTTGATATAACCTTATCTTTTCAACGTATCAATTCTTTCAAAACTCTTATGCATGAGATCATATCCAGTCAATCAACTCTATGTATTAATGCTTTTCATCTTACGCATCAAAAAACGATTCCTATAGCAGGGTATTCAACCTTGCTAGGAACGTTACCGCTTCAATTAGAATTCAAAATTTCACACTCCTCTGGTTATGTAAACGTCAAAATCCAAACCTCACACTCCCTTTTTCTGTTAAAAGATATTCAGATTTTTAGTCAGAGTACAAAACGAGAACATGAGGTTATTTAGGAACGCGAAGGCTCGATGCGAGAAAAATACCCGCATATTTTCCAAGTTACACCTACTACCACTTTAATTTCGGGACGAAATTTCTATAAAGTAGGGGATACTGTAACATCCGTTGTAAAAGGGGTTCCAAGTTATGCTAAATGTTTCGTTACGTAGTTATTCATGTTAGTTATTAGTAAATAGCATAATAATAATAATAATAATAATAATAATAATAATAATAATAATAATAATAATAGTAATAGTAACAATAATAACAAAAAAAACATTTAGTGTTGTATAATCTAAAAAAAAAAAGAACAAAAGGGAGAAACCGGAATCGAACTCGGGGCTCTCACAAGTCCACACGCACCAAACGCCACTAAACTGCACACACTTTTGTGAATAAAACTGAAACCAATTAAATTAATACTAAACGGAACGACAACCTGCAACTCCATCAATTAGACAGAAACCGCCATTTTTTTTAATCAAGCATGAAATCCGTTTTTTCCGTTTCTATGTTAACATCCATACTTGTCGCGAATCATCAAGTTAAAACGGATTTCGGTTGCAATTTATGGGTATAACTGATGATCAGTTATAATTCAAAATCAAGACCCGATTTTAATTCAAAATGTTTTTCAAATCATTGGCCATAATAATTGTTTTAAACCAAAGATTTTGAACTGTTTCTGGACACTATATATATCAAATCATCACTTCGTCCAAATACACTCAAAACTTTCAAGTTAAACACCACTAATCAACGTTCTGCTCGAATTCACCACCGCCGGAATCGTCAGATATCGCCGGAATCCTCCATCGGTATCGTTTATTTCAAATTTACTTAACTCCTAAAGTTTTTATGTATATTATACGTTAGTCGTTTAAGTCAGTTGACTGATTACCCAAGCAATCAGTCGAATTTCAGTTATGGGTTTAAGGATGAATGTAACATTTGTCAAAAACGGGTTTCCAAAACCCGCTCCGTTTTGTAATCGAATATCAAGTTATAAATGTCACGTTGTATATCTATGATTATTTTGATTTATAATGGTACATAATTAATAAACAAACTAAACTATATTATTATATTTGATAAAAAGTTAAAAGAAAATAAATAAAAAGGAAATGTTGCTGCCGGGACTCGAACCCGTGTCAGCCAGAACCGAAATCCAAAGTCTTAACACACACACACATCACCACTCCGCCACTTGTAGTTTTCTGTTATCTCTAGGAAATAAATAACATTTATACACAAACTCAGTTAAACCGGTTGCGCCAACTGAGAAACCGAAATCGGCAATTCAATCGTCTAATCGTTTGATTAATCGCTCATTCCCGTTTATAACCAATGTACCGACGATTTTAATCAATTCGGAATTGATTGAACATAAATTTTCATCATTATCGGTTTTTATAACCGAAAGTAATCAAAGTTCTGATTACTTCAATCCAAAACCCTTCTCGCGACTCAGAAACATCAGGCAAGCATTCCATTTCACTTTCATCACACTTTCAGACCATCAGAACGCTTAAATCAACTCGCCGGAAATTTCTGTAAGGATCGCCGGAAAACCGTATTTGTCCTCAAATCGGTAAGTTCTTCAATACCATTGTAGTCTAACAGTTGTTAAGCTGTTTCTAACTCAAACCATTCACTTGAGATTGAATTCAGGCACCGTTATCGGATAATTCCAGTCCGCCGGAAATTTTCTGGAAATCTTTAATTCCGTCTGTGAAACGGTAAGGACCTTCAATCGCACTATTAACGTTTGTTTATCACTTCAATTCCACGATTGACTAATCAAAATGGTTAATTGTTTGGTTCAGTTGAGGTGCACAAAAACAGAGCCGACGAATTGCCGGAAAACTCTGTGATAAATCATTCCTACGGTATGTTACTTCTAACACCGTCTCTGTCATTTCATTTTAGCCTTGAGAATGTTTGTTAATCGTAAAAACAAGAAACGGATTAGTGATTTCAGTCGACTGAAATTTGAATGAAGAAGACGAAGTTAGTTAAGATATAAGTTTATTTAAAACCAGTAAAATGAACGGGTTAGACACACAGTCCAGCGGTGGACTGTGTGCAAAATATATACGCATGTCCCGAGTTCGATCCCTGATACACGCACACCCTATGTAATAAAATGCCTTTTTATTTAAAACTGAATCGGGTTAACTCCGTTAGTTGTTAAGTATAATAAAAACCGAGATATTAACCAGGTTAGACACACAGTCTAGCGGTGGACTGTGTGCATCACTAAGTCGCACGTCACGCGTTCGAAACCCGTTACTGGCACCGGTTTGTTGAATTAAAATGTTTCTGAAATTAAAAGAATTTTGGTTAAACTGAATTAGTATATAAATATAATTAAAAACAAGATTATTTCGGGTTAGACAGGTAGCTCATTTGGTAGAGCTGCGTGCACGCGTACGGGAGGTCTCGGGTTCGAGCCTCACCTGGCGCAAACAATTCCACTGACCGAACTGGTCAACAAGTCAACAAGTCAACGGTCAACGGTCAACGGTCAACGCAAAATAAACAATTTTTTTATATTTTTTATTTATTTAATTTAATTTAAAAATCAATTAAAAATACTTAAAAATAACATTTTTAAAGATAGAAAATAGCCTTAAACTCACAAAAAATATATCTAAAAATTTCATTAAAATCCTTAATAAACTCCACTCATTTAATATATTTTTCCGTTATTATTTAGGTTAGTATTTCTCGTTGTTCCGCTCATCCAATTCGTGCGCATCTCATCATCTCCATTCAAACGCACCCAATGTGAGTGAATCTTACAAATTCCCCGTTTTAATTACGTTTTGGGGTGTATCATGTGTCTTGCTAAATATTATATGTAAATCATTGTGCATACATCATATCATGAACATGTGTATTTAGTTTGTTTCAATTGTTGTGTGATTATCGTTGGATGAAATTTATTATTTTCAGTACATGCAATTTCATAGGCCGCCGCTCCCCATTACATTATGAGCGTTGAGCATGTTCCCCATTTCATTATGAGCGTGAACCTGGTGTGCCCACATACGATCGGCTCCGTTTGATTAAGCCTTGATCGCACAGACATTTTCATTTTCAGTACATGCAATACGATCGGCTCCGTTTGATTGAGCCTTGATTGCACAGTTTCATTTATGTTATTTATCGTATGATGTTGGTATGTTTATGTATGCTATCATATGTTATTGTATGTTATAGTTGTGATTGCTATTTGCCACTACTTGATTATTTACATTTGCTCATTATGATTATGCACAATTTTTCAATGATAAACTAACAAGTAAATCAATAATAAATGTTTATCTAACAAGGTTCACTTGCCAACTTATGTTGACCCAAAAACCCCTATTTTTACACATGATACAGGTGAACCAGCAGCAGCCAGAAACACATAGGATTGGACTAGAAGAATAAAATGATTTAGAGTTTGGAATAGTTATGTTTGGTTTATTTTCTTTGTATTGTATGGGCATGTTTGGATATTTGGAAATGTAACTTTGACTTTAATAAATATGAAACGTATTAGTAAATATCATGAGCTTTGGTGATAACCCAATTATGCCCCGACTCTTATTTCGCTGCGGATCGGGGTGTGACAGATTGGTATCAGAGCCATGACTATAGGGATATAGGATAGGTTATTAGACCCTTAGAGCCTATACTATAGTTGATTAGAAACTTATAAGATTTTTATGTGTTACATGCCAAATTTCATGATGTTTATATGTTTTTATGTTAAATGTTACATTCAATATTATGCAAGCATGTTCATAAGTATGTATTATCATATAATGCCTATCATAAATCATATACTCATAACATATCATATCCATGAAAGCACACACCACATCATGATTGCTTTTACAATGATTTTTGTGTTTTCAAATCTCATCAAAGTGAGTTCTCATGACGGGCATGTAGTAACTGGAAGGGTACCAGTACCGGTAGTCGGAACGTCCTGTCTAGGCTGGCATTCGTATAAATCCAAAATAAAGGACCAGTTTGCCTACCTGGGGACTAACAATGAGAGTACGAAGTACCTATTAGGCCAAAGCATGCTATACCAAACGTCGTGTGAGCTAACCCCACTTTGAGTTGTCATTGTGTCTACACCTGGACACGTTCCGACCAAACATCTCATGAACATATTTTGTGGTTTGCATTCGGGTGATGCGAGTGTTAAATTGCCAATACTAATGTGAATCCTACCAAGCCAATAGCCATGGGGGCCCACATGACTATATAGGTGAAGGTATGGGGGACATTTGAGGCCCAACATGAGCAAACCCAAGACATCCTATGGATGTAGTTGCATTATTGATATTTATGTTATTTTCATTTTCTTAAAGACACATGACACCTAAAAAGACACCATAAACTCACAATCTTCTCATGTATGTTCCTGTAGATGTCGTCCAGACAACAACGAAGGGGTAAAAGATTAGGAAGGTCTCAAGAACGCTTGGCCACACAAATCGCGAAACAAATGGCCACGATACTGCCTGACATTGTGGTCCAAGTACAACAAGCCCTCGCTACAAATCCTACTAACCCTCCCCAACAACATGACCAGAACATCGACAACCCTCCTACCAGCAAGTGCTCTTACAAACATTTCAAATCTTGTGATCCTCCAAAATTTGAGGGGACCGAAGGTGTCACTGCTCTCCTCCACTGGTTCGAGGAAATGGAAAACACCTTCCTCAATTGCGATTGTCCTGAGGATCGCAAGGTTCGATACGCCACCGGGAGACTATTTGGGGTAGCTCTCACTTGGTGGAATACTGAGAAAGGGAAGAGGGGAACTGAAGATGCAATGGCCTTAACTTGGGAGGAGTTAAGGGAAATCATGACTAGGCGTTTCTGTCTTAGGAGTGAAATTAAAAAGTTGGAGGATGAATTTCATGCTCTAAAGCAGAAGGAGGGAGACCATACCACTTATAACAAGAGGTTCTTGGAGTTGAACCAAATGGTTCCAAATTTGTTCACCCCAACTTATCGTCTGATTGAGCATTATATTCGAGGACTTCCCTCGAAAATTCAAGATTCAGTCCTCAGCACTTCACCGGTAACACTTGAAGCTGCTATGGAGCTAGCAACTGAACTGACCGAGAATCGAATTCGCAACGGGAAGTTCAAAGAAGAGAAAAAGAAAGCCCCTGTTGAGGGTCAACCTTCAAACCATCCCATCTCTTCCTCTAAGTTTGCTAACAAGAGGAAGCGCAACACCAGAAACTTCGCCGTTACACAAACCAACCTCCCAATTCCTGCTGCACCAATTACCCAAGTCGCTCCTTCACCCGCACCATATAGAAGACCTTACACTGGCCCGTTACCAAAATGCAACCGTTGCCAATATCACCATTCTCCTGAGCATCCTTGCCAATATTGCACCGGCTGCGGTCGCGCAGGTCATACTGTTCAAACCTGCCGCATGCCTCAGCGAACAAACCGCCACCAGCCTTCAACCCAAACCCACCAACAAATAATGGGTCAAGCCCAACAACCCCTACTATATCCACCCACCAACACCTAGCCCAAACATATTACCAACCCAATTATCCTATGGGCCAACCTATGCGGGCTTACTACAATTGCGGAGAGCCAAGCCATTTCAGAAACGCTTGTCCAAGGTTGGTAAACATTATTCATGCTCAAGCTCAAGCCAACCCAGTGAATCAAGCGAACCAAGCTCCTCCACCTGCAAGAGGAAGAGCTTTCAATATCAACGCTAATCAGGCTAGGGCCGACGGCAATGTGGTTAACGGTAAGTTCCTTATAAATGGTAGATATGCATCTATGTTATTTGATACTGGTGCGGATAGAAGTTTTGTGTCTTTAGAATTTGAACCTATCTTAAACCAAAATCGGGGTAAGCTCACGGAATCCATAACGGTAGAAGTTGCTGACGGGAAACAAGTTTCATTAAGTTCTATTATACGCAACTGTACACTCACCTTAAACGACCACGAATTCTCAGTTGACCTTATTCCTATGAAGCTGGGAAGTTTTGATATCATAATTGGTATGGACTGGCTCAGTCAACATCAGGCAGAAGTTGTATGTCGCGAAAAATTTATACGTATTCCTCTTTCAAACGGTCAGACTCTTCGAATCTTTGGTGAAACCTCGTCGAAAGGACTCCGCTTAATGTCTTGTCTTCAAGCTCAAAAATATCTTCGCAAGAATTATGTCGCGTTTTTAGCTCATATCATCAAAAAGGGAACCATGGAGAAGAAACTTGAAGACATTCCTGTAGTAAAAGATTTCCCGCAAGTTTTTCCTGACGACATTTCAGGACTTCCTCCAGTTAGAGAAGTCGAATTCCGTATTGATCTTATACCTGGTGCTACACCAGTTGCAAAGTCTCCTTATAGGTTAGCCCCCTCTGAAATGCAAGAGTTAGCCAGTCAATTACAAGAGTTGACTGACAAGGGATTCATACGTCCTAGCTCAGCGCCTTGGGGTGCACCTGTCCTTTTTGTAAAGAAGAAAGATGGATCGTTCCGTATGTGCATCGACTACAGAGAGCTCAACAAATTAACAATCAAGAATCGCTATCCTTTACCACGCATTGATGATCTTCTTGACCAACTTCAAGGTGCCAATTGCTTTTCAAAAATCGACCTTCGATCGGGCTATCATCAACTTAGAGTACATGAAGAAGACGTCCCAAAGACTGCTTTTCGAACTCGTTATGGCCATTATGAATTCATGGTTATGCCATTTGGTTTAACCAACGCACCAGCTGTCTTCATGGACCTAATGAACAGAGTCTGCAAACCTTATCTTGATCGATTTGTTATAGTCTTCATCGACGATATTCTTATTTATTCAAAATCTAAATCTGATCATGAGCGTCATCTTCGACTCATCCTTGCACTTCTAGGGAAGGAAAAGCTTTACGCCAAATTCTCCAAATGTGAATTCTGGTTAAAAGAGGTGCAATTCCTCGGACATGTAGTTAATGATAAGGGAATACATGTCGACCCCTCAAAGATCAAAGCAGTACAAGAATGGCAAGCTCCACGTACACCAACTGAAGTAAGATCTTTTCTTGGTTTGGCTGGTTATTATCGTCGATTCATTTCAAATTTCTCTCGCATCGCTGTACCACTCACGGCTTTAACTCATAAGGGAAAACCTTTCATATGGGGACCCAAGCAGGAAGAAGCCTTCCAAACTCTTAAACAAAAACTTTGTGATGCACCAATCCTTACTCTTCCTGAAGGTTGTGATGATTTCGTGGTCTATTGCGACGCTTCAGGGCAAGGATTAGGCTGCGTTCTAATGCAAAGAGGAAAAGTTATAGCTTATGCTTCGAGACAACTCAAGACGCATGAGAAGAACTACACCACTCATGACCTAGAACTTGGAGCCGTTGTGTTCGCTCTTAAGATATGGAGACATTATCTCTATGGTACTAAGTGTGAAATATACACTGACCACAAGAGTCTTCAACATATCTTCAATCAAAAGGAGTTAAACATGAGGCAACGAAGATGGGTCGAACTTCTAAATGACTACGACTGTGAAATTAGATACCACCCTGGTAAAGCAAATGTGGTGGCTGATGCACTTAGTCGAAAGGGTTATGCGAACTCCATTCGTCTTCTATGTTCGCAAATTATAACCGACATTAAAGATCAAATTCGAGAAGCCCAACACGTTTCGATAACGGAAGATGATGTACGAAAGGAGATGTCCTGTGGAGCTGAGCTAAAATTTGAAACTAAATCTGACGGTATTCTGTACTACCTAGATCGTATCTGGATTCCTAACCACAACAATCTTCGCGAAACTCTTATGAAGGAAGCTCACAAAACGCGATACTCTATACACCCAGGAGCCGATAAGATGTATCAAGACCTACGATATACCTATTGGTGGCCTGGAATGAAAAAGGATATTGCTGTTTTTGTTTCCAAGTGCCTTACCTGTTCCAAGGTGAAAGCTGAACACCAAAGACCCTCAGGACTTCTGGTCCAACCTGAAATACCTGTATGGAAGTGGGAAAATATAACCATGGACTTCATTACCGGGTTACCTCGCACTTCTGGTGGGTATGACACTATATGGGTAATAATTGACCGACTTACAAAATCAGCTCACTTTATTCCTATCCGCGAAGATTTCAAGAACGAAAAACTTGCTCGTATTTATATCAGCGAAATCGTAAGCCGACATGGGGTACCGTTAAGCATTATTTCTGATCGTGATGGTCGTTTCACTTCCAGAACATGGCAAGCAGTACAATCCGCTATGGGTACGCGACTAGATCTCAGTACCGCCTATCATCCTCAAACTGATGGACAATCTGAGCGCACCATTCAAACCCTTGAAGATATGCTGCGAGCATGTGTCATAGATTTCAAGGGAAATTGGGACACCCACCTACCATTAGTTGAATTTTCGTACAACAACAGCTATCACTCAAGCATCGGCATGGCCCCTTTCGAAGCCTTATATGGTCGTAAGTGCCGATCTCCGGTATGTTGGCACGAAATTGGGGAAGCTCAAATCACTGGTCCTGAATTGATCCAAGAAACCACAGACAAGATCCATCAAATCCGAAACAATCTTCTAGCGGCTCAGAGTCGTCAAAAGAGTTATGCAGATAAACGACGGAAGCCTTTAGAGTTTAACATTGGTGATCATGTACTACTAAAAGTGTCACCGTGGAAGGGAGTAGTTCGTTTTGGTCAAAAAGGCAAGCTAGCACCACGCTACGTAGGACCTTTCAAGATATTCGAAAGAGTCGGACCTGTAGCATACAAGCTTGATCCACCAGAAGAACTCAACAGGATTCATCCCACATTCCACGTGTCGAACTTGAAGAAGCGCCTCGCTGATGAAAACCTCCACATTCCCCTGGAAGATATTCAGATTGATGAATCTATGTATTTTATTGAAAGACCAGTAGAAATCATGGACTTCAGGGAGAAACGTCTACGACGAAGTCGCATTCCAATTGTTAGGGTACGCTGGGAGTCGAAACGGGGACCTGAGTTTACTTGGGAACGTGAAGACTCAATGCGTGAAAAATACCCGCATCTTTTTCCTACTACTTCAACTATTTAAATTTCGGGACGAAATTCCTAAAAGTAGGGGATACTGTAACATTTGTCAAAAACGGGTTTCCAAAACCCGCTCCGTTTTGTAATCGAATATCAAGTTATAAATGTCACGTTGTATATCTATGATTATTTTGATTTATAATGGTACATAATTAATAAACAAACTAAACTATATTATTATATTTGATAAAAAGTTAAAAGAAAATAAATAAAAAGGAAATGTTGCTGCCGGGACTCGAACCCGTGTCAGCCAGAACCGAAATCCAAAGTCTTAACACACACACACATCACCACTCCGCCACTTGTAGTTTTCTGTTATCTCTAGGAAATAAATAACATTTATACACAAACTCAGTTAAACCGGTTGCGCCAACTGAGAAACCGAAATCGGCAATTCAATCGTCTAATCGTTTGATTAATCGCTCATTCCCGTTTATAACCGATGTACCGACGATTTTAATCAATTCGGAATTGATTGAACATAAATTTTCATCAATATCGGTTTTTATAACCGAAAGTAATCAAAGTTCTGATTACTTCAATCCAAAACCCTTCTCGCAACTCAGAAACATCAGGCAAGCATTCCATTTCTCTTTCGTCACACTTTCAGACCATCAGAACGCTTAAATCAACTCGCCGGAAATTTCTGTAAGGATCGCCGGAAAACCGTATTTGTCCTCAAATCGGTAAGTTCTTCAATACCATTGTAGTCTAACAGTTGTTAAGCTGTTTCTAACTCAAACCATTCACTTGAGATCGAATTCAGGCACCGTTATCGGATAATTCCATTTCACCGGAAATTTTCTGGAAATCTTTAATTCCGTCTGTGAAACGGTAAGGACCTTCAATCGCACTATTAACGTTTGTTTATCACTTCAATTCCACGATTGACTAATCAAAATGGTTAATTGTTTGGTTCAGTTGAGGTGCACAAAAACAGAGCCGACGCATTGCCGGAAAACTCTGTGATAAATCATTCCTACGGTATGTTACTTCTAACACCGTCTCTGTCATTTCATTTTAGCCTTGAGAATGTTTGTTAATTGTAAAAACAAGAAACGGATTAGTGATTTCAGTCGACTGAAATTTGAATGAAGAAGACGAAGTTAGTTAAGATATAAGTTTATTTAAAACCAGTAAAATGAACGGGTTAGACACACAGTCCAGCGGTGGACTGTGTGCAAAATATATACGCATGTCCCGAGTTCGATCCCTGATACACGCACACCCTATGTAATAAAATGCCTTTTTAATTAAAACTGAACCGGGTTAACTCCGTTAGTTGTTAAGTATAATAAAAACCGAGATATTAACCAGGTTAGACACACAGTCCAGCGGTGGACTGTGTGCAACACTAAGTCGCACGTCACGCGTTCAAAACCCGTTACTGGCACCGGTTTGTTGAATTAAAATGTTTTTGAAATTAAAAGAATTTTGGTTAAACTGAATTAGTATATAAATATAATTAAAAACAAGATTATTTCGGGTTAGACACGTAGCTCAGTTGGTAGAGCTGCGTGCACGCGTACGGGAGGTCTCGGGTTCGAGCCTCACCTGGCGCAAACAATTCCACTGACCAAACCGGTCAACAAGTCAACGATCAACGGTCAACGCAAAATAAACAATTTTTTTTTATATTATTTATTTATTTAATTTAATTTAAAAATCAATTAAAAATACTTAAAAATAACTTTTTTAAGGATAGAAAATAGCCTTAAACTCACAAAAAATATATCTAAAAATTTCATTAAAATCCTTAATAAACTCCAATCATTTAATATATTTTTCCGTTATTATTTAGGTTAGTATTTCTCGTTGTTCCGCTCATCCAATTCGTGCGCATCTCATCATCTCCATTCAAACGCACCCAATGTGAGTGAATCTTACAAATTCCCCGTTTTAATCACGTTTTGGGGTGTATCATGTGTCTTGCTAAATGTTATATGTAAATCATTGTGCATACATCATATCATGAACATGTGTATTCAGTTTGTTTCAATTGTTGTGTGATTATCGTTGGATGAAATTTATTATTTTTAGTACATGCAATTTCATAGGCCGCCGCTCCCCATTACATTATGAGCGTTGAGCATGTTCCCCATTTCATTATGAGCGTGAACCTGGCGTGCCCACATACGATCGGCTCCGTTTGATTGAGCCTTGATCGCACAGACATTTTCATTTTCAGTACATGCAATACGATCGGCTCCGTTTGATTGAGCCTTGATCGCACAGTTTCATTTATGTTATTTATCGTATGATGTTGGTATGTTTATGTATGCTACCATATGTTATTGTATGTTATAGTTGTGATTGCTATTTGCCACTGCTTGATTATTTACATTTGCTCATTATGATTATGCATAATTTTTCAATGATAAACTAACAAGTAAATCAATAATAAATGTTTATCTAACAAGGTTCACTCGCCAACTTATGTTGACCCAAAACCCCCTATTTTTACACATGATACAGGTGAACCAGTAGCAGCCAGAAACACATAGGATTGGACTAGAAGAATAAAATGATTTAGAGTTTGGAATAGTTATGTTTGGTTTATTTTCTTTGTATTGTATGGGCATGTTTGGATATTTCGAAATGTAACTTTGACTTTAATAAATATGAAACATATTAGTAAATATCATGAGCTTTGGTGATAACCCAATTATGCCCCGACTCTTATTCCGCTGCGGGTCGGGGTGTGACAATGAAGATGATGAAGCTGAGATAAGGGTTTTATATAATTAAAATTCTATGATATACGGGTTAGATACCCAGCCCAACTGGTTGGGCTGGGTGCAAAACAAATCAGCGTCGCTGGTTCGAGTCAGTTCCACTTCACCGGTTCGTTCATAAAAAAAAATCTTTTTAATTAATCAATTTCTGAAATCATATAATAAGTGTATAAGAATAATAAAAGTTGAAATAATCTCGGGTTAGACACGTAGCTCAGTTGGAAGAGCTGCGTGCACACGTACGAGAGGTCTCCATTTCGAATCTCACCCACGTCGCCTATACTTCCTATCGAACCGGTCAGGTTTATCTTGTCAACCTGACAAGAATATTTTTTTTTTGATATTAATTTCTTTTAATCCATATTTTTTTATATGAATTTTATTTATCTTAGAGTTTATTAAAAACACTTAAAAATAAAATTTTGTAGGTTTAAAAATCCCAATAAATATCACGAAAAAAAAAACCCAAAAATCTAAACATAAGTATTAAATCAAAATATTAATTTTTATATATTTATCGTATTATTTCGTTATTATTTAGGTTAGATCTCTTCGTCGGTTAAAACCTCAAATCGTGCGCACTCTTCATCAATCAAGAAAACGACGCACCCGCTGTGAGTGAATTCTTACAAATTCCCCTTTTTATTCATGTTTTGGGGTGTATCATGTGTCATTTATTTATATCTTTTATTCAAGAAAAATAAAGAGTTCTTGAATGTTGTGTTTAGAACATGTTGTGCTTGTATGTTTATTGTAATTGGTTTCTTTAAATTTGAAATAATAAATATGAAACTTTATCGTAAATGTCATGAGCTTTGATGAAACCCAATCATGCCCCGACTACCATTTCCGCTGCGGGTAAGGGTGTGACAATTCAAACACCCTGCTGCCTATTTGCACACCCTTGAGCCCTAGACAGGTCGTCTAGGTCTAGATGCCCTGTATAGGCACTGATTTTTAGGAGTCGGCAGGAACTGGCAGGTCGCACAAATTTATGTGTTAAGACGGGCCGTCTAGACCTAGACGACCCGTCTACGAACTTGTTCTTTTTAGTTGGAAAAGTGGTGTTTCGGTGGGGTAGGTTGGTTGTTGTTGGATGTTGAAAAAATAGTGTTTTGGTGGGGTAAATTGGTTCGTGTTAGAGGTTGATTTTTTTCTGTGGTGTAATTTTATATTTTTAAAAAGTTTTGTTTGTTTTATAAAAATAAGTTATCTTTTTCGATCTTTTAAGTATTTAATTGTTTTTATGTTATGTTTTTAAAAAAAATATATATTAAAATTTAAGACACGTCGATTTAACACAAACAATCATCAAGTAATCGAATAACTGAAAACAAAGTTAAATATTACAGATATAACACATATAACATAACTTTGTACATCCATAACAATAGGTCAAGACGACTCGTACATTTATAATTAAAGTATTTTTGGTATAACTATTAACACGGGGATGGGTACAGAAACCACCAAGGGGATAATGGATACGGTAACAACTACCAAGGCGGCAGGGGACCGGGTAACTACCACCCACAACGATTCTCCAATTCCAGATCAACGTTGTTTATCGCCCTGGGTGAGCACTGCAAGCCCGACAAACAGTCTTGCAATTAGTTAGCAGTCATTACTTCTTAACTCTTGAATCCCAACACTTCTCCTTACATTCTTCCAAACGAACCAACTCCTTTGTAAGAACTTTTATTAGAGAACTCCGACGACGAATTGAAAGTTTTATGCGACATCAAATGCTCTGCATGAGTCTATTTAACAAAGAAATATACGCCCCGCCTAGGCCTAGGCGGGCGTATCACTTTACTACTTTACTGACATGCATTGAATGATATCAGATGAAGTAATATAAGCCAAAGTTCATGTCGGAGAGAATTCCGACGACGAATTGAAAGTTTTCTGCGACACGATCACATTCAAGCCATACCCTCCCGGTCCTTCCATCGATTTTCTTTGATGGTCAAGTCACAATAACGAAACCATCCGCCTTTGCCATTTCCTTTGCCCAGTTTTTTACCTCATCTAGAGAGTTGAAAACCTGTAAAATCGATAGCGTTATGTTAGATTTTATGTTTACTGAACTTCACAACTTAAATAAATAAGTTTTGATACCGTCTCTGTGAGGTACGGATTGCCTGCGCATGGGGATGCCTGACCACCGTATCCTCCACCATCAGGATAGACTTGTTGACCGTAGAAAGAATGTGTTGCATTGTAACTTTCGTATCCATCCGGACTGTGTTGTTGCACGTACGAGAATTCACACCCGTATCCATAATCCGGAAACCCATGTTGCGCAGGATAACATGGTGAATCAACTAGGTACGATTCGTTCACATAGGTTGTTTCTTCAACGGAAGGAAGCTCGTTCAAGTCTACGGTCTGTTTGATTTCCTTGTACTCTTGAAACCTCCACTTGCACGTTAGATTTGGGAACACCGGTCTCCCCCTACCAACGATACTACCATTAGTAAATAATTAAAACAACAACTAGTTTAACCTGATAACTGTTACCGTATTGGCTTCAGCCACCCATGTCTCGCCAGAATACGCCCCAAAGAAATAGTTGGCGTCCCAGTTTGATGACATTTCACCACCTTTGAATGAAATCAGATGAAGTAATATAAGCCAAAGTTTATGACGGAGATAACTCGGACGATGAATCGAAAGTTTTCTGCGATTAAGCCTAGTTTTCTGTGACAACAAAAGCTCGCCACGGGTCTATTTAACAAAGATATATACGCCTCATCTAGTACTAGACGGGGGGGTATCACGTAGTACTTTCCTGACATGCATGCAGAACGTTAAAGTTCAAGACGGGTCATCTAGGCTTAGACGCCCCGTCTTGTTCTGGTCGTCTTCAAGGTCCGTATAGGGATAGACGCCCCGTCTGATGTGACTGATTTTTCGTTGTACGAGGGAGGAATGTGGTCGGAGAAATAAAAAACCTAAACGCCCCGTCTAGATCTAGACGACCCGTCTTATGGGTGTCTAAATAGGCAAGTGGGTGTGTGAATATGTAGACCCTTTTAATATCCCATCTAGATATACCCACAACAGTGTTATCGGTTCTATTAAAGGCTTAATATGTTTCTTAGTACGGACTGATTATATATCGATGATTGATCCTATCATTTACATTTGGAACCCTTCTCTATCTGCCCCAAGGGCTCTCCCTCCATTTACTATCCGCGTTGATGGGGGTTGATCTTCATATTCGGTTCGGGTTTGATCCCAAAACTGATGATTTTAAAGTTGTGAAGTTTTCTCGCTTGTTTGGACGACCCGGTCAACCTCTGTCAGTGTTTGATAGGTACTTTCAAGATTTCAAACATGCTGGGGAAGTGTATAGTATGAGAAAAGGCTCCTGGGAATTATATAATGACGGTTTCCTTCGCATGTTGATTGCATCTCAGACGTCGAAAAAGTTTTATCATTGGGAATGATGGACATCTTCATTGGCTTTGTTATGTTGGAGGTAAAGAAATTGAGCAAGCGATCGTAGCATTTGATTTGGGTACAGAGACATTCTGTGAGATATCTCTTCCTGTTTCAGTCGCAGAAGTTCAAAAGGAACAGAAGAACGTTTCGGGAACTTTGTCTGGAAAGCTTTGTGTAATGTCATCCATAAAAATGGCGACATTGAGGTGTGGGTGATGAATGAATATGGGGTGGCTGAATCTTGGGTGAAATACTATGTATTTTCGCAGTTTAGTGGTGATATAGTTCCGACTGGATTCACATTAAATAATGAGTTTCTTCTGCAAGTTGATAACAATCGTCTAGCTTTGTATGATCAAATTGCTGCCAAGGTTAAATCCTTCAAGGTTATCACAACTTTCAGACATCTTTTTGACATGGTCAAAATTTTCCTTATGTTGACAGTCTTGTTTGGATCGACTGTTGCAGCATATGTTCATTTCAAATTGTACTCAACTCCTAACAGGGGACGATGCATAATTATCATACAAGACTCACTTCTTTATTACTACATCTTTTTGTTACAACTATTACGGCTTATACTATGTATGTTTCTTAATTAGGCTTGGTCTCAGTTGTTAGTTATTTAATTATATATAGATTCTCTATTGTTAGCATATATGATGTGTTTAATATTCTGGTTAAGTCTTCCTTTCTGCTTTTATATATGTCATTGGGTGGTGCATGCTTATGGCTGTTTGTAACTCTTTCCCCTCAAAAATCAAAGCTTTACGATAATTATGGATCCCTCTTAGTTTTCCAAAATGATGATCGTAGTTATAACTCACATCCATCTTGTGTTTATTCTTCATTTAGGTTTGTGTTTTTGTATCCTTTTAAAACTCTTCATCCTATAGGCAAGGGTTTATATATGAGCTTGTGTCGTAGTAGTCTTATTCAATTAATGTTGGCGATGAACCAAAAATTGATTGGTGCAATTGATTCGGGTGTCATGACTTTGTAACCTTCACTAGTTTCAATAAATTATCACGCTGAAACACAAATTCGGTTTTCTCCTACTTTCTACTCAATCTTATTCTCGAGTCATTCAGTTATATTAGGCATACATTGGCTATTCTAATTTTAGACTACGGTTGATGTGAAATTTTTTGTTCCTAACTGTAATCAGTAGTTGTACAGCTGATTTATTTATTTGACTATAATCAAATATGTTGTACATCTGATTTATTATCTGGGTTGCTGTCAAAGTCGTATTTCATCGATGTGCACGAACATCGTTCGTTCTTTTATAGGAAAAACTTTACGTGCCTGGCCCCTTACAGTTCTTTTTCTAGGAAAAAACTTTATGCGCCTTGCTACTTATAGAGAATGATTGCTCATTAATAACTTGAATTGATCGCACAACATAATTAAACTTAGGGGTTAAGACTTCTAAGAAACCTCTCGCCAACTGTTGATCAGTCACTGCCTGAACATAGGATCGTATTTGACTTCCTATGACCATTACTCATGAGAAGTAATTCACGCACCAAATATATTCTCAAACTCCCTTATGAGTCCATGTAACTTAATGGCCTGAACCTGTGAATCTCTTTGGAACTCAATGTGTAAAGTGTCCTATGTCTCTTTTGCTGTGGTAGTTACTGCAATTTGAGAGAAAAGCTGATAATGAGTGGCCTGCTGAATAATGGCCATGGCGTTAGCATCCTTTTTCTTTGCCTCCTTGTAGCGAGGCTAATCCTCATCAATTTCGATGATGCCCATCTCAACCAAATTCCAGAGATCGCGAGATCTAAGTATCATTTTAATGCGAATGTTCCAATACTCATATCCTTCCCTCTTAAATACTGGAATAGGGATTGTACAATTGTTTGTTTGCTGGATATTTCGGCCATACTATCCATTCACAATAGCTCTGATACCACAATTTTGGTATAGAACTCACATTCTTAATAAAGAATAAGCAGAACAAGAGTTACGATGAGAAGCTTTCTGTGTCTAGTAGAATTGCACATAAATAAATGAATGTACGATAGTTTACATAGAAAAATAATCAAGCAAACAAACTAAGCTGAAGTGCAGACCCCAGATAATAAACTTGACCAACAACCTTATGCAATTTGAGTTGTCTTCCGACATGTTACTTTGATCCATTACATAGTTTGATTCCTTCAGCAAGCCTATAGGCATGACCAAGAACTCGTAATGACCTTCTAAAGGCTTTCTGGAAACCCCTTATCGTTTCTTGGGGACTGGGATAGCCTGATTCAAGTCAATTTTATATAAGAGAGTGGATCCATGGTTTTATCCAAGAGCTTGTCTATCATAAAAATTTAATAGTTTTTGGGAACAGTTTCCTAGTTCATGGCCTTTTGTTGAGTCAATAATATTCAAGATCTCATACTATCATGTTTCTTTTGAACAGGATGATTGATATAGAATATTTGCTTAGCAAGGTTGTAGGATTCCCGCATCTAGAATCTCTCATATTGACTACTGCGTAATTTCATTACTCTAGACTCGTGGATATATAACACTAGGGATGATTCTCTCATATTGACTACTACATAATTTCATTACTCTAGACTCGTGGATATATAACACTAGGGATGAACATCAACTGGGGTTATCCTGTCTCATAATACAATGGCATGCTCATGCATGTTCACATGTAAGGGTAGTCACCAAATTCTCCGACAATGTGTTGTATATTTGCAGGGGCCTCGTGCTCGTGCTCTTGTTCTTTTCAAATTTTATACTAAATTATGAAAAAAAGTGATAAAAGAGGCAATGCATATTATCTATCAAGTTGTTGGGTCATGTTCTCTTTATCGTATCAAGCAAAAGGGTAAATAAACAATTGTACAATCGTAAACTAGTGTTGGTGGAAAAAAATATTGTGTTATGGTATAAAAATATTTTGTCCTGGTACATGTTTAGTATAAGATGCATCGATGTTACTTGTAATCAGTCAATATTCCTTAGTCAATATTCCTTTGAGCAGAGAGCCTGACATCCGGCCATTAAAATAATGCTATATATTCTGCTTCGGTTGATGGTAATGCCACAACCTTTTGCTTTTTGATTGCCATCCTACATCCTTGACCCTAGGTGAAAAACATATCCCAATGTGCTTTTATTGTCATCAATGTTTCCGGCTTAGTTACTATCACTATATCGCATACTAAGTTGTTTCTTAGGTATTGGTGCAAGTCTCTTTTGATGAAGTACAACCATCTGATAAAGTAATTATTTTTGGTCTTTTATCATAATGCATCTCTTTATTAAGAATAAATGTATTACAAATTAACAAATGCTATGTGTCACCAGTACTACATTATATTGATAAAATTGCTAACAATTATTATATTATATATATATATATATATATATATATATATATATTGGTAGGGTTCTAGAGTGAACACTAGTTTGAGAGTGAATTGTGTGAACTAATCTGAGCCATTGGATTATACCATCTAGAGATTTTTAAAAAATGGCAAGATTGTAATTATAATGTTGTAACTTCCCTTTAAATTAATTGACACAAAGGTATTTGTATCTTTTGTAAATTGCATTTATATAATATATATATATATATATATATATAAGTATATATAGGGTAGGGTTAATGCAAGAACTAGAATTTAGATAAAGAACCCAAGAACTAGTGTGAAAACAGACAAAATAGAACCAAAACAACAATAAATAAATAAAACACAAATAATGAAACCCCCCCCCCCCCCCAAAAAAAAAAAAAAAGAAAAACCTAAAACTCACCCCACTATAACACTTGTCGAAAAACGGATACCCGAAACCCGACTCAGATCAGAAAACCGGATTTTTTGGAAATAGCTAAAAAAATATTGTATAATTTTTATTAGTTTATTATCTAATATGAACACGTATTACGTTGGTTATAATCGGATTAAAAACGTTAAACGTATATGCTTTTCAGTTAGTTCGGTTAATTTGTATATTAGGGAAACATAACCTGATTTAATAGTCTTTGTTAATTTGGATATTAGGGAAACATAACCTGATTTAATAAACATAACCTTCAATTCTTAATCTATCAGGTGATTCTTGAGCCTATTTTCCTTATTTTTTTTATGCTCTGCGAAACCCTACTATCCATTTTTGTGATCGAAGGACAGTTGAATTTGGGGCTTTTGATGCTAGACTTGTGTTTTATGAAATTGAAATAGGATTTTGTTATATATTATGTTAGTATATTTTGTGTGGTTGTTGGATATTTGTAGAAATCATTTGGATTTATTGTGAATTATACATGTTTTAATCATTAGATAAATCAATTTAAAATACAAAATGTACACAAATAAATTCCATAATATATATACTGATTAATATAGATTCTATAAATGTAATGGAATTTTTATATTTTTGGGAATCAATAAATTTAAATTGGATTTATTGTGGTTTATACATGTTTTAATTATATAAAAACACAAGATTATCAAAATTAAATTTTATAATTATTTTTTACTAATTTTTACGATATTATATAAGTGTTATTGGATTTTATTGAACTTTTCCATAACTTTTATGATTATTTTATAATTAAAGAATTTAATAAAATTGTTGAACAAATAAATTATTTTATAAAATTAACTATTTTAAATTAAAATGTTTGATAACGATTAAATCTGATATATAAACTTCTTAGATGAATTTAATGAATTTGTCTAATTATTGATATTTATAAAATATAAGAACCTATTAAATTGGTATTTCTAAGAATTTAATATTTTAATTAATCTGGGAATATAAATATTGATTTGGTTATTATTTTAAATACATATTATATATATTTTAAGTCCTCAAATAGGATAACCCAATATGCTTAAATTTATATTATGTCCAATTGTTTACTATTTCATTTACTTATATTTTAGGGTAATTATTGTGATTGTTGTTTTAGATATATAATCGGTTCCTTTTCCTGGATAATTCTCGTCAGATTAATTTTTCGCAACATCTGAGTAGATCTTTTGCTCTTTTTTACCATTAAACTTTTTGGGGTATATCATTGCGTCATCAAGTTTGCTTATTATTTAAATCCTTTACCAAGCATGCAATGTTAATGTGTATTATTTGGTTGTTGTGTTGGTTATTAAATTCAAGCAAGCAAGCATATTGTGGATACACAACTGATATTTCCTCATGATTATGGGATGTGGTATCGCCTCACACTTTCTTTCTTGGGCTTACCTTTCCTCATGACTATATGGGATGTTGGGTCGCCACCTCCTTTAGTCACGCCCTTGAGCATGTGGGACATAAGCAATTGGTTTGGTTTATTTTGTTAATAATTCATTGTCTTATTGATTGTTATATATGTTTGCACATGAAGTTGCATGTTTATTTTGTTAAATAAGATAATCAGATAATAAAGCAAAATGTTTTATCTAAAGTTAAATCTATTCACCAACTTTATGTTGACCCAAACATTTTTACGCATGATACAGGTACACAACTTTGAGATGATTTGAAATTGAAGACACATAGGATGTGTGTTAATAATAATTATATTTGTTCATGACTAATTATCTTTTGGATATTGTATGGAAATTCTGTAATACGTTTCTTTGATTATGTATGATAATTTTATATGGTGCCTTTAAATATTTAAACTTATTATAGTATTATAAGCTATGGATAATCATTATGCCCCGTACCATATTCGTTGCGGGTCGAGTTGTGAAATTTAGTATCAGAGCCAATGACTATAGGGAATCAGGTTTAGATTATTAGACCAATGACTAAAGTTAAAAACTAAACCCTAAAGCTAGCGTACCAAACCGAGACCGATCGAACAACATTGCAACATGATTTTCAAATTGAAAAACGTAGTACTATGATGCTATTGTGCTCGAGAACGATCGAACAACACTTTATCGATACTGTTATTTATTTTTTATTGCGTTTGATTTCGATAAAATGATATCGTATCACAACTCTACGGCTATCGAACAACATCGGTGTCAATATCTGTGTTCATCTTATGTTTTCAATTTCTATAATTTTTCATTTATAAACTCTGTTTGCTATAATAAATAAATATCAGTACTGATACGATCTGAACTCATGGATAACGTTCGAACAACGTTGGTGCTAGTACATACCTGCAAAGTACTGAATTGAGACTCATCAAATGCCTAACGATAACATATCGCCACCAATGTTGCATTAAAATCACACCCATAAAATAAAATCTCTTTGGTTTATAGATTTGTATAAACTTCATACATTAAATAGTACTAGATAAACAAAATATTACATCAAATACACAATGATGATTAGAATATAATTTAATTTTAATCATCAAAATGTACATTAAATTCTTGATACGCGGCGAAAAATAATACGAGAGTAGTTCCACGTCTGAATGAAAATCTCAGCAGAATTTGACGCAATCTTTAAGTTAAAGTTGATACACGACATTATATGTTTCATTTTTCTTACTTTGAATAAATATGTATCACTAATGTGAGATTAATTTGGAAACACTAAATAAGTTGAGAACCGGAGAACAATACATTTAACATATTAAATATATTACCATACTATAAATTAAGAACATGTTAGTGCTTTATTGAGTTATACTTTTAATCCAAATGTTTTCATTTTTTGGATTTTAACCTCTTTGGTTTTATTTTTTTTTACTTTTAACCCATTTTTTTAATTATTTACAATTTAACTCCAACACATTTTTATTTTCAACTTTGATCCCCGTATTTTTCATCTTTTCAAATTTTTCATTTTACATTTGGTTATAAATTAAAAACATGTTGGTGCTTTATTTAGTTATACTTATGGTTCGGGAGTTTTCCAAAAAGAAAAAAATGAGTTTTAACTTTTAATCCAAATGTTTTCATTTTTTGGATTTTAACCTCTTTGGTTTTATTTTTTTTTACTTTTAACCCAATTTTTTTCATTTTTTTTAATTTAACCCCAACACATTTTTATTTTCAACTTTGATCCCCGTATTTTTCATCTTTTGCAAAATTTTCCTTTTACATTTCGTTCTAATTTTGCCAGTGAATGCACCACAACGTGCGTGTGGGTTTCAACATTTTTTGTTTGACAGGACCGTCACAACGCATCTATTTTTCCTTGTTTGACAGGTTCAACGTGCGTGGTTTTAGATCGACTTAGTTATTCTTTTCTATTTTTGCGTTTTAGTCTAATTTCTTCGCATTATGATGCCACAACGGGCATGCGTGATTCAACAATTTTACATATGCTTTTATTTGATGTTATTTTTCCTTTTTGTTTATTTTTTTTTTACAAACTTTTTCAGTGTTGTTGGTCGTTGTGTAGCATTAGTGCTACTTGGCACGGTTTATGTCCCCCGCCGCAATGCAGGGGTGAGGGGTGGGGGGTTAATACTAGTTTTAAAAATATAATTTAGCATGTTAAAATTCCAATTTTGCGTTTTTGGATGTAAAAATTTGTATAAGCTAATCCAATACCAATAATTTTTTTTTTTGTAAATTTGTAAACCTTTTTAACTGTTTTTTTTATTTTTTTGTATATTTTTAGTTTTTGATTTTTTTTATAAGGAAAATGTTTCTACATGTATTTATAAGGAAAAACACCGATTTTTTTTTTTTAAGTTAATTTTTAACATGTTAAGTTGAATTTTTAACGTATTAAATGCTTAATTCCTTAATTCCCACTAAAAGTGTTCCCCAATAAAATCTCCCATATCACTATCTTAAATAATACAAATTTTTCATACTTTCATCAATTCTTTCTTATATTAAAAATGTCCATCACATAAATCATAAAGATATCACCTACAAAACTCATATTAAAGGGTGAGATAAGGCTTTAAGACTAATAGGTCACAGATTCGATTCTCACAAGAGAGTTTTTCTAATATTTATTGGGTTTTCTCGAAAATTAGTATATGCATTATGCCTAGTGGAGATGAATATGATCAAATGATTCCGCTGTAACACAATAATACTTTAGTGGTACCTAGATAATCCAAATTTACCATTAAAAAAAATCATAAAAAGTTCTCTCTTACAATCCACGCAAAACCCTAAAAGAATAAAGAAAAAGAAAAGAATTCTATTTCTACAAATTCCCCCTTGTTCTTTGATATTATCATTTTATGTCCGTCTCCTGCTCGAGAGAGGCAGCTCCCAAAAGAAAACCGGCGACTATGGACAAACTCCCAAAACAGCCGACAACAATGGAAAAACTCCCGGAGGAAGTTTTATCCAACATTCTGATCCGATTACCGGCCAAACGACTTGCTCAATTTAGGTGCGTCTCTAAGCCCATGAATGCACTCTTATCTCAACCATCTTTCATAAAATCACACCTCCATCGTTCCATCCACAACAACGATGAAATGTTCATGGTCTTCTACAGTGAGTTATGTTCTGACGGTCGGATACCAATCATTGCACACCCCTCTCACTCTCCTCCTATCGAAAACCCTAATTTCATTAACTTACCAGCAAGTTTAACTATCCCACCTGGATATATCCACAGCAGTATTCTTGGTTCTCTTAATGGCTTGATGTGTTTTGCTATATGGCCTGCTGATATTGTATTCCTTTGTGATCCTATCATTTGCATTTGGAACCCTTCTCTAAATGCCTTAAGGATTCTTCCTCCATATACCATCCCAGCCTGCCTTGGTTTTGAGGGCATTGATCTGCACATTCGGTTTGGGTACGATCCTGAAACTGATGATTACAAAGTTGTTAAGTTTTCTCGCTTATTTCAACAGCCAGTTACCGCGTTTGAAAGCCACTTTAAAGAGTGGTTACAAGTGGAAGTGTATAGCATGAGAAAAGGCTCCTGGAAGTTGATCAATGACAGGTTTCCTTCTCATGTGGGTTGGATTTCGGACGTTGCCGGTCTTTCTATTATTGGGAGTGATGGGCATGATGGCCATATTCATTGGTTTTGTGAACTTAATGGCAAAATAACTAAGCACGCGATAGTAGCATTTGATTTGGCTACTGAGACTTTCGTGAGATACCTCTTCCTGATTCTATATCAAAGCATAAGAAGGACCGGATGAAGCTTTTGGGACATTTGGCTGGAAAACTTTGTGTGATGTCATACATGGAAGATGGCGACATTGAGGTGTGGGTGATGAATGAATATGGGGTGGCTGAATCCTGGGTGAAACACCATGTATGTTCCGAGTTTAGTGGTAATATAGTTCCCCTTGGATTCATATTAAATAAGAAGTTCCTTCTGCAATGTGATAAGAACCGACTAGCTTTGTATGATCAAATTGCTGCCAAGGTTAAATCCTTCAAGGTTATTGCTACTTCAAGATTAGTTTTGACAGGGTCAAAATCGTTTCTTATGTTGACAGTCTTGTTTGGATAGCACCTGGTAATTAGAGTGGATCAACTGTTGCAGCATATGTTCATTTCACATTTCAATAAAGTCCTAACAGGAAGGTGATATGTCAATAAGATCTGGAGAAGCAAGATTTGGCCTCGTTATTACTACATCTTTCTGTTACAACCATTATGCATTAATTATACTATGTGTGTTTCATAATTTAGCTTGGATTAAGTATCAAATGTTGTGCCTTAATTACATAAAGATTCTCTATTGTTAGCATATGTGATGTGTTTGATATTCCGGTTTAGTTTTCTTTTCTGCTTGTATATCTATGACATGGGTGGTGCATGTTTATGTCTTTTGTAGTTCTTTCCGCTAAAAAGTTGGCAAGTGTTTGGTTTTATGATCTTTAAGGATCATGATTTTTATTCTACATTCAGGTTAGGGTTATGGTATCCTGTTAAACCTTCTCATTCAGAAGGGTTTTATATACTAGCTCGTGGGTTATTAGCCTTGTTCAATTAAGGTTTGCAAGGAACAAAGTTGGTCTCTCCTATTTTCTAGATTAATTCATTAAGCTTACATTGACTCACCCTTAGTACTAAGCTATTTTTAGAGCAAGGATGATATGGATGTTTTGTTCCTAACTGTAATCAGTTGTTACACAGCTGATTTATTAACTGAGTTACTGTCAAAATTGCCGCATCAATGTGGATAACCACCATTGGTGTTCTTCTGTCACCAATCTTTGTTTATAAGAAAAATCATGATTTAGTAGCGTCCCCAATCCGTTTCCTAGATCATGTCTCGTCTCAGTTATAAATAGTTCTTAGAGATCATTTTAGCTTTTCAAAAGGCTCTTTCAAATTCGCTTTGGCCCCCAACCGAAGTTATTTTTCTATAATTGTTTTTGTAAAAGGCCATTGAAACTCTTATGTTCCTGCACAAAGTGGCGGTAATGGAAATCATGCATGCTGATCCCTCCTAACATATTTAGTGCTGGCCATGTTGACATTTATAGCAAGATTATAATCATGATATCATCGTACATCAAGCATTTTATTTATTAGTTAAAGATTGGAATGTGGCCGATTCTTTCACCAAGTCAATTGGTCCATGAGAATTATGATAGCTCGATTTCAAGTCAATTTCAGATTAGTAAGTGGATCAATGGTTCTATCCAAGAGCTCATTTATGATCAAACTTTGAAACTTTTTGGCTTAACTAGCTGCAGTAGCATTTCTCGGATGCGTTACTGTATAATTTTAACTTTCTAGACTTGTGAGTATAAATCAGCTGGAGCTGTTATCTGTCAAAATACAATGGTATGCTCATGTTCACATGTAAGGGTGTTCCCCAGATTTTCCTACTATGTGTTGTGCTCTTTTTCATTCCAAATCTTTATACTAAAGTGAATGGGGTATTAACTGTGAAAAAGAAATAAGAGGCAAGACAGATTCATCTACATGCATATTATCTATTTCCCTACAACTACTTTTAGTGATACTATATATGTTTCTTGATTAGGCTGAGGTAAAGCATCACAGTTTAGTGGATAACACAAGGATCTCAATTATAAGCATGCTGTGTTTAACATTGTGTTTTAATGTGCTTTTGTCTCACTGTATTTCATTTTTTTGTTATTATTATTCTTCCCATTGATCACGATCAGGTTAAGTACTTTTTCGGCATTCAAGGGTTCAATAATTATTAGCATTCTAATTGTTGTTGTTTCATGTCGTATTCTAGAGATTTTCTAGCTCTTTTTCACTGAGACCAATGTACATTTATCAACCTTGGATAAACAATTAATTAGATAACATGACTGCACCTTGTATTGTTGTCCAGAACAGTACTCAATCTGTTTCAAAACTGTGATCTGATCTCTCCATCTCTCAAGTTGTTGGGTCATGTTTTTGAAAAGCATTAAGCAAAATGGTGGATATCCAATACGAGCTGCTAGATTAGCAAAATGGAGTGTGAGGTGTGGGTAATGAAAGAATATAGGGCGGCTGAATCTTGCGGGAAACCCTCTGTGTTTCAATGTTCATGCGGTAATGTAATTCGAAACGCATTCACTTTGAAATGAGTTATAGTTTCCATCTAGCTTTCTACAATAGAATTGCAGCCAATGTTATTTTTTTCAAATATAGGCATAGAGGACATTATGAAAGTACATTATTTGTTTGCTTCGAATTTGAATATTGGTCTTAGTGAAAAAATGAGCTGTCAAAAAGAGCTACAAGAGGCAAAACATAAGATCTACTTATTATATCCTTTGTTACTTTAACATTATACTACATATGTATAAGTGTTTCTTAATTACGAAAAGCAGAAGTACTAATTTTTAGTGCATTATATTTAGTCTTTCTAAAGTAAACATGCTGAGTTCGACATTGTGTTGTCAGTTTGTTTTTCTAGTGATGGTTCATTTCTAAATTAAGTTTGTAGTGTTTATGATCTGTGTTTATACTCTTCCCGTAAAAACCTAACAAGCTTGATGATTGTGGATTTGAATCACAACGATCTTGTGTTCTGGAATCCTAATTAAACATTCTAAATTAAAAAGAGGTTTCTAGTTAAAATGAATACTTGTACAAGTGGTCTTTTGGAATCCTTTATCCGT
Organism: Scalesia atractyloides; assembly: GCA_947069175.1. Taxonomy (NCBI): domain Eukaryota; kingdom Viridiplantae; phylum Streptophyta; class Magnoliopsida; order Asterales; family Asteraceae; genus Scalesia; species Scalesia atractyloides. The sequence goes on along the minus strand of CAMTDV010000012.1, from coordinate 11,023,962 downwards.
GGTAACAAATCTCCCAACATAATATACTATGCCTTATACATCTAATGTGTGTGGCTTGAATGTATTGGGAGTTTTGCCTGGAAATTATGGTTGAAACACCATTTTTATTTCACAATTTACTAGTAGTATACATATTCTATTTGGATTCCCAGTTAGTAGTGTGTTTCTTCTTGGACTGATCTTTAAAAATTGTAGAGCTTTCTACCGATTGCAACCAAGGTTAGGGTTCATCCTTTGTTGATTTACGATCTTGTGTACATTTCAAATTGGATATACGACTTTGAGGTGTGGGTGATGTAAATTCATAACACAATAATATGGGGTGGGAATCTTGAATGAATAACCATGTACTTCCACAGTTTAGTGGTGACATTGTTCCTATTGGATTCACATTAAATAACAAGTTTTTTTTTGCAAGGTTATAACTGTCTAGCTTTGTATGATCAAGATGCTGCCAACGTTAAATTCTTCACGGATATGGTAATTTCTAGATATGCTTCGACAGGGTCAAAATTGTTCCTTATGTCGACAGTCTTGTTTGTATATATGTTTTGGTTCATTTTGCTTATCTGCTTCTATATACGTGGCGAAGAGAGGTTTTTCCTTGAACATATTGAGGAATCCTCTAATTCTCTATTTTTTGTTTTTTTTTAACTCTGAACTTCATGTATAAGGTTACAAACACTTCCAAAATCGTAGAGCCCTATATTGCCTTACTCGAGCCAGACTATGTTGTTTTAATCGGAACCACACTGGCTTTAGAATTTGACTTTTTTGGGCGTTCCCCGGGAAAACATACCGCCGGCTGTCACTTGACAATCATTGTGTTACCACAAGCGCAGAACTCTCTGGCGTAACACATAGTGAGACGAAAACACGGGTGGGCTCGGAATCGAACTGACAACCTTGCACAAATTCTAGTTTAAATCCGCCATTGCCTATATCCACCACAAAATGACACAAGTGAAAATCGAACTTAGATCTCTATTAAAAAAACCCAAACCTTACGGTAGGCTACAAGTGAGGAGACTTCTAATTCTCTATTAGCATATACGATTTGGATTAGCTGGTTGTCCATTATTATTATTATTATTATTATTATTAATTATTATTATTATTATTAAAACAAAGTCATGATGAATAGTAACAAAAAATATTTAAATAGTTAGTTAGTAATATTAATAGTAATTTACAATTTCATCTTTTGGTAATTTTAAATTTTAAATCTACACTAAATTATTAGTTATTTATTCTTTTTTGATGAATAGTAACAAAAAATATTTAAGTATTTAGTTAATAATATTGATAGTAATAGTAATTTACAGTTTCCTCTTTTAGTAATTTTAAATTTTAAATCTATACTTAATTATTTTTATTTATTTATTCTTTTACCATCTTATGTTGTTTATTCATGCATTGTAATGATACGTTACCATGGATATTGTTTATAATTGTTATTTAACTTGTACTTTTAGTATTTAAATATTTAGTTAGTAATATTAATAGTAATTTACAATTTCATTTTTTCGTAATTTTAAATTTTAAATCTACACTTAATTATTATTAGTTATTTATTCTTTTTTGATGAATAGTAACAAAAAATATTTAAGTATTTAGTTAATAATATTAATACTAATTTACAGTTTCATCTTTTAGTAATTTTAAATTTAAATCTATACTTAATTATTTTTATTTATTTATTCTTTTACCATCTTATGTTGTTTATTCATGCATTGTAATGATACGTTACCATGGATATGGTTTATAATTGTTATTTAATTTGCACATTTAGTAATTTTAAGATAAAATACTAAATCTGCAAATATGTTTATATATTTTTTTGCTAATCCAAGTTATTTGCTTGCATGTTGTGACAGTACATTAGCGCTAGCATTGAATCGATATTGACCAGGTTCGTTACAGTACCGGTATGATATATCCATTCGTTATAGAAATTAACATTGTTTTATATCGACCAAAAATTATAAAAATGAACATTGTACCGGCACCATTGTTGTTTGAACGCCGATCCAGATTGTCACGCTACTGGTACCGATATTCATTTATCTCATAGATATAGTTCTATAAATGAAAATTTTCGAAAATCATAAAAATGAATATAAGTACCGCTACCGATGTTCCGTATCTAGCAATACAACGTCAGCTTATCAAAAGAGACACAATAAAATAAATATTGGTACCAAAACCGTTGTTGTACGTCTGGTTTATTATGGTAGCGACACAATATATGTTATCAAACAGGACACCATAACAATGAGTACATACCAGTGTTGATGTTGTCCAATTCACTTTGGTATGTTGTAATGATATGGTGCCAGGTTATCCAAAGCAAAAACAATAAAAATAAACACCGGTAGTGATGCAAATGTTGTTCAACCGGTTTTGGTTCGGTTTGGCACAATAGCTACATAGCTTTCGTTTTCAATAAAATCTATATTGCAATGTTGAAAAAAATAAGCAAGAACACAAATGAATCAAACAAATATAAAACGATCAACATTGATATCGGTACCGATACTTGTTTTTATTGTTTTCGAATCGATGTAAGATTTTCTCTTTGGATTACAATAACGAGTGTCGGTACTGTAACAAACCACACTAATACCAACTGTTTTTCCGCCGCGTAGCGTGGGGAAATATAACTAGTTTCAAATTAAATGTGCTGGTGTTGCATGTTTTTGGTTTTTGTAATTCCTTCCCCAAACGAAATTGCATGTGTCTATGGTAACTAAGGAATCGTCTAATTTCTTCAACCTGATGGTCAATACTTACAAATCACATCGATCTTGTCTATTCTACATTCAGGTTCGTGTTCGCAGAACCCTATTTAATCTGATTCAATTTAGTATCCCAAATGGCCATTTTTCCCTGTCTTTCTTACATAGTAAGGAGAGACAAAACAACTTTTTAACTGATTGAGGTGTGAAAACTTTCAATCTGATTGTAAGTAGTAGATTATATTGCACTCTAAATAGTAGATTGCAATGCACTTATAACATGTCGTTCTAGATAGATTGCGACTGTTTTATTAATTAGGTTGTGGTATGATTGATATCCTTCTCCATTATGAATACCTAATTTCCAGCTACTAATCTCAAAATTGTAGCAGGGATATTGCCATATGATTGCTATCCTTCCCCTTTACGAAAAATTTCTTGTGCCTTGTCTCACAAAGAATGGATTGTTAACCAAGGAGGTACGGTCCACGGGCATCATTTTTGAATTCCCAACAACATATTCGTCAAACCTTTAACCTGAGGCTTGTTTTGAGGTATGGAAATGCAATTGGCCACCCATTTTTTCTTTTTATGGTGTGTGCACTCGTAGGGGTGTAAATGAGCCGGGCTACTAGTGCTCCCTCGAAAAAAAGTTTGAAACGATACCGAACTTCATTTACTATTGAGCTCGCACCTGCTCGTGAGCCTAAAAATTACTTAATTATATATTATATTATATAATACTATAATTTGCATCAATTCTATGCAATGAAGGTTGTACATGTTGCTTAAAGTGAGTTTTGTGCTTTTATTACTTGAAACCTTAGCTTGGGAAGTTGTACGTTTCTTTTCTACTATGTCCAGCACATTGGGAGAGAGATGAGGGCAATATAGAGAGAATAGAAAGCGGCTGAGAACAAAGGGAACATAGAAGTTCCAGCCGCGTACGGCAGAGCGACGGTAGTTTGAGGCGTACGTACGGCAGTGGTGGCGTTTAATCTTGCTTGCACCACTTCCCAAAATGACTAGAATCTGTTGCCCTACTTATTCTGTCATCTTCAGAAGTTATGTATCTTTTAAGCTGTGAAAGTAAGTAACTTGAACTTGCTAAGTATTAGTAATGAATGGATTAGTTATTTGGTTTAGCTGGATGTTGACTATATATTTACACTTTTCAGAATTTATGTTTGTTTAAGTTACTTGCTTGGGACATTTGTGGAATCTAATAGGTTTTGTGTAATTTTTGTAATTTATTAATATTTGATTGTTTTGATTTTGTGTAGAGTTCTAATTCTACTTTTTTTAGTCATAATTCGTCTAAAGAAATGGTTTGTGATTAGGCTGAAACTGGGTCACAAAGTTACACGAATGATGAAGATGACTGACGATGGTGATGTTTGAGCAAAGCAACAACGGTGGTGCGACAAGCGAGGATTGAAATACAGAGGCTTAAGTTGGAGTTGTGGCCTGGAAAGACAGCCATCGCTACTTCCTTCTTGGCCGACGTCTTTCTTCTTCTTCTTCTCTCTCCTCCCATCTCAATTCCTCCTTCGAGATACAATAACTTTAATTGATCTAGGCTGGAGAGTAACCATTTTTTGTGACATGATAAACAGGTTGTTGGAACCAGTTCAAAGGCGATTACTCCAAGTTATGGGGGATAATAATACAAGGTTTTACGTCTACTCAAATTCGAGCGTCGTCTATTTTGGATTGCTCTTTATGTCCTGTTGATTTAACTCCTTTTGATTTGATTTAGCTCGATACCACCAAAGTAAGTTTTCTTACAATTTTAATCACTTTTATTCAATTAAGAGTTTTTTTTATGCTTTTATTTGATGAATTGTCGATCAAGAACTGTGACGTGTGGTTTTTCTAGATACCAATTTATGTAGAATAACATATTATTATATTAGTGTTCAGTTGTGTTGTTTTGCATCTAATTGAAATGTCATAATTCTGGAATGATATTTTGATTGTTATGTGATACTTTATATTGAGTTTGGATGTCACATGGAATTAGTTTTTTTTTTAAATTGAACATGTATGGATTTTCAAGCGTAAGAGAAATTCATTAGTTATATACCTTTCTTAAGTGAAAGTAAAAGCTGAGAAGAGTCCATGATGAATAAACTTTTTGAAAATTTCAGTCTTTTGAGAAAGTCCATGTTATTTGCATATATTCATCTACATACAATTAGGGACCACAATCCTAATAACTTATTAATTAATTATCCAAAACTACAATAAGTCCTCGTGGTTTGTACACACCTTGTAACATCATGTTTAATATTGTGATGTGATTTATATACCACATTATATTGTTTTAATTTAGGATCTATACTTTAGAATAAGGTAAAGACGTGAATAGGTGAAATGACTTAGCAAGACATGTTGGATGTTATGTTCTATTAAAGTCAAATCTCATTGCACTGCTGTCTCAACAACAAAAAATTAATCTGCAGACATTCATGAAGACAATCTTGCATTTCAAAGGGGCAGATTGTATGATAGATATTTAGCCAGAGTAAATGAAAGGTTGAAAAGAAGGATAGGTAAATTGATACTAAGACAGACAAGCACTATTATGGAGTTATAACTTCGTCAGCAGTAGTCAAGAAACTTAATGAGTGGTAGGAAATTGAGGACCTGATTGATAGAGGGGATATTTGACAGCACCAACAAGTCAACAACACAAAGGTATTCATTAACAAATAGTTGTAAAGAAAACAAATGAGCTTTAAAAGATCATCAATTGAGAAGAAAAAGACTAAAGTGAGGATTGCAAGAAAAAGGTACTAAAAATGGTTGGGATATCATTTGATATGAGTTGCAGACTTTTTGGCTGGTTTCTTAGGATCGGAAGCAACTCCTTTTCAAACTCATATGAATTATTCTTGGGTAATTTGTTCGGAAAATTTCATTTGTTTTGTTGAGAAATGGAATTGAAACATATTCACTTAATGGTGACTTTGGTTTGCAATTTAATGCTTTGTCCTGGTGACTTTGGTTTTAAAGTCTTGTCTTGCTGGTGCAACGCGCGGTTGGCTAAATCTGGTTATTTTTATATATTAATTTGAAACATTGTGATGAATATCGACTATTTTGCCTTTTAGTCTATTTCATTTTTTAGTGTACACTTTGAATTGGAACGCGTATGGTTCAATTTTTCTATTTTTTGTCTTTTACCGGTTAACTTTTCTACCCCTAAACGTTGAAAAATTTATGAATTTAACATATGGTCTATAAAATTTAATAGAGTTGTTGATGTAAATTTAATTGCGTCTAGTTTTACGTCATATGAGTCACTTTGTGTTAGAAATTATGTTTTTATTTTATGTTTTTTCCCGATTTTGACCATTGTTCGGTTCACACGTTTCACACTCCAAAATTGGTAGCATGGTTTTACACCCTCCGCCCCACATCGTGGGGGGCTTAAACTAGTAATTATATATTGTGACGATGAACAATAGATGATTTTTAGGTTTTTGCTTTTTAATTTTTTAGTTGTATACCCCCCTCCCGCATTGCGCTGGGGACGTAAAGACCCTGAACAAATTACACCAATGTCACATCACCGCCATCGACCACCAACACTAAAGTTGCGACGTGTTAAGCAAAGAAATCAGACTGAAATGTAAAACATATAAAATAATAACAAAGTCGATTTAGGACCTACGTGTTGCTACGAACCTGTTGTTGTCAAACAGGAAAAAATAGACGACGTAAAAACGTTGAACCACAGACACGCTGCGTCATGTTAACTCGCAAAACTTAGAACAAAGTGTAAAACAAAACATAAATATGTTGAGCCACACACGCATGTTGCGTCGTGTTAACTCACAAAATTTAGAATAAAACATAAAATGAAAATTTGCGAAATATGAAAAGTATAGGAGACTAAAATTGAAAGAAAAAAAGTTACAAGGTTAAATTGGAAAAAATAACAACCTTTGGGTTAAAAATTATAAAGAAGTTGTTTTGGGTTAAAAGTGTAATATCAAACTTTTTTTAAACCCTCCCTAAGCATAGGGTACAACATCTCTATCCATAGACATGTTGATAATTTATAATATGTCAATAATAACCGAGAAGTTTTAAGTATTTTTATTTTTTATTAGTAATATTTTATTGATTATTTAATTTGATTTTTAGTATTATTTTTTTTACAAAAATTCTAAATTTGCATCTGTGTATTTTTTTATTTTTTACATTTCAAGTTACTTGTCACACGTTGTGATGGTACGTTACCGTGTGCATTAGAAGAGTATCAATTTGATTTGTTACAGTACCAGTACGATACATGTACTTGGTGTAGAAATCAACAAATCTTTTACAGACGTTGATCGGTTCAGAGTGTCACTAATACGGTACGGGTAACATTATTCATTTATCCTCATACATAGAGTTGTATAAATGAAAAGTTTTGGAAACCAAAAGTCATAAAAAATGAGTACAAGTACCGATACTGTAACACCACAAAAACGGGTTTGGTGATCAAACCACGTTAATATTAAAAACTGGGCAAAAGATCGTTGGTGGTAAAAATAGACCCGTAAATAAAATAACTAGGAACAAATTAACCTAGTTAATAACATGTATCTAAATAGCAAGACAATGAGTTATTTTCTCATTTATAATCAAAATTGAACTAAAGGGACCAAAGTTGGTAAAAAGGAAAGTAGTGTTTTAAAAAGGGAAATTAAAACACAACACACACTTAGTGTGTGTGTGTGTGAAACGACCAGGGGATGAACAAGGGAGCCAAACCCTTGTTGTTCAAAAGAATCACCAAATTGAAAGAGGAATCGACACCAAATCGATGCGTGAACACGTATTATTGATCACCTAGACAAGGGGATCAAAAGGTATGTCTTAAAACCTAGATTGGTGAAAGTGGCGAATTGAGACAAGTAGATTACTTGCAATTAGATTGTTGATGATATTAAGTGTATGTGTAAGATAGATTTCGTTAGACTTAATGAAATTATGCACAATTTGATGTAAGATTACTTGTTAGTGATTAACAAGTAGATTATAAAGTAGGTTTTGATTATATGATGAAATTAATGATATATAAGTGTTTATGATCATCATACTTGTATGTATGCATAAGATATTTGAACAAATAAGAGGTTAAAATAGATGTTCATACATGACTTGAAATGGGTTTTTATGATAAGGTGAGATTTATGTTAAACACATGTTAATAGATGCTTAAAATCATCATGTGAATGTGAATGTGAATGTTTAAAGTATTTGACTATGTTTAATGTTTGGGTAAATTCCATATATATGATGCAATGGGTTGTTTCAGAGTGATGAAACAATCCCAAGTTCTTGCATAAGACTGACAAATTAGCATAATGATTGTAGAAACTATGTTAATTGATATTAGCAATCATGTGAACTTAGTTTGGAAAACATAACTCAATTGGTGGCCTAAGAAGAGTGCTTACTGGGTAATTAACGAAATGCATAAATGAGTTGTTAAACTTGTTTATGGGTTAGTGTGAGTAAATAGGCAGTTGACTTTTAAGAGTCAAACTGACCTATACTAAGATCGAATGATAAAGTTGATATAAAATCCGTAAGGTGGAATAGTCGTGTTAGATGATGACTAACCTAACCATCGTGCGAATAATAAATGATAGTTTGACGCTTGACAAGCTAGGTGGAGGCTTGGGAAGAAGTGGGTCAAACGGAACAAGTACGCGGAAGAAGGCATAATTGGAATTCAAGGTAAGTTAAGCTTACATTCTTAAAATAGTAAATTTTACTTATGTTTTGAATATGAATAAGCGTTTTGGGTATTCGGAACGAGATTCCAAAATATGAAGTTCCGACATGGATGGATACGGGTTGGAACAAGCGAAAATGAAATAAACCATATTTGATGGTAAAAAGGGTAAAACAATAATTTAGTCATGTATTGACAAGTAACCAAGGATTTTAGAAAAAGATACCTTATGGTGTAAGTTATAAGGAATATAAAGAGTAAAATGGTATTTCAGTCACGGGTTGACATATAAATATTTAATCTTGCAATAGACACCCTATGGTGTATGCCGTAACGGATCAAACAGATTAAGAAACGACCTAAAGTAATATGATTATAAGTCGTAAACCGAAATGGACTAGATGGGTGAGATGACAAATAATATCATCTCATAAAGATAAATGATCATTTAGACCAAACAGGTCAAATGGTGATATTCACCATTTGGCGATAATGAGTAATGGATACTTATTGAGTTTTGTGCTCATAGGAAGAATGAGGATAATTTGCATTGTTATTAAATAGCAACTAATAGAGCAAGGTATTAAATTGAATCAATGCTATGAGCCAAGCCAGGTACGTGTAACGGGTCAAACTCTCAATAAGGACTTAAAGGTCCGATGAGAGTTAAATGAGTCATAAATGAATAATGGATTACCTAAGGTAAGGTAAATCCAATAATCTAATTTGTAAACATTATGTTCTTAAGAACATAATGATTTTACATAGATTATGGTCAAACGCCATTTTGGTCAAAACACGATATTGTATGTCCTTCGTCGTAAAGAAGGGTCTAAGTTGACCAAAATGCCCTCGAATGATAAAATAAGTAAAAGAATCTAATATTAGTTTAAAAATGAGTTCTATAACATAATAGACCCTTTCGGTAACGTAAAAGCGAAAAGCATAAACCTTTTTGGTTTGATGCCTTTAAATGGTCTTTTTCGTAATCGGTCGAACCAAAAGGGCAGAAATTGGACAAAATGAATTTACGATAATAAATTCACCACAAATAAAGTTGTGTGGGAAATACATAGATATTATAGTGTGGATATAAAAAGATAGATAAGGTTTGCTTGAAATAAGCGTTGAATTACGCAAAAACAACCAAACGGGTCAAAATAATAAATAAATAAAGGTCTAGTTGAATAGGGCAATGTATTTGCTAAGGCAACTATGTGGGTATTAAGGGAATGCTAAAGCACACCAAATGGGGCGTATAAATGTGTAGTTGGTCCAAAAAGGGATTAAAGGGCAAAACAAATCGGAAAGTATGAGTATAAATCGGAAATAAATGCATAAATCATAGAAAATGAGTATCCGGGTTAAGGATTTCGGGTTAAATATGTAAGAAAACAATTTACGGACGATTAGAAACAAGTTTCAAGTAAAACAGATTTATATGGAATGAGTTACGGAAGTTTCCGTAACTAAATTGCAATCAAGAAAAAATCTGCAGCAAGCCACCGTAGGCTACGGTGGCCTACCGTAGCTTACGGTGGGCAGCTGCTGTGTTAAAAATGAAGTCTTAACCGTAAGACAGTGAGCTAGGACCGTAAGGCTTGACCGTAAGCTATGGTGGTCACCGTAGCTTACGGTGGAGGCTAAAACTAGAATTTTGTTTTTATTGTTTTAAGCCTTCGAGTTTATTCGGTTATGTTATAATTTATTATAACTAACGTATTGTAACATCCGTCGAAAAACGGGTTTCCAAACTCGCTTCGTTTATTAATCGAATATCAAGTTATAAAATTTCGTTGCGTATTTATGATTAATTTTAATTTTAAACAATACATAATTAATAAACAATTTAGAATTTAAAAACTATAATTATTAAAAAGTAAAAATAAAGTAAATAAAAAAGAAAATAGGCTGCCGGGTTTCGAACCCGGTCAGCCGGAAGAAACAACCAACACACATCTCACCACTCCGCCACTTGACTTGTTTGTTGATATAATGAAACAATTAATACTTATATTGAAACTCTAAATCAAACCTAGTGAATCAGCGTGCCCAATTCGCACTCGCCAGAAATACCGATGATTTCGCCAATTATCGACGGTTTCCTTTGACTAAACGCATGTATTAACATCGACGTCGGTTATAACCGATGTCTAATCCCGCGATCTCAGTCATAACCGCCGGAGGAAGTCTTGACCACGAATCAAGACCAAATTCAGACCCAATAATCTTGATTCTTCCATATGAATACACACCCAAGTCTCTGGTAATCTTTTCGCTCAAAATCGCACAATTTCTCGAAGCAATTACACTCGCCGGAGATACTCTGCAATTGCCGGACATTCGCCGGAAAACCGAGATATACATCAAATCGGTAAATTTCTCGACTCTTTCGTTTTCAATCCATTGTTAGACTTATACTAACTTCAATCCATCAACCAGAATCAATCCCAGACGACGTTGCCGGATATTCTGCACTCGCCGGAAAATTTCTGGAAATTTCCGAAATCACGCTGTGAATCGGTACAATCATCTAAACCCTCTGATAATCCTTGTTTAGTAACTACAACTCATCGATCAAAACTGTTAATTGATTCATCCAGACGGAATTCACAAATCAGAGCCGACGACCATTGCCGGAGTTCTGAGAAAATCAGTCTGTTCGGTACATTCGATTCCTTAACTCTTTTTTATCCATTACAATTCAATCAATAAAATGTTCGACGAACGACTTTAACAAGAACAGTCGAATATCGTTGTTCTGTGTCGTTGAATGAAGAAGACGAAGTCGACGTTGTGTATAAGTATAATATAAATTGAATATTAAACCGGGTTAGACACACAGTCCAGCGGTGGACTGTGTGCAAACACATAGCGCACGTCACGAGTTCGAACCATACAAACGCACCGACTTTCCGAATTAAAACCATTCTTTTTAAAACTGAATCAGAACAGATTCCAGTTTGTTTATAAGATTAATATAAACTGTAAGTTAAACAGATAAGACACACAGCCCAACTTGTTGGGCTGTGCGCTTACAAACCAAAGGACCCGAGTTCGATCCGGCTCCCTGCAAACCGGTTCGACCATTTTAAAACCTTTTAATATAAACCAAATAAATTAACATTTAATTTGTATATATATATAATTAAAACACAGATTATTTCGGGTTAGACACGTAGCTCAGTTGGTAGAGCTGCGTGCACGCGTACGAGAGGTCCCGGGTTCAAACCTCACTCAGCACACCAATTACCACTGTCCGACCGGTCAACGGTCCGGTCAACGGTCAACGGCCAAAAAAAATTCAACATTTTTTTATATTTTTATTTATTTATTTAATTTAAAAATCAATTAAAAATACTTAAAAATAATATTTTTAAAGTTAGAAAATGACCTTAAACTCACAAAAATAAATCTAAAAATCCTATTAAAATTGTTAATAAAATCCACTTATTTACCGAACCATTTCGTTAATATTTTAGGTTAGTTTTCCCTCGTCGATCAAATCCCAAACTCGTGCGCATCCAACATCATCAAAAGAACGCACCCAATGTGAGTGAATCTCTACCAATTCCCCGTTTTAATCACATTTTGGGGTGTATCATGTGTCGCTTATTATTTATTACATTTAAACACTTGTGCATCCATCATATCCATGATCAAATGTGTATCCAATATGTATCAATTGTTTGTGTGGTTAATGTTTAGATTAAATTTATCATTTTCAGTACATACATCATCATAGGCTCGTCTGTTCCCCATTACCTATGAGCGGAACTGTTCCCCATTACCTATGAGCAGAACGTGACGTTGCCAACATACGATCGGCTCCGTTTGATTGAGCCTTGATCTCACATACATCATCATAGGCTCGTATGTTTCCCCATTACCTATGAGCGGAACGTGACGTTGCCAACATATACATTATCATTCATGTCATATACTCATGCAAGGTGGTTTGTGAATGTTTGCTTATTTACGTTTGCTCACATATGATTATTGCACAATTTTTCCATATAAATACAACAAGAAATCAATAACAAAGGTTTTTAACAAGGTTCACTCGCCAACTTTTGTTGACCCAAAATTCCCCATTTTTACACATGATACAGGTGATCCAGTTGAAGCAAGAAACATATAGGACGGCCTAGAAGAATAAATCATTTAGATTTTTGATTGTTTATTTAATTTTCCTTTCCTTGTATTGTATGAATTTGGCTTGAACATTTAAGTTGTAATTTGAATTTAATAAATATGAAACATTTTAGTAAACATCATGAGCTTTGGTGATAACCCAATTATGCCCCGACTCTTATTCCGCTGCGGGTCGGGGTGTGACAGATTGGTATCAGAGCCATGACTATAGGGATATAGGATAGGTTATTAGACCCTTAGAGCCTATACTATAGTTGATTAGAATTTTTAAATCGTTCGTGTTACATGCAAAATTCATGATGTTTATATGCTTTATGTTTATTGTTACATTCAATGTTATGCAAGCATGTTCATAAGTACATATTATTATACAATGCTCATCATGAATCATATCCTCATAACATACCATATCCATGAGAGCACACACCTCACAATTCCTATGATTTTTGCAACGATTTTTGTATTTTCAAATCACATCAAAGTGAGTTCTCATAAAGGGCATGTAGTAACTGGAAGGGTACGAGTACCGGTAGTCGGAACGTCCTGTCTAGGCTTGGCATTCGTATAAATCCAAAATAAAGGACCAGTTTGCCTACCTGGGGACTAACGATGAGAGTACGAAGGACCTATTAGGCCAAAGCATGCTATACCAAACGTCGTGTGAGCTAACCCCACTTTGAGTTGTCATTGTGTCTATACCTCGACACCCTCCGACCATACATCTCGCAAACATATTTCATGGTTTTCATTCGGGTGATGCGAGTGTTAAACCGCCAACACCAATGTGAATCCTACTAAGCCAATAGTCGTGGGGGCCCACATGACTACACAGGCGATGGTATGGGGGACATTGGAGGCCCAAACATGAGCAAACCCAAGACATCCTATGGATGTAGTTGCATTATTGATGATTACGTTATTTTATTACTTTTAACGGCACATGACACCTAAAAAAAAACTCCTTAAACTCACAATCTTCATATGTATGTTCCTGTAGATGTCGGCTAGGAAGCTACGTGGAGGTAGAAAGTCAGGAAGGTCAAACGAACGCTTGGCCACCCAAATTGCAAACAAATGGCCGCGGTGCTTCCTGACATCGTAATTCAAGTCCAGCAAGCTCTCACTGCAAATCCCATCAACCCTCCCAATCAAGAAGACCAGAACGTCGACAACCCTCCCTCCAAGAAGTGCTCCTACAAACACTTCAAGTCTTGTGATCCCCCAAAGTATGAAGGGACCGAAGGTGTCACTGCTCTCCTCCACTGGTTTGAGGAAATGGAGAACACCTTCCTCAATTGCGATTATCCCGAGGATCGCAAGGTACGTTACACAACCGGGAGACTGTTTGGGGTAGCCCTGACCTGGTGGAACACAGAGAAGGGTAAGAGAGGAGTCGAAGACGCCATGGCCTTAACATGGGAAGAGTTAAGGGAAATAATGACAAGACGCTTCTGTCCAAGAAGCGAAATCAAGAATTAGAAGACGAATTCCACTCCCTAAAACAAAAGGAAGGAGATCATACTTCCTACAATAAAAGATTTCTCGAGCTGAACCAAATGATCCCCAACTTGTTCACCCCAGTGTACCGCTTGGTTGAACACTACATTCGAGGCCTCCCCTCGAAAATTCAAGACTCAGTTCTAAGCACTTCACCTGCAACACTGGAAGCTGCAATGGAACTAGCTACCGAACTTACCGAGAATCGCATCCGAAATGGTAAATTCAAGGAGGAGAAAAAGAAAGCCCCCATTGAGGCTCAAACTTCAAACCATTCTGGCTCCTCTTCGAAGTTTACTGGTAAAAGGAAGCGAAACACCAGAAACTTTGTTGTCACTCAAACAAACCCTCCTATCACTGCCGCACCAATCACCCAAGTTGCTCCCTCAGCTGCACCATACAAAAAGCCATACTCCGGCCCATACCCGAAATGCACCCGTTGCCAATACCATCACTTTCCCGAACATCCCTGCCAATATTGCACCAGCTGTGGCCATGCAGGTCACACCATCCAAACCTGTCGCACACTTCAGCGAATGAACCGCAACCAACCCTCAACCCAAACCCACCATCAGATAGTGGGTCAAGCCCAACAACCCTTACTTCTACCACCAACACAACATACGGCCCAAACCTACTACCAACCAATTACCCCATGATGCAACCCATGCGGGCTTGTTACAACTGTGGTGACCCAAACCACTATAGAAACACTTGTCCACGCTTGGTGAACATCATTCATGCCCAAGCTCAAGCAAATCCGGTGAACCAAGCTAACCAAGCTCCTCCACCTGCTAGAGGAAGAGCTTTCAACATCAACGCCAATCAAGCTAGGGCCGACAACAACGTGGTTAACAGTACGTTTCTCATCAATGGTAGTTATGCATCCATGTTATTTGATACTGGCACGGATAAGAGTTTTGTGTCCTTAGAATTTGAACCCATCCTCAACCAAACTCGTGATAATCTCATGGAATCCATAACGGTGGAAGTTGCTGACGGGAAACCGGTCTCATTAAACTCTATTGTACGAAATTGTACCCTCACTCTAAACGATCACGATTTTCCAGTTGACCTCATTCCTATGAAGTTGGGAAGTTTCGACATTATAATCGGTTATGGACTGGCTCAGCCAACATCATGCTGAAGTGGTATGCCGCGAAAAGTTCATTCGCATTCCTCTCACAGACGGTCAAACCCTACGAATCTTTGGAGAAACCCCTTCGAAAGGACTCAAATTGATGTCCTGCCTTCAAGCCCGAAAGTATCTCCGCAAGAACTATGTCACAATCTTAACTCACGTCGTCAAGAAGGGAAACAAGGAGAAGAAACTAGAAGATATACCTGTAGTGAAAGAATTCCCACAAGTCTTTCCCGATGACATCTCAGGACTTCCTCCCATGAGAGAAGTCGAATTCCGCATTGATCTTATACCTGGCGCTACTCCAGTCGCAAAATCTCCTTATAGGTTAGCCCCATCCGAAATGCAAGAGCTGGCCAGTCAACTGCAAGAGCTGACTGACAAAGGATTCATACGTCCTAGCTCATCGCCTTGGGGTGCACCTGTTCTGTTTGTGAAGAAGAAAGACGGAACGTTTCGAATGTGTATCGATTACAGAGAACTCAACAAATTAACGGTCAAGAACCGCTATCCATTACCTCGCATCGATGACCTACTAGACCAACTTCAGGGCGCCACATGTTTTTCAAAAATCAACCTTCGTTCTGGTTATCATCAACTCAGAGTACATGAAGAAGACGTCCCAAAGACCGCCTTCCGAACTCGTTATGGTCATTATGAATTCATGGTCATGCCATTTGGATTGACCAACGCACCAGCTGTATTCATGGATCTAATGAATAGGGTATGCAAACCCTATCTCGACCGTTTTGTCATAGTCTTCATCGACGACATCCTCATCTATTCAAAGTCTAAATCTGATCATGAAGGACACCTTCGACTCATCCTTACACTCTTAAGAACCGAAAAGCCTACGCTAAATTCTCCAAATGCGAATTCTGGTTAAGAAAAGTACAATTCCTTGGACATGTTGTCAATGACATGGGAATACATGTCGACCCCTCAAAGATCAAAGCAGTACAGGAATGGCAAGCGCCATGTACCCCTACCGAGGTAAGATCGTTTCTTGGTTTGGCGGGTTACTATCGTCGTTTCATTGCAAATTTCTCCCGTATTGCTGTACCACTCACGGCTTTGACACATAAAGGAAAACCCTTCATATGGGGACCTAAACAAGAAGAAGCCTTCCAAACCCTTAAGCAAAAGCTTTGTGACGCACCTATCCTCACACTCCCCGAAGGTTGCGATGACTTTGTAGTATATTGCGACGCATCAGGGCAAGGCTAGGCTGTGTATTAATGCAAAGAGGAAAAGTGATAGCCTACGCTTCTAGACAACTCAAAGGTCATGAGAAGAACTACACTACCCACGACCTGGAACTTGGAGCCGTTGTATTCGCTCTCAAGATATGGAGACATTACCTCTACGGTACCAAGTGTGAAATATACACTGACCACAAGAGCCTCCAACATATCTTTAACCAAAAGGAGTTGAATATGAGGCAACGAAGATGGGTCGAACTTCTTAATGACTACGCTGTGAAATTCGGTATCATCCTGGCAAGGCAAACGTGGTGGCCGATGCGCTCAGTCGAAAAGGTTATGCGAACTCCATTCGTCTTCTATGTTCGAAAATCATAACCGACATCAAAGATCGAATCCGAGAGCTCAACATGTTTCTGTAACAGAAAACGACGTACGCAATGAGCTATCTTGTGGAGCATAACTTAAAATCGAAACCAAATCCGACGGTATTCTGTACTATCTAGATCGCATATGGATTCTCGATCACAATAACCTTCGTGAATTCCTTATGAATGAGGCGCACAAAACACGGTACTCTGTACACCCAGGAGCCGACAAGATGTATCAAGACCTTCGATACACCTACTGGTGGCCTGGCATGAAGAAGGATATTGCTGTTTTTGTTTCCAAGTGCCTTACCTGTTCTAAAGTAAAAGCTAAACATCAAAGACCTTCAGGACTTCTAACCCAACTTGAAATACCTGTATGGAAGTGGGAAAACATAACCATGGACTTCATTACCGGGTTACCTCGCACCTCCAGTGGGTATGACACTATATGGGTAATCATTGATCGTCTCACAAAATCAGCTCACTTCATTCCAATTCGCGAGGACTTCAAGAACGAGAAGTTAGCTCGTATCTACATCAGCGAGATCGTAAGCCGTCATGGTGTACCTTTAAGCATCATTTCAGACCGCGATGGTCGTTTCACTTCACGAACATGGCAAGCCGTACAAGCCGCTTTGGGTACACGACTAGACCTCAGTACCGCTTTTCATCCTCAAACTGATGGACAATCTAAACGCACCATCCAAACTCTTGAAGACATGCTTCGAGCATGTGTCATAGACTTCAAAGGGAATTTGGACGCTCATCTAGCATTAGTTGAATTTTCGTACAACAACAGCTATCATTCAAGTATCGGCATGGCACCTTTCGAGGCTTTATATGGTCGTAAGTGCCGATCACCAATATGTTGGCACGAAATTGGAGAAGCACAAATCACCGGTCCAGAATTAATTCAAGAAACAACAGACAAGATCCATCAAATTCGAAACAATCTTCTAGCGGCACAAAGTCGTCAAAAGAGTTATGCAGACAAACGACGAAAGCCCTTGGAGTTTAACATTGGTGACCAAGTACTTTTAAAAGTATCACCGTGGAAGGGAGTGGTTCGTTTTGGCCAGAAGGGCAAGCTAGCACCACGCTACGTAGGACTTTTCAAGATACTCGAAAGAGTAGGACCTGTAGCATACAAGCTTGACCTACCAGAAGAGCTCAACAGAATTCATCCCACATTCCACGTATCAAACTTGAAGAAGTGCCTCGCCGATGAAAACCTCCATATTCCTCTAGAAGACATTCAAGTCGATGAATCTATGCATTTCATTCAAAGACCAGTTGAAATTATGGACTTCGGAGAGAAACGCTTAAGACGAAGCCGTATTCCAATCGTCAGGGTACGCTGGGAGTCGAAACGAGGACCTGAGTTTACTTGGGAACGTGAAGACTCGATGCGCGAGAAATACCCACATCTTTTTCCTGTTACCACTACTACTTAAATTTCGGGACGAAATTTCAAAAAGTAGGGATACTGTAACATCCGTCGAAAAACGGGTTTCCAAACCCGCTTCGTTTATTAATCGAATATCAAGTTATAAAATTTCGTTGCGTATTTATGATTAATTTTAATTTTAAACAATACATAATTAATAAACAATTTAGAATTTAAAAACTATAATTATTAAAAAGTAAAAATAAAGTAAATAAAAAAGAAAATAGGCTGCCGGGTTTCGAACCCGGGTCAGCCGGAAGAAACAACCAACACACATCTCACCACTCCGCCACTTGACTTGTTTGTTGATATAATGAAACAATTAATACTTATATTGAAACTCTAAATCAAACCCAGTGAATCAGCGCGCCCAATTCGCACTCGCCGAAAATACCGACTATTTCGCCAATTATCGACGGTTTCCTTTGACTAAACGCATGTATTAACATCGACGTCAGTTATAACCGATGTCTAATCCCACGATCTCCGTCATAACCGGCGGAGGAAGTCTTGACCACGAATCAAGACCAAATTCAGACCCAATTCATCTTGATTCTTCCCTATAAATACACACACCCCAAGTCTCTGGTAATCTTTTCGCTCAAAATCGCACAATTTCTCGAAGCAATTAAACTCGCCGGAGATATTCTGCAATTGCCGGACATTCGCCGGAAAACCGAGACATACATCAAATCGGTAAATTTCTCGACTCTTTCGTTTTCAATCCATTGTTAGACTTATACTAACTTCAATCCATCAACCAGAATCAATCCCAGACGACGTTGCCGGATATTCTGCACTCGCTGGAAAATTTCTGGAAATTTCCGAAATCACGCTGTGAATCGGTACAATCATCTAAACCCTCTGATAATCCTTGTTTAGTAACTCAATTTCACAACTTATCGATCAAAACTGTTAATTGATTCATCCAGACGGAATTCACAAATCAGAGCCGACGACCATTGCCGGAGTTCTGAGAAAATCAGTCTGTTCGGTACATTCGATTCCTTAACTCTTTTTATCCATTACAATTCAATCAATAAAATGTTCGACGAACGATTTTAACAAGAACAGTCGAATATCGTTGTTATGTGTCTTTGAATGAAGAAGACGAAGTCGACGTTGTGTATAAGTATAATATAAAATTGAATATTAAACCGGGTTAGACACACAGTCCAGCGGTGGACTGTGTGCAAACACATAGCGCACGTCACGAGTTCGAACCATACAAACGCACCGACTTTCCGAATTAAAACCATTCTTTTTAAAACTGAATCAGAACAGATTCCAGTTTGTTTATAAGATTAATATAAACCGTAAGTTAAACAGATAAGACACACAGCCCAACTGGTTGGGCTGTGCGCTTTCAAACCAAAGGACCCGAGTTCGATCCGGCTCCTGCAAACCGTTCGACCATTTTAAAACCTTTTAATATAAACCAAATAAATTAACATTTAATTTGTATATATATATAATTAAAACACAGATTATTTCGGGTTAGACACGTAGCTCAGTTGGTAGAGCTGCGTGCATGCGTACGAGAGGTCCCGGGTTCGAACCTCACTCAGCGCACCAATTACCACTGTCCGACCGGTCAACGGACCGGTCAATGGTCAACGGCCAACAAAAAGTCAACATTTTTTTATATTTTTATTTATTTGTTTAATTTAAAAATCAATTAAAAATACTTAAAAATAATATTTTTAAAGTTAGAAAATGACCTTAAACTCACAAAAATAAATCTAAAAATCCTATTAAAATTGTTAATAAAATCCACTTATTTACCGAACCATTTCGTTAATATTTTAGGTTAGTTTTCCCTCGTCGATCAAATCCCAAAACTCGTGCGCATCCAACATCATCAAAAGAACGCACCCAATGTGAGTGAATCTCTACCAATTCCCCGTTTTAATCACATTTTGGGGTGTATCATGTGTCGCTTATTATTTATTACATTTAAACACTTGTGCATCCATCATATCCATGATCAAATGTGTATCCAATATGTATCAATTGTTTGTGTGGTTAATGTTTAGATTAAATTTATCATTTTCAGTACATACATCATCATAGGCTCGTATGTTACCCATTACCTATGAGCGGAACTGTTCCCCATTACCTATGAGCGGAACGTGACGTTGCCAACATACGATCGGCTCCGTTTGATTGAGCCTTGATCTCACATACATCATCATAGGCTCGTATGTTTCCCCATTACCTATGAGCGGAACATGACGTTGCCAACATATAC
Organism: Scalesia atractyloides; assembly: GCA_947069175.1. Lineage (NCBI taxonomy): Eukaryota > Viridiplantae > Streptophyta > Magnoliopsida > Asterales > Asteraceae > Scalesia > Scalesia atractyloides. Next base: position 11,003,420 of record CAMTDV010000012.1, on the reverse strand, counting down.
ATTATCATTCATGTCATATACTCATACAAGGTGGTTTGTGATTGTTTGTTTATTTACGTTTGCTCACATATGATTATTGCACAATTTTTCCATATAAGTACAACAAGAAATCAATAACAAAGGTTTTTAACAAGGTTCACTCGCCAGCTTTTGTTGACCCAAAATTCCCCATTTTTACACATGATACAGGTGATCCAGTTGAAGCAAGAAACATATAGGACGGCCTAGAAGAATAAATCATTTAGATTTTTGATTGTTTATTTAATTTTCCTTTCCTTGTATTGTATGAATTTGGCTTGAACATTTAAGTTGTAATTTGAATTTAATAAATATGAAACATTTTAGTAAACATCATGAGCTTTGGTGATAACCCAATTATGCCCCGACTCTTATTCCGCTGCGGGTCGGGGTGTGACAGATTGGTATCAGAGCCATGACTATAGGGATATAGGATAGGTTATTAGACCCTTAGAGCCTATACTATAGTTGATTAGAATTTTTAAATCGTTCGTGTTACATGCAAAATTCATGATGTTTATATGCTTTATGTTTATTGTTACATTCAATGTTATGCAAGCATGTTCATAAGTACATATTATTATACAATGCTCATCATGAATCATATCCTCATAACATACCATATCCATGAGAGCACACACCTCACAATTCCTATGATTTTTGCAACGATTTTTGTATTTTCAAATCACATCAAAGTGAGTTCTCATAAAGGGCATGTAGTAACTGGAAGGGTACGAGTACCGGTAGTCGGAACGTCCTGTCTAGGCTTGGCATTCGTATAAATCCAAAATAAAGGACCAGTTTGCCTACCTGGGGACTAACGATGAGAGTACGAAGGACCTATTAGGCCAAAGCATGCTATACCAAACGTCGTGTGAGCTAACCCCACTTTGAGTTGTCATTGTGTCTATACCTCGACACCCTCCGACCATACATCTCGCAAACATATTTCATGGTTTTCATTCGGGTGATGCGAGTGTTAAACCGCCAACACCAATGTGAATCCTACTAAGCCAATAGTCGTGGGGGCCCACATGACTACACAGGCGATGGTATGGGGGACATTGGAGGCCCAAACATGAGCAAACCCAAGACATCCTATGGATGTAGTTGCATTATTGATGATTACGTTATTTTATTACTTTTAACGGCACATGACACCTAAAAAAAAACTCCTTAAACTCACAATCTTCATATGTATGTTCCTGTAGATGTCGGCTAGGAAGCTACGTGGAGGTAGAAAGTCAGGAAGGTCAAACGAACGCTTGGCCACCCAAATTGCAAACAAATGGCCGCGGTGCTTCCTGACATCGTAATTCAAGTCCAGCAAGCTCTCACTGCAAATCCCATCAACCCTCCCAATCAAGAAGACCAGAACGTCGACAACCCTCCCTCCAAGAAGTGCTCCTACAAACACTTCAAGTCTTGTGATCCCCCAAAGTATGAAGGGACCGAAGGTGTCACTGCTCTCCTCCACTGGTTTGAGGAAATGGAGAACACCTTCCTCAATTGCGATTATCCCGAGGATCGCAAGGTACGTTACACAACCGGGAGACTGTTTGGGGTAGCCCTGACCTGGTGGAACACAGAGAAGGGTAAGAGAGGAGTCGAAGACGCCATGGCCTTAACATGGGAAGAGTTAAGGGAAATAATGACAAGACGCTTCTGTCCAAGAAGCGAAATCAAGAATTAGAAGACGAATTCCACTCCCTAAAACAAAAGGAAGGAGATCATACTTCCTACAATAAAAGATTTCTCGAGCTGAACCAAATGATCCCCAACTTGTTCACCCCAGTGTACCGCTTGGTTGAACACTACATTCGAGGCCTCCCCTCGAAAATTCAAGACTCAGTTCTAAGCACTTCACCTGCAACACTGGAAGCTGCAATGGAACTAGCTACCGAACTTACCGAGAATCGCATCCGAAATGGTAAATTCAAGGAGGAGAAAAAGAAAGCCCCCATTGAGGCTCAAACTTCAAACCATTCTGGCTCCTCTTCGAAGTTTACTGGTAAAAGGAAGCGAAACACCAGAAACTTTGTTGTCACTCAAACAAACCCTCCTATCACTGCCGCACCAATCACCCAAGTTGCTCCCTCAGCTGCACCATACAAAAAGCCATACTCCGGCCCATACCCGAAATGCACCCGTTGCCAATACCATCACTTTCCCGAACATCCCTGCCAATATTGCACCAGCTGTGGCCATGCAGGTCACACCATCCAAACCTGTCGCACACTTCAGCGAATGAACCGCAACCAACCCTCAACCCAAACCCACCATCAGATAGTGGGTCAAGCCCAACAACCCTTACTTCTACCACCAACACAACATACGGCCCAAACCTACTACCAACCAATTACCCCATGATGCAACCCATGCGGGCTTGTTACAACTGTGGTGACCCAAACCACTATAGAAACACTTGTCCACGCTTGGTGAACATCATTCATGCCCAAGCTCAAGCAAATCCGGTGAACCAAGCTAACCAAGCTCCTCCACCTGCTAGAGGAAGAGCTTTCAACATCAACGCCAATCAAGCTAGGGCCGACAACAACGTGGTTAACAGTACGTTTCTCATCAATGGTAGTTATGCATCCATGTTATTTGATACTGGCACGGATAAGAGTTTTGTGTCCTTAGAATTTGAACCCATCCTCAACCAAACTCGTGATAATCTCATGGAATCCATAACGGTGGAAGTTGCTGACGGGAAACCGGTCTCATTAAACTCTATTGTACGAAATTGTACCCTCACTCTAAACGATCACGATTTTCCAGTTGACCTCATTCCTATGAAGTTGGGAAGTTTCGACATTATAATCGGTTATGGACTGGCTCAGCCAACATCATGCTGAAGTGGTATGCCGCGAAAAGTTCATTCGCATTCCTCTCACAGACGGTCAAACCCTACGAATCTTTGGAGAAACCCCTTCGAAAGGACTCAAATTGATGTCCTGCCTTCAAGCCCGAAAGTATCTCCGCAAGAACTATGTCACAATCTTAACTCACGTCGTCAAGAAGGGAAACAAGGAGAAGAAACTAGAAGATATACCTGTAGTGAAAGAATTCCCACAAGTCTTTCCCGATGACATCTCAGGACTTCCTCCCATGAGAGAAGTCGAATTCCGCATTGATCTTATACCTGGCGCTACTCCAGTCGCAAAATCTCCTTATAGGTTAGCCCCATCCGAAATGCAAGAGCTGGCCAGTCAACTGCAAGAGCTGACTGACAAAGGATTCATACGTCCTAGCTCATCGCCTTGGGGTGCACCTGTTCTGTTTGTGAAGAAGAAAGACGGAACGTTTCGAATGTGTATCGATTACAGAGAACTCAACAAATTAACGGTCAAGAACCGCTATCCATTACCTCGCATCGATGACCTACTAGACCAACTTCAGGGCGCCACATGTTTTTCAAAAATCAACCTTCGTTCTGGTTATCATCAACTCAGAGTACATGAAGAAGACGTCCCAAAGACCGCCTTCCGAACTCGTTATGGTCATTATGAATTCATGGTCATGCCATTTGGATTGACCAACGCACCAGCTGTATTCATGGATCTAATGAATAGGGTATGCAAACCCTATCTCGACCGTTTTGTCATAGTCTTCATCGACGACATCCTCATCTATTCAAAGTCTAAATCTGATCATGAAGGACACCTTCGACTCATCCTTACACTCTTAAGAACCGAAAAGCCTACGCTAAATTCTCCAAATGCGAATTCTGGTTAAGAAAAGTACAATTCCTTGGACATGTTGTCAATGACATGGGAATACATGTCGACCCCTCAAAGATCAAAGCAGTACAGGAATGGCAAGCGCCATGTACCCCTACCGAGGTAAGATCGTTTCTTGGTTTGGCGGGTTACTATCGTCGTTTCATTGCAAATTTCTCCCGTATTGCTGTACCACTCACGGCTTTGACACATAAAGGAAAACCCTTCATATGGGGACCTAAACAAGAAAAAGCCTTCCAAACCCTTAAGCAAAAGCTTTGTGACGCACCTATCCTCACACTCCCCGAAGGTTGCGATGACTTTGTAGTATATTGCGACGCATCAGGGCAAGGCTAGGCTGTGTATTAATGCAAAGAGGAAAAGTGATAGCCTACGCTTCTAGACAACTCAAAGGTCATGAGAAGAACTACACTACCCACGACCTGGAACTTGGAGCCGTTGTATTCGCTCTCAAGATATGGAGACATTACCTCTACGGTACCAAGTGTGAAATATACACTGACCACAAGAGCCTCCAACATATCTTTAACCAAAAGGAGTTGAATATGAGGCAACGAAGATGGGTCGAACTTCTTAATGACTACGCTGTGAAATTCGGTATCATCCTGGCAAGGCAAACGTGGTGGCCGATGCGCTCAGTCGAAAAGGTTATGCGAACTCCATTCGTCTTCTATGTTCGAAAATCATAACCGACATCAAAGATCGAATCCGAGAGCTCAACATGTTTCTGTAACAGAAAACGACGTACGCAATGAGCTATCTTGTGGAGCATAACTTAAAATCGAAACCAAATCCGACGGTATTCTGTACTATCTAGATCGCATATGGATTCTCGATCACAATAACCTTCGTGAATTCCTTATGAATGAGGCGCACAAAACACGGTACTCTGTACACCCAGGAGCCGACAAGATGTATCAAGACCTTCGATACACCTACTGGTGGCCTGGCATGAAGAAGGATATTGCTGTTTTTGTTTCCAAGTGCCTTACCTGTTCTAAAGTAAAAGCTAAACATCAAAGACCTTCAGGACTTCTAACCCAACTTGAAATACCTGTATGGAAGTGGGAAAACATAACCATGGACTTCATTACCGGGTTACCTCGCACCTCCAGTGGGTATGACACTATATGGGTAATCATTGATCGTCTCACAAAATCAGCTCACTTCATTCCAATTCGCGAGGACTTCAAGAACGAGAAGTTAGCTCGTATCTACATCAGCGAGATCGTAAGCCGTCATGGTGTACCTTTAAGCATCATTTCAGACCGCGATGGTCGTTTCACTTCACGAACATGGCAAGCCGTACAAGCCGCTTTGGGTACACGACTAGACCTCAGTACCGCTTTTCATCCTCAAACTGATGGACAATCTAAACGCACCATCCAAACTCTTGAAGACATGCTTCGAGCATGTGTCATAGACTTCAAAGGGAATTTGGACGCTCATCTAGCATTAGTTGAATTTTCGTACAACAACAGCTATCATTCAAGTATCGGCATGGCACCTTTCGAGGCTTTATATGGTCGTAAGTGCCGATCACCAATATGTTGGCACGAAATTGGAGAAGCACAAATCACCGGTCCAGAATTAATTCAAGAAACAACAGACAAGATCCATCAAATTCGAAACAATCTTCTAGCGGCACAAAGTCGTCAAAAGAGTTATGCAGACAAACGACGAAAGCCCTTGGAGTTTAACATTGGTGACCAAGTACTTTTAAAAGTATCACCGTGGAAGGGAGTGGTTCGTTTTGGCCAGAAGGGCAAGCTAGCACCACGCTACGTAGGACTTTTCAAGATACTCGAAAGAGTAGGACCTGTAGCATACAAGCTTGACCTACCAGAAGAGCTCAACAGAATTCATCCCACATTCCACGTATCAAACTTGAAGAAGTGCCTCGCCGATGAAAACCTCCATATTCCTCTAGAAGACATTCAAGTCGATGAATCTATGCATTTCATTCAAAGACCAGTTGAAATTATGGACTTCGGAGAGAAACGCTTAAGACGAAGCCGTATTCCAATCGTCAGGGTACGCTGGGAGTCGAAACGAGGACCTGAGTTTACTTGGGAACGTGAAGACTCGATGCGCGAGAAATACCCACATCTTTTTCCTGTTACCACTACTACTTAAATTTCGGGACGAAATTTCAAAAAGTAGGGATACTGTAACATCCGTCGAAAAACGGGTTTCCAAACCCGCTTCGTTTATTAATCGAATATCAAGTTATAAAATTTCGTTGCGTATTTATGATTAATTTTAATTTTAAACAATACATAATTAATAAACAATTTAGAATTTAAAAACTATAATTATTAAAAAGTAAAAATAAAGTAAATAAAAAAGAAAATAGGCTGCCGGGTTTCGAACCCGGGTCAGCCGGAAGAAACAACCAACACACATCTCACCACTCCGCCACTTGACTTGTTTGTTGATATAATGAAACAATTAATACTTATATTGAAACTCTAAATCAAACCCAGTGAATCAGCGCGCCCAATTCGCACTCGCCGAAAATACCGACTATTTCGCCAATTATCGACGGTTTCCTTTGACTAAACGCATGTATTAACATCGACGTCAGTTATAACCGATGTCTAATCCCACGATCTCCGTCATAACCGGCGGAGGAAGTCTTGACCACGAATCAAGACCAAATTCAGACCCAATTCATCTTGATTCTTCCCTATAAATACACACCCAAGTCTCTGGTAATCTTTTCGCTCAAAATCGCACAATTTCTCGAAGCAATTAAACTCGCCGGAGATATTCTGCAATTGCCGGACATTCGCCGGAAAACCGAGACATACATCAAATCGGTAAATTTCTCGACTCTTTCGTTTTCAATCCATTGTTAGACTTATACTAACTTCAATCCATCAACCAGAATCAATCCCAGACGACGTTGCCGGATATTCTGCACTCGCTGGAAAATTTCTGGAAATTTCCGAAATCACGCTGTGAATCGGTACAATCATCTAAACCCTCTGATAATCCTTGTTTAGTAACTCAATTTCACAACTTATCGATCAAAACTGTTAATTGATTCATCCAGACGGAATTCACAAATCAGAGCCGACGACCATTGCCGGAGTTCTGAGAAAATCAGTCTGTTCGGTACATTCGATTCCTTAACTCTTTTTATCCATTACAATTCAATCAATAAAATGTTCGACGAACGATTTTAACAAGAACAGTCGAATATCGTTGTTATGTGTCTTTGAATGAAGAAGACGAAGTCGACGTTGTGTATAAGTATAATATAAAATTGAATATTAAACCGGGTTAGACACACAGTCCAGCGGTGGACTGTGTGCAAACACATAGCGCACGTCACGAGTTCGAACCATACAAACGCACCGACTTTCCGAATTAAAACCATTCTTTTTAAAACTGAATCAGAACAGATTCCAGTTTGTTTATAAGATTAATATAAACCGTAAGTTAAACAGATAAGACACACAGCCCAACTGGTTGGGCTGTGCGCTTTCAAACCAAAGGACCCGAGTTCGATCCGGCTCCTGCAAACCGTTCGACCATTTTAAAACCTTTTAATATAAACCAAATAAATTAACATTTAATTTGTATATATATATAATTAAAACACAGATTATTTCGGGTTAGACACGTAGCTCAGTTGGTAGAGCTGCGTGCATGCGTACGAGAGGTCCCGGGTTCGAACCTCACTCAGCGCACCAATTACCACTGTCCGACCGGTCAACGGACCGGTCAATGGTCAACGGCCAACAAAAAGTCAACATTTTTTTATATTTTTATTTATTTGTTTAATTTAAAAATCAATTAAAAATACTTAAAAATAATATTTTTAAAGTTAGAAAATGACCTTAAACTCACAAAAATAAATCTAAAAATCCTATTAAAATTGTTAATAAAATCCACTTATTTACCGAACCATTTCGTTAATATTTTAGGTTAGTTTTCCCTCGTCGATCAAATCCCAAAACTCGTGCGCATCCAACATCATCAAAAGAACGCACCCAATGTGAGTGAATCTCTACCAATTCCCCGTTTTAATCACATTTTGGGGTGTATCATGTGTCGCTTATTATTTATTACATTTAAACACTTGTGCATCCATCATATCCATGATCAAATGTGTATCCAATATGTATCAATTGTTTGTGTGGTTAATGTTTAGATTAAATTTATCATTTTCAGTACATACATCATCATAGGCTCGTATGTTACCCATTACCTATGAGCGGAACTGTTCCCCATTACCTATGAGCGGAACGTGACGTTGCCAACATACGATCGGCTCCGTTTGATTGAGCCTTGATCTCACATACATCATCATAGGCTCGTATGTTTCCCCATTACCTATGAGCGGAACATGACGTTGCCAACATATACATTATCATTCATGTCATATACTCATACAAGGTGGTTTGTGATTGTTTGTTTATTTACGTTTGCTCACATATGATTATTGCACAATTTTTCCATATAAGTACAACAAGAAATCAATAACAAAGGTTTTTAACAAGGTTCACTCGCCAGCTTTTGTTGACCCAAAATTCCCCATTTTTACACATGATACAGGTGATCCAGTTGAAGCAAGAAACATATAGGACGGCCTAGAAGAATAAATCAGTTTAGATTTTGGATTGTTTATTTAATTTTCCTTTCCTTGTATTGTATGAATTTGGCTTGAACATTTAAGTTGTAATTTGAATTTAATAAATATGAAACATTTTAGTAAACATCATGAGCTTTGGTGATAACCCAATTATGCCCCGACTCTTATTCCGCCGCGGGTCGGGGTGTGACACGTATTTCATAAAATATGGAATATAGGTGATGTTTGGAGCACCGGAGGAAGGAAGATCAAGCTATATGAAGAACTGAACACGATCAAAGACAAAGCTTCCGCACTTGGTTTTGATCATTGCAAAACAAATCATTGATAACATGTTAAAATGTTTAAATATGTCGAAGAAGTTTTAGTAAACTTGTAAATTTAAGTTACGCGTATTCTGAATCACATGCTTAAATAAGAAATTCTAAATTAAAATCCAGTGACGTAAGATAGGGTCTTACAAGTTTGGTAATGTGAGCTCAAGGTTAATGATCATATGTGTTCGGTTCGAGACTTGATCGCATGATCCGGTAAGATATTATAAATTTAGCGGTCTAACATAGTTAAAGTGTTGTAAATAACACATAGGGTTATCGTGTGAACGCACATTACCCCAAATAAAATGATAAAAGACCGATGCAACTAGTGAATTACTTGTGTTAACAAGTATTGTAGATAGCCTTGTACTATTCTATGGGCGCTTATTAATTTTCAATGTTACTAATCAATGTAAACGTTTTGGTTAAAGGATGTTCGCGTCTGAAGATGGCGGGAATCTAATGATCTGCCGGCGCGATGACAGAATGGTCTGAAGTATGACAAGTATAGCATACTCGTTAAGGACCTAAACTAAATGATGATATTAAATAAAGGTGGAACGGCAGTGAAAGCCAATGAAGAAAATATCGCACAGGTGCACACTTTAAATTATTGTATAACTAGTAGTATACAACAGATACGTAATGAACAACGGTTGTATACGGGACTAAAGCATGGGAAAACCGGAAGGGATACCCATCCATGGTGATGTTCCTAAGAGAAATTGGGCGGGTAATACTCATTATTCACAAATCGTGAATAATATAATATAAAAGAGTACAGATCTAAAATCTTGGATGGGTGACCATCCAAGTAGAAATTTTCAATAAGATTTTATTGAGGAAAAGTAAAGATCACATAGATAAATGTGGTTACATAAAAGTCTTATAAAAAGGGAATAACATTTATATGTTTTGAGACGAGAAAGGTAAAAACTAATGATTGTTAAATAACAATTAAACAAAGTTTTACCAAATAAATCAGAAATATGGACATGAACCGAGGATTTACTTACATGGAAAGTAATGTGTTAGTTACAATAAGGTCATGTGTACCATGCGTTGATCGCTTACTCTGGCCAAGTAAATGATAAACACATGATATCATGAACTTGTTATAATAAACACATATACATTCAATGTGGTAAAGACGAGGTGAATGTGAATGAGTCATTATGGACAAAATAACCATGGTTGACAGAAAGGGCACGTAAAACCAAAGTATAAATGACCTGTGAGGTCATAGAAACAGAGGTAGTGCCCACACGGGAAAATGATCAAGTCGATGACTATGATTGTAGAAAAGATAAAAAGAGAAAAGAAAGAAATGATAATGTGAATCTATAAAGGATGATCGGATAAACAATAAAGTTTGACTGCTCAGAAGTGATGGATATCACATGAACAAGTTAAACGAAAGGATAAAGTTTGACTGTTCAGAAGTGATGGATTTCACACGAACAAGTCAAATGGATTAGAAAAAGAATAAAGTTTGATTTTTTTCAAAAGTGATGTATTTCACATGAACAAGTCAAAAGGGTTAGATAAAGAATAAAGTTTGATTTTTCAGAAGTGACGGATTTCACATGAACAAGTCAAACGGGCTAGATAAAGGATAAAGTTTGACTATTCAGAAGTGATGGATTTCACACGAACAATTGAAACGGATTAGAAAAAGAATAAAGTTTGATTTTTTCAAAAGTGATGTATTTCACATGAACAAGTCAAACGGTTTAGATAAAGAATAAAGTTTGACTGTTCAGAAGTGACGGATTTCACATGAACAAGTCAAACGAGTTAGATAAAGGATAAAGTTTGATTGTTCAGAAGTGACGTATTTCACATGAACAAGTCAAACGGGTTAGACAAAGGATAAAGTTTGACTGTTCAGAAGTGATGGATTTCACATGAACAAGTCAAACGGATTAGAAAAAGAATAAAGTTTGCTTTTTTTCAAAAGTGATGTATTTCACAAGAACAAGTCAAACGGGTTAGATAATGAATAAAGTCTGACAGTTCATAAGTGATGAATCTCACAAGAACAAATCAACCGGTTTAATAAAGAATTATATTCGATCGCTCATAAGTGACAGATTTCACACGAGCAAGCCAAACGAGTAAAAAAGAAGTATAGTGATTGAATTTAAAAGTAAACGCAAATCGGGTAACGGGAGCGTGAAAGCAAAAGAATAATGAGCCCGGGTAATGAGACATGATTAAATATACTGTAGACGCAAACCGAATAATGTGAGTGTGAAATAGAAATGAACCATAAAATGGGTCGTGAATGAATATAAATGAAGACGCAAAATGGATAACGGGAACGTTAAAACATTAAGATAAAGAACCCAGGTAACGGGTTGTAAAGAAAATATAGGCTTAAACCGGATAACGGAAAACGTAAGGCAAACTGACGCATAAATGACACATGAAGTCGTAGATTCGGAAGAGTTGTCCGAATGAAAATTGATCTAGTCATGGACTACGATCGCGCAGGCGCGCACGGCTATCAACAGACAGTGTCTGATCTGAATAAATGTTTGGGGCAACATACACAAAATGTTGTGGTTGCCACTAAAGATGGTAGTTGTGACTCGGTGGTGACAAGTGGTCAACGCCAGTTGACATTGCGCCAGGTTTAGACGCAAATGATCATCACCCAATGGAGATGAAACGACTAATAGATCCGACAAGTGAAAGTGATTCATAAATGACTCGCGGAGTCATAGAAAACGAAAATGTTAATAAACCGGATCAAACATGGCCTGAGGACCATAATTGAAGTAAAATAAATTAGCCTTCATGGTAAAGGGAGCCATGATTTGGCGGAAAAAGCAAGGACAACGTAAATAATTTTTCCTTTCAAGTATAAAAGAGGTGCATTGCACAAATATATTTAAAAATGACACGGGAAAAAGGATGATCTAAAGGATCACCACGACCTTCGGGTTACGAAGAGTGTAATAATCTACAAGGTCAAAATGACCTTGAGATCACGAATCAGGAGGAATGATACATTAAAAGACCTCACCTTAAGAGGCTAACTAAAAGAAAATTTTCGAAAACGAAAAGGATAGATATAAAATTTAACATGACGTGATGCAATCACGGTCAATATATATGTATATATATATATAACATGTAAACGATTACCTTGTGACACGAGCCATGAGACTAGGGTCTCGAAAGTTAATAAAAGCCTTGCGAAGGCAATATAAGTGTACCTAAATTATGAAGTATAAGGTAACCGTGACTAATAAGTCTAACCGACAAGATCGGTCAAGATCAAAATTCAATTTAAAATTTGTTGAATGCGCTTATCAATATAAGGTTTGCGTGGAATAAGCATGTTGACAGATACATATGACCGAGTGGGGAAATGAGACTCGATCAAGTAAAGAAAAGGGATACAAGATGAAAGAAACACACATATGGCCTTACACATGAAGGGGGCATGCACCTTGGAGCCTAAAAGGCACTGCCATACCTTCCTAGTAAGAATTTTTTTTAAATAATTAAAATATGAGCAACACTCAGGTGAAACGAAACCAAGTCCATTGGGTTGAACCCAAGGAACTACGTAAGAAAGGTTTCGAGGACGAAACCTCTTTAGGGGGTAGATTTGTAACACCCCAAACGGGTTTGGTGACCAAACCACGTTAATATTAAAAACTGGGTAAAAGACTATTGGTGGTAAAAATAGACTCGTAAATAAAATAACTAGGAACAAATTAACCTAGTTAATAACATGTATATAAATAGCAAGACAATGAGTTATATTCTCATTTATAATCAAAATTAAACTAAAGGGACCAAAGTTGGTAAAAAGGAAAGTAGTGTTTTAAAAAGGGAAATTAAAACACAACACACACTTAGTGGTGTGTGTGTGAAACGACCAGGGGATGAACAAGGAGCCAAACCCTTGTTGTTCAAAGAATCACCAAATTGAAAGAGGAATTGACACCAAATCGATGCATGAACACGTATTATTGATCACCTAGACAAGGGGATCATAAGGTATGTCTTAACCTAGATTGGTGAAAGTTGCGAATTGAGACAAGTAGATTACTTGCAATTAGATTGTTGGATGATGATCCAAAGATGATATTAAGTGTATGTGTATGATAGATTTCGTTAAACTTAATGAAATTATGCACAATTTGATGTAAGATTACTTGTTAGTGATTAACAAGTAGATTATAAAGTAGGTCTTGATTATATGATGAAATGATGATATATAAGTGTTTATGAACATCATAATTATATGTATGTATAAGATATTTGAACAAATTAGAGGTTCGAATAGATGTTCATACATGACATGAAATGGGTTTTTATGATAAGATGAGATTTATGTTAAACACATGTTAATAGATGCTTAAAATCATCATGTGAATGTGAATATTTAAAGTATTTGGCTAAGTTTAATGTTTGGGTAAATTCCATATATATGATGCAATGGGTTGTTTCATAGTGATGAAACAATCCCAAGTTCTTGCGTAAGACTGATAAATTAGCATATGATTGTAGAAACTATGTTAATTGATATTAGCAACCATGTGAACTTAGTTTGGAAAACATAACTCAATTGGTGGCCTAAGAATAGTGCTTACTGGGTAATTAACGAAATGCAAAATGAGTTGTTAAAGTTGTTTGTGGGTTAGTGTGAGTAAATATGCAGTTAACTTTTAAGAGTCAAACTGACCTATACTAAGATCGAATGATAAATTTGATATAAAATCCGTAAGGTGGAATAGTCGTGTTAGATGATGACTAACCTAACCATCTTGCGAATGATAAATGATAGTTTGACGCTTGACAAGCTAGGTGGAGCTTGGGAAGAAGCGGGAAACGGAACAAGTACGCGGAAGAAGGCATAATTGGAATTCAAGGTAAGTTAAGCTTACATTCTTAAAATAGTAAATTTTACTTATGTTTTGAATATGAATAAGTGTTTTGGGTATTCGGAACAAGATTCCGAAATATGAAGTTCCGACACGGATGGATACGGGTTGGAACAAGCGAAAATGAAATAAACCATATTTGATGGTAAAAGGGTAAAACAATAATTTAGTCATGTAATGACAAGTAACCAAGGATTTTGGAAAAAGATTCTTTATGGTGTAAGTCATAAGGAATATAAAGAGTAAAATGGTAATTCAATCACGGGTTGACAACTAAATATTTAATCTTAAATAGACACCCTATGGTGTATCACTCAAAGGCTCTGATACCAAATTGGGAGTCCCAAAACGTATTTGGATCACTGTGGTTGATTGTTATCACTCAAACAACTATGGATTACTTGTTTGAATGTGCAAATACTAAGAAAAACCAAGCAAAGAAGATGAAGAATCTTGTATGGATCAAACAACTAGTGTTGTATATGAAATCCCAATATCATATAATCAATAACAGCACCTGGATATTCGGATGTAAGCACAATAGCAAAAAATTACAACACAAGAAGATCACCAAAATCTGTCTAAGAAACTTGGACATACATTCATTGATCATAGTATTTATACAAACTGATCATCCAGCGTAATTAATAATTACGCTGGACTATTAAATATGCCGCGTACAAGAAGTTTCACGCAATTACACTTTTGACCCTTCTACATTATCTAACTATTACAAGACGGCTCAAACTATTGCTAATCAAGCGCAAGTGGTCTCAAAAGATCTAACAGTTTTCCCCCCTAGACCGTTGCGTGCTTGAGGTTCTTCAATCTTGTTTCCGAGCATCAGGGTCTGCGGCTGGATCTTCTGTTTGCTGTTCGACTTGCTGCATCAGTTGATTGTTGAATAAATGCTTCACTAATGGTTGGATGGGCCTCCATTGTGACTTCATATGTGGATGAAGTCGGAGGTGGTTGAATGATCTGGACGTCTGAATCTGGAGATGGATCTTTGGTTGGAAGAGAGGATGATTCTTGCTCAGCTGATTTCTTCTTGCTGGACGCTTCTTTTTCCTTTTTCGCTTCCGTTCTGAGCAAGATTCCATTACTTCAATCTTTCGTGCTCTTGCACGCTCGACTGCCCTCTGAAAGAGCATTCCCTCCTCAAGACATTCATTTCCGGCCCCAACATTTATCTTATGTCCGTACAAAATGTTCAGTCGAAAGACAGAACATAAAAACATCCATAGGGTCTAGAATGCGAATGCCTTCATTTGAATTAGACCTTATGGCTACCTCGCCTGTTTTTCCGTCATAGAACCACTTCTTGAAATTGGTGAGCATCACAGGTTGCTCTGGAGGAAGCTTCACCCTGGTAACCACCTTTGCTGGATTTATAACCCACGTTACCTTTCCCTTACGGTGAACGGATCCTTGGTGGTTTTAGACACATGTTTTCTGGGGCGCTGAGGCTTGAACACTGAAAATCCTCGCAAGCATTCTCTTTGTATTAATCTTTCTAAATCTCCGCCTATGCTGCTGTTTCTCGGATTAATCAGCTCATGCTTGCTAAGCTCTCGTATGTCCCATGTGGGTAAGCTCTGCATATCGTGAGCGCTTCAAAATATTGAATCACTCCACCTCTTTTGTTTTACGAGAACCACCCGGTCAGATTGCAGTACTTCCAACTAATGATTTTATCAGTACTCTCAGTTTTCTCAACTGTGATTACTGATAAAAGTCAGGTATTTTCGCTCTCTCCTTTTTAAATACTATGGATGCTGTGGTTCACCACATCTTCTTCCAACCCCCATTCTAAGAACTTTGCAGGCATTTCTGCTTTATCAACTTCCTCTTGTCGCTGGGTCATCAAGGCCAACATCAACCGCAAATTCAAGACGCTTTTCCTTCTTTTCAACTTTGTATGCTTTCTTTTTCTGCTCTCTTTCCTTAAATAAGTCAAAGTTAAAGATGTCTTCATTCGAGTACTTTGACTTTCTGTTTGCAGCACCATATAGCTCTTGTACCATTTCGTGAAGCTTCTCCATCCCTTCCTGCTGAAATCTAATAAATTCTGTTTGCTTAGCAATGTATGCATGCAGCTCTTTGTTCTTCAACCTTTCTCTTTCAACTTTCTCTTGAGAACATCAGTGTCATTGACTTTGTTCTTCAGCAGACAGAATTCCTTAGAGAAAATGAGCCGATTTCCTTAGATAGACAGTTGTAAAGCTCTTGAAAAGGTCTGGGTCGAGAAGGAACTTGCTGACGAGGGGGTTGTGCCAATACTGGAGGTTTGGGTGGAACACTTGCAGATGATCCTTCTCCTGATTTTCTCTTCTTTGGCGCTGCAGCCTCGCTTGGAGAAGGCTCCAGTGGATCAGCAAAAAGTCCCTCCACGAATCTATCTAACTGTTCTTGCTCTGATGTAACAACCTCAGGGGTTTCAGATTCAGCCATTTCCCTTCTTTTCATTCTCCTCTCCCGTTTCTCAGCCTCCGCCACCGCATGGATGGCTTGCATCCTTTCAATCTCTTCCCTGTTCGATCCAGCGTCAATGCTGTCAGCCATGATTCGCTTTGGGTTTGGCGCATCTCTCTTGCTCTTCTTCCTTGACGGTTCCTCTTCTACCACTTTCTTTCCTTTTTCTTTGCGTTTACGTACCAGTGGAATTTCTTCTTCTACCTCAGCTTCTTCATCAACATCAACTGAATGACTTCCGCCTTCCCTTGCCTTTCCTTGTCTTTTCTCGATATTTGTTGTAAGCAGCAAGAACAACTGGAAGTCTTTCCTCATGATACATCCAGTGGTGCAACATCACCCACTCTTTGGTTTTTAGCTCAGTAATCTGCCTTCCTTTTGGTAGCTGAAACTGGTACGTGTTTCCATCATGTGGCAAGTTTCGATGCTGATCGTCAATGAGCAATTGCACGAATCTAGGATACATCGCCCATGCACCTTTATTGATCTTGTCAATCATGCAGTAAAAAATCAATCCAGAAATTTTGAACGACTGATTCGTACACAGATTCAGCATAGCCGCGGACCATTCTAAATTCAAACCATCATAACCGCCCTTTCGATGAAGATACTCATACAAAACGTGTGTAAAATGAACCTCCAGTCTTTCGTAAGCCCTGACTTCTTGATCTCGTTTTTGTGACGAAAGTCTCCAATGTAGTTCATCCCACGAAATCCCTCTAGAATTTCCTCCTTCTTTAACTTCAGTGGATCACTGGCATTGTCTCCTAGGCTCAGCACTTTTCTAAGTCGATGTAATATGTTTGACGTTGTTCAGCGTTCTTGCCCTTGCCGCTCTCCAAAATTTTTCTATGTGAATGGAGTAAATGGTGGGATTTGCTTGGATTGCATAGCTAATTTTATCCGTGACAACCAATCCATCATGTCTTCAAAATCTGGCTCTGAAGGAACTAGAGTGATTGGCTGATTATGCTCTCTCGTACCATCCCATACCAACTGTTGAGCCATTTCTGAAAATTGGAAACCAGCCAAGTTAGAATTATATACAAAAGTATATGGATATATATATAGATAGATACAAATATTAAAAGAAATATACAAATATAAATATCTACAAAAATAGAAATAAAAATGCTGATATCTACGCTGAAACATCAAGACCAAATACGCATACCGTCTGGCTTGGCGGAATTAAGTGATTTTCGGCTTAAATGATTTATTACGCTGTCATGACCGACGTATTTCTCTAATACGCCGGTTGCTAAAGCTTTCGTTCAAAATTTTTAAATCCGCCATTAGATGTCTCGTATTAATACACTAATCAAACATATTTACGCAGATCATAGATTAGCGTATTTAAGTGCCAGCGTAGATGACTATCTATGCTTAGCTTAGCCGGCGTATTTGTCTAATACGCCGGTTGCTTGAACTCGCGTTCAAGACTTAAATCCACCAATTCTTGACCTGTATAATTACACTATCTTCATATTAAATACGCCATATTCAAAAATAAATATGCCATATTCATAAGTTTCTTGATAAACCCTTTTACCAAACTCGAACCGGCTAGATCAAGAAAGATACATATAAACATAACAGACTGAGATGATTTAAACACACTTAAACATATAGCAATGGACATTTGATTATCGAAATCATACCAATATTGATTCTCATCGGTTTACTGAATGCGGATTGAAAAACAGAGTATGGGTATATACTGATGAAGAAGAAGATGAATTTGAAATAGTTTTGAGAATATTTACAAACGGTGAAAAGTAAAGTATTTATACAATTTTACATTCTAGCGTAATTATTAACTTTACGCCGCCTTGATATTTTTCTAAGGTTACTTCAAGCCTAAGATTCTGAAATCAATTACGCTCGAAAACTTCAAAAATTTTTTTCGAAAAATGTGCCCTTTTTGGTTAAAAATATTGCAAGAAATTAAAAATAAGCTTAATGAAAATGGAAAGTTGCAATTTGGATCCTGATAGTTGTTTTTGGGTCCGGAAGCCACCTTTTTCATACAAATTTATGCTAACTTACTTGAATCTTGTAACTTTCCTGCAAGAGATCATACTGGTGACACTTCGTCCGTTTGAGAAAAAATGTTAGATATATAAAATAATTAAGGCACAAGAAAAACTGTCAGTATATTTGTCCTTTTAAATCCATTCACCTATCTTTCAACATGCAATCGGAGAGCCTTTTTATCATGTTGCAATAATATTGACAAGAAATTCAATGTTCCCCCACTCATGCTGAGACAGTCAGAATGTTGTGCCCGTGAGTCCCACGTCAGGACATACCCCCGCGATCAAGGTATGCTCAAAGATTCCTCATAGCAGGTGAATATATTGACCTCATTCGTAAATTCAATGTTAAATAGTTGGTGTTCATGTCAGTACTTCCGTACACAGAGAGACCAAGGTCTAACGAGGGCTATGACAGATACCAGATGCGGTACGATTTAAGCACTTGAATGATTCTCAATGAGAGTTTCATTTGTGTAGGGTTTTGGCCGCCTAGGCTCTTTTTGAAAAGATATCATAGCTGTGACTAGGTCAGCATATGTCTGGATGCAGCAGAAGAGCAACTATGATATCCCCGAATGATTATCCAATATAAAGATCCGAAATCTCGGACTTTGGTAATCTATCAACGCAAGATTTAAGACCATTAAGCCATACGCCGCAATGTGTTACCCGCAAGTTGCACGACATCGTGGGTATTCAAAATTCTTGTGTGATCATTAGAGTTTGTCTCCTTTTCGCAGTTTACTTCAAGGTATTGCTAAATCTACTGACACGTCCTTGCTTGAGGCCTTAATCTTTTTCTGTTTTAAGATCAGAACAAAAGTGATAGCAGTTTTTCTATCATTTCTCGTGCAGGTGCCAAAGAAAGGATTCTGTCTCAACAATATTTTCTAGAAAACTCCCCCCTTAAAATTTTGTTTTCGAGAATCCATTGCTTGAAAAGAAAACTGTAACCTTGCAGAAAATCTTTTTGCTGGCACATTTTATGAGATTGTTATTTATTATGAAAACCAATTTTTTTTACCAAAAGTCAATTCCACTCAAGGAAGTTCACCATTTCCAACCAGGTTACCAACTGGTTGAATCAAGCTCTATCGAAGGCTTTCGTAAATATATCAGCTTTTTGTCGCACTGAGTCCATTGGCACCACTTGGATGTATTTTTCTCGTACGCATCTCTGATCGCATGAATGCGAATTTCGATGTGTTTCGTTCTGGAGTGGTGGATAGGATTCTTCACAATCCCTAGACACGCTTCATTGTCGATGAATATTGGAGTCTTCATGATGTTGATCCCATAATCCAACAACTGATTCTGTATCCAAAGGACTTGTGAGCAGTAACTGTAAGCTGCCGTGTATTCAGCTTGAGCGATAGATGTAGAGACTGTTGTCTGCTTTTTGCTCTGCCACGAAATAAGACGATTTCCTAAGAATTGGCAGCCTCCTGAGACAGATTTTCTGTCTACTTTGCAACCTGCATGATCACTGTCAGAGTAAGCAATTAGATCAAAATTACTATCTTTAGGATACCACAAACCAAGCTTTGGAGTTCCTTTGAGATAGCGAAAGATTCTCTTGACGGCAGCATCATGCGATTCTTTGGGATTCGTCTGAAAGCGGGTACAGAGACAGACAACCCACATTATGTCAGGCCTACTAGCGCTCAGATACATTAACGAGCCAATCATTGAGCGATAGAAAGATTTTTTCACTGGCTTTCCTTGAAGATCCGAAGTGAGTTCTGTCTGAGCTGCAAAAGGAGTGCTGGCGGATTTGCAATCATTCATGTTGTACTTGGAAAGAATATCTCTGATATACTTAGCCTGATGAATGATGATGCCATCTTTTCTTTGCTTCACTTCTAATCCTAAGAAAAATGTGAGTTCTCCCATCATGCTCATCTCGAACTTCGCATTCATCACCTTCTCGAATTATCTGCAAAGGGCTTCATCGGTCGACCCAAAAATGATATCGTCTACGTAGATTTGAACCAACATCACATCTTCTCCAACCCTTTTAGTGAAGAGAGTCATGTCAATTTTCCCTTCTTGAGTATCCACACTCCAGAAGATATGTTGACAACGTCTCGTACCATGCTCGAGGAGCTTGGTGAAGACCATATAGAGCTTTATCAAGCTTGTAGTATTTTGTGGGGAAGTGAGGATCTTCAAAACCTGGAGGTTGACAGACATGACTTCTTCTTTCACTTTCCCATACAGAAAAGCACTCTTTACATCCATTTGAAACACCTTAAAGTTTTTGAACGAAGCATAGGCTAAGAAGATTCTGATAGCTTCTAAGCGTGCAACCGGTGCAAAAACTTCCTCGTAGTCAATCCTCTCTTCTTGTCGAAACCTTGAACCACTAATCTAGCCTTATTCTTGATAACAACACCACGATCGTCCATCTTGTTGCGAAACACCCACTTGGTACCAATTAGATACTTTCCGTCTGGTATTAAGTTTCCGAAATTGGGCTAATTCGTCTTGCATAGCTTGTACCCAACTTGAATCTTGAATAGCTTCTTTGATATCTCTTGGGACAGACTGCGAGAGAAAAGCTGCATACAGTCCTGTGTTGATGGTATGTGTTTGTCCGCGTGTTCGAACTCCATCTTCAACATAACCGATGACATTTTCAATTGGATGGTTTCGATTGGTCTTGTACCCTACATTGGTGTGAGTTTCAACTTGTTGAGACAGATTAGAGAAATGTTCATCTACATAGATAATTGGAGTTTCGTCTTCTTTAGGTGGTTCATCCACAGTCTGCTGTGAAGAAGAATCATCATGTGCGGATGCATTCTCAGCAGATGTGTCACCATTTACTTCGATCACCGGAAGAGTAGGAGAGGCAGAGGCAGGGGTGAAACGGGTTGTAAAAGGAGTAAAACCAATGTCTAAGGCATCAAACAACGGTTCCAATGGAGTGGATTCTGCAGGTTCGGATTCAGTGATGGGTTCATCGATGCTGAAAGTGTTGAATATAATATCCACATCATAGAACCAGTTTGGAGCGCTTCCAGTGTTAGTGGAGTTTCCTTCTTGAAAATCGACGTAGTACGATTCAATCAACATCTTGGTCCGTTTGTTGTAGACTCGATATGCCTTTTGAGAAGATGAATATCCCATGAAGTAGCACACGTCACTGACTGCTTCAAACTTGATGAGATTGTCTTCAATGTTGAGAAGTGTGCATGAACACCCAACAGTCTGAAGAAATCTATCAGAGGCTTCCTTTTGAAAAGTAGTTCATAGGCTGTCTTTCTGTGAGGTTTGACGATAAGAACACGATTCAAAACATAGCATGCTGTGTTGACTGCTTCAGCCTAGAAGATTATGGGAAGCTTAGAGTCAACAAGCATAGTTCTTGCAGCTTCAATGAGAATTCTGTTTTTGCGTTCTGCTACCCCTTTTGCTGAGGAGTCCTGGCAGCGCTGTATTGGAGGCGAATTCCCTTATCTTCACAGAAGGAGACAAACATATGATTCTTAAATTAAGTTCCGTTGTCGCTTCTGATGGAGTTGACTTTCAGCTTGATCACGTTTTCAATCATGGGAATGAAGCTCTTCAGAATGGATGCCGTTTTGCTTTGGCTTCAAGAAAGAATACCAATGAAAACCGTGTGAAATCATCTGTAATCACCAAAAAATAAGATCTTTTAGCTAAACTTTTAACGCTAATTGGGCCGAAAAGATCCATGTGAAGTAATTGCAGTGGGGCAGATATCGTATTCACTGCTTTGGACTTATGAGGCTTTTTATGTTGCTTTCCTTGGGCGCATGCGATACACTTTTCAGAAAAAGGAAAATCTTTCATAGGTAAACCTCTTACTAGATTTAATTTTGAAAGTTCATTTATGTTCTTAAAATTCACATGCCTCAAATGCCTGTGCCAAAACAGTGATTCCTATTAAGATGCTTTTGACATAAGACATGTCATTTGCTCATTTGATTTGGCATTCTTCATATTTAGCACATAGGTGTTATTTTGCTGGGGAGCTCTAAGCATGATCATTTCTCTAGGGACAGAGTAACTGTAACATTCGTCGAAAAACGGATTTCAAAACCCGCTTCGTTTATTAATCAATAATCAGTTATAAGTTTCGTTGCGTATTTATTATTCAGATTAATTTTAAACAATACATAATTAATAAATACTTTAGAATTTAAAAACCATAATTTAAAATAATAATAAATAGTGAATAAAAAATAAAATGGAGACGCCGGTTTCAAAACCCGGGTCACCCGCAAGCACAAACACACAAACACACCGCTCCGCCACACACTTCGTTTGTGTATAATACTGAAACAAATAACATTTATAATAAAACCGTAAGTCAAAATCTGTGAATCAGCGCGCCCTAAAACTCGCACTCACCGGAAAAACCGATATTTCCGCGATTTTGGCTATCCTCCTTGACTGAAACGCATATAACTGATTTCGACATCAGTTATAACCGATGCCGGCACTCGATTCCAGTCATAACCGTCGGAAAATCTTTAAATCGCGAACTTTGACCTCAATTCAAACCCAATTCAGCCTGTTTCCACTATAAATACCCACTTGAACTTCCTGAAAACCTTTCGCTCAGAACCATGTCGTTTCTGAAGCTTTATTCCTTTCAAAACACGTCGCCGGAGATTTTCGCATTCGCCGGAATTCCACCGGAAAACCGAGGCTTTACCCCTAATCGGTATAATACTCAACTCTTTTCTTTGTAATCCATTATTCGGCATGTATTAATCCTAACGTTCAACCAGAATCTGTCTCAGACAACGCCGTCGGAAATTCTCGCACTCACCGGAATATCACTGGAGAACCGGGAGCCTCACTGCCGATCGGTATAATCATCTAAACCTTCTTGCTATCTCTTGCTTAGTGATCTAATTGCTCAACACAATAATCAAAACTGTTAAACAGTTCACTCAGCCGGAAATCACAAATCAGAGCCGACGACACTTGCCAGAAATCTGAAGAAAACACTCTGTTTTGGTACATTCTATATTCTGTAAGTTTTGTTGATCGATTAAACAGAACATTCGGATTTCACTGTTCTGTGTTCTTGTAAACGAAGAAGATGAAGTCGAATATATGTATTAATATAATTAAAACCGGATATTCAAACGGGTTAGACACACAGTCCAGCGGTGGACTGTGTGCAAATACAATATGCACGTCCCGAGTTCGAATCGCACATGTTACCGACTTTCAGAAATAAAACCAACATTTTTAGAACTTAATCAGATCAAGTCACAGAATGTTTATAAGAGGAATATAATTCAGTAGTTAAGCAGATTAGACACGAGCCCAACTGGTTGGGCTGTGCGCACTCGAACCGAACGTCCCGTTCGACTTGGATCTCTGAAGCCGGTTCGGCCATATTAAATCATTTTTGATATAAACGAAATAAGGTTAAAGTTAATTAGTATATATATATAATTAAAACAGAGAATATTTCGGGTTAGACACGTAGCTCAGTTGGTAGAGCTGCGTGCACGTATATGAGAGGTCCCGAGTTCGAACCTCACTCAGCGCATAGAAAACACAGTTTGACCGGTCAGACCCGGTCAACGGTCAAGGGTTCAAAAAAAGTCAACTTTATTTATTTCTTTTTATTTATTTATTTAATTGAAAAATCATTTAAAAATACTTAAAAAATAGGATTTTTAAAGTTAGAAAATTTCTTTAAAACTCACGAAAATAAATCTGACAAACCCATTAAGAGCACTAATTAAAAATGTTAATCTCAAATAAAATTTATTTATTTACCGAATCATTTCGTTATTATTTTAGGTTAGTTTTTCCCTCGTCGGTTGAGTCATAATATTGTGCGCATTCATCGTCATAAAGAAACGCATCACTGTGAGTGAATCTCTACAAATTCCCCGTTTTAATCATGTTTTGGGGTGTATCATGTGTCGTATAATTCTTTTATTTTATTTAAACACTTGTGCATACATCATATCCGTGATCAAATGTGTATCATTGTTGTGTGAATTATATGTAGATTGGATTTATCATTTTCAGTGCACGCATTTCATTAGGCCCATCAGTTCCCCGTGGGAGACGGGTTGAGCATCAGGAGCCTCATTAGATCGCCTCCGTTTGATTGAGCCTTGATCTCACATACATCATCATTCATGTCATATACTCATCCAAAGTGGTTTGTGATGTTTATCCATATATGTTTGCTCACATGTGATTATTGCACAAATTTTCCTTATTAAATAAAACAAGAAATTAGTAACAATGTTTTATCAAGGTTCACTCGCTAACTTTTTTACCCAAAATATCCCCGTTTTACACATGATCAGGTGATCCAGCTGAGACAGTAAACACTTAGGAAGGCCTAGAAGAATAAACAAGTTTAGGCTTTGGATTAATTATGTAGTTTCATTTTCTTGTAATTGTATGAATTTTGTTTTGGATATTTAAGTTGTAATTTGAATTTAATAAATATGAAACATCTTAGTAAACATCATGAGCTTTGGTGATAACCCAATTATGCCCCGACTTTTATTCCGCTGCGGGTCGGGGTGTGACAGATTGGTATCAGAGCTTATGACTATAGGGATATAGGATAGGTTATTAGACCCTTTGAGCCTATACTATAGTTGATTAAATTTTAAATTGTTTATGCGTTACATACAAAATTCATGATGTTTATATGCTTTATGTTTATTTTCACACTCAATGTTATGCAAGCATGCTCACAAATACCTGTTATTATGCAATGCTCATCATGAATCATATCCTCATAACATATCATATCCATGAGAGCACACACCTCACGATTCCCATGATTTTGCAATGATTTTTGTATTTTTCAAATCACATCAAAGTGAGTTCTCATGACGGGCATGTAGTAACTGGAAGGGTACGAGTACCGGTAGTCAGAACGTCCTGTCTAGGCTTGGCATTCGTATAAATCCAAAATAAAGGACCAGTTTGCCTACCTGGGGACTAACGATGAGAGTACGAAGGACCTATTAGGCAAAGCATGCTATACCAAACGTCGTGTGAGCTAACCCCACTTTGAGTTGTATTGTGTCTACACCTGGACACCCTTCTACCATACATCTCGCAATCATATTTTACGATTTTCATTCGGGTGATGCGAGTGTTAATCCGCCGACACCAATGTGAATCCTACCAAGCCCAATAGTCATGGGGGCCCACTTGACTACACAGGCGATGGTATGGGGGACATTGGAAGGCCCAAACATGAGCAAACCCAAGACATCCTATGGATGTAGTTAAATTATTGCCAATTATGTTGTTTTTCATTTTTTTACGACACATTACACCTAGAAAAATTCTTAAACTCACAATCTTCCTATGTATGTTCCGGTAGATGTCGGCTAGCAACTACGTGGAGGTAGAAAGTTCAGGAAGATCAAATGAACGCTTGGCCACACAAATTGCTAAACAAATGGCCGCAGTGCTTCCTGACATCGTGATTCAAGTTCAACAAGCTCTCACCGCAAATCCCATCAACCCTCCTAATCAAGAAGACCAGAGCGTCGCCAACCCTCCTTCCAAAAAGTGCTCCTACAAACACTTCAAATCTTGCGATCCCCCAAAGTATGTAGGACCAAAGGTGTTACTGCCCTCCTTCACTGGTTTGAAGAAATGGAGAACACTTTCCTCAATTCGATTGTCCCGAGGATCGTAAGGTACATTATGCAACTAGAAGACTGTTTGGGGTAGCCCTTACTGGTGGAACACGGAAAAGGTAAGCGAGGAGTCGAAGATGCCATGGCCTTAACATGGGAAGAGTTAAGGGAACTCATGACAAGACGTTTTGTCCAAGAAGCGAAATCAAAAAGCTGGAAGACGAATTCCACTCACTGAAACAAAAGAAGGAGATCACACTTCCTATAATAAGAGATTTCTCGAGCTAAACCAGATGATCCCTAATTTGTTCACCCCCGTGTACCGCTTGGTTGAACATTACATTCGAGGTCTTCCCTCGAAAATTCAAGACTCGTTTTAAGCACTTCGCCTGCAACACTTGAAGCCGCGATGGAGTTAGGTACAGAACTCACTGAAAATCGCATTCGAAACGGCAAATTCAAAGATGAAAAGAAGAAAGCACCCATAGAGACCTCAACTACAAACCACCCAGTCTCATCCTCAAGGTTTGCTGGTAAGAGGAAACGTAATGGCAGAATTTTGCTGTCACCCAAACCACCCTCCTATCACTGCTGCACCAATCACCCAAATTGCTCCTTCAAGCGGTACCATTCAAAAAGCCATACACCGGCCCTCACCCAAAATGCAACCGCTGTCAATACCATCACCCTCCCGAAAACCCCTGCCAACATTGCACAAGCTGTGGTCGTGCGGGTCACACCATCCAAACCTGTCGTACTCTTCAATGAATGAACCGCAATCAACCCCCAACCCAAACCCACCATCAGATAGTGGGTCAAGCCAACAACCCTTACTTCTACCACCTGCACCACACGCAGCCCAAACTTACTACCAACCCAACTACCCCATGATGCAACCCATGCGAGCTTGTTACAACTGTGGGGACCAAACCACTTCAGGAACATTTGTCCACGCTTGGTGAACATCATCCATGCCCAAGCTCAAGCAAACCCGGTAAACCAAGCTAACCAAGCTCTTCCACCTGCCAGAGGAAGAGCTTTTAACATCAATGCCAACCAAGCTAGGGCTGACAACAACGTGGTCAACGGTACGTTTCTCATCAATGGTAGTTATGCATCCATATTATTCGATACTGGTGTAGATAAGAGCTTTGTGTCCTTAGAATTTGAACCATAGCCTCAACCAAACTCGTGTTAATCTCATGGAATCTCTAACAGTGGAAGTTGCTGACGGAAAACCCGTTTCATTAAATTCTATTATATGCAATTGTACCTCACTCTAAACGATCACGATTTTCCAGTTGACCTCATTCCTATGAAGTTGGGAAGTTTCGATATTATAATCAGTATGGACTGGCTCAGCCAGCATCACGCTGAAGTAGTGTGCCGCGAAAAGTTCATTCGCATTCCTCTTGCAGACGGTCAGACCCTACGTATTTTTGGGGAAACCCCTTCGAAAGGACTCAAATTAATGTCCTGCCTTCAAGCCCGAAGATATCTCCGCAAGAACTATGTCGCATTCCTAACTCACGTCGTCAAAAAGGGAAACAAGGAGAAGAAACTCGAAGATATCCCAGTTGTGAAAGAATTCCCACATGTCTTTCCCGACGACATTTCAGGACTCCCTCCTTGAGAGAAGTCGAATTCCGCATCGATCTTGTACCTGGCGCTACACCAGTCGCAAAATCTCCTTATAGGTTAGCCCCATCCGAAATGCAAGAGCTGGCCAGTCAACTGCAAGAGCTGACTGACAAAGGATTCATACGCCCTAGCTCCTCGCCTTGGGGTGCACCTGTTCTCTTTGTGAAGAAGAAAGATGGAACGTTTCGCATGTGCATTGATTATAGAGAACTCAACAAGTTAACGGTTAAAAATCGCTATCCACTACCTCGCATCGATGACCTCTAGACCAACTTCAAGGCGCCACCTGCTTTTCAAAAACGACCTTCGTTCTGGTTATCATCAGCTCAGAGTGCACGAAGAAGATATCCCAAAAACCGCTTTCCGGACTCGTTATGGTCATTACGAGTTCATGGTCATGCCTTTCGGTTTAACCAACGCCCCCGCTGTCTTCATGGATCTAATGAATAGGGTATGCAAACCCTACCTCGACCGTTTCGTCATAGTCTTCATCGACGACATCCTTATCTACTCCAAGTCTAAATCCGATCATGAACGACACCTTTGACTCATCCTTACACTCTTAAGGACTACGCTAAGTTCTCAAAATGCGAATTCTGGTTAGGAGAAGTACAATTCCTTGGACATGTCATCAATGACAAGGGAATTCATGTCGATCCTTCAAAAATCAAGGTAGTGCAGGAATGGCAAGTGCCACGTACCCCTACCGAAGTAAGGTCATTTCTTGGTTTGGCTGGTTACTATCGCCGCTTCATTGCCAATTTTTCCCGTATTGCTGTACCACTCACGGCTTTGACTCATAAAGGAAAACCCTTCATATGGGGACCTAAACAAGAGGAAGCCTTCCAAACTCTAAAGCAAAAACTTTGTGACGCACCTATCCTCACACTCCCTGAAGGTTGCGATGACTTTGTAGTATATTGCGACGCATCAGGGCAAGGGCTAGGCTGTGTATTAATGCAAAGAGGAAAAGTGGTAGCCTATGCTTCTAGGCAACTCAAAGTTCATGAGAAGAATTACACCACCCACGACCTGGAACTTGGATCCGTTGTGTTCGCTCTCAAGATATGGAGACATTACCTCTATGGTACCAAGTGTGAAATATACACTGACCACAAAAGTCTCCAACATATCTTCAACCAGAAGGAGCTGAATATGAGGCAACGAAGATGGGTCGAACTTCTCTAACGACTACGACTATGAAATTCGGTATCATCCTGGCAAGGCAAACGTGGTGGCTGATGCGCTCAGTCGAAAAGGTTATGCGAACTCTATTCGTCTTCTATGTTGCAAATCATAACCGACATCAAAGATCGAATCCGAGCAGCTCAACATGTTTCTGTAACAGAAAATGACGTACGCGATGAGCTGTCGTGTGGAGCTGAACTAAAAATCGAAACCAAATCCGACGGTATTCTATACTATTTAAATTGCATATGGATTCCTGATCGCGATAACCTTCTGATTTCCTCATGAATGAGGCGCACAAAACACGATACTCTGTACACCCAGGAGCCGACAAGATGTATCAAGACCTACGATACACCTACTGGTGGCCTGGCATGAAAAAGGATATCGCTATTTTTGTTTCCAAGTGCCTTACCTGTTCCAAAGTAAAAGCTGAACATCAAAGACCTTCAGGACTTCTAGTCCAACCCGAAATACCTGTATGGAAGTGGGAAAACATAACCATGGATTTCATTACCGGGTTACCTCGTACCTCCAGTGGGTATGACACCATATGGGTAATAATCGATCGTCTTACAAAGTCATTCATTTCATTCCGATTCGCGAGGACTTCAAGAACGAGAAGTTAGCTCGTATCTACATCAGCGAGATCGTAAGCCGTCATGGTGTACCATTAAGCATCATTTAGACCGTGATGGTCGTTTCACTTCACGAACATGGCGAGCCGTACAAACCGCCTTGGGTACACGATTAGACCTCAGTACCGCTTTTCATCCTCAAACTGATGGCCAATAAACGCACCATCCAAACCCTTGAAGACATGCTGCGAGCATGTGTCATAGACTTCAAAGGGAACTGGGACGCTCACCTACCATTAGTGGAATTTTCATACAACAATAAACTATCATTCAAGTATCGGTATGGCTCCTTTCGAAGCTTTATATGGTCGTAAGTGCCGATCACCAGTATGTTGGCACGAAATTGGGGAAGCGCAAATCACCGGTCCGGAATTAATTCAAGAAACAACCGACAAGATCCTTCAAATTCGAAACAATCTTCTAGCGGCTCAAAGTCATCAAAAGAGTTATGCAGACAAACGACGAAAGCCCTTGGAGTTTGACATTGGTGATCAAGTACTTTTAAAAGTATCACCGTGGAAGGGAGTGGTTCGTTTTGGCCAGAAGGGAAAGCTAGCACCACACTAGTAGGACCTTTCAAGATACTTGAAAGAGTAGGTCCTGTAGCATACAAGCTTGACCTACCAGAAGAGCTCAACAGAATTCATCCCACATTCCACGTATCAAACTTGAAAAAGTGCCTCGCCGATGAAAAACCTCATATTCCTTTAGAAGACATTCAAGTCGATGTATCTATGCACTTCATTGAAAGACCAGTAGAAATCATGGACTTCGGAGAGAAGCGTTTAAGGCGAAGTCGTATTCCAATTGTCAGGGTACGTTGGGAGTCAAAACGAGGACCCGAGTTTACTTGGGAACGTGAATACTCAATGCACGAAAAATACCCGCATCTTTTTCCTGTTACCACTACTACTTAAATTTCGGGACGAAATTTCAAAAAGTAGGGGATACTGTAACATTCGTCGAAAAACGGGTTTCAAAACCCGTTTCGTTTATTAATCAATAATCAGTTATAAGTTTCGTTGCGTATTTATTATTCAGATTAATTTTAAACAATACTAATTAATAAATACTTTAGAATTTAAAAACCATAATTTATAAATAATAATAAATGGTGAATAAAAAATAAAATGGAAACGCCGGGTTTCAAACCCGGGTCACCCGCAAGCACAAACACAAAACACACCGCTCCGCCACACACTTCGTTTGTGTATAATACTGAAACAAATAACATTTATAATAAAACCGTAAGTCAAAATCTGTGAATCAGCGCGCCCAAAACTCGCACTCACCGGAAAAAACCGACATTTCCGCGATTTTGGCTATCCTCCTTGACTGAAACCATTAAGATTCGACATCATTATACCGATGCCGGCACTCGATTCCAGTCATAACCGTCGGAAATCTTTAAACGCGAACTTTGACCTCAATTCAAACCCAATTCAGCCTGTTTCCACTATAAATACCCACTTGAACTTCCTGAAAACCTTTCGCTCAGAACCATTTTGCGTTTCTGAAGCTTTATTCCTTTCAAAACACGTCGCCGGAGATTTTCGCATTCGCCGGAATTCCACCGGAAAACCGAGGCTTTACCCCTAATCGGTATAATACTCAACTCTTTTCTTTGTAATCCATTATTCGGCATGTATTAATCCTAATCGTTCAACCAGAATCTGTCTCAGACAACACCGCGGAAATTCTCACACTCGCCGGAATATCACTGGAGAACCGAGCCTCACTGCCGATCGGTATAATCATCTAAACCTTCTTGCTATCTCTTGCTTAGTGATCTAATTGCTCAACACAATAATAAAACTGTTTAACAGTTCACTCAGCTGGAAATCACAAATCAGAGCCGACGACAGTTGCCGGAAATCTGAAGAAAACACTCTGTTTTGGTACATCTTATTCCGTAATCTTCTTTTTCTATTTCATTTCAATCGAATTAAAGTTTTGTTGATCGATTAAACAGAACATTCGGATTTCACTGTTCTGTGTTCTTGTAAACGAAGAAGATGAAGTCGAATATATTTATTAATATAATTAAAACCGGATATTCAAACGGGTTAGACACACAGTCCAGCGGTGGACTGTGTGCAAATACAATATGCACGTCCCGAGTTCGAATCGCACATGTTACCGACTTTCAAAATAAAACCAACATTTTTAGAACTTAATCAGATCAAGTCACAGAATGTTTATAAGAGGAATATAATTTCAGTAGTTAAGCAGATTAGACACGCAGCCCAACTGGTTGGGCTGTGCGCCCTCGAACCGAACGTCCCGAGTTCGACTCTGGATCTCTGAAGCCGGTTCGGCCATATTAAATCATTTTTGATATAAACTAAATAAGGTTAAAGTTAATTAGTATATATATATAATTAAAACAGAGAATATTTCGGGTTAGATACGTAGCTCAGTTGGTAGAGCTGCGTGCACGTATACGAGAGGTCCCGAGTTCGAACCTCACTCAGCGCATAGAAAACACAGTCTGACCGGTCA
This sequence comes from Scalesia atractyloides, assembly GCA_947069175.1. Classification (NCBI taxonomy): domain Eukaryota; kingdom Viridiplantae; phylum Streptophyta; class Magnoliopsida; order Asterales; family Asteraceae; genus Scalesia; species Scalesia atractyloides. The sequence goes on along the minus strand of CAMTDV010000012.1, from coordinate 10,971,733 downwards.
GACCCGGTCAACGGTCAAAAAAAGTAAACTTTTTTTATTTCTTTTTATTTATTTATTTAATTGAAAAATCATTTAAAAATACTTAAAAAATAGGATTTTTAAAGTTAGAAAATTTACCTTAAAACTCACGAAATAAATCTAACAAACCCATTAAGAGCACTAATTAAAAATATTAATCTCAAATAAAATTTATTTATTTACCGAATCATTTCGTTATTATTTTAGGTTAGTTTTTCCCTCGTCGGTTGAGTCATAATATTCGTGCGCATTCATCGTTATCAAGAAACGCATCCACTGTGAGTGAATCTCTACCAATTCCCCGTTTTAATCATGTTTTGGGGTGTATCATGTGTCGTATAATTCTTTTGTTTTATTAAACACTTGTGCATACATCATATCCGTGGTCAAATGTGTATCAATTGTTGTGTGAATTATATGTAGATTGGATTTATCATTTTCAGTTCACGCATTTCATTAGGCCCATCAGTTCCCCGTGGAAAACGGGTTGAGCATCAGGAGCCTCATTAGATCGGCTCCGTTTGATTGAGCCTTATCTCACATACATCATCATTCATGTCATATACTCATCCAAAGTGGTTTGTGATTGTTTATCCATATATGTTTGCTCACATGTGATTATTGCACAAATTTTCCTTATTAAATAAAACAAGAAATTAGTAACAATGTTTTATCAAGGTTCACTCGCCAACTTTTGTTGACCCAAAATACCCCCGTTTTACACATGATACAGGTGATCCAGCTGAGACAGGAAACACTTAGGAAGGCCTAGAAGAATAAACAAGTTTATGCTTTGGATTAATTATGTAGTTTCATTTTCTTGTAATTGTATGAATTTTGTTTTGGATATTTAAGTTGTAATTTGAATTTAATAAATATGAAACATCTTAGTAAACATCATGAGCTTTGGTGATAACCCAATTATGCCGCGACTTTTATTCCGCTTTCGGGTCGGGGTGTGACAGTAACGGGTTTGAGGAACAAGCACTCCGTGTCATTGAACAGCACCACAATTCCTTTGTCACAGACTTGTGAAACACTCATGAGATTGTAACACAATTCTGGAACATAGTTCACATTTTCCAAAGTGAGTGCTTCTAACACGACGTCACCCATTCCGACAATTTTTCCTCCCTTTTCCGTCTCCGGCAAAGGATACAAAGTCACCATCGATAACTCGAAAGTTTGTAAGCAGATCCTTTAACTCGGTCATGTGCCTAGAGCAACCGCTGTCAACATGCCAGATATATTCCATGAGCATCCGAAGCCATTTCTGAATTTTATTCTGTTATACAACAACAACAACAAAGTATGTACAGATTAGCTAGCTTTTGGAACCCAGACTTGCTTTACATTAGTTCTATCATGATTTTGAGCAAGAGAGTTTTCTTTTCTTTTCCAAAAACAAGTTGAATCAACTATGCATTTTACTGATTTCTTTAGATTATCAAATTGATCAGTAAAACTTTTAACAAGATCTTGACTAGGTTTAGAAAATTTCTTGCTTTTGCAATGTTTCGCCGTATGTCCTAAATGACCACAGCGAAAAACATTGTTTTTGACTCGATCTTTTCTTCCTGTGTGCTGAGTGTGAAGATGATGTATGTGATGAGAATCTGGAGCATCTTGAGGAGTTTGATGATGTAACGTGGCTTGAATCTTTGGCTTTCTCAGTTTCTTATCAGGATGATGTTTATCTTCAATGTCGACTTCACTATGCTCACTGTTGATGAGGAGTTTGATTCTTGACTTTCATCTGACCTTTCTTCTTCACTTTCTGAAGTTGTTTGCTTGAATCTTCAGTGAGTCTTTATCAGTCTCTGATGTACCTGCAACTGATGGAACAAATTCTGGAATTTCCTCTGTAAGGAATTTTCCAAAACTGTTTTTCTTTAACTCTGGCACAAATACAGGAGATTCAAGCATAACATTTTCATCATTAAAAACAAAGTTTAGGTCATGACCCTCAACCTTAGCAAGCCCTTGGTTGTGAGCCTTAAGTGTAGCCACATGGCCATTACAGTCATCCCGAATATTCAATTTAGGCATAAAGCCTTTAACAATCATCCATCCTAGATAAACTATTACAGTTATCTCGAGTAGAAATTTTGTTCGTCTTATCACAATTCCAGGTGAACCAGTTTACAGTTGAATAACTGTCCCCTGAATAGCCTATTCCTATTTTCATCCCTCCACAATCATCTTCCCCATCGCACACATCTTCCTTTCTCGCACATATCTGCATTACTTTCAGAAAGGTTAGTGTTGTTTGGATTTTAAAAAAATACTTTGATCCAAAAGATCATTTTTATTGATTAAGTCGTTTTTGGGATGAGGAGATGACATAGGAACATAGTTTTTGCTGTGCGAGGGAGGAAATAATTTTCTTTTGTTTCGAATTTATCTTTATATCCAATTCCATCCTTTATGAATGTCGGTCGTTTGCAGTTTACATATCAACCAGTGCTTTTTGACTAATTTTCCATTTATCAATAATGATTTGCAATTTGTTATTTTGTTTTGGGATTTTTCTAGCTTTTCTGTCAAATCATTTATGATAAGTCTTTTCTGAAAACAAATTCCTTTAGAGTCTACATTTCAGCTATGGTTGAATTCAACTTTCGCTGATATGCAACCTCATTTTCTTTTAGTTCTTGATTTATTTTCAAAACTTTTCTTTTTCCTTAATTATATCACGGTTGAGTGATTTGTAGTGTGCCACGACGTTCAAACATGGTTTTGAGCACAACTTTGCTTTAATTTCATATGGAATGTTGTTTACCAAAACCTTATCCTCGCTTCTGATTTCATGGCGGTAGTGGATGTTCCAACCGCTTCATTCTTGCTGGTACTGATGACTTCTTGAACAGCAGGCTTCGACTCATTCATTTTAGCTTTCTGTTGTCTCTTCTCTGAGGCAGGAGAGAGATGTTTTTCAAACCAGTGTCATCTTTTGGAATTTTGGAGGTTTGTTTTTCAACACCATTTGAAGCAGACGTAGCAAAGACAGTGGTGATGTTTGCCATGAGGGCCTTGTTTACTTCTCCCTTTGCCTCAGCTATCTCCTCCGACCAGTCATAATCCTCTACAACTAAAGCCTTAGGATTATTGTCAGCAGCGTTGTCATTTCCCTCAATGGCAATCGGCCTCCTTGTCTGGTTGATTTCGGGAAAATTTTCGTTCTTCATCAACGGACACTCTCTTTTGAAATGTCCCAAGTTTTTGTAGTTATAACACCTGAGCTTGGACTTGTCAAATCCCGCCATTCCAAGAGCCAACCTCTTTCCCGTTTTATCTTGGAATTTCTTCAGCCGTAGAGTTATCATTGCCATCTGCCACTTCAGATCCATCTCCTCCATGTCGTCTGGATCTACTTGATACATGTCCTCAGCTGTGAGGAATGTCTCTCTTCAACTCTTCTGACATAAGCGCCTCGTAGCTGCTTAAGAAAGTATTAAAAAGAGCTACATGTTCTGTGGAAATTTTAAGTGCTTGAGTGTCGCTGGTCACGGTGGTCTTCTCGAAGGATGACGAGGCCTACATAGAGTTCGCAGAAGCATTCGAATAGGATTCGACAGCACTTTGGGAATTTAATCCACATGAGGTGACAGGAGCAAGAAATGCCATATTCTTGGGAACCGAGGTTGCAGCAGCTTGCTGAGACGTCTTCTGAGAATATCCAGTTTGATTCATCTCTCATTTTACAATGTCCATTTCCAAGGCTTTTAAGGTGTTAATCAATTCCAAGAGTGTGACCGGAGTTGTGCTGGTGAGAAAGTTCTCTTAATCATCATGCATTGAAGACTCCATTCTTTTGGTAGAGAATCTAGCAGCTTCTTGATTGATGCATAATTTGCAACTGGGTTTCCCACTTTCTTCATCTTGGTCAACACCCCCAGAAATCGACTTATGTGGTCTAAGAAGCTTTCGCCACGGATACTTGATACTTCCAAACATATCATATTCTTTCTGCACCATGTCTCGTTGGTTCTCCATGAGTTCCTCATTACCTTCATAATGGTCGATTAGAGCCAACCACAGTTCATGTGCCGAGGTGTATTCTTCAAACATGGTTGTTATCATCCTTCAACATAGCCATAGTAAGAGCAGCGTGAGCCCTCCGGTCACGTTGAATGAGCGTCCTATCTTCATCTGTAAATGTTGAAGGGTCTTCATTGATAGTACGGATGTCGTCACGTAGACTGACATCCATTGGGTATAATCGGTATACTCAAAAAAAGATTTGGGTCCTGTTTTTCAACTGCTGAAATCTTCCGAACCTTTCAACTTTGGTGGCCTTGTAGCAGTTCCAGTTTCAAGTTCGGCTGGGCAACCTGATTGAGTTGATTTAGAGACATGATGGATGAACGATGATCAACTACGCTGGCATTTGCTGAATCAGAGAACAATTACGCTCGCTAAGAGGTAAATACGCTGGACCAGAGATCAAATACGCTGCACTTGGAAACAATTACGCTGATGGGATCGGCGATTTTGTCCTGCAAAATGCTAAATCCGCTAGATATTCGAAAACAAGCAAAGGTTTAGTCAATTTCACTAAACACCTTGATAAAACCGCTGAGGATTAGTATCACTGATTTCGAAGTCGCCTTCGATTAAATTCGCTGGTACAATTACGCTGACAATTTTATAAATCCGTTGGTTTAAGAACCAGCGTACTTGTTAACTACGCGAAATTCAAGTTAAATACGCCAGCTTCAAAGATAATTACGCTATCTTCAAGAATATCTACGCTGGCTTTAAGAATAATTACGCCCAGAAGGGTTTTAGTACGAACAAAAACCCTCTAATCACCCAAAAACGACCAAAATTCATGTTCCTTTGCAGCTAAATGACCAAAATGTTTACCAAACTACTGATTAACAACAACCCAAAGATTAAACGCACCAGATCAAGCCATTTTAATCCCAAAGATTTGAAAAACCATAAAACTTTGAAAACTTTTGTAAAACCTTCAAAACTTGACAAATCTTAACAAAAACTCAAACAATCAAGAGCACAAAGGCTCTGATACCAAATTGTGAGTCCCAAAACGTAATCGGATCACAGTGGTTGATTGTTATCACTCAAACAACTATGGATTAGTTGTTTGAATGTGCAAATACTAAGAAAAACCAAGCAAAGAAGATGAAGAATCTTATATGGATCAAACAACTAGTGTTGTATATGAAATCCCAATAACATATAATCAATAACAGCACCTGGATATTCGGATGTATGCACAATATCAAAAATCACAACACAAGAAGATCACCAAAATCTGTCCAAGAAACTTGGACATACATTCATTGATCATAGTATTTATATAAACTGATCATCCAGCGTAATTAATAATTACGCTGGACTATTAAATACGCTGCGTACAAGAAGTTTCACGCAATTACACCTTTGACCCTTCTACATTATCTAACTATTACAAAACGGCTCAAACTATTGACAATCAAGCACCAATGGTCTCAAAAGATCTATCAGTATGCCATAACAGATCAAACAGATTAAGAAACGACCTAAAGTAATATACTCATAAGTCGTAAACCGAAATGGACTAGATGGGTGAGAAAACAAATAATATCATCTCATAAAGATAAATGGTCATTTAGACCAAACGGGTCAAATGGTGATATTCACCATTTAGCGATGATGAGTAATGGATACTTGTTGAGTTTTGTGCTCATAGGAAGAATGAGGATGATTTGCATTGTTATTAAATAGCAACGAATAGAGCAAGGTATTAAACTGAATCAGTGTTATGAGCCGAGCCAGGTACGTGTAACGGGTCAAACTCTCAATAAGGACTTAAAGGTCCGATGAGAGTTAAATGAGTCATAAATGAATAATGGATTACCTAAGGTAAGGTAAATCCAATAATCTAATTTGTAAACATTATGTTCTTAAGAACATAATGATTTTACATAGATTATGGTCAAACGTCATTTTGGTCAAAACACGATATTGTATGTCCTTCGTCGTAAAGAAGGGTCTAAGTTGACCAAAATGCCCTGAATGATAAAATAAGTAAACGACTCTAATATTAGTTTAAAAATGAGTTCTATAACATAATAGACCCCTTTCGGTAACGTAAAAGCGAAAAGCATAAACCTTTTTGGTTTGATGCCTTTAAATGGTCTTTTTCGTAATCGGTCGAACCAAAAGGGCAGAAATTGGACAAAATGAATTTACGATAATAAATTCACCACAAATAAAGTTGTGTGGGAAATAGATAGATATCCTAGTGTGGATATAAAAAGATAGATAAGGTTTGGTTGAAATAAGCGTTGAATTACGCAAAAACAACCAAACGGGTCAAAATAATAAATAAATAAAGGTCTAGTTGAATAGGGCAATGTATTTGCTAAGGCAACTATGCGGGTATTAAGGGAATGCTAAAGCATACCAAATGGGGCGTATAAATGTATAGTTGGTCCAAAAAGGGACTAAAGGGCAAAATGGGCAAAATCGGAAAGTATGAGTATAAATCATAAATAAATGCATAAATCATAGAAAATGAGTATCCGGGTCGAGGATTTCGGGTTAAATATGTAAGAAAACAATTTGCGGATGATTAGAAACAAGTTTCATATAAATAAATAAAGGTCGAGTTGAATAGGGCAATGTATTTGCTAAGGCAACTATGCGGGTATTAAGGGAATGCTAAAGCATACCAAATGGGGCGTATAAATGTATAGTTGGTCCAAAAAGGGATTAAAGGGCAAAATGGGCAAAATCTGAAAGTATGAGTATAAATCAGAAATAAATGCATAAATCATAGAAAATGAGTATCCGGGTCAAGGATTTCGGGTTAAATATGTAAGAAAACAATTTACGGACGATTATAAACAAGTTTCAAGTTAAACGGATTCATATCGAATGAGTTACGGAAGTTTCCGTAACTAAATTGCAATCAAGAGAAAATCTGCAGCAAGCCACCGTAGGCTACGGTGGCCTACCGTAGCTTACGGTGGGCAGCTGCTGTGTTAAAAATGAAGTCTTAACCGTAAGACAGTGAGCTAGGACCGGTGGAGGCTAAAACTAGAATTCTGTTTTTATTGTTTTAAGCCTTTGGGTTTATTTGGTTATGTATAATTTATTATAACTAACGTGTTTAATAAAATATGAAATATAGGTGATGTTTGGAGTACCGGAGGAAGATCAAGCTATATGAAGAACCGAACACAATCAAAGACGAAGCTTCCGCACTTGATTTTGATCATAACAAAACAAATCATTGATAACATGTTAAAATGTTTAAATATGTCGAAAAAGTTTTAATAAACTTGTAAATTTAAGTTACGCTTATTCAGAATCACATGCTTAAATACAAAATTCTAAATTAAAATCCAGTTATGTAAGATAGGTCTTACAGATACAATAGCAATACGTTGTTAGTTATCATAAGAAAAAACAATATAAATTAACTCCAGTAATCTAAATGGAAAGCAATAAAATAAATAAATACAGGTATCGAAACAAACAGATACCAACCGAATTTCCGCCATGAAGTGTCGACGGAATCTCACTATATATATATATATATAAAAATATAAAGTGATGATGAATAGTGGTATATATATTTTTATCTTTTAATAGTTTCTTAATAGTAAATTATATATGATAAAATAGATTTATTATATTATACATTAAGTTATATATGGCTATAATATGTTTAGTTTTCATTTAACTAATCTTTTTAATAATTTATGTTTGTTAATTTTTTTAAAATGTTGAAGTCGTTTGTGTGTTCAATTTTTGTTTCTTAACATTCTGATAGATTTTCTTTTGTTTGAAACTAAGTTGTATTTACAATAAAACTTGTTTTTATCGCTAGTTATAAAAGTTGTTAGTAATGTATTGGTAATCGTTTTTGTGATCGGTACCGGTATTATTATCGGACTCGATAACAGTATTTGTTTTTTTGGTTTCCAATATAAAACAAAACGGATACTTTTGAGCTTATCATGACTTTAAACCAAGTCTCGAGTATCACAATGATACAATCACGAACTAAATTGATACCGACTAAATTCTTGTCGCATCTCCCAAACAAATTTCACTAGTAATTATTATAAGTTAAACGAGCTCGAGCCTAGTCAAGCTCGAGCTCAGCTCATTTGCATCCCTATATGCCCTCGTAATGTGCGTGGGAGCAAGAAGCCCCACCCCATCGTCCGCTTTCCGAACATTAAATCTAGACAACATCACCATACCACTTCTACATCAATAACTTGTCCGCCATATAATGTTTGTAGAATTGGGCAACACTCAGATTAGCACCGATGTGGGTGATCTTAAACAATTGTTTCGTCATTTATTTTCGAGTAAACTGCCAAAATTGTCACTAAGATTTCATCCTATTGCTTGTTCCATCCAAAATAACCTTTTTTTTTTCATTTAAGTCATATAAGTTTGTGTTTTATTGCCATTTACATCCACATCACTAATTCATTTTTATTTTTTTATTGAGCTGAAGGACATTTTTGTACTTTTTGGATGAAATAAGCAAATATAACCAAATATCTGGACGATTTGGCATTTTACTCGTACTTTTGTTTATATAATATTTATTACTTAATGTATATTATTTTTAATTGCTTTTTTCATATATATATGGCATAGGATCGTGTGAGAAGCAGGGTTTTTTTAGGATTTATACACATGTGTATATTATTAATCTTTTAATTATACATATATGTGTTTAAATTTAAAAATAAGTATTGTACATCTATGATTGAGGTGAATGATTTAGTATTAACTTTAAGGTTTAGGGTTTAGTATTAGTAATTAAGGTTTAGCATTAGGGGTTAGTTTTAGTATTTAGCATTATTATTTAGGGTTTAGCTTAAAGGTTTAAGGTTTCATTTTTAGGTTTTAGCTTAGGGTTTAGGGTTATTGTTCACAAGTCAGTCTCAATGCCGCTGGAACGAGCTTAATCGATATTTGTTTGACCTTGTTTCCTACGCTTCTTAGGGTTATGATATATATTTTTATAATACACATATATAGTTTAAAAGTTTACTATATACATTTGTGTATAATTCAAATTTGGCAATATGCATATATGTATATATGCAAAAGAAGAAATTTAAAAAAACATCTCTTAATAACATGATTAGAAGTAAAAAAAAGAAGAAGAAGAAGAAAAAATTGGTTTATAGAAATGTGTGATCAAGACTGTTTTTCAAGTTTATTAAATATGATGTTCTTCTTTTAAAATCTCTACCCTTATATATATATATATATATATATATATATATATTATACAGGGTTAGGGTAAAATGAAAACTTATACGAGTTGTGAAAACTTAAGAATTCGGCCTTACGAAAGGTTTTTCCAATATACATTTTATTTACCAAAATTCCGAAAAAAATCTATAATATTCCAAAAAAACTAGGTTTTTTCATTTATGTCAGCCGTAAATGCTGTAAAAAAGTGATGTCATGCTTATGCTATTAGCATTTACAGCTGTTGTAAGTGGCCGAAAAACACCACTTTGAAATATTATTTTTACGGCAGTCTTTTATAACATTTTACTCTAAGGTGTGAAAAAAAATATGGGCAAAACTCGTATGAATAGGCCGAGTTCTCTAAATTCTCATAACTCCAAAGGGTTTCTCGTTGATCTTGATCATATATATATATATATATATATATATATATATTATGTGTGTGTGTGTGTGTGTGTATGTGTCTGTGTTATTCACTAAAGACATTTGATAAGGAAAAAAATATTTTGTTTATCAAAATTCATTGAAATACCAAATAAAATTTTATACGACCCGACTCGAAACGAGACCAAAAAATGTTTTTACATAGAGATAGAGTAAGAAAACGACACTTAAAAATTTTCACTCTTAAGTTCGCCACCGGTGATATATATCAGAATTTTTAGAAGGATTTATCCTTCGTTCACAATTTGTTTTTTTTTTTGCACAACTAAAAACTATGACATTAAAGATGTCCATAAAAAAATCAACAAAGGTGGACCTTGGAGCGGAAATTTTCAGATTTCGTTTGTCTGTCTATATTTCGGTCTCGTCCAAGTCGGGTTGGATTGTTTAAAATTTTAATAGGAATGTTATGGATTTTGATAAATAATTTTTGTTTTCAAAATGTCTTTAGTCAAAACACTACACACACAAATATATATATATATATATATATATCAAAGAATCATTAAAAATCGTAAACATTAAGGTATATAAAGAAGAAACAAGTAATAAAATACAATAAAAAAATATAAGAGTAAATTGACAAAATTGTTCTTAAGGTTTCATATTTGTTTATACCATCAAAAGACACAAAAATACCCCATCTTTAAAAGAAAAAATAAATTGAATTACTGATTTAGATGAAAATGATAACAAAACGCAAACCTAAAGCACTTAAAATCATAAATAATATCATTTTAGATGAAACAAATACGATCAACGAATTTTGGCATTTTACAGTTTATTTTCTTAAAAAATTGCCGGCCACCTAAATTTCATAACATACAATATATTATTATACCATCCCAATGTAAGGGGCTAATGAATTCATAAAGGTGTTTAACACCAACCTTATAAACATTTTTACTAATACTTACATTGCCAACATCACCACCTTTAACATTTTATTATTATTACTTAAATTATGTTTATAATTATACCATATTTTATTTACGTATTATTGAAATTAGTAGAATAGATTAAAAAAATAAACATATGATATGAAACTCATCAGTTCAACTTAAATAAAATAAATAGATATATATTAAATAAAATAAAACATATATTGTGAAACTCATCAGTACATCTGAAAATAAATAAAACAAAAGGACAGATAAAATCAAACACAAAAACTAAACTTTTCAATGGTGGCCCCACCAACACTTGCATTTGTATGCCCGTAGATACTGCACCTCTAGCAAATTTATTCATCTCCAATGCTAAATATAAACCATGAAATGCCAGCTCACCAAATGCATTCCCCATTGCTAATAAGATTCATTCGACCGTGATCAGCTCCATTTTCGAAGAGGTCAAACGAAGGATGGAAAGCCTCCAAAAGCAGCCGAAGTCGATGGAAGAACTCCCGAGGAAGTTTTAGCCGAGATCATCATCCGATTACCGGCCAAACAGATTGGTCAACTGAGGTGCGTTTGTAAACCCTTGAAAGCACTCTCATCAAACCCTTCTTTCATAAAATCACACCTTCATCGTTCAATCCCCAACAACGATGAAATGCTCTTGGTCTTCCACAATAGATTTTGTTTTGCAGGCGGTAAACCAATCACAGCACACCCCTCTCGATCTCCCCATATTGAAAACCCTAATTTCATTAAATTACCAGTAAATTTTAATATCCCATCTGCTTATAACTGCAGCAGTGTTATCGGTTCTGTTAACGGTTTAATATGTTTTGTAGTATGGTCTAGTATTGTACCTGGACCTGGTCCTAGCATTTATATTTGGAATCCTTCTCTATCTGCTGTAAGGACTCTCCCTCCATTTACTATCCGTGGGTTTGATGATCTTTACTTCAGGTTCGGGTTTGATCCCAGAACTGATGATTTCAAAGTTGTTAAGCTTACTCGCATATTACATAAGTACATTCACTATCAGTCAGGTGTTAAGAAAAACTGTTTTGATTGGTTACAAGTGGAAGTGTATAGTATGAGAAAAGGCTCCTGGAAAATAATCAATGACAGGTTTCTTTCGCATGTTGTTCGGTTTTCGGACGAAGACGTTTCTATTACTGGGAATGATGGTCATGATGGTCGTCTTCATTGGCTTTGTAATGTTGTTTCCCGAAGAGCTAAGCAAACAATAATAGCATTTGATTTGGCTACTGAGACATTCAGTGAGATTTATCTTCCTGATTCCATAGCAAATAATAAGAAGGAACCGAGGAAGCAGGTTTTGGGAGATTTGGCTGGTAAACTATGTGTGATGTCGTACATCGAAGATGGCGACGTTGAGGTTTGGGTGATGAATGAATATGGGGTGGCTCGATCTTGGGTGAAACACCATGTATTGTCACAGTTTAGTGGTAACGTAGTTCCCATTGGAATCACATTAAGTAATGAGTTCCTTCTGCAAGGCGATGACGATAGTCTAGCTTTGTATGATCAAATTGCTGCCAAGGTTAAATCCTTCAAGGTTATAGATATAAATAGATATTCTTATGGCACTGTCCAAATTGTTCCTTATGTGGACAGTCTTGTGTGGATAGCACCTGCTAATAGAGTGGATCGACAACAGTTGCGGCATATGTTCGTTGCAAATTTCAGTAAACTCATAACAGAATGGTGAATTGTCAATAAGGTCTGAAGAAGCAAGAATGGTCCTCGTCATGACTATATCTTTTTTTACAACTATTATGCATTATACTATATGTGTTTCTAATTTAGTCTTGGATCAAGTATCAATTGTTACTTCCTTCATTACATATAGATTCTCTATTGTTGGCATATATGATGTGTTTGATATTCTGGTTCAGTTTGCTTTTCTGCATCCATATATGACATTGGTGGTGCATCTTTATTGCTTTTATATATCTTTCCCCTGATAAGTTAGCAACTGTCTAGCTTTGTATTAATTAAGGATACCTGTGATTTTTTCAACATGATGGTAGCAGTTACAAATCACATTGATATTCAGGTCTTTGTTTTGGTATTAGATCTTTTCATCCAAAAGGGGTTTCCATATTAGTTGGTGGCTTATTAGTCAGATTAAGTTAAGGTTTGCAATGAGCAACTAATGACTGTTGCAATTGATTTGGGTGCATGACTGTGTCCATAACCCTCAGTAGTTTCTATATACAATCACAATGAAAACATAAAGTCAGTTTCTCCTATTTTTTACTCAAATTGTATTCTTGATACATTCAGATACATTAAACATACATTGACCCACTCTTAGTACCCTAATTTTAGACTATGGTTGATATGGAATCTTTGTTCCCTAATTGTAATCAGTTGTAATACAGCTGATTTATTAATTGGGTTTTTGCCAAAATTGTATCTCATCAATGTGGACAACCATCTTTGGTGTTCTTCTGTAACTAATCTCTGTTTTAAGAAAAAACTTGATGTGCCTTGCTCCTTAATTAAAGAGAATGATTGCTGACCAAGGAGGCTTGTTCGCATTTTTGAATGGAAAAAACGATATCCAGCAATTATATATTTCAAATACGAACTTTGGGCGTGTTTTGATCATCAACAACTGATTGGATTATGCAATTGGTCACCCCCTTTTACTGGAGTACCGTTCCCAACCCATGTCCTAGAACATGTCTCATCTCAGTTATTAATAGTTCTGATCATAGCTCATTTTATCTTTTCAAACTTTCCTTTGGCCGCAACTAGAGTTGTTTCTACAATTGTTTTTGTCAAAGGCCAAATCTCTTATGTTCCTTCACAAACTGGTGGTATGAAACCCATGCATACTGATCCCTGCATATTTGGTGTGGTCCCAACAATAGTGCTTCAGTGGTAAGGAGGTTTGGGGATTAAACCCCCACAACCACCGGTTTACTCTGGGACACGTGATTTGCCTCCCTCATATTGGCCGTGAGACCGGTCGGTGAGGGACGCCTACTGGTGGCATACAAAATTACATATCTGGTGTTGTTATTACTACCATTTATGACGAGACTTCAATCAGGATACCAAGTATAATATATATTTTGTCATTTGACTAAATCCTGAAGGTTGGTGTATAACTTACTTTTTGCATATCGACTAGAACTATATGACGGTGGCTAACAAGAACATCCATTAATGTTGTAAATTTAGATATCGTAGTACACTAGCTAGTATGGCATTTCACAAATATATGCGGAGCCTTTCATTCAATAATGAATGTGCGTAATTCTTTCACTAGTCCTGAAGGCTTTTTTTCTGGTAACATCATATCTTCGTTTCACAAGGATTGTGATAGCCAGTCAATTGCAGATGAGAGAATGGCTCCATGCCCGATGGGTCTATCGAAGAGCTCGTCTATCATCAAAATATGAAACTTTTAGGTAAATTCAAAGTTCCTTGTTTAAGGTCTCGTTCTTAACCAAAATCTCAAACTATCATCCTCTTTTTAACCAGTATGATTGAGCTGGAACTTAACTAGGTCGTAGCTCTCTCATATTCACTACCGTATAATTTCATCTTTCTAGACTTGCATGTGGATCAGCTGGAGCTGTCGTGTGTCATAATACAATGGCATGCTCATGTTCACAGATAAGGGTGTTCCCCAAATTTTCCAACAACGTGTTGTATATGTGCAGGGGCGTCGTGCTCTTGTTCATTCCAAATCTTTATACCAAAGTTAATGGGATGTGAATTGTGAAACAGATATAAAAGAGGAAAGGATGTCAAGGCTCATTATTTCACAATATTGTGTTTCAATGCACTTTTGTGTCACTATATTTCATTTCTGATATTATTGTTCTTCATATTGACATCGATCAAGTTACCTACCTTATCGGCGTTCAAGGGTTCTTCCATATTTTATCAATTTGATTGTTGTTTTTTCCATGTCTTATTATAGAGGTTTCCCAGCTGTATGTTTTCTATTGAGACCAATGTACATTTGTTTTCAAGATTTAGTACTTATTCTGTTTCAAACCTGTGTTCTGATCTCTCAATCTCTCAAGTTGTTCGGTCATGTTTCTTAACAGTATCAAGAAAAATGTTGGATTGTTGGGTCATGTTTTCTTAACATTATCAAGAAAAATGTTGGATATCCGGTACAAGCTGCTGGATTGGCAGTATGATAATGTGAGGTGTGGGTCATCATCATCATCATACTCAGCAAATACCACCAATAGCAAAGCTAAGGTAGGGTCTGAGGAGGGTAGATGTAGACAGCCTTACCTCTACCCTGTAGGAATAGAGAGGCTGCTTCCAGCGAGACCCCCGGCTGGATCTCGGGGGAAACACTCTGTGTTTTCACTGTTCACTGGTGATATAATTTGAAACGGATTTACTATAAATAATGAGTTATGCCTTCACGGTTATAATTTCCGCCTAGCTTTCTAATATGCATAGAGGCAGGGGCGGATCTAGGTTAAGCACTACAGATTCTCACGAACCCATTCGGTTTCATATTTTTATAGAAATGAAAATATAAAATTTGGGATGAACTCATAAAAGAATTTCCAGATGAACCTATTAACTAAATTGAACAATGGCTGAGCGGTTAATGCATGCTTGATGTGCCTTCCATACTTTATGAGGTCGTGGCTTCGACCTCATAAGGGAGTAGCAAGAAAATGGGGTTTTAACCCTAAGAAAGAAAAGGGAGTAGCCTTCTAATTGCAGAGAAAGAAAAGAATGAGAAAGTAGAGAAATCGCAAGAAAGAAAGAAAAAAGAAAGAAGAGGCGCCACAAGAAAGAAGAAAGTAGGGAAGAGGCCGGTATCGCTTAGCAAGAAAGAAAGAAACGGACCGGTGTAGTAAGAAAGAAAGAGAAAGCATCAGCTAGAAAGAAGAAAGTATGAGCTTCGATTAGAAAGAAAGAATCAAATCTATGAGCCGCAAAAGCCCGGTGAAAAGAGACCGAAGCCATGATAGACGGAACCACTTGAGAGAAAGACCGAAGAAAGAGACACATAGGTGACATGAGACAGAAGACTCACCTAAGGAAGAAAGTTTAGACCGAAGGAGACGAATGTAACCGGCGGTTCTCCTGGGAAAGCTAGACAGGAAAAAAAGAGACGAATCTGTGTGATTCATTGTGTTTTGTGTGAACAAAAATGATAAAGTATAAAAGAGAGTTTGTTTTGGGTTCAAGAGTATGATTATGAGACAGGTAGCAGATGAATTAAATTGGAAGCACCAAGTTGGGCAGTGTTTTCTTTTAATCAGCAGCATATTGGTTTAGCAAGAAAGAAAGTCGTGTAAAAAATTTTTTTCTGCATGAAAAGCAAGATTAAGGGAAAGCAATCTGATCTTTTGATTAGTAGCAAGAGCAAGAAAATCGGTTCCTGTAGCAAGAACCGAGTCATGTGTACATCGCTCGTAGCAAGTAGCAAGATAGAACGTTGTGTTCGAATAGCAAGTCGGCAAGAACGAATTCGAATAAAGCAAGCAAGAGTGATTCGAATCAAGCAAGCAAGAAGCAAGATTAGTAAGAAAATTGATTCGGATTAGCAAGAATGGGGATCAAAATTAAAGGGGTGAATGTTGGGTATAATCTTGATGTTTCGGGTCGAGTATGGGTCAAAGTCGGCCCATTAAATAGAACGGGTCACAGATCATTAGAATGAGTCTTTAGTACTTTTAGTCACATGTTCAATGGTTTGAATTATTCGGTCGTTTCTAGTTAGTGGAGTCTTAGGGTATGTTTGGCAAAAGTAGCTACTGGCTGGTGGCTGTAGCTGGTAACTGCTAGTTGTAGAGTAGCTGTAGTTTTTAATAAAATGTATAAAATGATCAAAATGGACATAACTAACAAAAATTAAAAAGTCGGTGATTAAAAAGTTTATTATCTTTAGAGGTTAAAATAATATTTCTTTTTCCCTAAAAACTTGTAGCTCCTTCTAAACAATACTAGTAGGAGTGTTAAACCAAAAGTTTCAATCTTCTAATGTAAAAGTTTCAAGCTCCTTCAATCAATAAGGCTTTTTATTGAGTAGGAGTTTTTTCTTAAAATCTTAAAAGCTACAAACTCCTAAAAGATTTATTGTACTATTTATTTCCCTTCACTTTGTTAATGAAAGAATGAGTTCAAATTGTAAAATACAATTCTACGTTACGAGAGATTTTGAGCGTGTGTAATTGTGTATATTTTGTTGGGCCTGTACCAACAAGTGGATTCATGGTTCTATCCAAGAGTTGGTCTGTCATCAAAATCTGAAACTTTTGTTGGCTTAACTAGGTTGTAACATCTCTTGTATTCACTACTGTGTACATTTTATCTTTCTAGACTTGTGGATATGCATCACCTAAATCATATTGGTGGATATCCAAGCTGATATATTAGCAAAACAGTGAAAGGTCTGGGTGATTGAAGAATATAGGGTGGCTAAATCTTGGGGAAACACTCTATATTTCACGGATCACGTGGTCATATATTTTGAAACGGGTATGATTCACTTTTAATAATGAGATATAATCGTCGTCTAGCTTTCTACTATGGAATAGTGTTGATGCACTTTATGTATGCCGCTTGTGATGTTCAGTATCAACATTCAATGAATAAATAGTGTACAACACCATATTAGAGTTAGGAACAAAACATTCAGTATCAACGTTAGTCTAAACTTATATATGGTATTAAGAGAATTAAGGTCATTTTATGCTTACTGTAACTGAATGAATCAAGAAAAACACTCAGTAGAAAGTAGGAGAAACTGATTGTGTTCAATCATGATTGTTTATAGAAACTGCCGAGGGATACAACGTCATGCCACCGGATCGAATCAATTGCGCCATCATTTGTTGGTTCATTGCCAACCTTAGCTGAACCAGACTAACAACCCACAAGCTCCGTATATAAACCACTTTTGGATGAAAAGGTTTACCAGGATACCAAACTGAACCAATCATAAAGCTAGACACTTGCTATATTTTTAGAGGAAAGAGTTACAACAGCCATAAACAACAATTTAATCATCAAAGCCAAAGGAGTGTCACAACCTATGAAAAAAAAACCAAGACTCAATAAAAATAAATAGTTCACTTAATTATCTTAATAAGGAAACTATAGTATTATGCAAAGCAGCTGTAACAAATTCAGTTCCAAAAAGTGCAACAGTCACAATAGATGATTAGTAAATTCTTTCCTCTTGTGGCTTCTTTTCACAATGAATTTAATTGAATATGTTGCAATAGCTGATCCAATGAAAAATAAAATTTACTGCACAAGACTGTCGGTACTCGACTTTTTTTAACGTGAGCCAACTAGTCTAGCTATTATCTTAACAAAACATAGCCTTGGTAGGAATTCATCTATAAAAAGCTTAAAGATTATACAGTCCAAGAAGAAACTCACTAATACTATATTGTGAAAATACATGGCGTTTCACACAAACTTTCAAGACAGAACTGCCAATACATTCAAGCATACGTTGGAAGATTCGATACCAAAGATAAAGGATCCAAAAGATTACAATGCTTCTATAGTATTCTAGAACACAAGATCCTTGTGATTTGAATCTACAATCATTGGGTTCAAGAAAATGAAACAGTCATTATTTATAATAAAACTTGAAGTTAATTTTGTTTTTATGGGAAATAATAATAGGGGCCATTAACACCACCAACTTAATTTTAAATGAACTAATAATATGGCTAGATGTTTAAGATAAATTACACATATATAGCACAACAAAATGTCAAACTTATCTTGTTACCTACGAAGAATTTACATATAGTGCACTAAAAATTAATAATACTCCTTAGCCTGATTAAGAAACAATGTAACATATATAGTATAATGTAACAGTAACAAAATACATAACAAGTGGATCTCATGTTTTGCCTCTTGCCAGCCCATTTTGATAGCTCACTTTCCAATTAAGACTTGTATTCGTATTTGAAGTGAACAGATAATGCTTTGTCATAATGTTTATGCATATTGTTTTAGGAACTTACCTTGGCTGCTATTCAATCGTAGAAAGCTAGATGACAATTGTTACCTTAATGACATAACTCATATATAATGTGAATCCATTAAAACTAAATTACCAGCTGAACTATAAAAGCACACACTATGTCCCCAAGATTCAGCCACCATACCCCACATTCGCCATTTTTCTAATCCAGTAGCGCGTAATGGATATCCACCATTTTGCTTGATACTTTTAAGAAAACATGACCCAACTACCTGAGAGATTGAGAGGCCAGAACACTGCAGGTTTTAAACAGATCGAGTCTGCAAATCTTGACAATAACATAAGGTACAATTTTAGCATCTAATTATTTGTTTAGCCAAGACTGATAGATGTATATTGGTCTCTGATGTGGTGTGAAACACACTTTCCCTTGTATTTTGTATATTATTTTACTTAATTTGTATTCGATTTTGCATGTTTTTGGATTGTACTTAGTTGTATGTGGTTTTATAGGTGTTCGTGTGCATGTGGAACAAAAATAAGCTAAAATGTTAAAGAAACGAGCACATAGGAGAATGTTTGGGCTTTGTGAAGTAGTCTCATGGAATGGAAATGGATATTTAAGAATATGAGATAATAGAGAATTGAAAATACGAATACGTAGGCGAAAACGGCGAAGAAAACGTGACGAAAACAGTACGAGTCGCGTCGCGTCACGTGACAGAAAGACCTGATTCGTGTCGCGCGACGCGAGGGTATGTTAGATCAGTTCAAAAAACTTCATCTTTCACCCTATTTAAGCTCCCAATTAACACTGATACAGATAGAACTAATCCCAGACGAATTAGGGCATACGAAAGGTGAGTTCAAGGATCAAGAAGCATAGGATTGAAGATTCAAAGCATTGGAATCAAGAATTTTCGGGTTACATCATTTGGTATCTGTGCTTCTTCATTTCCTTTGATTCAATCATGTCTTATGAATTTATTATGACTCTTGTTTCTGTTTTTACAATGATTGTTGGCTAAACTTCTAGTTGCTACCTAGGTTTATGATGATCACCATGTTTGACTAGTTTTTCTTTCGGTTTTGGAGCTTATGTTTGTGGATTAATGATGATTTAAAGAATTGGTTTTTATAATTTGATTTGTATATGCGTATCTATACTTGTTTAATGCTTGATTAAAACTTCGCATGTTTCCCATTTGAATGTCTTTCGGTTATATGTTCATGTTAGATCAATTAATGTGTTTTTTTTATTATTGGATGGTTTGCTAGACGTGGTAATCCATAGGAGTAGTTATTGTGAATTGAGTAGGTCTAGATATTCAACCATTCATAATAGCCGTGAGGTAGGAGATTGTCGGTTTGTCTCGGTTGTTAGATTGCTATGGTTAAAGCCTGTGTGAGAAGATCTCTCTAGTTTACCTGCCTTCCCCGCCCATCGAGTCTGATGGGGATTACTATAGTTACCCCCTTGACTTTCATGTTGTGAGGTAGAGTGTCTAGCGGGTACTTCATCATTAGAGTTGGAAAGCCCATGAAGGAATCCATATAACCGGTGTTTTTAACAGCTTTTAGGTATCTTTTAGGTTACACCTTAAGAAGGGTCGAGGGTCTTTGATTATCCTTTGAGTTTAGTATCACAAAATCCCGGTCCCACAAGAGTTCCATTACCGATAGAAAGCTTGTCATACATGTGTAGGATTCTGACCTAGGTAGTGCTTTTCCATCATCTGATCTCATCTCTAGTAAAGTTCGTGTCATAGTCAGATTTAGTTAATATTTTAATTAATTGCATTAGATTGTTAGAAACCCCCCTCAAAACAATTAAAACAATTAAGTCAAGTCAGTAGATAAGTAATCAAGTCTAGTTAATGCAAGCAATAGAGTCTCGTGGGTTTGATACTCGGACTTCTTAGGTTGTACTACATTGCTCGATACACTTGTCAGTTGTGTGGTTTAAGTTTAGACTCTAGTTTATAAATGGAAAATTTAGAGTGTTAGTTTAGAGTTTGTTTAGTAAGTTTTAATTAAACCACTTTATGCAGACCAAGTTTTTGGCGCCGTTGCTGGGACACTTGACGATTACGTTTATTAACTTTAATTACACTTATCTGAAATATTTGTGCTAGATTGTTTGTTTTTTTAATCGGTCTTGTCTATAACCTTTCCTATGTTTGATTTGCAGTATATGCCATATCTTCTTATGCGGGGACCGCTTCCAAGACTGCCACCAACTGATTCTCCTGCGCTCACTGTGGTGGGTAGTGGATGGTGGTGGTGGGTGGTGGAAGGTGGTGGTGGGTGGTGTAACCCTCTACAGAACTTAGAAGTGGCTAGGCTAAGTTTGCACCGAGAAGAGCTCGCGCAGACGTTTTTTAATGAAACGTCTTCAGAATAAACAAACAGTCTATAAATAGTAATGTCTGTATGTGGTCTGCACAGGCAGACTGAAGAGCCTGCGTAAATCTGTTTAGAAAAAAACATACACCACCTTATAGGAATCCATAACTTCTGTTCTTTGACTTGTTGACTTGATCTTCTAGTCTTCAGTCTTGACTTTTGTTGACTTGACTTTTGACTTGTTGACCAACACTTTGACAATCCAGCACTTGTTCTTCTGTTCTCTATTCTTAAAGGCAACAGTTATGTACCAGTAGTATGGGCCAACTGTTGCAGCATATGTTCAAGTATCAGTTATACATGTTTCTTAGCTAGGCTTAAGTTAAGTATCAGTTGTTAATGCCTTAATTACATATGAGTTCTCTATTTGCATATACGATTTGGTTCATTTTGCTTTTCTGCTTCCATATATGTGGCGTAGAGGTTGTTCCTTGAATATATTGAGGAATCCTCTAATTCTCTATTAGCATATACGATTTAGTTCAGCTGGTTGGCTTTTAATTTTTAACTAAATGTACTGGTGTTGCACGTTTTTTGTTTATGTAATTCCTTCCCCAAACGAAATTTACAAGTGTCTAGATTTATGGTAATTAAGGAATCGTCTAACTTCTTCAACCTGATGGTCGTGCTTACAAATCACATCGATCTTGTCTATTCTTCATTTAGGTTTGTGTTCTTGGAAACCTATGTATGCCAAATGGCCATATTCCCAGTCTTTCTTACACGGTAAGGAGATACAAATCAACTTTTTAACTAATTCAAGTGTCAAAACTTTCTATATGATGTCATTCCAGATTGTAAGTAGTAGATAATAATGTAACATTTGTGTAAAACGGGTATCAAAAACCCGCTCCGTTTGAAAATTTTAGAATTTATTACGTTTTTTTTTTCATTTTATAAAATGTAATTTTCATAAATAAATAAATTAGATAATTAATATATTGATTAAATAAAAGAATATATATATATATATATATATATATATAATTTAAATTAACAATATTTAAGGTTTTAAAATGTTAAACAAACAAAAAGAGGGGAGCCGGGAGTCGAACCCGGGTCCCTACCTAATACACACACGGACTTCACCACTAAGCTACACACACAAGATGTGATATCTTCCAAATTACATAAACCATATATTCAACCAAATTAAAACCTGCAACTTTTTTATCAGAGTTTTAGTAACCGCCAAAATGCAATCAAGTTTAAATGTTGATTTCTGAAACGGAAGTAACTGATGCCAAGTTACAATTTCGCAACCATAAGCTAATCAACCTAGATTTCGGTTAAGATTGGAAGCAATCATCCATAATTTTGGATCGTAACCGGAACCCCATGATCAGAAAACCCAACTATAAATACCGATCCTACATTTCGACTAAACTCGCTCATACAATCTCTAAAACTTGCAAACACACCACATCCTCTCTGTTCTCCATATCTCGTTTCGCCGGAGTCGGTTCGCCGTCGGAATTCCATCGGAGAAGTCAAGGTCACGCGTGTCTGGTATAAATCTCTAAACTTTTCCATAATTCTTGTTTAATTCATTCAGATTTCATTAAGTTAACCCAAAACAGTTAAAATCGATAATAGTTGAGTTTCCAGTTCTGAGTTGATGAAGAAGATGAATATCGAGTTGTTTATGTATATAATTAAAATCAGTATTCTAACCGGGTTAGACACACAGTCCAGTGGTGGACTGTGTGCACATTAAACATACCCGTCCCGAGTTCGAACCCTGCAACACCGTTCTCCCTGAAGTAAAAACTTTTTAAAACCAAACCATGTTGGTTTTCAACAAGTTGTTAAACTTAATATGAATTCTAAATATAATGGGTTAAACACCCAGCCCAACTGGTTGGGCCGGGTGTAAACCAAGTCAGGGTCGCAAGTTCGAATCCGGTTCCTTGCAATATCTCTGAAATTAACCCAACCTTTTTAAATGAATAAAAATATGTTTAACCGTAGTAAGTATATAAAAGTAATTAAATATGGATATATTTCTGGTTAGACACGTAGATCAGTTGGTAGAGCTGCGTGCACGTATACGGGATGTCACGAGTTCGAACCTCACACGCTTCCTATAATAAATGAGTCAGACCGGTCGTTGACCATTCAACCCTTAGAAAAAGGGTAATTTTTTAATTAAAAATCCTTTTTATTTTCTTTAAAAATTAGTTAAAAGTACCTCAAAATAGGGTTTTAAAGTCTAAAAATTTACATTAAATTCACAAAAATAAATCTAAAAATCTCACTAAGAGCACTAATTAAAAATATTAATCTCAAATAAAATTTATTTATTTATCGAATTATTACGTTATTATTTAGGTTAGTTTTCCCTCGTCGGTTG
Source organism: Scalesia atractyloides (assembly GCA_947069175.1). NCBI lineage: Eukaryota > Viridiplantae > Streptophyta > Magnoliopsida > Asterales > Asteraceae > Scalesia > Scalesia atractyloides. The sequence continues at coordinate 10,948,404 of CAMTDV010000012.1, read as the reverse complement.
AATCATAAATTCGTGCGCATTCATCATTATCAAGGAACGCACCCACTGTGAGTGAATTCTTACAAATTCCCCCTTTTATTCATGTTTTGGGTTGTATCATGTGTCGCTTTATTTATTTTGTTTATTCAAACTTATGCTATTACCATTATATGATCTAAACGTGTGATGTAAATGTTGTTTGTTGTGATGTGTGTTTACATTTTTGTCAAGTTGCGTGCAAATCATTCATTAGGCCCATCAGTTCCTCGTTGGAGACGAGTTGAACATCGCGTGCCTCATTAGATCAGCTCCGTTTGATTGAGCCTTGATCTCATTGTTCATCATTTGGTGTGTGCGTGTGCATTAATTGATATTATGTGTATTGTGATTATGTTGTTTGTTGTGATGTGTGTTTACATTTTGTCAAGTTGCGTGCAAATCATTCATTAGGCCCATCAGTTCCTCGTTGGAGACGAGTTGAACATCGCGTGCCTCATTAGATCGGCTCCGTTGATTGAGCCTTGATCTCATTGTTCATCATTTGGTGTGTGCGTGTGCATTAATTGATATATTGTGTATTATGATTAAATTTACATATACGTATACTCATATGTGGTTATGCACCTTTTTATAACCAATATAACAAATTCGTTCAAATGTTTTCATAAGATTCACTCGCCAACTTTTGTTGACCCAAAACCCTATTTTTACACATGATACAGGTGGACAGGTTGAAGCAAGGAACACATAGGAAATGCCTTAGAAGAAAAATAAAGAAGTCATGAAAAATGTATTTGAACATGTTGTGCTTGTATGTTTATTCTAATTTCTTCTTTAAAAAGAAATAATAAATATGAAACTTTATAGTAATTGTCATGAGCTTTGATGAAAACCCAATCATGCCCCGACTACCATTTCCGCTGCGGGTCAGGGTGTGACAAATAATGCGCTCTAAATAATAGATATGATCCCTGATGTGGGAATCATACAACCTAGTGGAAGCCTAATTTCTTGCCTAATGAGACATCATATAGAAAGTTTTGTCACAGTTTAGTGGTAACGTAGTTCCGATTGTATTGTCACAGTTTAGTGGTAACGTAGTTCCGATTGGAATCACATTAAGTAATGAGTTCCTTCTGCAAGGCGATGACCATAGTCTAGCTTTGTATGATCAAATTGCTGCCAAGGTTAAATCCTTCAAGGTTATAAATATAAATAGATATTCTTATGGCATTGTCCAAATTGTTCCTTATGTGGACAGTCTTGTGTGGATAGCACCTGCTAATAGAGTGGATCAACAACAGTTGCGCCATATGTTCGTTGCAAATTTCGGTAAACTCATAACAGAATGGTGAATTGTCAATAAGGTCTGAAGAAGCAAGAATGGTCCTCGTCATGACTATATCTTTTTTTACAACTATTATGCATTATACTATAGTGTTTCTAATTTAGTCTTGGATCAAGTATCAATTGTTACTCCCTTCATTACATATAGATTCTCTATTGTTGGCATATATGATGTGTTTGATATTCTGGTTCAGTTTGCTTTTCTGCATCCATATATGACATTGGTGGTGCATCTTTATTGCTTTTATAAATCTTTCCCCTGATAAGTTAGCAACTGTCTAGCTTTGTATTAATTAAGGATACCTGTGATTTTTTCAACATGATGGTAGCAGTTACAAATCACATTGATATTCAGGTCTTTGTTTTGGTATTAGACCTTTTCATCCAAAAGGGGTTTCCATATTAGTTGGTGGCTTATTAGTCAGATTAAGTTAAGGTTTGCAATGAGCAACTAATGACTGTTGCAATTGATTTGGGTGCATGACTGTGTCCATAACCTTCACTAGTTTCTATATACAATCACAATGAAAACATAAAGTCGGTTTCTCCGACATTTTACTCAAATTGTATTCTTGATACATTCAGATACATTAAACATACATTGACCCACTCTTAGTACCCTAATTTTAGACTATGGTTGATATGGAATCTTTGTTCCCTAATTGTAATCAGTTGTAATACAGCTGATTTATTAATTGGGTTTTTGCCAAAATTGTATCTCATCAATGTGGACAACCATCTTTGGTGTTCTTCTGTAACTAATCTCTGTTTTAAGAAAAAACTTGATGTGCCTTGCTCCTTAATTAAAGAGAATGATTGCTGACTAAGGAGGCTTGGTCGCATTTTTGAATGGTAAAAACAATATCCAGCAATTATATATTTCAAATACGAACTTTGGGCGTGTTTTGATCATCAACAACTGATTGGATTATGCAATTGGTCACCCCCTTTTACTGGAGTACCGTTCCCAACCCATGTCCTAGAACATGTCACATCTCAGTTATTAATAGTTCTGATCATAGCTCATTTTAGCTTTTCAAACTTTCCTTTGGCCGCAACTAAAGTTGTTTTCTACAATTGTTTTTGTCAAAGGCCAATAAAATCTCTTATGTTCCTTCAAAAACTGGTGGTATGAAACCCATGCATACTGATCCCTGCATATTTGATGTGGTCCCAGCAATAGTGCTTCAGTGGTAAGGAGGTTTGGGGATCAAACCCCCACAACCACCGGTTTACTCTGGGACACGTGATTTACCTCCCTCATGTTGGCCGTGAGACCGGTCGGCGAGGGATGCCTACTGGTGGCATACAAAATTACAGATCTGGTGTTGTTATTACTACCATTTATGACTAGACTTCAATCAGGATACCAAATATAATATATATTTTGTCATTTGACTAAATCCTGAAGGTTGGTGTATAACTTACTTTTTGCATATCGACTAGAACTATATGACGGTGGCTAACAAGAACATCCATTAATGTTGTAAATTTAGATATCGTAGTACACTAGCTAGTATGGCATTTCACAAACATACGCGGAACCTTTCATTCAGTACATCTGAAAATAAATAAAACAAAAGGACAAATAAAATCAAACACAAAAACTAAACTTTTCAATGGTGGCCCTCACCAACACTTGCATTTGTATGCCCGTAGATACTGCACCTCCAGCAAATTTATTCATCTCCAATGCTAAATATAAACCATGAAATGCCAGCTCACCAAATGCATTCCCCATTGCTAATAAGATTCATTCGAGAGTGATCAGCTCCATTTTCGAAGAAGTCAAACGAAGGATGGAAAGCCTCCAAAAGTAGCCGAAGTCGATGGAAGAACTCTCCGAGGAAGTTTTAGCCGAGATCATCATCCGATTACCGGCCAAACAGATTGATCAACTGAGGTGCGTTTGTAAACCCTTGAAAGCACTCTCATCAAACCCTTCTTTCATAAAATCACACCTCCATCGTTCAATCCCCAACAACGATGAAATGCTCTTGGTCTTCCACAATAGATTTTATTTTGCAGGCGGTAAACCAATCACATCACACCCCTCTCGATCTCCCCATATTGGAAACCCTAATTTCATTAAATTACCAGTAAATTTTTAATATCCCATCTGCTTATAACTGCAGCAGTGTTATCGGTTGTGTTAACGGTTTAATATGTTTTGTAGTATGGTCTAGTATTGTACCTGGACCCGGTCCTAGCATATATATTTGGAATCCTTCTCTACCTGCTGTAAGGACTCTCCCTCCATTTACTATCCGTGGGTTTGATGATCTTTACTTCAGGTTCGGGTTTGATCCGAGAACTGATGATTTCAAAGTTGTTAAGCTTACTCGCATATTACATAAGTACATTCACTATCAGTCAGGTGTTAAGAAAAACTGTTTTGATTGGTTACAAGTGGAAGTGTATAGTATGAGAAAAGGGTCCTGGAAAATAATCAATGGAAAATAATCAATGACAGGTTTCCTTTGCATGTTGTTCGGTTTTCGGACGAAGACGTTTCTATTACTGGGAATGATGGTCATGATGGTCGTCTTCATTGGCTTTGTAATGTTGTTTCCCGAAGAGCTAAGCAAACAATAATAGCATTTGATTTGGCTACTGAGACATTCAGTGAGATTTATCTTCCTGATTCCATAGCAAATAATAAGGACCGAGGAAGCAGGTTTTGGGAGATTTGGCTGGTAAACTATGTTTGATGTCGTACATGGAAGATGGCGACGTTGAGGTTTGGGTGATGAATGAATATGGGGTGGCTGGATCTTGGGTGAAACACCATGTATTGTGACAGTTTAGTGGTAACGTAGTTCCGATTGGAATCACATTAAGTAATGAGTTCCTTCTGCAACGCGGGAGGTTTAAATAACTTTAATAAATTTCAGGAGTTGTGTAGAATGGTTAATAAAAGAAAATGAGAAAAATTACCCCACGTGTTGCGGTGCTATTAACACAGTACTGACACGGTGTAGTCATTTAAGAAGAAAAAAGTATCTTTATTCAAATTTAAGGCTTGCATGAGAATTTTATTAAAGCTTGGGAGACATAAACCAAAACGTAAGCTAAATATAAAAAAGAAAAAGAGAAAATGAGGTTACAATCTGGCAGTATGTGATTGGACAAAGTGATAAATAGTAATGTTTTAAGCATCATAATTCTCTTTTAATATATGCAATAATAAAACTTTATTAAAGTTGTAGGATCGTATGATAAATTTATCAAAGATTAATGGATGTAAATGAAAATATCCAATAAAAAAGAAAATGCTACTTGTAAAAAATTGCAAAGAAAGAGGGGCCGTGTGAAAAACTAAACTAAAATGGTCAAAAAAAAACCCTAAGGCTTATTATATATATGAGTAAACTGCCATTTTGGTCCCTATGGTTTGACCACTTTTGCCACTTTAGTCCAAATCTCAAACCTTTTGCCATTTTGGTCCCTGAAGTTTGGCCACTTTTGCTATTTTGGTTCAAATCTCAAATCAGGTCAGATTTCTCAAATAAAACACTGCTATTTTGTCCTTTCTTTAGGGGTATTTTAGTCATTTTAAGCATTATTATACCCCAAACACCCCTAAAACTCACTCTGCACACACACACACACTCTCTCTCTCTCTCTCTAAACACCCATCTCTCTCTCCTCTCTGTCGAACACCACCACCACTACCGTGAACTCCTCCTCCACTACCACCACCACCACCACCACCATGAACTCCAAACACCCCTAAAACTCACTCTATTTTTCTTCCTCTCTCTCTTTCTTTCTCTTCACCACCACCACCTCCCACCTTCCACCAGCATTTAGCCGCCGCCATCACTCGTTTTACCAACCTTCAACCGCCACGTCTCCTACCACCAACCTTCAGCCGCCACATCAAGAAGGACAGCCGCCACCATCACTCGTTTCACCAAATAAGATGGTCGTGAAACCCTAGCTCCAATAACCGCTACTTTTTTGTTGGATTCTAATCTGTTGCAATCAAGCGCAACATCGCCACTACTGATTTGTTGGGTTCGAATCTGTTGGAATCAAGCACAAGCAGAGGTACGATCGATAGAGATAAAATGTTAGGGTTTGGTGGAATTAATGCGGTGGTGATGGTAGGTGTAGTGGGGTTGAGGTGGTGTAGTGGAATTGGTGGTGCTTGCAGTGGAATTAGTGGTGCTCGGTAGGTGGGAATGGTGGCGGTGAAGGCTGGGGTGGGTGGTGTCATTGAAGGTTGTGGGGTGGTGATTGTGGGTAAAGTCTAACAGATAGAGAGAGAGAGAGAAAGCGAGAGAAAGAGCTAAGAGAGAATGAAGGTGGGGCTATGGGGTGGTGGAGTTCACGGTGGTGGAGTTCACGGTGGTGGAGGAGTTCACGGTGGCGGTGGTGGAGTTCATGGTGGTAGTGGTGGTGTTCGACAGAGAGGAGAGGGAGATGGGTGTTTAGAGAGAGAGAGAGAGAGTGTGTGTGTGTGTGTGTGCAGAGTGAGTTTTAGGGGTGTTTGGGGTATAATAATGCTTAAAGTGACTAAAATACCCCTAAAGAAAAGGACAAAATAGCAGGATTTTATGTAACACCCGCCCCTCGTTATCACCAATATTGTCCGTTTTGCCCCCGATGTGTGACCCATCCAGGAACTCACGGCTTTGTTTTTGGTTGCCCTGGTGGAGACTTCCCAGGAGGTCACCCATCCTAGTACTACTCCCACTTGAGCACGCTTAACTGTGGAGTTCTCCTCTCATCCACTAGCATTAAGCCTAAAACGCGTTGGTGATTTTAGAGGTAGGGCATTACTTATGAACCCGGAATCTCTCATGTCCACGGAAGATGTTGGGAGGTATGCCATTAGGTGTTATAATCACCCCCCCTAAGGGACTCATCGTCCTCGATGAGGTTTTGCCCCAACATGTAGGAGGTTGCCATTATCCTCGAAGAGGTTTTTGCCGCACATTTGGGAGGTTGCCATTAGGTGTTACAATAAAATCTGTCACACCCTGACCCGCAACAGAAATGGTAGTCGGGGCATGATTAGGTTTTCATCAAAGCTCATGACATTTACTATAAAGTTTCATATTTATTATTTCTCTTTAAAGAAGAAGTTACAATAAACATACAAACACAACATGTTCAAATACATTTTCATTCAAATTACAACTAGAGTACAATTACAAAGAAAAGCAAAACTAAACGTTCATTCCAAGGCATTAACTTGTTTATTCTTCTAGGCCATCCTATGTGTTTCTTTTCTCAACCGGATCACCTGTATCATGTGTAAAATAGGGTTTTGGGTCAACAAAAGTTGGCGAGTGAATCTTATTTAAATATTTGAAAGGATTAGTTATGTTGGTTATTTGAATAAAATTGTGCATAACCAAATATGAATAAACGTACATGTAAATTTAATCACAAAACACATAATATCAAAATAATGCACAAGCACACACACCAAATGATGAACAATGAGATCAAGGCTCAATCAAACGGAGCCGATCTAATGAGGCACCTGATGCTCAACTCGTCTCCCACGAGGAACTGATGGGCCTAATGAATGATTTGCACACAACTTGACAAGAATGTAAACACGTATCACAACAAACAATATTTACATCATAAGTTTAGGTCATATAATGGTAGTAGCACAAGTTTGAATAAACGAAATAATTAAAGCGACACATGATACACCCCAAAACATGAACAAAAAAGGGGAATTTGTAAGGATTCACTCACAGTGGGTGCGTTCCTTGATGACGATGAATGCGCACGAATATTATGATTCAACCGACGAGGGAAAACTAACCTAAATAATAACGAAATGATTCGGTAAATAAATAAATTTTATTTGGGATTAATATTTTTAATTAGTGCTCTTAATGGGATTGTTAGATTTATTTTTGTGAGTTTAAGGAAATTTTCTAACTTTAATAACCTTATTTTTAAGTATTTTTAAATAATTTTCCAATTAAATAAATAAATAAAAAGAAAATAAAAAGGTTGACTTTTTGACCGTTGACCGTTGACCGGTCGGACTGTGTTTTTTTATGAGCTGAGTGAGGTTCGAACTCGGGACCTCTCGTATACGTGCACGCAGCTCTACCAACTGAGCTACGTGTTAACCCGAAATATTTCTGATTTTAATTATATTTATATACTATTTAGATTATTCAGATATTATTCAATTTTTAAAAAGGATTTAAACTGTCGAACCGGTGTGAGAGTCTGGACTCGAACCCGCGACGTGCATATTTTTTTTGCACACAGTCCACCACTGGACTGTGTGTCTAACCTGATTATTATTCCGGTTTTTATTATATTTACACACTTATCACATGCTTCAGGATTTGGCTTTTATAAAAAGGGTATGTTATTTCAGTGGATCGGAACACAAACAGAACTCGAACCCGGGACCATATGTTTCAAGTGCACACAGTCCACCACTGGACTGTGTGTCTAACCCGGTATTTTATCCGATTTTAATTATATTTATAACGACTCGATGTTCATCTTCTTCACTAACTTAGAACTGAAAACAGATTTATTAAACATTTGATTTCACTGATCTACTGTTTTAGTTTAGACAAATGAATCGAATAGAACTGACAGAAAAGATTAAAATTCACACTGATCGGAGAATGTTATGGAAGTTCCGGTTGGATTCCGGTACTGTGTAGAAAACTCCGATGACTTGCAGATGAAGCTCTGAGGTCAGCGGAGCTGGGGAGAATAAGCAGAGGATTCCGAGAAGGGTTTGAACGAGTTTGGAAACGAGGTTAGCAAGGTATTCATAGGTGATGTGATCCACCACGACTTCGGTTTTTCTGATGATATTTCCTGGCGACTACCAGACAATTCCGGCGAACAGAAGAAGTGTTTTGAGGAAACAGATAGTTTGAAGAGAGATTTGCGAGAGTGTGAATTCTAACTAAGTACTGAATTCGATTATTTATAGCTGACAGTGGAAGCTTGAATCGAGTTTCAATTTTTGGTGGAAATCGGTTACAATGGAAATGATTGATAGCTTAATTGAATGAGATTGATTCGGTTACAAGACCAGGTTTATGATTGGAACAGTTTTCTTCCATCAATTGCTTCAAAACAGCAATTTGTTGACTGCTAGATTTAAGCGCGGTCGTTACTGGGCGGGTGTTCAGGAATTCAATTTCGAGATTTGTATTAGTATTGTTTAGTTTAGAATCTTAACAGATAAATGCGTGTGGCGGAGTGGTGAAAGCTGTGTGTGTATAAGTTTGTGGGTGACCCGGGTTCGAAACCCGGCGTCTCCATATTTTTTTTAATTCAGTATTTTTTTTGTTATTTAATAATTATGTTTTAAAATTTTAATATATATATTAATTATGTATTGTTTAAAATTCATCTGAGCAATATATACGCAACGAAAAAAATTTATAACTTAGTATTTGATTTATAAACGAAGCGGGTTGGGAAACCCGTTTTCGACGAATGTTACAGTATCCCATACTTTTAGAAATTTTGTCCCGAAATTTAAGTAGTAGTGGTATATTTGACTTGAAGGGAGGGTGTTTTAATTTGACAATTACATAATTAGAAGAGGGTGAGAGTTTAAATCTTATTTGAGGCGGTAACGTTCCTAGTAAGAGTTGAATACCCTGCCACAGGAATCGCTTTTTGATGCCTAAAGTATAAGAATGTGGAACATGGATAAACAGAGTTGATTGACTAGGTATGATTTCATGCATAAGAGTTTTGAGGGAATTGATACGTTTGAAAAGATAAGGTTATATCACAAAATAAAAACTTCATCCATGACGATATTAAAACCTACACGGAACCTCTCATAACCGCCTGACAATGCTGTTGATCCTTTGACAAGAATACTTATATATAGGAAGTACCAGCGGCGTATCCACCATATTCTTGTCAAATTTTCATTGACTTTGTCAGTAAGTTAGGATTAGTTCTATGTGACTCTAAAATCTACAAAACAAACACAACATCCAATGCTTGGGTCTCAAATCTGAAAGAATACATGATCGAATGATGATAGTACCTCTCTCGTTTGTTATGATGAAGGGGTTAGTCTATGTAAAAGTGAGACACAACCCAACTTCTTTAAATGATGTGATCGAGGTACGTCGAGATGTTTGATGATATGAATGTTAAATCAATGAGTATAAAACAAAACTGTAATATCAATTCGCATTAAAATTCTTGGATACATAAATTCCCAATTTATAACTGGGAGACGTAAAGATTGAGATAACATAAAGAAAACATTAAAAGTAAACGGTTGGAGTTGAGTCTTGACTCTTGGTGAGGGAAAGCTAGTTGGGTGATTTGTTTGGGCCGTTATTATCTTCAACAGGATTGGCGTTGATGTTGTAAGCTCTTCCTCTTGCTGGTGGTGGAGCTGGGTTTGCTTGATTTGCTTGGTTAACTGGGTTTGCTTGAGCTTGGGCGTTTATGATGTTAACCAATCGAGGGCACGTGTTTCTAAAGTGGGTAGGGTCGCCACAATTAAAACAAGCTCGAACATATGGGAACATGGGGTATTGGGGTTGTTGATATGTTTGGATCATGTTTTGAGTAGGGGGTGAGGCTTGGTTTTGAGGGGCACGACAAGTTTTGCTCCAATGACCATAACGCCCACAATTTGCACACAGTCGACAAGGTACGGTAGATGGATGGTGATAAAAACAGGTGTTGCATTGAGGGTGAGGTCCAATGTAAGGTTTCTTATTTGGGTAAGTAGAGTTGGGTGCTACTTGAGTGATTGGGATAGCTTGAAGGGGTACGGCTTGTGAAGCTGGTTGATTGCCTTGGGTGATAGCGAAATTTTGCCCATCTCGGTTTCTCTTAGGAGTGGTTTGGGAAGAGGATTCGGTCTGGGTGGAGTTTGAGGTTTTGATTGATGCTTTATCCTTCTTCTTCTCCTCTGTGAAGTCTTTATTCCGTATGCGGTTTTCGGTGAGCTCTGTAGCTAACTCCATTGCTGCTTCCAAAGTTGCAGGTGTGGTACTTATTACAGGGTCTTGAATTTTTGAAGGAAGACCTCGAATGTAGTGCTCTATCAAAAGGTAGAGGGGAGTGAACAAGTTGGGGACCATCTGATTTAACTCAAGAAATCTCTTGTTGTATGTGGTGTGGTCGCCCTCTTTTTGTTTCAAAGAATAGAACTCATCTTCCAATTTCTTGATTTCGCTTCTTGGACAGAATCGTCTTGTCATGATTTCCTTCAACTCTTCCCAAGTCAAAGTTATAACATCTTCAGCACCTCGCTTGGCCTTCTCTGTATTCCACCATGTAAGTGCTACTCCGAACAAACGACCGGTAGCATATCGCACTTTGCGATCATCGGGGCAGTCACAATTGAGAAAAGTTTTTTTCCATTTCCTTAAACCAATGGAGGAGAGCGGTGACACCTTCAGTCCCTTCGTATTTTAGAGGATCGCAGGATTTGAAATGCTTGAAGGTGCATTTAGTGGCTTTTGGGGGAGGATTGACAATGTTTTGATCTTCTTGATCGATTGGGTTGACGGGATTAGTGGTAAGGGCCTGTTGTACTTGAATTATGATGTTGGGTATTACGGCAGCCATTTGTTGAGCGATTTGGGCAGCCATGCGTTCGCGGGATTTTCCTGATCTCATACTTCTACGAGAGAGACTAGAAGACATCTACAAGGAATACGTATCGAGAGTATGAGTTTGGCGTTTTAGGTGTCATGTGTCATATTTAGAAATGAACATTCATAAAAACAAATGAATAAAATAAACCTACTACATCCATAGGATGTCTTGGGCTTTGCTCATGTTTAGGCTCCCATATGTCCCTTACTTGGCCTTGGTAGTCATGTGGGCCCCCGTGACTACTGGGCTCTGGTAGGATTCATATTGGTGTTGGCCTGTTAACACTTGCGCCACCCGAATGAAAATCGTAAAACATGACAGCAAAGTATAAGGTCGGAGGGTGTCCTGGTATGGACACAATGACAACTCAAAGTAGGGTTAGTTCGAACGACGTTTGGGGTGGCATGCTTTGGCCTAATAGGTCCTTTGTACTCTCATCGTTAGTCCCCAGGTAGGCAAACTGGTCCGTTATATTGGATTTATACGAATGCCAACCTAGACAGGACGTTTCGACTACCGGTACTTGTACCCTTACAGTTACTACATGCCCGTCGTAGAACTCACTTTGATGAGAGTGAAAAACGAAAATTGCGACAAAATCTTGAATAAAGGTAATATGAGAATGATCTGAATATGTGAATATTGAAATATGCGTGATGAATGTATATGTAAGCATGTTATGTTTGACAATAAGTATAACTCATTAAATATCACACAATATGATAGTGGAAGTGTTTGCATGCATTTGTGTGTGTAATAAATACGAAAAAAATAAACATCATGAGTTTGCATGTAACCACATAAACAATTAAAATCTAATCAACTATAGTATAGGCTCTAAGGGTCTAATAACCTATCCTATATCCCTATAGTCAAAAGCTCTGATACCAATCTGTCACACCCTGACCCGCAGCAGAAATGGTAGTTGGGGCATGATTAGGTTTTCATCAAAGCTCATGACATTTACTATAAGTTTCATATTTATTATTTCTCTTTAAAGAAGAAGTTACAATAAACATACAAACTAACATGTTCAAATACATTTTCATTCAAATTACAACTACAGTACAATTACAAAGAAAAGCAAAACTAAACGTTCATTCCAAGGCATTAACTTGTTTATTCTTCTAGGCCATCCTATGTGTTTCTTTTCTCAACCGGATCACCTGTATCATGTGTAAAATAGGGTTTTGGGTCAACAAAAGTTGGCGAGTGAATCTTATTTAAATATTTGAAAGGATTAGTTATGTTGGTTATTTGAATAAAATTGTGCATAACCAAATATGAATAAACGTACATGTAAATTTAATCACAAAACACATAATATCAAAATAATGCACAAGCACACACACCAAATGATGAACAATGAGATCAAGGCTCAATCAAACGGAGCCGATCTAATGAGGCACCTGATGCTCAACTCGTCTCCCACGAGGAACTGATGGGCCTAATGAATGATTTGCACACAACTTGACAAGAATGTAAACACGTATCACAACAAACAATATTTACATCATAAGTTTAGGTCATATAATGGTAGTAGCACAAGTTTGAATAAACGAAATAATTAAAGCGACACATGATACACCCCAAAACATGAATAAAAAGGGGAATTTGTAAGGATTCACTCACAGTGGGTGCGTTCCTTGATGACGATGAATGCGCACGAATATTATGATTCAACCGACGAGGGAAAACTAACCTAAATAATAACGAAATGATTCGGTAAATAAATAAATTTTATTTGGGATTAATATTTTTAATTAGTGCTCTTAATGGGATTGTTAGATTTATTTTTGTGAGTTTAAGGAAATTTTCTAACTTTAATAACCTTATTTTTAAGTATTTTTAAATAATTTTCCAATTAAATAAATAAATAAAAAGAAAATAAAAAGGTTGACTTTTTGACCGTTGACCGTTGACCGGTCGGACTGTGTTTTTTTATGAGCTGAGTGAGGTTCGAACTCGGGACCTCTCGTATACGTGCACGCAGCTCTACCAACTGAGCTACGTGTCTAACCCAAAATATTTCTGATTTTAATTATATTTATATACTATTTAGATTATTCAGATATTATTCAATTTTTAAAAAGGATTTAAACTGTCGAACCGGTGTGAGAGTCTGGACTCGAACCCGCGACGTGCATATTTTTTTTGCACACAGTCCACCACTGGACTGTGTGTCTAACCTGGTTATTATTCCGGTTTTTATTATATTTATACACTTATCACATGCTTCAGGATTTGGCTTTTATAAAAAGGGTATGTTATTTCAGTGGATCGGAACACAAACAGAACTCGAACCCGGGACCATATGTTTCAAGTGCACACAGTCCACCACTGGACTGTGTGTCTAACCCGGTATTTTATCCGATTTTAATTATATTTATAAACGACTCGATGTTCATCTTCTTCACTAACTTAGAACTGAAAACAGATTTATTAAACATTTGATTTCACTGATCTACTGTTTTAGTTTAGACAAATGAATCGAATAGAACTGACAGAAAAGATTAAGAATTCACACCGATCGGAGAATGTTATGGAAGTTCCGGTTGGATTCCGGTACTGTGTAGAAAACTCCGGCGACTTGCAGATGAAGCTCTGAGGTCAGCGGAGCTGGGGAGAATAAGCAGAGGATTCCGAGAAGGGTTTGAACGAGTTTGGAAACGAGGTTAGCAAGGTATTCATAGGTGATGTGATCCACCACGATTTCGGTTTTTTCGATGATATTTCCTGGCGACTACCAGACAATTCCGGCGAACAGAGGAAGCGTTTTGAGGAAACAGATAGTTTGAAGAGAGATTTACGAGAGTGTGAATTCTAATTGAGTCCTGAATTCGATTATTTATAGCTGACAGTGGAAGCTTGAATCGAGTTTCAATTTTTGGTGGAAATCGGTTACAATGGAAATGATTGATAGCTTAATTGAATGAGATTGATTCGGTTACAAGACCAGGTTTATGATTGGAACAGTTTTCTTCCATCAATTGCTTCAAAACAGCAATTTGTTGACTGCTAGATTTAAGCGCGGTCATTACTGGGCGGGTGTTCAGGAATTCAATTTCGAGACTTGTATTAATATTGTTTAGTTTAGAATCTTAACAGATAAATGCGTGTGGCAGAGTGGTGAAAGCTGTGTGTGTATAAGTTTGTGGGTGACCCGGGTTCCAAACCCGGCGTCTCCATATTTTTTTAATTCATTATTTTTTTTTGTTATTTAATAATTATGTTTTAAAATTCTAATATATATATTAATTATGTATTGTTTAAAATTCATCTGAGCAATATACGCAACGAAAAAAATTTATAACTTAGTATTTGGTTTATAAACGAAGCGGGTTTGGAAACCCGTTTTTCGACGAATGTTACATTTTATTTGAGAAATCTGACCTGATTTGAGATTTGGACCAAAATGACAAAAGTGGCCAAACCTAGGGACCAAAATGGCAAAAGGTTTGAGATTTGGACTAAGGTGGCAAAAGTGACCAAACCTCATGGACCAAAATGACCGTTTACTCTATATATATATATATATATCTGTGTGTGTGTGGTAGGGTTCATGCGAGGACCACCTTTATTGCGAGAACCGCACGAATCAATGTGAAAACAACAAAATAAACCCACTACACCACCACCCCAAAACCTAAAAAAAACCTAACCCCAACCCCCTAAAAACCTAAAAAAACCTAACCCTCCCCCCACCCAAGCTAAATGCTAAAAACTAAACCATAAAACTAAACCCAACCCCCTCCTCCCAAAAAAACCTAAAAAATCTAAAAAACATACAAATATTTTGAGTATTTTTTTTAAAAAAAGTCGGTGGTTTTCGTCATAAAAAATTATAACAAAAACCAGTGATTTTTTATAAAAATATTTAAAAAATTATATGTTTTTTAGATTTTTTTTAGATATTTTTGTTTTTGTATTTAAATTGGTTCTCGCATTCTCGCATAAAGGGTGGTTAGTGGAGAGTTCAAATGCAAAAAGAATTGTAAAAAGAAAAAGAATAAATTTCAACAAATAAGAATGTTTCTTTTTGCATTAGTAAATATTTGTATATAATGTTATCGTAAGGGCACATTGGTAAACTTACATAGATAATTTATTTATAGTTTTCCTTTTTAATAATTAACTAAATTAAATTTTTAACTTATTTTCAAAATGTATATTCTTTTCAAAAAAAAAATAATTTAGAGTGTAGAAAAATTACGATATGTGTATAATAAATTAAGAGCTGTGTAGGATCAATTTCAATACGTGTAGGATAAATTTTAAAATATGTAGGATAACTTTTGATGTATGTAGAAAAAAATTTAATGTGGAGAATGATAGACTTTATGACTAATTAATTAGTAAACGATGATAATAATAATAATAATAATAATAATAATAATAATAATAATATTATTATTATTATTATTATAAGGAAAAAACTATTTAATATTTTATAATTTTATCACTTATTTTTTTCTTCTTAATTAAATTTCTTTTTAAATAAACCTTCATTTATATAATGGTTCGATGAGCATAAAGCTATCAGTGGTTATTTGTCTTTATATTCATAGATATCAATATGTAAATTTAATTCATAAATACTTATTTATGAGATATGACGTGTGTTGTCACGTTGTATTTACGAGATGAATGGAAATGGAGTGAAGTTGGGTATATAAAAGCTCTAGTAAGGGTAACAGTACCTAGTTTGTTACACAAAACTCTCCATTATAATATATTTAAAATTTTTGTTGGGTGTCATCTCAGGTATAGAGAATTGGTTGCTTACTAAAAAGCACTTGCTATGAGACATAAAATTTTGTTGGACAATCATCTTGAGTTTCTCTGAAGTAACCTAGAAAAATAAACATCTCTTACAATTACATCATATAGAGCCTTATATTTTCTTAAGAACCAAATCTCTTACAATTACATCATATAGAGCCAACATTTTCTTAAGAACCAGGCTCTATCACAATAAATTGTTTCTTGTTAAAACAACACTATATTATAATGAAAAAAGTATTGTATTCCAATTACATAGAGAGTATGATTGTTTATTGTAAACCAAACAACTTGATAGGATATTTAGTACCAGGTAGTAGTTGCTTGAGCAGCTTAGCTTCTAATGTTTCCTGCTCACATATTGATGAACTGAAATTTGGAAATGAAAACAAAGTTGTAGCAAATGTTGTTAGCATAGAAAGGTTTCAATTTTGTAGAAAATACAAGTTTATAACTCTTCACAAAAGATAGGAGTGGGCGATGTAGAATTGTAGATGATGGAGAAACTAGAAGGAAAAATTGACCTGCAAAGCAAGGATAAAGAGTTGTTGGATGAAGTCCTAGATGACTTAAATGCATGAAGTAAAGTTTGGGGTGTACATTATTTCATTAAGTTTATCTCAATGGAGAACGCTAGCTTATTATATGAAGTAATTGGAATCGGTACTGTAAATCAAGTTCAACTTGAAGTGAATACTAGGTACCAGACTCTATGCGGGTCTGTTAGGCTTTCTATATAGACTATTGGACTAATTTTTTGGGCTGCTTGGCTCAGCCCAAACTGAGTTGGGTTTAGACTGTGAAAAGTTTCATCATTGCCTGCTTCAAAAAAGTTTTTAGGTTGTGTAAGGCTCAAAATCAGGCACCTCACAACTGGATATCATCAAACGAATAGTTCAAAAGACTATTCATGGTTCCAAATAATGCACTCGAAAATTCAAAATAAATAACCATCAAGTTCGAAACCAACTAGTCAATCAACTGAAATCCAAAACAAACATACTAAGAACGAATGCCATCTAGATCACCATTCACGATAAGCTTCTCACGCTAGCCAAGAATTCCGTGTCCTCACCTATGTATCTGCAATCAATCTAACATATGTTGTGGAGAGGTATGGTCTCAAAAACTTTGTGTCTTCGCAAGGAACCATACCCTTAATGACAGCATATCACAAGAATAACCTAGCACGCAATGTGCAACGATGCGCCATTCTTGGAACCAACAGGTTGCCTAACAAACCTTGCACGCAACACGCAACGGTATTGCAACCTTGACACTAATAGGTCGCGCAACGAATCTTGCGCACACTGCGCAACGGCAAGTTAGACCTAGAAATGTAGGTCACACAACGAGTCTTGCATATACTACGCAATGGCAAGTTAGACCTGGAAATATAAGTCGCACAACGAACCTTGCGTACTTGGCTCAACGGCAAGTTATACTTAGAAATGCAGGTCTCTTGACCCTGCGCGGATCAAACAACCCTCTAGCCGCGAAGTCCTAAAACCTTGCACAATGCCAAGACCAACATGAGAGCAACTCATAGTCTTGAGAACAAAAGGACTTAACCCCTACAACTCTACGCTGGCCAGAACACTGAAAAGCACGCCGAAAGGAAAAGCGCAAAGAGGCGTTGACTACATACAAGGGTACAAAGTGGCAGAGCTGTGACCCAATGGTCGCTCGGCAGGTTGTGTCAGACTACGTCGTATGAACAGTAATGCAGAGGACAAACTGTACACCAACCACACTCACGCCAGTGACTGTCACACATTCTCCACTTTCGGCTGATGACAGGTCTGACACCAGGGACAATTGCTATGCCACGTGGCTCCATTCAACATCCGACAAAACACACCTCTTGCCAGAGATCATTAATGATCGATGCAGAGGGATAGAACGGATATCCTTAGTCGTCTGGGCCGCGCCCAAGGCCCATTTGCCCATCTCCTAACACACCTATATTCGGCTATAAAATAAGGGTCATACCTTAAGGTAAATACATCGATACCCAGATACGAGCTTACTTGCTACTTACTTACTATTACCTTGTAATCCCAACTACTTATTCTCACGCCCGAGTGTGGTCACGGAGAGAACTCTCCCCTTTTCTCTCGTGACCACACTCGGGCGTTGAGATCACCCAGAAGAGCGAACGAGAGACAACCTTTCATGCAAAAATATTAGGCTGTAACTAAGATATCTCCGGATACCTCTCGGTTCAGCCGGTGTTTCTTCACGTTGAGTGACTTCATTTTGAAGATTTAAGTCAAACATTAAAAACTCTTTCAGTAACATTAATGACAACACCATGCCCATTTCGATAATCAACCATACAAGAATTTACAATCAACATGGCCCGTCGCTAGACCCACTACCTCCTTACCCATGACCCGTTTGTTCCTTTGTACATAACATGTAGCATCACATGTACTAGCATGACTAAATCGACACCCTCATATCATTAAACACTCAAATCTATACCACAACATGTAGATGACAAATTAACATCACAGCCGTATTATAACACCTTGGACTACCACATTCAGCTATAGTAAACACATAAATCACATCATATAGAAAGCTAACACATAATCTCATCACATCACAAAGACGTGACCACCTAATTCATTGCCACCATAAAGGCCATGACTACTAGACTTGTTGAAAACTTCAAAAATCATAAAGATACGACTTGCCAAACTCATCGACATCATGAGGATAATGACTACACCATATCATCGAGGTCACAAAAACAATAATTTCCTTTTCATCGATACCATAAAGACAACGACTACTCATCCTATTTAACACCAACATCATGAAGATGTTATTACCCACATATTAATATCTCATCATGTCACATTATCATGGATTAACCACGCAACCCCTTAAACGTCATCCAACCGCCCATTTACCGTATATGAATGTGAACGACCTCACACGCACAAGCACGTATTAATACGTTTTGACTCCCATCGTATAAATCATGATTAATGATGTGGTGTGGAGTGTATATAAAAAGTGGTATGCTTTTAGCCGTTTTATACGTTGGTTTAAGTTTTAATATATAGAGTAAACTGCAATTTGCATCCCTGAAGAAAGGGCCAATGTCAAGTTTAGTCCCCATTTTGAAAATTTTGCATGTTGAGTCCCTAACTAATGAAAAGCACTAGGATTTGAGTCCATCGGTTAAGAATCCGTTAATTTGATCTATAAGTCAAAGAGTATTTTAGTAATCTCACCATTTTAAAATTAAAAACAAAACTAAATCTAATTTCTATCATCATCAAGAACCCAAACTTCAAGATCTTCATGAGCAATACCCAATCTCATCATCTTTTTCATAAAAGTCTTATAAACCCTAGAACTTAAAGACATCATATCTCCTTCAATTCTTAAAGAAATCAAGCGGTTCTTGGCTGCAAATTGTGTAACTTTTTTAGATGAACAAAACCCACTTTTCGAGATGAACAAAACTCACTGAACGGAATTTTAAAACTCATCATGATTTGGGATATTTATGAACATATTTGGTCTGAAAATTTGAATTTTTTTGTTGGTTTTTGCAAA
This sequence comes from Scalesia atractyloides, assembly GCA_947069175.1. NCBI lineage: Eukaryota > Viridiplantae > Streptophyta > Magnoliopsida > Asterales > Asteraceae > Scalesia > Scalesia atractyloides. Next base: position 10,929,123 of record CAMTDV010000012.1, on the reverse strand, counting down.
CATCTTCATCAATTCATGCTCATCATCTTCAGTTCATCATTTGTACATTCCAATTCTGAAAAATCCATGAAAAAAATCTTCAACAACACTAACCTCCAGATCAGAAAATTCTTCATCAAAATACATGAGTACCAACACATGAAAAATCTTCATCACTTATAGGCGAGGAGGCTGGTTGTTGATTCCAGATTCGATGATGACTAGTTGCTTCTTATCCATGATCCCCGACGATGTAGTCTTATATTTAATTTAGTGCGTTGATGGAATGTGGTTGTCATATCCAGAAGCTTCTAATATCGGACATTTCTGTTTTTAACTTTTGTGTGAGATAATAATATTTGTTTGTGTTTGGAATGTAGGTATGGTGTAGGTGTTATATGTTTAAGATTTAGGGTTTGGGTTTGTGTTGTTTGTGAAGATGGTGAAGAGTGTTGGATCTAGCTTGTGAAGGTTAGATCTGGACTTGTGATTTTGCGATAATGTTTGAATTTTGAAGATCAAGATTTCATAGTCTGTAATGGGTGTTTGAAGATAACATAATTCTAATTAATAATATTAAGATTAATAGATAAGTGGTAAAAAGTCTTTTAATAAGAATAAGGGTATAATATGCATTTCAAACTAATGATAAGTGGTAAAATAGACTTTTCACAAATAGTCAAACGGTCAAACTAACAGAAGGACTCAAATTGTAGCGAGTTTCAAATAACATGGACTCAACAGCAAAATTTTCAAAATGGGGACTTAACTTGACATCAGGCCCTTTCTTTAGGGACGCAAATTACAGTGTAATCTAATGTTTATAAAATCAAGATAAATACTATCACACTACATTTCACGCTGGGAAAGTGCATCATTCATTGGCATAATATAGTGATGGTAAGATACCTAGGTCGTCCAAGAATACAACAACTTTTGGTACCAAGTCATCGTCGACGTCTAGTCAATCCAAAAGTAAGAGGTTAATTTTGTGACTCATAAAAATAAAATAAAAGGATAGAGTTGTAATTAATGATAAGAAAGTGGGTGTTTGGGATATCTGTTACCTCCTGATACTTCGTTAACTAAAAGTTACCAGGGTTCACAAAAGCCCAGTTTTGAGGCGAGAAGATGTATTCTATTAATGCCATAAAATTGTGCAGTTCTTTTTTAGGGACCCTCACACACTTGACCATATTGGTTTGAACCAGTAAGAAAACGCCCCGCTAGGTATATTCAAATCACAATGATATTGCCATATAAGCAGGGATACTATATACCACAGAATGGTGAATTGTCAATAAGGTCTGAAGAAGCAAGAATGGTCCTCGTCATGACTATATCTTTTTTTACAACTATTATGCATTATACTATATGTGTTTCTAATATAGTCTTGGATCAAGTATCAATTGTTACTCCCTACATTACATATAGATTCTCTATTGTTGGCATATATGATGTGTTTGATTTTCTGGTTCAGTTTGCTTTTCTGCATCCATATATGACATTGGTGGTGCATCTTTATTTCTTTTAAAAATCTTTCCCTGATAAGTTAGCAACTGTCTAGCTTTGTATTAATTAAGGATACCTGTGATTTTTTCAACATGATGGTAGCAGTTACAAATCACATTGATATTCAGGTCTTTGTTTTGGTATTAGACCTTTTCATCCAAAAGGGGATTCCATATTAGTTGGTGGCTTATTAGTCAGATTAAGTTAAGGTTTGCAATGAGCAACTAATGACTGTTGCAATTGATTTGGGTGCATGACTGTGTCCATAATCTTCACTAGTTTCTATATACAATCACAATGAAAACATAAAGTCGGTTTCTCCTAATTTTTACTCAAATCGTATTCTTGATACATTCAGATACATTAAACATACATTGACCCACTCTTAGTACCCTAATTTTAGACTATGGTTGATATGGAATCTTTGTTCCCTAATTGTAATCAGTTGTAATACAGCTGATTTATTAATTGGGTTTTTCCCAAAATTGTATCTCATCAATGTGGACAACCATCTTTGGTGTTCTTCTGTAACTAATCTCTGTTTTAAGAAAAAACTTGATGTGCCTTGCTCCTTAATTAAAGAGAATGATTGCTGACCAAGGAGGCTTGGTCGCATTTTTGAATTGTAAAAACGATATCCAGCAATTATATATTTCAAATACGAACTTTGGGAGTGTTTTGATCATCAACAACTGATTGGATTATGCAATTGGTCACCCCCTTTTACTGGAGTACCCTTCCCAACCCATGTCCTAGAACATGTCTCATCTCAGTTATTAATAGTTCTAATCATAGCTCATTTTAGCTTTTCAAACTTTCCTTTGGCCGCAACTAAAGTTGTTTCTACAATCGTTTTTGTCAAAGGCCAATAAAATCTCTTATGTTCCTTCACAAACTGGTGGTATGAAACCCATGCATACTGATCCCTGCATATTTGGTGTGGTCCCAACAATAGTGCTTCAGTGGTAAGGAGGTTTGGGGATCAAACCCCCACAACCACCGGTTTACTACTCTGGGACACGTGATTTACCATCCTCATGTTGGCCGTGAGACCGGTCGGCGAGGGACGCCTACTGGTGGCATACAAAATTACATATCTGGTGTTGTTATTACTACCATTTATGACGAGACTTCAATCAGGATACCAAGTATAATATATATTTTGTCATTTGACTAAATCCTGAAGGTTGGTGTATAACTTACTTTTTGCATATCGACTAGAACTATATGACGGTGGCTAACAAGAACATCCATTAATGTTGTAAATTTAGATATCGTAGTACACTAGCTAGTATGGCAGTTCACAAACATACGCGGAGCCTTTCATTCAATAATGAATGTGCGTAATTCTTTCACCAGTCCTAAAGGCTTTTTTTTCTGGTAACATCATATCTTCGTTTCACAAGGATTGTGATAGCCAGTCAATTGCAGATGAGAGAATGGCTCCATGCCCGATGGGTCTATCATAGAGCTCGTCTATCATCAAAATATGAAACTTTTAGGTAAATTCAAAGTTTCCTTGTTTAAGGTCTCGTTCTTAACCAAAATCTAAACTATCATCCTCTTTTTAACCAGTATGATTGAGCTCGAACTTAACTAGGTCGTAGCATCTCTCATATTCACTACCGTATAATTTCATCTTTCTAGACTTGCATGTGGATACACATCAGCTGGAGCTGTCGTGTGTCATAATACAATGGCATGCTCATGTTCACAGATAAGGGTGTTCCCCAAATTTTCCAACAATGTGTTGTATATGTGCAGGGGCGTCGTGCTCTTGTTCATTCCAAATCTTTATACCAAAGTTAATGGGATGTGAATTGTGAAACGGAGATAAAAGAGGAAAGGATGTCAAGGATCATTATTTCACAATATTGTGTTTCAATGCACTTTTGTGTCACTATATTTCATTTCTGATATTATTGTTCTTCATATTGACATCGATCAAGTTACCTACCTTATCGGCGTTCAAGGGTTCTTCCATATTTTATCAATTTGATTGTTGTTTTTTTCATGTCTTATTATAGAGGTTTCCCAGCTGTATGTTTTCTATTGAGACCAATGTACATTTGTTTTCAAGATTTAGTACTTATTCTGTTTCAAACCTGCGTTCTGATCTCTCAATCTCTCAAGTTGTTCAGTCATGTTTTCTTCACAGTATCAAGAAAAATGTTGGATTGTTGGGTCATGTTTTCTTAACATTATCAAGAAAAATGTTGGATATCCGGTACAAGCTGCTGGATTGGCAGTATGATAATGTTAGGTGTGGGTCATCATCATCATCATACTCAGCAAATCCCACCAATAGCAAAGCTAAGGTAGGGTCTGAGGAGGATAGATGTAGACAGCCTTACCTCTACCTGTAGGAATAGAGAGGCTGCTTCCAGTGAGACCCGGCTGGATCTCGGGGGAAACACTCTATGTTTTCACTGTTCACTGGTGATATAATTTGAAACGGATTTGCTATAAATAATGAGTTATGCCTTCACGGTTATAATTTCCGTCTAGCTTTCTAATATGCATAGAGGCAGGGCGGATCTAGGTTAAGCACTACAGATTCTCACAAACCCATTCGGTTTCATATTTTTAGTAGAAATGAAAATATAAAATTTGGGATGAACCCATAAAAGAAATTCCAGATGAACCGATTAACTAAATTGAACAATGGCTGAGTGGTTAATGCATGCTTGATGTGCCTTCCATACTTTAAGAGGTCGTGGCTTCGACTCGGAGTAATACTTTTTGAATGTTATTCTAAAATCTAAAACAGAACTAGGGAGGTTTGTGGAGGTGCTCGGATGAAACGAGAAGAGGTAGTATCCCTGAAAATAAAATCAATTGAGTGCTTGTATATTATCTTGACTTCTTCAAATTTTCCATGGAAATAATAATTTATTCGTGTGTTTTCAAGTAATATTACGGTAGAGAAAATGGATGGATATTATTCAGTAGGTTGTTTTATGAAAGAATGTGATGAAATCAGCTGCTTTATCAAAAGGGTGATTGCTACATCACAGCAGGTTCCACCTAGAACGGGTCACAGATCATTAGAATGAGTCTTTAGTAGTTTTAGTCACATATTCAATGGTTTGAATTCTTCAGTACGTTTCTAGTTAGTTGAGACTTAGTAGTAGGGTTAGTCCTAATTAGTTGGAAGTTAGTTAATGGGTGCATGGGTCTTTTGTACTATTTATTTCCTTCACTTTGTAAATGAAAGAATGAGTTCAAATTGTAAGATACAATTCTACATTACGAGAGATTTTGAGCTTGTGTAATTGTGCTTATTTTGTGGTGCCTGAACCAACATTTGGTATCAGAGAGGGTGAGAAAGAGGGCCGTTTTGAGAGTCGGTGTCGAAATGTTGAAGTTGCCCCTTAACCGGGGATACGGAAGCAAGAAAATGGGGTTTTAACCCTAAGAAAGAAAAGGGAGTAGCCTTCTAATTGCAGAGAAAGAAAAGAACGAGAAAGTAGAGAAATCGCAAGAAAGAAAGAAAGAAAGAAAGAAAGATGAGGCGCCACAAGAAAGAAGAAAGTAGGAAAGAGGCCGGTATCGCTTAGCAAGAAAGAAAGGAACAGACAGGTGTAGCAAGAAAGAAAGAGAAAGCATCAGCTAGAAAGAAGAAAGTATGAGCGTCGAATAGAAAGAAAGAATCAAATCTACGAGCCGCAAAAGCCCGGCGAAAAAAGAGACCGAAGCCTTGATAGAGGGAACCACTTGAGAGAAAGACCGAAGAAAGAGACACATAGGTGACTTGATACAGAAGACTCACCTAAGGAAGAAAGTTTAGACCGAAGGAGACGAATATAACCAGCGGTTCTCCTGGGAAAGCTAGACAGGAAAAAAAGAGACGAATCTGTGTGATTCATTGTGTTTTGTGTGAACAAAAATGATAAAGTATAAAAGAGAGTTTGTTTTGGGTTCAAGAGTATGATTATTAGACAGGTAACAGATGAATTAAATTGGAAGCACCAAGTTGGGCAGTGTTTTCTTTTAATCAGCAGCATATTGGTTTAGCAAGAAAGAAAGTCAGTGTAAAAAAAAAATTTCTGCATGAAAAGCAAGATTAAGGGCAAGCAATCTGATCTTTTGATCAGAAGCAAGAGCAAGAAAATCGGTTCGTGTAGCAAGAACCGAGTCATGTGTACATCGCTCGTAGCAAGTAGCAAGATAGGATGTTGTGTTCGAATAGCAAGTCGGCAAGAACGAATTCGAATAAAGCAAGCAAGAGTGATTCGAATCAAGCAAGCAAGAAGCAAGATTAGTAAGAAAATTGATTCGGATTAGCAAGAACGGGGATCAAGATTAAAGGGGTGAATGTTGGGTATAATCTTGATGTTTCGGGTCGAGTACGGGTCAAAGTCGGGCCATTAAATAGAACGGGTCACAGATCATTAGAATGAGTCTTTAGTAGTTTTAGTCACATGTTCAATGGTTTGAATTATTCGGTACGTTTCTAGTTAGTGGAGTCTTAGGGTATGTTTGGCAAAAGTAGCTACTGGCTGGTGGCTGTAGCTGTTAACTGGTAGTTGTAGAGTGGCTGTAGTTTTTACTAAAATGTATAAAATGATCAAAATGGACATAACTAACAAAAATTAAAAAGTTGGTGATTAAAAAGTTTATTATCTTTAGAGGTTAAAATAATATTTCTTTTTCCCTAAAAGCTTGTAGCTCCTTCTAAACAATACTAGTAGAAGTGTTAAACCAAAAGTCTCAAGCTTCTAACCTAAAAGTTTCAAGCTCCTTCATAAATAAGGCTTTTTATTAAGTAGGAGTTTTTTCTTAAAATCTTAAAAGCTACAAACTCCTAAAAGATTTATTGTACTATTTATTTCCCTTGACTTTGTTAATGAAAGAATGAGTTCAAATTGTAAAATACAATTCTACGTTACGTGAGATTTTGAGCATGTGTAATTGTGTATATTAGGTTGGGCCTGTACCAACAAGTGGATTCATGGTTCTATCCAAGAGTTGGTCTGTCATCAAAATCTGAAACTTTTTTCGGCTTAACTAGGTTATAACATCTCTTGTATTCACTACTGTGTACATTTTATCTTTCTAGACTTGTGGACATGCATCACCTAAATCATATTGGTGGATATCCAAGCTGATATATTAGCAAAACAGTGAAAGGTCTGGGTGATTGAAGAATATAGGGTGGCTAAATCTTGGGGAAACACTCTGTATTTCACGGATCACGTGGTCATATATTTTGAAACGGGTATGATTCACTTTTAATAATGAGATATAATCGTCGTCTAGCTTTCTACTATGGAATAGTGTTGATGCACTTTATGTATGCCGCTTGTGATGTTCAGTATCAACATTCAATGAATAAGTAGTGTACAACACCATATTAGAGTTAGGAACAAAACATTCAGTATCAACCTTAGTCTAAACTTATATATGGTATTAAGAGAATTAAGGTCATTTTATGCTTACTGTAACTGAATGAATCAAGAAAAACACTCAGTAGAAAGTAGGAGAAACTGATTGTGTTCAATCATGATTGTTTATAGAAACTGCCCAGGGATACAACGTCATGCCAATTGCGCCATCATTTGTTGGTTCATTGCCAACCTTAGCTGAACCAGACTAACAACCCACAAGCTCCGTATATAAACCACTTTTGGATGAAAAGGTTTACCAGGATACCAAACTGAACCAATCATTAAGCTAGACACTTGCTATATTTTTAGAGGAAAGAGTTACAACAGCCATAAACAACAATTTAATCATCAAAGCCAAAGGAGTGTCATAACCTATGAAAAAAGAACCAAGACTCAATAAAAATAAATAGTTCACCTAATTATCTTAATAAGGAAACTATAGTATTATGCAAAGCAGCTGTAACAAATTCAGTTCCAAAAAGTGCAACAGTCACAATAGATGATTAGTAAATTCTTTCCTCTTGTGGCTTCTTTTCACAATGAATTTAATTGAATATGTTGCAATAGCTGATCCAATGAAAAATAAAATTTACTGCACAAGACTGTCGGTACTCGACTTTTTTTAATAACGTGAGCCAACTAGTCTAGCTATTATCTTAACAAAACATAGGCTTGGTAGGAATTCATCTATAAAAAGCTTAAAGATTATACAGTCCAAGAAGAAACTCACTAATACTATATTGTGAAAATACATGGCGTTTCACACAAACTTTCAAGACAGAACTGCCAATACATTCAAGCATACGTTGGAAGATTCGATACCAAAGATAAAGGATCCAAAAGATTACAATGCTTCTATAGTATTCTAGAACACAAGATCCTTGTGATTTGAATCTATAATCATTGGGTTCAAGAAAATGAAACAGACATTATTTATAATAAAACTTGAAGTTAATTTTGTTTTTATGGGAAATAATAATAATAGGGGCCATTAACACCACCAACTTAATTTTAAATGAACTAATAACATGGCTAGATGTTTAAGATAAATTACACATATATAGCACAACAAAATGTCAAACTTATCTTGTTACCTACGAAGAATTTACATATAGTGCACTAAAAATTAATAATACTCCTTAGCCTGATTAAGAAACAATGTAACATATATAGTATAATGTAACAGTAACAAAATACATAACAAGGGGATCTCATGTTTTGCCTCTTGCCAGCCCATTTTGATAGCTCACTTTCCAATTAAGACTTGTATTCGTATTTGCAGTGAACAGATAATGCTTTGTCATAATGATTATGCATATTGTTTTAGGAATTTACCTTGGCTGCTATTCAATCGTAGAAAGCTAGATGACAATTGTTACCTTAATGACATAACTCATATATAATGTGAATCCATTAAAACTAAATTACCAGCTGAACTATAAAAGCACACACTATGTCCCCAAGATTCAGCCACCATACCCCACATTCGCCATTTTTCTAATCCAGTAGCGCGTAATGGATATCCACCATTTTGCTTGATACTTTTAAGAAAACATGACCCAACTACCTGAGAGATTGAGAGGCCAGAACACTGCAGGTTTTAAACAGATCGAGTCTGCAAATCTTGACAATAACATAAGGTACAATTTTAGCATCTAATTATTTGTTTAGCCAAGACTGATAGATGTATATTGGTCTCTGATGTGGTGTGAAACACACTTTCCCTTGTATTTTGTATATTATTTTACTTAATTTGTATTCGATTTTGCATGTTTTTGGATTGTACTTAGTTGTATGTGGTTTTATAGGTGTTCGTGTGCATGTGGAACAAAAATAAGCTAAAATGTTAAAGAAACGAGCACATAGGAGAATGTTTGGGCTTTGTGAAGTAGTCTCATGGAATGGAAATGGATATTTAAGAATATGAGATAATAGAGAATTGAAAATACGAATACGTAGGCGAAAACGGCGAAGAAAACGTGACGAAAACAGTACGAGTCGCGTCGCGTCACGTGACAGAAAGACCTGATTCGTGTCGCGCGACGCGAGGGTATGTTAGATCAGTTCAAAAAACTTCATCTTTCACCCTATTTAAGCTCCCAATTAACACTGATACAGATAGAACTAATCCCAGACGAATTAGGGCATACGAAAGGTGAGTTCAAGGATCAAGAAGCATAGGATTGAAGATTCAAAGCATTGGAATCAAGAATTTTCGGGTTACATCATTTGGTATCTGTGCTTCTTCATTTCCTTTGATTCAATCATGTCTTATGAATTTATTATGACTCTTGTTTCTGTTTTTACAATGATTGTTGGCTAAACTTCTAGTTGCTACCTAGGTTTATGATGATCACCATGTTTGACTAGTTTTTCTTTCGGTTTTGGAGCTTATGTTTGTGGATTAATGATGATTTAAAGAATTGGTTTTTATAATTTGATTTGTATATGCGTATCTATACTTGTTTAATGCTTGATTAAAACTTCGCATGTTTCCCATTTGAATGTCTTTCGGTTATATGTTCATGTTAGATCAATTAATGTGTTTTTTTTATTATTGGATGGTTTGCTAGACGTGGTAATCCATAGGAGTAGTTATTGTGAATTGAGTAGGTCTAGATATTCAACCATTCATAATAGCCGTGAGGTAGGAGATTGTCGGTTTGTCTCGGTTGTTAGATTGCTATGGTTAAAGCCTGTGTGAGAAGATCTCTCTAGTTTACCTGCCTTCCCCGCCCATCGAGTCTGATGGGGATTACTATAGTTACCCCTTGACTTTCATGTTGTGAGGTAGAGTGTCTAGCGGGTACTTCATCATTAGAGTTGGAAAGCCCATGAAGGAATCCATATAACCGGTGTTTTTAACAGCTTTTAGGTTACACCTTAAGAAGGGTCGAGGGTCTTTGATTATCCTTTGAGTTTAGTATCACAAAATCCCGGTCCCACAAGAGTTCCATTACCGATAGAAAGCTTGTCATACATGTGTAGGATTCTGACCTAGGTAGTGCTTTTCCATCATCTGATCTCGTCTCTAGTAAAGTTCGTGTCATAGTCAGATTTAGTTAATATTTTAATTAATTGCATTAGATTGTCAGAAACCCCCCTCAAAACAATTAAAACAATTAAGTCAAGTCAGTAGATAAGTAATCAAGTCTAGTTAATGCAAGCAATAGAGTCTCGTGGGTTTGATACTCGGACTTCTTAGGCTGTACTACATTGCTCGATACACTTGTCGGTTGTGTGGTTTAAGTTTAGACTCTAGTTTATAAATGGAAAATTTAGAGTGTCAGTTTAGAGTTTGTTTAGTAAGTTTTAATTAAACCACTTTATGCAGATCAAGTTTTTGGCGCCGTTGCTGGGACACTTGACGATTACGTTTATTAAGTTTAATTACACTTATTTGAAATATTTGTGCTAGATTGTTTGTTTTTTTAATCGGTCTTGTCTATAACCTTTCCTATGTTTGATTTGCAGTATATGCCATATCTTCTTATGCGGGGACCGCTTCCAAGACTGCCACCAACTGATTCTCCTGCGCTCACTGTGGTGGGTAGTGGATGGTGGTGGTGGGTGGTGGAAGGTGGTGGTGGGTGGTGTAACCCTCTACAGACCTTAGAAGTGGCTAGGCTAAGTTTGCACCGAGAAGAGCTCGCGCATACGTTTTTTAATGAAACGTCTTCAGAAAAAAACAAACAGTCTATAAATAGTACTGTATGTGGTCTGCACAGGCAGACTGAAGAGCCTGCGTAAATCTGTTTAGAAAAAAACATACACCACCTTATAGGAATCCATAACTTCTGTTCTTTGACTTGTTGACTTGATCTTCTAGTATTCAGTCTTGACTTTTGTTGACTTGACTTTTGACTTGTTGACCAACACTTTGACAATCCAGCACTTGTTCTTCTGTTCTCTATTCTTAATGGCAACAGTTATGTACCAGTAGTATGGGCCAACTGTTGCAGCATATGTTCAAGTATTAGTTATACATGTTTCTTAACTAGGCTTAAGTTAAGTATCAGTTGTTAATGCCTTAATTACATATGAGTTCTCTATTTGCATATACGATTTGGTTCATTTTGCTTTTCTGCTTCCATATATGTGGCGTAGAGGTTGTTCCTTGAATATATTGAGGAATCCTCTAATTCTCTATTAGCATATACGATTTGGTTCAGCTGGTTGGCTTTTAATTTTTAATTAAATGTACTGGTGTTGCACGTTTTTTGTTTATGTAATTCCTTCCCCAAACGAAATTTACAAGTGTCTAGATTTATGGTAATTAAGGAATCGTCTAACTTCTTCAACCTGATGGTCGTGCTTACAAATCACATCGATCTTGTCTATTCTTCATTCAGGTTTGTGTTCATAGAAACCTATGTATGCCAAATGGCCATATTCCCAGTCTTTCTTACACGGTAAGGAGATACAAATCAACTTTTTAACTAATTCAAGTGTCAAAACTTTCTATATGATGTCATTCCAGATTGTAAGTAGTAGATAATAATGTAACATTTGTGTAAAACGGGTATCAAAAACCCGCTCCGTTTGAAAATTTTAGAATTTATTACGTTTTTTTTTTCATTTTATAAAATGTAATTTTCAAAATAAATAAATTAGATAATTAATATATTGATTAAATAAAAGAATAAAATATATATATATATATAAATTAACAATATTTAAGGTTTTAAAATGTTAAACAAACAAAAAGTGGGGAGCCGGGAGTCGAACCCGGGTCCCTACCTAATACACACACGGACTTCACCACTAAGCTACACACACAAGATGTGATATCTTCCAAATTACATAAACCATATTCAACCAAATTAAAACCTGCAACTTCTTTATCAGAGTTATAGTAACCGCCAAAATGCAAATGTTGATTTCTGAAACGGAAGTAACTGATGCCCAGTTACAATTTCGCAACCATAAGCTAATCAACCTAGATTTCGGTTAAGATTGGAAGCAATCAATCCATAATTTTGGGTCGTAACCGGAACCCCATGATCGGAAAACCCAACTATAAATACCGATCCTACATTTCGACTAAACTCCCTCATACAATCTCTAAAACTTGCAAACACACCACATCCTCTCTGTTCTCCATATCTCGTTTCGCCGGAGTCGGTTCGCCGTCGGAATTCCATCGGAGAAGTCAAGGTCACGCGTGTCTGGTATAAATCTCTAAACTTTTCCATAATTCTTGTTTAATTCATTCAGATTTCATTAAGTTAACCCAAAACAGTTAAAATCCATAATAGTTGAGTTTCCAGTTCTGAGTTGATGAAGAAGATGAATATCGAGTTGTTTATGTATATAATTAAAATCAGTATTCTAACCGGGTTAGACACACAGTCCAGTGGTGGACTGTGTGCACATTAAACATACGCGTCCCGAGTTCGAACCCTGCAACACCGTTCTCCCTGAAGTAAAAACTTTTTAAAACCAAACCATGTTGGTTTTCAACAAGTTGTTAAACTTAATAAGAATTCTAAATATAATGGGTTAACACCCAGCCCAACTAGTTGGGCCGGGTGAAACCAAGTCAGGGTCGCAAGTTCGAATCCGGTTCCTTGCAATGTCTCTGAAATTAACCCAACCTTTTTAAATGAATAAAAATATGTTAAACCGTAGTAAGTATATAAAAGTAATTAAATCTGGATATATTTCGGGTTAGACACGTAGATAAGTTGGTAGAGCTGCGTGCACGTATACGGGAGGTCACGAGTTCGAACCTCACACGCTTCCTATAATAAATGAGTCAGACCGGTCGTTGACCTGTCAACCCTTAGAAAAAGGGTAATTTTTTAATTAAAAATCTTTTTTATTTTCTTTAAAAATTAGTTAAAAATACCTCAAAATAAGGTTTTAAAGCCTAAAAATTTGCATTAAATTCGCAAAAATAAATCTAAAAATTTCATTAAGAGCATTAATTAAAAATATTAATCTCAAATAAAATTTATTTATTTATCGAATTATTACGTTATTATTTAGGTTAGTTTTCCCTCGTCGGTTGAATCATAAATTCGTGCGCATTCATCATTATCAATGAACGCACCCACTGTGAGTGAATTCTTACAAATTCCCCATTTTATTCATGTTTTGGGGTGTATCATGTGTAGCTTTATTTATTTTGTTTATTCAAACTTGTGCTATTACCATTATATGATCTAAACGTGTGATGTAAATGTTGTTTGTTGTGATGTGTGTTTACATTTTGTCAAGTTGCGTGCAAATCATTCATTAGGCTCATCAGTTCCTCGTTGGAGACGAGTTGAACATCGCGTGCCTCATTAGATCAGCTCCGTTTGATTGAGCCTTGATCTCATTGTTCATCATTTGGTGTGTGCGTGTGCATTAATTGATATTATGTGTATTGTGATTATGTTGTTTGTTGTGATGTGTGTTTACATTTTGTCAAGTTGCGTGCAAATCATTCATTAGGCCCATCAGTTCCTCGTTGGAGACGAGTTGAACATAGCGTGCCTCATTAGATCGGCTCCGTTGATTGAGCCTTGATCTCATTGTTCATCATTTGGTGTGTGCGTGTGCATTAATTGATATATTGTGTATTGTGATTAAATTTACATATACGTATACTCATATGTGGTTATGCACCTTTTTATAACCAATATAACAAATTCGTTCAAATGTTTTCATAAGATTCACTCGCCAACTTTTGTTGACCCAAAACCCTATTTTTACACATGATACAGGTGGACAGGTTGAAGCAAGGAACACATAGGAAATTGCCTTAGAAGAAAAATAAAGAAGCCATGAAAAATGTATTTGAACATGTTGTGCTTGTATGTTTATTCTAATTTCTTCTTTAAAAAGAAATAATAAATATGAAACTTTATAGTAAATATCATGAGCTTTGATGAAAACCCAATCATGCCCCGACTACCATTTCCGCTGTGGGTCAGGGTGTGACAAATAATGCGCTCTAAATAATAGATATGATCCCTGATGTGGGAATCATACAACCTAGTGGAAGCCTAATTTCTTGCCTAATGAGACATCATATAGAAAGTTTTGTCACAGTTTAGTGGTAACGTAGTTCCGATTGTATTGTCACAGTTTAGTGGTAACGTAGTTCCGATTGGAATCACATTAAGTAATGAGTTCCTTCTGCAAGGCGATGACGATAGTCTAGCTTTGTATGATCAAATTGCTGCCAAGGTTAAATCCTTCAAGGTTATAGATATAAATAGATATTCTTATGGCACTGTCCAAATTGTTCCTTATGTGGACAGTCTTGTGTGGATAGCACCTGCTAATAGAGTGGATCAACAACAGTTGCGCCATATGTTCGTTGCAAATTTCGGTAAACTCATAACAGAATGGTGAATTGTCAATAAGGTCTGAAGAAGCAAGAATGGTCCTCATCATGACTATATCTTTTTTTACAACTATTATGCATTATACTATAAGTGTTTCTAATTTAGTCTTGGATCAAGTATCAATTGTTACTCCCTTCATTACATATAGATTCTCTATTGTTGGCATATATGATGTGTTTGATATTCTGGTTCAGTTTGCTTTTCTGCATCCATATATGACATTGGTGGTGCATCTTTATTGCTTTTATAAATATTTCCCCTGATAAGTTAGCAACTGTCTAGCTTTGTATTAATTAAGGATACCTGTGATTTTTTCAACATGATGGTAGCAGTTACAAATCACATTGATATTCAGGTCTTTGTTTTGGTATTAGACCTTTTCATCCAAAAGGGGTTTCCATATTAGTTGGTGGCTTATTAGTCAGATTAAGTTAAGGTTTGCAATGAGCAACTAATGACTGTTGCAATTGATTTGGGTGCATGACTGTGTCCATAACCTTTACTCAAATTGTATTGTTGATACATTCAGATACATTAAACATACATTGACCCACTCTTAGTACCTTAATTTTAGACTATGGTTGATATGGAATCTTTGTTCCCTAATTGTAATCAGTTGTAATACAGCTGATTTATTAATTGGGTTTTTGCCAAAATTGTATCTCATCAATGTGGACAACCATCTTTGGTGATCTTCTGTAACTAATCTCTGTTTTAAGAAAAAACTTGATGTGCCTTGCTCCTTAATTAAAGAGAATGATTGCTGACCAAGGAGGCTTGGTCGCATTTTTGAATGGTAAAAACAATATCCAGCAATTATATATTTCAAATACGAACTTTGGGCGTGTTTTGATCATCAACAACTGATTGGATTATGCAATTGGTCACCCCCTTTTACTGGAGTACCGTTCCCAACCCATGTCCTAGAACATGTCTCATCTCAGTTATTAATAGTTCTGATCATAGCTCATTTTAGCTATTCAAACTTTCCTTTGGCCGCAACTAAAGTTGTTTTCTACAATTGTTTTTGTCAAAGGCCAATAAAATCTCTTATGTTCCTTCAAAAACTGGTGGTATGAAACCCATGCATACTGATCCCTGCATATTTGGTGTGGTCCCAGCATTAGTGCTTCAGTGGTAAGGAGGTTTGGGGATCAAACCCCCACAACCACCGGTTTACTCTGGGACACGTGATTTACCTCCCTCATGTTGGCCGTGAGACCGGTCGGCGAGGGATGCCTACTGGTGGCATAGAAAATTACAGATCTGGTGTTGTTACTACTACCATTTATGACTAGACTTCAATCAGGATACCAAATATAATATATATTTTGTCATTTGACTAAATCCTGAAGGTTGGTGTATAACTTACTTTTTGCATATCGACTAGAACTATATGACGGTGGCTAACAAGAACATCCATTAATGTTGTAAATTTAGATATCGTAGTACACTAGCTAGTATGGCATTTCACAAACATACGCGGAACCTTTCATTCAGTACATCTGAAAATAAATAAAACAAAAGGACAAATAAAATCAAACACAAAAACTAAACTTTTCAATGGTGACCCCCACCAACACTTGCATTTGTATGCCCGTAGATACTGCACCTCCAGCAAATTTATTCATCTCCAATGCTAAACATAAACCATGAAATGCCAGCTCACCAAATGCATTCCCCATTGCTAATAAGATTCATTTGAGAGTGATCAGCTCCATTTTCGAAGAAGTCAAACGAAGGATGGAAAGCCTCCAAAAGCAGCCGAAGTTGATGGAAGAACTCTCCGAGGAAGTTTTAGCCGAGATCATCATCCGATTACCGGCCAAACAGATTGATCAACTGAGGTGCGTTTGTAAACCCTTGAAAGCACTCTCATCAAACCCTTCTTTCATAAAATCACACCTCCATCGTTCAATCCCCAACAACGATGAAATGCTCTTGGTCTTCCACAATAGATTTTGTTTTGCAGGCGGTAAACCAATCACATCACACCCCTCTCGATCTCCCCATATTGGAAACCCTAATTTCATTAAATTACCAGTAAATTTTAATATCCCATCTGCTTATAACTGCAGCAGTGTTATCGGTTCTGTTAACGGATTAATATGTTTTGTAGTATGGTCTAGTATTGTACCTGGACCCGGTCCTAGCATATATATTTGGAATCCTTCTCTATCTGCTGTAAGGACTCTCCCTCCATTTACTATCCGTGGGTTTAATGATCTTTACTTCAGGTTCGGGTTTGATCCGAGAACTGATGATTTCAAAGTTGTTAAGCTTACTCGCATATTACATAAGTACATTCACTATCAGTCAGGTGTTAAGAAAAACTGTTTTGATTGGTTACAAGTGGAAGTGTATAGTATGAGAAAAGGGTCCTTGAAAATAATCAATGGAAAATAATCAATGACAGGTTTCCTTCGCATGTTGTTCGGTTTTCGGTTTTCGGACGAAGACGTTTCTATTACTGGGAATGATGGTCGTGATGGTCGTCTTCATTGGCTTTGTAATGTTGTTTCCCGAAGAGCTAAGCAAACAATAATAGCATTTGATTTGGCTACTGAGACATTCAGTGAGATTTATCTTCCTGATTCCATAGCAAATAATAAGGAGGAACCGAGGAAGCAGGTTTTGGGAGATTTGGCTGGTAAACTATGTTTGATGTCGTACATGGAAGATGGCGACGTTGAGGTTTGGGTGATGAATGAATATGGGGTGGCTGGATCTTGGGTGAAATACCATGTATTGTGACAGTTTAGTGGTAACGTAGTTCCGATTGCAATCACAGTAAGTAATGAGTTCCTTCTGCAACGCGGGAGGTTTAAATAACTTTAATAAATTTCAGGAGTTGTGTAGAATGGTTAATAAAAGAAAATGAGAAAAATTACCCCACGTGTTGCGGTGCTATTAACACAGTACTGACACGGTGTAGTCATTAAAGAAGAAAAAAGTATCTTTATTCAAATTTAAGGCTTGCATGAGAATTTTATTAAAGCTTGGGAGACATAAACCAAAATGTAAGCTAAATATAAAAAAAGAAAAAGAGAAAATGAGGTTACATACTGCCAGTATGTGATTGGACAAAGTGATAAATAGTAATGTTTTAAGCATCATAATTCTCTTTTAATATATGCAATAATAAAACTTTATTAAAGTTGTAGGATCGTATGATAAATTTATCAAAGATTAATGGATGTAAATGAAAATATCCAATAAAAAAGAAAATGCTACTTGTAAAAAATTGCAAAGAAAGAGGGGCCATGTGAAAAACTAAACTAAAATGGTAAAAAAAAAAAACCCTAAGGCTTAATATATATATGAGTAAACTGCCATTTTGGTCCCTGTGGTTTGACAACTTTTGCCACTTTACTCCAAATCTCAAACCTTTTGCCATTTTGGTCCCTGACGTTTGGCCACTTTTGCTATTTTGGTTTAAATCTCAAATCAGGTCAGATTTCTCAAATAAAACCCTGCTACTTTGTCCTTTTCTTTAGGGGTATTTTAGTCATTTTAAGCATTATTATACCCCAAACACCCCTAAAACTCACTCTGCACACACACACACACTCTCTCTCTCTCTAAACACCCATCTCTCTCTCCTCTCTGTCGAACACCACCACCACCACCACCGTGAACTCCACCACCGCCACCGTGAACTCCTCCTCCACCACCACCACCACCACCGTGAACTCCAAACACCCCTAAAACTCACTCTGTTTTTCTTCCTCTCTCTCTTTCTTTCTCTTCACCACCACCACCTCCCACCTTCCACCAGCATTTAGCCGCCACCATCACTCGTTTTACCAACCTTCAGCCGCCACGTCTCCTACCACCAACCTTCAGCCACCACGTCTCCTACCACAGCCGCCGCCATCACTCGTTTCACCAAATAAGATGGTCGTGAAACCCTAGGTCCGATAACCGCTACTTTTTTGTTGGATTCTAATCTGTTGCAATCAAGTGCAACATCGCCACCACTGATTTGTTGGGTTCGAATCTGTTGGAATCAAGCACAAGCAGAGGTACGATCGATAGAGATAAAATGTTAGGGTTTGGTGGAATTAATGCGGTGGTGATGGTAGGTGTAGTGGGGTTGAGGTGGTGTAGTGGAATTGGTGGTGCTTGCAGTGGAATTAGTGGTGCTCGGTAGGTGGGAATGGTGGCGGTGAAGGCTGGGGTGGGTGGTGTCATTGAAGGTTGTGGGGTGGTGATTGTGGGTAAAGTCTAACAGATAGAGAGAGAGAGAGAAAGCGAGAAAGAGCTAAGAGAGAATGAAGGTGGGGCTATGGCGGTGGTGGAGTTCACGGTGGCGGTGGTGGAGTTCATGGTGGTAGTGGTGGTGTTCGACAGAGAGGAGGGGGAGATGGGTGTTTAGAGAGAGAGAGAGAGCGTGTGTGTGTGTATGTGCAGAGTGAGTTTTAGGGGTGTTTGGGGTATAATAATGCTTAAAGTGACTAAAATACCCCTAAAGAAAAGGACAAAATAGCAGGATTTTATTTGAGAAATCTGACCTGATTTGAGATTTGGACCAAAATGACAAAACCTCAGGGACCAAAATGGCAAAAGGTTTGAGATTTGGACTAAGGTGGCAAAAGTGGTCAAACCTCATGGACCAAAATGACCGTTTACTCTCTATATATATATATATCTGTGTGTGTGTGTGTGGTAGGGTTCATGCGAGAACCACCTTTATTGCGAGAACCGCAAGAATCAATGTGAAAACAACAAAATAAACCCACTACACCACCACCCCAAAACCTAAAAAAACCTAACCCCCTAAAAACCTAAAAAAACCTAACCCTCCCCCCACCCAAGCTAAATGCTAAAAACTAAACCATAAAGCTAAACCCAACCCCCTCCTCCCAAAAAAACCTAAAAAATCTAAAAAACATACAAATATTTTTAATATTTTTTTATAAAAAATCGGTGGTTTTCGTCATAAAAAATTATAACAAAAACCAGTGATTTTTATAAAAATATTTAAAAAATTATATGTTTTTTAGATTTTTTCTTAGATATTTTTGTTTTTGTATTTACATTGGTTCTCGCATAAAGGGTGGTTAGTGGAGAGTTCAAATGCAAAAAAGAATTGTAAAAAGAAAAAGAATAAATTTCAACAAATAAGAATGTTTCTTTTTGCTTTAGTAAATATTTGTATATAATGTTATCGTAAGGGCATATTGGTAAACTTACATAGATAATTTATTTGTAGTTTTCCTTTTTAACAATTAACTAAATTAAATTTTTAACTTATTTTCAAAATGTATATTCTTTTCAAAAAAAATTAATTTAGAGTGTAGAAAAATTACGATATGTGTATAATAAATTAAGAGTTGTGTAGGATAAATTTCAATACGTGTAGGATAAATTTCAAAATATGTAGGATAACTTTTGATGTATGTAGAAAAAAATTTAATGTGGAGAATCATAGACTTTATGACTAATTAATTAGTAAACGATGATGATAATAATAATAATAATAATAATAATAATAATAATAATAATAATAATAATAATAATAATATTATTATTATTATTATTATTATTATTATAAGGAAAAAACTATTTAATATTTATAATTTTATCACTTATTTTTTTCTTCTTAATTAAATTTCTTTTTAAATAAACCTTCATTTATATAATGGTTCGATGAGCATAAAGCTATCAGTGGTTATTTGTCTTTATATTCATAGATATCAATATGTAAATTTAATTCATAAATACTTATTTATGAGATATGACGTGTGTTGTCACGTTGTATTTACGAGATGAATGGAAATGGAGTGAAGTTGGGTATATAAAAGCTCTAGTAAGGGTAACAGTACCTAGTTTGTTACACAAAACTCTCCATTATAATATATTTAAAATTTTTGTTGGGTGTCATCTCAGGTATAGAGAATTGGTTGCTTACTAAAAAGCACTTGCTATGAGATATAAAATTTTGTTGGACAATCATCTTGAGTTTCTCTGAAGTAACCTAGAAAAATAAACATCTCTTACAATTACATCATATAGAGCCTTATATTTTCTTAAGAACCAAATCTCTTACAATTACATCATATAGAGCCAACATTTTATTAAGAACCAGGCTCTATCACAATAAATTGTTTCTTGTTACAAACAACACTATATTATAATGAAAAAAGTTTTGTATTCCAATTACATATAGAGTATGATTGTTTATTGTAAACCAAACAACTTGATAGGATATTTAGCACCAGGTAGTAGTTGCTTGAGCAGCTTAGCTTCTAATGTTTCCTGCTCACATATTGATGAACTGAAATTTGGAAATGAAAACAAAGTTGTAGCAAATGTTGTTAGCATAGAAAGGTTTCAATTTTGTAGAAAATACAAGTTTATAACTCTTCACAAAAGATAGGAGTGGGCGATGTAGAATTGTAGATGATGGAGAAACTAGAAGGAAAAATTGACCTGCAAAGCAAGGATAAAGAGTTGTTGGATGAAGTCCTAGATGACATAAATGCATGAAGTAAAGTTTGGGGTATACATTATTTCATTAAGTTTATCTCAATGGAGAACGTTAGCTTATTATATGATGTAATTGGAATCGGTACTGTAAATCAAGTTCAACTTGAAGTGAATACTAGGTACCAGACTCTAATCGGGTCTGTTAGGCTTTCTATATAGACCGTTGGACTAATTTTTTGGGCTGCTTGGCTCAGCCCAAACTGAGTTGGGTTTAGACCGTGAAAAGTTTCATCATTACCTGCTTCAAAAAAGTTTTTAGGTTGTGTAAGGCTCAAAATCAGGCACCTCACAACTGGATATCATCAAAGGAATAGTTCAAAAGACTATTCATGTTTCCAAATAATGCACTCGAAAATTCAAAATAAATAACCATCAAGTTCGAAACCAACTAGTCAATCAACTGAAATCCAAAACAAACATACTAAGAACGAATGCCATCTAGATCACCATTCACGATAAGCTTCTCACGCTAGCCAAGAATTCCGTGTCCTCACCTATGTATCTGCAATCAATCTAACATATGTTGTGGAGAGGTATGGTCTCAAAAACTTTGTGTCTGCGCAAGGAACCATACCCTTAATGACAGCATATCACAAGAATAACCTAACACGCAATGTGCAACGATGCGCCATTCTTGGAACCAACAGGTTTCCTAACAAACCTTGCACGCAACACGCAACGGTATTGCAACCTTGACACTAATAGGTCGCGCAACGAATCTTGCGCACACTGCGCAACGGCAAGTTCGACCTAGAAATGTAGGTCACACAACGAGTCTTGCACATACTACGCAATGGCAAGTTAGACCTGGAAATATAAGTCGCACAACGAACCTTGCGTACTTGGCTCAACGGCAAATTATACTTAGAAGCGCAGGTCTCTTGACCCTGCGCGGATCAAACAACCCTCTAGCCGCGAAGTCCTAAAACCTTGCACAATGCCAAGACCAACATGAGAGCAACTCATAGTCTTGAGAACAAAAGGACTTAACCCCTACAACTCTACGCTGGCCAGAACACTGAAAGCCACGCCGAAAGGAAAAGCGCAAAGAGGCGTTGACTACATACAAGGGTACAAAGTGGTAGAGCTGTGACCCAATGGTCGCTCGGCAGGTTGTGTCAGACTACGTCGCATGAACAGTAATGCAGATGACAAACTGTACACCAACCACACTCACGCCAGTGACTGTCACACATTCTCCACTTTCGGCTGATGACTGGTATGACACCAGGGACAATTGCTATGCCACGTGACTCCATTCAACATCCGACAAAACACACCTCTTGCCAGAGATCATTAATGATCGATGCAGAGGGATAGAACGGATATCAATAGTCGTCTGGGCCGGGCCCAAGGCCCATTTGCCCATCTCCTAATATACCTATCTTCGGCTATAAAATAAGGGTCATACCTTAAGGTAAATACATCGATACCCAGATACGAGCTTACTTGCTACTTACTTACTATTACCTTGTAATCCCAACTACTTATTCTCACGCCCGAGTGTGGTCTGGAGAGAACTCTCCCCTTTTCTCTCGTGACGAGACTAACGGTGTTGCTAGTTTTGCAGATTAGCTTGAAGTGAGATCATCCAGAAGAGCGAACGAGAGACAACCTTTCATGCAAAAATATTAGGCTGTAACTAAGATATCTCCGGATACCTCTCGGTTCAGCAGGTGTTTCTTCACGTTGAGTGACTTCAGTTTGAAGATTTAAGTCAAACATTAAAAACTCTTTCAGTAACATTAATGACAACACCATGCCCATTTCGATAATCAACCATACAAGAATTTACAATCAACATGGTCCGTCGCTAGACCCACTACCTCCTTACCCATGACCCGTTTGTTCCTTTGTACATAACATGTAGCATCACATGTACTAGCATGACTAAATCGACACCCTCATATCATTAAACACTCAAATCTATACCACAACATGTAGATGACAAATTAACATCACAGCCGTATTATAACACCTTGGACTACCACATTCAGCTATAGTAAACACATAAATCACATCATATAGAAAGCTAACACATAATCTCATCACATCACAAAGACGTGACCACCTAATTCATTGCCACCATAAAGGCCACGACTACTAGACTTGTTGAAAACTTCAAAAATCATAAAGATACGACTTGCCAAACTCATCGACATCATGAGGATAATGACTACACCATATCATCGAGGTCGTAAAGACAACAATTTCTTTTTCATCGATACCATAAAGACAACGACTACCCATCCTATTTAACACCAACATCATGAAGATGTTATTACCCACATATTAATATCTCATCATGTCACATTATCATGGATTAACCACGCTACCCCTTAAACGTCATCCAACCCGCCCATTTACCGTATATGAATGTGAATGACCTCACACGCACAAGCACGTATTAATACGTTTTGACTCCCATCGTATAAATCATGATTAATGATGTGGTGTGGAGTGTATATAAAAAGTGGTATGCTTTTAGCCGTTTTATACGTTGGTTTAAGTTTTAATATATAGAGTAAACTGCAATTTGCATCCCTGAAGAAAGGGCCAATGTCAAGTTTAGTCCCCATTTTGAAAATTTTGCATGTTGCGTCCCTAACTAATGAAAAGCAATACAATTTGAGTCCATCGGTTAAGAATCCGTTTATTTGATCGATAAGTCAAAGGGTATTTTAGTAATCTCACCATTTTAAAATTAGAAACAAAACTAAATCTAATTTCTATCATCATCAAGAACCCAAACTTCAAGATCTTCATGAGCAATACCCAATCTCATCATCTTTTTCATAAAAGTCTTATAAACCCTAGAACTTAAAGACATCATATCTCCTTCAATTCTTAAAGAAATCAAGCGGTTCTTGGGTGCAAATTGTCACACCCCGACCCACAGCGGAAAAGGTAATCGGGCATGATTGGGTTATCATCAAAGCTCATGACATTTATTATAATGTTTCATATTTATTATTTCAATTTAAAAGAGATCATACAATCATATCAAACAAATACAACATGTTCTATTCATCCTTCTAAACTTCATTATTTTTCTTCTAAGGCAATTTCCTATGTTTTCCTTGCTTCATCCTGTTCACCTATATCATATGTAAAAATGGTTTTTGGATCAACAAAAAGTTGGCGAGTGAACCTTGTTAGAAAACATTTATTATTTATTTCTGGTTGTATTTAATATGAAAAAATTGTGCAATATTCATATATGAACAAACGTAAATAAACATACAATAACAACAATTAGCATACAATAACAAACCATTAGCATACGATATCAAACAATAACATACATTAACAAACCAACAGCATACAATAACATATCAACTTGCATAAATATATAACATAAATGAAACTGTGCGATCAAGGCTCAATCAAACGGAGCCGATCGTATTGCATGTACTGAAAATGATAAATGTCTGTGCGATCAAGGCTCAATCAAACGGAGCCGATCGTATGTAGGCAACGCCAGGTTCACGCTCATAATTAAATGGGGAACTGCGCAACGCTCGTAATGTAATGGGGAGCGGCGGCCTATGAAATTGCATGTACTGAAAATAATAAATTAAATCTAAACAATAATCACACAGGCTGGATACACATTTATTCATGATATGATGTATACACAATGATTTAAATATAATAAATAGTAAGACACATGATACACCCCAAAAACGTGATTTA
Organism: Scalesia atractyloides; assembly: GCA_947069175.1. Classification (NCBI taxonomy): domain Eukaryota; kingdom Viridiplantae; phylum Streptophyta; class Magnoliopsida; order Asterales; family Asteraceae; genus Scalesia; species Scalesia atractyloides. The sequence continues at coordinate 10,904,714 of CAMTDV010000012.1, read as the reverse complement.
AACGGGGAATTTGTAGAGATTCACTCACAGTGGGTGTGTTCGGTGAATGATGATGAATGCGCACGAGTTTAGAGGATTGATCGACGAGGAATAACTAACCTAATTAATAAAGAAAAGTAAGGTAAATAAATGAATTTTATTAACAACTTTAATAGGATTTTTGGATATATTTTTGTGAGTTTTAGGCTATTTTCTAACCTTAAAAATGTTATTTTTAAGTATTTTTAATTGATTTTTAAATAAAATAAATAAATAAAAATAATAAAAAATATTGACTTTTTGACCGTTGACTTGTTGACCGTTGACCGTTGACCGGTTTTATTGCGTAAGTGTATGCGCCGGGTGAGGCTCGAACCCGAGACCTCCCGTTCGCGTGCACGCAGCTCTACCAACTGAGCTACGTGTCTAACCCGAAATATTTCTGTTTTTAATTATATTTATATACTAATTAAATTAATCCGAAAATCATTTATTTTAAAAAGATTTCAATGTGACGACCCGGTGCACTCCACAGGTCTCGAACCTGGGACCTGTGGTTTAGTTTGGCACACAGTCCACCGCTGGACTGTGTGTCTAACTTGGTAAATATTCTAGTTTTTATTATACTTAACATAATACTGAATTAACCCGGTTCAGTTTTTAAAAAAAAAGGCATTTTATTACAGCGAATGAGGTTGGGACAGGAATCGAACTCGCGACGTGTATGTATTTATTTGCACACAGTCCACCGCTGGACTATGTGTCTAACCCGTTTATAATACCGATTTTAAATAATCTTATAACATAACTACTTCGTCTTATTCGTTCAAAACTCAGGCAACGTTTATCTAACTGTTATTTGATTAATTCGGTTAATGAACAAGATGAACAATTGAAAAGTATTGAACCGAAGAGTTTGGGGAAAGAAAATACCGAACATATCGTCTTCTTCAGAAAATCCGGCGAAGCTTGTCGGCTCTATTCGGGTGACCTTCGGCTGTTAGAATCAATTAGCAGTTTGGAGGGATTAGATGTGAAATTGAACTAATGAGTAATGATTATCAGTATGTTTGAACGATCATACCGGTTAACAGCGGGTTTCCGAAAAATCCTGAAGTTTTCCGGTGAAAACAGAAAGTCCGGCAATGTCGTCTGAGGTTGATTCTGAGCGATGAAATGGTGTTAGAATTCGTCTTATAATGGAATGAAACAGAAACATCGAGGTAATTACCGTGTAGATGAAAGTCCTGGTTTTCCGGCGAGTTGCAGAGAATTCCGGCGAGTGAAATTTCTTGCGACAGAGATTCTTCAGAGGTTTAAGGTGAGTGTGGGTGATGTCAGTATAAGCTCTAGGATCTTATTTTAGGGTAAGAAGAAAAGATGGATTGAACTCGGTTTTCCGGCGAAAATTTCCGGTAATTTTTCAGAGAATTCCGGCGACTTCCGGCGAAGTTTTCTGTGCGAAATGATGAGTGTAAGTTGAATAGCTTCGTGAGATTAACTGATGAACAAGGTATAATCCCGGATTTGAGTTGCATTTTCGGTTTCAACAGAAATTTACGGCATTGAATGTAATTGATGGTTTTCTTCGGTTATAACCGACCTTACTGTTAATGTATACGTTATGACCAAAAAGAAACGGCAACTTTGACGAAATTGTCGGGATTTCCGGCGCAAGCGGATTTGGGAGTGTTGTGTAACTGGGTTTTGATTTCCAAATTGATTTATGTATTAATTGTTTCAATATGTTAACAAATAACACAAGTGGCGGAGCGGTTGAATGTGTGGGAGTTAAGACTTTGCTAGCTCTCGGTTGACCCGGGTTCGAGTCCCGGCTTCAACATATTATTTTTAATTCACTATTTTTAATACATTTTCAAAAATAAATTTTATATTCTAATATATTTATTAATTATGTATCGTTTAAAATTAATTTGGGCATTAAATACGCAACGAAATTTTTAACTGGTTGTTTTGTTAATAAACGAAGCGGGTCTGGTAAATCTGGTTTTTGGTGGATGTTACAGTATCCCCTACTTTTAGAAATTTCGTCCCGAAATTTAAGTAGTGGCATATTTGTCTAGAAAGGATGGTGTTTTAATTTGACAATTACATACTTAGAAGAGAGTAAGAGTTTAAATTTTGTTTGAGGCGGTAACGTTCCTTGTAAGGGTTGAATACCCTGCTACAGGAATCGCTTTTTGTTGCCTAAAGTGTATGAATACGGAACATGGATACACAGAGTTGATTGACTAAGTATGATGTTATGCATATGAGTTTGGGTACGTTTGAAAGATTAGGTTATATCCTAAAACATAACTTTTACTACTAAAACCTACATGGAACTTCTCATAACCGCCTGACAATGCCTCTGATCCTTTGGCAAGAATACTTATATATAGGAAGTACCAGCGGCGTATCCACCATATTCTTGTCAAATTTTCATTGGTTTTATCAGTAAGTTATGATTGGTTCTATGATGTGACTCTAGAACATAAATAAACACAACAACCAATATCTGAGTCCTAATTCTGATAGCATACATGTTTGATTGATGACACAATCCAATTCCTTTAAAAGATAATATGAATGCTAAATCAGTGAGTATAACACAAACTTCAATCAAGACAATACCAAATCCTACATGGAACTTCTTATAACCGCATGATAATGCCTCTGATCCTTTGACAAGAATACTTATATATAGGAAGTACCAGCGGCGTATCCACCATATTCTCGTCAAAATTTCATTGGTTTTATCGGTAAGTTATGATTAGTCCTATGTGACTCTAAAACATAAACAAACACAACAACCAAAACTTGAGTCCTTGAATGTTGACAATACCTCCCTCGTTTGTTATGATGGAGAGGTTAGTCTATGTAGAAAATGGAACACAATCCAATTTCTTTAAATGATGAGTTGATATGAATGTTAAATCAGTGAGTGTAAAACAAATTTTAACTAAACATTACTAAATCCTACATGGAACTTCTCATAACCGCCTGATAATGCCTCTGATCCTTTGACAAGAATACTTATATATAGGAAGTACCAGCGGCGTATCCACCATATTCTTGTCAAATTTTCATTGGTTTTATCAGTAAGTTATGATTGGTTCTATGTGACTCTAAAACATAAATAAACACAACAAACAATGCCTGCGTCATAATTCTGATAGTATACATGTTTGAATGATGACAGTCCCTCTCTCGTTTGTTGTGATGGAGAGGTTAGTCTATGTAGAAGTGAGACACAGCCCAACTTCTTTAAATAATGAGATTGAAATACGTTGAGATGTATGATGGTATGAATGTTGAATCAATGAGTATAAAACAAAACTGAAACAATAATTTGCATTAAAATCCTTGGATAAATATCCAATTTAAAATTGAGACACGTGAGAATTGAGATAACATAAAGAAAACATAAAACTAAGCGGTTGGAGTTGAATCTTGATTTTCAGTTAAAGGGACTAGTTGAGTGTTTTCGTTTGGGCCGTCATTATCTTCAACAGGATTGGCATTGATGTTGAAAACTCTTCCTCTTGCTGGTGGCCTAGTGGTTGGGTTTTCTTGATTTGCTTGGTTAACTGGGTTTGCTTGAGCTTGAGCGTTTATGATGTTAACCAATTGAGGGCACGTGTTTCTAAAGTGGGTAGGGTCGCCACAATTGAAACAAGCTCGAACATATGGGAACATGGGGTATTGGGGTTGTTGATATGTTTGGATCATGTTTTGAGTAAGGGGTGAGGTTTGGTTTTGAGGGGTGCGGCAAACCTTGCTCAAATGACCATAGCGTCCACAACTCGCACATAGTCGACAAAGCACGGTAGATGGATGGTGATAAAAACAGGTGTTACATCGAGGGTGAGATCCAAGGTATGGTTTCTTATTTGGGTAGGTTGAGTTGGGTGCTACTTGAGTGATTGGGATAGCTTGGAGGGGTACGGCTTGTAAGGCTGGTTGGTTGCATTGGGTGGCAGCGAAAAGTTGCTCGTCTCGTTTTCTCTTAGAAATGGGTTGAGAAGGGGATTCGGTTTGGGTGTAGTTGGAGGTTTCAGTCGATGCTTTATCCTTCTTCTTCTCCTCCTTGAAGTCTTTGTTCCGGATTCGGTTCTCGGTGAGTTCTGTAGCTAACTCCATTGCTGCTTCCAAGGTTGCAGGTGTGGTACTTATTACAGAGTCTTGAATCTTTGAAGGAAGACCTTGAATGTAGTGCTCGATCAAACGGTAGTGGGGAGTGAACAAGTTAGGAACCATTTGATTTAACTCGAGGAATCTTTTGTTGTACGTGGTGTGGTCGCCTTCCTTTTGTTTCAACGAATAGAACTCATCCTCTAATTTCTTGATTTCGCCCCTTGGGCAAAACCGTCTTATCATGATTTCTTTCAACTCTTCCCAAGTCAAAGTCATAGTATCTTCAACACCCCGTTTGGCCTTCTCTGTATTCCACCAAGTAAGTGCTATTCCAAATAAACGACCAGTAGCATATCGCACTTTGCGATCATCGGGGCAATCGCAAGTTAGAAAAATGTTTTCCATTTCTTCAAACCAATAGAGAAGAGCGGTGACACCTTCAGTCCCTTCCTATTTTGTAGGGTCGCAGGATTTGAAATGCTTGTAGGTGCATTTTATGGTATTTAGGGAAGGGTTGACAACATTTTGAACTTCTTGAGTGACGGGATTAGCGGTAAGGGCTTGTTGGACTTGGACTATAATGTTGTGTATTACGGCACCATTTGTTGAGCGATTAGGGCAGCCATGCGCTCGCGAGCTTTTCTTGATCTCATCTTCCTATGAGCGAGGCTAGAAGACATCTACAAGGAATACATATCAAGAGTATGAGTTGGATGCTTTTGGGATCATGTGTCGTATTTAGGAATGAACATTCATAAAATAAACATAGCAAAATAAATCTACTATATCCATAGGATGTCTTGGGCTTTGCTCGTAATTGGGCCTTGCATGCCGCCATACTTCACTTTCGTAATCATGTGGGCCCCCATGATTACCGGGTTTTTCATATGGTTCGCATGTGTTTGCCTGGTTACGTACACTAAAACCCGGAGAAAATCGAGAAATATGTAACGTATGATATTCGGAATGTGTCCAGGTGTGGACACGGTGACACCTCAAAGTGGGGTTAGTTCGAACGACGTTTGGTGTGGCATGTTTTGGCCTAATAGGTCCTTCGTACTCTCATCGTTAGTCCCCAGGTAGGCAAACTGGTCCGTTATATTGGATTTATACGAATGCCAACCTAGACAGGACGTTCCGACTACCGGTACTTGTACCCTTACAGTTACTACATGCCCGTCGCAGAACTCACTTTGATGAGATTTGAAAAATGAAAAATGCGACAAAATCTTGAATAACGGAAGTATGAAGATGATTTGAATATGTGAATATTGTAACATGTATGATGAATATGTATGTAAGTATGTATGTTTGACTGTAAGTATAATTCACTATGTATCACAAAATGTAATATTGGAAATGTTTGCATGCATTTGTGTACGTAATAAATATAAAACAAATAAATATCATAAGTTTGCATGTAACCACATAAACAATTAAAATCTAGTCAACTATAGTATAGGCTCTAAGGGTCTAATAACCTATCCTATATCCCTATAGTCAAAAGCTCTGATACCAATCTGTCACACCCCGACCCGTAGCGGAAAAGGTGATTGGGGCATGATTGGGTTATCATCAAAGCTCATGACATTTATTATAATGTTTCATATTTATTATTTCAATTTAAAAGAGATCATACAATCATATCAAACAAATACAACATGTTCTATTCATCCTTCTAAACTTCATTATTTTTCTTCTAAGGCAATTTCCTATGTTTTCCTTGCTTCATCCTGTTCACCTGTATCGTATGTAAAAATGGTTTTTGGATCAACAAAAAGTTGGCGAGTGAACCTTGTTAGAAAACATTTATTATTTATTTCTGGTTGTATTTAATATGAAAAAATTGTGCAATATTCATATATGAACAAACGTAAATAAACATACAATAACAACAATTAGCATACAATAACAAACCATCAGCATACGATATCAAACAACAACAAACAATAACATACATTAACAAACCAACAGCATACAATAACATATCAACTTGCATAAATATATAACATAAATGAAACTGTGCGATCAAGGCTCAATCAAACGGACCGGATCGTATTGCATGTACTGAAAATGATAAATGTCTGTGCGATCAAGGCTCAATCAAACGGAGCCGATCGTATTGCATGTACTGAAAATTAAAAATGTCTGTGCGATCAAGGCTCAATCAAACGGAGCCGATCGTATGTAGGCAACGCCAGGTTCACGCTCATAATTAAATGGAGAACTGCTCAACGCTCATAATGTAATGGGGAGCGGCGGCCTATGAAATTGCATGTACTGAAAATAATAAATTAAATCCAAACAATAATCACACAGGCTGGATACACATTTATTCATGATATGATGTATACACAATGATTTAAATATAATAAATAGTAAGACACATGATACACCCCAAAAACGTGATTTAAACGAGGAATTTGTAGAGATTCACTCACAGTGGGTGTGTTTCGGTGAATGATGATGAATGCGCACGAGTTTAGAGGATTGATCGACGAGGAATAACTAACCTAATTAATAAAGAAAAGTAAGGTAAATAAATGGATTTTATTAACAACTTTAATAGGATTTTTGGATATATTTTTGTGAGTTTTAGGCTATTTTCTAACCTTAAAAATGTTATTTTTAAGTATTTTTAATTGATTTTTAAATAAAATAAATAAATAAAAATAATAAAAAATATTGACTTTTTGACCGTTGACTTGTTGACCGTTGACCGTTGACCGGTTTTATTGCGTAAGTGTATGCGCCGGGTGAGGCTCGAACCCGAGACCTCCCGTTCGCGTGCACGCAGCTCTACCAACTGAGCTACGTGTCTAACCCAAAATATTTCTGTTTTTAATTATATTTATATACTAATTAAATTAATCCGAAAATTATTTATTTTAAAAAGATTTCAATGTGACGACCCGGTGCATTCCACAGGTCTCGAACCCGGGACCTGTGGTTTAGTTTGGCACACAGTCCACCGCTGGACTGTGTGTCTAACTTGGTAAATATTCTAGTTTTTATTATACTTAACATAATACTGAATTAACCCGGTTCAGTTTTTAAAAAAAAAGGCATTTTATTACAGCGAATGAGGTTGGGACAGGAATCGAACTCGCGACGTGTATGTATTTATTTGCACACAGTCCACTGCTGGACTATGTGTCTAACCCGTTTATAATACCGATTTTAAATAATCTTATAACATAACTACTTCGTCTTATTCGTTCAAAACTCAGGCAACGTTTATCTAACTGTTATTTGATTAATTCGGTTAATGAACAAGATGAACAATTGAAAAGTATTGAACCGAAGAGTTTGGGGAAAGAAAATACGAACATATCGTCTTCTTCAGAAAATCCGGCGAAGCTTGTCGGCTCTGTTCGGGTGACCTTCGGCTGTTAGAATCAATTAGCAGTTTGGAGGGATTAGATGTGAAATTGAACTAATGAGTAATGATTATCAGTATGTTTGAACGATCATACCGGTTAACAGCGGGTTTCTGAAAAATCCAGAAGTTTTCCGGTGAAAACAGAAAGTCCGGCAATGTCGTCTGAGGTTGATTCTGAGCGATGAAATGGTGTTAGAATTCGTCTTATAATGGAATGAAACAGAAACATGGAGGTAATTACCGTGTAGATGAAAGTCCCGGTTTTTCGGCGAGTTGCAGAGAATTCCGGCGAGTGAAATTTCTTGCGACAGAGATTCTTCAGAGGTTTAAGGTGAGTGTGGGTGATGTCAGTATAAGCTCTAGGATCTTATTTTAGGGTAAGAAGAAAGGATGGATTGAACTCGGTTTTCCGGCGAAAATTTCCGGTAATTTTTCAGAGAATTCCGGCGACTTCCGGCGAAGTTTCTGCGCGAAATGATGAGTGTAAGTTGAATAGCTTCGTGAGATTAACTGATGAACAAGGTATAATCCCGGATTTGAGTTGCATTTTCGGTTTCAACAGAAATTTAAGGCATTGAATGTAATTGATGGTTTTCTTCGGTTATAACCGACCTTACTGTTAATGTATACGTTATGACCAAAAAGAAAAGGCAACTTTGACGAAATTGTCGGATTTCCGGCGCAAGCGGATTTGGGCGCGTTGTGTAACTGGGTTTTGATTTCCAGATTGATTTATGTATTAATTGTTTCAATATGTTAACAAATAACACAAGTGGCAGAGCGGTTGAATGTGTGGGAGTTAAGACTTTGCTAGCTCTCGGTTGACCCGGGTTCGAGTCCCGGCTTCAACATATTATTTTTAATTCACTATTTTTAATACATTTTCAAAAATAAATTTTATATTCTAATATATTTATTAATTATGTATCGTTTAAAATTAATTTGGGCATTAAATACGCAACGAAATTTTTAAGCGGGTCTGGTAAATCCGGTTTTTGGCGGATGTTACACAAATTGTGTAACTTTTTTAGATGAACAAAACCCACTTTTCGAGATGAACAAAACTCACTCAACGGAATTTTAAACTCATCACGATTTGGGATATTTATGAACATATTTGGTCTGAAAATTTGAATTTTTTTGTTAGTTTTTGCAAACATCTTCATCAGTTCATGCTCCTCATCTTCAGTTCATCATTTGTACATTCCAATTCTGAAAAATCCATGAAAAAAATCTTCAACAACACTAACCTCCAGATCAGAAAATTCTTCATCAAAATACATGAGTACCAACACATGAAAAATCTTCATCACTTATAGGCGAGGAGGCCGGTTGTTGATTCCAGATTCGATGATGACTAGTTGCTTCTTATCCATGATCCCCGACGATGTAGTCTTAGATTTAATTTAATGCGTTGATGGAATGTGGTTGTCATATCCAGAAGCTTCTAATATAGGACATTTCTGTTTTTAACTTTTGTGTGAGATAATAATATTTGTTTGTGTTTGGAATGTAGGTATGGTGTAGGTGTTATATGTTTAAGATTTAGGTTTGGGTTTGTGTTGTTTGTGAAGATGGTGAAGAGTGTTGGATCTGGATTTGTGAAGGTTAGATCTGGATTTGTGATTTTGCGATAATGTTTGAATTTTGAAGAGCAAGATTTCATAGTCTGTAATGGGTGTTTGAAGATAACATAATTCTAATTAATAATATTAAGATTAATAGATAAGTGGTAAAAAGTCTTTTAATAAGAATAAGGGTATAATATGCATTTCAAACTAATGATAAGTGGTAAAATAGACTTTTCACAAATAGTCAAACGGTCAAACTAACAGAAGGACTCAAATTGTAGCGAGTTTCAAATAACATGGACTCAACAGCAAAATTTTCAAAATGGGGACTTAACTTGACATCAGGCCCTTTCTTTAGGGACGCAAATTGCAGTGTAATCTAATGTTTATAAAATCAAGATAAATACTATCACAATACACTTCACGTTGGGAAAGTGCATCCATCATTGGCATAATATAGTGATGGTAAGATACCTAGGTCGTCCAAGAATACAACAACTTTTGGTACCAAGTCATCGTCAGCATCTAGTCAATCCAAAAGTAAAAGGTTAATTTTGTGACTCATAAAAATAAAATAAAAGGATAGAGTTGTAACTAATGATAAGAAAGTGGGTGTTTAGGATATCTGTTACCTCCTCCTGATACTTCGTTAACTAAAAGTTACCAGGGTTCACAAAAGCCCGGTTTTGAGGCGAGAAGATGTATTCTATTAATGCCATAAAATTGTGCAGTTCTTTTTTAGGGACCCTCACACACTTGACCATATTGGTTTGAACCAGTAAGAAAACGCCCCGCTAGGTATATTCAAACCACAATGATATTGCCATATAAGCAGGGATACTATATACCACAGAATGGTGAATCGTCAATAAGGTCTGAAGAAGCTAGAATGGTCCTCGTCATGACTATATCTTTTTTTACAACTATTATGCATTATACTATATGTGTTTCTAATATAGTCTTGGATCAAGTATCAATTGTTACTCCCTACATTACATATAGATTCTCTATTGTTGGCATATATGATGTGTTTGATTTTCTGGTTCAGTTTGCTTTTCTGCATCCATATATGACATTGGTGGTGCATCTTTATTTCTTTTATAAATCTTTCCCCTGATAAGTTAGCAACTGTCTAGCTTTGTATTAATTAAGGATACCTGTGATTTTTTCAACATGATGGTAGCAGTTACAAATCACATTGATATTCAGGTCTTTGTTTTGGTATTAGACCTTTTCATCCAAAAGGGGATTCCATATTAGTTGGTGGCTTATTAGTCAGATTAAGTTAAGGTTTGTAATGAGCAACTAATGACTGTTGCAATTGATTTGGGTGCATGACTGTGTCCATAACCTTCACTAGTTTCTATATACAATCACAATGAAAACATAAAGTCGGTTTCTCCTAATTTTTACTCAAATTGTATTCTTGATACATTCAGATACATTAAACATACATTGACCCACTCTTAGTACCCTAATTTTAGACTATGGTTGATATGGAATCTTTGTTCCCTAATTGTAATCAGTTGTAATACATCTGATTTATTAATTGGGTTTTTCCCAAAATTGCATCTCATCAATGTGGACAAACATCTTTGGTGTTCTTCTGTAACTAATCTCTGTTTTAAGAAAAAACTTGATGTGCCTTGCTCCTTAGTTAAAGAGAATGATTGCTAACCAAGGAGGCTTGGTCGCATTTTTGAATAGTGAAAACGATATCCAGCAATTATATATTTCAAATACGAACTTTGGGAGTGTTTTGATCATCAACAACTGATTGGATTATGCAATTGGTCACCCCCTTTTACTGGAGTACCGTTCCCAACCCATGTCCTAGAACATGTCTCATCTCAGTTATTAATAGTTCTGATCATAGCTCATTTTAGCTTTTCAAACTTTCCTTTGGCCGCAACTAAAGTTGTTTCTACAATCGTTTTTGTCAAAGGCCAATAAAATCTCTTATGTTCCTACACAAACTGGTGGTATGAAACCCATGCATACTGATCCCTGCATATTTGGTGTGGTCCCAACAATAGTGCTTCAGTGGTAAGGAGGTTTGGGGATCAAACCCCCACAACCACCGGTTTACTCTGGGACACGTGATTTACCTCCCTCATGTTGGCCGTGAGACCGGTCGGCGAGGGACGCCTACCGGTGGCATTCCAAGTTACATATCTGGTGTTGTTATTACTACCATTTATGACGAGACTTCAATCAGGATACCAAGTATAATATATATTTTGTCATTTGACTAAATCCTGAAGGTTGGTGTATAACTTACTTTTTGCATATCGACTAGAACTATATGACGTTGGCTAACAAGAATATCCATTAATGTTGTAAATTTTGATATCGTAGTACACTAGCTAGTATGGCATTTGACAAACATACGCGGAGCCTTTCATTCAATAATGAATGTGCGTAATTCTTTCACCAGTCCTAAAGGCTTTTTTTCTGGTAACATCATATCTTCGTTTCACAAGATTGTGATAGCCAGTCAATTGCAGATGATAGATGTAACATCCGTCAAAAACCGGATTTACCAAACCCGCTCCGTTTAATAACCGAACAATCAGTTAAAAATTTCGTGGCGTATTTAATGCCCAAAATAATTTTAAACGATACATAATTAATAAGTATTTTGGGTTATAAAAGTTTTATTTGAAAAAGTCTTAAAAATAGTGAAATAAAAATGAAAAGCTGCTGCCGGGTTTCGAACCCGGGTCAGTCAGCCGGGTCAACAACAGACTTAACACATAACCATCCAACCACTGCGCCACTGATGATTCTTGTTTATTATGAGAGACAATTAATTCATAAAATAAATTTCGAATTCAAATAACGATGCGCCCAATTGCAGTCGTCGGAAATCCCGGCGATCTCGCGAGTTTGGACGGTTTCTTTTATTCTTAACGTAAACTTTAAACTCATCATCGGTTATAACTGACGCCTGAACCCGCGACACAAGCTATAACCGCCGGAAAACGTAATGACTTTGAATCAAGCCTGAAATCCGACTCTATACATCTCGATTCCTGCCCTATAAATACCTCCTCGAACCTCTGCAAGCTTTTTCGCTCAAAACCGCACCTTTACCCGACGTAATTCCATTCGCCAGAAAACTTCAGTACCTCGCCGGAAAACCGAACCCTTCACTTCTGAGCTTTACTGAACCCCAGAGCTTATACCGAAGTCACCCACATCCTTTTCAAGCTTGCTGAAGACTCTCTGCCGCAGGACACACGTCGCCGGAAGTTTCTGCTGTCACCGGAGTTTCGCCGGAGAAACAGAGGAGTCCAGTCGGTATACCTTACGCTTAAATCTTTCATTCTTTTATATATCTCATCTGTAATTAACCTCAAAACACTAAAGAACATGATTAAAACATCGAACCAGTCGGACTTCCGATTCTGGTTAAATTCAACGAAGAAGACGAAGTTCCAGTTGTGTATATGTATAATTAAAATCAAGTTATAACTCGGGTTAGACACACAGTCCAGCGGTGGACTGTGTGCACATTAAACACGTAAACGTCTCGAGTTCGAATCTTGTCCCACGCATGCTGCCTTAATAAAAATGTCCTTTTTTGTTAACCGAACCGGAGTCACCGCTGTTACATGTTAAGTTTAATAATAACCGGAATAATAACCAAGTTAGACACACAGTCCAGTGGTGGACTGTGTGAATGTTTAATCACACGTCACGAGTTCGAATCCGGACTACCGCACCGGTCCGGACAATTATCCAACCTTTTTAAATAAGGCGGAACTGAAATTATTTAATTGTATATAAGTATAATAAAAATCAGGTTATATAACAAGTTAAACACACAGTCCAGCGGTGGACTGTGTGTTAACCTAAACCACAGGTCCCGGGTTCGAGATCTGTGGAGCGCACCGAGTCACCGATTAAAATCTTTTTAGAAATAAGTTGATTTTCGGATTAATCTAATTAATATATAAATATAATTAAAAACAGAAATATTTCGGGTTAGACACGTAGCTCAGTTGGTAGAGCTGCGTGCACGCGAACGGGAGGTCTCGGGTTCGAGCCTCACCCAGCGCACACATATACGCATACGAACCGGTCAACAGTCAAAGTCAACGGTCAACGGTCAACGGTCAACGGTAAAAAAAAAGTTAACATTTTTTATTATTTTTATTTATTTATTTTAATTAAAAATCAATTAAAAATACTTAAAAATAACATTTTTAAGGTTAGAAAATAGCCTTAAACTCACAAAAATACACCCAACAATCCTACTAAAATGGATTAATAAAATCCGTTTACTTACCGGAACATTATGCCATTATCTAGGTTAATTTCACTCGTGGTTAAAACCACTTCGCGTGCATTCAACATCATCAACCGAACACACCCACTGTGAGTGAATCTTACAACTCCCCCTTTTTAATTACACGTTTTGGGGTGTGTCATGTGTCACAAAATAATTAACTCGTTTATTTAAACTTGTGCCATACCATATTGTGATCTAAACTTAGATTGTTTATATTGTTGTGGTTATGTATTTCATTTTGTCAACTTATATGAAAGTCATTCATTAAGCCTATCAGTTCCTCGTGGTAGACGAGTTGAGCAACGCGTGCCTCAAAACAAATCCATTATTGTTCATGTGTGTATTATTGAGTTTATATTGTTTGTAGTTATGTATTTCATATTGTCCAGTTTATTCAATTCATTCATTAGGCCCATCAGTTCCTCGTGAGAGACGAGTTGAGCAACGCGTGCCTCTAAACGATCCATTATTGTTCATGTGTGTATTGTTTAATATTAAATTGATTGGTGAATAAGTTTACATCTATTTTTACTCATGTGTGGTTGTGCACTCTATTTTATAATCAATTAAATAAACTTGTTCAAATGTTTTCCATAGAATTCACTCGCCAACTTTTTGTTGATCCAAAAACCCTTTTTACACATGATACAGGTGAACAGGATGAAGCAAGGAAAACATAGGAAATGCCTTAGAAGAAAACAATGAAGCCTAGATTGATATTTAGGACATGATGTAATGTTGATTGTAATTTTCCATTAAAGTGTATTAATGAATATGAAACGTTAAAATAAATGTCATGAGCTTTGATGATAACCCAATCATGCCCCGATCACCTTTTCCGCTGCGGGTCGGGGTGTGACAATAGAATGGCTCCATGCCCGATGGGTCTATCAAAGAGCTCATCTATCATCAAAATATGAAACTTTTAGGTAAATTCAAAGTTTCCTTATTTAAGGTCTCGTTCTTAACCAAAATCTCAAACTATCATCCTCTTTTTAACCAGTATGATTGAGCTCGAACTTAACTAGGTCGTAGCATCTCTCATATTCACTACCGTATAATTTCATCTTTCTAGACTTGCATGTGGATACACATCAGCTGGAGCTGTCGTGTGTCATAATACAATGGCATGCTCATGTTCACAGATAAGGGTGTTCCCCAAATTTTCCAACAATGTGTTGTATATGTGCAGGGGCGTCGTGCTCTTGTTCATTCCAAATCTTTATACCAAAGTTAATGGGATGTGAATTGTGAAACGGAGATAAAAGAGGAAAGGATGTCAAGGATCATTATTTCACAATATTGTGTTTCAATGCACTTTTGTGTCACTATATTTCATTTCTGATATTATTGTTCTTCATATTGACATCGATCAAGTTACCTACCTTATCGGCGTTCAAGGGTTCTTCCATATTTTATCAATTTGATTGTTGTTTTTTCCATGTCTTATTATAGAGGTTTCCCAGCTGTATGTTTTCTATTGAGACCAATGTACATTTGTTTTCAAGATTTAGTACTTAATCCGTTTCAAACCTGCGTTCTGATCTCTCAATCTCTCAGGTTGTTCGGTCATGTTTTCTTAACAGTATCAAGAAAAATGTTGGATTGTTGGGTCATGTTTTCTTAACATTATCAAGAAAAATGTTGGATACCCGGTACAAGCTGCTGGATTGGCATTATGATAATGTGAGGTGTGGGTCATCATCATCATACTCAGCAAATCCCACCAATAGCAAAGCTAAGGTAGGGTCTGAGGAGGATAGATGTAGACAGCCTTACCTCTACCTGTAGGAATAGAGAGGCTGCTTCCAGTGAGACCCCGGCTGGATCTCGGGGGAAACACTCTGTGTTTTCACTGTTCACTGGTGATATAATTTGAAACGGATTTGCTATAATAATGAGTTCTGCCTTCACGGTTATAATTTCCGTCTAGCTTTCTAATATGCATAGATGCAGGGGCGGATCTAGGTTAAGCACTACAGATTCTCACGAACCCATTCGGTTTCGTATTTTTAGTAGAAATGAAAATATAAAATTTGGGATGAACCCATAAAAGAAATTCCAGATGAACCGATTAACTAAATTGAACAATGGCTGAGTGGTTAATGCATGCTTGATGTGCCTTCCATACTTTATGAGGTCGTGGCTTCGACTCGGAGTAATACTTTTTGAATGTTATTCTAAAATCTAAAACAGAACTAGGGAAGTTAGTGGAGGGGCTCGGATGAAACGAGAAGAGGTAGCATCCCTGAAAATAAAATCAATTGAGTGCTTGTATATTATCTTGACTTCTTCAATTTTTCCATGGAAATAATAATTTATTCCTGTGTTTTCAAGTAATATTACGGTAGAGAAAATGGATGGATATTATTCAGTAGGTTGTTTTATGAAAGAATGTGATGAAATCAGCTGCTTTATCAAAAGGGTGATTGCTACATCACAGCAGGTTCCACCTAGAACGGGGATCATTAGAATGAGTCTTTAGTAGTTTTAGTCACATATTCAATGGTTTGAATTATTCAGTACGTTTCTAGTTAGTTGAGTCTTAGTAGTAGGGTTAGTCCTCATTAGTTGGAAGTTAGTTAATGGGTGCATGGGTCTTTTGTACTATTTATTTCCCTTCACTTTGTAAATGAAAGAATGAGTTCAAATTGTAAGATACAATTCTACATTACGAGAGATTTTGAGCTTGTGTAATTGTGCTTATTTTGTGGTGCCTGAACCAACATTTGGTATCAGAGAGGGTGAGAAAGAGGGCCGTTTTGAGAGTCGGTGTCGAAATGTTGAAGTTGCCCCTTAACCGGGGATACCGGAAGCAAGAAAATGGGGTTTTAACCCTAAGAAAGAAAAGGGAGTAGCCTTCTAATTGCAGAGAAAGAAAAGAACGAGAAAGTAGAGAAATCGCAAGAAAGAAAGAAAGAAAGAAAGAAAGAAGAGGCGCCACAAGAAAGAAGAAAGTAGGAAAGAGGCTGGTATCGTTTAGCAAGAAAGAAAGAAACAGACATGTGTAGTAAGAAAGAAAGAGAAAGCATCAGCTAGAAAGAAGAAAGTATGAGCGTCGAATAGAAAGAAAGAATCAAATCTACGAGCCGCAAAAGCCCGGCGAAAAGAGACCGAAGCCGTGATAGACGGAACCACTTGAGAGAAAGACCGAAGAAAGAGACACATAGGTGACATGAGACAGAAGACTCACCTAAGGAAGAAAGTTTAGACCGAAGGAGACGAATGTAACCGGCGGTTCTCCTGGGAAGCTAGACAGGAAAAAAAGAGACGAATCTGTGTGATTCATTGTGTTTTGGGTGAACAAAAATGATAAAGTATAAAAGAGAGTTTGTTTTGGGTTCAAGAGTATGATTATTAGACAGGTAGCAGATGAATTAAATTGGAAGCACCAAGTTGGGCAGTGTTTTCTTTTAATCAGCAGCATATTGGTTTAGCAAGAAAGAAAGTCGTGTAAAAAAAAATTTTCGGCATGAAAAGCAAGATTAAGGGCAAGCAATCTGATCTTTTGATCAGAAGCAAGAGCAAGAAAATCAGTTCGTGTAGCAAGAACCGAGTCATGTGTACATCGCTCGTAGCAAGTAGCAAGATAGGATGTTGTGTTCGAATAGCAAGTCGGCAAGAACGAATTCGAATAAAGCAAGCAAGAGTGATTCGAATCAAGCAAGCAAGAAGCAAGATTAGTAAGAAAACTGATTCGGATTAGCAAGAACGGGGATCAAGATTAAAGGGGTGAATGTTGGGTATAATCTTGATGTTTCGGGTCGAGTACGGGTCAAAGTCGGGCCATTAAATAGAACAGATCATTAGAATGAGTCTTTAGTAGTTTTAGTCACATGTTCAATGGTTTGAATTATTCGGTATGTTTCTAGTTAGTGGAGTCTTAGGGTATGCTTGGCAAAAGTAGCTACTGGCTGGTGGCTGTAGCTGGTAACTGGTAGTTGTAGAGTGGCTGTAGTTTTTACTAAAATGTATAAAATGATCAAAATGGACATAACTAACAAAAATTAAAAGTTGGTGATTAAAAAGTTTATTATCTTTAGAGGTTAAAATAATATTTCTTTTTCCCTAAAAGCTTGTAGCTCCTTTAAACAATACTAGTAGGAGTGTTAAACCAAAAGTTTCAAGCTTCTAACCTAAAAGTTTCAAGCTCCTTCAATAAATAAGGCTTTTTATTGAGTAGTAGTTTTTTCTTAAAATCTTAAAAGCTACAAACTCCTAAAAGATTTATTGTACTATTTATTTCCCTTGACTTTGTTAATGAAAGAATGAGTTCAAATTGTAAAATACAATTCTACGTTACGAGAGATTTTGAGCATGTGTAATTGTGTATATTAGGTTGGGCCTGTACCAACAAGTGGATTCATGGTTCTATCCAAGAGTTGGTCTGTCATCAAAATCTGAAACTTTTTTGGCTTAACTAAGTTGTAACATCTCTTGTATTCACTACTGTGTACAATTTATCTTTCTAGACTTGTGGATATGCATCACCTAAATCATATTGGTGGATATCCAAGCTGATATATTAGTAAAACAGTGAAAGGTCTGGGTGATTGAAGAATATAGGGTGGCTAAATCTTGGGGAAACACTCTGTATTTGACGGATCACGTGGTCATATATTTTGAAACGGGTATGATTCACTTTAATAATGAGATATAATCGTCGTCTAGCTTTCTACTATGGAATAGTGTTGATGCACTTTATGTATGCCGCTTGTGATGTTCAGTATCAACATTCAATGAATAAGTAGTGTACAACACCATATTAGAGTTAGGAACAAAACATTCAGTATCAACCTTAGTCTAAACTTATATATGGTATTAAGAGAATTAAGGTCATTTTATGCTTACTGTAACTGAATGAATCAAGAAAAACATTCAGTAGAAAGTAGGAGAAACTGATTGTGTTCAATCATGATTGTTTATAGAAACTGCCGAGCGATACAACGTCATGCCACCGGATTGAATCAATTGCGCCATCATTTGTTGGTTCATTGCCAACCTTAGCTGAACCAGACTAACAACCCACAAGCTCCGTATATAAACCACTTTTGGATGAAAAGGTTTACCAGGATACCAAACTGAACCAATCATAAAGCTAGACACTTGCTATATTTTTAGAGGAAAGAGTTACAACAGCCATAAACAACAATTTAATCATCAAAGCCAAAGGAGTGTCATACCATAAAAGAAAGACCTAATAAAAAAATAGATCACAATATCTAATAAAATAAATATTAGTATTATATGGACAATTTGCAAGCCCGTAACAAATTCAGTTCCAAAAAGTGCAACAGTCACAATAGATGATTAGTAAATTCTTTCCTCTTGTGGCTTCTTTTCACAATGAATTTAAATGAATATGTTGCAATAGCTGATCCAATGAAAAATAAAATTTACTGCACAAGACTGTGGGTACTCGACTTTTTTTAATAACGTGAGCCAACTAGTCTAGCTATTATCTTAACAAAACATAGGCTTGGTAGGAATTCATCTATAAAAAGCTTAAAGATTATACAGTCCAAGAAGAAACTCACTAATACTATATTGTGAAAATACATGGCGTTTCACACAAACTTTCAAGACAGAACTGCCAATACATTCAAGCATACGTTGGAAGATTCAATACCAAAGATAAAGGATCCAAAAGATTACAATGCTTCTATAGTATTCTAGAACACAAGATCCTTGTGATTTGAATCTACAATCATTGGGTTCAAGAAAATGAAACAGTCATTATTTATAATAAAACTTGAAGTTAATTTTGTTTTTATGGGAAATATAATAATAGGGGCCATTAACACCACCAACTTAATTTTAAATGAACTAACACATGGCTAGATGTTTAAGATAAATTACACATATATAGCACAACAAAATGTCAAACTTATCTTGTAACCTACGAAGAATTTACATATAGTGCACTAAAAATTAATAATACTCCTTAGCCTGATTAAGAAACAATGTAACATATATAGTATAATGTAACAGTAACAAAATACATAACAAGTGGATCTCATGTTTTGCCTCTTGCCAGCCCATTTTGATAGCTCACTTTCCAATTAAGACTTGTATTCGTATTTGCAGTGAACAGATAATGCTTTGTCATAATGTTTATGCATATTGTTTTAGGAATTTACCTTGGCTGCTATTCAATCGTAGAAAGCTAGATGACAATTGTTACCTTAATGACATAACTCATATATAATGTGAATCCATTAAAACTAAATTACAGCTGAACTATAAAAGCACACACTATGTCCCCCAAGATTCAGCCACCATACCCCACATTCGCCATTTTTCTAATCCAGTAGCGCGTAATGGATATCCACCATTTTGCTTGATACTTTTAAGAAAACATGACCCAACTACCTGAGAGATTGAGAGGCCAGAACACTGCAGGTTTTAAACAGATGAGTCTGCAAATCTTGACAATAACATAAGGTACAATTTTAGCATCTAATTATTTGTTTAGCCAAGACTGATAGATGTATATTGGTCTCTGATGTGGTGTGAAACACACTTTCCCTTGTATTTTGTATATTATTTTACTTAATTTGTATTCGTTTTGCATGTTTTTGGATTGTACTTAGTTGTATGTGGTTTTATAGGTGTTCGTGTGCAGGTGGAACAAAAATAAGCTAAAATGTTAAAGAAACGAGCACATAGGAGAATGTTTGGGCTTTGTGAAGTAGTCTCATGGAATGGAAATGGATATTTAAGAATATGAGATAATAGAGAATTGAAAATACGAATACGTAGGCGAAAACGGTGAAGAAAACGGAGTTGAAACGAAAAAGTTCTGACGAAAACAGTACGAGTCGCGTCGCGTCACGTGACAGAAAGACCTGATTCGTCGCGCGACCGAGGGTATGTTAGATCAGTTCAAAAAACTTCATCTTTCACCCTATTTAAGCTCCCAATTAACACTAATACAGATAGAACTAATCCCAGACGAATTAGGGCATACGAAAGGCGAGTTCAAGGATCAAGAAGCATAGGATTGAAGGTGGATCAAGAATTTTCGGGTTACATCATTTGGTTTCTGTGCTTCTTCAATTCCTTTGATTCAATCATGTCTTATGAATTTATTATGACTCTTTTTCTTTTTTACAATGATTGTTGGCTAAACTTCTAGTTGCTACCTAGGTTTATGATGATCACCATGTTTGACTAGTTTTTCTTTCGGTTTTGGAGCTTATGTTTGTGGATTAATGATGATTTAAAGAATTGGTTTTTATAATCTGATGTATACGCGTATCTATACTTGTTTAATGCTTGATTAAAACTTCGCATGTTTCCCATTTGAATGTCTTTCGGTTATATGTTCATGTTAGATCAATTAATGTGTTTTTTTTATTATTGGATGTTTTGCTAGACGTGGTAATCCATAGGAGTAATTATTGTGAATTGAGTAGGTCTAGATATTCAACCATTCATAATATCGTGAGGTAGGAGATTGTCGGTTTGTCTCGGTTGTTAGATTGCTATGGTTAAAGCCTGTGTGAGAAGATCTCTCTAGTTTACCTGCCTTCCCCGCCCATCGAGTCTGATGGGGATTACTATAGTTACCCCTTGACTTTCATGTTGTGAGGTAGAGTGTCTAGGGGTACTTCATCATTAGAGTTGGAAAGCCCGTGAAGGAATCCACATAACCGGTGTTTTTAACAGCTTTTAGGTATCTTTTAGGTTACACCTTAAGAAGGGTCGAGGGTCCTAGATTATCCTTTGAGTTTAGTATCACAAAATCCCGGTCCCACAAGAGTTCCATTACCGATAGAAAGCTTGTCATACATGTGTAGGATTCTGACCTAGGTAGTGCTTTTCCATCATCTGATCTCGTCTCTAGTAAAGTTCGTGTCATAGTCAGATTTAGTTAATATTTTAATTAATTGCATTAAATTGTCAGAAACCCCCCTCAAAACAATTAAAACAATTAAGTCAAGTCAGTAGATAAGTAATCAAGTCTAGTTAATGTAATCAATAGAGTCTCGTGGGTTTGATACTCGGACTTCTTAGGCTGTACTACATTGCTCGATACACTTGTCGGTTGTGTGGTTTAGGTTTAGACTCTAGTTTATAAATTAAAAATTTAGATGTCAAGTTTAGAGTTTGTTTAGTAAGTTTTAATTAAACCACTTTATGCGCAAGTTTTTGGCGCCGTTGCTGGGACACTTGACGATTACGTTTATTAACTTTAATTACACTTATCTGAAATATTTGTGCTAGATTGTTTGTTTTTTTAATCGGTCTTGTCTATTCTCACCTTTCCTATGTTTGATTTGCAGTATAGCCATATCTTCTTATGCGGGGACCGCTTCCAAGACTGCCACCAACTGATTCTCCTGCGCTCACTGTGGTGGGTAGTGGACGGTGGTGGTGGGTGGTGGAAGGTGGTGGTGGACGGTTGTGGTGTAACCCTCTACAGACCTTAGAAGTGGCTAGGCCAAGTTTGCACCGAGAAGAGCTGCGCAGACGTTTTTTTAATCAAACGTCTTCAGAAAAACAAACAGTCTATAAATAGTAATGTCTGTATGTGGTCTGCACAGCGCAGACTGAAGAGCCTGCTTAAATCTGTTTAGAAAAAAACATACACCACCTTATAGGAATCCATAACTTTTGTTCTTTGACTGTTGACTTGATCTTCTACTCAGGTCTTCAGTCCCCATGCCTGTTTAACCACGGGATTGTCTAGACCTAGTGGCCAGCACCATTCCAATAGACGCGGTTCAGTCCTCGCCGATAACCTGCTGGTAGTAAGCAGGAAAGCTATGGGCTTAAGCTAGCTTGGGAGGGAAACTCTCCAGCGGTCAGAGTGTTTGCTTTACTTTTTTTGACTTGATCTTCTAGTCTCAGTCTTGATTTTGTTGACTACTTTTGACTTTTGACAACCTTTGACAATCAGCACTTGTTTTCTGTTCTCTATTCTTAAGCTACAGTTATGTACCAGTAGTATGGGCCAACTATTGCAGCATATATTCAAGTTCAGTTATACATGTTTCTTAACTAGGCTTAAGTTAAGTATAGTTGTTAATGCCTTAATTACATATGAGTTCTCTATTTACATATATGATTTGGTTCATTTTGCTTTTCTGCTTCCATATATGTGGCGTAGAGGTTGTTCCTTGAATATATTGAGGAATCCTCTAATTCTCTATTAGCATATACGATTTGGTTCAGCCGGTTGGCTTTTAATTTTTAATTAAATGTACTGGTGTTGCACGTTTTTTGTTTATGTAATTCCTTCCCCAAACGAAATTTACAAGTGTCTAGATTTATGGTAATTAAGGAATCGTCTAATTTCTTCAACCTGATGGTCGTGCTTACAAATCACATCGATCTTGTCTATTCTTCATTCAGGTTTGTGTTCTTAGAAACCTATGTATGCCAAATGGCCATATTCCCGGTCTTTCTTACACGGTAAGGAGATACAAAACAACTTTTTAACTAATTCAAGTGTCAAAACTTTCTATATGATGTCATTCCAGATTGTAAGTAGTAGATAATAATGCGCTCTAAATAATAGATATGATCCCTGATGTGGGAATCATACAACCTAGTGGAAGCCTAATTTCTTGCCTAATGAGACATCATATAGAAAGTTTTGTCACAGTTTGGTGGTAACGTAGTTCCGATTGTATTGTCACAGTTTAGTGGTAACGTAGTTCCGATTGGAATCACATTAAGTAATGAGTTCCTTCTGCAAGGCGATGACTATAGTCTAGCTTTGTATGATCAAATTGCTGCCAAGGTTAAATCCTTCAAGGTTATAGATATAAATAGATATTCTTATGGCACTGTCCAAATTGTTCCTTATGTGGACAGTCTTGTGTGGATAGCACCTGCTAATAGAGTGGATCAACAACAGTTGCGCCATATGTTCGTTGCAAATTTCGGTAAACTCATAACAGAATGGTGAATTGTCAATAAGGTCTGAAGAAGCAAGAATGGTCCTCGTCATGACTATATCTTTTTTACAACTATTATGCATTATACTATAAGTGTTTCTAATTTAGTCTTGGATCAAGTATCAATTGTTACTCCCTTCATTACATATAGATTCTCTATTGTTGGCATATATGATGTGTTTGATATTCTGGTTCAGTTTGCTTTTCTGCATCCATATATGACATTGGTGGTGCATCTTTATTGCTTTTATAAATCTTTCCCCTGATAAGTTAGCAACTGTCTAGCTTTGTATTAATTAAGGATACCTGTGATTTTTTCAACATGATGGTAGCAGTTACAAATCACATTGATATTCAGGTCTTTGTTTTGGTATTAGACCCTTTCATCCAAAAGGGGTTTCCATATTAGTTGGTGGCTTATTAATCAGATTAAGTTAAGGTTTGCAATGAGCAACTAATGACTGTTGCAATTGATTTGGGTGCATGACTGTGTCCATAACCTTCACTAGTTTCTATATACAATCACAATGAAAACATAAAGTCGGTTTCTCCTACTTTTTACTCAAATTGTATTCTTGATACATTCAGATACATTAAACATACATTGACCCACTCTTAGTACCCTAATTTTAGACTATGGTTGATATGGAATCTTTGTTCCCTAATTGTACTCAGTTGTAATACAGCTGATTTATTAATTGTGTTTTTGCCAAAATTGTATCTCATCAATGTGGACAACCATCTTTGGTGTTCTTCTGTAACTAATCTCTGTTTTAAGAAAAAACTTGATGTGCCTTGCTCCTTAATTAAAGAGAATGATTGCTGACTAAGGAGGCTTGGTCGCATTTTTGAATGGTTAAAACGATATCCAGCAATTATATATTTCAAATACGAACTTTGGGCGTGTTTTGATCATCAACAACTGATTGGATTATGCAATTGGTCACCCCCTTTTACTGGAGTACCGTTCCCAACCCATGTCCTAGAACATGTCTCATCTCAGTTATTAATAGTTCTGATCATAGCTCATTTTAGCTTTTCAAACTTTCCTTTGGCCGCAACTAAAGTTGTTTTCTACAATTGTTTTTGTCAAAGGCCAATAAAATCTCTTATGTTCCTTCACAAACTGGTGGTATGAAACCCATGCATACTGATCCCTGCATATTTGGTGTGGTCCCAACAATAGTGCTTCAGTGGTAAGGAGGTTTGGGGATCAAACCCCACAACCACCGGTTTACTCTGGGACACGTGATTTACCTCCCTCATGTTGGCCGTGAGACCAGTCGGCGAGGGATGCCTACTGGTGGTATACAAAATTACATATCTGGTGTTGTTATTACTACCATTTATGACGAGACTTCAATCAGGATACCAAATATAATATATATTTTGTCATTTGACTAAATCCTGAAGGTTGGTGTATAACTTACTTTTTGCATATCGACTAGAACTATATGACGGTGGCTAACAAGAACATCCATTAATGTTGTAAATTTAGATATCGTAGTACACTAGCTAGTTTGGCATTTCACAAACATACGCGGAGCCTTTCATTCAGTACATCTGAAAATAAATAAAACAAAAGGACAAATAAAATCAAACACAAAAACTAAACTTTTCAATGGTGGCCCCCACCAACACTTGCATTTGTATGCCCGTAGATACTGCACCTCCAGCAAATTTATTCATCTCCAATGCTAAATATAAACCATGAAATGCCAGCTCACCAAATGCATTCCCTATTGCTAATAAGATTCATTCGATAGTGATCAGCTCCATTTTCGAAGAGGTCAAACGAAGGATGGAAAGCCTCCAAAAGCAGCCGAAGTCGATGGAAAAACTCCCCGAGGAAGTTTTAGCCGATATCATCATCGATTACCGGCCAAACAGATTGGTCAACTGAGGTGCGTTTGTTAACCCTTGAAAGCACTCTCATCAAACCCTTCTTTCATAAAATCACACCTTCATCGTTCTATCCCCAACAACGATGAAATGCTCTTGGTCTTCCACAATAGATTTTGTTTTGCAGGCGGTAAACCAATCACAGCACACCCCTCTCGATCTCCACATATTGAAAACCCTAATTTCATTAAATTACCAGTAAATTTTTATTCCCATCTGCTTATAACTGCAGCAGTGTTATCGGTTCTGTTAACGGTTTAATATGTTTTGTAGTATGGTCTAGTATTGTACCTGGACCCGGTCCTAGCATTTATATTTGGAATCCTTCTCTATCTGCTGTAAGGACTCTCCCTCCGTGGGTTTGATGATCTTTACTTCAGGTCCGGGTTTGATCCCAGAACTGATGATTTCAAAGTTGTTAAGCTTACTCGCATATTACATAAGTACATTCACTATCAGTCAGGTGTTAAGAAAAACTGTTTTGATTGGTTACAAGTGGAAGTGTATAGTATGAGAAAAGGTCCTGGAAAATAATCAATGACAGGTTTCCTTCGCATGTTGTTCGGTTTTCGGACGAAGACGTTTCTATTACTGGGAATGATGGTCGTCTTCATTGGCTTTGTAATGTTGTTTCCCGAAGAGCTAAGCAAACAATAATAGCATTTGATTTGGCTACTGAGACATTCAGTGAGATTTATCTTCCTGATTCCATAGCAAAATAAGGAGGAACCGAGGAAGCAGGTTTTGGGAGATTTGGCTGGTAAACTATGTTTGATGTCGTAGTACATCGAAGATGGCGACGTTGAGGTTTGGGTGATGAATGAATATGGGGTGGCTGGATCTTGGGTGAAACACCATGTATTGTCACAGTTTAGTGGTAACGTAGTTCCGATTGGAATCACATTAAGTAATGAGTTCCTTCTGCAACGCGGGAGGTTTAAATAACTTTAATAAATTTCAGGAGTTGTGTAAAATGGTTAATAAAAGAAAATGAGAAAAATTAACCCAGCGTTGCGGTGTTATTAACACAGTACTGACACTCGGTATAGTCATTAAAGAAGAAAAAAGTATCTTTATTCAAATTTAAAGCTTGCATGAGAATTTTATTAAAGCTTGGGAGACATAAACCAAATGTAAGCTAAATATAAAAAAAAAAAGAGAAAATGAGGTTACAATCTGGCAACATGTGATTGGACAAAGTGATAAATAGTAATGTTTTGAGCATCATAATTCTCTTTTAATATATGCAATAATAAAACTTTATTAAAGTTGTAGGATCTATGATAAATTTATCAAAGATTAATGGATGTAAATGAAAATATCCAATAAAAAAGAAATGCTACTTGTAAAAAATTGCAAAGAAAGAGGGGCCATGTGAAAAACTAAACTAAAATGGTCAAAAAAAAGCCTAAGGCTTAATATATATATATATATGGTAGTGTTCATGCGAGAACCACCTTTATTGCAAGAACCGCAAGAATTAATGTGAACACAACAAAATAAACTCACTACACCACCACCCCAAAACCTAAAAAAACCTAACCCCCAACCCCCTAAAAACCTAAAAAACTAACCCTTCCCCACCCAAGTTAAATCCTAAAAACTAAACCATAAAGCTAAACCCACCCCGCCCCCCTCCACCCAAAAAAAAATCTAAAAAACTTACAAATATTTTTAGTATTTTTTTATAAAAAATCGGTGGTTTCATCATAAAAAATTATAACAAAAACCAGCGATTTTTTATAAAAATATTTAAAAAATTATATGTTTTTTAGATTTTTTCTTAGATATTTTTTTGTGTTCACATTGGTTTGCATTCTCGTAATAAAGGGTGGTTAGTGGAGAGTTCAAATGCAAAAAAGAATTGTAAAAAAAAAAAGAATAAATTTCAACAAATAAGAATGTTTCTTTTTGCTTTAGTAAATATTTGTATATAATGTTATTGTAACGGAATATTGGTAAACTTACATAGATAATTTATTTGTAGTTTTCCTTTTTAATAACTAACTAAATTAATTTGTAACTTATTTTCAAAATGTATATTCTTTTAAAAAAAATAATTTAGAGTGTAGAAAAAATTATGAAATGTGTATAATAAATTAAGAGGTGTGTAGGATAAATTTCAATACGTGTAGGATAAATTTCAAAATATGTAGGATAAATTTTGATGTGTTAGAAAAAATTAATGTTGAGAATCATAGACTTTTAATTATAGTAACGATATAATAATAATAATATAATAAATAATAATAATAATAATAATAATAATATATATATAACGAAAAAGCTATTTAATGTTTTATAATTTTATCACTTATTTTTTTCTTCTTAATTAAATTTCTTTTTAAATAAACCTTAAATGGTTCGATGAGCATAAAGCTATCAGTGGTTATTTGTCTTTATATTCATAGATATCAATATGTAAATTTAATTCATAAATACTTATTTATGAGATATGACGTGTGTTGTCACATTGTATTTACGAGATGAATGGAAATGGAGTGAAGTTGGGTATATAAAAGCTCTAGTAAGGGTAACAGTACCTAGTTTGTTCACAAAACTCTCCATTATAATATTTTTAAAATTTTTGTTGGGTGTCATCTCAGGTATAGAGAATTGGTTGCTTACTAAAAAGCACTTGCTATGAGATAAAAAAATTTGTTGGACAATCAACTTGAGTTTCTCTGAAGTAACCTAGAAAAATAAACATCTCTTACAATTACATCATATAGAGCCTTATATTTTCTTAAGAACCAAATCTCTTACAATTACATATATAGAGCCAACATTTTCTTAAGAACCAGGCTTTATCACAATAAATTGTTTCTTGTTACAAACAACACTATATTATAATTAAAAAAGTATTGTATTCCAATTACATATAGAGTATGATTGTTTATTGTAAACCAAACAACTTGATAGGATATTTAGACCAGGTAGTAGTTGCTTGAGCAGCTTAGCTTCTAATGTTTCCTGCTCACATATTGATGAACTGAAATTTGGAAATGAAAACAAAGTTGTAGCAAATGTTGTTAGCATAGAAAGGTTTCAATTTTGTAGAAAATACAAGTTTATAACTCTTCACAAAAGATAGGAGTGGGCGATGTAGAATTGTAGATGATGGAGAAACTAGAAGGAAAAATTGACCTGCAAAGCAAGGATAAAGAGTTGTTGGATGAAGTCCTAGATGACTTAAATGCATGAAGTAAAGTTTGGGGTGTACATTATTTCATTAAGTTTATCTCAATGGAGAACGCTAGCTTATTATATGATGTAATTGGAATCGGTACTGTAAATCAAGTTCAACTTGAAGTGAATACTAGGTACCAGACTCTAAGCGGGTCTGTTAGGCTTTCTATATAGACCGTTGGACTAATTTTTTGGGCTGCTTGGCTCAGCCCAAACTGAGTTGGGTTTAGACCGTGAAAAGTTTCATCATTACCTGCTTCAAAAAAGTTTTTAGGTTGTGTAAGGCTCAAAATCAGGCACCTCACAACTGGATATTATCAAACGAATAGTTCAAAAGACTATTCATGTTTCCAAATAATGCACTCGAAAATTCAAAATAAATAACCATCAAGTTCGAAAACCAACTAGTCAATCAATTGAAATCCAAAACAAAACATACTAAGAACGAATGCCATCTAGATCACCATTCACAATAAGCTTCTCACGCTAGCCAAGAATTCCGTGTCCTCACCTATGTATCTGCAATCAATCTAACATATGTTGTGGAGAGGTATGGTCTCAAAAACTTTGTGTCTGCGCAAGGAACCATACCCTTAATGACAGCATATCACAAGAATAACCTAGCACGCAATGTGCAACGATGCCCATTCTTGGAACCAACAGGTTGCCTAACAAACCTTGCACGCAACACGCAACGGTATTGCAACCTTGACACTAATAGGTCGCGCAATGAATCTTGCGCACACTGCCAACGACAAGTTAGACCTAGAAATGCAGGTCACACAACGAGTCTTGCACATACTACGCAATGGCAAGTTAGACCTGGAAATATAAGTCGCACAACGAACCTTGCGTACTTGGCTCAACGGCAAGTTATACTTAGAAGCGCAGGTCCCTTGACCCTGCGCGGATCAAACAACCCTCTAGCCGCGAAGTCCTAAAACCTTGCACAATGCCAGACCAACATGAGAGCAACTCATAGTCTTGAGAACAAAAGGACTTAACCCCTACAACTCTACGCTAGCCAGAACACTGAAAGCCACGCCGAAAGGAAAAGCGCAAAGAGGCGTTGACTACATACAAGGGTACAAAGTGGCAGAGCTGTGACCCAATGGTCGCTCGGCAGGTTGTGTCAGACTACGTCGCATGAACAGTAATGCAGAGGACAAACTGTACACCAACCACACTCACGCCTGTGACTGTCACACATTCTCCACTTTCGGCTGATGACAGGTCTGACACCAGGGACAATTGCTATGCCACGTGGCTCCATTCAACATCCGACAAAACACACCTCTTGCCAGAGATCATTAATGATCGATGCAGAGGGATAGAACGGATATCCCTAGTCGTCTGGGCCGGGCCCAAGGCCCATTTGCCCATCTCCTAACACACCTATCTTCGGCTATAAAATAAGGGTCATACCTTAAGGTAAAGACATCGATACCCAGATACGAGCTTACTTGCTACTTACTTACTATTACCTTGTAATCCCAACTACTTATTCTCACGCCAGAGTGTGGTCACGGAGAGAACTCTCCCCTTTTCTCTCGTGACGAAACTAACGGTGTTGCTAGTTTTGCAGATTAGCTTGAAGTGAGATCACCCAGAAGATGCGAACGAGAGACAACCTTTCATGCAGAAATATTAGGCTGTAACTAAGATATCTCCGGATACCTCTCGGTTCAGCCGGTGTTTCTTCACGTTGAGTGACTTCAGTTTGAAGATTTAAGTCAAACATTAAAAACTCTTTCAGTAACATTAATGACAACACCATGCCCATTTCGATAATCAACCATACAAGAATTTACAATCAACCTGGCCCGTCGCTAGACCCAGTACCTCCTTACCCATGACCACTTGTTCCTTTGTACATAACATGTAGCATCACATGTACTAGCATAACTAAATCGACACCCTCATATCATTAAACACTCAAATCTATACCACAACATGTAGATGACAAATTAACATCACAGCCGTATTATAACACCTTGGACTACCACATTCAGCTATAGTAAACACATAAATCACATCATATAGAAAGCTAACACATAATCTCATCACATCACAAAGACGTGACCACCTAACTCATTGCCACCATTAAAGGCCACGACTACTAGACTTGTTGACAACTTCAAAACATCATAAAGATACGACTTGCCAAACTCATCGACATCATGAGGATAATGACTACACCATATCATCGAGGTCATAAAGACAACAATTTCCTTTTCATCGATACCATAAAGACAACGACTACCCATCCTATTTAACACCAACATCATGAAGATGTTATTACCCACATATTAACATCTCATCATGTCACATTATCATGGATTAACCACGCAACCCCTTAAA
Organism: Scalesia atractyloides; assembly: GCA_947069175.1. Taxonomy (NCBI): domain Eukaryota; kingdom Viridiplantae; phylum Streptophyta; class Magnoliopsida; order Asterales; family Asteraceae; genus Scalesia; species Scalesia atractyloides. The sequence continues at coordinate 10,873,988 of CAMTDV010000012.1, read as the reverse complement.
CGTCATCCAACCCGCCCATTTACCGTATATGAATGCGAACGACCTCACACGCACAAGCACGTATTAATACGTTTTGACTCCATCGTATAAATCATGATTAATGATGTGGTGTGGAGTGTATATAAAAAGTGGTATACTTTTAGCCGTTTTATACGTTGGTTTAAGTTTTAATATATAGAGTAAACTGCAATTTGCGTCCCTGAAGAAAGGGCCCAAGTCAAGTTTAGTCCCCATTTTGAAAATTTTGCATGTTGAGTCCCTAACTAATGAAAAGCACTACGATTTGAGTCCATCGGTTAAGAATCCGTTAATTTGATCGATAAGTCAAAGGGTATTTTAGTAATCTCACCATTTTAAAATTAAAAACAAAACTAAATCTATTTCTATCATCATCAAGAACACAAACTTCAAGATCTTCATGAGCAATACCCAATCTCATCATCTTTTTCATAAAAGTCTTATAAACCCTAGAACTTAAAGACACATATCTCCTTCAATTCTTAAAGAAATCAAGCGGTTCTTGGGTGCAAATTGTGTAACTTTTTTAGATGAACAAAACCCACTTTTCAAGATGAACAAAACCCACTGAACGGAATTTTAAAACTCATCACGATTTGGGATATTTATGAACATATTTGGTCCGAAAATTTGAATTTTTTTGTTGGTTTTTGCAAACATCTTCATCAATTCATGCTCATCATCTTCAGTTTCATCATTTGTACATTCCAATTCTGAAAAATCCATGAAAAAAATCTTCAAACAACACTAACCTCCAGATCAGAAAATTCTTCATCAAAACACATGAGTACCAACACATGAAAAATCTTCATCACTTATAGGCAAGGAGGCCGGTTGTTGATTCAGATTCGATGATGACTAGTTGCTTCTTATCCATGATCCCCGATGATGTAGTCTTAGATTTAATGTAATGCGTTGATGGAGTGTGGTTGTCATATCCAGAAGCTTCTAATATAGGACATTTCTGTTTTTAACTTTTGTGTGAGATAATAATATTTGTTTGTGTTTGGAATGTAGGTATGGTGTAGGTGTTATATGTTTAAGATTTAGGGTTTGGGTTTGTGTTGTTTGTGAAGATGATGAAGAATGTTGGATCTGGATTTGTGAAGGTTAGATCTGGATTTGTGATTTTGCGATAATGTTTGAATTTTGAAGATCAAGATTTCATAGTCTGTAATGGGTTTTGAAGATAACATAATTCTAATTAATAATATTAAGATTAATAGATAAGTGGTAAAAAGTCTTTTAATAAGAATAAGGGTATAATATGCATTTCAAACTAATGATAAGTGGTAAATAGACTTTTCACAAATAGTCAAACGGTCAAACTAACAGAAGGACTCAAATTGTAGCGAGTTTCAAATATCATGGACTCAACAAGCAAAATTTTCAAAATGGGGACTTAACTTGACATCGGCCCTTTCTTTAGGGACGCAAATTGCAGTGTAATCTAATGTTTATAAAATCAAGATAAAATACTATCACACTACACTTCACGCTGGGAAAGTGCATCCATCATTGGCATAATATATAGTGATGGTAAGATACCTAGGTCGTCCAAGGATACAACAACTTTTGTACCAAGTCATCGTCAGGTCTAGTCAATCCAAAGTAAAAGGTTAATTTTGTGACTCATAAAAATAAAATAAAAGGATAGAGTTGTAATTAATGATAAGAAAGTGGGTGTTTGGGATATCTGTTACCTCCTGATACTTCGTTAACTAAAAGTTACCAGGTTCACAAAAGCCCGGTTTTGAAGCGAGAAGATGTATTCTATTAATGCCATAAAATTGTGCAGTTCTTTTTTAGGGACCCTCACACACTTGACCATATTGGTTTGAATCAGTAAGAAAACCCCCCGCTAGGTATATTCAAACCACAATGATATTGCCATATAAGCAGGAATACTATATACCGTTGTGGTTTATTATTAAGTAAGAAAATATCATAACGGGTTTATACGGCCCATCACTATAGACCCCTAGGTTAGCTATCAACTCCCCAAGAGTAGTGACGATAATATAAACCAAGTCCTTTCCTCTTTGGTGTTATCTCCATGCTTTTGGTAAGAGCTTACCAACCCAAAGTCCTTTACCAAAACCTTTAAACCCTTTTCGAGGCATCAACATGTTTGACTCTATACAGACATAGAAAACATGAATGTTCCACGCTAGCGGCAACACAAGATTATTGGTTAGTTTTTTTTGGATTTAGAAGAAAGATTACATGTTTCGCACTAGCAGCAACATGATTGTTTCACTCACTTTCAATATGTGTATCTTACTTAAAGTCATTAACACACATACACACACACCTTGTTAATCCATACTTATTTTAGTTAACTCCCCATCAAAGGGGTTTGTTTCCCCAAACACCCACAATAACCTTAGCCAAGAATGGCCATCATGATAGTTTTTACCAAAGATGAAAAGATTGTATTAATCATCACAATATTGTTTACACTTAATGATTGTTCTTACTAATCTTAATGATTATAATGATTAAAGAAAGTGGGTAGAAGAAAAGTGTGTTATGGAGAAGAGAAAAGAATTGAGTAAGTGAAATGGAGGCCAAATCTCTCTATTTATAGCTGTTGGAGGCGAGGAACAAGTCATGCTTGGATGGCATGACTTGTGCCTATCTAAAAGTGATCAGATCAATGTTAGGAGCCAGGCACGAGGCGTGTCTCCCAGACATGCGCAGTGGTCAAATTTGCGTTCGAAATCTTCTAAGGATAGAATTTTGTCTTTTGTGGCTGAGGCACGTGGCATGTCTGGTTTTTTTTTGTCTTGGTTGGAATTCAAAAACGATCTTCAAAAGATGTTGTTGTCCTTATGCTTGGGGCATGGGGTGTGCTAGGATGAATTTTCAGCGCATCTTTCATATTTTTGCACCACAATTACTTCGTTTGTTTGTTTTGGGTTTGTTGTGTGTCCTGAAAATAAAAATAAACCAAATTAAGTCATTTACAAATATATTTCCAACAAAACCAATATAAATTGGGTTTATTGTGATATGAAAAACATTCATATTTATAAGCATATCAACTAATTACACTTAAGTAGTAACTCAACCCCCTATGTTCCCCGACCCATCAACGTGTAAACATGTAACAACCCTAGGACAATCAACAGTTAAGGTCCTACCCACCACATCTTATGACTGATTGTAGAAATCCATACTACTCTTTTAACCCACTATTCATCACATGTGTGCCTATGCACCCCTAGTGACCAAGCACACATTGAACACGAAACCCCCCAACCCCTCCTATCCACTCCACACATTAAAACATAGTTTCATGAATGAAAGTTTAGTAGATAGCATTTCCACAAATCCCATCACTCAACAAAACACAATCAGCACGTGTATATAAGCCCAAAAATATGTAAAGGAGGCATTAGAACTCACCTGGCAAGAACAACCTTAGGGTTACATCATAACCTAAAAACAGCTCTTAACTAAATCCCATTATAGTGTCTAGGGTTTGGTAATCACGTACTAGCATGCACCCGTGGAACTTAACGACCAATTCACACGAGGTGATATCCATGACACCCAAACCCAAGCATGCATCTAGTATCACTGTGAACCCCTACTACTCATATTGCTGACCTCTCAGCCTTAACCACCACCACTAAAACCCTAGCTTTTAACGAAATCCACTCGGATCACTCGCAACCCACATAGAAGCCAAACACCTTGGATAAATCCCCGTGCATGCAATTACTACACCCCATGAAAAACCCTATCTACCACCGTCGCCACTCGACCTTGCACCCCCACCCCTGTGGTCGACGCACACCCTTTGAGCATCATTTTTACATAGTACAGTTACGAACCCTTTATCTCTAATCTCAATTGTTGACCCATCGCCAAATTTTACATAACCCATTGTTTTATTCTCGAAGTCAATGAAAAAATCTCATTGTACAATCATATGATTACTAGTCCCATATCTAAGTACCATGTACCTAGTTTATCATGAGTGTTTTCATAAACCTTAGAAAAAACCTTCTATGTATTCATCATCAATGTATGTTGGGAACACATCGCCATTAGCAATGTAGGCTTATCATCTTCTACGACTAGGTTTGCTTCAGCCTTAGGGAGCTTGACATTCAATTGCAATGTGATTCATTCCCTCACAATTGTAACATCAAGGACACTTTCTTCTTGTCAGGCATGTTAATCTTCTAGTTTAGCCTATTGATTACTATTTTGGAGCTACCAACTCCGTCATCCACATCTTTGACCATTGAACCTACCTCGCCTATGACCACGACCAAAGCTACCATTGTCAGCTTGCTTCGTCTAGACCTTTTGCTTATCTTACTCTTCTGCCCTGGTTAGGAATACTTGGTCATGAAGCTTTAGTTGGCTCAGCAGGCTAACCTGTTCCTCATAAGCTTTGAGGCGTCCAACTACTTTCTCGAAAAGCATAGTATTCAAATTCGTATATTGTTCAATCGTGGTAATGATTGGTAGAAAGCTAGTTGGCGTAGAGTTAAATATTTTCTTAACTGTAGTCTTTTCATCCATTATGGTTCCAAGTGCCTGAAACTTGGACACAGTCCCACCAATCTTACTAGAAAAACCGTTATGTAGTCAGTTTTCTTCATGCTTAGTAATTTAAACTCTCGATTTAGAGTTTGAATTCGAGTTTGTTGTAACCCCCATCGACTCAAAGATAAGTATCCTAAGGTAGGCGTGTACAAAAAATCCGGTTTTAAAACTGAAACCGGAAAAAAAAACCGAAACCGATTTTTTTAACCGGTTTTTCTATAACCGGTTTTATAACCGAACCGAACCGGCGGTTGTAAACCGGTTAGGGATCTTGAGCTTCGAAACCGTTTTAAAACCGAAACCGGTTTAACCGTTAAAAAAAACCGTTTTTTTTGGAATAAACCGGTTATTGTTTTGAGTTGAAAAAACCGGTTAGTAACCGGAACCGGTTATAAAAAAACCGGTTATTTTTTGAAGAAAAAAACCGGTCGGTTAAAAACCGAACGTTTTGAAAAAAAACCGATTTGTACACCTCTGTCCTAAGGGCATTCCAAGCGTCCCTAGCATCCTTATGGCCCGCATATCTATAACAGAATATTCGTTATTTGTAATAGAATGTCTTCTGCTAACGCTTGGAAGATGAAAGCCCTTGCTTTCTTCCCAATCCTGATATCCACATCAACTCCTCTGGGTGGTTCTTTGACATCTAGGTTCGCTAGGCATCCAAGATTTTAGCCGTTTGATCACCCATGAACACAAATTAAGATTAATTTTCTAACATCTCTTTCATTAAATCCATTAAAAAAACTTAAAAGCAATCCACAAGAACACGGACAATCAACATTAAGAGCACACCAACTTATATATTTATGTGGGTAATTGCTTCGTGGGGATCTCTGACCACGTGAAAAAAAAAACAAACTGAGACACATACAGAGAGTTGAGTAGGAGTAAACAAATTTATACTAGAATGGTGGCCAAAGGTGGTCAACGGAGAATGTGGGAGGTTTGTAAATTTTATTTTTTATATTTTTAACTAAAGGGGTAAAATCATCAGTTTAAATAATCTTACATCTGAAATAAACAACCATCCATTCTTTATATCTCAAAGTAAACAAAAGTAGCCAAAAGCATAATTTTTAAAAAGTTTGGACGAAAAACAAAATTTGAATATACATAACATTTAGCAACCAAAAATGTGAAATACTATTTTAATTTAGTTTTCATTTTTATCCATATATTATATATAATACTAAGTTAGAACCTCATGTATCACACGGGTTAAATAAGAAATATTATCGTAAACAAATAGTCTAAGAAATATAATATAGATAATTTGTTGCTTGTAATTATATTTTGTTGGAACGACTGCTTATAATTATTATAATACATAAATAGTTAGATTAGTATTTTGTCACTAAATATAAGTGAGTGATACGTAGCACTCTTTGGAAACCATATATTCCAAAAGTTGAATATCAAAAATAAAGAAAAATATAAATTAATAAATTTTTTTATTTATTATTCTGACATTAATTGCAATCACTAATTAGTTAATTATTAAAAAGGGTAAATTTCTTTAGTTAATTACTAAAAGTTAATTTTTTAGTTGTAATATATGACGAACTCATTGCAATGTATTGCAATTAATAATATATTTCAATTAATTTCTCATTGTGTTATATTGATACGTTAATATTTGTGCGTAAATATTATAAATATGTAAATTAATTTTCGGGTACTACACAAACCCGTGTAATGATATATAACTAAATAAACCTTTTTATTTAATTAATTATTTAGAATCATTTGTTAATTAATTTTTATTATTACTAATAAAAAATATAAATAATTTCTTTTCGGTTAGAGGAGAGAATACTGGTATTAATTGGAATTTTTTATTAAGATTAGATTAATAATAATAGTGATATAAATTAGGAACATACGATGTTATTGAAATTATTTATTAAAAGTTAGATAAGTACAATATCTATAAATAATATCTGAATTCATTAGAAGTTAGATAAGAATGATATCTACACATAATATTTGAATTCATGAGTAATTATAGTATATCAGGTTATCAAGTAATTTAGAGCAAAAAATGAGCCGGAAATAATAATGAGAATATATTGAAATACGAACGTGTCATGGGTTTACTTTATTATATAGTAGAGATACGTATTTAATATATTTATGTTTTTTATTAATTTGTTTTTTATCTGATAACTTGCATTTGTTACCTTTAAAATAATATCAAATATGCGTTGTGATTATTTTTTTTCAACCTTCATGTATAAATTTGATTGAAAACGTAGTTGTGTTAAAAAGGAGTAGTTTTTGGGTATTGTATGAAATATCTAATCCCAATATCTTACTAGTATCATGTCGACCGACCAACGTTGGTACCCATGATATACTAATATACTGAAACCAGTACTGATATTCGTTTTTTTTTATTTTTAATCGATATAAAATAAAACCTTATGTCTTGGGTTACATCAGACAAATTTTGTGCAATGGAACAATTGTAAATAATTTGTTGAGTTAAAGACTATGATAGTCCTTGTGGTTTAAAGAAAGGTAACACATTTAAATACTATTTTTTTAATAAAATATGATTCAGATTTTACAACACCTTTAAATGTTAAAGCTACCTGAAGAAGCACCTGTTGAACCTAGGATATCCGGGGATATATAAGTTACAACCAAGGTATTTCTACATAAAGGGTTGTTCCTTCACTTCGCACTTCGGGGTAAACTTACTTAAGCTGATCTGCAAAACTAGCAGCGCCGTTAGTCTCGTCACGGGGAAAAGGGTGGTTTTCTCCGTGACCACACTCCGGCGTGAGAATAATACTTGAGGATTGTAAGTAAGGTAACAAGTAAGTTGGTAAGTCAATATATGTGTATCTCGATGATGATTTACCTGGAGATCCAATACTTATTTATAGCCGAAAATGTATGTGCTCGGAGATATGCTGGTGGGCCTTGGGCCCGGCCCATACAGCCAGAGACATCCGTTTTGTCCCTCTGCATCAGACATTAAATGTTCTATACAGGAGAATTAATGTCCTTTGTTAGGAGGTATGCTTTTTCGGATGTTGAGTGGTGCCACGTGTAAAGGCAGTTGTCTCTGGTGTCAGGCCTGCTGCCAGCCAGAAGTGGAGAAGGTGGAACAGTCACTGGCAGAATATGGTTGGTGTGCAGTCTAACATCGCACTACTGTACATGCGACACTGTCACAAGCAACCTGCCGAGCAACCCTTGGTCATCGTTCTTCCACTCTGTACCCTTGAGTATGGTTAACACCTCTTAGTGCTTACCCCTTCTGTGAGACTGTTAGTGTTTTTCCCTCCAGCGCAGGTGTCAGGGGTATATCCTTTTGTCCTAAGACTATGAGGTGCTCTCATGTGTGTCTTGTCCTTGCAAGGTTTTATGATTTATGGATTAGAGGGTTGTTGTTCCACGCAGGGTCTAGTAGCCTGCCATATATGTCTAACTTACCGTTGTGCCAAGTACACAACGATCATTGTGTGACTTGTGTTGTTAGGTCTAACTTGTCGTTGTGCCAAGTACACAAGGCTCATTGTGTGACTTGTGTTGTTAGGTCTAACTTGTCGTTGCGCTGAGTGCGCATGGCTCGTTGTTTGACCTGATTGTATTTGGTCTAATTCACCGTTGCGCTGAGTGCGCAAGTCTCGTTGTTTGACCTGATTGTATTTGGTCTAATTCACCGTTGCGCTGAGTGCGCAAGGTTATTGTATGACCTATTGATGTTGGTCTAATTCACCATTGCGCTGGGCGCAAGGTTCATTGTATGACCTATTAGTGTTGGTCTAATTCACCATTGCGCCGAGTGTGCAAGGTTCATTGTATGACCTATTGGATTAAGGAAAACACATCGTTGTATATTGCATGCAAGGTTATCCTTGGTAGTATGTAGTTGAGGGTATGGTTCCTTGCGCAGGCGCTGGGTTTTTAGGACCATACCCCTCCAAGTCCCCCAGTCCAGTGCTGCTCCTACGCACATGTTTGAAAGTGGGAGGAGTGCTGGACTAAAAGAATTGTTGTATGCGCCATAATTTGAAGAGGCAAATATTCCATAAGGGGTGGAGAAAGCGTTTGTGTGAAGGAACGTGTTGTAATCATGTTTTTGAAATTTGAACTCTGCTCTTCTGACGTTGCAGGTGGGTTGGTGAGAAAAAAAGTGGGATTTGAAAGGACATCTGACAGCTGTTGCATGCACTCAGCCGTTTCTGCTGCCGTTCCTTAATGAATTGGCAGAGAGCATGGCAGCAACGGGCGCACGTTAACCGTCGCTGCAACTTGCCTACTACGCGTCTTTCTCTGATTGGTTGTTATTGCTACGCGTGTGTCATATTCTCCAACTACATTAAATGTGAGCACTACAAATAGAGGTAACCGCTAGGGTTTTCCTCATTCACTCAACTTTTCTTTCACTTTCTTCTCTGCATTCTTTGAGTTCTTGTGCTTTCTTCTTCAAAGTTGTCTTCAACTTTTTTCTTTTCTTTATGTCTAATGGCGTCCAGAGGGCCTGAGTCTGCCTCTGCTGTTGGGGCTTCAGCCCCCTTGTCGGCGTACAAGTTGAGTCGACAAGGTTTGAGGATATAGTTTCCGGTTTCTGGTTTTCCCCCAACTGGGGGGCCCGGTTACCCGCTGAAGGTGAAACAGCCGCCGATGCACCGGCGGGCTATATCACCGTTTTTTATGATTTTTTCGGTGAAGGTAACTTCCGGTTGCCTGTCACCAAGTTTTTCTGAAGTTCTGCAGTACCACGGCTTCCACCTCTCCCAGTTGAACCCGATGGGGATGGTGAGGATAAAGCACTTTGAGTTTTTGTGCCGGTCGACGGGGTCCATTCCCACTATGGACCGTTTCCGAATTTTTTACCAACTCCATTGCTCAATGGGGTTTTATTCTTTCCAGCATCGTGCGCAGGCACGAAAAATTTTTCTCTCTCCTCCCAAGTCCTTCCATGATTGGAAGGCAAAATTATTTTTTGTGAAGGCCGGTGTTATTCCTGTTCCCTTGACGTTCCGGGGGCCGGATGAGATCACGACGGAGACCCTCCCTATACCAGTGTTTGACCCCTAGTATACGGATCTGAAGGAGATCCCGGCAATTCAGTTGCCGGAGAGAATACTAGTGGCGGCGGGTATGAGGCTGGTTTGGAAACCCGACCGCCGGTACCGACCTGTGTATGTGGAGGAGGGCCGGAGTAAGTCTTCTTATTTCATTGTGTTCCTGACTTTGAGTTGTTTGTATGCTAACATGCATGTGTTTTTCTGCAGGAGCCCCACTATTTTTGACTGCCTTACAGAGGAAGGAAGGGTGGATTGAAAGGCTTCCCTTGGGCCCGGATGAGCCCACTTGGTATACGCAGGTCCTGGGCAATTTAGCCCTGATCAAGTATTCGGACCTGGATGCCCCTGCGCCTTCAACTGGTAAGTTCCTGTTGTTGAATATTGTAACTCTGCAAGTGACTTATTTGTTGTTGTGTTGTGGTGCAGGCGCTCTGGGGGATTTGGGCATTGGCCCAGATCATAAGAAGAAGCGACGCGCGGGGTCGAGCGTGGTGGTTGAGAAGGAGGTGACGCAACCCGGGCGGACCCTCCCATAGGTAAGCGCATTGTATCTGACAAATGGAAAGCTTATGTAGTCGTGTCTGACTCGTGGGAAGGTCTTGATCTTGTAGGTGCGAAGAAGGCTGCACTAAAGCTGTTGGTTATCCCGACCGCCAAACCTGCTAGCCCTGCGGACGCTGAGTCCAGCCCGGAGGTGCCTCTTAAGCGAAAGAGGCGTCCAAAGGAGGACCTCTCCACGCAACCTATAAAAAAGGTTGCGCGGAAACATATAGGGAAGAGGGCGAGTCTGGAGACATTAACCGCTAAGATATCCCTTGGTAATTTTGATAACTTTCATTACTTTCTCCACATATTTGTGTTGTGTATGACTAACTTTTTGTCATCACGCAGTGGGCGATGAGCCGGTTTTTGTGAATCCAGCACATGCGTCGGCCCACGGATACTCTGATGCCCCCGCCTGTTGGAGGAAGCGGGGAGTCTGCTGCTGGGGAAGGGCCTCACGTGGTGGTGGAAGGTTCTGGTATGGGTACTAATGTGGGATCTTTAGCAGTGGAAGAACTCGTGCGGGTGGAGGTGAACCGCGGGTGGTGGTGGAAGCCCCCGTGGTTCTTGCGGAGAAACCGCAGGTAGAGGTTGAGGAACCTTCAGTTGATGTGGAGGAAACGGGGTTGGTGAGGGAAGAACCCGTGGTGGTGGTGGAAGAATGCGCGCTGACTGGTGGCACGGTTTTGTTTGGTGAGGCGGAGCCGGTTAGGACGGCTTCCGCCAAGGTGAACAGACCGGTGCTCCACAGGGGGAGCATGCGGAGGAGCCTGCACTCGGGGGTGAAGTGGAGGGATCACGTAGGAACCTCTCTCCAAAGGTCTTCGCTCCGCCCGGATGAGACCCCGGGTGATTATTATTACAGGTCCTACTCCTTCACTCAAGCCGGAGAAATCCACACCCTGGCATGGAAGTTGGAGAAGGGAGGGGATTTTTCTCACTGGTCGGCGTGCCGTGAGTGGTTTAAAGGAGCTTTCCCCCCAGCGGAGGTACGTGTTCTTTCTGATCATGAAGAAGAAGAAGAAATGTGCCACACGTACCTCCAGGCAGCTGCAAGGTCCGCCTCTGTGACTTACAAGATTGTTCGTGAATGGCGGGGTTGCTGAAGCAAAAGAAAGATCTTGAGGCTGCCCAACCAGTCCTCGGTAAAGAGCAAGCCCAAGTGGATGCGCGTGAAGCGGAGGTGCAGGCGAAGGAAACCGCCTATGCCGATCGCATGAAAATTGAGGAATGGTCCGCGATAGCATGGAAGAAGAGGGCTGAGGCCTCAGGCGCCAAATTTGCGGAGGAGGGCAAGTTGTGGAAGGAGGCCTGTGAGAGGGACAACAAGGAGAAGAAATCTTGAGGATGAGTTGTCCCGTTTGCGCGAGAGGTTGCGCGCGAACAGAAGGTGAGGGAGGTGGCAGCTGCTGCGGCTGCAGAGGCTAGTGTAAAATGTGCACACAGTGAGCAAAAGGAGGTAACTACTTGTTCTTATGCTCACTTGATTTTGACATTAATAAACTGTGATGCTAACCTTGTTGTAAATAACCAGGTTGAAGCTTGTGCAACTCTTGAGGTTGCCAAGAAAGACCTTCAAGTAGCCTTGGTGGAAAAAGCTGAGCTTCAGCGTAGGCTGCAATTGGCGGAGGCTAATGGTGGACGCGGGCGTGAAGAAATTGGAGGATTCTGAGGATGCCCGCGCCATCTCTGAGTCGTTGGTGGAGTCGCTGAGCAACAACATGTTGTGGATGCAACAGCATGGAGTTGTCAATGTAAGTACTCCATTTGTTTTCTGAGCATTATGTGTTGGCTCTAACCTTGTCTATGTGAATTGCAGGTCGCGAACTCCATTCTGAACTCCACAGGAGCTATACGCGCATGGCCAAGTTAGGCTGTCACGCGCCACAACGGTACGTGCAGGGCTATGCTGAGTGTGCGCAACACGTTCATCATGCAATGGGTGTCCCACAGGGCACCGCCGCGCTGCCACTCACGGTGTTGATATCGGAGCTGCTTCGCCTGGCTCAGCAGGATACAACCGTCTGACATCCGGCTATGGAACTTGGTGAGCGAGGCTCTCACTCACGATGACTTCGTGACGCTTGAAGTATCTATTTCCGGAAGAAGCCGAGGCCGCCGCTGATGAAGAGTAGAGTAGGATCCTTAATGTAATATCTTTGTATGATCTTGGACCATACCGCGCAATGCGCAGATTTGTAAAATTCTTTATCTTTTCAATGAAGTGTTTCTTTCGTGTTACAATATTTGCGTGAGGAAGAACCGACTTTGCGTAGGTATAGCGAATAAAACTGGTAATGAACTCATGTATGAACATCACCCCCCATGCGCATGTCATAGGTAGTGACCTTGGGTTCAAGAGTCATTGTATACCAAGGTGTTTTCGCGTGGACCCAAAGTGGTTTCACGCATTTGTAACGAAACATAAAGATAAAATAAATCATGTAACTATTGTCTATAATACACAATGAGGCGTGAGAGCCATATACAGAGTTGACAAAAGATAATGAACGTTGCTGATTTACATGTAGCACTGTCTTAGCTGATGCGCATTCCATGTCCTAGGGATGTTTATACCGTGTAGGCGCTTAAGGGTGTATGCACCGTTTCCTAGGACTTCATGAATAACATAAGGACCTTCCCATTTGGGTGCCAGTTTTCCAAGACGTTCAGCATTAGACACTTCATTGTCGGTAGAACAAAGTCACCAGGTAAGAAGGTACATATACGGACTCGCGCGTTGTAGTACTTCTCGAGCTTGGACTTGTATTTTGCCTCGTTGATGGCGGCGTTTTCCTGTCTTTCTTCTAGTAAGTCCAAGTCGAGTCTGCGCTCTTCTTCATTGTTCTGACTTTGCGCAGCTAGCATGCATGGTGATGGGAGGCCTATCTCTGCGGGAATTACTGCCTTTGTCCCATACACAAGGCTGAAAGGAGTTTCGCCCGTGCTGGTTTTTGGCATGGTTCGATGAGCCCAGAGAATGCTTGGCAACTCATCTACCCAGCCTTTGCGCGTCATACCCAACCTCGTCTTGATCCCTTCGACGATGCTCTTGTTAATTCTTTCCACTTGGCCATTTCCTTAGGGATACGCGACCGAAGTGAAAATGTGCTCGATGTGCATTTCCTTCATCCATTGTTGTAGTTCTTTAGCTGCGAACTTGGGGCTATTATCACTGACTATGCGCAGAGGTAACCCGAAACAGCATACAATGTGCTCCCACATGAATTTCCGCACTACAGTTGTTGTGGTGGATGCAAGAGGTTTGGCTTCGACCCATTTGATGAAATAATCGATTGCGATGATTTTGAACAACGCGTGCCTCAAAACAATCTATTGTTGTATGTGTGTGCAATATTTAATATTAAGTGTTATGTGAATACATTTACATTTACTCATATGTGGTTATGCATTTTATTTTATAATCAATTCAATGAACACGTTTAAATGTTTAAATAGGATTCACTCGTCAACTTTTTGTTGATCCAAAAACCATTTTTACACATGATACAGGTGAACAGGATGAAGCAAGGAACACATAGGAAAGTGTCTTAGAAGAAAAATAATGAAGCCTAAAAAGATGTATAGAACATGTTGAACTTGTATGATATGATTGTATGAACTCCTTTAAATTGTAATAATAAATATGAAACGTTATAATAAATGTCATGAGCTTTGATGAAAACCCAATCATGCCCCGATCACCTTTTCCGCTGCGGGTCGGGGTGTGACAGATTGGTATCAGAGCTTTTGACTATAGGGATATAGGATGGGTTATTAGACCCTTAGAGCCTATACTATAGTTGATTAGACTTTAATTGTTTATGTGGTTACATGCAAACTCATGATGTTTATTTCTTTCATATTTATTACATACACAAATGCATGCAAACACTTCCAATATTACATTTTGTGATACATAGTGAATTATACTTATAGTCAAACATACATAATTACATACACATTCATCATACATATTTCAATGTTCACGTATTCAAATCATCTTCATACTTCCGTTATTCAAGATTTTGTCGCATTTTTCATTTTTCAAATCTCATCAAAGTGAGTTCTGCGACGGGCATGTAGTAACTGTAAGGGTACAAGTACCGGTAGTCGGAACGTCCTGTCTAGGTTGGCATTCGTATAAATCCAATATAACGGACCAGTTTGCCTACCTGGGGACTAACGATGAGAGTACGAAGGATCTACTAGGCCAAAGCATGCCACACCAAACGTCGTTCGAACTAACCCCACTTTGAGGTGTCACCGTGTCCACACCTGGATGCACTCCAAACTTCATATGTTACATACATATTTCTCGATTTTCTCCGAGTTTTAGTGTACGTTACCAGGCTAACACATGCGAACCATATGAAAAATCCGGTAATCATGGGGGCCCACATGATTACGAAGGTGAAGTATGGCGGCATGCAAGGCCCAATTACGAGCAAAGCCCAAGACATCCTATGGATGTAGTAGATTTATTATTCTATATTTATTTTATGAATGTTCATTCCTAAATACGACACATGATCCCTAAAACATCCAACTCATACTCTTGATATGTATTCCTTGTAGATGTCTTCTAGTCTCGCTCGTAGGAAGATGAGATTAGGAAAAGCCCGCGAGCGCATGGCTGCCCAAATCGCTCAACAAATGGCTGCCGTAATACCCAACATTGTAGTTCAAGTTCAACAAGCCCTTACCGCTAATCCCGTCAACCCAATCAACCAAGAAGATCAAAATGTTATCAACCCTCCCCCAAATACCACTAAATGCACCTTCAAGCATTTCAAATTCTGCGACCCTCCAAAATACGAAGGGACTGAAGGTGTCACCGCTCTCCTCCATTGGTTTGAAGAAATGGAAAACACTTTTCTAAATTGCGATTGCCCCGATGATCGCAAAGTGCGATATGCTACTGGTCGTTTACTTGGAATAGCACTTACATGGTGGAATACAGAGAAGGCCAAACGAGGTGTTGAAGATGCTATGACTTTGACTTGGGAAGAGTTGAAGGAAATCATGACAAGACGGTTTTGCCCAAGAAGCAAAATCAAGAAATTGGAGGATGAGTTTTATTCATTGAAACAAAAGGAAGGCGATCACACCACATACAACAAGAGATTCCTCGAGTTAAATCAAATGGTTCCCAACTTGTTCACTCCTCTTTACCGTTTGATCGAGCACTACATTCGAGGTCTTCCTTCAAAAATTCAAGAATCTGTAATAAGTACCACCTGCAACTTTGGAAGCAGCAATGGAATTAGCTACAGAGCTCACCGAAAACCGCATACGTAATAAAGACTTCAAGGAGGAGAAGAAGAAGGATAAAGCATCAACTGAAACCTCAAACTCCACCCAAACCGAATCCCCTTCACGATCCATTTCTAAGAGAAAACGAGATGGGCAACTTTTCGCTGTCACCCAACGCAATCAACCAGTCTCACAAACCGTACCCCTCCAAGCTATCCCAATCACCCAAGTAGCACCCAACGCAACTTACCCAAATAAGAAACCTTACCTTGCGCCTCACCCTCAATGCAACACCTGTTTTTATCACCATCCATCTACTTTACCTTGTCGACTATGTGCGAATTGTGGACGCTATGGTCATTTGAGCAAGGCTTGCCGCACCTCTCAAAACCAAACCTCACCCCCTACTCAAAACATGATCCAAACATATCAACAACCCCAATCCCCATGTTTCCATATGTTCGAGCTTGTTTTAATTGTGGCGACCCTACCCACTTTAGAAACACGTGCCCTCGATTGGTTAACATCATACACGCCCAAGCTCAAGCAAACCCAGTTAACCAAGCAAATCAAGGAAACCTAATCACTAGGCCACCAGCAAGAGGAAGAGTTTAGAACATCAACACCAATCCTGTTGAAGATAATGACGGCCCAAACAAACCACCCAACTAGTTTCTTCACCCAAAATCAAGATTCAACTCCAACCGCTTACTTTTTATGTTTTTCTTTCTGTTATCTCAATTTTCACATATCTCAATTATAAATTGGAAATTTATCCAAGAATTTTAATGCGAATTACTATTTCAGTTTGTTTTATACTCATTGATTTAACACTCATATCATCATACTTCACGACATATTTCAATCTCATCATTTAAAGAAGTTGAGCTGTGTCTCACTTCCACATGGACTAACCTCTCCATCATAACAAACGAGAGAGGTACTGTCATCATTCAAACATGTATACTATCAGAATTAAGACTCAAGCTTTGGTTGTTGTGTTTGTTTATGTTATAGAGTCACATAGGACTAATCATAACTTACTGATAAAACCAATGAAAATTTGACAAGAATATGGTGGATACGCCGCTGGTACTTCCTATATATAAGTATTCTTGCCAAAGGATCAAAGGCATTGTCAGGCGGTTATGAGAAGTTCCATGTAGGATTTAGTAATGTCTTGGTTGAAGTTTGTTTTATACTCACTGATTTAGCATTTATATCATCTCATCATTTAAAGAAATTGGATTGTGTTCCATTTCTACATAGACTAACCTCTCCATTATAACAAACGAGAGAGGTACTGTCACCATTCAAACATGTATACTATCAGAATTAGGACTCAGGCTTTGGTTGTTGTGTTTGTTTATGTTCTAGAGTCACATCATAGAACCAATCATAACTTACTGATAAAACCAATGAAAATTTGACAAGAATATGGTGGATACGCCGCTGGTACTTCCTATATATAAGTATTCTTGCCAAAGGATCAGAGGCATTGTCAGGCGGTTATGAGAAGTTCCATGTAGGTTTTAGTAGTTGAATTTTTGTTTTAGGATATAACCTTATCTTTCCAAACGTATCAAAACTCTTGTGTATAAAATCATACTTAGTCAATCAACTCTGTTTATCAATATTCTTTATCGTAGGCAACAAAAAGCGATTCCTGTAGCAGGGTATTCAACCCTTACAAGGAACGTTACCGCCTGAAACAAAATTTAAACTCTTACTCCCTCCTAGGTATGTAATTGTCAAATTAAAACACCATCCTTTTGAGTCAAACATGCCACTACTTAAATTTCGGACGAAATTTCTAAAAGTAGGGGATACTGTAACATCCGTCAAAAAACAGGGTTAACCAATCCCGCTTCGTTTATTAACCGAACATCCAGTTAAAAATTTCGTTGCATATTTAATGCTCAAATTAATTTTACACAATACATAATTAATAAATATATTAGAATTTAAAATCTATAATTGAAAATTTATAATAAATAATGAAATAAAAATAATATGCTGATGCCGGGTTTCGAACCCGGGTCAGCCGGATGAAGCTTAACAACTTAACTCACACACATCCAACCACTCCGCCACTTGTGTTTTCTGATAATATATCGAAACAATTAATTCAAATAACAAAACTGGATATCAAAATCAGTCAACGACGCGCCCATTTCTCACTCACCGGAAACCCCGACGACTTCGCCAATTATTGTCGGTTTCTTTTGACTTAGCGTGCGTATTAACACCTACATCGGTTATAACCGATGTCCAGTCCCGCGGCATCAGTCATAACCGCCGGAGAAAGGTGGACCTACGAATCAAGACAGAAATCGGACCCAATTCATCGATATTCTTTCCTATAAATACACACCCTAGCCTCTGGTAATCTTTTCGCTCAAAATCGCACCAATTCTCGAAGCAATTTCACTCGCCGGAACTTTTCTACCATCACCGGACTCTCGCCAGAAAACCGAGACTCACATCAACACGGTAAATACCTCGACTCTTTCTGTTTCAATCCATTGTTAGACCAGTACTAACATCAATCCATCACCCAGAATCAATCCCATACGACGTTGCCGGATATTCTGTACTCGCCGGAAAATCGCTGGAATTTTCGAACTTACGCTGTTAATCGGTATGATCAACTAAACGTCCTGTTAATCATTGTTTAGTAACTCGATTTCACATCTAAGCAATCAAAACTGTTAATTGATCCGAACAGACGGAGTTCACAAAATAGAGCCAACGAATCCTTGCCGGAGTTCTGAGAAAGACACTTGTTCGGTATATTCATTTCCAAAACTCTCTCTGTTTCATCGCATTACAATCGCTTATAAAGTTCGTTAATTTAATTTAACAAGAAACAGTTGATTAACCATTGTCTGTGTTTTGAATGAAGAAGATGAGTTTGAACTAGTGTATAAGATTAATTAAAATCAGGATAATAAACGGGTTAGACACACAGTCCAGCGGTGGACTGTGTGCAAACAATAAACATATGTCTCGAGTTCGATCCCTATCACGACCCTATCCTCGGAAATAAAAATGTTTTTTTAAAAACCGAACCGGGTTAACTCACAGTAAGATGTTAAGTATAATAAAAACTAGAATATTAACCAGGTTAGACACACAGTCCAGCGGTGGACTGTGTGCAAAACTAAACCGCAGGTCCGGGTTCGAAACCTGTTGAGAGCTCCGGTTCGATACAATTAAATCCTTTTTAAATAAATGATTTCCGGATTAAATTAAATAGTGTATAAGTATAATTAAAAACAGAAATATTTCGGGTTAGACACGTAGCTCAGTTGGTAGAGCTGCGTGCACGCGTACGGGAGGTCACAAGTTCGAACCTCACTCAGTGCAATAATATAACCGACCGAACCGGTCAATGGTCAACAGTCATGGTCAACGGTCAACGGTCAAAGTCAAAAAGTCAACATTTTTTATATTTTTATTTATTTATTTAATTTAAAAATCAATTAAAAATACTTAAAAATAATGTTTTTAAAGTTAGAAAATAGCCTTAAACTCACAAAAATAAACCTAAAAATTCAATTAAAATTGTTAATAAAATCCACTTACTTACCGTACCTTTTCATTCTTAACTAGGTTAGTTATTCTTCGTCGACCAACTCTCTAAACTCATGCGCATCCAACATCATCAAGTAACGCACCCACTGTGAGTGAATTCTTACAAACTCCCCTTTTTAATTCATGTTTTGGGGTGTATCATGTGTCGCTTAAACTAATTCGTTTATTCAAACTCGTGCTATACCATATTATGATCTAAACTTAGAATGTAAATATTGTTTGTTGTTATGTATGACACATTGTCAAGTTGTATGCAAATTATTTGTTAGGCCCATCAGTTCCTCGTGGGAGACGAGTTGAACAACGCGTGCCTTAAAACTCATTCATTAGGCCCATCAGTTCGTAGAACAACGCGTGCCTCAAAACTCATTCATTAGGCCCATCAGTTCCTTGTGGGAGACGAGTTGAACAACGCGTGCCTCAAAACAATCTATTGTTGTATGTGTGTGCAATATTTAATATTAAGTGTTATGTGAATACATTTACATTTACTCATATGTGGTTATGCACTTTATTTTATAATCAATTCAATGAACACGTTTAAATGTTTAAATAGGATTCACTCGTCAACTTTTTGTTGATCCAAAAACCATTTTTACACATGATACAGGTGAACAGGATGAAGCAAGGAACACATAGGAAAGTGCCTTAGAAGAAAAATAATGAAGCCTAGAAAGATGTATAGAACATGTTGAACTTGTATGATATGATTGTATGAACTCCTTTAAATTGTAATAATAAATATGAAACGTTATAATAAATGTCATGAGCTTTGATGAAAACCCAATCATGCCCCGATCACCTTTTCCGCTGCGGGTCGGGGTGTGACAAGAAGAGGGCTGAGGCCTCAGGCGTCAAATTTGCGGAGGAGCGCAAGTTGTGGAAGGAGGCTGTGAGAGGGACAACAAGGAGAAGAAATCCTTGAGGGATGAGTTGTCCCGTTTGCGCGCAGAGGTTGCGCGCGAACAGAAGGAGAGGGAGGTGGCAGCTGCTGCGGCTGCAGAGGCTAGTGTGCAATGTGCACACAGTGAGCAAAAGGAGGTAACTACTTGTTCTTATGCTCACTTTATTTTGACATGAATAAACTGTGATGCTAACCTTGTTGTAAATAACCAGGTTGAAGCTTGTGCAGCTCTTGAGGTTGCCAAGAAAGATCTTCAAGCAGCCTTGGTGGAAAAGGCTGAGCTTCAGCGTAGGTTGCAATTGGCGGAGGCTAAGGTGGACGCGGGCGTGAAGAAATTGGAGGATTCTGAGGATGCCCGCGCCATCTCTGAGTCGTTGGTGGAGTCGCTGAGCAACAACATGTTATGGATGCAACAGCATGGAGTTGCCAATGTAAGTACTCCATTTGTTTTCTGAGCATTATGTGTTGGCGCTAACCTTGTCTTTGTGAATTGCAGGTCGCGAACTCCATTCTGAACTCCGCTGAGCTATACGGTGCAGTGGCCAAGTTAGTGTTCACTGCGCGCCACAACGGGTACGCGCAGGGCTATGCTGAGTGTGCGCAACACGTCACTCATGCAATGGGTGTCCCATGGGGCACCGCCCGCGCTGCCACTCACGGTGTTGATACCGGAGCTGCTTTCGCCCGGGCTCAGCAGGGATACAACTGTCTGGACATCCCGGCTATGGAATTGGTGAGCGAGGCTCTCACTCACGATGACTTCGTTGATCGCTTGAAGTATCTATTTCCGGAAGAAGCCGAGGCCGCCGCTGATGAAGAGTAGAGTAGGATCCTTAATGTAATATCTTTGTAGGATCTTGGACCATACAGCGCAATGCGCAGATTTGTAAAATTCTGCGCATTGCGAGGCTCTCACTCACGATGACTTTGTTGATCGCTTGAAGTATCTATTTCCGGAAGAAGCCGAGGCCGCCGCTGATGAAGAGTAGAGTAGGATCCTTAATGTAATATCTTTGTAGGATCTTGGACCATACCGCGCAATGCGCAGATTTGTAAAATTCTTTATCTTTTCAATGAAGTGTTTCTTTCGTGTTACAATATTTGCGTGAGGAAGAACCGACTTTGCGTAGGTATAGCGAATAAAACTGGTAATGAACTCATGTATGAACATCACCCCCCATGCGCATGTCATAGGTAGTGACCTTGGGTTCAAGAGTCATTGTATACCAAGGTGTTTTCGCGTGGACCCAAAGTGGTTTCACGCATTTGTAACGAAACATAAAGATAAAATAAATCATGTAACTATTGTCTATAATACACAATGAGGCGTGAGAGCCATATACAGAGTTGAGAAAAGATAATGAACGTTGTTGATTTACATGTAGCACTGTCTTAACTTATGCGCATTCCATGTCCTAGGGATGTTTATACCATGTAGGCGCTTAAGGGTGTATGCACCGTTTCCTAGGACTTCATGAATAACATAAGGACCTTCCCATTTGGGTGCCAGTTTTCCAAGACGTTCAGCATTAGACGCTTCATTGTCACGTAGAACAAAGTCACCAGGTAAGAAGGTACATATACGGACTCGCGCGTTGTAGTACTTCTCGAGCTTGGACTTGTATTTTGCCTCGTTGATGGCGGCGTTTTCGTGCCTTTCTTCTAGTAAGTCCAAGTCGAGTCTGCGCTCTTCTTCATTGTTCTGACTTTGCGCAGCTAGCATGCATGGTGATGGGAGGCCTATCTCTGCGGGAATTACTGCCTTCGTCCCATACACAAGGCTGAAAGGAGTTTCGCCCGTGCTGGTTTTTGGCATGGTTCGATGAGCCCAGAGAATGCTTGGCAACTCATCTACCCAGCGTTTGCGCGTCATACCCAACCTCATCTTGATCCCTTCGACGATGCTCTTGTTAATTCTTTCCACTTGGCCATTTCATTAGGGATACGCGACCGAAGTGAAAACGTGCTCGATATGCATTTCCTTCATCCATTGTTGTAGTTCTTCAGCTGCGAACTTGGGGCCATTATCACTGACTATGCGCAGAGGTAACCCGAAACAGCATACAATGTGCTCCCACATGAATTTCCGCACTACAGTTGTTGTGGTGGATGCAAGAGGTTTGGCTTCGACCCATTTGATGAAATAATCGATTGCAATGATTTTGAACTTCACCGCTCCTGGAGCGTCTGGGACGGGTCCCACCATATCGATTACCCATTGCTGGAAAGGCCACGCTGTTGTCACCGGGATCAGAGGATTCTTAGGGCGCGATGTCTTGGGAACATGGCGTTGGCATGATGCGCACTTTCGTAGTGTTTCGACCGCATCCAAGTGCATGCCAGGCCAATAGTAACCGCCGTTCATGATCTTTCTACGACCATGCGGGACCGACGTGAATTCCGCATAACCCTTCGTGTATTTCGAGGATCAAGTATTGTGCGTCTTGCGGAAACGCAGCGGAGGAGCGGTCCCAGGTATGACTTTCGGTATAAGATAACATCCGCCATTTCATAGTTGAGTGCCTTGTTCTGGACCTTCCTTGCTTCCGCTTTGTTCTCGGGGAGGCTCCCGTGTTGCAAGAACATGATTATGGGGGACATCCAAGACGGATTTCCCACTTCAATGATGTTGACTTGTCGCAAAGGAACAAAAGGGTTTTTGAGTACCTCGAAGCGCACTTCACGCGCGAGGTGCTTAAAGCTTGTAATAGCTAGTTTGCTGAAAGCGTCGGCATGTTTATTCTCGCTTCGGTTGACATGGGTGATCTTGAAGTGTTGGAATTTGGTTATCAAGGCTTGCACCTGTTCTAGATATAAGGCCATCACTTTGCCCTTTGCGTCCTACAACCCGTTGACCTGTCTGGCGACTAAGAGGGAGTCGATGTGGGCTTCCAAATTCTGCGCACCCATTTTTATTGCTAACCGAAGGCCTGCCAGGAACGCTTCATATTCAGCTTCATTATTGGTACTTTTGAAATCCAATCTGATGGCATAAGTGAACTCTTGATTGTCGGGGCTTATTAAGCGAAGACCTGCCCCTGCGCCATCATCGTTGGACGCGCCATCAGTGTGAAGTATCCATGCGCGGTCATCTGTAACCGGCGTTGGGTTCTGTACAGCTTCACACTCTTGCACTTTATTCTGCGGTACTTCCGCAATGAAATCGCTAATATCTGGCACTTTATTGCTAGGCGTGGTTTATACACTATATTGTGTCCACCAAGCTCAATCGCCCATTTTTCTAGCCGACCAGATATGTCTGGTTTCGACAAAATTTGGCCTAAATGATAGTTCGAGAGAACTGTTATTACGTGGACAGAAAAATATCGGCGCAACCCGGGATGCATGGACCAAAGCTAGAGCAAGCTTTATATCATGGGATATTGTGTCTCTGGGTCAGTAAGCATCTTGCTAACGTATATATCGGAGTTTGAACTCCTGTGCGCTCTACTAACAAAACTGCTCCCAGAGCGATATCTGATGCAGAAAGGTAAAGTATTAGTGGCTCATTCTTCTACGGTGCAGTGAGTGTTGGTAGTTGGATTACGCATTCCTTCATTTGAGTGAAGGCTTTCTCCGCATCTGGAGTCCATTGAAACTTGTTTTGCTTCACACAGTTCCGCAACGTGCTGATGAATGGGAAGGATTTCATTGCGTGGTTGCCCAAGAATTGTTTCAGCGCAGCCAACCGCCCTACCAACCATTGCATTTCTTTAATAGTTGAGGGGGAAGGCATACACTGAATCGCTTCCACTTTGTCGGTATTGACTTTGAAGCCATCACTGTAACGATGAAACCTAAAAATTTGCCTTCTTCCATTCCAAAAGAGCAATTGCTAGGGTTCAGCTTCAAATTTGCCTTGCGCAAGGAGGCAAACATTTTTTGAATGTTTGCCAGCATCTTCACCTCATCCGAGATCATATACACTTCCAGGGTTTCACCAATGTCGTCCCCGAATACATGGTCATTAAACGTTGATAGGTGGCTCATGCATTGCGCAAACCGAAGGGCATTTTTTGTAGCAAAAAATGCCTTTGTCCGTTCGGAATGCGGTCCTGTCTTCGTCCTCTTTCTCATTTGGATTTGGTGGTAGCCCTTAGCAGTCAAGGAAGCATTTCCACCTGAATGAAGCGAGAGAGTCCATCTTTTTGTCGATCTCCGATAAGGCGTAGCAGTCCTTGGACATGCCTTGTTAAGATCCTTGAAATCGACGCACATGCGCCAACTGCCGTTGGACTTTTGGACCATGACTGGGTTGGCTACCCATGTCTGATAATGTACCTCTCGGATGTTCCTGCTTGGAGAAGTTTTGAGACTTGCTCGTTCAGAGCGCGGGTCTTTTTAGGGCCGAATCTGCGCTTTTTCTGGACTATGAGCTGAACTAAAGGGAATGTGTGCAATGCATGCTCAACGATTTCCCTTGGCACTCCAGTCATATCCGCCGTGACCATGCAAAAATATCATAATTACGGAACAACAGCTGCTTCAACCGCGCCTTGATTGTGGGAGTCATGGCGGGCCCTAAGAGTACAGTTTGTTCCGGGTGCTTGTTATTGAGCACCCACCTTTCTGATTCACCGCTGGATGATGGCTTGGGTTGCTTTATTGGTGGTTCCTCTTCAACAGACATGATTTCCTTCTGCGCGTAATAATGGCCACCCCGGTTTCTGTGGGAAAACCGCAAGCCGCGTGGGGATGGAAGTGATCATGCTGAAATCCCGTTGAGCGCGTCGGCCTAGTAATACGTCATGGCGGGAGGTTGTAGGCATGACCATGAAATTAACCGAGACCATGCGAGTGTGGCGCCGTACGGAAAGAGTCACCGGAAAAGAGATCTGGCCCAAAAGGAAAACAACCTGGTTGCAGAAATCCAGTGAGTGGGAAATCCACCGGCTCCAGGCGTTCTTTGTCCTCTGGATCTAGCTGCTGGAAGCACTGTTCATAAATGATGTCCATAGAGCTCCCGGGGTCTATGAACTATAATCGGTGCGATAATGGCC
Source organism: Scalesia atractyloides (assembly GCA_947069175.1). Lineage (NCBI taxonomy): Eukaryota > Viridiplantae > Streptophyta > Magnoliopsida > Asterales > Asteraceae > Scalesia > Scalesia atractyloides. The sequence goes on along the minus strand of CAMTDV010000012.1, from coordinate 10,849,056 downwards.
GAAGATGCCAGTTATCACTACCGGTCGGTCTTCTTGTGGGCCCCCAGGGACTATGGGGAAGATGACCTGCTGTTCATGCCAGTGAGGCGTGCAACTCTTCTGGTGGCTACGCTTGCGTGAAGGACCACCCTGGATCATATGAAAGACTTCATTTTTTTGTTACTCGGGCCCTCGCCGCCTCGGGTGATTTGGCGCAGCTCCTTGCGCACGTTTTGTAGTAAGTGGGTGAGCTTCTCACTCTTGAGCGTTTCTGATCTCCATGCGCAGGGAGATGCAATTATCAGTTGTGTGCCCCATATATTTATGATAATCACAGAAAAAGGTTGGGGTCTTGACCTTTCTTATTCCGCATCGGCGGCGGCTGCTTAAACTGATGGTCTTCGGTGCTGAGGACCTCCGCCGTGTTTTCGTCAGTGGGGTCCACTAACGATCGCGATTTTCTTGCTTTATTGCTCGCTGGGGGCGAGTTTATTAATGGTCGCGCGGGCGTCGAACGGTGAGTGAGGAGGGTTTTGACTGTGATCCCTCCAGCTCTTATTCTTTCTCTCCAAAACTTTTGCTCATGTCTTGGGGACGATGATGCGATAGGGGAGGCCTACTGTTGTTGAGGTTGCACTCTGTCTGCGCGTAGACCTTTGCTGCTGCCATGAGCTTTTCCCAACTCTTTGAGAGGCCTGTAGTTCCTGACAAGACCTTGATCATCTCGTCACAGCGTACAACATACTTGAATTGTGCACGAATCAAGTCTTCGTGCACTTCCCCTATCTCCAACACCTCTTTATTATAGGGGTGATGAAGTCCTCCAGACTTTCATCATCATACCGCCAGATGTTCATTACGTTCAGAAGAATCTCTGACGTAGCTCCGTTGCTGGCTGAAGTGCGTCAGGAACTTAACTTTCAAGTCGTTCCTATGACGCGAGTTTGCCCGTAGGCAAGTTATCCAACCACAGGCGTGCACACCTAGAGGGTTTGAACGAACAGGTGACACCACATAGGTAGTGTCCATCCTACAATCAGTCCTGCGCCGGTGAAGAAACGCAGGTGATCGCCTGGGTCTGTTAACCTGTTGTATTTCCCCACATTGGAGAGAAGCTTCGCACGCTCCAGTGGTGCGAGCGCGATTTCCTTGATAAACTTCGAGTGTTCGGCTGCTTCAGCCGGCCTGTAAATCAAGTTATAGTTGTACTCCGCCTCCGGGTTATAGCTAGCCCATGGTATGGAGCGGTAAGCAGCATGACTCTTCTGCAGCCGGTGATGGCGCTATCACCCTCGCCGTAAGTTTTATCTTCCTCACGCTGGGTGTACCGGTCCCTGAGGGGACGTGGGCCCAGCAGCGAGTGGACAGATGCCCGCCTAAGAGGGTGAGATTCCGGCTTAGGCGATGGTTGAGTGTACTCCGTCTCGTGGGTACATCTCTGATGGTACGCTCGCCGCAGCTAGCGAGACTTAACTTAATATCTTCGGTGCAGGCGAAACGTGCACCAGGGCAGCGGGCTGCACTGGGGCAGCAGAGGGGTTTGCATGTGCGCATAGCTGCGTGTACACGACATTAGGGTCGTCTGAGACTTGATGTACCAAGACATTGGGGTCTCACCCGGGGCAAGACCGATGTGATTGGTACGAAAGGTGTTTCCATCTGGGCTCCGGGGGTGACCGGGATGTTTACACGACCAGAGTCGTGATGAGTTCCAGCATTCTCGGAGGAATCTTCTTCCACTTGTCCGTCGATTCGAGAGGCATGAACGGGGTTCTTGCCTTCGGCTCAAGGGCCTCGTGGAGTGTTGGATGGGAAATCGGCCATTTGAACGTAAGGTTTGTGGAAAAAGCGAAAATGAAAGGAACTGCATGGGAAAACAGAGAATAAACCACGGATGGCGCCAATGAAGAAGCATCAGTTGAACCTAGGGATATCCGGGGATATATAAGTTACAACCAAGGTATTTATACATAAAGGGTTGTTCATTCACTTGCTCTTAGTGGTAAACTCACTTAAGCCGATCTGCAAAACTAGCAACGCCGTTAGTCTCGTCACGGGGAAAAGGGTGGTTTTCTCCGTGACCACACTCCAGCGTGAGAATAAGTACTTGAGGATTGTAAGTAAGGTAACAAGTAAGTTGGTAAGTCTAGATATGTGTGTATGATTTACCTGGAGATCCAATACTTATTTATAGCCGAAAATGTATGTGCTCGGGAGATAGGCTGGTGGGCCTTGGGCTATACAGCCAGAGACATCCTTTTGTCCCTTTGCGTCAAACATTAAATGTTCCCTGCAGGAGAATTAATGTCCTCTGTTAGGAGGTATGCTTTATCGGATGTTGAGTGGTGCCACGTATAAAGGCAGCCGTCTCTGGTGTTAGGCTTGCTGCCAGCCGAAAGTGGAGAAGGTGGAATAGTCACTGGAAGAGATATGGTTGGTGTGTAGTCTGACGTCTGTACTACTGTACATGCGCACTGTGACACGCAACATGCCGAGCAACCCTTGGTCATCGTTCTGCCACTCTGTACCTTTGAGTATGGTTAACACCTCTTAGTGCCTACCCCTTCTGCGAAACTGTCAGTGTTTTTCCCGCCAGCGCAGGGTGTCAGGTGTATATCCTTTTGTCCCAAGACTATGAGGTGCTCTCATGTGTGTCTTGTCCTTGCAAGGTTTTAGGATTTATGGCTTAGAGGGTTGTTGTTCCGCGCAGGGTCTAGTTGCCTTCGCGTATATATCTAACTTACCGTTGTGCCAAGTACACAAGGCTCGTTGTGTGACTTGTGTTGTTAGGTCTAACTTGCCGTTGTGCCAAGTACACAAGGCTCGTTGTGTGACTTGTGTTGTTAGGTCTAACTTGCCATTGCGCTGAGTGCGCAAGGCTCGTTGTTTGACCTGATTGTATTTGGTCTAATTCACCGTTGCGTTGAGTGCGCAAGGCTCGTTGTTTGACCTGATTGTATTTGGTCTAATTCACAGTTGCGCTCAGTGCGCAAGGTTCATTGTAGTTGAGGGTATTGTTCCTTGCGCATAAGCAGGGTTTTTAGGACCATATCCCTCCACTACCTGTTCTTTTTGTTGTTAACTCCACTTAAAATGATTAAAATAGCCTTATAAACTTAAGGAGCATTGATGTAATATACTGTTCTTACCAATGGAAGAAGAGACTTTGGCGAAAACCATTTCACTCTTTGACTTCATCCACCATTTTAGCCCCTTCACTGGTGCCTCCGTTTTGCCCATCGACCACCCAACTCCCTGTCCAAAACAACACCAGACACACCTCCACCATCCAATCCACAAAACTCCAATCATCCCAAAATCTTAAAACCCTTTAACCACCCATCATCATTAATCAAAACCCTAACCACACCTTCCAACACGTGCTCCAATTCGAGTTGCCTTACATTCTCCGACCACTCTTCTACGTTTGTTGTGAAGTTCTTTATCTTGATCTTCAAATTATTGACTGGGCAATGAGAGTTCTTGCATGGAATTTTATTCCGGTGAAACCTCATGGTGGGTATTTAGAAATAATCAGCTGGAATCTTGATCAAATTGTAAATCAAAACCTAATTTGAATGCATTTTGCTTGAACTTTGTATTGCCTACATATTAAGAGAGTATTATTCCTCTATAATTAGTTTATGCTCTCTTGAAATATGTTATTTCAGTAAGGGGTGTATTCTGTACGGAGAATAAACCGGTAGGAAAAACCTTAAAGGGTTTCTTGCTAAGATTGTTGTTTGTGAGTGTGAAATGTGTAGTGCTAGGGACCAGGTAATGTTATTGATAGATTTAACAGGAAAACATGGTAGATGTCACATTTTTACGAAATCAAAGATTTTGTATTTATATGGGTCGGCTTCGGTTTTTTATATTACACAAATGGACCCGTTAATTTGAAATATAGTATATTACATAAATATTCCTCTTAAGTTTATAAGGGTTAGTCATTTTACACTGATTTAACAGAAAAATTGATAACAGTTACCCTTAATACTTAAAGGAGTTACAAAACCAAAACTATAGAACCTGAAGCTGTTACAAAAAAAAGTTAATACTCAAAGCTATTACTTTCAATAAACCACAAAAACTACTTGTATAGTTTGTTTTTGTATGGTAAATTATAACAACTACCAGTTTCGTAACGAACCTTGTCGTGCTCAAAATAATGTATTTTGGTTGTTATACTAATTATTGGTACCGTTTTAGAATGAAACAAACAAACCGACACCAAACATAAAACATCAATAATGGTATCATCAAAACCATTGTCATTTTAATGATTTTCGAGTGATCCCACATACATTTTATAAAATTTCAAATATACCAATTAGTTAAAAGCAAGAAAATGACAGCCGCAAATCAGAAAATTTTTAATTTTAATAATAATAAAATCCCATAAGCCCTGATTTGTATACAAATAAAAGCCCTAATTTCCTTCCCATTTCTCCCTCTTCTTCCTTCTCTCTCCACCGTCCAAGCTCTCTCTTCTAGCTCCCCCCTATGGCGACGGCCGGCGATGGAAATCCTCCCTACGAAACGGCCGGAGCCGGAGGCAAGTTCCGCAAGCGACCTCTCCGCCATAGTATTCCAGCCACACCCTATGCACGCCCTCCGTCAGCGGCCAGAAACCACAACCCTAGCATGCTCAAAAAGCTCGTTGTTGAACCAGCTTCTAGACTCATTTACGCTGGTGCTCATAGGCTGTTTGATGTTTTCCGCAAGCGTCCTTCTGTTCAATCCTTAGGGCCTCCAGGTTTAACACGTTTATTCTCAATTACAATCATTTTGTTGTTTATTGGTTGTTTTATCGTTATTTAGGGTTTAGTTTGTTGGTTGTTTTGGGGTTTTGTAAATTGTTTATGTTTGTTAATTGATTAGTTTTTAGGTTATTTAGTTAGGGTTTAGTTTTGCCTTTGTTGATCTCTGGTTAGGGGTTAATTTGAGTGTTGGTATCTGCTACTCTCTGGTTATATCATACATTGTATTGTTATCTTTAGTTATATTGGTGTACCTCTTTTTCGTAATTCTAATACTTTGTTCTGCGTGTGGTACGAACTAAGAATCATGAATTTGTGACTGTATGTGGGATACAGGGATAGTAAACTTTATATGCTCACATATAATATGTGCTTATACTTTATTTATTTTATTTCCCTGCGGATGAAATAAATGTTTTTGATCTTTTTTGTTTTTAAATAGAATTTACATTGGTTTAATTTTCTGCCTGGCCAAGTGCTTGAAATTAAAGGCTTGTGTACCGATGAAATGGTTTTCTTGAAAGTTTAATTTTTCTGGATTAGGATGGGGGATGTGGAAAAGTGAAATGTTGTACGTGTGCTAATATGGACTTTCAAGCTTTAGAATTGAACTGCATGTGAGTTTTTTTTTGTTAGTTATAAATTTTGATAAGGGTGGCTTGTGCTAGGACATTTCGATATTGCAATATCATACTGAGAAGATAATTTATTCGAGACCACGTTACAGAATTGGAGAATAACATGACACTATTCGAGTATTTTTAAGTACTGTATAGATAATTGCAACATTTCTAATAATTATTATGTGGCTTAATTTAAACATTCTTTATGATTCACATTCTCATTCCCTCATTCCAAAACTCCTAACTAAAACACAACGGAAATCTCCTTTTTTCTTGCATTAAGTTATGCACGATGATGAGTCTTTTTCCAAATGATTAGTGTGTGGGAAACCTTAGATTCTAAATAGCCTTTGTATTCTTACTTCACTTGAATTTTTCTTTATGCTTTGCATGTTCTTACAATAACTTTCATGTGACCAGAGATTAATAAAGAGCCCCAGAATGTTCTTCAGAACGAAGGGGGAAATGGTAATTCTGCTAGCGTGTCTGCTGCCACTGGGATATCAGAGCTTGAATCATTGTTGCAACAAAAAACCTTTACTAGGTTGGTCATCCTTTTACTACAGTCTTACATTGCTATTTGTTTACCCTTTTAGGATAAAATAGTGCTTCTTAATCATATGGTGTAACATGGTATGAATTATACCATGATCAACAGGTCTGAAATTGAACGATTGACTTCAGTATTGCATTCAAAAAACACGAGTCATCTTCCCTGATGACACACTGGAAAAACATGGAGCTAAGCGGGATAACTTTCATGCTGCTATTTCAACTCCCATTGGTACTTCAGGAGTAAGTAGTCTGTTCATGTTTGTCTTTGTAATCATTTTTATCCATTTTTAGAAAACAATTTCCTATCATATTCATGAACATTCGTAGTTCTACATACAATATATTACTATATTGTTTCAGGTGCTCAAGGAGGATCTGCTTCACCTGCTGAGCTGGCAAAGCATTACATGGGATCTAGACAAGACTCAAAGTTTCTTCCAAGAACACAATCACAGCAGTGGCTCAAAAGACCACAAACAGTTTAGGGAATCTTGAAAATGGTTTTGCGACACCAAGATCTCGAGGCAGATCTGCAATGTACACCATGGCTCGCGCACCGTATTCCAGAAGTCCTTTAACTTTTAGCCAACAGGTTTGCTTGATCTGCCTTTCTCTATTGAACTTACTTCGCAATATTGCTGAAGTAGAATTCGTTTATGCTTACATCATGTTCAGGGAATCAAGTCAGATTATGGTCGTGATGCTGCATTGACATCTTCTCAAGGGCATTAAGGGAAAATGGTACTTTCTGTAATAATCTACATTATAGACATGGGCAACTTGTCTGTTTTTTAAGTTAGTGATGAACACATTTGGTTTTCACCCATAAAAAGGTTCAGAACTTTTAAACACTTTGATTTAGAGCCATCTGATCTGGTAAGCTGCTTATCCAATCAAGATGCAGACCTTAGTAACTTTTGACCCTGTTGATTTTTTTCTGTAGTCATAGGGCTGCAAACGAACCTAACAACACGAATACGGCCTTGTTTGTGTTCGTTTGTTAAGGAAAAATATGTGTTCACGAACTGTTCATGAACACTTACTGAATGGTTTTTATTCTAGTGTTCGTTTGTTAAGGAAATGAATGTGTTCGTTTGTTAATTTTAGGCAACGAACGTTCATGAACACAAACTAATGTCCATCAACACAAATGGAAATAAGACACAAACAAGCGTTCATGATCAGAACATATATTACATTGATACTTATTAAATTTTTATTTGTTGGAATTTTGAAGTATTTAAATAAAATATAAAAGCTAAAAACACTAATAAACTATCAAACACAATCTAATATAAACAAACACGTTACTGAACGTTCACGAACAAAAATGAATGAACAGCATCCTCTGTTCATGTTCGTCCATTTAACTATACAAACGGAATTTCTTCTCCATGTTTGTTTGTCTAATAAACGAATGAACGCCAACGAACTTTCCGCCGAACGGTTCACGAACTGTTCACTAAATGTTTGCTTCGTTTACCGCCTTACTCTTAATAAAAACTTTTTGAAACTTTAAGCTTTTTTATGAGTCCAAAAATAGTGTGTTAGCCTAATAGAAATAAAACCGTAGTTCATTTTTTATGCAGTGTGTTGTAGAATATGTTTTTTTAATTATTTCTTCCCAACTGTTTTTTGACGTTCTTCATCAGGCACTAAAACGTAGGAGTTCTGTACTAGATGATGATATCGGGTCTGGTGGGCCGCTTGTAGGATTCGGCAGAAAGCTAATCTTTTGTCACAAAGAGAGAAGAAAGAACTTGGGTACACCACTTTTCAACAACTGGAAGATTCGGGCCAGTATCTGCTTTTAACAAACGCATCTGAACCAAGAGGCTCAGACTACGCTTCTGTTCCAACAAAAGCCACCCAAACAGCCAACAAAATATTGCAACACCTCGACAACCAAACTCAATAGAAAACAAATCACTCTCAACACTTGCTGGAATGAACGAGAAAATGCCAAATAAACTAAGGTTAGATATGCTTCACGGTCAAGCTCTTAGAAGCTTGGAGAAAGTGGATTCACCTAAATTAGATTCTAGCTCTCGTGATATTCAGAGACCGGTGGTATCAGAGTTGACTTTGCGAAGTAAAGACAAGACTGAAGAAAATGATTTAAGGAAGTCTAATGTATCTAGTAAAGTGTTGACTTTGGTCAATGGTGATAATGATATGCCAGAAACTTTGAAAAACAAAGCACGGTTGTTGAATTTACTGATTCACCTTCGAATACAGAAGAACCTCAAAAGAAACATGCTTTTCAGATGAGTGCACCTGAGGATTACTTTGAGATAGATGATGACGAGGATGATGTTCATGATAACGGGCATGTGTCGTTGCCATTGGTGGAAAATAATAAACCTGAGCCCTCTGCTGCTGACATCATCAAAACTCCTACACCAGTTGAAGTATCCAAAACATCCGAATTAGTCGAGTATAATAAAGCCGTGTTTCCTGCGGCTTCTAAAGTTCCAGAACAGGTTGAGTTGAAAGAAGCTGAAAATGTTGATAAACCTTTTTCATCTCCATTGTCTCCATCAGTTACAACGACACAGACAAGTGTGCTTACAAACTCAACCTCACAACTGGAAAACGTTGCTCGGTAAAGGTGTCGCCATTCGCGTTTTCTGCTAACGAACCTTCAGAATTCAAACCAAATGCTGGTTCAGATCCGAAAGAAATCGTCCCCATCAGGTTAGAACTTAGAACATTCGTTTATTTACCTATTTTTTGTTAGTTGATTGCATCATTTCTGAAATTGAAGTTACTAGTTGTGTATGGATGATGGATCCTCATCTTTATTCTGTTTGTGCAGTGTGTTCAATTCAGTTACAAAGAATGATCATGTAAAAGTATCAGTTTCCAACAAGGATGAAAATAATATGTTTGGGAAATCGAGTCTTTATCCGGTGCTGTTTCTGCAGCCACATCAATCATGGTATATTCTCATTTGGCGCTTCCAACAAGAACTTAAGTAGCCTCGACAAAACACCTGCTTCAAACCCTCCTACTTTTCCTTTGGTGGCTCCTTTTTCAGCTTCCGCCAGTACTACCACCACCATCATGGCTCCCTTATCAACCACCATACTACCCCTGCTGTTAGTTTCTCGACTTCTGTGTCACCTCAAGTTTTCAGTTTGGGTCTGTTACTTCAACAGCACCAAGCACTTCAGTGGCGGAAACTGGCAACACCAGCACCAGCTCGCCTTTTGCCATCACAACATTTGCCACCACCACACCACCGAAAGTGGCCTCTTTGGCTTCGGTTCTTCGGCAGCGGCTACGTCAACCACCACCTCCGGAAGTAGTCTCTTTGGCTTCAGTTCTCCAACAGCAGCTAGTTTAACCACCATAATACCACCATCACAGGAAATGGTCTTTTTGGCTTTAGTTCTGCAGCGGCATCTACTTCAACAGCCACAACCACCACTACCGCCACAGGAAGTGGTCTCTTTGGCTTCAGTTCTCCGGCAGCAGCTACTTCAACAACAGCAACCACCACTACTACCACCACAGGAAATGGTTCTTTAGCTTTAGTTCTCCTGCAGCAGCTACTTCAACCACCACCACAAGCGGTCTCTTTGGCTTCAGCTCTCCTAGCAGCAGCCACTTCAACCACCACACCACCGGAAGTGGTTTCTTTGGGTTCAGCTCTCCAGCGGCAGCTACTTCAACCACCACTCCTACCACCACCGGAACTGGTCTCTCTGGCTTTCGCTCTCTGGCAGCAGCTACTTCAACCACCGCCGCCACCACCGTCGGAAATGGTCTTTTTGGTTTTAGTTCTCCGGCTGCAGCTACTTCAACTACAACCACCGGAAGCGGCCTCTTTGGCGTCAGTTCTTCGGCAGCAGCTACTTCCACCACCACCGCCACCACTGGAAGTGGTCTCTTTGGCTTCAGCTCTCCGGCAGCTGCTACATCAACGACCACCACCACCGGAAGTGGTCTCTTCAGCTTTGGTTCTTCCGCAGCAGCTCCTTCAACCACCAGTTCTCAGTCACATGGATCTTTCTTTAACGTCACTAACGGTTTTCAGGCAAGCACCCCTGCATCTTCCACCAGTACTCTTTTTGGATCGTCAGTTCCTGCTTTCGGTTCCACATCAAGTTTTGGTATCACTTCCGTGGGACCCACTTCAGAGATCAAATCTGATAATTCAACTAGCGGGTCCACAACTTCCATATTCGGTTCCAGTTGGCAACAACCTCAACAGTCATCTGGATTCGGCTCTACATTCACTTCTCCATCAACTTCAGTGTTCTCTTTTGGGGCATCTTCTACACCCGCGTCTTCGTTTGGTCCATCTGTTTTTGGAAACTCAACTCCTGTTTTCGGAGCTACACCGAATAATAATATTAATAATAACAATAATAATAATAATAGTGATCAGATGAGTATGGAGGACAGTATGGCTGAGGATTCGATGCAAACTCAAAGTCCGGTATCTCCATTTGGTCAAGCTCCAGTGATACTACACCGGGGTTCATGTTTGGTTCAGCCACCCTGACACCGACACCATCGTTAACCCCCGCACTGGTTTCTTTCTCGTTTGGTGGGCCGCAGAACCAAGCACCAGCGCAGAATCCGTTCCAGTCATCAAGTGTAGAGTTCAATGCCGGAGGTGGGAGTTTCTCGTTGGGATCGGGTGGTGAAAAGTCGAACAGGAGGATATGAAAAAGCAAGAACAGGAAGAAATGAACGGCAGCAGATGCTTTTGGTGTCGTCTATTTGTGTTTAGATAGTGTTGATGTCGAGTATTGTTGTTAGAATGTTATTATTAGATCACAATTTTGGAACAAGGGCTTGAAGTTTTAAAGGCGAATGTTACTATACTAGTTGAATTTTTTACCCAATTTTAAATGAGTCCAACTCGAATTGAAACCCATAAAACCGACTCAACGTGTTTAAATTCAATTATAACATATTCAGGTAGTTTGCATCAAATTTCAAATCATACATAACTTGATATAATACATGGAAACATATCTACTATCTGCTATTTATTATATAAAAATATAAATTGATCTGAATGCTTGTAAATTTTAAAATTTTATAGATTCTTTTAAAAAAAGATATAGTATTAATAGTACTTTGTCTAAATGTACATGTGTATATGCATATGTACGTACACATTTTTATACCTTTTTCTTTTAGAAAATTCAGAAGAGAAGATAAAAGAAAAAAGTAAGCCAAGGAACTAAAGCTTTTTTTTTTCTTATTTTTTATTGTTTTCATTAAAGTGCTATGTACATGTGCTTATGTAGTTATGCTTTTATCAACATAACATTGGTTCTGTAGTTATGCTTTTATCAACATAACATTGGTTCTGAAATGAATGCACCTCACTACGACTACAGGTTAAACAAAAGCCGATTCTCAAGTTCAAAGTTCAAAAATCCATTTATCGACACATTTAAACATACAAAAACTGGAAATTTCAAACGCATTTTATGGAGCTACCAAACTGTTACTTTACAATGCACGAAACCATGGTCCCTAGCATCATGCTTCATTAAAAAACTATCAACAGCAATAGTTTACTGTCAACATAAAGACAAATCACCAGGGGACCCAAAGGATTGCTAGCAGGAGAAAATAGCATACTGGATGCAGAAATTAAGAAAATGCGCAAACAATGAAACCATGATTTAGGTGAACCATAAGTTTAATCACTCGCAGAAGAAAATAGCTCTGAGACTAACTTGACCACCCCCGACATCGGTGCATCATCCTGCAAAATATTATTATTTTTACATTTTTATTATTGCATCTGTAATTGTACTTGAAATTTTTAAAGAAACGATCCTAGCTACCCATAAACAGATGGGAATATTAAGAGTAAAATGGCATTTTCGTCCCTGACGTTTGGCCAGTTTAGCGACTTTCGACCAAAGGTTTGTTTTTCCGCATCCGGATCCAGAAGGTTTGAAATCTTGCCATTTTCATCTAGCTCATTAACTCAATTCATTTTTCTTCGTTAATTCAGGGGTAATTCCGTATTTTTTGTTAACTTAAAGGGCAATTCGGTCTTTTTCACTTTATGTAAAAAGACCAAATACCCCTGAAAACGACTGAATTGCCCTTAACTTTAACAAAAAAGACAAAATACCCCTGACTTAATAGAGAAAAAATGGATGTAGTTAACGAGCCAGATGAAAATGGCAAGATTTTAAACCTTTTGGATTCAGATGCGGAGAAACAAACCTTTGGACGGAAGTCGTAAAACTGGCCAAAGCTGATTGACGAAAGTGGCATGCTACTCGGAATTTAAATAAAATCTTTTTTGAATCACCTAATATATTCACTCACAAGATACACAATGTCAAAGCCTTTACGATAGCTATCAAGAGAGTTTTCAATGTTGTGGTTTCTGCAAAAAGTGAAAAATATAAGAATTCCCAATTTTGGTTGCCAAAATATTTATTTTAATCCAACGGAAGGCGTGCTTTAATAATATATTAATCACCAAAAGCGTGTTTATTATTTTAAAATAATGGCAGGCATGATTCGAGTAAATTATACAAATAAAAAATTTAAACCAACTTAAAAAATTAGAACTTACAAAAATCCAACAGAAATGCGAGTTTCGTAGTTCAAACCATCAGACATATGGAGGTCTCCCATGTGATCACCAAGAAGCAACACATTTGTTCTTTTTTTCACAGACGCGCTATCCATCATGTGATCATCGACTTCACCCAAATGATCATGCAAAGACGCAGCCATATCAAGAGCATGCTCATTCTTATTCAAGCTATGAATCAACTTCCCTGTTTAAATTTGAAAATATTTAACGGTTAATATGACTAAAAATTAATTAAAACTTTAATACATAGTTGTGTACTTATCGTAGCAGCCGGATTTACCTGTAAAAGATGCTAGGTTACCATTCTGGTCAAATTTCATCCGGTTTGATACAATCTTGACATTTTTGAAGGTTCTATGCAGTTTCTGACGAAGAACCTGATGAAATCGAGAATAAACATCATAGTTATATTTAGGATACTAATTGCCAGCTGGCATACAAGAATGATGACATGGCAATGGTATAGTATAGCTTACCTCTTCAATAATATCAGCTAGACCTGCTGAAAATATAAGAACCGGTATATCTCTCTCCTGGAGACAAAAAAAAAAAATATCTGATAAGCCTGTGAAATAATTAAAAAATATGAAACAAAAAACTTGCCTCTAAAAACTCAAAAAGCTCAACGACGCCTTCTCTAAAAGCAATTACAGCATTGGCTACAGAGTTTCTAATTGCATCATATGTAAGACCTCCTTCGATAAGAAGACCATGGGTCTTACCCCACCTATGATTATAAAAAATAATGATTTAATATGGATTAAATTATCTTGAAATTCTAAAAATAATGGTCAGATTCAAGTGGGTTTTGACTGTGTAAATAGTCAACATACCATTCTACCATGAGCTTTGTTTTTTCATCAATTGGAATTTGCGGGTCATATTCTATAGGATGATAATAGTTAAATAACTCATCTCTCTTAGCATTGTACTCAGGGTTATCCTGTTGTAGGAGCGCATGACTGGCTACAAGTATAATTAGAGAGCAAGTTAATAGCATTGAATATACATAATAAATATAAAAAAATTCAATAAATTTAAAAAAACCATGAACATACATTGTCCCCGACATCCATCAACCCAAAACTTTGTCAGTGTATTATCAAAATCCGCAATAACCTACGGTTCAAATCACGAAACGATTCTTAGAAATGGTACACTCAGTTAAGCTTATACGCGTGATCATTTGTACAAGAATTTTGAACAACTCCGGAATTAGATTATTCTAGGCTCATACATCACAGTCTATTTTTCAGAGGGCATTAGCATTCTAAATTTACTTTTTGATCACCAAATTAGTAACTTCTGTTCTAATCCGCAAGTTTAAATTTGGGCATTTCAGACATTTGGTCAACAATCAAACATAGTTATTAACCTAGGAGCCAAAATCAATGTCTTAAATTACTAGAAATCGTAAAATTATAAATTTATGATAAAACACGATTTCAAACAAACATACCCGGTAAAATCTCACTCGTAACATAGCTATACTCCAAAAAACTTCTTATTTTGACGTGTAAAGTACAATATAGTAATCTAGGTAACATAAAATGCCACTAAAGAGATACAAAAAAGTATACTAGTCAATTACCGCTAACATAAGCACAACAAAGTACAACAGAGTAACGAGTAAACTACAATAGCAACAGATTAAAGAACCTACACGCTTCCCTAAAAGATTTTTTTTTGAACGGCCAACGAATACTCCAAATGGGCTACTAGCGAAATTCACCACATCGGGATACACTCGCCTCCGAACAGGGGAAAACCCTCACCTAGGGCCGAAGCCGTGAACATTTGCCCAAAGGCACGACATTGCGGTGAGGTAAAACCCGCTCAGTTCAAGGATCGAACTAGCGATCTCCACCTATTCGCCTAGTCTCCCATCATCACCAGGTGCCGCAGAAAATGATGAGGAGAGCAGGAACATCATTTCATAAACCCTAAAAAATAATCTCATAAACCCTAAGAAGAAACATCATTTCATAAACCCTAAAAAGAAACAGTTTAAAGCTAAAATACCTGAAATTTCGAAGGACCCGCAAGGTGAATAGCAGCTTTTTTCTGGTGAAGCAACTTGGGATCATTAACAACAACCTTAGATGAATAACAATGGACCCATTAACCATAGTCCCCAATTTAGCTCTATTCATCTTTCTCCCACTAAAACTCCAAACCCTTAAATAAAAAAAATCACCAAAAGAAACACAAACCACCAACTTATACATATGCATTATTATTACAAACAAGTATCAAATATTAAACACCCATAAAAAGAGTACAAAACCTGTAACTGATACGATGAGAAATGCAACGAATGGTGTGGAAACAAAAGCAAGTCAGAGACATAAATAGGTGAAGAAGGTTTAGGATTTGCCAAAATATGCGGTATATGCGTATAAATTGTTGTGGGCATATACATACATGCTTTCAAGTTTTGGAGTTATGGAGTTTGGACCTTCAGATGATACACGCACATGTATGCCCCCCCTTCGTTCTGCAGAATAGATAAAGATGTGACGTCACTCTTTTTTTAGTTTGTGTAAAGTTTTTACACTTTTGTTGGTTTTAGTTGTTTGTGATGTGGCATCATGGTTAATGACATGAGTTTTTAGTTTTAAACAAAGTTTGGTGTTTGGATATTCTTGCTTAAACTTGACTAAAATACATTAGCTTAGCTGTTTGCAGTTGTGTGTAATGTATTTGTTTGTTAATTGTTAATAGTAGTTGGAAGTTTGTGTATTATACGTTTATTAGCTTATGATTCGTGTATTATATGGGTTTGTTTTAGATCAGGAAATTAAATAATGAC
The DNA here is from genome assembly GCA_947069175.1 of Scalesia atractyloides. Classification (NCBI taxonomy): domain Eukaryota; kingdom Viridiplantae; phylum Streptophyta; class Magnoliopsida; order Asterales; family Asteraceae; genus Scalesia; species Scalesia atractyloides. The sequence goes on along the minus strand of CAMTDV010000012.1, from coordinate 10,833,732 downwards.
ATAATGCTTTAATCATAATTGATTAATCGACACAAATATGAAAAGCCATATGTTGAACATTATATATTGACTAACAAAATTACAACGATAACATTAATCGACAAAAAAATAAAAATAATTACGGACCATTTGCTCACAAGTTATTCATATGCCAACTACATTAAAAAGTTATTATCTATATAAAATGTGAAACATAATCATTGTTTTTTATAATAGATTCCAAACAAAAAACTATGACACATTAACACCTAAAAAGAATACTTTGTTCGCAAACGTTGTCAAGATGCCCAAATGGTCCAGGATGTCACTTTTCAAATGATCGACATAGGCCACTTGCAACAAAAGAACTTGTAGAGGAGGTCAACTATTTCATATATATTGACAATAATTATATTGAAAAAAATAAAATCTTATTGACGATTACAAAATGAAAACATACCATTTATATAGGACGTTGACTGTTTAACAGATATTACAGATTATAGTAACTTTCGTTCAAACGCTAAACCTCCACAACCATATTTGTTGTACATTAGTAAATTAGAATAACTACCCCTCTAAAACTTGTACAATCTGAACTTTTATTTTGACATGTTCATTCAAAAGAAACAGTCCTTGGTGTCAAAACATGTTCATCCCTGTTTGTAACTCAGAATATGCATGTTCATTATAGAAAGTCAGAATATGCATAAGTCTCCTAAATCATGCAAACCTCTAATCAAGTTAAGGCCTTGATTATCACAGCCATATGTATATAACCTGTTGTGCAAAACAATACATGTTCAATCCTAAATCCCACAATTCCCTGATCCTACAATCCCTGTTCAATCCTATTTATATGTAATAACAAGACAACTATAGCAAGGTCAATAAGGCATTTCCCATCTATCTACCATTATAGATAAACATATACTAATAAAGAAAACAACTTCAACAATTAGTATGACATGACTAACCATAACTGATACAAACTGACTACCTGTAACACCCCAAAAAATATTAATTTATATAAATAAACAGAGGTATTTGACCTAGTTAATGGAAAACCCTTTTTAAAAGGGGGATGGGCTTGTAACGTCCCTAACTATAATAAATATTTAATGATGTTTGGTTAAATGGTAAACCTTATGCACATGATTAGTATTACAAATTTAACTTGGTTAATCATTAGTTGATAAATAATGAAATATTGAGTAATGCCTTTGTATAATAAACAAAACATAGAGGACCAAATTGGACACTAAGTAAACTAGTGGTTATTAATAAAAAAAATTAAAACACAAAGACACACATAGTGTGCTTTGATCGCTCAGACAAAGAGCAAAAGGGGAAGAACCCTAATTTCAACAATCTCTCAAAATCAAAGAGAAATTAGGGCAGAAATCTTTGCATGAGCATGTATTAACGAATACTTAGGCAAATGAAATCATAAGGTGTGTCTAATATGATCTTGGGTGATATTATGAAGTTACTTGAACAATACAAGTTTTATGTTAAGTAAAATTGTGAATGTTATGATGGAATCAGTGATGTATATGGGTGTAGAAACAAACATTTGCTGAAAAATCAGTAACCAAATGCTATAAAATGGGTATTTGGATGATGAAGAATATTATGCTAAATGGATTTCTATAATTATGATGAACACTTGAATTGTTGTGGCGAAATTTGTAATATTTGATGTTAATATGTTAGAATCTAGATGTAAATTTGCACATTCTAGATGTAGAGACTTGAAAGGATACTAATTCATAGTTGATAGTTAAACTATAGACTTGAAAAGAATAGTATAGAAATCTTGCCCACAATTTACTCGATATAATGCCTAAGTGATTATAGACTATTGAAAAATATGAAAGAATCGTATAAATGAGACTTTGACAAGTTACATGTCATATATTATACTATAAATTCTAAACCATAAATTGGGCTAAATATTATAGGTAAATCGGGTGAGACATCGAGTGACAAAGTCAGAACGGATACACGTTTAGGGAAAACTCTAAGGTACGTGGTTTATTGTTTTATAAGAATTTACTTATGATACTCGTAGTGATATGTGTCAAATATGATAATAAATGATGGTTTGATCGCATAAAGCGATGGAGATCGCTAAGACAATCAAACAGGTCAAATATGATAATAAATAATGATTTGATCGTATAAAAGCAATGGAGATCGCTAAGACGATCAAACGGATCAAATATGATAATAAATGATGGTTTGATCGTATAAAAGCGATGGAGTTCGCTAAGACGATCAAACGGGTCAAATAGGATAACAGATGATGGTTTGACCGTATAAAAGCCATGGAGTTCGCTAAGACGATCAAACGGGTCAAATAAAATAATAGATGATGATTTGACAGTATAAAAGCGATGGAGTTTGCTAAGACGATCAAACGGGTCAAATAAGATAATAAATGATGGTTTAACCGTATAAAAGCGGTGGAGTTTGCTAAGACGATCAAAGGGGTCAAATAAGATAATAAATGATAGTTTGATTATATAAAGGCGATGGAGTTCGCTATGACGATCAAACAGGTCAAATAATATAATAAACAATAATTTGATCATATAAAAGCGATGGAGTATGTTAAAATGACCAAATTGGTCAAAGAGTAAAAGGATGTAAGCATGGTTAATTAAAACGATAGATTTCATTGTGGTAACCAAACAGGTACGAATTTAGTTGTGATACATGCTATGAGGCGTATGAACAACTATTCGGATATAAACTTGATAAAAGGGGTAAAATCGAATTTAAGCATAAATCGAATAGTGGAAACGTAAAATACTCTAAAGTTACCCAAAGGATATTGGGTAATCACGAAAATGATTATATAGGTAAAGGATATGGCTAAACAAGTTAAATTGTCGAAAATATATAAACGGGTCAAAATAATTCGATTAACGAACTTAGAATTTAATAGAATAGATACTTAAAACAGAGGTACTACATAAATGAATATATGAAATAACATATTACGAACATTTTCTGTAATTATCGAGTCACGTATTAAAGTGCGGAACTCGAAAATGGGTCGAACAGACGAATTAACAAGTCTGCAGGAAAATGGCTGCAGGAAGCACCGTCGGCGACGCCACTCTTGGTCGTCGCCGACGCAATATATTGTCTCCGACGTTCTAACCTACAGTCGACGGTAGTTCTGACCCGACGACACAATTGACGCACCGTCGGCGACATTATTCTTGGCCGTCGTCGACGCCTACATAAAAATTTTAGAAATTATTTGACCTATTATTTACGTAAATTATTATAATTTAAATTTCAATCAAATTAAGTACTAATCTATCAGATATTTGATTTATGTAGGAGTATTTTAACAAGTTCCTCAAGTGATGATCAAGCTGGAATGATGAAACGAACACTAAAAAAAATTTAGCTTTCGCTTGTTTGTATATTTTATGTATACATTTTGCCTAAAACGTTTTAAGTTATATCTATTACTAGGATGTTAATTTAGTTACTCATAAGTTTATAACAACTTGGTTTTGAAATATAAATCGAAATATTTTCAATCATTATAGTAGTAATACGTACGAAATGCTTATTTAATAATAAGGGTCTTACACTACCATACGTGTAAACTGTAGTTCTCGGTAAATCTTCACTTATTTCACATCCCAGCTTGTGGTGATAGACTAACTGTTGTCAAGCAGAAGATAACATCAGAGTTGGACGGCAGTAAGCGAAAATTGCAAAAAAAGAAGAAAAATAAATAAATCAAGTGTAATCAAGAAGGTTAGGTAAAATAAAGAAAAAATATTTTCTATAGCTAGCATTATTAGGGAAAATAAACCAAAACAGTTTATCAAAGACCTAATCGTTCTGAATAAGTGAATGAAACAACAAAACCTACAATCTCTACAATCAAAACCTACAACATCTACATTATAACAATATCCCTGTTGTGCATAACTACAATATCAATCAAGAATCAGTAACAGATTTTGCATTCACGATATCAATGAAGAATCACAAACAGTAAATGTTTAAAGTCATAATAAACTAAACTGTTAAAAGAAACATGTATCGTCTTTAAAATTTTTATAGTTAAAACAGTAACAATTACATACGAAACTGAAAACTAGTAATGTGACAATTGGCAAAATTCCGGTAATTCTGTACAACTTAAACAACTAGTACATGGTCTATTTATCGTATAACATGACTTAATTTTTGATTTGAAGTCTTAAAAGTCTAGGAATTAACCAAATCATAGTTTGGTATGATAATAGATTCGTCATGATCATGAATATATAAAACCATATCCTAGACGAATGACAACGACGCGAACATGTATTAAATATCTGAACTAGTTACGGTACAGTCTGATATAATAGAATTAAGACATAAAATATTTCTGCACTATTATACCATAAAAATTTTATATAAAATACCAAATTGTCCAAGTCTGCAGCAAAATTCAGCAATTGTCCGAAAAGCCAAAAATAAATATTTTTTAGCTAAAGAATAATAATGGGTGTTAGAAATAGTATAAAACCCAAATCTAAATATTATTATTTAAAGCTAAACGGTTTGTTCAGTAAAAACCTGACAACAAAGCCGGTACTAGAACCGAACTCAAAATGACAAAATTATTAGTCTGAAGAGCTAGATTAATTAACGGAACAATAAAAATTGTACTAGAATTATTATGAACATAAAATTTTATAAGTTACACAATATATCAGTATATTACCCGGTACAAGACCCGAACCAACTTTATCAACCAAACAACGAAACAACAAGACTAATAAATTATTTTGGCCTACTATAACATCACTTTAAAGTATTGAGGCATTAGTTTTTATAAAAACTTAAATATATAATTATTAAAGTTATAAAAGTTTATAAAATTATATATATTTGTAAAAAAAATATACCAAACATCCTCACGACAATATGGGGTATTTCTCCAATGCCACTAATATTTCAATTGTGTGTTGGCACATTGCAGGTTAGTTTAGTGTATAATAGTGTAAGATTATAACCATAAAATCAAAACCAATACTCATTCATCTCACTTTCATTTTCACAACAAAAAAAAAACTCAAGAACACTCTCACTTTTGCTCTCAAAAATTGTCCAAGCTTCATCATCTTCACCTTCATTAAAAAAAAATCAAACACAAGAATCTCAAGCTTGCATGAAGATCTAAGAAGCTTGGAAGGATTAGGAGCTCATTTTGGAAGCTTGGAACTCTTGATCAATCCATTTTCTTCATCTCTAAGATCATCCCTAGCCTTGTGCTAGTAGTAAGATCTTAAGCCTTGTGTTATACTTTTTATTTTATAAAAATTCACAAGATCATCATAAAAATTATATAAAACCCACTTGAAAAACACTAATAAATCTAAGATCACTAACATAATCATGTGATTTTCTTGATAATTTTTGATGATCTTGAAGTTGTTTTGAACTAGTAAACTTGAATCTTGCAAAATTATCAATAAAAAGGTGATCTAAACACATGCATATTTAGATTAGTAAGATTCATTAACAAAATATGTCATGAACATAATCTCATATTTTAATATGATCATACATGTACTAGATCATTAAATAAAAGATATGATTTAAAAATTTCGTTTATAAATGATAATAAAGTTTCCATTTTAAGAAAGATTAAAATTATAACAAGTTCATTACATTTTGTTAATACATTTATATAATATTTATGATTGATGATGATTTAAGTTAGTTTAATTACTTAAAACATGTTTATAAAAAAACATGGGAAACTTATATTTTAAAAGGAATCTATGGCAAATTTTTATAAAAATTAATCTTGATTAAGATATGATTAAACTAAAGATTTGGTGGTTAAAAGTGATTAGGAACTTTAATCTTGTTTAAATAAAGGTTTGGTGAAAAAGTTAAGAATATAATTACATAAGTTTTTCTTAAACTAAAAAGGAGATAAATATATATTTTTGATAAAAATATATATTTTGAAATTACCAAATATGTTATATATATATATTTTTGTATAAAAAATTTTTTAAGTGTTCAACTTTTGACAAAATTATATATATCGGACAATTCGGACAAACTTGGACAATTCGGACAAAATAAAATATATGGTATAAACGAAACAAACTACAAAAATGAAATGAATAAAATAGTCGACGCGAATCTAACGGTCAAAACAAACAAATAAACCGATACACTTTATATTTACTAGGATTTATAAAAATTTAACTTATAATTAATAGTTTTTACAAATAGATTTTTATAAATTATAAAAGTTTACTAGTAAGTATTTTAAAAACTTGGATAAGCCCAACTAAACAATTATTAGACTAAGTCCATTTTTATAAAAATTAATTTAGGCTAAACTTATTTTTATAAAGTATATGGACTAGCCCATTTATATAAACTAGTTGGGCTAAGGCCCACTTTTATAAAATTAACTTGGGCTAAGCCCACTTTTATAAAATTTACAAGTGTTAGGCCTACTTGTATAAAAATCAAACTTGGTCTAAGGTCCACTTTTATAAAAATAAACTTTGGGCTAAGTCCATTTTATAAAAGTTTACATGGGCTAGACCCATTTAAAAAAATATAACATTGGGCCAATCACACTTTTATAAAGAAATAAATTGGGCTAATCCATTTTATAAAAACTAATTTTTATAAAACTAAACTTGGGCTAATCAAATTTTTATAAACGATATTGGGCTAGGCCCAATCTTTCATTTTAACTTTGGCTAGACCCACTTTTATAAACCAATTGGGCTTAACCTACTAAATAAACAAAATTAGGTTGGGCTAGGCCCACATACATGAAACGAATTGGGCTAGGCCCACACAAAGTAAGCAAATTTGGGCTAGGCCCATAAGTAATAAATTATTAGATTGAGTTATTTACAATTAAATTATGGACTAGGTCCATTTACATATAACCAATCTAAAATATATATATGTTATCAAATAAAGAAAAACCAACAATTACAAGTATGAAATTCGAGATAAAATACTTGTACGGAAAACGAAGGAAAGCCTAAGTGTCTAATAGACTAGAACACTTGTAGGTTGAAAAACAAATGAAGTATCCAGAATCGAATAGAGATTTGTACGGAACGCAAATCAGTGAGTTCATGTTTCCCCTTTTATTTTAACGTTTTTATGGTTTTAAACGTGCAGGGATGTATACATGTTACAATTAATATAGCTGGGAAAATGAAAATATTTAGATCACATGTGAATAAGGCTCAAGCATTGAGGCTATTAATGAAAGACAAGTACCGAGGAACAAGGGGATAGATCTATTGGGTTTGAGCGAGCCCCACTTTATTACGGCAATAATAACAGATCGTATTAGAGTGCTTTTGTGTCTAAAACGAGTGTCTCAGACACATAATAAATCGCCAAGGTTTGGTTGCCACCTTATTCGGCATACAGATTAGTGTCCTTGCAACACACTAATGATCTTACAAGTTTCATGAAGCTATATTAAACAAGTTTATTTCAAATGTTTTTGATAATTCATTTGATACAAAATTTGTAACATGAATTCACCAGCTTTTGTTGACATTGTTTTCAAAACTAACATGTATTACAGGAAACTAGTGGATGGCCTTCGGGGAAAAATCTTGTTCGTTTGTTGTGAAGTCAAGATGTTGTGTTTCATCCAGTCTTTGTTGTTATGTTTTATAAACTTATGTCTAAATTTTAAAAAATGTTGTTAAACTTGTGGTTTGTTTTAAAGATAAAAGTTTATATATGAATTATGGTTAAACAAAAAGTATGGATGAATGTTTTGTAATGTAATACAATTGTCGTTTACTTGGTTGAATGCAATGATTGCCACTCTGGCCACACCTCGCGACACGCTTCCGCTACATCGAAAATCGGGGTGTGACAGACCTGGTATCAGAGCTTCAATTGTAGTGAACTAAGATTCTTTTGAGTCTAGTCTACAATTTCAAAATGCTCTTTTATAAATTTTTCTGAGTCGTTTACAAAAATTGAAATTAGTATTTTTGGTTTGTCATCCCGGGGAGAACTGTCCACTAGTATCAAATGTTTAAAACAAAAACAATAGTTCAAGGTCATTATACAAAACTAGTCTATGAGAGATAGACACAATAACAGTAAGTTGAGTTGAACTTATGATTAGAAAAACATACATTGAAACTTAGTGATTGCCCGATTATTTATCTTTAAACAAAAATTATTTATTAACAAAAATAAGTTGTACGGATTAAGTTTGCCAGGACCATGTCTTTCGATAGTAGCCTTTCAGACATCGAGTCTATGAGTTCTGACTCTGAGATAGATTATATACCATTAGACGACTACTCCTACCAGTCATTATCATTTCCGACGTCGAGTCAGATCATGATGATTCTGACAATGACTGGATGGACGATAATTTCCAGCCTTTTGCCTTACCCTACCCTGTACCTGATCCCATTCATGGGGATATTCCCAATGATGATGTTTTAGCTTTACCACTCTTTGACCACCAGATAGTTATCATTGGCCACCCCGAAGGTGAGCACATTGTGGAGCACCATGTTATACCACTTAACGTGGTAGATCCTTTTGCTGTCGACATTGATGGAGATGACGATGCCATTCCTATTGTTCACGTAGATCACCTTGAGGATGATCTAGGTATCGGAGATGATTTTGATCTCGCGCTACTGGAGGTAGCTCCACATGAGCCTGATGTCGTTGATATTACCTCATGTGCTCCATCGTCTCCGAGATCACCCCCACCCGAGCCCTCACCTGATACTGCTCTACCACCACTTCCAGATACTTTTCCCACTGTTGATAATTCTATTACACCCACTTTTGTTGATCCCATACCATCTGATGCTATCACTACTGGTCACGTCTACCCATCTGGACCATCTCAGTATTTACCTGAAGACGTTTCATTTACTACTGATCGTTTCATTCTTCATCCTTTGTCTAGAACTTCACATTACTCTTTGGGAGGTACATCCTACTCATCTGAGCAGCCACCGTTTCACCATGTTGATGGATCATTACATATACCGCGTATACCCATTCCAGATCCTTTTATCACATCTGATCCTTATGCATCTTCTTACACTACAGGACCCTCCCAAGTTATGTTCCCTGAGTCTAGTCAGTATGCGAGTAGACACCATCCCTATTCACGACCCCCACTGTTGGAGGACCATCATACCCATCATCTCACTATACCGGTATTCACATTCGATCACCTCCACCTATTATGAGCCTATCTAATCCCTATGATCCAGTCAATTGCCACCAACCACCACCGAGTTTCGAGTCACGTCTTCTGAGATACAGATTAGTATCTTATTTCGTCGTATCCGTGAGCTGGAGGCTCATATTTCCACTTTGCGAGCATCTCAGAGTACTCCATCTTTGTCATCTCAGTTACCACCATTACCTACTTCGACACCTCCCGTGACACCATCTCTACCGACGACATCATCACCACCTTCGCCTGTTATACCACATCCACACTCTCTAGTGCAGAGTGTATTTCCATCCCACGAGGAGCGTATCCGTTCACTCGAGGAGGAGGTCGCATACCTGCGGAGAATCATCCGTTCATCTCCACCTCCACCTCCACTGTCTGTCTAGTTGGTATATGGTCATATCTCTAGGGTAGGTACTCATACCTAGTTTTGCTGAAGATAGAAGTTTTTGAAGATATATATGTCGTCAAATTGAAGATTTTGAAGAATAATGTGAAGGAAAATATCTACTTTATAATGTATTGTGTATGACTTGTCTATCGGAGTGTTATAACTCCGAGTTATTTTTGTATCTTCACAAAAATGATGTATCAAGTTGACAGTATATATATATATATATATAATGGTTGATGTTTATCTTTTATTTATGCATTGTTGATGGTTCATTTTTATGTATCTATTATGGTGCTTATAATATGGATACTATACATAAAAATTGAATTATATCAATATTATATACACTTATATTATATAATACTAATCCATGAAAGACAATATTTGTTTCAAATATACGTCTAATCACTTCTATATGTTTCATATATGAAGATCATGGCATCTAGAGGAAGAGGTAGACCCCGAGTTAGACCATCGCCATTACTACAACCCAAGCCGAGCTTGATGCTCTAGTGAATCAACGAATAACTGAAGCACTTGCGCACCACGAGCGCAATGCTGAGCCAAGGGTTCAAGAACCACCAAGAGTTCAGATGACCGTAAATCGTTTGTTATTTATAATATTACCAAAGTATGATCATTAATATTTATTTGTAACAATATATATTATTGATGATTCTTGAAATCTAACTATTTCAGGATGTACATACAAACAATTTTTAGATTGCAAACCCTTGAATTCTGATGGCACAGGCGGTGCAGTAGCCTTTGTCCGCTGGACAGAAAAGACGGATTCCGTGATTCGTATGAGTAACTGTTCTACCAACCAGATTGTGTCATATGTATCAGGCTTATTTATGGATGAAGCATTGTTATGGTGGAATTTGCAAGTACAGACGCTTGGAGAAGCTGTTGCTTATGCTATACTTGGGATAGACTGAAGGATATAATGAGAGAGAAATACTGTTCTAGAGCCGAGTTACAGAAATTGGAAACCGAATTTTAGAACTTATCCATGATAGGACCCGATGTGTATGGTTATACACAACGTTTCCATGATCTTTCGTGAGTCGTTCCATATATGGTAACCCCTGAATTCAAACGTATCGAACGATACATTTGGGGATTATCTCCAGAAATTCGAAGTATGGTTGCTTCGTCACATCCAGTAAACCATCACTGAGGCAATTACGATTGCAGTAAGCCTTACCGAAGAAGCGGTGAGAATGAATAAGTTTTCGAGAAAGAATGCAGAGATGCCCAAGGAAACACATGTAGAATCAACCTCACATGGGAATAAGAGAAAGTTTACACACTTCAAGAAAGGTTCCCGACCGAGTAACAAGAAGAAAGAAACCCCCACCGCAAAAAGGAACAAAGTATTCGTGGCAGCAGCGGAGACAGAACCGAGAGGTTATACAGGAAATGCACCTAAGTGCAACAGGTGCAGTTATCATCATTATGGTGGATGCCGAACCACCAAATGTGATAAGTGCGGGAAGTTGGGACACCGCACCGAAAACTGCTGGAGTAATAATAAAGGAAACGGGAATGAAGGCAAGAAAGAAGGAGGTTATGGAAATGGAAATGACCGAGGAAGAAATCAAAGTTGTTATGGTTGCGGTGAATTGGGCCACTTTAGGAAGAATTGCCCAAAAGAGAACAAAGGCCATGGGCGAGCCTTTGTAATAGGAGCTCACGAGGCACGTCAGGATCCGAATGTGATCACTGGTACGTTCCCTGTATCATTTCGAATCTATTTTATTTGATACTGGCGCAGATTTTAGTTTCATATCTTTAGAGTTTAAAGATATACTCGAACTAAATTCAAATAAATTAGATATTCCATTCACTATCGAACTAGCGAATGGAAAGATAACTGAATCTGATGAAATTATTAAAGAATATTCTTTAGAGTTACGCGGACAAAAATTCAACATTGATTTATTACCCATCCAGTTAGGTAGTTTTGATGTTGTAATCGGTATGGATTGGTTATCCAATAATCACGCCGAAGTCGTGTTTTGCGACAAAATTATTCGCATTCTACTTCCTAATAATGAAACACTTCATATACATGGCGAGAAGAGCGAAACGCCATTGCGAATTATTTCTTGTCTGAAAGCTCAAAAATTCTTGAGAAAAGGATGTATAGCATTCTTACACACATTGTTGACAAGAAATCCAAGGAGCCAAAACTTGAGGAGATTCCTGTTGTTAAGGAATTTCCTAAAGTCTTCCCAGAGGACTTGTCAGGAATACCACCCCAACGACAAGTCGAATTTCGCATAGACTTGATTCCAGGAGCTGCACCTGTAGCGAAATCCCCATACTGATTAGCTCCTTCAGAAATGCAGGAGTTGTCCACACAACTTCAAGAGTTGTTGGACAAAGGTTTCATTAGACCAAGCTTCTCACCTCGAGGAGCTCCAGTTCTATTCGTAAAGAAGAAAGATGGAAGCTTTAGAATATGCATAGATTATCGAGAATTGAACAAACTCACGATCAAGAATCGGTATCCGTTACCGAGGATCGATGATCTGTTCACTTCAAGGATCAAGTTTTTACTCAAAGATTGACTTAAGGTCAGGATACCATCAGCATAGAGTGCAGGAAGAAAGTATTCCAAAGACAACATTCCGAACCCGTTACGGTCACCACGAGTTCCTTGTTATGCCATTTGGTCTAACAAATGCACCAGCGGTGTTCATGGACTTAATGAACCGTGTGTGCAAGCCTTATCTCGATAAATTTGTAATAGTATTCATTGATGACATATTGATATATTCACGAAATAAGAAGGATCACGAACACCATCTTAGGACCATTCTTGAGTTGTTAAAGAAGGAGAAACTGTATGCAAAATTCTCTAAGTGCGAATTTTGGCTTCGTCAAGTCCAATTTCTCGGACATGTAGTCAACGATAAAGGCATACATGTTGATCCATCAAAAATAAAAGCCATTAAGAATTGGAACGCACCTAAGACACCCACCGAAGTACGCAAATTTTAAGGATTGGCGGGTTATTATCGGAGATTCATTGAGAATTTTTCAGAGATCGCTCAACCACAAACCTCCCTAACTCAGAAAGATAAAAAGTTTGATTGGGGAGAGAAACAAGAAGTAGCCTTCCAACTGCTAAAGGATAAACTTTGTGATGCACCGATTCTATCACTTCCAGATGGCATAGATGACTTTGTTGTTTATTGTGACGCTTCACATCAAGGTTTAGGATGCGTATTAATGCAACGAGAGAAAGTTATTGCATAGGCATCACGCCAGTTAAAAGTTCACGAAAAGAACTATACCACACATGATGTAAAGCTAGGTGCAGTGGTATTTGCGTTAAAAATTTGGCGTCATTATCTTTATGGCACCAAGTGCACAATCTTTACCGATCACAAAAGTCTTCAACATATATTTAACCAGAAAGAGTTAAATATGCGCCAAAGACGTTGGCTTGAATTGTTGAATGACTACGATTGTGAAATTAAATACCATCCGGGCAAGGCGAACGTTGTCGCAGATGCTCTAAGTCAAAAGGAACGAGTGAAGCCTCTTCATGTACAATCATTAAGACTCACCATTCACAATAACCTTACCTCACGAATTCACGACACTCAACAGGAAGCCATGAAGAGCGGAAATTTTAAAGCAGAGATGCTTAGAGGTATGGAAAAGCATTTAGAACCAAATGAGAACGGAACTTTGTATTTTGCAAACAAAATTTGGGTTCCTCTTTTTGGTAATCTGCGAAACCTAATTCTATATGAAGCCCATAAGTCCAAATATTCGATACATCCCGGAGCGGATAAAATGTATCACGATCTTAAAGAATTCTATTGGTGGCCTAATATTAAAAGAGATATTGCAACTTATGTTGGAAAATGTCTAACATGTGCAAAAATTAATGTCGAATACCAAAAACCTAGGATTGTTACAACAACCTGCGAATCCCACTTGGAATTGGGAACAAATTTCTATGGATTTCATAACAAAATTACCCAGGACCTCTCGTGGTCATGACATGATTTGGGTAATTATTGACCGACTAACCAATCAGCTCACTTCTTGCCGGTACGTGAGAAAGATAAAACCGAGAAGTTAGCTGAACTTTATCTTAAAGAGATTGTGGCAAGACATGGAGTGCCTGTTTCCATAATCTCTGATCGAGATGGTCGTTTCATATCAAGAATTTGGCAATCATATTAAAAGGCTTTTGGATCTCGCTTAGATCTAAGTACGGCCTTTCATCCCCAAACAGATGTCCAAAGTGAACGCACCATTCAAACCTTAGAAGATATGCTTCGTGCTTGTGTAATTGACTTAGGCGGAAATTGGGATACTCACTTGCCATTAGTGGAGTTCTCATATAACAATAGTTATCACACAAGTATCCAAGCTGCTCCATTTGAAGCATTATACGGACGTAAATGTCGATCTCCGTTATGTTGGGCGGAAATAGGCGACAAACAAATGATAAGTCCAGAATTAATTCAAGAAACTATGGATAAAATATTTAAAATCCGAGGCCGTATTAAAGCCGCTCAGGATAGACAGAAAAGTTATGCGGATAAACGCCGCAAACCATTATCCTTTGAGATTGGAGACAAAGTGCTATTAAAGGTCTCGCCTTGGAGGGGCGTAGTTAGATTAGGGAAGCAAAAAAAACTTAGCCCGAGGTATATAGGACCATACGAAATCTTGGAGAAGATTGGAACAGTCGCATATAAATTGCCTGAAACACTTAATAACGTTCACGACACTTTTCATGTGTCAAATCTTAAAAAGTGTCTTTCAGACGAGTCACTTATTATCCCCACGGACTAAATTCATATAGACGACAAAGTCCATTTCATCGAAGAACCTGTCGAAATTTTAGATACGAAAGTTCAGAAAACAAGGAGGAGTCGTATCAAACTTGTCAAAGTCCATTGGAACTTAAAGCGCGGACCTGAGTTCACTTGGGAACGGGAAGACGAAATCAAAAGAAAGTATCCCTACTTGTTTGAGAAATCCTACGAAAGGATGACACGACTTAAATTTCGGGACGAAATTTTCTTGAACAAGGGAGAATGTGACAATTGCCAAAATTCCGGTAATTCTGTACAACTTGAACAACTACTACATGGTCTATTTATCGTATAACATGACTTAATTTTTTATTTTAAGTCTTAAAAGTCTAGGAACCAAATCCTAGTTTGATATGATAATAGATTCGTTATGATCACGAATATATAAAACCATATCCTAGACGAATGACAATGACGCGAACATGTATTAAATATCTGAACTAGTTACGGTGCAGTCTGATATAATAGAATTAAGACATAAAATATTTCTGCACTATTATACCATAAAAATTTTATATAAAATACCAAATTGTCCAAGTCTGCAGCAAAATTTAGCATTCTGTAGCAAAATTCAGCAATTGTCCGAAAAGCCAAAAATAAATATTTTTAGCTAAAGAATAATAATAGGTGTTAGAAATAGTATAAAACCCACATCTAAATCTTATTATTTAAAGCTAAACGGTTTGTTCAGGAAAAACATGAAATCAAAGTCGGTACCAGAACTGAACTCAAAATTACAAAATTATTAGTCTGAAGAGCTAGATTAATTAACGGGACAATAAAAATTGTAATAGAATTATTATGAACATAAAATTTTATAAGTTACACAATTTATCAGTATATTACCCGGTACAAGACCCGAACCAACTTTATCAACCAAACAACGAAACAACAAGACTAATAAATTATTTTGGCCTGCTATAACATCACTTTAAAGTATTGAGTCATTAGTTTTTATAAAAACTTAAATATATAATTATTAAAGTTATAAAAGTTTATAAAATTATATATATTTGTAAAAAAATATACCAAACATTCTCGCGGCAATATGGGGTATTTCTCCAATGCCACTAATATTTAAATTGTGTGTTGGCTCATTGTAGGTTAGTTTAGTGTATAATGGTGTAAGATTATAACCATAAAATCAAAACCAATACCTCATTCATCTTACTTTCATTTTCACAAAAAATAAAAAAAAAAACCTCAAGAACACTCTCACTTTTGCTCTCAAAAATTGTCCAAGCTTCATCATTTCACCTTCATTTAAAAAAAATTCAACACAAGAATCTCAAGCTTGCATGAAGATCTAAGAAGCTTGCAAGGATTAGGAGCTCAATTTGGAAGCTTGGAACTCTTGATCAATCCATTTTCTTCATCTCTTAGATCATCCCTAGCTTTGTGCTAGTAGTAAGATCTTAAGCCTTGTGTTATACTTTTTATTTTGTAAAATTTCACAGAATCATCATAAAAATTATATAAAACCCCCTTGAAAAACACTAATAAATCTAAGATCACTAACATAATCATGTGATTTTCTTGATAATTTTTATGATCTTGAAGTTTTTATGAACTAGTAAACTTAAATCTTGCAAAATTATGAATAAAAAGGTGATCTAAACACATGCATGTTTAGATTAGCAAAATTCATTAACAAAATATGTCATGAACATAATCTCATATTTAAATATGATCATACATGTACTAGATCATTAAATAAAAGATATGATTTAAAAATTTTGTTTAAAAATTATAATAAAGTTTCATTTTAAGAAAGATTAAAATTATAACAAGTTCATAACATTTTGTTAATACATTTATATAATATTTGTGATTGATGATGATTTAAGTTAGTTTAATTACTTAAAACATGTTTATAAAAAAACATGGGAAACTTATATTTTTAAAGGAATCTGTGGCAAATTTTTATAAAAATTAATCTTGATTAAGATATGATTAAACTAAAGATTTGGTGGTTAAACGTGATTAGGAACTTTAATCTTGTTTAAATAAAGGTTTGGTGAAAAAGTTAAGAATATAATTACATAAGTTTTTCATAAACTAAAAAGGAGATAAATATATATATTTTTGATAAAAATACATATTTTGAAATTACCAAATATGTTATATATATATTTTTGTATAAAAATTTGTTTAAGTGTTCAACTTTTGACAAAATTATATATATCGGACAATTTGGACAAAATAAAATATATGGTATAAACGAAACAAACGAAAAAAAAGAAATGAATAAAATAGTCGACGCGAATCTAACGGTCAAAACGAACAAATAAACCGATACACTTTATATTTACTAGGATTTATAAAAATTTAACTTATAACTAATAGTTTTTACAAATAAATTTTTATAAATTATAAAAGTTTACTAGTAAGTATTTTAAAAACTTGGATAAGCCCAACTAAACAATTATTAGACTAAGCCTATTTTTATAAAAATTAATTTGGGCTAAACTAATTTTTATAAAGAATATGGAATAGCCCATTTATATAAACTAGTTGGGCTAAGGCCCACTTGTATAAAATTAACTTGGGCTAAGACCACTTTTATAAAATTTATAAGTGTTAGGCCTACTTGTATAAAAATCAAACTTGAGCTAAGGTCCACTTTTATAAAAATAAACTTTGGGCTAAGCCCAATTTATAAAAGTTTACATGGGCTAGACCCATTTAAAAAAGATAACATTGAGCCAAGCACACTTTTATAAAGAAATAAATTGGGCTAATCCATTTTATAAAAAACTAACTTTTATAAATTAAACTTGGGATAATCAAATTTTTATAAACGATATTGGGCTAGGCCCAATCTTTCATTTTAACTTTGGCTAGACCCACTTTTATATCCAATTGGGCTTAACCTACTAAATAAACAAAACTAGGTTGGGCTAGGCCCACATACATGAAACGAATTTGGCTAGGCCCACACAAAGTAAGCAAATTTGGGCTAGGCCCATAAGTTATAAATTATTAGATTCAGTTATTTACAATTAAATTATGGACTAGGTCCATTTACATATAACCAATCTAATATATATATATATATATATATATATATATATATATATATATATATATATATATATGTTATCAAATAAAGAAAAACCAACAATTACAAGTATGAAATTCGAGATAAAATACTTGTACGAAAAACGAAGGAAAGCCTAAGTGTCTAATAGACTAGAACACTTGTAGGTTGAAAAACAAACGAAGTATCCGGAATCGAATAGAGATTTGTACGGAACGCAAATCAGTGAGTTCATGTTTCCCCTTTTATTTTAACATTTTTATGGTTTTAAACGTGCGGGGATGTATACATGTTACAATTAATATAGCTGGGAAAATGAAAATATTTAGATCACATGTGAATAAGGCTCAAGCATTGAGGCCATTAATGAAAGACTAGTACCGAGAACAAGGGGATAGATCTATTGGGTTTGGGCAAGCCCCACTCTATTACGGCAATAATAACAGATCGTATTAGAGTGTTTTTGTGTCTAAAACGAGTGTCTCAGACACATAATAAATCGCCAAGGTTTGGTTGCCACCTTATTCGGCATACAGATTAGTGTCCTTGCAACACACTAATGATCTTACAAGTTTCATGAAGCTATATTAAACAAGTTTATTTTAAATGTTTTTGATAATTCATTTGATACAAAATTTATAACATGAATTTACCAGCTTTTGTTGACATTGTTTTCAAAACTAACATGTATTACAGGAACTAGTGGATGGCCTTCGGGGAAAAATCTTGTTCGTTTGTTGTGAAGTCAAGATGTCGTGTTTCATCTGGTCTTTGTTGTTATGTTTTATAAACTTATGTCTAAATTTTAAATAATGTTGTTAAACTTGTGGTTTGTTTTAAAGATAAAAGTTTATATGTGAAATATGGTTAAATAAAAAGTATGGATGAATGTTTTGTAATGTAATACAATTGTCGTTTACTTGGTTGAATGCAACGATTGCCGCTCTGGCCACACCTCGTGACACGCTTCCGCTACATCGAAAATCGGGGTGTGACAAATAAAACATTAAAAATCTAATAAAAGGTATTAAGAAATTTTAACTTGAAGAGTAGCCTTGTCTGCATATACTTGCTCCTGTATTTGTTCAAGAAAACTCTGCTTCAAATCATCAGATTGTACAGAGGTTAATGCCATAATTGAATGTTTTGAAATGATACAGTAAATGAATCAGTATATGATGCAAAATCACATATGACAATGGTATTATATAGAGAAATAAAAAGTAAATATCTAATAACCCAAAGGTCCGAATTAAATGCAAATATTAAATTAAAATCAAAATGTAAGATGTAAAAAACGTAAATAAATTTCGAAATCAGTGTGCATTTAATAACTCAGCCGCTAGAATTATTAATATACGCGTAATTTTTTTGAAAAATGACTTTTCATTGGAAAGCAAATAGAATTAAATATATATTGCATAGAATGATTATTTACAAAACCAATGGACAAAATTTAAAGTTTAGAAAACACATTATAATAATTATGGATTGTCTCTTTGTTTGCCTTATTATACATTGTAAAAACTATAAAAGAGGATGATTAGTTTAATATAAAACATCAACAAACAACCCTTAAACCACTCTTCATCTAAAACACAACCAACATTGTGAATGGCAAACAAAACCTTTTACCACTAGGGGGATACCAACGAAGTTAAAAACCTTTTCAAGATGGTCACTTGAAGAACAGAGAAAAGACGAAGAAATAAACAGAAAAGTGGGTATTCTAAGGGAAAAATACTATCACCAAACCTGGAGTAGTATTGTTTTGGTTGATAAAGTTCTGCATTCTGCTTAGTCAGAGTTCAAGGATAAAACAGAGGAATTCATCACACAACTACTGAAACAGTATCAAAAGATATGTGACATGTTATTTGATCTTCAAAATAAAAGAGGAAATGAAATTGAATTGAAGAAGGAGAGAGTGAAAGAAATCCTACAAGGTGTTCAATGGTAGCAGTAATATTTTAATATTTCTAAAAATCTAAGTTTTGTAATACTATTTAATATGAAATGAACAAAATTCGGAGTTTGTTTTTTTGTTGTCTAACATATAAAATCCCTAGCATTTTCAAAATTCTAATTTAGAGTCCTTTTTGTAATGATCTAATATGGGGATGATTCCACATCAACATATCAACAACAAAATAAGCAAGCTTGATAAAGATAGTAAAAGAATAGTAGATTTTACCATCAATACAATAATTTTTTATAATATTACCTAGAATGCACTACATAGTCTGTCCGATATTAGAATACCTGTTCTTTATAATCAATAGTGCTCCGAAGCACAAAGCAAGCTTCGTATCCTGTAAACTCAAGCCCATTAGAATGAAGGGGGCTGACACACTCTAAAACATTCATGTGGAATGTCCCAACAACATTTTTTGTTTTCTTTTATTCACATATATTTATCTTATATATCAATTGCGAGTATACCAAAGAATTGTAAAATGAAGTGTCAAACATGAAAAATTAAAAATATTATAAATTAGAACAATCTTCCCGGAATCATGTTTACCATAGGTTTCATTGCATCTCCATTTCCAACACCTCCTGGGTAAAATGTTAACCTGAGGGAAACCATAAACATTATTAGACACAAGCTGCATTGCTTTTCATCATTAAACACAATAAGTTATAGTTAATAATAATAGTAATAATACCATACTAGAATACATGTTCTTACTCCTGAATACTCCTGCTAAACTTAGCAACCCTTAACATCAACTTGAACTCATTAGGATGTTTTTTATGACTTTGCTGACAAAAATTTATATGAGGCAAAACTGGTTATTTTAGAAAAAAAGAGTTCAAATAAGCAAATCCAAATTGTAATACAACTTGTAAGAATTCCTAAAAGAGAACGGACAACCATACATCACTGACCTCGGTTCCGCCTAGCAATGTGTGCTCAAATTATATACTAACTTAGATGTTTTCTATCCTCTAAAATGCAGCAATATAGAATTTCCACAAGAAACTTAAAAACATATACTAAACAAAAGAAACATAAAAAATTGATATAACATAATAAATAACTAAAAATTGATGAATATACAAATACTGATTATAAATATTAAGATCACAATATTGAATTATCAATATTTATCAGATTATGTAAAATAACAATCAAAGTTACCATTAAAACCATACAATTTAGAATCAGTTAAAAATACCAATCAAATGAATACAACTAATGATCTATGATTAATCATATTTGCTTTTCTAAATAACAACAAAATAACCATCTTGAAAGAAGAAAGAATTTCGTATTATGCACTATTTTCCAATATCACAACAACTTCAAAAGAAGAACCAGATCTTAGACTAAATCCAAATAACACATACATATTCAAAAAGGCTCATTTACATAACAAACACTTTCCATCTCCTTTTCTTTCTTAAGGCTCCTCCTCCTCATCATCATCAGATGAACTCGAACTCTCTTCTAAACTTTCTTTTTCACTGCCTGTTTTATAGTTCACAAAATAAACTAAATATAAAAACTCTAAAAGTATATGTTGTTTGATTACGAACAGATCCTGATAGAATGCGAGGACAACAATACCGCTGTCAATTCTGTCAATGAAAGCAAGAACAATACTGACAGCTACTACTCTCCACCACCAATTAACATAAAAAAAATTCAAGGAATCGTCGCTACTTACATGCGATTTCAAGCTTCAAAGGTCGACTTGTGTAAACTGATTATGTAGTCATGGATCTGAGACTAAACCACCGAAGTAATTGATTGAATTTGTTTGAAGCTTGACTGCAAAGAGCAATGGAATTTTTGGAATAGGGTTTTGAGTAACATACCTAGAATAATGAAATCAATAATGGAATCAAATGACCAAATCTTGATATAATAAGAGTTAACATACCAGGTTTCGTATGACCAGGTTACAATTTAGGATGTTTGTTATTTGCAAAAAACGATTGAAAGGAAAGTTTTAGTAATTTTGCAACTGATTCTTCTTCAGATTCTGCAACAGTAGAGAAAGAAGTAGATATTGATAATAAAGAGGGTTGGTTGTAATTTTAGAGTCTCTCAATAGAAGAGCAGAGCGTGAAAAAGAACCAAGTTTGATTGGGGGGAAAGATTTGACCCAATGAATATATTGCAATGATCTTAATTATTCTTGGTTATTGTTTAAAAAAGTTAAATTAAGTTAATTATTTTTTCTTTTCTTTATTGTTTAAAATTAAAATAAAGAATGACATCATGGATATAAGAAATGACATCATCCTTTTAAAATTATAGCCTTAGATGGGTGAATTTAGCTACATGACATCAACCTTAATTCTCATTTATTAGATTTGAAATCACTTTTTTTTTCCATTTTTATAGGTAAAAAGTTGAAATTTACCTCACGTTTGTTTTTATTTATATCTTCCTTGCCTTTTTAAACCACCCAAACCTTTGAGGCTTGGACCCTTCGCAAACGTCGATATCACCCCTTCGCCTTGTGTCGTCTTTCTACTGCAATGTGACATCGTCCCCATGCCCCTTTGTCGATTGAAGTTGCAATATGGTGTTGCCTTTTAAGACTATGGGATGTGGAGGGGTTTGGGTTTGTGGCATTGCTTGACACGTGGCAAAGGTGGGATCCACAAGGTAATACTAAAAAACTAGGGGGTGTGGTGTGACTTAGCTTGGCGTGGTCAGCTATGTGAATTTTTTTGGGTGGCTTAGATCGAACTAGTCAACCAAAGCCAGCCAAATCACCCCAGCCCCCCACCCCACGCCAGACAAATCCCCACGCTAAAGGACAACGTTATACCCAACGTCAACCCAAGGTGGAGCAGCCGACGTTAAACCCAAACTGTCGCCCCAACCCACACCCCACACCCCCATGGTCTAAGATTGGTAGTGATGGTTGCCGTTTTTGAAACAACAAACTAAACTTAGCATGCATCCTGTTTAAGCGGCGTTTACTTTTATTGTTGGATAACTAGCTCGCATGGAGTTATTAGTAAAGACATTGGTTGGTGCAATTGACTCTTAATAAATCACAGGTTTATGACAACATTTGTATTTGAGACGATGGATATGGTGGAGCGGCGTTTTTCTCCATTATTTATTTTATAAAACTAAGTGAAGGTGTCTAGTTTATATCTCATTTAAAAAATCTGTTTTGATTTGAGACTTAAGATAATTGGCTTTTAAAATTATTTATCATTTCTCTTTCATTTTGGTTTCCTATTAAATTGAAATATTAACCAAGGTTTAAAAACCGGTTTATACCGGTTGGTTGAACCGGTTAAAACATATGCTAGAAGCTTGACCTGCACGAATCATACATGTATTTTGAGGAAACGACAAAGAAGTTGTACCACCGGTAACTGCGGTTAAATTAGTTTAAACCGGTATACCGGTACTAGGTCAAGGTTAACCTTGTTAATTTAACCTAATGCTCACATCGATCAAAGTTCATCCTAAAAAAACTCATCATTTCAACTATCTTTGTTCATCATTTCTGCCATTATCGAAGTTCATCGCACTGATCATCCAAGTTTGTTCAATCAATCACATGGTTTTAATATTTGTAATTGCTATATAATTATAACTAGGTTATAACCCCGTGTATTACATGGGTTGAATAAATGAATTTTATATACTAAATAATAAGACAATATATCTTTAAAAACCCCCATTTGTTACACGGGTTGAATAAATGTAATTTTATATACCAAATAAAAAAAAGTTATATCTTTAAAACAACGTGTATTACACCAGACATGTTGAATGAATGTAATATTGTATACCAAATAATAAAATAAGTATTACACGGGTTGAATAAATGTAATTTTCTATACTAAATAATATATATATATATATATTCTTAAAAAAAACCCTCGTGTATTGTACAAATTGAATAAATCTAATTTTATATATCAAATAATAAAAAGTTATATCTTAAAAAACCTCATGTATTACACGGGTCTAATAAATGTAATTTTGTATAGTAAATAATAAAAAGGTATATCTTTAAAAAACCAGATGCATTACACGGGTTTAATAAATCTAATTTTATATACCAAATAATAAAAAAGTCATAACTTTCAATATACTAATGGATAATACTTGATACGCGATGGATAGGGTGATTGTGAAGATGGTTCTTGAAAAGAAGATACGTTATTCAATAAGCAAATCAGCAGCTATTTGAGTGATAAAATGTTGGTACCAATTCCGACAAATTGATTTATAAATTATGTAATAAAATTGATATAATAATTTTTTTACTAATAAAAATAAAAATAGTTAATATTTTCATACAAAGTTTGGTTTTCTTGATAAATAAATAATTTGTTTTATTTAAAAATATCTAATTTTAAATTATTAAATTAAATTTTAGAATAATATTTTATTAGAAAAATAGAAGAATGGTATTAAAATTTAAAGTAGGATAAAATTTAATATTCGCTTATTATTCATTTATTTATTTAATTAATATAAGATAAGTTTCAAAGTGAGGCGAGAAAATCATAAAATAAATGCCTACAATGAACGACAGGTGTCACACATTAATGTTTTATCGTATAGTATAGTATAGTATGATATAGATATAGATATAGATTTAGATTGATATAAATAAATTATTCTGTTGTAGCAAAATTTGTTAACAAAGTCTCAATAAATTCAACCCTTATTTAAAACTTTGTAAATGTATAAATGATAAATAATATTAGTTAAATTTATTTTAAATTTCGTAAAATCTGTTTGATACCAAACTAAACAAAACGTTCAAAGATATAGTTAATATCAAATTAAATAACTAAGTTTGAATTTAAAGTAAATAGATAAACATAAAAGTAATAATTAATTCAAATAAGTAATATTATAAATGAGAAGTATACATTAAATTTAAATTAAATAATAATAATTTTATTTATAGTTAAGTAGAAGAGATTAAACAAAATAATATTAGTAGGAGAATATTCTATAATTAATTAGAAAAGATTAAACTAAAAATAATTATCCATAAGATATTAAACTAAATAATATTTAGTAGAAGGGTTATCTATAACTAATTAAAAAAATTATACTAAATCAATAATTATTCATAAGACATGACCTAATAGGACAAAAATGTCCCTCAAATGGTTTCTTTTATTATATAGTATAGATAGATATAGATTATTTTTATTATTTTTGAGGAACAACAGTAAAGAAGTTATTGATGTAATTAAGTAATTATCTTTGATGTCTATTTAGATTTTATATGAAATAAATTTTGGATTATTTTTGTTATGAAATTATGTACTTTTAAATTATTTTTATTAGTTAAAATTGTATTTTATTGATTTATAGTGTTAACTAGTTAACCCGTGATTCATTTTAAGCCCAAACTGACATAATTTAAAATTTGGTTTTTAAAACATTAATATTAACAAAGTTGCAAATAAACCATATTGCCTAATTACTCTACATAGAAATACTAATTCCATCATGCTATCAAAAGTTAAAACTCAAAGTTAAACTCTCAACCTTTAAATTAATGATACTAAAATCATTATTTTTATTAGCAGAGTCAATCTCAAATAAGAAAAACTAAAACATTATATATGTATATTAATTTTAAATCTCTAACTTTATCTTTATAAATATTTAATAGAATTAAGTTGGCACACTCATAACCATACTAAGTCATCTAACTTTCGGTTTTCTGGTCTCTTTTCTGTTACCTAATAATATTAAATAAGGGTTATTTTATTGATACATCCTAAAATCTTATTTTGATACCTTTTCTCTTTCTATCTCTCTAATTAAACGGATGTATCAATATCATAAATAATAATGATATTAAAAAAATAACTCTTGTGTATTTAATATATATTTAATTATGGATGGTTGTTTAAATCTCCAAATAACTATCTTTCAAGTCTTTAAATAATTAACCAAACTTACTTTTTTACTTAATAACTATGTTCATTAAAATATTAAAAAATAATAATGATGATAATTATATTTTTTGAATGATATCTAATTTTTTTAATATTTGATATTGTTGGATGGTTTCAATAGTAAAAACAATATGTCAAATAAAAAAAAATAGATAGTATTAAAATATTCAAGTTTTAGTTTATATATATATATATATATATATATATATATATATATATATAAATTACGTTAATATAACTGTGCTAAAAGAAAATTTAAAAGGGTACACTTTCATAAAATTTATGTTTATCAATTACATAAAAAATAATACACAACTGAAAAAAATTATAAATCTTAACGTAATAGAATTTACAACCGTCAAGAAAAAGTTTATTTTTAAAAACATATCTTTAACGACTATGTGTTTTAGCATATTAAATTGTATTTTTTCAACCCATATTTTTCAATCTGATCAATGGACGATTTTTTAAAACAAATAACTTTTTTATTACTTTTATTTTTCAAAATGTATCTTTTTATTACCGAGCATAAAACACTATATGTATTTTTTTAACGGCGAATATTATGATAAACCTATTTCTAAAAATTACATCAAATTATATCTAATCTACCTCAAGCAAGGAATTGAATCCCGATCTTCTTCCCAAGATGTAAGTGCCTCTACCACGTCGATCAAAGCTGAAATGACATTACATATTATTCAACCTATGTAATACATATAATTCTAACCTATATTTTAACGGCAAATTTGAATCACTGACGGACCATAGGGGTATAATTGTGCCACCAACGAAATTACCCGATCATATTCATCTTCACTAGGCAAATATCTATAATATATTATAATGCATGAGAGATGGGCACTTTAAGATACCAAAAAAATAAGAACTTTTCCCCTCTTAATTTATAAATACACCCCTAAATGAGGGTAGATTGGTGTTTTAAACAATAATTATATTTTAGTCATTCATCTTATTACATTTAAATCCATGAGTTTTAACATAATTAATTACATTTTTCTCTCTGTACAACAAACTTATAATTCGTTTACGTATTCTTGTCATATCTTATAAACTGTAATGTTTTAAAAAAAATCCAAAAGTATCTTGACACCTACTCATTTTATTCGACGTTTTGATAGTTTTCTTGGTCAGTATTGACGTGCGGATTAAACGGTACAAGTAGATGATACCTTAGTGTACAAGTGAGTAAAGCCCAATGTAATTAGTCATTATCCCAAAATGTTCAATAGTTACAGAATATCAAGTGATTAATACCGTCAATTTAATTCTCTCATCTTGATTACACTTTCATCTCTCATCTTTAACAAAATTATAGATAATTAGTTAATAGTTACACATTATCCCTTTATCAAAAACTAACTCCCCTCACGATTTTAAAGGGTCATAACTCTTTTGTATGTTAATATTTTTTCTAAATTACACTATATAAGGTATTTTATTTTCTTTAATTTGATATAGTATTGCTATAATTTTAATTAAAAAATTGATATGTTACGTGATTAACATAGTCTGAGGGTGAGTAATAACTAAATTGTTAACGAAACCAAACCGAATCGAAATAAACCAAAAACTGAATTAACTGAAAGCTGATTAACCCGAAACCCCAATTAACCAAAAATGGTTATTGATTTTTTTATACCCTCATTTAACCAAAATTAACTGAACTGAATGTAAGACCCTATCTTTATTTTACTGAATTTCTATCAAAGTTACATATTTAAACATGAAATTACGAATACACATCACTCAAATTTTCAAGTTTATTAAAACTTTTTCAACATCTTTAAACAATTTAACATGTTATCATTGTTTAGTTTTGTTATAATCAAAACCGAGTGCGGAAGCTTCGTCTTTGATCGTGTTCGATTCTTCATATAGCTTGGTCCTCCTCCGGTGCTCCCAAACATCACCTATGTTTCATAATTATGAAATACGTTAGTTATAAAGAGAATATAACATAACCGAATAAACTCGAAGGCTTAAAACAATAAAAACAAAACTTTAGTTTCAGTCTCCACCGTAAGCTACGGTGGCCACCGTAGCTTACGATCAAGCTTTACGGTCCTAGCTCACTGTCTTACGGTTAAGACTTCCAGTTCCATTACAGCATCTGCCTACCGTAAGCTACGGTAGACCACCGTAGCTTACAGTGGCTTACTGCAAATTTTCTCTTATTTGCCGTTTTAGTTAGGACAATTTCCGTAACTCACTCAATTTTCATCCGTTTTACTCGAAACTTGTTTCTAAAAGTCCGTAATTATTTACCTACATATTTAGCTTGAAATCCTTAACTCGGATTCTTAATTCTTATGAATTACGCATCCACTCTTGGTTTATGCGTGTCACACCCCGACCCGCAGCGGAAAAAGGTGATCAGGGCATGATTGGGTTTTCATCAAAGCTCATGACATTTATTATAATGTTTCATATTTATTATTACAATTTAAAGGAGATCATACAATCAAATCATACAAGTACAACATGTTCTATACATCTTTCTAGACTTCATTATTTTTCTTCTAAGGCAATTTCCTATGTGTTCCTTGCTTCATCCTGTCCACCTGTATCATGTGTAAAAATGGTTTTTTTTGGGTCAACAAAAAGTTGGCGCGTGAATCCTATGAAAACATTTAAACGTGTTTATTGTATTGATTATAAAACAAAGTGCATAACCACATATGAGTAAATATAGATGTAAATTTATTCACAAAACACATAATATTAAATATTGCACACACATACTACAAATGATTGTTTTGAGGCACGCGTTGTTCAACTTGTCTCCCACGAGGAACTGATGGGCCTAATAAATGAGTTTTGAGGCACGCGTTGTTCAACGAACTGATGGGCCTAATGAATGTTTTTGAGGCACGCGTTGTTCAACTCGTCTCCCACGAGGAACTGATGGGCCTAACAAATAATTTGCATACAACTTGACAATATGTAATACATCACAACAAACAATATTTACATTCTAAGTTTAGATCATATAATGGTATAGCACGAGTTTGAATAAGCGAATTTATTTAAGCGACACATGATACACCCCAAAACATGAATAAAAAAGGGGAATTTGTAAGAATTCACTCACAGTGGTTACGTTTTCTTGGATTGATGATGAATGCGCGCGAATTTAGATTTAACCACGAGAGAAACTAACCTAAATAATAACATAATGGTTCGGTAAATAAGTGGATTTTATTAACAATTTTAATAGGATTTTTAGATTTATTTTTGTGAGTTTAAGGTCATTTTCTAACTTTAAAAATATTATTTTTAAGTATTTTTAATTGATTTTTAAATAAAACAAATAAATAAAAGAAAATAAAAATTTTGACTTTTTGACCGTTGACCGAGCGTTGACCTTTGACCGGGCCGTTGACCGGTCGGACCGTGTTTATTATATGCGCTGAGTGAGGTTCGAACTCGTGACCTCCCGTACGCGTGCACGCAGCTCTACCAACTAAGCTACGTGTCTAACCCGAAATATTCTATGTTTTAATTATATATATATATACTAATTAAATGTTAATTTATTTGGTTTAAAAGGGTTTAAATGGTCGAACCGGTTGCCGAAGCAGGATTCGAACTCGTGACCTGGGTTTAACTTTGCACACAGTCCACCGCTGGACTGTGTGTCTAACCTGGTTATAATACTGGTTTTTATTAAACTTAAATACTAACTGGAAGGTGTTTTGGGGCCTTTAAAAAAATTGAAATTTATCACAGGAAACCGGTTAAGTGCACGAATCGAACTCGGGACGTGTGGTTTAAAATTGCACACAGTCCACCACTGGACTGTGTGTCTAACCCGTTTAAAAATCCGTTTTAAATTAAACTTATATATTAACAGTGCTTCATCTTTTTCATATACTTGAACCCAGAAACCGGAATCTGATCTGTTAAAATGTTTTAACAGAAACTGGGTTGCATAAAAATTTAGAACGTATTAAACATAAGATATAGGAAAGTTTAGAGGTTTATACCAACTGGAAGCAAGGTTTCGGTTTTTCGGTGACCAATTCCGGCGAAATGCAGATAAATTCCGGCGACTAAAGGGAATTCCGGCGAACAGAACAAAGATTTTGAGTGATGAAGAAGTGTGTGGTGCGAGTTCTCTTGTGAGGGGTTGTGTTTGTATTTATAGAGTAACAAGTCAATCACTGATTTCGGTTTCAAAAAATTTCGGCCGACTTGATTTCCGGGATTGATTTTAACTGATCGATTGAGTCTGACCAATTGATTGAAAACGGTTTTTCTTTAGTCTCTTGATCGCGAAGAACAGAAACGGAAGCTTGATTGATGCCTGATTTCGAGTTCGGCTGTTACAGGGCGGTTGTTCAGGAATTCAATTTGAGATCTTGTATTAATATTGTTTGGTTTAGATTTTAAACAGATAGATGTGTGTGGCGGAGTGGTGTGTTGCGCGTTTGTTGAAACGGGTGACCCGGGTTCGAAACCCGGCGTCCCCGTTTATTTTTTTAATCCTTATCTATTAATAATTTTTAATTATAGCTTTTAAATTCTAATTTATTTATTAATTATGTATCGTTTAAAATTAATTTGAGCATTAAATTAGCAGCGAAAGTTTTAACTGAATGTTCGGTTAATAAACGAAGCGGGTTTTGGAAACCGGTTTTTTGACGGATGTTACAGTATCCCCTACTTTTAGAAATTTCGTCCCGAAATTTAAGTAGTAGTGGTATATTTGACTTGGAGGGAGGATGTTTTAATTAGACAATTACATAATTAGAAGAGGGTGAGAGTTTAAATTTTATTTGAGGCGGTAACGTTCCTAGTAAGGGTTGAATACCCGGCTACAGGAACAGCTTTTTGATGCCTAAAGTGTAAGAATACGGAACATGGATAAACAGAGTTGATTCACTAAGTATGATTTCATGCACCAGAGTTTTGATACGTTTGGAAAGATAAGGTTATACCCTAAAACAAAACTTCTACCGCTAAAACCTACATGGAACCTCTCATAACCGCCTGACAATGCCTCTGATCCTTTGGCAAGAATACTTATATATAAGAAGTACCAGCGGCGTATCCACCATATTCTTGTCAAATTTTCATTGGCTTTATCAGTAAGTTATGATTAGTTCTATGTGACTCTAAAACATAAACAACACAACAACCAAAGCTTGAGTCTAAATTCTGAAAGTATACATGATTGAATGATGACAGTACCTCTCTCATTTGTTATGATGAAGGGGTTAGTCTCGGTAAACGTGAGACACAACCCAACTTCTTTGAATGATGAGATTGAGATACGTCGAGATGTTTGATGATATGAATGTTAAATCGATGAGTATAAAACAAAACTGAAATAGTAATTTGCATTAAGATTCTTGGATATATAAATTTCCAATTGAGATACGTAAAGATTGAGATAACATAAAGAAAACATAAAAACTAAGCGGTTGGAGTTGAATCTTGATTTTTGGTGAAGAAAACTAGTTGGGTGGTTCGTTTGGGCCGTCATTATCTTCAACAGGATTGGCGTTGATGTTGTAAACTCTTCCTCTTGCTGGTGGCCTAGTGGTTAGGTTTTCTTGATTTGCTTGGTTAACTGGGTTTGCTTGAGCTTGGGCGTTTATGATGTTAACGAATCGAGGGCACGTGTTTCTAAAGTGGGTAGGGTCGCCACAATTAAAACAAGCCCGAACATAAGGAAACATGGGGTATTGGGGTTGTTGATATGTTTGGATCATGTTTTGAGTAGGGGGTGAGGTTGGGTTTTGAGAGGTGCGGCAAACCTTGCTCAAATGACCATAGCGTCCATAATTCGCACATAGTCGACAAGGGAAGGTAGGTGGATGGTGATAAAAACAGGTGTTGCATTGAGGGTGAGGTCCAATGTAAGGTTTCTTATTTGGGTAAGTTGAGTTGGGTGTTACTTGAGTGATTGGGATAGCTTGGAGGGGTACAACTTGTGAAGCTGGTTGATTGCGTTCGGTGACAGCAAAAATTTGCCCATCTCGTTTTCTCTTAGCAATGGGTTGAGAAGGGGATTCGGTTTGGGTGGAGTTTGAGGTTTCAGTTGATGTTTTATCCTTCTTCTTCTCCTCCTTGAAGTCTTTATTCCGTATGCGGTTCTCGGTGAGCTCTGTAGCTAACTCCATTGCTGCTTCCAAAGTTGCAGGTGTGGTACTTATTATAGGGTCTTGAATTTTTGAAGGAAGACCTCGAATGTAGTGCTCGATCAAACGGTAGAGAGGAGTGAACAAGTTGGGGACCATCTGATCCACTCGAGAAATCTCTTGTTGTATGTGTTGTGGTCGCCCTCTTTTTGTTTCAAAGAATAGAACTCATCCTCTAATTTCTTGATTTCGCTTCTTGGACAGAAACGTCTTGTCATGATCTCTTTCAGCTCTTCCCAAGTCAAAGTCATAACATTCTCAGCACCTCGTTTGGCCTTCTCTGTATTCCACCATGTAAGTGCTATTCCAAGCAAACGACCGGTAGCATATCGCACCTTGCGATCATCGGGGCAATCGCAATTTAGAAAAGTGCTTTCCATTTCCTCAAACCAATGGAGGAGAGCGGTGACACCTTCAGTCCCTTCGTATTTTGGAGGGTCGCAGGATTTGAAATGCTTGAAGGTGCATTTAGTAGTATTTGGGGGAGGGTGTAACACCCCAACCGATGGCGGAAACATCGGGATGAGACGAAAACGAGATTGCTCATTGCTCACAACATTATTAAGTGACAATAATTAATTAAACCATATTTCATTTCATAAGTATTGTCAAATACATCAATGTAACAAAACAAAGAACAATCTAACATTTGCAAAGTTATAACAAAATTGATACGTCGACATTAAACCTAACGTCTAATTTGTGTGTATCTAGTCCTTGCTATATTGTTTTCATAGCGTCATCTCCTTCAACCTGTAACATGTTTTAAAATAAAGTCAATGCAAAAGCAAAGGCGAGTACACAAGTTTAAGCATAGCATACGTATACGGATAAAGTTTGAACAATCCTCATGGCAACTAAATCTATACAAGAGCAATATCAAGGCATGCAATGCTAATAATCAAACCGTAACGCAATCACGTTGTTTTAACATGACCTCACGTGTAAATCGATGGAGGTGGATGCGTGAATTCCTATAGCGCTAAGCATGTCAAACAAGGCTAAAAATAGTTAATGACTAAAGCACAACACAACGTTTATCCCCAGACAAGCAACAAGTATACGATTCAAGTAGTCATGTGTATAGGATTGTTTGTGCGTTTCATAAAGTTTAAGTGTTTGTGATTTTTGTATATGGAAACATGTTACACCCAAAAAGTGATATAAAACAAATGTGGGTCGAGTGTACTCACAAAATTGCTAAGTCTTCTTTGGAAATTCCACGACGAATTGATGAGTGGGAGAAAGGGGACATCGAGGTCACCTTAAAAATGGCAAACGAATGTACATGAATAATAGAAGCTACGACGAAGGATTCGAATTGGAGTTGAAATTACGTATATAGTTAACATCGTTTAAGAAAGGAATTTCTAAATTAAATTCATCAAAAGGGTTGTAGGAGTGTTGTCAAATAATTAATATATATATTTGACGAAAAGCATATTTGGTATATATATGTTTGTATTCTAACGAATTGTATGAGATATATATGTATATTGTCGAATGGTGTACAAATATTTTTGTCGAAAGTAAAATAAATATGTATATTTGTCGAGAGATATGATAAATATATCTATATTTTGTCGATGAATATAATGAATAAGTATGTTTTGTCAAAAGTATAGTAAATAAGTATATTTATCGAGAATTATAATAATTAAATTTATATTTTGTCGATGAATATAATAAGTAAATATGTTTTGTCAAAAGTATAGTAAATAAGTATATTTGTCGAGAATTATAATAATAAATTTATATTTTGTCGATGAATATAATAAGTAAATATGTTTTGTCAAAAGTATAGTAAATAAGTATATTCGTCGAGAATTATAATAAATAAATTTATGCTCTTGTCGAAAAGCATAATAAAGAAAGTAAGTATATTTTTGTCGACAAAAAAAATAATATCGATAAATATATTCCGTTGGATAGTTCAAATAATAAATTTATTTTATCGAATAGTTTAATAAGTATATTTTGTCGAATAGTTTAATAAATATACAACCTGTAGAAAATCGGGCAGAGTTTCCTCTTGTTTTTGAACGATCCCGACAATCTAGTTGTCGATTAAATGTTTTCAAAACTCAACAATCAACAAAACAATATATTTATACAAATTATGTAACGAAAATATATATGTATATACAACTTACAACACACGTTTAGTGTACAAGTAAGTAATGTGTTACGATTAAAACGATGAATAATATGAACAATAATAATAAAGGTTTTTGCGCCGTTTAAAGTTTTTACCCAGTCTCGGTCGACAATTGACCAGCAGTTGACCGGTTGACTTTCGTTGACCAGGTTGACTGACGTTGACTCGCGATGACTAAATCCGGAAGGTTGACCATGACCCGAGCTTTTGACCAGATTTGACCCGAGCCTGCTGAACCGAGATGGAACCAAAAGTGAGCAAACAAACCAATTAAAAATGAATGCAAAACTGAAATAATCAAGCACGACCCGTACCTGAACCGAATCAAGGCTGAACTGGGACGACTGATCTGACCGGGATGAGTGACCTGAACCGGAACAGCTGAACCGCTGCCTTTGTAACTCGAGTGAACACCAAAGCTGACCCGTTGACTGTTTGACCACAGTTGACCAGCTTTGACCTGAGTTGACCGAACATCAAACTGAAACGAGACCCGAATCGATTGAACCAAATCTGTCTGTTGACTGATGTTGACCAGCTTGACCGGGTTTGACCCGGTGTTACCGAGTAAACTCGGACAACTGAGTCGTACCGAGCCGAGTCGCCAAACTTGACTAAACCCAAAACACTTGAGCTTGAACCCGAACCCTAATCAAGCCTGAACCGAGTCGGCCGGCAGTTGACTGAGTTGACCGGGACTTGAACCGTGCAGACCCGAACAGAATTCGAATCGAACAGGTGTATGACCCGAGCCGACTCAACCCGTTCACCACTGCCGTGTTGAACCTGAAACAAATCGAACAAAGAACGACTGAATCGAACTGACCGGAGAACGAATTATATAACCTTAAAACTTTACCTGAGACAACCGCTTAAGATTTCTAACCAATACCACCACTACCGCCGCCGTCCGTCGAGCCGGACAACCGCAGCTACACTGCTGCTGTTGTCGCCGCCGAGACACAGCGACAGCCGCCGCCGCTGGTCCGATGCATCGTCGCAGCCGCGACGCTGCTCCGCCGCCACGCCACCGCACCGCCGTCGCCCGCTGGATGTGACGGCTGCTACTGCCATCGATCGAAACCTTCTCTCTATCTCGTCTCTCTCTCCTCACAGCTCTCTCTCTCTCTCTCTCTCTCTCTCTGCAAGTATATATG
Organism: Scalesia atractyloides; assembly: GCA_947069175.1. Lineage (NCBI taxonomy): Eukaryota > Viridiplantae > Streptophyta > Magnoliopsida > Asterales > Asteraceae > Scalesia > Scalesia atractyloides. The sequence continues at coordinate 10,798,808 of CAMTDV010000012.1, read as the reverse complement.
CGGGTGTGTGTGTGTGTGTCGGGTTTTAAGAGATTGCAGGGGGGTAAGAGTGGGAGGTGTTACCGGAGAAGAAGGGCGCCGCTCGCCGAAAATCGCCGAGAAGGGGGGGGTAGCAGGGAGATGAGTGCAGCGATGGGTGAAATGTGTGAGGGTGTGGGAGCGGCTGAGGAGAAGGGGGGGGGGTTTATTTATTTTGAAATTAGGTTTAGGGTTTAGTTAGGTTTAGGTGGTGTGTTGGGCCAAGGCCTGTTAACCCGATCTAACGTTTTTGAGTGGCCCGAACGTACCGACGAGATCCGATTTCAAGTACAAGTTTCATAAAACGTCGAATTTATTTTGTTTATTATTATTATTATTATTATCTAGAAAGAATAATAAAAATACGAGGCGTTACAGAGGGTTGATAACATTTTGATCTTCTTGATTGATTGGGTTGACGGGATTAGCGGTAAGGGCTTGTTGAACTTGAACTACAATGTTGGGTATTACGGCAGCCATTTGTTGAGCGATTTGGGCAACTATGCGCTCGCGGGCTTTTCCTGATCTCATCTTCCTACGAGCGAGACTAGAAGACATCTACAAGGAATACGTATCAAGAGTATGTGTTGGACGTTTTAGAGGTCATGTGTCGTATTTAGGAATGAACATTCATAAAATAAATATAGAATAATAAATCTACTACATCTATAGGATGTCTTGGGCTTTGCTCGTAAATGGCCTTGCATGCCGCCATACTTCACCTTCGTAATCATGTGGGCCCCCATGATTACCGGGTCTTTCATATGGTTCGCATGTGTTAGCCTAGTAAGTACACTAAAACCCGGAGAAAATCGAGAAATATGTATGTAACGTATGACATTCTGAGTGCATCCAGGTGTGGACACGGTGACAACACAAAGTGGGGCTAGTTCGAACGACGTTTGGTGTGGCATGCTTTGGCCTAATAGGTCCTTCGTACTCTCATCGTTAGTCCCCAGGTAGGCAAACTGGTCTGTTATATTGGATTTATACGAATGCCAACCTAGACAGGACGTTCCGACTACCGGTACTCGTACCCTTACAGTTACTACATGCCCGTCGTAGAACTCAATTTGATGAGATTGAAAAATGAAAAATGCGACAAAATCTTGAATAACGGAAGTAGGATGATTGAATATATGAGCTGTAACATTTGTCAAAAACGGGTTTTCCAAACCCGCTTCGTTTGTAATCGAATATCAAGTTATAAATTTTTCGTTGCGTATTTATGTTTATTTTAATTTTAAACGATGCATAATTAATTAACAAATTAGAATTTAAAAACTATAATTAATAAAAAGTGAAAAGAAAATAAATAAAAAAGAAAACCGGCTGCCGGGATTCGAACCCGGGTCAGCCGGGTGAGTCTAAAGACTTAACACGCACACATATAACCACTCCGCCACTTGATGTTTTCTGTGAGTTCTAGGAAACAATTAAATGATAACTTCACTTAGGAATCAACCGGTTTACGCCAACTGTAACCGTAATCGGCTTCCAAACGTCCAAAACGTTTGAGTGATCGAGATTTTCTGTTAATAACCGATACACCGACATTTTTAATCAATTCAGTCATGAATGAACTTGAATTCATGTGATGTTCGGTTTTTATAACCGAAAACATTCACTTCTGGAATTACTTCAACAAAAGCTTCATTTCGCGACTCAATTACATTCCCAGAACTTCTATTCTCACGTTTACTCTAGTTTCTGATCGTCGGAATTGCTTTTTGAACTCGCCGGACTTTCACCGGAAAACCGTGTCTTCCATCAAATCAGTAAGTTTCGTAATTCTTTCATCGTCTATCAGTTGTTAAGCTTTTGCTAACTCAAACCCTTCAATCAGAATCAGTTTCAGACGATATCGGATAATTAACTCTCGCCGGAAAACTTCTGAAAGTTCCCAATTCTCGCTGTGAAACGGTATAGCCTTTTAAACCTTCTGGTAATTCTTGTTCAGCGCTTCAATTCCGCATCTAGCTAATCAAAATTGTTAATTAAGTCCGCTCAGACGAAATCCATAAAAACAGAGCCGACGACTTCGCCGGAATTCTGAGATAGATCGTTTCTCCGGTATGTTTACTTCCAAAATCTTCTCTGCCATTTCATTTTAGCCATTTGAATGTTTGTCAATCGAATTAAACAAGAAACAGTGGAGTAATCGTAGTCTGTGATATTGTAACGAAGAAGATGAAGTTAGTTTGTTTATAAGTTTAATATAAATTGGATATTATCTCGGGTTAGACACATAGTCCAGCGGTGGACTGTGTGCGCACATATATCACACGCCGCGAGTTCGATCCTTGACACACACGTATGCTCTGTAATAAAGATGTTTTCTTTTTCTAACTGAACCGGATTAACTCACTGAAGTTGTTAAGTATAATAAAAATCGGTATATTAACCAGGTTAGACACACAGTCCAGCGGTGGACTGTGTGCAACACTAACCCACAGGTCCCGGGTTCGAGACCTGTTGCACACTCCGGTTCAACGATTAAAACCCTTTTTGAAAATAAAAGAATTTTGAATAAACTAAAACAGTATATAAATATAATTAAAAACAGAATTATTTCGGGTTAGACACGTAGCTCAGTTGGTAGAGCTGCGTGCACGCGTACGGGAGGTCTCGGGTTCGAGGCTTACCCGGCGCACACTTACACTTTACCGAACCGGTCAAACAGTCAATAGTCCCGGTCAACGGTCAATGGTCAACGCAAAAGTCAACATTTTTTTTATATTTTTATTAATTTATTTAATTTAAAAATCAATTGAAAGTACTTAAAAATAACGTTTTTAAAGATAGAAAATAGCCTTAAACTCACAAAAATATATCTAAAAATCCTGTTAAAAATTAATAATAAAATCCACTCATTTACCATACTTTCCGTTATTATTTAGGTTAGTTAGTTCTCGTCGATCAATCCTCCAAACTCGTGCGCATTTCATCATCTTCAACCGAACGCACCCAATGTGAGTGAATCTCTACAAATTCCCCGTTTTAATCACGTTTTTGGGGTGTATCATGTGTCTTACCATTTATTATATTTAAATCATTGTGCATCCATCATATCCATGAACAAATGTGTATTCAACATGTATCAACTGTTTGTGTGGTTATTGTTTAGATTAAATTATCATTTTCAGTACATACATTATCATAGGCCGCCGCTCCCCATTACATTATGAGCGTTGAGCTGTTCCCCATTACATTATGAGCGTGAACCAGGCGTTGCCAACATACGATCGGCTCCGTTTGATTGAGCCTTGATCGCACAGACATTTATCATAGGCCGTCCGTTCCCCATTACATTATGAGCGTGAACGTGACGTTGCCAACATATACAGTTTCATTCATGTTATATATTCATGCAAGTTGGTTTGTTATTGTATGTTATTGTTTGTTGTTGTTATTGTATGATTTAATTACATTTGCTCACATATGATTATTGCACAATTTTTCATGATAAAGATAACAAGGAATCAATAATAAATGTTTTTCTAATAAGGTTCACTCGCCAACTTATGTTGACCCAAAAACCCCCATTTTTACACATGATACAGGTGATCCAGCTGCAGCAAGAAACACATATGATGGCTTAGAAGAATAAACTGGTTTAGACTTTGGATTGTTTAGTTGATTATCTTTCTTTGTATTTGTATGAACATGTTTGGATTATTGAGGATGTAATTTTGACTTTAATAAATATGAAACATATTAGTAAATATCATGAGCTTTGGTGATAACCCAATTATGCCCCGACTCTTATTCCGCTGCGGGTCGGGGTGTGACAGATTGGTATCAGAGCCATGACTTTAGGGATATAGGATAGGTTATTAGACCCTTAGAGCCTATACTATAGTTGATTAGAAATTTTTAAGATTATTGTGTGTTACATGCAAAATTCATGATGTTTATATGTTTTATGTTTAATGTTACATTCAATGTTATGCAAGCATGTTCATAAGTACATATTATTATATAATGCCTATCATGAATCATATTCTCATAACATATCATATCCATGCGAGCACACACCACATCATTTTCATGATTGTTTTTGCAATGATTTTTGTTATTTCAAATCACATCAAAGTGAGTTCTCATGACGGGCATGTAGTAACTGGAAGGGTACAAATACCGGTAGTCGGAACGTCCTTTCTAGGCTGACATTCGTATAAATCCAAAATAAAGGACCAGTTTGCCTACCTGGGGACTAACGATGAGAGTACGAAGTACCTATTAGGCCAAAGCATGCTATACCAAACGTCGTGTGAGCTAACCCCACTTTGAGTTGTCATTGTGTCTACACCTGGACACATTCCGACCATACATCTCGTAAACATATTTCATGGTTTTCATTCGGGTGATGCGAGTGTTAAACCGCCAATACTAATGTGAATCCTACCAAGCCAATAGTCATGGGGGCCCACATGACTATACAGGTGAAGGTATGGGGACATTTGAGGCCCAACATGAGCAAACCCAAGACATCCTATGGATGTAGTTGCATTATTGATATTTATGTTATTTTCATTTTCTTTAAGACACATGACACCTAAAAAGACTCCATAAACTCACAATCTTCTTATGTATGTTCCTGTAGATGTCGGCTAGACAACAACGAGGGGGTAGAAGATCAGGAAGGTCACACGAACGCTTGGCCACTCAAATCGCAAAACAAATGGCCGCGGTGCTTCCTGACATTGTGGTTCAAGTAAAACAAGCTCTCGCCACAAATCCCACCAATCCTCCCCAGCACGAAGACCAGAACATCGGCAACCCTCCTACCAAAAAGTGCTGATATAAACATTTCAAGTCTTGCGATCCTCTGAAATTTGAAGGGACCGAAGGTGTCACTGCTCTCCTCCACTGGTTTGAGGAAATGGAAAACACCTTCCTCAACTGCGATTGTCCCGAGGATCGCAAGGTACGATACGCAACCGGGAGACTACTTGGGGTAGCTCTTACCTGGTGGAGGGTAAGAGGGGAATCGAAGATGCAATGGTCTTAACGTGGGAGGAGTTAAGGGAAATCATGACGAGACGATTCTGTCCTAGAAGTGAGATTAAAAAGTTAGAGGATGAATTTCATTCATTGAAGCAAAAGGAGGGAGATCATACTTCCTACAACAAGAGGTTCTTAGAGTTGAACCAAATGGTCCCTAACTTGTTCACCCCAGTTTACCGCTTAGTCGAGCATTATATTCGAGGTCTCCCCTCGAAAATTCAAGATTCAGTTCTCAGCACTTCGCCAGCAACACATGAAGCTGCTATGGAACTAGCTACTGAACTGACCGAGAATCGAATTCGCAACGGTAAATTTAAAGAGGAGAAAAAGAAAGCCCCCGTTGAGGGCCAAACTTCAAACCATTCCACCTCCTCCTCTAAGTTTGCTAACAAGAGGAAACGTAACACCAGAAACTTTGCTGTCACACAAACAAATTTCCCTATCCCTGCTGCACCCATTACCTAAGTTGCCCCCTCACCTACACCATATAAAAGGCCATACTCTGGCCCATTACCAAAATGCAACCGTTGCCAATACCATCACATTCCTGATCATCCCTGTCAACATTGCACCGGCTGTGGTCGCGCAGGTCACACTGTTCAAACCTGTCGCATACCTCAGCGAACGAACCGCCACCAGCCCTCAACCCAAACCCACCATCAAATAATGGGTCAAGCCCAACAACCCCTACTACTACCACCTACCCAACATTTAGCCCAATCATACTACCAACCCAACTATCCCATGGTGCAACCTATGCGGGCTTGCTACAATTGTGGAGACCCAAGCCACTTTAGAAACACTTGTCCACGTTTGGTGAACATTATACATGCTCAAGCCCAAGCAAATCCGGTGAATCAAGCTAACCAAGCTCCTCCACCTGCAAGAGGAAGAGCTTTCAACATCAACGCTAACCAGGCTAGAGCTGACAGCAATGTGGTTAACGGTACGTTTCTTATCAATGGTAGTTATGCATCCATGTTGTTTGATACTGGCGCGGATAAAAGTTTTGTGTCCTTAGAGTTTGAACTCATCCTAAACCAAATTCGTGATAAGCTCATTGTCACACCCCGACCCGCAGCGGAAAAGGTGATCGGGGCATGATTGGGTTATCATCAAAGCTCATGACATTTATTATAATGTTTCATATTTATTATTTCAATTTAATAGAAGTCATACAATCATATCAAACAAATACAACATGTTCAATTCATCCTTCTAAACTTCATAATTTTTCTTCTAAGGCAATTTCCTATGTTTTCCTTGCTTCTTCCTGTTCACCTGTATCATATGTAAAAATGGTTTTTGGATCAACAAAAAGTTGGCGAGTGAACCTTATTAGAAAAACAGTTATTATTTATTTCTGGTTGTATTTAATATGGAAAAATCGTGCAATATTCATATATGAACAAATGTAAATAAACATACAATAACATCAATTGGCATACAACAACAAACCATTAGCATACGATATCAAACCACAACAAACAATACCATACATTAACAAACCAACAGTATACAATAACAACAACTAATATCATACATTAACAAATCAACAGCATACAATAACATATCAACAGGCATAAATAAATAACATAAATAAACTGTGCGATCAAGGCTCAATCAAACGGAGCCGATCGTATTGCATGTACTAAAAATGAAAAATGTCTGTGCGATCAAGGCTCAATCAAACGGAGCCGATCGTATTGCATGTACTAAAAATGAAAAATGTCTGTGCGATCAAGGCTCAATCAAACGGAGCCGATGGTATTGCATGTACTGAAAATGAAAAATGTCTGTGCGATCAAGGCTCAATCAAACGGAGCCGATCGTATGTTGGCACGCCAGGTTCACGCTCATAATGTAATGGGGAACATGCTCAACGCTCATAATGTAATGGGGAGCGGCGGCCTATGAAATTGCATGTACTTGAAAATAATAAATTAAATCTAAACAATAATCACACAAACAGTTTATACAAACTGAATACACATTTATTCATGATATGATGTATGCACAATGATTTAAATATAGTAAATAGTAAGACACATGATACACCCCAAAAACGTGATTTAAACGGGGAATTTGTAGAGATTCACTCACAGTGGGTGCGTTCGGTGAATGATGATGAATGCGCACGAGTTTAGAGGATTAATCGTCGAGGAATAACTAACCTAATTAATAAGAAAAAAGTAAGATAAATAAATGGATTTTATTATCAACTTTAATAGGATTTTTGGATATAGAGTTTTAGGCTAGTTTCTAACCTTAAAAATGTTATTTTTTTAAGTACTTTTAATTGGTTTTTAAATAAAATAAATAAATAAGAATAAAAAAAATGTTGACTTTTTGACCGTTGACTTGACCGTTGACCGTTGACTTGTTGACCGGTTTTATTGTGTATGTGTTTGCGCCGGGTGAGGCTCGAACCCGAGACCTCCCGTTCGTGTGCACGCAGCTCTACCAACTGAGCTACGTGTCTAACCCGAAATATTTCTGTTTTTAATTATATTTATATACTAATTAGATTAATCCGAAAATCATTTATTTTTAAAAAGATTTTAACATAACGACTCGGTGCGCTCCACAGGTCTCGAACCCGGGACCTGTGGTTTAGTTTGGCACACAGTCCACCGCTGGACTGTGTGTCTATCTTGGTAAATATCCTAGTTTTTATTATACTTAACATATAGCGGAGTTAACCCGGTTCAGTTTAAACAAAAAGGGCATTTTATTACTGCAACGGTATGTATCAAGAATCGAACTCGGGACGTGTATGTTTTTTATTTGCACACAGTCCACCGCTGGACTGTGTGTCTAACCCGTTTATAATTCCGATTTTAATTAATCTTATGTCATATCTGAACTCGTCTTCTTCGTTCAAAACACAGACATCAGTCAAAGCAACTGATACTTGATTAATTCGGTTAATGAACAAGATAAACAATTGGAAAGTATTGAATCGAAGAGTTTGGGGAAAGAAAATACCGAACAGATCGTCTTCTTCAGAAAATCCGGCGAAGCTCGTCGGTTTTGTTCTGGTGACTTTCGACTGTTAGAGTTAATTAGCAGTTTGGAGGGATAGATGTGAAATTGAACTAATGAGTAATGATTATCAGTAGATTACATGATCATACCGGTTATCAGCGTGATTCTGAAACTTTCAGGAATTTTCCGGCGAAAACAGAAAAATCCGGCAATGTCGTCTGGGGTTGATTCTGAGCGATGAAATGGTGTTAGAATTCGTCTTATAATGGAATGAAACAAAAATATCGAGATAATTACGGTGTAGATGAAAGTCCCGGTTTTCCGGCGACTTGCAGAGACTTCCGGCGAGTGCAATTTCTTGCGACAGAGGTTCTTCAAAGGTTTAAAGTGAGTGGGATTGATGTCAGTACGAGTCCTATGATCTTATTTTTGGGTAAGAAGAAAAGATGGGTTGATTTCGGTTTTCCGGCGAAACTTTCCGGTCAATTCACAGAGAATTCCGGCGAAGCTTTCTGAGCGAAATGTTGAGTGTGTTTGATAGAATTCGCGAGCCTAACTGATGAACAAGGTACAAATCCCGGAATTGAATTGTATTTTTGGTTTCAATAAAAATTTAAGGCAAATGAATGGAATTGATGGTTTTGTTTCGGTTATAACCGATCTTGCTGTTAAGGCATACGTTATGACCAAAAAGAAACGGCCAAATTTGACGAAATTGACGGGATTTCCGGCGTGAATGAATTTGGACGCGCTGTGCACTGGGTTTTGATTTCCAGACTGATTTATGTATTAATTGGTTCAATATATTAACAAACATCACAAGTGGCGGAGTGGTTGGAAGTGTGTGTGTTAAGTCGTTGCTTGTATCTGGTTGACCCGGGTTCGATACCCGGCTTCTGCCATTTATTTTTAACTCACTATTTTTAATACATTTTCAAAAATCAATTTTATATTCTAGTATACTTATTAGTTATGTATCGTTTAAAATTATTTTGGGCATTAAATACGCAACGAAATTTTTATCTGATTGTTCGGTTGATAAACGGAGCGGGTTTGGTAATCCGGTTTTGGCGGATGTTACACTCATGGAATCCATAACAGTAGAAGTTGCTGACGGAAAACCGGTCTCTTTAAACTCTATTATACGCAATTGTACTCTCACCTTAAACGATCATGATTTTCCAGTTGACCTCATTCCTATGAAGTTGGGAAGCTTTGACATTATAATTGGTATGGACTGGCTCAGCCAACATCAGGCTGAAGTTGTATGCCGCGAAAAGTTTATACGCATTCCTCTTTCAAACGGTCAGACTCTACGAATCTTTGGAGAAACCCCATCGAAAGGGCTCAGATTAATGTCATGTCTTCAAGCTCAAAAATATCTTCGCAAGAATTATGTCACATTTTTAACTCATGTCGTCAAAAAGGGAACCATGGAGAAGAAACTTGAAGACATCCCAGTAGTAAAAGATTTTCCGCAAGTTTTTCCTGACGACATTTCAGGACTTCCTCCCTTGAGAGAAGTCGAATTCCGCATTGATCTTATACCTGGTGCTACACCAGTTGCAAAGTCTCCTTATAGGTTAGCCCCCTCTGAAATGGAAGAGCTAGCCAGTCAATTGCAAGAGTTGACTGACAAAGGATTCATACGTCCTAGCTCCTCGCCTTAGGGTGCACCTGTCCTTTTCGTGAAGAAGAAAGATGGAAAGTTTCGCATGTGCATCGACTATAGAGAACTCAACAAGTTAACGATCAAGAATCGTTATCCATTACCTCGCATTGATGATCTTCTTGACAAACTTCAAGGCGCCAACTGTTTTTCAAAAATCGACCTTCGTTCTGGTTATCATCAATTCAGAGTACATGAAGAAGACGTCCCAAAGACCGCCTTCCGAACTCGTTATGGTCATTATGAATTCATGGTCATGCCATTTGGTTTAACCAACGCTCCAGCTGTCTTCATGGATCTAATGAACAGAGTCTGTAAACCCTATCTCGATCGTTTTGTTATAGTCTTCATCGACGACATCCTCATTTACTCAAAGTCTAAGTCTGATCATGAACGGCACCTTCGACTCATCCTTACACTCTTAGAGAATGAGAAGCTCTACGCCAAATTCTCCAAATGCGAATTCTGGTTAAAAGAGGTACAATTCCTTGGACATGTCGTCAATGACAAGGGAATACATGTCGACCCCTCAAAGATCAAAGCAGTACAAGAATGCAAGCGCCACGTACACCAACCGAAGTAAGATCATTCCTTGGTTTGGCTGGTTATTATCGCCGTTTCATTTCAAATTTCTCTCGCATTGCTGTACCACTCACGGCTTTAACTCATAAAGGAAAACCCTTCATTTAGGGACCCAAACAAGAAGAAGCCTTCCAAACCCTTAAACAAAAACTCTGTGATGCACCTATCCTCACTCTTCCTGAAGGTTGTGATGACTTCGTGGTTTATTGCGACGCGTCAGGGCAAGGACTAGGCTGTGTTCTAATGCAAAGAGGAAAGGTAATAGCTTATGCTTCGAGACAACTCAAGACTCATGAGAAGAACTACACCACCCACGACCTAGAACTTGGAGCCGTTGTGTTCGCTCTTAAGATATGGAGACATTATCTCTACGGTACTAAGTGTGAAATATACACTGACCACAAGAGTCTTCAACATATCTTCAACCAAAAGGAGTTAAACATGAGGCAACGAAGATGGGTCGAACTTCTAAATGACTACGACTGTGAAATTCGGTATCACCCTGGCAAGGCAAATGTGGTGGCTGATGCACTCAGTCGAAAGGGTTATGCGAACTCCATTTGTTTTCTATGTTCGCAAATCATAACCGACATTAAAGATCAAATTCGAGAAGCCCAACATGTTTCAGTAACGGAAGACGACGTACGAAAGGAGCTGTCCTGTGGAGCTGAACTTAAAATTGAAACTAAATCTGACGGTATTCTGTACTATCTAGATCGCATATGGATTCCTGACCACAACAACCTTCGTGAATTCCTTATGAAAGAGGCACACAAAACACGATACTCTATACACCCAGGAGCTGACAAGATGTATCAAGACCTTCGATACACCTACTGGTGGCCTGGAATGAAAAAGGATATTGCTGTTTTTGTTTCCAAGTGCCTTACATGTTCCAAGGTGAAAGCTGAACACCAAAGACCCTCAGGACTTCTGGTTCAACCTGAAATACCTGTATGGAAGTGGGAAAATATAACCATGGATTTCATTACCGGGTTACCTCGCACTTCTGGTGGGTATGACACTATATGGGTGATCATTGATCGTCTTACAAAATCAGCTCACTTTATTCCAATCCGCGAAGATTTCAAGAACGAGAAGCTAGCTCGTATCTACATCAGCGAAATCGTAAGCCGACATGGTGTACCGTTAAGCATTATTTCAGATCGTGATGGTCGTTTCACTTCACGAACATGGCAAGCCGTACAAGCCGCTTTGGGTACACGATTAGACCTCAGTACCACTTATCATCCGCAAACTGATGGACAATCTGAACGCACCATTCAAACTCTTGAAGATATGCTTCGAGCATGTGTCATACACTTCAAGGGAAATTGGGACGCTCATCTACCATTAGTTGAATTTTCGTACAACAACAGCTATCATTCAAGTATCGGCATGGCACCTTTTGAAGCTTTATATGGTCGTAAGTGCCAATCTCCAGTATGTTGGCACGAAATTGGGGAAGCTCAAATCACTGGTCCGGAATTGATTCAAGAAACCACAGACAAGATCCATCAATTCGAAACAATCTTCTAGCGGCTCAAAGTCGTCAAAAGAGTTATGCAGATAAACGGCGGAAGCCTTTAGAGTTTAACATTGGTGATCATGTACTTCTAAAAGTATCACCGTGGAAGGGAGTAGTTCGTTTTGTCCAGAAAGGCAAGCTAGCACCACGCTACGTAGGACCTTTCAAGATACTCGAAAGAGTAGGACCTGTAGCATACAAGCTTGATCTACCAGAAAAACTCAACAGAATTCACCCCACATTCCACGTATCAAACTTGAAGAAGTGCCTCGCCGATGAGAATCTCCATATTCCCCTGGAAGATATTCAGATCGATGAATCTATGCATTTCATTGAAAGACCAGTAGAGATCATGGACTTCGGAGAAAAACGTTTAAGACGAAGTCGTATTCCAATTGTTAGGGTACGCTGGGAGTCGAAACGGGGACCTGAGTTTACTTGGGAACGTCAAGACTCAATGCGCGAAAAATACCCGCATCTTTTTCCTATTACCACTACTACTTAAATTTCGGGACGAAATTTCTAAAAGTAGGGGATACTGTAACATTTGTCAAAAACGGGTTTTCCAAACCCGCTTCGTTTGTAATCGAATATCAAGTTATAAATTTTTCGTTGCGTATTTATGTTTATTTTAATTTTAAACGATGCATAATTAATTAACAAATTAGAATTTAAAAACTATAATTAATAAAAACTGAAAAGAAAATAAATAAAAAAGAAAACCGGCTGCCGGGATTCGAACCCGGGTCAGCCGGGTGAGTCTAAAGACTTAACACGCACACATATAACCACTCCGCCACTTGATGTTTTCTGTGAGTTCTAGGAAACAATTAAATGATAACTTCACTCAGGAATCAACCGGTTTACGCCAACTGTAACCGTAATCGGCTTCCAAACGTTCAAAACGTTTGAGTGATCGCGATTTTCTGTTAATAACCGATACACCGACATTTTTAATCAATTCAGTCATGAATGGACTTGAATTCATGTGATGTTCGGTTTTTATAACCGAAAACATTCACTTCTAGAATTACTTCAACAAAAGCTTTAATTCGCGACTCAATTACATTCCCAGAACTTCTATTCTCACGTTTACTCTAGTTTCTGATCGTCGGAATTGCTTTTTGAACTCGCCGGACTTTCGCCAGAAAACCGTGTCTTCCATCAAATCAGTAAGTTTCTCAATTCTTTCATCGTCTATCAGTTGTTAAGCTTTTGCTAACTCAAACCCTTCAATCAGAATCAGTTTCAGACGACGATATCGGATAATTACTCTCGCCGGAAAACTTCTGAAAGTTCCCAATTCTCGCTGTGAAACGGTATAGCCTTTTAAACCTTCTGGTAATTCTTGTTCAGCGCTTCAATTCCGCATCTAGCTAATCAAAATTGTTAATTTGTCCGCTCAGACGAAATCCATAAAAACAGAGCCGACGACTTCGCCGGAATTCTGAGATAGATCGTTTCTCCGGTATGTTTACTTCCAAAATCTTCTCTGCCATTTCATTTTAGTCATTTGAATGTTTGTCAATCGAATTAAACAGGAAACAATGGAGTAATCGTAGTCTGTGATATTGCAACGAAGAAGATGAAGTTAGTTTGTTTATAAGTTTAATATAAATTGGATATTATCTCGGGTTAGACACACAGTCCAGCGGTGGACTGTGTGCGCACATATATCACACGCCGCGAGTTCGATCCTTGACACACACGTATGCTCTGTAATAAAGATGTTTTCTTTTTCTAACTGAACCGGATTAACTCACTGAAGTTGTTAAGTATAATAAAAATCGGTATATTAACCAGGTTAGACACACAGTCCAGCGGTGGACTGTGTGCAACACTAACCCACAGGTCCCGGGTTCGAGACCTGTTGCACACTCCGGTTCAACGATTAAAACCCTTTTTGAAAATAAAAGAATTTTGAATAAACTAAAACAGTATATAAATATAATTAAAAACAGAATTATTTCGGGTTAGACACGTAGCTCAGTTGGTAGAGCTGCGTGTACGCGTACGGGAGGTCTCGGGTTCGAGCCTTACCCGACGCACACTTACACTTTAGCGAACCGGTCAAACAGTCAACAGTCCCGGTCAACGGTCAATGGTCAACGCAAAAGTCAACATTTTTTTATATTTTTATTTATTTATTTAATTTAAAAATCAATTGAAAATACTTAAAAATAACGTTTTTAAAGATAGAAAATAGCCTTAAACTCACAAAAATATATCTAAAAATCCTGTTAAAAATTAATAATAAAATCCACTCATTTACCATACTTTCCGTTATTATTTAGGTTAGTTAGTTCTCGTCGATCAATCATCCAAACTCGTGCGCATTTCATCATCTTCAACCGAACGCACCCAATGTGAGTGAATCTCTACAAATTCCCCGTTTTAATCACGTTTTTGGGGTGTATCATGTGTCTTACCATTTATTATATTTAAATCATTGTGCATCCATCATATCCATGAACAAATGTGTATTCAACATGTATCAACTGTTTGTGTGGTTATTGTTTAGATTAAATTATCATTTTCAGTACATACATTATCATAGGCCGCCGCTCCCCATTACATTATGAGCGTTGAGCTGTTCCCCATTACATTATGAGCGTGAACCAGGCGTTGCCAACATACGATCGGCTCCGTTTGATTGAGCCTTGATCGCACAGACATTTATCATAGGCCGTCTGTTCCCCATTACATTATGAGCGTGAACGTGACGTTGCCAACATATACAGTTTCATTCATGTTATATATTCATGCAAGTTGGTCTGTTATTGTATGTTATTGTTTGTTGTTGTTATTATATGATTTAATTACATTTGCTCACATATGATTATTGCACAATTTTTCATGATAAAGATAACAAGGAATCAATAATAAATGTTTTTCTAATAAGGTTCACTCGCCAACTTATGTTGACCCAAAAACCCCCATTTTTACACATGATACAGGTGATCCAGCTGCAGCAAGAAACACATAGGATGGCTTAGAAGAATAAACTGGTTTAGACTTTGGATTGTTTAGTTGATTATCTTTCTTTGTATTTGTATGAACATGTTTGGATTATTGAGGATGTAATTTTGACTTTAATAAATATGAAACATATTAGTAAATATCATGAGCTTTGGTGATAACCCAATTATGCCCCGACTCTTATTCCGCTGCGGGTCGGGGAGTGACATGAGCATTGAAATATGCGTGATGATTGTATATGTAATCATGTTATGTTCGACTATAAGTACGATTCATTAAGTATCACAAAATATAATATTGGAAGTGTTTGCATGCATTTGTGTATGTAATAAATATGAAATAAATAAACATCATGAGTTTGCATGTAACCACATAAACAATTAAAATCTAATCAACTATAGTATAGGCTCTAAGGGTCTAATAACCTATCCTATATCCCTATAGTCAAAAGCTCTGATACCAATCTGTCACACCCCGACCCGCAGCGGAAAAAGGTGATCAGGGCATGATTGGGTTTTCATCAAAGCTCATGACATTTATTATAATGTTTCATATTTATTATCACAATTTAAAGGAGATCATACAATCAAATCATACAAGTTCAACATGTTCTATACATCTTTCTAGACTTCATTATTTTTCTTCTAAGACAATTTCCTATGTGTTCCTTGCTTCATCCTGTCCACCTGTATCATGTGTAAAAATGGTTTTTTTGGGTCAACAAAAAGTTGGCGAGTGAATCCTATGAAAACATTTAAACGTGTTTATTGTATTGATTATAAACAAAGTGCATAACCACATATGAGTAAATATAGATGTAAATTTATTCACAAAACACATAATATTAAATATTGCACACACATACTACAAATGATTGTTTTGAGGCACGCGTTGTTCAACTCGTCTCCCACTAGGAACTGATGGGCCTAATAAATGAGTTTTGAGGCACGCGTTGTTCAACGAACTGATGGGCCTAATGAATGTTTTTGAGGCACGCGTTGTTCAACTCGTCTCCCACGAGGAACTGATGGGCCTAACAAATAATTTGCATACAACTTGACAATATGTAATACATCACAACAAACAATATTTACATTCTAAGTTTAGATCATATAATGGTATAGCACGAGTTTGAATAAGCGAATTTATTTAAGCGACACATGATACACCCCAAAACATGATATAAAAAAGGGGAATTTGTAAGAATTCACTCACAGTGGTTACTTTTTCTTGGATTGATGATGAATGCGCACGAATTTAGATTTAACCACGAGAGAAACTAACCTAAATAATAACATAATGGTTCGGTAAATAAGTGGATTTTATTAACAATTTTAATAGGATTTTTAGATTTATTTTTGTGAGTTTAAGGTCATTTTCTAACTTTAAAAATATTATTTTTAAGTATTTTTAATTGATTTTTAAATAAAACAAATAAATAAAAGAAAATAAAAATTTTGACTTTTTGACCGTTGACCGAGCGTTGACCTTTGACCGGGCCGTTGACCGGTCGGACCGTGTTTATTATATGCGCTGAGTGAGGTTCGAACTCGTGACCTCCCGTACGCGTGCACGCAGCTCTACCAACTAAGCTACGTGTCTAACCCGAAATATTCTATGTTTTAATTATATATATATACTAATTAAATGTTAATTTATTTGGTTTATATTAAAAGGGTTTAAAATGGTCGAACCGGTTGCCGAAGCAGGATTCAAACTCGTGACCTGTGGTTTAACTTTGCACACAGTCCACCGCTGGACTGTGTGTCTAACCTGGTTATAATACTGGTTTTTATTAAACTTAAATACTAACTGGAAGGTGTTCTGGGGCCTTTCAAAAAAATTGAAATTTATCACAGGAAACCGGTTAAGTGCACGAATCGAACTCGGGACGTGTGGTTTAAAATTGCACACAGTCCACCACTGGACTGTGTGTCTAACCCGTTTAAAAATTCGTTTTAAATTAAACTTATATATTAACAGTGCTTCATCTTTTTCATATACTTGAACCCAGAAACCGGAATCTGATCTGTTAAAATGTTTTAACAGAATCTGGGTTGCATAAAAATTTAGAACGTATTAAACATAAGATATAGGAAAGTTTAGAGGTTTATACCAACTGGAAGCAAGGTTTCGGTTATCCGGTGACCAATTCCGGCGAAATGCAGATAAATTCCGGCGACTGAAGGGAATTCCGGTGAACAGAACAAAGATTTTGAGTGATGAAGAAGTGTGTGGTGCAAGTTCTCTTGTGAGGGGTTGGGTTTGTATTTATAGAGTAACAAGTCAATCACTGATTTCGGTTTCAAAAAATTTCGGCCGACTTGATTTCCGGGATTGATTTTAACTGATCGATTGAGTCTGACTAATTGATTGAAAACGGTTTTTCTTTAGTCTCTTGATCGCGAAGAACAGAAACGGAAGCTTGATTGATGCCTGATTTCGAGTTCGGCTATTACAGGGCGGTTGTTCAGGAATTCAATTTGAGATCTTGTATTAATATTGTTTGGTTTAGATTTTAAACAGATAGATGTGTGTGGCGGAGTGGTGTGTTGCGCGTTTGTTGAAACGGGTGACCCGGGTTCGAAACCCGGCGTCCCCTTTTATTTTTTTTAATCCTTATCTATTAATAATTTTTAATTATAGCTTTTAAATTCTAATTTATTTATTAATTATGTATCGTTTAAAATTAATTTGAGCATTACATGAGCAGCGAAAGTTTTAACTGGATGTTCGGTTAATAAACGAAGCGGGTTTTGGAAACCCGTTTTTTGACAGATGTTACAATGCGCATATTTATTTTGACCAATTTAGAGATTTAAGCACATAAACTTAAATCTCACTTCCTCTTATCTTGTTTCTCATTTTAATACTAAAATATCTATTTATCTTCCACCACAACTATACTTGTGGTGGATTGGTTATAGAAAATGTTTTATTTTCAATTTCTACAATTCGGTTGACATCTTACGAAAAAAACCCAATATGAGGCATTAAGCCAAAACGGCTTATGCCATTTGCTATTACACTACCACAAGGGTGAACCTTCTTATAAAACTCATCATCATTTATTTTAACTACCCTCAAGGTCATTTACTAGTTTTATCACCCGAGGGCATTTTGGTCAACTTAGACCCCTCTTTTACGGCGAAGTATTTTCAATCACATGATTTGACCAAAGAACACATTTAACTCATAATCATATTAAAAATCATTAGATTCCTATGAATCTGATGTCTACCATTTAGATTATGAGATTTACCTTGCTTTAGGTAATCCGATATTCAATTATGACTCGATTATCTCTCATCGGACCTTAAATTCCTAAATGAGAGTTTGACCCATTACACATACCTGGATCAAGTCATAGCATTGACCCGTTTAAATACCTTACACTACTAATCATTAATTAGTAGTGACGCGAACCAAACGCCATTTCCCTGTGAACACAAAACTCGACAAGCGTTCATTAGATATTATTGTCAAATGGTGATGACCACACCATTTGACCCATTTGGTCTAAATGATTTTATCATCATAAGATGGTATTTATTTACCATCTCACCATTTATCCGTTTCAGTTTACACCAAATGATCATATTACTTAAATTCTTTTCTCATTTCGTTCGATCCTTTATGGCATATGCCATAGGGTGTCTATTTCAAAAAAAAAATTAAATACTTATTTGTCAACTCGTGTCTAAATTGTCATTTTACTCTTTTTATTCCTTATGACTTACACCATAAGGTAACTTTTCCGAATTCCTTGCTTATTTGTCATTACATGACTACATTACTATTTTACCCTTTTTGTCATCAAATATGATTTAATACCTTTTTCATTTGTTCCAACCCGTATCTATCCGTGTTGGAACTTTATATTTCGAAATCTCGTTCCGAATACCCAAAACGCTTATTCAACTATATAAGTAAATCTACTATTTTAAAGATGTAAGCTTTACTTACCTTGAAATCCGATTATGTCTTTTTCCACGTGTATTCGATCCGTTTGACCCACTTCTCTCCAAGTTTCCTCCTAGCTTGTCAAGCGTTAAACTACCTTTTATCATTCGCAAGATGGTTAGGTTAGTCATCATTTAATACGACTTTCCACCTTATGGATTTTACATCAAATTTATCATTCGATCTTATTACAGGTCAGTTTGACTTTTAAAAAAGTCAACTGCTTATTTACGCATTTCGTTAATTACCCGGTAAACGCTATTCTTAGGCCACCATTATAGCTACGTTTCCCAAACCAAGTTTATGTCGTTTCTTTCACTTAAACAAATTCAAGCGATTGTTAACATCAAGTTAACTTAGCTTTTGATTAACAATGCTAATTTATCCATTAGCTAGGTTTTCATCTTTATGTAGCAACCCATTTCATCATATTATTAGACATTCATCCGAATACCTATTATTACCAAATTTTACACACTAACTAGTAGACAACGTGATCTTATACCCTTATTAACACTAATTTAACATCTCTTTCATCATTTTATACAAAACCATTCCATAGCAAGTATGAATATGTACTCAAACTCATAATTTGTTCAAGTATCTTCCTACTATCATCATGCATGATGATTCTAAACATAGATATATCATTAACTTCATCATATTATTAAAACCCACTTTATAATCTACTTGTTAATCAATAACAAGTAATCTTATATCTAATTGTGCATAATTTCTTTAAGTTTAACGAAATCAATCATACACATACACTTAATATCATCTTTGGATCATAATCCAACTATCTAATTGCAAGTAATCTACTTGTCTCAAATCGCAACTTTCACCAATCTAGGTTATATGCGTTCATGCATCAATTCAAAGCGATGATTTAAGCAAAACAAGGGCTCACCCCCTTTTTTTTGCTCCTGGTCGCTACACACACACACACACCTTTTGTGTGTGTGATGTTTTATTTAAGTTTTATTTTGATATATTCAACTTTTCAACCTTTCCTCTTTTGGTCCCTCATATTTGAGGTCTTATTTATTAAGAGCTATAACTCATTGTTTATTGCTATTTTCATATTACTAACTAGGTTAATTTGTTCCTAGTTATTTTGTTTACCGTTTTACTTTTACCTCTAACGGTCTTTTATCCATTCTTTACTATTAACGTGGTTTGATTACCAAACCCGTTTTTGGGGTGTTACACTGAACTATTCATATTTTCATATAATTCTAGCTTTTATACCTTCAGGTCATGTATTTCATATTTATATCCCCATTTTATATTTATATACTTCCATTTCATGTACTTATACATCCGTTTCATGTATTTATACCTAAATTTCATATATTTCTAATCAAAAGTTTTAGCACAAGTTTGGTTTTGGCTATTAACCAAAACTAAATTTAATCAAACCAAAATCGTCAATCTAACTAAATAAACTAAACTGATTAATTGAAAACAGATTGGTTAATAAATAGACTAATCGATGACCTCAGTTTCAGTTAAGAATAAGAATCTAACCAACCAAACAAAGCACACTGTGGCAATGTGTGTGTTTTCTGCTGCATTGCACGTGCACATATCGGTTATTAACCAAAATCGGTTATCTGTGAGCAATAACTAAATCTACAACTAAACCAAACTGAAAACAGACGAAACAGAACCGAAATTAACCAAAAATTGAATGAACTAAAACCGATTATCAACTTTTTTTGTTATCTCGTTTAACCAAAATTAGCTGAACTGAAGCAAATCATTCATATTTTCATATATTTCTAGGTTTTATACTTCCATTTCATGCATTTACCTCAATTTCATATATTTTAAGCAAAAGTTTCAGCCAGAGTTTGGTTTTTGCTATTAACAGACATTAAATGAACCAAACAAAAAACATCAATCTAACCGAATAAACCGAAGTGATTAACGAAAAACCGATTTGTTAATAGAATAGACTAATCGATGACTTTGGTTTCGGCTTCAGATGAGCATAATAATCGAACCATGCACAACACAATAAAATGGATTACCCGATAATTCGCTTTTGATGTATATTTATCACAATAATGCTACAATAAATATTAATTGAATAAGAAAACTCCAAAACACAAGTATCGAAATGCGATATGTCGCTTCCGCCATATTAGACCGACATTCGACTAATATTATAATAATGTGCAAACATAATTTATGTTGCATTTAATGCGCACATTAAACGTTACCAAATTGAAATAAGCAAGAATAATAGAAATAATACGAAACATGTAATTAATTTGCAAATGTGATTTATGTTACATTTAATGCGCACATTAAACGTTACCAAATTGAAATAAGCAAGTATTGGGCAATCTCAATTTTCTAAATACTTTGTAATTGAATTTTACATGCTTATTTTTATGTAATAAATACAAGATTGATGTACAGTAGCAAGCATGTAGATGGCAACCTCTGTGTATTTTTTTTTTATACTTTTCAAAAAAACAAAAAAGAAGCAAGAATAATAAAAATAAATACGAAACATGTAATTAATTTGTAAATGTGATTTATTTACATTTAATGTGCATATTAAAGGTTACCAAATTGAAATAAGCATCTTTCCAGCTATTACTGAGTGCTAAAGGTTCTTGTCTCTTATGAAGAAGACTATAGTTTAAATTTTAGTATGAGGTATCGTTGATATTTATTAGTGTAATTTAGGAGTAATAGTAAGAACAATGTAACCTTTGTCGTTAAAAAAAAACAAGAATAACGAATTATACGTAGGATACATAATTATTAAAGTGTCATGTCATACGTTTAATTAAACCACATTTTTATATGAGTGTAGTAGTTTTAATTGAATATTAAATAATAAAAAAAGATAATATTTGACTAGTTGGAGAAAAAAAAACATGACCTACTCATTCTTCTCTCATGAACACCAAGCCAATGACGAATGTGCCCATGGCGTCAACCATTTGATTTTCCTCTTTCGGTTGCTATAAGGAGCGTTGGTACTGTAACGTAACGAGATGAACCTATACCGATCAAATTCCTGTCATGCAGCATGGGGGATCCCTCGATGCAACGCACCGGTTTTGATACCACTAATTAAACTTAATATTTAACACTTCAACCCCTCCCACATATTTTTTGTTTTAATACATTTACAAAGGATAAAACTAATCTATATCAAATAAAATAATTTGAGACAGCTCACAAGCTTATCAGCAGAGCTAGGTCTAGCTCGGTCTTGACTCATTTACAATAGAGCTTTTTTCAAGTTTTTTTTTTAATTTTTCTGAATGAGCTTTGAACAAGCGGCAAGCTACGAGATTTATAAACATCCTTAAAGAAAAGAACGATAGTTAACATCGAAGTTGAAGCAAGGATACATCAGTAACAATTAAACTAAAGTCCAGATATTATTTGATATTTTAACTTTTTTTGAACTGTATTTGATATTTTAAATATTAATGCAATTTGTTTATACACTTGGCTGACAAGTTAATGGGCTATGGGGCTAAATAGTTGGTTCTCACTTTAAAAATTCTAAAAAAAAAGTCGAACAATTGAACCAATATTAATATTAGTAATCACCACGTCTGAAAGTTTTCTATCACTTGAACTAGAGATTAATGGCATATCACGTTGTTTTCAGTTTAAAAAATCGGAAAACTGAAAGTACTTGGAAGCTTTAAGAACCGAATGGAACCATCAATGTTAAACGTGGTATTTCCAAATAGTAAATTAAAGAAAATTAATAAAACATGAGAGAAAATTAGTTAAACTTTTAAATTTATATATAAGTGTAAATCAATGACCAGAATTTAATAATAAAAATACATTAATGTACTTTATGATTTGATAATATAAATCAATGGCCAAAATTTGTTTAACCAGTTCCCAAATACACTAGTGATCACTTTAGAACCTTACTATATATATACTACACATACACACTAGCGGAATACCCGCGCGATGTGGCGGGAGCGACACATCGCATTGCGGTACTCGTTTTTTATTTTGTAGTTTTCTTATTCATATAATATTCATTGTTGCATCATTAATAGATATACATCAAAAGCGAAGTAATCGGATAATCTATTTCATTTTGCTATGCATGGTTCAGTCGGTTCGGTTATTATCCTCAATCGAAGCCAAAACCAAAGTCATCGGTTAGTCTATTTTATTAACCAATCGGTTTTCGGATAATCACTTTGATTTATTCGGTAAGATTGAAGAGTTTGGTTAAGTTCATTTAATTTCAGTTAATAGCAAACACCAAACTTGGGCTAAAACTTTTGCTTGAAAATATATGAAATTTAGGTATAAATACATAAAATGAAAGTATAAATATATGAAATGAAGATAAAAAAATTTGAAGTATATGAATCAGAGGTATAAAAGCTAGAATAGTTAAAAATACGAATGATTCGATTAGGTTCAGCTAATTTTGGTTAAACGAAAGTACAAGAAAAAATTGACAACCGGTTTTTGGGTAATTCGGTTTTCAATTAATTTATTTTTTGGTTGATTTCGTATTTGTTTCGTCTGTTTTCGATTTGGTTTAAATTAACGATTTAATTGTTGCTCACTAATAACCGGTTTTGGTTAATAACCGAAAGTGTAACAACCATTTAAAAATGTACATAAAGTATTAAATAAGGTTCGTATTTCATAATATTTTATGAAACGAACACACACTTATTTTTTTTTTTACATTTAAAGTCTACCAAAAAAACACATAAGTTATTTGTTTTACAAAAGATTTAGAACAAAACACTGAAACTAGATTCTGCAATTTTGTTCGGTTCTTCTTGTTGCTTGATCTTCATTCTTAATCCCTAGCGATCACCTATGTATCAAAATTTATCATTTACGTTAGTTATTTTGAATGTATAACGTTTCTAGATAGACACATATATGTATATATATATCCAAACAACAATCAAAACTTTTTGTTTCAATACCCGTCGTAAGCTACGGTTGAAGACCGTAGCTTACGGTGCATATATTCTGTCCGAGATAGCAAGTCTCAACCGTAAGCTACGGTTAGGGACCGTAGCTTACGCTGCAGCTTGGCTACAGATTTTCACTTTTTGGCTCTTTTACGAAATTGTCCATAACTTCTACGTTTCTCATCCGTTTTGCTTCATGTTTGTTTCTATATAATCGTAAATCAACCACCTACATCTTAGCTTTAATCACGTCAACCAAATAGTGAATTCTTACACTTAATGTTATCGACATAAAATTTATTTATAAAGTTAAAAACTCGTTAATCGATTCAACCAAAATTCCTTCACTCTTATGATGAGAATAGTTTCTTACGGAAGACTCAACTCTCCTTTAAGTTTACTAACTCCAGTTTACGCATCCGTCACTTGGCTTGCGCCTTGTTATACCTTTTTCTCTTATAGTTTACCCATTTGGCTGTTTTAGCCAAACAAGAACCTCTTTTCGACCGTACCTTAAGTTTACGGTTTATCATTTGCGTTTCCGTCACTCGGTTTACGCGTTCTCTATTCTTGGTTAATTATGTGGATTCCTCCCCTACAAACTAATTCCAGTTTATGTTCAAGCACCAATTGTTAGTTTAATTCATTCGTGCGAAATCCATCACTTATGAATGATTAATTTTTTTTCCTTTAAGTATTTCTTCGGTTATTATCACACTAACAATCAAGTAAATGAATAAAATCATACAAGGTATTAAAGCACGTACCTTAAAGTTTCCCTTTCAGTCGCGTGTCAACCTCGGCTTGGCCACTTGACGCCTTCCCCAAATTGCCTATAGAGTTCAACCCAATTCATCGCTTAGAACTCATAGAATAGCATATGACACAATTTATCGAAATCTCATTTATAAGATCTATTTCCGAAATCTCTCGTTTCGTTCAACTGTTTGTCTTGGTTTTAAGCATTTTATCAAATACCTTACAGGCATGGATCTTTTCATTGATTCTATTGAGTCTCTATTTCATGAATTTGTCATGTTTTACTTCAAATGAAATAATGTGTCTAACATGTTTAATAACATCTCAAGTTCATTATAGTAACATCAATTTCAGTATCATATTTCATTCAACCCATTTTCTCATACCCACTTACATTCCCATGGCTACATTATTCAAACACTCAATTGATAGTGTTTGACCTAAAATTCTTCATCAAGGTTGTTCTAAAGCATGTATACTACTATTATTTCACTTTGATTTCAACAACTTATGCAAGAACTGAAATCTCTAGAACTCTATGATTCTTCATACATCATCAAATATCAAATTTCAACATACCTTATGATCCCCTAGTAGTGGTGATCAATATTCTATACTCATGCAGAAATTTGGGACTCAATTTCGTCTTCAATTTGATATGTTGGTTTGAAGTAGGGTTTCACCTTCTTCTCCTTCTCTCTGCTCGAACTAAGTACACACACTTATGTGTTTTTATTATATATATATATATATATATATATATATATATATATTAACTTCCTATTTAATAAACTAGATATCAAATTAACCATTTTAGTCCCTTATGTTTGGTTGTTGTTCCATTGCCCACAATTTAATGTTTATTGAACATTGACATGTTACTAACCAGGTTACTTATTATTAGTTATTACACTATATAGTTTTTACTCGGGGCAATGCCATATATATGTGTGTGTATATAAATATATATGCGAAATCTTAATCATATAAGTTAATATTTTCGGGATGTTACAATTCCATCCTCCTTAAAAGGTTTCATCCCCGAAACATTGCTACGTACCGAAGAGTGAAGGGTAGAGTCTTTTCATTTTTTCTTCAGATTCCCATGTGGTGTCCGATCCCTTTCGATGTTTCCCTTTAACCTTCACTTGGTCAATTTCTTTATTTCTCAATCCTTTAACTTTTCGGTCGAGAATTTCTATCGGCTCAGCTATGTAGCTAAGTTTGTCATCGACTTCTATATCAGTAACTGGTACATAGGCTGCCTCGTCCGCCAAACATTTGCGGAGGTGCGATACATGGAAAGTGTTATGTATTCCACTCAACTCATCCGGAAGTTCTAATCGATAAGCCACCTTGCCCACCCGACTGCTAATTTTGAATGGCCCTATAAACCGCGGGCTTAGTTTTCCTCTCTTTCTAAATCGGATGATCCCATTCCATGGAGATACCTTGAGCATTACTCTATCACCCGCTTGAAATTCAATTGGTCTTCGTCTTTTATCCGCATAGGACTTTTGTCGATCTTGGGCCGCTTTTAAATGGGCTCGTACAGTATCAACCTTTTCGTTCGTGGCTTTAATCACATCTTTATGGGCAAGTTCTTTAGGTCCTACTTCACCCTAATAAACCGGGGTTCGACACTTTCGGCTGTAAAGCATCTCATAAGGCGCCATACCAATGCTTGAGTGATAGCTGTTGTTGTAAGAAAATTCAACCAGCGGTACATAGGCATCCCAACTACCTCCAAAGTCAATAATACATGCTCGTAGCATATCTTCCAATGTTTGAATGGTTCTTTCACTTTGCCCGTCTGTTTGAGAGTGATATGTTGTACTAACTAATAGCTTAGTACCCATCTGTTTTTGAAATTCTTGCTAGAATTTTGAAGTGAATCTAGTATCTCTGTCAGACACGATGGATACGGGCACTCCATGACGTGCGACAATTTCGTTTATATACACTTCTGACATCTTTTCGAAAGTATAAGTTTCACGAATGGGAATGAAATGAGCACTTTTAGTCAATCTATCTACTACTACCCAAATGGCATCATAACCTCGTGCCGTTCTCGGCAACTTAGTCAACAGGTCCATAGTGATATGTTCCCATTTCCAAATTGGTATGTCTAACGGTTGTAGTTTTCCGTATGGATTTTGATGTTCTGCCTTCACTTGTAAACAAGTTAGGAACTTTTCAACGTACTTTGCCACATCTCTTTTCATCCCAGGCCACCAATAATTTCGTTTCAAGTCTAAATACATTTTGGTCGCTCCCGGGTGAATTGAATAACACGTCTTATGGGCTTCGTTAAATAAGAGCTCCTTAACACCACACGTGTTTGGAACCCATATTCTACCAAATCGGGATTTCACTCCATTATCTCCATCCACTAAATCTTTCACTTGTCCCTTCACTTGTTCCTTTCTTAGATTTTCTTCTTTTACCGCTTCAATTTGGGCTTCTCGGATTCATTCGAGCAAACCCGAAGTTACCATTAATTGCATCGACCGTACTCGGATGGGGGCGTATCCTTCCTTTCGACTAAGGGCATCGGCCACTACATTGGCCTTTCCCGGGTGGTAATGTATGTCGCAATCATAGTCTTTCACTGTTTCCAACTAACGTCTTTGCCTCATATTTAATTCCTTTTGATCAAAGAAATACTTCAAACTCTTATGATCAGTGAAAATAATGCACTTCATCCCGTATAAGTAATGCCTCCAAATCTTTAAGTTGAATATCACTGCCGCCAGTTCTAGGTCGTGAGTCGAATATTTCTTCTCGTGGACTTTCAATTGTCTTGAGGCATAAGCAATGACCTTACCTCTTTGCATAAGTACACACCCAAGACCAGGTGTGATGCGTCTGAGTATACTACCAAATCGTCTGTGCCATCTGGCAAAGTCAACACAGGTGCACTGGTCAACTTTTCTTTGAGCAATTGAAACGCCTTATCTTGTTTGTCGCTCCAGATAAATTTCTCATCTTTACGAGTTAGTTTGGTTAAGGGCGAGGCAATCTTAGAGAAGTCTTGAATGAATCTCCTGTAATAGCCCGCAAGTCCTAAAAAGCTCCTAATCTCTGAAGGGTTTTTCGGAAGGTTCCACTTCGACACTGATTCTATCTTGGACGGATCGACTAATATTCCATCGGCACTAATGACGTGCCCTAGGAATTGTACTTCTCGGAGCCAAAAGGTGCATTTTGAAAACTTAGCATAAAGTTTTTCCCGTCTCAACGTTTTTAATACTTCTTGTAAATGACTAACGTGATCTGTCTCGCTTTTTGAATACACCAATATATCATCGATAAACACTATCATCGACTTATCGAGCATTGGTTTGCAAACCCGGTTCATAAGATCCATAAAAGCCGCGGGTGCATTCGTTAGTCCGAAGGACATTGCTAGAAATTCATAGTGTTCGTATCGTGTACGGAATGCTGTTTTTGGCACATCTTCTTCCTTTACCCTCAGTTGGTGATAACCTGACCTCAAGTCAATTTTTGAAAACCAACTCGCCCCTTGTAGTTGGTCAAATAAATCATCAATTCTCGGAAGTGGGTATCTATTCTTTACAGTAAGTTTGTTCAACTCGCGATAATCGATACACATACACATGTCCCCATCCATATTCTTCACGAATAATACCGGTGCTCCCCAAGGGGAGACACTTGGCCGAATAAATCCCTTATCCAGTATTTCTTGTAAGTGAGACATTAGTTCTTGAATTTCCAATGGTGCTAATCTATACGTTGCCCTAGCCACCGGTTTCACACCTGGGACTAATTCAATTTCGAACTCTATCTCACGCTCAGGTGGTACCCAGGTAAATCTTCCAGGAATATATCTTCAAAATCTCGTACGACTGGTATGTTTTCAACTTTGGGCAGCTCTTCCCGCATCATGCACATAAGTTAAATAAGCCTTACACCCATGTAATATAAGTCTTTGGGCTTTCATTATTGAGCATACCATAAGGTTACAACTCTTTTCTCCATAGATAGTAGTGGTATGCCTTCCGCTCGGAGATGTTAGTTATATCTCCTTGCGAAAACATATTGCCTTGGCATGGTAACGAGACAACGAATCCATTCCAATCACTGCTTGAAACTCCCCATCGACATAGGTATTAAGTCTACTAAGTAAGCCTCCCCATCAACGTTCATTTTGCAATCCAGACATATATCACAAACAACAATTTTATTATTATTACCTACTTCTACTTCCATTGGCATAGGTAGTTATGTTAATATAAATGAAGGATGTCGAATAAATATATGTGAAACAAAAGATTTATTCGCACCCTTACCAAATAATACGCGTGCGGGAATATTATTTACGGTAAATGTACCTGAAACCACATCGGGTTCGATCTTAGCCTCGGCCGCAGTTATTTGGAAGGATCTTGCTTTTGCTCTTAGAACCTCCGTTTTTGTGTCGGGAATCACCTTCTTTTCTGCCAATTCTGGGCATTCAGATTTCTTGTGACCCGGTTGGTAACATTTGTACCATACCGACACTTTGCCAGGGCAAATTGAAGTTGCGTGTCCTGTTTTACCGCATATAATACATGATTTGTCTTTGAAATAGCATTCACCCGATGGCCACGACCGCACGTCTTGCAGTTAGGTGATCCCCCTTTTGCACTTGTTTTCTTTGAGGACTCGGTTACCTTTGGTTTCTTTGTGGGACTTGGGTTTGCATCTAACCCCCTCCTTTCAACTTGTTTTCTCAACTCAATTTCACGCTCCCGTGCAGCATTGATAATCTCTGTGAGATTCTTATAATTTTAGGGAGTCATAAACTCCCTATACACTGCACTCAACATATTATGGTAGTGATATACTTTTTGTTCCTCAGTTTTTACTAGCTCATCACTAAACCTTAACTTATCCAGGAATATTCCTGTGATCTTGTCGATCGTTTCACCCTTATGCCTCAAATGCATAAGTTCTTCCTTTATCTTGTTGATCACAGCTATGGGCTATGGTGTTTGAGGAAGGGTTCTTTAAATTCTTCCCAGGTCATGGCTCGCGTAGCCTTAACCCCTTGTTCATTCTTAAGATTATTCCAGCAATCTTTAGCTTGGCCTCTCAGTTGGCCAGTTCCGTAGACTACGAAATCGTTGGTGTCGCAGTGCGTTCGTTCAAAGATACCCTCCATATCACTTATCCATCTTTGATAAGCAATTGGGTCAACTTCTCCATTATAAATTGGGGGTTTGCATGCCATGAACTTGTCATAAGGACAAGCTTTCATCTCTTTGTTTTGTTTCTTTCTTGATTAAGACTTTCTTTCAGTTGTTGATTCTTTCTTCAATAGTCGTGAGTATCGTGGTTTGTAGCCTTTCCATGAATCCTGGTAGGCTGGCTTCAAGAGCTTTTCCAACTTCTTCGGAAATCTTTTCTCATATTTCTTCAGTCATAAGGGATACCGTATCATCACCAGTTCCACTAGACATCTCTTAACTAAAATGTTCATAATAGTTTGATAAATAACTTGTTTAATCATCTCCATATCATCGTATGGTGATTTATTCTCATCTTTTAATAATGTACGAGGTGTATCTTTCCTCTTTGATTTTGCCAATTATACAACTTGGATTGACCATTGTTTCTTAATGCATTTTTCCGGGTTCGACTGTATAATTATGTAACATTTGTCGAAAACGGGTTTTACCAAACCCGCTCCGTTTGTAATCGAATATTCAGTTATAAATGTTCGTTGCCTATTTATGCGTATTTTAATTTTTAATGATACATAATTAATAAACAAATTAAACCATAATAGTTATAATTGATAAAAAGTATAAATAAAGTGATTAAAAATAAATTGGGGCTGCCGGGACTCGAACCGGGTCAGCCGGGTTGTAACATCAAAGATTTAACACTCACACGCATAACCACTCCGCCACTTGTTTGTTTTCTGTCAACTCTAGGAAACAAATAAGTCTTATATACAAACCTAGATGAACCGGTTGCGCCAACTGAAAACCGAAATCGGCTATTCAACCGTCTAAAACGTTTGAATAATCGCGAATTCAGATTTATAACCGATGCACCGACAATTCTAATCAATTCAGACTTGAATTGACTTGAATTCTGATGATGATAGGTTTTATAACCGAAGTTATCCAATAATCCGAACTACTGCAATCAAACATCCTTCTCGCGACTCAGAAACATTCCACAAACCTCAAATTATATTTCCGCACACTTTACAGTCCACCGGAGAAGTTTATTTTACTCGCCGGAAAATTCTGCAAGTTCGCCGGAAAACCGTATTCTTCCTCAAAACGGTAAGTCCTTCAATACCGTCGTAGTCTAACAATTGTTAAGCTATTTCTAACTCAAACCTTTCACTTGAAATCGAATTCAGACGCTACTATCGGATAATACCAGTTCGCCGGAAAAGTTCTGGAAATCTTTATTTTCATCTGTGAATCGGTAAGGACATTCAAACACTCTGTTAACGTTTGTTTATCACTTCAATTCCACGATTAGCTAATCAAAACGGTTAATTGTCTTGTTCAGTTGAAGTGCACAAAAACAGAGACCGACACCTTGCCGGAATTCTGAAATAAACCGTTCATCGGTATGTTTACTTCTAATTATCGTTTCTGCCATTTCATATTAGTTTGTACAATGTTTATCTATCGAACTAAACAAGATATAACGGTGTAATCTACTGCCTGTAAAATCTAACGAAGAAGATGAACTGCGATAACATTATAAGAATAATTAAAACTGGTATTTTGAACTGGTTAGACACACAGTCCAGCGGTGGACTGTGTGCGAACAAAAACACGCATACGTCCCGAGTTCGATTCTTGACACACGCACCTTCGCAGTAATAAAATGCCTTTTTGTTTAAAACTGAACCGGGTTAACTCCGTTAGTTGTTAAGTATAATAAAATTTGTATATTAACCAAGTTAGACACACAGTCCAGCGGTGGACTGTGTGTAACGTTAAAGCACAGGTCCCGGGTTCGAGACCTGTTAGTGGCACCGGTTCGACGAATTAAAATGTTTTTGAAAATAAAAGGATTTTGGATAAATCGAGTTAATATATAAGTATAATTAAAAACAGAATTATTTCGGGTTAGACACGTAGCTCAGTTGGTAGAGCTGCGTGCACGCGTACGGGAGGTCACGAGTTCGAGCCTCACCCAGCGCATTTTAGTCACACAATAAACCGGTCAAACAAGTCAAAGTCAAAAAGTCAACGGTCAACCCAAAAAGTCAACATATTTTTATATTTTTAATTATTTAATTTAATTTAAAAATCAATTAAAAATACTTAAAAATAATGTTTTAAAGATAGAAAATAGCCTTAAACTCGTAAAAATATATCTAAAAATTCTATTAAAATCCTTAATAAAATCCATTCATTTACTATATTTTCCGTTATTATTTAGGTTAGTTAATTCTCGTTGTTTCGCTCTTACAACTCGCGCGCATCTCACCATCTCCAATCAAACGCACCCAATGTGAGTGAATCTTTTCAAATTCCCCGTTTTAATCACGTTTTGGGGTGTATCATGTGTCTTGCTATATATTATATTTAAATCATTGTGCATACATCATATCATGAACATGTGTATTCAGCTTGTTTCAACTGTTTGTGTGATTATTGTTAGATTCAATTTATTATTTTCAGTACATGCATTTTCATAGGCCGCCGCTCCCCATTACAATATGAGCGTTGAGCAAGTTCCCCATTACATTATGAGCGTGAACCTGGCGTGCCAACATACGATCGGCTCCGTTTGATTGAGCCTTGATCGCACAGACATTTATCATTTTCAGTACATGCAATACGATCGGCTCCGTTTGATTGAGCCTTGATCGCACAGTTTCATTCATGTTATTTATCGTATGATGTTGGTATGTTAATGTATGCTATCATATGTTATTGTATGTTATAGTTGTGATTGCTATTGCTACTGCTTGGTTATTTACATTTGCTCATTTATGATTATGCACAATTTTTCAATGATAAACTAACAAGTAAATCAATAATAAATGTTTATCTAACAAGGTTCACTCGCCAACTTATGTTGACCCAAAAACCCCATTTTTACACATGATACAGGTGAACCAGCTGCAGCCAGAAACACATAGGATTGGACTAGAAGAATAAAATGATTTAGAGCTTGGAATTATTTTGTTTGGTTATTTTCTTTGTATTGTATGGACATGTTTGGATTATTTGGAATGTAATTTTGACTTTAATAAATATGAAACATATTAGTAAATATCATGAGCTTTGGTCCTAGGAGTGAGATTAACATGGGAGGAGTTAAGGGAAATTATGACTAGGCGATTCTGTCCTAGGAGTGAGATTAAAAAGTTGGAGGACGAATTTCATTCTTTGAAGCAGAAGGAGGGAGATCATACCTCCTACAACAAGAGGTTCTTAGAGTTGAACCAAATGGTCCCTAACTTGTTCACCCCAACTTACCGCTTGATTGAGCATTATATTCGAGGACTTCCCTCGAAAATTCAAGATTCAGTTCTCAGCACTCCACCAGCAACACTTGAAGCTGCTATGGAGCTAGCGACTGAACTTACCGAGAATCGAATTCGCAACAGTAAGTTTAAAGAAGAGAAAAAGAAAGCCCCTGTTGAGGGTCAAACTTCAAACCATTCCACCTCCTCCTCTAAGTTTGCTAACAAGAGGAAGCGTAACACTAGAAACTTCGCCATCACACAAACCAATTACCCTATTCCTGCTGCACCCATTACCCAAGTCGCCCCTTCACCTGCACCATACAAAAGACTATACTCTGGCCCGTTACCAAAATGCAACCGTTGCCAATACCACCATTCTCCTGATCATCCTTGCCAATATTGCATCGGCTGTGGTCGCGCAGGTCATACTGTTCAAACCTGCTGCATGCCTCAGCGAACGAACCGCCACCAGCCTTCAACCCAAACCCACCAACAAATAATGGGTCAAGCCAAACAACCCCTACTATTACCACCTACCCAACATTTAGCCCAAACATACTACCAACCCAACTATCCTATGGTACAACCTATGCGGGCTTGCTACAATTGTGGAGACCCAAGCCATTTTAGAAACACTTGTCCAAGGTTGGTGAACATTATTCATGCTCAGGCCCAAGCCAATCCGGTGAATCAAGCAAACCAAGCTCCTCCACCTGTAAGAGGAAGAGCTTTCAACATTAACGCTAATCAGGCTAGAGCTAACGGCAATGTGGTTAACGGTACGTTCCTTATAAATGGTAGATATGCATCCATGTTGTTTGATACTGGCGCGGATAAAAGTTTTGTGTCCTTAGAATTTGAACCTATCCTAAACCAAAATCGTGATAAGCTCATGGAATCCATAACGGTAGAAGTTGCAGACGGGAAACCGGTCTCATTAAACTCTATTATACGCAACTGTACACTTACCTTAAACGACCACGGCTTCTCAGTTGACCTTATTCCTATGAAGCTGGGAAGTTTTGATATCATAATTGGTATGGACTGGCTCAGTCAACATCAGGCATAAGTTGTATGTCGCGAAAAGTTTATACGTATTCCTCTTTCAAACGGTCAGACTCTTCGAATCTTTAGAGAAACCTCGTCGAAAGGGCTCAGCTTAATGTCTTGTCTTCAAGCTCAAAAATATCTTCGCAAGAATTATGTCGCGTTTTTAGCTCATATCATCAAAAAGGGAACCATGGAGAAGAAACTTGAAGACATTCCAGTAGTAAAAGATTTCCCGCAAGTTTTTCCTGACGACATTTCAGGACTTCCTCCAGTTAGAGAAGTCGAATTCCGTATTGATCTTATACCTGGTGCTACACCAGTTGCAAAGTCTCCTTATAGGTTAGCCCCCTCTGAAATGCAAGAGCTAGCCAGTCAATTACAAGAGTTGACTGACAAGGGATTCATACGTCCTAGCTCATCGCCTTGGGGTGCACCTGTCCTTTTTGTAAAGAAGAAAGATGGATCGTTTCGTATGTGCATCGACTACAGAGAGCTCAACAAATTAACAATCAAGAATCGCTATCCATTACCTCACATTGATGATCTTCTTGACCAACTTCAAGGTGCCAGCTGTCACACCCGACCCGCAGCGGAAACAAGAGTCGGGGCATAATTGGGTTATCACCAAAGCTCATGATGTTTACTAATATGTTTCATATTTATTAAATCCAAATTACATTTCAAAGTTTCAAGTCAAATTCATACAATACAAGGAAAGGAAAAGATTAACTAAACAAATCCATAATCTAAACTGGTTTATTCTTCTAGGCCGCCCTATATGTTTCTTGCTTCAACTTGATCACCTGTATCATGTGTAAAAATGGGAAATTTTGGGTCAACAAAAGTTGGCGAGTGAACCTTGTTTAAAACATTTGTTATTGGTTAATTATTGTAATTTAATTTAGGAAAAATTGTGCAATAATCATATATGAACAAATGTATGTAAACATAACAATCACAAACCACCTTGCTTAAGCATGAAAATAACAAAGTATGTGTTGGCAACGTCCCGTTCACGCTCATAGGTAATGGGGAAAGGGACGGCCTATGCTAATGTATGTGAGATCAAGGCTCAATCGAACGGAGCCGATCTTATGTTGGCAACGCCTGGTTCACGCTCATAGGTAATGGGGAACAGCTCACGCTCATAGGTAATGGGGAGCGGCGGCCTATGAAATGTATGTACTGAAATGATAATTTAATCTAAACTTCAACCACACAAACAATGGATACACATTGAATACACATTTGATCATGAACATGATGGATGCACAAATGTTTAATTATAATAAATAAATAACGACACATGATACACCCCAAAATGTGATTAAAACGGGGAATTGGTAGAGATTCACTCACATTGGATGCGTTTGATTGAAGATATTGGATGCGCACGAGTTTAGGGGATTGATCGACGAGAGATAACTAACCAAATAAGAAATGAAAAGGCACGGTAAGTATGTGGATTTTATTAACTATTTTAATAGGATTTTTGGGTATAAATTTGTGAGTTTAAGACTACTTTCTAATCGTTTATTTTTAAGTATTTTTAATTGATTTTTAATTTAAATAATTGATTTAATAAATAAAATAAATAATAAAAAAAAGTTGACTTTGACCGTTGACCGAGACCGTTGACCGTTACTGTTGACCGGTTTAATTGTGCGAACTTGTGCGCTGGGTGAGGCTCGAACCCGAGACCTCCCGTACGCGTGCACGCAGCTCTACCAACTGAGCTACGTGTCTAACCCGAAATAATTCTGTTTTTAATTATACTTATATACTATTTACTTTAAACCGAAAATTATTTATTTTTAAAAAGCTTTTAAACTTAACGGACCGGTGCTGACCACAGGTCTCGAACCCGGGACCTGTGGGTTAGCGTACACACACTCCACCGCTGGACTGTGTGCGTCACTTGGTTACTTACTCGGTTTTTATTATACTTAACATATACTGTGCTCAACCCGGTTCAATTAAAAAGGCGAAATTTTATTTCAAGTGGGTAAAGCGGGGACAGGATTCGAACTCGCGTCTCGTGTATGTTTGTTGCACACAGTCCACCGCTGGACTGTGTGTCTAACCCGTTTATTAAACCGATTTTAATTATACTTATATTATACCACACTTCATCTTCTTCGTTCAAAACATAAACATTGATCAAGAGACTGTTATTTGCTAAGATAGCTCAATGCAGGTTATGAGTCATCGAAAATAAAGTGAATGGAAAGAGATTGGAGGGTTTATTGTACCAACTGTTTGCTTTTCTTCAGACGTCCGGCAAGGTCGTCGGCTCCGTCTTGGTGAGCTGCGGCTGATAGAGTCTATCAATAAATTAGAGGGGTTAGATGCGAAGTGGGACTACTGGGTAATAACTATCAGTGAAACAGACGAGTTATACCGATAATCAGCAGTTCCCCTGAAAGTTCAGAAATTTCTCCGGCGAATCAGATAATCCGGCAACGTCAACTGCAAAGGATTCTGGGTGAGGGATTTATATTAGAACTTGTCTAATAAAAGAATGAGCCAGAAAAATTCGAAGTAATTACCGTGCAGGTGGATGTCTCGGTTT
The DNA here is from genome assembly GCA_947069175.1 of Scalesia atractyloides. Taxonomy (NCBI): domain Eukaryota; kingdom Viridiplantae; phylum Streptophyta; class Magnoliopsida; order Asterales; family Asteraceae; genus Scalesia; species Scalesia atractyloides. The sequence continues at coordinate 10,762,286 of CAMTDV010000012.1, read as the reverse complement.
TCCGGTGACTAGATTTTCGTCGAGAAAAAGTGCGATTTGGGAGCGAAAAGGTTTCTGGCGAATTGTGGTTGAATTTATAGGGTAGAATCGAGGTGAATGTGGTCTGAATTTGGTCTTAATTCGAAGTCAGCCGTTCTCCGGCGGTTACGGCTGTTGTCGCGGGTTCAGATGTCCGTTATAACCGTCGCTAACGTTAATTCAATGGTTAATTCGAGTGGTAACGTAAATCATTGGCGAAGTCGTCGGGATTTCCGACGACTGCTGTTTGGGCGCAAGTTGACCGTATTTGAAATTCCCATATCATTATTTGATTTAATAAATCCCTTATCTTAACAGAAAAACCAAAGTGGCGGAGTGGTTTATGGTTGTGAGTTAAGACTTTGAAGAAATAACCGGCTGACCCGGGTTCGACTCCCGGCAGCCGGTTTTTCTTTTTAATTCATTCATTTTGATATTTTTTTAATTTTAATTTATATCTTTTAAATTGTTGATCAATTATGAATCGTTTAAAATTAAAATAAGCCGTAAATGGACAACAAAATTTTAAAACTGATTGTTCGGTTATTAAACGAAGCGGGTTTCGAAAACCCGTTTTTCGACAAATGTTACAGTATCCCCTACTTTTAGAAATTTCGTCCCGAAATTTAGGTAGTAGTAGATACAGGAAAAAGGTGTGGGTATTTTTCGCGCATTGAATCTTCACGTTCCCAAGTAAACTCAGGTCCTCGTTTCGACTCCCAGCGTACCTGACAATTGGGATGCGGCCTCTTCTCAAACGTTTTTCTCCGAAGTCCATAATTTCTACTGGTCTTTCAATAAAATGCATAGATTCATCAACTTGAATGTCTTCTAGAGGAATATGGAGATTTTCATCGGCGAGGCACTTCTTCAAGTTCGATACGTGGAATGTGGGATGAATTCTGTTGAGTTCCTCCGGTAAGTCAAGCTTGTAGGCTACAGGTCCTACCCTTTCGAGTATTTTGAAAGGACCTACGTAGCGTGGTGCTAGCTTGCCCTTTTGGCCGAAACGAACTACTCCCTTCCACGGCGATACCTTTAAAAGTACTTGATCGCCCACGTCAAACTCCAAGGGCTTTCGTCGCTTGTCAGCATAGCTCTTTTGACGACTTTGTTCTGCTAACAGGTTGCTTCGGATTTGATGAATCTTGTCAGTTGTTTCTTGTATCAATTCTGGACCGGTGATTTGAGCTTCTCCAATTTCGTGCCAACATATAGGTGATCGGCATTTACGACCATATAACGCTTCGAAAGGTGCCATGCCGATACTTGAATGAAAACTGTTGTTGTACGAAAATTCAACTAATGGCAAGTGAGCGTCCCAATTCCCTTTGAAGTCTATGACACATGCCCGAAGCATGTCTTCAAGAGTTTGAATGGTGCGTTCAGATTGACCATCAGTTTGGGGATGATAGGCAGTGCTGAGATCTAATCGCGTACCCAATGCGGCTTGTACAGCTTGCCATGTGCGTGAAGTGAAACGACCATCACGATCCGATATAATGCTTAAAGGTACACCATGACGGCTTACGATTTCACTGATGTAGATGCGAGTTAGCTTCTCATTTTTGAAGTCTTCGCGGATAGGAATGAAGTGAGCTGATTTTGTAAGACGATCAATGATTACCCATATTGTGTCGTACCCACCAGGAGTGCGAGGTAACCCGGTAATGAAATCCATGGTTATATTTTCCCACTTCCATACGGGTATTTCAGGTTGGACCAGAAGTCCTGAGGGTCTTTGGTGCTCAGCTTTCACTTTTGAACAGGTAAGGCACTTGGAAACAAAAACAGCAATATCCTTCTTCATGCCAGGCCACCAGTAGGTGTATCGAAGGTCTTGATACATCTTGTCGGCTCCTGGATGTACAGAGTATCGTGTCTTGTGAGCCTCTTTCATAAGAGTATCGCGAAGATTGTTGTGATCAGGAATCCATAGGCGATCGAGATAATACAGAATGCCGTCAGATTTGGTTTCGAGTTTAAGTTCTGCTCCACAAGATAACTCATTGCGTATGTCGTATTCTGTTATGGAAACATGTTGAGCTTCTCGGATTTGGTCTTTGATGTTGGTCATGATTTGCGAACATAGAAGACGAATAGAGTTCGCATAACCTTTTCGGCTGAGTGCATCAGCCACCACATTTGCCTTGCCAGGATGATACCGAATTTCGCAGTCATAATCATTAAGAAGTTCGACCCATCTTCGTTGCCTCATATTCAACTCCTTTTGGTTAAAGATATGTTGGAGGCTCTTGTGGTCAGTGTAAATCTCACACTTGGTACCATAGAGGTAATGTCTCCATATCTTAAGAGCGAATACAACGGCGCCAAGTTCTAGGTCGTGAGTAGTGTAGTTCTTCTCATGAGTTTTGAGATGCCTAGAAGCATAGGCTATCACTTTTCCCCTTTGCATTAAGACACAGCCTAAACCCTGTCCTGACGCGTCGCAATATACAACAAAGTCTTCGCAACCTTCGGGGAGTGTGAGGATAGGAGCGTCACATAGCTTTTGCTTAAGAGTTTGAAAGGCTTCTTCTTGCTTAGGTCCCCATGCGAAGGGTTTTCCTTTATGTGTCAAAGCCGTGAGTGGTACAGCGATACGGGAGAAATTCGATATGAAACGACGGTAGTAACCAGCCAATCCAAGGAAAGATCGTACCTCAGTTGGGGTACGTGGCGCTTGCCATTCTTGTACTGCCTTGATCTTTGCGGGGTCGACATGAATTCCTTTGTCATTGACGACATGACCAAGGAACTGTACTTCTTGTAACCAAAATTCGCATTTGGAGAATTTAGCATAAAGCTTTTCGGTCTTCAAAAGTGAGAGGATGAGCCGAAGGTGTCGCTCATGATCAGTCTTAGACTTTGAGTAAATGAGAATATCGTCGATGAAGACTATAACGAAACGATCAAAATAAGGTTTACAAACTCTGTTCATTAAGTCCATGAAGACGGCTGGAGCGTTGGTTAGACCAAAAGGCATAACCATGAACTCGTAGTGACCATATCGAGTTCGGAAGGCGGTCTTTGGAACGTCTTCTTCATGTACTCTGAGTTGGTGATAGCCGGAACGAAGGTCGATTTTTGAAAAATAAGAGGCACCCTGGAGTTGGTCTAGAAGATCATCGATGCGAGGTAACGGATAGGGATTTTTGACCGTTAATTTGTTGAGTTCCCTGTAATCAATGCACATGCGAAAAGTCCCATCTTTCTTCTTTACAAACAGAACAGGTGCACCCCAAGGCGATGAGCTAGGACGTATGAATCCCTTGTCGGTCAGTTCTTGCAATTGACTGGCCAGCTCTTGCATCTCGGATGGGGCTAACCTATAAGGAGATTTCGCGATGGGTTGTAGCGCCAGGTATAAGGTCGATACGGAATTCGACTTCTCTCTTGGGAGGAAGTCCGGTGATATCGTCGGGAAAAACTTGCGGGAATTCCTTCACTACGGGTATATCTTCGAGTCTCTTCTCTTTGCCTCCTTTTTTGACAACGTGGGTTAGAAATGCTACATAATTTTTGCGGAGATATCTTCGAGCTTGAAGACAGGACATTAGCTTGAGTCCTTTCGAAGGGGTTTCTCCAAAGATTCGCAGAGTTTGACCGTCTGCAAGAGGAATGCGAATGAACTTCTCACGGCATACTACTTCAGCCTGATGTTGGCTGAGCCAGTCCATGCCGATTATAATGTCGAAACTTCCCAACTTCATAGGAATGAGGTCAACAGAAAAGTCATGATCGTTTAGAGTAAAGGTGCAGTTCTGGATAATGGAGTTTAATGAGACTGGCTTTCCGTCAGCAACTTCTACCGTTATGGAGTTCATAAGCTCGACACGAGTTTGATTGAGGATGGGTTCGAATTCTAAGGACACAAAACTCTTATCCGCGCCAGTATCAAATAATACAGATGCATAACTACCATTGACGAGAAACGTACCGTTAACCACGTTGTTGTCGGCCCTAGCTTGGTTGGCGTTGATGTTAAATGCTCTTCCTCTAGCAGGTGGAGGAGCTTGGTTAGCTTGGTTCACTGGATTCGCTTGAGCTTGAGCATGTATGATGTTTACCAAGCGTGGACACGTGTTTCTAAAATGGTTTGGGTCACCGCAATTATAGCAAGCCCGCATGGGTTGCATCATGGGGTAGTTGGGTTGATAGTAGGTTTGGGTTGTATGTTGTGTAGGCGGTGGTTGAAAGGGTTGTTGGGTTTGACCCATCATTTGATGGTGGGTTTGAGTTGTGGGTTGGTTGCGGTTCATTCGTTGCAGTGTGCGGCAGGCTTGAATGGTGTGCCCTGCACGGCCACAGCCGGTGCAGTATTGATAGGGGTAATCGGGGGAGTGATGGTATTGGCAACGGGTGCACTTTGGGTAAGGGCCAGAGTATTGCCTTTTGTGTGGTGCGGGTGAAGGAGTAACTTGTGTGATGGGGGCAACAGGGGTGGGGAAATTTGTTTGAGTGACGGAAAAATTTCTGGTATTTCGCTTTCTCTTGTTTGAAAATTTTGAGGATGAGGTGGGGTGGTTGGAAGTTGGGCCCTCAATGGGGGCTTTCTTTTTCTCCTCTTTGAACTTACCGTTTCTGATGCGGTTCTCGGTAAGTTCGGTGGCTAATTCCATGGCGGCTTCGAGCGTTGTAGGTGAAGCGCTGAGGACTGAGTCCTGAATCTTCGAGGGAAGGCCTCGAATATAGTGTTCCACCAATCGGTACACGGGGGTGAACAAGTTTGGAACCATCTGGTTCAGCTCAAGGAATCTTTTGTTGTAGGAAGTGTGATCCCCTTCCTTTTGCTTCAGTGAGTGGAATTCATCCTCTAACTTCTTGAGTTCGCTTCTTGGGCAGAAGCGTTTTGTCATTACTTCCCTTAACTCTTCCCAAGTTAAGGCCATAGCGTCTTCCACTCCTCTCTTACCCTTCTCGGTGTTCCACCAGGTCAGGGCTACCCGAATAATCTCCCAGTCGCGTAACGTACCTTGCGATCCTCGGGACAATCGCAATTTAGGAAAGTGTTTTCCATCTCCTCAAACCAGTGGAGGAGAGCGGTGACACCTTCGGTCCCTTCGAACTTCGGGGGGTCGCATGACTTGAAGTGCTTGTAGGAGCACTTCTTGGAGGAGGGGTTGTCGATGTTTTGATCCTCTTGGTTTGGTGGATTGGCAGGATTTGCAGTGAGAGCTTGCTGAACTTGAACTACAATATCAGGAAGTACTGTGGCCATTTGTTTTGCTATCTGAGCGGCCAAGCGTTCGTTTGACCTTCCTGACTTCCGTCCTCCACGTAGCTGCCTAGCCGACATCTATAGGAATATACATAGGAAGATGGTGAGTTTATGGATTGTGTAGGGGTCATGTGTCAAAACAAAAAATGAAATTAACATAAATACCGATAATGCAACCACATCCATTGGATGTCTTGGGTTAGCTCATGTTGGGCCTCAAATGTCCCCCATACCTTTACCTGTATAGTCATGTGGGCCCCCATGACTATTGGCTTGGTAGGATTTACATTAGTATTGGCGATTTACACTCACATGACCCGAATGAAAACCACAAAATATGTTTACTAGATGTATGGTCGGAATGTGTCCAGGTGTAGACACAATGACAACTCAAAGTGGGGTTAGTTCACACGACGTTTGGTATAGCATGCTTTGGCCTAATAGGTACTTCGTACTCTCATCGTTAGTCCCCAGGTAGGCAAACTGGTCCTTTATTTTGGATTTATACGAATGCCAAGCCTAGACAGGACGTTCCGACTACCGGTACTGGTACCCTTCCAGTTACTACATGCCCGTCATGGGAACTCACTTTGATGAGATTTGAAAATACATGAATCATTGTAAAGCAATCATGAAAATGATGTGGTGTGTGCTTTCATGGATATGATATGTTATAAGAGTATGGTTCATGGTGAGCAATATATGATAGTATATACTTATGAATATGCTTGCATAACATCGAATGTAATGATAAACATAAAGCATATAAACATCATGAGATTTGTATGTAACACACAATAATTTAAATTTTCTAAGCAACTATAGTATAGGCTCTAAGGGTCTAATAACCTATCCTATATCCCTATAGTCATGGCTCTGATACCAATCTGTCACACCCCGACCGCAGCGGAAACAAGAGTCGGGGCATAATTGGGTTATCACCAAAGCTCATGATGTTTACTAATATGTTTCATATTTATTAAATCCAAATTACATTTCAAAGTTTCAAGTCAAATTCATACAATACAAGGAAAGGAAAAGATTAACTAAACAAATCCATAATCTAAACTGGTTTATTCTTCTAGGCCGCCCTATATGTTTCTTGCTTCAACTTGATCACCTGTATCATGTGTAAAAATGGGAAATTTTGGGTCAACAAAAGTTGGCGAGTGAACCTTGTTTAAAACATTTGTTATTGGTTAATTATTGTAATTTAATTTAGGAAAAATTGTGCAATAATCATATATGAACAAATGTATGTAAACATAACAATCACAAACCACCTTGCTTAAGCATGAAAATAACAAAGTATGTGTTGGCAACGTCCCGTTCACGCTCATAGGTAATGGGGAAAGGGACGGCCTATGCTAATGTATGTGAGATCAAGGCTCAATCGAACGGAGCCGATCTTATGTTGGCAACGCCTGGTTCACGCTCATAGGTAATGGGGAACAGCTCACGCTCATAGGTAATGGGGAGCGGCGGCCTATGAAATGTATGTACTGAAATGATAATTTAATCTAAACTTCAACCACACAAACAATGGATACACATTGAATACACATTTGATCATGAACATGATGGATGCACAAATGTTTAATTATAATAAATAAATAACGACACATGATACACCCCAAAATGTGATTAAAACGGGGAATTGGTAGAGATTCACTCACATTGGATGCGTTTGATTGAAGATATTGGATGCGCACGAGTTTAGGGGATTGATCGACGAGAGATAACTAACCAAATAAGAAATGAAAAGGCACGGTAAGTATGTGGATTTTATTAACTATTTTAATAGGATTTTTGGGTATAAATTTGTGAGTTTAAGACTACTTTCTAATCGTGAAAACGTTATTTTTAAGTATTTTTAATTGATTTTTAATTTAAATAATTGATTTAATAAATAAAATAAATAATAAAAAAAAGTTGACTTTGACCGTTGACCGAGACCGTTGACCGTTACTGTTGACCGGTTTAATTGTGCGAACTTGTGCGCTGGGTGAGGCTCGAACCCGAGACCTCCCGTACGCGTGCACGCAGCTCTACCAACTGAGCTACGTGTCTAACCCGAAATAATTCTGTTTTTAATTATACTTATATACTATTTACTTTAAACCGAAAATTATTTATTTTTAAAAAGCTTTTAAACTTAACGGACCGGTGCTGACCACAGGTCTCGAACCCGGGACCTGTGGGTTAGCGTACACACACTCCACCGCTGGACTGTGTGCGTCACTTGGTTACTTACTCGGTTTTTATTATACTTAACATATACTGTGCTCAACCCGGTTCAATTAAAAAGGCGAAATTTTATTTCAAGTGGGTAAAGCGGGGACAGGATTCGAACTCGCGTCTCGTGTATGTTTGTTGCACACAGTCCACCGCTGGACTGTGTGTCTAACCCGTTTATTAAACCGATTTTAATTATACTTATATTATACCACACTTCATCTTCTTCGTTCAAAACATAAACATTGATCAAGAGACTGTTATTTGCTAAGATAGCTCAATGCAGGTTATGAGTCATCGAAAATAAAGTGAATGGAAAGAGATTGGAGGGTTTATTGTACCAACTGTTTGCTTTTCTTCAGACGTCCGGCAAGGTCGTCGGCTCCGTCTTGGTGAGCTGCGGCTGATAGAGTCTATCAATAAATTAGAGGGGTTAGATGCGAAGTGGGACTACTGGGTAATAACTATCAGTGAAACAGACGAGTTATACCGATAATCAGCAGTTCCCCTGAAAGTTCAGAAATTTCTCCGGCGAATCAGATAATCCGGCAACGTCAACTGCAAAGGATTCTGGGTGAGGGATTTATATTAGAACTTGTCTAATAAAAGAATGAGCCAGAAAAATTCGAAGTAATTACCGTGCAGGTGGATGTCTCGGTTTTCCGGCGACTAGATTTTCGTCTAGAAAAAGTGAGATTTGGGAGCGAAAAGGTTTCTGGCGAATTGTGGTTGAATTTATAGGGTAGAATCGAGGTGAATGTGGTCTGAATTTGGTCTTAATTCGAAGTCAGCCGTTCTCCGGCGGTTACGGCTGTTGTCGCGGGTTCAGATGTCCGTTATAACCGTCGCTAACGTTAATTCAATGGTTAATTCGAGTGGTAACGTAAATCATTGGCGAAGTCGTTGGGATTTCCGACGACTGCTGTTTGGGCGCAAGTTGACCGTATTTGAAATTCCCATATCATTATTTGATTTAATAAATCCCTTATCTTAACAGAAAAACCAAAGTGGCGGAGTGGTTTATGGTTTTGAGTTAAGACTTTGAAGAAATAACCGGCTGACCCGGGTTCGACTCCCGGCAGCCGGTTTTTCTTTTTAATTCATTCATTTTGATATTTTTACAATTTTAATTTATATCTTTTAAATTGTTGATCAATTATGAATCGTTTAAAATTAAAATAAGCCGTAAATGGACAACAAAATTTTAAAACTGATTGTTCGGTTATTAAACGAAGCGGGTTTCGAAAACCCGTTTTTCGACAAATGTTACACCAGCTGCTTTTCAAAAATCGACATTCGATCTAGTTATCATCAACTTAGAGTACATGAAGAAGACGTCCCAAAGACCGCATTCCGAACTCGTTATGGTCATTATGAATTCATGGTCATGCCTTTTGGTTTAACCAACGCTCCAGCAGTCTTCATGGACCTAATGAACGGAGTCTGCAAACCTTATCTTGATCGATTTGTTATAGTCTTCATCGACGACATTCTTATTTATTCAAAATCTAAAACTGATCATGAGCGTCATCTTCGACTCATCCTTACACTTCTAGAGAATGAAAAACTGTACGCCAAATTCTCCAAATGCGAATTCTGGTTAAAAGAGGTGCAATTCCTCGGACATGTAGTCAATGACAAGGGAATAAATGTCGACCCCTCAAAGATCAAAGTGGTACAAGAATGGCAAGCGCCACGTACACCAACTGAAGTAAGATCTTTTCTTGGTTTGGCTGGTTATTATCATCGATTCATTTCAAACTTCTCACGCATTGCTGTACCACTCACGACTTTAACTCATAAGGGAAAACCTTTCATATGGGGACCCAAGCAAGAAGAAGCCTTCCAAACCCTTAAACAAAAACTCTGTGATGCACCAATCCTCACTCTTCCTGAAGGTTGTGATGATTTCGTGGTCTATTGCGACGCGTCAGGGCAAGGATTAGGCTGCGTTCTAATGCAAAGAGGAAAAGTTATAGCTTATGCTTCGAGACAACTCAAGACGCATGAGAAGAACTACACCACCCATGACCTAGAACTTGGAGCCGTTGTGTTCGCTCTTAAGATATGGAGACATTATCTCTATGGTACTAAGTGTGAAATATACACTGACCACAAGAGTCTTCAACATATCTTCAATCAAAAGGAGTTAAACATGAGGCAACGAAGATGGGTCGAACTTCTAAATGACTACGACTGTGAAATTCGGTACCACCCTGGCAAAGCAAATGTGGTGGCCGATGCACTTAGCCGAAAGGGTTATGCGAACTCCATTCGTCTTCTATGTTCGCAAATCATAACTGACATTAAAGATCAAATTCGAGAAGCCCAACATGTTTTAGTAACAGAAGATGATTTACGAAAGGAGATGTCCTGTGGAGCTGAACTTAAAATTGAAATTAAATCTGACGGTATTCTGTACTACCTAGATCGTATCTGGATTCCTGACCACAACAATCTTCGTGAAATTCTTATGAATGAAGTTCACAAAACGCGATATTCTATACACCCAGGAGCCGATAAGATGTATCAAGACCTACGATATACCTATTGGTGGCCTGGAATGAAAAAGGATATTGCTGTTTTTGTTTCTAAGTGCCTTACATGTTCCAAGGTGAAAGCTGAACACCAAAGACCCTCAGGACTTCTGGTCCAACCTGAAATACCTGTATGGAAGTGGGAAAATATAACCATGGACTTCATTACCGGGTTACCTCGCACTTCTGGTGGGTATGACACTATATGGGTAATAATTGACCGACTTACAAAATCAGCTCACCTTATTCCTATCCGCGAAGATTTCAAGAACGAAAAGCTAGGTCGTATTTATATCAGCGAAATCGCAAGCCGACATGGTGTACCGTTAAGCATTATTTCTGATCGTGATGGTCGTTTCACTTCACGAACATGGCAAGCAGTACAAGCCGCTATGGGTACGCGATTAGATCTCAGTACCGCCTATCACCCTCAAACTGATGGTCAATCTGAACGCACCATTCAAACTCTTGAAGATATGCTTCGAGCATGTGTCATAGACTTCAAGGGAAATTGGGACGCTCATCTCCCATTAGTTGAATTTTCGTACAACAACAATTATCATTCAAGCATCGGCATGGCACCTTTTGAAGCCTTATATGGTCGTAAGTGCCGATCTCCAGTATGTTGGCACGAAATTGGGGTAGCTCAAATCACTGGTCCGGAATTGATTCAAGAAACCACAGACAAGATCCATCAATTCGAAACAATCTTCTAGCGGCTCAAAGTCGTCAAAAGAGTTATGCAGATAAACGGCGGAAGCCTTTAGAGTTTAACATTGGTGATCATGTACTTCTAAAAGTATCACTGTGGAAGGGAGTAGTTCGTTTTGGTCAAAAAGGCAAGCTAGCACCACGCTACGTAGGACCTTTCAAGATACTCGAAAGAGTAGGACCTGTAGCATACAAGCTTGATCTACCAGAAGAACTCAACAGGATTCATCCCACATTCCACGTATCAAACTTGAAGAAGTGCCTCGCTGATGAAAACCTCCACATTCCTCTGGAAGATATTCAGATTGATGAATCTATGCATTTTATTGAAAGACCAGTAGAGATCATGGACTTCGGAGAAAAACGTCTACGACGAAGTCGCATTCCAATTGTTAGGGTACGCTGGGAGTCGAAACGGGGACCTGAGTTTACTTGGGAACGTGAAGACTCAATGCGTGAAAAATACTCGCATCTTTTTCCTACTACTTCTACTACTTAAATTTCGGGACGAAATTCCTAAAAGTAGGGGATACTGTAACATTTGTGGAAAACGGGTTTTACTAAACCGCTCCGTTTGTAATCGAATATTCAGTTATAAATGTTCGTTGCTTATTTATGCTTATTTTAATTTTTAATGATACATAATTAATAAACAAACTAAACCATAAAAGTTATAATTGATAAAAAGTATAAATAAAGTGATTAAAAATATATTGGGGCTGCCGGGACTCGAACCCGGGTCAGCCGGGTTGTAACATCAAAGATTTAACACTCACACGCATAACCACTCCGCCACTTGTTTGTTTTCTGTCAACTCTAGGAAACAAATAAGTCTTATATACAAACCTAGATGAACCGGTTGCGCCAACTGAAAACCGAAATCGGCTATTCAACCGTCTAAAACGTTTGAATAATCGCGAATTCAGATTTATAACCGATGCACCGACAATTCTAATCAATTCAGACTTGAATTGACTTGAATTCTGATGATGATGGGTTTTATAACCGAAGTTATCCAATAATCCGAACTACTGCAATCTAACATCCTTCTCGCGACTCAGAAACATTCCACAAACCTCAAATTACATTTCCTCACACTTTACAGTTCACCGGAGAAGTTTATTTTACTCGCCGGAAAATTCTGCAAGTTCGCCGGAAAACCGTATTCTTCCTCAAAACGGTAAGTCCTTCAATACCGTCGTAGTCTAACAATTGTTAAGCTATTTCTAACTCAAACCTTTCACTTGAAATCGAATTCAGACGCTACTATCGGATAATACCAGTTCGCCGGAAAAGTTCTGGAAATCTTTATTTTCATCTGTGAATCGGTAAGGACATTCAAACACTTTGTTAACGTTTGTTTATCACTTCAATTCCACGATTAGCTATTGTCTTGTTCAGTTGAAGTGCACAAAAACAGAGACCGACACATTGCCGGAATTCTGAAATAAACCGTTCATCGGTATGTTTACTTCTAATTATCGTTTCTGCCATTTCATATTAGTTTGTACAATGTTTATCTATCGAACTAAACAAGATATAACGGTGTAATCTGTCACACCCTCAATTTCCAATTACGGAGTTTTACCGCGAGGCGTGTGAACAAACCAGAATCTGAAACACTAGTACGTCGAACGACTCTACATGGTTTGATAATACGTTTTCCAAAATCGTTCATTGTAGATTTTATATCAATTACCAATATTTAGCAGAGCATTATTTTTAAGTTTGAGCGGAAGCATAAATAAGTAGTGATGCGGGGGCCAACACAAACGCCAAAACAAATGAAAAATCCCAAAACAATATTAATAAATATGACTCGATAATGATGTCTTGTTCAATGCATGTGCGTGCACCTAGAGCTCCTAGCGTCATGAGAAACATGTAAAGAAACAAGTGTCAACATTAAAGATGAGTGAGTTCACAGGTTTTCATAAATTCGTTTGTTCGGTTATAGTTTGTTACTCCGTTATCCCCAACCTGGAATAACATATCAGTTCCATTATTCCAATCCCGGAATAATAAGTTGTTGCTTCCAATATTCCCATCCCGGAATATTAAGTTGTTATTTCCATTATCCCCAACCCGGGATAATAAGTTGATGTTTCCAATATTCCAAACCCGGAATATTAAGTTGATCCGTAATTAAGTTCAATGTTAATATATATAGGTAGCTAGCCTAAAGTCATGTCACTAAGTGTTCGCGATCGAAGCTGACTGTTGTGCCTCCGTTTTGCCAGGCCTATCACATGACCATGGCGGTGTTAGGCCAGTTATTCACCCGTTGACCATACCAGGTCGGCTAGCGCGACTAGCTCGGATGGGGCTTGTCGGGCCCAGTAGTACTACTTATAATTCCCCCGCTATTTAACCCAAATACTAACGATCCGAGGAGATTGTCGAGGACTTAAGTGATAAAGCTGCTTAGTGCCCATAACATTACATTAACATTAACTTAGTTACCGTATAGTTGCGTGACATTAAATTCGTATAACGTAAAGAGATTGAGTTTGAGAGTGTATACATGTTTCTCCCCCTGTTGTTTAAAAACCGGATAAAGTTAGGGGCCGTGAACTCACCTTTATTTGCTCGGTTATTGTAGCAAAGATGTTATAAGAGATGGGACCGCTAGTTGCGTCCTAACAAACCAATTAATTACACGTCAGTGTGAAATCACACCAATACAAATTCCACACGCAATTTACTCACAAAGTGATACACACAAACAACATATCTAACACTCAAACATGCATGCAAGTATTCTCATGTGATCATAGTAATCAAACAACTTATCATGAACATATTCCAAATCCATGCAACACTTTAATGCATAAAATCACAAGTTATCAACTTTCTGCTTAACACTCAATTATTCAGCTGTTTTCTAGGATTTTTATAAAATAGTTCTAGCATTCCAAAAATTCCCATATTTTTACAGTAGGTGACATTTATACCATAGAAATTTATATAATTTTTCCAAGTCCTAAATCTTTACCAATTAACCATAAATATTAATTCATTAAGCTGCAGTCAGATTTACCGCTTTCTGACTGCAGTCCACGGAAGAATTTATTTAAAAACCACTGATCGTCCGATTAACAAAATTCCAGTTGGAGTTGCCCGGAAATTTCTATACCCAGTTGCTGTACAAAAATCATGACTCAACTCCCTACTGATTTTAAAATCTAGCTTGCCAAACAACTAACAAAATTTCAGGATTTTCACAGTTTTAGTTACTGAACTTATTTAGCCCTTTAAAAATATCAAAAGACTTCAGAAAATTTTGAATCCGGCACCATTAGATTCCTTATTCAAATCTCTACGTTCTAGACATCAGAAAATCCGTTTTTCGACAACTAACGACCAAGTTACAGCCAGATGAAATCGGCTGTAACTATTACTCAGCAACCTGTTTCAGCAATTCTATCTCAGAAACCGTTCATATTATTAACCTAGGCGATCAAGAACCTGTTTTCTAATCCTAGATCAATACCTATAACAATTCCATGCAAACCCTACTCAATAACTCTAGTTTTTATCAATCAAACATACTCGCAACTTACAAGTTCCGCAACTATTATACATATAAACAACAATCAACTTCAGCATATAACATCCAAAACAACTAGTCATTCAAACATATATATATCCGCACATGATCTTGTAATCAGAGATAAACCTAACCTTGAATAACTAGGTAAACAAGCCGGGTCTCGGACAAGGAGTGTCCGGCTGTTCCAGCAAATCTCGACCGAGAGAATGATGATAAGGTAGGCTGTTTTGTTGATCGACTAGAGGTGAACCAGGACAGATTTCGCGACTGAATGAAGGTGAAGATGAAGATTGTTGCTGCTGCTGCGACCGAGAAGAAGAAAAGGCCAAGGCTGATCCGCGACCGAGGAATGAGGCTATGCTGTTTGTGATCGAGATGGAGTGTATCAGGACCGAACTATCGATCAAGGGAACAAGAAAAGGGCTGTTTACGGTTGAAGAAGATGAATGATCAGCTGTTCGCGATTTATGGAGCAAGAGAAGGCGATTTTTGCTATTAGAGTTTGTGTTTTAGAAGGAAGCATGCATGGGTTTCGTAGATATAGGCGCAAAGGGATAAGGGTTACGGTTTGGATAAGTATTGTGGCCGGTAATACTTGGATTGCTTTGATCTTATGGCCGAAACATGTTTGGGCTATTTTGGTTTGGTTTTGAACAAAGTAGATTGCGGTCTTGGGCTTGATATCGCGGCCAAGGATTAGAGTGGTTTGGTTTGGGTTTGGTCTTGGCCGAATGGTTAGAGTTTTAAGTCTAGGTTTGATCGTTGTTTTCTTTTAGCCGAAGACTTGGGTTCAAGGTTTAAACTTTGTGAACTCCTAGAGTCACAATGAACCAAGGTTGGAACGTGTCGCGGTTCGGTTCAGTTCGTGCACATATCAACTCTAATTATTCAATCACTAAAACAATCACACAACACACAACACGTATTCATTTAACTCGTGCACGTTTAATACTTAGCATATACATTATTCGACATGTGTCACGTGTAAGTTATCTGAAAAACCGGGATATCACATTATCCCCATGTTGAAAGAATTTTCGTCCCGAAAATTGAGTAAACGCGGTTTAGCATGTAACGTACATGTTTAGAGTGCCACGCACAAAGAGTTAGTTCGTTAATGATGGTACGCAATGTTACAAGAAGTTCCCAAGTGTCATACACAAAGATTTCCAAGTGCCTTGCACAAGAATTTAGTCAACAATAGTACACGAAAGTATGAGAAATTTCCAGGTTGTCACATCATCCCCATGTTGAAAGAATTTTCGTCCCGAAAATTTAGTTACTGGTATCGTTAGTTTGCTGCTCAGTTGCGAAGAGGTGTGGGTATTTGCTTTTCATTTGGTCCTCTCTTTCCCACGTGAACTCCGGTCCACGCTTAGAGTCCCAACGAACTTTAACTATTGGAATCTTGCTGTGCCTTCGAGTCTTGATCTCATGATCCATGATCTCAATAGGCTTTTCCACGAAGTGTAGTTGTTCATCCACTTGGATCTCATCCAATGTAATAACTAAAGTTTCATCTGATAGACACTTCTTCAGATTTGACACGTGAAATACGTTGTGAACTCCACTGAGTTCGGCAGGAAGGTCTAATTGATATGCTACGGGTCCGATTCGTTTCAAGATTACAAACGGGCCTACGTACCGTGGGTTAAGTTTGCCCCGTTTTCCAAAGCGGATTACACCCTTCCAGGGTGACACCTTTAGTAGGACGCGGTCGCCTACTTGAAATTCGAGCGGTTTGCGTCGTTGATCAGCGTAGCTTTTCTGTCGATCTCGTGCCGCCGCCATGCGGTTTCTGATTTGTACAATCTTTTCAGTAGCCTCAAGTATTAACTCAGGGCCTGTGAGTTGACTGTCACCGACTTCTGCCCAGCAGACCGGTGATCTACATTTACGACCGTATAATGCCTCAAACGGTGCTGCCGAAATACTCGTATGATAGCTGTTGTTATATGAGAATTCTACTAGAGGCAGGTGGATTTCCCAATTATTTCCGAAGTCCACCACGCATGCCCTAAGCATGTCTTCCAAGGTTTGTATGGTCCTTTCGCTTTGACCATCAGTCTGAGGGTGATAAGCTGTGCTCATATCTAAGCGGGTTCCCAACGCTTTCTGGAGTGACTGCCAGAAGTTCGACGTGAAGCGAGCATCTCTGTCTGAGATGATGGACGTTGGCACTCTGTGCCGAGAAACTACTTCCTTAATGTAGATGCGAGTCAACTTCTCCATCTTATCCGTTTCTTTAATAGCTAGGAAGTGTGCGGACTTAGTTAAACGATCCACGATCACCCAGATGGTATCGCAACCACCCAAGGTTCGCGGGAGTTTAGTGATGAAATCCATTGAGATCTGATCCCATTTCCATACTGGGATCTCAGGTTGTTGGAGTAGCCCCGATGGCTTTTGGTACTCCACCTTGACTTTTGCACAAGTCAAACATTTACTCACGTAGGTGGCTATATCGGCTTTCATGTTGGGCCACCAATACGCAGCTTTAAGGTCTTGATACATCTTATCCGAACCCGGATGGACAGAGTATCGAGATTTGTGAGCTTCGTCCATGACTAGCTCTCTAAGGTTTCCGTAGAGAGGTACCCATATGCGATTCATAAAATACCGGGCTCCATTGGGCTTTACTTCCCAATCGCGTTCCATTTTTCCCACTGATTCGGCTTTGATGTTTTCCCCTTTAACTGCTTCTAACTGGGCGTCGCGTATTTGATCGGGTAGCCCCGAATGAATAGTGAGTTGTAGTGCTCGTACGCGACGAGGTTTCAAGTGTTCCTTCCTACTGAGTGCATCAGCTACCACGTTAGCTTTACCCGGGTGATACCGAATGTCACACTCATAATCGTTCAAGAGTTCGACCCAGCGACGCTGTCGCATGTTCAACTCCTTCTGATCAAAGATGTGTTGGAGGCTTTTGTGGTCTGTGAAGATTGTGCACTTGGTTCCATAGAGGTAGTGTCTCCAAATCTTAAGTGCAAACACTACTGCTCCCAATTCCAGGTCATGCGTCGTGTAGTTTTTCTCGTGAACCTTCAGCTGTCGCGACGCATACGCGATGACCTTATCGCGTTGCATGAGTACGCATCCCAATCCCTGAATGGAAGCATCACAATACACTACGAAGTCATCTGTCCCTTCCGACAAGGACAGAATGGGTGCACTGCAAAGTTTCTGCTTCAGCATTTGAAATGCTGCTTCTTGCTTTTCACCCCAAGCATACTTGATGCCTTTCTGGGTGAGGGTAGTAAGCGGCTGTGCAATCTTTGAGAATCCCTCGATGAAGCGTCTGTAGTAACCAGCCAATCCCAAAAATTGGCGGATCTCCGTCGGTGTCTTAGGTGCTTCCCAGTTTTTGATGGCTTCAATCTTGGCAGGGTCTACGTGGATACCCTTTTCATTCACGACGTGCCCGAGAAAATGAACTTCCTGAATCCAGAAATCACACTTCGAAAGCTTGGCATATAGTTTTTCCTGTTGAAGCAGCTCTAGCAGTAATCGTAGGTGTTCCGCATGTTCTTCTTCACTTTTGGAGTAGATGAGTATGTCATCGATGAACACAATGACAAACTTGTCGAGGTATGGTTTACACACGCGGTTCATGAGGTCCATGAATACCGCGGGTGCGTTAGTGAGACCGAATGGCATGACCAAGAACTCGTAATGGCCATACCGAGTGCGAAATACCGTCTTGGCGATATCCTCCTCCCTGACGCGTAGCTGATGATAACCGGACCGTAAATCAATCTTAGAGTAGTAACTTGACCCTTGTAGTTGGTCGAATAGATCGTCGATGCGAGGTAACGGGTATCGGTTCTTGACTGTAACCTTGTTGAGTTCCCTATAGTCGATGCACATGCGGAAAGTCCCGTCCTTCTTCTTGACAAACAGGACTGGAGCTCCCCATGGCGAAACGCTTGGTCGAATAAATCCTTTTTCTAGCAGCTCTTGAAGTTGGGTAGACAGCTCCTGCAGCTCGGCTGGAGCTAGGCGGTATGGAGCCTTGACGATAGGAGTTGCGTTGCTTGCCAATTCGATTTCAAATTCCAACTGTCGATGTGGTGGAAGACCAGGTAGTTCTTCTGGGAATACATCGGAAAAATCACGGACGACAGGGATGTCTTCTATACGTTTCTCGTCCTTAGGCTGTTCGGTAATTAGTGCGAGTAAAGCGAAAGAATTCTTTTTCCGAAGATACTTCTGCGCTTGCATGTATGAGATGATGTTGGTGACGGCGCTTGCCTTATCGCCTTGTACTGTCAGGATTTCGTCGTTCGAGAGTGGAATACGGATAGACTTTTCGAAGCAGAGAACTTCAGCCCGGACGTCGGATAGCCAGTCCATTCCGACTACCACGTCAAAACTACCCAGGGTAGTTGTCATCAGATCGATGGTAAAAGTGTGGCCCGCGAGTTTGAGTTGACAGCCGGATACGATTTGGGTCACATCTACCGATTTACCATTGGCTAATTCTATCACATAAGGGGTCTCTAATGGTTTAAGCGTGAGATTTAGGTTCTTCCTAAAAGACTCAGATATAAAGCTCCTATCCGCACCCGTATCAAAAAGCACAGTAGCAAAATGTTCATTAAGGGGAAACTTACCGGTGACCACGTTCGTGTCGTTTCTGGCCTCTCCGCGGCCCAATGTAAATGCGCGACCCTTGGCACCTCCTGTGCCACCGTTCCCATTATTGTTGTTGTTATTATTGTTGTGGTTGTTGTGGTTGTGGTTGTTTCCACCATTATTGTTATTGTTGCGCAACTGTGGGCAGTCTCTTCTGAAATGAGCAGTGCTACCACACTGATAGCATCCCCGGTTTATACCCTGCTGCTGACCCTGGGGCTGATTCTGATTTTGTCGGGGCATGGTTTCCCCACGACAATCCTTTGCCGCATGTCCCATCTTGCCACATCTGTGGCAGCGAATTCCGGCACAAGGGCCGTGATGATGAAGATTGCAGCGATTGCACTGCGGCTTTCGACCTACATAGCCGCCTGCATTCTGGTTGTTGTTGTTGTTGTAGTTGTTGTTGTTGTTGGCGGAATGATTTTGATGACCCCGGTGGCTGTGGTAATGATTGAACCGTTTCTGGTTCCCTTGCTGTGGATGAGATGACGAAGACTGTCGAGTAGTGGAGTCTTCAAACTTTCTTTTGTTATCTGGGGCAACTTCAGTGGTACCCCGTGCTGGCAGTTTCTTCTGTTCCACCGCTTTATCGGTGAGTTTGTGAGCCAATCGGATTGCTTGATGTTCTGTTACAGGGTTACTAGACATCACCATACCCTGAATTTCCAGAACCAGACCCCCGAGATAGAACTCGAGTCTTTTCTCCACCGTGTTGGCCAATTCGGGGCACATGAATACTAAGTCATGATGTTTTGCAGTGTAGGCTTCAATTTCCGATCCCACCATCTTGTGGTTCCATAGAGCTTGCTCCAATTGTTGCACTCTGTCTCGTGGACAGTACTCCTCTTTAATCAGGGCCTTGAACTCAGTCCATGCCATTGCATTCGCAGCTATAAGCCCACGTGTTTGAACTTGGGCATTCCACCATGTCAGTGCCCCATCTTCCAGTGTTGAGGCTGCGTATTTGACCTTGTTTGCCTCTAGGCAGTTGCACATTTCGAAAACGGATTCAGACTTTTCGATCCAGCGGACCAGTCCAATGGGTCCTTCCGCCCCCGAGAATTTGCTAGGCTTTGCGTCAAGGAACATCTTAAGGGGTTAAAGCCCCCTCCTGCTGACAGAGAACAGGAAGTCAGCAAGGAATTTTACTAGCCTCACATTAGATTTTCACGCGAAAATTTAATAATGGTTACCTGCCGGCTGGTTCTGAACACCCGCTAAAGCTGCGTTCACATGCTCCTGAATCATGGCAGCTAGCTCTTCGGGCTCAAGTTAAGGTTTCCACTCTTCCAGTCGCCATTTAGATCTTCGAAACACAACACAAACACACCCTGTTAAGTCTATATATCCAATATAGTTATCCTACTTCGTATTTTAATAATTATTAAGTTACGTCAACTCAATATGTTAATAATCAAAAGAAATACTTGATTAACTGAAATCTCAACGTCTTACAAAAGTGCAAATCAAACATACGAATTCACTATAAAGTCTCAAGTTTAAACACAAGTGGGGAAAATAATAAACTGAAGGAAAACAAGTAATATAAACGAGACGTGTCAGTCGTCTACGTCTCCATTCCCCAAGTCACTGTCGTTGCCGTCATCCTGTGCGGCATTTCCAGCTTCTTCAGCTGGGTCCTCCTCCGGATCCTCTTCAGGATCCTCCTCTGGATCCTCCTCTACCGGCACTGGAGGGGCCGGTGCTGGTGCAAGTGCTTGATTTTGCAGTTCCTGAATGTTCCAACTATTTTCCAGGACTCTGTCCTCAAGCCAGTCAGCTCTTATCTGCTCAGCACGCAGATCCCTGGCTATGGTGTTACGAGCTATCTTACTCGTACGATGCTCTTCCTCGAGCGAGTCGGTCTTTCCGGTAAGGTGTCGGATCATCCATCCTTGTGCCAGGATGGTTTCCTGCATTCTTTCCAGCTGTTTCTGTTGTGTATGTACCAGGATTCTAAGCATGTCAATTCCTATTTCTACAGGATTAACCGGTTCAACCGGTACAGCAATAGTTGGGCGTAACGACGACTCTTCCCCCAGAGCGAGCCTTTTCCTCGCCGCTGAGCGTGTCTCCACGCCATAAGGTGGTATGGGTTCCACCATTGGTGTCTTTCCTGGTGCCCTTGGTGGCGTAAGTCTGTCGGACGATGATGACGATGAGGATGATGACATTGCCTGTTAGGTCGTGTAGTTAGTTACGAGTTGTTTTCATTTCTTATTATGAAGGTGTAATCTACCAAACACGATTGTGGCATATTGCATAACAAGATATAATAATTCGGTGCCAAACTAAGTCTAGTGTCGTGATATCAGCTATAGTTTAGGTCCACTTCTAATGCAAACCTGGTTCTCTATAGCTAGTGGCTCTGATACCAATCTGTCACACCCTCAATTTCCAATTGCGGAGTTTTACCGCGAGGCGTGTGAACAAACCAGAATCTGAAACACTAGTACGTCGAACGACTCTACATGGTTTGATAATACGTTTTCCAAAATCGTTCATTGTAGATTTTATATCAATTACCAATATTTAGCAGAGCATTATTTTTAAGTTTGAGCGGAAGCATAAATAAGTAGTGATGCGGGCGCCAACACAAACGCCAAAATAAATGAAAAATCCCAAAACAATATTAATAAATATGACTCGATAATGATGTCTTGTTCAATGCATGTGCGTGCACCTAGAGCTCCTAGCGTCCTGAGAAACATGTAAAGAAACAAGTGTCAACATTAAAGATGAGTGAGTTCACAGGTTTTCATAAATTCGTTTGTTCGGTTATAGTTTGTTACTCCGTTATCCCCAACCTGGAATAACATATCAGTTCCATTATTCCAATCCCGGAATAATAAGTTGTTGCTTCCAATATTCCCATCCCGGAATATTAAGTTGTTATTTCCATTATCCCCAACCCGGGATAATAAGTTGATGTTTCCAATATTCCAAACCCGGAATATTAAGTTGATCCGTAATTAAGTTCAATGTTAATATATATAGGTAGCTAGCCTAAAGTCATGTCACTAAGTGTTCGCGATCGAAGCTGACTGTTGTGCCTCCGTTTTGCCAGGCCTATCACATGACCATGGCGGTGTTAGGCCAGTTATTCACCCGTTGACCATACCAGGTCGGCTAGCGCGACTAGCTCGGATGGGGCTTGTCGGGCCCAGTAGTACTACTTATAATTCCCCCGCTATTTAACCCAAATACTAACGATCCGAGGAGATTGTCGAGGACTTAAGTGATAAAGCTGCTTAGTGCCCATAACATTACATTAACATTAACTTAGTTACCGTATAGTTGCGTGACGTTAAATTCGTATAACGTAAAGAGATTGAGTTTGAGAGTGTATACATGTTTCTCCCCCTGTTGTTTAAAAACCGGATAAAGTTAGGGGCCGTGAACTCACCTTTATTTGCTCGGTTAGTGTAGCAAAGATGTTATAAGAGATGGGACCGCTAGTTGCGTCCTAACAAACCAATTAATTACACGTCAGTGTGAAATCACACCAATACAAATTCCACACGCAATTTACTCACAAAGTGATACACACAAACAACATATCTAACACTCAAACATGCATGCAAGTATTCTCATGTGATCATAGTAATCAAACAACTTATCATGAACATATTCCAAATCCATGCAACACTTTAATGCATAAAATCACAAGTTATCAACTTTCTGCTTAACACTCAATTATTCAGCTGTTTTCTAGGATTTTTATAAAATAGTTCTAGCATTCCAAAAATTCCCATATTTTTACAGTAGGTGACATTTATACCATAGAAATTTATATAATTTTTCCAAGTCCTAAATCTTTACCAATTAACCATAAATATTAATTCATTAAGCTGCAGTCAGATTTACCGCTTTCTGACTGCAGTCCACGGAAGAATTTATTTAAAAACCACTGATCGTCCGATTAACAAAATTCCAGTTGGAGTTGCCCGGAAATTTCTATACCCAGTTGCTGTACAAAAATCATGACTCAACTCCCTACTGATTTTAAAATCTAGCTTGCCAAACAACTAACAAAATTTCAGGATTTTCACAGTTTTAGTTACTGAACTTATTTAGCCCTTTAAAAATATCAAAAGACTTCAGAAAATTTTGAATCCGGCACCATTAGATTCCTTATTCAAATCTCTACGTTCTAGACATCAGAAAATCCGTTTTTCGACAACTAACGACCAAGTTACAGCCAGATGAAATCGGCTGTAACTATTACTCAGCAACCTGTTTCAGCAATTCTATCTCAGAAACCGTTCATATTATTAACCTAGGCGATCAAGAACCTGTTTTCTAATCCTAGATCAATACCTATAACAATTCCATGCAAACCCTACTCAATAACTCTAGTTTTTATCAATCAAACATACTCGCAACTTACAAGTTCCGCAACTATTATACATATAAACAACAATCAACTTCAGCATATAACATCCAAAACAACTAGTCATTCAAACATATATATATCCGCACATGATCTTGTAATCAGAGATAAACCTAACCTTGAATAACTAGGTAAACAAGCCGGGTCTCGGACAAGGAGTGTCCGGCTGTTCCAGCAAATCTCGACCGAGAGAATGATGATAAGGTAGGCTGTTTTGTTGATCGACTAGAGGTGAACCAGGACAGATTTCGCGACTGAATGAAGGTGAAGATGAAGATTGTTGCTGCTGCTGCGACCGAGAAGAAGAAAAGGGCAAGGCTGATCCGCGACCGAGGAATGAGGCTATGCTGTTTGTGATCGAGATGGAGTGTATCAGGACCGAACTATCGATCAAGGGAACAAGAAAAGGGCTGTTTACGGTTGAAGAAGATGAATGATCAGCTGTTCGCGATTTATGGAGCAAGAGAAGGCGATTTTTGCTATTAGAGTTTGTGTTTTAGAAGGAAGCATGCATGGGTTTCGTAGATATAGGCGCAAAGGGATAAGGGTTACGGTTTGGATAAGTATTGTGGCCGGTAATACTTGGATTGCTTTGATCTTATGGCCGAAACATGTTTGGGCTATTTTGGTTTGGTTTTGAACAAAGTAGATTGCGGTCTTGGGCTTGATATCGCGGCCAAGGATTAGAGTGGTTTGGTTTGGGTTTGGTCTTGGCCGAATGGTTAGAGTTTTAAGTCTAGGTTTGATCGTTGTTTTCTTTTAGCCGAAGACTTGGGTTCAAGGTTTAAACTTTGTGAACTCCTAGAGTCACAATGAACCAAGGTTGGAACGTGTCGCGGTTCGGTTCAGTTCGTGCACATATCAACTCTAATTATTCAATCACTAAAACAATCACACAACACACAACACGTATTCATTTAACTCGTGCACGTTTAATACTTAGCATATACATTATTCGACATGTGTCACGTGTAAGTTATCCGAAAAACCCGGGATATCACATAATCTACTGCCTGTAAAATCTAACGAAGAAGATGAACTGCGATAACGTTATAAGAATAATTAAAACTGGTATTTTGAACGGGTTAGACACACAGTCCAGCGGTGGACTGTGTGCGAATAAAAACACGTATACGTCCCGAGTTCGATTCTTGACACACGCACCTTCGCAGTAATAAAATGCCTTTTTGTTTAAAACTGAACCGGGTTAACTCCGTTAGTTGTTAAGTATAATAAAATTTGTATATTAACCAAGTTAGACACACAGTCCAGCGGTGGACTGTGTGTAACGTTAAAGCACAGGTCCCGGGTTCGAGACCTGTTACTGGCACCGGTTCGACGAATTAAAATGTTTTTGAAAATAAAAGGATTTTGGATAAATCGAGTTAATATATAAGTATAATTAAAAACAGAATTATTTCGGGTTAGACACGTAGCTCAGTTGGTAGAGCTGCGTGCACGCGTACGGGAGGTCACGAGTTCGAGCCTCACCCATCGCATTTCAGTCACACAATAAACCGGTTAAACAAGTCGAAGTCAAAAAGTCAACGGTCAACCCAAAAAGTCAACATATTTTTATATTTTTAATTATTTAATTTAATTTAAAAATCAATTAAAAATACTTAAAAATAATGTTTTAAAGATAGAAAATAGCCTTAAACTCGTAAAAATATATCTAAAAATTCTATTAAAATCCTTAATAAAATCCATTCATTTACTATATTTTCCGTTATTATTTAGGTTAGTTAATTCTCGTTGTTCCGCTCTTACAACTCGTGCGCATCTCACCATCTCCAATCAAACGCACCCAATGTGAGTGAATCTTTACAAATTCCCCGTTTTAATCACGTTTTGGGGTGTATCATGTGTCTTGCTATATATTATATTTAAATCATTGTGCATACATCATATCATGAACATGTGTATTCAACTTGTTTCAACTGTTTGTGTGGTTATTGTTAGATTCAATTTATTATTTTCAGTACATGCAATTTCATAGGCCGCCGCTCCCCATTACATTATGAGCGTTGAGCAAGTTCCCCATTACATTATGAGCGTGAACCTGGCGTGCCAACATACGATCGGCTCCGTTTGATTGAGCCTTGATCGCACAGACATTTATCATTTTCAGTACATGCAATACGATCGGCTCTGTTTGATTGAGCCTTGATCGCACAGTTTCATTCATGTTACTTATCGTATGATGTTGGTATGTTAATGTATGCTATCATTTGTTATTGTATGTTATAGTTGTGATTGCTATTGCTACTGCTTGGTTATTTACATTTGCTCATTTATGATTATGCACAATTTTTCAATGATAAACTAACAAGTAAATCAATAATAAATGTTTATCTAACAAGGTTCACTCGCCAACTTATGTTGACCCAAAAACCCCATTTTTACACATGATACAGGTGAACCAGCTGCAGCCAGAAACACATAGGATTGGACTAGAAGAATAAAATGATTTAGAGCTTGGAATTATTTTGTTTGGTTATTTTCTTTGTATTGTATGGACATGTTTGGATTATTTGGAATGTAATTTTGACTTTAATAAATATGAAATATATTAGTAAATATCATGAGCTTTGGTGATAACCCAATTATGCCGCGACTCTTATTCCGCTGCGGGTCGGGGTGTGACAAATTACACCCCTCCCATATACTTTACTCCATTTCTTTTATAAAATATTTTATTAAGGTTTATTTCACAACCATTCTTACCGGATGTCTTGATCAAGCTTCGAACCGAACACATTCTTTAACCTTAGGCTCTGATTATCAAATTGTAACAACCATATACATTAAGTATTAAATAAGGTTCGTATTTCATAATATTTTATGAAACGAACATACACTTCATTTTTTTTACATTTAAAGTCAACCAAAAAAACACATAAGTTATTTGTCTTACAAAAGATTTAGAACAAAACGCGGAAACTAGATTCTTCAATTGTGTTCGGTTCTTCTTCTTGCTTGATCTTCATCCTTAATCCCTAGCGATCACCTATGTATCAAAATTTATCATTTATGTTAGTTATTTTGAATGTATAACGTTTCTAGATAGACACATATATGTATATATATATCCAAACAACAATCAAAACTTTTTGTTTCAATACCCGCCGTAAGCTACGGTTGAAGACCGTAGCTTACGGTGCATATATTCTGTCCGAGATAGCAAGTCTCAACCGTAAGCTACGGTTAGGGACCGTAGCTTACGCTGCAGCTTGGCTACAGATTTTCACTTTTTGGCTCTTTTATGAAATTGTCCATAACTTCTACGTTTCTCATCCGTTTTGCTTCAAGTTTGTTTCTATATAATCGTAAATCAACCACCTTCATCTTATCTTTAATCATGTCAACCAAATAGTGAATTCTTACACTTAATGTTATCGATGTAAAATTTATTTATAAAGTTATTTTGACCCGTTAATCGATTCAACCAAAATTCCTTCACTCTTATGATGAGAATAGTTCCTTACGGAAGACTCAACTCTCCTTTAAGTTTACTAACTCTAGTTTACGCATCCGTCACTTGGCTTGCGCCTTGTTTTACCTTTTTCTCTTATAGTTTACCCATTTGGCTGTTTTAGCCAAACAAGAACCTCTTTTCGACCGTACCTTAAGTTTACGGTTTATGATCTGCGTTTCCGTCACTCGGTTTACGCGTTCTCATATTCTTGGTTAATTATGTGGATTCCTCCACTTACAAACTAATTCCAGTTTATGTTCAAGCACCAATTGCTATTTTAATTCATTCGTGCGAAATCCATCGCTTATGAATGAATAATTTTTTTTCCTTTAAGTATTTCTTCGGTTATTATCACACTAACAATCAAGTAAATGAATAAAATCATACAAGGTATAAAAGCATATACCTTAAAGTTTCCCTTTCAGTCGCGTGTCAACCTCGGCTTGGCCACTTGACACCTTCCCCAAATTGCCCATAGAGTTCAACCCAATTCATCGCTTAGAACTCATAGTATAGCATATGACACAATTTACCAAAATCTCATTTATAAGATCTATTTCCGAAATCTCTCGTTTCGTTCAACTGTTAGTCTTGGTTTTAAGCATTTTATCAAACACCTTATAGGCATGGATCTTTTCATTGATTCTATTGAGTCTCTATTTCATGAATTTGTCATGTTTTACTTCAAATGAAATAATGTTACTAACATGTTTAATAACATATCAAGTTCATTATAGTAACATCAATTTCAGTATCATATTTCATGTATTCAACCCATTTTCTCATACCCACTTACATTCCCATGGCTACATTATTCAAACACTCAATTGATAGTGTTTGACCTAAAATTCTTCATCAAGGTTTGTTCTAAAGCATGTATACTACTATTATTTCACTTTTATTTCAACAACTTATGCAAGAACTGAAATCTCTAGAACTCTATGATTCTTCATACATCATCAAATATCAAATTTCAGCATACCTTGTGATCCCCTAGTAGTGGTGATCAATATTCTATACTCATGCAGAAATTTGGGACTCAATTTCGTCTTCAATTTGATATGTTGGTTTGAAGTAGGGTTTCACCTTTTTCTCCTTCTCTCTGCTCGAACTAAGTACACACACTTATGTGTTTTTATTATTATATATACATATATATATATATATATATATATATTAATTTCCTATTTAATAAACTAGATATCAAATTAACCATTTTAGTCCCTTATGTTTGGTTGTTGTTCCATTGCCCACAATTTAATGTTTATTGAACATTGACATGTTATTAACCAGGTTACTTATTCTTAGTTATTACACTCTATAGTTTTTACTCGGGGCAATGCCATATATATATTTGTGTGTGTGTATATATATATGCGAAATCTTAATCAGATAAGTTAATATTTTCGGGATGTTACAGAAAGGTGCTCGTGCGATGCGGCGGGAACACAGACATTGCCACAATGAGCATTGTTCGGTTGGTTAGATTATTATCCTCAACCGAGATCCATTTTCAGTTAATTGGTTTGGTTTATTCGGTTAGATTGACAGTTTTTGGTTTGATTTATTTAATTTCAGTTAACAGCCAAAACCAAACTTGAGCTAAATTTTTTTATTAGAAATACATGAAATTTAGGTATAAATACATGAAATGGAGGTATAAATACGTAAGATTGGGGTATAAATATGAAATACATGAAATGAAGGTATAAAAGATAGAAATGTATGAAAATATGAATGGTTCGGTTCAGTTTATTTTGGTTAAATGAGGGTAAAAAATCGATAACCGTTTTTGGTTAAGTCGGGTTTTGGTTAATAGTTTTCAGTTAATTCAGTTTTTGATTGATTTCGATTCGGTTTCGGTTAACAATTCAGTTATTACTCACCCGTAGACATTGTTAATCACGTAACATATCAATTTTTTAAATTAAAAAAAACTACAACAATACTATACTTAAACTAAAAAGAATAAAATACTGGTTTATACGGTGTAATTAAAAATATATATATTAATGTACCAAAAAGTTATGACCGTTTAAAGATCGTAGGGGAGTTAGTTATTTATAAGGGGATAAGTTGTAATTAACTATAAATTTGGGCTTTAATCACTTGTACACTAAAGCATCATCTACTTGTACCTTCAATCCACACGTCATAATACTGACCAAGACAATTATCGAAACGTCAACAAAAATTAGTAGGTCGTTATGCTACTTTTGGATTTTTTATAAAACATTATAATTTATAAGATATGATAAGAATACGTAAAAGAACTATAAGTTTGTTGTGGAGGGGAAAAATTGTAACTAATTGTCCATAATTATGTTAAAACTCAGAGACTTAAGTGTAATAAGATGGGGGGCTAAAATATAATTATTGTTTGAAAGACCAATTTACCTTCATTTTAGGGGTGTATTTATAAATTATGAAGAAAAAAGTTTTTTTATCTTAAAATACTCCTCACTAATTATTACAATATATATATATATATATATATATATATATATATATATATATATGTTAAGGATCATTTGTGAATAATATCTTCATAGAGAACTCTGTGAACTCATCTTAGCCATTGATTTCCTATTTATGTGTCAAGGGTAGGATCTATCTTCATTTAAATATTTTCTTTTTAATCATTTATTCAGTTACAAAATCCCTACATTTTAGGGATTTAACAATCTTTCTAATTATTTCGTAGATCACCAGTTGATTATACGTATTTTCAGTTTTATTAGATCGAATTCGTTTGCTAATACACTGTTTTCGAAGATTTTGAACATGGATTATTTTTTTTCAAATTTGCCTGGATCAAAGTTCGTATTTTTTAATTCATTCAAATATGGCGGATCCAGTTGTTAGAATTCAGTACACATGTGTATAGTGCATAGTATATGCATTATTACATATCAGGATACTGTTTTGTTGTAAACTTATAGTTGATACCATTTAATACACATGCGTATACTGTTAAGATGATAAATTATTATATAAGGGGATGCAGCTTTGCTGTAAACTTCCTGTTGATACATACAATACACATGTGTATAATGTTAAGTTATTGCATTATTACATGCGAGTATTCAAGTTTGATGCAAACTTCTAGTTGATACCATACAGTACACGTGTGTATAATGGTAAAGTTACTGCATTATTATTAATCGAGGATACTGCTTTGCTGTAGAATTCCAGTTTATAATATACAGTAAACATGTGTATTATAAGCGAATTTGGAGGAACAAGTAACTAGCGAAATATATGGCAACTTTTCATGTTTCCAGTTTAAAAAATCACCCCATTATGTAATTATAGATTTACCCTTTTTAATTAAATTAAAAGGAAAAAACAACTCTCGATAATTACAATCATGCCACTAATCAAAATTTTAGGATGATGGAAATCAATGGTCTAGATCAGTTCATACAGTTCACTCTTATAGTGTTGTTCCCTCTAGATCTTTACCCTATATATATGTGTGTGTGTGTGGGTGGGGCAGGGATAGTACGAAAACTCACCTTAATTGTGAAAGCTCGAATAAAACTCAAAATCATTCAATTTTTTTCTAATATCTCTTATGTGTTATTAATATATTTGGAAATTTATAAATAAATGTAACGAAAATATAAATATATGTAATAAATGAGTGACACTAAAATTATATTTAGCTCATTTATCACATGTAAGTATTTTTTACATTTTTGTGTTATTAGATTTTAATAATTCAAACTTTGACTAATTAGTCGACAATAATTCTAATTTAAAAAATTCCTACTGTTAATTCCAACTTTCAAGAAATTTTCCTTCACCAAGCCTTTACTAACCGAGGTCTAACCCAATTAGTATTTTGCTGATGTGGCAACTTATGTGACACCAAACCTGATTATTTGCTAGCATGGAAGCTTTTGTGATACCATCACCATCACCACCTTTATCACCACTACCCACAACCACCGTCTGCCATCACCACCGCCCACAACCATTCACCATATCCACCGACCACCCACCCTTCTAACCTCTAGCCCCCACCATTAATACCATCCAAAACTCCAACCGCCTCACTGGAAAAACGTGAGACCCAGAGACGGTGGAGACTTTGAAGTTTTGAGCCGCGGAGAAGGTCATTGGAGGTTGTAGATGACTAGTGGTGGTCTCCTTTGGTGGTTTCAGGGGTAAAGAAGGTTGTCAGAATAAGTTTTAGGTCACCAGAGTTGCGTAGATGGTGGAAATTTTGAAGTTTTGAGCACCGAAGATTATTAGAGGAGGTCGGAGATGACTGGTGGTGGTCTCGTTTGGTGGTTTCAGGGTAAAAGGGTCGCCAAAATAAGTTGCAAGTCAATGGAGTTGCGTAGATTGTGGAAATTTTGAACTTTTGAGTAGTGAGAAGATTACAGGAGGTCCCAGATGACTAGTGGTGGTCTCGTTTAGTGGTTTCAGGGGTAACAAGGGTCGTCGGAATAAGTTGCAGGTCACCAAAGTTGCAGAGATGGTGGAAACTTTGAAGTTTTACATGACGGAGAAAGTCATAAGGGCTCGAAGATGATTGGAGTTGCTGGAACAAGTTGCTAATGGCGAGAGGTGGTGATGGTGCTGGTTGTAGGTGGTGGTGCCACATTAGCAAATAACCAGGTTTGGTGCCACATAAGCTGTCACGTCAACAAAACACGAACCGAGTTAGACCCCGATTCGTAAAGGCTTGGTGGAGGAAAATAGCTTGAAAGTCAGGACTAGCAGAGAGAATTTTTTAAGTTGGGATTATTGTTCGGCCAATTGATCAAAGTCGGAGTATTAAAATCCAATAATCCTTAATTTTTAAAAGATTTGTAACATAAAAGATATATTAGAAAAAATATCAATATTTAATTATATTTTAAGTTTTCTCAAGGTTTTATTGACTAAGGTGGATTTTTTAAAAACCTTTATCATGTGTGTGTATGTATGTAGAAACGACAAACATGTGAACAAACATGGTTTTTGTTGGCCTAGGGTATTTACGCTCATTTATATATGCATGTTTTTGCTCTCCTTTATGTATATAATACATAATCAAAACTCATTTAAGACATGGACACATATCTGTAATATATCAAACAGGTTACACGCATTCGCACCATGTAAATTGATATACACGCAACAGGTTACACACATTCGCACCATGTAAATTGATATACATGCACCATTTTTTGCACACATCATACATGCTTTAAATGTCATTTTTAAATATCAAAATACTTTCTCAACTAATGAGAAATTAAAATTAAAAATTTATTTGTTTTACATTTAAGAAACAAATTTATCGAATATAAAAGTATACCCATCAGAAGATTAATTTTAGAATACGTACATCTTATTAATCTTAACATTATATTGACTTGAACATCTACCCACAATTTGTGTACGATTATCTGAAAATTGGAATTTGGGACTCTTATATATACACAGATCATTACAAACCACTAATTATTTTAAAAATTAAAAAAAACAACAACTTTAAAACATTTAATTTTCGGATTTAAGGTTCATATTTTTAAAATTTTAAGTTTATTACATTCATGTGTATTATATAAACAAAAAAACCGTATTTTTATACCTACACACAAGTTACATACATGTAAGTAATTTAACTTGCACATAATCTACATATGTGTAGGTTACATAAAACTAAATATTTTCTATTTTTTGTTTTGAATTCTAGTGTGAGAAACAATAAATCTTACAATTGTAACATTTTTAATTACTTTTTATGTTTTTAAAATTGAAAAAATGGGTAATTCATTCTATGTTTTCTTGCAATATTTAGTGTTCTGTAATGATCCTTATCATATATATATATATATAATTATTTATATATATATATATATATATATATATATATATATATATATATATATATATATATATAATTTTTCATACATTTATATCTTCTTCAAATTTTATTATTTTTTTCAAAAAGTGTTACCATAAGTTCAAAAATTTTCTTATCTTACATTCGAGTATATTCGAGCATACATTTTCAACACAAACAAACGATTTAACGTGACGTCTTTTTCAATGCTACTATTATAGCATTGCACATATACAATATTATTTAGTCTTAAGGTTTAGATTTTAGTTTAGTTTAGCTTTAGGGTTATGTTTTTGGGGGGTTTAGATTTTAGGTCTTTGGGGTGGGTTGGGGGTTTAGGTTTTTAGGGGTGGGATGGTTGGCCGATTTATGTTTTTCGTAATGTTGCATATGTGCAATACGAATTATTATTTTTTTAAAAGAAGTTTTTTTTGTATTTTTAAAATTCTAGACTTACAGCCAAAAATGTTTAAAAAATGTTGGTGTACTTTTTAAGATTTCTTTAGAAGATTTCGTTTCTTGCAATAAACGGAGTTTTTGTTTAAACCCTATATATATATTATATATTATATATATATATATATATATATATATATATATATATATATATATATCACCGGGTAATGTCATAATCGATTCTATACCATATCATAAAAGAACACGTCAGGAGACACTTTATCACTTTTCTAGTCATAATTTAATTGTGAATAATTATTGTTTATTTATAGTAGCTATTATATTTATTTTTTAATAAGCGAATTTAAAATTACTTATGAATTTTCTAAATAATAATTTAAATTTGAACTTATATTTAAGTCTCTAAATATCAACAAATTCAAAAATAAGTTTGTTACAATTTTATAAAAAGGAAAAATAATGATACCAATTGTTTTTATAAGTGATTTCTATGTATTATTAGATATTTAATGTGGTTATATAGTTTGAATGGTTAAAAAATTATGTTAAATAATAATAAAAAAGATATTTAAAATAGTTTAGTCCTTAATTTTATATATGTATTAATATTTCTATATATATAATTGTAATTTAAATTAATTTAACTATTTTTAAAATGATTTTAAAGAAACATTACCTTTATTTAATTAACATTTATCAATTAAATATAAAAAGTTAAATACATGGTTGAAAAAATATATTAAAAAATATATTATAATTTAAATCATTCAATTTTTTTTACCACATATCTTGACGGCTATATTTATTAGAAAATGACATCATATTTTTTTCAAACTGTATAATATATTTTTTATTTAATTCATACAATACACATGTATTTCAAATACATAGTTTTATTTATTTACTAAGTATACACATTATATATATTTTAATCTGTGTAATACAATTGCGACTAACCTAGTATCTTAATCAATAAAAGAAACATTTATAATAAATATTTATTCACGGGAGCTAATACTAAAGACAATACATATCATTTATTGTAAAGAAACATTTAACGTACATACATAATCAATCGAAATAACCATTAATTACTTTACAACTTATAATAATTACTAAGATTCAAATAGAAAGGATAAAATAAATAAGAAGGATAAAAAAGATTTTAAACCAATAATCTTAGATTTGAAAGTTGAGATTTATTTCAAGAAAAAGAAAATTAGGAAAGAACATAAATGAAATCATACTTTTATTGACTTTCTCTTTTCACATATAATGACATGTCAATTATTCCCATCAAATTAAAATGTCTATACCTTTTCATGCATCATTTAAAAAATATATTCACTATAATAACGAGCGTTTTTTAATATGAGGTACGATATTGCTACATAAAACTAAAATAAAAAACAGATCATTTTATTGGTTTTTTTTTTGCATTGTGTTAAAGTTTCTAGTTATTGTGTCTTAACTAGGTTTTGGTCATTATGTTTTTACTAGGGTTTCTATACATTTTTATAACACAATGTTAATTTGGGTTATATCGACTGCGTTTATATTAGAATCTATAACACAATGTATGCAATGAATTTGTGTTATATTTAGGTTTTCAATGCATTGTGTTATTGGTTCTGTTCATTGTGTTTAGTCTGTTATCCATTGTGTTTTAATATGTTGTCCATTATGTTTTTGTTTTGTTGTCCATTGCGTTTTAATCTATTGTTCATTGTATTTTATGTTTTGGTGTTTCATTGTGTTTAGTTTGTTATTTATTGTCGCCAATTGTGTCTTTTATCTGTTGTCATCAATTGTGTTTTTAGTATACTTTCACTTGTGTTTTTAGTTTGATACTCATTATTTTTTATGTTATGTTCATTGTGTTTTAGTCTGCTTTTCCATTGTGTCTTTTATCTATTGTTATCAATTGTGTTTTTTTGTCTACCTTTCAATTGTGTCTTTTACGTTATATCCATTGTGTAATACGTAACTGAGTTTTTGAATTTTTTTGAAAAATATAAAATAGGATACTCACATTGAAGATAAAAATATGCTTGATTTATGATATATTAAAAAAATAAATGGCGTATAAAAAGTTATGAAATTTCAAATAATAAGGGGAAATAGCATGTGACTTGGATGTTCATATTTCTAGGCATGTGAGTTGCATGTGTTTTAATCTTGAACAAAATTACTCTTTACACTTGATTTCTGATTGAACACTTATGACTCTATAGTGACTTCTTACTATTCTTTTTTTTAATCCTTTTTACAACATATGATACATGCAACAACACAAAATACTAAAAATGTGGATATATTTCAAACGTAACTCCGTTTTACAAAAGAAATATTTTGTATATATAATTAGACACAAAACAAACAAGTAGAACTTGGTTTATAGTTAAAAACTGAGCATAGGATTATAAAAAAAAATCTGAGCGGACGGGTATACTTGAAACCCGAAGCATCTGTAATGGGCATGGGAATAGAAAAAAATATTATTTCGAAGATATGGGAAGAATATGAAATTAGGTGATTACCGGCCTAGTTACCCAAAACTATCTATCAATTTACCCAAACTATATACCTAATAACTTTTAACCTTTGGTTGTTCTTTTTAGCTATTGTTTAAAAATATTTTATTCCAGTAGCTTTATTGGTTGAGATCAAAATTTGATAACGTTATTTATTTTTTGTTTACGAAATACAAAATTATTTTCTGAGATCAATATTACAATATTTACATATTTAAATATTTTATGGTGATAATATGTATATTATTTATCATAATTTAATATATTTAAATTATAAACATAATTATAAAGGAAAGTAAAAAATATATATACAAATGAAAATTCCAATGGATATTTTTTAAAACACTAATGAGTATGCCTGATACCCTAGGGTATGCCCAATACCTGACGTGTAATGGGTCGAGTATGAGACATGATTTTATAATCGATATGGACAAAACGACCCATACCTGACTCATTGCTATCCCTAACTGAGCTCTATATGTGATTAGAATATAATATCTTTTTAAAAATATAAATAACCTTGTTGATATTAAGATGTGTCACTTCCCATGAGATTAAGTGTTTTATTCTCGTGATCGAGAATGAAATAGAATTAACAGAGTAGAATAGGGGTGTGTGTTTATCGTTCTAAAAAAGCAACAAACAGATTATTGTGATAAAGATTAATTTTGGAGAAAATGCAGGCCCATGTAAAATTAGAAAGACATATATTTTTATA
Organism: Scalesia atractyloides; assembly: GCA_947069175.1. Taxonomy (NCBI): domain Eukaryota; kingdom Viridiplantae; phylum Streptophyta; class Magnoliopsida; order Asterales; family Asteraceae; genus Scalesia; species Scalesia atractyloides. The sequence goes on along the minus strand of CAMTDV010000012.1, from coordinate 10,725,985 downwards.
GGTTGCTATAGAGAAATCTCAACATGAGTACCCAACAAAATTTTCAAATTCTTTTAGCCAGCGATAGGTTTTGGGTTTCCATATTGATGATTTTAGTATCTTCTAGTTATTTTATGTAATTAGGTATACTAAATAACCAATGATAAATTATGATTAACGATCAAACAAGTTGGAAAGTGAGGAGTGCACATTTGTGTTGAGATTGCTATTATAAAACCTACATGACAACGGGGTTGAGGGCGGTACCCCTAGTAGCAATGTCCAGGGGCGGTACCGCCTCTGGTTGGGTCCAAGGTACTGCCCTGGCTAGGTCCAAGGAGCTTTATATGTGATTTGAATATATTTATTTAAAAGAATATAAATAATCTTGTTGGCATTAAGATGTGTCCCTTATCATGAGATTAAGTGTTTTATTCTCGTGATCGACAATGAAATAGAATTAAGAGAGTAGAATAGGGGTGTGTGTTTATCGTTCTAAGAAACAACAAACCAATTATTGTGATAAAGATAGATTTCGAAGAAAATGCAGGGATCCATATGTAAATACAAGAGACATATTTATTTTATAGGTTGCTATAGGGAAATCTCAACATGACTACCCCACAAAATTAATTCTTTCGCTAGAGATATGTTTTATGTTCTTAATATTGATGATTTTAGTATCATCTAGCTATTTTATGTAATTAGGTATACTAAATAACCAATGAGAAATTATGACCAAAGATCAGGAAAGTGGGGAGTGCACACTTGTTTTGAGATTGCTATCATAAAACCCACATCACAATGGGGGTCGAGGGTGACACCCTATTAGCAAGGTCTGGGGGCGGTAGCCCCTAGTTGGGTCCAAGGTACCGCCACTAACTGGTCCAAGGAACAACACCTCTAGCTAGGGTTAAGCTATAAAAATGAAATGAATTTGATAATGAAAATCAATAGTGAATTTGATGGTCTGTACCAAGACCAATTCTTAGTATTGCATTTAGGCTTGAACAACAAATTCGTTATTCAACACTCTAAATATTATTCAATACTTGAATTGTTGTTCGGTCCTAAATTTGCTCTTTCTTAGTACATGAGGATTAGTAATGAGATTGAAGCAGTATTTGTAAAACCGCAATTATTTGCTATTAGGTAGTTGTACCTGCCAACTCTCAAGGCAGTTTCCTTAGATAAAAAAAATGTTTTGGTCATTGTTTAATAGTACACAAATTTTAAAGAATGCATAAGCGTTCTTGATTTCTCTATGAGATTTATCCGATTGAATTTTCGTAAGTATGAACCAAATAAGTCACAAACAAAATAATTCAAAATAATTCAATCTGAAAGTGTTTTACACGATTTTTGAAGATATCCAACAAACCTGGTTCTATTACTCATATTCGATTTTTTATATATTCAACTTTACTTTAATACCAGTAAGTAATCTCGTAAATACAACGCGACAACAAACATTATTTCTCATAAATAATGAATTAAATGCACATATAGGTAGCTATGAATATTAATAGAAAAATCACTAATAGTTTTATGCTCATCAAACCATTTAGATAAAAGGTGTGTTACAACATTAAGCAAATGAAAGTTCTGCAAGGTAAGTTCATTATTTGTCATCAAGTTTCTATATAATAGCTTAACTTTATGAGTATATGTATTATTCGAATAGGATTCCTTTCGGTGGTTGTGGTTTCCATCCTGTCTCGAATTAGGGATGATAATGAGACAGGTTTAGATGCGTTTATGCAATCTTAGTCTCATACCCAGTTGTAAAATCGAATCCTTTACTCATCCTATATCCGCCATACCTATGGGAATTGGGTATACATATTAGTTTCTTAAAAATAAATACTCGTTGGGATTTTGAAATCTAGTTTTTTTTCTTACCATTATTATTTTTTGTAGCTTTATGTTTTTAACAACTAAAATAAATTAAGATATGATTAAAAATAGGCAAATTGGATTTTATTAATACGAACTCTTTTTGGTAGATAATAATCTCAACTCAGTTAATTATCCACAATAATCCGAACTCTTCCATTTTTTTTTGTAAAATAGTCCGCTATTAAAAAATAACGGAGCAAAGTTTTTTTTCCAAATTACAAACCCATGTTTTCGGGCTTTTGATGAGAACGACGGCACGAGTCGATTGATGTAAACTTACCTCGAAACAGTACTCTAAACGACGACGACGGTGCTTCAATTTGGGTGTTTGAACTTTTAATTAACAAAAATCAAGTTGTTTCGAGCATTGCTTCGAGATAGGTTTTACATCAATCAACTTGTATCCTCGTTCTGATAAAAGCCTGAAAATATCGGTTTGTAATTTGGGAAAAAAACTTAACTCCCTTATGTTTTTTTAACGGCGGACTATTTTACAAACAAAATGGAAGAGTTCGGATTATTAAAATCAAATTTGCCTTAAGAATATGCATATCATTATTACTATAAAAAGTTTGAAGTATCTAAAAATGTGAGATTCACGATGATGATCATCATCATACTCGGTAAATCCCACTAATAGCAAAGTTAAGGTATGATCTGAGGAGGATAAGATGTAGAAAACCTTATCTCTAAGCTACGAAATATAAAGGCTGCTTACAGTGAGACCATCAACTCATATAAAATTCGTGATTATATTAATCTCAAAAGATAAGTTAATACTTTGCATGACAATTAATATAGATAATATTATGAAGTACATATTCCAAAAGAGAAAAACAATTTTCACATAATGGAACTTTTAGAATGAATCGTTAGCTAATTAAAATTAGTGAATGATATAAACAAGAAAACTAAAAATATCAAGCATATGCTGCGGTTAGATTGGTATATATTTTAGTTAATCGGGTCAAGTATTACCTAATCTCATATCTATCTCATATTCACAAATATATTTAATACTAATCTCTTATCTGGTCCAATACCCAAACCAAATCCTAAATGTTTGAGGTTTTCTCATCCATTCTATCCATTTCAGGTTTGATTGTCATCCCTACCTATATATTGTTCAGATTGCATGTTATATAGGTGACATAAAAATTGGTTTTACACACAGTTATTGGGTGTATAAATAATGATATACACTATAACAATTTTTTTTCTTAACTTTCACATGTCAATTAGACCCATGCTAGTTTAATAATGGCGTTTTCCATTTTAATAATTAGGCACAATCGAGAGGTCGCAAATATGGAAAAAACACATGTTAATCCTCTAAAAGATGTAACCATCATGCAGTCATCCCGTTGGTACATCAATGACCTGAATTTAGAACCTTTGAATGAAAACAAGGTACATATCATTGCACTATTGTTTTGTTAGATTTCAATTTAAATTATTCTCCTGATTTCTTGCTTTTGTATAATTTTGTAGGTATTTAATATGATTTTTCAATGTAATTATAAAAAGAATGGACTCATTAGAGAAATTAATAAACCTCTTATGCTTTGCAGTTTGAAATGGTCTCATTGAACCGCCATGTCATCAATGAACGAAGTCTTAAGAGTGTGTATGTGGCTAGTAACAACAAAAAGAAAGCAACATACAAACAAGGTGATTCCAAACATGAGTTGAACCATGTTCTGACTCCTAAATCTGAACTTGAGCACGAGCCAGAGTTTGTCTTAATGAGATGTATCAGTTGCATCATGGTTCGTGAGGGAAACCCAAAGTGCCCTAAATGTCATAAGAGTGATGCTTTGCTCTATGCGCTCCCTGGGGATCTATTGAAGCCTCAAGAAAATAAAGACTCATCAAAGAAGCATAAACTCAACAAGGTACATATCATTGCACTATTGTTTTGTTAGAATTTAGTTTAATTTTTCTCTTTATTTCTTGCTTTTGGTATAATTTAGTAGGTGTCTAAAATGATTATTTCAATGTAATTATTAATAGAAAGCACTCATTAGAGAAGTTAGTAAACCTCTTATGCTTTGTAGTTTGAATTTGTCTCACTGAACCGCCATGTCATCAATGAACGAAGCCTCAAGAGTGTGTATGTGGCTGGTAACAACAAAAAGAAAGCAACAGACAAACAAGGTGATTCCCAACATGAAATGAACCATTTTCTGACCCCTAAATCTGAACTTGAGCACGAGCCAGAGTTTATCTTAATGAGATGTCTCAATTGCATCTTTTATGTCATGGTTCGTGAGGGTAACCCAAAGTACCCTAACTGTCACAAGAGTGATGTTAGGCTTGATGCGCTCCCTAGGGATCTACTGAAGTCCCAAGAAAATAAGGACTCATCAAAGAAGCGTAACCTCAACAAGGTACATATCATTGCACTATTGCTTTGTTGGATTTTAGTATAATTTTTTCTCCTGATTTCTTGCTTTTAGTATAATTTAGGTGTCTTAAATGATTAATGTAATTATTATAAGAATCAACTTATTATTAATAAACCTCTTATGCTTTGTAGTTTGAAATGGTCTCATTAATAGGGATAGATAAAAACTGCCATGTCATCAATGAACCAAGTCCATCGGAGTGCGTATGTGGCTGGTCGCGACAAAAAGAAAGAAGCAGACGAACAAGGTGATTCATCATCACCATCCCAACATGAAAGGAACCCTGATCCGACCTCTAAATCTGAACTAGGGGATGGGCCAGAGTTGATCTTAGTGAGATGTATCAATTGCTACCTTTATGTCATGGTTCATGATGGTAACCCAAAGTGCCCTAATTGTCGTAAAAGCTTGATGGGTTCGGTGAGAATCTAGTGAAAAGAGAGAAGATGATGTAGTATGAGTAATATGTTTCGTAGACATGATATCGTGTTGTAGGACCAAGAACTAAACTTCTTTCGTTTTAAAGCATGATGTTTAAGATTTCTATTTTTTAAGGCATCATCATAGTTTTATATTCTGAAATAATTTAGGGGAAAAGTTGTTTCTTAATATAACTATTAGTGCACTTATCAAACTAATATATCTAGTTGATCTTTTAGCGGCCACACCAAGGAACCCTAATCAATATAACACCCTGACTTAGTACAGGTTGAAGCGAGTCAAAATAACAATAAATGTTTTTAAAGTGTTATGATTTAGAAATTTTATGGGAATTACAACACTCAACTCATGTATACATTTATTTCTTTTTTGAACAGCGACTTTCATTAAAAAAAACACTAGCATATTGCTAGTGCCCAAACAACATAAAAATTACAAATAAAAAACACACTAATCCTTCCAATCTATATTCGAACAAGGAGATCGGTTTTTTATCCATAGATAGCTCAAAGCCTGTATCTTCTTTATCTTGTTTATACTTATCGTCTTGTTTTGAAAAACAGTCTCGTTCCTTGCGTTCCATATGCACCAGGCAGCCGTAGATATTACAGCTTGAACAGCCTTCCTCTTAGTATTACTCGTCTTCACTTGGTTGTGGATATTGATCAAATCTTTAGTTGAGAAAACATAAATACTTAAAAAAAAAGGGTAAATGCACGGTACCCCTGACCGCGGGAGGGTTCTCCCTCCCCAAGCTAGCTTAGCCCATAGCTGCCTGGCGGTTACTACCCAGCAGGATTATTCGGGCCGAGCTGGACTCGAACCCGCGTCCTCCCGTTTGGAATGGGTGAGGCTGGCCACTGGGCTGGGTTCGAGAAAACATAAATACTTGGGATCTTGCACCAGTCACTTATAAACTGCTATATTATTGTGGCCATCAAGCAAGACGACATGAGATGATCTTAGTCTTCGTCCACTTCTCCACACAATTTGCATAAGGCATCGTCCACATTCACATTCCTTATTCTGAGAGCCAACATTATAGGGATGTTGTTGTTCACAGCCTTCCACATGAAAGTATTTACTTTCATGGGAACCCATTCTTTCCATTTCCAAGAAAAAATATTTGGGATCCGAGACGCATTGCTGAGAAGATTTTTCATTGATGCAACTGAGAACATACCTTTGTCATCTGGTTTCCAGTTCCACCGATCCAAGTCACCCAACAAGTTCACGTGCTTCAATAAATCTTCCAGCTTCTTTAAGTCCTTCTCTTTTTTGATTGAGCCTTTGTTTCTTCCATCTCCATATCCGCTTCTTCCCTCCATTATCCTCGCTAAACCAGTCTTTTATCATGATCTGTTTCTTTTTTTCAATCTTGTATAAATTAGGAGAACTTTCATAAAGCAATTCACTCCCCACCCACATGTCCCACCACATCCGGATGTCAACACCCTTCCCCACTTTAGCTTCCATCAATTTTTCCTGATCTAAATCATGTTGTACTAGTTCTTTTCCCAACCCTGCAATTGCCTTCCACACTCCTGTCATCGACTTTACCACCGGCATATAGGCGTGTTCTTTCTTGTTGACATGGATCGCTTCAATGACCTTTTTCCATAGCACATTTTTTTCTATTTTAAACCGCCACCACCATTTGGTTAATAATGCAATATTCGCGTCCCGCAGTGGGGTGAGGCCAAGGCCCCCATTTTACCCAGCACATCTTTTGTTTATCATCTGAACCTCCCCGAAAAACTGTTGTTCTTTTCGCTTCAAGTTGTTTAATAGTTTTCCGGGGAGCCTTAAAAATAGAGAAGTAATGAGTGGGGGGTATGGTTTCCATTACCGCTTTTAGGAGCATTAGCCGTCCCCCTTCTGAAAGAGTAGACCTCTTCCATAATGCCAATCTTTTATCGAAAGTATCCACAACCACTTTCCAATGCACCACTTTATTCATATTGGCTCCAATCATTAACCCGAGATAGATACACAGAAACACCCCATCCTTACAGCCAATCTCCGTAGCTAACCCGGCTACCTCTTCTTGTACCACATTAACACCAAACAAGTTTGATTTACCGTAGTTAAGTTTAACCCGAGACAAGATTAAAGCATCTTATAAGGCGTGCCATATTTATCACATTATCACGACTCCACTCCCCGACCAAAAGCGCATCATCCGCAAACAATAAATGAGATAATAACGGACCATTATTAGGGACTTGAAGACCATGAAAGATACCTTCATCCGTCGCTGTTTTCATCATGTATACATTTATTAGAAAAATGTGTTTTCAACAAAAACATTAAAAAGAGGTATAATAGAAATACTGCTGGGTGGATATAGAGTAACAAATGGAATATTTTATGTTAGTCTAAAGTGTTTCAGATTTCAAAATCAGATCATATATCAAATTCAAATCAATGTTTCATACGGATGTACCCAAAGTCTCATAAGCTTCAATTAGTTACAAGCTAGTGCATGGTAGGTAGCCTAAACACTAAAATACATTAAGCATGTGAGCAAATTACTCTAAATATGTAAACTAATAGAGATATAAACTCGTAAATTTTTGTAGTGTTATTCATATTAAATATCTCATAAAACATTTGTTGGGTAACTAGCTCAAAATATTTTCAAAACTCTTGTAATTTTATGAAACCTATTTTCATCATAGAAAGATCAATAATATGTAACGCCATAAAATCCGAAGTTTTTCTAATTATTGCATTTACTTGTTATATGGCATGAAATTGTTTAACTTGTATAAATAGCTTAGTTAAAATGTATGTTAAATAGAGAGGAAAAAAAGTTTTAGACAAAAGTGGATGGATATCAAACCGTAGGGTTGAAATTATGAAATGTTTAATTAAAGCACAAATAGTGGGGTTGGGTAGGTAAAATCAATCTCCTGAAGGGTGTGTGTCGACATTTGGAGGGGGAAAACCCTCTCAAGAACAAAGTGTTCAATTCAGCCAAACCAATGTAAAAACTAGATGCTAAATGTTTAGGGTCGGATTTTGGAACAGTCATCCCGTGCCGTCGTTTAAGACCCAAATATTTCAAGGGCTAAAGATTTTTATAAGCTTATATATATATATATATATATATATATATATACTAAATTATATATTTAGTATATGCATTCATTTGTTATGCAAAAAAGTGTTGGTTTGGAGTGAAAAACACCATCTTAAGATAATTTAGAGGTCACAAGTTCAAGTCTTGGCTCCACCACTAAGTTTTTATTTTTTATTTTAATTTGTTTACTCTTAAACACAATTTTGGGTCCAATTCTTTTGGTCGCCCGGGGCCTAAATTTTTTTTGAGTTCTCAGGGACGGCTCTGTAAATCTTGCATGATTGAAGATTCTTATCAGCTAATCTTAATAAACCCAAGGTAAGTTGTAGAATATCATTTGATGGTGGTTATTATGTTGGAGAATGTTTGGATAGTGAAAGTGTTTTAATGAACTCTAACAATGCGGCACGAATTGATGTAGTATTTGTGTTTAGAATCACTAGATTACCAAGTATTTGTGTGTTATTTGAGCAATTGAAAGGTTTGAATGAAGGTTCATGTATGATGAGAAGTGGGTTTCCATATAGAGAAGACGGTTAAATTAAATGTACTAGTTTAAATAACCTGAATTTATGCTAGCTAGATATTAAAAATGCATGAAATTTGTTGATTAGTAAGAAAAATGGTGCTTGATGCTATGAGCTAAGAAGGTAAGCATGAAATACTTGTACATTGTACTTTATGTATGATACGCATGCCAATTATTGATAAAATGTCTAAATGACAATAATATGTGAAAAAGTATGCAATTAATTGAGGGTGGGGGATATGAATGGAATATGATAATGATGTAATTGATAGTAGACTAACATGAAGAATGTGTTTTAGATGGAATTCGTATAAGAAACTAGGTTAAAAGCATGTTTTGGTGAAGATTATGCATTAGGAATTTGTACGTTGTGCTTGAATGGTATGATGCTCACCATATGTTTGATTAATCGTGTGTGTGTGTGTATATATATATATATATTAAGCCCAGTAAGTCTAACCACTATCTAAATCCATCTTCATCGTCGGATCATGTTGAGATTAAATCTCAGCCCTTTAAACTCAAATTTTTAACTGCTATCTTAGTGGTTATTAGCAATTACTTGGAACCTTGTTTTCACTCCCCAGATTGTTTATAACCTCCGTACACAGTTGTTATATACAATAAATAAACACAGATTTCCCTCATATTCCTGATTTGGTCTACGAGAACCCCAAGAGCCCACTACCTGTAGCAGCCAAACGTTCTTCAATCGCGACATGGTAAGCATTTAGATTGAAATTAGGGTTTCTTCTGAAGTTCTAATTGCAATTTTTATGTTCTCAAGCCTCCATCAGTTGGTGCAATTTATCACCAGGATGCCTTCCTTCTCAAACTACGAGTTCAAGGTTAGTGAGCCTAAAATTAAATTTTTTATGCCTACTGGCAATCACCGACGTTTAACTTCCCCGTCTCAGGAAACCATCAGTCTTATCAGAACCCAATTCCGACACGATTCCGATCCAACAGGTGCACAAGTCTAATCAATTGATTTTGTTTCCACAGTAAGAATATTTGGGATTTAGGGGTTTTTTTCGTCTGTGTACTCAGTTATACCTAATTTGGACATGCAGGTAGATAAAATGGTGGAAGGGCATCAAAATGGTTAAAATTCAAACCCTCCACCTTCCTCGAAATCGTAAGAGCATCAGAGATTCATAGTATGTTTGAGAAGATTCGTATTTTGTTATGAGTTAATATTAACTGCTACTATGTGATGTTCTAAAAGTAGTTAATTAAAAAACAAATAAAATTACCCTAATTCTAGACTCAAATTAAACTCTAGACTCCTAAATGATACTAAACTACTAACCGGCAAGTGAACCGATCAATCGTAGAATAGTTTAAGTAAGTCCGAATTATCGAACCCACGAGACTCTCTAATTACAATGACTACTTAATTTAGACTCAATTAAAACAACTTTGTATATTTTAGGGGGGGGGGGTTCTAAAAATTCTAGATTATTAAAGTAAACTAAAATTAACTAACTAGAACGAATTGAACCTTAGACTTTTAGAAATTGGAAATTAATTCAAGAATAGTGAACTGGTTACCTAGGTTGGGCTTTATATTACTACTCACTTGGTTTTATAATAAGTTAATTAGATTGAATGATTAACCAGAATCTTAAAATATAAAATCCTAGATTTACCGAACAGGACCCCCGACCCTTCTCGGGAAGACGCCTATGATACCCTAAAATTATTCTATGTTCACCGGTTTTAAAGACTTCTTCTCAGTTATCTTATAATTTAGCAAAGTGTCTGATTAGTTGATTACTTCTCAGTAGTTAACCTAGACCAACCTTAACTTCTAGTTTAGCTTAACCGACTCGATTATGACAAGTAAATTAGATCCGGTGTTTTCTCAAAAACCTAAACCTAACAATTCATCTAACCAATTCAGCCAACTAAATATTATTTCTCAATAATTAATTTAGGTATAGTAATAAAACTGATTTTAAATTTTATTTAATTGTTTTCCCGGTTTTATTGGCCAATTTACCGACAGTTTCCCGAACCCCTAAAGACTCAAAAAAGCAACACAAACCTATTCTATGGAAGACATCCACCAAGATTCATGTAAAACAAACAAATAATCATAAATCATACAAATACACTAAACTACCAAGTTAAAGTTGTGAACTTTACCAAACAATCATTCAAACATAATTAAACTAAAATAAAAACCAAACTTTCATAAAGAATCCAAACCTAGGTAATCAAAGAGATCTAGCTAGTTATCATAGTTGTTAAAAACAAATAAGAAAATTTAAACAAGAATTCATAAGAAGGTCAAAACAAAGAATTAGAAGAAGTAAGATGTTGCAATAAAACCGTATATGCTCCTGCCTCGAAATTCCTTGCTAGCTTATAGCTTAGAACACTCTCTTTTAGCTCAAACAATCCAGAAAATCTGCTCCACAAGATCTGAGTTCGTCCAAATATGCTCAAGATGTGTTTCAATCATATAATGACTCAATCTTATAACACCACAATCATGCAACATGTGAAATTACGAAACTTTCTGGATAAACCACCCTCTCGCCGGCCGCGAGAGGGATATATGGTCTCGGTCGCGCCCCGCGACCGAGTGGTGAATTCCAAGATAACTATTAACCTCTTGCGGGGCGTGAGAGGTTTAACATGTAGCGGTCGCGGCCCGCGAGAGGCATAAAAACCTCCATTTTCGATTCGTTTCCTCTTCCGCGCTCCAATTACGCTCCGGCTTGGTTCTACTTATCACTTTAGCTCGTTTTTCCCATCCTTCCAACCGTTTTCACGAACCAAGACCTGCAAAACGCATCTGGATTAAAAGTAGATAAATTCTTGACAAACCGAAACGAAAACATGTTAAAACTTTACAAACTCTACACGATAAATGCATGTGTTATTCAATACATCACTATGTTGGATGTTGTGTATTGATTTACGCCTGAAAATGTATGTTTATTTGCACGTTAGCAACTGGATTTGTTGATACACAACTTTCCAAACCTATTGGTGCAATATATAAAATCTTATTTGTGATTCTTATGTTGAGTGGCGAAGCTTGAGATTTCCGACCGGGGAGTCATCGGACCTAAAAATTTCTATAAAACCAGGGGGTCAAAAACGTATATACCAAAAAATTTCTATACGAAAACTACATACTCTCCATTACTGAGTGAAAAGTTCGGTGGGTCAGCCGCCCCTTTAAAGCTTCACCCATGCTTATGTTTAAGGTTTTTTTTAGCCAAATTCACTAGTGATGTAATCACAGTTTGTTAAACGAAATCGTATTTTTAAGAACACTCTAAATTTGGTTTATATTTAAGGCTAATAGGTCATCTTTAATTTGAGTAAAAAAGGGCTAATTGTAAATGAACCTTTTTATCTTTTACTCGGTAACCATGTGAGATGTGAAATAGGCATATTGCATCGGAATTGTAGAGAGCCTAGGCACATGGCCGAGAATAACTCAAATGGAGCATCTGTCACACATGTGGGTAGACAAGACAGCGTGCTAGAGAATGAGCCACTCCTCACCTACCACCTGGTGATACGATGCTATACAAAAACTGCTACAAGCAAGGGCACATAGCAGGTGATTGCACAAATGACAAGGCAAGCAAGAACTGTGGGGAGACAGGCCACCTTGCTGATTCCACAAATGATCCAGTTTGCAACTTGTGCAATGTAGCAGGCCATTTTGCTAGAAAATGCCCAAATGGAAGTTTGATGATTGATAATAGATGGGTCCACATGGTGGCTTTCATGACATTGTCTGCTGGTACTACCAGCAAGTAGGCGCATGAACCGTGATTGTTTTTATTTGATTATCTATCATAACTGCAGTGGAAAAGGTGACTTGGCATACTAATGCCTTTCTGGGAGGCTTATGGATCGCTATTTAAAGAGGTATTGATGCTGACATGATCTACGCTTGAGTTTCAAGTAATATGATTTATTAGTATTCTGAGCTTTTATTTTTATAACAAGACATTGTTGAAACTCAGCGAAATTTGTTTGTTATTAAAATTCCAGATCTGAATCTAACTTCAACAGATTTGAGTTGAAGATTATTGTGTTTCAAGTAGCAATGTGAGTTGGATTTTGCTTTTTGTGATTTTGGAGACTCCAAAACTGTAAGCTGCTTTGCAGATACTATGCAATATTTATTTAGTAAGCCTAATGTCGTAATCGATTTGATAACATATAATATGTGGATATTGTGTGATATTCTTTGATTGATTCTATCTCTACGGTTCCAGGCCTCAAACGATTTCATTCTGCCTTCATCTTTTCTTTTTTATTAATGAAAGCCATAATGAAGTTAAGTTGCTTTTGTCACACTAATTGTATGCCTTTGCAATTTTCATCCTTGTATCCAATTTTAGCCATTCACCCATGTCAATATTGTCATAATCTAACGTCGCCTCAAAGAAGCATAAATTCATGTGGGATTTTTGCCACGTCCCTTCTAACAGTACACACATTAGTAATGTGTGTAACCATAAATGAAAGGAAACGAATAAAGAATATAACAGCATTTCATTCAAGAATTTGAACTTGTGATCTTATGTGTAGGCATATATTATATTGTATTTTCAACGGACATCAGAACCAGCCCACCTAGCTTCCAGAGCATGACCACATTTATTGTAAATCAATGTTATCCGCATCAAAGAATAATGTTGTTGCAGCCCATGAGGATACCCTGGATTCAGATGTATGGATGTCTAATAAAGTTCCCACACGAAGCAACAATGTGAAAAGTTTGTGTTTTAGTTCGGGCACGTTCAGAAGCATCAATGGTAATTAGTTTACTTCTTTTCAATTATACAAGTTCGATCATTTTAAACTTAGGCTTATAAACATTCTGTCAATATCAATTTGTAGTGACATGCTTATATATGTTATGTGTGCGGATACGCAATGGATGTCAATGGCGGAAGTATGAGCATAGAATGGTGAAAGGGAACCCGTGTCCACGGGCATACTATCATTGCATAATGACCGTGGGATGCCTAGCACGGAAACAAGTTCAAAGATTAAGCAGATGATCATACCATTTTGGTAACCACTTTTGAAGGGACTCACAACCATCCTCTCTCACCAGCAGTGGGCTCCTGTTGCAAATGTTTCTGGGGTTGTAATTCTGCTATTCTGGGCCAGAAATAAAATAGGGTGATCAATGGTCTCTAATCAGTTGTTTCTAAGAGAGATTCAGAAATTATAAATTATTTGTGTCATCAACTAAAAAAGTTATAAATAAATGTTGATTGGCTTAAAACTATATTTGGATTCTAGGTAACATATTGCATAAAGATACTATAATGTAGTCTATTTTTTGTGAAAAAAGGGTTTATTTTACCATTAATTACAACAATAGATATGAGTTATGTTTTATTTCAAATGGTAGCTTGGTTTGTCTGAAATGTGTCATAAAAGTCATTCTTATCATGTTTCACAAAACTTCAATGTGATATTTTTTTTACCAAATGGCTTCTGCAGCATTAAATAAAAACACCAGCATTGGAAGAAAAAATATCCTGAATTAGAGGAACATGCATTGCAATTTATCTTGGATAGTTATGAATCCAGCATATCAATGTTTCCCTATGAATGGGTCTATTCCTGCCATGTTGTATCTCTAACGTGATCAAATAAGTTAAATCACAAAATAATAGCCATAACCTTAATAGGTCAAATTGGTTAACGACTGTTGAGTTTAGTTTTAATGCATAAAACTTCTAAACCAGTTTATTTGAAGTTTACTTCATTGTATAAAAAAATATAATATCTTAAATTATATCTTATACATTAGTTCCTTATAAAAATAATACGAGTATTTTGACAAAGAGGGCTATGAGTTAAACCAAATTGACCCATTTCAACTTGTCCAAACTCCAAAGATACCCATTTATGATTTGTTACCTAACCGAGGCTTGTCATTATTTTGTGTTTTTGGAGTTTTTAATAAAAGTTGAAAATATTTTTTTAACAATCATGAAACAGGCAAGCGGATCGATAGATATCGATTTAACACTCTCCTATCAGGAATTTCGGTGATGTAATGGGTGCACGTGCGATATTACGTGAGGTATGACGAATTTGTTGTCATTATACCATTAATATATCCATCTACCGGACGGACATAGAACTAATTGCTTAATGGTGATTAAGAAGTTAATGTGTACTAAATGTGGGATATGAGCTTACTAGTAAGGAATTAAGTTGTATTAGCTAACTTTGGATGGCGTTGTCAATTGTAGAATCATGAAGGCACTAGTATGTGTAGAATTGATTTTGTGTGTATATGTATGTATCTAAGTGATCGCAAGGTTGTATATGTCCTACAATGTGGGAATGAAATACACATGGTGTCATTAGTATGATTCAAGCATATCAATATGGATATATGTTCATAAGTTGAATGTTTATATGCTTAACATTTGACTTTCTAGAAACTCAACAATGTATGAATAACCCGTTAATTTGTTAAAATACCATTGAGACTCCTATGTGCATTTTTTAGTCTAATGTGTATATAATTTACTATTTTAATAACTATAATAAAGAAAAATATGACCAATAACATACATACACATCATATTCAAATGCATATTTGAAACATATATCTACATAATTAACTAATTAAGTTACTGCTACTTCTTAACACATAATGTCAATTTATGTATTTTGCATTTAATCCGAACACTAGACCATAAAAAAAGTAGCATTAATTAGGACCCAAATAATCTCTCTAACAACTTGAAATGCATTTAGAAAATCCCAAAACTATTAGACATCTTTAATCTGCATAGAAATAACATAACTAAACACAAAATTTTATATGTGTATGTTAAAGTCTTGAAAAAAAAACAAAAGAGCAAAATCAATGAATAATGAATAAGTGTATGTACTAAAGTTTATATAAATGAAAATTAAATTTTAAATAATATACTTTTCGGGTATATGGGTCGGGTATCACTAAATGCCATATCTGTACCTTACCCGATTTTTTTTTATATTTTTAATCCCATATCTGGTCTATACCCGTCGGGCTTCAAGTATACTCGGCACATATGTTTTGGGTTTCGGATATAGCCGTTAGGCTCGGGCTTTTTTGTCATCCCTACTTTGTATGCACCATAGGCTTTCATTTTAGCATTTCAGGTGTATGCCACTGAAAGTTTGTTTGAGTGTGTGAATATCATGTTCCAAAAAACAATACCATCCAAGGAAAATCAAATTTTTTTTAACGGTAAAATTCTATGATTATAGAATAGGGTATATGCTATAAAAACCCGATAAGTACGTAAAAGTTTGGAAAGAAAATTACAATTACACTACAACCTACCACAAATTTATAAAAATCTTAAATAGAATATCTCTTATGTTAAAATCTACTCATTTCTCCTATACCAAATTCTTATATTTTGTTCTCTCTGACCCATTCACCATTAATAACAAAATATGTTTTAATGGTATTTGACATATTTGAACACGTGTCCATTTGGTACAGTCAAAACGTGTCCATTACAAGATGTTAATCCTAGACTACTAAGGTCCCGAACTTTATCCACTCAACCATGATTCTATCATTACGTGTATAGTTGGATTATCCATAGTCATAGCTCATCTGCTTTTTTGGACGTTCAATAAAGTTTAGGCACCTGGGAACATTCATAGACAAAAAATTATTCACGTTCATGATTGCGGAGCCCATCACTAATTTCAAGAGAAACCAACTGCTTAAAGTTACTAGTACATAATATTTTGTCACCAGCAAGATTCTAACCGATGACCTTCTCTAGAGAAAGTCATACGAACACCGCTAGAGCACTACGCCATTGGTGCATCCCTCATCTGCTAGGTTGGTGTAATACCCAAGTTGGGAATATTGGAAGCTCATGAAACAAAAAGTTGCTCACTTTGTTTGTTTATGTTTCTTTTTATCTTTTTTTTCTTTCAATCTTATTGCGCAAAACAAAGACCAAATAATCTTTGAGAGCTGCATCAATACAAATCTAAATTCTGATCATTTTTTGATGGCAACTTTTGTTTTCTTCCTCTTTTTGACTTGTCTTTTGTATTACCCTAGCCTTCTAGACAGCCCCACATCAGTCTCCAGCTCTTTCTTTGAGATGAAGGACCCATTGTTATCATTATTTTCAGATCTTGAGTACTCACATAAACTAAAGATAGATTCAATGTTGTCTCTACTTATGTTCTTTTGGGGTAGAAAGGTAAGATTCCATGATAGGAATGATTATTTGGGTTAGAGATCCAAGAAAACCTTCCCTTACTTTCATGCAAGATCAACAATTATATACAGAAATTAAAATGCACCCTTTATATGTATTATTTATATACAGTCGGTGACTATTTTCGAAAGGGTGTCATCTCTTTGCTTTTTGGTTCTTTTCTTGTTTAGAAAACAGAAAAAGTTCGATGCTTTTTGTTTTTACATCATATTCTTTTGCACAATGCCACCTTTAGCTTAATCCTCTCTCTGATCTTTGCTGAAGATATGAGGAGTGAGAATGAAACTGATGAAGTTTTCAAATACATGCTTAAAGTTCAAAGTTGCACTTTATTTTTCTTTTCTTAATTTTATATATCATCAAATCTTCAGTTGCAAATAATTTGAATATATGTGGTTCCATGATCCACAACTCTTGAACCTTCAAACTGTTGCGATAATCCATCGACAAAAACTCTAGAACCTTCAAATCGGTGCGATAATCTTATTTCATCATATTATTCTTACAGTTCTTTTTGAATATTATGAAAGTGTACTGTAGTAGACATATAAATCAACGTGGCTAGCTACTTCCACATGTGACATGAATCTGTATAGTTTAAAGTACATGATATACCTTCAGTGTCTATTATAAAATAACTAGTTTTTAATTCAAGCATTATATTGTGGAAAAATCAGTATTTTATTTCCTTTGATTTAAAACTGGTTATATCTTTTTTTTTTGCATACACTTTGGAAACAAAAGTAATGATCTAACATTCGTTAGGCACTAGCAAACGTGTGTTATTTAATTAATTTTATGTTAATGTTCCTAACATATTATCTAGATTAGATAATATGTTAGGAATACTAACATAAAATTAAATAGCACATGTTTGCTTAGATAATATGTTAGGAACATTAACATAAAATTAATTAAATAACACACGTTTGCTAGTTAATATGTTAGGAACACTAGCATAAAATTAAATATTCTGTGGAAAATTTGTTAAAGTTAAGAAAATTAATTTTGTGAAAATGAGTAGGAGAATTCTAACGAAATATTTGTGTAGGAAATGAGTAGGAAAATTTGTAGAAATGCGTGAGAAAAAGATTACCTACAAGTATAATTTCTACAATCTATTTTCACAAAAAATCCGTAGATAACTGCAGTTATGCACGGATTTTTCACGGAAATTGACGTAAGAATAGTAATAATTTTCTAGTGACATCAAATCAAAAATTTTTGGGTGTCAACAAGTGTGGATTTGGAGGGAGAAAAAACCTCTACAGCAACAGATTTTATGTGATTTTAAATGCACCTCATACACCCCCGAAAACTTCAATGCCTTAATATTTTTTATCTCAATAATTGGTTTTAATCTTTGTTTGGTTATTAAGTTTTAATATTATTGTATTATCATTATTTTTAATACTTAAACTAATTATTTTGTTTATTTAATTTTAAACAAAAGGATGTTACATTATTAGAAATTATTTTGAAAACATTTAAACGTTTTTGTCAACAACAAAAGAAACATAATAAAACGTTTGATGCACATTTTTAAGTTCTTTTTTCATATTTTTTTAGTGTTTTTTCTTTTAGTTATTTTTTTCTTTATTTGCATTTTTTTGTCTTTTGATATGAAAATCATTTTTTTCCAAAAGTTATATTCTCGGTTTCATTTTTAATATACAATATTTTCTTTCTAAAAGAAGATGATTTATACTTTATTTTCTTAACTTTTTTATATTAGACATCAAAATAGTTTTTTAAAAAAAAAAATATATTTATAATTATAATTTTGGTTAACTTTTTAATAATTTATTTCTTTTATTATATTACTGTAATAAAATTTCTAAAATTGTTATAAAGCTTATGATATGAAGCTTATCTAAATAGATATAACAAATAGCACAGATGAATAGAAGAGGTGTTTAGATATAAAGCTTATCTGAAAAAGTTTAGATATAAAGCTTATGATATAAAGCTTATCTGAAATAGATATAAGAAATACATAAAAAGCAAATTAAAACTTAAAATTTTCAAAAATAGTTGTATACTTTCTTTTATATAGAGGTTAAAATGTAACAGTAATAATAACAAAGTACAAAAAAATGTATTAATGTAATAACTTTTACTCTTTTTATATCAACAAATAATAATAATAATAATAATAATAATAATAATAATAATAATAATAATAATAATAGTAAAATAATAATAAGAGAAAACAATAGTAATATGTATGAATTTAGGTTCACACGATGAGTAGCTATATTTTATGATTTTTGAAAACAAGTTACTAACAAGTGTGTTCCCCCTAGTTTGTCTGCGTTTATCACATAATAATTTATGTTTAACTTGTTTAGAGTTAAGTATAATTTTTCTTTGGTTTGGGACAAATTTCACTTTTCCTTTCTTAAGTTAAAACCTTTGGTTTTGTCTTTCTGTACTTGCCATACGTTGCACTTGCTTCCCTGTCGTCAACTTCTATTAATTTGTCGTCCATGTTGAATGGTAGATATGTAATCTCACCATCTTTATATACCTTTACCAGTTGGTGGTAGTTCTAGAGGAGTTGGGTCGACCTTATCATGTGTTACACTTCAAACCCTAACACTTTCGAAAGAAAACGCACGACGTGGAATATATGGATTGGTGGTGGACACTATGTCACCGGCTGTTAGGTTAGCTAGCTCGATTGTTGTTGTGGCTGGTGTTGTTGTTGCTGGATATGGATTAAGGTTGCGTATTGGTGGAAATAGGAGTTCTAGTTTGGGTAAAGTTGTTGTGTTAGGTGTTGCTGGCGTGGGTGCGGTTTACGTGATGAATTCGTCGGTGGTTCCGGAGATTGCTATTGTTAGTTTGCATAATTATGTTGTTGGTTCGGATCCTCTGGGGGTGAAGAACGGAGATATTGAAAATATTGCTAGCAGGTTTATATGTGTAAATTGAAATAGAGTTGTTTTAAATTTATTTAATTATGAGGTTACTCTGGAAACGAAACATTAATCTTGTTAGTTAGTGTAGAATTGTATGGTTTAATCCTTGCCTTTCTCATTAATTCATTAACTATATATACACCATATAATCCCTTGACTTGGGGAGAAAGTAATTACAAATATTTACACAGAAATATACTTCGTAAAATACATGGGAATATGTTTTGGTATATTCCATTACACCCCCGCAGTCGAAGCAAGAGGTGGCTGAATGTTGAGACTGGATCTGAAGTCTTTGAAAAGAATCCGTGGTAAACCTTTGGTGAAGATATCCGCCACCTGGAAGCGAGTTGGAGTTTGCATAATGTGGATAGTATCACGCTGAACGTGCTCACGCACAAAATGAATGTTTAGTTCGATGTGCTTGGTGCGTTGATGCTGAACTGGATTTCCGGAGAGATAAATAGCACTGATATTATCACAGGAAACAAGGGTGGCCATTTTCAGAGGGTGACGTAGTTCAAGAAGAAGGTTTCGGATCCAGCAAATTTCCGCTACAACATTAGCGACCGCTCGATACTCGGCTTCAGCACTGGACCGTGATATAGTGGACTTGTCACACCCCGACCCGCAGCGGAAAAAGGTGATCAGGGCATGATTGGGTTTTCATCAAAGCTCATGACATTTCCATATTTATTATTACAATTTAAAGAAGATCATACAATCAAATCATACAAGTACAACATGTTCTATACATCTTTCTAGACTTCATTATTTTTCTTCTAAGGCAATTTCCTATGTGTTCCTTGCTTCATCCTGTCCAACTGTATCATGTGTAAAAATGGTTTTTGGGTCAACAAAAAGTTGGCGAGTGAACCTTGTTAAAAACATTTGATATTGATTTCTTATTGTATTTAATATGGAAAAATTGTGCAATAATCATATGTGAGCAAACGTATATAATCAAACAAACAATAACAAACCACCTTGCATGAGTATATGACATGAATGATAATGTATATGTTGGCAACGTCACGTTCCGCTCAAAGGTAATGGGGAACGGACGGCCTATGATGATGTATGTGCGATCAAGGCTCAATCCAACGGAGCCGATCGTATGTTGGCAACGCCACGTTCCGCTCATAGGTAATGGGGAACGGTTCCGCTCATATGTAATGGGGAACAGACGAGCCTATGATGATGTATGTACTGAAAATGATAAATTTAATCTAACCCACACAAACAAGTGATACATATTGGATATACATTTGATCATGGATATGATGGATGCACAAGTGTTTAAATGTAATAAATAATAAGCGAAACATGATACACCCCAAAACATGAATAAAAAGGGGAATTTGTAAGAATTCACTCACAGTGGTTGCGTTTCTTGGATTGATGATGAATGCGCACGAATTTGGATTTAACCACGAGAGGAACTAACCTAAATAATAACATAGTGGTTCGGTAAATAACTGGATTTTATTTGAGATTAATAATTTTAATTCATAACCTTAATAGGATTTCTAGATGTATTTTTGTGAGTTTAAGGACATTTTCTAACTTTAAAAATATTATTTTTAAGTATTTTTAATTGATTTTTAGATTAAATAAATAAATAAAAAAATATAAAAATGTTGACTTTTTTACTTTGACCGTTGACCGAGCGTTGACCGTTGACCGGACCGTTGACCGGACCGTTGACCGGTCGGACCGTGTTTATTATATGTGCTGAGTGAGGTTCGAACTCGTGACCTCCCGTACGCGTGCACGCAGCTCTACCAACTGAGCTACGTGTCTAACCCGAAATATTTCTGTTTTTAATTATATTTATATACTACTTAGATTATTCAGACTTTTATTTAATTAAAAAGGTTTTTAAACTAGTCGAACCGGTGCGCATGATGAGTTTCGAACCCGTGACCTGTGGTTTAACTTTGCACACAGTCCACCGCTGGACTGTGTGTCTAACCTGGTTAAAATACTTGTTTTTATTAATCTTATATACTAACTGAAAGGTTCCGTATTTGGGTTTTATAAAAAGGTTTGAACATTGTGACGAATCGGAACAAGGACAGACTCGAACTCGGTATCTCTATGTGTGTCTAACCCGAGATATAACCCGATTTATATTAAGTATATACACAACCTAAACTTCATCTTCTTCGTTAAAACAACCCAGAACTCCCAATCCCGACTGTTAGCCCACATAATTTCGATTCCCAGTTTTAAACAAATGCATATAAACAGTATTGAAGAAAGTTAAATGTTTGTACCGATTGGGCGAGGTGTTAGACCTTTCGGTTTAACTCCGACAGTAAATTCCGGTTGACTTCCGATGAACTCCGGTGAAATAGAGACTGGTTTTCAAAATGCGGTGAGAGTGTGGTTATGAATTGAACGAGACTTACAATCTTCGGACTTGATATTCATAGCTAACATGTTCGGCGGTTTTCGGTCAAGTGACTTAATCATCCTTCGGTTATGATTTTGACGATTTTGAATGAGTGGCTTTAAGGTTTTCGGTTATAACTGACGTTAATCGTCAATTACACTTGCTTGATTCGGAGTAAAGGAAAAACGGTCGCAAATTCGCGTATTTTCCGGCGACTGCGGATTTGGGCGCGCTGGTTACCTATCTTTGAGTTTCGAGTTTTATATTAAGTATTAATTGTTTCAGTATTATTCCAAACTAAGCGGGTGGCGGAGTGGTGTGTTGGTTGTTTGGTTAGCCGGCTGACCCGGGTTCGAAACCCGGCAGCCTCAATTGTTTTTTTTATTCTTTTATTTTTGTTATTTATTAGTTTTGGTTTAAACTTCTATCAATGTTTATTAATTATGTATCGTTTAAAATTAAAATAAACAATATATATGCGACGAAAATTTTGACTGACTATTCGGTAAATAAACGAAGCGGGTTTTGGAAACCCGGTTTTTTACGTATGTTACATGACTGATGATCGGAAGACCAAGAAAGTAAATTCGGACCCATGTACACACAATATCCAGAGGTGGATCGATGAGTGTCTGGACATCCGGCCCTGTCGGCATTAGTATAGGATCGAAGAGAATAATCGGGACATGCGGATAACGTCAAACCATATGTTGATGTGCCCTGTATGTAACGTATGATGCGTTTCAATGCGTTCCAGTGATCTATCTTTGGGTCATGCATATGAATACAGATCTGTTGAATGGCATAACTAATGGTGGGTCGGGTGAACGTAAGGTACTGAAGTGCACATGCTAAACTGCGATAAAGAGTGGGGTTGTCAAATGGAGCACTAGAGGTGGTGCTGAGCTTGGGCTTGGTGTTAGCTGGTGTAGCTACTGGTTTGCACGATTGCATACCAGCGTGAGCAACGATGTCTAGTGCATAAGAGCGTTGTGATAGAAACATGGAGTCACCTGTGTGGGATACAGTGATCCCCAGAAAGTAGCTAAGAGGCCCAAGATCTTTCATAGCAAATTCAGCCGCAAGGCTGGACATAAGTTGTAATCAAAGCCTGTCAGAAGATGTAGTGAGAATTATATCATCCACGTAAATGAGTAGGTAAGCAATGTCACCCCGTGGGATATGTGAAGAGAGAGTTTTTGAGGCGGCAAACCAATTGAAGTAACAAAGTCTGTGAACCTCGTACCATGCCCGTGGTGCCTGTTTGAGGCCACAAAGAGACTTTTTGAGGCGGCAAACATGATCCGGAAAATCCTGTGACGGAACCCCATAGGTTGGTACATATAGACTGTTTCAGTAAGGTGCCCGTGTAGAAAGGCATTAGTGACATCCAACTGATGAATGGCCATGACTGTGATAAGGCCAAAGATAAAACAGTCCGGATGGTGGCCGATTTAACCACCAGACTAAATATTTCCCCGCAGTCCACACCAATTTCCTGATTACGCCCATCACACACAACCGTGCCTTGTACCTTTCCAATGTGCCATCAGACCTGTATTTATGACGAAATCGCCACATGCTACGTATAACATGCATGTGAGGTTGTCTTCGGACAAGTTCCCAAGTCTTGTTTTTTATTAAGGCATTAAACTCATTAGTCATAGCATTACACCAATCCGGGTTAGACAAGGCAATTTTGGGATTTTTGAGGATGGGAGAAATGGTTTCGGCGGAAAGGGTAAAAATCAGTTTAGGTTTGGTGATGCCAGACATGGCTCGAGTATGAATGGTCCGGGTAGGTAGAGGTGGTGGCTGTGGGAAGGCGGAGTGTGATGTTGGGCCGATTGTGGGGATGGTACCGTGGGTGTGGTTGGGCCAGGATCTGAAGAGTGGTAAGGTTGTTGGGCCTTGGTAGGGGAAGAGAGGGGCGGGTTTGGGTATGAGTTATCGGGTGAGTGTGGAGTGGGCGCGGAATGGGCTGTTGGAGAGTTCGGATTGGGGTGGGTCGGTTGATGTGTAGTGTGGGATGTAGGTGTGGTGGTCTGTTGATCGGAGATGTGAGAATATGGGCTTAAGGAATCATCTAAAAAGGTGTAGGTATTAAGGTTTGGTTTAAGATTATCGGAGATTGGAAATATTGTTTCGTCAAAGAGGACGTGTCGGTTGATAATGATTTTATTTGTTTGAAGGTCAAGACACTTGTACCCATGGTGGTTTGGTGTATAGCCAAGGAACACACATGGTGTGGAGCGAAACTCTAGTTTATGGATGGTGGTGTTGGGTATGAGGGGGTAACATAGGCACCCGAACACCTGAAGGTGCTCGTATGAGGGAAGGCAGTGGTAGAGATGTTGAGTAGGGGTTTGAATATTATGCAATTTAGTGGGAATAATTTTAAGGAGATAAATGGCGGTTTCGAGGGCATGAGGCCAATAAATGTTTGGCGTGGATGAGTGGGCAAGTAGGGTTCGCATAAGGTTGTTGATGGTGCGGATCTTACGTTCCGCTTTCCCATTTTGGGACGAGGTGTGAGGACATGAAAAATGGAAGTGCATACCATTTTGGTCACAAAATTGGTGAAATTGATTATTAGCATATTCACGACCATTGTCACATTGTAATTGCTTGATTTTTCAACCAAATTGGGTTTGAATGAATGTTGTAAATTTTGTAAACATGGAGTAAACATTAGATTTGTGGGTTATTGGGTAGGTCCATAAAAAATTGGTATAGTCGTCTAAAAACAACACATAATAATGATGACCACCATTACTAATAATAGGAGATGTCCAAACATCACTAATGAACAAGATCGAATGGCATTAAGGTACGGGTATAAGAAGTAGCAAATGGGAGACGTGAATGTTTCCCAAAAATACAAGAAGAACAAACTTTATTTTGTAATCTACCACATTTAATATTATTTGAAGTTTTTAAAGATTGCAAAATGACTAGACCAGGGTGACCGATTCGTTGGTCCGAAGTGTCTTGAGAGATGGTTGCAAAAGTGGAAGCTGATGAGAGATTGGTGATGTTGGATGGGCTAAGAGTGTAAAGTCCCCGAGCTATTGCACCGTAGGATAGGTTTCTTGGTCTGAGATCCTTCACAGTAAAACCATATGGGTCAAATTCAATAGTTAATTGATTATCAGTATTAAACTGACAACCGTAAATAAGGTTTTTGACAAGGTTTGGTGCATAAAGGACATTTTTAAGTTTAAAGGGAGGAAAGGGTGGGGTTAGGGTGATGTTACCTTGTCCTAAGACCGGATGGTTTTGCCATCACCAACAATTATATTACGAATAATGCCAGAATTAAAAATAGAGGGGAACTTATCAGATTGGGGAGGCATTGTACCTGAAGCACCCTGTCCATGGTCCATGACTGGTCATTGTGATGAAGAGCCAAGTTGTAAAGAGCCTATGCAATGTCTGTAGGTGAGTATCCTGTGGTGTATGATTGGGCCGAGTTTTTTAAGCAGGATGTGGGCCGAGTATCCCTTGGGCCGAGGGGTTGCGATGGGTTGTGTATTTGGATGTGTTGTTTTAGGCCGAGGGATATGTACATGAAGGCACAGGAGGCCAAGCGGGCTGATATAATTGGGAGGGGCCGACCATGGAGTTGAGGGCTAATAATTATTTGGGCCGTAGGATGGCTGATCACGGGGACGGTTGTAAGACTGCCAACCTCGGCCGCGGCCACGACCTCGGTCGTGACCCCTATAACAATCTGTGGACTCCGGCCGATTAGAGGAGATTTCATTGTTGTGGTTTGATGAAGGGTGTCGTCGGTTGTGGCATTGAGAGCGGTGCCAGCGGCTTGAGCCGAGTTTTTGGCTTCCATATTTTTTCGGTCTTCTACTCGGCATAAGGTAGAGCGAGTATTGTAGAAGTCGGGTAGGGGTTGTGTTTCTTGAAGGATAAGAGAGATGTTCTCGTATTGGTCATTCAAGCTGGCAAGTATTTGTGAAACCAATTGGTTTTCTGTGGTGTTGGATCCGAGACTAACAAGTTGGTCATAGAAGTTCCTTCATGGCTTGGCAATATAAAGATATGTCAGGGAATTGGTCTAGGCGAGTGTTGGCGAATTTGTTTTGTAGGTGAATGGTACGTGAGGCTTGGTTGTCAAGAAATAGGTTTTTAGTGACCAAGCGGCATAAGCCGTGGTGTCGGTTTTCATTATGGTAAGGAGAAGGTCTTTGGAGACGGTCCCGTAGATCCATTGTAAGACAATGGCATCGATACATTCCCAAGACTCGGTTTGTGTCGGTTTAGAGGTTGCGGTTTCTTTGTCTTTTTCAGAAAGTGTACGGGGTAAGAGGTGGTCATAAACTTCATAGCTTTGCAAGGTATCTTGAATAGTTCAGCCCATGTGTTATAGTGACCTTGATTGCATGTCAAGTATAAGGGGAATAAATTTTTGATGTTGGTGACGGTGACCGCCGGGTGAATAATTGATGAGGACATATTGAATTAGGAAGGGGTAAAAGTAAATTGAACAAAGTGATGAAGAAGATGACGAAAATATGAGAAGGAGGAAGGGGATTATGAATGGCCTGATACCATGTAGAATTGTTGAAGTACTTGCAGTTTTAATTTAGATGTTTTAGAGAGGTGTTTGGAAAACAAGAATTAGAATAGTTGATTTTATTAAAAACAAGGTAGATGACATCCTGATCTGAATTGTTTTGTAATTAAAATTTATTTAAGAAGAAATATATAATGTTTTCTTGGACTTTCTCAAGTTGATGAAACGTAACAAGAAGAACCAAGTGAGGCATGAGTCGAACTTTGGATCAATATTTTATAACCACCATGTTGTAAATGTGTGGGTGACGATAGATATGGATTGGTGATGGACTCTATGTAATGTTCAGTAATATTTATTCCTTTTCCTTTTATCTTGTAATTCGTATTTCAATTTAAGTACTTTGAATTTGAGACTTAATCATAATGAAATCATATTTTGTATCATTTTTTAATCATACTTGCACAATATGTAAGCAATCATGAATACGCGTTTTGTATAAAACCGAACTATGCAACGAGATTATAAATTCTTGGAAATGTTATTCATACATGTTATTATCACACGCATACTTACATACACCTTTAAACACTAAAAACATGCTTAAACTATGCGTTTATGGCTCCAAATGATAAACCAAACAAGTCCAAGAACCAAAATGTAATTTTTGGCATTTCAGTTGGTCCTTGTGGACCGTATGGGTACCCTTTGCAGTCCGCCAGGGACCCCTCTGGTAGCAGCTTCGCAAATTTTTTTGTTTTGAACTTTCCCTCCTTTCTAACTCCCAACCACCTTCTTAACTCCCAAACCATAATGCCACTTATAAATACAACACTCCGCGCCCTCCTGAACACTTTCAACACCCTCTAATCACTTCCAAGTTTTCTTAATTTTCAAATTTCTCAAGTTTTGGCAAATTGTTCAAGCTTCAAAACAGTGAGTTTTGAGCTTGTTCTTGCACTTTTCTTCTTGTTCTTCTTCTTTCCCCACACTTGGAAGAAACTCTAGGAGTTTACCACATGTTTACCAAGGGAAACAAAGATGGTAAATCACCATTTTGAGGTCCAAGTTGGGTATTTTACTTAAAACTTTTATACTTGGTTGTCATACTTTGTTTCTTGAAACTTTTGCAAACTAAACCAGTTATCAACAAATCTCAATGCTGAATACCTTGGATTGAGGTTTTATTCCAGAAACGTAGAGGTCATATACCTCAATTTCTTATTACTTTAGTGATAAAGTTATGCTAGTGTCAAACTTTGGATTGATATTTATATTTGGATACTAACATAAAAATAGTAATTCAAGTTTCATAGTTTAGTAAAACAGGATCGACATGCTATAAAAGCAATAGGTTTAGATAAAAAATAAAGGTGGGAAGCCACTAGAGAGTAACAAGTGTCCCTAGTAATTTTTATTTATCAGTATTAATAGATTACAAGATTAATATTTTTAATAAGATAAATTGTTAAACAATGTATATTAGTCAACTAAATTTCTCATTTTTATGTTAGTGTTTGTGTCGTTTTAAAATTGTGTCATCAATTGTAACCCATTTTTCATAACTTGATTATTTTTTAAAACCTATATCTGACTATCTATCTTGTCTCTAACATACAACATAAACCTTTAGATTATAATTTTTTTAATCAATAACTTAAATATTAATTCAAATATGGTTTCATCATTTAGTAAAATAGGATCCATGTGCTAAAAAAAGAGGTTTAGATAAGAAAATAAAGTTGGAAAGACACTTGGAAAGTGATAACTGTCCCTATTTAAGGGTGGGAGTTGACTATAAAGTCATTACTTTTTTCCTACAAAGTGTAAACTAGTCATAAAACACCATAATGTCAACCATAAAACACACTCAAAACCACAAATAACAAAAGTGAAGATTACTAAAACACCATATTTGTAGGTTTTGTGTTGAGTTTTGGATCATAAGGCTTTGACTATCTATTGACTAATCATGTTGTGTTTTATATTTGTAGTTCTACGATGGTGTGTTGAAGTCCTTTTGAACTGTTAGGGTGTGTATATTGTGTTTTAGTGAATTTCGCTTTGTTATTTGTGGGTTTTAAGTGTGTTTTATGGCTGAAATTGTGGTGTTTTATGACTTTATACACTTTGTAGGAAAAATGACTTTGTAGCCGAACCCCACCATTTGATTTAAATACCCCAACTTTCACCAATTGGTCGATAACACTCTCAACTTTCATTTGTACCACACCGCTCCTAACTTTCAACTTATTTTCCTACAACACTCCCAAACTAACCCAACACTAACCCAATTTACTGGCATGAGCTGCCACGTCACTAACCAGTTCAACATCAGCCGCCATGTCATCAAAAAGCCATGCCAGCTGCCATATCATCATAAAGGCCAAATCAGATGCCACATCATAAAACAAATACCACGTCAGATCCACATCACCACATAAGTGCCACATCAACAAAAAATAATTGGGTTAGTGTTTAGTTAGTTTAGGAATGCTAGAGGAAAATAAGATGAAAGCTATGTTACAAATCGAAAGTCAGAAGTGCTATAGCCTAATTCCTTGATTAAGAGCTCCGATTTCATCATTCAAAGTTTTCTCTCAGATTTTGCAATCTTCGTACTTTCTTTTTTTAAGCTTAAAACCGTGAATCATGTAGGGAACCCTTCACAACATAAACAAAAATAATAATCTTTATAATGAAATTCTGAATACATGATAACATACAAAATTGAAACATACAGAATGAAATACAAGAAACAACTAAACTGAAAAATATTACAAAGAAACAAAGAAATGAAAACGGAGGTGACTGCGGTACGTGAAGATCACGCTTCCCTTAAAACAGATTTCGGGTCACCCAGGTGAACCTGTCTGTTTCCCAGGTACAACAGCCTAAGCAGATTGTACTCCGGGATTAGCCAAGCACCTAAAAAGATACCTGAAACAAGAGTGTGCAAAGTATCAAAATTTGGGAATTCGTTGGGGTGTGTGAATATGAACCATGCGATTTTCAGTGTGTATTTCTTTCTGAACACAGCACCACATTTGTAGAGTCTGTGAATCCGTTTAGAATCCCACAGGTCACAATGAATACAGAAGTCAATCAACATTAAGTCTCAATTGAATTCTGAGAACTTAATTTTCTGACTAGTAGGAATGTAAACAGTCACCAGATACAAGTCACATCTAAAAATAGTAAAGGCGGCTCCAAGCGGCTCGCGGCGATGTGCAAAGTGTGCGCCACATTGCGCCCATCGCCCTCGTCCCGGTCCGGTCCCGTGCTCGTCCCCAGGCCCGGGCGCGGGCGCGTGTCGGGTGCTTCGCACCCTCCTGGCTGCCACTGGGTGTGACTTGTCACATAAGAATACATTTGTGTGGATAATTAAAGATATAAATAACACATGATTTATCTCTCCACCAATGTGGGACAAACACAACTTCCCACACTTTAA
Organism: Scalesia atractyloides; assembly: GCA_947069175.1. Lineage (NCBI taxonomy): Eukaryota > Viridiplantae > Streptophyta > Magnoliopsida > Asterales > Asteraceae > Scalesia > Scalesia atractyloides. The sequence continues at coordinate 10,696,085 of CAMTDV010000012.1, read as the reverse complement.
AGTTCCAACACAAGTTCCAAACAACAACACAATTAAAGCTTATGATCTCTCATTCATTTGCTTTAATCACTAATATATCATAATTTCCAACAATCCCCCACATGAATGGATATCATCCCACACATTCAAGTGTCACGATAAAATTTCAGTGGTTAAGTAATGCAGGATAGGTAAGTTTCCTTTTGAACCCTCCTTTGTGATATATACATAGTCTCCTAGCAGTTAGTAGATGCGATGTCCTTGAACCAACTCATTTTTACGTAGACTTTATTACACATCACACATTACTCTTCTGGTCTAGGGTAACCCCTCATAGTTGTGTCCGTTATGGGCATGGAACATATCCTGGTTCTGCGAGAGCTCTAGGAATTGTGCTCCCAATTCCATTTGAAGCGACCCCACTTCTCTCTAACATAGGTGATTTACAAATCATTCAAAAGCCATATGCTTAACCTCTCTTGATATCACTGATTTAAGTAGGAACGGACTAGGATGTTTGTAACTGCCTTTGTATGTTGAGGTACTCCCCACAATGACCTCAGTTCATACAGTTAGGTGGTCCTATTGAGCCTAGATCATGGGATCTCCAATCTTCTAGGATAGGTTTTCCGTTGTACAAACTTACTCCAAGGGCTTTAGTCCCATTCCCATTGACGAGTTATGTACTACCTCTCTACTTAAGCCTTTTGTACGCGGATCCGCAATGTTATCCTTTGACTTCACATAGTCAATTGTGATAACTCCAGTTGAGAGTAGTTGTCGTATTGTGTTATGCCTACGTCGTATGTGCCTTGATCTGCCATTATACATTGCATTTTGAGCTCTACCAATAGCTGATTGGCAATCACAATGTATACAAATAGCCGTCACAAGCTTAGGCTATCTTCGAACATATTCCAAGAATTGACGTAACCATTTTGCCTCTTCTCTAGCTTTATCTAACACGTTAAACTCAGATTCCATTGTGGATCTAGCTATAAGTGTTTGTTTGGATGACTTCCAAGATATAGCTGCTCCTCCAAGGGTAAACACATAACCGCTTGTAGCTCTGGAATCTTTCGTATCGGATATCCAGTTGGCATTACTGAATCCTTCCACAACGGCTGGATTTTGGCCATAATGCAGTCCATAGTATCTTGTGTATCTCAAATACCTTAGCAATCTTGTCATACCCTTCCAGTGCTATGAACTAGGATTACTAGTATATCTACTTAGCCTACTCACAGTATATGCTAAGTCTAGCCGAGTACATGACATGAGATACATTAGACTCCCAATGATTCTTGAGTATTCCAATTGAGCAACACTCTCGCCTCTGTTTTTTGACAAATGTTGAGAGGTATCAATTGGAGTTTGAGCTACACTCATGTCCTCTGGATTGAACTTCTGAAGGATCTTATCAACATAATGAGATTGACTTAACACCAAACCAGTTTGGGTTCTAATGATCTTTACTCCAAGAATCACATCAGCTAGACCCATATCTTTCATGTCAAATCTCGCTTTCAACATGTCTTTAGTAGATCTGATCATCTTATCATCACTCCCAACGATAAGCATATCATCTACATAAAGGCATAAGATCACATATCCTTTAGAAGTGTCTTTCACATAGACACATTTATCGCATTCATTTATTTTGAAACCACTGTTAAGCATAACTTAGTCAAACTTTTGATGCCATTGTTTTGGAGCTTGCTTCAAGCCATATAATAACTTGACGAGTTTACACACTTTGCCTTCTTGGCCAGGAGCAGAGAAACCCTCTGGTTGCTCCATGTAAATCTCTTCCTTTAATTCCCCATTGAGAAATGCAGTTTTTACACCCATTTGATATATTTCCAAATTTCTCAAAGCTGCAATTGCAAGCACCAATCTAATAGAGGTTATTCTAGTTACAGGCGAGTATGTGTCAAAATAGTCAAGACCTTCCTTCTGTCTAAACCCTTTGATCACAAGCCTTGCCTTATACTTGTCGACAGAGCCATTAGCTTTCATCTTTTTCTTAAATATCCATCCATATCCAAGTGGCTTGCACCCTAGTGGAAGATCTACTAGCTCCCATGTATGATTCTGTAAGATAGAATCAATTTCACTCTTGATGGCTTCTTTCCATTGAGGTCCATCTGAAGAGGAGACTGCTTCTCGATAGGTTTGAGGCTCACTTTCAACCATGTAAGTAAGAAAGTCAGGCCCAAAGGATTTCTCAGTCCTTTGCCTTTACTGTCACACCCCGACCCGCAGCGGAAAAGGTGATCGGGGCATGATTGGGTTATCATCAAAGCTCATGACATTTATTATAACGTTTCATATTCATTATTACAATTTAAAGGGAAACATACAATCATAATTACATCATGTCCTAAACATCATTCTAGACTTCATTGTTTTCTTCTAAGGCATTTCCTATGTTTTTCCTTGCTTCATCCTGTTCACCTGTATCATGTGTAAATATGGTTTTAGATCAACAAAAAGTTGGCGAGTGAATCCTATGAAAAGCATTTGAACAAGTTTATTGAATTGATTATAAAATAAAGTGCACAACCACATATGATTAAATATAGATGTAAACATATTCAAAAAACACTTAATATCAGATGATGCACACACATACAATAATAAATTGTTTTGAGGCACGTGTTGCTCAACCCGTCTCTCATGAGGAACTGATGGGCCTAATGAATGATTTGCATACAACTTGACAATATGAAATACATGACTACAAACAATAAATACATTCTAAGTTTAGATCACAATATGGTATGGCACAAGTTTAAATAAACGAGTTAATTTTAGTGACACATGACACACCCCAAAACGTGTAATTAAAAAGGGGAGTTGTAAGATTCACTCACTTTGGGTGCGTTCGGTTGATGATGTTGAATGCGCACGAAGTTTGATTTAACCACGAATGAAACTAACCTAGATAATAACATAATGGTTCGGTAAATAAGCGGATTTTATTAATCAACTTTTGTAGGATTATTGGATATATTTTTGTGAGTTTAAGGCTATTTTCTAACTTTAAAAATGTTATTTTTAAGTATTTTTAATTGATTTTTAAATAAAATAAATAAATAAAAATAATAAAAAAATGTTGACTTTTTGACCGTTGACTTGTTGACCGTTGACCTGTTGACCGGTTTGATTGTGTAATTGTGTGCGCCGGGTGAGGCTCGAACCCGAGACCTCCCGTTTGCGTGCACGCAGCTCTACCAACTGAGCTACGTGTCTAACCTGAAATATTTCTGTTTTTAATTATATTTATATACTAATTGAATTAATCCGAAAATCATTTATTTTAAAAACAATTTTAATGACTCGCTCGGTGCTCTCCACAGGTCTCGAACCCGGGACCTGTGGTTTAGGTTGACACACAGTCCACCGTTGGACTGTGTGTCTAACTTGGTAAATAATCTGATTTTTATTGTAGTTATATACAAACTAGATCATTTCATTTCTGCCTTATATAAAAAGTTTGATAATTGCTAGAACCGGTGCGGTAGTCTGGACTCGAACTCGCGACGTGTGATTTAAACGTTCACACAGTCCACCGCTGGACTGTGTGTCTATCTTGGTTATTATTCCGGTTTTTATTAAACTTAACATCTATTTGCAGTGAATCCGGTTCAGTTTAAAAAAAAGAACATTTTTATTAAGGCGAGTGTGCGTGGAACAAGAATCAAACTCGGGACGTATGCGTGTTTATTTGCACACAGTCCACCGCTGGACTGTGTGTCTAACCCGAGATATATCTTGATTTAAATTAAACATATATGCAACTGAAAACTTCATCTTCTTCGTTAAACTTAACCAGAATCGGTGTCCGACTGGTTCGACGATTTAATCAAGTTCTTTAGTGTGTTGTGATTAATTACATGTGAGATTAATAAAAAGAATGAGAGATTATGTGTAAGATATACCGAACAGGGCTCCTCTGTTTCGCCGGCGAAACTCCGATGACAGCAGGTTATTCCGGCGACGTGTGTCTTGCGGCAGAGGGTCTTCAGGGAGCTTGAGATGAGTGTGAGTGGCTTCGGTATGAGCTCTGGGTGTTCAGTTTTTAGAGTAAGGCACAGAGGTGAAAGGGTTCGGCTTTCCGGCGAGTTGCGGAAGTTTTCCGGCGAGTGAAATTACGTCGAGAAAGGGTGTGATTGTGAGCGAAAAGGCTAATAGAAGTTAGAGGGTGTATTTATAGGGCAGAACATCAACAAATTTGGTCCGTTTTCCGTCTTGATTCGTCGGTCAATAATTTTCCGGCGGTTATGACTTGTGTCGCGAGTTCAGACGTCGGTTATAACCGATGTAATAGTTAAGGCTTCGGTTAAATCAGAAGAAACCGTCCAATCTCGGCGAAATCGTCGGGATTTCCGACGACTGCGATTGGGCGCGTCAGTTTTGAATTCGAGTTTGATATTTGAATTAATTGTTCTGATATGTTACTAAAGAACACAAGTGGCGGAGTGGTTGGAAGGATGTGTGTTAAGGCTTTGAAGTTTATCCCCAACTGACCCCGGCAGCATTGTTTTATTTTTATACCACTATTTTTAATACTTTTTCAAATATAAATTATATATTCCAATATACTTATTAATTATGTATCGTTTAAAATTAATTTGGGCATTAAATACGCAACGAAATTTTTAACTGATTGTTCGGTTAATAAACGGAGCGGGTTTGGTAAATCCGATTTCTGACGGATGTTACATTTACTTCTTCTTGGCTCACCTTCTTCAGCCTCTGATTGTTCGTGAGTTTCCTCTCGAACAATCTCATCAACAATTGTTGACGAACTTGCATGATTTGAAGAACTCGCAATAGACTGTTGTAACATTGGAAACTCTTCTTCAAAGTAAGTCACATTTCCTGGCCTTGTCTCTATGATAGAGTCTTTGTGCACATCAGGATTCTTGGATTCATGTACAAGAAACCGATGTGAACTACCATTCTTGGCATATCCAATGTGTAACTCCTCGTTTTTTCGTACTTTCCTTAATTATAAAGTGTAATCGTATTTCTATTTATGGAAACTTGTATTCGTATCGCATTCGTATTTCATTTCCCAATCTTATAATCCGAGACTTTGATCGTAATAAAATTCATACCTAATACATACTTGCCTTACATGCATTTAATTGTTAAATACGTGTTTACATACAAACCGATACTTGTTATACGTGTAAATACTCATACGTTCATATTTGATACCTAAAATATACTTCATATACATTATACACTTGAAAACATGCGAAAATATCAAGTTTTACCATGAAATGAAAGATAAACTAAGTTCAAGGACTAAAAATAGCATAATCCGGAGAAATTTGTTTCTAGCTCATGGATTGGGCAAACGTGTGTTTGTTGGATTGTGTTTCTTGCATTTAATACTCACCTAACTCAACCCCCAAACCTCAACTATAAATACCCCACTCTCCTTCACTCTCAACTCACACCTAAATCTTCTTTTCTCTTCTCTAAAAGCTCCAAAGAGCTCTCTTCTTCTCTTAAAGATCAAAGCTCCTAAAAAGTGAGTTCTAACTCACCTCTCTCTTTTGATCTTTCCTTTTTCTTACTACTTGGAAATACCTTTGGAATGTTTCCATAAGTCTTCCATGGAAGACTAGCTTGGAACATCACCATGTCTAAGGTCCCAAGGGTAACGACTTTCTTTTGGTTTTATTAGGGTTTTACCCACAAGTGTTGTATCCTTCCAAGCTTGTTCTCGAAACAAGACTTGAGTTGGTAGAATGTGATCACTTGGAAGCCTTGGCGATCCTAAACTTCGATCCACCACCTCACTTGATGTTTTCATTTACTTTTTGTCTTTTACTTATATGTTCAAACGTACTCATGACCATCCTTGTCGTCTTGTGACGACTTGTGCATTGGTATACTATACGAGAGGTTTTAAAAGAAAGGTTCTCCTCCTACCTCCATGCATGACTTCTATGAAATTACATGATGTTTATGAATTACCGATTGTTATATTATATATATATATATATATATATATAAATGAATACTAACCGAAACTCTTGATGGTAATCAAATGATTATTTGTCATGGTACTAGGTTCCATCACCTAAGTACTTAATCTCTCGTTACGATTCTAATGGGTATCCTAACCCATGAAAACACATCAACCCGAATGGGTCTTATAGTGTCAAAAACGAGTATTAAGTCTAAGTGATTACTTTCTAGTATAAACTACTTTATTACTTTTAATTCCTAAATCCTCTGTTATCGTTTGAATACTTACCAACCTAAGTTCTCCTCTTGTAGGATAACTCGGCGCTCATCCCACCCATCAACCCACTTCGCGAACTCGTCAAGTTTGAAGACTACGCAAAACCGTGGTACACTCGACCCACTTTTCGTTTAAAACACTTTTGGGTGTAACATGTTAACTTATATCAAAATCACAACACTTAAACTTATGAAACGCACAAACAATCCTATACACATGAACACTTGATACGCTTACGTGATGCTTATATCTTGGATATTCTTTATGTGATACTTTAGTCATTAACTTGTATAAAGCCTTCGTTTGACATGTATAGCGCTATAGGAATTCACTCATCCCCTCCATCGCATAAACTTGAGGCCATGTTTAAAACAGCGTGTTTGCGTTAAGGGTTTGGCTAGTAGTATTGCATGCCTTGTATATGCTCTCGTAAAATCATAGTTGCCATGAGGATTCGTTTAAACATTAATCGTATACTATACTATGCTTAAACTTGTCTACTCGCCTTTGCTTTTGCATTGAATTGTATTTTAAAACATGTTACAGGTTGATGAAGAGGATGCTATGAAATCAAATAGCAAGGACTTAGATACACACAAGTAGACTTTTAGGCTAAATTTGTTGTATCAATTTTTGTTGTATAATGTTATTTGTAATTTGCTTCAATGTTGTACTTGACAATCGTTATTGAAATGAAATTCGGCTTTAATTAAATATTGTCATTATTAGCGTTGTGAGCAATGAGCAATTTATTTCGTCTCACTCTGATGTTTCCGCCATCAGTTGAGATGTGACAGATTGGTATCAGAGCCATAACTATAGGGAATTAGGTAGAATTGCCATGTTCAACCTAGTCTATAGTTCTAAGTACATGTTTTGACCATTCTTGTTTATGCTTAAAACTTTATGCTTCCTACTTGCTTCTCCTCTTTTCTTTTGGCCATAACACATATACATGATGTCTTTTCTAAGACATTTTTACACAATACGCACTTTGAAGGCTTAAAGACACTCGTAACACAAACGAGACGAGTTCACTAAAATAGGCGTGAAACCCACAATTTGGTGAACGACTCTCATTCCGCTATTCTTATTCTTTTTGCACGAAATTTCTCATCAAGTTAGGAGTGAAATCCACATTTTGATGGAAAATTTTCCAATTCAAACTCTAGTGGACCCTTACCAACGAATCGGAATATGCTCTTCCGTTTGGTAAGTACGAACCACGCTTAGGGTACGAAATCGTCAAGTTAGGGGTGAAACCCGCACCTTGTCGATTAAGTCCCATCCTCGATTTTTGAATCTCGCCAAGATTTCGACTTTTCCATCAATTAGAGACGTGTAGTAACTGGAAGGGTAAAATGTCGTTAATCGCTTCTCGGCGAGAGCATTTTACCTATAGGCCAAAGCACGTTCCTCTAATTTGAAAGGATCTTCGATTCACTTTGGAATAGTCGACTCTTCTCAACCCAAAGCACTCTAATATTTTACTAAGCCTATCTTTTATGCTATCTCAATTTCTATGTGTTTTAATACTTATTACCTCGTTCATTTCGAACCCGATGCACAATTCGCACATCTTTCGCAATCAAAAACAATAATAATTCTCGCAAACCAACTAAATTCATACTCCTTATGCAATCATAATATTTATACTATTGAATACTTGTTATGCTTATGTCAGCTATGTGAACTCATACATGTTATACAATACTTACATGCTCAAACGTGATTATTATTGTCGATCACATAGATGTCTTTTTTCACAAAACTCAAGTTGGAGTCGAAGTCCAACTCCAACTCGACTATTTTCATAACAATCACTATATCAAAACTTATACCTAAACTTTTATCATTGTTTCGATTTTTCTCATTTATGCATAAACCTCGAACCTTACTATTTTACCAAACGATTTCTCACCCTACAACATATTTACGTAAATTACATACATGAAACCCCTGATGACACTTTAAACGTTCCTTTCATAATTTTTCAAAAACTTTATGAAATGCTACCCATCAACTTAGTCGGTCAAACGAAACATCTTGCCCTCGATTATCACAACTCGTCCAAAACACACTCACTTTATACTACCATTCTACAGACATTTTATTTCCAATAAGAAACCAACGAAAACTTTCTCTCACATACGTATAGTACTTTGCTAAAATACATTCCAAAATTTTAAGTTTTACATGAAAATTTTCAAAACACGTACTTTTCTTGCATCAATAAGATAAAAATAAAGCAAGCTCACTATTTCACAACTTTTTCAAAACACAAAAATCTAAATCTGAACAAATGGGCAAGAAAATTTCATATGTGAATACAAATTTTAAAACAAAAGTAGCATTTCTTTTTACAAACCATATTTTACATCAAAAATTAATACTTTTCTCAATATTCGCCCGACATTCACAATTTTGGTCCTTCATTCCCGACAAACCCGACTTATTTTATTTCAACCAACTCAATGTTTTTACTCAAGCAACCATACACATGCATATCGCCTTACACGCTTCTATTTACATTGTCAATATTACATGACAATATTACGCATATCACCATTACACTTCGTACTTTACACACTCGCAACTTCATGGTAACTTATATATGTTAAATCCCATTTTATGCCACCTATATGCTCAATACTACATGCTAATATTATACGTATTTGTCTTCAATCATACTCAAATTTATACATTTGCACTACTTGGTAGTCATACTTGAAATCTATAAGTAGGCATAACCCGAGTGGTTTCTCCTACATTCGACACACTCATACATACATACAGTCATGCTTACATACTTAATTTAATACGCTATCTTTCATACCCTTTGCTTACTAGATGTAACCTGACCCGTACACTACTAGTACAAACTATGCGGATCATGCACAAACCAAATTAATCGCGGGTGCACACGGGATTATATTGGTAGGCGCATGAAAATCATAGTGGGTTCTACTGTGTATCGCAATACGGAACGTAACATGATACCTTATAGCAAAACAATGTAACATGGTGTGAACATGGTGGATACGCCGATGGTACTTCATATATATAAGTGTCCCTACCATGTTACCAAACTTTCGTAAAACGTGCCATGAGAAATTTGGTGTTTTCCCGGACCTTGTTATATACATTTCATTCATAACAAACTTTGGTGACCCCACATCGAAATGATTAGTACTCGATTACCCATGACAAAGCTTCATTATCAAAACGTTAGCTTTAATCGCCACAACTATCACTAGCATCTCTCAATATTCCATGTCGCATTTTATCCGATATTCATACCATTTTTACCCCTCGAATACACCTACCGAATCATTCACTGCCATACCACGATTTTCCCAATTCTTCCCTTAACCTTTCATCCAAACTTTATTTACAGCAAATCAGCCTAAAACGTTCAATCCATTTTTATAAACGTCCCCACCGGCTCAATTTGGTCAAAATGTTCCTTTTCTTTTAAAACTATCTTTCACTCTTATCTATGCACAAACTTCAACCAGTCGGTCTATTATCGCCAAAACCTTTTAGAAACCATAAATATTTACCATCCTAGCTCTCTCCAATAAAAAAAATTTTTCCACAACAAGTGATTTTACTAATACACCTTAGAACTGACAAAACTTTTCTTATAGCTTTCGGTGCGGACTGCTCATTTTAATCAAAATACATCCATAATCATACTAAAATCTTCCTCTTAGGTCACACTCTTTTAAAATATTCCTTCCAATGAGTTGTCTAGACCCAGTCAAGCTCACTTGCTTACACACACACACATACACGTTTTTTACTTATCTTATACACGTTTACGATTGGTGTCTCAAAAACACCTTAGTCAAACAAATTCCTTTCACAAACCTACCATTTTTATCCTTCAAGATTTCGATACATATTGACACACTTATACATCTATTTCGCAAAAACTTTAAACTTCAAAATTTTGATTTTGGCCAAACATTTTCACCAAAATGAAATGTTTTCCAAAGCCTTCCTCTTTAATAAATTTCGGGACGAAATTTCCTAAAGGAGGGGAGACTGTAACGCCTCGTTTTTTCGTACTTTCCTTAATTAGAAAGTGTAATCGTATTTCTATTTATGGAAACTTGTATTCGTATCACATTCGTATTTCATTTCCCAATCTTATAATCCGAGACTTTGATCGTAATAAAATTCATACCTAATACATATTTGCCTTACATGCATTTAATTGTTAAATACGTGTTTACAGACAAACGATGCTTGTTATACGTTTAAATACTCATACGTTTATATTTGATACCTAAAATATACTTACATATACATTATACACTTGAAAACATGCGAAAATATCAAGTTTTACCATGAAATGAAAGATAAACTAAGTTCAAGGACTAAAAATAGCATAATCCGGAGAAAGTTGTTTCTAGCTCATGGATTGGGCAAACGTGTGTTTGTTGGATTGTGTTTCTTGCATTTAATACTCACCTAACTCAACCCCCAAATCTCAACTATAAATACCCCACTCTCCTTCACTCTCAACTCACACCTAAATCTTTTTTTCTTTTCTCCAAAAGCTCTAAAGAGCTCTCTTCTTCTCTCAAAGATCAAAGCTCCTAAAAAGTGAGTTCTAACTCACCTCTCTCTTTTGATCTTTCCTTTTTCTTACTACTTGGAAATACCTTTGGAATGTTTCCATAAGTCTTCCATGGAAGACTAGCTTGGAACATCACCATGTCTAAGGTCCCAAGGGTAACGACTTTCTTTTGGTTTTATTAGGGTTTTACCCACAAGTGTTGTATCCTTCCAAGCTTGTTCTCGAAACAAGACTTGAGTTGGTAGAGTGTGATCACTTGGAAGCCTTGGCGATCCTAAACTTCGATCCACCACCTCACTTGATGTTTTCATTTACTTTTTGTCTTTTACTTATATGTTCAAACGTACTCATGACCATCCTTGTCGTCCTTGTGACGACTTGTGCATTGGTATACTATACGAGAGGTTTTCAAAGAAAGGTTCTCCTCCTACCTCCATGCATGACTTCTATGAAATTACATGATGTTTATGAATTACCGATTGTTATATTATATATATATATATATATACTAACCGAACTCTTGATGGTAATCAAATGATTATTTGTCATGGTACTAGGTTCCATCATCTAAGTACTTAATCTCTCGTTACGATTCTAATGGGTATCCTAACCCATGAAAATGTAACATCCGTCAAAAACCGGGTTTTCCAAACCCGCTTCGTTATTAATCGAATACCCAGTTATAATTTTTCGTTGTATATTTATCGCCCAAATTAATTCTAAACCATACATAATTAATAAATATATTAGAATTTAAAATTTCTAAGAAATACTGAATAAAAAAAATAAATGGGATAGCCGGGTTTCGAACCCGGGTCTCCATCGAACCCACACGCAACACACACCACTGCGCTACACACACATTTGGTAATAACCAGAAAGCAATTTAGTTTTATATAGAAACAAACATAAAAAAACCTGCAAGTTCAAATTCGCAAAAATACCGGTAACTGACGAAAACTAAACTTTTGCAATCAACCCAAATTGACTTTTTCCTTATGATTAAACGAGTGTAACTGATTTCCAACATCAGTTATAACTGAAAACTAGAATCAATTGAATTGAAAACCGAGAGAAATCAGCGGCCTTTAAAAATTGAAACCGAAAATCCTTGTCGGACATAACACTATAAATACAAACCCATTCGCTTCCCAGTCTGAACGCACACACCCACTCGATCATCTCTCGGAAGTTTCTGTTAAAGTTTGGCCATCAGTTTTGTTCCAAGTCGTCGGAACCTCGCCGGAAAACCGAATCTATTCCATTATTGCCTTACTCTAAAAATATGACTGTTAGAGCTTCGACAGAAGTCACCCACACTCACCTCAAACTCCCTGTAAAGCCTCTGTCGCAAGTCAAGCTTCGCCGGAAAAAAATTGGAACTCGCCGGAGTTGGTCACTGGAATCATCAAAGTGCTGTTCTCCAGAGGGTATGAACCTTTAAAACCTTTTTACGTTCATATTTAATTCCGTTAATTCGTAAACCAGTAATCAGAATCGATTAGATAAAGATAACAGTCGGATTTTTGGTTTCTGGGTAATGTTTAGGAAGAAGATGAAGTTTTGCCTATAAAATAAGTATATTTAAACATGATGTTTTAACCAGGTTAGACACACAGTCCAGCGGTGGACTGTGTGCGATTATAAAGCATACGTCCCGGGTTCGAGTTCTGTTTGTGTTCCGATCCACTGAAATAATGTACCCTTTTTATATAAAAGCCAAATCCTGAAACATGTAATAAGTGTATAAGTATAATAAAAACCGGAATAATAACCAGGTTAGACACACAGTCTAGTGGTGGACTGTGTGCAAAAACATTAAGCACGTCGCGGGTTTGAGTCCAGGCTCCTGCACCGGTTTGACAGTTTAAATCTTTTTTAAAATTTAATAATTTCTGAATAATCTAAATAGTATATAAATATAATTAAAATCAGAAATATTTCGGGTTAGACACGTAGCTCAGTTGGTAGAGCTGCGTGCACGCGTACGAGAGGTCACGAGTTCGAACCTCACTCAGCGCACATAATAAACGCAATCAGACCAGTCAACAGTCAAAGTCAACGGTCAACTTTTTTTTATATTTTTATATTTTTTTTATTTAATCAGAAAATTATTTAAAAATACTTAAAAATAATATTTTTTAAAGTTAGAAAATGTCCTTAAACTCACAAAAATAAATCTAGAAATCCTATTAAGGTTATGAATTAAAATTATTAATCTCAAATAAAATCCATTTATTTACCGAACCATTATTTTATTATTTAGGTTAGTTTCTCTCGTGGTTAAATCCAAATTCGTGCGCATTCATCATCAATCCAAGAAACGCAACCACTGTGAGTGAATTGAGTGAATTCTTACAAATTCCCCTTTTTATTCATGTTTTGGGGTGTATCATGTGTCGCTTAAATTAATTCGCTTATTCAAACTCGTGCTATACCATTATATGATCTAAACTTAGAATGTAAATATTGTTTGTTGTGATGTATTACATATTGTCAAGTTGTATGCAAATTATTTATTAGGCTCATCAGTTCCTCGTGGGAGACGAGTTGAACAACGCGTGCCTCAAAAACATTCATTAGGCCCATCAGTTCGTTGAACAACGCGTGCCTCAAAACTCATTCATTAGGCCCATCAGTTTCTCGTGGGAGACGAGTTGAACAACGCGTGCCTCAAAACAATCATTGTTGTATGTGTGTGCAATATTTAATATTATGTGTTTTGTGAATAAATTTACATCTACATTTACTCATATGTGGTTATACACTTTATTTTATAATCAACACAATAAACACGTTTAAATGTTTTCATAGGATTCACTCGCCAAATTTTTGTTGACCCAAAAACCATTTTTACACATGATACAGGTGGACAGGATGAAGCAAGGAACACATAGGAAATTGCCTTAGAAGAAAAATAATGAAGTCTAGAAAGATGTATAGAACATGTTGTACTTGTATGATTTGATTGTATGATCTCCTTTAAATTGTAATAATAAATATGAAACATTATAATAAATGTCATGAGCTTTGATGAAAACCCAATCATGCCCCGATCACCTTTTTCCGCTGCGGGTCGGGATGTGACAGAAAACACATCAACCCGAATGGGTCTTATAGTGTCAAAAACGAGTATTAAGTCTAAGTGATTACTTTCTAGTATAAACTACTTTATTTCTTTTAATTCCTAAATCCTCCGTTATCGTTCGAATACTTACCAACCTAAGTTCTCCTCTTGTAGGATAACTCGGCGCTCATCCCACCCGTCAACCCACTTCGCAAACTCGTAAAGTTTGAAGACTACGCAAAACCGTGAGTACACTCGACCCAACTTTTCGTTTAAAACACTTTTGGGTGTAACATGTTTACTTATATCAAAACCACAACACTTAAACTTTATGAAACGCACAAACAATCCTATACACATGAACACTTGATACGCTTACGTGATGCTTATATCTTGGATATTCTTTATGTGATACTTTAGTCATTAACTTGTATAAAGCCTTCGTTTGACATGTATAGCGCTATAGGAATTCAAGCATCGCCCTCCATCGCATAAACTTGAGGCCATGTTAAAACAGCGTGTTTGCGTTAAGGGTTTGACTAGTAGTATTGCATGCCTTGTATATGCTCTCGTAAAATCATAGTTGCCATGAGGATTCGTTTAAACGTTAATCGTATACGTATACTATGCTTAAACTTGTGTACTCGCTTTTGCTTTTGCATTGAATTGTATTTTAAAACATGTTACAGGTTGATGAAGAGGATGCTATGAAATCAAATAGCAAGGACTTAGATACACACAAGTAGACTTTTAAGCTAAATTTGTTGTATCAATTTTTGTTGTATTATGTTATTTGTAATTTGCTTCAATGTTGTACTTGACAATCGTTATTGAAATGAAATTCGTCTTAATTAAATATTGTCATTATTAGCGTTGTGAGTAATGAGCAATCTATATCGTCTCACTCCGATGTTTCCGCCATCGGTTGGGGTGTGACACAATGAAAATGCAATCAACAGTTTTGGGCCCTATTTTAAGAGCCTTAGGGGGTGCAACTATCACCGTGGCCAGGCACCCCCACACTTTCAAGTATTTATAGGATGACTTATGTCCCTACCACAACTCATGAGGTGTTACATCCTTGTTCTTGAAAAGTATTTTGTTAACAAAAATTTGGCTGACAAAATGGCCTCCCCCCACATGTCCTGGCTCATCCTAGAACTTATTAACATGGCATTCATCATTTCTTTTAGTTTACGATTCTTTCGCTCCGCGATGCCATTTGATTGGGGTGTATAAGGTGGGGTACACTCGTGTATTATGCCACTTTTTGCACACACTTCCCCAAATGGTGATACATATTCACCTCCTCTATCACTTCGAACACGTTTTATTTTCTTGTTTAGTTACTTCTCAACTTCAGCTTTATACAAGATAAACTTGTCAATTGCTTCATCCTTATACATAACAATACCTTGTATTGTCATTGATAAAAGTAACAAAATACGTATTACAACCTCTAGTAGGAATTGATTTTAAATCACACGCATCAGTGTGTATCAGATCAAGGGGTTCAGTTATTGTTTCAACTGATTTGAAGGATGATCTTGTTTGTTTGGCTTCAACACATGTTTTACATTTTGTTTTAGAGTCCATGGAAAAAGTTGGTATGTAATCTAATTTAATTAAACGACGCATTGAATTAAAATTTACAGGACCAAGACGTCCATGCCAAACATTAGGAGACTCAACCAAGTAAGCAGAAGTACTAGCACTTTTATTCATGTTTTTCTTGATAGAAATTACATTAAGTTTGAACATGCCATTTTGGGCATAGCCCTTTCTAACAAACATACCACGCTTACTTAAAACAAAAGTATCACTTTCAAAAACAAACGAAAGCCAAACTTGTTAAGCAACCAACCCGACACAAGACTCTTGCGCAAATCAGGAACATAGAGCACATTCTTCAAAGTGAGCTCTTTCCCAGAAGTCCACTTTAAGATCACATCACCTTCTCCCTTGATATCAGCTGTAGCAGCATTTCCCATGTACAACTTCTCTTCTCCCACCACCTCTTTAAACGTATTAAAGAGGGTCTTGTCTGGGCACACATGGCGGGTTGCCCCAGTGTCAACCCACCACCCTTTTGGCTCGTTAGCCACCAAATTTACCTCCTCCATCATAGCAGAGAGGTCAGAAATCATGGCCACTAAAGGCATATCATCATCAACCATAAGAGCCGTGTTACGTTTAGGCTCTTTGCATTGGTCAGCACGATGACCAGTTTGACCACAGTTGTAACATTTCCCTTTAAACGGACCAACCTTCTTCTTTACACCACCTCTCTTTGGCCCAAGGTCAACACCTTTGTTTTTCCCTTTGCCATTAAACTTGTAGCCTTTGTTACCCTTGTAACCCTTGAGGATTGACCATGTTCCACAAGGTTTGCCTTTACAGACGCTTCAACCTAACTTCCTTTGTGTGACAGCCTATTGTCTTCTTCAATACGAAGACGAACCACAAGGTCTTCAATTGTCATTTCCTTTCGCTTATGCTTAAGGTGATTCTTGAAGTCCGCCCAACTTGGAGGCAACTTTTCAACAATTGCTGCCACTTGGAATGTTTCACTAAGATTCATTCCTTCAGACAAAATGTCACTAAGGATAATCTGCAATTCTTGAACTTGACTCATAACAGTCTTTGAATCAATCATTTTATAGTCCAAAAATCTAGCCACAACATACTTTTTAGTACCCGCATCCTCGGTCTTGTATTTGCGTTCCAACGACTCCCATAATTCTTTGGCAGTTGGAACTTTGAGATACACGTTATACAATGCATCTGACAAGCCGTTCAACACATAGTTGTGACATAGGTACTCAGAATGTTTCCATGCATCAACAACATTCACAGATTGAACATCAGATGTCCCTTCTGCGAGAACAGGAGGGGACTTAGTCAGAAACCTCGCAAGGTTTAGAGTCGTCAGATAGAACAGCATCTTCTGTAGCCATCTCTTAAAATTTAAACCAGTAAACTTCTCTGGTTTCTCGGCATGGTTAGCAACCGCTTGAGCCGCTTGGGTACCAACTAATGGTCCCATGGTAGTGGATGTGGATCCAACAGTGGTTGATGTGTTTGTTTGAGCAGTAGCCATTTCTGAAACAAGAGTTTAAAAAAAATATCAGTTTATGGAATAGACAAATTGGTTTACAGAAAACCAATGCAAACTACAAAAGATTTGCAATAATCAACAAAACAGTTTTATAAAATTTTTAAAAACCAAACCAGTGAACGGGTTTCAAAATCTGTTTTAAACTTGAGGGAACCCGTTCACAACATAAACAAAAATAATAATCTTTATTAATGAAATTCTAAATACATGATAAATACAAAAATTGAAACATATAGAATGAAATACAAGAGACAACTAAACTGGAAAAATATTACAAAGAAACAAATAAATGAAAACGGGGGTGACTGAGGCACGTGAAGATCACGCTTCCCTTAAAACAGATTTCGGGTCACCTAGGTGAACCCGTCTGTTTCCCAGGGTACAACAGCCTAAGCAGATTGTACTGTCCGGGATTAGCCTAGCACCTAAAAAGATACCTGAAACAAGAGTGTGCAAAGTATCAAAATTTGGGAATTCGTTGGAGGTGTGTGAAGTATGAACCATGCGATTTTCAGTGTGTTTTTCTTTCTGAACACAACACCACACTTTGTAGAGTCTATGAACCCTTTAGAATCCCACAGGTCACAATGAATACAGTAATTCAATAAAACATTAAGTCTCAATTGAATTCTGTCACCAGATTCAAGTCACATCTAAAAATAGTAAAGGCGGCTCCAAGCGGCTCGCAGCGATGTGCAAAGTGCACCATCAAAGCGCCAATCGCCCTCGTCCCGGGCGCGGGCGCGTGCCAGGTGCTTCGCACCCTCCTGTCTGCCACTGGGTATGACTTGTCACATAAGAATACATTTGTGTGGAGAATTAAAGATATAATCAACACATGATTTATCTCTCCACCAATGTGGGACAAACACAACTTCCCACACTTTAAAGTTCTAACACACAATTAAAGCTTATGATCTCTAATTCATTTGCTTTAATCACTAAATTATATATCATAATTTGCAACAAATCATTCATTGATTGAAACAATTTGCATCTTTATTTCTATGTTCAATTTCCGTACATCCATTTTATTTTGTATTTTCAAAATTTTGGCAAGCTTGCTAAATCTAGAATTCTTTTTTTAAGAACTCTTGTAATCGTTTAACCATTCCGAAATTATAGGTTTTCTTTGAAAATTCGCTCTTTATTATTTATTTGCTTTCGTTCTATGATAGATTTAAAGGCTATAATATGAATATTCTAAAGACTAGAATCCAACTCTTTATTTTAGGTCATGACAATATACAAAATGATATTGAAATCTAACTTGTGACTAACATCATAAACTAAGGTTCGTTGAATGTTGAACAAGTAATTCGTAATTTGATTGGGCAGTTATACTCGCTACAAGAAATAAAATATATGATCAAAAGGCCACCGTAGGTTTTTATAATATAACCATATTTGCCGTTAAGAAAAAATAATCAATTTTGATTGAAATTAGTGGTGGTTGTGGTCGTCAGCAGTCACCATGAATATATACAGCCTCGAGCTCTGCTCCCGTTATGGGACGAACGACTCCATAAAGAAGGCAAAAAGGGTCAATTATTGGGTTAATTATTATCTTCATGAAATGATTGAAGTAATTCTTAATTTACTGGAATGTTCACCTAATATCTTAAGTTTCATAAACAAAAAGTAAGGAGTCTCTTGTTGGAAAGCACGCCACTTTTTTGTCCCAGGATGATAACATATAACAAAAAAATAAATCATATTAGTTTTTCACAAAAGAATCCACCAAAAATATTACCTCGAGTTTATATGGTAAGATTTTAACCGTTTCTAAGATCAATTACAAATGAAATGGTTATTGATGATTCTAAACCTTCAAATAAAAATCAAAAGATAACAAAATTGACACCGAGCAACATCAAACCAAATAGTATAAACGGTTTGGTTAGATTTTGATCTGTGCTTACTAGATCCATTAATTAAAAATCCAGAAATTTACACTATAAATCCGTTGCTTATCAGCCGGTGAAGATACGAAGCATCCGTAATCTATTGGTAAATTGTTTGGATAATCCAGTTTGGGTAAAAATTCCATCAACTAATCAACGCGGAATATAGCTAATGGACCACCAAAAGTCAATTCATTAACTAATTATCTACATTATAGACACCGGCTACGACTAGAAAACTACCTATTTCCTACCGAGTTCTCCAACCAAAAATGTTTGTCGAAAATTTTGATGACAATCCTACCAAATATAAATACGATTATAATGTAATCCAAATACAAATACAATTTTTACAACCAGATATGACTAACTTTACCACCAAATTGAGGGAAGAAAACCTTTCTCAGAGTAGAAAAGGAAAAAAGAGTATTTGCCTCTTATTTATCTAGAATTATATCAACAGATGAACATTTCCGATCTTATAAACAAAATTGGTACATTTGTATTCTTTTGGTTTCTAAATTTGCATATTTTGATCTACATAAGGGGAGACCAGTTTGGGGCATTCATAGGCAAAATGATTATCACATCCCGACCCGTAGCGGAAATAAAAGTCGGGACATAATTGGGTTATCACCAAAGCTCAACATTTACTAATAAATTCCATATTTATTAGATTGAAATTTAAATCTTCAAATATTCAAACACATTGTGTCATACAAGCAAATTAAAACCAAAGCATTGTTCAGTACATAATAACGTTGTTTAATCTTCAAAGGTCAACCCTATGTGTTTATCTCTTCAGCATGTTCACCTGTATCATACGTAAAATAAAATTTGGGTCAACAAAAGTTGGCGAGTGAATCTAAAACATTTAAACATTTATTATATTATTTGTAAAAGTTTGTGCATGAATCGCAAGTGAGCATAGATATGTATATAAACCATCACAAATCAAATAGCATCCACAACGAACACATAACATGATGAATGATAAACTTGAGATCAAGGCTCAATCAAGCGGAGCCGATCTAATGAGGCACCTGATGCTCAACTCGTATCCCACGAGGAACTGACGGCCTAATGAATGATTGCACTGAATTGATTTAATGTAACCACACATAATCACACAAACATATATACACCTTTGATCACGAAACGATGTTAGCACAAGTGTTAAAATAAATAAAACATGTACGACACATGATACACCCCAAAACATAAAAAAAAAGTGGAATTTATAAGGATTCACTCACAGTGGGGTTCCTTGGTGATAATAGAGGTGCACGAAAAAGAGAGGATTGGATCAATGCACGAATACTAACCTAAAATATCACGATACGTTGATAAATATATAAATAATTTAATATCTTCATTAAATCCTAAAACTTTAGGTTTTTTAACATTCAAAGTTTTTTTTATTAACTGTTTTTTAAAAGAAAAAAAAACAGAATATAGGAAATGCAGTTAAATGCATTAGAAATAATAAAAAAATAATAAAAATAATATTTAAAAAATTATATCCTCTGTCAGACCTGACAGAGGAATCAAACCGGTTTCAGGGTGAAATTCGCATGCGTGTGGTGGGACTCGAACTTGTGACCTTCCGCTCGTGTGCACGCAACTCTTCCAACTTAGCTATGTGTCTAACCCATTGGATTCTCTATTTTAATTATATTTATATACTAGTTAGCTTTATCCAGAAATTATTAAATTTTAAAAAGAATTTTAATTATCGAATCGCGGAGGGTTACGAGTCTCGAACCCGCGATCACACCAACAACTTGCACCCAGCCCAACCAACGGGCTGGGTGTCTAACCCATAATAAACTGAATTTCTTTTATATTTATAAACATACTGAAACGAATCTGATTAGGCTTGTTTAAAAAGGAACATTTTATTTCAGGAAAACCGGTGTTGCACTAGGCTCGAACTCGGACATGCATGTTAATTATGCACACAGTCCACCACTGGACTGTGTGTCTAACCCGGTTGTACTCGTTTTTAAAATAAATTTATACCCTTCTGAAACTTCATCTTCCTCACTAAAATTAGTTTAGAACTAAACTTTGTTTATAACCAAATTGGAATCATTACTCGATGTTTGATCAATTACAATTATACATAATATAATCTAAATTGCTGAAGAGATAAGTATGAATTTTTGTTACTCACAGAACGAGGAAGATGAAATTCCGGTTGGATATTCCGTCTCCGGCGAGATGCACAAAAGAAAACTCCTAAACTGTTTCGAGTAAATGGGCGATTTGAGGCGTTCTAACACCAAGTATTTATAAGAGCACGGAAGGATTGATTAAGGTTTCGGTTTCAAAACCTTGATTGAGGAAATCATTAAATTCGACAGCTTAAAATCTATAAATCATGGGTTTACTGGTAATGGTTTTAATGATTTGAAACCGAGATGATCATTGAACAGAAACATAAACCTTATATTCAAGCTTCGATTCAAAAGGGCGGTTACAGGGTTCTGAATTTTGAATTCACAGGGGCCCTCAGATTTAGTATATATATTATTTGATCCTAGACTCGCACAATAAGTCTGTGTGATCTAGTGGTGTTTGGTGTGTGCGTGTGTATGAAAGACCCGGGTTCGACCCCGGTTTCCCCATCCTTTTTATAATTTTTTTCTGCACTAATCTTTTAATATTTATGATAATTCATTTAATATTTTATTTATTAATTGTGTATTTAATTATTATTAATTGCGACAAAATAATTACGAGACACTAATAAATGTACGATGATCATATAATCATAACATAATAAATAACCGATGCGGGTTTTAGAAACCCGTTTTACACGAATGTTACGGTATCCCCTACTTTTAGAAATTTCGTCCCGAAATTTAACTAGCAGTTGTAACTGGAAAAAGATGTGGATATTTGTCGCGCATCGAGTCTTGACGTTCCCAAGTAAACTCAGGTCCCGTTTCGACTCCCAACGCACCCTGACTATTGGTATACGACTTCGCCTCAAACGCTTCTCACTAAAGTCTATGATTTCTACTGGTCTTTCCACGAAGTGCATTGATTCATCAATTTGAATATCCTCTAACGGGATGTGGAGATTTTTGTCGGCGAGACACTTTTTCAAGTTTGATACGTGAAATGTGGGATGAATTCTGCTGAGTTCTTCTGGTAGTTCAAGCTTGTATGCTACAAGACCTACTCTTTCGAGTATCTTGGTCCCACATAGCGTGGTGCTAGCTTACCCTTTTGACGAAAACGAACCACTCCCTTCCACGGTGATACTTTCAAAAGTACTCGATCACCAACACAAAACTCCAAAGGTTTCCGTCGTTTATCAACGTAACTCTTTTGACGACTTCGAGCTGCTAGAAGATTATTGCGATCTGAAGAATTTTGTCAGTCGTTTCCTGAATCAATTAGGCCCAGTGATTTGCGCTTCACCGATTTCGTGCCAACAAACAGGAGATCGGCACTTACGACCATATAAAGCTTCAAAAGGGGTCATACCAATGCTTGAATGATAGCTATTATTGTACGAAAATTCAACTAACAGTAAATGAGTGTCCCAATTTCCTTTGAAGTCTATGACACATGCTCGCAACATGCCTTCAAGGGTTTGTATGGCACGCTCAGATTGGCCATCGGTTTGAGGGTGAAAGGCAGTACTTAGATCTAGCCGTGTACCCATAGCGGATTGTACGGCTTGCCATGTCCGTGAAGTGAACCGACCGTCACGATCCGAAATGATACTTAAAGGTACCCATGACGTATTACAATTTCACTGATATAGATACGAGCCAACTTCTCGTTTTTGAAGTCTTCACGGATAGGGATGAAATGAGCTGATTTGGTGAGACGATCAATGATAACCCAAATGGTGTCATACCTGCTGGAGGTGCGAGGTAACCCGGTAATGAAGTCCATAGTTATATTTTCCCGCTTCCATACAGGTATTTCGGGTTGGACAAGAAGTCCTGAAGGTCTTTGATGTTCAGCTTTCACTTTGGAACACGTGAGACACTTAGAAACAAATATAGCGATATCTTTCTTCATGCCAGGCCACCAGTAGGAGTATCGTAGATCTTGATACATTTCATCGGCTCCTGGATGTATAGAGTATCGAGTTTTGTGTGCCTCATTCATGATAAAAGCACGAAGATCATCACGATCAGGTATCCAAATACGATTCAAATAATAGAGAATACCATCCGATTTGGATTCTAGCTTGGTTTCAGCTCCACAAGACAGTTCATGTCGTACATCATTTTCCGTGACGGAAATATGTTGAGCTGCTCTAATTTGGTTTTGAAGATCGATCACAATTTGAAAACACAAAAGACGGATTGAGTTTGCATACTCCTTTCGACTGAGGGCGTCAGCCACAACATTAGTTTTGCCAGGATGATAACGGATTTCACAATCATAATCATTTAGGAGTTCGACCTATCGACGTTGCCTCATGTTCAACGCCTTTTGATTAAAGATATGCTGAAGACTCTTGCGGTCAGTGTAGATTTCACACTTGGTACCATAGAGGTAATGTCTCCATATCTTAAGGGCGAACACGACTGCTCCAAGTTCTAGGTCTTGAGTGGTATAATTCTTCTCATGCACTTTGAGTTGCCTGGAGGCGTAGGCTATCACCTTTCCTCTTTACATTAGAACGCAACCTAAACCTTGCCCTGACGCGTCGCAATAAACCACAAAGTCTTCGCAACCATCAGGGAGTGTAAGTATAGGTGTATCACAAAGTTTTTGCTTCAAAATTTGAAAAGCCTCTTCTTGTTTGGGTCCCCACATAAAAGGTTTTCCCTTATGAGTTAAGTCTATGAGGGGAACGGCGATACGAGAAAAATTCGCGATAAAACGACGATAATAACCAGCTAAACCAAGAAATGATCTAACTTCAGTAGGAGTACGTGGCGCTTGCCATTTTGTATCGCTTTGATCTTCGCAGGGTCGACATGAATCCCTTTGTCATTCACGACAGGACCTAGAAATTGCACTTCTTTTAACCAAAACTCACATTTCGAGAACTTAGCATAAAACTTTTCGGTTCTCAAGAGTGTTAGGATAAGTCGAAGACGTCGCTCATGATCAGATTGGGTCTTAGAATATATAATAATATCATCAATGAAAACTATGACAAAGCGATCGAGATAGGGTTTGCATACCCTATTCAACAAGTCCATGAAAACAGCAGGGGCATTAGTTAACCCGAAAGGCATAACCATAAATTCATAGTAACCATAACGAGTTCGAAAGGCAGTCCTGGGAAATCTTCTTCACGCACTCTAAGTTGGTGATAACCAGAATGAAGGTCGATCTTAGAAAAGCAGGTGGCACCTTATAGTTGGTCTAGGAGGTCATCAATACGAGGTAATGGATAGCGATTTTTGATGGTCAGCTTGTTGAGCTCTCTATAATCGACACACATACGAAAGGTTCCATCTTTCTTCTTTACAAAGAGAACAGGCGCACCCCATGGTGATGAGCTAGGACGTATGAATCCCTTGTCAGTCAACTCCTGTAGCTGACTAGCCAATTATTGTATCTTAGATGGGGCTAGTCTATAGGGGATTTTGCGATTGGTGTAGCACCAGGTACAAGATCGATTCGAAATTCGACTTCTTGCACAGAAGGAAGTCCTGAAACTTCATCAGGGAAAACTTTAGGGAATTCTTTAACGATGGGAATATCTTCGAGCTTCCTATCTTTGCCTTCCTTCCCAACAATATGAGCTAGAAACGCGATATAATCTTTGCGAAGATATTTACGAGCTTGGAGGCATGACATTAATTTAAGCCCTTTAGAAGGAGTTTCACCAAAGACGCACAAAGTCTGACCGCCAGCGAGAGGAATTCGAATAAATTTTTCATAGCGAACAACCTCAGCATGATGCTGACTAAGCCAGTCCATACCGATAATGATATCAAAACTACCCAACTTCGTAGGAATAAGGTCAATTGAAAAGTCGTGGTCATTAAGAGTAAGAGTACAACCACGAATAATCGAGTCTAGCGAAATCGGTTCACCATCAAAACTTTCACCGTGAATGGTTTGGCGAGACTAACGCGGGATAAATCAAGAATAGATTCGAATTCTAAGGACACAAAACTTTATCCGCACCAGTATCAAATAGTATGGGTGCATAAATACCGTTAATAAGGAACGCACCATTGACCACATTGTTATCAGCCCTAGCTTGGTTGGCGTTGATATTGAAAGCTCTTCCTCTAGCAGGGGGATTAGCTTGATTGGCTTGGTTCACCGGGTTGGCTTGAGCTTGAGCATTAATGATGTTCACCAGGCGTGGACATGTATTACGAAAATGGTTGGGATCGCCATAGTTGAAGCATGCTCTGACAGGTTGCATCATTGGGTAGTTGGGTTGGTAGTAGGGTTGAGCCATAGGTTGAGCAGTGGTAAAAGTAAGGGTTGTTGATGTTGGGCTTGGCCTACCACTTGATTATTGGTTTGGGCTTGTGGTGGGTTGCGGTTTGGTTTTTGGAGGATACGACAAGTTTGAATCGTGTGACCGGCAAGACCACAACTGGTGCAATATTGACAGGGTTCTCTGAAGGATGGTGGTATTGTCATCGATTGCATTTTGGGTGCGGACCAGTGTATGGTTTCTTGAATGGAACAGCTTGAGGGGCGACTTGCGTGATTGGGGCAGCAGTGATAGGAGAATAGGTTTGGGTAACGTCAAAATTTTGCCCATTACGCTTCCTTTTTCTAGCAAATTTGGAAGTCGAACCTGCTGGAGTTGGGTTTGGAGTTTCAGCAGGTGCCTTATCTTTCTTCTTTTCATCCTTAAAATCGCCATTTCGAATGCGATTCTCCGTCAGCTCAGTAGCCAATTCCATGGCAGCTTTGAGTGTTGCAGGTGAAGTACTTAGCACAGAATCTTGAATCTTGGAGGGAAGGCCTCGAATGTAATGCTCGATTAGACGATAGAGAGGAGTGAACAGGTTATGGACCATCTGATTCAACTCGAGAAACCTCTTGTTGTAAGTGGTGTGGTCTCCTTCCTTTTGCTTTAATGAGTAAATCTCATCTTCCAGCTTCTTAATCTCGCTTCTTGGGCAGAAGCGTCTGGTCATGATTTCCCTCAAATCTTCCCAAGTCAAGGCCATCGCAACTTCAGCACCTCGCTTACCCTTTTCTGTGTTCCACCAGGTAAGTGCTACTCCAAACAGCCGACCAGTAGCATAGCGCACCTTGCGATCATCGGGACAATCACAATTAAGAAAAGTGCTTTCCATCTCCTCAAACCAACGGAGAAGAGCAGTGACACCTTCAGTCCCTTCATATTTTGGGGGATCACAGGACTTGAAATGCTTGTAAGTACATTTGGTGGTGTTGGGAGGAGGGTTGACGATATTTTGCCCGTCTTGGTTGGTGAGGTTAGTAGGATTGGCGGCAAGTGCTTGTTGAACTTGTACAACAATATCAGGAAGTAAGGCAGCCATCTATTGAGCGATGTGAGTGGCTATACGCTCACTGGATCTTCCTGACCTTCTACCGCCGCGAGAGTGCCTAGCAGACATCTACAGAAAAAATACGAAGCGATATTATGAATTGAATGTTCTTAGGTGTCATGTGTCGTAAAATGTGAAAACAACATAAAATAAATGAAACATGAATTTAACTACACCCGTAGGATGTCTTGGGCTTGCTTAGGATTAGGCCTCCAAAATGTTTCCTGTACTTCAGACTTGGTAGTCATGTGGGCCCCATGACTACTAGGCTTGGTAGAGTTCACATTGATGTTGGCCTGCTAATGTTAGCATAACCCGAATGAAAAATATAAAACATAATAAGGTCAGAATGTGTCAGGTGCAGACACAATGACAACTCAAAGTGGGGTTAGTTCACACGACGTTTGGTGTGGCATGCTTTGGCCTAATAGGTCCTTCGTACTCTCATCCTTATTCCCCAGGTAGGCAAACTGGTCCATTATTTGGATTTATATGAATGCCAAGCCTAGACAGGACGTTCCGACTACCGGTACCGTACCCTTCCAGTTACTACATGCACATCATGGAACTCACTTTGATGTGATCGAAACATAAAAAAACATTGAAGAAACCCTTGAGAAGAAAATCATGAAAAGTTGTGAAATTGTGATGTGTGTGCTTGCGTAGGCATGATATGCTAACAATATGCATAGATTAAAATAAGCATCATATTTTGACATATAATAGTGAAAGTGTTTGCATATGATTGTGTGTGAAATAAACATGAAACACATAAACATCATGAGTTTTGCATGTAACACATAAATATTTAAAATCTAATCAACTATAGTATAGGCTCTAAGGGTCTAATAACCTATCCTATATCCCTATAGTCATCAAGCTCTGATACCAATCTATCACACCCCGACCCGCAACGGAAATAAAAGTCCGGGCATAATTGGGTTATCACCAAGCTTATGACATTTACTAATAAGTTCCATATTTATTAGATTGAAATTTAAATCTACAAATATTCAAACACATTGTGTCATACAAGCACAATTAAAACCAAAGCATTGTTCAGTACATAATAACGTTGTTTAATCTTCTAAGGTCAACCCTATGTGTTTCTCTCTTCAGCCTGTTCACCTGTATCATGCGTAAAATAAAATTTGGGTCAACAAAAGTTGGCGAGTGAATCTAAAACATTTAAACATTTATTAAATTATTTGTAAAAGTTTGTGCATGAATCGCAAGTGAGCATAGATATGTATATAAACCATCACAAATCAAATAGCATCCACAACGAACACATAACATGATGACTGATAAACTTGAGATCAAAGCTCAATCAAGCAAAGCCGATCTAATGAGGCACATGATGCTCAACTCGTATCCCACGAGGAACTGATGGGTCTAACGAATGATTGCACTGAATTGATTTAATGTAACCACACATAATCACACAAACAAATATACACCTTTGATCACGAAACGATGTTAGCACAAGTGTTAAAATAAATAAACATGTACGACACATGATACAACCCAAAACATGAAATAATAAGGGAATTTGTAAGGATTCACTCACAGTGGGTGCGTTCCTTGGTGATAATAGAGGCGCACGAAAAAGAGAGGATTGGATAAATGCACGAATACTAACCTAAAATATTACGATACGTTGATAAATATATAAATAATTTAATATCTTCATTAAATCCTAAAACTTTAGGTTTTATAACATTCAAAGTTTTTTATTAACTGTTTTTAAAAGAAAAAAACAGAATATAAGGAAATGCAGTTAAATGTATTAGAAATAATAAATAAAATAAAAAAATAATATTTAAAAAATTATATCCTCTGTCAGACCTGACAGAGGAATCGAACCGGTTTCAGGGTGAAATTCGCATGCGTGTGGTGGGACTCGAACTTATGACCTTCCGCTCGTGTGCACGCAGCTCTTCCAACTGAGCTACGTGTCTAACTCATTGGATTCTCTATTTTAATTATATTTATACACTAGTTAGCTTTATCAAGAAATTATTAAATTTTAAAAAGAATTTTAATTATCGAATCGGGGAGGGTTGCGAGTCTCGAACCCGCGATCACACCAACAACTTGCACCCAGCCAACCAACTGGGCTGGGTGTCTAACCCATAATAAACTGAATTTCTTTTATATTTATACTACATACTGAAACGAATCTGATTAGGCTTGTTTAAAAAGGAACATTTTATTTCAGGAAAACCGGTGTTGCACTAGGCTCGAACTCGGACATGCATGTTAATTATGCACACAGTCCACCACTGGACTGACTGGGTGTCTAACCCGGTTGTACTCGTTTTTAAAATAAATTTATACCCTTCTGAAACTTCATCTTCCTCACTAAAATTAGTTCAGAACTGAACTTTGTTTATAACCAAATTGGAATCATTACTCGATGTTTGATCAATTACAATTATACATAATATAATCTAAATTGCTAAAGTGTGAGTATGAATTTTTGTTACTCACAGAACGAGGAAGATGAAATCCCGGTTGGATATTCCGTCTCCGGCGAGATGCACAAAAGAAAACTCCTAAACTGTTTTGAGTAAATGGGCGATTTGAGGCTTCTAACACCAAGTATTTATAAGCACGGAAGGATTAATTAAGGTTTCCGTTTCAAAACCTTGATTGAGGAAATCATTAAATTCGACAGTTAAAATCTATAAATCATGGGTTTACTGGTAATGATTTTAATGATTTGAAACCGAGATGATCATTGAACAGAAATGGAAACCTTATATTCAATGCTTCGATTCAAAAGGGCGGTTACAGGGTTCTGAATTTTGAATTCACACTGGCCCTCAGATTTAGTATATATATTATTTGATCCTAGACTCACACAATAAGTGTGTGTGGTCTAGTGGTGTTTGGTGTGCGTGTGTATGATAGACCCGGTTTCCCCATCCTTTTTATAATTTTTTTCTGCACTAATCTTTTAAATATTATGATAATTCATTTAATATTTTATTTATTAATTGTGTATTTAATTAGACAGCCTTTTAATCGTTGACCCCACATCTCTTTGATATTAGGGGAATGTTAAGCGTCGTTTGTTTCCGTTGTAGCTTTTCCTATTTAAGTCTGGTATACGTTTCCTTTTTCATGTACTACAATTTATAATAAAAACTTGAGTGTTACTTTATAGTGTGAGTTTAGTTGTGTTGCTATACATCATGGCTGATATAATGCCACAAGGCCATGGCGGTGATGGCGCGGATGAGCCACCTCCCAGGGATTTCGGGCGAAGAGGTCATCACGAGGAGGACTGTAAGTGTTATTATAGTTATATTTATTCATTTGTTATAAATATATATTTTGACTAAATTTGCAGTTGTCCCACGGAAGAAAACAAGAGGAAAAGCTAAAAAATAAAAAACTTTTGCAGGCGAATAAGATGGGAGGTGTAATATAGTAGTTGGTCTTTTAAAAAGCTAATGGTTTATACATCTAAGTTTTTATTTAATATATGTCTAATTTTTAATGTTTAGCAGAACTTTGAAGCTTTGGAAATGTACGCTCATGCTCATATTCTACCCGATGGGAGTTTTGCCAGTTCGTTGGAAGAGGAGAATTATGTAAGTGTTTATTTAAAGTATAATGTTTAAATATGCATATATTCATGTATATAAATCTATAAAATTATCTTTGGAAAATACAGAACCATTTAAAGTAAGAATTTGAATCCCAAAGGACCAATCTAACCTATTTATGGAAGGTGAGGGTGAACTCAAAGAAAGTAGTGCGCCAACCCCAAATAATGTTAAAGTTTTAGAAAAAGTGCTTGGTGTTCGGCGCAGATATTATAGAGGACTTGGGCGTAAACCTCCTTTATCTTCAGCCTCGAGTGTCGTGAGTCCTTATGAGCAGGAGCAACACGCCCACAATCTTCAGAGGTAATACTACTATATTTTATGATGGTAGATGTCAGGTTTTAAAAGAATGGAAACGAGTTTCGAGGCGTTTTTCCTTCGCTTCACGAGGTATTAATTCGGTTTCAAAACTTGCAGACTGATTTTACAAGGCAAATGTAATGGGCCAGCAACAATGAATACGTTTTAACCAGGCTCGGTAAGTTAATCTGTGACATCAGTGAGTTTTAACTTAATGTGTTAAATCGTGACATCGGTAAGTTAATCAGAAAACTTGGGTTTGTATCTCAGTTAAAAAAGTGTTTAAATGGGTCGACTAATGATGTATATTTTATTTTGTAGGATTATTTTGACAATTCGTTTGAAGACATGAGATTCATGGAACGACTCTACCGAGCTATGGATAAGAAGAAGAAGAAGAAGGAAGAAAGAAAGCAATGAAAATGATACGGATGAGGTAGATGAATGACGTATTTGCTTAGAATTTAAGGGTATCAAAACTTTAACTTAACCAGACAAAATACTTTTGCTATAGTTTTATGTTTAAATTTTGATGTCTTATGTTTATAACTCGATGTTTCATGTTTGAAGTATTGTTTGACTACGGAAAACTCAAAGAATAGCAGGTTATTGTATTCGGTAAAACTGAGAATAGCTAGGTAAAATTATTTTTTTTCCAGGTTTTGATTTTTAGCGATGACAATTGTCGTTGCTGAACATGCGATGTTGCCGCTAATGGTGCATTACCTTTAGCGGCGATAAGGATCTTTAGCGCGGCGAATACAGCCGCCCGAGCATAGCGGCGACGTGTCGTCGCAAAAATTTGCGCGACTTGTCGTCGCTATTGCCAGATTTTTGTAGTGATTCTAACAACGCATGCACATATAATTCTTATTTCACACTACATGATCATACATATAGAAGTTGTCACTAACACAAATGAAAGATCCAAGCCCATATGTGGTAATATTAGTTATGCGACTTCTGGTTCAAAAAAAACTTAGTGGTATAAACAAACTACCATCATAGAGAACTCAGGAAAGGAGAATTTGAAGAATCAAAGATTTCTAAAGAGTATATAAAATAAAGATTTTAGGAAGATTAGCCATCGCAAAACAATAATTTTCTAAATCTTCAAAGACCTTATCTAGAAGATCTTATCTTCAAATTTTGCGACGATAATTTCTAGCGAATGAGTCTTACCGGAAAACAAAACTGAAAGAACTTGAAGGAAGACGTCTCAGCCGAAAAATTATGGGCATTACGCTCAATTTAGCGACAAACAATCTGTCACGATATTATTGATATGGTGTTTGTTTAATGTTAAATCACTGCCTCTCTTGATTTTTCATTCATAGTGTTAGTTTTACCGAAAAATAATTTTTGAATTTTTTAGTGTAAAATATAGGATTTTTAAGAGTTCGACCCCCACTAATTTGGATTTTGAGAGTTCGGCACTCAATTGAGTTTTCATTCAAGCTCCGATGCTGGTTTAAATGTTTATTTTCATGGTTTTGATTCTGTATTGTCATCTCATTACCGTCTTTTGAAGACTTTCTCTTTATTATTTGAAGAGATCTATTCAACATCTGGCACGGCCGGTTCATAAAGGTGAAGATAATTGCACTACACATTATTCAAAAAATTATTGTCATTCTTTCCATGCTTTCATGATGAGAATTTGATTTATTTATTTATGATCTTCTTTTTACAAAAGCACCTTTTGTTTTGTATTACTCCTAAGTTATGGATCGTATCTTTGTGAAGATTTATAAAATTAGACACTTGTGCTCATCCTATGACCAATTTTCAATTTTGATAGTTTTTAATGGTCATTCCAGGCATATCAAATCACTTAGAAGGATTGTTTTAAAACATAACCATCAATAGCAGGTAAATTTCCAAGCATATTTGAAAATGTAAATAAACAATATACACCTTTTAAATTGGTTCCAGAATATAATAAATGTGAATACAAACTCTCCACCTCTATATAATCCCTAATGAAAAATGTTTATTTGTTGTCTAGTATATAGTATATTGTTGCACAAGTACAAAATCCCAAAATAATAAAACTGAATACAAACTCTCCACATCCATTTATCCCTATTGGAAAATGTTGATTTGTTTTCTAATACAAAGTATATTGGTGCACAAGTATATAATCCCATGACATTGACTGTTACCACCAAATCATACACGAATGAACTAACGAGTGGATTGTAGGTTTTGGATGATCAAACCATATGACCGGTGTAAAAGAGAAACTCCATAACCCGAAGAGGTACAAAGGTAACCATGTCGTTGTGATCACTGACAATTCATGACATCTGATTGCACACACAGGAGAAGTAAAGTTTTCCGCATACAAGAACAAGAGGGAGTTAATGTCAAATGATGTTTACCAAGTTATCGGCATGGAGAAGAACCTCTTCTTTGTGCTGCAAGTAACATTATTGCGAAAAGCATGTAGTTTTCAGGCCAGACGATGTGAAGATCCATGACAAGTTCAAAACCTTGTCCACATTGATCCTTCAAGGGAAGAAGAATGAGACTGCCTATGTTCTGTCGGTAGAAACAACCTATGTTGAGAAGCAGAAGCAAAACAAAATGCAGTTTTGTGGCTTTATCATTTAAGCAATCAGCTAAGCCTGTTGGAAAATTAGTGAATGGATATTTAGTTAATTTATAATTGAGTAAAATTATAATTACTAATTAAACTCTTCATATGGTGAAACTCTTGAGTAGAGTTTTATTGATGACATTTGATGATGTTTATTAGAGCTTAAGTCTATAATTATAAGACTCTTAACTCTTCATATGGTGAAACTCTTGAGTAGAGTTGATTGATGACATTTGTTGAGTTTTATTAGAGTTTAAATATATAATTATTCAGACTCTTAAAAAAAACTCTTGGATACTTAGAAGACTATTGTCTTTTATGCAAAGGACACTAGAGAAATACAAGAGATATGATACAAGGAAAATACATGTATACATGAAGAGTTCTTGGAAAAGGAAAAATATTTGAAGATCCATGTGTTGGGTACTTAGAGAAATATGTTTTCTCTATACGATTTCATCACCTTTGTATCATATTTTTCCACAAGTTCTAACACTATCATTTTATCCGGTGTAACCTCGGGCGCGTGCGCCATCTCCGGCAGTACATACTGCCTCGGCTGTTGTACCCTGGAAAGGCGCGAAATCTGTTTTAAGGGAAGCGTGTTAAACACGTGCTCAGCCACAACCGTCAACATCAGTTTATTATTTTTTTTGCAGCCAAGAAGGATCGTACAAGGAGACGCGGTTCAAGTTCTCATAGCGGAAATTGTACAAGAAGATGCTTCTCAAGCCCTTGTAAAAAAAGATTTGAATCGATTTATTTTTGATATATGTTGTATTTCATATTTAATTTTGTATGGATTTGTACACCTTATGGGTACTACAATTTTCCAATTATGTAAAGAGAGTATCTTTACAATTTTATATTTATGTATATAATTTTTATTATAATTGTGACCATGTCCTACAAACTTAAAACAGATTTAGTGAGATTGTTGCTACAATCTTAAAACCTTATTTTAAAGGATTTTGGGTTCAAAAAAGGATTTATGATAAAAAAAATGTTTTTAGAGATTGTGATCTTATAAATATTGTTTCATGAAATATATATGTAGTACAACT
Organism: Scalesia atractyloides; assembly: GCA_947069175.1. Taxonomy (NCBI): domain Eukaryota; kingdom Viridiplantae; phylum Streptophyta; class Magnoliopsida; order Asterales; family Asteraceae; genus Scalesia; species Scalesia atractyloides. The sequence continues at coordinate 10,662,103 of CAMTDV010000012.1, read as the reverse complement.
TGTGGTGTTTGGATTTATTGAGATTGAGATAGAATCTAAATCCTATACCATGATACAAAACGAATAATTTTGGTTCAACCATTTGGTTTTTAAAACGATTTTGTAATCGTTAATTTTTCTAGCCTTTGTGTTAGATCAGGTTTATTAGTGTAAACCATACGTTTTTTTGTAAACGCTTAAAATTCTCTAACGTGCGCGTTAGACCGGCTTAGTGTTAAAAGCTATTATAAACTAGTATATTTGTAATCATGTATTTCTAACGAGCTTGTTAGAACCTATTGGTAAGATAATGGTTATTTAAATTATTTATTTCTAACAAGTATGTTAAAACATATTTATTGATAAGATTTATAACAATTTTGTAATTGCTTATTTCTAACAAAAGTATTAGAAACAGTTTATAAAAAATGCAAATGATTTTTGTAATCATTTTTCGTCTAACATGCGTGTTAGAAACAGTTTATATAAAAAATGCAAATATTTTTGATTTGTCTTCTAACATGCGTGTTAGAAACGGTTCATGAAAAGTGTTTGTTTGGAAACAATTTTTAGTTGTTTATTTTTAATATGTGTATTAGAAGTGACTTATTTATATGAACCATATATGTGTTTATAACAAGTCGAATTAACATTTAGTGGAAATGTTAATATTTCTAAGGTGCACGTTAGATTATTTTTTCATTTTAACATGATTGTTAAAAATGGTTAGGATTCAAATGCTTTTAATTGTTTTATGTAAACATATTATATAAATAATTTGTTTTAGAATTGATTTTAGTGAATATAAACATATTAATGCTTTACATGATTTAGAAAGAAAAAGTCATACATTAAAATTGATGTTTGATTGGCTTCAAGAATTAAATCACAATAAAGTGTTGGTGTTGTTGTTGTTGTTGTTGTATGGGATTTATTAATAACTTTAATTTTGATTTCAAATCCAAATGGTCATGTTTATATAGATAAAATGACTTAAATTTTCTAACAAGTGTGTTAGAAAATGTGTATCACAAATACATGTTAAGATTTTTCATTATATAAGCCATAACGAATAGAAATGTTTTATGTAAACATTTAATTGCTTATTGTGCATTAAAAATAATGAGAAATGGTATATATTATAAACTTTATCATTGGAAAACATTTTATGTAAATGTTCGATTCTATATGTGCCGTTATAACATTTTTTTCTAACATGCGTCTTAGAAAACGTTTAGTACATGCGTAGTAAGACTAAATAATATAAAACCATTTGATATTTTGGTTTTAATTTATGTTTTCATAAACCCTAATTGATATTATTAATATTGTATGTTGCAAAACTAAGGAAATGTTTTAGAGTGATCTTTAAAACAAACTTTTGCATAGTATTGATAATTCAAATGGTCGCTACTCTTACTGAAAGTAGCATATGGTGAACAAAGTAACAATCTCATGGATATTATTTGGGGGAAAACAACTTGGTGTTGTTGTGAAAAATTTAACTGTCCAAGTTCACTGCTTAAATGTTGTCTTTGTAACAACTTGGTGTTGTTTTAATGTAGAATTGTCCAAGTTTAAAGTTTCAAGATGAAATGAGAAACTTGTACTTACAAGTTCATGGAGTTTATTGAGGGAGTACCTCAAGACATGCCATGGGATGATATCGTTGTGAAGATTTCGGTTAGATGATAAAGTGTTGAAGAGAATAGCACTTTGAGATTTAATGTCTACATATCGTTTATGCTTCCATTTAAAATATTCAAAGTGTTTGCCACTTATGATTTAATTTCAATGTATTTTATTATTTTGTGTTCAATATCTTCAGATAACACATACAATTTTTATAAAGAAAATAAATCATTAATGTTTGTGATGTATGGATTATTTTTTGGAAAATAATTATAATGTCAACTATACATTGTCTAAAGAATATGTTTTGAACGGATAGTACATGAAAAGATTTGGACATAAACAACTTGAGAGTTGTTGCATTGACTAAAAGTCAAAGACGGACATCAAATGTGTAACCACATCACGAGTGAGTAGTGAGTGTATGGAGATGAAATACACAAATGAGATTCACGTCGAAATACTTCGTTAGAAGTCATTGGAAAATTCACAAGTGTGAATTCTAACATATGAAAGAAAAAGTACTATATGTTATTCTATACCTTTAATAAATCTTGCGAGATTTGTTCAGAGTGATCTATACGTAGATCGTCTACCACTTGATTATTGTTAGAACTATATGGAGATTTTACCTTCGTTTGGGAGAGCATCCTAAATATACATATCTCCTAATGAATAACAATGGATGTGTGCAATATGAAAAAATTATGAATGCCATGTTTGTTGAGTGTCGATCTTGTTGACTTTATCTCACACATAATAGTGATTGTAGACGAGAAACATTCATCTTGTTCGTGATGAATGTGTTCTACCAAGTGACTTGGATTAAGACTTATGTTTAAGTCCTTATGAGTCAATGGTAAAGCGTTGGAGATCAAACGTAGACAAGTTATGTTCCTTAATTGAATGATAAAATTAGCTATGTGTTATATACAATAATTTGTGAGACCTTCCTAAATATTGATGTTTTAGGATTATGAATAACTCTCATTATTTTGTCTTAACAAGGATGAATGTTGCAAAGTGATATTATGATATCCTCAAGGTGTGAAGAATAAGAATGATGCATAATCTGTTCACATGCTTAAGTATTGTAGTCTAAAACATGCTAGACGAGTACTTAGTTAATTATGGATCTTGACGAAGACTAATTAACCCTAAACATTCAAATGTGTATGAACATAAAAAGAATTTGTGTATAGACAAAGTTGAGGGAGAATTTTCATTCATTAGAAGGAAAAGACATGTAAGTTTTGTAGAGTTTTTCAGAAAAGCTAATGAGGAGAACTCATTGTCTAGGCTTATTCTATATGGTAAATAAGAATCATTCTAAGTTGGTGACAAACTTATGACAATGACATGTGTTGCTTTGGTCAGCTTATGCAAGCTAATGCAATATGATTAAATTCACGGATACAATGAGGTTGATCTTGTTCAATCATATGTGTATAAAGGTCGTTAAAAGTGAAGTTACGGAAATGTTGATCATATGGCAAGAAATGTGGGGAGGATCTGACGTGATGTCGATGTCTCACGTAAATTTAATCCAAATACTACTAAAATATATCGATAAGTGGGTATCGAACACAGGGAGATTGTGGAATATATGCTATCTAAGGTTTATACTAAATTGACTACTTTATTTAATGCAAGAAATGAATTTAGGATTTTGGTGATTTGGTTTTGAAATTAAATTAAATGCAATTCAACTGTTGGTTGTTTTAACAAGTTAGAAGCAAGTGACCATCCTAAGTTTCCGGTTTAGATTAACGCTTGTGTTTCAAATTCAACTAAAAAGAGTCATATAGATATGACTCATGTTTGATTAATTGTTTGTGATAAAAGGGAACTAAGTACTCGGATTGCTACAATGCGAGGTTGTTACCCGATGACCAATTAACTAATATCCAACCCTTAAACCTTCCCGTGATATCTCGATTGTCAATGACACCAAGAACGTATGATTAAAGCAAGGATTAAAACATCAATCAACAATTTACCAACAAATATCCAAACACCATAACAAACTACAAATATTGCAAGTCTATTATTCTAGAAATTAGAAATCAAAACACAATTGTTCAAGCAAACCTTCCACCTAGGATGTTCACAATGAGTTTAGTAACTCATGGTCTTGAAATCATCACACCTTCAATTGTAATGTTCATAGGAATCAACAACACAAAAGTAAATGTTTAGAAATTTTTTGGAACCCACAAGAACACCAAATTTCGCCTCTAAGCTCTGCCAAAACGTTTCCAATGATTGGGATTCATAAAGACTCTTGAAAATCAAGTTAAAATGGGCAGTTACACTTTTCTTGCTGCTGACCACCGTAAGCTACGGTGCTCACCGTATCTTACGGTGGGCAAAATTCTCTTACGGTCCAGAGGGTCTGTCTTACGGTGCATGAAAGTGTCAGGGACCACCGTAAGCTATGGTGCCCACTGTAGCTTACGGTGGACATCAGAATTTCCCTTTTTTGCCCTTTAATCAATTCCACGAGTCTTAATCTTCACTAGCCAAGTACAAGCTCCCGACAAAGCACGTTAAATTCGCTTGTTTATGCTCTTCGGTACCTACAAAGCCATATACACCGTAGATATCAAATCATAACAATTAACATATTTAAGTGCAGAATATTGATCGTTTTAAAGCATTTACGGGTTGTCCCATGGACCACCCATCACATCCCCACACTTAAACATTGCTCGTCCCAAGCAACACATCAAAAACATTTTCAAGCTTAAAGGTGATCGCGATATAAACCAAGCACAACCATGTCATCTAATTTTCAATTTACCATCATACCACTTAACACACCCCTCACAATAACTCTCCTCTTGGTGGCAAAAATGTACTAGCAAGATTATGCTAGATCCCTCAATGCTAGTGTGTGATTGTGCGACAATAAGCTTGGATAATAATAAAGTCTCCACCTACAAACTGTCTAACATGCTTACAAATAAAAAGGACTTTCGGGTTGTAACGAGGCTACGTGTAAGGGTGAGAATTGGTGGGATATATGCATGTAGCTCATTGAATCGACCCGGTTTATTACAACAAACAAAAATAACCACTACTATTTATACAACTTCACTAACTTCTCCTTCTATTTTCTTTTCTTTTCATTTTTTCTTTTTCTTCTCTCTTTTTCTAGAACATCAAACAAACAAACAACACATACATATCAACATCAATCATCAAACTAAACTCTTAAACCGGGTCGATCAATAGGTAGAATTTTTGTAAGACATAGGCTTGGGTTGCAATTGAAAGGTTTAAAGCTCAAATTTTTGGCTACTAATGTCCAAACCCCCATCCCTCTCACTACCAAGCTCATATATTTATCTTATGAGGTCCAACCCCCCAAACCCACTCTTAACACACATCTAGATGAGGCTACCTAAATGCCTTTATCTTCTTCACAAGCATGCTACACTTAGGTTTTGACAAGAATATATTACACAAGTTCTATTAACACAAATCACACATTGCCACTCAAACCAAAGAATTAATTTATAGTAAACACCCATGTGGCGCAAAACTCACCGTGAAAGATAAAAATGATACCGATGTGTCATGTGGATTAAGGTTAAATTTCAAATTTGACAATTGTTTTGTTTGGTTTAAAAATTTTTAAAATCTCAAAATTTTCCCCCATCCCTACACTTGAGATACATTGACCCCGATGTATGGCTTTGAAGGAAACGATCACTAAAACCACCTCAACCTCACTTTCAGCTCAACTCTCAAATCCAAATTTCTTTTTGTTTTTTTTATGAATAATGTAAACACCACCAGTACTACCACAACCCATAATATGAATATCAACCATAATACGCCACCCTTCCACCCAACCATAAATAAAACAAAATAATGTCTACAATAATATACAAGGGAAGAACACCACCTGACGTACTCAAGGTGGTTCAAATGAACCCTTGCTTTCCCATTTCTCTCCATATTCCATCCAATTTCTTGGAAAGTTTGCAGTTTCACGCCAATTGGGATCAAATTCAGCCTCATCACCCCATCTAATCTCACCATCGGGTGGTTTTCCTTTCCCCGCTTTCCTGCTCACACTAGCCTTCTTCCTTGCCTGATTTTCACCTTTCTTCAACTCAAACCTATACAACTCAACACCACGTGCAATTTGCTAACTGTGCTAACATTTAGAAACATGTTCGTTAGTAGCAAATGTGTGACTCAAGTCATTAACAAGATCGTAATAAATGGATTTTGAAAACACATTAAAGTACAACTTACGATTCTCGTAGCTCATGGTGACCATTCCGTTTCTGCAATCGATTTGAGCGTTTGTCGTATACAAGAACGGACGACCCAACACTACCTGCGGCTGCTCATAAGTCTTCCACGGTGCATAGCCGATCACATAAATCCACGGAGTAGTAAAACTCGCCCAATTGTATCACTACCTCTTTCACAACCCCTCGGGGTTGCTTCCAACTCGCATCCGCGAACACCGCCATGCTATCAATCTCGTGTAACGGACCAAAGTCGTACTGGTCGTACAGGCTACCCGGGAGAACGTTCATCCCTGCTCCGTAATCCAACAATGCTTTGTGTATCTTGAACTTCCCAACTTGAATCGGGATAACTAGTTCCCCTGCATTACTTCCACCTCTCTCGACACTTGTTTCATTCACACCTGCAAATCACATGAACAACTGAATTAGTTAAACATTTATCAGTTTTAGGAACGAAAGCTTACCCTGCTGATCGATATGTTCCTTGTGTTCTTCGGGTTAGTTTGCGCATCACTGGGAAGTTTCCCATTCTGTTGCTTCAATGCTGCTACCTCACTAGCCAGCTGCCCCATCTGTGTGGTCAGTGATTGGATGGCTTTGTCCCGAATCTCATCCTTTTGTGCCCAAGCGTCATCCAGGTGATTCCTCCTTTGCATATCTTGTTGCATCATCCAGAGCATATCCATAACTTCATTCTCACTTGATGAAGTTTGACCCTGATTGTGTTGTTGGTGTGGAACGAAATTTCTTTGAGCTCCTTGGAAATTTGGATTGGCTTGATTCGTCGGGTTCCCATAGTGAAAATTGGGATGATTCCTTAACCCGGGGTGGTATGTTTGGAGTTCATATTAAAATTACGACCACCCCCTTGAATAGCATTCACTTCTTCTACTTGACCTTCAACCACACCCACCAAACACACATCCGCCAAACGACCCAATTCATTACAATTTGTACAAACATCATATACCTGATTGTTGCTTGTACCCCTCCATCATCTACCGCATATACTTGAGGTCTTGTAATAACATGTCTCGCCCTTCTTGAAGATTGAGCTTTTCTTTTAGAACTGACCACCATTTGCTCCAAGAATGCCCAATCATCTTGCTCAAAGTTTGTACCAAAAGTACCATTAGTGATGGACATTAAGTCACGAGCATCTTCCGAACTCAACCCCTCGTGAAAAGCATTCAACAATTCCCAAAGTGCAATGCCATGATGAGGACAATTCTTTAACATCATGTTAAACCTTTCAAATGTTTCATGGAACATTTCACCCGGTTGTTGTTGAAAACTTCTTAAGCTCCGCCTAGCTTCATTAGTCTTTTGGGCCATGAAAAAATCTTCTAAAAATTTTGTTGCATATCGGCCCATGTGTAGATTGATGCGGAGGGTAGAGTATGAAACACCTCTTTGCCTTATCTTCCAAAGAGATTTGGAAGAGTACCAACTTAACGTCATCCGTCGAAAAACCTTGCCCTCCAATAGTGTTGCAAATGGAATCATATGTTTCCAAATGGAAGTACGGTTCCTCCGTTGTTAGCCCCTTATACTTCAGCAAACTTTGAAGTGCGGCCGTTCTAACCTCAAATGTCCTTCCATCCGTGTCATGAGGTATCACTACCGAGAAGGGTTATTAGTGATGACCAATCTAAAGTGTGCTTCAATTCCTCTTACTACCTCTCGATGATGTCTTCGCGGAGCACCCAATGGTACTCTTGGTCAACCCGCTTGACCTTACCTTAGCCCTTGAGGTACAAGTTGTTGTTGGTATTGAGGTTGTTGCATTTGCCTTTGAATTAGGTTGTCATTATTGATGTTGAAGTTGAACTTGTTGTAGAGGCATTGGACGTTGAAACGGTGGTCCTTGAGGACGAATTTGTTGTAGCCCCGTAGATTGCCTTTGTTGATAACCCATTCCTCCTTGAGGTCCCAAATTACCTCCATCTCCCCCATAATAATAACCTTCTTCTTCGTAACCTCCAAATTCTTCTTCATACCTGTCATCAAACCCATCTCCTCCTACACCCGAAGATTGCACAAACTGTGAGGAAGGGTAATGTAAACTCGGTTGGTTGGTGGTTGAAATGTGGAGGAGGTATGGACAATGGTTGAACTTGGTGGAATTTGACTTAGTAATGGTTGTTGGGTGGAGGATGATTGACCGGAAGTTGGGAAAAAGGATGAGAATGGTGGAACCATTGATGCGGCGTTGGATGGGTTAACTTCATGTGTTGAAGTAGGATGGGTGGTAGGAACTGGTGGAGGCGTGGATGGTGATGTTTGGCTTGTGGTGGTAGGTAATTGATCCATGGTGTTAAGTGGTGAAATTGGTGTTGTAGGTGTTGTTGGTGAACCACTAATTTTGTTTTCGCGTAGCAATACCCTGTTTCGTCGCAAAGTTCGTTCGATCTCCGGATCAAATGCCAATGGTGGTAGCTTGTGAGAGCCCCTAGTATGCGTGCACCTGTAAATACCTGCACACTAGCACAACCAGTGTAAACCCAGAAAAAATAACAAACTAAACTCAATCAAACATTGCGCACTACTCCCCGGAAACGGCGCGAAAATTTGACGTGATGTCGATGTCTCATGTAAATTTAATCCAAATACTACTACAAGATAACGGTAAGTGGGTATCGAACACAGGGAGATTGTGGAATATGTGCTATCTAAGGTTTATACTAAATTGATTACTTTATCTAATGCAAGAAATGAATTCAGGATTTTGGTGATTTTGTTTTGAAATTAAACTAAATGCAATTCACTATTGGTTGTTTTAACAAACTAGAAGCAAGTGACCATCCTAAGTTTCCGGTTTAGATTAACGCTTATGTTTCAAATTCAACTAAAAAGAGTCATATAGATATGACTCATGTTTGATTAATTGTTTGTGATAAAAGGGAACTAAGTACTCGGATTACTACAATGCTAGGTTGTTACCCGATGACCAATTAACTAATATCCAACCCTTAAACCTTCCCATGATATCTCGATTGTCAATGACACCAAGAACGTACGAATAAAGCAAGGATTAAAACATCAATCAACAATTTACCAACAAATATCCAAACACCATAACAAACTACAAATATTGCAAGTCTATTATTCTAGAAATTAGAAATCAAAACACAATTGTTCAAGCAAAACTTCAACCTAGGATGATCACAATGAGTTTAGCATCTCATGGTCTTGCAAATCATCACACCTTCAATTGTAATGTTCATAGGAATCAACAACAAAAAAGTAAATGTTTAGAAATTGTTTGGAACCCACAAGAACACCAAATTTCGCCTCTAAGCTCTGCCAGAACGTTTCCAATGATTGGGATTCAAAAAGACTCTTGAAAACCGAGTTAAAATGGGCAGTTACACTTTTCTCGCTGCTGACCACTGTAAGCTATGGTGCCCACCGTATCTTACGGTGGGCAAAATTCTCTTACGGTCCAGAGGGTCTGTCTTACGGTGCATGAAAGTGTTAGGGACCACCGTAAGCTATGGTACCCACTGTAGCTTACGGTGGACATCAGAATTTCCCTTTTTTGCCCTTTAATCAATTCCACAAGTCTTAATCTTCGCTAGCCAAGTACAAGCTCCTGACAAAGCACGTTAAACTCGCTTATTTATGCTCTTCGGTACCTGCAAAGCTATACACCGTAGATATCAAATCATAACAATTAACCCATTTAAGTGCGGAATATTGATCATTTTAAAGCATTTATGGGTTGTCCAATGGACCACCCGTCAGGATCCATAAAAAAACAACCATATAAGGGTATGTAGAAATGATTTTCGTTACTCCATCTAGATGTCATCGGGTGTCTTGCATTTGTATCATAATATTTTGGCAATAAGGATTTTGTAATCCAATCTAACATTGCAAACAGACGACTAAGTGGAAGACACAAAGGTAATAGTGCATAATGGAGATACGTTTGTCTTAAATTATAAATGTATCATTCTATGACTAATATTATAACCAGATTCAGGTGGCCACTGGGGTTATAGTCTTAGAAATTGACAATAGGCAATGTTAACTTTTGAGTTGCGAACACGCCATGACAATTGATCTCAACTGCAAAGTTATCTTCACTGACTTGTCAATGACAAAGATAATGTTATGGATCCAACAACCCGAGGGTTTATTAGAGATCAAGTTGTGGAATGAGACTAAAGCCCATGGAAAAAAGGTGTGAGGGTTTAGTTGACTGGAGATCCCAAGATCTAAGTTCAATAGGACAATGAATTCATATGCCTAAGGGTGGTCACTGACAAAGATAATGTTATGGATCAACAACCCGAGGGTTTATTAGAGATCAAGTTGTGGAATGAGACTAAAGCACATGAAAAAAGGTGTGAGGGTTTAGTTGACTGGAGATCCCAAGATCTAAGTTCAATAGGACAATGAATTCATATGCCTAAGGGTGGTCACTGTGGGGGCATAGCTTATATGCATAAGCTACTATATATATGGTTATATACCCCTAAACAATAAAAGGGTGTTTAAATACGCCCTAGTTCATTCCTATGAAATTTAGTGACAAATTAGTTGATTGGAGATCCCAAGATCTAAGTTCAATAGGACAATGAATTCATATGCCTAAGGGTTGTCACTGTACATACTGCTTCGGCTGTTGTACCCTGGGACACAGACACGTTGTCTTTAGTAAAGGCGCGAAATCTGTTTTAAGGGAAACGTGTTGAACACGTGCCTCAGCCACAACCGTCAACATCAGTTTATTTACTTTTTGCACCCAAGAAGGATCGCACTAGGAGACGCGGTTCAAGTTCTCGTAGCGAAAATTGTACAAGAAGATGCTTCTCAAGCCCTGTAAAAAACGATTTGAATCGATTTATTTTTATATATGTTGTATTTCATATTTAATTTGTATGGATTTGTACACCGTATGGGTACTACAATTTCCCAATTATGTAAAGAGAGTATCTTTACAATTTTATATTTATGTATATAATTTTTATTGTAATTGTGACCCATGTCCTACAAAGCCTTCTAGCCGTCAACTAACTCTAAGAAAACCCTTAGCCGTCGGCTAAACGCTGAATGATCTACGGCTAAGACTTAGGTGTCGCTTTCTGATTGGTTGAAATAAATATGAAATTCTTAAAAAGAATGCCTATTTGGTAAACCCTTGGTTAACAATACCTAGTTTGGTAATTTTCCCATAGAAATACTTCCCTTGTCTAATTTTCTAGATCAAATCATCTCGCATGTAAAACCTAACTCAAAATCGGTTGCTAGAACTCATATCTAGAATTTCTAGATTAAATCATCATGCATGTAAAATATAACTCAAAATCGGTTGCTAGAACTCATATCTAGAAAAATATATTCATGCAAGATATCTGAAACTAAGATTATCTCTAAGTATACCTTATGTTACATTTTTATAACCCATACCCATGACACAAAAAAAGACCAAAAACTGAGAAAAAAAACTACTAAATTATCCTCCTTGCATGATCCAACTATGACTTTCTCTTCAGATGCATTGAATATTGAACTTAACTTGCTTATCCACCGAATTCGAAATACCAGTATCTTCAGAATGCCTGTTTAAATCAAACATGCCAAATTGTCTTTCGTTGTGTGATCGCCTTATAGGAGACATTGCTCTTGAAAATGTTGTGACGCTTTCACAATTGAGAATGACAATGGCGTCCTTTAGATGAATGGATTTGCCACAATCCTTTTTGATTCTCCCACTTTCAATTGCTATTTTGATACCCATTTGAGATTGATAATCAACTTGGTCCACTTCTTCCAAGAAGAAAACACGGACTAGCGTTTTCTTCTACCGCTACGGCGAAATTTTCTATATAACTCTGACGATGTTCGTCTCTTTCCTTTTACAACTAATTAACTCTTGACCATCAACCATTGAGTGGTATTTTGTTGACGAGAAGCGGCTAAGACCAATACGGATGAAGTTGTTTGTTGAGCCAAACACAACTGTTGCTAGCTCCTTGATATCATCTCTTTTCCTTGGATGTCAGAACCTACAAAAAATAACCATGTATCTTCTTTGCCTTTCCTTTCAGTTAAGCCAGACCTGCATTGAAGAACGGTACTCACAATTTCTGGAATAATCGCTTGTTGTCTAGGAACCTTTTTCTCCAATGCATTGGTTAGAATCCTTATGTTCTTAGAGTTGACCTCTTTGAACTTGTGCATGAAGCATTCATCAGCATCTTTAACATCACTACAAGAAGCAGAATTTGGACTAAAATTTAGGTGGGACAAGAGGTTGGGTTTTACAGCACTAGTTTCTCTTAAATCATGGTCGTCAAAACCATCATCGCTATCTATTTGAAATGTGAAAAACTGGTGCTCTTTTGGGATATTTTTGGGATCAGCTAACATTGGAGACTTGTGATGGTTTTTATGCAAGCTTGCTGACAATTTGGTGGAAGGAGAACAAAGATGGAATGTTTTATCAAGAAAATGGGGCTGCTTGTGAAGTGAACAGCAAATTGAGTTCCATTTCTTGTGAAGTCTTCCAACTCTATCACATTCCTGTAAAAGGAGACATTATCTTAGAATTTTTCAGTTAAAAAAGAGTTCTTAAAGGAATTTGTGTTCAGTTTTTATTCATCCTTCTAAGGATTTTCGTGACACGCCGACATGGAAAAGGTTCAAAAATATGTTTAATGTTAAAAAGAACAAACCTGATCATTGATTGTGATTTGCCTGGAGTTCTTTTCCGTGCATTGTTGGAGCCATAATGGTAAAGTGGATTTTTATTACTAGTGATAGACTCATTGTTTTGGGAATACTTGGATATGCTTTGTGCTTCTCTTGATTGAACATTCACCACAGCAAGTGTGAGTTGTTTCGTCTCATTTGGGGAATCTTTGCTAAAATAACAAAACCAACTTCAGAAGTTAGTTTCTATCTTGCATAAGCTAATTTTGAGTCCTTGCACCAAAATAATTTCAGTGTAAAACTAATGCAAGTATTGTAAACTAATTAAGGACAAAACTTTATTTAAGTTTGACTACCTTTCAAGATTGAGGGTGAGGTCCAGGCCACCAATAGGAGTTGTATGAGGAAAAAGATCCCATAATGTCTCAAGCGAAGGTCGACCAGATTTACAACTCAAGTATGTTTCGGAATTGGCTATCCCCATTAGCCACAACCTCCCACTATCCCCATAAACCTAAAGCCTGCTAAGTTCCATGATCATGTGCACCATTGGAGAGTAATGATAGGTTCTCAACCTTTGCTCATTGTACTTTGACCAATAATCAGAGACCCACTTTAGATCACCAAGATATAGAATCACTCCTCTCCCCACATGGCTTTTTAGTAGACAACAAAGCTCCTTAACCTTGTCTTCAATCTCTTCCCTCGGATGTTCGCTTAACGCATGTAACGGAAGACTTACAAACTGCACGAACCTCAAATTTCCAGAAAAAACCATGATATTTCCTCTTCTAAAAATGTCTATAACTCCTCTAACTATATCATCAGCACTAACCAGACACTCCCTAATAACAACAATACTTTTCTTTCTCCTTTCCATCATTGTATCTATAACACTCATTATATCTTCATCTCGGACTCTAGGTGTGGGTCTTTGTTTATTACCAAAACTAATTTGGAAATCTTGTAATATGGGCTTGATATTTTCTTTTGTCTTGGAAGATATCTCCAATGAGACCATATGTTCAATCTTATTTTTTATCTGAGTACTAGAGAACCCAGCTCCTCTCATTACCCGACACACACTAGGGTCATCTAGTATGGACATAATCAACTGTTCTATCTCCACTCTAAGAGCTAAAATAGGTTGCTGCTGGTTTTCAACAGAACTGCGACGTTGATGAGCTAGAGCGTGCTTGAACGCAGCAACCAAAGCATTCGAGAGAGACGGGTTGTTAGATTGATTTGAACTCAACATTATAGGAAAGGATTGGGAAATAGGGAGGCGACTAAGGGCTACATTGAAGCAAAGCTCAAGAGCCTGGCATTGGAGAGGGTGAGTGTTGATTTGCAGGCCAGCTTTCCGGAAAAGGCTGGTGGCGGATGTGCTCAAGGCACTCGCTACATGGAGAGGTGTGACTTGAGCATGACCTCTCCGTTTAGCGAGGCCAAAAGCTTGTTTTACAATTGCAGCTGCTTCTGAACTTAGTGAGTGTTGTATTATGTATCCTTCTGCCCTCATGTTTAATCAGTTTTTGAAATAATATGCAGATGGAGATCAAGAGAATGTGTGTGATGTGTGTATTGTTGTATTTTACATATATGCTTTTGCTGGTGAAAGTGTGTGTAGTACTAGTTGTGGTGCCTGGTGTACTGGATTGAGGGGCTAAATAAGTAGAGAGTTGGTGGAGGGCGGGATTATGCTTTTCTTGTTGTTTAGCATGTCTTGGAAGTCGGAAAGTGGAATCCATGTCAAGAAACTAGTCTCTCTCTCTCTCTTTACCACTTCCTCTCTTTGCTGTAATTTATATACTATTTTTGTATAAAATATAATCTTTTATTTTGCTGGAAAACAATACAGTTCCAAATCAACTGAATGTTTTTAAAAGACTAAAGGCACTCAAAAATTCTGGGCTTCTTCATCAACCATTATCCGGATTTTCATATTAATGATAAATTTGATTTCAAGTTTGATTATAGGAAAACCGATTTTTTAGATTTGATTTTACATGTATTTTTTAGAATGGCTAGCTCATACAATCTTTAAAGTAATTTCAAATCTACATTAATCTCCACTATTTTATTAGAACCCTCAACTATTTAGCGAGAAACATCTTTACTGTTTTAGTCGAAGAATATTTACAGCAGAATATTATTTTAGGAATAGATTATGATCTCTTATTTATTGTGCATATTTTTGTATATAGTTTCCTTATTAACTGATTGTATTCTCCCTATATAAATGGTATTGTAAATCAATAAAGATCATCAAGAATTTTAAACCATAAACGCTTTTATGGTATCAAAGCTTCGGTTCTGAGATACACCATCTTCTCCTTTTTTTCCCTCTATTTTTTTCGCACAACCGGTCACCATGACCAAACCGGACGAACAGTCCTCCGACCAGAAATCCTCGACGGCCCTACACCCGGCGTATTCGGTCACCAATATCCAATCCAAAATCCGCACGCTCGATGGCACCTCTGTAACCTACTCATCATGGGTCAAACTCTTTAAGTTTCATGCAGTTGCCTATCGTGTTCTTAATCACATCGATGGCACCACCAACCCACCCGAATCTACAGACCCGACCTATTCAGCCTGGAAAGAAGTGGACGCTTTGGTGTCCCAGCGGATTTACAGCACTGTCAGTGATGATTGGCTCGGACGTATTCTCGACACCGAAGCCACTGCCCGCACGACTTGGTTGAGGCTCGAGAAAAAATTTTTAAGCAATAAGAGAGCCAAGGCTGCAGCTTTGGAAACCCAGTTCGTGAACTTGACTCTTGCCGCCTGCAGCTCAGTTGATGATTATTGCAAACAATTGAAGGAACTTGCTGATCAATTATCAGATTTCGATCAACCGGTGACAGAATCGCATCTGGTTCTGCAACTTGTTCGTGGTCTGTCACAAGAGTTCGATACTACTGCTTCACTCATTATTCCCAACAAGCTGATTGGGATCTTGCACGAACAATGTTACAAGATGAAGTTATCAGGCAACAGGCTCGACAGCAGGCCTCTCCATATTCTGTCCTCATTGCCCAAACAATCACTAATCAACCACCGGACCAGCAGCGGCAATCCCAACAAGCACTGCCGCCGCCGACCAACAATCCCATTCAGTACAGCACCAGGGGCCGCGGACGAGGACGCAACAGCAACTACAGGGGTCGTGGCAACAACCGGGGACGCGGATACCGCGGCAACCCTACGGGGTCCTCGTGGCAATTCCAAAACCAATCCGGTCCCCCGACTTACCCACAGTGGGCTTGGTTGAACACGCCACCTTGTCCTTATCCGACCCAATCCACTTGGCGGCCCAATCAACAATAAAACGCGGCCGCCCACTACACTGGTTTTTCATGTCCAACACAGCAGTTCACGGCACCACCAGGTTATGGCGCATTGAGCCTGTCCGACTTAAGCGCTGCTTTTAACACTATGCAGCTTTCATACACTGACCCTACTAAGTTTATGGACACAGGTGCGGAGCATCATGTGATAGAAAACCAAGGTATGATTCGTATCCCTGACTCTTTTCCTGTTAACACTAAACTTTTAGTCGGCAACGGGCAATGTTGACCAATTGAGGGCTCGGGCACAGGATTCCTACCAATACATGACCGAACCTATATCCTACCCAACATGCTTTACAGTCCCACATAATTAAAAACCTATTGTGTGTCCGACGTTTTACACGGGATAACAATGTTTCTGTTGAATTTGACCCGTTTGGTTTTTTAGTGAAGAATCTCACAACTGGACGGCTCCTTTCCAGCCACAATAGCACAGGTGATCTTTACCCGGTTACTCCACCCACTCTTCCGCCTCAAGCTTGTTTCCTTGCTTCTAACGCGTTACCATGGCATGATCGTCTCGGACACCCTGGCAATCAAGTTTTAGATGTTTTAACTAGAAAGTTTGGTTTTCCCTGTCATTCCAATAAACAATCATTTTGTAATTCATGCCATTTATCTAATAGCAAACGTTTACCATTTTATGATTCCAATTCTTTTACATTCTCTCCTTTTGATATTATACATTGTGATTTATGGACCTCATCCATACCAAGTCAAACCGGGTACAAATATTACATGGTCCTAATTGATAACTTTTCAAACTTTGTTTGGGTATATCCTTTGAAATACAAATCCGAAACCTTCATAACTTTCACCAAATTTCACCGCCTAATTGCAACACAATTTAATCGCAGCATCAAAACATTCCAATGTGATTTAGGGGGCGAATTTGACAATCATGCTTTTAAAACATTTGCCCACCAACATGGACTTTTATTCCGTTTCTCCTGTCCCCAAACATCCTCCCAAAACGGCCGCGCAGAGCATATGATCCGCCGCCTTAATGACATCATCCGCTCATTACTCATACATGCGCATCTACCACCAGTTTTTTGGGTTGAGGCCCTCCACACCGCCACATATCTTCACAACATCTTACCCACAAAACGCCTCAATTTCTTCACTCCCACCTTCGCTCTATATCTCCGTCACCCTACCTATGACCATTTACGTGTCTTCGGATGCGCTTGTTATCCCAACACATCCGCCAAACAACCCCACTGCCTTCACCCGAGAGCCATTCGATGCATCTTCCTCGGTTACCCACCTAATTTCCGAGGATACCGTTGCTTTGACCCTACTACGGGTAAGGTACACATCTCCCGTCATGTAACTTTTGACTAACATACTTTTCCGTATACTATACCTACCCCACCCGCCACATATTCTTTTTTAGACGACCCCATACCCTTGGAATTTAACTTCCCACCGCCTCTACCCACACCATCACCTATCCCATCACATCTTCACACCACCTCCCCATTCCCTATTACATACTCTCGTCGTCCATAACCAACGCCACACAACCCTAACCAAACCACGAGTCCAACACCCTCTAATAACCAACCCCTCCTGCAGCCAATCCATCACCTGATACTACTCAACAGCCTATAGCCCCCCCTCCCACTTTCCAACAAACCACCACCCCACAAACCTCTCGGCCCACAAACTCCACAAATATTCATCCCATGACCACCTGGTCTAAATCTCACCACACTCTCTATACTACCTCCATTAGCCCAGTTCCCACCCCATATGCTAGGGTCTTTGCCGACCCTCATTGGTTACATGCCATGCAGGCAGAGTTTAGTGCTTTGCAGGAAAACGACACATGGGAATTGGTGCCACGATCGGCCGATTATTCGATGTATGTGGTTATTCAAGCATAAGTTTAAATCTGATGGATCTTTGGAAAGATACAAGGCGCGGCTGGTAGTTAATGGGAAATCTCAAACAGTTGGTATTGATTGTGAGGCCACTTTCAGCCCGGTTGTTAAGCAGGATACTATTCGGACAGTCTTGTCTATTGCTGCCTCTCGTTCATGGCCTATCCATCAGTTGGATGTCAAGAACGCCTTCTTACATGGGACACTGAATGAATTAGTGTTTATGCATCAGCCTCCTGGTTTTACCGATCGCCGTTTCCCTAATTTTGTTTGCAGGCTGAAAAAGTCTCTATATGGCTTAAAGCAGGATCCACGGGCATGGTACACTAGATTTGCAAATCATATTTTGTCCAAGGGATTTCACAGTAGTGTGTGTGACAATTCCTTATTTGTTTACACCTATGGCACACATACTGCTTATTTGCTACTTTATGTTGATGATATCGTCCTCACAGCCTCATCTAACGCGCTACTACAGAATATTATTTGCATGCTCTCACGAGAGTTTGCAGTGACTGATTTGGGCCAGTTACATCATTTTTTGGGTATTCGGGTGACCCAAAATACTACAGTTTTATTTTTAGATCAGGCTCAGTATACAAAAGACATCATCGCACGAGCATCTATGACCGCATGTAAACCATGCACTACTCCACTTGATTTATCCTCCAAGCTCAGTGCTTCGGATGGTCCTTTGTTTCATGATCCAACTCTTTATCATAGTCTAGCTGGAGCTTTACAGTACCTCACGTTCACAAGGCCAGATATCTCCTATGCAGTACAACAAGTATGTCTTTTTATGCATGAACCTCGTGAACCGCACTTTGCTTTCCTAAAGCGGATTATTAGGTACTTACAGGGCACAATTAACTATGGTATACGGGTTGTCAAGTCTACTACTCATTCTTTGGTAGCTTATTCGGATGCTGATTGGGGTGGTTGCCCGGATTCTCGTCGCTCAACTAGTGGTTACTGTGTTTTCCTAGGCGACAATCTTATTTCATGGTCCTCTAAACGGCAACCTACCGTTTCGCGTTGCAGTACTGAGGCTGAGTATCGTGGTGTTGCTAATGCCGTAGCTGAATCAACCTGGCTACGAAATTTACTTCTTGAGTTACATCTTCCCCTTCGGCAAACTACTGTGGTTTATTGTGATAATGTTTCAGCGGTATATATGTTAGACAATCCTGTTCAACATCAGCGGACTAAACACATAGAGATTGATATTCATTTTGTTCGTGAGAAAGTTCATGTTGGCCAGATCCGTGTCCGTCATGTTCCTACGTCATTACAGTATGCAGATATCTTCACTAAGGGCCTCGCTCGCCAACTTTTCCGTCTTTTCGATCCAGCTTGAGCGTCTGTACTCCGCCCGCTCAAACTGCAGGGGAGTCTTAGCCAAAGAATACAGCAGAATATTATTGTAGGAATAGATTATGATCTCTTATTTATTGTGCATATTTTTGTATATCGTTTCCTTATTGACTGATTGTATTCTCCCTATATAAAGGGTATTGTAAATCAATAAAGATCATCAAGAATTCTAAACTATAAACGCTTTTATACTGTACACATTGATATCGCTAGGCTACAAACTCTATGGTATATGTAGATACTTTACGAGTTTAGGGGCTTGATATGTGTGATTTTATATATAGATACTTAAACGAATGTCCCCAAATGGAGTGCAGGTTTTGATGATTTTAGGTGTAGAGTATGTGTAATGTGTTTGCCGGTAAAGAAATGATACTTAAACCAATTTGTCCAACTCAAACACTGGTTATTTGAATTTCATCACACCAGAAACCACATTTGTGAACTGTTTTTTAAACTAACAAAAAAATACATTAAAATTTACCCGATATTAACTGTTGTATCCATTTTATCACTGATGAGACCCAAATTTTTTATTAATTCCAGCTTAAGCAAATTTGTGAATCCTTTGAAACCCAGGGTCGGTCCTCGGCAGGCAGGGGCGAGGTGGGCTACCATCCACGGCCCGTTCTCCTTGGGCCCCGATTTTTTTTGAAAGTTTAGTTACATGAGTAGTTGAGATGAAGAAAGAATAGTAACGTGTTTTTATACAGTGAAGGTAGTAGCAGTCGCAATAGGTCAACTGCAACGATCGCATTTCCATTTCCGGTAGTAAAACGGTTATAACAGGGCAATTGCAACCGGAAATGCGGTCGGAAAAAATCCAATTTTCCTAGTGCGATCTAGTATCAAACTGCATCATAATGTCAAATCTCATAAGTAACACTTCCTTGATGAAAATTTTACATTTTTCTTCTTGTCCAAGACAAAACTTGTTTCTTCTTGAGTTATTGAGGATTGTAGTTGTGATTACATCAATTTTGATTGCAAGTCGTTTGATTCATTACTGGCTTCCGTATTATAATATATAGAGAAAAAAAAACAAGAATACTATATCATCAGAAACATTATAATTTCTTTATCTCAGCAGAAAAATGATTAAATTTGTATTCAACCAATAGCTAACAAAAGGCAGAAAGTTCTTCTTGCCATTTATTCAAGAATTACACAAAGAAAACCATCATCATCTTTCATCAAAGAAATCCCATCTACAACTCAACTCTTGCCAGCAAGCCCAGCCTTTATTTTCTGAATAATGTAAACATCTGTTTTAAAAGACAAAGCCAATACCCCATCATCAATAGTAGTATTAAAAACCGAATTCGGAACCAAAACAGTTCCCGCATTAGCACTGCCAATGCAGACACAGCCAAAGGTTCGTTCTTTTTATCACCATTGTACTGATAATGAACAGGTCCCTATTGGATTTGCAGGAAATAACAGAATGAATATTCGAAGGAATTGTAACTTGTGTTCTTGATTGAATTGGTAAAAAACGAATTGTTCAGGATATTACATATATATATTAGGGTTAGCATATAGATAACCGCTAATACTTAGGTTATAATTTTTAAAAAACAATAATGCTACATAAAACTATATTTTATAACTAATTTAATTTTATTCTATTCTAGCTTATAATCATCCTCTAATACCCTCCCGTAAGCTAGAATGCAGTAACATTCAGGAGGTCCTTCATATGTGCAAAATCTTTCAGTTGAAGAGCTTTAGTAAGTATATCTGCTATCTGATGTTTTGTTGGACAAAATAGGATTTCCACTTCACTGTTCTTGACCAGGTCTCGGATGAAATGATATTTAACTCTTATGTGTTTGCTTCTTCCATGATATACCAGATCTTTGGCTAAGCATATAGTTGATTTATTATCACAGTAAACTGT
The DNA here is from genome assembly GCA_947069175.1 of Scalesia atractyloides. Classification (NCBI taxonomy): domain Eukaryota; kingdom Viridiplantae; phylum Streptophyta; class Magnoliopsida; order Asterales; family Asteraceae; genus Scalesia; species Scalesia atractyloides. Next base: position 10,641,036 of record CAMTDV010000012.1, on the reverse strand, counting down.
GAGTGGATAATAAACATTTTCTTGCAATTCATTCAGAATTCCTTTGAGCCAAAGAGCTTGACATCCGGCCATAGAAAGTGCAATATATTCAGCTTCTGTTGAAGACAACGGCACTACCTTTTGTTTCTTTGATTGCCATGCTATAGCTCCTGATCCTAAGTGAAATAGATACCCAGATTACTCTTGTTATCATCAATGCTTCCTGCATAGTCGCTATCACTGAAACCGATTAAAGTCCCTTTGCTTCCTTTAGAGTATACAAGCCCATGATTTAAAGTTCCTTTTATGTATCTTAATACTCTTTTCCTGGCTTCCCAGTGGCTTCTTTTTGGTTGTTCCATAAACTGACTTATCTTCTTGAAAACATAATATCAGGTCTTGTATTTGTCAAATACATGAGACTTCCAACCAAGCTTCTACATACGTTCGAATCCATTTCTTCTTAGGATCTTGTTTGGATAAACGTAAGTCGTATTCCATTGGGGTTGAAACTGCTTTGCAGTTTATCATTTTGAATTTATCGAGTAGACTTCTTGCATATTTCTGTTGTGACAGCATTATGTTCCCATTACTGTATGACACTTCCATTCCAAGGAAATAGTGTAGAACACCCATATCGGTCATCTCAAATTTTGTCTTCATGGACTCTTTGAATTTAAGGATCATGTTTAAAGAATTGTTGGCTATAATGAGGTCATCCACATATAGACAGATTATTATTTTCACATCCTTAAAAAATTTAGTAAACAAAGTACGCTCATGAGCACACTTCTTGAAACCACATGATGTGAAGTATCCTTCTATTCTACTGTACCATGCCCTCGGGGCTTGTTTCAAACCGTATAAAGCTTTCTTGAGCCGACATACCTTCTTTTCTTTCCCTTTTGTGATATACCCCTCTGGTTGTTCGACAAACACTTGTTCCATTAACGTGCCGTTAAGAAAAGCTGTCTTCACATCCATTTGATGTGGATGCCAGCCATAATGTGCAGCCAGAGCTAAGATAAGTCTAACAGTATCAAACCTTATTATTGGGGCAAATACATCTTGATAATCGACTCCATATTTCTGCTTATAACCTTTTACTACCAGATGTGCTTTGTATTTGCTTATGTTTCCATGCTCATCATATTTCGTCTTATATATCCACTTCATACCAATTGGAGTTTGATTCTTTGGAGGATCTACTAATTCCCAAGTGTCATTTTTAAGTATCAACTCCATTTCCATATCCATGGCTTCTTTCCATTTTGTTTCTTTGCATGCTTCCATATATGAAGTGGGATCTAAATTTGTGAATAAAATGAAGTGAGCTGGGTTTCCAATGTTGAGTTGATCCTTTTTATAGAGTTCATCAACTTGTGCCTTCGTTAAAGCTTGTGAACTTTGATACAAGTCTGCAATATTTCGGGTCCTCAAGACTTCATTCTCGGATGATGACGAAGATTCTAAGTCTTCGTGATTATTAGTGGTTTCTTCATCATCGTCTTCACTGTATTGATTGTTATCTTGATTACTTATCTCTGGTGCTACCGAATTGTTTTGATCGCTCACCTCTACGTGTTGATTATCTTGAACTTCTTCTGCTGCAGGTTGATTTTCCATGATCATCTACAGCTATAGGTAATCTGTCATCACTGTCATTCCTGATTCCGATGTAAGATGAGGTTCCTTTATCCTCCTTGATTGCAGCCCAATGTTGATCTTGTTAAATATTACATCCCTACTTATAATCATTTTGTTTGACGTTGGTTGTATAGTTTATATGCTTTACTGTTCTCGCTATAGCCCACAAATATAGCCTTCTCCGTTTTGTCATCTAGTTTACTTCTATGTTGTTTTGGGATATGAACGTATGCAACACATCCGAAGACCTTGAGATGCTCCACGTTAGGTTTTCTTCCACTCCACGCTTCTTGAGGTGTTATCTTAGGCACACTTTTAGTGATGGCCCGATTTAGCAAATACGTCGCACATGCAACAGCTTCAGCCCAGTACGAGTGTGATAGGTTCTTCATCTTCAGCATGCTTCTACTTAGTTCCATGAGCGTCCTATTTTTTCTTTCGGCTACCCCATTTTGTTGAGGGGTGTAGCTTGTAGTAAGTTGGTGATGTATCCCGTTTTCTTTAAGGAAATTATGAAACTCGTGACCACAATAATCGCCTCCTCTATCTGATCGTATGCTCATTATCTTGTGATCAACTTGGTTTTCTACGAGGCTTTTAAATATTTTAAATCGGCTCAATGCATCTGACTTGAGCTTTAAGAAGTACACCCATGTTTTTCTCGAGAAATCATCTATGAAGGTAATGAAGTACTTGCACCCCCGTATAGATTGAGCCCTCATAGGACCACATATGTCTGTGTGTGCGAGTTGAAGTGGCTTACTAGCATGCCATGTAGCCTGTTTTGAGAATGGCTTCCTTGCATGCTTACCAAAATGCATCCCTCACACACATTATGTGTTCTGGTAAGTTTCGGCAGGCCTTTTTACAGTCTCATTCATCCCCATATCATACAAGGTGTCTAGATATAAATGCCATGTCGTCGATGCCATAGTGTAGATGGATCAGTCGTCATTATATTACATACTCGGGGTGTTATGTCTTGGTTCAGGTTTAATGGAAACATTTTGTTTCCTGTCATCTTCACTGTTCCGATATAAACCCCGGTTGGATCTTTAATTATGCACCCTTGATTATTGAATTTTACTTCATAACCCTTCTGAACTAATTGTCCAACACTTAATAAATTGTGTTTTAAACCTGCTACATAAAACACATTCGGAACCCGCTTTTCTTGACCTTTAACCATAATAGTTACATCTCCACAACCCAATACTTCGAGTCGTTTATCGTCTCCGGTTCTCACTTCTCTTCTCTCTGATTCATTTAGACTAACGAACAGGTTCTTATCTCCTGTCATGTGATTACTGCACCCGCTATCCAAGTACCAGCAGTCATTCTTGGTTACTTCCTAGATATTGAAAATCATAAACGTAGTTTCATCATTCTCTTCTTCTGTATCATCTCTGTGCATTAGTGCACTATTCGTCCTTGCATTATCATTACTCTTATTGCAAAATCTTGCTGTATGCGATAGTTTTTGGCAATTGTAACATCAGATGGATCCATTATATCTTCCTCGTCCCCTGCCACGTCCTCTACCAGTGTATTCTGACCGAGACTGTCTAGATCTTTCATAATTGTTTCCTTGAATTTGAAAAGCTTGTTCGGTTGGCACATCATCATATTGTGTTAATCTAAGTTCATGTGATTGAAGAATGCCCAGCAGTTCTTCCGCAGAGATCATATGTAAATCTTTAGATTCTTCTATGGCCACTACTACCGCCTCATACTTACGTGTTAAACTTCGTAAAATCTTTTCAACAATTCGTTGTTCTCTATTTTCTCTTCGTTTAATCTTAATGGTTGACTATTATGGTTGTTCGGTTAACATATTCTTCTATAGATCCATTCTCTTTCATTCTTAACGAATCAAATTCACAACGTAGGGTTTGAAGTTTTACCGTTTTGACTCTATTTTCTCCCCTATAGGCTTTGTGAAGAACATCCCAGGCATCTTTAGATGTCTTGCATGTGGCGATTCGTTCAAATACTGTTTCATTCACTGCTTGGAAAATGATGTGTAAAGCCTTTTTATCCCTCTTGTTTTTTTCTTTATAAATGTTCTGATCATTTTCTGATGAATTGGGGGTGATTTCTGCATATCCTTCTTCAACAATTGAGCATAAATCTTGCGATTCCAATAACACCTTCATTTGTATATGCCAGTGATAGTAATTTTGTCCCAGAAGTTTTGGAATCTGGGTTTGAATTCCTCCACTGGTCGTCATCAAAAGGTGTTTTTTAGGAATTACGAATTTGTAGAGAATTATTCGGATGAATTGATTTGTATTTCGTGGATCGGTGGCTCTGATACCACTTTATTGGATTTGGAGGAAATAACAGAATGAATATTCGAAGGAATTGTAACTTGTGTTCTTGATTGAATTGGTAAAAAACGAATTGTACATGATATTACATATATATATTACGGTTAGCATATAGATAACCGCTAATACTTAGGTTATAATTTTTAAAAAACAATAATGCTACATAAAACTATATTTTATAACTAATCTAATTTTATTCTATTCTAGCTTATAATCATCCTCTAATAGTCCCTTTGGAAACACAAACATATCAGCCGTTTTAAGGGTCTGTGTGAAAATTTTATTAGTGATATCAACAAACCCAACTTCTAAAGTACCATCAACAAGGAACAAAAGTTCAGACGCTCGTGGGTGTGTATGGGGCGGGTTCACCGAACCAGGTGGGAAATCAAGAACCGCATACGACACACTTTGACCATTTAGAGTCGGGAATTCGGCCATGCTTGCTTTCAAAACCTTGAAAGTTTAGCCTGTGGGGCATCTAGTAACGCCCGCATGCCTGTCTATGTGAAAAAGTTCCCATCTACCGTTGTATTGTCTTGAGGGACAATGAAGTCAGAGAGAATATCAGGATCACCAGCCAGTGATTCACTGAGAGCTGATAGTACTAGGACTACTATAAAAAACATGGTCTTCATGATGGCTCTAAAGATGGAATGAACGACGAAACTCTTTTATTGATTGTACAATTAGTTACGTTGTATTGATTTATAGGGGTGTATGCATTTACCTTAGGGACTGATTGATAGCTACAATGACCTTGTTTTGGAAAAACATTGGCTGTCTGTTGTTTATTGGATGTTTCAGGCCATTGTTGTTGATTGCTATAAGCTGATAGTGCTTTGTCTTATTAACCATATGTGTTTGATACTACAATCGATAGGTAGCTTCGGTGCCAGCGTTGGTTTATGAACCTTAATACTTGTAATACTAATACTTTATAAGATTATAAATATGGATTTTGTTGGAGTAACTAATTGATCAAATTTTAAGGAGTTACGGTCAAACAGTAGATATGTAATAGTTATGTTTTAGAGTCTAGAGTATCATTGTACATAGTTTAAGGGTTGTAAGTGTCGAAACATGAAGTGTGAAACTGTATGTATACGTATGTGTGTGCCGTTTGGTAAACAACGCGTCTGTTCATGGTAATTGATATATAGCCAGTCATACCGCAACATTCAAGGGTTACGAACCCTATCAAAATATTGTTGTGTCAATTGTGTGATCCAATTGTTGTTCCATCAATTCATGTATCGGTTACATTATCTATTTCGTTAATTATCAAACTATCTAATATTTGTTCCATCAATTCATGTATCGGTTACATTATCTATTTCGTTAATCATCAAACTAGCTAATATAAATCATAAAAAGAAAATAAACTGAGACATTATTCCAATCAATATCCACTACAAACAAGTACAAAATTAGAAACAAGCGTATACACAAATGCACTGCACACTCAAGTGGATTTTTACATAGACAAATATAGTAAAAGTGATGTTAAGGTGGTGGTTACAGCAATCAAAAGCCTATCTTTTTGGCACTTGCTACCAATGGTGGCAGCGCTGTGATGGTTGTTGCGCGTAGCCGCGCTCCTGAACCAGCAGCATATACAGGTATCATTGAGCCACCCCTCATGGCGAGGAGTTAGACTGACCACCATTTCCGTTGCTCCCTCTAGTCGATCTCCCACCACCACCACCTCCTCCACCTCTTGAGCTAGCACGGGCATATTTGCTTTGGTTTATGGCTCCATTGCTGCCACTACTTACAGAACCATCTGATTCATATATTGGGGGTTTTTCTGCAAAATCCAATATCTTCTTGAGTTAATATAATTTTTTATTCACCAAGTTTTTCACAAGAAAAAAGTTCACATACTTGAAAAAATGAATCAAACCCCTAAACTAAACTTGTCTGATTGAAAATGAAGTGGGTTTAATGGGCATATTGTGGCTAATATGGTCTGAATTTTTATTTGATTATTGAGATAATCTGATTAGTTAATCTTTTATATAATTTATTGATTTATATTTGTTAAAATTGTTCATCTTTGTTTTGTAATAAGTAAAATACTGTAAGCTAAAAAAATTAAATTACTTTTTTTCGGGTGTGGTTAGTCATAAAAAGACATCATGAGTGTTGGAGTTAAAAATTAGTGGGTGTCACTCGAGTTTCAGTTACATATATAACACAAAAAATAATTTCATGGGTTCCAGGTGAACTCGACGCACCTACTTGGGTCCCCTTCCCCACCCCATTTGTTGGGTCCCCTTCCCCCACCCCATTTGTCAGTTTACGAAATGATCCAATGAATGAATAACAATACAAAATGGACCATAAATGTTAACTATGTATAATATTAAAAATCATTTAGCTATTTGTGTAGAAAGAGAGTTTGCAACGAACTTTTCATAAAAAAAATTAAATAAAAGCTGTGTATGTGAGGTTGTGGATACTATAGAACCTGATTTCTATATAAAATAAACTAACGACCAAAATCTCTAGCTCAATTTGATCAACCGTCCTCTCTTCTATTACATTATACTCTCCCTAGTCACGTATGTGGTTTAATCTTAAATTAATTTGTGTTTGTGTGCATCTTTGTGTTTTGAATTTTCAAACAATTTTGGATTTTGTTTTTGAATCTTTGAATCATCATAAATATGGTTAATGCTAGTTTTATTTTTAATTGGTTCCCAGTCAGTCAGATCCTCATGATGTTGAATGTTGGAGAACTTAGATCGGAGACATCATTGGAGTTTCAAGATGTCTCCAAAGATGGAAGTGGCCGATGATAGAGAGGGTGTGGTGTATTTGAGAATAAATCTAGCAAACATAAACACTCTTACTAAAATTTATAGTCATTGTCTAAAATGTAACTAAAGTTAATGTAAATAGACATAATAAATAAATTTGTATAAATAATAAAAATGATAAATTTTATATTAAAAAATGAGTTTTGTATAAAAATGAAAAACTTTGTATACTATTGTCAAACAAAAAGCAAAAACTACATAAAAAAAGATTTAAAAATGTAATATAAAAATTATTTAAAATGTCTTTCTTAAAATCAAAAAATAATTATTTTCAGTTAATCACCTCGTTACATGTTGGTAGTTAATATAGCGTGTCACATCACACCATCTTTCTTGGTAGGCAAGTCGATGTAACATGGCACAATACCATTATTGAAACATATTTTTTGTGACCCATGACTAGCAGCATAGTCGATATTATGTAGAGATTGTTCTGAGAGCGTCTCAGCAATAGATGCCACATGGAGCCATGTACTATGTGGATGCGGTTTCCAGGGATTGGGAAACAATTAACCCAAGGGATAAATTGTGTTCGATTGTGGTGGTGACCCAAGAGATAAATTGTGTTCGACTGTGGTTGTGACATGAGTTCGCCGGTGGACAGAAGTTTCCACAAAACCAATATGGGGGATGATAGATGGTTGTTATATACTAGAACCTGTGGTAATCCAAGAGAGTGATTGTGCTCAACTATAGTGGTCAACAAGTGTTCAAACATCTATGTTGTAATTTTGAGTGATGATCTGTGCCATATTATGGAGAATTTGTATAATTTATATCTATTTTTACTAGAAAAAAAAAAGTCGATGTTCCTACGAAAGAGTATTTAGGGATAAATTATTTGTGAGACGAGAAGACATTATAATTACCTTATTAGTAAGAAGTTGCACGGTGATCTCTACCAGATTACATAGATATTCTTTAGAAAAATAAACTCTTTGTGAAGACCAAAACGTAGATAAAAGATGCATTATATAATATCCATTTGAACCAATATAAATATTTGTGTTCGCGTATTGATATATATGCTACAACAAACATTTTCATTTATTATCTTATAACCAACAAAATCTCACCAAGTAATATTTTCTAAACAAACAAATGATTTTTTTAAGTGAGCATAAAATTGAAGTTATCCTAGAGGTTCTCAAACTCTTGTTGGGAGACATGTATAATATCTCCATCTGTAGAATCCATGAGTGAAACTAAAATCCAAGTTAATAAGTCAGTAAAGTTAAATAGACATAGTGTAAAGTTAAATGACATGGTGAGGGATATGGTTGAAGTATCGGCTATAGACAATGAGCTAATTATAGGTAGTCATAAACGAAAGGGTAGAACTTCTAAAGTTCATCAAACTTGTAGTTGATATGGACCAGTTGTTGCCAAGAAAATTTAGTTGTTGACTTTGAAATAACTACCTGTTGGCCTCTACAAAACATTGACAAACATAGTTGAGCTGGACCAAATATTGCCAACAAAGTTTAGTTGTGTCAAAGTCAATAGTTACACTTGAAGGGTTTAATTAGTTTCCACTGAGAAAGGTTATGATGTAATTACCACATATGGGAATTTGCCATTGCTCAAACGAGTTACCACTACACAGTTGGAGCTTATAAGTTTCAAGTGCTACTGATCAGTTTCTAATGATGAGTTGCAACTGGTCAAGCTTCCACTGGTACTGATCAAGTTGTCACGAGTTGCAACTATTCGAGTTGCCAATGCTACTGATCAAGTTTTCATTGATGAAGTTTCGACCAAGTAACCAGTTGCCACTGATGAGGTTAATAATTAGCATATCAATGGCAACCATGTTAATAAGATTTTACGATTATCTCAAAACATGACGAAGACTTGGAGAAGTATTAAGATATGAAAGTGAATGATTTCTGTTAAAAAAGAGTTACAATATATACATACACAGAAGGACTAATGAATAAATAAATATTACAAATAAGTACTCTAGGATATATAAGTTAGCTAATATCCCCCCTCAGGCGAAACAGTGGTGGACCAATACGGAGCATCTGATGAAGGTTGATGAACTGAGGTTTAGAAAGACTCTTAGTAAAAATGTCAGCCACCTGAAGCTTGGTTGGAAAAAAATTTGTAACTAGCTTCCCGGAAGCAACTAGTTCCCTTAAAAAGTGGTAATAAATATCAATGTGTTTTGCACGTTTATGAGAAACTGGATTTTGAATGAGAAACAAGGCACTTTGATTGTCACGTAATATGGTTGGGTGGTCTGCAGGAAGACCATGAAGTTCATGAAGAAGATGAGTTATCCAAACTATTTCCTCAGCAATGTTGGCCAGAGCCCTATATTCAAATTCACAGCTTGACCGCGCAATAGTTGGTTGCTTTTTAGCACTCCATGAGATTAAGTTGCCGCCCAGAATATGAAGTAACCATAAGTTGAGCGACGTGTTTCTAAACATCTAGCCCAATCAGCGTCAGAGTATCCAAGCAGCGACGTGTGTGCCGGACGACTGTAGTGAAGGCCAAAAGCTAAAGTGCCTTTAAGATAGCGAAGAATTCTTTTAACCTCCTGATAATGAGCAATGGTCGGGGCATGAAAAAACTGACTGACTTGGTTGACAGCATATGAAATGTCAGGCCTGGTGATCGTTAAGTATTGTACTGGAGAGCTCCCACAATGGAACGATAATGAGTGGAATCCGAGAATAAGTCACCTATAGAAACAAAAGAAACATTTGTGCTTAAATGTGTTGGAGCAGGTCTGGGATCCATAATCTTTGCACGTGTTAAAATGTCCAAAGCGTATTTAGATTGATTCAAAAATAGTCCATTTTTGGTGTAGGTAACCTCCAGTCCAAGAAAGTAGTTAAGTTTCCCCATATCTTTGATTGCAAATTCATTGTGGAGACAGTTAATGAATGATGTAAGAGCACTAGGTTGATTACCTGTTAGGATGAGGTCATCAACATAGACTAGGAGATACATGACACAAGAATCCTTCTTAAGGATAAATAAAAAAAGGGTCAGCACAACTACACAGGAAGCTATAGGTAGTGAGAAAGGTGATCAAGCGTTGAAACCATGCCCTTGGGGCTTATTTTAGAGCATAGATGGCCTTGTTAAATTTGCATACATGATTAGGGAACTAAGGGTTGAGAAAGACCGGAGTTGCTCCATAAACACACATTCTGTAAGATTGCCATGCAGAAAGGCATTATTACGTCTAATTGATGTAATGTCCATTGATTGATGATAGCTAAAGCAAGAACTGTACAAATTGTGGCTGCCTTAACAACAGGACTAAAAGTATGAGAGAAATCAAGACCAGGAATTTGACTATAACCTTGAGCCACAAGACGCACTTTGTGACATTCAATGGAGCCATCAGAACGAAACTTGGTGCGAAAGAGCCATTTAGATCCAACAACATTTGAGGTTGCCGGACGAGGTACAAGAATCCATGTTTCATTAGGATGAAGAGCATCAAGTTCTTGCATCGTCTCTTGAACCCATTTTTTGTCGTTAAATACGGTTTTGTATGTTTTAGGATCTGACGAGGCAAATAGAGAACGATGAAGAGGAATGATCTCAGTGTGAGCAAGGTCGGCACGATGACGGGGTTTAAAAATTCCCACCTTGGCTCTAGTAATCATAGGATGATACGGAGGAGGTAGTGGAGGAGGAGGTGGTGTCGTAGGAGGACTCGTATGGGTTGATGAAGACTGCGAGGAAGGGGAGGCAGGAGGGGAGTTTACTAGTGTGGAGATAGGGGATGTGATGGGTGTACTGGTGGAGGTATTGGTTGTAGCAGGGGAGGGCGGAGGTTCGACAGGGGGTACCTGGTATGTGGGAGGTGGAGGAAAGTAAGGAATATGTATGGTTGTAAATGGTTGATCGCTAGTAGTAGAAGCGCGAAAAGTTGTAGAAGGTTTAGGTTGCAGGTTGGTAGCAACAATAGGAGAGGTGTCCAAAAAAGTCGATAATTCAAGTGTCTCAAATAGGCTTTTGGTAGAGGTGTTAGTAAGTGGAAAACATGTTTCGTCAAAGTGAGCATGACGAGTCCATACATACGCATGGTTGTAGGGTCAAGGCACCTGTATCCTTTATATTTCGAGTTGTAGCCAATGAAAATGCATGGTATACTCCTTGGTGCAAGTTTGTTAGGGGCATAATCACGCAGATACGGGTACACTCTACAACCAAAAGTATGAAAAGTGGAATAATTGGGTGCTTGATTATAGAGCAACTCAAACGGAGATTTTCCATCAAGTATGGGAGTAGGCAAGCGATTAATAATGTACACCGCTGATGAGAATGCTTCAACCCAATATGTGGATGATACTTTAGCATGATAGAGCATCGCTAAACCAGTTTCAACATTGTGTCGATGCTTGCGTTCCACCCGCCCGTTTTGTTGGGGTGTGTAAGGGCACGACAAGCGATGTAGAGTGCCATTTTTTTCAAATAGAGCCCGAACTTTATGATTGGTAAATTCTGTACCACCATCACTTTGAAAGGTCTTATTTTTTTTATGAAAATTGAGTTTGAACAAATGGAACAAATATATTCAAAACATCAAAAAAATCAGCTTTGGTTCTAAGTGGAAACATCCATGTGAACCTAGAAAAGTCATAAATGAATGAGAAATTATCGACCGATTTTACCGGTAAAGGACCCCATAAATCACAATGTATTAATTCAAGAGATTTAGTGGCACGTTTATGTGTTATTATTAACGGTAGTCGTTTAGACTTATCAAGCTCACATGGGGAACAAGTTTCGGTTTAGGTAAAAGAGAAGTAAATGACAAGTGTCCACAATTTTTTAATAAAGTAATAGTATCAAAATTGATATGCCCAAGACGGGAATGCCAGACTTCATACGAAGCTTTAGGACATGTGGAGGACGTGAGAAGAGCTTGATGTGTGTTATGAAGAACATAGAGGCCGTTTTCACGGCAACCTCGGGCTAGGACCTGCTTGGTTAGTCGATCCTGAATAAAAAATAGGGATGTGAGAAAACGACATCAACATGATTATCTTCAGTTAATTTACTCACTGAAAGTAGATTTCAAGTGAGTTGAGGAACAACCAAAATATTATTAAGATTAAGGGAACCATATAATTTTGAGTCACCTGTGTGAGAAACTAGTAGTGACTGACCATTACCAAAATACACACGCTTATTACCTTGAGTGGGAGACAGATTGGTTACCCCATCGGAGTTGGGACGCATGTGGTCAGAAGCACCGGTGTCACATGTCCAATTAGGGATATTGGAATTTAGTTGGCATTGAGCATGAAATGCCTGAGCAAGTTGTGCCTCAGTTGGAGTGGCAGATGAAGCAAAATTTTGAAGTTTAAAGCATTCAGTGGCATAGTGGCCCAGAGTGCGACAAGCTGGCATGTGGGAGGGCGCCTGGATCGATTCAGAGTGTATGAGAACGATATGCGCCTCTGATATTAGAGTTGTTGTTGTTTTCTTCGGGCCGGGAGATATTGGGCCGAGCGATTCTGTGATCCACGGTTACGAATCGGTTTGGGAGATGTGGGTGAATGGGCCGAAAAGGCCATGGGTGGGTAATTGGGACCATGTAACCTAACAAAAAGTTCATGACTTTCTACACGGGTCAGAAGGTTAACAAAGGATGGAGCGGGGCGGGTGAACCAAATGGTAGTGGAGAAAGTTTCGAAGGTAGGTCCGAGACAGCATAAGAACCAGCGGAGTTGGTCATTAGGGTCGACTAGGTGTCCAATAGCATGTAATTGATCACAAATCGCTTTGAAAGAACGACCAAACTCGGAGACAGTTTATCTCCTTTTTGAGTGAGGCGCAGGTTGTCACGAAGGTTCTGAACACGCTCGACAAAGGCATTTTAAAACACAGATTCAAGGGAAGTCCAAATTTCGCGGCCAGTTGATAACCCAACAATAACAGCAAGGGCTTCCTCAGTGAGAGAAGCCGTGATAATGATAATAGCTTTTTGGTCAGTTTGTATCCAGTCAGTGTAATTTGGATTGTGATCGTTTTGTCGCGGATAGTGATGGTCGAAGGATGGGCATTTTTCGAGCCATTGACATGTGCAGAACCTGATGTATGTTAATAAGGGCCGCATATGTGTGCGCCAAAGAGATAATTCGACGCAAGAGTTTCAGAGCCACAAGATGAGCAAAATTGGTCATAGGGTTGGATTCGGATGATGAAGATGTCATGGTTGGGGGAAAGACAAGGAGGAAGATAGAAGGGAAAGAAGCTGATCGGATGGGGAAGAAGGCAGAGGAAAAGAAAGAAGATAGAGGGTGGGAAACTCAACCACTGGTTGGAAAGGCTGATACCATATTAAGATACGAAAGTTAATGATTTCTATTAAAGAAAGAGTTACAATATATACATATACAGAAGAACTAATGAATAAATAATATTAGAAATAAGTACTCTAAATATATAAGTTAGCTAATAAGAAGAATGTAAATATTCAAATATGAATATTTAATTAATGATAAAGATTTCTAAATTAGGATTTGGGTTTGGGAATCTATAAATAGCATTATCCACCATGGAGTTTAGGTATCTCTTGTGAAACCCTAAAAGTTTTCATTAGTTTTTAAACAACATCACCCTCAATTTTTCTAGGGTGATGCTTATAGGCCTATTAGTGTTCATTGATTGTAATTGTGAAATGATAATGAGAAAGAGTAAGTTAACAACAGAAGTAAGCCCACTAAATCTCATAAATAGCAAAGTTATTATAAAATCTAGAGAGGTGTGTGGTTATCTCTATTTTTGAGATAGAGGGATTGCTTCAAGAGAGACTTTCAGTTCCAAAAGAAAGAGTGAAGTTAAGAGAAAATTTTTGTTTTCTCGTGAGTTGTACGATATTTATTTGTTTTATAATCATAGACACCTGTCTCTACAAACAAAATACGGTTTCATGATTCAAGCAAAAGCAATGCAAATCTTCACATCCGTTGTTGACTCTCTCGAAGGAAAAAAGGAGAAGCTTTTATCGAACCGGCTTTTGCTTCCCATGGTGAAAACAAGCGTCTTTGTTGCACTTCAAAGTGGGTACAGTTTGAATTGTTCTTCGAAGACCTAGTTGAAGGTATGTATGAGAGGAACTCTATATTTAAGTGTGATTGAGTGGAAGAAATCCATGATAGGCAATGGCGTAGCTTTGTTGGGGCGGCCGACCCCCGAACTTTTCTTTCAGTAGTGGAGAATATTTAGTTTTTGTATAAAATTTTTGGTATATACATTTTGACCCGGTTTTATAGAAATTTTTGGTATATACGTTTTCGACCTCCGGTCAGAAATCTTAAGCTTCGCCACTGATGATAGGTGATCTCTTGGTAAGTTTTTACTAGAAGGTCAATTGACCCTTTTGACTCTCTTTTGGTTCCACCCATTCTAGATAAGCTCGAATATAAGCTCAGGCTTACTTAAGCTTGACCCGCTTATTTAGCTTAATCCTATCTAAACTTTTAACAAGTTATTTCAAATAGATAAGTGGATCACTAATATCCGGCTCAAAGTAGGCGTGTACGTGTAACATGAACCATGATGAATGATGAGTGGCAAAATCAATGGCAAATCTACTCAAATGGGTAGCAAAGGTCAGTTTTACATCCATCTCACTTACGTGTTTTGTATCTAAAGTGGTCAAACTTTTTAACAAAAAACCTTTCCATTAAAGCTGTCCAATATTGACTTCAAATCTTCATCATCAATATGAACACTCACCAGATTTTGGACTACGAGATGGTGCAACATAAAAAAATGTAATAAGTGGAGCCGGTGAAAATAAACACTACTAAAATACTATCACCTAATTAGTATTATACTGACGGTACATGTCCTTTTCATCACCTACACCATGTTTTCCAACGGATTACCGACTGTTTTTACTTTTATTAAGGATTTCGATGGATTTCGGTTATCGATGAAAGCCCTCTATTTCGTAAAAGTTAGTATAATTCTGATAGGAAAGAGTGGTTATCATGACCAAAACCACTTCCCTTAAACATCACCACTAAACACAGAACACCAAAACCACTTCCCTTAAATATGTTTTGTCAAGCCTATAAAATACATAGCGTGGCATCGCGCGCGCACATATACACACTATATATACACACACATAGTGAGAGATAGAGAGAGAACCTGAGTAGTTATTGGCAAGCTGAGAAAATGATACATGAAAAGTGAAGCTAAAGAGAAGCAGCAGCAGCAGTTTCATAACTCCCATATTTGCTTTCTTTCTTTATGATCTGTTTTAATGATTAACTTTCTTAACCACTTCCTCTTTTCATTTATATACAACACATGTAAAGCAAATAGTGGGACAAAAATGTTTAAAGCATTTCGATTTCTTTTTTTTAATTCCATTATTTAATATTTGTCTAGCAAATAACCAAAAGACGGGCGGAAACGATTTAAGTGTAGCTCCAAACGTATATTTTATATTTAAAAATCGAGAGGACAATATAAAATAAAATTTAAAAAAAAAACAAATGTATGATTCATGTTTAATGATTGTTTTGTTTGCAAATTTAGGATTGGCTTTTAATATCAATATCATATATATACATATATATAGAGAGAGAGAGAGATTACACAAGAGATGGGAGTCTATATGCTGATACTATGGATATGAATGGGAAATGAAAAGAAAATGAAACATTCGGGTCATGTATACAGAGACAAGAGGCGTATGATATTAATTATAAAAAAGCTTCTACTACTTTAGGTTCAGGATAACTGTGATAGATAGCAGGCAATCCCGGCCTATTACTTAAAAAGGGTTAAGTTATTGTATAAATTATTTTACCATACAAAAAACTAAGAAGTAAAAGAGAAATATTTTTTTTCTTTTTTGAAATTTTTTGTGTCATTTTATTAAGCACGTATTTTATTACCAGAATTCAAATAAAAAAATGTGAGTAATTTTATAGAGTAATTATAATTACTCTTCTACCGTAAAATCATATTTTTTTCTTTTTTACATTTCGCAATTGACGTCAGAAGTGAAGAAGAATCATTTTTATATAAAAAAACACTCAACATAAGAAGTGGGAGTCTTTTTTTTTTTGAATTTTTTTTGCCATTTTATTAAGCACGTATTTAAATTCGAGAATCCAAATAAGAAATCATAATTTTACACTAGTAGAGTAATTATGTAATATTGTAGAGTAATTATAATTACTCTACTACTGTAAAATTATGATTTTTTTTACATTTTACAATTAAACATCATTCTTATTAGAATGATATTGAGTTTCAGGTGATGGGAATCTAAATAAGTAAATCTTAACCATACAAAATCCACAATATCCCATGGAAAATGCGATAAACTAATAGTTAATGACTACTTAGGTAGATAAGATACAATTTTATAATTAACTTTGAGAATGAATATACAATTAACATATTCAAATTCGATACGTTATCCATCTCTAAATGGTCCACAAGGTTTTCTAAATCAGTGATGCTAAATTTTCCTAAACTTCTTGTTACCTGATATTTCATATCAAAATATAGTTTTTGCTTTCAAGTTCATTGGCTAAATCTAAACTATCACATAAAGCATGTAGAGAGAGACGCTTGTAGTTAAAAAATATAGTTAAACAATGTATAAAATTGTAGTTATTGTGAATGAAAATAAGCACGAGCTTTATTTGAGACATTTTTATGAAAAGGTTGTGCTCAACTAGTGGTGGACATGCTTGGTCAGGACCAATATCATGTAAAACAACAAAAAAATTTATCTATACTTTTTATATTCAAAAATCAAACAACATTATATATTTTCGGACGTTAACACCTATCGCTCTAATAAAGCTGAGCAATCATAACTCAACAAAAATAAATCTCAATTTTTAGCTAAAAGTAGCACATGTGTGAAGGTTGACAAGAATAGCTAAGAAGTTTTCTACTATTGGTCCAATGGTTGGCCATTCACACATATTACCATGAGGTTGTGGACAAACCTAATTAAGAAACACAAACCAACTTGAACAAGTTATTCTAAGTCCTTAATACCAATTGGTATGCGTTTAAATCATCTAGCTAACTATAAGCCAAAAACTAGAAAGTTGGTATTATTGGTATTGTGATTAATTTCTCCAATAAATTAAAATTATCTCGGACATGCACACCGAGACAACTGTAAAAAATATTATTGGGTTGGTGTCCAATATCTACATGAAATTAAATTAACTTTATTCGATTTTTACGAAAATAAAAAAAGAAAACGTTAAATGGACAATGGTTTTCAACTTTTCATCTGTACAGCACATAAAAGAAAGATAACCTGGGCCCCATGACATCATTCTCTGTTTGATATCTACCACTGTTCCGCATCCGTATCCACGATACGTGTTTCGACATATGCGAGTAACAACTAGAGTAATTTAAATGGTTAACTGCATCAAAGTAGTTACCGATCTTGCATCCCCTTAACTCACCATTTCGTCACGCTGTGCCGTTCTCGTGGCGGACCACACTGCATTTTACTGTATCACCATATTTTGTTATTCGAATATCCGGCAACTTTTATTGTCGGGTCAGGTAATGTAAGAATCAAGGAAAACCGGAAGACATACAATGTCCAAGAACCAGTAGCCGATTTATTAAGGAAGTAGGGTGGGCCTGGCTAGACCCATTTAAAATATACTTTGAATAAGATAGGACTTAAAGATCTAAGGACCATATTCATATCGTAAAGATTTCGCAATGATTGTGTATTCGTAGATTTCGCAATGATTGTGTATTCGTAGATATCGTAAAGATTTTGCAATGATTGTTTATGCGTAGGTGTGTGTATATATACATGGACCAATTACTTTATAACCATAATAATAAATTAAAAAAAATGGTAATAGATCACGGTGACATACTAAAACTTCTTACTAAATAAAATTTAAGAAGAAAACGTCCATCTTCAAGTGAAATTTATCGTATTATTAAGTAAATAAATTTGAATAGTTTGGTAACAGGGGTGGACTCGGAAGGACACAACCCCGACCAGTCGGCATGTACTCCTAAAGAAAAAGGGCTATGGAGATGAATGCTAGTCTTGATTTGACTAGGTTAGAGAAGATGTTGGCAAAACTTATCCGATCCAAAGGCATGTCTGCAATGCGTTCAACATTCCACCATAGCTTCTTTGTCACTCTATAATCCAACTCCTTTGTCACACTATAATCCTCCGTCTTCATAAATCAACATATGTCCTCTTCCTTGTAAAAAATCCATATGTAAGTCACAATACCCATATTAGGTGGATTATGATGTAGAAATTGAGGTCCGAAATGTGTAATATCATTAAATGAATAAGTATAAATTGGTTTTACTCAACTCATTTTTGCCTGACTTGTTTTGACCCGTCTTTTTAACCCAACCAATTTAAAAAATCTAGATCCAACACTGCCAAGAACCATTTTTGTTAAGTCAGCTCATGTTAGAATCAAGGAACACACGAACGGAATGGACAAACAAAGAGTTGAATCAGAAACAAAACTTTGGGTTTTTGATGAAGAAACTCCTGAGAGTGTGGAGACAAATTATAGTAGATGAAAAAAGCCAAAATATTTTTTAGGGGCAATTTCATATATATCCCTACAAACTTGCAAAATATCATATATATATATATATATATATATATATATGAGAAGGATGCGTTAGGAACCACCCATTATTGCGAGAACCAATGTCCAAAAATGCCTAAAAAATCTAAAAAACACATAAAAATTTTAATAGTTTTTTAAAAAATCGATATATTTCGTCACTAAAAGAAGAAAACAAAAATTCGAGTAACAATTATCGACGCAAATGTGCATATGTATCATTTCTTTGACAAATTCTGTAATACATTACCAATATTAGACAATTACACTTTCATTTACACTACCATCCGTAAATACACTACTTTTTACATTACCAATGTTAGAAATGCACATGTGCATCTATATGTATGAATATGATATATAACATGTTTTGGTACACTACTTTGAAAACACTTTCCCTTTTATCTATCATATCATCCATAATACACTACCATTACCTCCTACCATCCATAATATAATGTCATTACCTCCTATCATCCATAATACAATACCATTACCAATATGTATAATATTTTCAGTTTATGCACATGTACATCAACACCCTTCGTACCATCCAAACAACATATATTATAAAGTGACAAATATAACCAAACCATCAACCACTAGATATAACTAACCAAAAAATATGTATATAGGCCTACTTTGCCATTAAAAATCACAAATTTTTTGTACAAAACATGTTATAACATAGTTATGCATATTGATGCACATGTTCATTTTTAATAATAGTAATGTAAAAAGTAGTGTATTACGGATGGTGGTATAAATAAAAGTGCAATTGTCTACTGATAATGTATTACGAAATTTGTCAAAAAAAATGATACACATGTACATGTGCATCGATAATTGTTACTCGAATTTTTATTTTTTTAGTGACGAAATGTAGTGATTTTTAAAAAAATATATATTAAAAAAATTGTGTGTTTTTTAGTTTTTTTAGGTATTTTTTTGTGTTCACATTGGTTCTCGCAATAAAGGTGGTTCTCGCATGAACCCTACCATATATATATATATATATATATATATATATATATATATATATATATATATATATATATATATATATATATATATATATATATATATATCCAATTCGTTAGAAACAATTTAATGAATGACACTTTTACCCTTATTTTTCTAAAACTTTGAAATAACATATATGGCGTTTAACGTCAAATATTATGTTCACTTATTTCTAGCTTGATTTATTTAGCTTAAATATTATATATAAAGAATATTATTGTTTATGCGAAAAAATAATAAAAAAAGGTAAAAATAAATTTAAGATTAAAATGTGTTATACAAAAATAAGAAGTTAAAAGATGAGCATATATGAAAACTCGAAGTTAAAAAAATAAGGGTAAAATGATTATATATTTGATTGTTATTTATAAATTGGGTATATTTGCTATTTTAACTATTTTGTAAGGGAGATGATATTTTTAGTTTTTGTTGGGTATATGTGAAATTTATCAAGTTTGTAAGGGTATATATGAAATTAATTCTATTTTTTAAGAAAAAACTAAGAAAATAGTTAAAAATTAAACCACGTTAAAAAATGAGAGACTAACCATTGAACCATAATAATAGGGTTAGATTGTGACCTCCAACTTTTTAAAAATGTTATAGTCTAAGTGTCATCCGAACGTCGGTTATAAATATAAAATATCTAAGATTAAACAATATTGTGTTATTTCCAAGTACCATTTTGACTTCAAAGTTCTAGTTTTCATGTTTTCCACGATGGGTTCACCTCTTTTGTGTTCAAAGGTCGTCTTCTTGCAACTCATCAACATGCATTCACATATAACAACCATATCCAGTAAATCTCACAATAGCCATGCATGGCTACTGTATAGTCTGAGAGGATGAAATATAAGCAAACCTTACATCTATCTCTGAAAATAAAGATGATTTTAGAGAGATCTTCAGCTCATAAAAAACAAACAAAGCTAATAATATAGAAATCAAAAACAACCAAAATATAAGAAGCGATGGGAGGGTAATATAGTAAAAAGACATATATAACAATCATACAATAACATGGAAGCACAGACCCAATAAGACAAACAACCACAAAGTCCCAAGAAAGGGTAGAAAGAAAAACGAAGCTCCTAAGACTCAACTAAAATACTAATGTATCATCTCCTAGAAATCCTTAACCTTAATTATGAGCCTACACGAACACCTATTCAAGTAAAACACCCTAACGGTACAAATGCTTTTGTTACCAAAATAGGAAACCTGAAGTTGGTTAATAATGTAATTCTTAAAGATGTGTTTTGTAGTCCGAGTATAACATAAATCTGATTTGTGTTCACAAATTAGCAAAATATAATAAATTCTATGTTGGTTTTGATGAGCGTTCTTGTTATATACAAGACTTATTAGCAAATAAAGTCTTGATGACTGGTGTTCAAGTTGATGGGTCATATTTTTTGGCAGTCCTTATTTGTCTAATAAGGTGTGTTTTAATAGTAGTAGCAACATCAACAATAGCAGTGAAACTAATATATAGCATGATAGACTTGGTCATCCATCTGATTAGTCTATAAGAGTTTTCAAATAGAAATTGACCTTAGGAAAAATTGGTTTTGAAAGTCCTTGTGAAACATGTCAAAGGGCTAAACAACATAAGGAACCATTTCCCTTGAGTGATCACAAGACTAATGAATTGGGGAACTAATACACTTAGATGTATGGGGTTATCATAGGGTACAAACTAGGGAAGGGCATAAGTTCTTTTTAACAATTGTGATGATTATTCAATGGTTGTGTGGGTATGTCTAATGAAGTCCAAACAAGTAATTTTTTACAACATTTTAGAATTTGTAAATGTTGTTAAAAATATCTAAAAAGAAAATAAAATGTGTTAGGAGTGATAATGGATAATTCATCAAACCTCTTGCATTTATACCCCACAGTAAAATTGAGTAGTTAAGAGAAAACACATACACTTGTTAAACGTGGCAACGAATTTGTTGTTTCAACGTAATTTGCATGTTAGAGTTTGGTCTAAATGTGTATTAGTTGTTGCTTATTTGATTCATAGGAATCCTTCACCGATACTAGATGGTAGAACTCCTTATGAACGTTTGTATGGTTTTGAACCCTTTTTAGATCATTAAAAGGTGTTTAGTTGTTTGGGTTTTCGAGGTGTTTTAAGTGAATCAAATAAACTTAAAGTTGGGCTGAGAAATGTGTCTTCATTGGGGGTACTCAAATGAAAAAAAAGGATATAAAATGTATAGTTGGATAATTATACTAACTTTTTTTATGGATGTTAAATTCTTTGAATCTGTAATCCCTTTTAAAGATAAAAATATTTTGAAGTCATTTGATAAAACAGTATTAATAAAGTTACAAACTTAAGTTTTTTTTACATGTATGAAAACTCAAAAGACTAAACATTTGAAGATCCCAATGATCAAGAAATGGATCAAAGTAACATTGAATCAAAGACATGCGTCTCAACAGTTTGAATTTGGAGTTCTACATTACCTTGAAGTATTAGTGACTTCATAGTTAAGGGGAATTTAGTTATGGTTTTGTAAATCATAGGTGTTTTACTTCTGTTTCAGATAAAAGTTATGAACCTAGGGATTTTAATGAGGCTTGAATGAGGAAATTGAAGCTCTTTATAGAAATGATACCTGAGATCTTATAGAGTTATCTGCTGGAAGAAGTCTAGTGCGGGTACAAATGGGTTTATAAAATAAAGTATAACTCTACATGTGAAAGTGAAAGGCTTAAAGCTAGGCTAGTTACCAAAGACTATAGTAAAAAACAAGTTGTTGACTTTGATGAAATCTTTTCACATGTTCTAAAATTAGCTATTGTAAGATGCGTTATTTCTATAGTTTTTGAAAATGATTGGAAATTGTATCAATTAGATTATAATAATGCTTTCTTCTACGGTAACTTAAATGAATATGTTTACATGTCTTTTCCTGATGGCTATTATTCAAAAGATAAGAATAGAATTTGTAAATTTAAAAAGTCTTTGTATGGGTGAAATAGACCTTGAAAATGTGGAATGAAAAGTTGGTTAATGTGTTATTTGACTTAGGATTCAGTCAAAGTAAATGTGATTATTCTTTATTTTACAAAATAAATAAAAGTGTTATGTATGTAGATGATATAGTGATTACTGGAAATTGTTATCTTGAAATAGGAAAGGTTAAAACAAATCTCAGGTCTAAAGTTTTTAATTAAAGACAATGAAGAGTTGAAATATTTTCTTGGTATAGAAGTAGCTAAAGTGAAAGAAGGAGTGTGTTTGTCACAAAGAAAATATTGCTTAAAATTATTAACTAAGTATGGCATGAGTGCATGCAAACCTGTTAACAATCCAATTGAGCAAAATCAGGTTATAACTATTTTGTGTAAAGAAAATAGTAATTTTATTGATAGTGTTACTGGTTATCAAAGACTAGTGGGCAAGCTTATAAGTCTTGCCCGTACCCGACCTGACATATCATACACATTTCACTTCTTAAGTCAATATATGCATAGTCCCACATATGGTCATTTAAAAATTGCATTCAACTTGTTAAGGTATTTAAAACAATCACCTAGAAAAAGGTGTATTGTTTAGTAAGGGGTCTGGTTTTAATCTTGTTGCATATGCAGACTCACATTGGGCTAAATGTCTTGAGTCAAGGAATTTTGTAACATGGTTTTGTGTGTTTTTGGAAACTCATTAGTTTTCTAGAAAATTAAAAAAAAAAAGCAATCATTTCTAGATCCATAGCAGAAGCTGAGTATATATCTATGTGTGCAACTGCATGTGAGATAATCTGGTTAAAGAATGTGTTGCATGAATTGGGTATATTTGTTGCATTACCAATGTCCTTATATTGTGATAATACAACAACTCTTTCTATAGCTACAAATTGTCTTTCATGATTGAACAAAACATTTTGAACTTTACTTTTTTTCTGCACAAATTTAATCTCTAAAGGAGTTTTAAAACCAAAGGAATTGGTTCTAAAAACCAGTTAGTAGATTTATTAACTAAGGGGTTGTAAATAAATCAACATAATGAAATATGTTCATGTATTAACATGCATGATTCATTTGGGTATTAAACTGAGGGGGTATTGAAAATATGTTACATTAAATAAAAGTTTAGTTTAATATCCTACATTTAATGTTATTATAATTTTTGTATGTTTTCTTTAACTTGTTGCTCACATGGGCTGGAATTGCTTGAAGCAATGAACATTTGATAGGCTCAAGCTTAGAAGGTTTAGAAGGCCCATGAGGGTTTTCGGGTCCTTTTTTTTTTGCTTAAATGGATCCGGGTGCATGGGTGGCTATTTAAGCCTTGTACTTGGTATTAGTCAATCATTCACGAATATTCTTCCAGTGATCTCTTTCTCTCAATGGACAGGCGACTAAGGTTCCTTGTGTATTTGAAGATCATATTCGAATCTGATCGTTTGAGTGTTCTCTTCTTTCGTTTCGTTTGTAAGAGATTATCTCATTGATAATCTTTGTGAGGTTATTGAGAGATTCATTTTTTGTTAATCTTGTAAAACAGACCTGAGTATTTTTTGGGTAATAAACATTGAGATTTAGGTATTGTGTTTAGCCTATAGATATATTATTGATACCTTGGTTTTTACACTAATCTAGTCTTTAGCCTTTGCACACTACTAATCATACACCATTATTTTCGAGTTTAACTTAAAAATTCTTTTGCATTTTTTTTTCCAACTTATTTTACATGCATGTTAGAGTTTTTAAATTTTTACATCACTTTGGAATGCTGTATAAAGGATGCATTCTTTTCCAAAACTAGTATTATATTAAGAATTCAACAACAACATATTATATTTGTATACTGCGCATCAAATATAATCAAAGGCATGAGAAAGAATTTTTTTTGAGTAGTTGCATAACTCTCATTCTTTCAAAAATATATAGTGGAAACGTATTTAGTGAAAACGTATTTTAAAATTCTCAAAGTTCTCAACATATTTTCTAGTTAGGTGTATTTTTAACTAAAAAAACAAATTATCTTTTTTTAACGGTAAATCTGGATTACTGACGGACCACTAGAGTATTATCGTGACACATAGAAACCTCGATCATATCCATCTCTACTAGGTTATAACGCCTATACACCAATTATTAACGTGCCACTGGTAGAACCACCCGATCATATTCATTCTCCACTAGGCTATAATGTTTAGACACTAATTCAGTAAGAAACCAAGATCTCATGGTATCTAAGTCTTATCACACCCTTAAAATGTCATTAAACTATAATGTCATGAGAAAAAAAAAAGTAATTTGGTTATGTGTATTTTTAATTAAAAAAATACAAATTACCTAATTACGTTTGTATAATCTTACCGAACCCATACAACCCGACCCGGATTCAATTACCATGGTACTCAAAACCCTAGCGAAGAGATATAAATAAATCTCGCACCTGAACTTCTTCCTGTTTACAAACCCTAGCCGAACCAGATTTCATCTTAAAGCTTCATGGTAAGATAATACAGTAATCAAATCCATAAATCTGTTAAGGATTCTCGTTTTCGCATACACTTTTTGTCTCTGGTTATTATTATTATCATTACAAATTTCCGAAAAACTTACGCTTTTTTGTATGTTTAGGCGCCAAAGAAGGAGAAAGCTCCCCCACCGTCATCAAAGCCGGCCAAATCTGGTGGCGGAAAGCAGAAAAAGAAGGTCAATTTTCGATTTTTTAAATTTTGATTATGCATTTATTTAGATTTGGTGTGTTTGGGGTTTGAGCTAGGGTTTTGATTCTGGAATTGATGAAGTTGATTTTACATTGTGCTGTCTAGAGTTAGTGATCTTTTTGACCTGCAAGTTGATTGGTCAACACATTCGAGAAATGTTGAATTGTGTTTTTTGTAAGTGTTTTTTGGCTGATTTAAAACCTGTGTGTTACATGATTTGGTAGATTTTGAAGAATAAAAATTAGTTTTGTTTTCTTTTGTGATATCTTGGTCTCTATGAAAGATGGAATGAATGGAGATTAAATAGCATAAACCAAGAAATTGTGATTGAAATTGTCTCTGCTATGTTTGGGCAATAAGGTGTTTGTTAGAGTTACAGTATTTGAGTTGCTGAAGTTAATTGCTCATTGTGTGGTTCAAAACTTGTGATTTATTTTGACCTGCAAGTTAAATGCAGAATAAACATTGAGAAAATCCGATTTTCTTTTAGTTTTAGGTGCTCTTATGGCTGATATAAAACCAATATATTACATGATTCAACAAGAAATTTGTTATATAAAAGCGTTTTGAATAGGCTAAAAAGAATTTAGAAATTAAAACTGAAATTCTCTGCTTTATGTGTTTAGTCAGGCATGAAAATTGGCAAGAGTTTAAGAATAGGGTATGAAAACTTTGGTGGATTTTAAGTTAACAATGTTGATTTGAGTTTTTTATGTTATAAATGATGCTTATAGATTGTATTTTGATTTGCAGAAGTGGAGCAAAGGAAAGCAAAAGGAGAAGGTGAACAACATGGTTCTGTTCGACAAGGCGACATACGACAAGCTTCTTTCTGAAGCTCCTAAGTTTAAGCTCATCACTCCTTCCATCTTGTCAGACAGACTAAGGGTACTACCATATTCTGTCTCAAAATGATTTATGTAGTTAACTTGTGCTTTTGTTTCAAGCATATGGGTTTAAAGTGTTTATTGAGAACCTGCTATTGGTAAACACACAGACCCCACTCAATACTCATTAACCGATGAGATCAGATAACACGTAAAATGTTGCTTGCGCTGGGCACTTATATGCTAGAGTGACTCAATGTTTATCACTTATTCGGGAAACCAATGGAAGCTAGATAGAAACTATAGAACTACGCTAGAGTTTCTAGGTGCTTATTACTTACATAGGTCTAAAGTTGATGTACATATTTTTTTTCCAGATTAATGGTTCGTTGGCAAGGAAGGCTATCAAGGATTTGATGGCAAGAGGTGCTATTAGGATGGTATCTGCTCATGCTAGCCAACAAATCTACACCAGGGCTACCAATACTTGAGATCTTGGCTATTGATTTTCTCTAGCAAGGCATAGTTTTCATGTTTTATTTCTAGACTTGTATTTTTATAATTCAGAGTTTATATATTTTTTTTGGGTCGTACTTTTGCTTTCTTCAGTGGTTCATTATGCTAATTTATGCGATTCACTTGTGCCTTTGCTCCTAGAGCCAATAGGTTTCTAACTGGTTCTTGGCTAGGGTTTACATTGTCTGATATATAAATCTTAACTTAAAACTTGGTCAATTTCATATAAGTCTTAAACCCATCATAGTATCAGTTCTAAAATCATAATTTCACAGTGTTGTAAGATCGGCTTAGGCGGCCGTTTAAGTGGTACCTACTGTCTAGGCGTTAATCGGGGAACCCCCATCGCCTGGATTTTGCATAATCTGAGACATGGTCAAATATGGACTTATCTGGTTGAAACTGTGTTAATCGACTAAAAAACAGACCTAGAAAGAGTTGTCTCAATCAAACTTATTCGGACCCTAGGCAGCCTTTATTTGAAATGATTACAACCTGCTCTCTCTTCCTTGATTCAAATTTAACCCAATTGATGGCATCCATGGGGTTGTATGGCGAGGGTTGCGATTACAACCTTTAATTGATGAATATATCGATCCAACTGGTAGAATTATAACTAGGGTTTGCAGCGACTCTTTCTGCATCACGTTTAGAACAGAGGAGGGGAAAAGAAGTAGTCGTGTTTAGAAGAAAGGAGGAAAGAAGTAGCGTACCACCGCATTCTAGGTTTAATTTAGTTTGGTATTTTAACAATTAACCTCTCAACCTTTACTAGTATATATTTGCTCTCGAAAATTTGAACTAGAGATCAAAATGCTACTCTTGATTGTATGTGTAGCTTTTAATGTTCCACATAAATGTTATTTATAAACTAATTTGTAAAGTAATGAGTAAAAAGTATAAAATTAACATATTCGATCTGATTAATCCCTAGTTAGGAGTCATGCGGGACTAGCGTCTAGCGATTTTTACAACTTTGTAATTTCATTCCTACATTCGTTCAGAATACATAAATTTCATACTAGGCGTACCTTTTGCGTTGAAAAGGGGTACCCTTTGCCTTTTGAGCCTATAATTACTTGACATATTTTGCACCTTGAACCTTTAACTATCTAAAGCATGATGAACATAGAGGTCTGATGGCTCTTTATACGTGAAAGAAAGCTATAAATGTCATAATTTTGATTGTGGGAATGCTGCCTATTATTAATTTGGCTGGTAATTTCCAATTGAAATAAGTTGTTGATAAAGGTAGTAGTATATTTGCAGTCTACTGTTCACAACACAATTGCCTTATTACATTCAGTATACCAATGATTCCATTGTAGCTAGAAATCACTTAAAAGCACACATGTATGGATTACCACATAGCTGTGTCGTCCTTGTGTAAGGGAACAAAGTAACCGGCCTATTCGAGGGCAATTTGGGAATCTCCGTCTCAAATTTCAAATACTCCGTCACTTCAGACATGCTTGGCCGCCCGCATTCTCTTTTAACGTACACAATAACCCGATATCCACAACCCGAACCGCCTGGTCTAGGGTTAACACCAAACCCATTCTTTCATCAACAACCCTTTCTTTCTTGTTCATCTCATGCATGGTCCATGCCCATTGTAATAGGTCCGAGTCTAACTCATCACTTTCAAGGTTAATCAGAGTTAGATCGGTCCTAAACCTATACCGGGTTCTTCCCGCTACAAGCTCTAGTAGAACCACCCGAACTCAAAAACGTCAGTCGGTTGACCAATCGTTTCCACGAACCGGTTCGATTCTGCACCTGATATTACAAACCCGAAATCACCAAGCAAAGCTCGGACACTTACATCGATAAACACACTACTCGTTTTCACGTTTTTATGAGCACGGTTTTGTGAGTGAAGGTAATTCAACGCGTGCGCCACGTCTCGAACCACCTTGAGCCGCCGGCTCCATAGCAAGACACCGATCCCATACAACCAGTCATCAAGTACCCCGTTCTGTGCATAATCGTAAACAACCATGGTCTCTTGGTGGTCGAAGCACCACCCTCTAATCGGCACTAGATTAGGGTGGCGTAACTTGCTCATCGCTTTGATCTCTTTACACACGTGCCGCCGGTTAACACCATGAGACTTGAAATATTCGACAGAAAACCGCTTCACCACCACTTGGCACCCGTTTAACAATGTACCTCTGTATGCATCACTCCTTTCATCATGTGCTACCTTGTGTAGTTCATCAAAACAGCGAGTAGCCGATGAAACCTCCGAAATGGTGAACCTCCGAGGTTTGTTTCGAGGACGAGGCCGCTCTTTCACCTCCGGTAGCATAGCCACCTCATTCGGTTTCTCTCTTGCCCGTTTGCGGTTGTAGTATATACTCACCAAAGCAACAACTGCAAGCAATACCACTGACATGAATATAAAGAAACCATTCAAATTGCCACCATCTCCACCACCCCCGCCACCATTTCCGTAATGATCTTGCTTTCAGAGGTTTCCAGCGATGGTACACGAAGAGAAGCCTGGCTAATCGACGTAAAATTCCACGAAATCAAGTTATGAATCTGCGTAAAATTCCCCGTTGAAGCCGAAAACCCGACGAACATATACTCTTTCAAAAACTCCGATATATCGAGTTTTCCCGCGAAAACAGGTTTTGCGGGATAACTGCGGCAATCCGACCCTAATCGGATCTCCAAAAACCGGTCTTGACCATGATAATCAATCCAAGCTCTTTGTATCTCCCCATTTTTCAAATCAACACCGAATTCGGACACGTTAACTGTGATCGTCGATACAATCGAACCCAGATTGATCCCGATATGGTTATCATTAGGATCCCCAAATTCGACATTTTCCTCGTGTCGAATTCAACCCCAACTGCTTTATATTCTTCATCACACGCATCATTTAACATTCCAAGCCACGGCCCGGCACGCCCGATCGTGAACTCGTCTGGAGCTAACATAAACGTAAAACCACTTCCACCGCCATCGTCAGTGCCACCGCCACCAGAAGACTCGCCGGACGGTGCAGTTTCAAGTTGAAACGAGAAAGTCATTTGGAAGGAAGCGGGGGTACGCGTAACCGGGTCGAAAACCCTGACCGGATACGCGTACATAGCCCGACCCGCCAGGTGTTTAAGATCAACATCTTTCGGGTTTGTATCGGGTATCTGAACCCGACCCGTTTTGTCCACTGTGGAGCTGCCTAGCAGCATGAGGTTGTGAGCAGTTTTTGGGGTGGTGAAATCTGGAAAACTGAAGTGTTTTGTGACATTAATGGCTACTTCTTCGTGTGGTTGTTTTTGATCAGATGCTTCAACATGAATGAATAAGATTATTAGGGTTGGAAGGAAGATTGTGATGGTTGCCATTGAAGAAGATTGAAGGTTTGATGAGGGTTTAAAAGAGTGTGTGTTTTGGAATGATGAGTCATGAAAGATGTCAACTTCTGTTAGGTTTGTGGTGTGGGTATTGATGGGAGGATGTGGTTATGTATTTTCGGCGGGAATGATTAATAAAGATAAACGAAGATGATAATGCACTAGTTGTTTTGGGTTGATTAAAAATATATAATATTTAATTTGGAGAATTTATAATTTCAATTTACGGTTACAAACCGGTACATATTAATAGATATTATTATTATGTTGGCCGTTGAAAACATAGTTTTTAATTTTAGGTTAATTACACTACTTACAAAAATGTCATTACATCTTCTTATATTCGTCCGTTTCGAAAATAGAATAGCTATTTGTATTTGATCCTAATGCTAAATTTATAACTATTTAAAAGGGTTTGGGTATGCATACATAGGGGTTAATTTGGACTAATGATGAATTGTTGTGGGTTGGTTTTGGTTATATAGTATTTTCATGGGTCAGGCCTGTTTGGATATAATAAGAGGAATGGACAAGTTAGAATGGGTTGAAATAGATAAATTGAGACCGGCTTTTTTTTTTAAACGGCGAAACTCTATATAAAAATATAGAAACGGGTCAGCAGGAAACTGAAACCTGATAATTACAAAATTATATCTCTAAAAATAACTGAGACAGGCTGTTTTAGGTTTTTCTATGCTTATATCCATCTCCCTAGTAAATCACTATCTCGTGGATCTCACCACCAACCCACCACCTCCTTCTTTGTCTGATCACGGTGGTTGCGCCTCCATCATCAACTGTCACCTCTTCTTTGGGATCCTATAGCTTATACTCCACCAACGTCATTGTACTTGTAAAAGAATTCTTATAGCTAGGTTAATTAATATATAATAATACAAGATGCAAATGAGGTATTTAAGCCCATTTTATATAATGGAAAATCTCCTAATATATAGGGAACATCCGGCAAGAAGAAGGTTCTAGGATAATGGCAAGCAACTAGGGACTATTTTAGTGTTGTATTGATTCAATGTTCCAAGCATGGTAATATACTAATATGGTTACGTTGGTGTAACTAGTTGAGATCTATTGGATTCGTAGGTGGACTGGACTACACTCAGATTGTTGGATTAAACCGAGGTCCTAAATGAAGGGGTATTGTCCCAATTGCTAATCTGCCGCATGGACGGCGGCCACGCCCTTGCACGCATAGGATCATACCCATACTTTGTCTAAAAACGCTCGGCTGGTTCCAACGTTCCACTACGAGGTAATATCGCGGCATGCAACTATGCCAACACAGAGGATACATATAGTACAAGATGACAGCGACGTGCAGCCAACCAACGCAAGCAAGGCTCTGTGTTAGACGATCTCCACGATGCTCAAGCTTGCACAAGACAAATAATACAGACGATAGCGACATGTGGCGAATCCCCTTCCCCTCAATCTCCACTATCTGTTGAGGGCAGACGAGACAAGAAGTACACCTTGAAAGCAACGTGTATCCAATCACGGCGCGCGATGGTACTTCCACCTCTGCGCACATTACCTACTATTAGAGTTCGGACCAAATCTATATTCCTTTGATAGCGACGTCTCGCCCAATGAGCCCTCTTCCTTCTCCAACCATCTGATTATATATTATAGCCTTCACCAAAGGTTTAAGAATCTGATTTCCTACTCTCTTACTCTTAATACACTTGTTTCCTTTCTCTCTAGAAAGAACAATATTTATTCTAATGCCGAAGCCTGGTTACGAGAAAGCCCATTCCGCTTTCTCGTAACAAGATAACGATGTTGTTTTAGTTTTGTAGATCACATTTGACGGATTCTAGATTACGTGGATCCAGAAAAGAGATTAAGAGATAACTCCCCAGTCAAGACATTACTAGCCTTCCCTCCGTGGATCAGATTTGGTGTCTCTTCATTTGCATTATTCCATCCACAAGAACAACACTTTCTCTTCATTTTTTTCTCTTTTTCTTTCATCATGGTTGATCTTCCTCCTCTGCATTTTGGTTTAGGCTCAAATTCTGGGGCCGTCGAAGCCGCTGTTAGCGGCTCTAACCTCTACGACGGTGAGTACGAAAAGGAGGATCACACTGTTGGCACCATCACAAAGTTGGCTAATAGTACGCTAACGATGAATCAAAACTCGTCTTTCAGTTTCCATGCAGACGCGCAAACGCCTCAAGACCAACAACCGCAAGATAATGACACCTTAGAAAACTGGTTCATCAAAAAGAAGGCCCAACTTGCTAAAGAATACCATAGGTTGCTCCAAGAAAAACGACAGGCAAGCCCGACGACGGTGCGCACCTTGTCTTCTGGTTCTCCACCTCACCCCTGTACCCAACCGTTGATCACAGATGATAATTCACCTCTGCTCAATCATGTTGGAGACAAATAATACAGTCCATAAAGACATGTGGCCAATCAGCGTGCGCCATTTCACCTCTTCTCAACCTCCAGTAACGGCTAAGGGCAAACGATGTTGAAAACAATTTAATCTAGCACTTGTTACCGGCGCGTATAAGTCATAGAGACGATCTGAAAGAGAATTCTTGATGTGTCCAAGGCAAAGATCTTCAGCTTCCTTACGGACAAGTCTTTGCTTAGCCAAATCTTGATTCGGGACCTCTCCAGCCTCAAGAGGAGGGTGATCAGGGATTGCGGGCAAGCTTGGATCAAGGATATAGTAGAGTTTCAGCACAACGAGCATGAACTTAACCTTGTCCGCCCAACGGGTATAGTTCTGGTCATCGAACCTGTCCAACTTGACAAACTCTTGATTCATGAATCTCAGATTAACTGTTGGTAGTTCACCGTCCATTATTTCTGGCGATTAAACACAAAAAATAAAATCCTTTAAGATTGTTGAAAACAATTTAATCAAACAGAAAATTAATTATTTTATTATTAATTACCAAGTTATGGGCCAAACCAGTTTATTCCAATTTGAACAAACTGATTGAAGAAAAGTAGAAGGAGACCGTCCCATTATCGGACGAATTTAAATAACACGCAAAACTAAAA
Source organism: Scalesia atractyloides (assembly GCA_947069175.1). Taxonomy (NCBI): domain Eukaryota; kingdom Viridiplantae; phylum Streptophyta; class Magnoliopsida; order Asterales; family Asteraceae; genus Scalesia; species Scalesia atractyloides. Next base: position 10,608,183 of record CAMTDV010000012.1, on the reverse strand, counting down.
ACCAACCTGGCGATTTAAGAAACCGAGATTCTTGAACTGCACGGATGATTCCTGTCCTCAAAGGATTTTACGCGCTCGTATTGCTGTGAGTTGCAGCGTAAACTCCCAGGATTTAATGCAGAACTGATCTGGTATTCCAACAGCAATGGAAACCAGAAAACGCAGAAGCTAGAGAAGAAACAAAAGCACAGAGATGACAGGCTGCGAAATTAGGTGTGTAGAATGGGTAGCAGGAGGCTTTTATTTATAGGTTGGAATCTCAACAGAGAATGAGAAAAACGGGGAATGGGATAACCATTATCCAGCAGATTCGAATTCGAATTCCTAGATCTATCCCACACGAATTTGAACTCCTAGAGATAACCCATACTGTTTCGAATTCATCTCTATCCCAATCTTTATCTCATCCGATCCACAGGTCTAACACACCTGAACCGGACCCTAGCTAAAAATAAAAGCTCATAAGCTCCTAGCGACGATGCGTACGTGCGAAGTGCAAAGTGCGCCTCAAACGCACCCATTCAACGCGCCCATTCGCGAGCTCGCAGCTCGGCTCGGCTCGGCGCGCGTGTGGGCTTGACCCATTTCTCAACCCATTTAACACTTTGGAGGCCCATAAGGGGTAATCCCTTATAAGGCACTCAACTTTCACCTCCCCCACCAATGTGGGATGGAGGAAACATACCAACTTGTATGTTCCTTATTAATATTTCCAACAACCCCCCACCAAGTTGGAATGTTTCCTCTCACTTAGACAAATGATGTCACTAGGTGTCACGAAGATTAAACCCAGTTTATGTGGATAAACAAGAAGAGACAGATTCGATGGTGTCCTATGGAATTAAACCATTAACCTGATAGCCCCCTTCGGTTTACCCCCATACATCACCGGCCGACTTTGCGTTCTCACTGAGCGCGAATATGGCCGTGCGCTATAAACCATTTTCATGATCCTTTAGAAGACAAACCACTTATCTTCACTCAAGGCGGCACCACCCCTAGATCATATAGGCAAAGTTTTACATCATCCACGTTGCTTGGATGCCTCCAAAACTTTGTTAAGAGCATTAACTCACCCTTGTTCTCGGCAACGACGTACTATCATACCTCACATGGATCTATCAAAAAATTGATAGTACCTTCTATCATTAAGTGACTTCGTTTTTACCCATTTAACTTGAGAAATAGGAGCACTAAATTCAAGTTGGGTTTCCATCACTAACGATTCTATTGTGGTTTTAGACCCATGTCTCTCGCGGTATTCACTACCAAATCTCTCGTCAGAGGTTTAGTAAACGGATCAGCCAAGTTCTTACTCGTCTTGACATAGACAACCTTGATGGTACCACTTTCAAGAAGTTGTCTCACATAATTGTGCCGTTGACCTATGTGTCTTGACCTCCCATTATACACTGCGTTGTATACTCTAGATAGTGTGGCCTCACTATCACAATACATGGGAATATACGGCATTGGAACATCCCACAAACGGATGTCCGTAAGTAGATCTCTAATCCACTCTGCTTCCTTACTAGCCGCAGCTAGTGCTATGAACTCAGCTTCCATAGTTGAGTGGGCAATACACGTCTGTTTCTTTCTCGCCCAAGAAATTGCTCCTCCTGCTAGAGTGTAAATGTAACATTTGTAAAAAAAACGGGTTTTCAAAACCCGCTCCGTTTTGTAATCGAATATCAAGTTATAAAAGTCACGTTGAATATTTATGATTATTTTGATTTAAAACGATACATAATTAATAAATAAACTAAACTATAAAAATTATATTTGATAAAAAGTTAAAACAAAATAAATAAAAAAATATGTTGCTGCCGGGACTCGAACCCGGGTCAGCTAAGAACAACTCCAACGACTTAACACACACTCACATCACCACTCCGCCACTTGTTATTTTCTGTTATCCCTAGGAAACAAATAACATGTATATACAGACTAGGTTAAACCGGTTTCACCAACTGAGAAACGGAAATCGGCAAACCAATCGTCAAATCGTTTGATTACTCGCGCATTCACGTTCATAACCGATGAACCGATGTCTTTAATCAATTCAGAGGTGATTGAACATCAATTTTCATTACTATCGGTTTTTATAACCGAAAAGAATCAAAGTCCCAATTACTTCAATTCCAGACCTCTCTCGCGACTCAGAAACGTCATACCAATACTCCATTTCACTCTCGTCACATTTTCAGACCGTCAGAACGTCTAAATCAACTCGCCGGAATTTTCTGCAAATCTCGCCGGAAAACCGTATTCATCCTCAAACGGTAAATCTTTCAATATCATTGCAGTTCAACGATAGTTAGGCTATTTCTAACTTAAACCTCTCAATTGAAATCGAATTCAGGCGCTGTATTCAACTAATTCCAGTTCGCCGGAACTTTCCTGAAAGTCTTTATCTTCGTCTGCGAAACGGTAAGGACCTTCAAACACATCGTTAACGTTTGTTTATCACTTCAATTCCACAATTGACTAATCAAAAACGATTAATCGTCTGTTCAGTTGAGGTGCACAAAAACAGAGACCGACGCCTGCCGGAACTCTGTAACCAATCGTTCACCGGTATGTTTTTCCTCTAATTGTCATCCCTGCTATCTCTTATCAGTTTGTGTAATGCTTAGCAATCGAATTAACAAGTTTTAATGATGTAAACTGCTGTCGGTAAAAATCCAGTGAAGAAGATGAACTTTGACAATACTATAAGTATAATTAAAATTGGTAGTTTAAACGGGTTAGACACACAGTCCAGCGGTGGACTGTGTGCAAAATACACACGCAAGTCCCGAGTTCGATCCCTGCTACACGCACTCCTTATGTAATAAAATGCCTTTTTGTTTAAAAACTAAACCGGGTTAACTCAGTTAGTTGTTAAGTATAATAAAAACCGAGATAATAACCAGGTTAGACACACAGTCCAGCGGTGGACTGTGTGCAACATTAAGTCACACGTCGCGCGTTCGAAACCCGTCACTGGCACCGGTTTGTTGAATTAAAATGTTTTTGCAATTAAAAGGATTTCGGTTAAACTGAATAAGTATATAAATATAATTAAAAACAAGATTATTTCGGGTTAGACACGTAGCTCAGTTGGTAGAGCTGCGTGCACGCGTACGGGAGGTCTCGGGTTCGAGCCTCACCCGGCGCAAACTATGTCACTGACCGAACCGGTCAACAAGTCAACAGGTCTACGGTCAACGGTCAACACAAAATAAACAATTTTTTTTATATTTTTATTTATTTAATTTAATTTAAAAATAAATTAAAAATACTTAAAAATAACATTTTTAAAGATAGAAAATAGCCTTAAACTCACAAAAATATATCTAAAAATTTCATTAAAATCCTTAATAAAATCCACTCATTTAATATATTTTTCCGTTATTATTTAGGTTAGTATTTCTCGTTGTTCCGCTCATCTAATTCGTGCGCATCTCACCATCTCCAATCCAACGCACCCAATGTGAGTGAATCTTTACAAATTCCCCGTTTAATCACGTTTTGGGGTGTATCATGTGTCTTGATATAAATATTATACTTAAACCATTGTGCATACATCATATCATGAACTTGTGTATTCAGTTTGCTTCTGTTGTGTAGTTATTGTTGGATGAAATTTATTATTTTCAGTACATGCAATTTCATAGGCCGCCGCTCCCCATTACATTATGAGTGTTGAGCATGTTCCCCATTTCATTATGAGGTTGAACCTGGCGTGCCCACATACGATCGGCTCCGTTTGATTGAGCCTTGATCGCACAGACATTTTCATTTTCAGTACATGCAATACGATCGGCTCCGTTTGATTGAGCCTTGATCGCACAGTTTCATTTATGTTATTTATCGTATGATGTTGGTATGTTCATGTATGCTGTCATCTGTTATTGTATGTTATAGTTGTGATTGCTAATTGCCACTGCTTGATTATTACAATTGATCATGTATGATTATACACAATTTTTCATTGATAACTTAACAAGTAATTCGTTAATAAATGTTTATCTAATAAGGTTCACTCGCCAACTTATGTTGACCCAAAACCCCCCATTTTTACACATGATACAGGTGAACCAGCAGCAGCTAGGAACACATAGGAATGGACTAGAAGAATAAAATGTTTTAGAGTTGGGATTGTTATGTTTGGTTTATTTCCTTTGTATTGTATGAACATGTTTGGATATTTGGAAATGTAACTTTGACTTAATTAAATATGGAACATATTAGTAAATGTCATGAGCTTTGGTGATAAACCCAATTATGCCTCGACTCTTATTCCGCTGCGGGTCGGGGTGTGACAGTAAATCCACCCACTTGTAGATTTTGAATCAGTGGTGTGATCAATCCAGCTCGCATCAGAATAACCTTCGAGTATTCTGGAATTAGACGTGTATGTCTGTTCTAAGTTACTGGTCCTTTTCAGGTATCCAAGTACTCTACCCACTGCTTTCCAGTGTTCTGTCCCTGGATTGACAGTATACTGACTCAGTTTGCTTACAGCAAAAGCAATATCAGGACGAGTGCAATGTGTTGCATACATCATACTTCCAATAGCACTCGCATACTCCAGTTGAGCCACTGCTCTCCCTGAGTTCACATTAAGTTTCACACTTGGATCAAATGGGTTATTAAACTCTTTAATGTTCAAGTGTTGAAACTTAGTCAGAATTTTCTCTATATAATGAGATTGACTTAGAGAAATCTGACTTTCAGTTCTTTTCACCTTGATCCCAAGAATGGTATCAACTTCTCCTTGATCTTTCATCTTAAAGTTCGAGGACAAATATTTCTTAGTTTCAGAAATACCTTCAAGGTGAGTGCTAATGATCAACATATCATCAACATAGAGACAAATAACGACTGTATAACCGGGTTCGCATTTAGTATGATACACCTATCAGCACTATTGTGTCGAAACCCGAAAGCAGTCACAGTGGTGTCAAACCTCTCATGCCACTGTTTAGGAGCTTGCTTCAAACCATAAAGAGATTTAATAAGTCTACACACTTTGTTCTCTTGTCCAGGCATCAAAAACCCTTCTGGTTGCTCCAAATAAATCTCCTCATTTAGATACCCATTTAGAAACGCAGTCTTTACATCCATTTGATGGATGTACAGCCCTTTCAAAGCAGACACCGCTATTAGAGTTCTAATAGAGCTAATTCTAGCCACAGGTGCATAGGTATCAAAATAGTCGATCCCTTTTCTCTGCCTATACCCTTTAGCAACTAATCTCGCTTTATAAGCAGAGATGGATCCATCTGGATGATACTTCCTTTTGAAAATCCATTTGGATCTAATAAGTTTCTTTCCCTTGGGTAGATCAGCTAACTCCCAAGTTCCATTTCCCATAATGGAATCCATTTCATCATTGACTGCTTCTTTCCACAAAGGAGTATCTCTTGATGACATTGCTTCGCTGAAAGTTTTAGGATCATCATCCAAATTAACAGCGAAAATGAACTCTCTCGTCACTTTCTTTTGAGTTCCCTCAACCAGGTAAGGAAAGAAATCATCTCCATAACTTTTCTCTTTTCTAACTCTAGTACTTTTCCTCGGTTCTTCAACCATTGGTGAAGGTTCGACTCTTTTCACAGAAGTACTAGAAGATGTGGTGTAATTTGAGTTTTCATCATCTCTAGAAAACTTGTTCTCAAAGAATTCCACATCTCTGGATTCTACAACTGTGCCTGATTCATCATCCAACAACCGGTAAGACTTACTTTGCGGAGCATATCCAATGAATACATTCTTGTAAGCTCGTTCTCCCAGTTTGAGTGTCTTTGGATCAGGTACGCGATAATAGGCAAGACACCCCCAAACCCTCAAATACTCTAGGTTCGGTTTTCTTCCTTTCCACAACTCATATGGACTCGTAGGTATCACACGACGAGTGATCCTATTGTGAACATAACAAGCGGTTAACACAGCTTCCCCCCCACATATTACGAGATAGACCCGATTGATTTAACATACAGTTAGCCATCTCTACCAAGGTTCGGTTCTTTCTCTCAGCCAAACCATTTTGTTGGGGAGTATATGGTGCAGTTCTCTCATGTATGATGCCTTCTTCTTTGCAGAATGCATCAAATCTTTGGTTAAAGTATTCTTCGCCTCTGTCCGAGCGAAGAATTTTAATGCGTTTCTCCTTTTGTTTTTCAACCTCAACCTTATATATTTTAAATGCCTTAAAAGCTTTGTCTTTTGAATGCAATAAATAAACATATAAGTATCGGCTGAAGTCATCGCAGAAAGTGATAAAGTATCTCTTACCCCCACGAGTAAGGACTCCATTCAGTTCACAAATATCTGAATGAATTAGTTCTAGTAGTGATGTATTACATTTATGGACACTTAGAAAAGGTTTCTTTGTGAATTTTGATTTCACACAAGTTTCGCATTTTTCAAAGTCTTTATCTTTTAATTTCAATAAACCTTTAGTTTGCATTTTCTCAATGTTTTTAATATTTGTATGAGCTAAACGTTTATGCCATAAAGAAATTGAACAAGAGATATAATCAGAAGACATAATTTCATTCAAGTCAAAACCAATTGCATTACATTGATAAAAACTATCACTACCACTATCACCACTATCAAGGACAGATAATTCTTAGTTTCAGAAATACCTTCAAGGTGAGTGCTAATGATCAACATATCATCAACATAGAGACAAATAACGATTGTATAACCGGGTTTGCATTTAGTATAAATACACCTATTGTAACATTTGTCAAAAACGGGTTTCCAAAACCCGCTCCGTTTTGTAATCGAATATCAAGTTATAAATGTCACATTGTGTATTTATGGTTATTTTGATTTTTAATGATACATAATTAATAAACAAACTAAATTATAAAAATTATATTTGATAAAAAGTGAAAACAAAATAAATAAAAATAAAATGTTGCTGCCGGGACTCAAACCCGGGTCAGCCGGAATGTAACCCCAAAGACTTAACACTCACACGCATAACCACTCCGCCACTTGTTTGTTTTCTGTCAACTCTAGGAAACAAATGAGTCTTATATTCAAACCTAGATAAACCGGTTGCGCCAACTGAAAAACTGAAATCGGCTATTCAACCGTCTAAACGTTTGAATAATCGCGATTTTAGGTTTATAACCGATGCACCGACGATTTTAATCAATTCAGACTTGAATTGACTTCAATTCTGAGGATGATGAGTTTTATAACCGAAACTATTCAACAATCCGAATTACTTTAATCAAAGAGCTCCTTTGCGACTCACAAACACTCTGCACACCTTCAATTACATTTCCGCACACTTTACAGTCCACCGGAGAAGTTTATTTTGCTCGCCGGAAAATTCTGCAAATTCGCCGGAAAACCGTGTTCTTCATCAAAACGGTAAGTCTTTCAATACCGTCGTAGTTTAACCATTGTTAAGCTATTTCTAACTCAAACCTTTCAATTGAAATCGAATTCGGACACTGTTATCAGATAATTCTAGTTCGCCGGAAAATTTCTGGAAATCTTTATCTTCGTCTGTGAAATGGTAAGGACCTTCAAACACACTGTTAACGTTTGTTTAGCACTTCAATTTCATGATTAGCTAATCAAAACGATTAAATGATTTGCTCAGTTGAAGTTCTTAAAAACAGAGACCGACGTCTTGCCGGAACTCTGTAATAAATCGTTCACCGGTATGTTCACCTCTAATTATCATCTCTGTTATCTCATATTAGTCTGTGCAATGTTTAACAATCGAATTAACAAGATTTAATGGGGTAATCTGCTGTCGGTAAAATCCAACGAAGAAGATGAACTGTGATAACATTATAAGTACAATTAAAATTGGTATTTTAAACGGGTTAGACACACAGTCCAGCGGTGGACTGTGTGCAAATAATGCGCACACGTCACGAGTTCGATCCCTGATACACGCATCCTCTATGTAATACAATGCCTTTTTGATTAAAGCTGAACCGGGTTAACTCCGTTAGTTGTTAAGTATAATAAAAATTGGTATATTAACCAAGTTAGACACACAGTCCAGCGGTGGACTGTGTGTGATGTTAAAGCACAAGTCCCGGGTTCAATACCTGTTACTGGCACCAGTTTGATGAATTAAAATGTTTTTGAAATTAAAAGAATTTTGGATAAATTGATTAATATATAAGTATAATTAAAAACAAGATTTTTTCGGGTTAGACACGTAGCTCAGTTGGTAGAGCTGCGTGCACGCGTACGGGAGGTCTCGGGTTCGAGTCTCACCCAGCGCATACATGCACACTGACCGAACCGGTCAACAGGTCAACAAGTCAACGGTCAACGGTCAACGGTCAACGCAAAAATAAACAATATTTTTTATATTTTTTTATATTTAATTTAATTTAAAAATCAATTAAAAATACTTAAAAATAATATTTTTAAAGATAGAAAATAGCCTTAAACTCACAAAAATATATCTAAAAATTCCATTAAAATCCTTAATAAAATCCACTCATTTACTACATTTTTCCGTTATTATTTAGGTTAGTAATTCTCGTTGTTCAACTCCCCCAATTCGTGCTCATCTCACCATCTCCAATCCAACGCACCCAATGTGAGTGAATCTTTACAAATTCCCAGTTTTAATCACGTTTTGGGGTGTATCATGTGTCTTGCTATATATTATATTTAAATCATTGTGCATGCATCATATCATGAACTTGTGTATTCAGCTTGTTTCAACTGTTTGTGTGGTTATTGTTAGATTTAATTTATTATTTCAGTACATGCAATTTCATAGGCCGCCGCTCCCCGTTACATTATGAGCGTTGAGCATGTTCCCCATTACATTATGAGCGTGAACCTGGCGTGCCCACATACGATCGGCTCCGTTTAATTGAGCCTTGATCGCACAGACATTTATCATTTTCAGTACATGCAATACGATCGGCTCCGTTTGATTGAGCCTTGATCGCACAGTTTCATTCATGTTATTTATCGTATGATGTTGGTATGTTAATGTATGTTATCATGTGTTATTGTATGTTATAGTTGTGATTGCTATTGCTACTGCTTGGTTATATACATTTGCTCATTTATGATTATGCACAATTTTTCATGGATAAACTAATAAGTAAATCAATAATAAATGTTTATCTAACAAGGTTCACTCACCAACTTATGTTAACCCAAAAACCCCCATTTTTACACATGATACAGGTGAACCAGCTGCAGCAAGTAACACTTAGGATTGGACTAGAAGAATAAAATGATATAGAGTTTGGGATTGTTTTGTTTGGTTTATTTTCTTTGTATTGTATGGACATGTTTGGATATTTGGGAATGTAATTTTGACTTTAATAAATATGAAACATATTAGTAAATATCATGAGCTTTGGTGATAACCCAATTATGCCCCGACTCTTATTCCGCTGCGGGTCGGGGTGTGACAGATTGGTATCAGAGCCATGACTATTGGGATATAGGATAGGTTATTAGACCCTTAGAGCCTATACTATAGTTGATTAGAAACTTATAAGATTTTTGTGTGTTACATGCCAAATTTCATGATGTTTATATGTTTTATGTTAAATGTTACATTCAATGTTATGCAAGCATGTTCATAAGTATATATTATCATATAATGCCTACCATGAATCATATTCTCATAACATATCACATCCATGAAAGCACACACCACATCATGATTGCTTTTACAATGATTTTTGTGTTTTCAAATCTCATCAAAGTGAGTTCTCATGACGGGCATGTAGTAATTGGAAGGGTGCCAGTACCGGTAGTCGGAACGTCCTGTCTAGGCTGGCATTCGTATAAATCCAAAATAAAGGACCAGTTTGCCTACCTGGGGACTAACGATGAGAGTACGAAGTACCTATTAGGCCAAAGCATGCTATACCAAACGTCGTGTGAGCTAACCCCACTTTGAGTTGTCATTGTGTCTACACCTGGACAAACTCCGACCATACATCTCGTAAACATATTTTGTGGTTTGCATTCGGGTGATGCGAGTGTTAAATCGCCAATACTAATGTGAATCCTACCAAGCCAATAGCCATGGGGGCCCACATGACTATACAGGTGAAGGTATGGGGTACATTTGAGGCCCAACATGAGCAAACCCAAGACATCCTATGGATGTAGTTGCATTATTGATATTTATGTTATTTTCATTTTTCTTAAAGACACATGACACCTAAAAAGACTCCATAAACTCACAATCTTCTTATGTATGTTCCTATAGATGTCGTCCAGACAACAACGAAGGGGTAAAAGATCAGGAAGGTCTCAGGAACGCTTGGCCACACAAATCGCGAAACAAATGGCCACGATACTGCCTGACATTGTGGTCCAAGTACAACAAGCCCTCGCTACAAATCCTACTAACCCTCCCCAACAGAATGACCAGAACATCGGCAACCCTCCTACCAGCAAGTGCTCATCCAAACATTTCAAATCTTGTGATCCTCCTAAATTTGAAGGGACCGAAGGTGTCACTGCTCTCCTCCATTGGTTTGAGGAAATGGAAAACACCTTCCTCAACTGCGATTGTCCTGAGGATCGCAAGGTTCGATACGCCACCGGGAGACTATTTGGGGTAGCTCTCACTTGGTGGAATACTGAAAAAGGGAAGAGGGGAATTGATGATGCAATGGCCTTAACTTGGGAGGAGTTAAGGGAAATCATGACTCGGCGTTTCTGTCCTAGGAGTGAAATTAAAAAGTTGGAGGACGAATTTCATTCTTTAAAGCAGAAGGAGGGAGATCACACCACCTATAACAAGAGGTTCTTAGAGTTGAACCAAATGGTTCCAAATTTGTTTACCCCAACTTATCGTTTGATCGAGCATTATATTCGGGGACTTCCCTCGAAAATTCAAGATTCAGTTCTCAGCATTTCACCGGTAACACTTGAAGCTGCTATGGAGCTAGCGACTGAACTGACCGAGAATCGGATTCGCAACGGGAAGTTTAAAGAAGAGAAAAAGAAAGCCCCTGTTGAGGGTCAAACTTCAAACCATTCCATCTCTTCCTCTAAGTTTGCTAACAAGAGGAAGCGCAACACCAGAAACTTCGCCGTTACACAAACCAACCTCCCTATTCCTGCTGCACCCATTACCCAGCTTGCCCCTTCACCCGCACCATACAAAAGACCATACTCTGGCCCGTTACCAAAATGCAACTGTTGCCAATATCACCATTCTCCCGATTACCCTTGCCAACATTGCACCGGCTGTGGTCGCGCAGGTCATACTGTTCAAACTTGCCGCATGCCTCAGCGAACGAACCGCCACCAGCCTTCAACCCAAACCCACCAACAATTAATGGGTCAAGCCCAACAACCCCTACTATATCCACCCACCCAACATTTAGCCCAAACATATTACCAACCCAATTATCCTATGGGTCAACCTATGCGGGCTTGCTACAATTGCGGAGACCCAAGCCATTTCAGAAACACTTGTCCAAGGTTGGTAAACATTATTCATGCTCAGGCCCAAGCCAACCCGGTGAATCAAGCGAACCAAGCTCCTCTGCAAGAGGAAGAGCTTTCAATATCAACGCTAATCAGGCTAGGGCTGACGGCAATGTGGTTAACGGTACGTTCCTTATAAATGGTAGATATGCATCCATGTTGTTTGATACTGGCGCGGATAAAAGTTTTGTGTCCTTAGAGTTTGAACCTATCCTAAACCAAAATCGTGATAAGCTCATGGAATCCATAACAGTAGAAGTTGCTGATGGGAAACCGGTCTCATTGAACTCTATTATACGTAATTGCACTCTTACTCTAAACGACCACGAGTTCTCAGTCGACCTTATTCCTATGAAGCTGGGAAGTTTTGATATCATAATTGGTATGGACTGGCTCAGTCAACATCAGGCAGAAGTTGTATCTCGCGAAAAATTTATACGTATTCCTCTTTCAAACGGTCAGACTCTTCGAATCTTTGGAGAAACCTCGTCGAAGGGGCTCAGCTTAATGTCTTGTCTTCAAGCCCAAAAATATCTTCGCAAGAATTATGTCGCGTTTTTAGCTCATATCATCAAAAAGGGAACCATGGAAAAGAAACTTGAAGACATTCCAGTAGTAAAAGATTTCCCGCAAGTTTTTCCTGACGACATTTCAGGACTTCCTCCAGTTAGAGAAGTCGAATTCCGTATTGATCTTATACCTGGTGCTACACCAGTTGCAAAGTCTCCTTATAGGTTAGCCCCCTCTGAAATGCAAGAGCTAGCCAGTCAATTACAAGAGTTGACTGACAAGGGATTCATATGTCCTAGCTCATCGCCTTGGGGTGCACCTGTCCTTTTTGTAAAGAAGAAAGATGGATCGTTTCGTATGTGCATCGACTACAGAGAGCTCAACAAATTAACAATCAAGAATCGCTATCCTTTACCTCGCATTGATGATCTTCTTGACCAACTTCAAGGTGCCAGCTACTTTTCCAAAATCGACCTTCGATCTGATTATCATCAACTTAGGGTGCATGAAGAAGAAGTCCCAAAGACCGCATTTCGAACTCGTTATGGCCATTATGAATTCATGGTCATGTCTTTTGGTTTAACCAACGCTCCAGCAGTCTTCATGGACCTAATGAACAGAGTCTGCAAACCTTATCTTGATCGATTTGTTATAGTCTTCATCGACGACATTCTTATTTATTCAAAGTCTAAGTCTGATCATGAGCGTCATCTTCGACTCATCCTTACACTTCTAGAGAATGAAAAGCTTTACGCCAAATTCTCCAAATGCGAATTCTGGTTAAAAGAGGTGCAATTCCTCGGACATGTAGTCAACGACAAGGGAATACATGTCGACCCCTCAAAGATCAAAGCGGTACAAGAATGGCAAGCGCCACGTACACCAACTGAAGTAAGATCTTTTCTTGGTCTGGCTGGTTATTATCGTCGATTCATCTCAAACTTCTCACGCATTGCTGTACCACTCACGGCTTTAACTCATAAGGGAAAACCTTTCATATGGGGACCCAAGCAAGAAGAAGCCTTCCAAACTCTTAAACAAAAACTTTGTGATGCACCAATCCTCACTCTTCCTGAAGGTTATGATGATTTCGTGGTCTATTGCGACGCGTCAGGACAAGGATTAGGCTGCGTTCTAATGCAAAGAGGAAAAGTTATAGCTTATGCCTCGAGACAACTCAAGACGCATGAGAAGAACTACACCACCCATGACCTAGAACTTGGAGCCGTTGTGTTCGCTCTTAAGATATGGAGACATTATCTCTATGGTACTAAGTGTGAAATATACACTGACCACAAGAGTCTTCAACATATCTTCAATCAAAAGGAGTTAAACATGAGGCAACGAAGATGGGTCGAACTTCTAAATGACTACGACTGTGAAATTCGATACCACCCTGGCAAAGCAAATGTGGTGGCTGATGCACTTAGTCGAAAGGGTTATGCGAACTCCATTCGTCTTCTATGTTCGCAAATTATAACTAACATTAAAGATCAAATTCGAGAAGCCCAACACGTTTCAGTAACGGAAGATGATGTACGAAAGGAGATGTCCTGTGGAGCTGAACTTAAAATTGAAACTAAATCTGACGGTATTCTGTACTATCTAGATCGTATATGGATTCCTAACCACAACAATCTTCGTGAAACTCTTATGAATGAAGCTCACAAAACGCGATACTCTATACACCCAGGAGCCGATAATATGTATCAAGACCTACGATATACCTATTGGTGGCCTGGAATGAAAAAGGATATTGCTGTTTTTGTTTCTAAGTGCCTTACATGTTCCAAGGTGAAAGCTGAACACCAAAGACCCTCAGGACTTCTGGTCCAACCTGAAATACCTGTATGGAAGTGGGAAAATATAACCATGGACTTCATTACCGGGTTACCTCGCACTTCTGGTGGGTATGACACTATATGGGTAATAATTGACCGACTTACAAAATCAGCTCACTTTATTCCTATCCGCGAAGATTTCAAGAACGAAAAGCTTGCTCGTATTTATATCAGCGAAATCGTAGGCCGACATGGGGTACCGTTAAGCATTATTTCTGATCGTGATGGTCGTTTCACTTCACGAACATGGCAACCAGTACAATCCGATATGGGTACGCGATTAGATCTCAGTACCGCCTATCATCCTCAAACTGATGGTCAATCTGAACGCACCATTCAAACTCTTGAAGATATGCTTCGAGCATGTGTTATAGACTTCAAGGGAAATTGGGACGCTCATCTACCATTAGTCGAATTTTCGTACAACAACAGCTATCATTCAAGCATCGGCATGGCACCTTTTGAAGCCTTATATGGTCGTAAGTGCCGATCTCCAGTATGTTGGCACGAAATTAGGGAAGCTCAAATCACTGGTCCAGAACTGATTCAAGAAACCACAGACAAGATCCATCAAATTCGAAACAATCTTCTAGCGGCTCAAAGTCGTCAAAAGAGTTATGCAGATAAACGACGGAAGCCTTTAGAGTTTAACATTGGTGATCATGTACTTCTAAAAGTATCACCGTGGAAGGGAGTAGTTCGTTTTGGTCAAAAAGGCAAGCTAGCACCACGCTACGTAGGACCTTTCAAGATACTCGAAAGAGTAGGTCCTGTAGCATACAAGCTTGATCTACCAGAAGAACTCAACAGGATTCATCCCACATTTCACGTATCAAACTTAAAGAAGTGCCTCGCGGATGAAAACCTCCACATTCCGCTGGAAGATATTCAGATTGATGAATCTATGCATTTTATTGAAAGACCTGTAGAGATCATGGACTTCGGAGAAAAACGTTTACGACGAAGTCGCATTCCAATTGTTAGGGTACGCCGGGATTCGAAACGGGGACCTGAGTTTACTTGGGAACGTGAAGACTCAATGCGCGAAAAATACCCACGTCTTTTTCCTACTTTAACTACTTAAATTTCGGGACGAAATTCCTAAAAGTAGGGGATACTGTAACATTTGTCAAAAACGGGTTTCCAAAACCCGCTCCGTTTGTAATCGAATATCAAGTTATAAATGTCACGTTGTGTATTTATGGTTATTTTGATTTTTAATGATACATAATTAATAAACAAACTAAACTATAAAAATTATATTTGATAAAAAGTGAAAACAAAATAAATAAAAATAAAATGTTGCTGCCGGGACTCGAACCCGGGTCAGCCGGAATGTAACCCCAAAGACTTAACACTCACACGCATAACCACTCCGCCACTTGTTTGTTTTCTGTCAACTCTAGGAAACAAATGAGTCTTATATTCAAACCTAGATAAACCGGTTGCGCCAACTGAAAAACTGAAATCGGCTATTCAACCGTCTAAACGTTTGAATAATCGCGATTTTAGGTTTATAACCGATGCACCGACGATTTTAATCAATTCAGACTTGAATTGACTTCAATTCTGAGGATGATGAGTTTTATAACGGAAACTATTCAACAATCCGAATTACTTTAATCAAAGAGCTCCTCTAATTATCATCTATGTTATCTCATATTAGTCTGTGCAATGTTTAACAATCGAATTAACAAAATTTAATGGGGTAATCTGCTGTCGGTAAAATCCAACGAAGAAGATGAACTGTGATAACATTATAAGTATAATTAAAATTGGTATTTTAAACGGGTTAGACACACAGTCCAGCGGTGGACTGTGTGCAAATAATACGCACACGTCACGAGTTCGATCCCTGATACACGCATCCTCTATGTAATAAAATGCCTTTTTGATTAAAGCTGAACCAGGTTAACTCCGTTAGTTGTTAAGTATAATAAAATTTGGTATATTAACCAAGTTAGACACACAGTCCAGCGGTAGACTGTGTGTGATGTTAAAGCACAAGTCCCGGGTTCGAAACCTGTTACTGGCACCAGTTTGATGAACTAAAATGTTTTTGAAATTAAAAGAATTTTGGATAAATTGAATTAATATATAAGTATAATTAAAAACAAGATTATTTCGGGTTAGACACGTAGCTCAGTTGGTAGAGCTGCGTGCACGCGTACGGGAGGTCTCGGGTTCGAGTCTCACCCAGCGCATACATGCACACTGACCGAACTGGTCAACAAGTCAACGGTCAACGGTCAACGCAAAAATAAACAATATTTTTTATATTTTTTTATTTATTTAATTTAATTTAAAAATCAATTAAAAATACTTAAAAATAATATTTTTAAAGATAGAAAATAGCCTTAAACTCACAAAAATATATCTAAAAATTCCATTAAAATCCTTAATAAAATCCACTCATTTACTACATTTTTCCGTTATTATTTAGGTTAGTAATTCTCGTTGTTCAACTCCCCCGATTCGTGCGCATCTCACCATCTCCAATCCAACGCACCCAATGTGAGTGAATCTTTACAAATTCCCAGTTTTAATCACGTTTTGGGGTGTATCATGTGTCTTGCTATATATTATATTTAAATCATTGTGCATACATCATATCATGAACTTGTGTATTTAGCTTGTTTCAACTGTTTGTGTGGTTATTGTTAGATTTAATTTATTATTTCAGTACATGCAATTTCATAGGCCGCCGCTCCCCGTTACATTATGAGCGTTGAGCATGTTCCCCATTACATTATGAGCGTGAACCTGGCGTGCCCACATATGATCGGCTCCGTTTGATTGAGCCTTGATCGCACAGACATTTATCATTTTCAGTACATGCAATACGATCGGCTCCGTTTGATTGAGCCTTGATCGCACAGTTTTATTTATGTTATTTATCGTATGATGTTGGTATGTTAATGTATGCTATCATGTGTTATTGTATGTTATAGTTGTGATTGCTATTGCTACTGCTTGGTTATATACATTTGCTCATTTATGATTATGCACAATTTTTCATGGATAAACTAATAAGTAAATCAATAATAAATGTTTATCTAACAAGGTTCACTCGCCAACTTATGTTGACCCAAAAACCCCCATGTTTACACATGATACAGGTGAACCAGCTGCAGCAAGAAACACTTAGGATTGGACTAGAAGAATAAAATGATATAGAGTTTGGGATTGTTTTGTTTGGTTTATTTTCTTTGTATTATATGGACATGTTTGGATATTTGGGAATGTAATTTTGACTTTAATAAATATGAAACATATTAGTAAATATCATGAGCTTTGGTGATAACCCATTATGCCCCGACTCTTATTCCGCTGCGGGTCGGGGTGTGACACCTATCAGCACTATTGTGTCGAAACCCGAAAGCAGTCACAGTGGTGTCAAACCTCTCATGCCACTGTTTAGGAGCTTGCTTCAAACCATAAAGAGATTTAATAAGTCTACACACTTTGTTCTCTTGTCCAGGCATCAAAAACCCTTCTGGTTGCTCCAAATAAATCTCCTCATTTAGATACCCATTTAGAAACGCAGTCTTTACATCCATTTGATGGATGTACAGCCCTTTCAAAGCAGACACCTCATTTATATACCCATCGAATCTGTCCAACTTGACAAACTCTTGATTCATGAATCTCTGATTAACTGTTGGTAGTTCACCGTCCATTATTTCTGGCGATTAAACACAAAAATAAAATCCTTTAAGATTGTTAAAAACAATTTAATCAACAACAATGCAGAACTGATCTGGTATTCCAACAACAATGGAAACCCGAAAACGCAGAAGCTGGAGAAGAAACAGAAGCACAGAGATGACAGGCTGCGAAATTAGGTGTGTAGAATGGGTAGCAGGAGGCTTTTATTTATAGGTTGGAATCTCAACAGAGAATGAAAAAAACGAGGAATGGGATAACCATTATCCAGCAGATTCGAATTCGAATTCGAATTCCTAGATCTATCCCACACGAATTCGAACTCCTAGAGATAACCCTCACTGTTTCAAATTCATCTCCATCCCAATCTTTATCTCATCCGATCCACAGGTCAGACCCACCTGAACCGGACCCTAGCTAAAAATAAAATCTCCTCAGCTCCTAGCGACGATGCGTGCGAAGTGCGCCTCATACGTACCCATTCGCGAGCTCGCGGCTAGGCGCGTGTGGGCTTGACCCACTTCTCAACCCATTTAACACTTTAGAGGCCCATAAGGGGTAATCCCTTATAAGGCACTCAACTCTCACCTCCCCCACCAATGTGGGATGGAGGAAATATACCAACTTGTATGTTCCTTATTAATATTTCCAACAGACAAGACATGATGTACACCTTGAAAGCAGGGTGTAGCCAATCACGGCTCGTGATCGTACTTCCACCTCTGCGTGCATTACCTGCCGCAACATGGGGGGACCAAATTGATATTACTTGACAACGACGTCTCGCCCAATCAGCCCTCCTCCTTCTCCAACCATCCGACTATAAATACATGCCTTCACCAAAGGTTTAAGGATCCGGTTTCTGCTCTTTCACTCTTAATACACATTTGTTTCCTTTTTCTCTAAAAAGAACAATACTTGTTTTCACGTTGGAGCCTGGTTACGAGAAGAACCCCCGTCTCCTTCTAACGAGCTAACAGTGTTGTTTGAGTTTTGCAGATCATATTTGTAGGATTCCAGCTTACGTTGATCAGAGAAGAGATTGAGAGATAACCCCCCGGTTGAGACATTACTAGCCTATCATCCGTGGATTAGACTTTTTCTTAACTAAAGATATGAACTTTTGATTAAAATAAAACAATTTAAATCTAACCTTAATTGATTTCAACAAGCTTTGATTCATAAATCTCGAATATTTCCACTTTGTTATGTGTGAGCATTGTTGTTGCTATCCCTTACATAACGGGATCAAGAGGGCAAGCCAGAATCATCAACGCTTCAACTATGTTCACAATAAATTGGAACATCTTGACTTTACAGTTTGAAATGAATTTGTAGGTGCACATGAAAATATGTTATGAGGTTTACACTTCTATTTTGATAAATTTGGTCACCTTTTATTTGAACAGCAAATTTTTTTATTTCTATCGTCTGTGGGGCTTGAACCAAGACCCGATTTAAACTGAACCTTTTTGAACAACCTGTTTTTACCTAAACATACTGTGCCCAGGAACCGTTTTGACCCGATTTAAAGTGAACCCTTTCTAAACTTTGGCCCAAACCCGCCCAATCTGCCTGTTTGCTAGACTCGTATAATTCCTAAAACAGGGTTAGTAGATTGTTATGCCTTCAGTTGGTATTAGAGTGGATAATCATATCGACACCGTAGTTACATCTTATTATTAAGATATATTTATATTTTGGATCTTTTATTATACTAAAAAAACCAGCCCAGCCTAGAATGATTTTGGAATATGAAAAATCCGATGAGAAATTGAGAATAGTTGCACATAATGTACATGCAAAGGCCAAAAATACTGGTTAATTGACCCATTATAATCAATACAACTGGGCCTAACCCATATAATCCTATAATTTATAACCAAAATCAATATCCATCTATAAATTATAATAAATCAAAACCATCTTAAGTTATATGGCTTTCTCTTAAACATCTAATTGCCACATGATAATGTATTTTGATGCATTGACTGAATTTGAGCGGTAAAAAAACAAGGGTGTTCAAGATTTTCTCTCCCCTACTATTCAATCCCTTATCATATATTCTCTTAATCAAATTCGAGTTTCTTGAATTAGTAATCCGTTTACTTTCAACAAAATTTTCTTTTAAACCTTAAATCCAATTACATGTTTGTTAACATTCAAATAATTTTGGTCAATGTTTGTTAACATTCAAAAAATATTTGTTAACCTTCAAATTTCAAATTCCATTAATTTTGGCTACACTTATTATTTTCCAAAAACTGCGAGTGAATTTTGTTAATATAATAAATGTATATATTTTGTAGATAGATTTGCTATTTAAGGTAAATTAAGGTTATCATTAATTGTAACTAAAAAAATTCTTTCTTGATTAAAAAAATAATAATTCGACGTAGCTATATTATTTTGTTTTGTGTAAGTAAATTATTGTTTGTTTTGTGTAACTAATATAATAAAATATATATTTTGTAGATAGTTTTGTTATTTAAGGTAAATTAAGGTTATCATTAATTGTAACTAAAAGATTCTTTCTTGATTAAAAAAATATTAATTCAATGTAGCTATATTATTTTGTTTTGTGTAAGTAAATTATTGTTTGTTTTACTTAACAAGTTAATATATGCCGTTTGTTATATATAAAAAAATAATAAAAACATAAATAAACTATTCCATGTCTTGACTTCTTAAGGTATGGTAGATCTTCCACAAGATCATACCAAAGCCGGAAATATATGTCTTTATCACGCAACTCCGTAAGGACGTTTTCATCAAAAACTAACTCGACGGGCATATCTCTTACGTGGACATGTGATTTTGCATGGCCTATGGCCATCGTCCTTCAAAATCATGGAATGTAATTCCAATTGTCAGAAGGATTTTCTTTATACAACCCGTAACACATGGAAACTTAAACTAGCATGTATTATATAACTCAAGTTATAACGAGGATCTGAAAAACTCTTAGTAAAAATTTCAGCAAAATGATAACTTGACGGTATGTGTAGCATTCAGACACGTCTAATAACAACTTCTTCTTCTTTCTTTTTTTTTTAATCAAAATGTAAATCATATAAATATGTTTGGTATGATGATGTTGTATTGGGTTACTTAACATGTAAAATGCACTTACATGCATGGGCGAAGCTTTATTGGGGCCAGTGTTTGCTCATAATGTAATTTTATCAAAAAAATTCAAAATCCTTTTTTGTAGTGTAAAATAGTGGATTTTTAAGAGTTTTGCCCACATCAATTTGGATTTTGAGAGTCCGGCTCCCGTTTTTTTCGTTAAAGCTCCGCCACTACTAACGTTGAAAAAAAACCACAAATGCCATGAGAAAGAGGAAAACATGATGCAGGATGATCAACAACATTGGTAACGCCTCTATTTCCATTACTAGAAAAGAGACGACACGTTGGCACTTTAAGAACCACAACACAAGATTATTATTAGCAAGAAATACATAAGATCGATCAATGAGTATCATGGCAACCGCTGTTAAAAAAAGAGTAACATGGCAACCTACTTAACCTGCATGTAGGTAAACAAACCATAAAACCAAGTAACATGATTTTCTATGTTATTAAACAATTGTCATCTTTGTTTTAGTGGTTGACTAAAAAAAGTGATTATGTATTAGTTTGGTTAGAACAATCTTTTCAATCCATTTCTAGTTTATAAGAATCAATTATAAGTGTTTATAAATTGCTAGCCGCAGTAGGCAGGGACGTACCTAAGGCTAAGAGTGGGTTATATTCTTTAAAAGACCCCCCCCCCCCCCACACACACACACACAAAATTTTGTATTGCCCAACTCCATGAAATTTCAAATCCGATCTAAAAATTTCTATTTTCAAATATTTATTCAATATAAAAAATTAATCTCAATTAAACACTAATACTGTTTAGATGAAACATTAATTAAGTCCATGTGTGACTTGTTATGTAGGGACTTAAAAGTATTAAAGCCGAATTTAAACCCTTAAAGAAATGAAGGTTTAAGCACATGTGGCCATGACCCGTTTTTAGTTTTTTAACATTCTTTGAAAAAGAAGTTGCTAACTATTATTCCCACAAAGAAAGGTAGTTGACGAATTAGGACGTTTCGATGAAAGTTGGTATTATGATTATTCGAGATGGTTAAAATATAGTATGAAAAAAGGACCATGTCTATTGTTTATTTTGTTATTTGTTTAAGTTTCGCAAAGGTTGAAAAAGAACTTGTAAGATCAGTGATGGATGTAGCCAAAAAAATAAGAGTATCCTAATTTTTTTTCGCGGTACATTAATATACTAACAAAAAATACAACTACAAATAAAGTTAAACAAATGTCTAAAAGATTTGTGCTTTTAAGCTTTTATACCTTAGAAATGAGCCATTACATCATCACCATCATCCTGGACATATGATTGTTATATTCAGAGATAATTTCCTTCATTTTTAATTATAAAATCTGATTCCTAAAATAATGCAACATACTTGAAGAAAATAATTCTAACATATTTGAATTTCAAATTAAGATCCTTAAAATAATGCAACATACTTGAAGAAAATAATTCTATCATATTGATTTGATGATCCCTTAAATAATGCAACATACTTGAAGATAATAATTAACATATTTGAATTTCAAATTAAGAAAAAACTCTTGTTTACTTTTTTAATTCCAAAAGTGACTTCAATTATTTCTCAGTTTCTGAGAAAATTAACTTGTTTTCTTCTTTTTATATCACTCTTTCTATTCCCTCCCATTTTTCTTATTTTTTTAACGAATAACAAAACCAAATTTGTTCCATCACATCAATTAGCAAGAGGCTAGCGCTTACAACCCGAGCCATCAAAATGCAACTACAACATACAACAAACGAAAAGAATCATTAATCCATACAATCAAATCTGAATTGTTTCCGGTCCTCCCAAGTTAGGCTCGTTCTTCTCGATTTGCTCTTTATCCAAAGGAAGTAGAGCGCTTTCAATCTTCAACTATATTAGCGATCGTTGGCAGCCGAGCGTTGAAAATGGCGTTGTTTCTAGCTCTCCAAATACTCCACTTAATTGTATAAAGCACAACCTTCACAACCGACGACCACCACCGCAACCCTCAAAACCCATCTCCGCCAAGAAAGAATTCACCATTTCGAGACAAAGTTAAGGGGTAGGACGTGCACCCCTTCAACCTATTGTAAATCGCCCATGTGTAAGATACCATTGCTACAAAGACTGTGTATATTGCTTGTGACGTTTGACGTACTTTTGTCGATTATATGAAACTTAGTTTTATTATCTTTTTTATAATATGACCTGACCTGACCCGGACCGAAAAAATAACTATATAGTGATAGAAAAACGATCCACCCTAAAAAAATCCACCCTTATGAAAAAATTGGGTCCGCCACATACCGACTAGGGATTGATATGGATTTATCGTATCAGACTTTTTATGTATAATTTGACCTAGAGAAGGTTTTTTTCTCTATTAGAAGCCTATATATAATGTTAATTTATAGGGGGAGGGGGTTAAAATACCTAAACTTACTTAAACCTAATAAAAGCGCCCCTCTCCTTTTACCCATTTGGCAAAATCCGAGTGACAAACCTCTGATGGGTGACTAATCGTTGGCAAGGCGCGATTTTTATAACACAGCTTATAAATCTTCAATAATTTTGTAAAACAACTATTTACAAACATGTTTAAGGGCTTTATAGAGTTATATTCATTATGAGGCTATGGGGTGTGCTCCCCCTTTCCCCATCCTTTACCTCAGCGCCACCTCACTTTCCCCTTTCACCGCATCCCTCTTCCTCGTCCAAGGGTGTGCTCCTCCTTCCCCCTTCCCTCTTCCTTTTTTATCGGACCCATACACACACCCACAACTTTCATCGTGGAGATCGGGTAATATTCACCGACGCCACCAAAACCGATCTAGAGTCAATGTTCCCCTTTGGCACCGACACCAGGCAGTGGCGGATCCAACTCTGTTTTATGGGTTCCCGGAACCCATTTGGTTTTAAAAAAATGAAAAAAATCAGTGAAAACCTTATATAATTTGAAAAAAAATAGTGAAAATCTACCAAAAGAAACCCAGTAAAAAAATTTATGGATCCGTCACTGTATCATGTGGCTTCCCCGAACCATTCCTCACACCCCTTAGTCTAAGTAATGTTTAGTAATTCAATTTTAACAGGCGTCATATTCTTAAATTTGCGGGTCTAGATATTCAAATGATGTGTATACTGTAATGTTTAGTATTTTAATTTATCCTTTTCTAACATTTTGTTGAATTCAAATTAAGTATGTGGTTGTTATAACAAACCGTGTTTGGTTATTTAGTCAACTTATCCACACAAATATCGATAGATGTAAAAGGTGTTAGAAAAATACTTGTGTACTAATGAAGTTCACGTTGGGTATGTGTTTAAACACATGTTTGAATTATTTATTCATACAATTATTTATTCATACAAGAAGACAAACCAACAAATAACAACCCAAAATTCAAATCAGTAAAAGGCACGTGTCCAAAATGTAGTCCTTAATTAGATTTATATACTATAAAATTTTATAAACGGAATTAAAATTATGAACAAAATTTCAGAAAAGTTCCTATAAAATTTGAGTTCGAATTTTACACTAAATTAAACATAAATCAAAAGCAGGGCCAAATCCATGGTATAAACATTTGTCCTCTATAAGAAAATGTTAGTGTTACTACTACGTAAAATTCCAGTAACATGTTATAAAATTTTGGTTAAACCTCTCAACCGTTCCTATGAAAAAATCTTGGTTTACCACCGTGTAGAAGATGAGTTCGTCTTAAATAGTTATCCAACCAAAACATAAGGCTGGATTAAATAGAACTATATACTATAAATCATAGGACTTTTATCGATAGATAGATTCGTTGTTATATGTTTGTGAAGGGTATCAACCGTCGTTAATTTGTAGATGATGAATCTAGCAACCATCTGTTTTTAATAATCTGCGTAATATCCCAAAGTGATTAATTAAATAATTTATGTTTTTTATTGGCTAACCCAATTACGTTTTGGTTAAAAAATAATTATTGTTTGATGGGTGGTTAAGTCTTTGAATTAATATAAATACTTTTTTGGTTTATTGGCCAGGATGCTTAAATTTAGACGACATGACATGTGATTTTGTTATTATTTATTTAAATATAGAAAGATTTTTTAGGTTTATAAAATTTGATTACCTTACATGTAACATAAGTTCTGAAACTTCTTTAGTTGCTTAAATTCTCACTCGCTTTTTTTCTTTTCTGATGGGGAAAAAGTCTTTTGAGTCCTGCTTATTTTATGCCGTACTCAAACATAATTTTCTCTTGTTTTAGAGTTTTTCAAACTTTCTACACAATGGTTGGTGCATGTGGTTTAGAAACATATAAAAGGTGATGTTTGTAGGATTTAAATATGTACGCTAACTTATGTTAATGATTTTAGGGTAGATTTGGTTTACAATTAATTGGAATCTGTTAAATAAACTGATTTCGAATAAGTCAGAGTAAGATTTGTTAAAAGAATTGGAATTTGATAAAATTAAAATATGTGAAAATAATTGAATTTGTGACACATTGGTTGACAAATTAATCAATTTGCAAATTATTGAATTAGTTGGAAAGTGGTGATGGTGGTGACGATAGTGAGAAGTTTGGCAATTGTGGGGTGAGGATAGGGAAGCGATGATGGTCACAATGAAAACGATAACGATAGTCATGATGGTGATGTTGAGGGTGGTGGTGTAAACAATGGTGTTGTGGTAACGTGGGGATTGGTGAGGGAGTGTAAGATTTTATTTTCTTTGTTTAAATCCATTTTTCTTAACTATTTTAAAGAAAATTTAGTTAGGCTTTCAAATACTTTTTTCTCATGCATTACAATTTTATACTTTATATTTATATCAAATTTCAGATGGTGTCACTTACCTTTAAAATTGATCGATCTTTTATTTAATGTTTTCAAATGCTAAACATTATGTCTTTATCCCTAACTCAGTTAAAATTTTATGTTAAATCTAATCATTTGTTATGCACATGAGAATATTTTTATCAATTCACATTTCTATGAAATATTGTGTAAATAATTAATATCTAGAAACTATTGTGTACAAAAATGAAAAAGATATATATAAATATAATAAATCAGTATTCCATCTATCCTGTATCTCTCTCTAACCTACACACACTCTCTAATCTATAGACCAACACCACCACCTCCACCACCCAAAACTAAACATTGTTTCTCTCTCTACTCCATCTCTCATCTCTACACCACCATAACCTCTCTGAAGATGATGACGACGAAGGTTTTTAAGACCCTTCTCGTTTTATGTATAAAACTAATATTTTATACGTACTAATTCATGAAAATCATAAGCTAACCAAAGTAGCTATGATTTAAATCAAAGTATGTGTCCTTAGGTTTTAAGTTTAGAAAAATAATTAATTAAAACACGGAACCGAAAAGGTATTCAACTGTGTTCGGTTCTTTGCGTAGCTTGATCTTCATTCGGTTTCCTAAGTCGGGTATTACCTGTCATTTAAGTCCAATTAAACGGTTGGTATTCACGACATTTAAACGAAATAATTTAACCCGATAATGAAAAAATAATTTTATTTCATAGAGCCTCGCGTGCGTCGGGAGGGTATGCTTTCCCCCACGTGGCGCGAGGATGATAATGTTGACCAGATAGCTAGATATCTGACTAGGAGCCTCCGCGAGTCGTGGAGATGCCTGATGTCTCTTCCGCGTGGCATGGCCGCGCCACTTTTCTAGCAGGTTTACACCTTTAAACTACAATTCACTACCAGAGGCCATATTCCTTGAGTTTTTCGCTCCTACAATTTAGTTTGGATTTATTATTTTTTTCACCCATTATGAGACTTTGAGCATTTTAGCGAAGTCTTCTACGTTCTCAACAAAGCTTTTCATTATTGAACAATTTCAAAGTAGTCAAGTTATTAAAAGTATTCACAAAACACTTTACATCATTCGCTAGCGATATTACATAAACTAGACGAACTAAAGACGGAAGCTTGAGATTCGGAATGCTCGTTTCTTATCATGGCTTGATCTTAATCAACTTTACTTGAAATTTTTTCTTTAGACTGAAAATTTGATACATTAGTAGTATATAATTCAATAAAGAAAATATATCATAACAATTTAATCAAATAACACACTTAAAATTTTCAAAATTTCAGAGTGGCGTCAGTGACGGCTGAAAGCTCCGTCGGTGACGCCATGTGTAAACTCGCGTCTGTTTAAAACTGCCGTAGACAGTAGCATAGGGCGTCGGCACTATGGCGGTGTGTCGGCGACGACACCTTCTGCAACGATTTTGCTGCAGGTTCGATTTATTGCCCGTTCGATCCATTTTGACCTCTGCACATAAGCGTACGACTCAGTACTTGCTAAACTTTGTCCAAGTAATAATATTCCTTATTTCCATTACCGTAATGCTATCGTTTTGAGTATTTTTCATCAGTCTAATTCTACTTTCATAAACTTCATTATTTTGACCCGTTCACAAAAATATTAACAAACAACTTGATATATCTATTATTCATTACAAATTATCAGTTATATGTACATCCTCATTCTTCAGAACAGTTACTTATAATTCATGCATCTATTTCTCGATTCTTTTATGCATATAAACTTTTCTTTTTCCGATTTTACCCTTTTATCACATTTTAACCAAAATGAGCATACATGTATCCCTTCTGGGATACGTTTAAGCCCACTTTTTCAGTTTGGTTGCTCTAGCGAAACCCATCGCTTTAATCCACCAAAGCTTTATTTATTTTCTCATTTTAGTCCGTTTGGTTGCAATATCGAAATCCATCACTTAATTCAACCAAACCTTTATTCATCTTCCCATTTTGACTCGTTTAGTTGTTTAACGAAATCCATCGCTTTATTCAACCAAACCATTTTCTATTTCTCATTTTGACCCGTTTAGTTATTTAACGAAATCCATCATTTTATTTGACCAAACCATTTCTATTTTCTCATTTTAGCTTGTTTGGTTATTTAACGAAATCCATCGTTTTATTTAACCAAACCATTTCTATTTTCTCATTTTGACCCGTTTGGTTATTTAACGAAATTCATCGTTTTATTTAACCAAAACATTTCTAATTTTCTCATTTTGACCCGTTTTGTTATATAGCGAAATCCATCATTTTATTTAACCAAACCATTTCTATTTTCTCATTTTGACCCGTTTTCATCAAAACAATCATATAAATTAATATGCTATAAAAGACAAGCCGCGTACCTTATAGCTTATCCTTTAATCATGCGTTTGTCCCAGCTTGACTTCCCGATGTTTTACTTGCATTGCCTAAAGTGTACAAGCCAAGCATCGTTAGAGCTTCTCGACACATGATTAATGCATATAAATTGCCAAACGCACTACGTCTTGTTCTTATTAACGATTTTCATTTATTATTTAAAATTGACAATTCATTTAAGCATTTTGTTGAACATCTTGAATGCATCTAATTTAGCTATTCACTTAGACTATGGCTAACTCAAAAAACCTCAATTTAGGAAGTTCAACTTTTCATCATAACTCACATAGACATGCAATTTCAACAAACTCATGTCATTACACTCTTTGCTCTC
Source organism: Scalesia atractyloides (assembly GCA_947069175.1). Lineage (NCBI taxonomy): Eukaryota > Viridiplantae > Streptophyta > Magnoliopsida > Asterales > Asteraceae > Scalesia > Scalesia atractyloides. Next base: position 10,580,057 of record CAMTDV010000012.1, on the reverse strand, counting down.
AGTTGAACAAGAGGCTTTCCATACTAGCATCAAAACCCATTTCTTTATACAATTCATAATTACTTCAACACATGATTTCATAACTATCTTCAGTTAAGATGATAATTCTACACTTAGATTACGTCTTCCTTAGGTCGAAATATGTATCAATTTGCTCATGAACTTAAATCCTCAATATTCATCCAAGATTCAAGTATCACAAAAACTGAAATTAGAACTTACCTTGTGATAGACAAGTAAGGATGGTTGATATTCTTGACTCAAACACGAATTTTAGACCTAATTAGCCCTTCATTTTGTTCAATTTGGATCGACTAGGGTTTGGGTGTTCATCCCCTTGCTCTGCTCACACACAAGTACACACACACACACACAAGTGTGTGCTGTGTTTTTTTTTAAATTTTCTTTTAATAAAACAACTTTCCCAGTTTGACACTTTTAGTCCCTCATGTTCGGTTTTGTAACATTCGAGTAAAACGGTTTCAAAAACCCGCTTGTTTGAAGTCTCACGTAATTATTTAAATGTTCATTATGCATTTATTAGTATTTATAATAAAATACATACTTAATTAATAATCAATAAAAGAAAAATAATTAAATTTTATATAACAAAGTAATAAAAATAAAAGACGGGTAACCGGAATCGAACCCGGGTTCCCCCACATATTCACACGTTCCAAAACATCACTGGTCTACACTCACATTTGTGAGATTAACCCGACGCAAATAAATTTTATACTAAATCCAGATTTAAACCAATTCAAGTTTCACCGCCCAAAATCACGCATATTGTAACCTTCAATCCGAAGAAAATGGTGGTTATCTTCAAAACAGAAACCGAAACCCCAACCATGTTTCAGTTACCAATTACGGAGGATATCCAATCATAACTGAAATCTTTTAATTGATTTCTGAAACTTCTTTGCGATATCTATAAATAGAGGGCACAAGGTGTTGAAAAACTCGCTCAATCGTTTGTCTGGAATCTCACAATACACTGCACTCCTCTCTGCGTTTAATTATTGCATCGCCGGAAGTTTCTGTCAACATCAGAAATCAACCGGAGTTCTGTTCGGAGTTAAACCGAAAGGTAGCACCTCGCCCAATCGGTACAAACATTCAACTTTCTTCGATACTTTTTATGTGTATTTGTTTAAAACTGGGAATCAAAGTTATGTGGGTTAACAGTCGGGTTTAGAGTTCTGGGTTGTTTTGATAAAGAAGATGAAGTTTGAGTTGAATATATACTTAATAAAAATCGAGTTTTTAATCGGGTTAGACACACAGTCTAGCGGTGGACTGTGTGCATTACACGCGAATGGTATCGAGTTCGACCCTTGTGCCTCACCGACCCCCCCCCCCCCCCGACATAAAATCCATTTTTTTAAAACCAAATTACATTGACGCACAGTAAGTTGTTAAGTATAATAATATTCCGATATTAAGCGGGTTAGACACCCAACCCAATTGGTTTGGTTGGGTGCAAAATAACACTGAGGTCGTGGGTTCGAGGCCGACCCTTCACACCGGTCCGATAATTTAAAAATATTTTTAAATTAAATAATTTCTGAAATAACTAAATAAGTGTATAAGAATAATTGAAAACAGAATCCTTATGGGTTATACACGTAGCTCAGTTGGAAGAGCTGCGTGCACGCAACTGAGAGGTCACGAGTTCGAGTCCCACTGCATGCTGCCAATATCATGCATGAACCGGTCAGACCCCCCCCCCCCCCCCCTTGTCAGGTCTGACAAGTTTTTTTTTAATTATTATTTTATTAAAATATTATTTTTATATATATATATTTTGCTTAAAAATTAATTTAAAAAAACACTTAAAGACACAGTTTCGTAGGTTTAAAAATCTCAATCAATATCATAAAAATAACCTAAAAATAAAAAAAAAGTATTAAATCAAGATATTAATTTTGTTATATTTATCGAATTATCGCATTATTATTTTAGGTTAGTATTCTTTCGTCGGTGAAATCATCAACTCGTGCGCATTCATCATCAAGCAAAGAACGCACACACTGTGAGTGAATCCTTTATAAATTCCCTGTTTTAATCACGTTTTGGGGTGTATCATGTGTCGTATCATTTCTCTATTTTATTTAAACACTTGTGCTTATATCATTTCGTGATCAAATGTGTATTGCTTGTAGTGTGGTTTATATGTGGATTTATTTATTCATTTCAGTGCATTCATTTCATTAGGCCCATCAGGTCCTCGTGTGATACGGGTTGAACATCAGGTGCCTTATTAGATCGGCTCCGTTTGATTGAGCCTTGATCTCAGATATATCATCACTCATGTCATATATCCATTCAATGTGTTTGTGATTGGTTACATATATATATTTGCTCACATGTGATGTATGCACAATTTTCTTTAATAAACATAATAAGTAATTATTTAAATGTTTTATCAAGGTTCACTCGCCAACTTTTGTTGACCCAAAATTTCCTCTATTTTACACATGATACAGGTGATCAAGTTGAGGAAAGAAACACTTAGGATGGCCTAGAATAATAAACAAGTTATTGCGTTGGAATAAACATTTAGATTTTTTTTGTATTTGTATGAAATTTTTGTTGGATATTTAAATTTTAATTTGGATTTAATAAATATGAAACTTCTTAGTAAATGTCATGAGCTTTTGTGATAACCCAATCATGCCCCGTCTTTTATTCCGCTGCGGGTCGGGGTGTGACAGATTGGTATCAGAGCTTGTGACTATAGGGATATAGGATAGGTTATTAGACCTTTAGAGCCTATACTATAGTTGACTAGATTTAAATTGTCTATGTGTTACCTGCAAAATTCATGATGTTTATATGTTTCATGTTTATATTCACACACAACATTATGCAAACATTCTCATAAGTACATGTTAATATGCAATGCTTATCATAGATCATACACTCATATCATATCATATCTATGGAAGCACACACCTCACAATTTCACAATTTTCGTTATTTCTTTTCGAATATTTTCGTATTTTTCAATTCACATCAAATGAGTTTTCACGACGGGCATGTAGTAACTGGAAGGGTACGAGTACCGGTAGTCGGAACGTCCTGTCTAAGCTTGGCGATCGTATAAATCCAAAATAAAGGAGCAGTTTACCTACCTGGGGACTAACGATGAGAGTACGAATGACCTATTAGGCCAAAGCATGCTATACCAAACGTCGTGTGAACTAACCCCACTTTGAGTTGTCATTGTGTCCACACCTGGACACCCTCCGACCATACATCTCGCAATCATGTTTTACGATTTTCATTCGGGTGGTGCGAGTGTTAACCCGCCGACACCAATGTGAATCCTACCAAGCCCAATAGTCATGGGGGCCCACATGACTACACAGGCAATGGTATAGGGACATTTGGAGGCCCAAACATGAGCAAACCCAAGACATCCTATGGATGTAGTTAAATTATTTTCAGTTATGTTGTTTTCATTTTTTTAATGACACATGACACCTAAGAAATTCTTGAACTCACAATCTTCCTACATATATTCCTGTAGATGTCGGCTAGGCAATTACGTGGAGGTAGAAGGTCAGGAAAGTCAAACGAACGCTTGGCCACGCAAATTGCTAAACAAAGGCCGCAGTGCTTCCTGACATCGTACTACAAGTTCAGCAAGCCCTCACCGCTAATCCCATCAACCCTCCCAACCAAGAAGACCAAAGCGTCGCCAACCCTCCTCCCAAAACCCCCAAATGCACCTACAAACACTTCAAGTCCTGCGATCCCCCAAAATATGAAGGGACTGAAGGTGTCACCGCTCTCCTTCACTGGTTTGAGGAGATGGAAAACACCTTTCTCAATTGCGACTGTCCCGAGGACCGTAAGGTACGTTACGCGACTGGAAGATTGTTTGGGGTAGCCCTTACCTGGTGGAACACGGAAAAGGGTAAGCGAGGTGTTGAAGATGCCATGGCCTTAACATGGGAAGATTTAAGGGAAATCATGACGAGACGCTTCTGTCCAAGAAGCGAAATCAAAAAGCTTGAACACGAGTTTCACGCATTGAAACAGAAGGGAGGAGACCACACTTCATACAATAAGAGATTTCTCGAGTTGAACCAGATGATCCCCAATCTGTTCACCCCATTATACCGCCTAATCGAACATTACATTCGAGGCCTCCCCTCGAAAATCCAAGATTTGGTTTTAAGCACTTCGACTGCAACACTCGAAGCCGCAATGGAGTTAGCTACGGAACTCACTGAAAATCGCATTCGAAATGGAAAATTTAATGATGAAAAGAAGAAAACACCCATTGAGACCCCAACTCCAAACCACTCAGGTTCATCCTCGAAGTTTGCTGGTAAGAGGAAGCGAAATAGCAAGAACTTTGTTGTCATCCAAACCAACCCTCCCATCACTGCTGCTCCAATCACGCAAGTCGCCCCTTCAGCCGCACCATTCAAAAGGCCATACACTGGCCCACACTCAAAGTGTAACCGTTTCCAATACCATCACCCTCCTGAAAACCCTTGTGAACATTGCACAAGTTGTGGCCGTGCGGGTCACACCATCCAAACCTGCCGTACCCTTCAGCGATCGAACCGCAGTCAACCTCCAACCCAAACCCAAAATCAAATGGTGGGCCAAGCCCAACAACCCTTACTTCTACCGCCTGCATAACTCGCAGCACAACCTTACTACCAACCCAACTACCCCATGATGCAACCTATGCGAGCCTGTTTCAATTGTGGGGACCCAAACCACTTCAAAAACACTTGCCAACGCCTGGTGAACATCATCCATGCCCAAGCTCAAGCAAACCCGGTAAATCAAGCTAACCAAGCTCCTCCACCTGCTAGAGGAAGAGCTTTCAATATCAACGCCAACCAAGCCATGGCTGACAACAATGTGGTCAACGGTACGTTTCTCATCAATGGTAGTTATGCATCCATATTATTCGATACTAGTGCGGATAAGAGCTTTGTGTCTTTAGAATTCGAATCTATCCTCGACCAACCTCGTGATAATCTTGTTGAATCTCTGACGGTGGAAGTTGCTGACGGAAAACCCACTTCATTACATTCTATTATACGCGATTGTACTCTCACCCTAAATGATCACGATTTTCAATTGATCTCATTCCTATGATATTGGGAAGTTTCGATGTTATCATCGGCATGGACTGGCTCAGTCAGCATCACGCTGAAGTGGTGTGCCATGAAAAGTTCATTCGTATTCCTCTCGCCGACGGTCAGACACTACGTATCTTTGGGGAAACTCTGTAACATTTGCCAAAAACGGGTTTTCCAAACCCGCTTCGTTTGTAATCGAATATGAAGTTATAAATGTTTCGTTACTTATTTTTGTTTATTTTAATTTTAAACATTGCATAATTAATAAACAAATTGGAATTTAAAAACTATAATTAATAAAAAGTGAAAATAAAATAAATAAAAAAGAAAACCGGCTGCCGGGATTCGAACCCGGGTCAGCCGGGTGAGTCTAACGACTTAACTCGCGCTCATATAACCACTCCGCCACTTGATGTTTTCTGTTAGTTCTAGGAATCGATTAAATCTTATGTTCAACCATGAATCAACCGGTTTACGCCAACTGTAACCGTAATCGGTTTCCAAACGTCCAAAAACGTTTGAGTGTTCGCGGTTTTCTGACAATAACCGATACACCGACACCTTCAATCAATTTAGTCTTGAATGGACTTGAACTCATGTGGTGATCGGTTCTAATAACCGAAAATCTGCACTTCCTGAATTACTCCAACCATAGCCCCTCTCGCGACTCAAACTCATCCGCAGAACCTTCAATTTCACTTTCGCTCTACTTTCAGTTCGTCGGAAAAGCTTTTTGAACTCGCCGGACTTTCGCCGGAAAACCGTGTCTTCCATCAAATCAGTAAGTCTCTCAATTCTTTCATCGTCTATCAGTTGTTAAGCTTTTGCTAACTCAAACCCTTCAATCAGAATCAGTTTCAGACGACGATATCGGATAATTAACTCTCGCCGGAAAACTTCTGAAAGTTCCCAATTCTCGCTGTGAAACGGTATAGGCTTTTAAACCTTCTGGTAATTCTTGTTCAGTGCTTCAATTCAGCATCTAGCTAATCAAAATTGTTAATCTGTCCGCTCAGACGAAATCCGTAAAAACAGAGCCGACGACTTCGCCGGAATTCTGAGATAGATCGTTTCTCGGTATGTTTACTTCCGAAATCTTCTCTGCCATTTCATTTTAGTCATTTGAATGTTTGTCAATCGAATGAAACAAGAAACAGTAGAGTAATCGTAGTCTGTGATATTGTAACGAAGAAGATGAAGTTAGGTTGTTTATAAGTTTAATATAATTTGGATATTATCTCGGGTTAGACACACAGTCCAGCGGTGGACTGTGTGCGCACATATATCACACGCCGCGAGTTCGATCCTTGACACACACGTATGCTTTGTAATAAAGATGTTTTATTTTTCTAACTGAACCGGATTAACTCACGGTAGATGTTAAGTATAATAAAAGATGTTAAGTATAATAAAAATCGGTATATTAACCAGGTTAGACACACAGTCCAGCGGTGGACTGTGTGCAATACTAACCCACAGGTCCCGGGTTCGAGACCTGTTACACACGCCGGTTCGATGATTAAAATCCTTTTTGAAGATAAACGAATTTTGAATAAATTAAAAACAGTATATAAATATAATTAAAAACAGAATTATTTCGGGTTAGACACGTAGCTCAGTTGGTAGAGCTGCGTGCACGCGTACGGGAGGTCTCGGGTTCGAGCCTCACCCAGCGCGTACATACACACGGTTGAACCGGTCGAACAGTTAACAGTCAAACAGTCAGCGGTCAAACGGTCAATGGTCAACGCAAAAGTCAACATTTTTTTTATATTTTTATTTATTTATTTAGTTTAAAAATCAATTAAAAATATTTAAAAATAGTGTTTTTAAAGATAGATAATAGCCTTAAACTCACAAAAAATATATATAAAAATCTTATTAAAATTATTAATAAAATCCACTCATTTACCATACTTCCCGTTATTATTTAGGTTAGTTAAGTCTCGTCGATCAATCCTCCAAACTCGTGCGCATTTCATCATCTTCAACCGAATGCACCCAATGTGAGTGAATCTCTACAAATTCCCTGTTTTAATCATGTTTTTGGGTGTATCATGTGTCTTACCATTTACTATATTTAAATCATTGTGCATACATCATATCCATGAACAAATGTGTATTCAATTTGTATCAACTGTTTGTGTGGTTATTGTTTAGATTTAATTTATCATTTTCAGTACATACATTATCATAGGCCGCCGCTCCCCATTACATTATGAGCGTTGAGCTGTTCCCCATTACATTATGAGCGTGAACCGGGCGTTGCAAACATACGATCGGCTCCGTTTGATTGAGCCTTGATCGCACAGACATTCATCATAGGCCGTCCGTTCCCCATTACATTATGAGCGTGAACGTGATGTTGCCAACATATACAGTTTCATTCATGTTATATATATTCATGCAAGTTGATATGTTATTGTATGTTATTGTTTGTGGTTGTTATTGTTATTGTATGACTATTTACATTTGCTCACATATGACTATTGCACAATTTTTCCTTAATAATGATAACAAGAAATCAATAATAAATGTTTATCTAACAAGGTTCACTCGCCAACTTATGTTGACCCAAAAACCCTCATTTTTACACATGATACAGGTGATCCAGCTGCAGCAAGAAACACATAGGATTGGCTTAGAAGAATAAACTGGTTTAGGCTTGGATTGTTTAGTTGATTATTTTTCTTTGTATTTGTATGAACATGTTTGGAATATTGAGGATGTAATTTTGATTTAAATAAATATGAAACATATTAGTAAATATCATGAGCTTTGGTGATAACCCAATTATGCCCCGACTCTTATTCCACTGCGGGTCGGGGTTGTGACAGATTGGTATCAGAGCCATGACTATAGGGATATAGGATAGGTTATTAGACCCTTAGAGCCTATACTATAGTTGATTAGAATTTTTAAATTTTTTGTGTGTTACATGCCATATTTCATGATGATTATATGTTTTATGTTTAATGTTACATTCAATGTTATGCAAGCATGTTCATAAGTACATACTATTATATAATGCCTATCATGAACCATATTCTCATAACATATCATATCCATGAGAGCACACACCACATCATTTTCATGATTGTTTTTACAATGATTTTTGTATTTTCAAATCACATCAAAGTGAGTTCTCATGGCGGGCATGTAGTAACTGGAAGGGTACAAGTACCGGTAGTCGGAACGTCCTGTCTAGGCTTGGCATTCGTATAAATCCAAAATAAAGGACCAGTTTGCCTACCTGGGGACTAACGATGAGAGTACGAAGTACCTATTAGGCCAAAGCATGCTATACCAAACGTCGTGTGAGCTAACCCCACTTTGAGTTGTCATTGTGTCTACACCTGGACACATTCCGACCATACATCTCGTAAACATATTTCATGGTTTTCATTCGGGTGATGCGAGTGTTAAACCGCCAATACTAATGTGAATCCTACCAAGCCAATAGTCATGGGGGCCCACATGACTATACAGGTGAAGGTATGAGGGATATTTGAGGCCCAACATGAGCAAACCCAAGACATCCTATGGATGTAGTTGCATTATTGATATTTATGTTATTTTCATTTTCTTTAAGACACATGACACCTAAAAGGACTCCATAAACTCACAATCTTCTTATGTATGTCCCTGTAGATGTCGGCTAGCAACAACGAGGGGGTAGAAAATCAGGAAGGTCACACGAACGCTTGGCCACTCAAATCGCAAAACAAATTGCCGTGGTACTTCCTGACATTGTGGTTCAAGTACAACAAGCTCTCGCCACAAATCCACCAATCCTCCCCAGCAAGAAGACCAGAACATCGGCAACCCTCCTACCAACAAGTGCTCATATAAACATTTCAAGTCTTGCGATCCTCCGAAATTTGAAGGGACCGAAGGTGTCACTGCTCTCCTCCACTGGTTTGAGGAAATGGAAAACACTTTCATCAACTGCGATTGTCCCGAGGATCGCAAGGTACGATACGCAACCGGGAGACTATTTGGGGTAGCTCTTACCTGGTGGAATACTGAAAAGGGTAAGAGTGGAATCGAAGATGCAATGGCCTTAACGTGGGAGGAGTTAAGGGAAATCATGACGAGACGTTTCTGTCCTAGAAGTGAGATTAAAAAGTTAGAGGACGAGTTTCATTCATTGAAGCAAAAGGAGGGAGATCATACTTCCTACAATAAGAGGTTTTTAGAGTTGAACCAGATGGTCCCTAACTTGTTCACCCCAGTTTACCGTTTAGTCGAGCATTATATTGAGGTCTTCCCTCGAAAATTCAAGATTCAGTTCTCAGCACTTCGCCAGCAACACTTGAAGCTGCTATGGAACTAGCTACTGAACTGACTGAGAATCGAATTCGCAACGGTAAATTTAAAGAGGAGAAAAAGAAAGCCCCCGTTGAGGTCCAAACTTCAAACCATTCCACCTCCTCCTCTAAGTTTGTTAACAAGAGGAAACGTACACCAGAAACTTCGCTGTCACACAAACCAATTACTCTATCCCTGCTGCACCCATTACCCAAGTTGCCCCCTCACCTGCACCATATAAAAGGCCATACTCTGGCCCGTTACCAAAATGCAACCGTTGCCAATACCATCACCTTCCTGATCATCCCTGCCAACATTGCACCGGCTGTGTTCGCGCAGGTCACACTGTTCAAACCTGTCGCATACCTCAGCGAACGAACCGCCACCAGCCCTCAACTCAAACCCACCATCAAATAATGGGTCAAGCCCAACAACCCCTACTACTACCACCTACCCAACATTTAGCCCAATCATACTACCAACCCAACTATCCCATGGTGCAACCTATGCGGGCTTGCTACAATTGTGGAGACCCAAGCCACTTTAGAAACACTTGTCCACGTTTGGTGAACATTATACATGCTCAAGCCCAAGCAAATCCGGTGAATCAAGCTAACCAAGCTCCTCCACCTGCAAGAGGAAGAGCTTTCAACATCAACGCCAATCAGGCTAGAGCTGACAGCAATGTGGTTAACGGTACGTTCCTTATCAATGGTAGTTATGCATCCATGTTGTTTGATACTGGCGCGGATAAAAGTTTTGTTTCCTTAGAGTTTGAACCCATCCTAAACCAAATTCGTGATAAGCTCATGGAATCCATAACAGTAGAAGTTGCTGACGGAAAACCGTTCTCATTAAACTCTATTATACGCAATTGTACTCTCACTTTAAACGATCACAATTTTCTAGTTGACCTCATTCCTATGAAGTTGGGAAGCTTTGACATTATAATTGGTATGGACTGGCTCAGCCAACATCAGGATGAAGTTGTATGCCGCGAAAAGTTTATACGCATTCCTCTTGCAAATGGTCAGACTCTACGAATCTTTGGAGAAACCTCATCGAAAGGGCTCAGATTAATGTCCTGTCTTCAGGCTCGAAAATATCTCCGCAAGAATTATGTCGCATTTTTAACCCATGTCGTCAAAAAGGGAACCATGGAGAAGAAACTTGAAGACATCCCAGTAGTAAAAGATTTTCCGCAAGTTTTTCCTGACGACATTTCAGGACTTCCTCCCATGAGAGAAGTCGAATTTCGAATCGATCTTATACCTGGTGCTACACCAGTTGCAAAGTCTCCTTATAGGTTACCCCATCCAAAATGCAAGAGCTAGCCAGTCAAGTGCAAGAGTTGACTGACAAAGGATTCATACATCCTAGCTCCTCGCCTTGGGGTGCACCTGTCCTTTTTGTGAAGAAGAAAGATGGAACGTTTCGCATGTGCATCGATTACAGAGAACTCAAAAAGTTAACGATCAAGAATCGCTATCCATTACCTCGCATTGATGATCTTCTTGACCAACTTCAAGGCGCCAGCTGTTTTTCAAAAATCGACCTTCGTTCTGGTTATCATCAACTCAGAGTGCATGAAGAAGACGTCCCAAAGACCGCCTTCCGAACTCGTTATGGTCATTATGAATTCATGGTCATGCCATTTGGTTTAACCAACGCTCCAGCTGTCTTCATGGATCTAATGAACAGAGTCTGCAAACCCTATCTCGATCGTTTTGTTATAGTCTTCATCGACGACATCCTCATTTATTCAAAGTCTAAGTCTGATCATGAACGGCACCTTCGACTCATACTTACACTCTTAGAGAATGAAAAGCTCTACGCCAAATTCTCCAAATGCGAATTCTGGTTAAAAGAGGTACAATTCCTTGGGCATGTCGTCAATGACAAAGGAATACATGTCGACCCCTCAAAGATCAAAGCAGTACAAGAATGGCAAGCGCCACGTACACCAACCGAAGTAAGATCATTCCTTGGTTTGGCTGGTTATTATCGCCATTTCATTTCAAATTTCTCCCGCATTGCTGTACCACTCACGGCTTTAACTCATAAAGGAAAACCCTTCATATGGGGACCCAAACAAGAAGAAGCCTTCCAAACCCTTAAACAAAAACTCTGTGATGCACCAATTCTCACTCTTCCTGAAGGTTGTGATGACTTCGTGGTTTATTGCGACGCGTCAGGGCAAGGACTAGGCTGTGTTCTAATGCAAAGAGGAAAGGTGATAGCTTATGCTTCTAGACAACTCAAAACTCATGAGAAGAACTACACCACCCACGACCTAGAACTTGGAGCCGTTGTGTTCGCTCTTAAGATATGGAGACATTATCTCTACGGTACTAAGTGTGAAATATACACTGACCACAAGAGTCTTCAACATATCTTCAACCAAAAGGAGTTAAACATGAGGCAACGAAGATGGGTCGAACTTCTTAAAGACTACGACTGTGAAATTCTATATCACCCTGGCAAGGCAAATGTGGTGGCCGATGCACTCAGTCGAAAGGGTTATGCGAACTCCATTCGTCTTCTATGTTCGCAAATCATAACCGACATCAAAGATCAAATTCGAGAAGCCCAACATGTTTCAATAACTGAAGACGACGTACGAAAGGAGCTGTCCTGTGGAGCTGAACTTAAAATTGAAACTAAAGCTGACGGTATTCTGTACTATCTAGATCGTATATGGATTCCTGACCACAACAACCTTCGTGAATTCCTTATGAATGAGGCACACAAAACACGATACTCTATACACCCAGGAGCCGACAAGATGTATCAAGACCTTCGATACACCTACTGGTGGCCTGGAATGAAAAAGGATATTGCTGTTTTTGTTTCCAAGTGCCTTACATGTTCCAAGGTAAAAGCTGAACATCAAAGACCATCAGGACTTCTGGTCCAACCTGGAATACCTGTATGGAAGTGGGAAAACATAACCATGGACTTCATTACCGGGTTACCTCGCACTTCTGGTGGGTATGACACTATATGGGTAATTATTGATCGTCTTACAAAATCAGCTCACTTTATTCCAATCCGCGAAGATTTCAAGAATGAGAAGCTAGCTCGTATTTACATCAGCGAAATCGTAAGCCGACATGGTGTACCGTTAAGCATTATTTCAGATCGTGATGGTCGTTTCACTTCACGAACATGGCAGGCCGTACAAACTGCTTTGGGTACACGATTAGACCTCAGTACCGCTTATCATCCTCAAACTGATGGGCAATCTGAACGCACCATTCAAACTCTTGAAGATATGCTTCGAGCATGTGTCATAGACTTCAAGGGAAATTGGGACGCTCATCTACCATTAGTTGAATTTTCGTACAACAACAGCTATCATTCAAGCATCGGCATGGCACCTTTTGAAGCTTTATATGGTCGTAAGTGCCGATCTCCAGTATGTTGGCACGAAATTGGGGAAGCTCAAATCACCGGTCCAGAATTGATTCAAGAAACCACAGACAAGATCCATCAAATTCGAAACAATCTTCTAGCGGCTCAAAGTCGTCAAAAGAGTTATGCAGATAAACGAAGAAAGCCTTTGGAGTTTAACATTGGTGATCATGTACTTTTAAAAGTATCACCGTGGAAGGGAGTAGTTCGTTTTGGCCAAAAAGGCAAGCTAGCACCACGCTACGTAGGACCTTTCAAGATACTCGAAAGAGTAGGACCTGTAGCATACAAGCTTGATCTACCAGAAGAACTCAACAGAATTCACCCCACATTCCACGTATCAACCTTGAAGAAGTGCCTCGCCGATGAGAACCTCCATATTCCTCTGGAAGATATTCAGATTGATGAATCTATGCATTTCATTGAAAACCAGTAGAGATCATGGACTTCGGAGAAAAACGTCTAAGACGAAGTCGCATTCCAATTGTTTGGGTACGCTGGGAGTCGAAACGGGTACCTGAGTTTACTTGGGAACGTGAAGACTCAATGCGCGAAAAATACCCGCATCTTTTTCTACTACTACTACTTAAATTTCGGGACGAAATTCCTAAAAGTACGGGATACTGTAACATTTGCCAAAAACGGGTTTTCCAAACCCGCTTCGTTTGTAATCGAATATCAAGTTATAAATGTTTCGTTGCTTATTTTTGTTTATTTTAATTTTAAACGCTGCATAATTAATAAACAAATTGGAATTTAAAAACTATAATTAATAAAAAGTGAAAATAAAATAAATAAAAAGAAAACCGGCTGCCGGGATTCGAACCCGGGTCAGCCAGGTGAGTCTAACGACTTAACTCGCGCTCATATAACCACTCCGCCATTTGATGTTTTCTGTTAGTTCTAGGAATCAATTAAATCTTATGTTCAACCATGAATCAACCGGTTTACGCCAACTGTAACCGTAATCGGTTTCCAAACGTCCAAAAACGTTTGAGTGTTCGCGGTTTTCTGACAATAACCGATACACCGACACCTTCAATCAATTTAGTCTTAATGGACTTGAACTCATGTGGTGATCGGTTCTAATAACCAAAAATCTGCACTTCCTGAATTACTCCAACCATAGCCCCTCTCGCGACTCAAACTCATACGCAGAACCTTCAATTTCACTTTCGCTCTACTTTCAGTTCGTCGGAAAAGCTTTTTGAACTCGCCGGACTTTCGCCGCGTGTCTTCCATCAAATCAGTAAGTCTCTCAATTCTTTCATCGTCTATCAGTTGTTAAGCTTTTGCTAACTCAAACCCTTCAATCAGAATCAGTTTCAGACGACGATATCGGATAATTAACTCTCGCCGGAAAACTTCTGAAAGTTCCCAATTCTCGCTGTGAAACGGTATAGGCTTTTAAACCTTCTGGTAATTCTTGTTCAGTGCTTCAATTCAGCATCTAGCTAATCAAAATTGTTAATCTGTCCGCTCAGACGAAATCCGTAAAAACAGAGCCGACGACTTCGCCGGAATTCTGAGATAGATCGTTTCTCCGGTATGTTTACTTCCGAAATCTTCTCTGCCATTTCATTTTAGTCATTTGAATGTTTGTCAATCGAATTAAACAAGAAACAGTAGAGTAATCGTAGTCTGTGATATTGTAACGAAGAAGATGAAGTTAGGTTGTTTATAAGTTTAATATAATTTGGATATTATCTCGGGTTAGACACACAGTCCAGCGGTGGATTGTGTGCGCACATATATCACACGCCGCGAGTTCGATCCTTGACACACACGTATGCTCTGTAATAAAGATGTTTTATTTTTCTAACTGAACGGATTAACTCACGGTAGATGTTAAGTATAATAAAAGATGTTAAGTATAATAAAAATCGGTATATTAACCAGGTTAGACACACAGTCCAGCGGTGGACTGTGTGCAATACTAACCCACAGGTCCCGGGTTCGAGACCTGTTACACACGCCGGTTCGATGATTAAAATCCTTTTTGAAAATAAACGAATTTTGAATAAATTAAAAACAGTATATAAATATAATTAAAAACAGAATTATTTCGGGTTAGACACGTAGCTCAGTTGGTAGAGCTGCGTGCACGCGTACGGGAGGTCTCGGGTTCGAGCTCACCCAGCACGTACATACACATGGTTGAACCGGTCGAACAGTCAACAGTCAAACAGTCAGCGGTCAAACGGTCAATGGTCAACGCAAAAGTCAACATTTTTTTTATATTTTTATTTATTTATTTAGTTTAAAAATCAATTAAAAATACTTAAAAATAATGTTTTTAAAGATAGATAATAGCCTTAAACTCACAAAAAATATATATAAAAATCTTATTAAAATTATTAATAAAATCCACTCATTTACCATACTTCCCGTTATTATTTAGGTTAGTTAAGTCTCGTCGATCAATCCTCCAAACTCGTGCGCATTTCATCATCTTCAACCGAACGCACCCAATGTGAGTGAATCTCTACAAATTCCCCGTTTTAATCACGTTTTTGGGGTGTATCATGTGTCTTACCATTTACTATATTTAAATCATTGTGCATACATCATATCCATGAACAAATGTGTATTCAACTTGTATCAACTGTTTGTGTGGTTATTGTTTAGATTTAATTTATCATTTTCAGTACATACATTATCATAGGCCGCCCTCCCCATTACATTATGAGCGATGAGCTGTTCCCCATTACATTATGAGCGTGAACCGGGCGTTGCCAACATACGATCGGCTCCGTTTGATTGAGCCTTGATCGCACAGACATTCATCATAGGCCGTCCGTTCCCCATTACATTATGAGCGTGAACGTGACGTTGCCAACATATACAGTTTCATTCATGTTATATATATTCATGCAAGTTGATATGTTATTGTATGTTATTGTTTGTGGTTGTTATTGTTATTGTATGATTATTTACATTTGCTCACATATGACTATTGCACAATTTTTCCTTTATAATGATAACAAGAAATCAATAATAAATGTTTATCTAACAAGGTTCACTCGCCAACTTATGTTGACCCAAAAACCCCCATTTTTACACATGATACAGGTGATCCAGCTGCAGCAAGAAACACATAGGATTGGCTTAGAAGAATAAACTGGTTTAGAGCTTGGATTGTTTAGTTGATTATTTTTCTTTGTATTTGTATGAACATGTTTGGAATATTGAGGATGTAATTTTGATTTAAATAAATATGAAACATATTAGTAAATATCATGAGCTTTGGTGATAACCCAATTATGCCCCGACTCTTATTCCGCTGCGGGTCGGGGTGTGACAGATTGGTATCAGAGCCATGACTATAGGGATATAGGATAGGTTATTAGACCAACGTCAAGGCGCCACCTATTTTTCCAAAATCGACCTTCGTTCTGGTTATCATCAGCTTAGAGTGCGAGAAGAAGATACTCCAAAAACTGCCTTCCGAACTCGCTATGGTCATTATGAGTTCATGGTTATGCCCTTCGGTTTAACCAACGCCCCCGCTGTCTTCATGAATTTAATGAATAGGGTATGCAAACCCTACCTCGACCGTTTCGTCATAGTCTTCATCGACGACATTCTTATCTACTCCAAGTCAAAACCCGATCACGAGCGACACCTTCGACTCATTCTTACACTCTTAAGGACTGAAAAGCTTTACGCTAAGTTCTGAAAATGCGAATTCTGGTTAGGAAAAGTACAATTCCTTGGTCATGTCGTCAATGACAAAGGGATTCATGTCGATCCTTCAAAAATCAAGGCAGTAGAGGAATGGCAAGCGCCACGTACCCCTACCGAAGTTAGGTCATTTCTTGGTTTGGTTGGTTACTACCGACGCTTCATTGTCAATTTTTCCCGTATCGCCGTTCCGCTCATGGCCTTGACTCACAAAGGAAAACCCTTCATTTGGGGACCTAAGCAAGAGGAGGCCTTCCAAACTTTAAAGCAAAGGCTTTGTGACGCACCTATCCTTACACTTCCTGAGGGTTGCAATGACTTTGTGGTTTATTGCGACCCATCAGGGCAAGGACTAGGCTGTGTATTGATGTAAAGAGAAAATGTGATAGCCTATGCCTCAAGGCAACTCAAAGTTCATGAGAAGAATTACACCACCCACGACCTAGAACTTGGAGCCGTCGTGTTCGCTCTCAAGATATGGAGACATTACCTCTACGGTACCAAGTGTGAAATATACACTGACCACAAGAGTCTCCAACATATCTTCAACCAAAAAGAGTTGAATATGAGGCAACGAAGATGGGTAGAACTTCTCAACGATTACGACTGCGAGATTCGGTACCATCCTGGCAAGGTAAACGTGGTGGCCGATGCGCTCAATCGAAAGGGATATGCGAACTCTATTCGTCTTCTATGTTCACAAATCATAACCGATATCAAAGATCGAACCCGGCAGCTCAACATATCTCTGTAACGGAAAATGACGTACGCGATGAGTTGTCATGTGGAGCTGAACTCAAAATTGAAACCAAATCCGACGGTATTCTATATTATTTAAACCGCATATGGATTCCCGATCGCGACAACCTTCGTGATTTCCTCAGAATGAGGCACACAAAACACGATACTCTGTACACCCAGTAGCCGATAAGATGTATCAAGACCTACGATACACCTACTGGTGGCCTGGCATGAAAAAGGATATCGCTGTTTTTGTTTCCAAGTGCCTTACATGTGCCAAAGTGAAAGTTGAACATCAAAGACCTTCAGGACTTCTAGTCCAACCCGAAATACCTGTATGGAAGTGGGAAAACATAACCATGGACTTCATTACCGGGTTACCTCGCACCTCCAGTGGGTATGACACCATATGGGTAATAATCAATCGTCTTACAAAATCATCCCACTTCATTCCGATTCGCGAGGACTTCAAGAACGAGAAGTTAGCTCGTATCTACATCAACGAGATCGTAAGCCATCATGGTGTACCGTTAAGCATCATTTCAGACCGTGATGGTCGTTTCACTTCACGAACATGGCGAGCCGTACAAACCGCTTTGGGTACACGGTTAGACCTCAGTACCGCCTTTCACCCTCAAACTGATTATCAATCTGAACACACCATCCAAACCCTTGAGACATGCTTCGAGTATGTGTCATAGACTTCAAAGGGAACTGGGACGCTCATCTACCGTTAGTCGAGTTTTCGTACAACAATAGTTACCATTCAAGTATCGGCATGGCTCCTTTCGAAGCTTTATATGGTCGTAAATGCCGATCTCCAGTAGTTGGCACGAAATTGGTGAAACGAAATTGGTGAAGCGCAAATCACCGGACCTGAATTGATTCAAGAAACAACCGACAAAATCCTTCAAATTCGAAACAATCTTCTAGCGGCTCAAAGTCGTCAAAAGAGTTATGCTGAAAAACGACGAAAGCCCGTGGAGTTTTGTGTTGGAGATCAAGTACTTTTGAAAGTATCACCATGGAAGGGAGTGATTCGTCTTGGCCAAAAGGGCAAGCTAGCACCACGCTACGTAGGACCTTTCAAGATACTCGAAAGAGTAGGTCCTGTAGCATACAAGCTTGAACTACCAGAAGAGCTTAACAGAATTCATCCCACGTTCCATGTATCAAACTTGAAAAAGTGCCTCGCCGACGAAAACCTCCATATCCCTTTAGAAGACATTCAAGTCGATGAATCAATGCACTTCGTTGAAAGACCAGTGGAAATCATGGATTTCGGTGAGAAGCTCTTAAGGCGAAGTCGTATTCCGATCGTCAGGGTGCGTTGGGAGTCAAAACGAGGGTCCGGGTTTACTTGGGAACGTGAAGACTCAATACGCGAGAAATACCCGCATCTTTTTCCAGTAGCAGGTACTACTTAAATTTCGGGACTAAATTTCTAAAAGTAAGGGATACTGTAACATTCGTGTAAAACGGGTTTCAAAAACCCGCTCCGTTTGAAGTCTCAAGTAATTATTTAAATGTTCATTATGCATTTATTAGTATTTATAAATAAAATACATACTTAATTGATAATCAAAAAAGAAAATTAATTAAATTTTATATAACAAAGTAATAAAAATAAAAGACGGGTAACTAGAATCGAACCCGGGTTCCCCCACATATTCACACGTTCCAAAACACCACTGGTCTACACTCACATTTGTGAGATTAACCCGACGCAAATAAATTTTATACTAAATCCAGATTTAAACCAGTTCAAGTTTCACCACCCAAAATCACGGCAGATTGTAACCTTCAATCCGAAGAAAATGGTGGTTACTTCAAAAAAGAAACCGAAACCCCAATCATGTTTCAGTTACCAATCATGGAGGATATCCAATCATAACTGAAATCTTTTAATCGATTTCTGAAACTTTCCTTTGCGATATCTATAAATAGAGGGCATAAGGTGTTGAAAAACTCGCTCAATCGTTTGTCTGGAATCTGACAATACACTGCACTCCTCTCTGCGTTTAATTATTGCATCGCCGGAAGTTTCTGTCAACATCAGAAATCAACCGGAGTTCTGTTCGGAGTTAAACCGAAAGGTAGCACCTCGCCCAATTGGTACAAACATTCAACTTTCTTCGATACTTTTTATGTGTATTTGTTTAAAACTGGGAATCAAAGTTATGTGGGTTAACAGTCGGGTTTAGACTTCTGGGTTGTTTTGATAAAGAAGATGAAGTTTGAGTTGAATATATACTTAATAAAAATCGGGTTTTTAATCGGGTTAGACACACAGTCTAGCGGTGGACTGTGTGCATTACACGCGAATGGTATCGAGTTCGACCCTTGTGCCTCACCGACCCCCCCCCCCCCGAAATAAAATCCATTTCTTTAAAACCAAATTACATTGACGCACAGTAAGTTGTTAAGTATAATAATATTCCGATATTAAGCGGGTTAGACACACAGCCCAACTGGTTGGGCTGGGTGCAAAATAACACCGAGGTCGTGGGTTCGAGGCCGACCCTTCACACTGGTCCGATAATTTAAAAATGTTTTTAAATTAAATAATTTCTGAATTAACTAAATAAGTGTATAAGAATAATTGAAAACAGAATCCTTACGGTTTAGACACGTAGCTCAGTTGGAAGAGCTGCGTACACGCAACCGAGAGGTCACGAGTTCGAGTCCCACCGCACGCTGCCAATATCATGCATGAACCGGTCAGACCCCCCCCCTTGTCAGGTCTGACAAGGTTTTTTTTAATTATTATTATTGATATATATATATATATTTTGCTTAAAAATTAATTAAAAAAAACACTTAAAGACACGGTTTTGTAGGTTTAAAAATCCCAATCAATATCATAAAAATAACCTAAAAATCAAACAAAAAGTATTAAATCAAGATATTAATTTTGTTATATTTATCGAATTATCGCATTATTATTTTAGGTTAGTATTTTTTCGTCGGTCAAATCCTCAACTCGTGCGCATTCATCATCAAGCAAAGAACGCACCCACTGTGAGTGAATCTCTATAAATTCCCCGTTTTAATCACGTTTTGGGGTGTATCATGTGTCGTATCATTTCTCTATTTTATTTAAACACTTGTGCTTATATCATTTCGTGATCAAATGTGTATTGCTTGTAGTGTGGTTTATATGTGGATTTATTTATTCATTTCAGTGCACTCATTTCATTAGGCCCATCAGTTCCTCGTGGGATACGGGTTGAACATCAGGTGCCTCATTAGATCGGCTCCGTTTGATTGAGCCTTGATCTCATATACATCATCACTCATGTCATATATTCATTCAATGTGGTTTGTGATTGGTTACATATATATATATTTGCTCACATGTAATGTATGCACAATTTTCTTTAATAAACATAATAAGCAATTATTTAAATGTTTTATCAAGGTTCACTCGCCAACTTTTGTTGACCCAAAATTTCCTCTGTTTTACACATGATACAGGTGATCAAGTTGAGGAAAGAAACACTTAGGATGGCCTAGAAGAATAAACAAGTTATTGCATTGGAACAAACATTTAGATTTTTATTGTATTTGTATGAAATTTTTGTTGGATATTTTAATTTTAATTTGGATTTAATAAATATGAAACTTCTTAGTAAATATCATTAGCTTTGGTGATAACCCAATCATGCCTCGTCTTTTATTCCGTTGCGGATCGGGGTGTGACAGGTTTAGTATAAATAGGACCCAAATTTATGATTTTTTATTATTTAACAACTTACCATTAACTAGGTTAAATATCCTTAGTTATATTTATATATATATATATATATATACATATATATTGATATTTTTGGGGTGTTATAATCCATGGCGTCATAATTCCATATTTGGATTTATGTTCTTACTCGTTTGACCCGTTAAGTGATTTATGGTCTATAACTCAAATCATCTCAATTCTTTCATCAAGATTTTCTTTTCCATCCATGATCAAGAATCATGGTTGGTAACCCGAACAACACCTCGGCTTCTACGACCCCGCGGGTCATTTATACCTTGGTTTTACTTGTCTGTCATCTAGTTTATGGCCCTATAGACCATAAACGACACGTTTGGATCACCCTTGTGGCTCTCATCTTCTACAAGCCACACTTATTACTTTTAATCATTTTTACCATGGTCCTTGACCATGTTCATAAGCGTTGGGAATCACCTCCACTTCTATGACCCCGTGAGTCATTTATACTTCGGTTATACATACCTTCCACCCAATATCTTTTAAAGCTCGTTTTTCTTTATTTATACCATAATTCATCTATCATCTCTTTTAGCGTTTCATCTTGGCAACATTATTAAATTAACTAATAATAGAAATAACAATAACACAATATCATAACTACGTATCTTAAAGGTTCTCTTTGAGGCAAGTGTCCTTTGCCGCTTGGTCTCCCGGAGTATCATTTGAGTTGCCTATAATTTACAAAGCAATTAATCATTAGGACACCATCATATATGGCTATTATATCAATATTTGCTAGCAACCATTCATGAGGTTTTTATCAAGGTTTTCATGAATTATTGAGCAACTATCATTTAGGCATTTTATCAAACACCTTATGGACATAATTCTTGAACTACTCTTTTAGTTCGATTTGTCAAGTTCTTACCATATATCAAGGCTTCCCCATTGTTTATTGCACATCAATTTCAGATTTTTCACACTTTGGTTAAAAACCCACACCACATCGTACTTGAACAATCATCATAACAAGTCATAGATCAAATAATTCACATAATCAACAATTAGGACAACCATAATAACCATCAAGACACATCCTTATGGTGGTTAGGTCACTAGACCTTCTCATTCCATGAATTTCTCCTAACTAGATAATTCCACAAATGATGAAATTATGATATAGCTTATGTTGGTGACGTTGTATGATTTAATCCTTCAAACAAGAAAAAATCCACTTTGATTCCACTCTTGATTTTCGGATTTTGTGTTTGAAGGTTTTAAGGGGTTTTCTCTCTTTCTCTCTCTAAATCACGACACACACACAATCTTGAGTGTGTGTATTTTTTATTTTTCATCTTTTAATACCCACATCTTATGTTCATGACTCTTTTCAGCCCCTATGGTTTTGTTTTATTATGATTAAGACATCATTTACTCATTTTATTAAAAAATAACATATTTTTAACTAGGTTAAATAGTCCTAGTTACTATACTTATGTTATTTACCACAAAGGTGGATATTGAATATTTTTGGGGTGTTACAAGGTTGTTGGCTGTTTTCTATATCTAGAGAGAGAGGCTTATTTGTTGGATACCTCGTAGAGGGATCGAACATAGTATAGTCACCGGATCGAACATTTCGGAATAAGTGCACGTTAGGTGTGTCATTTGCCTCGCCTCCCCTCTTTACATATGTTTCTCTTCCTTTCTTTCTGTGAATCAATTTACTGACTTCAAACATTCTCTGTTTACATTGTTCTTTAAAAAAAGAGGCTCAGTTTGTGTTTCTTGCACTCTCAAATTGTGTATTTCAATGATGACGACCGTTGATGAAGGCGGTTCAGATCCGACGAAACCAATCCAATTTTTGATGACGCATTTGTTGACGAAGTGGTTATTAATTTGTGAAATTTGTGAGTCAATTTTTGCATTTGAATCTTAAAGTATGATGAAAACCCCAACAGAAAGACAAGAAAAAGTCTCAAACTAGAAGAATCACCCTAGTCCAATTAATGTATAATGTACGTATGATAATTTTAGATAAACAATAAGCTTATATTATATATAATCGTTATATATGCCTAAACAATAATTAGAGTTGCCAAAAATTATTGATGTGGTAGAGTATGGTTCTAATTTTTGTTATATTTTAAGCACTTTTTACTTGTGAATCAAGTTTTAAATTTATAAAACACGATAAAATACTATAATTCTATACACGTTAGGGCAAGTGCACCTATCGTATACGTAGTATAGTGATGATAAGATACCGAGGCTGTCAAAGGACACAAGAGCTTTTAATACCTGCTTATCATTAACGTCTAATCTAACCATATTTTGATAAAAGTTTTGAAATTTTTTTAAAAAGATAAAAACTAAATGTAAAGAAATAAGTAAAAACAAATAGACAAGAAAGAATCACTTTGTTCCGACTCCTCTTTTATGTATCCTTTGATGATTTCCGCACTTTGGGCTTTTTAAAAGATTATCTTAGTTATAGTGGTAGGCCTCTCTTGTGAAGGCGACGTTACCCTTGGCCATATTGGTCTGAGTCAGCAGGGATACAGTCCCGCAAGACCGGAATATTGAAAGATAATTAAATAAGTTATTAATGCGAAAAGTGGTAGGCCCCTCTTGTGAAGGCGACGTTACCCTCGGCCATATTGGTCTGAGTCAGCAGGGATATAGTCCCGCAAGGCCGTATAATAATAGTAGTTTATTTATAAGGGGTTCAAGCCGTTCTTACTTCCCCCAATTTGATGATATCTGCCTCAAGAGAAGTCCTAATAAGCTTGAACCAAGTCCTTGCAGGATCTATACACCGAACGAGGCAAGAACTTTGCCCAAACACCCTTCTAACTCCCTTCCAGGTAGTTAACACGCTTTATATAGACCGTAAAGACACGAATGAGTGAATCAACAAAACATGAAGAAATGTTTAACTAAAGGTCACTTTCAATATAAAAAATTAGTTATTAACGTCATTAATACATACCCAATTAAAAGGTTGCCAAAGATTGGAAATCAAAAGTAATACGTAAAAGAATTGTCTTCACCAAGTGACGTAAGAGATTTAGCTAAGCATAGCCTTTGTTTGACAAGAACTCTTACAATCAATCTTGGATACGGAGACTACTGCACACTCTAAAATATGGATGATGGTGGTGGGTGTTGGTGTTGTAATGGTGGTGGACTGATGACAAGTGTGAGAGAAGTGGTTTGCCAAGGGATGGCTTTCTCATGAGCCAAGCACCTCTATTTATAGCTAGAAACAGAAGGCGCCCATGGCTCGTGCCCACCTGGCATGGCCCCGTGGGTATCTTTTTCTCTCCCTTCATTAACTGCAGATGTCAGGTATTATACTAACACGCCCCATGGTGTCATAGCATGACCCCGTGGTAAGTGTACTTGTTGTACTATCACAGATTCTGTAAATCTTATAGTTGACAACGGCCTGTGTTGGGTTAGCATGGCCCCTTGTTGGTTTGTCTGTTGCTGTTGTCTTTATCTACAAAGAAACTTGACTGGGCACGGCCCCATACCTAAGCTTCTATCTTCTTTATTTTTGTTGTTTTGGATGTGGATGGGGGTTTGGTAGGTCGTGTCAAGCCTTCTTCTTTGTATTTGTGTTGGTTTTGGTTGTTAATTTGCTCCTTTTATTCGTTTAAGCTCTTTTGGCCCTGTAATTTAAAAGTAAACAAAGAAACATGCTTTTTCCAACATTAGTACCAAAAAATGGTTGATTTTATGTCTTATTTGATGTAATTTATATGTTACATTTTGCACATATCAATTATTACTTTTGTTCTCCACAAATTAAACAATTATCATAATTCATATCAGACTTTAAAAGAACCAATCTTTCTTTGCTAATTTCAAACTACAATGCAGTTACAACTTTTATTCCTATAGTATTTGTAAAAATAAAGAAAAGTTCGATTTGTGAGTCTATTGATTGCTCACAGGGACAAGTTTGATGGTTGAAATGTTGTGATTTAGGGTTTATAGGGTTTAATTTGGGGAGATGGTGAACAACGGTTTGATTCGGCCGTTGTGTAGATTGGTGGGGGTTGGAAGTGGTGGAGAGTGGTAGCAGGTGAAGGCAGTGGCAACAGGTGGTGTGGGGTGGGTGGTGGTAGTGTTGATGAGTGGGAGAGATAGAGAAAGAGAGATAGTATAAAGGTTTTTATTTATATATGTAACTTTTTAAGTTTTTAAGTCTTTTGTTTATAAAGTATATTTTTAATAAATGGTAGGTATATAAGTTATTTATATAATTAGTCCCTCAAATGGTGAAACGACAAAAATGCCCTTATGCGCAAAGCACATGATCAGATTTAACAAAAACAAATTGGGGTTAAGGCCAAAGGACATAACGTGTAACATTTTAAAACATTTAGTACAAAAGTCATCAATTTCAAAGGCAAATGATACCGTCTGAAATTTGGTATAAAGATAAATGACAAAATTTGTGATTTACTCTGCATTATATATAGTATAGATACATATACGCACACCTCTCTTATTTTACCACTTCATATTAAAATTATTAATTTAAAAAAGTTAAATAAATACGTTTTTACAAATTTATGAATTATAACTATTTAATATCATTGCTTTATTACGTAAACTACTTATACGTAATGTCAATCATAACTATTCAGTATATTGTCGTATTATTCCCAATCTTCATTACTAACAGTTTATTATTTCCTCTATTCAACATGTATAATACATCGGTTTTAAACTTAGTATGTGTATATGTGTGTGTATTACAAAGATCATTATAATTATAATGGTAATAGATTCCCTTAAATTCGTGATTCTAGTCAACCTTGATGTATGAAGATAATTCGGCTTGTGGATTAAACGAGCTTCAATTTATGTGTGATTCTGGCGCAACTTAAACTTTTAGCATTAGTGACAGGGAAAGGATAGTCATTGATTGGGGAATTTAAAATGGAAAATCATGAAATAGACATTTTAACCTTTATTTTTGCTAATATAGTTATTGAAAACTAACCAATCACGCAATGCTAAATAACCCTTGTCGGCTACAGTGGCTAGAGATAATAATTATATAAAATATTACAATTGTGGGTATTATCCTAGTATAAAAAGGGGCATGCTTTCAGGAAATATGTAGCATTTATCTAAAAAAATACATAATATAGAAATAGGCACCACATCGAAAACCATAGAAACAAGTACTAATATAAAATAGACAAATTAAATAAGTTAGAATTAGCAATTGAATTACACAGCCTAAAGCTAAAAGATTTAGACAATAAAATCATAAAACTAGAAAAGAGTATAGGATCTGAAATAATAGAAGAGCTAAGCTAGATGTCTACAGAAGTACCCAAAGAACAAGTATTTATACAAACCCAAGGGTCAATGAATATGATCTATGTACAATATCTTTTATGGCTCGACAATAATAAAATTCTTAGATTTAACAGCATTAGTCGATACAGGAGCCACTAAAAGTTTAATATCACATTGTTTAGCACCAATACAAACCATAAGGAGCTAAAATATAAATTAGTGAGTAGAACAATTGAAAATAGATTAGTTGAGATAACACATTACCTAGAACATGTAGGAATACAGTTTTAGATTTTTCAAAAAATTATAGCATTAAGTATGACATACCACAAGTAAATATAAACCTAGAATATATAAAATCAAAAGACTTTGTGCTTGGGTTAAATTTTGTATTTGCCTTAAAGGGTTCTTCCACAATAACTAGAAATTTTCTTACACTCAGCAGACAGATCTATATAATCCCAACAACCAGGTATAATAATATATCAGAGACTGCATGAAAGCGTGGTGTATAAGGAAGTTTAAAATTTTTAAGACAAAAAAAGAAGCAATCTAATAAAAAATGAGACTATAAAATTATTAACAGATTTCTTAAGTCATAAAATAGTAAAAGGAAAAGACATTACAAAAAGTATAAATTATCCTATGATCTTACACTTAGAAAAAGTTGGTCTTATAGGAGAATATATCACAAAATCACATGTAAAATACGTATGTAAATTTAAATTAAAAAATCCAGATATTACTATAAGGACTGCTAATGTAGAATATAGTCCACTAGACAAAGAAGAGTTTAAAAGGCAAATCCCTAAATGATTGGTCAAGGATTAATTAAAAAAATTAGAAAATCCTCATAGATTAGCAGTCTTTACAGTAAGAAACCATAGTGAAATAAAAAGAGGTAAAGCAAGAATAGTATATAACTATAAAAGATTAAACGATAACACAATAGATGACGGATATAATATCCCCAATAAAGAGACTTTACTAAATCTGATACAAAAGAAAAAAGGTTTTTTCAAAATTTGATCTAAAGTCAGGGTATAATCAGTTAAAACTTGAAGAAAATTTTAAACCATGGACAGCTTACATGCTTAGAAGGATAATTTGAATAGGATGTTCTTAGTTTTTGGTTAAAAAACGCTCCTTTAATATTTCAAATAATTATGGATAGCATTTTCTTAAAATACGACTTTTATTTAGTATATATTGATGACATATTGGTAGCAAGTCAAACAGTTCAAAAACATGAACAACACTTACAAGAGGTATTTGAAGAAATAAAAAGGAATAGAATAGCAGTTTCTAAACAAAAAATGGAATTATTTAAAAGGAAAATGTCTTTCCTAGGATTAGAAATAGGCGATGGAAAATAGAACTACAATCACATGTCTCAAGGTTTGCTCGAGCTTCTGCTTTTACATTGCGAAGCAATTTTTATTAACCCACAGTAAATAAATATTTTGATTACCCACGTTATTTATTTTTACTGTAATATTATTACTTTTTTACTATTTTAACAAAATTTTATCTATATACCCCATCTGACATGGTATAAGAGCAAAGGCTTTTTTAAAATCTAAAAGACTCAGACAAGCTTCATATTTTTTTACAGGCTATTTGCGCCAAAAAATATATTTTCTTGTGGAGAACTCTCTAAGGTGAAGATTATGGGAAAGGTTTATTGCTTTGATAAGAAATTGGATATGGTTCTATAGTTTTCGTAATTGTTAGATTAGGTTTTTAATTTAAATACTGGAATATAAAAAAATTTAATGGAAACTAAGGGTAGGAATTAAAGCTAAGAAGTCGGAATTTATTAAATCATAGATCTCTCTCGACCATCTTCGCCATTTAAAAATTTTGAATTTTTCAATTTAGAATTTACTGAAAAACCTAGCCTTAAAAATATTAATACAGAAAATTATAGCTTTATTTACAGAATTAAAGATAACTATAAACATAATCTACATACAGCAAACCCACATTTAAACGCTTTAACAGATCTAATAATAAACCTTGGTTGTAACCTACAGAAAGGCTCGATTGTTAATAAACTATTACTTGAAAAAAATTCAACATATACAGAAGAAATTAAAAAATATTCATAAAATTTAGATTATATAAAAGAACAAAACAACCAAATAATTAAGGAATTAAAGAGAAATTAACAGAAAATATGCAAAATAATAATCTACAAATAGAAGTAGATAAAATCACCGTCGCCATAAATAATCTTAACATCAACGACATAAAATTTATTAAAAAACCGACACCATATAAACATTGCAACCTCGAAAATGAACAACCGGTTTTCAGGAAGAAGTAGAACTATACAAGAGGCTAGAAATTCAACAAGTAGTATACAAGATATAATCACATCTGAAATGTTTTTAAATCAAATACTTAGATGCGTATCAGGTTCTAACAACAATAGAAAAATAATACAAATAGAAGAAGAAATAGATGTAGACAGAAATATGGATCTATATAATCAACACCAATTAGACATATTAAATCCAAGAATGTTATACCAAACTGGGATATTCAATATAAATACAACATTAATAAGAAGTACTAAAGAAGAAAGCCTCAGAGTAATAGATAAAACAGTAACTATAGATTTATTATCACCAGAAACTATACAAAGAATTAGACAATCTGATAAACACTTTGTACATACAGGATTAATTGTCATAGACATTAAAGCTTTAGGACGAAAGAATTTAGGAACCAAACTTTTAGCTCTAATATTAGATAAAAGTTGAAAAACAGAAATTAAAAAAGAAATAATATCAGGGATGAAAGTTGACTTCAGCCAAAATACAACCTTATTCTATTGCACACCAGGGATATTAAAAGATATAAGAGATTTGCATAATATTAAAATAACTTTACAAATAAAGGGATATGAAAATTATGATGGAAATAATATAGTCATAAGTATAGGAGTACTAGGAAAAGCTAGAAACAGTACAGGAATGAAATACAAAGTAAACATAGAAAGGAATAGTCAAAATAGTAGCATCAAAATCTATACAAATTATAGAACCAATTCAAATAGATCCCGAGCAATTAACAGGCTTAGAATGGAGTATAGATGATCTTCAAGAAAATGGAGTATATATGAAGGATCAGATGGCAAACAAAGTTTAAGGTTTACAGATTTTAAAGAAACTACAAACGAGGAAAACAACGAAGATAACATGGATTATGGTTTTATGAATATAGAATTATTAGAAGATGATAAAATAAACTTAATATATGATACAAAAAATGAAAACGAAATAAATACTGATTTCTTAAAATTTAAAGAAGAATATGTGAATTATACTCTATTAGACTATGAAGAAGAATAATTAACAAGTTTCAAAACAGAAGAAACTAACAAAACACTAGAACAAATAATGAATAGAAAATTTAGATAATTAAATATCCAAGAAGAAGTAGACAATATGATAATAGAATGTATAACAGAACTTGGAAAGACCTATGCAGAAAGTTACAAAAAATACAAGAATTCTGTAATTTACCACTAGTAGAAAGCATTTTACAAGGAAAAACAATGTTTATAGATTTTTATAAATATGAGCAAGCCTTTTTGGATCAAGAAATGAGAAACTGAAATGTAAGACCCAAAGTATAATGGAGTGGGGAGACAGGTGAAGTAACTTCACATGAGACCCTAGGAAATAGACATTTTACAAATGTTCGTCCTCCAAAAAATAGACATTTACACAAAGGACGAGCTATCATTCACAGAGCACACCAAACTCGGTCATTACCTTTGGAAACTATGCATTACAAAGGTGTGATGATCCCAATACAAAGTTTCGCCCTATTATTGGGATGAAATTAACAGAAAAACAACAGTGTTTACTAGATAACCTATGGCATATTCAAACTATGCCTCAGGCTTCGACCTTTAAAGTCCAGGTGTTAAATGCACTAAGCATTTATTTTTATAAACAAACTACCAAAACACCAGAGAAACAACAAAAGCCCAAGTTTACCCATTATGTCATCTTTCGAGGTACTAAAATTGGTTTTTTATAAATGGGAAACTGTTGCTAAACATATCCAATGCCCCAACCCAATTTACAAAGGGTTTACAGATTTTCAAAAAGCTATAGAACAACAAGAGAGCATTTTGGGGTAAGTGGCTTTTACATAGAACCTGAAGAGGTTCAAACATTTGCAGACATGGCAAAAAACTAAGTCCGAACAAGTAATTAAAGCTCAAGAAGAGCTAATCACTTAGGTACAAGATCGGCTTGTAAAACAAGGAAAAAACACACATTCTATACAGCTGAAAATAGAAAATGATATTCTCAAACAAAAAATAGCATTACTCGAGACAAAAAATACAAAGATATTACAAAAACTCGAGAAAAATAAGAGAAAGAAAAAATAATGTTACACAGAAATTATGAATCTTTCAAAACAAGTATTCTTGATAC
This sequence comes from Scalesia atractyloides, assembly GCA_947069175.1. Lineage (NCBI taxonomy): Eukaryota > Viridiplantae > Streptophyta > Magnoliopsida > Asterales > Asteraceae > Scalesia > Scalesia atractyloides. The sequence goes on along the minus strand of CAMTDV010000012.1, from coordinate 10,549,290 downwards.
ACCCTAGTGGAAATACTTGAAACCATTCATAGAGAGATTTCTAGAATTTGAGCATCTGGTATCACAGAAAGTTTGTGAAGGATTTCCTATGATCTTATCCAATCTACAATAGAAACTTATAGACATGACGTTTTGTATGGACAGCGAAGCTCAAGGTTACAAAGTAGTAGAAAGAACAAATGAAAAAGGAGAAGGATCAGGCCTCCAGCTGCTTTATGTAACATCCGTCAGAAATCGGATTTACCAAACCCGCTTCGTTTATTAACCGAACAATCAGTTAAAAATTTCGTTGCGTATTTAATGCCCAAATTAATTTTAAACGATACATAATTAATAAGTATTTTGGAATATATAATTTATATTTGAAAAAGTATTAAAAATAGTGGTTTAAAAATAAAACAAGGCTGCCGGGTTTCGAACCCGGGTCAGCCGGGTCAACCTGGTCAACAACGCCTTAACTTCCAACCATCCAACCAATGCGCCACTTGTGTTCTTTAGTAATATATACAAACAATTAATTCAAATAATGAAACAGAAATCAAACCCAGTCAACAGCGCGCCCAAATCCGCTGACGCCGGAAAATCCGACGATTTCCTCAATCACCGTCGGTTACCCTTGACTCAACGTAAACATTAACAACGACGTCGGTTATAACCGATGTCCAGTCCGCGACACAAGTCATAACCGCCGGAAAATTATTAACCGACGAATCAAGACGGAAAACGGACCAAATTCGTCAATGTTCTGCCCTATAAATACACCCTCTAACTTCTGTTAGCCTTTTCGCTCACAATCACACCCTTTCTCGACGTAATTTCACTCGCCGGAAAACCGAACCCTTTCAGCTCTGTGCATCACTCTAAAAACAGAACACCTAGAGTTCATACCGAAGCCACCCACACTCACCTCAAGCTTCCTGAAGACACTCTGCCGCAAAATACACGTCGCAGGAATAACCTGCTGTAATCGGAAAACTCGCCGGCGAAACAGGGGACCTCTGTCGGTATATCTTATACCTAATATCTCTCATTCTCTTTATTAATCTCACATGTAATTAATCACAACACACTAAAGAACTTGATTAAATCGTCGAACCAGTCGGACACCGATTCTGGTTAAGTTTAACGAAGAAGATGAAGTTTTCAGTTGCATATATGTTTAATTTAAATCAAGATATATCTTGGGTTAGACACACAGTCCAGCGGTGGACTGTGTGCAAATAAACACGCATACGTCCCGAGTTCGATTCTTGTCCCGCGCACACTCGCCTTAATAAAAAAGTTTTTTTTAAACTGAACCGGATTCACTGCAAATAGATGTTAAGTTTAATAAAAACCGGAATAATAACCAAGATAGACACACAGTCCAGCGGTGGACTGTGTGAACGTTTAAATCACACATCGCGAGTTCGAGTCCAGACTACCGCACCGGTTCTGGCAATTATCAAACTTTTTATATAAGGCTAAAATGAAATGATCTAGTTTGTATATAAGTATAATAAAAATCAGATTATTTACCAAGTTAGACACACAGTCCAGCGGTGGACTGTGTGTCAACCTAAACCACAGGTCCCGGGTTCGAGACCTGTGGCGAGCACCGAATCATGCAATTAAATCGTTTTTAAAATAAATGATTTTCGGATTAATTCAATTAGTATATAAATATAACTAAAACAGAAATATTTCGGGTTAGACACGTAGCTCAGTTGGTAGAGCTGCGTGCACGCATACGGGAGGTCACGAGTTCGAACCTCACTCAGCGCACATAATAACACAATCAAACCGGTCAACAGGTCAACGGTCAACGAGTCAACGGTCAAAAAGTCAACATTTTTTTATTTTTATTTATTTATTTTATTTAAAAATCAATTAAAAATACTTAAAAATAACATTTTTAAAGTTAGAAAATAGCCTTAAACTCACAAAAATATATCCAATAATCCTACTAAAGTTGATTAATAAAATCCGCTTATTTACCGAACCATTATGTTATTATCTAGGTTAGTTTCACTCGTGGTTAAATCAAACTTCGTGCGCATTCAACATCGTCAACCGAACGCACCCACTGTGAGTGAATCTTACAACTCCCCTTTTAATTACACGTTTTGGGGTGTGTCATGTGCCACTAAAATTAACTCGTTTATTTAAACTTGTGCCATACCATATTGTGATCTAAACTTAGAGTGTAAATATTGTTTGTAGTTATGTCTTTCATATTGTCAAGTTGTATGCAAATCATTCATTAGGCCCATCAGTTCGTAGAACAACGCGTGCCTCAAAACTCATTCATTAGGCCCATCAGTTCCTCGTGAGAGACGGGTTGAGCAACGCGTGCCTCAAAACAATTTATTATTGTATGTGTGTGCATTATCTGATATTAAGTGTTTTATGAATATGTTTACATCTATATTTACTCATATGTGGTTGTGCACTTTATTTTATAATCAATTCAATAAACTTGTTCAAATGCTTTTCATAGGATTCACTCGCCAACTTTTTGTTGATCCAAAAACCATTTTTACACATGATACAGGTGAACAGGATGAAGCAAGGAAAACATAGGAAATGCCTTAGAAGAAAACAATGAAGTCTAGAATGATGTTTAGGACATGATGAAATTAAGATTGTATGTTTCCCTTTAAATTGTAATAATGAATATTAAACGTTATAATAAATGTCATGAGCTTTGATGATAACCCAATCATGCCCCGATCACCTTTTCCGCTGCGGGTCGGGGTGTGACAAATTGGTATCAGAGCCATGACTATAGGGATATAGGATAGGTTATTAGACCCTTAGAGCCTATACTATAGTTGACTAGATTTTAATAGTCTATGTGGTTACATGCAAACTTATGATATTTATTTGTTTCATATTTGTTTATACTTACAGTCAAACATACATACTTACATACACATTCATCATACATATTTCAATGTTCACATATTCAAATCATCTTCATACTTTCGTTATTCAAAGATTTTGTCGCATTTTTCATTTTTCAAATCCCATCAAGGTGAGTTCTGCGACAGGCATGTAGTAACTGGAAGGGTACAAGTACCGGTAGTCGGAACGTCCTGTCTAGGTTGGCATTCGTATAAATCCAATATAACGGACCAGTTTGCCTACCTGGGGACTAACGCTGAGAGTACGAAGGACCTATTAGGCCAAAGCATGCCACACCAAACGTCGTTCGAACTAACCCCACTTTGAGGTGTCACCGTGTCCACACCTGGACACATTCCGAATATCATACGTTACATACATATTTCTCGATTTTCTCCGGGTTTTAGTGTACGTAACCAGGCTAACACATGCGAACCATATGAAAAACCCGGTATTCACGGGGGCCCACATGATTACGAAGGTGAAGTATGGCGGCATGCAATGCCCAATTACGAGCAAAGCCCAAGACATCCTATGGATGTAGTAGATTTATTATTTTATATTTATTTTATAAATATTCATTCCTAAATACGACACCTGATCCCTAAATCATCCTACTCATACTCTTGATATGTATTCCTTGTAGATGTCTTCTAGCCTCACAAGCCATACTCATCCAAGCTATCCCAATCACGCAAATAGCACCCAACTCAACTTACCCAAATAAGAAACCATACCTTGGACCTCACCCTCAATGTAACACCTGTTTTTATCACCATCCATCTACCTTACCTTGTCGACTATGTGCGAATTGTGGACGCTATGGTCATTTGAGCAAGGTTTGCCGCACCCCTCAAAACCAAACCACACCCCCTACTCAAAATATGATCCAAACATATCAACAACCTCAATACCCCATGTTACCTTATGTTCGAGCTTGCTTTAATTGTGGCGACCCTACCCATTATAGAAACACGTGCCCTCGATTGGTTAACATCATAAACGCCCAAGCTCAAGCAAACCCAGTTAACCAAGCAAATCAAGGAAACCTAATCCCTAGGCCACCAGCAAAAGGAAGAGTTTTCAACATCAACGCCAATCCTGTTGAAGATAATGACGGCCCAAACGAAACCACCCAACTAGTCCCCTTCACCAAAAATCAAGATTCGACTCCAACCGCTTAATTTTATGTTTTTCTTTATGTTTTAGAGTCACATAGAACTAATCATAACTTGCGGATAAAGTCAATGAAAATTTGACAAGAATATGGTGGATACGCGGCTGGTACTTCCTATATATTAGTATTTTTGTCAAAGGATCAGAGGCATTATCAGGCGGTTATGAGAAGTTCCATGTAGGATTTAGTAATGTCTTGGTCGTAGTTTGTTCATCATACATTTCAACGTATTTCAATTTCATCATTTAAAGAAGTTGAGCTATATCTCACTTCCACAAGGACTAACCTCTCCATCATAAGAAACGAGAGAGGTACTGTCATCATTCAAACATGTATGCTATCAGAATTGAGACTCAAGTTTTGGCTGTTGTGTTTGTTTTAGAGTCACATAGAACTAATCATAACTTGCGGATAAAGTCAATGAAAATTTGACAAGAATATGGTGGATACGCCGCTGGTACTTCCTATACATAAGTATTTTTGTCAAAGGATCAGAGGCATTATCAGGCGGTTATGAGAAGTTCCATGTAGGATTTAGTAATGTCTTGGTCGTAGTTTGTTCATCATACATTTCAACGTATTTCAATTTCATCATTTAAAGAAGTTGAGCTATATCTCACTTCCACAAGGACTAACCTCTCCATCATAACAAAGGAGAGAGGTACTGTCATCATTCAAACATGTATGCTATCAGAATTGAGACTCAAGTTTTGGCTGTTGTGTTTGTTTTAGAGTCACATAGAACTAATCATAACTTGCGGATAAAGTCAATGAAAATTTGACAAGAATATGGTGGATACGCCGCTGGTACTTCCTATATATAAGTATTCTTGCCAAAGGATCAGAGGCATTATCAGGCGGTTATGAGAAGTTCCATGTAGGATTTAGTATTGTTTTGGTTGAAGTTTGTGTTACATTCACTGATTTAACATTCATATCATCTCATCATTTAAAGAAATTGGATTGTATTCTATTTCTACATAGACTAACCTCTCCATCATACAAACGAGAGAGGTACTGTCATCATTCAAACATGTATACTATCAGAATTAAGAGTCAAGATTTGGTTGTTGTGTTTATTTATGTTTTAGAGTCACGTAGGACTAATCATAACTTACTGATAAAACCAATGAAAATTTGACGAGAATATGGTGGATACGCCGCTGGTACTCCCTATATATAAGTATTCTTGCCAAAGGATCAGAGGCATTGTCAGGCGGTTATGAGAAGTTCCATGTAGGATTTAGTAATTTCTTGGTTAAAGTTTGTTTTTATACTCACTGATCTAGCATTTATATCATCTCATCATTTAAAGAAATTGGATTATGTCACCAATCAAACATGTATACTATCAGAATTAGGACTCAGACATTGGTTGTTGTGTTTGTGTACGTTTAGAGTCGTATCATAGAACCAATCATGACTTACTGATAAAACCAATGAAAATTTGACAAGAATATGGTGGATACGCCGCTGGTACTTCCTATATATAAGTATTCTTGCCAAAGGATTAGAGGCATTGTCAGGCGGTTATGAGAAGTTCCATGTAGGTTGTAGTATTAGAAATTTTGTTTTAGGATATGACCTTATCTTTCCAAACATATCAAAACTCTTACGCATGAACTCATACTTAGTGAATCAACTCCGCTTATCAATATTTTTACCGTAGGCAACAAAAAGCGATTCCTGTAGCAGGGTACTTAACCCTTACAAGGGACGTTACCGCCTAAAACAAAAATTTAAACTCTTACTCTTTTTCTAAGTATGTAACTGTCAAACTAAACACCATCATTTTAGACAAATATATCACTACTTAAATTTCGGGACGAAATTTCTAAAAAGTAGGGGATACTGTAACATCCGTCAGAAATCGGATTTACCAAACCCGCTTCGTTTATTAACCGAACAATCAGTTAAAAATTTCGTTGCGTATTTAATGCCCAAATTAATTTTAAACGATACATAATTAATAAGTATTTTGGAATATATAATTTATATTTAAAAAAGTATTAAAAATAGTGGTTTAAAAATAAAACAAGGCTGCCGGGTTTCGAACCCGGGTCAGCCGGGTCAACCTGGTCAACAACGCCTTAACTTCCAACCATCCAACCAATGCGCCACTTGTGTTCTTTAGTAATATATACAAACAATTAACTCAAATAATGAAACAGAAATCAAACCCAGTCAACAGCGCGCCCAAATCCGCTGACGCCGGAAAATCCGACGATTTCCTCAATCACCGTCGGTTACCCTTGACTCAACGTAAACATTAACAACGACGTCGGTTATAAACGATGTCCAGTCCGCGACACAAGTCATAACCGCCGGAAAATTATTAACCGACGAATCAAGACGGAAAACGGATCAAATTCGTCAATGTTCTGCCCTATAAATACACCCTCTAACTTCTGTTAGCCTTTTCGCTCACAATCACACCCTTTCTCGACGTAATTTCACTCGCCGGAAAACCGAACCCTTTCAGCTCTGTGCATCACTCTAAAAACAGAACACCTAGAGTTCATACCGAAGCCACCCACACTCACCTCAAGCTTCCTGAAGACACTCTGCCGCAAAATACACGTCGCAGGAATATCTGCTGTAATCGGAAAACTCGCCGGCGAAACAGGGGACCTCTGTCGGTATATCTTATACCTAATATCTCTCATTCTCTTTATTAATCTCACATGTAATTAATCACAACACACTAAAGAACTTGATTAAATCGTCGAACCAGTCGGACACCGATTCTGGTTAAGTTTAACGAAGAAGATGAAGTTTTCAGTTGCATATATGTTTAATTTAAATCAAGATATATCTTGGGTTAGACACACAGTCCAGCGGTGGACTGTGTGCAAATAAACACGCATACGTCCCGAGTTCGATTCTTGTCCCGCGCACACTCGCCTTAATAAAAAAGTTTTTTTTAAACTGAACCGGATTCACTGCAAATAGATGTTAAGTTTAATAAAAACCGGAATAATAACCAAGATAGACACACAGTCCAGCGGTGGACTGTGTGAACGTTTAAATCACACGTCGCGAGTTCGAGTCCAGACTACCGCACCGGTTCTGGCAATTATCAAACTTTTTATATAAGGCTAAAATGAAATGATCTAGTTTGTATATAAGTATAATAAAAATCAGATTATTTACCAAGTTAGACACACAGTCCAGCGGTGGACTGTGTGTCAACCTAAACCACAGGTCCCGGGTTCGAGACCTGTGGCGAGCACCGAATCATGCAATTAAATCGTTTTTAAAATAAATGATTTTCGGATTAATTCAATTAGTATATAAATATAACTAAAACAGAAATATTTCGGGTTAGACACGTAGCTCAGTTGGTAGAGCTGCGTGCACGCATACGGGAGGTCACGAGTTCGAACCTCACTCAGCGCACATAATAACACAATCAAACCGGTCAACAGGTCAACGGTCAACGAGTCAACGGTCAAAAAGTCAACATTTTTTTATTTTATTTATTTATTTTATTTAAAAATCAATTAAAAATACTTAAAAATAACATTTTTAAAGTTAGAAAATAGCCTTTAAACTCACAAAAATATATCCAATAATCCTACTAAAGTTGATTAATAAAATCCGCTTATTTACCGAACCATTATGTTATTATCTAGGTTAGTTTCACTCGTGGTTAAATCAAACTTCGTGCGCATTCAACATCGTCAACCGAACGCACCCACTGTGAGTGAATCTTACAACTCCCCTTTTAATTACACGTTTTGGGGTGTGTCATGTGCCACTAAAATTAACTCGTTTATTTAAACTTGTGCCATACCATATTGTGATCTAAACTTAGAGTGTAAATATTGTTTGTAGTTATGTCTTTCATATTGTCAAGTTGTATGCAAATCATTCATTAGGCCCATCAGTTCGTAGAACAACGCGTGCCTCAAAACTCATTCATTAGGCCCATCAGTTCCTCGTGAGAGACGGGTTGAGCAACGCGTGCCTCAAAACAATTTATTATTGTATGTGTGTGCATTATCTGATATTAAGTGTTTTATGAATATGTTTACATCTATATTTACTCATATGTGGTTGTGCACTTTATTTTATAATCAATTCAATAAACTTGTTCAAATGCTTTTCATAGGATTCACTCGCCAACTTTTTGTTGATCCAAAAACCATTTTTACACATGATACAGGTGAACAGGATGAAGCAAGGAAAACATAGGAAATGCCTTAGAAGAAAACAATGAAGTCTAGAATGATGTTTAGGACATGATGAAATTAAGATTGTATGTTTCCCTTTAAATTGTAATAATGAATATTAAACGTTATAATAAATGTCATGAGCTTTGATGATAACCCAATCATGCCCCGATCACCTTTTCCGCTGCGGGTCGGGGTGTGACACTTTAAGTATATCATCCTACAAAGATAACACAAAAACAAATAATTCAGTTCTACCATCATGGTATGATTGATTATTTGGAAATCAAATTAGATAGAAAAACAGAAGATCTCTTAAATCAGCTAAGAGAAAAGATTATAATGACAGCTGAAAATATAGCAGCAAGAACAATATCTCCAATCATTAGCTGCACAATATTTTCTTCATTTCCTATGCAGATGCATATACCTACAGACCAGCCAGACAAAGAATGTTCATTGAACACAATATAACAAACAATCTTCAAACAGCTGTGACAAAAACAGATATAGATTTCTCCACATTACCCTTGATAGATCAGACCACCGAAAAATCGTCAAATAATTTCCAATAGTTTATTGAAGAATATCAGGTACCCCCGAAATCCCTGATTATTTTCTTGGAAAAGCTACAAATTAATAGGTGAAGGACACTATATATAGATTTATCAAAAGATAAGATGTATCATATGATTAATAGGTGAAGGACACTACCTTTTGCAGGAGAAAGAGATACATTAAAATTAAATCATATCATTAACCTAGAAGACTATAAAGATAAGATGTATCAAGTCCACCATCCATCGACAGCACCCACAGAGATTTCTAAAGAATGATGTAAGCAATGACATCAAAAGACACAAGAAAAAATCTCTAGACGGCCATAATTGTTACCAAGCACATGCAGCTGACAAGGAATCTCTTATTGTATATAATTCATATTGTCTTTTTTCTTCTTTAATTTGTATTCCTTTCTTTTTCTGACATTAGAGCATTATGTATAGTAGTACATTATTAGTTTAGCTTTTCCTCTTGCCTATAAAAGGCATAGAGTTCAGTTGTAAAATCCATCCAAGAGAATTCAATAAAATTTCTTGCATTCTCAATCCTCCTTATGGCACACTTAACTTCTCTCCAACACTCCTTAGCCTAATCTCCTAGTTCCTTAGTTTCGTCCATTGTTCTTCATATTGTATTCCACAAAAAAAAACAATGGACCCATATGATTTAGACTAATAACATTGGTGAGCCGAGCTCGGATCTAGCTTTGGCTCGTTTAAGCGAGCTCGAGCAAAGCTTTTAGCCTGTTTGAGAATGTTCTCAAAATAGCTCTAGCCGAGTCGAGCTCGATCTTTAGGTTTTACTCGTGAGCCGGGTTCAAGTAGTGGAAGGCTCAGGTTCGACCCAACTCGTTTACACCCCTAGTCGCTGGCTAAATTTTAGCCCCCATTTTAGCGGTTGGATAAGATTTTTAGCCCTTCCCCCTCCTTTTAGCCACCGGCTAAGACTTCGCCCCCGCCATAAGAATTAGCTTGTGCTTTACATATGTAATATATTAATTAGTGGTTTTCGTGGAGTCCTTTGTACTTTCCAAGGTTTTTGTGTTAGCCTAACCTTCTTAGTCGGCTTAGCTTATTTAACATTTTTATTGGTTGTTTTCGAACATGTTTATTTTTTAGTGAGCTAAAAGAAAATGTCTGTTTGAAAATAATGCTGGCCAGATTTTATGTTTTCACGATTTTTCCAAATTAAAGAAGTCGTGGAGTGCACATGTACTAACTTGGGTGACACATTTCGATACCAAGAGCATCTCCATTGGAGATATTTGTTTGTATTTTAAAATGATGTGCCATCTAGGTGGTGAATAGAGGGAAGAAAGAGTAAAATTCATTAAAAAATTCCAAGGATGAGAAATGTGATAAAAGAGAGAAGAAATAAAGTGAAAAAAGGGTGAGGAGCCATGATGGCTAAGGGATTCCAAGTGGTTAGTGTTTGAATCCTTTTAAGGGGTGAATGAAAGCTTACAGGTGAAGGATCTACATGGGTGAAGGGTAAGATGATCAGAGAAGGAATTCGGTAATTATTAAATGACTATTGTTTTTATTTATCTAGTAAAAGGTTGATGTGCACAAAATGGTTTAATTAAACTAACTAAATTACTCTAAACTAAACACTCCAAGTTTTAAATTTATAAACTAAGACTCTCTAAACTTAAACCACATAACCGACAAGTATCCGGTCAATGTAATACAACTAAAGTAAGTCTGAGTATCGAAACCATGAGACTCTATTAATTATGATTACTAAACTCGACTACTATCTATATTGACTCGACTTAATTTGTTTTTATTTTTTGAAAGGGGGTCAATCTAAGTGCAATAAATCAAAGGATTAACTAAAATTAACACGGACACGCACTAAAACTCTGGATGTGATTAAATGATGTATAAGCACTACTTAGGTTTGAAATCCAATTTGTGAACTATGGTTTTCTAACGGTATTGATAACTAGATGGAACTGGGATCAATAGTACTATACTGATAGGAGATCCTGGATATCCTCGACCCTTCTTAAGGATGTCAACTAGAGAACCCTAAAAGTTGTTAAACACACCGGTTAGTTGAATAGCTTCTCAACAAATCCAAAAATACTAAATTACCCTAAAGAAAGTCTACCTCACAACACGACAATCTTAATGCACTAAAATTGTAAAGGGGTAATCTACAATCAATTCATTAGATTCAGGTAGCAACAATCAAGGGATAGTTTAGGAAGACCCGCTCACATGTAATCAAACCCTAAACCGTCAAAAGACGAAGACAAACCTAACTACTGGATTAAGAAGAACACTTAAAACCACTAAAACCTCAATCACCATTCCTACGGAAATCTCCAAAAAATAACCATAAACTAATCGCTAACGCACAGTGTGCGACCTAACTAGAATTCATACATGAATGACATTCATAAAAACGCAAGTGGAAGAAGTGAAAGTGTTTAAATTAGTTATAAGCTTGCAATACATCTGATTTCATGATCAAGACAAGTGACAATAGTATAAATCCATCAAAGTGCTACCATAAACTAAAAGAAAAACAATGTTCAACAAATAATTATCGTAAACCAAGGCAGTAACAAAGTATTTAGCCTATAATCATCTTTAAAACACAATCACAAGTCATAACGAATTTAACAAACATGGTTTGAATCAAGGAAAATAAAGAAATTTCAAACCCGAATGATGAACGCCTGAGAAATCTCGATCCGTTGCTTCAAATCTTCAACCTTAGCCTTTGTATGCTCCAAAATTCATCTCTGGTATGCTCTGGTTTGTCTGGGATTAGTTACTTTCGTATTAGGGTTAATTGGAGGTTTACATGGGTTAAATCAAGTTTTTTGCGCTGAACTAGCAACCCCTCCCATCGCGTGAGAGGGTTTAGGTGAATCTCTCCCGTGACGCGACGCGCATCAGATTCTGGAAAATAGTTTTCGTCATAATTTCTTTGTTTCAACTCTGTTTTCTTCACCTTTTCGCCTATGTCTTCATAATTCAATTCTCTATCATCTTATAATCTTAAATATTCATTTCCATTCCCTGAGAATCCTTCGCTAAGCCCAAACGTTTTCCTGTGTGCTCGTTTCTTTAACGTTTTAGCTCGTTTTAGCTCCATTTGTGCACTCAAACAACTATAAAACAAAATATAACTAAGTACAAGCCAGAACATACAAAAACGAATATAAATTAACTAAAATAATGTAAAAAAATACAAGGAAAAGGATGTGTGTTTCACACCACATCAATGGCCATTGATTTTATTACCCCTTATCAACTAATTGGTAATTATTCGATAGACATACATACCCTTACTAGATAAACTTATGGTTTCCCGTTTGGGTGTATAAATAGAGATTACTAGAGGGGATTAAATACTAATCAATAATAACATCACCAACACACTAAAATCATCCCTCTTCTCTCTCTCTCTACATTGTGGGTTCCTAAACTCACCTAAAACCATCTTGATAATACACCTAAAACAGGAACACAAACAGAAGCAAGAACATGTCTGCTACTTTGTCTGTCGTTTTTGGATTATTAGCTACATACGTTTGGTAAACTCTTTGTTAGGTCCTAGAAATGTGAGACTGACGTAACAAATATATGCAAAGGTCTATGGTAGCTAACTGGGATTACCTGGGTTAGTTTGTATTAGGTTTGGACCATTTAGGTCACTTGGGCATGCCATAGGCCATGTGGGCCAGGCAAGCCTATAAGAGGCATAGGCAAACCATAGGTATATAAGAAACATTATGTCATAACTAGGGTTAAGCTTTTAAAGAGAACTGGGGTAGCCTCCACCATTCTAGAGAGAGAGATCGAGACGTGTGATAAACTTGTATTAGACGGTTTTGCTATTCGTAGTAATAGAATCGTATGCATGTTTGAAAGTGATTCGCGTGTTATTCTCATTCATCTCGTTTCTCTTATTTTCGGTTCTCTTGAATATCATCAAGTCTGGATTCCGTCCATCCTTGGTGATTGTTTGATATCGTTGTTGGATCCGGATTATTCGGAACTCACACTCTTGTTTCTAGTATGTTTTGATAAACAATTGATCAACATGTGATATTAGAATATATGTTGATTAACCACTTCTTTTCCATTTCCTTAAAACTAAAATTAAGAGTAGAAACAAGAAGATTTGGTTAAAGCCTAATGATAAAATAGGTTCTTTATATATATATATATATATTCAGATCCGGTATCATGTGTGCTTTCATAGATCATCAGATCTTTGATAAACCTGTTTTTTTTTTTTCGAAAGCTGTCAATTACCACTGTATAGGAGTTTGATTCCAGCAAAGTTTGATGTTAATCATTAATCTTCGAAGATGCTCCTCCTAATTGTTCTTGATGTTCATTAGAATTTTCAAAGAAATCCTCTTATTTTGAGATAAAATCAGGATATAATTATGTTTTCTAAAATTGTATGACTTTATCTCCAAGCTTTAAATAAAATATTAATTTTAAAAATAATCGAACCATAGACTTGGGTGGGGAAGAGAGGGAAGAGGTATCCGAAAATTCCAAGAATGAGAAATGTGATATAAGGAGTAGAAATAAAGAAGAAAGAGAAAAAAGGCGAGGAGCCATGATGGTTGGGGCATTCGAAGTTATTAGCATTGTAAATCCTGTTAAGTGATGAATGAAAGAGTATCTGTGAAAGATATGCATGGGTCAGGTCAGAGTTAAGATGATCGGAGAAGGAATTCAGTGAGGTACTTTTGTGATCTTTCTATTACTTAGTATTCTTTACCAATAATAATAATAATAATAATAATAATAATAATAATAATAATAAAATCTAAAGTAAAAGGTCGAGTTAAAATAGGGATGAGTACTGGTAGCGAAAATAACAGTACTGGAAATCGTCAAATTTAGGTACCGGTACTGAAAATATTCGTGACACTACCAGTATCTATGTGTAAAATTCAGTAAAATACTGGTACTCTATCAAACTGATACTGAACCGACAATATCGATACCAAAAATGTCAAAAAGTGAGTTCCGAATCAGTACTAAAAAATTTTAGTACCGATACCAAATCCCAAATACTTATTCCTAAGTTAAACTAACATTAACGAAAAATTGTGTGTGCACGTCAAACGAAATAAACAATGAAAATTCGAGATCACATAATTGATGTTAGATTAATAAATTATCTGTAGAACCTACAAAGGTGCTATTCAAAAAACAAACGATAAAAGACAAAACTGAAACGGCTCAATCTATTCATACATCTCTGTTGTCTATTTGGACACCCTTGGGCCCTAGACGGGTTGTCTAGACCTAGACGACCCGTATTGCACTGATTTTGAGGAGTCATCAAGTACCTGGCAGGGCCCATAGATTTCAGTGTTTAGACGGGCCGTCTGGACCTAGACGACCCGTCTAGGAACTTGTGTTTATTTTCGTTGGAAAATGGGTGTTTTGGTGGGTAGATAGTGTTTTGTTGGGGTAAATTGGTTTGTGTTGGAGGTTGATTTTTTTATGGTGTAATTATAGGTTTTTAAAAAGTTTTGTTTATTATATAAAAATAAGTTATCTTTTTCGATCCTTTAAATATTTAATTGTTTTATATTATGTTTTTTTAATATATTAAATTTAATACATGTCGATTTAACACAAACAATAATCAAGTAATCGAATAACTGAAAACAAAGTTAAATATTATATATAACAAAACTTTGTACATTTATAACAATAGGTCAAGACGACTCGTACATTTACAATTAAATTATTTTTGGTATAACTATTAACATGGGGAAGGGTACAGAAACAACCAAGGGGATAATGGATATGGTAACAACTACCAAGGCGGCAGGGGACCGGGTAACTACCACCCACAACGATTCTCCAATCCCAGATCAACATTGTTTATCGCCCTGAGTGAGCACTGGAAGCCCGACAAACAGTCTTGCAATTAGTTAGCAGTCATTACTTCTTAACCCAACAGTTCTCCTTAGATTCTTCCAAACAAAGCAGGTCCTTTGTAAGAACTTTTATTAGAGAATTCCGACGACGAATTGAAAGTTTTATGCGACATCAAATGCTCTGCATGGGTCTATTTAACAAAGAAATATACGCCCCCGTGTAGGCCTAGGCGGGCATATCACTTTACTGCTTTACTGACATGCATTGGATGATATCAGATGAAGTAATATAAGCCACAGTTCATGACGGAGAGAATTCCCACGAAGAATTGAAAGTTTTCTGCGACACCAAATGCTCGGCAGCCTTCTATTTAACCAAGAAATATATGCCCCGTCTAGGTCTTGACGGAGCGTATCGCTTTCTTTACTGACATGCATGCATAGCACAAAATCTAAGACGGGTCGTCTAGGCCTAGACGCCCCGTCTTCTGCTGGTCGTATTCATCATCCGTCTACGGCTAGACGCCCAGTCTGATGTGACTGATTTGACGTTGTACGGCGCCAGGGATGTGGTTGGAAACTAGACGACCCGTCTAGGTCTAGACGACGCGTCTAAGTCTGTAGTATTACCCTTTTGCCCCTGATATCAGCGTAGACGGACAGCGAACGAGGGGTAAAAGGGACTTATTTCTAGAACCAGACGATCCGTCTAGGTCTAGACGAGGCGTCTATGCGCAAATAATTTTTTTGTTGTAATTAATATTATTTTGTTTATTTAATACAAAATAATATTATTTTGTTTATTTTGTAATTAATATTATTTTGTTTATTTAATACAAAAAAAATTATTTGGTGTAATTAATATTTTTTGTAATTAATATTATTTTGTTTATTTAATACAAAAATTTCTTATTGTATACAAAATGTTTGTATTATTCCGTTTGTATTATTCCGATTCACTGTCGACCCAGTTAATACTCAGGTTTGGATTAGGTGCCGGATTCATTATCGACGTATACCACTCTAGACCGGGCGTGTACAAGTCCATCCATTGTTTTGCAGTCGCGCTTCGGTAGGTCAACCACACACCGTTTACTGTAGGCATCGGAAACTGGCCTTCCAACTTAATATGTATGAAGTGGTTGTTGTTAACATGTGCAAGCGTTATCGTTCGTGGTTCTCGATCAGTCGGAGAGTTGATCAACGGGAAGAACGTGGAAGAACCATTGTTGCTTAAGAGGTGAACCACGATACCATACCTCTGTGCAATAAGAAGCCCTGCATGGGGGAACTCCATCCAATGAGTGGGGGGGACAATGCTCCACTGAATCCTAGATTAGGCTCTGACGATGCGTGTAAAAGTATCCTTCCTCCCATGCTTCAAATAATGGCGCCCAGATCGACGCGTTCGGACCCATCTCCTGATGAAGGTCTTTTCGAATGTGGCTCCACGCACGTTCTCCCATCCCAAGCCCACAGCCACAGACCGAAACCCACAATGACCATTTGGCCTCACATCTTGTATGCACGAGATGTACGGGTGAAACAAAGAGGGAAAGAAAGGCTTAAACCGTTTGATAGTTGACACATACTCGTCCCCCACTATCAACGGAAAATCGTTACCGTCTCGAACCTCTCTTTGTATAGAACTCGTTGAACGGCTTCGCCCCGCTACGGGTTTTTGCGACTTGATAACCGACTGTTGAGTGGCCTGCGATGGAACATACGAGCTATGACGGGGGTCATTGTATGTACTTGATTGGGAACCCTGCGACGGAACATACGAGCTATGGTGGGGGGCGTCGTCAAATCGAAGTTGTGCTTGCTTTGTTGTTGGTCGTCCACGAGTCGAGTGTTGGACAACCGGTGGTTTCTTTGTGGATTTGGTTGGGGTCAACACCGCTTTAATCTTTCCCAGCAAGTTTTTTTTCTGAGCAGGGGAGCGTGACTCTAACTGTTGACGAACAATGTTAAGCTCTTCTACCACGTCAACGTCATCCGATGTCAATTTACATGGATGAAAGTTGAGCTTCCGCCAGAAGATGTCTACGTCTTCGAGTTTAATCGGACGCTCTGCACGTACGTACTTTTCCAACCTGCAAGCACACGGCAACCCACAGCTGTACCACATCTGACATCCACAAAGATGAATGAAAGAGCTGCAACACGTCTAGTTTCCTAAGAAGCTCTCCACTCAGCAAATCAAGCGCTGCATGGGAAACCTTTCCACGTAGGTGGTCAAATAACGGGTTTTTGTGGTGGTTCATTATTTTTTTGATGCTTTCTCGAAAGCTCCGCCTTATTTCCCCGTATTGTGTTTCAACTGTATCCTTGACATAACCTACTATACGATCCAGCGTGCTCCTATCTTGGACATATCTCTTTAAATTCGCGTGTTGACTGTCAACTCTGTTTTGTGGTACGTTGCCCGAAGTTGCATCTCTGATCTGTCCACGCAAAGACAAACATTTGCTTGTAGTCTTTCAGCCAGTTGTCATACACGTACGCAAATACCCCTACAAGGTAGCAACAATTAGTTAAATGCACATGGGTAGATCGTATTTTACTTGAACGTAAACTTACTTGACGTTTGCACGCCACAAGTCGCTTTTCCAAGTATCCTAAGTTGTACTCGTATATGGGTATTGATGGAGACTCACACAATCTCTCCCATGATGACAAAAATTTTTGCCATTCTTTTTCTATGAATGCGCTCTTGAAGTGCTTACAAATATTCTGTTGAATGTGATACCTGCAGAGATATCGAGAGGCGTTTGGAAAAACTTTCGCACACGCGTTAATTAGGGTCAGGTCTCTATCCGTTACAATAACACGTGGCTCCATACATTCGTCGTACATTGACCTGATCCTCTCAAGCACCCATACAAAGTTATCACTACGTTCCTTGCAAACAACGGCATGCGCGATACAAAACGAGTAGTTGGTGGGTGTCATACCAACTATCTAGACAAATGGCATGTTGTATACGTTCGTCTTGTACGTGGAATCGATCAGCAAAACGTGAGGGAACGCACGCCACATTTCACTCGAGTAGGGATGAACAAAGAAGATCTCTGTGTCACACCCCGACCCGCAGCGGAATAAGAGTTGGGGCATAATTGGGTTATCACCAAAGCTCATGATATTTACTAATATGTTTCATATTTATTAAAGTCAAAATTACATTCTCAATAATCCAAACATGTCCATACAAATACAAAGGAAAATAACCAAACTAAACAATCCAAGCTCTAAATCAGTTTGTTCTTCTAATCCAATCCTAGGTGTTTCTTGCTGCAGCTGGTTCACCTGTATCATGTGTAAAAATGGGGGTTTTTGGGTCAACATAAGTTGGCGAGTGAACCTTGTTAGATAAACATTTATTATTGATTTTCTTGTTATTTTATCAAGGAAAAATTGTGCAATAATCATAAGTGAGCAAATGTACAAAATCAAACAGTAGCAATAACAACCACAAACTATAACATACAATAACATACAATGACAAACCAACAGCATACCATAACACATCAACTTGCATAAATATATAACATGAATTAAACTGTGCGATCAAGGCTCAATCAAACGGAGCCGATCGAATTGCATGTACTGAAAATGATAAATGTCTGTGCGATCAAGGCTCAATCAAACGGAGCCGATCGTATGTTGACACGCCAGGTTCACGCTCATAATGTAATGGGGAACATGCTCAACGCTCATAATGTAATGGGGAGCGGCGGCCTATGAAATTGCATGTACTGAAAATAATAAATTAAATCTAAACAATAACCACACAAACAGTTGAAACAAGCTGAATACACATTTGTTCATTATATGATGTATGCACAATGATTTAAATATAATAAATGGCAAGACACATGATACACCCCAAAAACGTGATTAAAACGGGGAATTTGTAAAGATTCACTCACATTGGGTGCGTTTGGTTGGAGATGGTGAGATGCGCACAAGTTGGAAGAATTGAACAACTAGAATTAACTAACCTAAATAATAACGGAAAATATAGTAAATGGGTGGATTTTATTAATAATTTTAATAGGATTTTTAGATATATTTTTGTGAGTTTAAAGCTATTTCCTATCTTTAAAAACATTATTTTTAAGTATTTTTAATTGATTTTTAAATTAAATTAAATAAATAAAATAATTAAAAAAATATAAAAATATGTTGACTTTTGCATTGACCGTTTGACTTGTTGACCGGTTTTATTGTGTAATTGTATGCGCCGGGTGAGGCTCGAACCCGAGACCTCCCGTACGCGTGCACGCAGCTCTACCAACTGAGCTACGTGTCTAACCCGAAATAATTCTGTTTTTAATTATATTTATATACTAACTCAGTTTATTCAAAATTCTTTTGTTTTCAAAAATGTTTAAAATCATCGAACCGGTGTCACCAACAGGTCTCGAACCCGGGACCTGTGCGTTAACGTTACACACAGTCCACCGCTGGACTGTGTGTCTAACTTGGTTAATATACAGATTTTTATTATACTTAACATCTAACGTACGTTAATCCGGTTCAGTTAGAAAAATAAAACATCTTTATTACAGAGAGGGTGTGTGTGTCAAGGATCGAACTCGCGACGTGTGATTTGTATGTGCACACAGTCCACCGCTGGACTGTGTGTCTAACCCGAGATAATAACCAGATTTTATTAATCTTAACAACATTCGCTACTTCGTCTTCTTCATCTATAACACAGACAATGATTATCTAGATGTTATCTGTTTAATCCGGTTAATGAATAATAAGAACAAGTTGAAAGGTGATGAACGGAGAGGGTTTGGGGAAAGAAAGTACCGGAACAGGTCGTCGTTCTCAAAACTCCGGTAAGGATCGTCGGCTCTGTTTATGAGCTTCCTCTGTTCGGGTCAATTACCAAATTTGATTGATTAGTTATGAAAGTGGGGTACTAAACAAGGATTAACAGAAGTTTTGAATGTTCATACCGATTCACCGCGTGAGATTGGAAATTCCAGAAGTTTTCCGGCGAGAGCTGAATATTCCGGCTATGTCGTCTGGGATTGATTCTGATTGTTGGTTTGAAGTTAGTAACAGTCTAACAATGGATTGAAACAGAAATAGTCAAAGTATTTACCGTATTAATGAAGGTCTCAGTTTTCCGGCGACTTGCAGAGATTTTCCGGCGAGTTAAAAAAAATTTTCCGACGAACTGAATGTATAGTGAAAGTGAAATTGCAGGTTTGTAGAATGTTTCTGAGTCGCGAGAGAGGTCTTTGATTGAAGTAATTCAGAAATTGAATATCTTCGGTTATAAAAACCGATCATCATCAAAATTTAAGTTAATTCAAGACTGAATTTATTTAGGATCGTCGGTGCATCGGTTATAAACCAGAATCTGCGAACACTCAACCGTTTTGGACGGTTGAAAGCCGATTAGGGTTTCAGTTTGTCGCAACAGGTTGCTTCATGATTGTCTATAAGATTTATTTATTTCCTAGAGTTGACAGAAAACAACAGGTGGTGGAGTGGTTATGTGTGTGTGTGTTAAGTCTTTGGAGTTCAACCCGGCTGACCCGGGTTCGAGTCCCGGCAGCCTCATTTATTTTTAATTATTTTATTTTTACTTTTTATCAATTATAACTTTTATAGTTTAGTTTGTTTATTAATTATGTATCATTACAAATCAAAATAGGCATAAATACGCAACGAAACATTTATAACTTGATATTCGATTACAAACGGAGCGGTTTTGGAAAACCCGTTTTTGACAAATGTTACAGTATCCCCTACTTTTAGGAATTTCGTCCCAAAATTTAAGTCGTAGTAGTAGGAAAAAGATGCGGGTATTTTTCGCGCATTGAGTCCTCACGTTCCCAAGTAAACTCAGGTCCCCGTTTCGACTACCAGCGTACTCTAACAATTGGAATGCGACTTCGTCGAAGACGTTTTTCTCCAAAATCCATGATCTCTACAGGTCTTTCAATAAAATGCATAGATTCATCAATCTGAATATCTTCCAGAGGAATGTGGAGGTTTTCATCAGCGAGGCACTTCTTCAAGTTTGATACATGGAATGTGGGATGAATCCTGTTGAGTTCTTCTGGTAGATCAAGCTTGTATGCTATAGGTCCTACTCTTTCGAGTATCTTGAAAGGTCCTACGTAGCGTGGTGCTAGCTTGCCTTTTTGACCAAAACGAACTACTCCCTTCCACGGTGATACTTTCAAAAGTACATGATCACCAATGTTAAACTCCAAAGGCTTCCGTCGTTTATCTGCATAACTCTTTTGACGACTTTGAGCCGCTAGAAGATTGTTTCGAATTTGATGGATCTTGTCTGTGGCTTCTTGAATCAATTCTTAACCAGTGATTTGAGCTTCCCCAATTTCGTGCCAACATACTGGAGATCGGCACTTATGACCATATAAGGCTTCAAAAGGTGCCATGCCGATGCTTGAATGATAGCTGTTGTTGTACGAAAATTCAACTAATGGTAGGTGAGCGTCCCAATTTCCCTTGAAGTCTATGACACATGCTCGAAGCATATCTTCAAGAGTTTGAATGGTGCGTTCAGATTGTCCATCAGTTTGAGGATGATAAGCGATACTGAGATCTAATCGTGTACCCAAAGCGGCTTGTACAGTTTGCCATGTTCGTGAAGTGAAACGACCATCACGATCTGAAATAATGCTTAACGGTACACCATGTCGGCTTACGATTTCGCTGATATAAATACGAGCTAGCTTTTCGTTCTTGAAATCTTCGCGGATAGGAATAAAGTGGGCTGATTTTGTAAGTCGATCAATGATTACCCATATAGTGTCATACCCACCAGAAGTGCGAGGTAACCCGGTAATGAAGTCCATGGTTATGTTTTCCCACTTCCATACAGGTATTTCAGGTTGGACGAGAAGTCCTGAGGGTCTTTGGTGTTCAGCTTTCACCTTGGAAGATGTAAGGCACTTGGAAACAAAAACAGCAATATCCTTTTTCATTCCAGGCCACCAATAGGTGTATCGAAGGTCTTGATACATCTTATCGGCTCCTGGGTGTATAGAGTATCGTGTTTTGTGAGCCTCATTCATAAGAAATTCACGGAGGTTGTTGTGGTCAGGAATCCATATGCGATCTAGATAGTACAGAATACCGTCAGATTTAGTTTCAATTTTAAGTTCAGCTCCACAGGACAGCTCCTTTCATACATCATCTTCCGTTACTGAAACATGTTGGGCTTCTCGAATTTGATCTTTGATGTTAGTTACGATTTGTGAACATAGAAGACGAATGGAGTTCGCATAACCCTTTCGACTGAGTGCATCAGCCACCACATTTGCTTTGCCAGGGTGGTACCGAATTTCACAGTCGTAGTCATTTAGAAGTTCGACCCATCTGCGTTGCCTCATGTTTAACTCCTTTTGATTGAAGATGTGTTGAAGACTCTTGTGGTCAGTGTATATTTCACACTTAGTACCGTAGAGATAATGTCTCCATATCTTAAGAGCGAACACAACGGCTCCAAGTTCTAGGTCATGGGTGGTGTAGTTCTTCTCATGAATCTTGAGTTGTCTCGAAGCATAAGCTATAACCTTTCCTCTTTGCATTAGAACACAGCCTAGTCCTTGCCCTGACGCGTCGCAATAAACCACGAAGTCGTCACAACCTTCAGGCAGAGTGAGGATTAGTGCATCACAGAGTTTTTGTTTAAGGGTTTGGAAGGCTTCTTCTTGTTTGGGTCCCCATATGAAAGGTTTCCCCTTATGAGTTAAAGCCATGAGTGGTACAGCAATGCGTGAGAAGTTTGAAATGAAAAGACGATAATAACCAGCCAAACCAAGAAAAGATCTTACTTCAGTTGGTGTACGTGGCGCTTGCCATTCTTGTACCGCTTTGATCTTTGAGGGGTCGACATGTATTCCCTTGTCATTGACTACATGTCCAAGGAATTGTACCTCCTTTAACCAGAATTCGCATTTGTAGAATTTGGCGTAAAGCTTTTCATTCTCTAGGAGTGTAAGGATGAGTCGAAGATGTCGCTCATGATCAGACTTAGACTTTGAATAAATGAGGATGTCGTCGTTGAAGACTATAACAAAACGATCGAGATAGGGTTTGCAGACTCTGTTCATTAGATCCATGAAGACAGCTGGAGCGTTGGTTAAACCAAATGGCATGACCATGAATTCATAATGACCATAACGAGTTCGAAAAGCAGTCTTTGGGACGTCTTCTTCATGTACTCTAAGTTGATGATAACCTGATCGAAGGTCGATTTTTGAAAAGCAGCTGGCACCTTGAAGTTGGTCAAGAAGATCATCAATGCGAGGTAATGGATAGCGATTCTGGATTGTTAACTTGTTGAGTTCTCTGTAGTCGATGCACATGCGAAACGATCCATATTTCTTCTTCACAAAAAGGACAGGTGCACCCCAAGGCGAGGAGCTAGGACGTATGAATCCTTTGTCAGTCAACTCTTGCAATTGACTGGCTAGCTCTTGCATTTCAGAGGGAGCTAACCTATAAGGAGACTTTGCTACTGGTGTAGCACCAGGTATAAGATCAATACGGAATTCGACTTCTCTAACTGGAGGAAGTCCTGAAATGTCGTCAGGAAAAACTTGCGGGAAATCTTTTACTACCGGGATGTCTTCAAGTTTCTTCTCCATGGTTCCCTTTTTGACGACATGAGCTAAAAACGCGACATAATTCTTGCGAAGATATTTTTGAGCTTGAAGACACGACATTAATCTGAGCCCTTTCCATGGGGTTTCTCCAAAGATTCGTAGAGTCTGACCATTTGGAAGAGGAATGCGTATAAACTTTTCGCGGCATACAACTTCTTCCTGATGTTGACTGAGCCAGTCCATACCAATTATAATATCAAAACTTCCCAACTTCATAGGAATAAGGTCAACTGGAAAGTCGTGGTCGTTTAAGGTGAGTGTACAGTTGCGTATAATAGAGTTTAAAGAGACCGGTTTCCCGTCAGCAACTTCTACTGTTATGGATTCCATGAGCTTATCACGATTTTGGTTGAGGATGGGTTCAAACTCTAAAGACACAAAACTTTTATCCGCGCCAGTATCAAACAACATGGATGCATAACTACCATTGATAAGGAACGTACCGTTAACCACATTGTTGTCAGCTCTAGCCTGATTAGCGTTAATGTTGAAAGCTCTTCCTCTTGCAGGTGGAGGAGCTTGGCTCGCTTGATTCACCGGATTGGCTTGGGCTTGAGCATGAATAATGTTCACCAACCTTGGACAAGTGTTTCTAAAATGGCTTGGGTCTCCACAATTGTAGCAAGCCCGCATAGGTTGTACCATAGGATAGTTGGGTTGGTAGTACGATTGGGCTAAATGTTGGGTAGGTGGTAATAGTAGGGGTTGTTGGGCTTGACCCATTATTTGTTGGTGGGTTTGGGTTGAAGGCTGGTGGCGGTTCGTTCGCTGAGGCATGCGACAGGTTTGAACAGTATGGCCTGCGCGACCACAGCCGGTGCAATGTTGGCAAGGATGATCAGGAAAATGGTGGTATTGGCAACGGTTGCATTTTGGTAGTGGGCCAGAGTATTGTCTTTTGTATGGTGCAGGTGAAGGGGCAACTTGGGTAATGGGTGCAGCAGGGATAGGGAAATTGGTTTGTGTGACAGCGAAGTTTCTGGTGTTACGCTTCCTCTTGTTAGCAAACTTAGAGGATGAGGTGGAATGGTTTGATGTTTGGCCCTCAACGGGGGCTTTCTTCTTCTCCTCTTTAAACTTACCGTTGCGAATTCGATTCTCGGTCAGTTCAGTTGCTAGTTCTATAGCAGCTTCAAGTGTTGCTGGTGAAGTGCTCAGAACTGAATCTTGAATTTTCGAGGGAAGACCTCGAATATAATGCTCAATTAAGCGGTAAACTGGGGTAAACAAGTTAGGGACCATTTGGTTCAACTCTAAGAACCTCTTGTTGTAGGAAGTATGATCTCCCTCCTTTTGCTTCAAAGAATGAAATTCGTCCTCCAACTTTTTAATCTCACTCCTAGGACAGAACCGCCTAGTCATAATTTCCCTTAACTCCTCCCACGTTAAGGCCATAGCATCTTCAATTCCCCTCTTACCCTTTTCAGTATTCCACCAGGTAAGAGCTACCCCAAATAGTCTTCCGGTCGCGTATCGAACCTTGCGATCATCGGGACAATCACAGTTGAGGAAGGTGTTTTACATTTCCTCAAACAAGTGGAGGAGAGCAGTGACACCTTCAGTCCCTTCGAATTTAAGAGGATCACAAGACTTGAAATGTTTATATGAGCACTTGCTGGTAGGAGGGTTGCCGATGTTCTGGTCGTCTTGCTGGGGAGGATTAGTGGGATTTGTGGAGAGAGCTTGTTGTACTTGAACCACAATGTCAGGAAGCACCGCGGCCATTTGTTTCGCGATTTGTGCGGCCAAGCGTTCGTGAGACCTTCCTGATCTTTTACCCCCTCGTTGTTGTCTAGCCGACATCTACAGGAACATACATAAGAAGATTGTGAGTTTATGGAGTCTTTTAGGTGTAATGTGTCTTAAAGAAAATGAAAATAACATAAATATCAATAATGCAACTACATCCATAGGATGTCTTGGGTTCGCTCATGTTGGGCCTCAAATGTCCACCATACCTTCACCTGTATAGTCATGTGGGCCCCCATGACTATTGGCTTGGTAGGATTCACATTAGTATTGGCGATTTAACACTCGCATCACCCGAATGCAAACCACAAAATATGTTTACGAGATGTATGGTCGGAATGTGTCCAGGTGTAGACACAGTGACAACTCAAAGTGGGGTTAGCTCACACGACGTTTGGTATATCATGCTTTGGCCTAATAGGTACTTCGTACTCTCATCTTTAGTCCCCAGGTAGGCAAACTGGTCCTTTATTTTGAATTTATACGAATGCCAACCTAGACAGGACGTTCCGACTACCGGTACTTGTACCCTTCCAGTTACTACATGCCCGTCATGAGAACTCACTTTGATGTGATTTGAAAATACAAAAATCGTTGTAAAAACAATCATGATAGTGATGTGATGTGTGCTTTCATTGGTATGATATGTTATGAGAATATGATTCATGATAGGCATTATATACTAATATGTACTTATGAACATGCTTGCATAATATTAAATGTAACATTAAACATAAAACATATAAACATCATGAATTTTGCATGTAACACACAAAAATCTTAAAAATTTCTAATCAACTATAGTATAGGCTCTAAGGGTCTAATAACCTATCCTATATCCCTATAGTCATGGCTCTGATATCAATCTGTCACACCCCAACCCGCAGCGGAATAAGAGTTGGGGCATAATTGGGTTATCACCAAAGCTCATGATATTTACTAATATGTTTCATATTTATTAAAGTCAAAATTACATTCTCAATAATCCAAACATGTCCATACAAATACAAAGGAAAATAACCAAACTAAACAATCCAAGCTCTAAATCAGTTTGTTCTTCTAATCCAATCCTAGGTGTTTCTTGCTGCAGCTGGTTCACCTGTATCATGTGTAAAAATGGGGGTTTTTGGGTCAACATAAGTTGGCGAGTGAACCTTGTTAGATAAACATTTATTATTGATTTTCTTGTTATTTTATCAAGGAAAAATTATGCAATAATCATAAGTGAGCAAATGTACAAAATCAAACAGTAGCAATAACAACCACAAACTATAACATACAATAACATACAATGACAAACCAACAGCATACCATAACACATCAACTTGCATAAATATATAACATGAATTAAACTGTGCGATCAAGGCTCAATCAAACGGAGCCGATCGAATTGCATGTACTGAAAATGATAAATGTCTGTGCGATCAAGGCTCAATCAAACGGAGCCGATCGTATGTTGACACGCCAGGTTCACGCTCATAATGTAATGGGGAACATGCTCAACGCTCATAATGTAATGGGGAGCGGCGGCCTATGAAATTGCATGTACTGAAAATAATAAATTAAATCTAAACAATAACCACACAAACAATTGAAACAAGCTGAATACACATTTGTTCATTATATGATGTATGCACAATGATTTAAATATAATAAATGGCAAGACACATGATACACCCCAAAAACGTGATTAAAACGGGGAATTTGTAAAGATTCACTCACATTGGGTGCGTTTGGTTGGAGATGGTGAGATGCGCACGAGTTGGAAGAATTGAACAACTAGAATTAACTAACTTAAATAATAACGGAAAATATAGTAAATGAGTGGATTTTTTTAATAATTTTAATAGGATTTTTAGATATATTTTTGTGAGTTTAAAGCTATTTCCTATCTTTAAAAACATTATTTTTAAGTATTTTTAATTGATTTTTAAATTAAATTAAATAAATAAAATATTAAAAAAATATAAAAATATGTTGACTTTTGCATTGACCGTTTGACTTGTTGACCGGTTTTATTGTGTAATTGTATGCGCCGGGTGAGGCTCGAACCCGAGACCTCCCGTACGCGTGCACGCAGCTCTACCAACTGAGCTACGTGTCTAACCCGAAATAATTCTGTTTTTAATTATATTTATATACTAACTCAGTTTATTCAAAATTCTTTTGTTTTCAAAAATGTTTAAAATCATCGAACCGGTGTCACCAACAGGTCTCGAACCCGGGACCTGTGCGTTAACGTTACACACAGTCCACCGCTGGACTGTGTGTCTAACTTGGTTAATATACAGATTTTTATTATACTTAACATCTAACGTACGTTAATCCGGTTCAGTTAGAAAAATAAAACATCTTTATTACAGAGAGGGTGTGTGTGTCAAGCATCGAACTCGCGACGTGTGATTTGTATGCGCACACAGTCCACCACTGGACTGTGTGTCTAACCCGAGATAATAACCAGATTTTATTAATCTTAACAACATTCGCTACTTCGTCTTCTTCGTCTATAACACAGACAACGATTATCTAGATGTTATCTGTTTAATCCGGTTAACGAATATTATGAACAAGTTGAAAGGTGATGAACGGAGAGGGTTTGGGGAAAGAAAGTACCGGAACAGGTCGTCGTTCTCAAAACTCCGGTAAGGATCGTCGGCTCTGTTTATGAGCTTCCTCTGTTCGGGTCAATTACCAAATTTGATTGATTAGTTATGAAAGTGGGGTACTAAACAAGGATTAACAGAAGTTTTGAATGTTCATACCGATTCACCGCGTGAGGTTGGAAATTCCAGAAGTTTTCCGGCGAGAGCTGAATATTCCGGCTATGTCGTCTGGGATTGATTCTGATTGTTGGTTTGAAGTTAGTAACAGTCTAACAACAGATTGAAACAGAAATAGTCGAAGTATTTACCGTATTAATGAAGGTCTCGGTTTTCCGGCGACTTGCAGAGATTTTCCGGCGAGTTAAAAAAAATTTCCGACGAACTGAATGTATAGTGAAAGAAAAATTGCAGGTTTGTAGAATGTTTCTGAGTCGCGAGAGAGGTCTTTGATTGAAGTAATTCAGAAATTGAATATCTTCGGTTATAAAAACCGATCATCATCAAAATTTAAGTTAATTCAAGACTGAATTGATTAGGATCGTCGGTGCATCGGTTATAAACCAGAATCTGCGAACACTCAACCGTTTTGGACAGTTGAAAGCCGATTACAGTTTCAGTTTGGCGCAACAGGTTGCTTCATGATTGTCTATAAGATTTATTTATTTCCTAGAGTTGACAGAAAACAACAGGTGGTGGAGTGGTTATGTGTGTGTGTGTTAAGTCTTTGGAGTTCAACCCGGCTGACCCGGGTTCGAGTCTCGGCAGCCTCATTTTATTTTTAATTATTTTATTTTTACTTTTTATCAATTATAACTTTTATAGTTTAGTTTGTTTATTAATTATGTATCATTACAAATCAAAATAGGCATAAATACGCAACGAAACATTTATAACTTGATATTCGATTACAAACGGAGCGGGTTTGGAAAACCCGTTTTTGACAAATGTTACACTCTGTAACGACCTCTGTTTCGGGTTCCTCCCATGTCTCGTAAATAAATTGTTTGTACTAAGGATGTTTTCTAGCGACTGCATGGGAGTCAGACCGTGTCTTTCTTCGGCCCTAATCTTCTGGACTACGTTTTGGACGTCTTTCTGAACATGGAAACTGTCGGGGAACTGCTTCCTTATCGTTTGAAAATTTCTGCACGGCTCCACGTTTTGTGCTGTCAACTGCTCGGTCATTCTGTATTCGTCAGGAGCAAACCTTCGCACAAACGCGTGGCCCGACAGGTCCTGACAAACTTCGTGGTTATGTTCAGTCTTTCCCCCTTTTATCCCCCATGTTTCATACGGATGGTCCCGCACAACCAACAGGTAAAACGGACAACCGGTTTTCTTGCTTCCAGCTTTTCTAACCGTTGCTGTAGTATGGTGCTCACCACCACGATCACATTCAAGCCATACCCTCCCGGTCCTTCTACCGATTTTCTTTGATCGTCGGGTCACAATAACGAAACCATCCGCCTTTGCCATTTCCTGTGCCTAGTTTTTTACCTCATCTAGAGAGTTGAAAACCTGTAAAATCGATAGCGTTATGTTAGATTTTATGTTTACTGAACTTCACAACTTAAATAAATAAGTTTTGATACCGTCTCTGTGAGGTACGGATTGCCAGCGCATGGGGATGCCGCACCACCATATCCTCCACCATCAGGATAGAATTGTTAACCATCGAAAGAATGTGTTGCATTGTAACTTCCGTATCCATCCGGACCATGTTGTTGCACGTACGAGAATTCACACCCGTATCCATAATCCGGAAACCCATGTTGCGCAGGATAACATGGCGAATCAACTAGGTATGATTCGTCCAGATGGGTTGTTTCTTCAACGGAAGGAAGCTCGTTCAAGTCTAGAAACGGTCTGTTTTGATTTCCTTGTACACTTGAAAGCTCCTCTTGCACGTTTGATTTGGGAACACCGATCTCCCCCTACCAACGATATCACCATTAGTAAATAATTAAAACAACTAGTTTAACCTGACTGTTACCGTATTGGCTTCAGACACCCATGTCTCGCCAGAATACGCCCCAAAAAAATAGTTGGCGTCCCAGTTTGATGACATTTCACCATCTTTGAATGAAATCAGATAAAATAATATAAGCCAAAGTTTATGACGGAGATAATTCAGACGATGAATCGAAAGTTTTCTGCGATGAAGCACAGCTCTGCATGGGTCTATTTAACAAAGATATATACGCCCCGTCTAGTACAAGACGGGGCGTATCACGTAGTACTTTCCTGCCATGCATGCAGAACGTTAAAGTTCAAGACGGGTCGTCTAGGCCTAGACGCCCCGTCTTATTCTGGTTGTCTTCAAGGTCTGTATGGGGATAGACGTCCCGTCTGATGTGACTGATTTGACGTTGTACGAGAGAGGAATGTGGTCGGAGAAATAAAAAACCTAGCCGACCCGTCTAGATCTAGACGACCAGTCTTAAGAGTGTCTAAATAGACAAATGGGTGTGTGAATATGTAAGTGAACGAAGAATTTAAGATCCACGTAACTGAATTTGTTTGAATTAAAATATAAAAAAATGTGTAAAAGCATGCCGCACGAAATAATAATTAAATGACTCACGACACTTAAATTAGACAAAGTAAATAATCACCTTTCTTTTAACTAGTAATAACTATCATATTTTACCCTTTTGAACATAGACCATATTTAGTATTTTTTATACCCTTTTGAACATAGACCATATTTAGTATTTTTTTTTTTTTTAATATTTTTACACTTTTGAACATAGACCATATTTAGTAAATTTTATATTTTCACATGACAGGGTCTTCAAAAGATGCATTGAGTTTTCTTGAAGCTTCATATGATTGCAAAGAACAAAAAATACCCATAATGATTGTAAAAGTAGGTTAAATCATGCTAGAAAGAGTATGTGAAATATCATTCGCGGGCATTTAATTTTATTAGTCTATGAAAGTATGATACATCATTTGTCGAAGGTAGCTATTCTTTTTTGTGTTCTTGCTTAAACGTGAGTTTACTTTTGATATTAAACATTTAAACATAATTTCGACACTTCCAATATGTTAGAAATGATGTATAGAATGTAAAATGTTTTCTAGAGTAAATTGCACAAAACGTCCTTTATGTTTCCTCAAACTTGCAGGTTCCAGCCTTAATGTTTAAAAGTTGCTAAAAACAGCCTTTAAGTATAATTTTGTTACGGGTTTCATCCTTTATCACTAACCTAGTTATTAATCCTTGTTAAATGGCCTCACATGCATAGCATGTGAGGGTAAAAACCGTCTTTTCTGCTAGTGAGGTTATAAAACCAAATAAAATCCCAGACCCATGTGAGACACATATAGAAACCTCTACCTAACATCATCTCCCCAGACGCCACCAAACTCCTCCCCCACCATCTCCACTTTCGCCACCACCCTGGTCGACCGCCGCCGCCCCTTGCTCGACCGCCCCCACCGCCTGCTCCTTCTACTCGACCGCCTCAGCCACCCCCTGCTCCACGCCACTCTGTTCAAACGCACCAAGCTCCTCCCCCACCATCTCCACTTCCGGCACCGCCTTGCTCGACCGCCGTCGCCCTGCTCCTCCTACTCGACCGCCTAAGCCGCCCCCTGCTCCACGCCACTCTGTTCAACACGAAGGTATCGTTGTTCGTTCTTCTGTTTCTTCAATTTCAGTTTGTTCGATTGATGTTATGGAGATGCCGTTAAAGAGTATGTTGACTGAGGGCTTCATATCGGTGTCCAATTGATTCCACATTCATATTCTCCTCTTTGTTCAGTTCAAAACCTAGCACCAACACAGCGATTCCACAATTTGTTTCAAAAAACAACGATTCAGATAATTGATGAGTCATGTGTTGTTTGACAGGTTCAACAAGGTGTGATTTGTGACTTTAAATCAGTACACTATGGTGTATAGGTTGAAGAAGAGGAGCAATGAAGACATGGGTCTGGGATTTTATTTGGGTTTTATAACCTCACTAGCAGAAAAGACGGTTTTACCCTCACATGCTATGCATGTGAGGCCATTTAACAAGGATTAATAACTAGGTTAGTGACAAAGGATGAAACCCGTAACAAAATTATACTTAAAGGCTGTTTTTAGCAACTTTTAAACATTAAGGCTAGAACCTCAAAGTTTGAGGAAACATAAAGGACGTTTTGTGCAATTTACTCTGTTTTCTATGTATGTTTAGTTCAATATCTAGGAAATTCGGAGATTAAATTATATTTCAAACACTAATACTTGGTTTAAATTGATTATAATAAACATCAAATGTTTTGGATGATAATCTAAGTAATAAAGTGGTTGATTACAATATACGAGGAAAATAAGAATTTTTGGTCATATTGACCTAAATTGTAAATTTTATGAATAGTTTGAACAAATTGGTCATCATTAGCTTTAACTTGTTCAAAATATTTCTGGTAAGTGTTGCAAACCAAAAATTTGGCTTGTAAAACTCATTTTGGTGAGATCAGACTATATAGATTCGGGGATATGAAAGAGTGACGTTATTTGACATGTGGTTGTTACGTTAGCATACGTCAGCAAAGAGGTGTTGTGCAAAAAAGGGAAAAGTGGAAGCGGGTGATTAGTGGCGTTTTTATAAAAAAAATAAAGAGTAAACTTTCGTTTTCCTCCTTGTGGGTTGGTCGTTTTAACGGTTTTACTATAATCCTTTAAAAATAGCCATTTTACTACCTAATTTTTCGGTTTTATGGCTAGTTTGCTCCACGGCCTTAAGTCCATCCATATTATATGTTAACGGAAAGAGTATTTTTGTAATTTTAAGGATAAAATAAGGGTATTTTTGGTAATTCACATATATTTTTTATATATACCTAACACATACGAACAATGTCTCTCCTCTCTCTTCTCTCTTTCTTCTCCATCACCAACCCCCACCAACGAATCACAACCATCTCTCTCTACACCCCACAGAAACATGTTTGTCTTCTTCAGTCAGATTTAAAGGCAGAGTTGAAGCCCTAATCGCAAGAAGGGTTACGACAACTAGGTTTTCATAGCTAATTACAGACTTGAAGTTGTAGTTCTCACAGATCTGAAGTCAGAGATAGGAGGTTATCTAACAATTGGTTTTCAAAAAGGGGGTGTTTATTTTATTGTATTTGTGGTGCTGGGTGTTTGGTGATAGTGGTTATCAGGTGGTGGAGGTGTAATGGCTTCGGGGGATTGGTAGCACATCAATGGGGGTTCGTCTTTCAGACTATGTTTTAGGGTTCTGGTGGCGGTGGTCGGCTACTGGCAGTGGCGGCGACATGTGGTGAATGGTGGTGGTGGCTGGGAGAAAGACTTTGAAAGATTCAAGGGTGATGGTGAGAACGGTGGTGGTCAGACGGGGGTGGTTCTGGTGGTTATAGGCGGTGGTTGTGGTGGTTATTGTAAGATGTGGCAGTGGTGGTGCTTCGAGGAGGTGGTTGTCGTGGCAGGGGTGAAGGGGGTAAAGACAAAAAACGATTTTGGAAATTAATTTAAAATTTTATATATAGAATTACTACAATAACCTTACCTTTAACAAAAATTTTGGACGGAGTTAGAGGCATGGAGTGAAATGGAAATAAGTTAAATAGACCAATGAGTAAAATGACTATTTTTTAAAGGATTGGGACAAAACCATTAAAACGACCAAACTACAGGAAGCAAACAGAAGTTTACTCAAAAATAAATAAACATCAACCAATTAAAACACACCCAAAATCTACCCACTAACCACCTCATAACCCAAATGTCCCCAACGCGGGTGGAAAACTCCCCGCCCTCACCACCACAAGGGGTGGTGTTCACAGCGTAAAAGGTCCACCACGCCACTTTTCCATATCCACACCGTATGGTATTAGTTACAGCCGAGTCGATTGGATAGGAAAGAGTGACATTGTGAAAATAGATGAAATTAAATGAAGATATAAATTTGGGTAGTTAGTTGGTAATGTTAAGTGAAAATTTGATCAAGGTGATCTAGTTATGTGAAACTACGTGTCTATGTTAAATATATGTGCAACGTGATAATTTGGAAATTCAATGGTTGAGAAATGCTCTAATGGCTAAGTGGAATATATTTGGACTGTAAATCATCAAGTGGCATTTTAAATTTGGATGTTAATGCCTCACGTGGAAATAATTTGGGATAATGAATCTTGAATGGGAAGTTGAATCTTATAATATTCGTCATTTTTAAATTTAGTCAAATATTTACCAAACAAAAACAATTTATTCGGTAAAAACATCAATAATATAACAAAATTGACGTTTATAGACATTTAAACTGATAACCCGATACAAAATTTATAAACAGAGAATTTCGAACGATCGAAAAACTTTTAAACACCTTTACATAAAAATTTAAACCCTTGAATATTAATATAAAAAAGAATTTAATATACGAATTAAGTTACACAAAAATAATCCTCATAAAAAATAAAAAAAAATAAAAACAATTGACTAGAGAATCAAGTAAACCTAGAATATTTACATAAAAAAATTTAAACACCTTTACATAAATATTTAATATACAAATTGGGTGTGGTCCATTGACAAATGCAAAACCCGTAAATATTTGGGCTTAAAAGGGAAGGATATTGAATTCAAGTCCCACAAACAATAGAAGAATATCAAACGATCGAAAAACTTTACTAAAAAACAATTGATAACAGAAGAATGTCGAACAATTGAAAACTTCCATACTTGTCTCAAGACCTCTAGTCGTTATATAATTATGTGTGGTGTCATTTTCCAATTTTATAAATTAATCGAGTCTATAAGTAGTTATATGTGTATATAAACTTTGACATGGATTCAAATCGTCAGAGTTGATTAACCCAAGAGATGTTATATAGAGTAAGATAAATACATACTAAATTAAAATGAAAATATTATGGGTAAATCAAGAAAAGATATGAAAAGCTTTCTTTATTTCTTTTGATTCTCCTCATTTTACAAACCTAGGATGTCTTTGACTTAAAAAAAATTATTTTAGAAAATAGAAAAAAATTGATTTTACGCTATGATACGCAATTCTTTTTATCTTTCGTGTATTATTTTTGGAACAAAAACAGAAAATTTTCAAAAATACCCATCTTTACTTTTGTATCTCAGTTTTAAAATATAAACCTCTGTTTTTTTTTAACTTCAAACTATATAAAACAAGTCTATTTTAACAATAAATTTTACGTGTACTCTATTTTACATAGAAAAAACAGGTAAAACTTGCATGGATGCATGATTCATTTTAGAGGAATGAAGCTTATACTAATAAAGAGTGAATTGTAAGTTTTATCATTTATCTTTATACTATTTTTCAGTCGGTGCATTTTGTCTTTAAAATTAATGACTTTTGTACTTAATATTTTAAAATCTTGTATGTTATGTGCTTTAACCCTAACCCGGTTAGATTTTTATGTTAAGTGGAGGGCAAATTGGTCTTTTTATTTATTTATTTATTAAAAACCATTTTTAATAATTATGTATAACGAAACCCCCCCCCCCCCCCACCTCTCTCCACACACCATCAACCGCACCACCTGCCACTGCCATTGCATCCAACCCACACCAACTGGAAACCTCTAACGACCACCACAACCACCCTTCACCGTTACGTTACCTTAATCCATACAAAATCCCAAATCCACACAAAATGCCCAAATCCCAACTCTTCCAACGAGCCAGCCATATTATACAAAATACCCAAATCCTATATACTACATCTAGCCATACAAAATCCCCAAAAATATATATCAAGCCAGCCACATGATTTCACAGTAAAAACCAAATTTTATGAACAAATACATGATTTGATGAAAAAATTGACCTGAAAAGGTGAAATGAACAAACACATCAAACACATCGTTTGAAGAAAAACCATATATCGGCGGTGTTAAACAAACACAACAACGTGGTGGTAGTAGCAACAGCTCCGGCGGTGAGCAGCAGCGACGTGATGGTAGCAGCAGCTGGGGTTGCAAACGAAGCGAACATTCAGCGAACAGTTCGTGAACTGTTTGCCGGGAAGTTCGTTATGTTCGTCGATTAGCTTAACGAACGAACATGAACACAAAATTCATTTGGTTAGCTTAGCGAACGAACACGAACACAAGTCTCATTCGTTCGACTGCGTTCGTGAACGTTCTGTAATATGTTCGTTTACGTTCGTTCGTGTTTGTTTGATTATATTAAAAAATAATAAATAAGAAACCTTTTATCTAAACATATTGAAAACTTGAGATCCTATTTTTTCCAAGTTAGCTAAAATTTGGACATTTTAAGACATTTTTTGGGATTATTATGTCTAAGTTAGTTAACCTTTTGATAATTATGTCTAAGTTAGTTACACTTGACTCATTGTTTGGTGGTTGCAGGTGGTTGCAGTAGACTTCTTGTGTTTTGATTTATTATTTGATGGTTATATTTAACTACTTATGTCAAATGTTTAAGGACGACAATGTTTTTATTTTTAAATTTCAAGCTAATGTCATTTCTATTTGCTTACGTTTGTTTGTGTTTGAGACCAGTGTTCACGAACTGTTTGTGAACAGCTTAATTTCCTTGACGGATGAACACGAACATAAACTTATGTTCGGTATGCGTTCATGAACAGTTCGCGAACATGTTAATTTCCTTAACGAACGAACACGAACATGGCCCTGGTTGTGTTCGTTCGGTTCGTTTACAACACTAGCAGTAGCCTCGATGGCTGCTTTGGGAACCCTGGTGGAGGTGATAAAGAGTGGTGGCGGGTTAGTGGTGGTGGCATATGGTGTTGGTGGGTGAAGGCTGTGTATATGAGAGAGATGTGTATGAGAGTGGGGAGAGAGAGATTGTATGTGTAGTGGTTGGTGGCTGTTGTTGGTGGTAATGGATAAGGTAGAAAGAGGGTAGAAAGAGAGATGTAGAGATGGGTTTCTATTGGTATTTATATATATATATATATATACACACATATATATATATATATTATAGAAATTGGATCAAGAGAAAACGATTGGAAGTGTGAAAACGGTGAGAATGGATCTTGGTCGAACACGTGGCAGGGGCGCTAAATGATATGCATGGGCATGATTGTCATTCTTCACGTTCCCCTAAATAAGTCGTGTTATATGCAACAAATATGGTGTTTTTGTTCTTTATGCTTTTGTTTAAATGGCGTTTTTTCAAAGTATTTTTTGAAAATAGCGTTTTAAAAGCCAAAGCAAAAGAACAGTTTTCAGTAAATAAATTAGGTGAGGATAAACTCAATAAGATTTTGCTCAATGAAATTGACAAAATCCTCATTTAAAAATTTTGTCCAACACAATAAGTGAAACTTTACTAAGAACAAAACTGAATCTCCAAGAAACGAAGTTTGCCATGTGTGGTTTTTGAACTTTTTGTCATTTTAGATTGAATGGTATTTAGTAAATGAGCGTTTGTTTATATAAGATGTTTTTGGCGTGTAGCTTAGGCGGGAATTTATTATAATAAAAGCTAGTAATTCATTTCAGTTACTATCTATAGTTACGGTTTGTTATCTGTTAAAGCTGTAAGGTGTTCCATCATTTAAGTTTGGCGTTTTGTTTGAATGACGTTTTATATAAAGATGTCAAAATAAAACATATTAACTTTTTATAAAGCAAAATAATGTTATAGCGTTTCAAAACATACATCACTTTTTTGTGCATAATATTTAATTTTGGAAGGTACATAACAAACCATAGAAGATCGCACACACGCATAAATCCCAAAGAAAAGAACATTTTTTCATTAAATATAAAATAGGTGAGATAAACTCAATAAGGTGTTCCATCATTTAAGTTTGGCGTATTGTTTGAATGGCGTTTTATACAAAGATGTCAAAATAAAACACATTAACTTTTTGTAAGTAAAATAATGTTATCGCATTTTGAAACATACATCATTAAATATAAAATAGGTGAGGATAAACTTAATAAGATAAAGATATAAGGCGTCCCATCATTAAGTTTGGTGTTTGTTTGTTAAAGATGTAAGGCCCCTATCATTTTATATATAGTTTTGGTGTTTGTCTTTTGTAGCATTTTGGCGTTTTATAACTAATTAGAGAAATAAAGTATTTTATTAGAAGGATAGTACATAACAAACCACAGAAAATAGCACACAAAAAAAAAGTAAAAAATTACAACTCCTCATCCAATTTCTCATCCAAATCTTCAGTGTCATCAGTCTCTTATTCTCATCCCAATCTTCATTGTCATCAGCCTTGTCTTCTTGAAGATTTTGTCCCCATAACTTTTGAATTCCTTAGATAGATGCCGAATTCCTATACGATTGGACCCCCGGCTCTAGACGAAGCTGATCATTCAGTAGGATTTGATGTTTGTTTTGTGGGCATCAGTCTCTTCTTCATCCCACTCTTCAGTGTTATCGGTCTTTTCCTCTCATTCAAATCTCCACTGTCATCAGTCTATTCTTCTTGAAGAGTTTGTCCATCTCATTAAGCAAAATATTATTGAGTTAATCCTCACTTTAAGAATATTGTCAAACCTATTCATTGAAACTTAATTGAGAACAAAACTGAGTCTTCAAGAAACGACGTTGTCATCTATGGTTTTTGAACTTTTTGGCGTTATAAATTAGATGGTATTCAGTAAAATATGGCGTTGTTTATATAGATGTTTTTGGTGTGATCAATGGAAGGTCCTGAGATGTTGTTTATATAAGATGTTTTTGGCGCGTAGTTTAGACGGGAATTTATTATAATAAATGTTAGTAATAAAGTTTCCGTTGTTTCAGTTACTGTTTGTTCAACTTTATCTGTTAAAGCTGTAAGGCGTCCAATCATTAAGTTTTGGCATTTTTGTATGAATGGCATTTTAGATAAAGAAGCCAAAATACAATTTAACTGACTTTTGGTGTTTTGGCGTTTGTGGAATTTTGGCGTTTTATATCTAATTATAGAAATAAAGTATTTTATTAGGAGAAAAGTACATAACAAATCAAAGAAAATGACATACAAAAAAAATTAAAACTCTTTGTCAAAAGGGATTTTGTCTAAGAAGTATCCATCGCTTCCCTCGTCTTCTTCTTCGGATTCTTCGTCCAATTTCTTATCCAAATCTTCATTTTCATCGGTCTCTTCTCCTTGAAGATTTTGAAACCTCCATATGAACTTGTCATGCAACAACGCAAATTTTAGGGTCATGTCTGTGCTCAAACATGTTGCGTTGTTTAACTCCTCTAGGAACCCAAAACTCTATTTGGTCATGATGTTTTCAACCATATAGTCTTCCTGCTCCCCGTTGTCACATACAACAGTCACTATGTCAGTGTCTTCATCATAACGCCATGATTTGATTACTGGCTCCACAATTCGATTTGCATTGTTCAATCCAAATTTTATGGTTAATCTTCGTATAACTTTTGTGTTTTCTCATAAAGGTTATCAAGAGGAACACCATGTGCTAGGTACTTCCTTTGTACTTCTTCGGCTAAATTCATTATAGCTTTGATGATTTTCACAAACACTTTTCTTCTGTTATCAAAGAGGATTACATATCTATTGATTCTTTGTTGAATCTCCATGAAATGATGTTTGCAATTTGTGCTTTTTTCGATTTTTTTTTAAATTTGGCGTTTGGATAAATATGGCGTTTTTTTAGTATGATCAATGAAAGTTATGGTAAGGTCGTTTATAATAATGTTTTTGGCGCGTACTTTGGGAGGGAAATTATTTATAATAAATGTTAGTAATAAAGTTTCAGTAATAAATATGGTGTTTCATCTGGTAGGGAACTGTATCGCTTGTAATTTAAAGCGGGAACTTTTAACAGTGTTTTACTCATGAGCTTGGCATTTTGTATTAGAGCAGTAAAAAGACCCCTTTACCCGTAATGAAGCGAGTCCACCTAATAAAGTTGATGTTATTTACAAAAACGCCACCGGGCCAATCTAATCCATAGATTGTTTTGATCTAACGGACGAGGGGGTTCTCACTGTTTCACATTTATAGGCGTTTTACCTAAATCCTGCCCCTATGTGTGTGTGTGTATATATATGGGTAAAAAGATTAAATTACCCTTGTGTGAGCTGATTTAACAGAAAAGTCAAACTGGATTAAGGTTAAAGGACATAATGTGCAGGATGTTGAAACATTAAGTACAAAAGTCATCAATTTTAAAGACAAATGATATCGCTTGAAAAAATGTATAACAATAAAGGACAAAACTTACAATTCACTCACTAATAAATGTAGAAAAGAAGCCAGCTGTTGTAGAAAGCGCAATTTTTTTGACGCATTTATATCATTTTCTTCAAAGAAAACAAAACAAAGTAACTAGTAAATCATACTCATCACAAGTTATTAATAGGGTCTGAGATGGTAGTATGGGTGTACAAAGTCGATTCGATTCAATTATGGAGGCTTACCATAACCGAATTTTCCGCTATATATAATTGCTTCACCATAATCATAATCGATGGTTGGTTAAGCACGAGTCAATTATGAGTCAGTTTTAGTTAAATTCAGGCAATTGTCCACCGTGTTTTTTTATTTATTTCTTTTTTTACTTTGTTCCATTTCCAAAAAAACGTTCGATATATTCGCATTTCATACAACTTTTCTTGATGTCCTAAGCTTATCACTATATTAAAAAGCAGGAAAACCAACTTTATGATTTCAACAATGAAGAAAGACGCAAAATAGGAATGCAAAAGTTTGTAATTTATATCTGTACTATTATAATAATAATAATATTTAGGGGACACGTATTATAATTCTAGGCCATCTTAATTTTTATCTTTTTCCTCTCTTTTGTATTAAAAATGTTTATTTTTAAATATTTAATGTAAATTCAATTATGAATACTTTTTATTTAATTATAAGTACTTATTATCTATATATATATATATATATATATATATATATATATATATATACTCTATAATAAATTATTATTCTTACATTATACTTTATTAAACTTGTGTAATGCATGTGTTTATTCAATGCATACAACACATGGTTTTTTTAAGATATAACTTTTATAAAATTAAATTTAATATTCTATCCATGTAATACACACACCAGGATTTGAAGAAAACGCATAAAAATTTGAAAACAATAAGAACGATTTTAGTGTTGATATGTTACGTTGTTGCTAACTTACAGTAAGGGAAATATTGTCAAAAAGTCCATGCACATGCCAGTCACATGCATCTTCCACCGTCTTTTTTAAACTATCATAACTTTTTTATAGGTGATTAGTGTTTTAAAAACAATTACACCACAAAATTGAGTGTTTTTGTCACACCCTGACCCGCAGCGGAATAAAAGTCGGGGCATGATTGGGTTATCACCAAAGCTTATGATATTTACTAAGAAGTTTCATATTTATTAGA
Source organism: Scalesia atractyloides (assembly GCA_947069175.1). Taxonomy (NCBI): domain Eukaryota; kingdom Viridiplantae; phylum Streptophyta; class Magnoliopsida; order Asterales; family Asteraceae; genus Scalesia; species Scalesia atractyloides. The sequence goes on along the minus strand of CAMTDV010000012.1, from coordinate 10,508,238 downwards.
TTCAAATTACAATTTCAAATATCCAATAAGCAAAGTTCATACAAATATAAAAATGAACAATTCTAAATGTTTATTCCAACGCAATAACTTGTTTATTCTTCTAGGCCATCCTAAGTGTTTCTTTCCTCACCTGGATCACCTGTATCATGTGTAAAACAGGGGAGATTTTGGGTCAACAAAAGTTGGTGAGTGAACCTTGATAAAACATTTTAAATAATTGCTTGTTTTATTTATTAAAGAAAATTCGCGCATAAATCACATGTGAGCAAATATATATATGTAAACAATCACAAACCACATTGAATGAATATAAGACATGAATGATGATGTATTTGAGATCAAGGCTCAATCAAACGGAGCCGATCTAATGAGGCACCTGATGCTCAACCCGTATCCCACGAGGAACTGATGGGCCTAATGAAATGAGTGCACTGACATGATAAATTTAATTCACATAATAATCACACAACAACCATTACACATTTGATCACAAGATGATATAAGCACAAGTGTTTAAATAAAATAAAGGAATTGTACGACACATGATACACCCCAAAACGTGATAAAAACGGGGAATTTGTAGAGATTCACTCAGAGTGGGTGCGTAGTCTTGAATGGTAAGGAGAGCGCACGAGTTGGGAATTTAATCAACGAGAAAGTACTAACCTAAAAATAATAACGCGATAACTCGGTAAATAAATTAAATTAATATTTAGGTTAAAATCATTTGTTTAGATTTTTAGGTTTTTGTGGATTGTGTTGATAATCTAAACCCTTGAAAATGTATATTTTTAACCTTTTATTTGATTTTTTTTAATAAAAGCCTTGGAATTATAATATTAATATAAAATAAAAAAATAAAATAATATATAAAAAAATCTTGTCAGTCTGACAAGCATGTCAGACCGGTTCGATGGGAGTGCTGGCATGCGTGTGTTGAGGCTCGAACCCGTGACCTCTCGGTTGCGTGCACCCAGCTCTTCCAACTGAGCTACGTGTCTAACCCGAAAGAAACCTGATTTTAATTATATTAATACACTATTTAGCTCATTCCAGAAATTATTTTATTTTAAAAAGTTTTAACAGTGTTGAACCGGAGTGTGCCTGGGGTCTCGAACCCGCGACCTGCTATGCCTTTCGCACCCAGCCCAACCAGTTGGGCTGGGTGTCTAACCCAATATATCTTGATCTTTTATTATCTTTATACACATACTGCTAAATGTTATAATTCATCAAAAATAAAAACTGTTATATAACAGTTATACGGTCATGAATCAGACTCGAACCGGGGACTTGAGTGTCGTGTTTGCACACAGTCCACCACTGGACTGTGTGTCTAACCCGGTTAAAACTTAGGATTTAATTACATAAAAACACTTAAGCCACTTCGTCTTCTTCGTTTTAAATTGATCCCATAACACGTTCTTGGTTTCAAAACTCGATTAAACTTGCTTGCTATACTTTTGAAGTTACCGAAATGAATGAAATAATATACGAACTGAATTAGAAAGTAAAGAACCGTTACCGATCGGCAGTGAGTTTTTCGGCGACAGGCTGCGGTTTCCGGTGAAACAGGGGGGGGGGTTGAGCAGAGTAAACTTACGATTAGAGGAGAAAGAATTGAGCGAGTTTGATAGAGGGACTTGAATCAGTATTTATAGATTGAAAAGGGGGGGGGTGCTTGATTTCAGTTTTAGAAACCGAATTGAGTGATTGATTTGTTGCAATTAGGATGGACTGAATCAAACTCGGAAATGATTAACGCGGATTGACAGCTGGTGCTTACCAGATTTCAGAAATAGGGACGAAATTGGCGGTTTGCTGATTTGAACTTGCAGGCAACATTCGGTTTCGTATATTTATATAAGATGATTTCAAAATCTTACCAAATGGTGCGTGTGTCTCGATGGTGTTTATTGTGTGCGTGTGGCTGGGGGAACCCGGGTTCGACTCCCGGTTCACCCATTCATTTTTAAAACCGTTTTTCCTTGTTTGTTTTTATTATTATAAATAGTTATTAATTAGTTAATTTGTTTTTCTTGGTTAATGGATAAATCTTTAAATTTTATAAAAAAATTTTATTTAATTTAACCATTATATATAAATAAATAATTAAATACAAAAAACAATTTATTCTTTGATTGATAAAAGAGGCGGGTTTTCGAAACCCGGTTTACACAAATGTTACAGTATCCCCTACTTTTAGAAATTTTGTCCCGAAATTTAAGTAGTGGTTGCAACTGGAAAGAGATGCGGGTATTTCTCGCGCATTGAGTCTTCACGTTCCCAAGTAAACTCGGGTCCTCGTTTTGACTCCCAACGCACCCTGACGATTGGAATACGACTTCGTCTTAAACGCTTCTCACCGAAATCCATGATTTCCACTGGTCTTTCAACGAAGTGCATCGATTCATCGACTTGAATGTCTTCTAGAGGAATATGGAGGTTTTCGTCGGTGAGGCATTTTTTCAAGTTTGATACGTGGAATGTGGGATGAATTCTGTTAAGCTCTTCTGGTAGGTCAAGCTTGTATGCTAGAGGACCTACTCTTTCGAGTATCTTGAAAGGTCCTACGTAGCGTGGTGCTAGCTTGCCCTTCTGGCCAAAACGAACCACTCCCTTCCACGGTGATACTTTCAAAAGTACTTGATCACCAACGTCAATTTCGAAAGGCTTTCGTCGTTTGTCAGCATAACTCTTTTGACGACTTTGAGCCGCTAAAAGATTGTTTCGAATTTGAAGGATTTTGTCGGTTGTTTCTTGAATCAATTCAGGTCTGGTGATTTGTGCTTCACCAATTTCGTGCCAACATACTGCGGATCGGCACTTACGACCATATAAAGCTTCGAAAGGAGCCATGCCGATACTTGAATGATAGCTATTGTTGTACGAAAACTCGACTAACGGTAGATGAGCGTCCCAGTTCCCTTTGAAGTCTATGACACATGCTCGAAGCATGTCTTCAAGGGTTTGGATGGTGCGTTCAGATTGACCATCAGTTTGAGGGTGAAGGTGGTGCTAAGGTCTAACCGTGTACCCAAGCGGTTTGTACGGCTCGCCATGTTCGTGAAGTGAAACGACCATCACCGGTCTGAAATGATGCTTAATGGTACACCATGACGGCTTACGATCTCGCTGATGTAGATACGAGCTAACTTCTCGTTCTTGAAGTCCTCGCGAATCGGAATGAAATGAGATGATTTTGTAAGACGATCGATTATTACCCATATGGTGTCATACCCACTGGAGGTGCGAGGTAACCCGGTAATGAAGTCCATGGTTATGTTTTCCCACTTCCATACAGGTATTTCGGGTTAGACTATAAGTCCTGAAGGTCTTTGATGTTCAGCTTTCACTTTGGAACAGGTAAGGCACTTGGAAACAAAAACAGCGATGTCCTTTTTCATGCCAGGCCACCAGTAGGTGTATCGTAGGTCTTGATATATCTTATCGGCTCCTGGGTGTACAGATTATCGTGTTTTGTGTGCCTCATTCATGAGGAAATCACGAAGGTTATCGCGATCAGGAATCCATATGCGGTTTAAATAGTATAGAATACCGTCGGATTTGGTTTCAATTTTGAGTTCAGCTCCACATGACAGCTCATCGCGTACGTCATTTTCTGTTACAGAAACATGTTGAGCTGCCCGGATTCGATCTTTGATGTCGGTTATGATTTGTGAACATAGAAGACAAATAGAGTTCGCATAACCTTTTCGACTGAGCGCATCGGCCACCACGTTTGCCTTGCCAGGATGGTACCGAATTTCACAGTCGTAGTCGTTGAGAAGTTCGACCCATCTTCGTTGCCTCATATTCAACTCTTTCTGGTTGAAGATATGTTGGAGACTCTTGTGGTCAGTGTATATTTCACACTTGGTACCGTAGAGGTAATGTCTCCATATCTTGAGAGCGAACACAACGGCTCCAAAGTTCCAGGTCGTGGGTGGTGTAATTCTTCTCATGAACTTTGAGTTGCCTAGAGGCATAGGCTATCACTTTTCCTCTTTGCATCAATACACAGCCTAGTCCTTGCCCTGATGCGTCGCAATAAACCACAAAGTCATCGCAACCCTCAGGGAGTGTAAGGATAGGCGCGTCATAAAGCCTTTGCTTTAAAGTTTGGAAGGCCACCTCTTGCTTAGGTCCCCAAATGAAGGGTTTTCCTTTGTGAGTCAAGGCTGTGAGTGGTACGGCGATACGGGAAAATTGGCAATGAAGCGTCGGTAATAACCAGCCAAACCAGGAAATGACCACACTTCGGAAGGGGTACGAGGCGCTTGACATTCCTGTACTGCCTTGATTTTTGAAGGATCGACATGAATCTCTTTGTCATTGACGATATGACCAAGGAATTGTACTTCTCCTAACCAGAATTCGCATTTCGAGAACTTAGCGTAAAGCTTTCAGTCCTTAAGAGTGTAAGAATGAGTCGAAGGTGTCGCTCATGATCGGATTTTGATTTGGAGTAGATAAGGATGTCGTCGATGAAGATTATGACGAAACGGTCGAGGTAGGGTTTGCATATCCTATTCATTAAATCCATGAAGACAGCGCGGACGTTGGTTAAACCGAAGGGCCTAACCATGAACTCGTAATGACCATAGCGAGTTCAGAAGGCGGTTTTTGGGATATCTTCTTCACGCACTCTAAGCTGATGATAACCAGAACGAAGGTCGATTTTGGAAAAACAGGTGGCGCCTTGAAGTTGGTCTAGGAGGTCATCAATGCGAGGCAGTGGATAGCGATTCTTAACCGTCAACTTGTTGCGTTCTCTATAATCAATGCACATGCGAAACGTTCCATCTTTCTTCTTCACAAAAAGAACAGGTGCACCCCAAGGCGATGAGCTAGGACGTATGAATCCTTTGTCAGTCAACTCTTGCAGTTGACCGGCCAACTCTTGCATCTCAGATGGGGCTAAGGAGATTTTGCGACCGGTGTGGCGCCAGGCACAAGATCGATGCGAAATTCGACTTCTCTCACCGGAGGGAGTCCTGAAACGTCGTCGGGAAAAACTTGTGAGAATTCTTTCACAATTGGAATATCTTCGAGCTTCCTCTCCTTGCCTCCCTTCTTGACGATGTGAGCTAGAAATGCGACGTAGTTCTTGCGGAGATAACTTCGGGCTTGAAGGCAGGACATCAATTTGAGTCCTTTCGAAGGGGTTTCCCCAAAGAGACGTAGTGTCTGACCGTCAGCGAGAGGAATACAAATGAATTTTTCGTGGCACACCACTTCAGCGTGATGCTGGCTGAGCCAGTCCATACCGATTATAACATCGAAACTTCCCAACTTCATAGGAATGAGGTCAATTGGGAAATCGTGATCGTTTAGGGTGAGAGTAGAATCGCGTATAATAGAATTTAAAGAAGTGGGTTTTCCGTCAGCAACTTCCACCGTCAGAGATTCAATGAGATTAACACGAGGTTGGTCGAGGATAGATTCGAATTCTATGGACACAAAGCTCTTATCCGCACCAGTATCGAATAATATGGATGCATAACTACCATTGATGAGAAACGTACCGTTGACCACATTGTTGTCAGCCCTGGCTTGGTTGGCATTGATATTGAAAGCTCTTCCTCTGGCAGGTGGAGGAGCTTGGTTAGCTTGGTTTACCGGGTTCGCTTGAGCTTGGGCATGGATGATGTTCACTAGGCGTGGACAAGTGTTCCTGAAGTGGTTTGGGTCCCCACAATTGAAACAGGCTCGCATGGGTTGCATCATGGGGTAGTTGGGTTGGTAGTAAGGTTGGGTTGCGAGTTGAGCAGGCGGTAGAAGTAAGGGTTGTTGGGCTTGGCCCACCATTTGATTTTGGGTTTGGGTTGGAGGTTGATTGCGGTTCAATCGCTGAAGGGTACGGCAGGTTTGGATGGTGTAACCCGCATGGCCACAACTTGTGCAATGTTGGCAGGGGTTTTCAGGAGGGTGATGGTATTGACAACGGTTACACTCTGGGTGTGGGCCAGTGTATGGCCTTTTGAATGGCGCGGCTGGAGGGGGCAACTTGGGTGATTGGGGCAGCAGTGATGGGAGGGTTGGTTTGGGTGACGGCAAAGTTCTTGCCATTTCGCTTCCTCTTACCAGCAAACTTCGAGGATGTACCTGGGTAATTTGGAATTGGAGTCTCAATGGGTGCTTTCTTCTTCTCATCTTTGAATTTGTCGTTCCGAATGCGATTTTCAGTGAGTTCCGTAGCTAACTCCATTGCGGCTTCAAGTGTTGCAGGCGAAGTGCTTAAAACCGAATCTTGGATTTTCGAGGGGAAGCCTCGAATGTAGTGTTCGACTAAATGGTATAAGGGGGTGAACAAATTGGGGATCATCTGGTTCAACTAGAGAAATCTCTTATTGTATGAAGTGTGGTCTCCTTCCTTTTGTTTCAATGCGTGAAACTCGTCTTCTAGCTTTTTGATTTCGCTTCTTGGACAGAAGCGTCTCGTCATGATTTCCCTTAACTCTTCCCAGGTTAAGGCCATGGCATCTTCAACACCTCGCTTACCCTTTTCCGTGTTCCACCAGGTAAGGGCTACCCCAAACAACCTTCCAGTCGCGTAACGCACCTTACGGTCCTCGGGACAGTCGCAATTGAGAAAGGTGTTTTCCATCTCCTCAAACCAGTGAAGGAGAGCGGTGACACCTTCAGTCCCTTCATATTTTGGGGGATCGCAGGATTTGAAGTGTTTGTGGGTGCACTTAGGGGTTTTGGGAGGAGGGTTGGCAACGCTTTGGTCTTCTTGGTTGGGAGGGTTGATGGGATTAGCGGTGAGGGCTTGTTGAACTTGTAGCACGATGTCAGAAAGCACTACGGCCATTTGTTTAGCAATTTGCGTGGCCAAGCGTTCGTTTGTCTTTCCTGACTTTCTACCTCCACGTAATTGCCTAGCCGACATCTACAGGAACATATGTAGGAAGATTGTGAGTTCAAGAATTTCCTAGGTGTCATGTGTCGTAAAAAGAATGAAAACAACATAACTGAAAATAATTTAACTACATCCATAGGATGTCTTGGGTTTGCTCATGTTTGGGCCTCCAAATGTCCCCCATACCATTGCATGTGTAGTCATGTGGGCCCCCATGACTATTGGGCTTGGTAGGATTCACATTGGTGTCGGCGGGTTAACACTCGCACCACCCGAATGAAAATCGTAAAACATGATTGTGAGATGTATGGTAGGAGGGTGTCCAGGTGTAGACACAATGACAGCTCAAAGTGGGGTTAGCTCACATGACGTTTGGTATGGTATGCTTTAGCCTAATAGGTCCTTCGTACTCTCATCGTTAGTCCCCAGGTAGGCAAACTGGTCCTTTATTTTGGATTTATACGAATGCCAAGCCTAGACAGGACGTTCCGACTACCGGTACTCGTACCCTTCCAGTTACTACATGCCCGTCGTGAAAACTCACTTTGATGTGATTTGAAAAATACGAAATTATTGCAAAAATCATGGAAATCGTGAGGTGTGTGCTTTCATAGATATGACATGTTATGAGGATATGAACTATGATGGGCATTGCATATTAACATGTACTTGTGAGTGTGCTTGCATAATATTGGGTGTGAAAATAAACATGAAACATATAAACATCATGAATTTTGCATGTAACACATAAACAATTAAAATTTAATCAACTATAGTATAGGCTCTAAGGGTCTAATAACCTATCCTATATCCCTATAGTCACAAGCTCTGATACCAATCTGTCACACCCTGACCCTCAGCGAAATAAAAGTCGGGGCATGATTGGGTTATCATCAAAGCTCATGATATTTACTAAGAAGTTTCATATTTATTAAATTCAAATTACAATTTCAAATATCCAATAAGCAAAGTTCATACAAATACAAAAATGAACAATTCTAAATGTTTATTCCAACGCAATAACTTGTTTATTCTTCTAGGCCATCCTAAGTGTTTCTTTCCTCAACTGGATCACCTGTATCATGTGTAAAACATGGGAGATTTTGGGTCAACAAAAGTTGGCGAGTGAACCTTGATAAAACATTTTAAATAATTGCTTGTTTTATTTATTAAAGAAAATTCGCGCATAAATCACATGTGAGCAAATATATATATGTAAACAATCACAAACCACATTGAATGAATATATGACATGAATGATGATGTATTTGAGATCAAGGCTCAATCAAACGGAGCCGATCTAATAAGGCACCTGATGCTCAACCCGTATCCCACGAGGAACTGATGGGCCTAATGAAATGAGTGCACTGACATGATAAATTTAATCCACATAATAATCACACAACAACCATTACACATTTGATCACAAGATGATATAAGCACAAGTGTTTAAATAAAATAAAGGAATTGTACGACACATGATACACCCCAAAACATGATAAAAACGGGGAATTTGTAGAGATTCACTCAGAGTGGGTGCGTAGTCTTGAATGGTAAGGAGAGCGCACGAGTTGGGAATTTAATCAACGAGAAAATACTAACCTAGAAATAAAAATGCGATAACTCGGTAAATAAATTAAATTAATATTTAGTTTAAAATCCTTTGTTTAGGTTTTTAGGTTTTTGTGGATTGTGTTGATAATCTAAACCCTTGAAAATGTATATTTTTAAACCTTTTATTTGATTTTTCTTTTAATAAAAGCCTTAGCATTAAAATATTAATATAAAATAAAAAAATAAAATAATATATTAAAAAATCTTGTCAGTCTGACAAGCATGTCAGACCGGTTTGATGGGAGTGCTGGCATGCGTGTGTTGAGGCTCGAACCCGTGACCTCTCGGTTGCGTGCACGCAACTCTTCCAACTGAGCTACGTGTCTAACCCGAAAGAAACCTGATTTTAATTATATTAATACACTATTTAGCTCATTCCAGAAATTATTTTATTTTAAAAAGTTTTAACAGTGTTGAACCGGAGTGTGCCTGGGGTCTCGAACCCGCGACCTGCTATGCCTTTCGCACCCAGCCCAACCAGTTGGGCTGGGTGTCTAACCCAATATATCTTGATCTTTTATTATCTTTATACACATACTGCTAAATGTTATAATTCATCAAAAATAAAAACTGTTATGTAACAGTTATACGGCCATGAATCAGACTCGAACCGGGGACGTGAGTGTCGTGTTTGCACACAGTCCACCACTGGACTGTGTGTCTAACCCGGTTAAAACTTAGGATTTAATTACATAAAAACACTTAAGCCACTTCGTCTTCTTCGTTTTAAATTGATCCCATAACACGTTCTTGGTTTCAAAACTCGATTAAACTTGCTTGCTATACTTTTGAAGTTACCGAAATGAATGAAATAATATACAAACTGAATTAGAAAGTAAAGAACTGTTGGCAGTGAGTTTTCGGTGAGTTAATTCCGGCGACAGGCTGCGGTTTCTGGTGAAACGGGGGGGGGGGGGTTTGAGCAGAGTAAACTTACGATTAGAGGAGAAAGAATTGAGCGAGTTTGATAGAGGGACTTGAATCAGTATTTATAGATTGAAAAAGGGGGGGGTGCTTGATTTCAGTTTTAGAAACCGAATTGAGTGATTAATTTCTTGCAATTAGGATAGACTGAATCAAACTCGGAAATGATTAATGCGGATTGGCAGCTGGTGCTTACCAGATTTCAGAAACAGGGACGAAATTGGCGGTTTGCTGATTTGAACTTGCAGGCAACATTCGGTTTCGTATATTTATATAAGATGATTTCAAAATCTTACCAAATGGTGTGTGTGTCTCGGTGGTGTTTGTTGTGTGCGTGTGGCTGGGGGAACCCGGGTTCGACTCCCGGTTCACCCATTCATTTTTAAAACCATTTTTCCTTGTTTGTTTTTATTATTATAAATAGTTAATTTGTTTTTCTTGATTAATGGATTAAATCTTTAAATTTTATAAAAATTTTTTATTTAATTTAACCATTATATATAAATAAATAATTAAATACAAAAAACAAATTATTCTTTGATTGATAAAAGAGGCGGGTTTTCGAAACCCGATTTACACAAATGTTACAGTTTTATTATCTTTCTAACGAATATACTATTGCTATACTTTTGAAGAAAAAAATGAAATAAATTGGGCGTTCATGAAAATGGGTGTTTTTATGAAGTTTTCGGAAAATGCCATGAAAAATGTCCAAAATAAACACCATAAACACACCTACTTCACAAAACGCCAAGAAATGCCCAGTTAGAAACGCCATAAAACACTTAGTTCAGTATAACACAATGAAAAAACCAGTTGAAAATGCCATAAAACAACAAAGTTGAACACGCCATAAAAACCCAGTTCATTTGTTTTCGAGAAGTATATCAATAGTATACTCGTTGGAAGATAAGAAAACCATCGATTTCATGGTGCAATATAAAAAACGTATAAAAAGTTATTGAAGTTTAAATATGATAGGGAAAATGACATGTGATTAACATGTGCACCCTTGTTTGGATCTTTCATTTGACCCCTACTCCTAGTTCTAAGTTTCCTAGTATTTACAAAAATGTCACGCATCAATCTCCGCCACAAATCACAAAGATCTGGCTGAGAATCGTTCTCACCATTTTCACACTAGGGTATTTTCTCTAAAACCTTAATATATATATATGTGTGTGGGGGGGAGAGGGAATGATAAAACGAAAACCTACACCAGTTGAAAAAAACAAACAAACCTCATCTCCATCATTGAACAACTTTTATCTATGGTCACTTCTGATCCACTTTTAATTTTTGATAAAAAAATGTTAAAGTACAAAAAAATGTATTTTGAGAAATGTAAGAATGTTCTCTCTCATCTTACACAACCGTAACATGTTCTTTCTCCTATCTTCTCTGACAATAGTGTAACACGTTCTCTTTCATCTTTCCTTTGCAAAAAATGTAATACATGCACTGCAAAAAAAAATGTTACAGATATCATTTATTTATGCCTTTTTTAGAATTCTTAAATATGTAACTAGCAAAACATATAAGAATTGGTACATTGTTGCAGTCAGTTACTAAGACCCAATTGTAACATTGCTAAGACCCAGTTCTAATATCTTTTTCTGTTACATAAAAATGTTACACAAAATTGTAACAATGCTAAGACCCAGTTGTTACTTTCATATGAACTGTGATTATACAGTTTCTAAATTCTAAAAATTGTAGAATCTAAAATCAAAACACACAAAAAAGTGTAATATGTAAAAGTTTTAAAAAAAAAGTAGTTTGAAATTTAAAAAGTGTGTTAGACAAAAAGTGTAATAGGTAAAGTACAAAAATCTAGACATGTGATGAATTTTCAAAAATGCCCTTCTATGCACCTATTACATAAATGATGTGGCACAATCATGTCCACTCAATTGGTTTGAATGGTTTTTAAACTCATGTCCGATTTCTTGGTCTAACAAGCCTATATATACACACACATTAAGGATAACAACAATTACTCGTGGGATGCTTTAGACAACACCTATTATTTGGACTAAAGCAATTTATAGGTGTTGGATTCCAACCGTAAACCAACTAGGATTTCCGAATTTATGGTGTAAGTGAATCACTATGATAAGGTTAGTTCTTGAAAGTTTTCCTAATTATTATTTTTAACTTCATAAAGTTTTGAATGGGGTTATTTGAAGTGTTTGAGAGAGACATGAAGAAATTATTAGGTGGAGGATCTAATGAAGCGAGAAAGACTCGTTGGGTGGCGTGGGATATAGTTACGATGCCTAAGCATATGGGTGGTTTCGGTATCTCTAGATTGAAAACCACTATCGATTCTCTTTTAGCTAAATGGGTGTGGAGATTCAAGACCGAAAATTTTAACCTAGGGAAAAGATTCATTGTGGCAATTCACGAGTCCTGGACTACGGTTCCCTTTAACCCCGGTATTACAAGTGCATGGAAGAACATAACTAGTACAGTTAACAAGCTGAAGATAACGGGGATTAACTTTCAAAATATGATTAAAGGTATGGTGGAGACTGGAAGGATACCATTTTTTAGATAGATAAATGGTGAGAGATGGAAACATTTCAAACAACTTTCCCTAATCCTTTTAGACTTGAGGCAAACAAGTTATGCAAGATCAAGGATCTGTGAGATGGCGGGATAACATGATCAAGTGGAAATGGAATTGGAAGAGAAATCCGACATTGAGTGAGGAGATGTTGGAATAGGAAAGATGCATTGGTGCCATTGCGTCAGTGGGATGGAGCAACATAAGAGATGGATGGAGTTCGGAGGGTGACGAATCTGGGAGATTTTCTGTTAAGTTTATTAAAAGACTTATCTTTTATCTCGGTGGTGTCAACAATATTTATGTGATGGATTGGTGCAAGTAGGTGCAGGCAAAATGCAATATATTATATATATATATATATATATATATATATATATATATATATATATATATAGGGCTCGGTTTAAAATGAGAACCACCACGAGTTGTGAGAACCATGAGAACTTCTACTTCCCGCACAAGTTGGATCAAATTTTTTTTGCATAAACGTAGACAAAAATATTATAAGCACATCTGTAAATAAAAGCAAAAAAAATTGTCGAGCAGGTAGTTTTGCCTGATGTAAGTTTTTTACACGCCGGTGTAAATTTGTTATGGAGATAAAAAAAATTTTACACCTCATATAAATGTGCGTATGCGATATTTTTATATTTTTTTAGAGTAAATTGCACAAAACATCCTTTAAGTTTCCTCAAACTTGCAAGTTACAGCCTTAATGTTTAAAACTTGCTGAAAACAGCCTTTACGTTTATTTTAGTTGCGGGTTCAATCCTTTACAGCTAACCACGTTATTTTATTCAGTTAAGTTCCCTCACAAGCATAACATGTGAGGGTATATTCGTCATAAAAAAAGAATATTTAAGTTTCAACCTATTTTAAACAAATTCTAACCACATGGACTAATGTGCAATAAAACCAAATTTTTAAAAGCCAAACACCCGCTTTTCCAGCCTTCTCCTCCGGCGACCTCGCCGGATTCCGGCGCAAACCCTCCGACTGCTCAACAAGCTTATGATACAGATACTTTGATCAAGGGGTTGTTTTTATTTGTGTTTTGAAACTGATTATTGTGAGTTGTAACATTAAGTTGCACATGCTACCAACAAGGATCAAACTGACAAATCTACATCTAAAAAGGAGGACGGTGATACTAAAAGGACGGTTGCTGAGTCATCAATAGGAAAAATATACTTCCAGCTTGGCAGCGAGCCCCAAACAAGAAAGCCGAGGCAAAAAACGTGTCTTACACATCACTTGTGAGCTCATTTTGATATTAATCTTATAGATACAGTTTGGGTGACTTTCAATTATAAATTTCCATTTTAGCTAGATTTTTTATGTGGCCGGTTTGAGATAAAACGTAACCCAAATCGACTCTTTTGTTAATACATGGATCAAATTTGCAACCTCTAAAGATTATATTGTTGTGTTCTCATTTTTTAATACAAAATGTTAACCAAGTTTTTATTGTTTTGGGGCTTTAGTTGACTGAAAAGGGTTTTTGGTCATCAACTACACCAACAGAAAATATATATGATGGTAAGGTCATTTCAGTCATTGGCTTGCAATTATTATTAAGCCGTTGCATGTTTTAATAAACAAACTTTTGCAGATAAGGCGATTCGGGTCAAGAACCCACCACCCAACCAGGGGCGCAGGATCTATGGGGCCGGGACGCCCCCGAAATTTTCGCTCAGTAGTATTATATATGTAGTTTTCGTATAGAAATTTTTGGGTATATACGTTTTCGCCCCGGCGACCTCGCCGGATTCCGGCGCAAACCCTCCGACTGCTCAACAAGCTTATGATACAGATACTTTGATCAAGGGGTTGTTTTTATTTGTGTTTTGAAACTGATTATTGTGAGTTGTAACATTAAGTTGCACATGCTACCAACAAGGATCAAACTGACAAATCTACATCTAAAAAGGAGGACGGTGATACTAAAAGGACGGTTGCTGAGTCATCAATAGGAAAAATATACTTCCAGCTTGGCAGCGAGCCCCAAACAAGAAAGCCGAGGCAAAAAACGTGTCTTACACATCACTTGTGAGCTCATTTTGATATTAATCTTATAGATACAGTTTGGGTGACTTTCAATTATAAATTTCCATTTTAGCTAGATTTTTTATGTGGCCGGTTTGAGATAAAACGTAACCCAAATCGACTCTTTTGTTAATACATGGATCAAATTTGCAACCTCTAAAGATTATATTGTTGTGTTCTCATTTTTAATACAAAATGTTAACCAAGTTTTTATTGTTTTGGGGCTTTAGTTGACTGAAAAGGGTTTTTGGTCATCAACTACACCAACAGAAAATATATATGATGGTAAGGTCATTTCAGTCATTGGCTTGCAATTATTATTAAGCCGTTGCATGTTTTAATAAACAAACTTTTGCAGATAAGGCGATTCGGGTCAAGAACCCACCACCCAACCAGGGGCGCAGGATCTATGGGGCGGGACGCCCCGAAATTTTCGCTCAGTAGTATTATATATGTAGTTTTCGTATAGAAATTTTTGGGTATATACGTTTTCGCCCCGGCGACCTCGCCGGATTCCGGCGCAAACCTCGATGCTCAACAAGCTTATGAACAGATACTTTGATCAAGGGGTTGTTTTTATTTGTGTTTTGAAACTGATTATTGTGAGTTGTAACATTAAGTTGCACATGCTACCAACAAGGATCAAACTGACAAATCTACATCTAAAAAGGAGGACGGTGATACTAAAAGGACGGTTGCTGAGTCATCAATAGGAAAATATACTTCCAGCTTGGCAGCGAGCCCCAAACAAGAAAGCGAGGCAAAAAGTGTTTACACATCACTTGTGAGCTCATTTTGATATTAATCTTATAGATACAGTTTGGGTGACTTTCAATTATAAATTTCCATTTTAGCTAGATTTTTTATGTGGCCGGTTTGAGATAAAACGTAACCCAAATCGACTCTTTTGTTAATACATGGATCAAATTTGCAACCTCTAAAGATTATATTGTTGTGTTCTCATTTTTTAATACAAAATGTTAACCAAGTTTTTATTGTTTTGGGGCTTTAGTTGACTGAAAAGGGTTTTTGGTCATCAACTACACCAACAGAAAATATATATGATGGTAAGGTCATTTCAGTCATTGGCTTGCAATTATTATTAAGCCGTTGCATGTTTTAATAAACAAACTTTTGCAGATAAGGCGATTCGGGTCAAGAACCCACCACCCAACCAGGGGCGCAGGATCTATGGGGCCGGGACGCCCCCGAAATTTTCGCTCAGTAGTATTATATATGTAGTTTTCGTATAGAAATTTTTGGGTATATACGTTTTCGCCCCGGCGACCTCGCCGGATTCCGGCGCAAACCCTCCGACTGCTCAACAAGCTTATGATACAGATACTTTGATCAAGGGGTTGTTTTTATTTGTGTTTTGAAACTGATTATTGTGAGTTGTAACATTAAGTTGCACATGCTACCAACAAGGATCAAACTGACAAATCTACATCTAAAAAGGAGGACGGTGATACTAAAAGGACGGTTGCTGAGTCATCAATAGGAAAAATATACTTCCAGCTTGGCAGCGAGCCCCAAACAAGAAAGCCGAGGCAAAAAACGTGTCTTACACATCACTTGTGAGCTCATTTTGATATTAATCTTATAGATACAGTTTGGGTGACTTTCAATTATAAATTTCCATTTTAGCTAGATTTTTTATGTGGCCGGTTTGAGATAAAACGTAACCCAAATCGACTCTTTTGTTAATACATGGATCAAATTTGCAACCTCTAAAGATTATATTGTTGTGTTCTCATTTTTTAATACAAAATGTTAACCAAGTTTTTATTGTTTTGGGGCTTTAGTTGACTGAAAAGGGTTTTTGGTCATCAACTACACCAACAGAAAATATATATGATGGTAAGGTCATTTCAGTCATTGGCTTGCAATTATTATTAAGCCGTTGCATGTTTTAATAAACAAACTTTTGCAGATAAGGCGATTCGGGTCAAGAACCCACCACCCAACCAGGGGCGCAGGATCTATGGGGCCGGGACGCCCCGAAATTTTCGCTCAGTAGTATTATATATGTAGTTTTCGTATAGAAATTTTTGGGTATATACGTTTTCGCCCCGGCGACCTCGCCGGATTCCGGCGCAAACCCTCCGACTGCTCAACAAGCTTATGATACAGATACTTTGATCAAGGGGTTGTTTTTATTTGTGTTTTGAAACTGATTATTGTGAGTTGTAACATTAAGTTGCACATGCTACCAACAAGGATCAAACTGACAAATCTACATCTAAAAAGGAGGACGGTGATACTAAAAGGACGGTTGCTGAGTCATCAATAGGAAAAAATATACTTCCAGCTTGGCAGCGAGCCCCAAACAAGAAAGCCGAGGCAAAAAACGTGTCTTACACATCACTTGTGAGCTCATTTTGATATTAATCTTATAGATACAGTTTGGGTGACTTTCAATTATAAATTTCCATTTTAGCTAGATTTTTTATGTGGCCGGTTTGAGATAAAACGTAACCCAAATCGACTCTTTTGTTAATACATGGATCAAATTTGCAACCTCTAAAGATTATATTGTTGTGTTCTCATTTTTTAATACAAAATGTTAACCAAGTTTTTATTGTTTTGGGGCTTTAGTTGACTGAAAAGGGTTTTTGGTCATCAACTACACCAACAGAAAATATATATGATGGTAAGGTCATTTCAGTCATTGGCTTGCAATTATTATTAAGCCGTTGCATGTTTTAATAAACAAACTTTTGCAGATAAGGCGATTCGGGTCAAGAACCCACCACCCAACCAGGGGCGCAGGATCTATGGGGCCGGGACGCCCCCGAAATTTTCGCTCAGTAGTATTATATATGTAGTTTTCGTATAGAAATTTTTGGGTATATACGTTTTCGCCCCCCCCCCCGTTTTCGAGGGCAAGCTTCGCCACTGCACCCAACATGACATCAGAGTCATTACTAAAGGTGGTAAAACAATTCGGACCGGTGAAGCAGAATGGTATTCAGATAAAAGAATACCCTAAGGTCTGGTTCATGTTTACTATGATATTATTATAATATTTTAAAGAAACTTAAAGATCTTGATGCACCATGGTCAAATTTTATAGTAATTTGCTAATTCCAAAGTCTATTTTTTCCAGAACTTTTAGAGATTATGGACTTCCGAGTTCGCCGGAATCCGGCGAAGTCGACGGAAACGAAGGCTGGAAAAGTGGGTGTTTGGTTTTATTGCACATTAGTCCATGCGGTTAGAATTTGTTTAAAATAGGTTGAAACTTAGATATTCTTTTTTTATGACGAATATACCCTCACATGTTATGTATGTGAGGGAACTTAACTGAAAAAAATAACGTGGTTAGCTGTAAAGGATTGAACCCACAACAAAAATAAACGTAAAGGTTGTTTTCAATAAGTTTTAAACATTAAGGCTGAAACCTGCAAGTTTGAGGAAACTTAAAGGATGTTTTGTGCAATTTACTCTTTTTTTATTTTGCTGAAACAAGTGAATTTTTTATGATTTTTGAGAAAATGTTTTTTGGAAAAATCTTTTGGATGACCTAGTTCTTACGATTCTCACAACTTAAGGTGATTCTCATTTTAACTCATCCCTATATATATATATATATGTATATATTTGGAGACCAAAGATGGATAAACTTCCCACTCAGGAAGAAGCTTTCAGTAGAAGGAACATCACAGTTAGCTCACAAAGATGTGTTTTGTGCGACACTGGAGTGCAGTCGGTTGAACACATCTTTACGGGTTGTATGATTGCTTCGGGTGTTCAGAAAAATGCTTTTCATGGGATAGTGATTGTGGCTTGCCGGAGGATATGGAAAGCTCGTAATGAGAAATTGTTCTCGGGCAAAGACATGAAAATCCATGGAAGACGTGAAATCTATAGGTTACCTTTGGTTTAAATGCAAATTTAAATTCAAGATGCTAGATTAGCGAAGTTCGTGTGATTTAGTAAATATGTAGGTCGTTGTTAGTATGCGCCTCCTTGTTTTGTGAGGGGTGGTTGTTTGTTTGTTGTTGGTTGATAAAGTTTACTTAACAAAAATCTTAAAATTTAGATTTGAACAACAAGAGTTTCCAAAAAGTTACATAACAGTATCCACATTGTCCTGCTTTAAAGTCCACTTGACAACTTGGAACAAAATTTCTATCTTATGATGCATAACTACCCTCATCATTAGAACCTTTTATAATGATTAGCTCCTTCTCTAAGCATCAAGTCTTTGCTACTTTTTGTTTCGGTCATTATCAACTCATGAAGAGATGAATGACTATTTAGTGCAACACAAAATTCACCTTTTTCCTTTTAGCATGTGGTGTGAATAAATTTCAGTTGCTTATCCACACTACGAGTGTAACACATAATGCCTACCAGTTTTTCTTTTCATTGTCTAAATGATTGTCCAATTGTGTATTGACAACTTTATGCTCATGTATACTTTTCATCACCACCAGATATCTTAAGTTGATCAATAACATGTATGCACAAAATTCACACTTTTGTATTAAGGGAAAATTGCATACATCTCCTTATACAAAACACATTTAGAATACTAGTTTTCGGCATTCATTTCATTATTTTCATCCTCCAACATTTAACTAATTTTTCAGCATAAAACTGACCCACCTAAATTTTGTCTTTGCATTAGAGATGGGCAAAATCGGGTCTTTTGAATACCCGGACCCGGTTCCAACCCGGACCCGGTTCCTCATGCTAGTCAGTAGACCCGGTTCCTCTGTGGAACCGGTTCCAGTTCGTACCCGGGTATAAGTTTTTAAATGTGGAACCGGCTGGAACCGGTTCCGGGTAATTTGGAACCGGGTATGGTAGGAACCGGGTACGGGTAGGAACCGGTTCTGTCATAAAAAGCTGCATTTACTATTAGGAACCGGTTCCTAATAATTGAAACTGAAGATTACTCTTAAAATCGGTTTTTTCTTATAATTTAACCTCATTCTCTACACCACTTCCAATTTCATTTACTTACTACAAAAAAATCAATACTTTAACCACTTCAAATCTAATACTATCAAATAGATAACGATGGCTTGCAACGATGAGGTCGCGGATGTTTTGGAAACCAAAAGAAACCCCGCTATTTGGAAGCACTTTGACTTGTGCTTGATGTCGGATAGCCATGAAATGGCTAGATGCAAGGGGTGCGGGAAGTTCATGAAGGCGTCGGCCAACTCGACGCTCAAGAAACACACCGACCGCCATTGTCCGGTGACAAAGGTGAAAAACAATGAAAAGGGTGAAGCATCCGGGACCAGGTCATCGAAAGTTTAGTTTGTGTTATGGGTGCACGTAAACTTACATGCGAGTGTGATGCAATAAATTTATAATGCATCGATGCAAAGTTAAGGTTTTTATATCTTAGTATTAATCATAGATACATTAGAAATTAATATATCCGAGCGTGACAAATATATTATTCCATTAATCTTAACTCAAAACACATTAACTCTTCATGTAACTCAAGCGGGACCCTTGTGAACCATTATCTAACGTGTATAATGGGTCAAATGAGTTGAAAAAAATATTTTAGAATTTAACGAAATAACATGTCAACCTGCTTAATTTTATTTCATTCCAAATACGACTCATTTGATTAGAATATATGATTAAACAAATAACATAAATTGTTTAACTATACATAGTCGTACCGTATTTGTTTTATGCCGCGTCATAATTGACGAATAATTCAAAAACTCCTTTTATAGTTTGCTTTTTCTATTTTACTAAAACACGTGTTCATATAAGGATTTAAAGCATAAAGAAGATACAAAAATAAAAACACTTTTAAGTTATTTGCATCAGGTTTGTTCATTATATATTTTTTCTTACGAAAATACAATAGAAAGGCAAAAGAAAAATGAAAATTTGCATCATCATGAAAAAGTCATAGTTTATATTTAATTCTTAAATATTTGTTTCTAAATAATAAAACGGTTTAAGCCCAACTTAAATATTAAGAACTTGAATTTAGAAAAGAGTATAATGCCAAAATGCCAAAAATAAGTAATATAATTAGGTCATTTTTTTAACTCTACTCCAAAAAAGAAACCTTTTATATTTTGGTCCCTAAGGCATCATTTTTGTTGTAATTTTCATTCAATTGACAAACTAGATTATAACTTTCTGTTAACTTCTCTCTTTTTTATCATTTTTCTCATTTAAATGAATGGTATATTCGTTATTTTATGTCATAATGTATTTTAATTATATGAGAAAAAAACGACAAAGAGGGGAAGAAGTTAACAAAAAAATTTAACCTACTTTGTCAATTAGATAAAAATGACAACAAAAATAAAACCTTAGAAACTCAAATACAACAAATTTCATTTTTTTACTAAAATAACAAAAATACCTAAACTCAAAACTATTTAAACATTTTACTCTTTAAAAAATCTCCAGCTCAAGTTGTTGAATGATAAACGGACACAAGCTACAAACAAGAGGAACACGACTTTTTACACGATAACGTTAAACACCAACAGTACCCATGCAGACGTATATATATATATATATAACACCCACATTTAATCCGCGGCTTAAAGTCATATAACTTGACTGTCTCCTTTTGAAACTTCCAGCATCCCCCCCCCCCCCCCCCCCCCCCCCCTCCTCATTCTCACATAAATATTCTCCACTCCTCCACCAAAACACTCAAATGCATCCAGATCAACACATATTCACTCTTCAACAACTCAATGAAAACAACAAAAGATCAAGTTCTTAATATGAATCCCCAACCAGTGGATCATGATCTTGATCATCACAGGGATAATGATGATGGTCGTGCTGTTACAGATCTTGATCAAGATTTAGAAAACACATTAAATTACGAAGCGGGCCCGTTGTATTGTACAGACAACAACCCACCCGACTCGTATGCAGTTTGCGAGACCAAAGTAGCCGACTGGCTCAACCACAACACGTTCATGGAGCGAAAGGTTTCGGTGAAGTTCGCCTGCACAAAACACCTAGACCCATGTCAAACCCGAGCTTCTCGACGCTCGGTCTCCCTAAACCAGAAACCGAAGCTGGCGATCATCGGGTTTAGAAAAAAACCGGTTCCTCAAACCGATGGGAGGTCAAAGCATAATAATGATAGGGTGGAAAACGTGAGGCTGTTTAGGAACAGGTCTGAACCGGGGAGGGACTACTGTTTGTTGATAACTGAACCGGTTTCTCCTCGGGTTTCGTGTGTGGGCCGGGTCGGGTCGTTGCGGGTTAAAGGTAGGAAGGCTGGGGTTTGGAGGAGTTTCAAGGCTGCTTTTTCGAACCTGGTTCAGACCAATAGAGTGGCGAAGATTGCGGCTTGATACCGGTCTGAACCGGTTTAGATGTTTTGCCGGTCGACGGTCAGGCGGCTGTATTATATATAATTATGGTTAAGATGTCAAATTATATTTTTGGTCAAATTTCGTTGTAGTTGAATTTACTTGTAATTATTAATATTATTATGGTGTCCAACTGTATGCTATCTCATTGTCCATGGCCTATAATTGAGACTGATGAGATAGTCGTTTTGGACATTTTGTGACAACTATATACATAAATAATTTTAATTACACAATCTGTATTTTTTGCCGACACGTAATAGTTACGATATGTATATGAACGAGAATTTTTTACCAATTGCGTGTGTTCACATGTCTAACAGTTGAGACACGTATTTTTTTTAACTAAGTAATAGTTAC
The DNA here is from genome assembly GCA_947069175.1 of Scalesia atractyloides. Lineage (NCBI taxonomy): Eukaryota > Viridiplantae > Streptophyta > Magnoliopsida > Asterales > Asteraceae > Scalesia > Scalesia atractyloides. The sequence goes on along the minus strand of CAMTDV010000012.1, from coordinate 10,486,523 downwards.
GATACATATATGAATAGGAAGTTTTTACTAATTTTGTGTGTTCACATGTCTAACAATAAAGTCACGTACGTAATAGTTACAATACGTATATGAAAGAGAAACTTTTACTAATTTTGTGCGTTCACATGTCTATCAGTCACGTATTTTTTTTTATTAATGTCACTTGTTATGTTTTGTGAAGTAAATTGTTAATATTCAAGTGTTGGGTGAATAAGAATAAATAAGATATAAAAACTAGTATTAAATGCAATATATCACATAAAAATGTTATTTGTATATGAGTGTGTTCCGTCACAATAACAAATATGGTATTAGTTTTTAAGCACTTTTTGTTTGTTTTCAAAAGGTATGTAATTCTCTTTAACTTTTTGTTTGTTTTCAAAAGCTATGTAATTCTCTTTAATTGTTTATATGTATGAAAACTTATAGAAATAAATGTTACATTAAATGGATACAGAATTTTAAATATTCATGTAAGGTTTTCACGCATACAACTATAATCAGATAAAACTAAACATGCAATTTTGTGCAATCGTTATGCTTTAGAAAATCAATGGGTGAAGGGTTGGTCCAATGACAAAACCTACTAGAATAAAGCGAAGTTCTTTAAAGATCAAGAGTTGAAACATTGCAAGAAACATTTCCGTATTAAACAAGTTTTTGAACACATTAAGTTATGAAGTAATTAATTAAAATATTATCAAAGTTTTCGAATTGTTTATATCCCTTATCTTCACAAGTGTTCTGAAATGAAATAAATTCACAATTTTAAAAAATGGAGTAGTTATATACTTCGTTTGGGTTTCAAATATTTATACTACCAAATATAGAATATAGATGCTTGCACTCAATACTTTGTGTCGTTTTGCATATTGGTCAACCATTTTCATTTTTTTATATGTTTGCTTATTTTGGTCAACAATTCATCGCTAAACATAAAGAATCTACCTGATCCAACTGTAATTTAGAAACTAAAGTGACTACCGCGATTCGTTCGACCCTTTTTTTGTATCTCAGGTTGTAAAGAGTCAGTCTAAAGACTATTGTTGTTATTTTTAGATAAATGGTTGGGTGATGGCGTCGGTGGCGAAGGCCGACGTTGGTGGTGGGTGGAGGCGGCATCAGAGGTGGGTGATGGCGGCAGCAGTGGTGGACGTTGGTGGCGGCGGGGGGGCGGGGGTCTTGGTGAACGTTGGTGGTGGCGGCGGTGACAATGGTGGGTGGCAGCGGCGACGGTGGGCGGTGTGGCGACGATAGCGGATGGTGGCAACGATAGTGGGTTGCGGTGTTGGTAATGAAAGATGAAAGAGGGTTGGAATGAAAAAAACATGTAGGTGAATGGAATAATTTTGAAGGAATGAAATATCGTATGTAATGGATGATTTCATTCCGTTGATCAACCAAAAGTCATTTTCTACATTTTTTCTCGATTGTCCATTCTATTCTATCTCTCATTCTTATATGCCAAACACCACCTTATGTTAGTAATACTGCTAATAATGTAACGAAAAATTGAAACAGAAACAAAGAAACAGTGAACCGGTCTTGTTAGCGGATCCGCGATATTATCCTTTGACCTCACGTAGTCAACAGTGATAATTCCTGTAGAGATTAGTTGTCGTATCGTATTATGTATACGTCTGATATGTCTGTTTCTACCATTATACTTGTGCTACGAGCTCTGCCAATTGCCGATTGGCTATCACAATGTATACAAATGGCCGTTGCCGACTTAGGCCATCTTGGTATGTCCTCAACAAATTGACGTAGCCATTCTGCTTCTTCACCTGCTTTATCTAAAGCGATAAAACTCCGATTCCATCGTGGATCTAGCGATAACCGTTTGTTTCGACGATTTCCACATATAGCAGCACCTCCAAGTGTGAATATACCCACTTGTTGCTCTGGAATCATTCGTGTCAGATACATACCCACTTAGGAAGCTTGCATTTGTTGGCCTTATGCCCTTGCTTTTGGCAATTGTAGCAAGTTCCTTGGAACTTCTTTTTCCCAACGCCTCCTTTTGGACCGAGGTTGGAGCGTTTCCCATGACCTTTCTTTTCATCACCCTTTCCTCTGTTTTTCGACTTTGAAGACTGGCCATGCTCAACAAGATTGGCTTTGACAATTTCAGGACCATTAACCTTTTTCAAAGCCAATTTGTTGTCTTCTTCAATGCGAAGACGAACAACAAGATCTTCAGTAGTCATCTCCTTTCGCTTATGTTTTAGATAGTTCTTGAAATCAACTCAACTTGGTGGTAGCTTCTCAATCATAGCAGCAACTTGGAATGTCTCGCTGAGGACCATTCTTTTTGCATGAATGTCATGAAAAATAACCTACAGTTCTTGGACTTGGCTCATGACAGTTTTAACATCTATCATTTTAAAGTCCAAGAACTTAGCATCTATCATGAAGAATAACCTGAAGTTTCCAAGCATGAATCGCGCTCACAGATTCAGCATCCATATCCCACCATTTTTTGCTGCCCCGGGTTCTCGGAACGGCATTCGTGTCCGCAGGACATGCGGGCGTACACGAGTTCAACTAAATTCGGCTCAAGATTTGCACCCCCTCTGGCGTTCGCCTAGGAGTTTTGGTAAAACATGGCACATAGTTATGTTAGTTAGGTAAAACATTACCTTATACACTAACTTCTATTTTATTCCTACACCTATGTGGGACAAAGTTTTAGACTTCATTCACACACGTTCAAATATCCAACACCTTACGCTTATGTTTACAAGATCCGAGTTGCATGTTACTTCATGTCGTGAATTTATAGTGAGTAGAGGCGGTTCGTAGGGTGCGGAGAACTCCCGTCATGCACAATTTTCAAGGACACTTTTCTAATAAAATAAAAACCTACTGATTTATGATTGGATGATTTATTTTGTCATGCTGCAACGACTTAACCAAGTGAACCCGTTCCAGTTTCGAGTTTGATTAAAGAATAATTAATTTTTAGTTTTGCAACTCTGTTTAGATTTATTAACGTCGTGCGTATATATTTTTGCATGTAGTTACTTGAATAAAGTTGATTGAGGCATATGATTAAAAATCTCTTTTACTACATGTTAGGGTATGTCTTTGTGATTCTGATGCGTTGTCAATCCAGGAACTCACAGTTTTATTTTCATCTGACGAGTTGCTCACTCAGGCAAAACGCGTCTTGGCAGAGAAGGTTCACATCCCCTATAAGGAAAGGCTTCGTTCTCCTACTCAACTGATGTTGGGCTTACATCTCGAACCCCTTAAGGAGCCTAACGTCCTCGCTGGCACACCTGTCCGACCTCTGGCTCTGATACCATTTGTAACAATCAAAGTAAACCGTGTCAAAATATTATTCGATTTGCCCCTGGTGGGTTGCCCATCCAGGAACTCACGGTTTTGTTTTCATCGACGAGTTGCTCGCCCAAGCAAAACGCGTCTTAATAAAGAATGTGTCCACCCCCTTATAAGGAAGGCTTCGTTCTCCTCAACCGATGTATGACTTACATCTCCAACCCCTTTGGGAGCCCATCATCCTCACTGGCACACCGGCCTGACAACCTGACTACGATATCATTTGTAAACCGTGCCAATATATTGTTCGTTTTGCTCCCGATGAGTTACCCATCCAGGAACTCAGTTTTTGTTTTCGCCCGACGAGTTGCTCGCCCAAGCAAAACATGTGGGAAAAAAAATTTCCACCCTCTTATACGGAAGGCTTCATCCTCCTACTCAACCGATTGTGAGACTTACATTTATAATCCTTGTGAAAATGATTTGTTAAGATAGGAGAAGACAGGAACTAGTATGTCAGTTTATACGCATTATACATCACTATTATAAATGAGTGTGAAAATGAATGACATATCAAATGAGAAATTAATGATTCAAAACCTCATTCTCACATAGTTTTTATCTTATAAAAACATACATTGGGGATAATGTATAGCTCAAGTGTGAGGACTAGGAAAAACTTTAAATCTTTTCAAGAAAAGTCCCTTAAGTGAATCTTAGTTGTGTAAGAAAAAAAAAGTCTAAATCATTTATTCATCATTTGTCAGTCCACATGTATGGGTCATTTGTCGGTCAACATTATGGGTTCTTAGTCATAGTTAATTCTTTAAGCTACAGTCTAAAGTTTCTTGACAAGTTTTTTTTTCAATATAATAAGAAATGTCTGATTAGAGGTAACATACTAAATAGGGACAAATCTGCATGGTTCACATCGGTAACTCTATTGATCGTTTATGTGAGATTTTGAGCCTTTTCACATTTATGTGTTTACTTGAATTTTATGGTTGAGCGTTTGCCGTTATGTACTTCCATTTTAGAATTTGTGTAATTTGATGCATATCATGATCATGTAGCAAATGATTGCACGTAATGATAAACCTTTGTTTTGAATCCTTTTTGTTTTTTATTTTATCTAGTACCTTAATGTGATCCTTTAGTTGCTACCTTGACCATTTACTTATTCATTTGTTGAACCCATTTACACTACCCCAATAACCTTTAGCCTTTTTTTAATAACGTGTGATGAAATTCAATTAGTTGGCTTGAGAAGGTGTTTGTTTTTTATGCATTTCGTTTATTTGAAGATATATATGAAAAAAAGTAAAACAAAAAAGTGGTGAAGTATTGGGTCAAATAGGGATGGTAAAAAAGCTCAAGCCTGACAGGTATATTCGAAACTCGAAACATATGGTTCAGGCTTACTCGAAGGTCGACGGGTATGGGATTAAAAATATAAAAAGGTCGGGTATGGGTACGGGGTATGGGATTTAGTGATACCCGCCAGATACCCGGCTCGTTTGTAAGACCCTATCTTATTATATTGAAATTCCTATAAAAATTTCGCATTTAAACGAAAAGATGCGAATATACGTTCATACATATTTTTCGAGTTTATTAAAACTTTGTCAAGCACTAAACATTTTGACATGACGTTATTGATTTGTTCGCAACAATGAAACCAAATGCGGAAGCTTGATCTTTGATCGTGTTCGGTTCTTCATTTAGCTTGATCATCATCCGGAAGTGCTTGCGATTAACCTAAACTGGAAATTTGCAAAATATTAGTATTATAGCAAATTACGAAAAGCACGACATAGCCGACTCGTCAAAATAACTCAAAACAGAAACTCAACTCCTGAGGTGGCGTCGGCGATGGCACCTAGCCGCGTCGGCGACGCCTCTTTAAAAGTTGTGTCAGGGCTTTACTGCCGTAGGCAGTAACTTAAGTCGTCGGACATTCAACGTTGCGTCGGCGCCGCCACACATGGCGTCGGCGACGCTTTCTTCTGCACAGTTTTGCTGTTGTGTTGTTTGGTTGTCCGTTCGACCCATGTCAAGTTCCGTACATTTTAAACTCATCCCGGGACTTACAGAGACATACCCGAGTAATCCTATTTTCTACTTTCATTCAGTAGTTGTCTACCATAAGCTACGGTTGGCCACCGTAGCTTAGAGTGGAATACCTCAAGTATTTTCCACCTTGTCGTCTTTGTTACGTAAACTTCCGTAGTTTATTCAATTTTCATCCGTTTCCCATGAAACTTGTTTCTAAAAGTCTGTAAAATGTTTTCTTACATAATTAACCCGAAATCCAAATCCCGGATTCGTAATTCTTATGAATTACGCATCCATTCCTGGTTTATGCATATATTTATTTTGACCCGTTAAGAGATATAAACACTTAAGCTTAAATCTCACTTACTTTTACCTTACTTTTCATTTTCACACTAAGATATCTATTTATTTTCTACCACAACTATACTTGTGGTGGATTGGTTATAGAAAATGAATATATTTTCAAGTTCTACCATTCGATTTGACAATTTACGAAAAAGACCCGTTATGAGGCATTAAGCCAAAACGGCTTATGTCATTTACTATTACACTACTGCAAGGGTATACTTTCTTATAAAACTAATTTTTAAACTACACTCAAGGGTTGTTGGTCAATTTATCATTCAAAGGTGTTTTGGTCAAATTTTAGCCCTTTTTACGTCGAAGGACATTTAAATGCATATTTTGACCAAACAAGCATCTTTAACTCATATTCTATTAAATTTTCACTATGTTCCTAAGAACGTAATTCCTAGAATTTAAATTATTAGACATACCTCTCTTTAGCTAATCCAATGTTCATCCAAGCCTCATTTAACTCTCTTCGGACCTTAAACTCCTCAATAAGAGTTTAACTCATTACACTTACCTGACTCAAGTCATAGCTTTGTCCCATTTAAATACCTTGCACTATTAATTACTAATTAATAGCGACGCGAACCTTACGCTATTTCCCTGTGATCACAAACCTCGACAAGCGTTCATTAGATATTATTGTCAAATAGTGATGACTGCACCATTTGACCATCTGGTCTAAATGACCATTTTATCATTATAAGATGGTATTTATTTACCATCTCACCATTTAATCCATTTCGGTTACGCCTTGTGCTTATATTTCTTAATTCGTTTAACCCGTTACAGTTTACGCCATAAAATGCCCTTATTTAGATTTTAATATTTATTCGTCAAACTCGTAACTGAATTATCATATTACCCCTTCTTACTCCTTATGGTTTACACCATAAGATAACTTTTCAGAATTCCTTGTTTATTTGTCAACACATGACTGTATTACTATTTTTCCCCTTTTTACCATCAATTGATGGTTTAATACCTTATTCCGACCCGTATCAATTCACATCGGAACCTTGTATTTCGAAATCTCGTTTTGAATACAAAATCACTTATCCTTAGTCAAATACATAATTAAATTTACTATTTAAAGGATGTAAGCATTACTTACCTTGAGATCCGATTGTGTTTTCCATGCGTATTCGATCCATATGATCCGCTTCTCTTCAAGCTTCCTCCTAGCTTGTCAAGCGTCAAACTACCTTTTATCATTTCGCAAGATGGTTAGATTAGTCATTATTTATCAAGACTATCCCACCTTACGGATTTTATATCAAAATTATCATTTGATCCTGTTATAGGTCAGTTTGACTTTTAAAAATCGACTGCCTATTAGCGTTTGCAAGTGCACAATTAAGTTAAACATCTCACTAAAGCAGTTTGTCAAATACTCGGTAGTCATTATTCTTAGGCTACCATTTTAACTAGTTTTCTCAACCAATTTCATAAAAACGTTAACATCATATTAGCATAATCTCATTCGTTGTATGCTAACCTTTAAATATAACATCTATTTCGTTATATCATAAAAAACCTATCATATTGGCGAGTATGAACATATCTTCGAACTCCTAAATTATTCAAGTATCTTGCTATTACAATCATGTATGATGATTCCAAGCACATGTATATCATCTACTTCATCATATTATCAAAACCCAATTCATAATCTACTTGTTAATCACTAACAAGTAATCTTACATCAAATAGTGCATAATTTCTCTATGTCTAACGAAATCAAGCATATACATACACGTAATTTCATCTTTGGATCATAATCCACAACCTTATTACAGTATTTCTACTTTTCTCAAATTATAACTTTCACCAATCTAAGTTTTGAGACATACCTTATGATCCTCTCGTTTAGGTGATCGTTTATATGCGTTCATGCATTGATTTAAATTAGAATTGACCTTCAATTTGTTGATTCTTGATTGAACTAGGGTTTCCTTAGTCTTCACCTCCTTGTCGACCAACACACATTTACTATGTGTGTTGTGTCTTAGTTTTGGTGTTTTAAAGACAAGTTCCTTTTTGTGGCAACTTTAGTCCCTCAAGTTTAGTTTTTGATTATATAAGACTACAACTCATTGTCTTGTATAATGCATGTTATTAACTAGGTTAATTTGTTCCTAGTTTTTTTCGTTTACGGGTTCGCTTTTACCACTAACGGTCTTCTTCCAGCTCTTTAATATTAATGTGGTTTGATTACCAAACCCGTTTTGGGGTGTTACATCGTTTACCCGAAAAATATATTAAGTTAAATTTAATTTTCTATTTATATAAACTTAGTCAGATACACGTATTTATTATTCATAGATTTTGCTTTTTTGTTTGTTTTCGAGACTTTAACATACACATACAAGATTTTATGTTAAGTTATATTGTTCCTATGCAGATTAAAGATGTGTGTTAATTTTGGGATTTTCTAAATACATTTCAGGTTGTTAGGGAGATTACTTGGATCCTGATTAATGCTACTTATTTGATTAAATGCAAAATACATAAACTGACATTATGTGTTCCAAAGTAGGAGTACATTAATTAGTTAATTATGTAAATATATGTTTCAAATATGCATTTGAATAGGATATGTATGTATGTTATCAGTTATGTTTTCATTTATTATATTTATTAAAAAAAGTAAATTATATAAACATTAGAGTATAAAATGTACATGGGAGTCTTAATGGTATTTTTAATAAATAACGGGTATACCCGGTACCCACGGGTATACATGGTACCTGATGGGTAATTACCCGAAAAATACCTGACAGGTAATGGCCTGGTATGAGACAAAGAATTACAACCGGATACGGGTTTGGGATTATCAATACCCGACCCATTACTATTCCTATGTCAAAGTGACAAAAGTATGAGAAAAAAAAAAAGAAAGAAAAAGAGAGTAGAGTTATTAGTATGGCTTACATTGATCCGAATTTTAGTGTTTTGTGTGCTTGGATTGTATATACATCCTAACTACTTGGATTTTCACCACCTTAGTAATTCTTTTCTATATTCCTTTTACCATACCATAAGCTTAGCCAAATTACAACTCAATAAGTCCTCTTGATTCATGTGTTATCTTTGTGTTATTTGGTGGTGATTTAATTGCTATGCAAGCTTATGGTAATGATATGCATATTAGTTTTGAGCGTACAGAAGTAAATTAGTACATTTTGACTAGTCCAAAAATAAACTGAGATGTGTGATTTATCTTAAAGGGTATGGATGCATGTAGACTAGATACCTGAAGTATGCTAGGCTTGGTCAGGCAATATGTTGTTTATATCAATATTACTTGCTTGTTGGGTTATAAATCTGTAACTTAAGAAGTGGGCATGACTTTGTACCTTAACTCACCCTTGATAAAGAGCGATTTTGATGTGTTTGTCTAATTATTGTCGTAGTGTTATAAGAAAGTTTGCTTGAGGACACGCAAAAGATAAGTATGGGGATGGTGATGAGTTATGGTTGGATGATTTATTTGTCTTTACTAGGAATTATGCTTCGAATGTGGTTTCTCTAATTTAGGGTTGTTTCGCTTTGTAGTGAAGATATCACGAGTTGCAGGAGCTTTACATGTGCACGAGGATAGAAACAAGACAAGGGTGAGCATGGGCATAGTCATACTCCCAAGGGCTAGCCCTACTCCCACTCCATATTGAATTTTGAGCATATTTGGGGCGTATATCATGTGTGAAAAGTGTACAATAAATATGTTTCAACAAGTTTTAATTCGGACTCTCAAATCAACCACACACGCACGGTAAGTGTACTGATCGTAATGTAGTATATATGGTAAGACCAAATATCGATCCTAGGGACTTTATGCAAGCACCCTCAATAAACAACCATCGTCGAATAAAAGTCAATTTTAAAATATATTTTTGGGTTTTTTTATTTCATTAATTGTTAACTTCTAATCTTAACTAAGAAAACTAAACGAAAGCTAAGAACGAATAACTGGGTCGAAAATCAAAGGTAGGAAAAGTAACTAACTAGGCATACGATCCTACTAGTAAACTCACACACTCTCAAAATTGGATATTCGATTGGTAATCGATTTTATAATGATACGGCTAATAAGGGTTTGCTAAGACACACCATATCTCCTCCCGGTCTCACTAATGCTACCCGACAATCCCAAACTAGGCGTTTAAAGGTCACGACTTTAATGGTTTCGGTTCACATCCCAGTCTCACCTACTATGCTAAGGTACCCGAGATTAATTCTCCTTCCGGTCTCACTAATGCTACCCGACAATCCCAAACTAGGCGTTTAAAGGTGACGACTTTAATGGTTTCGGTTCACCTCCCAGTCTCACCTACTATGCTAAGGTACCCGAGATTAATTCTCCTTCAGGTCTCACTAATCACAATACACCCGAAGATGTAAAAGGGTAATCTATCTACTGTGGTTTCAACTTGGATTTGTTGGGATCTAAAGGCCACTAGTATGATTCTCCTTTCGGTCTCACCAAAACCTGTATACTAAAGAACTAGACAAACCATTACACTATCTTCTTCCGGTCTCAAAGATAGCAAAACACTTGTTTTAGCAAAGATATAACGCGTTCCTAGGGTTTTCTAAGACAAGAACCACAAGTTCAATTCACAAACACAAGGTAAATGAAAACACATGAAACTCATATTAAACAATACAAAAGTAATCAACATAAGAATCATGCAAAACAAGTCTAAAATCACAGTCAACCAAAGCATGCATACGTATTAAAGCTAAACAATAGAAAGGCAATTTACCAAACCATTAAATAAACAAACGAATAAAATCTAAACCGAGAGCAATACAATTTTAGCTAGTTATAACCATGAGTCTAGGTAGTTCAAAAAAAGTTTAGCTGCTCTTGGTGATGAAAAACGTAGTAACAAATGTCAAACAAATCGAATACATCAAGATCAATAACCAAAAAAACATGTTTAAAGTTAATATCTAGCTAATTTCCGAACTAATCTTCAATCAAAAGCCTTCCAACCTTGGTTCTGCTTCAAAGCTCCGTAAACAATAGTATATCAATTTTGGGGTTCGTAGGTATATATATGAATAGAAGAGTCATAGGGTATCCGAATTGAGATTGAACTTGAATTTCACGACTACGGTCGACCTGGACTCGCTAGGCAATACGTGACCTAACAGGCCCAGAGGCATCGTGATGCGCTACTCGGCCCAAATCCAAGAAAATAAGGTTGTGGCATATGGTTGTAAATAGTGGGATCTTTGAAGGGCATAATGGTCTTTTTGGAACCTAATCTAACCTAGGCGACGCGCAACACGTGTTCATTCTTCCCTAGCGATACTCTAATAGCCCATAATTTCTGAAAATTGCAAATTAGTCCTTGGACTTCATCCTTAGATCCAAAATGCTTGTTTCTTGATTATTTTTGCACCTTTTCGCTTCCATTTCGCACCAAGACCTGTATAAACACCAACTATTCAAATATACAATAACAAATTAATAAAAATGACCCAAAAAATCAAAATTGTACAAGACACATAGGATAAAAGCATGTGTTTTGCAACACATCAGTATAGCAGTGAAATTTCACAAATTCAAAAAAGTTAATTTTAGAGAGGGCATAGCCCTACTTTCACGAGTGTAGCCCTACGATGGACCCGCGATGGACAGTTGTTTTATGTAGGTTTTGATGGATTTTAGGAGGTTGTTCACCAAAAACTCATCATTCAACATCTAGGGGAGCAAAGAAATGAAGAGGATGCTTAGGAACTTCAGTGACAAAGTATCCTTTCATCCAATTCATGCCTTTCACTTCCCGAGTTCACATTCCATCATCATGAGTAGTTTGATCTTCCATGGTTGCATCTAGGCCTAGAGTTTAATTTCATTTGCTATTCTTCTGAATTGTACGTACATTTGACATGTATTTACTTTGATTTGTTAAGTACTTGACACTGACACATTTAGTGATTTAATGTGTTTATCATGTTCCATATTGAGTAATTTACTATATGAACACATTAATACATAGTTTTTTCTATTTGGTCTTTATCATTAGAGAGCAAGGTATTTTGATTAATAACGCCAGATAGCAAATTTATGATTGATATGTACCTCATCATACAACATAAATTATTCGGTTTAGAATTGTTAAAATAGTTGTTGTTTGATTGAAGCATCCATTGATTATACAATGTGTGAATTTAGTAAGCTAAATTATGTCTATGCAGTGATGATGTGTCATTGATTTACATTGATTATTGAATGTCCAAACTCAAGCCTTGGTGTGGCTATGTTTTAAGTGTTTGAACTTTAATTTGTTAACTTGTCTTTAATTTTTGCAATTCACTTTGTTTGACAATCACATCTTTGTGTTTTACTCGTAGTAATCAAACTGAACGTGTAATACTAATCACATGCTTCTCATGGATACGATACCCTAGCTATTTAGGTCAATTGGGTTTTTGAATGAATTGACGACGGTCATCACCTATTTAAAACTTATAACATGTAGGCCCATTAGAAACCTAAAGTCTTATACTTAGTTAAGGTCATTCTTAAAACTTATTAGTTATTAGCCCTTTGATTAGCCCAAACCCATTTAAATTACTAAAAAACAAAAGAAAATTATTGCTAACGACACACAACAACATTAACGATGTCTGGAGTCTGGAATCTGGACCACAGCGACATCTACAACCAGCCCCACCCCATCGAAAGTCCACAACCGTTGACCCCCATCGTCTATAAGGTGTGTGTTTTTTTTATAAAAAACTATCTACAAATTTAGCCCTAATTGTATAATTGTTATATTTCAGAATTATGTGTTTTGTCGAGCCATATTGGGATTATTGTTGAATGTTAACCCCTAATTAGGCAATTGTTGAATGTTAATTTAGAATTAAGGGTTTTGTAAAATTAACCCTAATACTCTACTAGTCTTTACTTTTAATGGTTTTAAATTTGGATTTTATTTTCAGAAATTATGCCTCATAAACAAGCATCCAGTTGTAAAAAAGAAAAAATGTGTGATGATGTGATTAAAATAAAAAAATATTGATGATAAGAATGAAACACATAATGAATAAAGACAAAGACGTTTCAAGAGGGCTTCTATTAATGATTGGTGACAAGTTCATCCGATTTATTTTATTTTGAATAACGACTTTGCTTTCTTGGTCATGTTTTTCTAAATCAGGGTGTTTGATTGCTTACTTTTCAGATAATACAATTTTCAAAAGAGAAAGTTTAAGATTGAAGTATTTTTTTAAGAAATATATAATAAGTGGCATGATTTTAAAAATTTTAAATAAGCTTTAACATTTTTTTAACAGTAAATTTCATGTATAAGGTTATCACATTTTTTAAATTGGAGAGCCCTGTATTGCCCCATTTTGGCCAGACTATGTCGTCTTAACCGGGCCCACGCACCGTCAGCTGTCACTTGACAGCCGTTGTGCCACCATAAGAGGAAAACTCTCTAGCGTAACACACGATGTGACGAAAACCCGATTGGGCTCGAAAATCGAACTGGCAACCTCACACAAGCCCTAGTCCAAATCCTCCATTACCTAATCCACCCTATTATGACATAAGTAAGATTGAACTTGAGTATCCATTAGAAAACCAAAGCCTTCTACCACTAGTTCACGAATGAGGAGATTAAACAAGCTTGAACATGACCATAAACAAGTGACATGAGTTTAAAATTTTAAACAAGCTTGAACATGACTAGAATATTTATGGGTGGATAGAAACATTAGTATGCGTGTACAAAACATTAGAGCTTGAATACGCAACCGTTTATGCTTTGAAAAACTAATTTTTGGGCAAGAAACACCATAAACTTGCATTTACTGAACACATTAAATCATTAATGTAATAAAATATGGTCAAAGTTTCCAACTTTTATTTATTTTCTTTGCAATTATATCACCTAGCAGGCTAGCACTTAAAATATAAGCAATCAACATCATATACTAAAAGGTTAGACTTTAAATAGAAAAAAAATGTTTTTTTTAACAGCTGATTTCATTAAAACACAAAAGTAATTAGCGAGTAGCTAGGACAATACAGAAACAGGAAAAAAGATTACAATACATTAAAGGCGCACCAATCCGATTATTCTAACGACACCCTTTTTGCTCTGTTTTTCACCCAAAGAAAGCTTGTAGTTTTGATGTCTGCCATGGGCCTCGAGAGGTCAACCCGCTTGCTGGAGAATACCACATCGTTCCGTAATTTCCAAATACCCCAGCATGTAACGAGGATGATAGCATGCACAAATTGTTTCCTCGCTTCTGATCGCCGGAATGCAGATGGATCTGCAGTAAATCAAAGATGGAGAAAGCATATATAGGAGGCACCGACACCCAACTGGATACCATTTGCCATACGACTGAACATACATAGCATGATGTGAACAAGTGTTCAACGGACTCCTCAAATTCACCACAGAATGGACATAAGTTCGAAGGCCTAACAATGTTTCTTCTTTCTAGTGCACATCTAGTCGGAAGACGATCTAGATGTAATCTCCACCCAAAAATATTAACCTTGCGAGGCACCCATTTGTTCAAGAAAGTGATTGCCATCTGATTGTGTTATCGGAGCACTCAGAAGGCTTTTTACGGCTTTAACCGAGAAGATCTCGTTGGAGTTTGAAGGCCATGATGCTTGAGGAGCCAATTTCATGATGCATGAGGAAGGTTTCCATCGTTTGTGAGGCACCCATTTGTTCAAAAAAAACTGTTAATTAGTTAAATCAGATCACATTTTAATCAATACACTAGTTTTTTTCTTAACGCCGCGCTTTGCGGCGAAACTAAGCAAATGATAACGTAAAATAAACATGATTTTAAAATAAAGTATGTTGTTTAAAAAGCCAAAACCATTAGGACGATTTAGTTGATCATCGTATCATTTCATTATATCAAATAAATACTTTATTTTGAGTACAACTTCGTTTTTAACAAAATTTATAACGGAGAGTCAGGGAAAAATTAAGAACAACTACATACTTAAGTTTTTAGTAAAAAGTTATAAACCTAAATTATTAAATAAGTATCAAATTAATCGATAAATTGATATATGTTTAAAAAAAGAAAAAACAAATTAAAAAATGGTAAAGGAAATTTATATATATTTTAAAAAAAATCAAATATGTTTAAAGTAATATAATAATAAACTATTATAATATATTAAATAAAAATAATAATAAAATACTATATATTATTACTATAAAAATAAAGTTACTATTTATCATCGTTCGTAAACTAAATCTATATATAATATAATTCCCAAGGGATGTTGTTTGGTTCTGCATGGGTTAACTCAAAGAGATCACTCGAGTTCACTTAAATAAAGCCTAAGTTATCTAATAATCAAAATGCTAGGGCCGTTTCAACCTTTTTAGAGGCCTAAGGTAAAACTAAATTTTAGAGCCCTTTTTTTCTTTTTGTATTATTATAAATAGTACATATTTATTCGTCTTTGGAACCAAGCAAAAATCTAACAAAAATATAACACAGAAGTGGAACCAAACAATAAAAAAACTATAAGTTTTCACTAATATTAATAGTTAGCATATAAAATTTCTTTTAATTGGAGGCCTAGGACTAAGTCTGGGTTATTTATATTGTAGGTCCAGCCCTGCAAAAAGTCATCTCTTGAACCGGATGGTCTAGATAGATTATATTCTTAGAATCAGTCAACACCATGTGTCTTGCTGATAACCGTTCTTTAAGCAATCATATCTGGAGCTAGCATCAACAAGGCCTCACGTTTCTTCAATCTTTCTTCTTCCTCATTTTTTGAATTTGTTTAGGAGTGTAAACGAGCCAAGCATCTCATAAACTACTACAGTCCGGCTTGCTAAAAAACCTAATTTGTAACACTTCACATTCTATACTTTCCCTATTTAGAAAGTGTAATCGTATTTCTATTTATAGAAACTTGTATTCGTGTCTTGTTTAGCTTTGTAATCTAAGGGTTGATCATAATGAAATTTCATACTTTATTCATACATGTTATACATGCAATCAATCATTCAAAATACATGTTTTACATGCAATCAATCACTTGTTATGCGTACAATACTCATACGTTACACCTCTATACTTGAAATGCCTAAAAACCAACTAAAATACGTAAAAATGACCCAACCTGACGCCCTCGTGCGAACTGGAGCTCACTTCGTGCGAAGTGCACGAAGTGGACACTTCGCACAAAATGAAGTTGACAGCCACTTCTCTTTTATAAATACAAACACTCCTTCACTCCTTCAAACTTTCCGAATTTCTCATCTCCTCTCTAAATTCCAGACTTTTGGCAGATACACTTAGTGAGTTTTAGCTCACTATTACTTTACCATTCTTGTGACTCTTCTCTTCTTCTTTTTCTTTTGTACCAGGTGTGGAAGCTAACCAAGTTCACCATATGGATGAACTTGGGTTCTAGTAAGTGTGAGAACGATGGGAGTAATGGCTTTCCGAGTTAATTTCCACACTTCACTTGTGCACTTTTTACATGTATTTTTTGTACATTCATGACCAACCGAGTTATCGACTATGTCGATAAACTTTGAGCTTTGGTGAATCATAGAATGAGGTATTTGTACCTCCTTGCTTGACCTTCATATAAATCTAGTCGAGATCATGACATTAACCAGTTTATGGTTAGGTGTCGTGAGCTTGGACTATTCTGTCTCATTCCTAAATCTCTCGTTCACAGAAATCAGTGTCGAAACGACTTTTAGACGAGCTATATTTCCCAGAACAGTCACTTCGCACGACGTGAGCAGCCACTTCGTACAAAGTGGTATATTCTTTTTCCTTACATATACTTTTGTACTTTTATTCAGAACCCGAAACTCTCACAAACTCAAAATACTCACGCACCTATGTCCCCTCATGTAGGGTAACTTCGGTACTCTATCCTTCAAAATATCAACTCGCGGTTTGCTTGGAAAGCTTTGGAAAAATATGAGTATACTCGACTCCCCCTTTTTCCTTTACACTTTGGGGTGCAACATATATGTTCTACCAACCCACTAAATCACGAAACTTTATGTTTAATTCACAAAACAAACATCCATTTATACATGCTTAATATGAATACTTGCAAACTTATATGCTAAAATCGAATGCTTTATACTACGTTATTATCTGTGTACAAGCCTCCCTTAACATGTATAGCGCTATAGGATTAACAAGTCGTCCGTATTCGTGAGGTCATGTTAAGTAAACAAAACGGTCTAGTCATGGCTATGATTAGATTACGCTAGCGGTAAACTTTGAGTTGACATATATAGTCGTATTACTAGTATTGTATGTTAGTTTAAGTAAACGTTTATGCCATGTGGAATGTTTAAACTTCTATTATTTAGTATTGAAACTTGTATACTCGCCAATACCTTGTGTGTTGAACTATAGTTTAATAAATGTTGCAGGAAATTGATGATGACGAGGACGCATTGAATCTAGTATGATTGAACTAGAAACCCATCAAAATTTAGTTGTAATGTTGGATCGTGTTTCTTGATTATGTTGTTGTATTTTGATTTCAAATCAATGTACTTGAATCTTTAGAAATGAAATGAAATGAAATTTAGTTGATTTAATACTTGTCGCAAATTAGTGTTGTGAAGCCTCAAGCAATCTATTCCGTCCTGCCCGATATTTCCGCCATCGGCTTTGGTGTGACATAATTACTCCAATCGAGGTTAAACATGTCGAGCTAATCGTGAGCTAGTTGCTAAAAGCTTGACAACTGAGCTTATACGAGCCCGAGTCCTAGCACGGTACTATAAAAACTCATATTAATAATCGAGTTTGAACCCAAGTTTCGTTTATCAAACTTGACTAAGCTCGCTGGGCCTAAACAAGGATGTTATCTATATAACTTTCCTTTAATATGTTAAACATGTAGTTACATAAGTATTTTCATTATATACAAAATTTCGATAAAAGTAAGTTAGTAACATGGAGATTGTTTGCAATTTAAAGATTGTTTGTCTAGTAGTTGCATTCAGATCAAACCATTTAAACACACAATCCGTGCTCAAGAAACAATCTTCTTGTTGCAGACTGCAGAGGTTTGGTTCTATCTCTTTTTCTACAGATGTGATGCGTATACTACAGACATTTTACCTCTTAAAAACAAATTGCACCTACGTGAAGATGCTGAATAAAGATGTTTCAAGATGGCTTCTTATAATGATTGGTGGCAAGTTTATTCTTCTTGTAGACTGCAGAGGTTTGGTCCACATATTCATCTACAAATGTCTGCTGATGTGGTCCGTAGACTGCGGACATTTTACCTCTTAAAAAACAAACTGTACCTAAGTGAAGATGCTAGAAGATGCCGGATAAACATGTTTCAAGATGGCGTCTTAGATTGGTGGCAAGTTTATTCATTCATTTTTTTACGATAATTTTTGTTGCTATTTTTAAGACTTGAACTTAAGACCCTTTAATTTTGGATTATGACTTTGTTTCTTTAAGCTGTGTGTGGTTGGGTGAAAGGCGAAAAACATATCGTTAGGCGTCATGTGTGTAAGTGTGATTTGGCCTTTTATCTAGGTGTGTTATGAGAATTTGAAATGGTGTGGGTGAGTAATAAAAAAAAACAAAGAGATTAAGCTAAATTATTGGATTGTGTATTAATTATTAATTAAAATTTTAAATTAAAACAAACCGAGCCTACATGCCGGTGAAAATCTCCACATCCTTGCCACTCAAAACTCTTAACGCTATGTTCTTGAGTTTACGTAGGAAGAGAAACGATTTATTTTCCTTTTCTTTAACTCTCATTTCTTTCGTCTTCTCTTATTTTCTCTTTATTTCCTAACATTGATGAAATTTCATATAATATTCCTTTCTCTTTTCTTTTCACTTCTTTCTAAAAAAAATCTCTGAAACATTTTTTTTTCTTTCTTTCCACTTTTCTAAAAAATCTCAAGAACACGTCAAGTGTTTTCTTTTTTTTTTCCACTTCCCTTCAAGCGGCGTTTACGCTAAAGACGGGCTCGGTACCAACCAGTACCGGAAATTCTAAAAAAATGGATACCGGGTACCGGTATTTGAAGGTAAATATTGGTACCAAAAACGCCAAATGTCAGTAAAATCGGTACCAAGATATTTCAGTTTGGAAAATCCGGTACATAATACCATTTATTCATCCCTAGTTCACACCCACAATACCACCATCGTGCTAAAATTTTCAAAAGAGAATCAAAGAATTTGACTTTAAGAAAAATACAATAACATGTGACACGAAAGTTATACCAAGAGTTAACACAACTCACATATCTACATAGATCGAATTGAAAGGATGTAGTTTGGAGAAACTGGCTAACTTGTCCATTGTAATCGGTTTTGTTTGTTTCCTAGCGTCTCGCTAGTTTTAGTAATGGTTGCCATTCCAAAAAAAAATCTACATATTGATTTACATAGACATCATTCTTATGTGAATCAGCTAGAAATGTTTTCGAATCAGCCTTCAGATTTATTAGAATTCAAAACGTTTGAAAGTGAATTAATTCAAGTTAATTCGACTAACCGAATTATAAAAATATATATATGTATGTATTTATACTAGCTTATGACCCGTATATTACACGGGTTTGTTTTAGACATGAGATCAGTTTTCTAGAATCATAATATATAAATAATTAGATTAAAAGTACACGAATTGAATAAATGATATGAAGTTGTAAAGGTACATAGATTAAATAATACAAATTCTGTATAGACATATTGATAAATAATCAAAATTGACAATCACGAATTGGCTAGATGATATGAAGTCGTAACGATAAGAAAGACATGGTTTATATTAGCATTAAAAGTACCATTTAATGCTTATTCCTTTATAAGGTTACACAGGTTAGTAAAAGTAAATTATATTATTTAACAATGTTGAAACTTGAGATAAACTTTGAAATAAAAAAAAATGTTATATTACTTATATAAACATTAAATTACAATTAGATAACAGGAAAAAAATCTTAGCCTCGCATAATTGTGACATATGACACAAATTAATTATTTATTTGCTAGATGGTGAACCGACACCATGGTTCACAAATACGCACGAATTAGCTAAATAAAACACTACCTATAATTGTCACTAATATACTATTAAACTTATATAAGTAATATTAATAGTTATAAGTCTTGCTTATAAGATTTCCAAGATATTTTCCCCATGAATTAACTCTTGGTAATCGGTGATGATAGCTGTTGAACTGAATCTCCATATCATCTTTCTCCATATCATCTTTCACATAATGTTTAAACAATTGATTTGATTTTTATTTAGCAGCAAGCACTTTCATTAGAAAAAAAAAACAAACCAACGAAGAGCTAGATTACAGTGTCACACTCCAACTGGTGACGGAATTATCGGGGCGGACATAATTAGATTGCTTGATACATCATAACACTAATGTGATAATATTTAATTCAAAAACGATTTCATTTCATGGATAATCATTGTCAAATACAATACAAGAATCAAGTATAAAAATGGGAAAATTAAAGTACAACATAATTGTTAAACTACAATAACAAATCTAGCATTTTTAGATGTGTTTCTAAATCGTCCCTACTAGATTTCGTCAATATCAACGTCATCAACCTGCAACATCTTTAAAAGTATAGTTCAACACAAAAGTATTGCGAGTACACAAGTTTAATATAACATAAGTATGTAAAAGTTTAAACGAATCCGCATGGCAAAACTAGTTAACTAGATTAATGTATCATGGCATGCAATTTTACAAGTCAACTCTCTGATTACCGCATGATTTAAAGACTTAACATGACCACAAGACTACAGGCGGTGCATTACTCCTATAGCGCTATACATGTTAAGGGGAGGCTCGTACGAAGTTAATGACAAGCGAATCACATAAGAATGTTCCAAGAATATAAATCAAGTATCACGTATTTTAAGCATGCATGCATGCATAGATTGTTTGTGTTTGCATAAAGAATAGTTGTGATTGTGTATTTTGATATGTTAAACATATTGCACCCAAAAGTGTAAAGCGTAAAAATGGGATCGAGTGTAATCACGGTTTTGCAAAGTTTCCTTTGGAAATCCCGTAAAGAGTTGGAAGGTTGGAGGATGGAACACCGAGATTACCCTACATGAGGTAAACGAAGGTGTGTGAGTATTCGGAATGTTAACGGATGATTTGGATACGGAATTAAAGTATGTAAAAGTACGTATACGAGAAAGTAATTATCTAGCCTTAAACACTCGTTTTTGACACTATATATCCCGCATAGTTTGATGTGATTTCATGGGTTAAGTGCCAATTAGAAGCGTAACGAGAGGTTCAAGTCTTAGAAAATATAACCTATTACCATGACAAGTAACCGTATCGATTATCATCAAGGATTCGGTTATGTGTGTGTGTGTATATATATATATTTTATGTAGTTTATATAATAATTCTAAGCTAAGTCCATCAAGAATATCTTAGATTGTCATATAAGTTAAGCATGGAGGATTAACCTCATTGTATGATTCACCAATACACAAATCATCACAAGGATGATTCGGATGGTCATGAATGAAAGGAAATGTACAACTTCTTACTATATCAAGTAGCCAAGTAAACTTTATCCCGGGTGAGTCATTCCCGACATGGAAAGAGTTAACTAAGTGTCAGCTGCTAGATGGGGTTAAGTTACTTTAAGTATAGCAAACTAATTGAAATAGCAAAGTAAAAACATCAAGTGAGGTGGTGGAATGAAGTTAGGATAGCCAAGGCTTCCAAGTATTCACACCCATACCAAAACACAAGTCTTGCCATAAATTTCATGGCAAGCTCGGATGGTTTCATAACTTGTGGATTGAATAAACTCTTGCAAAAACATAAAGTTTAGAGGTGTTTGCACATCCTAAACTCATAAGAATCTTCTCCTAACAAGCCTTAAAACCTTAGATAGGCTCAAGAACAAGTAGGCACAAGATTGAACAAAGAAAACATAGTTTGTAAAGTTTAAACAAAACATTCTTCCAAAACAGAAAGTTTGGACCTTAAAATGGTGATGTTCCACCTTCGATTACCATGGTAATCTTGTGGAAACACTCCTAGAGATGTTCCAAGCTTTGTAGAGGAAGAAAAAGTAAAGAAAGGCGAAAGAAAAGTGAATTTGAGCTCACTTTTGCAATTATAAGATTCTGCCTTGAACTTGAATTTCCAGAGAATTTGAGAGTGCTTTAATGATTTAGAAGTGTTTGGAAAGTGAAATTGGATGTATGGAGGCTCCTATTTATAATGGGGTGATTAGGGTTTGAGTTTAATGAGTTAGAAGGTTACTGGAGGTGAAAAATGTGGCGAAAATGGATCAACCCGCGAGCTGGCAGCGTACTGCTACAAATCGGTATATATCGCACGTCACGGGGATACCCTGGTAGCTCTCGCGTGGCGCTAGGGCATACTTTCTGAAAATGTCCATTTTGGTCCCTGAACCTTGTATTTAGTTCATTTTAAGCCGTAAACTTGTATTTTAACATGTTTTGGAGTATTATAAGTGTAATAAAGTATAGTATAAGTGTATGCAAGTATAATTTGAGTATCGAGAATGTATGTATCAATATAGGCACGTATAATAAGTATCGGTTTATGTATAAACGATTAAATTGTAAGTATAACAAGCATGTATAAAGTATGAATTTCATTACGATCAAAGTCTTGGATTAAAGTTGGAATTGAAATACGATTACAAGGGAATACAAGTTTCCAAGAATAGAATCAAGAAAAACTTTCTTAATAAGGAAAGTTACAAAAAGCGATGCGTTACATACAAAGAGAAGAAAAAATAAAAGAACAAAGGGACAAAAGCAAAAGACCTTGAAGCATTAGAGTTGCACTACAAAAACCAAACTTCTATATGTTGGCATACATATGGTAATTACACATGTCGATAAGCTTGATTTTAGTTGAGTTGTTTCCTCGTCCCGACTTGATCATCATTTAGCTTCAAATTTCCACATGTTTGCTGACTACAAGAATCTTCTTCGTTTCATCTGATCATTGTTTGTTATTGTGTCTTGGCATCTAACATAAGGGTAAGATTACAATACAGATCAAATTTATGATCATAGCAATCCTTTGTGTAAAAGAGATGTGGTTATTAAACCTGTTATATATTAATGGAGGTCCATTTGGATCATATCTTACACCAAACGTTTTATGAGTTTAAATGCCATCCAGTGTGAATTAAAATGCTTACAATCTTCTAAATCACTTCATTCAAAAGGGAATAAGTTGATTATTATGGTTCAAATTGCACAAATAGCAATGCGACTACTTTAATGCTTTTACTGATCAAGTTAATGTTTGAGTACTAATAATACTACACAAAACGCAACATTTGGTAAAAGTAGTTGCTATGATTGGTAAAATATAAAAAAGCAGAAGGTAATAACTGGTATAAAAACTGAATAAAAAACATAATTAAATGAAGGTTGCTATTTAGTGTAATTTTAAGAAGCAGACAAAATATTTGGTGGGTCTTTATTAACTCGTTTTGACGCGACCCACGTTGACCCATTAGTCAAACTGTCTACCCGACCACTACTACAGTATAAAGCAACAAATAAGACTCATGGAAGGTATTTAAAGTTGTAATTTAATCCTTTCTAACCTTTTGAAAATATTAGAGTAAACTTGATCTCCTCCCACATCATTTCCAGTGGCTCCATCTACAACTCTTATAATATCTTCAATTAAAGCAAAATTCCCCATTATATCAACATGGTTTACACTTTGTGTTCCTCTTCCCTCCAAAAGGGTCTGCAGGTGGGACTTTTACATAGGTTTTAATCCCCCAAAGGATTAAACTGTGTTTATCCCCATTAGCCTTTTGCACACATGAAACATGCATTTAAAATGGGAACCGTTTCATCTCCCTCAACATAATAGACCCCGAATCTTAAGCAACCTTGATCGTTTCCACCCTTTGCTAAGGCATCAAAATGGAAAGGAATATAACGCGCTTTAGCTGGGCTGAATTTATAACATATGATCTCTTGGTGGATAAACCAACTCCATACATAGAAAAAATCTCCATCTCTGGGACATTTGGTAATCTGTGTAGGTATCAGAGAACTACTTAATAAGTGTAAGGGACAATAATATTAACTAAGTACCTGGTTTCTAAGGGATTTGAGCGGTATTTATAATGCTCGTATTTTTTATCATTTAAATTACAGTTATCCCGTAAGAATATAGCACTTTGCGGCTGGACTTGATTTATAAACATATGATCTCTCGGTGGGTAAACCAACTCCACACATAGAAAAAAAAGGCATTTGGTAATGTGTGTAGGTATCAAAGAACAACTTAATAAGTGTAATTCTTTCAAGGCCAAAATTTTTTGATAAACGAACATGAAAAACTAAGTAACAATTGTGAGACAATATTTTGACGTATTCACCTAAATTCGGGTGATTTACGTTATAATTTATCTTTGATGGGTTTAATGAGAAAAGCAAAATAAAAAAATGATAAAAAAGTAAGCGAAATGAGTTAAGATACAAAAAAGTTACTAAAAAGAAAATGGGTCAAAAAATGTTTGAATTCAGATGCTTGCAACCTCCTAAAATCATATATCCAAATAAAGGTAATTTGAAATTCGGATCATGGTTTTTATAATCATTCCAACGCATTAATTATTTCTAGAATTTAAATATAAATGACGAAAACAGGTTGACAACCATACCCATACTGATCAGTTTTAACCTATACTAAAAATCATTTTAACCCAAACCCGTTTTGCAGTTTTCCAACCCAGACAACCTACCTATTTTGTCACCTCACACTAAAAGCAACATGTAAGTAAATAGTATCTAACCTGGTTTCTAAGGGATTTGACCCTGATTCGCCAAATTCCGTGCAATACATAACAACAAGTGATTCCTCAGGATGTTGTGTTTCTACCTCCCTCCTCACCTTCTCATACAAAACATTATGATCTCTAGACAAACGCTTTGCGAGCAACTTTCAACACAACAAAGCTATAGCGAGCAACTTTCAAACCTATAGTTTTTTGACATTAGCAGTAAGAAAAACCTTCCTTACAATTATACTATTCCATTCCCGCAATGAACTTGGACATACACATCATGTACAAAATCAGAAGTGAGACATGAGATCCAGGTCAAGATGCTAAAAAACCCAAATATGAAAGTGTGCATGCTTCATTGTATATATTCCAAATAAAATGTCCATATACTCTAATTATAAAACATAGTTAGCTATTACTTCCATTTTGTCAAGTTTCTTTCTTCTTCAAAATTTATATTAGGCTTTAATGGGTAAAATAGTAATATATAATTTTCATGCTAATTAGTTAAAGATGAAAGCATAACACATAGCCCAAAAAGTGGTCGCTGCATAATCTCTTCACTACATAACATCAGTAAAAGAAGCATTTGGTGATGATACCGTAGAATTGAAGCATTGATTATAACAGCTAATGGAAATGATTGGACCAAATCTGCAAATGGATTAATTATGAAGTGGGATGCAAATGGGAACTGGTTCCCATAATTTCCACTATCATTCCTAAGCCATTCATTGATGAAAGTTTGCTTGGAGAGTGGGTTGCCTACATCTACCATACCTTTTCTAATCTTGCTTCCATGCCACTTCAGCTTATTCACTTTGTAATTTGACTCATGGACCTAAACTGGCTCACTTTCACATAAACATGTCATGTTGTTGCATTCTCGGCCGCTTCAGGCACCACAGACCTTGCCTTCTTCATCAAACTCAACCTAGTATTTTATAAATGTAAAGACGTTTATTCAACATAAAACAAGGACTTGCTCATAAACTCAGTTTATGTTCTGATTTGACAACCCAAATAATCCTACTTATAATATTACATCAGTAGGAAACTCATTTTCAAGTTCATTATCATTTAAACCTCTTTTTATGCAAAAATGACATTTTAGTCAAAATGGCATAATTACGAAACTTGTGCATAAACTCATATTCTGATTATGATCATGTGATATAACCTCAGAGGGTTATACTACATTATATTACATCATAATGCAACTTTAGATCAGTAGTTAACTAATCTAAATCGGGTCAGAATCGAAAGTCAAAGCAGAAGTCAAACTTCACGACTTTTCGGTTGCGAACCAACCCTAGAACTGAAATTGACGAGCCGAACATGTTCTTACATGTTCTAATAATTATTACCAACTTGTTTAAGTGTCAAAACAAGTTTCATAACATATATAATATTAAATTATAACATTTCCAAAAAATGGCCTGTTTGACTTTTTAATATAATAACTTTGGCCCGTCAATTGGTCTAGCAAACGCGATCTTCAGGAGGTGCCCTTTATAGGGACTAATACCTACCTCATTATGATCACTTAGCCATGTTTGTTACGAACAATGGCTGGACAGTAATGGTCTTAACCGAAAGTCAAGGTGTTTTCCGTAAAACGCTTGACTTTTGGCTATAAAAGCCTATAAACGAAAATGCAAGAGGAAGGAACACTTACAAGTGGTTCCTAGGATGCAATAGAACTAAGTTGGATGCTCCTTTTAGTTAGGAACTTCCAGAGGAGGAGATAGAGTTGTGAATGAGAAAGGTGCAAGTTCAAATGGTGAACCTTGCACCTATTTATAGTTGGAGAGCTTGAAGGAGGTGATGCCAGGTGTTAAGGGGTGTAAGAGGAAGCTTACAAGTGTCCTAAAACGTGGCATAGCAGTTTGGAAAGCCATGGTTTCGAATCAAATGGTTTTTGGCAATTTGTGTGGGAGCCAAGCAAATTTTCTCTGCGCAGAGCACAGGCCTCTCGCGCCCCGCGCAAACGCGCGCCCCGAGGCATGGTCAGTTTCAAATTTTGACACTTTTATCCCCTTAACTTATAAAACCTTCTAAAACACCTTTTTATAAATTTTTAGCCCTCCGTAACCAATATTTGGCATACCTGGAGTATGCCCGGACATTGTCGAGCTCTAGGTTCGTTAAAAGATCACTCAGATGTATAAATTAACATGTTGACACTTTTAACCCCTCCATCATCCAACTTTCACATATTTCGGATTTAATCCCTCTCGTCCAACAAACGGGACATATGGGAGTTAGGACTTCGTAAAGGATCACTCAGAGGCTCATTATGTGCATGTTGACATATCATCACTCAGAGCTAGACATGTTGACATATCAGTCACTCAGAGGCCAAGTTTAAGCATGTTGACATATCAGTCAGTCAGAGGCTAGGCATGTTGACATATCAGTTACTCAGAAGCCAAGTTTAAGCATGTTGACATATCAGTCACTAGAGGCTAAGTTTGACATGTTGACACCATTAGTCCCTATCAGTCTTTAATAGACTATAAATAAAAATACAACACGTGTCACTATACTATAGACATGATTTTACAGGTGTTACATAACATAAACACAAACATACCTTGATTGACTGCAAAATAATCGATTATCTTCCCAAATGAGAAGTATACTCCTTTGATTGACGAATCAGATTCGTACCTTGAAAAGAAAAATCTTTGAACAAAAACCTTATTACTAAGCCTGACCCAATGGTACCCTAATTGAGAAAAATGTGAAAAGCAATCGACGTGAACAAAAATCAAGAACATAAATTAGGGTTAGAATTTTATCAATAAACAAACTTCAAAATAATCATCTATTCGCAAATGCTTAACCGATAAAAAACATACCTGAGGAAATCATTTGCAACAAACGGGGAAGATCAGACTGTGACCGGGTTATTCAAGCAGTTGTTAATCAACGACATCAAATTGGTATTAAACATACCTACACACATGATTTGATAAACGAAACTAATATGGTAGGAGAAGAAGATACATCAGTGAATTCGAATAGAGATCTAGCATCTCTAAATGAAGACATATGGATTCATAGAGAAAGAACATAAATTTAGAGCAGATTACTAACCATTGAATATCTCAATCGGAGAAGTTTATGAAGTTGTGAATCTAGGGTTTAGGAGCTTAGAGAGGCAAATGAAAATATGTGAAATCTATGTAAAACATACACAAATCAAAGAATAACACATACCGATTGATAAAAAAAGATTGAAAGGAAAGGGTTTGGTAAAAGAAGCGCGATTTGAATTTCAAAACTCTAGGTTTGAAGTTTCATCTGATTTGAAAGGTTAAATGGCGTGAAGGAGAGGTTGTTTGGCGTGCAAAGAAGCTGAGATAGATGGTGTGCAAAAAGCTGCAAGGTTTAATTAGGGGAGAAGGTTTGACACAATTAATAACTGCATGGATATTAATTAAGCAGTTAAAAGTAGTAATTACAATTTTTATTTTATATTGTTTTATTAATTGTTTAAACTTTAAATAAAAGATGACATAATGTATTTAAGAATTACATCATATTTTTAAAATTACAGTCTTAGATTAGATGAATTTTACTATATAATATCACCCTATCCTCGTCTATTAGATAAAAAGATATACTTTTTTGTACCAGAAATAAAAAAAATTAGAAAGGATTCCAAGATAATCCCAGATGTTTCTCCAACATCTATAGACAAAAATGGCATCATCACGGTTAGCAGCAACAGCGGCGGAGAGGGTGGGACCGCCGCGAGACGGCAAGCTCTCACCCTAACAGAAGCTGCGGCCGACAGGATTCGCCACCTCCTACACCAACGCCAACGCCCTTATCTTAAACTCGGCGTCAAAGCTCGCGGTTGTAACGGTCTTTCCTATACCCTAAATTACGCAGGTTAGGGTTTCCAATTTCCTTCGTCTCCTTATTTCAAATTCACATAAATTATTCTTCAATATTGTTGCAATTTGACTCCTAATTGTTGCTGTATATATTCCTGACCTGAATTTTTAGGAATTTACGTGTAATATTATCATTAAATCAGGGCTCGTTATAACAACTACAAATTGCAATTTACTGTTTAATTGATCATAGGATTCAATAAGTGATTCAGACAATTGCTTTGATTCTGTTCGTTAGAATGTGTATATGCAGAAGAATGATCAGTGGTTTAAATCATGGGTGTTAATGGTGAATAGCGACAAATAGCAATAAGGTATCTATAGCTACATAGCGAATAGCGATAAATAGCAAACGGCTATTTTATAAATAGCTATATGCTATAATTTTTCTTTTAAATTTTATATGTATATTATATCAAAATACCCTGGTATATATCCTATTTTACATGTATATTTAACAAAAACCTACAATCCAACTATTTTATAGCTTTATTTAATTGCTATTATATACAACAAAAAAACAAAAAAAAGTGTCGCTATTCTTGCTATCCGTTGCTACAACCCTAATAGCGACACTATACCTATACGCTACATAGCATGCTATAGCGATCGCCATTGACAACTACGGTTTAAATAATCCTTATTTGTGATAAACTTTATGGATCAGATAATGGTAGCTCCGAATAACGATTAATTGTGAATTTGTGATAGCCTTGAGTATAAAGAACAAATGGAACATTACTCAGTATGCATTGCTTGAAGATCATATACTAGATTTCTAAGGATATTACTGATTTAGACCAGTCTCACTTTCCCAGTCACTTTTTTGGCCATTAGGGATGTTCAACGAATCAAATTTCGAATATTCGAATTATTCGAATTTTAAACTTGGAATCGAATTCGATTCGAAATTCAATTACTGAAGTTGAATCGACTTCAAATTCCAAGAATTTGAATTTGAATCTGAATCGAGTTTCGAGTTTTTCGAATTTGATTCGAATACTGAGCACATTCATAAACATATAAAACTATATCCAAAACATTTAAAGTGGTATGTTAAGGTCCTATTCGAGTCGAGCCAAGACTCCTAGAAGGTAGAGATGAAGAAAAGAGGATTTAGGCAAATGATCTGATGAATTCCATTTACAAGAATCATGGTTTAAATACAAGAAATTCAAATTGAAAATCCTGTGTAAACTAGTAACAGAAAGAAACAAACATGCATAATAATTGGGATTTCGGGTTTTTCGAGTCTGGTTCCAATACTATACACCCCTAGGGGCCGTTGCTACTAACCTTATTGACAAATTGCCATGTTGGGCCTGCTAGTCTCACAATCTACATGAAAATCTATACAATAAAGCTTTTATTCTAGACTATCTAACTTCTATTTGGTATTGGAGGATTTTTTACTCAAGTTATAATTTAGACACAATATAATTAGTTTCAGTTTCAACTGAGGTAAAGGTGTCAATCATGTCAGGTGGGGGTGGCGTGTTAATGAGTTGAAGCGTTGAACCTGAACGCAACACATATGCTATTCGTGTCAAAGACATCAACTTTGACCCAGACAGACCTAAACATGACCCATCTATCCCTTTATCTAAACAAGTCAAACGGGTTGTAATCAAGTTGTAAACGTGTTATATAAGTCATGGTTTAAAAAGGCTTTTGGAGGCTCGCCTTGAGGCTTAAGCCTCCTCTAAGGCTATGAAAAATCGCATAAAAGGCTTAGCCTCATGGGGGTCAACTGGAACCTAGGCCTCAGCCATCCAAGGCTGTATGAGGCGGTGAGGCTAGACATTGTGAAAATTAAAAAGATTTAGTTCTCTGGACTTTCCTTTAGAGTTTAGACCCATTTAGTGTTTATTGAGCTTGGTGGGCCAACCCAATAGTGGACTTAAAAAACATTGATTAGGTTAACCTAATCGCTAACACAGTACACAAAATAGCCAACCCGAGTTGCCAATGAGGTTTTGTCGGATGATGAGTGGATAGCCAACCCGAGTGGGGATGGCGATGACGATCTAAATATGCTTGATGAAAAGATTGATACAAGTTACAGGGTTGTAATAAATGGGTCGTAGGGTGGAGGTAGAGGGTCAACCTGTTTAATGGGTTGTAATAAATAGATCGATTTCTCATTTTGTTTTAATTTTGTAACTCAAGATAGTAGATGCATGCAGTTTATAACGCACTAGTATTATCAACGTGCAGATGAAAAAGGGAAATTTGATGAGTTGATTGAGGACAAGGGTGTGAAGATATTGATAGACCCAAAAGCTCTTATGCACGTTATTGGTACCAAGATGGACTTTGTTGATGATAAGCTCAGGTAATCAATCAATCAATCATATGCAGTATAATCCCACCCATAGCAAAGCTATTGGTATTTGGTAGGGTATAATGTAGGCAAGTCTTACCTCTATCCCAAGGGATAAAGAGACTGCTTTCAGTGAGACCCCGGCTCCAAAGACACATCCAACCATAAGAGTCAAATGAAACATAAAAAGGCACACAACTACTCTAAAAATAAAAAGATAAAGCAGGGTACGGAAAAAATTAAATAAATAAATAACCAAAAATTCTTTTTAAAGTATTAAACAAGAAATAAAAACGCATAAAAGAAACCCATTACACAACATACACACTCAAGCCAGCGCTAACATGCAAAGGCAACCAAAATAAAGAATCTTATTTTTATTATATTTGGTTTATTTTATTTTTTATATTGTGTGAAACATATACACATTAATGATTGGTTCTGAAAGATTTGAATATTGTTATGATTGGCGCAGATCTGAATTTATATTTATTAATCCAAACTCTAAAGGACAGTGTGGCTGTGGGGAGTCGTTTATGACAACAAGTAGCACGGAAACTACAAAGGCTGGTGGCGTCTCTTAATCTACTTGCAACACGCTTAGGTTATATGACTGAATTAAGCGCATCATAATCACTGTATAATTTGTCACAAGCTGTTGAGTCACCTATGTAGCTTAATCATATGGTAATAATACTCACTTTCATATATGAGAGGTTATAAGGTTATTTTTAATTGCAGTTGAGAGCATTAGAAATGTTATGGGCAAAATATTGTTCAGACTTCGGAACTTGGGGTGTTTGCGGATTGGTAGATCCAGCTCGACAAGAACCTCAAAATCGTGGCGCACATATGAACCTAACCGCTACACGGGTTTTCACGTGTTGAGACGTACACCACCTATTTAACCTGAAAGTTTTATTTAATCTAAATGTTTTTATACTAATACTCTAAAATTCCAAATTTACAACTAACGGGGTCGGAGCTTTCTCAGATAGTGATGTTGGGTATCCTTACTCAATCCGGAACACCGTCGCCAGCGGTTTGGGTAGTGAAATCGGGTTGCGAAAACAGGAGATGGTTATCGGCATAGGTCGTGTCTTTGGTGTATGACTTTTGCAGGTTTTAGGTTATGAAGATGGGGTTTTTTTATTGGGTTGCACCCTGGTTTTTGCTTGGGTTAATTGGGTTGGTGATGTAGCATGGGTTTGATTTGGTTTTTTTTTTCTTGGGTTATCTGGTTGCAGCCCTTCCCCTAGATGTATAAAATAATTGTATTTAAATTGCTCATTCTTCTTTTACTATTAAAAATTTGGCATAAAATATATACCTATTGAGTATAAGTTATTGCATAAGTATTATTTTTTTCAAGTTTTTAAAAAATGGGTTAAGTGGGTCAATCCATCAGGTCAAAACAGCTGTTTAGCTAAATGTATTTTCAGATTTGACCTAAAATTGATCTGAATCCGTTTAGAGTAAACCCAAAATATGTAAATTAAATTACGTGTCTTAAGTTCTAAGTTCGTGTAGTGAAATAAATTCATACCTCTATTTAAAACACTGACACGCCAATTTTTAAAATTTTTAATTGATAAAACTCTGTCATCTTAGTTCATATGTTTTTAGTTGGGCCTAACATCAATCTAAAAAACCAAAACATAAAACCTTCCACCCAATATCTCTAAAGCGTACACATGATTTCACCTTGAAAAACGGAATCGCGTAATGTTTGATGGTTTGATCTTGGAAGGATTGGTCTTCGAAGATTTCAATGATTGAAGTCCGAACTTTTCATTAGCCAAAGGTTTGATTTAGGAAGGGTTACTTATATGTAAGGAAGTTGGATGGTTTTAATGCATCTTAGTTTTTTTTATAAGAAATATAAGGAACTAGGAATAGATGGAAGTTTGATGGTTGTTTATCCAAGGTCCCAGCGGTTCTAATTTAATACCCACGGGTTGGAACTAGAACCGACCCGAAACCTTTTATTGATGAATTCTTAAACCCACTAAGCGACCCTTTAAAGGAAAAAAGGTTCGGGCCATTGTGGTTCCAGTTCGGTTCAAGGTTCTGAGGTTCCATAACCATAACCTGTTCACTCCTAATGATGTCACATTGATTCAACCTTTCAAACCCTCATTGCAAAATTGCAGATGCTATACAAAGGGTAGGGTCGAAACTGATCAATGTTAAAACCATGTCGGGTTCGGATTGGGGTGGGCAAGGTCTGGTCAAGTGTGGTGATTTTAGTGTCACCTTGATTATTCTAGTATAAACAGAATTTACTTGAGACTAAAGGAAAATAAGAATATAGATCGATACGGGTTAGGAATTGTGTAGCATACACTCATTCATGACCATTATATTCCAAGCGGGTGCACCACCTTGGTGGGAATTTGGGGGCAACACCCCATGCAGGGTCCAAGGGGTAAAGTCGCTATCAGTTGCTACAGATTTGCGCGATTGATGGATAATTGCACAGAAGCTAATCAGTATTACCTAATTATTTGTGGTAAAAGATAGTCAGGAGCAACTGACCATCGGTGATAACTCGTCGATGGTAACATAGTGGCAACGACAACTTGGCTGCCAGAGGTAAGATGAGGTTTTCTAGCCAACGGTTTTCCATTGCTATAACTATCTAACTATCAAAAATTAGTTGCCAACTTAAACTTTGTGTTGGTTCGTTGCTTATATAAGGATGTTCTCTGGTGTATTTTTGGTATAAGTAGTTTTCTTAAGATATTTGTTTCCGTCACTATCTTTGAATTATCCCATTGATCTTCTGATTCATACCCTCATGTTCACTTTTTTAAAATGGTAAAATACTTGACTGACGGATCTTGTTTATACCAAATTACTTGTTCGATCATTCAAATTAAAATTTTACATGGATGTTCTTGTTCATGGTTGTGTGACTCTGTGTTGTATCATGTTTAAAACAAAAAAAAAATTTTAAGTAATAAAAATAAAAGTCATGAAAACCTCCCATGTCTCCATAGGCGAATAACAGATCCTTACTCATTTGAACTTCTTTAAAACTTTATCAACCTACAGTCAACCCAATTTGTCACTCCTCTTCTATTTATCTATACCAGCAATAAGACTCGTGCGGGTCTATTGCAAATATCGAATGGATTAATACAAGCGTTATGTGATTCGTTAACCATTTGGAAATACACGTTTAGACGTATCCGATTGAACTCAATGTAACATATATAAGCATTGCAATTGGATCAAGTCATAAAGTAAATCAAATTTATACCATACAGTCATAACATATTATATGTGACCCGACTCATCACAGAAAACGTAACGGTATAAAGGAAAATTTGACATGTTTAATCAATAGGGATTAATTAGACCTTTAGAAAAAGGATAAAAATGAAACCACAATTTGACTCCATTCGATTGAGTATAAAATTTATGAAACATACATAAAATAAGCACGAAAATGTATTATATTTTATGTTTTAACATAGACCAAATCAAATGTATTCCGACACATACATAAAATATATACATAAACATTAGTATATTTTGCTCACTCAAGGTAATAATGTAAATGTAAAGGTAAAATGTATGGAGCAATACTATATGTATTCTGGCTTAATGTATTAAAAATAATAATAATAATAATAATAATAATAATAATAATAATAATAATAATAATAATAATAATAATAATATATTATTATTATTATTATTATTATTATTATTATTATTATTATTATTATTATTATTATTATTATTATTATTATTATTATTATTATTATTATTATATAAACGCAGAGAACCTTAGTTATTATTTACCTTTTAGCTTCGTTTGTTATTTACTTCGTAGTTAAATTATGTAGTGAAGTTGTTGAGATAAAGACTAAAGCAAACAAATATGAAATTCGAAGGGCCAATGCAAAAAAGTAGGAGGGCATATAAGTAGTAAATTTTATCGACATTTACTTTTAAGTTATATAATAATAATATGTATGTGCGCGTTGATGTATGTATTATACTAATAGATATAGGGACGTGGTATGGTGTTAAGACATTTTCCTTTCATCCATAGTGTGGTGTTAAAGCGTCTTCCTGTTAAAAAAATAATAGCTATAGTCACTCTTATAAACATACAATCAATGTGATATCCTCCCAAATCTAATTGCTTGTACAAAGCTCAAGACTTTAGAAAAAAGCACCAATATGCGCCACCCTATGAACTGAGAATTATCACTCTCAAGTATACTATTTTTAAGGCCACTTAACCCTTATTTCATTGATTTAAATACTGAAACATGTGTTGACGAACTTTAGGTGCGTTGACGACCTTTTGGTGTATTGGCAGCCACATGACCTTTCAAAGTGGAGGTCATGGGTTCGAATCTTGCCAGGAGCAAAAATGCTCTGGGTTAAGCCATGACCAGGAGTTTTACCATAGTAGGTCTTTGGGCAGTGAACTTTCTTTGAAATGGTGGCGGACCGGATTACTAAAGTCGTCTGCGTTGTGGCCTTTTGCCATTAAGTTTACCCAAGTTAAAAAAAATATTGAAACCCGCCACTGAATTCAAAGATTTTGTATTCGAAAACGTCACTTGTAATTATAGTTAGAAATGTGGATTTAAAAAGCTAAAATAAATAAAAAAAATTCAAAAAAGTTTTTTGTAAGAACTTCACATTTGAATTCTAGCATGTGCTAGAGATGGGCATAAAAACCGGTTCCGAACCCGAACCGGTAGAACCGAACTGGAACCGGTTCCAGTTCCTACCCGACATTAAGTAGAACCGGTTCCGGGTTCAAAATACCCGTTGGTTCCAACCCGGTTCCACAATTTTACCATTTGAATCGGGTCGTACCCAGTTCCTACCCGTACCCGGTTTCACTAGTACCCGGTTCCACCAGTACCCGGAAATGCAGTTCTAGAAGGAACCGGTTATATCCGTTAAAATGTTACCGTTGGAACCGGTTATAGCCGAAGAAGTGGAGACTAACGATTCGGACGACGATTGTACCGAGGTACCCGCACCTAAGAGAAACTCATCGGAAAGTGTTGCACCTGCCACTAGTAAACGATCAAAGAAATAAAATCTTACTGGAACCGGTTCTGAGTAATTTTTTATTTTTTTTTCGTAACCGGTTAATTTTTTGTTTTTTAATTTTAACCGATTATTGTTACTATTTTTATTTATCAATGTAACTAATAATAAAAATAAAAAATAACAAACACAATAGAAAGAAACATTACACAAACTTTATTAAAACACCAAACCAAACGGGTTACATCAAACATTTGAAGAACCGGTGCCGGAACCTTCTCCCGTCTCATTTTTCTTTGCCTTCGTCATTGGGCAATGCCGCTCAGTGTGTTTCTTAAGGGTTGAGTTGGCTGCGGCCTTCATAAATTTTCCGCAAGCTTTGCATCTAGCCATCTCGTGGCTGTCGGACATTAAGCAGAGATCAAAATTCTTCCATATAGCTGGGTTTCTTTTCGTCTCTAAGACCGTAACAACTTCGTCGTTGCATGCTATAGGTATTTTGCAAGAATTTAGAAGATGATTGATTTTGTAAGTTGATGATGGTGAGTGTTAAGTTTAGAAATGGTAAGTAGGGAGGGGTTTATATAAAAAAAAACCGATTTCGACTGTCAGGAACCGGTTCCCAACGGTAACATTTATCAGGAACCGGTTCTGAACAGTAAAAAGTCAGGTTTTACTGTCAGGAACCGGTTCTGAACAGTAAAAAGTCAGGTTTACTGTCAGGAACCGGTTCTGAACAGTAAAAAAGTCAGGGTTTACTGTCAGGAACCGGTTCTGAACAGTAAAAAAGTCAAGTTTTACTGTCAGGAACCGATTCCGCACCATACCCGGTTCCACACCATACCCGGTTCCATAATACCCGTACCCGGTTCTACACGGTTCCATATATTGGGTGTGAACCCGGGTAGGAACTGGACCCGGTTCCACACCATACCCGGTTCCAATGACATCCAAGCAGAACCGGGTCCGGGTTGGAACCGGTTCCAGGTAATAATAAAACCCGATTATGCCCATCTCTAGCATGTGCCACAAAACTTTTCAACCACTTTGTAGGCCCAGGCCCAATTACCTGATTGATGTCTCATTAGAGTTTTGCTTGTGAACGTGCCCACGAAATTTATGGTTCGACATTAAATGTGGTTTGAGGGTTGAGACCAATAATGGAATGATCTGTACAAATGTACACATGAGTTCATGGGATAAATCCCCTTGATTAACATTTCCTTTTTATAAGTCTTGATTAACAAAATTGGGTTTTCTCTAGGGTTGCTTTTTTATGACATTACATGTTCTCTCAAAATTATGCATTATTTAAAAAACCTCTTATCACGACGCAATGAATAATAATGATTTCAGAACCCCAACCGTATTTTCTACCCATTATTTTATTTTTATTAAAAAATCTCTTATCAAGGCGCAATGAATAATACTGATTTCATAACACAACCGTATTTTCTAGCCATTTTTATATTTATATTAGAAAACCTCTTATCAAGGTGCAATGAATAATACTGATTTCAGAACCCAACCGTATTTTCTAGCCATTTTTTTATTTTATAATTTTATTTAATTGTTTATATAATGTTTAAGTTGGGTAGGATTAGCTTATGTTTAGTAGAAATGCAGGATTATGTATTCAGATTTATTTGTCGAGTCAAGTTTAATAATACGAAGAGTATGGAACGTGTTAGTCTACAAATCGTTTGTGTTTTGCTTTATATGTCTATAACTCGAAGCATGGGCCAACACCATTAAAATGACCGGTCTAGCTTTTTAAGCAGCTTACCTTAAAAAGATACTCATTTTTTATGATAAAGAAAAATACACTTCGACAAAAAAAAAGTTCGTGCTTGAATATATATTAATTTTAGCCACAAGTTTTGACATAGCTCCTAAGTTTGGCCTTTACCTTTTCACGCATTTAATAAAAGACATTTTCAATACGCTAGTAGTTGTGATCCACATGTGCATTAAGTGGTCTAGAGTCTAAGACAAATGTTAATTTTATTCCATTTTCTAGCAGCTTTTACCAACATACAACACGTAGTAGTTCAATGTTGGATTAATATTTGTTTATTGTTATGCAATATATTTTTAATTAGTTTTATTTATATATAATTAGGATTATTTTTTTATGATATTCTTAAAAAAAATTGATGATTTGATATCACTCGAGTGTTATATACATATATATATATATATATACACACACATATAGAGAGAGAGACAGAGTCATAAATTCCTGTAAAAAAGACTTTTTTCGAAAGAAGTGTGAGAATACGTAGGAAATGACATGTAGACATCATGTTTTTGGAAGAAAAACATCAAACATAACGATTTAAGACACAATGTAATGAATTGTAGTCTTAAAACTTAAAACACCATGCCAAGAACGTTAAGTAACGTGTTTACTTGTGATTTAAATTTCATGCCTATAATACATAGCATTGTGTTTTAGATTGTCATGTTTGGTGTTTTTTTGTCAAAGCAACCCAGAACTTCATGCCTAAGTCCAAAACATGATGTCTACATGTTAATTCGTATGCCTTTTCACATTTCTTACAAAAAAGATCTTTTTTACAAAAACCTTTTTGCAGACTGTGTTATGTGTAACAACAAGAGGCTGCCACGTGTTACGCGTAACAACTTTTACAGACTTTCAGCTTTTTCTAAAAAAGTAAAATCTGTTAAGTAACATGTGATAGCCTCTGGTTGACACATCTGCAAAAAGGTGTAGCACGTGACAAACGAAGGATCATTTATTCATGTTTCTTAGTTTTCTTAACTAATATTCGAGTCGGGGGTCTTATTAGAAGCAATCTTTCTGTTTTTACGGGGTAAAGGTAAGGCTATCTATATCTTACCCTATTCAGACCCTACCTTAACTTTGCTATTGATGGAATTTATTAAGTATGATGATGAATTTTCTTAACTGATATGGAATTTATTCATTTAATTACCATATATAACACATGAATAAAGAGCACCGAAAACTATTTACCAATTCAAAAACTTATAGATGCCATGTGACTTTGCATTTTACAACATATACTAGTTATATTGAAATAGAGAAAGTGGTGTGAGAATAGATTAGCTAATGATTCAATCAACTTGTACTAAAGGTATGTTAAGTATTAAATAAATGAATGGTAAAAAGTAGAGAGAAGGCAAAATTATAAATTAATAGTGGGTTAATCAGTTTCATTTTTTAATTATATTTTTTGGCTTTGGTTATCTGGACACACTTATATTTATTTGAACATCCCTGATGTCTTATACAGCGTGTATGAGGCTATACACGACATATAAGGCTCAATAATAATAAAACAAATTAATGTGTTGTCTTAGTTGATTTTTATTACTATCTATTAGCGCCTTAAACTGTATAATACGAGATGTATATGAGTCTCCCATTCTATATGTAACATTTGTCAAAAAAAAAACGGGTTTTCCAAACCCGCTTCGTTTGTAATCGAATATCAAGTTATAAATTTTTCGTTGCGTATTTATGTTTATTTTAATCTTAAACGATGCATAATTAATAAACAAATTAGAATGTAAAAACTATAATTGAAAAAAAGTGAAAATAAAATAAATAAAAAAGAAAACCGGCTGCCGGGATTCGAACCCGGGTCAGCCGGGTGAGCCCAGCAACTTAACTCGCGCACATATAACCACTCCACCACTTGATGTTTTTGTGAGTTCTAGGAAACAATTAAAACATATGTACAACCATGAATCAACCTGTTGCGCCAAACTGAAACCGATATCGGCTTCCAACCGTCCAAGACGTTTGAGTGCTCGCGGATTCTTGATCATAACCGATAAACCGACATTTTAAATCAATTCAGCCGTTAATGAACTTGAATTAATGTGATGTTCGGTTTTTATAACCGAAAACATTCACTTCTTGCATTACTTCAACAAAATCCTCATCTCGCGACTCAATTACATTCCCAGAACTTCTAATTTCACGTTTACTCTATTTTCTGGTCGTCGGAATTACTTTTTTGAACTCGCGGACTTTCGCCGGAAAACCGTGTCTTCATCAAAACGGTAAAATACCTCGACTCTTCTGTTTCAATCCATTGTTAGAACATTACTAACATCAATCCATCACCCAGAATCAATCCCAGACGACGTTGCCGGATATTCTGTACTCGCCGGAAAATCGCTGAAATTTCCGAAATCACGCTGTTAATCGGTAAGATCATCTAAACCTCCTGTTAATCATTGATTAGTAACTCAATTTCATATCTAATCAATCAAAACTGTTAATTGGTCCGCTCAGACGAAGTTCATAAAAACAGAGCCGACGACATTGTCGGAGTTCTGTGAAAAGTCGTCATTCCGGTATGTTCATTCCCAAAACCTTTTCCTATCCGTTACATTTTAATCATTCATACGCCTGTTAATCTAATTAAGCAAGTTCAGTTGATTAATCGTTGTCTGTGTTCGTGAGCGAAGAAGACGAAGTCGATTATGATTATAAGATTAATTAAAATTAGTATAAGAAACGGGTTAGACACACAGTCCAGCGGTGGACTGTGTGCAAACAATACACATACGTCTCGAGTTCGATTCCTATCACGACCCTATTCTCGGAAATAAAGATGTTTTTTTTTAACCGAACCGGGTTAACTCACTGAAGATGTTAAGTATAATAAAAATCAGTATATTAACCAAGTTAGACACACAGTCCAGTGGTGGACTTTGTGCAACACTAAATCACAGGTCCCGGGTTCGAGACCTGTTGACGGCACCGGTTCGATAATTAAAATCCTTTTTAAAAATAAATGAATTTTGAATAAATTAAAACAGTATATAAATATAATTAAAAACAGAAATATTTCGGGTTAGACACGTAGCTCAGTTGGTATAGCTGCGTGCACACGTACGGGAGGTCTCGGGTTCGAGCCTTACCCGGCGCACACTTGCACACCAGCGAACCGGTCAAACAGTCAACGTTCACAGTCAACGGTCAATGGTCAACTCAAAAGTAAACATTTTTTTTATATTTTTTATTTATTTATTTAATTTAAAAATCAATTAAAAATACTTAAAAATAATGTTTTTAAAGTTAGAAAATAGCCTTAAACTCACAAAAAAATATATCTAAAAATCTTATTAAAATTATTAATAAAATCCACTCATTTACCGTACCTTTTCGTTATTATTTAGGTTAGTTAATTCTCGTCGATCAATCCTCTAAACTCGTGTGCATTCATCATCCTCAACCGAACGCACCCAATGTGAGTGAATCTCTACAAATTCCCCGTTTTAATCACGTTTTTGGGGTGTATCATGTGTCTTATTATTTATTACATTTAAACACTTGTGCATCCATCATATCCATGAACAAATGTGTATTCATCATGTATCAACTGTTTGTGTGGTTATTATTTAGATTAAATTTATCATTTTTAGTACATACATTATCATAGGCCGCCGCTCCCCATTACATATGAGCATTGAGCTGTTCCCCATTACATATGAGCGTGAACTAGGCGTTGCCAACATACGATCGGCTCCGTTTGATTGAG
The DNA here is from genome assembly GCA_947069175.1 of Scalesia atractyloides. Taxonomy (NCBI): domain Eukaryota; kingdom Viridiplantae; phylum Streptophyta; class Magnoliopsida; order Asterales; family Asteraceae; genus Scalesia; species Scalesia atractyloides. The sequence continues at coordinate 10,445,181 of CAMTDV010000012.1, read as the reverse complement.
CCTTGATCGCACAGACATTTATCATAGGCCGTCCGTTCCCCATTACCTATGAGCGTGAACGTGACGTTGCCAACATATACAGTATCATTTATGTTATACATTCATGCAAGTTGGTTTGTTATTGTATGTTATTGTTTGTTGTTGTTATTGTTATTGTATGATTATTTACGTTTGCTCACATATGATTATTGCACAATTTTCCATAATAAATATAACAATAAATCAATAATAAATGTTTTCTAACAAGGTTCACTCGCCAACTTATGTTGACCCAAAAACCCCCATTTTTACACATGATACAGGTGATCCAGCTGCAGCAAGAAACACATAGGATGGCTTAGAAGAATAAACTGGTTTAGACTTTGGATTGTTTAGTTGATTATCTTTCTTTGTAATTGTATGAACATGTTTGGAATATTGAGGATGTAATTTTGAATTTAATAAATATGAAACATATTAGTAAATATCATGAGCTTTGGTGATAACCCAATTATGCCCCGACTCTTATTTCCGCTGCGGGTCGGGGTGTGACACTATAGCTTCATCATGTCAGTGCAAACTCCAAATCCATTCGGTATTGGCATTGGACAATCTTCGACTAACTTAACCATGATGAAATGGCCATCGTTCACAAAAGCAAACGATATGTTAAGTTGGTTAGGGTAAACGTTTGAACCATTTAATAGGAGGAAGAAATTTTGACAAACACCAATGCTTAAATACTAAACAATCACACCAAATTTTTTAGCAATCAACAATCCCGTGTAGGGCATCCACATCCAGCAGTTATTTGGTGCAGGTGCCATGTGCAGCAAATTTATATTTGTCACATCCCGGATTTCCAACCCAAATCCATACACCGGTGGGCCCGGGTGGGGAGTATCGTGACGTCAGTTGATAACATCATTGTCAAATTAAACACGGCACAACGGAAGTCTTGGAGTAAAATTACTATTACAAACAAATGTTCGAAAATACAAAATAATATACAAGCTTGTAATAGAAGATCCACAGGCGGATCATAAAAATGTAAAAAAAGAATATAAAACAGACTTTAGGGCAAATCTAAGGATTTGCAAGATCCTCTTATTCACTACCGAGCAGCTTCCGGCCTATTTCGTATTGTACCTACAATTTAGTCTTTGGACGATACGTCAGCTTTTGCTGGTAAATGCACCCAACTGACTCATTTTGAAAATATTTTAAAATGATTTTAAGTGCACAGGGCACAAAATCTTTTATAACTTGGGAAAGTTACTTTGTAACCTTGTTAACAGATTCACATGTTTGTCCATACATACAGGACCCCGTACAGAGACCGAGGCATGATTAAATACACACCACTTAGAACTCACGGAGGAGTTATCCCCAACGTCTTGGGTAATTTGCATTTGAGCGTTTGTCAGGTGTATGCCTACACCCCGCGTTAAGGTCGTGGCCATTAACTAATGTAATGAGCCGAGGATATCCAGGACACGGTAATTTAACCCCCGATGTTTAAGTTATCAAACAAAACTGATTAAAATAGAATATGCGGATTTACTAACCACAATCTGGCATTCGATGATCCCATTTCTGACCAAGCGGTAATAATTTACCGTATCCCAAGCCCGTATAGGGAAAATAAGTCGAGAGTATTTACCTGAGCTAGTCTTCTTTTAATTTCAATAATTCAGCCGTATACAGAAGTACTAACGTGCAGATAGCATTTACCGGCAAGGCTCTAGTCTGGATTATGGCATAAGCTAACTAATTAAATACTAACGGTCTTTATTTAAGTCATAGACTTAGACCGAGTAGTGTACATGATCAAAACGTATAACGCTTGATTAAACGATGATTGGATAGAATGTAGTTTAAACCCAACAAATACTTTGACTTGTATTATATGGGTAAACAATTAACATTCTGGATTTTGAGATTAAAACGATAAGGTTAAACCCGTTTCGGTTAAATTCCGTAAACTAGTTACGTATAATCAACCGTATGCTTATAAGCGATAATGGGTAACCGGATAAGTCATGGACAAGTTCTATATGCCATTATACTTTAAATAAGTTGTAATATCAGTAGGATATCAACTTACATGCCCGCTAAGGTTTTAAAACGATACTATGCCTCATAAGGGCATTTTGGTAATTTCATACCATATAAAAGGAACTTGAATATAATTTAAGTTTATAATAATGAGTATTCTGAAAAAATAGTTTATTTATGATATAATATCAGTGGGATATCAATTATATGTGTAATTTATCTTTTATGACCAAACTATGCGCCGAAGGGGCATTTTGGTCATTTTACACATAGTTTATAAGTTATTTGGGATTCTGAGTTTCTGACATGTACCTACTGTTAATATGTTTAAAGTAAGTTTTAAAATCAGTAAGTAACAAGTCTTGCTCAAATAATATGGTTTAAAACCATACTATGCGCCGAAACGGCGCTTATGTCGTAAAATGACGTGTTATGCAATGTCTTACGAAAACTGATTTTAAGGTCAGATTAAAATGTCTTAGATATGCTATTTAATATAACATATCAGTAGGTAAAATATTTACCTTGAAAAGATTTGATTAAAACCATTTTATGAGCCACAAGGGCTAAATCGTCATTTATCGACATAATTCAAGGACTTGTTTGTAAACTCAGTTTATAATCTGGTTTAACGTCCCAAATAATCATACTTATAATTTTATATCAATAGGAAACTTGTTTTCAAGTTCATTATCATTAAAACCTTGATTTATGCAAAAAGGGCATTTTGGTCAAATGTGGCATAATTATGGAACTTGCGCATAAACTTAGATTCTGATTATGATCATGTAATATAACCTCAGAGGGTTATGCTACATTATTTTACGATTATAATGCAACTTTAGATCAGTAGGTAACTAATCTAAATCGGGTCAGAATCGAAAGTCAAAGCAGAAGTGAAACTTTGCGACTTTCGGTTGCGAACCGATCCTAGAACTGAAATTGACGAGCCGAACATGTTCTTACATGTTCTAATAATTATTACCAACTTGTTTAAGTGTCAAAACAGGTTTCATAACATATATAAGATCAATTTATGATTTTCCGAAAAATGGCCTGTTTGACTTTTTAATTCATAACTTTGACCCGTCAATTGGTCTAGCAAACGTGATCTTCAGGAGGTTCCCTTTATAGGGATTAACACCTACCTTATTACGATCACTTAGCCATGCTCATTTCGAACAATGGCTGGACCATAATGGTCTTAACCAAAAGTCAAAGCGTTTTCCGTAAAACGCTTAACTTTTGGCTATAAAAGCCTATAAACGAAAATGCACAAAGAAGAAACACTTATCAGTGATTCCTAGGGTGCAAAAGAGCTATGTTGATGCTCCTTTCAGTTAGGAACTTCCAGAGGAGGGAGAAGAGTTGATAATGAGAAATGTGCAAGTTGAAATGGTGAACATGAGCACCTATTTATAGTTGGAGAACTCAAAGATGGTGATGCCAGGTGTTTAGGGGTGTAAGAGGGAGCTTACAAGTGTCCCAAAACGTGGCATAGCAGTTTGGAAGACCATGGTTTTGAATTCATGGTTTTTGGCATTTTTGTTTGAAAGCCAAGTAAAACTTTCTACAGTAGAGGCCCTCTGGCGCCCCGCGAGAGACCCAGGCCTGGTCTCTCGGGCCCGCGACCGCTCTAGGGACAGTTTCAAACTTTGACACTTTTAACCCCTTAACTTAATAAAGCTTCTAAAAACCTTTTAAAACACCTTTTTGGCATATTTAGCCCTCCGTAGCCAATATTTGGCGTCCCCAGGATTATGCCCGGACATTGTCGAGTTCTTGGTTCGTTAAAAGGTCACTCATAGGTATACATTAACATGTTGACACTTTAATCCCTCCAATATCCAACTTTCACATATATACAATTTGAACCCTCTCGTCCAACAAATGGCACATATGAGAGTTGGGACTTTGTAAAGATCACTCAGAGGCTTATTATAAGCATGTTGACTCCGATGTCACTCAGAGGCTAGGCGTGTTGACATATCAGTCACTCAAGGCCAAGTTTTAAGCATTTTGACATATCGGTTCACTCAGAGACTAATGATTTAAGCATGTTGACTTATCAGTCACTCAGTGGCTGTTATTTATGCATGTTGACATCGGACCATCACTCAGAGGCTCAATTTGAGCATGTTGACGCCTTTAGTCCTTATTGGTCTTTAATAGACTATAATTAAAATACAACACGTGTCACTATACTATTGGACACGATTTTACGGGTGTTACAATAGTTCTATGTACTTCGTCATAATATCCCTTGGGGACCTTTCTCAAAGTCGTTAGCACATACCTCGTACTCGTTCATGTGTTGTTTTTCTACTTGTGAATGGTAAGTCCCGTATGTATACTACGGATAACTTTGGTCACGTAAGTAGATGGTTCGACTTCTTATGCGAACTCCTGAAACAACTAAATGGTGAGACTTTGGTCAAAATAACGACATCACATCTTATAGAGATTTTTTACCTGGTTCAAATCGGACAACACTCTTCGATCATCACAATGAACCACAGACATAGCCTCCTCCCCTCGTTCATTGTCGGGTTCGAAAACCCTTTCTGAGACTCATGACTCCTTCGAATATTTGCCAAAAACATAGATAACGTCTCAATACGACATCGTGATACGAAGGGTTTATTGGATTAATTATTGTGTGAAATCTCATTTGATTCAAAAATCCATCAGATGGCATAGCTTTAAAAAAATTCAAAACCTATACGACGTGTATAGCGCTATACACGTTGTATAGGCTTTATTTTTTTAAAACATTCCTTGAAAGTACACATTAGTTGAACCCTGTATAACGTGTATAACGCTATACACGTCGCATAGGGCTAACTTTTTGCAGCATGATTTACAGGGTTAGTACACATTATACATAGGGCACGTATACAACTACATACGTCGTAAAAGGTACGAGGTAATCATTTCCCAAGACCAGTTGTCTAGCCTTGGGAAATTATACCTCGTACCTTATACGACGCATATAGGGCTAGTACTCATTGTATAGGGTGTGGATTTAATGTAGGTTAAATCCTATGCAACGCGTATATCTCATTCACGTTGTAAAGGGGGTGTCCAAACAATTTGGGGAGAGGCGGTGTTCAATTAGCATCACCCTTTTTATAATAGCAGACCCACACCCCTCATCATACTCCTAGATCTACACGATTATTCATCATGGATCATACTTCATGAGAAATAGCCCCAACCTTTTGGAATGAACACCACTCACTATATATACACATTAATACCCTTAGGATACAAACATTTTGATAGATGTCATTTTTCTATCTGTATTTTTTTAATTCAATTTTAGTTCGTATTTGTTTTATGTGTACCACTAAAAATCCATTTCTAAAAATAGTTGACATAATAAGAAATTAATATATAACTAGCCATATATTTATCTGTAATTCTGAATTTATAATCAAGTTTATCTGTTATGTATACCATTAAAATATTTATTCTCTAAAAACATCATTAATAAGAAACTAATATGCTACAAATCATTTACATTCATTTTACTAATTATCAAATTTATCTAAATAAAAACAACATAATTAGATTTTTTTTGAAGTTAGGCTTATATAATCAGATCATGTGTAATGACAAAGCATGTGATTTGCCTTTTTCGTCACAAGTCTGTCACACCAACAAGTAAAATGGTGTACTAGTTCACCCACATGTTCAAAAATTAGAAATTAATTACCTAATAGACAACACTCTTGTGTTTTTAGGCAAAATTAACAAATTAAATGACGTAATTTGTATTTACATATTTAGGCAAAATTAACAAATTAAATGACGTTATTATATATTACATATTAAGTTATTGCTGCCGCTAAATATAACAATACTTTTGTCTAGTTTCTCTTACATCTTTTATAAATAGAATAAATTTGTTAGTACGCTTAAAGAAAATGTTTGATAGAACTAACTCGAGTTATAAGTTGTAATTTTTTAATTCGAATTGTGAGTCTAGTGCAAATTATTTAAAAGTGTTTCGTAAAAATAGTTGTAGATAGAGATCCAAATGTAACTTCACAATATAGCTTGAGACCCTTTCATATTTTAAAACCTCATATTGGTAATGTGTCATTTTTTCCTATCTTATTGTTACGATTTGACATAACCAACATCAAAGGATCCTAATCCATACGTCATACATTTAATTATATTCATCACATGAAATTCTCATAAAACAGTTTAATAATAGGATTTCATGTCGATGAAACTAGATTGTAAGTTCTCCTAAAAAAATAATAATCAAATTCAAAAGATTTTTTTATTTAGATGGTGTTTGTTTAATTATGATAAAATATCTTATGTGTTTTGCCACCTCTTATGCATAAGCGACGGTAAAAAGAATATGTTTAATATAGACTCGGTTTTTTTTTTTTGAAATTCATCCGACACCGTTGGACAGAATCTAAAACTCTAAAAGAAATGTGATATGCATCTCACGATCACATGGACAAAGTACTCTAATTCTCTAAGATTCGCCATAGAATAGAGAAAACAACAACACATGTGATGATGGAGACTGTGGATGGGGATGCCAGTGTGACGATGGTCTTGGCATCTGACGTTAGCTAGGTAGAGATGGTGGTACGAGAAGATGAGTAAAAAGCAAAGAGTAAGAGATGGTGATATAAGATGACGAGGAAGATGCAAATTAAAAAAACAGGTATAAAAAGTTTAAAAAACATCAATATTATAGAAAAAAATAATTGACACAATAAGTTTTAATTCAAATCTACATTACCCTTTTTCTATTTTAAATGATATACGATATGTTGATTTGACTATGCATTATGAATAACTGATACTACTTCAAATATATGGGACCATATAAAAAGTCTGTTAACCATCGCTTTCTATAGCTTACTTTAATTTATTGTTTATTACCTTTTCTATAAAATAATAGCTCACATGTTTAATTATCAGTTAAAGAATAATTAGTTCACATACTTTAATTTATTGTATATTAATTTTTCTGTAAAATAATAGCTCACATATTTATTTATAAGTTTAAGAATAACTAGTTCGTGTAAGGCTGCAAACAACTGAACAAACACGAACAAGACATTGTATGTGTTCGTTTCTTAAGAAATATATGTGTCTACGAACTGTTCATTAACACTTACCGAACAAGAGTTTATGTTTGTGTTCGTTACTTAAGAAAAAGAATTTGTTCGTGTTTGTTTTAAAATTTTAGGCAACAAATGTTGATCAATACAAATGAGTACAAGTTAATTGTCATGAACACAAACGGAAACAAACGAACAAAAACAAGCATTCATGAACAAAATATATAATAAACTTACACTTATTAAATATTTTATTTTCTGGAATTTTGAAATATTTAAATAAATATATAAAAGTTAAAACATTAATGAATCGTCAAACACAAACAAATACGTTATCGCACGTTCAAGAACACAAATGAACGAAAGCGGCCTCTGTTCGTGTTCGTTCCTTTAACTAAACGAACGAAATTTCTTGTTCGTGTTCGTTTGTTTAATAAACGAACAAACAAAAACAAACTTTCCGCAAACAGTTCACGAACTCTTCGCCGAACGTTTAATTCGTTTGAAGCCATAAGTTCACGTGTTTTCGTTGTTTTATCTTGAATAAGAAAATATATTGTCCTACGATTCAGAAAGAATTTGTATTTACGGAGAGTAATGTCCTTAAGGAATGTTAAACAGTGGTAGGTTGTCTCCTCTTTATCTAAGAGGTGGACGGTTCAAATCTTTTAAGGTGAAAGTGCATAAATAATTAAAAGTGTGTTAGTTTGTCGTTAAAAAATATTATTAAGAGTAATGATGTATAATAGACATTAACAACGAGATTCATTACGGAACAATAAAAAAGTAACATGGAAATCTACACAGCCGCAACTTCGATCCGAACAACCCCCAAAAATAAAAGCTCTCAAGAAAGAAACACCCAAAAAATAAAAGCAATCATGCATCCACATAACGTCCACATGTCGTATAACGCCTCATTTTCAAACCCCTCCGCATCGTATAGTCTTAACTCCACATAAGTGTCTCATCACCCATTTTTCTCAATTTCACTCTACCTCACTCCAAAGAAATGTTTTAATCCAGTTAATTCCATCTAACCCTATTTTTAGTGGTTTAGAAAAAAAAACGGTTATTAATTCAATTTTTTAACATCCGATTAACATGTTAACATATAACCTCTTTAATAACCCTTAACACAATAAGAGAGTGATATGCAATAACAGTTAACACGTCATGTTATCATTAACAACCAATATATTGAACTACCCCTCTTAGCCTTAGAAGGTGTGTGAATTCCCGTTCAAAATAAATCAAAGAAATTCTAAATTTCTAAGAATTTTCTTTTTTATATCAAAGAAATTCTAAATTCTTAAGAATTTTCTTTTTTTTTTATATATGTTCAATGTTGCCACAGGCCCAGCCCCCACGAAAGTAATGGTGGAATATTGAGCCCACGTGGTAAGTGAAGATGAGACAAATGATTTTTTTTGAACGGCTGAATTTTATTAGACAAAAGCACAAGGAGCGAGACGCTAGTATAAGGGAATCGGAATACAAAACATTGAAATTACACCACTTCGGCCAATCTAATGCTTGCAACTTTGCTCTATGTTTAATCCAAAGGAAGCTTATTGCTTTGATATCTGCCCAAAGTTTTTGAGATGTCCACTCTTTTACTTGCAAAAACAAAATCATTGCGTAGTTTCCATAACCTCCAGCAGGCTGTTAGGATGATGGCATGCACCATTTTCTTCATAGGAGCGGGGCCGTTGATGTGATGATGAATCCGAAGAAGATCCGAAATGCTGAAAGCATAAATGGGTGGAATCGAGAGCCATCTAGACACCAAATGCCATACCACAGAGCTGATATAACATGATCCAATAATGTGTTCGACTGATTAATCCTTTTCGTAACAAACTGGACATAAAACCAAAGCCATAGTGATGTTCCTTCTCGCTAGTGCAGTTCTCATCGGAAGTCGGTCTACATTCATTCGCAACCCGAAGATATTAACCTTACGAGGAATCCACCCATTCCACTCGAATTTATCCAAATTGTTATGCAGGTTGTTCGTCTGAATCAACCTCTTAACTTCCTTGACTGAAAATTTATCACACCCAACCGATGGCGGAAACATCGGGGCAGGACGAAATAGATTGCTAGAGACTTCATAACACTAATTTGCGACAAGTTTTTAATAAGATCGAAATTTCATTGATACTAAAATGATAATACATTGTTTCGAAAGTAAAAGTACAACAACTTGCAAATAATGAAATGACATGAAACAAAATACATAAATTTAAATCTAGGTGTGTTTCTAATTCACCCTAAGTAGTGTTCTTCATCAACATCAACTAGTTTCTAACAACATGTATTAAAATAATAATCAACAAAAACTTGGCAAGTATACAAGTCTCATACATAGCATAATAGTGATTGAAAAGTTGTCTCATATCCAACATGGTAAATTGCATACATTTTTCGTTATTATACTAGCATGTGTTAACTATAAGTTAAACCAAAGTGTACCGCAATCGTGTATACCATTGTCGCCGAAACGACAAGGTTGTAAAATAGGTTACTTGACAATACCACAAGAATACAGGCGGTGCGTTAATCCTATAGCGTTATAATTGTTAAGGGAGGCTTGCAAAGTTAATGAGCATATAGAACACAAGAATGAGTATAGAATGTATAACAAGTATCATGTTTTTTTAAGGATAGAGTATGTATGTAAACAAGTTTAATCGTGAGTATGTGAGTTTGTAATATTGTGTACGTGTTGCAACCAAAGTGTGTAAAACAGTAAATGGGGTCGAGTGTATTCACGGTTTTGCATAGAAATTCCGCGTACTTGAATTGAAGCATAAGAGTGAAGAACACCGAAGTTACCCTACATTGGGGAACAAAGGTGTGTGAGTTTATGGAATTTGTGGAGAGTTCGGATTCGGAATTTAAAAATAAAAGTTGTATACGAAAAATAATTATCTAGTCCTAAAGACTCGTTTTTGACACTATTATTTTCATGTGATTCATGGGTCGAACTTGCCCATTAGAATCGTAACGAGAAGTTTAAAGCGAATATAACCTATGTTCGTGACGTGTAACCATAAACCGGTTAACATCAAGAATTCTGTCACATGTGTGTATATATATATATAATATATTTTATAATAAGTTCGTCATGTATTATCATAGAATTCATATAAGTCATGCATGGAGGTATGGACACCTCATTGTATGATTTACCAAAGCACAAAGTTTACCAACTTCGTTGGTAAACCCGGTTGGTCATGAATGAAATAAAGACAAGAACATAAATAAAAAAACAAGTGAGGTAGTGGAACAAGGTTGGAGAGTCCAAGCTTCCATGGTTCACACTTTTACCAAAACACAAGTCTCACCATATTAAAGATAGTGAGCTTGGATGGTTTCAACACTTTTAAGTTGTTCTAACCTTATCAAAATAGAAAGTTTAGAAGGCACTTGAACCTTTAAACTCATGATAATCAACCACACTCAAGCCCTATAACCATGGGTTTGGTTAGAAGCAAGGTTGGTACAAGATTGTTCAAGTTAAAAGTAATAAAAACAAGTTTGTAAAAGTTTTAATCAATGCAGAATTTTATCCAACTTTGGACCTCAAATATGGTGGTGTTCCACCTTTGTTTACCTTGGTAAACATGGGGTAACACTCCTAGAGGTTATCCAATGAAGGAGAAACAAGAAAACAAGAAGAAAAGATGAAGAAGTGAGTTGAAAACTCACTTAGAACACTTAGAGTTTTCTTCCTTGTTTGGAAGACTTGAGAGAATTGGGGAGTTTGAGAGAATTTAGGAGTTTGAGAGAAGATTTGGTGTGTGGAAAATGTTTAGAAGATGGTGGAGGCTTGTATTTATAAGTGGGGATTAGGGTTTGGGAGTTGATGAAGGTGAAGGTGATTGGAGGAGAAAGGATGTGGAGAAGAGTTGAATATGATTGGTTTAAAAAAGGTGGAAGGTGATTGAAAAACAAAGGGGGTGGAAAAGCTTTTGGTTTTGCTAACTTTTTGTCCTTGCGCTTTGTAACTAGGTTATTTTATGTCGTTTTCTTGTATTTTAGCTTGTTTTTAGGTATCAAAAGTGTATTTTAAGTCTCAGTTTTGCGTATAAACACGTATTTAAATATCGATTGCGTATATAACACATATATGAAAGGTAACACGTATATGTATAAAATGAATTTCATTATAATCAAAGCCTCGGATTACAAGATTGTAAATGAACCACGAATACGACACGATTACAAAATAGAAATGCGAATACAACTTTATAAATATGGAAAGTACAGAAAATGTGGAGCGTTACAAAATTCATCCAAATGTTCCGAGGACCAGCCCCATTTATCCTTTGCTGCATATAATATGATCTGTGTGATGATGTTGTTTAGTTCCATAAGCTCTATCGTCTCCTAGTGCGAGAGAGGCTCACGAAACCAACACCATTTTGGACCGATAACGTGACCCGTATCCGAGACCTCCAGCCTATCTCGTACGCAACAACCTTTGAATTTTTCCAATAAGAATAGTGCAGAAAATCTTTATTTAAGGGGTAAGTCCGTCACCCACTTATCGGTCCAGAACTGTGTATCCAACCCCTTACCCACCTTGCTCTTGAGAAGTATACTTAGATGAATATTTCTGTTGCTAAGGGTGGCTTCTTTCTTGATAATGTTGTTCCAAACGCCCGATAGGCCCTTCATGGTAGGCAGAAAGTGCTATGTTTCTGGTTGAAATTGTAACACCCTTTAAAATCGTGTCCAATAGTATAGTGACACGTGTTGTATTTTAATTATAGTCTGTTAAAGACCAATAAGGACTAAAGGCGTCAACATGCTCAAACCGAGCCTCTGAGTGACGGTCTGATGTCAACATGCATAAATAACAGCATCTGAGTGACTGATCTGTCAACATGCTTAAATCATTAGCCTCTGAGTGACTGATATGTCAACATGCTTAAATCGTTAGCCTCTGAGTGACTGATACGTCAACATGCTTGAAATTTGGCCTCTGAGTGATCGTTTATGAAGTCCTAACTCTCATACGTGCCATATGTTGGACGAGAGGGTTCAATTTTGTAAATATGTGAAAGTTAGATGATGGAGGGATTAAAAGTGTCAACATATTAATTTATACATCTGAGTGACCTTTTAACGAACCGAGAGCAACAATGTCCGGGCATATTCCAGGTTATGCCAAGTATTGGCTACGGAGGGCTAAAAGTGCCAAAAAGGTGTTTAAAAAGCTTTATAGAAGCTTTAATAAGTTAAGGGGTTAAAAGTGTCAAACTTTGAAACTGGCCAAGGGGCGGTCGCGGGCCGCGAGAGACCTGGCCTGGGTTTCTCGCGGGGCGCGAGATTAGCTCTGCCGTAGAAAGTTTGGTTTGGTCTCCAAACAAAACTCCAAAAACCAGTTGATCGAATCTATGGACTTGTAATCACTATGCCACGTTTTGGGACCCTTGTAAGCTTCCTCTTACACCCCTAAACACCTGGCTTCACCTCCTTTGAGCTCTCCAACTATAAATAGGTGATTAAGTTCACATTTGAACTTGCACCTTTCTCATTAATTCTCTCTTCTCCCTCCTCTGGAAGTTTCTAGCTGAAAGGAGCATCCAACTTAGTTCTCTTACATTCTAGAAACCTCCTGTAAGTGTTCCTTGCTCTTGCATTTTCGTTTATAGGCTTTCATAGCCAAAAGTCAATCGTTTTATGGAAAACGCTTTGACTTTCGGTTAAGACCATTATGGTCCAGCCATTGTTTCGAAATGAACATGGCTAAGTGATCGTAATAAAGTAGGTGTTAGTCCCTATAAAGGGCACCCCTGAGATCACGTTTGCTAGACCAATTGACGGGTCAAAGTTAAGTTATTAAAAAGTCAAACATGCCATTTTTCCGGAAAAATCATAAAATGATCTTATAATATTATGAAACCTGTTTTGACACTTAAACAAGTTGGTAATAATTATTAGAGCATATAAGAACATGTTTGGCTCGTCAATTTCAGTTCAGGGTCGGTTCGCAACCGAAAATCGCGAAGTTTGACTTCTTCTTTGACTTTCGAGTCTGACCCGATTTAGATTCGATTACCTACTGATCTAAAGTTGCATTATGATCATAATATAATGTAGCATAACCCTCTGAGGTTATATTACATGATCATAATCAGAATCCAAGTTTATGCGCAAGTTCCATAATTATGCCAACTTTGACCAAAATGCCCTTTTTGCATAAAACAAAGTTTTAAATGGTAATGAACTTGAAAATGAGTTTCCTACTGATGTAATATTATAAGCAGGTTTATTTGGAATGTGAAACCAAATTATAAACTGAGTTTTCAAGCAAGACCTTAAACTATGTCGATAAATGGCGATTTTAGCCCTTGTGGCACATAAACTAGTTTTAAACAAATCTTTTCAAGGTAAATCTTTTACCTACTGATATATTATATTAAATAACATATCTAAGGTATTTTAATCTGAACTTAACATCAGTTTTCGTGAAAATCGCATAAAGACGCCATTTACGACATAAGCGCCGTTTAGGCGCATAGTATGGTTTAAAACCATATTATTGACCAAGACTTGATACCTAGTGATTTTAAAACTTATTTTAAATATATTTACAGTAGGTACATATTATAAATTCAAAATCCCAAATAATTTATAAACTATGTGTAAAATGACCAAAATGCCCCTTCGGTGCATAGTTTGGTCATAAAAGGTAAAATACACATATAATTGGTATCCTACTACTATTATATATGAATAAAGTATTTTTCCAGAATACTATAATTATAACAATAAAATATATTCAAGTTTCTTTTATATGATATGAAATTACCAAAACGCCCTTGTGATGCATAGTTTCGTTTTAAAACCATAACAGGCATACAAGTTGATATCCTACTGATATCTTAACTTATTTGAAACATAATGGCATATAGAACTTTTCCATGACTTATCCGGTTACCCAATATCGCTAATATGCGCACGGTTACGTATATGTAACTATTTTACGGAAGTTAACCGAAACGGGTTTAACCTTGTCATTTAAGTCTCAAAATCCAGAATGTTAATAGTTTACCCACATTAAACAAGTCAAGGTACTTGTTGGGATTAAACTACATTGTATCCAATCATCGTTTAATCTAGCGTCATACGTTTGATCAAGTACGCTAGTCGGTCTAAGTCAATGACTTGAATAAAGCCGTTAGTATTTAATTGGTTAGTTTATGCCATAATCCAGACTAGAGACTTGCCGGTAAATGCTATCTGCACTTAGTCCTTTTGTGTACAGCTGAGTTATTAAAAAATTAAAGAAGACTAGCTCAGGTAAATACTCTCGACTTATTTCCCCTATACGGGCTTGGGTTACGGTAAATTATTACCGCTTGGTCGGAAATGGGATCAATCGAACGCCGGTTCGGAGATAGTAAATCCGCATATTCTTTTTAATCAGTTTTGTTTGATAACTTAAACATCGGGGGTTAATTACCGTGTCGTGGATATCCTCGGCTCATTACAATAGACATGGCCACGACCTTAGCGCGGGTGTAGGCATACACCCGATAGACGCTCAAATATGCATTCCCACAAGGTTGGGAGGAATTGACTCCTTCGTGAGTCCAAAGTGGTGTGTACGTTAATTGTGTCTCGGTCTCCGTACCGGGCCCGTGTGTGTGGTCAAACATGTGAATCTGTTAACAAAGTTGGACGGTCAATTAACTCAGGTTATAAAAAGATTTTGTGCTGATACGCACTTAAAATTTTTTGAAATGTTTTCAAAATGAGTCAGTTGGGTGTATTTACCAGCGAAAGCCGACGTATTTTCAAAAGACTCATCTGCAGGTACAATATGAAAATAGGCCGGAAGTGCTCGGTAGTGATAGAGGATCTTGCAAATCCTAAATCTGCCAAAGTCTGTTTTATATTCTTTCCATGTACAATTTATGATCTGCCTGTGGATCTTCTATTACAAGCCTGTATATTATTTTGTATTTTCGAACATTCGGTTTGTAATAGTAATTTTACTACAAGACTTCCGATGTGTCGTGTTTAATTGACTATGATGATTATCAACTGACGTCACGATACTCCCCACCCGGGCCCACCGGTGTATGGATTTCGGGTTGGAAATCCGGGGTGTGACAAGGTTGGTATTAGAGCCAACGTTTGAGAGAATTAAACACTATCCTTCTTGTGTTTAATCTCAAACTTACACGAGCACATTCCTTAGACTTCCGAGTCTAGGCATTGACTTAGGATTACTCATTTCTTTATTAAGTTATTAGTATGTTTTGAATTGATTTTTGACAGGAAAATGCCGCCAAGTGTGAGAGGACAAAGTGGAAGAGGAAAAAGGTCCAATGAGAGGAGGACCATCGGGGCGCATTCCTCCTCAACCTACAACTCAGATACTACCAAGAATCAGGAGATTCGTCTCCTTGGTAACCAGCGAGACGTTCTGTCTCTAATAGACAGTCGCCCTCCAAAATTCTTACCACTCTCACCACTCCTATCATTCAAACCATACTCACCATTCTCACCATTCCCATTCACACTCTTACCATGAAGAATTTAACCCTAACCATTACTTTAACACGCCTCCAGCCGATCAAAACAGTTGGACCAGCCAAACCCCATGGACGAGGACTCCGACCCGGAGATGCCGCCGTCGGGATCAAATATGCATCCCATTGAAATTTCAAGCGATTCAAACTCATATGCCGGATCGCCCTACCAAGGTCCTAATGAGTGGGACCAATACTGGAACCAATTCACCTTCGCCCACACTCCTTCTCATCACTCTCAACCATCCCCTGTTCAAGAAGATGTCCACATGGAACCGGTGGACCAACCTAAACCACCACCTGAACCACCAAGAAGAAAGTGCGGAGCACGTATGTCGATACGTGCCGGACAAAGGTCGGGATCGCTGCCACCTTTGCCCCACTGCTACCCCACAATTCAAGAGGACCCACAAATGGGTGGACCCTCTAATGTTCCACCTATAGTGGAGCCAACACCAACACCTGCAGTTCAACCACCACCATCAGGTTATACTAACCTAATCCCCACATATCCAGACACGTCTGGATATGATCCTTTCAACCCGTCTACACCGGTAGACTATTAAGCATGGTCGCAAGACCCCAATATGCAGGCAGTTATGCACAACGCACTTTACCCGTCTCTGTTCCCACCTACTTATCCACCGACTGGATATCCAACTTATGGGTACCAGTATCCGATTATGCCACAACCTCAACCACAACCTCCGCCACCACTTGAGGCCATTAATGAGGCCTTGGAACGGAAGAAAGAAATGCAGCAACAAGCGGAGAAAACGGAGAAGAAGACGAACAAATTCTTCAAGAAACTCTCCAAATTAGTCAAGGGAAAGAAGGACGAGTGAAGTTTCTTCAAATTATATGTAGTCCCTGCAAGGACATTGTTATTTCTTTTAGTCCCTGTGTGGACATGTTTATTTCCTTTAAGTCCTTGCATGGACAATTTATTTCATTTTTCTAGTATTGTAATTTCTAATCGAATTAATAAGTATTGGAATTTTATATATAAAATATATATTTATATATAGAATTATATATATATATATATATATATATGTATATATATATATTCATCATCTTGAAAACGAGCGTCTCGATTTCACTCAAAATTTATGCTTGCTTATAATTCCAAAAGACCTTAATAGATTTGATTATGCCAAGTGCCAGACCACACATTGGCCAAGAAATGGTAGTTAAGTACGAAGGGGTCTTCTATTAGGATAGTTAAGGGAAGTTATCCTTCTATCCAGGGGTAAGGGACTAGGTCCAAACCTCCAAGGTCGTTAAGGTCGAAGGTGACCGGGACTATTAATCAATCATTAACGTACTCTTATGTTAACATTGAGAATGTTCATACTCTTGGTAGTGTGGCTTGAGGAACCACACTAGCCGTTAGGCCAATGTGACCCAATTATTGTCCAACGGGACAGGCTGATATGCCATATACATCTGATATGATGTAGGCCAATGTGCCCAATTTATGTCTAACGGGACAGGCTGATATGCCATATACATCTAATATGATATATGCCAATATGCCCAATTATTGTCCAACGGGACAGGCTGATATGCCATATGTATTATGACCTAAGTGACAGGCTGATGTGCCATATGTATATATTATGTCCAATCTGACCGGCCAAGGTGCCCAATTATTATGTCCATTAGGGACAAGCCTATGAGCTATATAATTGTCAATGATGACAATGACAGTTGTGACATTGTGATCCACTATCCAATAATATATGGACTACGTCCAAATTGTAATTTGCCTATGATAGTCCTATTAAGACCTAGGCCAAATATAGATATGTTAAGCCTAAGAGTTGTGATGTTATTCACACTAGATCAGGTAATGGATTGTTGTATCCAATATTAAAAGCCGATATGGATGATACGCCATGGCTAAATGAAGTTTTATTGGTATATAAAAACCAAGACTTTAAGATGGCTAACTCAAATGAAGCACAAAGTAGCCACAGGAATGTTGAATCCAACAAAGCTGAAAACAAAAATATAGATGATAATAATTTTCAAGCTCGCATTGATGCGGCTGTTCGAAAAGGCCATGGGAAAGGCCATAGAAAAGCTAAGAGAGTCAAGTGTCACTCGCTCTAGACCCTTATCTATTCCTCCATCTTCAGCTCATAAGGAGAGCTCCGTTCACTCTTCAAATGCGAAGAGTGAACCAAAGAAAATAGATCTTACTGAAAAGTCCCGTTCTGTCAAGAACGGATGTACCTATAAGTATTTTGTCTCTTGTAAGCCCCGAGACTTTAACGGGGAGAAAGAGCTGTAGAAGCCCTAGAGTGGCTAGACGAGATGGAGACGATAGTAGATATCAACAATTGTGCTGATAAGGATGTGGTCAAGTACGTATCACAATCCTTCAAGGGCGATACCCTTAATATGGTGGAAAGCCATGATTCAATCAACAGGTAAGGTACACCTGTACAACTTGGGATGGTCCAAGTTTGTTGAATTGGTAAAGGAAACTTACTGCCCACCTCATGAGGTGGAGAAGTTAGAGACAGACTTCTTGTCTATTTCAATAAAAAACCTTGATTGTCGGAAGTACGTTTCTGACTTTAACTCCCTATCTAGGTTAGTTTCCTATTTGATCACCCCCGAATCCAAACGCATTGCACGTTTTATAAATGGATTGGCGCCCGAGATAAAGGGCATGGTAAAGGTTGCTCAGCCTAATACCTATAGGTCCGCTGTAGACCTATCTCTTTCCCTCACTCTTGATTTAGTAAGACAAAAGTCAGTTAGGACTGAAACTGAAGGAAAGAGTAAACGGGAGGATAATAACTCCCAAAGAATTGAGAAGAAATGGAAATTTCGGGTTCAAGAAGAACCAGCACGTGTCTAATGACAAACCTCTGTGCAAGAACTGTAAATATAGACACTGGGGACAGTGTAGCATAAACCCACAAACCAAACCTTGTGGTATCTGCAAAAGAAGAGGGCATAAGACCCTAGATTGCAAGGATCTTAAGGATGCAGTTTGCTACAACTGCAATGAAAAGGGGCACATAACATACAATTGCCCCAAGAAACCCAAAAGTAATGATGCAAAGCCTGGAGAGGCCAAGAAAGGGAATGCTCGTGCCTTTCAAATGAATGCCAGGGAGACCGTTAATAACAACAACGTCATAACAGGTACATTCCTCATTAACAATATTTACGCTATAGTTCTTTTCGATTCGGGTGCGGATAAATCATTTGTTGACCATAAGTTTAGTAAACTATTAAACTTACCCATAAGAACTCTAGATAAAACTTATGAGATAGAACTCGCTGGCGGAACAATAGAAACAACATGTTCCATTCTTGATGGATGCTCTATATCCATTAAGAATCATTCCATCCCTATCTC
Organism: Scalesia atractyloides; assembly: GCA_947069175.1. Taxonomy (NCBI): domain Eukaryota; kingdom Viridiplantae; phylum Streptophyta; class Magnoliopsida; order Asterales; family Asteraceae; genus Scalesia; species Scalesia atractyloides. The sequence continues at coordinate 10,426,105 of CAMTDV010000012.1, read as the reverse complement.
TCTTCTGCCAATGAAATTGGCGGGGTTCGATGTTGTCTTAGGCATGGATTGGTTATCTCATAACCAAGCCCGCATTGCCTGCGATAAAAAGCTCATCGAGATTAAGACCCCATCTGGTGAAATGATCACCATCCCCGGAGACTCACACTATGGACTGCCAGACAAGGTGTCATTATTTAAGGCATCCAAGTGTTTGAAGAGAGGTTGTGTCATCTACATGGCACAAGTTACCATAAATGAGCCTAAGCCAAACATGGAGGACTTACCAGTCATCTCAGAGTATTCCGTGTATTCCCAGAAGAATTACCAGGTCTACCTCCAGACAGGCAAGTGGAATTCAGGATTGATATCATACCAGGGGCATCACCCGTAGCTAGAGCTCCATATAGACTAGCACCTACTGAAATGAAGGAATTGAGGACGCAGCTAGACGAACTCCTAGAGAAAGGCTTTATACAGCCTAGTTCCTCACCTTGGGGAGCTCCTATTCTGTTTGTAAAGAAGAAAGACGGTTCAATGTTAATGTGCATCGACTACCGAGAGCTGAACAAGTTAACAATCAAGAATAGATATCCTCTGCCCAGGATTGATGATTTATTCCGACCAACTTCATGGTGCTAGTTGACTTTTCTAAGATAGATTTGAGATCAGGATACCATCAACTGAAGGTTAGAAGTGAAGATGTTCCTAAGACAGCCTTCAGGACCCGTTATGGTCATTTTGAATTCCTAGTGATGCCTTTTGGGCTCACGAATGCACCTGCAGCATTCATGGATCTCATGAGTAGAGTCTACAAACCATATCTGTATAAGTTTTGTCATTGTCTTCATAGACGACATACTTATTTATTCTCGTAATCAAGCTGATCACGAGAAACATCTTAGGTGCATCTTGGAGCTGCTAAGGCAAGAGAAGCTCTATGCTAAATTCTCTAAGTGTGAGTTTTGGCTCAGAGAGGTCCAATTTCTTGGACATATGGTAAGTGAGCGTGGTATCCAAGTGGATCCCGCCAAAATTGAGGCCATAATGAATTGGGAAGTACCCAAGACCCCAACGGAAATTCGTAGTTTTCTAGTATTGGTTGGATACTATAGAAGGTTCATTGAGAACTTTTCAAGAATAGCCACTCCTTTAACTACCCTGACCCATAAGAATGTTAAATTCGTTTAGGGTCCAAAGCAACAAGAATCTTTTGAGATTCTTAAACACATGTTGAGCAATGCTCCTGTGTTATCCCTACCAGAGGGTGTAGAAGATTTTGTAGTCTATTGTGATGCATCGCACACCGGCATGGGCTGTGTGCTAATGCAAAAAGGCAAAGTGATTGCCTATGCATCACGACAGTTAAAGGTGCACGAAAGGAATTACACCACCCATGATTTGGAATTGGCTAACTATGGAGACATTACTTGTATGGCACAAAGTGTGTTATATACACGGACCATAAAAGTCTCCAGCATCTGTTCAATCAGAAAGAATTGAACATGCGACAATGCCGATGGATGGAAACACTTAACGATTATGATTGTGAGATTCGCTACCATCCGGGCAAGGCAAATGTAGTTTCCGGTGCCTTAAGTCGCAAAGAAAGGGTTAAACCTATAAGGATTATTGCTAAGAGCATTGAGCTCAGAAATAGCTTAAGTGAGAAGTTACTAGATGCGCAAAAGCAAGCCTTATTTGAGGCTAATATCCCTAGTGAGGGATTAGGCAGAACTGTGGATCAATTAGCGCCTGGAAAGGATGGAATCCTTAGATTCAATGAAAGGATCTGGGTTCCAGTCTTTGGAGGACTTAGGATCTAATCCTCCAAGAAGCGCATAGTTCAAGATACTCAGTTTACCCAGGTGGTGACAAGATGTATCAAGATCTAAAGAAGAATTATTGGTGGATGGGTTTTAAGAAATCCATAGCCACTTATGTAGCTAAGTGTCTGACGTGTTCGCAAGTTAAGGCCGAACATCAGAAACCGTCAGGATTACAACAACAATTAGAGATTCCCACTTGGAAATGGGAAATGGTAACTATGGATTTGATTACCAAGTTATCTAAGACTAAAAATGGAAATGACACTATTTGGGTCATAGTGGATAGGCTGACCAAGTCAGACCATTTCTTGCCAATCAAAGAAACGTATAACTCAGACACATTGGCTAAGTTGTATGTGGAGAAGATTGTGTCCCTACATGGTGTGCCGGTATCTATTGTATCTGATAGAGATACTAGATACACATCTCACTTTTGGAAATATTTCCAACAATCTTTAGGCACACGATTAAATTTTAGTACGGCTTACCATCCGCAGACTGATGGTCAAAGTGAGCGTACTATCCAAACACTAGAAGACATGCTTAGAGCATGTGTGATTCATTTAGGTTGAGGTTGGGATGACCACTTAACCCTAATAGAATTCTCCTACAATAACAACTATCATACGAGCATCAAGGCTGCTCCTTTTGAGGCCTTGTATGGGAGAAAATATAGAATGCCCGTGTGTTGGGCAGAAGTTGGGAGGCCCAACTAACATGACCAGAGATTGTCCTGAGACCACGGAAAAGATTATGCAAATCCGTGATCGTCTCAAAGCTGCCAGGGACAGGCAGAAAAGCTATGCTGACAAGAGGCGTAAACCTCTTAAGTTCTAAATAGGGGACAAGGTCATGCTGAAAGTATCACCCTGGAAAGGTGTGATGCGTTTTGGAAAGAAGGACAAGTTGAGCACAAGATATATTGGACCATTCGAGATAGCCGAATGTGTCGGCACTATAGCTTATAAGCTCAGGTTGCCAGAGGAGCTTAGTGGAATTCATGATGTATTCCACATATCTAATCTTAAGAAATGTCTAGCCGATGAGTCGCTAGCAAAAATCGCACAAGGATGTGCAAATTGATGAAAACTTGAGGTTTGTTGAGAAACCGATTTCGATCGAGGATCGACAGGTTAAGAAGCTTCGAAGAAAAATGATACCTATAGTAAAGGTTAAGTGGGACGCTTTTAGAGGTCCCGAGTATACGTGGGAGGTTGAGTCCACTATGCGACAAAAGTACTCCCATCTTTTTGAATAAAATATCGAGGTCGAGATTTATTTTAAGGGGGTGAGGATGTAACACCCTGTAAAATCATCTCCAATAGTATATGACACGTGTTGTATTTTAAATATAGTCCGTTAAAGACCAATAACGACTAAAGGCGTCAACATGCTCAAACCGAGCCTCTGAGTGACGGTCCGATGTCAACATGCATAAATAACAGCATCTGAGTGACTGATATGTCAACATGCTTAAATCATTAGCCTCTGAGTGACTGATATGTCAACATGCTTAAATCATTAGCCTCTGAGTAACTGATGCGTCAACATGCTTGAAATTTGGCCTCTGAGTGACTAATATGTCAACATGCCCAGCCTCTGAGTGACATCGGAGTCAACATGCTTATAATAAGCCTCTGAGTGATCGTTTATGAAGTCCTAACTCTCATACGTGCCATTTGTTGGACGAGAGGGTTCAATTTTGTAAATATGTGAAAGTTAGATGATGGAGGGATTAAAAGTGTCAACATGTTAATTTATACCTCGAGTGACCTTTTAACGAACCGAGAGCGGCAATGTCCGGGCATAATCCAGGGTATGCCAAGTATTGGCTACGGAGGGCTAAAAGTGCCAAAAAGGTGTTTAAAAAGGTTTTTAGAAGCTTTAATAAGTTAAGGGGTTAAAAGTGTCAAACTTTGAAACTGGCCTAGGGACGGTCGCGGGCCGCGAGAGACCTGGCCTGGGTCTCTCGCGGGGCGCGAGAACAGGTCTACCGCAGAAAGTTTTGTTTGGTCTCCAAACAAAACTCCAAAAACCAGTTGATCGAATCTATGGACTTGTAATCAGCTATGCCACGTTTTAGGACACTTGTAAGCTTCCTCTTACACCCCTAAACACCTGGCTTCACCTCCTTTGAGCTCTCCAACTATAAATAGGTGATTAAGTTCACCATTTGAACTTGCACCTTTCTCATTAATTCGCTCTTCTCCCTCCTCTGGAAGTTCCTAGCTGAAAGGAGCATCCAACTTAGTTGTCTTGCATTCTAGGAACCTCTTGTAAGTGTTCCTTGCTCTTGCATTTTCGTTTATAGGCTTTTATAGCCAAAAGTCAATCGTTTTATGGAAAACGCTTTGACTTTCGGTTAAGACCATTATGGTCCAGCCATTGTTTCGAAATGAACCTGGCTAAGTGATCGTAATAAAATAGGTGTTAGTCCCTATAAAGGGCACCTCCTGAAGATCACGTTTGCTAGACCAATTGACGGGTCAAAGTTAAGTAATTAAAAAGTCAAACATGCCATTTTTCGGAAAAATCATAAAATGATCTTATATATGTTATGAAACCTGTTTTGACACTTAAACAAGTTGGTAATAATTATTAGAGCATGTAAGAACATGTTTGGCTCGTCAATTTCAGTTCAGGGTCGGTTCGCAACCGAAAGTCGCGAAGTTTGACTTCTTCTTTGACTTTCGATTCTGACCCGATTTAGATTAGTTACCTACTGATCTAAAGTTGCATTATGATCATAATATAATGCAGCATAACCCTCTAAGGTTATATTACATGATCATTAATCAGAATCCAAGTTTATGCGCAAGTTCCATAATTATGCCAACTTTGACCAAAATGCCCTTTTTGCATAAAACAAGGTTTTATATGGTAATGAACTTGAAAATGAGTTTCCTACTGATGTAATATTATAAGTAGGATTATTTGGGATGTTAAACCAAGTTATAAACTGAGTTTTCAAGCAAGACCTTAAACTATGTCGATAAATGGCGATTTTAGCCCTTGTGGCTCATAAACTAGTTTTAAACAAATCTTTTCAAGGTAAATCTTTTACCTACTGATATGTTATATTAAATAACATATCTAAGGTCATTTTAATCTGAACTTAACATCAGTTTTCGTGAAAATCGCATAAAGACTTCATTTTACGACATAAGTGCCGTTTAGGCGCATAGTATGGTTTAAAACCATATTATTGACCAAGACTTGATACTGATTTTAAAACTTATTTTAAAAATATTTATAGTAGGTACATATTATAAATTCAGAATCCCAAATAATTTATAAACTATGTGTAAAATGACCAAAATGCCCCTTCGGTGCATAGTTTGGTCATAAAAGGTAAAATACACATATAATTGGTATCCTACTAATATTATATCATGAATAAAGTCTTTTTCCAGAATACTTATAATTATAACATTAAATTATATTCAAGTTTCTTTTATATGATATGAAATTACCAAAACGCCCTTATGAGGCATAGTTTCGTTTTAAAATCATAACGGGCATACAAGTTGATATCTACTGATATCTTAACTTATTTGAAACATAAAGGCATATAGAACTTTTACATGACTTATCCGGTTACCCGATATCGCTAATATGCGCACGATTACGTATATGTAACTATTTTACGGAAGTTAACCGAAACGGGTTTAACCTTGTCATTTAAGTCTCAAAATCCAGAATGTTAATAGTTTACCCACATTAAACAAGTCAAGGTACTTGTTGGGATTAAACTATGTTCTACCCAATCATCGTTTAATCTAGCGTCATACGTTTTGATCAAGTACGCTAGTCGGTCTAAGTCAATGACTTGAATAAGACCGTTAGTATTTAATTGGTTACTTTATACCATAATCCAGACTAGAGACTTGCCGGTAAATTCTATCTGTACTTAGTCCTTTTGTGTACGGCTGAGTTATTAAAAAATTAAAGAAGACTAGCTCAGGTAAATACTCTCGACTTATTTCCCCTATACGGGCTTGGGTTACGGTAAATTATTACCGCTTGGTCGGAAATGGGATCAATCGAACGCCAGTTCGGAGATAGTAACTCCGCATATTCTGTTTTAATCAGTTTTGTTTGATAACTTAAACATCAGGGGTTAACTACCGTGTCCTGGATATCCTCGGCTCATTACAATAGAAATGGCCACGACCTTAGCGCGGGTGTAGGCATACACCCGATAGACGCTCAACTATGCATTCCCACAAGGTTGGGAGGAATTGACTCCTTCGTGAGTCCAAAGTGGTGTGTACGTTATCTCGGTCTCCGTACCGGGCCCGTATGTTGGTCAAACATGTGAATCTGTTAACAAGGTTGGACGGTCAATTAACCCAGGTTATAAAAAGATTTTGTGCTGATACGCACTTAAAACATTTTTGGAATATTTTCAAAATGAGTCAGTTGGGTGTATTTACCAGCGAAAGCCGACGTATTTTCAAAAGACTAATCTGCTGGTACAATACGAAAATAGGCCGGAAGTGCTCGGTAGTGATAGAGGATCTTGCAAACCATAAATCTTCCCAAAGTATGTTTTATATTCATTCCATGTACAATTTATGATCCGCCTGTGGATCTTCTATTTCAAGCCTGTATATTATTTTGTATTTTCGAACATTCGGTTTGTAATAGTAATTTTACTCCAAAACTTCCCTTGTGTCGTGTTTAATTGACTATGATGATTATCAACTGACGTTCACGATACTCCCCACCCGGGCCCACCGGTGTATAGGATTCGGGTTGGAAATCCGAGGTGTGACAGAAATGGATGGAATTTATAACTCTCCAAAGCCTATTCGGTTCCGATTTATAACGCCATGCCCATTTCGCCAAAAGACTACAATTTGCATCTTGTAAAAAACCCAAACCGAGCCCCCTATTTGAGATTGGTTGCATGGCGATCTCCCAACTCACCCAATGCATTCTACTACGTTCGTTCGTGTCTCCCCATAAGAACTTTCTCCTTATTTTTTCGAGTTTATTGATCACATTCCAAGGAGCTTGGTAAAGAGAGAAGTAATACATAGGTAGGGAGTCGAGTACCGATTTGATGAGGGTCCTCCTTCCTCCAATAGACAAAGTGTTGGCTTTCCAAAGTGAGAGACGGTGTTCAAAGGCTTCAATGATCGGAGCCCAATTATTTACCGATTCATATTTCCCCCTACCATGAGACCAAGATACATGAAGGGGAGGGACCCGATGTTGCACCCGAGTAAGTTGGACATATGAGTGTTTTCCTTCGTCGATGTTCCAACACCATAGAGACAAGACTTATGGAGGTTAATTTTGACTCCTTGAGACTAGAAAAAAACACCTCACAAGTCGTCTAATGTTGATAACATTATTCTCCTCCCAAGCATCTAGAAGCATGACATCATCGCAAATACGAGATGTGATACTTTAGGCCCATCGTTCAGAAGTTTGATGCCATTTAAAATCCCCGCCGATGTTGCACTAACCATAAAGCTCGAAAGAGCTTCCATGGCTAGGATGAAGATAAATGGTGATAGAGGATCCCCTTGTCTGACCCCTCTAAAGCATTGAAACTCATTAGTCGGTGAACATTTGACTAAGACCAATGATCGGGATGAAGCCAAGATCCCATTAATCCAAAGCCTCCATTTGTTGGGGAAGTTCATTTGATGGAATACCGAGTCAATAAAACTCCTACTAATCGTATCGATGGCCTTTTCAAAATCAATCTTGAAGAAGAAAGCTTTTGATTTGCATTTTCTGACCCATGAGATTATTTCGTTAGTAATAAGGGGCCCGTCCAAAATATTCATGTCGGGGAGATAAGCAGATTGTTCTTCCAAGATGATCAATCCGATCGAATTTTAAACAATTTGCGAGTACCTTAGAGATGACCTTGTTAATGCATCCGATAAGATTGATTGGACAAAAATCATTCGGATTGACCGGGTCATTGACTTTAGGAATAAGGGTGATAAACGATGACCTACATCCTTTTGATATTTTCCCCGAGGAATGGAACTGTACCATGATATTGAAGAAGTCGTCTCCCAAAAGGTCCCAGTAGCGTTTTATGAAGGTGGAGTTGAAACCATCCGGCCCCGGAGCTTTGTCTCCCCTGCAATCCCAAACTGCATTTTTTACCTCATTAAAGGAAAAAAGTGAGATAAGAGATATACCTTGCTCGTTCGAGAGTTTATGATATGCTGGCATGTGAAAACTAATCTTTCGTGAATCGGCTCCAAGAACTTCTTTTCAAAGAACTCTCGAACTTCATCTTTTATTTGTGGAGGATCAGTGCACCACTCTTCATTAATCATAAGGTCGTTAATACGACTCCTTGAGATTCTACTGTTAATGTAGTCGTGGAAAAAAACTGAATTTTCATGTCCATCGATAGCCCATTTGACCCGAGATTTTTTCTTAAGTTCTTTGACCCTACCATCCTTGATTTCTATCACCTTATGCTTATGCTCAATATAGTTTGCCACCTCAGTTTCAGAAAGGTCTCTGGTTTCGCAAATAGCATCCAATTTTTCGATACGTCAAATGAAGCATTGAGACATTCGTCATCTTCTCTTTTGGTGTTTTTGTTCCATGCTTTAATTGCGTTTTTTATACATCTATGTTTTCTTGCCAAAGCAACATCGGGAGGACCTGTAGGTAAAACAACTGACAACGAAACGAACTACATCTTCAAAGCCAGGTTTAGAAATCCAAGCATTAAAGAACTTGAAAGGAATGTGACCGAAATCGTTTGGTGTCGTGCTCAAAACTACTAGGCAATGGTCCGAGAGATTCCTCGGTAAAGCCTGGAGTGTAGCGGTCGGCCATAAGCCCCAAAATTTGTTACAGACTAACATGCGATCCAGTTTACTATGTTTGTTTCCCCCATCGAGCTATCATGTGAACTTTGCTCCATTTATAATGTATTCAGCGAGATGAGCTCATAAATGAATGAGTTGAAGTCGAAACACGATACTGGATAAAAAACACAGATTCTTTTTTCATCAGCTGATCTCACCTGATTAAAGTCGCCGAGTAGAATCCAAATACCCCTTTGTCGCCTTTAAGTTCTTGATGTTGTCCCACAACACCTCTTCGCCTGGGCAATTTGTGGAGCATAAATAATGAATATATGCACCCTCTCTTCAATACCCCTGATCGATCCACCTAACAAAAGGAAGTGCCTATGTTTGATTGTTACGGTTCTCACAAAAATTGCAGGATCCCATACACAAGCAATCCCTCCTGATCTTCCTTCCGAATTATCCCAGTCCACTTCTAGGGGTGAGTTCACCCAAAATCGTGTGAAGATAATTCTCGATCCATCCACATACATAGTTTCCTGGATAGCGATAAAATTGACCCCATGATCTCTCCTTATACGTTTAACCCAGGTTGCCTTGTCGGTGTTATTGACCCCCTAATGTTGATGGTTAAGTAATTCATTGGATCACTTGTTTTCTCCATCCCCCCTGACCAAGTCTTCGATGTGAATCGAACAGTTCTCTACATGCATTCCGGTAGCACACCCAATATTGATCGTTGCATTAATTCCCCTAGTGAAGACATCGGTGCGTTCATTGTTTGTGGGTACAAGTGTCGAATTTACCATATTCCCTCTATCTAAGTCTTGGTTGTCATTACAATCTCTGACGTTGTCCACCTCTGTGGTGTTCATCTCGAAGTCTGCCCCACTAGGAGGTGCACCAGTTTCCTAAGTGAAAGAAGATGTGAGGTGAGTGGAAGGAGGGCAGAGGTTTTCTGGATAAGGTGGGAAGGGAAAAATAAAAGGGGTAGACGTGGGTTCTGAAGAGGGAGTGATTCGCATTTGGGCCTTTTGCTAGCAGGCTTTCTGGGACTAAAGGAGGACCATGTGATGTGCAATTAGGTTTGGTGAATCGGAGCCCAAGGCCCATCTTTCTAGACCTGCTGCTAGATGCTTTCCCAACTGGGGCTCACCTGCAATAAAAACGTTATTAAAACCGTTGCCCACATCAGTTGTGACCTTAGGAGAAACTTTCTGGAGAATTGTGGGCGTCATATCTAGGTTTTCACTTCCTATGCACGTGCCACCCCCTTGCATGATTGTTCCGGTTCCCGAAAAAACTCTCCGTCTTCCCTTTCACTGTCCACCGTAGTGTTCCCCGTATCATCGGCCTGAACTGATTCCTCTATCGAAATTGACTTATCAACAGCGCCTTTTACCGTGTCACCTCCCTGGCAGCGTTTAGGTGCACCAACACCCCCATGAGAAAGTTAGGGACCAATCTCTCATGACTTCAGAGATCCACACTCTATGTTCCACCCCATTCCATATGATAAACATTTCTTCTTTCACCGGAGTTCACAAGGATACCCACAATTTCAAAAGAGAGATTGCAATCCTTGGTCGTCGCACCAGAGGGAGAGATTACTACACCAAAGGTTCTAGCAATCATGTCAAAAGTCACCTTATCTCAAGCATGGATTGGGACACCCTCAATACGTAACAGGCAACTCGGTCTACAAAGTATTTAGTGCCCATCCATGGCTTAATCGTGGAAAACCATTTGGACTAACATTCCTTGTAGTGATTCAGAAAAGCATCACAGTGAGTCTTGAGAGTGAATGTCATGAGAACCCTTAACCCACCCATATACCCGAGTCCGGTCAAGAACTGATTCATGTTGCCCGTTATATCCATTAGGTTACATAGGATAGCAAGGCTTTTGGCCTCGACCAATAATGCCTTCCCACCCCATGCATTTAACGTCTTTGAGTTGCATTCCTGTAATTCAACCAATTTCTGTTTACTGGCACCACCGCCGATTATGACCTTGGAGTAGGATCTACCACCACCCCTCTCCGGAAAGGCTTACTTGGCCCTGGTATAGGTTTCATGTTGGATTGGTACATACATGGGCAATGCATCTTTTTTCGTTTGGTTGCCATCTGAGAATGGCATACCATCGCACCTGAATCTTGCCATATCGACCAATAGTTTTGCTCCTTTTAGCTTGATTTTGTTCAAAACTTCAAGCATTTTCCCCATATCCTTCACGTTTTCAAATCTTACAAAGGCAAATCTGCTTCCCCCTTTGTCAAACTTCTTTGGAATAAACACATCTTTAAGATTGCCGAAGGCGTGAAACTCGTTCCATAGCTCACCCCTGGAGGAACCTGGGAGATTTGAAACGAAGAAGGTTGTTGTGTTATGAAATTCGAAGTGTTGTTTTTAGAAGTGTGTTTGTTGCTTCTTTCTCTTCTGTTTTCCAGTTGCTTGGTTCCATGGCCGTTCGTCTTATTTTTCGTTTCATGTCCCCGTGGTCATCATTTCGTTTAACTTACCTGCAGACAAATATTGAAATAATATGTTTAATAATACATATGCTTAAAACCCCACTAGAAAAAAGAAAGAAAATACAAAGTTATGTATTTAAAAATTTGTTGTATAAAATATGTCTCAAATGTTAGTTATAGATGTGTTAGGTATAGAATCAATTTTAAGGAAACAAAACATGTAATAACTAGAGGTATTCACGGTTCAGTCATGATGGTTTTTAAATTAAACCGTCAGTGACGGTTTTTATTATTCTAACTCGAAACCAAACTATTGGAAATTGAAACGAACCGAACCAAACTGTTACCAACGGTTTGGTTTCACGGTTTATACTTTTGTTAGGAACAAAAAAATAAATCAAAGCCTAATACTAGATACTCCACATTCAACAATCTTAAGTATTAAAACTTTGGCTGAACATCAAGTTATTACATAACAATCTAATAACATGTATATTAAAGATTCAAGATTGTCAAATTAACATGTAGGAAAAACATTTGAAAGTAACTTACTTTAGCGAACAGAGAGCTATGGTATGTCACAGACAAAAGAATTACAATTGTACAGTACCAATTTAAAAACATATGGATATTGTACCACTTTGATTGAACTATTAGTCATTAGCCCTTATTACAGGTTTAAATTCAATTAAACTCAAATACCTGTTATAATTAACTTGATAAGAGGCCGGTTAATATACAAGAGGTTGTTAATGTACAAGAGGCCTTAACGTACGAAGCGTACGCAAGGCATTATCAACATGCGAAAATTTCTTTATAACATGCGATTTCCATTTTTCCTTCATATTTTTTAGTTTATGCGATTTTATATTTTTGTACATGCGAATTCCTCTGATTTTATGTACATGCAGATTTACTTTTTAAAAACTAGTATGTGCGATTTCGGTTTTTAAAGAACAGAACGTGCGATTCACGGTCGCGTACGCTTCGTACATTAAGGGCTCTTGTACGATATACTTTTTCAACTTGATTAAAATATGAAATATTTTTTAAAATAAAATATATATCATTCTTACAGTCCGGCCTGGTTTAATACGATTGGTTTTTGATATAAATCGTAAACCAAACCGTTCACTGCGGTTTGAAACTTTTTGAACCTTTGACCAAAATTTAAAAGGAAAAAACCAACCATGAAACCAAACCGATAACTGGTTTGGGTGATTTCACCGTTCAAAACCGAGTCGTGAACACCCGACTAAGAACCATGTAAACATTTTAACAATATAACCATCTTTATTTCTCTCGATTATTGTCGTTCTAGACTTTAAATCGGTTTCAAATGTTAACCTGAACTTGAAATTTGTTATGTCTATTAATTATGTATATATGTATTAAACATATAATAAATTAGTAAATATTTTAAACATATTTCAAATATATGATGTTTGGAGATCCAGACACCGTTATCTAAGAACATGTGTAGTGATTAAGCCTCATAACCTCCATAGACGTTGGGTTATACGTCATGTGAGAAATGTGTAAGAAATGAGAGTTATGATAGGTTATATAACTTTATACACCTTCAATTATACATAGATATGTATGTGTGTGTATACATGTGAGAGAGAGAAACCACCATGACACGCGCTATGAGGTTGTATGGTGGTATAGGACGCCATACAAGACTCAAAAACCCTCGTCCATTCATGTAATTATAAACACCACACCCTTTCTTTCTTTTCTTTCTCAAGTCACTCTCCTCCATCTAGCATCCACGTTCCTACGGGACAAATAAAATCACTTCCACCGGGGTTGTGTAAGTGTACATGTTAGAACTTGTGGTTTGATTTGAGCAATACAGTTTTTTTGTACTTTCAACAGAAAGTTAAAATAGACTATAAATAACTAACATATACGATAAACATTGTCCAGCATTTTCTTGTCATATTGTGAAGAGAAAACAAAAATATATGTAATATATTTCTAGAACAAAACAAAGCATGCAGAAAAAGTTTTTGAAAATAGAAAACCATATATTTTAAATTAAAGTAACATGAAAATAGAAAAAAACAAACAAACTAAAAGTAATTTATTGTTACTATTATATATTTAAAATTTCCATGAGTTCCTAGATAACTGTCCACGTGTGTAACTAAATGTTAAGATAAACATTTTCCAAATTTCTTGTCAAATTGTGAAGATAAAATAAAAATATATATTATAATTCCAGAACAAATAAAGCATGTATAAAAAGTTTTTGAAAATATAGTTTTCTTAAACAAGTAGGATTCCCCTTGAGCTGCAAAAATTCAGTTTTGGTTCGGTTTATTATAGCATCTGACTCGGCATAACAAGAAGAAAATGAAAATTAAAAAATAAAGTCATGATTTATTCAGACGGATATCTAAACGTGTTTACATCGATAGAAAACCATAAAAATAAAAAAAGTCATGATATGCCAAAAATGATATCAACTTGTATTTAATTGATCGAAAACCATAAATATGAATAACGGTACTAATTATGATAATAACCGATAAAGGTACCAATTTCGGTGTTGGTTTGGTTCATCACAATACCAGCATTCGCTATAGCTTACGATCCAAATTAAACAGAACGTCGTATTCAACTTTAAAAAAAGTTTACGGGCCAAGTTATAAGAGAAAATAAAATCCATAGAATAGAATAAATGTATATATTTTCTAAAGTATAAGCGATGAAATTGAAACTTAAAAAGTTATTTAAAATCATTTACCTAGTGTTGTTCATAAGCCATGCAAACCAATAGAATACCAGTGGGAATCCCGCACTATATGATAGAAATTCGGTCGATATCAATATCAGTTCTTAGCATATATATATATATATATATATATGTATATATATTATATATATATATTAAAATCAGAATACACATTTTAAAATATAAGTTCATCTTTCATTTGTAAACAAGGATTGCAAGAAAATTTAAATTAAATCTTTTCATGTATATGTTTGAGACTAACAAGTATATATGTCAGATAATCACTACGAGCATCATCTAATCTCATATCTCCATTACATCCATAAAGTACTTTTATTTTCTAGTCTCATACTCAAATACATGAATATCCTTTTTTAACGTCCAATAAAGCCCGTCATCTGACTTGTCACCAAATCCAATGAAATTTCATCGCTTGAAGTCCTACTGTGACACGCATGATATTTTGTTACAAACTAGACTTTAACGAGCACCTTTTATTAGGGAAAATCAACTGGATACTGGTATTGCTATAGTATTGTCTTTGGTCAAATACATGAATATTCCAGATACAACGAATTATTATTATTATTATTATTATTATTATGATTATTATTATTATTATTATAATTATAAAAAAAACATTTCTAAAACTTTTTGAGTTTTGTTCATGTTCTATTTGAACACCACTCACACAACCTGCTATGGCTACAATGGCAGTTGGCGTATCGGCAACGCCGATGACGGAGAAGAAGATGACGGCGGCAGATGACGACCAGCAGCAGAAGCTCAAAAAAGGAATCGCAGAGTTCTACGACGAGTCGTCAGGCATGTGGAGAACATATGGGGAGAACACATGCATCACGGATATTATAACTCCGACGACGTCGTTGAACTCTCTGATCACCGTTCTGCTCAGATCCGTATGATTGAACAAGCCCTAATGTTCGCCTCTGTTTCAGGTAGTTATCAATTGCTTCATTCTGTTATAGTTTATTTGAATCTGAAGGTTTGGAAGTTTAGATTTACTTTTCATGTTCAGTCTTTGAACGGAGATTTCGAGGTTTGATGCGGTTTCTGATTACTGATTCAATTTAATTGCTTTCGATGGTGCTACAGTTGATTGTGAATGATATGCTTACTGATTATGTGTTTGTTTATCGGTTTTTATAAGATTCATAACTGTCAATTAGGTTTTTGAGAATTAAGTTTGAATTATAGATGAATTAATGAATAATCTATGCCGAATTTGAATCGGATATGCGTTTTTGAATGGAAATTTCGAGGTCTGATGCGGTTGCTGATTTTAATATTTTATGCTCACTTCTGGTGAACAAATTCGTTTGTTGCTGAACTTGCTAATGCTCTACACTTGTTTGTGAAATATATGCTTACCGATTATGTGTATGTTATTAGTTCTTAGATTCATAACTGTCGATTAGGTTTTTGAAAATTGAAGTTGAATTCATGGCTGAAATCTCACAAGGATTGAAATTAAATGAAAATTGTACTTTTACTGAATGAACTCATTTGCTAATGCTACAGTTGTTTGTGAATGATATGGTTACAGATTATGTATTTGTTATTCGTTTTTTGTTTCATGACTGTCAATTAGGTTTTTGAAAATTAGCTTTGAATTAATGGTGAATGCTTTCAGGATTGAAAGTTGAAACTAAATAACCTGTCTGATGCAAATTATACTTTTAATGTACTGTCACATTAAGAGTGTTTTTTACAGTGGATTGTGATTTGTCAGTCTTGTGATTGTGACTTGTGTCTCCCTCACTTACCGTTTTGCTCTTCGTCTTGTATGAATTCGTTGCAGATGATCCGGAAAAGAAACCGAAAACCATAGTTGATGTTGGGTGTGGTATAGGAGGTAGCTCAAGGTATCTAGCAAGAAAATACGGAGCCGAATGCCACGGAATCACCCTCAGCCCTGTGCAAGCTGAGAGAGCTAATGCCCTTGCTGCGGCCCAAGGGTTGGCCGATAAGGTACCACAGTTTGTCAAGATTTTTGGGGAGAATAATGCACATCAATTGTTCTATTTGACCTTTTGCGCTTCAAGTTCGTATAATTGAGTCGAGCTATCTCTAAAAGCCTGCAAACATACTAGGATTATTAACGAAGTTAACTGTTTTTCATGGTTATTACGAGCATATAATTCTTGAACTAACCATGAGGGGGTTTTGCAGGTTTCATTTCAAGTTGCAGATGCTTTAAACCAGCCATTTCCTGATGGAAAGTTTGATCTGGTTTGGTCAATGGAGAGTGGAGAACACATGCCTGACAAACTTAAGGTTCTTGTTTTCCTGCACAAACTTTTGAAATTTCTTTCTACTTCAAATTCACTAGTTGACGTATCGTAATTTAAAATTTTGAATTCACAAGTTTGTTAGCGAGTTGACTCGGGTGGCTGCCCCCGGAGCCACCATTATCATAGTTACATGGTGCCATAGGGATCTTGCCCCTGGAGAAAAATCGCTTCGCCCGGAGGAAGAAAAAATCTTGAATAAGATTTGTTCCAGCTTTTATCTTCCTGGTTGGTGTTCTACAGCTGATTACGTAAAGTTACTAGAATCCCTTTCTTTTCAGGTAAACTTCATCATTAATCACCCAAAACCTACTTTAATTTCTGAGTTTATATTAATATTTGCAAACATTTAGTTAACTTTAAAATCTTGAGGGTGGCTACCAACTACCGTACACTCCAATCACCTCTCTATATTTGTCGGTATGTGAATTGGCAAACTAAAGGTTGGTACGGGTGGAGTAATAGATAAATAAGAATTGGGTCGAAAACAGTTATTTGTTTTTATGTGGTTAGATGGATCCGAACACTTTCTGTCCAATTTTTTTCCCTTATGATTACAAAGTTATATTTACTTCAATTATTTAGGATGTACTACACATTTTTAATTACATGTCGGGAGATTTTCGACCTGTTTCATTTAAGCTACTTTTTATTTTATTTTTAGTTTGACTCATTTAATATTAAGAAAAACCCCGAACCAAATAATTTATAAGTAAAGTTGATTTACACCCCATCTTATAAATAGCTTGAACTAGTGTGTGAAATTGGTGCACTTTGCAGGACATAAAATCCGCAGACTGGTCTGGCAATGTGGCCCCATTTTGGCCTGCTGTAATAAAAACAGCATTGTCTTGGAAGGGCATTACTTCATTGCTACGTAGTGGTAATGCAAACTTTTCTTTTAGCACACACACATACAATGTTAGGATCAAATACAAATAGGTATTACGTTGCGAAACGTACAAACCAAAGAGAAAAAAAACACGCGGCGATATTTTTGTAAATAGTGTAATTACGCTACAACAAAATTAATAGTTATTATTACGCTATAGTTTTTAAGTAGCGTAATTCATTTAATGAAGTAGCGTAACTTTTATGACGCAACTTGAAAATTATAATGTAATAATAGTTTTACTCTAGTTTAATTTTGTTGTAGCATAATTACTCAAGTTCTTTGCATGCTAAAGTTTATTTGTACAAGATCCCCCCTCTATATACACACGCACAAAATCCTAAGTTGAGAAAGGTGACAACAAATATAATCACGTTTACTTATCGTTTAAGCATTTTTTGTGGCTCATTTGAAATTTGACATCCAACATACAATTGTTTAAGCATTTTTTGAGGTTCATATTTGAAATTTGTGAAATTTGTTATGTATTAAACAGCGTCCATATACATATAAATAGAGACATAGGGTGCTTTCACTATTAACCCAATTTTAAGTAGAGAACTACAAGAATTGTATAAACACTTGTACATTGCGCTTGTCTTATAAAGTGGAAGAGAGAGAGTGGAGCGGTTATGCGGTTAGATAGCCGTCTTTTGCATTAAATTTCAAGCAGTATGTACATGTGGTTACGTGGTAATCGCAGTTTTCTAATTAAAACTGATTCTTCACTGAACACTTTTATATGTAATTTGTTATTTTCCTTATACGGTTTTGTTGTTAATGATTGAAATTGATTAGGATGGAAGTCCATAAGAGGGGCAATGGTAATGCCACTAATGATTGAAGGGTTTAAGAAGGATGTAATAAAATTCTCCATCATCACATGCAAAAAGCCTGAATAAAAATGGATGGGAGTCATTCATATTCTGGAATTATGTCACTGTTTTCCTTTCTTTTATTTTCACAAGTAGCCATATATCTCTATGTACTATGTTGTTAGCCCTTAAGTTCCGTCGAGTGGTAATCTATGGTTCTACGCGTATTGATTACACCAGGACCATCTAGTGGTGATGCATAAGGATCATCAATGTGTACTATTACAGACAATTGCATCCCAAGGAATTAGAACCTGGTATGGGCGTATGGCTTTACAGTTTTTAATGGTCATTCGAACACGTGTTAGTTTTGTTTTTTCCTTTTGTTTTTTGTTCTTTTTGATTTTATATTGTTGCTTTTGGTTTTAAAAAGGATTAAGGGTGGAAGGGGCACCTTCGGTGACCCCTTCGGTGATCACCATTCACCGCGTGGCGAGGGGTCGCCACCCCTCTTTCGACGATCGGTAACTCAAATGGAGGTGTTGAAATCGGTGGGTATTCACCGAATAAGAAGAGAAGAGATAGATGGGAGAGAGAAGGTTAATGGTGGGCCCTACCCCTTTTTTAACCAATCACAATTTTTTTTTATTATTATTTTTTGTAAATGTTTACCACTCTTTTGTGTTTGAGCACCCCTAGTGTTTGAGTGTAAATTGAGTAGTGAATGAGAAAGTTGATATGGCAGGATTTTATTGGTTAAAAAAAGTTTACCACTTTTCATTTGGGGAGTGCCCTTTCCACCCTAAGTGTAACGAAACCAACATTTCTGATCCTCCAATACCAAATCCTTCGTTGGTATGTCTTTGTCGTACTATGAGAAGTTTGCCATCAAGTTTTGTTTAGTTGTAACTGAAGGCTATATGTGTATTGGTTATATGGGGACCACCTCGTATGAAATTGGAACCACCTCTCATATGGCTCGACAGTGGACACTTTGGCTCGACAGTGGACATTTTTTGTAGGTCATTCAATTATATGTTTTTTAGTATTCAGTTGTTTACTTTTGATTTTGTTTTTTTATATTGTTACTACTAGCATTTCAAAGGATTAAATATATAAAATAAATTATAAAATCTCTAAAGTTAAAACGGGTTGAGTGAAAACAGATATTTTATTATGTATGTGATAATGAATGAATATTTACAAGGGCAAATGCATAAAAAACCAACATAATTTTTTTTTTTCACAGTATTTCCACCTTTTTTGCACTTAGATTTTATATATAGCAAATCAAAGTCTACTTTTTTTTTTGCACTTAGATTTTTATTAGCAAATCAAGTCTCTTCAATGTTTCTCTTTTCCATTTTAAATTCAATAAATTGATAACAATAAATATTATTCAGATAACAATATAATAAAAATACATGAGCATAGATGATATAACTCAAAATAACATAAAATAACAAACATATAAAATGGTACATTTAAATCTAAAATTGTTAAAAAGTATTACATAATTTGCCAAATAATGTCATCTTGATTTTATCCCGATCATAATTAAGAGACTTTTTTTATTAAAGCTTAACATTTTAAGGGACATGTATGGTATAAGAGTAGAAAGTATGTTGGTTTTTTATGTATAAAAAGTTGTTAGAAGAATTTATGAGACACTATGTTGGTTTTTTATGTATAAAAAGTTGTTAGAAGAATTTTATGAGACAAAAAATAAAGTATTTTTTTATGTGCAAAAAAAAGTTGAGGAACTTTTATAAGATAAAAAAGAAAGTACGTTGGTTTTATAAGTGTAAAAAAATGAAAAGACTTTTATGAAAAAAAATAGTATTCTTAGTTTATATGTATTTGCCCAATTTATAACTAATAAAGTATGGATCATTTTCAGTTTTCATGGGCTTTAGACAACCAGAATCGAAAATCACTTTTAAAAGTTTAAAAGTCATTTTCAGTTTGCATGCAATGCAGTTGAAATGTACCGTCGATGATGAAATGATGAGCGGTGAAATTCATTATAGGTTGCCAAAGGGGATAAAAGGAATTTAATCTGCAAATATGTAATTGAGGATTGGATGGGCTGGATGATATTAAGTGGAGAAGGGGTGAAACCTAGTATTTTACTAGAAGCCCAAAAATTATACAAGGTTTGATGAGCCTAAAGCTAAACGAGTTCACATACAAGGCTCGAGCTTGGGCTCGATAACTTATTGAGCTTTATTCTAAGCTCGGGTTCAATAAGGCTCGGCTTATTCAAGCTTTTTATGATCTGATCTCGAGCTCGGCTCGTTTTGCACCCTAACTACACGGCTTACACAGGTATATACGCTTTTTTTTTCTTGTTGGAATATCGGATTTCTCTAGGCATGAGAATGAGACGGTTATAATTGCTAGTCCTGGAACAAGTTAAGACACTTGATTACTCATTATACATCTGAACCTTTTATCACCTTGGGTACATTTTGTATCATCCTATTATAATATTTCAAGTTTAAACAAATACAACAAATTCACAAAGTTTGATTAATCACACACATATTATCACCCATAAAATGTTTGAAATATCTAAAGGATCTAAATTTCATGATCATACAAATTTCAAGTGATAAATTCTTAACAAACAAAATACAATATATCACAATCGGTTGGACCTATATGTCCAAGAATGAGAAAAAAACACGTGGAAACATTATTTTTAGGGAAAATCCCAAAAAAATGTCACTTTAAAAATGAGGTTACAAGAAAATGCCCATTTCACTTTTCGGTGTCACAAAATATAGCCTAACACAAGTGGGTCACCCATGATTTATGATCGGCCGCCTGTGTTTAGGTTCAATGAAATCATGCTACGTATCAAAAACACCCATATTTATTATCGACGATGCCCAATAAATGATAACCAAGCACCAACGACAAGTAGGGATGAGCGTGGTATCGGTAACGAATATACCGGTACCCAAAATCGTTAAAACTGAATACCAGTACTGAAAATGTTTGATACTATACGGGGCTGGTATGGTACAAGTACGTCGACAACAACTCATTACTAGTTCATCATCAAAATTTCATTTGATCTTCATCAAAGTAAGAAGATTAGCACCAAGTTACCTTTAATGGTGACTTGGTTTTCATTTGTCAGGCACCGTACAAGCCAAGTGGGTGTATTTACGCCAATTAGCACCAACTCAAACAACTTTTGGGTGCGACAGTGGTGAATGAACATAATATACGCTCAATGGTGATTCATTTGTCAAATTTTAGGTTAGCTACTCCTCTCCACCAATCATAGACACCGGGCATGTATGTACGCAATTTTTTTTAAAACGACGAATATGTAAAAACACGAAGGCAAACAAGCTGCTAACCTGACAAAAATACACCAAACGTGTTGGTTGAAACTGAAGAACAGAGAAAATAAAATAACACGAAGGCAACTTGGATTGAACAAAGAGTTGTGTGTCACAATCAGAACAAACTATTTGATGGTACTATCAAAAGTTTGAACGGTATTAAACTTTGTTCTTCAAGAATCAGATTTGTAGAAAATTGTTTTTTTGGTGAGAATACGTTGTATAGAGCGGTTCAATAAGTTCCGTATAGGAAGGACCCTACGACGGTTCCCTTGGTGGTTATCTCCAAATATATTCATGATCCGATTTCCTTTTTCAAAATACATGTCATCTTTTATTAATTAAAACCAATGAAAAACCATTCAGTCAAACTCACTCTAATAAATATTAACACAATTGGATGTTTTAAATGGCTAATATTTTAAGCCCAAATAATTAATAGATGAAGCCCATGTAAACAATAATAAACATTAAATCGGCTGTATGATCAGTCAAGTTTATTAATTGTTGTAAAAACTTTGATGAGCCCAAGAGATAACCAGCCCAAAGCCCAATATACGATATCTTATTTTAGCAAACCGAGCCCGCCTTCTACATCACCTAACTCGATTAGTAAAGTAAGATAGAATTTATCGACAAGGTAATCCAATATCACTAATCATGTTGAACTAACACACTCGGCATTTTTGTGATATCCATGATTACCTCATATTATTCTCAATCAAACTCAAACTCATGCATAAATAAAAATGTCCTGAGGATTGAATTTTATCTTAGTAAATTACGCGATCCAAATATTTGAATATCGGGATGTCGCTATGGATTGAACCCTTGCTATCCAATTGAATACTTGAAGGTAAAATACACATAAGTTTACAAATCTTAATATTCTTACTTGACACTATATTTTACTAGCCTGTGTCCAATCCTTCAAAGAGTATATCAAAGCAAAGTCCAAGCTTCTTGAAGCGGCTAAACTTCATACTCTTATAGGTAGTTTCTTTATTCTTGCACCTACAAATGCAATTTATCAAAGAACTATTAAGAAGTAATACTTCAACCTACTTTATCTTGCAGTCTAAACACAAACCTTGGGATGATTCTAATGTTGTGTTCCAATATCTTTATGACAAGCTTTCCACATTGAATTCTACATCTAACGTTGTATTAGATGGGAATTGGGTGTCTTGGCATAGGATATTAAAGTATGGACTTTAAACCCATCCCTTTGGCTGATTTATTCACGAGATCTCTTCCTAACCCTTTAGTTAGATGATCAGCCATATTATACTCAGATCTTACAAAATCAACAAATATCACACCATTCATGATTCATTCTCTAATCATGCAATGTCTAACACCTAGGTGTCCAGATTTTCATTATACACTTGACTATAAGCCTTAGCCAAAGTAGCTGCACTATCACATCTAATAGATATAGGTGATATCGTTTTGGCCACAAAGGAATCTCAAAACCAAATTTCTTAGCCATTCAGCTTCCTTACTAGTTGCTGCTATAGCTACAAATTCAGATTCCATTATTGAATTTGTGATGTAAGTTTACTTCTTTGAAGCCCAGGAGATAGCACCTCCACCAATTAGGAACACCCATCCACTTATGGAAGAATGATCTTCCTTATTATTTATCCAACTTGCATCAGTAAACCCTTCAAGTACTGCGGGGAAACTTAAATAGCACAAACTATAGTTTATAATTCCTCCAGGTACTTAAACAATCTGTTTATTGCCTGCCAATGATGTGTGCTCGGGTTACTTGTATATCTACTAAGTTCTCCCACGCATATGCTATATTAGGTCGTGTGCTAATCATAGCATACATCAAACATCCTATTGCTTTGGAATATTCAAGTTGAGATAGGGGCTACCTTGATTAGGCATAAGCCTAATATTAGGATCAATAAGAGTTCCAACTAGAGAACAAGTCAAACTGTTGATTTTTTTCAAGATCTTCTCAATATAATGCGATTGAGAGATTGATATACCATTGTTCCCTCGAGTGATCTTTATACCAAGAATCACTTTTGCCTCCCCCATATCTTTCATGGCAAACTTTGACGACAAGAACTCTTTGGTTTTAACAACTTAACCTAAATTAGTACCAAATATCAACATGTCATCAACATATAGACAAATTATAACTCCTTTTCCTGAGGAGTCAAATTTTCTATATACACATTTGTCAGCTTGATTAAGTATAAAGCCATCTGAAAACACCACATCATCAATTTTTTATGCCACTGTTTAGGAGCTTGTTTCAAGCCATATAAAGACTTAATCAGCTTACAAACCTTATGTTCATTTCCTGGCATATTGAAACTTTCTGGTTGTTTCATATATATTTCTTCATCCAATTCACCATTTAGGAATCCAGTCTTTACATCCATTTGATGAATAACCAAATTGTGGATTGCTGCTAAAGCCAACAACAACCTAATTATGGATATTCTTGCTGCTGGAGCATATGTATCAAAGAAGTCAATTCCTTCCATTTGTCTAAAGCCTTGTATCACGAGTTTGCTTTAAATTTATCAATGCTTCCATCCACTTTCATTTTCCTTTTGAAAATCCATTTACATCCTAATGGTTTACATCCAGGAAGTAAATTTGTCAACTTCCAGGTTTTATTTTGCATGATTGAATCAATTTCATCTTGAATAGCTTTCTTCCAAATGAAGCATCCCTTGAAGCCATTGCTTCACTGAAAGTTTTCGGATCTTTCTCAATATTGAAACAATATTGATATTGATATTCAATTTTATCTCTCGATCCTTCAACCAAATAGAGTTAGAAATCATCACCAAAGTCTTGGCTTTCCTTACCCTAGTACTTTTCCTTGGATCTGTACTAGCGGAAGGTACATCTTTCGTATTGACAGAGTTCCTTTCAAAATCTTTTAGACTTTGAGGCATATCTTTAAGTCTAGGTACCGAGGAAAACCTATCCTCATTCCCAAAATCTCCATCCCATGACTCAATTACTGTGTGCACATAAGCATTTGGTTCTGTCACATAGAACCTTTGAGCCGAAGAATGTTCAGCATATCCAATGAATATACAATCTATGCCTCCCTCACCTAAGGTTCTCATCTTAGGTTCAGTGAGCTTTACTACAGCTCTACAACCCCAAACTTTAACATGACTTAAGTTTGGTGCTTGTTTGTGCCAGAGCTCATATGGGGTTACCTTGGTTCTTTTATTTGGAACTCTATTCAATAAGTAACAGGCTGTTAGCATAGCCTCACCCTAAAATCCTTCACTCAAACTCGAATAAGACAACATGGAGTTACCTATTTCTTTCAATGTCCTATTCTTCATTTTAGATACACCATTTTGTTGAGGTGTATATGGAGCGGTGGTTTGATGTATGATACCAGCAGATTGGAATAAACTGGATCATAATATTCACCACCTCTTTCAGTACGAAGATTTTTAATCAATTCCTTTTGATGCAATTCTACTTCTTGTTTATATATTTTAAATTTATCTAACGTCTCATCCTTTGTATGTAACAAGTAAACATAACAAAACCTTAAAGCATCACCAATAAAAGTCACAACATATTTCTTTTTTCCAAACGAGGGAGTACTATGAAAATCACGTAAATCAGAGTTCTAAAACCTTATATTCCTTTTTGATATCTTTAAAAGGTTTTCTTGTTATCTTGGTTAACTTGCAAGTGTGACATTGATTATTATTCATATCAAAGGCGGGCATTAAGCTCTTTTTACACATGTCTTTCATTCTGAAATAGTTAACATGTCCGAATGTAGCATGCTATAATTTTGATTCATTATCGACTTTATTACTAGAAAGAACAATACACACGGATTCTTTAGCAAACGGAATATGAACATTTAACTTAAATATACCATTACATAAATATCCAAATTCTAGAAAGGTTCCATGTCTAGACAGGATAAACTTGTCAGACTCAATGACCTGTTTAAATCCATAATAATTTAATACAATACCCGACAATAAATTCTTCCGTATACCCGGAACATACAACACATAATCTAGTAAAAAATGTTTGCCAGAAATAAATACAAGCTTGACTTTCCCGACACCTTTGATAGGCTCGGTTGCTATATTTCGAGTTCGTAATTCAGATCTATCATCAATAGCTTTGCACTTTTCAAACCACCTTAGATCTTTGCACATGTGCCGTAGTTCCCGAATCTACCCACCATACAAATTCATCATCCTAAACACAAAATGATTCAGTAACGAAGAAATATAATTCACAAGTCGGAACATTTAAATCAACATTACAATTCGAATTTAAGTTCGAATTAATAAGATTGTCCAACAATTTTGAATAAACATGGCCACATTAATTATCACATTGTGCATTTGTATCTGAGCCCACAAACTGACTTTTGTTATCAGTTAAATAACGGCCCATTGGCCAACTTTTGTCCATATTCGGTGTATTTAATAAAGATTCCATTGATCAATTTCTGTTTGGACTTTCAATATCCTTTATTTTAATGGACCCACCATACTTTAAAATGTGTGCATGATTCAAATGGTCAAGTACGTTTTTAGCACATTGAGCCACCATATTGTTCCAAATTAATTTCATGGCCTACAACTCATTATTGAAATCGTGGCATCCCATATTTGACATTATGAATTGTAAAATTATTGTCATTATCATTATCATTGTCATTGTCATTTTCAGTAGATATATCTTTTAACGAATTAGAATAATAGTGTCAGAAAACATATCGGTTTGTGTAGGAGGATCCTTGAACCCGCTCTGTCCAGCTCCACTCGAACCTTTGTTTCCTTCCGGGAGTTTCACACGACAATTCTTTTTTAAAATGCCCCACCTTGTTACATCTCCAACAACAAGTCGATTTCACCTTTTTATTTGGTTGTTTATCATCACGGTTCCGACTTTTGAATTTGTTAAACTTCCTGGGTTTCTCATCATGTTCAACAACATTACAGATGATGATGCTTGAGTTTTTCCTTTAGTTTTGTCATCTTCTTGAACCCGAAGTGACTCCTCAATACGGATATGATTACCCAATTGAACCAAAGATAACTCCTCCTTCTAATGTTTAGAGTATGTTTAAAATCTTTCCACAAAGGTGGAAATTTCGTCAATTATTGTAGAAACAGCAATTGACTCATCCATGTTCATATCGTGTTGTAAAAATTGACCCAAAATATGTAACAACTCATTATACTGCTCCATAATAGGCCTAGAATCTACCATTTTATAATTAAAGAAATTGCTCACAAGGAATTTCTTACTTGAAGCGTCTTCGGCCATATATTTAAATTCGAGTGAATCCCAAAGTTGCTTTGTCGATTCTGCGTTTTGGTAGACATCTAACAATGCATCCGACATTCCGTTGAGTATGTGACCGCGACAAATATAATCGTCGTTTTCCCACTTGAGTCTTTTCCTGTTTGATCAATTGGTTCATTCTCCACCTCTTCTAGAAACGGAGTAGAGAGCACATAAGCGACCTTCAACGTTGTAAGCAGAAAGTGCATCTTCTTTGTCCATCTCCCAAAGTCTTGACCTTCAAACTTTTCCAACTTTGCGAATTTGCTTGACATATCACGAACCGAATCACTTGAAGCCATGAAAATAGGTTGTTCTTTGTTGGTTGAAACTAAAGAACAGAGAAAATAAAATAATACGAAGGCAACTTGGATTGAACAAAGAGTTGTGTGATCACAATCAGAACAAACTATTTGATGGTACTATCAAAGTTTGAACGTATTAAACTTTGTTCTTCAAGAATCAGATTTGTAGAAAATTGTTTTTTTTTGGTGAGAATACGTTGTATAAGAGCGGTTCAATAAGTTCCGTATAGGAAGGACCTATATTCTCGTGACGGTTCCCTTGGTGTTATCTCCAATATATCATGATCCGATTTCCTTTTTCAAAATACATGTCATCTTTTATTAATTAAAACCAATGAAAAAACCATTCAGTCAAACTCACTCTAATAAATATTAACACAATTGGATGTTTTAAAGGCTAATATTTTAAGCCCAAATAATTAATAGATGAAGCCCATGTAAACAATAATAAACATTAAATCGGCTGTATGATCAGTCAAGTTTATTAATTGTTGTAAAAACTTTGATGAGCCCAAGAGATAACCAGCCCAAAGCCCAATATACGATATCTTATTTTAGCAAACCGAGCCCGCCTTCTACATCACCTAACTCGATTAGTAAAGTAAGATAGAATTTATCGACAAGGTAATCCAATATCACTAATCATGTTGATAACATTAATTTCCAACAAAACGAGCGCTCACCGAAGGCAAAAACTTGATAAACACAAACAGACCCAAGAAAAAATTACCCCATACAAGCAAAATCAAGTTTTCTCCAACCTTCGCCCGATGCTTGACCCATAATAAATTCATGACATTTATTTCTTCAACAGCCTTTGTTAAAGAGACTTACTTGTGATTGAACAATTTATCATTTCGCATTCTCCACAAGCTCCAAAACACCGTTTGGAATTTTAGATCACCGCATTAAACACCTTTTTTTCTTTTTCCAATCAAAATCAAACCCAAAAATCAATAAATCAATTCATTAAATTTAAGATCCATCATCAATTCCACAAACTTATCAAATGTTCAAGACCATTAGATGAACATCAATAAACCAACATATGTTTTGGAAACCCCAGAAGAGCGTAAACAAAAAAAAATACTTATGGAAATCAAATCTTAAAAAAAAAACCATAATTAAAAAAAATCAAATATTCACATGCATCAAATTTCAGACAATACATAGGTTTTGAAAAAAGAAAACCACACATGTCAAATAAGTAGCTACAACGTAAAATAACGTTAGAACCATCAAAACGGCGAATAAACTAACGTCAAAAGCATATCTAAAATCAGGAGAAATCAACTTCGGGCGTAATTGGTAGAACGGAAACGACAAACCCTTATAACAATCTTTGGAATGCCAAAAAAACACAGACAATCAACAAATCACACATTTAATCGCAGTCGCTGGAAACCTATCTGACGCATTGTGGCAAAAGCAAAGTAACAAATGAAAATAGAAAATTTTTAGCAATACAATGATCAAGCGTACTTTAAAAACATCGACGTTGAAGAAATCCCAAAATCAAATGAAATAAAGTCGGAGCCTCAGCGGGAAAAAAACTTGCCAGTGAAGATAACATTAGGAAGAGAGAAAGTGAAGTGTCAAAAGCACAAACGTCGGCCGGTGAAGATATAAATGCGCAGGAATAGTTTGCATGCAAGTGTCCAACATAAATCACGTGTCCTGGTCACAAAATATCAAACACAAAAAAGGATCAAATCTTACAAATCACTCAACTTCAAAACATGAAGAGCTAAATGTGACAAAAGGCAAACCTGAATGGCCAAAGTCGAAAGCTGGATTCACCACCGACTTTGGTTTCTTAGTATATAGGATAATGTAATGATTTTCGACTTGTTTCATATTCATGTTTCGTTCGGCGAATCTTATTTTAACTAAACTCGACAATGTTAGGTGACCAAATTAAATGTAACCAATGAAATTAATTGTTATCATTCTGAGACTTTTGTAAGAAGGTTAAAAAAATATACACGCATAAAACGTTGACATAGCAAAAATTGACCTTGAGAAAGTTTCATTATATAATATTTTTAAGATGACATGTTCTAGTTGGCCGAGAGGAGTAAGCCGATGTACATTATACCTAACAGGTCATCATCCGACTAAATTATGTCCACTTTACAGGTATTGCACCTTGACAAATCGATTAGCGAAAATTGTTTTGAGCCAGGGTAAATTGTGCCCAATATTTCATCATTTCTTGCAAAATTACACCCAATGAGAACAATGTGATATTGGCAGAATTTAACTCATTCATGTAATAGTAATAGACGTAAGTTATCTTAAGATACCCTAAATTATACAGTATATAAGAGCATGCAAAGTGGGAAAAAATGACTCTAACTGGGAACACCCTTTTCCTCCACCTCCATAAAACAAATAAAAAAGAAAGAAAAAAAAACCCTTCATTGATTAGTGAATACTTACCAATTATCACTTAGCAAAGCACACGCGCTCTCTCTCGCACACACATGCATATCTTTAGTGGGATGACTCCATTCAAAATGGAAACAGTGGTGACAATCAAAAGAATGTTAAGATAACGCTGATATGACACACTGAAAACATCATGACTCTCTGTATGGTAGTAATAATAATGATATTTTACAGGTAGAAAACTTCTACATTGGGAAAAATTATTTTGATCAATAATTATACATTTTAGTGTAAAGATCAAATACAAATAAGCCTTAACATGATAAGTGAATAAAAATTTTTTATTACTTTTTTTTTTTCTGAAATTTTATTTTACTATCTGCTAAAACATTATGATTAGTTTAGTTGTAAAATAATAAAAAAAAAAAAGTCATTTATCTGTGTAAATGCACAATTATTTTCCATTTATTATAAACTCGTTTGTCAAACTGGTGAAGCATCTCAAATCTCCTCCTACTATATGTTCTTCATCAACCTCCATCAAATCCCCCAAACCCCTTCGTAATCTCTCCATTTCCACACCCACATCCACCAGCAGCAGCAGCCATGGGAGTTGGACTATCCATCCTAATCGGGTTCAAATCCCTAACCCTCTTCCTAACCTTCGCATATCTCCGAACCCTAGGCTTCACACTCCTCTCAATCCCATTCCTATACGCATCACTAGTCTCACTTCTCGTAGCCCTTGCTTCACACCCATCAATCAATCTCCCCATGCTGTTGGGCAAACACACCGACGGATCCTTCCCAATTTGGTCGCTGATCATGTTCAGCCCCTATTTATATTTTGTGCGATTTTTTTTCAGCTGTTAGGAGGTTGAAAAGTAGGGAGGATCCGTACAGTGAGGTGGTTGAGGGGGTGTATGTTGGTGGGTGGCCGTCGTCGCCGAAAAGATGCCGCCGGGGAAGCCTGCGGTGGTGGATTGCACGTGTGAGTTGCCTAGGGTTTTTAGGGTTTCTGGGAATGGGTATTTGTGTGTTCCTACTTGGGACACTAGGTCTCCTGATCCTGGGGGTATTGAATCTGCTGTTAGGTGGGCTTGTAGGAAGAAGGCTCAGAATATTCCGGTTTTTGTTCATTGTGCTTATGGTATTCGATTCTCGCCCCTCATATTATGTTGTTATTGTATCCGGAGAAAACTCTTGTTAGTGAGGACAATTGAAAACTTAATACAGGACATGTGTAATATATACTGCGTGTATGCATATTGCATATATAAGAAGTATACGGTATAATGCGCATAACTACATATATGGAGTATATGATATATATATATATTGCATATATAAGCGGTATACAATATAATGTGCAGTACTACATATATGCAGTATATGATATATTGCATGTATGTAGTATTGCGTGGTATATTGTATACAACGTATATGCATCATGCTACATAAATGCAGTGTATATTACACATGTCCGATGTTGATTTTTTTAGTTTTCTCGTGATCTTGTCCCTATATGTGTGTGCATTGTCTTGATTTTTGAAATTTGTTGTTATTCATCCAAAAGTAACAAGGTGCCCAGTAGTATACTGTAGTTGATCATAGATTCATACTTGATGCTGTGATGTTTTTAACTGGTACTCTGCTGCACCCATGCACGTTGCTGAAAATGAAGAATGTGCATTTGTTTTAGACATACTTAGTACTAGAAACTTGGTAGTTGAAGGCGCAAAGGGTGAGTCTGTCGCCTACGCGCTTAAAAATCTACGATTTTAAGCAAGGCGGACGGTTAGTAACTATTTTTACTTTTTAGACATATTTAGGCCATTTTTAGCTGTTTCTGACCGATTTTTGTGAAATTTGGTCCGAATTTGCGTGTGCGCGCCTTAATAGATGCAAGGCGTTATTGCTGTGCTGGTTGAGCTTGGGCCCCTAGGCGAGCGTCTTTGACTATATAGACCAGAAAGATAAATGTGTAATTTCTTTTACTGTATTTTGATTGTCGATTTTGTGAGTCAAATCTGCATCAGTTTACCAAATCGTGTAGAAGTGATATAGTTTTAGTTGCATGGTGATGTACATTTATTATATGATTTATGCAGGTCATGGAAGAAGTGTGGCGGTGACGTGTGCTTTATTGGTGGCTTTGGGCGTGGTCGATGACTGGAAAAATGCTGAGAAGTTAATTAAAGAAAAACGACCCTATATTCGGATGAATTCTCTCCACCGCAAGGCCTTGGAAGAATGGTCAAAGAACCGATTATCTCCCCCTAAAACAGGAGCCAATACGCGCAATTGATTAGGTACACGATTAAGACAAAGTTAGTGTACTTGTTAAAACTTTTATGGTCTGCATCTAAGGTTTGTAATGAGTAGTTCTGTCAAATTCTTAGGGGAGATTTTTGTCATCAATATCATATAAAACATTTAAGAAGGTGAATATCAAAACTTTGTTACATAAATATGTGTTCTTTTTTGTGTTTGATTAGTTAATGAGCACTTTGCATTGATGAGTGGAGGAGTCAATAATGTACTGTCTTTAGTTTACTTTAGGGGGGCTGTCCTATGTGTACTAGTGAGTCCATCTTGACCCACGCTTAATATATGGGTTCATTTGGACTTTAACAAAAGATTATGGTCTGTAGTGGGCTGATATTATATGTAATGGTCCCCATTGGGCAACTAATAACAATGAAAAGGGAAAACAAAAAAGGGTCTTATCAGTTAGGGGTGTAAGGTGTTCATGTCTGGTTTGGCCGCTTTTGGCGAAAATTCTAGGCTGAATCGCTAACAACAGTTTTGGAAGACGGCAGACCAAACCGGCTGGTTGAGTGCGTCGGCCGGACCAGCCAGTTTGAACCAATTTTTTTATTTTCTTTTCCAAAAAATAGTAATAATTTGTATTGAAAAATGTAAAATGACAAAGATGGTTCTTACTATGACATGAAATTATGTATAAAACATATGGATTAAATAGCCGGTTCGGTTTACACGCTTGGTTCCAAGTTTCATACCAAATCATTAAACCGCCAAATTGCAAACTCAACTCAGATATAAGCAAATTAAGGTTCCTCAACTTTACAGATTAGATCTTTTAACACCTAAGTAGGGATGTTTATGAACCGAGCCAAGCCGAGCTGAGCTGAGCTATAAGGCAAGCTCGAGCTTGACTCGATTATAAACCAAGCTGGCTCGGCTTGGCTCGGATTCGAAACCGAGCTGAAAATCAAGGCTCGGCTTGGTTTTAAATTGAGCTGGCTCGACTCGGTTAGCTCGATTTTAAAAATAAAAATTAGTACATAACTCTAAAAATTAAGTAATCTATTCAATAATTCAAAAGAACATATCCAAAATAAGTTCAACTTAATACATCACAAGCCAGAATGAAGTTAAACAACACAAAATAAGTTCTAAACTTAGACGAAATACAATATTAGTTCATTAGGGTGGAAGGGGCACTCCTCAAATGGGGATTGGTAAACTTTTTTTTACCCAATAATATCATGCCATGTCAACTCACCACTCCACTCTTCATTTTGCACTCAATCACTAGGGGTGTTCAAACACATGGGATGTTTGATTTTTTTTATTTCTAGAAAATATGCATCAATAAATAAAACATATTTTAAACAAAACATTAAAATATAAAACACATTTTAAAACTAAAACTAATTTAACTAATCATCGTCGGAATCCGCCAAAAGGTGGGGTAAATCTCGTTCTCCAAGATGCTCCACAAGATCATATTTTAGTCTATAATGTGTGTCTTCATCAATGAGCTCGTTATAAACATTTTCATCGAAAACGGGTCGAAAATGGCTCAACTGGAGGATCACGAATATGTATCGGTGCAATTGCATTTCCGTCGTCTTCAGAATCATGTTATGCATAATAATGCACGCATATACGACATCCTAATCTTTTTTACACTCATAGCACGCATTGGTCGATTTAGTACACCCATTTTGCCTTTAGAACACCAAAAGCCCGTTCCACGTCTTTTCTTGCCGCCTCGTGTTGCCTCTTGAACTTTTTTTCTTTCAGAATGTGAGGATACGGAAACGATTTCACAAACACGGACCACGTAGGGTAGATTCCATTGGTAAGATACTATCCACACTTGTACAAGTGGTTGTTCACGTAAAATGAGCATTTTGGTGCAGTTCCATTCCGTTGAGTAAGAAATAACGGAGATTGGTGCAGCACGTTGATGTCGTTTTGTGAACCTGGTGGACCACAAAAAGCATGCCAAATCCACAAATCTTGAGAGGCGACCGCTTCGAGCATAATTGCCGGGCACCTGTGATCCCCCCTCATATATTGGCCGCACAACTCTGTTGGACACATTCTCCAAACAAAATGTGTACAATCAAGACTACCCAACATCCCCGGAAGGTGTTGTATATCCTCATGAGCCTGATACAAGAGCGTGACGTCGTGGCTTGTTGGTCTACGTAAGTACTCGGAAGCGTATAAATTACATACCGTTTTGCAAAAATAATCTAGACACTCTCAGGAAGTCCTTTCGGCCATATTTAAATACTCGTTGTTCTTGTCTGGATGGTTACCGGTTGCAAGTTACTTAATCGCCGATGTAACTTTCTGCAATGGTGTAAAACTCTTCTTCATTCTCCCATCCAGGCCCTCTTGAAACCACGAGTTATTTGCTTGCACCGCGCTCACAATTTTTAAAAACAACCTTTTCGGCATACGAAACCTATGATGGAAAACATCTTCGTTGAATTTGGGCTCCTCGGAAAAATAATCCGCCACAAGGGTTTCGTGGCCTTTCTCTCGATCTCGACGGACAACTTTCTTTTTTTCTAGAAGTACCGGTGTCTTCTAGCGCGACGGCTTCCTTAATCAGATTTTGGAAAAAAACTAAACTACCATCGCTTGAAGAAGAATCATCGTCTTCACTAATATCAAATAGAATGAATAGCGGGGTATGTCATCTGCAAATATAACGGGGTTAATTTTTTGGAATGTAAAAGAAAGGATTTGGTGGAATAGAAATGAAAATTGGTGTTGGAGATGAGTGAAATGTGTGGGTTTTAAATAAAGAATTTTTTTAAGCAACGGTTGAATACTCAAACGGTCAATAATCAAATGGTCGCTTCAACTTCGCTCGGTGAATACTCAACGATTTGGGGAGTCCCCACATCGCCGCTTGTGGGTGGCGGCACTCTCGCCGATCGGGGAACAGGGTCGCCGAAGGGTCACCGAAGGTGCCCCTTCCACCCTTAGCATGGTAATCAACCTTCAAATAAGTCATAGGCATCAAATGACAAACCTAAATACATGTAAATAATAATTAGTTTTTTGTAATATATTATAATGTATATAATTTTATTATAAGTAAAATGATCCGAGTTAAGTCGAGCCGAGCTAACAAGCGAGCCAAACCGAGCCAATCCGGCTCGTTACGAGCCGAGCCGAGCTAGACTACTTTCTAACCGAGCCGAGCTCTCGGCTGACTTTCAAACCGAGCTATATCGAGCGAGCTTTTTCCAAACTAAATCCAAGCGAGCCACGAGCTTTCTGAAGAGCCATACACCTTCACCTAAGGTTATTCTCATTTTAAAATGTGTTGAACTTGGCAGGTGTTGGTGTTGCATGTAGCATACTGCAAATGATTTTTCTCAAATTAAGGTTATTCTCATTTTAAAATGTGTTGAACTTGGCAGGTGTTGGTGTTGCATGTAGCATACTGCAAATGATTTTTCTCAAATTAGGAATTTGAATTTGTTTAACGTTTGCTTAAACCAAAATAGATTGACATCAAGGTTTCATGTACAACTCCATTTTACCTTAAAAATTCAAGTTGTTCCTGTTTATTCACCAAAGTTCAATCCTAGCAGTTGCTTTGGGTCTCCACTTATCAAGGCCCCCGATATCAAATTTATATCATATGTATTTTTACTATGTTTAGAAACAGCATTAGTCTTAAACAATGAAAGGTCGAAGATTGAAATTCGCAACTGATTAACCCTTTAATCAAACTCTGAAAGGTATCAAGGTAAACAGAGAGCCAAAATCAAACTTGTTCATGCTCTTTAAAATGATAAACAAACTCTGGTTTGCTAATTTGGCCAAGATGTTTCATGATCTAAATATCTATACAGGTCAAATGAGTTGAAAATAAATCATTTCATGATTGTTTACCTTGTTTTTTATGAAATTTTAAAAGCTTTGGTTTGTTGTAGAAAAACATTTAAAGTCCTACTTTTGTCTTATATTTGTAAGCATCCGGTTTTATAAGATTTCATTTTAATATGAAATGAGAGAAATATGAGAAGTTTATATTATTCATTCAACTCTCTCTTATATACATGTACATATAGTGAAAGTTGTGATTAGTAAATACAACAGAATAGGAGAAAAATCAGGGAAATATCTGCATTCATAACATTCACTACTTAATATATACTGTTAACAACATACTCCACAATGATGTTAAATAGGTACTTGTGGTCCACCTGAGGATCAAGTTAAACCTATTTCTTGTTCATGCAACACACATACGAGTGCGGAATCCAAGTATGCATGCAAACCAAAGCAAAGTAAGAACACGGGGTAACCAAAGATTCACTATCTTGATTAAGAGATGAGAACAAGTACAAACATATACAAACAATGCTCATATGACTCAACAAACTGCCAGTGTTCTTGTGTCTTCGTCTGCTCCAGAAATGCTAACTGCTCAGCTCACCAACTAGTTGAACAATCAACAAAACCAACTAACCAACACCGACTGAGAGGTGAATGTCTGCTTATATAGTTTCCATGCTGGTCATTCGTACGAAGTACGTTAACAGACATACAGAACACTCTGTTACACAAAGAACTGCTCAAAAGATCTTGTACGAACTAGTTGGTTCGTACGAAGCATTCTCTTCTTCGTACGAAACAAGTAAACCACTATTTACATGTTTCCTTCGTACGAAGCTGGTGACTCGTACGAGCAACACCTTGCTCGTACGGAGCATTCATACTCGCACAAAATGTTTTCTTCGGAGAGCGTGTCACAGACACGATGTACACAAGACTCAACGGTATGCACACATGCACCCGTTTAACACAGACTAACTAAGATGTCGTAAGAAACCAAGATAGAAGGATATCTTGATCTGGTCGACACGACCAAACTTATACAGACACTTGAGCAAAGACCGTACAATTACAAATGTAACTAAGAACAAGCGACAGACACAAAAGTGTATCAACAAACTCCCCCTTGGATGTTGTTTGGTCTTCGGTCTTTGGTCTTCATACTTTGGTCTTCACACTGGAATGGCTTGGAGTATCAACAAACTCCCCCTGAAGATCTGCTATCCACTGATAGAGCATCAGGTCTTCAAACTTTTCAGAAACATCAAATCTTTTCTGTTTCTTCTTCTGACTTGTCAGTTCTCTTTGTTGCTGGTTTTAATTTATGTTCTTTTGTTCCATTCTGTACTCAATAAATAGATATATAATTAGAACATAAATTTATCAGGGAATACACATGAAAAATTTATCATAACTTTTCCGTATGAATGTATTCCCTGAACGAAGAAATACCAAACCATACGAATAACACTTAATTCGTATGAAGAGAACTCATTTGAGTAAACAAATGACCAAGGCAAACAACTGACCAGGTTCATTCATACGAGATACACACACTCGTATGAATTCCTGTTTTTCAAACCTGATCTTTGCACATATCCACACAAATCACACAGTTATGTTTAGGAAAAGTGCTTTTGAACAGATTTTGGTTTTCTTTGATGGATAACCTGTTGTAAGACATTACTTTATGAAGTTGCGATATCAAACAAATGGTTTTCTGAGCGTATCTTGGTAGAAAACTTTTGAGTCTCAACTTTGGCTAATTTTAAAAAGAACTTAATCTAACAACATAGTAAACTAAAGATAAAAACAATTACTAACACTAAATATATGTCAAAATAATCTTTTTCAAAGTTTCAAGGTAAAAGAATCATAACCAACTTTTTAATCTTTGTCAAAAACGATATTCGGTTTAAACTTCAAAATTAAACAGATAAGTATTCAACTATCAGTATCGGTATTGTTGTCCACGTAAGCTCGACTTATCAGATGTAATCATGATTAGGAGATATGATTAGGGTATAATTTATACTTAGTAGCCGGTGTTCAACCACATCACGACACATTCTCGTATCAAGATATGCACGAGAGAAAATCTTACCGGTGAGTATACTGCTTTATCATCATATATGATGTGAGATACTCACTTATTTTGTTTTGAAAACAAGCCCTATGTGATTAAATCACTTATTGATGAGGAACTTGATTTTCATATGCATGCAGGTCACAGGAGTAAGTCCGTGAACAGGTTAGTACCATCGTACCGACAGAGAGACGAACTTAGCTCTTGCATAAAGCTGGATATTTTATCACTTATTTTTGGGTGGATGTGATATTTTTTTCACTTATTTGATGGTCGTATGCAGTATGTATACGTATGTATGGTATCATGGAATTTCTAGACTTGCGTCACCGTTATTTTTTATAGAAGATTCAACCATGATACCCAGATGATAAGCAAGCATAAAGACCGTATATCTCAGAACCTCGGCACTCTATCAAACGAAATTTCGATACCAAGACCATATGCCAATGAATGGTTCCCACCTGGCGAAGGTCTGTTATGTTTATATCAACCTGTACATTTTAGTATGATTGTGAGCCTACCGATACATCATAAGTAAAGCTACTTATCAATTTTCATTCTTTGTCTTTGACTTGTTTATGACAGATTACTGGTGTATTTCATCATCTTCAACTTATCCAAGAAACTCATTTTTGATTTTTGGGTTTTCTATTGTTTTTGTATTTTTCTATAATTTTCTCCCCCTTAAATATAGAAGGTAAATAAGTAAAAGACATATTTTTGTATTTTCTTGAAAATTTCTCCCCCTAAAATATAAAATTAAGAAAATTGGAAAATCTTTTTGTAGTTTTAGATTTTTAGAAAAATATGAATAATTAGCCATGGTTGAGTTACTTGGTTTTCACCTTGATGCCATTGACCAAAAGTAGATAATCAAAATGTGATTTATCAAAGGCTTTGGTAAAAAGGTCAGCATGTTGGTGACCAGTGTGATTTTAACAACATCGATAAGTTTCTTTTCATAACAATCACTTATGTAATGATACTTAATCTCAATGTGTTTTGTTTTTGAGTGCTGTACAGGATTCCGAGTGATCTGTAAAGCAGCTTCGTTATCAACAAAAACAGGAGGGAGTTAGAAATTCAAAACCGTAGTCGCGCATTTGCTGTTGAATCCATAAAACCTGAGAGCAGCAACTAGAAGCTGAAATATACTCAGCCTCACATGTTGATGTAGCTACACTGTCACACCCCGGATTTCCAACCCCGAAATCCATACACCGGTGGGCCCGGGTGGGGAGTATCGTGACGTCAGTTGATAACATCATTGTCAATTAAACACGGCACAGCGGAAGTCTTGGAGTAAAATTACTATTACAAACCAAATGTTCGAAAATACAAAATAATAAACAAGCTTGTAATAGAAGATCCACAGGCGGATCATAAAATGTACAAGAAAGAATATAAAACAGACTTTAGGGCAGATCTAAGGATTTGCAAGATCCTCTTATTCACTACCGAGCAGCTTCCGGCCTATTTCGTATTGTACCTGCAGTTTAGCCTTTGGACGATACGTCAGCTTACGCTGGTAAATACACCAAACTGACTCATGTTGAAAACTTTAAAATTGGTTTTTAAGTGCAAAACGGCACAAAATCTTTTATTAACTTGGGAAAGTTGACCTTGCAACCTTGTATCAGATTCGTATGTTTGTCAATACATACAGGGCCCAGTACAGAAACCGAGACATGATTAAATACACACCATTCAGGACTCACGAAGGAGTCATCCCCAACGTCTTGGGAATATTGCATATGAGCGTCTGTCGCATATTCAATTCTTTCTGATTGAACAAATGCTGGAGACTTTTATGATCAGTGTATATAACACACTTTGTGCCATACAAGTAATGTCTCCACAGTTTAAGTGCAAATACAACGGCACCCAATTCCAAATCATGGGTGGTGTAATTCCTTTCATGCACCTTTAACTGTCGTGATGCATAGGCAATTACCTTGCCATTTTGCATTAGCACACAGCCCATGCCAGTGTGCAAAGCATCACAAGAGACAACAAAGTTCTCAATACCCTCGGTATAGATAACACAGGAGCGCTGCTCAATTTGTGTTTAAGAATCTCAAAAAAATTCTTGTTGCTTTGGACCCCAATTATACTTAATATTCTTACGGGTCAAGGAAGTTAAAGGAGTGGCTATCCTTGAAAAGTTCTTAATGAACCTCCTATAGTAACCAGCCAATCCCAAGAAACTACGAACCTCCGTTGGGGTCTTGGGCACTTCCCAATTCATTATGGCCTCAATTTTGGCGGGATCCACTTGGATACCACGCTTACTTACCATATGTCCAAGAAATTGGACTTCTCTAAGCCAAAATTCGCATTTAGAGAACTTTGCATAAAGCTTTTCTTGCCTTAATAATTCTAGGATGCACCGAAGATGTTTCTCGTGATCAACTTGATTACGAGAATAGATAAGTATGCGTCTATGAAGACAATGACAAACTTATCCAAATATGGCTTGCAGACTCTATTCTGAGATCCATGAATGCTGCCGGTGCATTTGTGAGCCCAAAAGGCATCACTAAGAATTCAAAGTGACCATAGCGGGTCCCGAAGGCTGTTTTGGGAACATCCTCGCTCCTAACCTTCAGTTGATGATAT
Organism: Scalesia atractyloides; assembly: GCA_947069175.1. Classification (NCBI taxonomy): domain Eukaryota; kingdom Viridiplantae; phylum Streptophyta; class Magnoliopsida; order Asterales; family Asteraceae; genus Scalesia; species Scalesia atractyloides. Next base: position 10,386,054 of record CAMTDV010000012.1, on the reverse strand, counting down.
CCTAATCTCAAATCTATCTTAGAAAAGTAACTAGCCCCTTGAAGTTGGTCGAATAAATCATCGATCCTGGGCAGAGGATATCTATTCTTAATGGTTAGCTTGTTCAGCTCACGGTAGTCAATGCACATCCGCATTGAACTGTCTTTCTTCTTTACAAATAAAATAGGAGCTCCCCAAGGCGAGGAACTAGGCCTTATAAAGCCTTTCTCTGAGAATTCGTCCAATTGAACTCTTAACTCATTCATTTCGGTTGGAGCTAGCCTATATGGAGCTCTAGCTACGGGTGCTGATCCTGGTATGATATCAATTCTGGACTCCACTTGCCTATCTGGAGGTAGACCTGGTAATTCTTCAGGGAAAACATCGGGATACTCCGAGATAACTGGTTGATCTTCAAGGTTTGGCTTTGGTTCATTTATGGTAACTTGTGCCATATAGATGACACAGCCTCTTCTCAAACACTTGGATGCCTTAAATAATGACACCTTGTCCGGCAATCCATAGTGTGAGTCTCCAGGGATGGTGATCATTTCACCAGATGGGGTTTTGATTTTGATGAGCTTTTTATCGCAGGCAATGCGGGCTTGGGTATGAGATAACCAATCCATGCCTAGGACAACATCGAACCCCGCCAATTTCATTGGCAAAAGAGAGATAGGGATGGAATGATTCTTAATGGATATAAAGCATCCATCAAGAATGGAAGAAGTAGTTTCTAAGGTTCCATCGGCGAGTTCTATCTCATAAATTTTATCTAGAGTTCTTATGGATAAATTTAATAGTTTACTAAACTTATGATCAACAAATGATTTATCCACACCCGAATCGAAAAGAACTCTAGCATAAATATCATTAATGGGGAAAGTACCTGTTACGACGTTATTGTCATTAACAGCTTCCTTAGCAGTCAGCCGAAAGGCGCGTGCATTCCCTTCTTGGCCTCTCCAGGCTTCGGATTATTATTCTTTGAACTCTTAGGGCAGTTAGTTGCAATGTGCCCTTTTTCGTTGCAGATATAGCATACACATCCTTAAGATCTTTACAATCTAGGGTCTTATGCCCTCTCCTTTTACAAATACCACAAGGTCTAACTTGAAAATCAGAATTACAGTGCCCCCAGTGTTTGCGGTTGCAACTCTTGCAAAATGGCATTATAGCCGACTTGCCTTGGTTCCCTTTGAACCCAAATCTCCCTTTATTTTTCTTATTAAACTTATGGGAGTTGTCATCTTCCCTCTTCCTTTTTCCGTCAGCTTCAGACTTAACTGACTTTTGTCTCACTAGATCAAGGGTGAGAGAAAGAGATAGGTCTACAGCAGACCTATAGGTAGTAGGCTGTGCAGCCTTTACCATGCCCTTTATTTCGGGCGTTAACCCGTTAATAAGACGCGCAATGCGTTTGGATTCAGGGGTAATTAAATAGGAAACTAACCTAGATAGGGAATTGAAACCGGAAACATACTTCCGACAGTCTAGGTTTTTCATTGTAAGAGACAAGAAGTCTGTCTCTATTTTCTCCACCTCATGGGGTGGGCAGTAGGTTTCCTTAATAAGGTCCATAAACTTAGACCATCCCAGATTATACAGGTATACTTTACCTGTTGACTGAATTATGGCCTTCCACCATGTTAGGTCATCGCCCTTGAAGGATTGTGATACATACTTGACCACATCCCTTTCAGCACAGTTGATGATGTCTACAATGGTCTCCATTTCGTCCAGCCACTTTAGGGCTTCTACGGCTCCTTTTCCCCATTAAAGTCTCGGGGTTTACAGGAGACAAAGTACTTGTAGGTGCATCCGTCCTTGGAAGACGGGACCTATCAGCATAGTCTATCCTCTTAGGTTCACTCTTCGCATTTGATGAGTGAACAAAGCTCTCCTTATGAGCTGAGGATGGTGGAATTGATAATGGCTTAGAGCGAGTAGCACTCGACTCTCTTAACTTCTCTATGGCCTTACCCATGGCCTTTTCTACAGCCGCGTCGATGCGTGCTTGGAAGTCATTATTATCTATGGCTATATTTTCGGCGTCGTTGACGTTCCGATGGCTACTTTGTGCCTCTTTAGAATTAGCCATTCTTCAAAGTCTTGGTTCTATATACCAAATAAAATTTCTCTTAGCCATGGTATAATAACCATATCGTCTTTTAAACATTGGATATAAGGAAATCCATGGCCTACATTAGTGTGAATAACATCACAACTCTTAGGCTTAATATAACTATATTTTGGCCTAGGTCTTAATAAGACCATCATAGGCAAATTAGAATCTGGACATAGTCCATTTATTACTAGACAGGGGATTGCAATGTCACAACTTTCATTGTCATATTTGACAATTATATGGCACATAGGCTTGTCACAAAGGACATCAAATATGGCACAAAGGCCTGTCACTAACAGACATAAAATATGGCACATAGGCACTACATCTCTAATGGATGTCTTATTTATCACCGCACTGGCGATGTTAGCCGGGATCAGATAGATCACATAGGCTATATAAAATAAATCATAGCCATAAGGGCAATAAATCATTAATGGATGTTTCATTTATCATTGTACTGATGATATTCGCCGGGATCAAATAGATCACAAGGGCTTATTTAGCCGGGATCAAACAGATCACAAGGGCTATTTTAGCCGGGATCATAAATATCACAAGGGCTATTTTAGCCGGGATCAAATAGATCACAAGGGCTTATTAAGCCGGGATCAAACAGATCACAAGGGCTTATTTAGCCGGAATCAAACAGATCACAAGGGCTTATTTAGTCGGGATCAAATAGATCACAAGGGCTTATTTAGCCGGGATCAAATAGATCACAAGGGCTTATTTTATAAGGTTAGGACATAGTGCATCACCTTGAAGGTTAGTGTGATTCCTCAAGACACACTACCATGAGTATGCACATTACTTGAATGTTAACATAAGAGGACCTTAATGGTTGACTAATGGTCCCGGTCACCTTTGACCTTAACGACCGTGGAGGTTTTGACCGAGTTCCTTACCCCTGGATAGAAGGATAACTTCCCTTAACTATTTTGATAGAATACCCTTCCGTTCTTAACTATCATATATATTTGGCCAAATATGTGGTCTGTGCCACTTGGCAAATCAAAACCATTAAGATCTTTTGGAATTATATAGCAGAGCATAAATTTCGAGTAAAATTAAGACGCTCGTTTTCAAGAGGATGAATACATATATATATAATTCCAAAATACTTCATTAAATTTCAATTTAGAAATTACAATACTAGAAAAATGAAATAAATTGTCCATGCAAGGACTTAAAGGAAATAAACATGTCCACACAGGGAGTAAAAAAAATAACAATGTCCTCGCATGAACTACATATAATTAGAAGAGACTTCACTCGTCCTTCTTTCCTTTGACCAACTTGGAGAGTTTCTTGAAGAACTTATTCATCTTCTTCTCCGTTTTCTCCGCTTGCTTCTGTATTTCTTTCATTCTTTCCAAGGCCTCATTAATGGCCTCAAGTGGCGGCGGAGGTTGTGGTTGTGGCAGTGGCACGACCGGATACTGGTACCCATAAGTTGGATATCCAGTTGGTGGATAGGTAGGTGGGAAAGGAGACGGGTAAAGTGCATTGTGCATAACCGCCTGCATGTATGGGTCTTGCGACCATGCTTGATAGTCTACCGGGGTAGACGGGTTATAAGGATCATATCCAGACGTGTCTGGATATGTGGGGATTTGGTGGGGGTTGAACAGCAGGTGTTGGTGTTGGTTCCACTATAGGTGGAATATTATAGGGTCCACCCATTTGTGGGTCCTCTTGAATTGTAGGGCAAGAATTGGGCAAAGGTGGCAGGGATCCCGACCTTTGTCCGGCACGTATCGACATACGTGCTCCACGCTTTCTTCTTGGTGGTTCAGATGGTGGTTGAGGTCGGTCTACGGGTTCCATGTGGACGTCATCTTGAACTGGGGGTGGTTGAGAGTGGTGAGAAAGAGTGTGAGCGAAAGTGAATTGGTTCCAGTATTGGTCCCATTCATTAGGTCCTTGGTAGGGCGATCCAGCATAAGAGTTTGAATCGCTTGATATTTCAATGGGATGTATGTTTGATCCCGACGGCGGCATTTCCGGGTCGGAGTCCTCGTCCATAGGATGTGGCTGGTCCAACTGATTTTGGTCGGCTGGAGGCGTGTTTAAGTAATGGTTAGGGTTAAATTCTTCATGGTAGGAGGGATGAGAATGGGAATGGTGAGAATGGTAAGAATGGTGTGATTTGTAAGAATTTTGGGAATGTGAGGGCGAGTGTCTATTAGAGACAGAACGTCTCGCTGGTTGCCAAGGAGACGAATCTCCTGATTCTTGGTAAGCATCTGGATTATGAGGTTGAGGGGGGATGCGTCCCGATGGTCCTCCTCTCATTGGACCTTTTCCTCGTCCACTTTGTCCTCGTACACGTGGCGGCATTTTCCTGTTAAAAATCAATTCAAAAATAATACTAATAACTTAATAATGAAATGAGTAATCCTAGGTCAATGCCTAGACTCGGAAGTCTAAGGAATGTGCTCGTGTAAGTGTGAGACTAAACACAAAAGGCTAGTGTTTAATTCTCTCAAACGTTGGCTCTGATACCAACCCTGTCACACCCCGGATTTCCAACCCCGAAATCCATACACCGATGGGCCCAGGTGGGGAGTATCGTGACGTCAGTTGATAACATCATTGTCAATTAAACATGGCACAACAGAAGTCTTGGAGTAAAATTACTATTACAAACCAAATGTTCGAAAATACAAAATAATATACAAGCTTTTAATAGAAGATCCACAGGAGGATCATAAAATGTACAAGAAAGAATATAAAACAGACTTTAGGGCAGATCTAAGGATTTGCAAGATCCTCTTATTCACTACCGAGCAGCTTCCGGCCTATTTCGTATTGTACATGCAGTTTAGCCTTTGGACGATACGTCAGCTTACGCTGGTAAATACACCCAACTGACTCATGTTGAAAACTTTAAAAATGGTTTTTAAGTGCAAAACGGCACATCTTTTATTAACTTGGAAAAGTTGACCTTACAACCTTGTATCAGATTCACATGTTTGTCAATACATACAGGGCCCAGTACAGAAACCGAGACATGATTAAATACACACCACTCAGGACTCACGAAGGAGTCATCCCCAGCGTCTTGGGAATATTGCATATGAGCGTCTGTCAGGTGTATGCCTACACCCTGCGCTAAGGTCGTGGCCAATATCTAATGTATTGAGCCAAGGATATCCAGGACACGGTAATTTAACCCCCGATGTTTAAGTTATCAAACAAAACTGATTAAATCGAAATATGGGGTTTACTTGCCACAAGCGGGCATTCGATTGACCTCATTTTGGACCAAGCGGTAATAATTTACCGTATCCCAAGCCCGTATAGGGAAAATAAATCGAGAGTATTTACCTGAGCTAGTCTTCTTCTTTTATTTTTAAATAACTCAGCTGTATACAAAAGTACCAAGTGCAGATAGCATTTACCGGGAAGGCTCTAGTCTGGATTATGGCATAAGCTAGCCAATTAAATACTAACGGTCTTATAAACCGAATAGTGTACATGATCATTACGTATAACGCTTGATTAAACGATGATAGGATAGAATGTAGTTTAATCCGACAAGTACTTGACTTGTATAATATGGGTAAACTATAAACATTCTGGATTTTGAAACTTAAATGACAAGGTTAAACCCGTTTCGGTTAAATTCCGTAAAATAGTTACATATACGTAACTGTGCGCATAATAGCGATATCGGGTCAACCAGGATAATCATGTAGACAAGTAGATATCACGAGTAATTATTCCGAGTTTCATAAAAACTTGCCAAGTTACATCAAAACAGAAGGTAACCGGGCAACAAGCTGCGCCGCCAATCCTTTCTGAATTGCAAACCCTAACCTTCCAAATACAAACCCTTGCCCTCTTGGGGTTGAACAATTGCTGTAGACGACCCGTTGAACCCTCGTCAAGAAGTGGATAGCTTCTGGCGCTAGGGAGCCAAAATATCAAAGGCAAAAGGGACAAAGACATGCTGGTTCTTTGCGCAAGCTTTAGCGTGCTTATCCACTTTCTTTGATTCTGCCTTTCTTGTCACTTGTCCAGCTACAAAACCGTTTCCCTTAAACCAACCAAAGGGGAAACCCCCGTGAGGTCTACACAAGCATGTTTCCCCCCAGCCCAGCCAAAGACGAGCAGATCCGCTGGTCGCAGAGTAGATCTCCCTTCCATAGGGTCCGTGAGGAAATTCACAGGGGCCTCTTTCTTAGCCGAAATCCCAGCTCTTCTTAAGATGTCCCACAAAGCATCACGCACCCAGTCGTGCCGATATTTGAACCCAGGGAGCTCCTTACAGTGAACTGCATGCTCCCCGTATTTATCCATACAAGCTTTACGACATATCGGGCAAGTTTCATCTTTCGGGTACATAGGGATCATCAACCGGTATTTGAGAATGGCTCTATATTCTACTGCAGACATACATTGTCCCAACCCCTCAATTGGTATAACGGTTAAAAATTCCTTAGCATGGGGACCTTTCAGGCATTCAAACACCGCCTTCTGGCGGGATGACAAATCAAAAGCTTTTTCCCAGGCTTTGAGCGATTTTGCTAAACAAAGCATTCGCCAAAGTTTTTTGTGGCTTCGATGGGGCGGTGTCCTTATTAGAAAAACCGCCAATATCCAAGTCTGGGAGAGAGACATTTAAGCGTTCAAGCGCCTGCTGATAGTCCGGGTCAAGCCCGACGACCTCACAGTTTCGAAGGATGTGATCCTGTAGTTCCCAAGACTGAGCTCTAGACGCCACAAAGGCATAAGCCCCAACATCTCGAGCTGAGAAGAGGCCCAAACCACCTAGAGGCATTGGCAAAGATGCCAGACACCACTGGAGGTCACCAAAGAAGGGGCCGCCACCCACTACTATGTCTTTTATAGCCTCTCTAAGGCCATCATCGAACCGAGATACCGCATCCTCCATAAAATGCGGTTGACAAGTCCGCAACCCAAAAAGTAACTTAGCGACCCCCATGCACGACCTTAGCAGAAGGAGTTCACATTGGGGATCTCTCAGGTAGGGTAAGAGTTTCATGAGGTCAACCGCCCCCGAGGCTCGCCGCCCTGCCAACTCCTCAATAAAGCTAGGATCCCGACTAACAGCTCCCCAAGGAGCTTAATCCCCTTCTCTGCTCTACCGATCCTCTGGGGAAAAGCCCATCTTGAACTTTCCGCCCGTCGCATGTCGGCCAAAAAACCTCTGTTTTCATAATGTTGAGATAAAACCCTAGAGATGGCCCCTCCTCATTGATGATGTCTAAGGCCTTAGCAACCTCAGAGGCGTTTCCGATAATCGTCCCATCATCCAAGTACCAAGCATGAAATGGGAGTTTACAGCGGTCCTGAACCCGGAGAATAAGGGGATGTAAGGCAAGGGCAAAGAGAAGAGGCCCCAATGGATCTCCTTGTTGAACTCCGGTAGTAGCCCCAATACACTCGTTACCAACATACAACCTAGCAGGCTAGGCGTAAAGAAATTGGACCCACCGATAGATTAACGGGCAACGCTGATGAACCTCGTGCAGAAAAGCTGTACGGTCGACCGTGGTGAAAGCATTGGAGAAATCCACAGTAAGCAAGGCTAAGAAACCATCTGCATGAAATGAGTTGAGAAACCTGTTTGTACTGTGAAGCACCGCCTCTGCCCCATTTGGCACCCCCACCCCAAATTGATAGTCACCCAAGTACTGGGTCATTTCTTTCCCGACCTTCTTCATCGCCACCTTTGAAACCAACCTTCGCCAAATACCCCCCACAGCAATAGGTCAAATTCCTTTATCAGGCTTCAATAATGGGGTGAGGGGGGCCGAGGCAACAAACTCAGCAAGCACCTTAGGGCAGGATCCCCAAGACATAAGTTAACAACTTCAGTAATGCTCGTAAGCAAACCCGAGGAAGTCACCAAGCCCTCGCCACCAATAGCATCTAGCAGGTGTTGGGCCCGTATCCCGTCTCTGCCACATGACATCCCTTTAGGAAAGGATCGAATACATTTGAGTACACACTCCCCATCAACAACAAGAGTGGGTTGGGCCAAAGGGTTGGAAGGCAAGGACGGGGGCGGCACCACTGGGTGTTTATCAATAAGAGCTTTCAATGTCGAATCACCTAGAGGGGCAAATCCACTAGAGCATAGGACCTTAACCGCAGTTGTGAAATGTCCATCCCTGACTTTCCGAAGACATTGCTTAATATTAGGGTTCCTTTCTTTGTCTTCTTCTCTCCTGCATTCTCCCCTTGAAGCCCCCGTCTCCCTCACGCTATCCAATAGGGAAGAGACAAAATCATCAAACCCAGACCCATCTTTCCAAATTGTAAGCGCGTGTAAGATGTTACTACACTGTAGAGATTTCCTGTTCCCTGGCCTTCGCTCTTGTCTGGAGGATGGTCTAACCACCCGCAAGGTACAACGCGGTAGTAAAAACAATTGGACCCAATTGTCAACCGATCCTGGCGACGCTACCACTTTGCGCAAAGCACCTGTTAGAACCTGAGCAAACAACAGCCGGTAACTGGGGGGAATGCTTTTAACAGTCAAAATAGGGAGGGAGAAAACACGCTCGAGTAGGTTAACATCACCTCCGAGCCCTGCTGGGTGACGTGGGTTTGTGTCAACCACCAGTTGACATGGTTTCCGGATCCCAACAATGAAATCTTCAACATCCCCCGATATCATGGCAAACGACACGACCCCATTATCATGCTTGCATCCCCTACTGAGTGCATGCATCACCATGCACTTTCCACATAACCATTTATCCCCTTCCCTAAGAACTTCCGCAACATCCAAAAAAAGGTCCAAGTCCTTGGAGATAGCCTCCTATTAAGATAGCTTTCGGTTTTCTGTCTTGAGGTGTGTGCTTTGCATGTGTTCAAGTAGGCGGAAAAAACCCACAGACCCCGGTTTGCGATCTTTACATTCGTGGAAAAATTTGAAAAGGCAGGTCCTTAAACCACTAGCAGAGCCCTACACAGGGCCCACTGACTTAACGTTTCGACCCCCTTTCGTAGGAGCCATGCGCGTATGTTAATTGCCACCGAAGAAAAAACACACTGACGGTACACCAAACTCGAGATGAGTTGTTGGGGGTAGAAAACCAGTAAAATTCTATACAAGACGAAGGAGGGCAGCAACCGCGGGTTGCCCACCCTCTAAATGCTACCCCACATAACCTCTTACCCCATGGCGGATAGTTAAAGATTATCACAATCGAATCTGAATTACAAGATCAAATCGCCTTAACCAATTCCCACTTCACAAGAGTGCTAAAGAAACAAGTTTTTTAAAACCTTCACTTCATTGAGGCATTTGATCAAACACCTGGTGGGTCAACAAAATACAAACCATCAACAGTTTCACTTAATTAAAACCCCAAATCGCACCTTAATATAGAGACAGTGACGCCAGAACCCTAAACGCCACAGTGAACCTTAAGCGCCACAAAGCCAAATCAACTCATTTATGAGTTAATGGGTCAAAACTGCCGTCAAAACTGCCATGTCAAGTGGTAGCACTTACTCGCGTTTGTTCAACTCCATCCATACTACGATGAGATGATACAACAGAGCTAGCAATTTTGTCTTCTAGCTGTTTGATTTCATCATTCTTCCGTTTGATTGTTCATTCAATCTGGCGATCTCGGCATTTACGAAATCCCGTTCGGAGTCTGTATTTCGAAAAGTAGGAGAATAAAATGGGTATTTTTGAGAATTGGGTGATATTAGTGGTTTGGTGAATTCATGAGAGTTTCTACGATGAGATGATACAACAGAGCTAGCAATATTAGTGGTAATTATGCCTCATAAGGACATTTTGGTAATTTTATGCCTCATAAGGACATTTTGGTAATTTTATACCGTAATAAAGGAACTTGAATATAATTTAATGTTATAGTCATAAGTATTCTGGAAAAATACTTTATTTATGATATAATATCAGTAGGGTATCAATTATATGTGTATTTTTCTTTTTATGACCAAACAATGCACCGAAAGGGCATTTTGGTCATTTTACACATAGTTTATAAATTATTTGGGATTCTGAGTTTATAACATCTACCTACTGTAATTATTTTTAAAATAAGTTTTAAAATCAGTAGGTAACAAGTCTTGGTCCATTAATATGGTTCAAAACCGTACTATGCGCCTAAACGACGCTTATGTCATAAAATGGCGTCTTTATGCGATGTTTATGAAAACTGATGTTAAGGTTAGATTAAAATGTATTAATATGTTATTTAATATAACATATCAGTAGGTAAACTATTTACCTTGAAAAGATTTGATTAAAACTATTTTATGAGCCACAAGGGCTAAAATCGCCATTTATCGACATAGTTTAAGGACTTCCTTGAAAACTCAGTTTATAACTTGGTTTAATATCCCAAATAATCCTACTTATAATATTACATCAGTAGAAAACTCATTTTCAAGTTCATTACCATTTAAAAGCTTGTTTTATGCAAAAAAGGGCATTTTGGTCAAAGATGACATAATTATGGAACTTGCGCATAAACTTGGATTCTGATTATGATCATGTAATATAACCTCATAGGGTTATGCTACATGATATTATGATCATAAGGCAACTTTAGATCAGTAGGTAACTAATCTAAATCGGGTCAGAATCGAAAGTCAAAGCAGAAGCCAAACTTCATGACTTTCGGTTGCGAACCGACCTTAGAACTGAAATTGACGAGCCGAACATGTTCTTACATGTTCTAATAATCATTACCAACTTGTTTAAGTGTCAAAACAGGTTTCATAACGTATATAAGATCAATTTATGATTTTTCCGAAAAATGGGCTGTTTGACCTTTTGTTTTCATAACTTTGACCCGTAAATTGGTCTAGCAAACGTGATCTTCAGGAGGTGCCCTTTATAGGGACTAACACCTATCTTATTACAATCACTTAGCCATGTTCATTTTGAACAATGGCTGGACCATAATGGTCTTAACCGAAAGTCAAAGCGTTTTAAGAAAACGCTTGACTTTTGGCTATAAAAGCCTATAAACGAAAATGCAAGAGCAAGGAACACTTACAAGAGGTTCCTACAATGCAAGAGAACTAAGTTGGATGCTCCTTTTAGCTAGGAACTTCCAGAGGAGGGAGAAGAGTTATGATTTAGAAAGGTGCAAGTTGGAATGAAGCACTTGAACACCTATTTATAGTTGGAGAACTCAAAGGAGGTGAAGCCAGGTGTTTAGGGGTGTAAGAAGAAGCTTACAAGTGTCCCAAAACGAGCAGTTTAGAGAAGCCATGGCTTCGAATTAATGGTTTTGGAGTTTTGCTTGGAGATCAAACAAAACTTGCTGCAGCAGAGGCTCTCTCGCGCCCCGCGAGAGACACAGACCAAGTCTCTCGCGGACCGCGACCGCCCCTGGCCACTTTCAAACTTTAACACACCTTAACCCCCTTAACTTTAAAAAGCTTCTAAAAACCTTTCTAAACACCTTTTTGGCACTTTTAGCCCTCCGTGCCCAATACTTGGCATACCCGGAATTATGTCAGGACATTGTCGAGCTCTTGGTTCGTTAAAAGGTCACTCAGAGGTATAAATTAACATGTTGACACTTTTAATCCCTCCATTATCCAACTTTCACATATTTACAAAATTGAACCCTCTCGTCAAACAAATGGCACGTATGAGAGTTTAGGACTTCAAAAAGGATCACTTAGAGGCTTATGATAAGCATGTTGATTCTGATGTCACTCAGAGGCTGGGCATGTTGACATATTAGTCACTCAGAGGCCAATGATTTAAGCATGTTGACATATCAGTCACTCAGAGGCTGTTATTTATGCATGTTGACATCGGACCGTCACTCAGAGGCTCAGTTCGATCATGTTGACGCCTTAGTCCTTACTGGTCTTTAATAGACTATATTTAAAATACAACACGTGTCACTATACTATTGGACACGGTTTTACAGGGCGTTACATACACAAGTCTGCTTCTTGCATTGCCACGTGACTAGGAGACTCCCTAAGAACTGACATCCTGCTATTGTTGATTTTGCATCTATTTTGCAGCCGCCATGATCAGAATCACTGAATGCTGTCAGATCAAAGTTATCATCCTTAGGGTACCAGAGACCAGTGTCCGGGCGACCCTTTAAATAATGAAAGATCCTTTTCACAGCCATCAAATGAGAAACTTTCGGACTAGACTGATAGCGTGCCAGAAGACATATTGGGTACATTATATCAGGTCTTGAAGCAGTTAGGTACATGAGAGATCCGATCATAGCAGAGAGATGGTTCTACATGTTCATCCATTCCGTATGGAGTAATCCCATGATTTTGAGCTAATGGAGTTCCCAAAGGGTTTGAGTTGTCCATTTGAAATCGCTTGAGAAAATCTCCGACGTACTTGGTTTGATGGATAAAAATCCCTTCCTTTGATTGCTGAACCTGGAAACCTAAAAAGAAAGTCATTTATCCCATTGCGCTCATCTCGAACTTCTCCTGCATAACCTGTTCGAATTCCTTGCACATTCGTTCGTTGGTAGACCCAAAAATAATATCATCAACATAAATTTGCACTAGCAGCAAATCCTCGTTTCTTTCCTTGATGAAGAGAGTACAGTCGATCAAGCCTCGTTGAAAACCGTTCTTCAACAGATAGGTAGACAACGTTTCTTACCAAGCCCTTGGAGCTTGATGAAGACCATATAACGCCTTGTTGAGAAGCTATACCTTGTCAGGATGGAGTGGATCTTCAAAACCTGGCGGTTGCTCAACATATTTCTTCTTCAACACACCATGAAGAAATGCACTTTTCACATCCATTTGATAAACTGTGAACTTCTTGTAGGACGTATGCGTCCAAAAAGATTCTTATGGCCTCAAGTCATGCAACCGGTGCATAAACTTCATTGTAATCGATGCCTTTGACCTGATTAAAACCTTGAACAACCAATCGCGCTTTGTTTCTCACAACGACACCTCGGTCATCCTTCTTGCACTTGTATACCCATCGTGTACCAATCTTCTTATTGCTGTCAGGCCGGTCAACTAATTTCCAGACGCCTAACTTCTGAAATTGCTGAAGTTCTTCCTGCATGGCTTCAACCCAAGAGTCTTCTTTCATTGCCTCCTTCCAAGATTTTGGTTCAACTTGGCACACATAGCAGGGAAAAAAACCAATCATTCAGACCACCAGATTCCCTGATTTCCGAATACAATCCAGCATTCTGGTTGTTTCGAAGCTGATTACGAGTCTGCACACCACTCTGGACATCTCCAATAATATACAAGTCGTTAATTTTTGGAGCCGACAGGAGAATCCATTCCTTGGGGATCTTGAATCCGGGTTTCAGCACATAACATCCGATATCATCAAAATGTACCATGAACTTCTTGTCGCAGATTTGAGAAACGCTAAGAAGATTGTGATCAATTTGCCACACGTAATTGATCTTATCAAAACTCACAACACCATTGGAGACCATTCATTCTCTAGTGATGTATCCACCTTTATCTCCACAAAGGCAACATAACCACCCCGAATGCTTTTCACATCATACAGGAGCCGCTAGTCGCCTGTCATGTGCCTTGATGCTCCACTGTCAACAATCCAAGGACTGTTACAGTTCCTCCTGGAACACCCTGCACATTTCACAAACAAGATTAGTTTGAGATGGGCCCCAAGCCTTAGTGGTCTTGGGTCGTCCCTTATCATCAAGAAATGTAATCTCAATTTCTTGATGATTGTCAAACTGAGTTCCTCCTCTAGAACCACTACCGGTCTTCTGTTTCCAAGATCGTTGATTATTACCAGATTTACTATTATTTACAGTTTTAATAGTTTCTGGTTTTATTAACTTTGAAGATCTTGAATTCTTTTCTGAAGAATCCGGTTTTAAAGCTTTTTCAATTGCTTTTTCGTGGATACGTTTTTGTTTCTCCTTTTGATATTTAATAATTCGTTTATCTTGTGTTGGAGAAATAGATCTACGTTGGCAAGTTGCTTCATGAGGATTTTTCCACGAATCTTGGTTTGGCTGGATTTTTACAATCTTTTATAATGTGGCCAAACTCTCCACATTTGAAACATGTTCTCCTTTCGACAAAATTAGGAGATCGTGTTTCTTGGCTTGATGTTGAACTTGTGGGTCTTGAGGTACTAGGTTTATTTTCATTAGATCCATCCGTATGTTGGGTGTAATTATTTTGACTATTTCTTTACAAAATCTTAACTTTCTTAAAAAATCTATATTAGATTTTCCTTGAAAAGTTTCCACTTTATCGGTACCTTTGGAACTCACAAATTTAACATTCTTAAGCTTTTTCTTGTAGCGAGAGCATTTTGCTTCAACCTTTGGTTGTGAAACGTAAGGCTTTTCAACTCACTTCCATTGCTTTTCTGTTGAAGCGGATAATGGTTGTGATTTGGTTGGCTTTTTCTTCTCTAAAACTTTGGTTGTTGATTTTCAAACACCTTATCTATAGAGATTTGATTTACGTTTTTAATTGGAAAATCTTTGTTCGAATAGATTTTCTTATCTCCAACCAATGTATACAACACATTATTTGCTTCATCTGTCGACACTTCTATCTTGACATATTTCTTAGGAACGGTCTCTTGGATCTCAACAGATTGAGTACTAGGAGTAGCAGAAAGTTCTACTCTTTTCCTTTCATCAAGAGGCTGATCCTGATCATCTTTTCTTGATTCATCATCTGATGTATCATCTTCCTCTTCATCAGATGGATTTTGAACAACATCAGATGATGAATTTTCTGGCTTGCGTGGTTCTTGAGAGGAATTGTCTAATTTGAACCCTAATCCTGCTGCAAATTCTTAGGATTCAAAGGTACAGAGGGTTCAAAACGAGGCATCTCCTCTTCATCAGGCATTTTGGTATAGTTGTGTTTCACTGGTGGTGGACACGACTTATACCCAATGCATTGAACATCTCCCTTTAGTTTTTGAACATCAATGATATGATCAAGCACATAGCGGGAGATAGAGTAACTTTGCAACTTGAGCTTGATCGAATCATATTCGCATTTGGCGATGGCTAACTCTTTTTTAGTTTCTTCTAGGAGATTAATATAGTTGTTAATTCCTGTCTGTTTATTCAAAACAGTTTTTGTCAATTCGGAAACGCTTTTCTTAAGGGTTTCTATTACAGATTTGAATTCTTTTTCATTTCGGGTTAGCGCCAAATTCGCCTCTTTGCACTTTGATAGTTCAACAACTAAATTTTGATTATGACTGTTGACTGTTTCATACTTTATTTTCAATTCAACACAGTCATTGCAAACAGTAGGAGGGTCAGAATTTACCTGACTTGTAGAACCTGCAACATTTGCCATGAAGGCAGTGTGATGAGGGAAGGCTGCATCATCTGTAAAGAGTGTCTCTGTCTCCTTCACTGCAGCTTCTGCATTCTTTATCATACCCACCTTTTCACATTTCATCATCTCAGCTTCACTCAGCAACTTGCTAACCTCAGCATCACTCTCGTGTCTGATATCAGAATTAGATCCATAACCACCTGAATGTGAACACTCTTTATCAGAACTAGCAGCATACCCAGAAGTATCATCATTATCTAGAGTATTGATGCTGTGAACATGTTGGATTTGATCGACGATCTTCGCATAACATGCAGTTCTTCCGTTGTTCTCAGTTCCCAACTGTACTGACCAATCGCATCCTTCATCAGATTGAACTACCAAAGCTCTATGTGTGTTTGAAGGTCCTAATTGATTGGTACTGTTAGAGTTGCCAACAGCTACCATTCTTCTCTCATTGTTGAACTGAGCTGTGTTGGGTGGTTGAGATTGATTTCAAAAGGGGTTATGATTTCCTTCCTTGCTGGGCCTTGTGCATTCCCATTTGAAGTGACCTCTTTCTTCGCAGTTGAAGCAAGTAACGGCAGTTTTATCAAAGCCGTATTTTGTATCTTTCTTGCTTTCCAAACTTGTTCTCCCTGTTCTCCGCATGTAGTCCTTTGCTCTTCTCACAGCACTTGCCAATGCCCACTTGATGTCCATCAGCTCCATTTCATCTCGGTCAATTTGTTGGTAGTCTTTGTTTGTCAAACTGATGTTTCGTATTTGACCTGCAACTAAACCACAATTAGCACTGACCTTGGTGTTTAGAAGTTCCATATGTTCTTGTGCAACTTCTACGCTGATTTTAGAGAGATGAGACGTGTCAAGTTTGACAGTGTTGGGATTTGCAGATTGACAATTGTTTCCATAGAAAGCTTGTTGAGGAGCTTGCTGTGGAGCTTGATGTGCTAAATCTCTTGGTTGTGGAAGGAAGGCTTTCAGATCAAATGCTTGTCCATAAGCTTGAGTACTTGAGCCTGTAGACTGACTTGATTGAACAGGTTGTGGTAGGAAGGGGTTCACGTGTGACACAAACGCAGTTTGCAGCTTCGGTTGCTGGCTTGAGTTTGTACCTGCATTAATACCTCAGAAGTACATCTCAGGGTTTTCTGGAACAGTGACTCGTTGTGCCTTTCGGAGTTCTTCTTCATTCTTGTTCTCTAGTTTATGCACAAATTCATAAATACTAATTGAGTCCAAAACACCTGTATTGTTTAATAAGTCAATAAATTGACCCCATTTCGGTGGTAAAGCATCAGCAAATCGCATCACAATTTCTTGTGGTGCTGCTAACACTTTGTACGAGTACACCTCACTGAGCAGATGAAAACCGTGTGGTCATATCATTCAATGTTTCATTTTCCATGAACATGAAACCTTCAAACTCCTTCTTGAGCAAATCATGCGGAATCTTCCTGGTAGCAGCATTACCTTCACCTCTTGCTTCCAAAGTGTACCACAAATTTTTCGTGGTTGTACAATACACAAACTGATGATAAATATCTTTATAAAGAGCTTGTGTTAGGATAGCAAAGGCCCTTTTCTCTAGATCATATGCTTTCTTGTCACTTTCATTTAGATTTGCCAAGGAGGTTGGATTTGATCCGGCTTCTTCAAGTTATTCTTTATAGGGTGTAGTAAAACACGTCCACAATTCTGTGTTCTATCCAAGAACATACGTATGAAAACGACTTTTCCATGAAGGATAATCGTTCATGTGGTTTACCTTCGGTGGACGGTTATTACTCCCAATTTCAGTCTCGCTCATTAGAAGAGTTTGGATGCTCTGGTTCTGGTTTGCCACACACGCCCATTGATTTGCAGAGATCATGACTGTATGTTGAGGCATCAAAGACTTAACCCATGATGTTTCGGAGCTTTGCGAAGACTCTTGATTCGAGCTTGAACTACTCCAATCCCACGGGTTAAAACTCATTATATTTTCTTGATTTATGAAAAATTTAAAGGTTTTAAAGTTTGAAAATAGAAATTACCTTTTAAAAATTCACAATTTTGAAAATATCACAAATTCTGAAAAGCACAAAGCTTGAAAATCTGAAACACGAAAAACAAACAGTAACGAAGGTTATTCGTACGAACCAATGTTCGTGCGGATAAAAGCTCTTTCGTACGAGCAACACTATGCTTTGTACGGGCAAGTCCTTCTTGTGAAACAAGATTGTTTCGTGCGGATGAATGGTCCTTCGTACGAACAACCTATCCCTCGTACGAACCAAATATTCGCACAAACTGTTTTTCAGAGGAATCTTTGAAGAGTTGGTTTGGTGAAAAATTTACTTTCTTGTATAAACCTGCTTTTTGAAAATTCCTTGTTGTCTTGCCCAATTTCAGTTAAAACACAAACATTCTCAGCCTTAACAGTCACAACAGTCCAGGTTTAAGTCCAAGTTTCAGAAAGATTTGTCAACCCTACCAAACTAATCTGTTTGAAATTTTCTGCAGAATTTCTTCTTCAAATGTGTTCTTAAAAATATTTTTACCATAAATTTTTTGTATGCAACTGATTTTAACCAAGTTTTAAGTTAGATATCTATTCAAAACTTAAGTTTTCTGCTGGAGATTCAAGAACACTTCAGAAATCTTCAAACTAGCTCAGACACAACTAAGCTTGGTTTTGAACAAGGAAAGAGCCAAAGCTCTGATACCACTTGTAGGTCCACCTGAGGATCAAGTTAAACCTATTCCTTGTTCAAGCAACACACATACGAGTGCAGCATCCAAGTATGCATGCAAACCAAAGCAAAGTAAGAACACGGGGTAACCAAAGATTTACTATCTTGATTAAGAGATGAGAACAAGTACAAACATATACAAACAATGCTCATACGACTCAACAAACTGCCTGTGTTTTTGTGTCTTCGTCTGCTCCAGAAATGCTAACTGCTCAGCTCGACAGCTAGTTGAACAATCAACAAAACCAGCTAACCAACACTGACTGAGAGGTGCATGTCTGCTTATATAGTGTCCATGCTGGTCATTCGTACGAAGTACGTTACCAGACATACAGAATACTCTGTTACACAAAGAACTGCTCAAAAGATGCTTGTACGAACTAGTTGGTTCGTACGAAGCATTCTCTTCTTCGTACGAAACAAGTAAACCACTAGTTTACATGTTTCCTTTGTACGAAGCTGGTGACTCGTACGAGCAACACCTTGCTCGTACGGAGCATTCATACTCGCATAGAATGCTTTCTTCAGAGAGCGTGTCACAGACATGATGTACACAAGACTCAACGGTATGCACACATGCACCCGTTTAACACAGACTAACTAACATGTCGTACGAAACCAAGATAGAAGGATATCTTGATCTGGTAAACACTACCAAACTTATATAGACACTTGAGCAAAGACGTACAATTACAAATGTAACTAGAACAAGCGACAGACACAAAAGTGTATCAACAGTACTTAAGGACCTAAATAAATATACTGATACAACTAGATCAGTTTTGCTGCCTCATTAAAAACCTTATTAAGAAAACCCAGTGGGGACAAAAGTTAGTTAAGGGAAAAAGAGTACGTGTATAATTCCCCTTGAATTCAACAAACACCTTTCAACTGCGTAGACCGATCTTGTGTGATAGTTGCTCAAAACTGCTTCTAGGTAAAGATTTTGTGTATAAGTCAGCTAAATTTTCACTTGACTTGATCAAGCAAACATCAATTTCCCCTTCTTTCTGCAAGCCATATGTTAAGAAGAACTTTGGTGTGATGTGCTTTGTTCGATCACCCTTAATGTAACCTTTTCTGATTTGAGCTATGCAAGCAGCATTGTCTTCATGAATAATTGTCGGCTCCTTCTTGATTTGTTCTAATCTGCATGCTTCTTATATGTGATTAATCATTGATCTTAGCCATACGCATTCTCGACCGGCATCATATAGTGCTATCGGTTCGGCATGATTTGATGACGTTGCTGTAAGAGTTTGCTTAGTTGACTTCCAAGAAATTGCTATGCCACCATATGTGAATACATAACCTGTTTGAGATTTTGCTTTATGTGGATCTGATAAATATCCAGCATCGGCATAACCAACAAGCTGAAACTTTTTATCTTTCTGGTAGAAAAGACCCAAGTCTTGTGTCCGACAAAGATATCGGAATATATGTTTTATTCCATTCCAATGTCCACGTGTTGGATATGAACTGTATCTTTCTAGTACATGCACCGAGAAAGCAATATCGGGTCTCGTGTTATTTGCAAGATACATAAGGGCACCGATCGCACTTAAGTACGGTACTTCTGGACCAAGTACTTCTTCTCCTTCTTCTTGAGGGCGGTAAGGATCCTTATGTGGATCTAGCGGTCGGACAACCATGGGTATGCTTAATGGATGAGCTTTGTCCATATTAAAATGTACTAACATCTTCTGGATGTAGTTTGACTGATGGATGAATGTATCTTTACGTAAATGCTCGAACTGCAGGCAGAGACATAATTTTGTTGTACCAAGGTCTTTCATCTCAAATTCTCTCTTTATATTAGCAATTTTTTTCTATCTCTTCAGGAGCTCCGATGATGTTTATATCATCAACATAGACTGCTATTATAGTGAATTTTGAGAGTAATCTTTTTATAAAGACACATGTGCTGATTACATCAGACTTGTATCCTTCTTTTTCGAGATATTCACGGAGCCGATTGTACCACATGCGGCCAGATTGTTTAAGACCATATAAAGATCTTTTTAGCTTTATAGCACACAATATATCGGGGTATTGATTTTAGTGCTTCGGGCATTTTTAACCCTTTCGTTATTTTCATGAAGATGTCATTTTCAAGTGTCCCATACAAGTATGCAGTGACGACATCCATAAGTCTCATTTGAAGTCCTTGTGAGATTGCAAAGCCAATTAGAAATCTAAGGGTTATCGCATCCACTACAGGGGAATACATTTCCTCGTAATCAACTCCTGTCATCTGGGAAAACCCTTATGCTACAAGGCGTGCCTTATATCATACAATCTCATTCTTTCACTTCTTTTTATAGCAAACACCCATTTATAACTTTCAAGTTTGACGTCTATGGGTGTTCGGACTACAGGCACGAAACATTTTGCTTTTCAAGCGAACCTAACTCAGCCTTTATGGCCTCTTGCCATTTTGGCCAATCAACTTTGTGCATGCATTCTTCTAGTGTTTTAGGTATGTAATCATTTTCATTGATTAAATCCGTTGCTATAGCATATGCGAATATATCACTAACACATGTTTCATTTCGGTTCCATATTTTACTATTTTGTACATAATTGATAGAGATTTCGTTTTCGTTTGGTACCAATGTGTCTTCTGGAATTTTATTTTCCTTTGGAATTATACTAGTCTCTTCTAGGACTTTTATCTCTTCTAGGTTTTCATTTACTAAGTTTTCGCCAACTGATTTATTCTGCTCTTTTCGTTTACGTGGGTTCTTATCTTTGGAACCTACTGGTCTCTACGCTTTCTTTGTATGGTAATTGCTTATGGGATTACTTCAATTCGAGCAGGTGCATTTGATACTGGTATATGTGACTTTGTCACTCTATTTTGTGTGTGTGAATGCATCTAGTAATTCATTTGCGATTCTTTGGAAATGTATAATCTTTTGGACTTCAGATTCACATTTACCACTTCGGGGGTCGAGATTTGATAACAATGATGCATTCCATGTTAAATCTTGTGTTACCGGTCTTTCTTTAGTCTTATCTCTCCTTAAGACAGGGAATATTGTCTCAATAAACTAACGGTCAGCAAAGCGTGCTGTAAACATGTCACCCGCTAATGGTTCTAAATATTTAATAATAGACGGGGAGTATTCATGATCGACAGTTGGTCTTCTAGAGACTAGTTCATGATCGGCAGTTGGTCTTAATTGGATTAGTGCAGCAGCATGTAAAACAGCATGCCCCCATGCAGAAGATGGCAATTTGCATCTCATCAGGAGAGGTCTAGCAATCATTTGTAATCTTTAAATTAATGATTCAGCTAAACCATTTTGTGTATGAACATGAGCTACTGGATGTTCAACCTTTATCCCAATCGACATGCAATAATCGTTAAAAGCTTAGGATGTGAATTCTCCTGCATTATCCACCCGGATGTTTTTAATTTGATTGTCCGGGAAATTAGCTCTAAGTTGTATGATTTGAGCTAAAAATAGGGCAAATGCTACATTTCGAGTAGCTAAAAGACTCAAATGTGACCATCGCGATGAGGCGTCAATTAAGACTAAGAAATAGCAAATGGACCACAAGGAGGATGCATAGGCCCACAAATGTCCCCTTGTATTCTTTCTAAAAATGAGGGGTTTTCTTGTGTCAACTTAGTTGGTGAGAGCCGAGTAATGAGTTTGCCTAGAGAGCATGCCACACATGATAAATCTTGTGATAAAAAGACTTTTAAATTCTTTAGAGGGTTCCCATTTGCACTTTTTAATTATTCGTCTCATCATTATGTTGCCAGGATGACCTAGTCGGTCATGCCATATTGTGAGTGTGTTTATCTAGTATCTTATAGTTACTCACCACCATGTATGATTTTATTGGAGTAATGTTAGTACAATATAATCTAGACGATAAAGCTTTTAGCTTTCTAAAATGGTATCTTTGCCATTTTCATTTGAAGTTGTTGGTAAGTATTCAATATTATTTTCAGTTGTTGTTTTGAGGTGGTAATCATTTTGTCGAATACTTTTAAAACTAAGTAAATTTTGTCTTGATTTACTAGAGTATAATGCATCATTTATAATTAATTTAGTACCTGATGGTAATATGATTGCTCTTCCAGAGCCTTGTATAAGATCACATACACCAGAAACACTACCAACAAGTGTCTCTCAGTAGACAACTCAGAGGAAAATTTCTTACATTTGAGAATAGTGTTAGTAGTACCACTATCTACGAGACATTCATCACCAATGATAGCTTTATTGGAGCTTGTAAACATATTTCCGTTGGAAATAATAAAACTAATTGATATAACGAACTACTTGCTTGAGTATGATAAAAAAAACATCACATAAATATAAATCAAACATCACAAGATTTTAAATGAAACCATAACAGTAGTTCAAACACAAAATACCATAAGAGCTTAAAACAAAATCCAAAACAAAGAAAAGAAGATAGTCTAAAAAACATCACATAAAGTTCAACCATAGGATGTCACTAATTTTCAGTGAAGTCAGACGCGTCCAGATGAGTGTCAGATAGTGGTGTAGGAGATGACAGATTAGGTGCATTCTCAATCAGATTTGTCTCAACATTTTTTCCTGTTTCTTTCATCGTCCATTGATAAGCTTCAACGAGATGTTTGGGGTGCGACATATGCGGGACCAATGATTTGACATTCCACATTTATAACATATATCGTTTTGGCTCCCGCTAGTTCTCGCTCTAGAAGGTCATCCTGTGTTCTGTCAACTCGATTCGCCACTACTAGATTTAGAATTTTGAGATTCTCGTCGCCATATATTGCTCCGGCCACGGCCTCTGTTGGGACTACGGCCTCTGCCTCTTCCTCTTCCTCTTCTATGTCCGCTTTGATAATTTGCCACATTGGCTTCCAGCAGTGGGCTTGCACCGATGGGTCGCGCTTGATGATTTTGTAGTAGGAGCTTATTGTTTTGCTCCGCGACCAACAAACATGGTATTAATTCAAAATATTTTGTAAATTTTCGTTCCCTATATTGCTGCGACAGGAGCATGTATGATTCATAGAACGTTGATAAAGTTTTCTCAAGCATGTCTTTGTCGGTTATTTTTTCAGCACATAATTTAAGCTCAGAGGTGATGCGGAAAAGGGCAGAGTTATACTCGTAACACTTTTATAATCTTGTAGCCTTAAATGAAGCCATTCATAACGAGCTTTAGGGAGCAAGACCAGCTTCTGGTGGTCAAATCTTTCTTTGATATTTTCCCACAACTCGAGAGGGTTCTCAACAGTAAGATACTCCCTCTTCAAGTCTTCGTGAAGATGGTGACGATGGAATATCATGGCCTTACCCTTATCTTGAGCGGAGGTTTGATTCTCATCATTGATTGTCGCCCCTAGATTATTTGTTGTCAGATGAGTTTTCACATCAAGAGTCCATGGAGGTAGTTATTTCCCGAGATGTCAAGTGTGACAAATTCGGGTTTTGATAAGTTCGACATTGTATCTACAAAGGAAAATTCCATGTGAAATTTTATGAAATAGCATAAGTGGAAAGGGTTACCAAGTGAAGCGTAAGTTTGTTTATTTGATAAAATAATAATGATGATGATAATAATAATAATAATAATAATAATAATAATAATAATAATAATAATAATAATAATAATAATAATAATAATAATAATAATAGTAATAAGACATTGAGAAAAAATCTGGAAAATTGACGATTTAATAATTTATATTGTATATTAACCTAAAAATGCTTTGAGTTTTACAATAAAGAATATTTTAGTATTAGGTTAGAATATATTTTGGATGAGGAAAAGGTTTCCATGTGTAACATTGTGGAAATAGTTGTCTACCAGAGGGTCGGAAGTTGAGTCCGTTGGATTGGGTGAGATAATCTAAACCGTTGGTTGGGAAATAAAAGAATACATCTATCCTACCTAATAAAGTTCATAATTAGAGGAAACGTGTCCCTCATTTAGGGCATCATTTTAGTTTTTCCCGTCTAAATGCTATATATCGCTTTGGTGACAGGTCATGCAAACCCGTTTTACACATTTGGGTAGAAATCCTTGCAGGGTATTTAACCCTTATAACTGATTTATTTTCATAATGGATAAATGGAATTTTTTCGGGCGCCACCTTGTTTCGGATTTATTTTCATAAAAAGAAATAGATGTGCCATTTAATCGAAATACTTATAAGTTTTTTATTTATAACAGAACCCCTTATACTCTCTACAGTTCAGCTTTGCTATAGCTCCTAAGGCGAGAACCCACAAGATTCTTAATATTTAAGTATTTTATCTTAATGCTAAGGAACCTTTCAACCGGCTGGGCCTACCCACATATCCTAAATTAGATGCATTTAAGACCATTTTATTATCTCATATGTATAATAATTGAAAACCAACAATCTAATTATACCTATCATTTTCCATTTTATTGCAAAAATCTTACGAAACATTTTCAATTTTTTCAAAATTTTTTTCCACTTTAACCCAATTCAAGCATTTGAGACCATCATTTACCAACCTTATCTCGAGTTACCGCATCCCCACACTTAAGATATATTGTCCCAATGTATAGCGCAACTTAAAATTTGAACTCGAGATATACCACCTACAAACCATGAACGGCTAATAACCTACTCGACTCAACAGATAACACTATTCCCCAACACAAAAGTTTCACACCACCAAATACACAAAAACAACTAAAACACGAGATAGATAAACATATGCACCTGATCATGTGTCTGTAATGATGTGGCCGTTACGCTCTAACCGGAATAGACGCAACCCAAGGATTCTTTTATATCTCACCGGGGTGTGGCCAAACATCCCCACACTTGAATCATTACATCCGTGAGGATTGAAGCATATAAACCTACCACAACACAAACACACACCAAACGAAACCAACCAAAGTACACTACTCTACATCCTCGGGCTGCCTCTCGAGAGCGCTAAGTTTTAGGTCTTCAGCCAGACCGTACCTGTTGTGCTCAGGGTGGTTCAGATGCCTGCTTGCCTCCCCACTTCTCTCCATACATCTGGATCCAGTTACTCAGGAGGTTTGCAAATTCACGCCAGTTGGGGTCAAATTTTGCTTTGTTGCCCCGTCTAATCCCACCATCGGGTGGTTTTCCTTCGCCTGCTTTTCTACTCACACTTGCCTTCTTCGCCTGATTTCCATTTGTCCTCTCCTTGTACCTGTCAAAATCAACACCACACGAACCAAACTCATCAGTAGCACCCGCATGACCCAAATCATCAAGAAGATCATAAGCAATAGATTTTAAAAACACATTGAAGTATAACTTACGATTCTCGTAGCTCAGTGTGACCATCATGTTCCTGCAATCAATTTGGGCGTTTGCTGTATGCAAGAATGGGTGACCAAATATTACCTGCGACTGCTCGTAGGTCTGTGACGGTGCGTAATCGATCACCATAAAATCGACCGAGTAGTAAAATTCGCCGAGTTGGATAATTACATCCTTCACAACACCCCGGGGTTGTTTCCAAGTCGCGTCCCTGAACATCGCCATGCTATCACATGCTTGAAGAGGACCAAAGTCGTACTGGTCATACAAGCTGCCTGGGAGGACACTCATCCCGGCTCCATAATCCAGCAATGCTCGATGGATCTTGAACTTCCCCATTTTTATTGGAACGACGGGTTCCCCTGAATCTCCCCTAATACCTTCTTCATTTGCTTCATTCACACCTGCCATAACATTAACAACAGAAGCAGTTAAACATTTATCATTTTTAGGAACAAAACATACCCCGCTGATCGGTATGTTATTTGTGTTCTTCGGGTTAGTTTGCGTATCACTAGTAAGCTTCCCATTTTGTTGCTTCAATGCTGCTACTTCACTAGCCAGCTGCCCCATTTGCGTGGTCAGGGATTGGATGGCTTTGTCCTGCATCGCATCTTTTTGTGCTCGAGCATCATCCAACTAGTTCTTCCTTTGCATTTCCTGCTGCATGGCCCTTAGCATCTCCATGATCTCATTACCACCCTGACCACTACCCTTAGAGAACCGAGATGTTCCTCCTTGATTGTTGTTTTGGTATTGGGATTGGCCGAAATTCCTTTGCCCACCAATTTGATTATTACCTTGAAATCCCGAATTACTTTGATTGTTGGCATTTCCGCAGCTAAAGTTTGGATGATTTTGGAGTCCCGGGTGGTAAGTATTGGAATTCATGTTGAACTTCCTACCACCGCCTCCTCCACCTTCCACAAAGCTGACATCATCAGCTCCACCAATGATACTCGGGCACTGATCAACTATGTGCCCTATCCCCACAATGTCCGCACATTGGGAACTGTCCCCCGACCTGAGGTGGGTTCTCTACCGCTCTCGCTACCACGTGTCTACCACTTCTTGAAGATTGGGCTTTCCTTTTTGATGTACTTGCCATTTTCTCTAAATAGTCCCAGTCCACATTCTCATAATTTGTGCCAAAGGTGCCATTCGATATCAAACTAAGATCCCGTGCCTCCTCTGGTGTTAATCCCTCGTGAAAGGCAATGAGTAACTCCCACATTTGTATGCCATGATGTGGGCAGTTCTTCAACAACATCTTGAACCGGTTGAAGGACTCGTGAAAAAGCTCACCGGGTTGTTGCTGAAAGTTCCTGATTTCTTTTCGAGCATCGTTGGTCCTTTGAGGCGTATAAAACTCATCCAGGAACGACTGTTGCATCTCGGGCCAAGTAAAGATAGAAGCTGAAGGCAATGAATGGAACCATTGTTGTGCCTTATCTTCAAGTGTGAATTGGAAGAGTACCAATTTCACATCATCGGGTGTAAAGCCTTGACCCCCGATAGTGTTGCAACCTGCATTATAGGCGGCCATATGCATATATGGCTCTTCTGTGGCCAGCCCGTGATACTTAGGCAAACTCGAGATGGACTGTGCTCTGACCTCAAACGATTGACCATGTAATTGAGGTATGACAACCGGAGATGGGTTGTTAGAAATTGCAGGTTTGAAATGACTTTCGACCCCCCATGCTGGTCCTCGATTGTATCTTCTAGGAATGCCCTCGGTTTGGTTAACCGGTGGAGCCAAGTTTCTCGGGAGTGGCCGTTGCGGAACACGTAGATGTTGCACTGGTATTTGTTGAACCGGTGGTGGCATTGGGATGTTTATCTGTCATGCATTGCCATATTGCTGATTAGCTGGTCCGGATGGATAATAGTATTGTTGGTACCTGGCTACTCCCTGAGTTTCTCTTTCAGCAAACCTAAACCTTGTATTATGGCCTTCAACATTCCCTGTATTCATCACGTGGTGACCCACTTAATTCTCATACTCATCATATCCATCCTCAAATTCCCCTGAGCCATCTCCTTAATCAAACATTGAAGCTTTGAAAGAGAACTGATGTGGTTGAGACGACTAATAGTAAGAGGGTTGGTTTGGTATGGGCGATATGGTTGATGAGCTCAAAGGTTGAGTTTGGTTCGGTGGAATAGGGTTCTCATCTTGAATTACTCTCACGTATGGCGAGGAGTGTTGAGTGGTAGTTGGTTGAGTGAAGGGTGGTTGTTGAGAAGATGAGGATTGATATGGCAATGGTGGTGTAAGGTTATCCAGATTAGGAAACGGTGGCAGTGGAATTGGTGGAATTTGGGTAGCGGTGGTTTGGGTAGATTGTGGTGGTTGAGATGGTATGGTGGTGTTAGGCGATGGTTGTGTAGGAGTTGGTGAAAATTGAGTTTGTGAAGTTGTTCGCTTATCTGGATTTTATGAGGTATCCATTCGTTCGGATGTGGTTGTTAGAGATTGCAAAATTTTGTTCTCTCTGTGAACGACTCGGGTTTTCCGAACTGTCCTCTCGATTTCTGGATCGAATACTAGCGGTGAAGATTTCCCGGACTTCCGAGTATGATGCATGCACGTCTCAAATCACCTGCACAAGCACAAACAAGAAAAACCTTGCGTAGTTCCGAACAAAACAAAGTAAACACTATTTTTGAGTTTTTTTTGCTATTTTTCTAAAAATACTTAAAACAAAACACTTTGCGCACGACTCCCCGGGTTTGTGTCAATAAAAAACCGAAATAAACTATGTAGATAGAATAAGTCGGGTATCGAACCAGAGGAGTATTGTGAAAAGTGTTATTGATTAAGCATCTGATTAATTACTTGCAGAAAGTATAACTTCAATTGGTTTGGTTGTTTGGTTAACTAAAAAAATACTAAAACAGAGTTGTAAACAGTTGGAAAGAAAGTGATTCCTCCAAGTTTCAGATTCAAAGTGGATTCAAGTTATTAGTTTTAATTGAGAAAACCACATAGACATGATTCAGATAGTTAATTAATTGATTGTGATAAACGAGGACTAAGTACTTTGATTGATTAACAACGAAAGGTTATCACACGATTATCAATTGAAGATTACCAAACCCACTTCCTATCTAATATATCCCAATTACTAGAACTCTCGGGAATCGAAAGAATCAAAACTAGGTTTTAAGTAAATCAATCATTTACAATCAAGATAATAAATCCCTACGCAAAAAACATCGAATGCTTAGATTGCTAGTCTCAATTACAAAGAAAAACTCAAAACAATCATCCACTTACAAGAATCCTCCACTCGGAGGAAACCACGAATGAATTAGCCGCTCATGTTGGTCACTTGATCATCAAACACTTGAGAAACGGTTGAATTCATAACTTTGATCTTTGATTCGGTAGAGATTATGATAGTTTGAGGTGAAAAGCTCCCAACTTGATGCTCCTAGATGCCAATTTTTGTCCAAGGAAGTGTTGTTTTCGAATTAGGGTTTAGGAAACTTTTTGTACATAAAAAACAAGCCAAATTCGCATTTTTCCAGATGTCCTACCGTAAGCTACGGTCGTGGACCATAAGCTACGGTAGGGATTTTCTGATCTAACCGTAGCTTATGGTCGACTGACCGTAGCTTATGGTCGGCAAATTCTTCCAAAACTGTTTTCGTCATAACTTCTTCGTTTTAGCTCCGTTTTACGCACTGTTTTCGCCCACGTGTTTGTAATTCAACCCTCTACCATTCCATCTTTTAAGATCTTCAATTCCACTCCATTTGTTTCCCTCAAAACACGTCCAATATTCGTGCTTAACCTACAAAACACCATTTTCTCGTAGTTATTCAATTCCACACATTTAAACACATAAAAACTCATAAGGTTAATCACTTAAGCATGTTAAACACCATTCCAATTGTAACATCCGTCAAAAACGGATTTACCAAACCCGCTCCGTTTAGCAACCGAACAGTCAGTCAAAATTTTCGTTGCGAATTAAATGCCCAAAATATTTTTAAACGATCCGTAATCAATTATTATACGGGAATATATATTTAGTTTTTGAAAAACCGTCAAAAATCGCAAAATAAAAATAAAATACATCTGCCGGGTTTCGAACCCGGGTCTGTACCGAGTCACCTAGTGACTTAACTCTCACACACAAACCACTGCGCCGCTTGTTATGTTTGATGAATAACAGAATCATTTAATTGATATAGTGACTTTACAAATTCAAAACCGGCGCCCAAACGGTTCAGTCGTCGGAATCCCGGATTATTCGCGAGTCTTAACACCAATTTACGTTATAACGTAAACCTTTAATCACATATCGGTTATAACCGATGTTTGAAGTCCGCGACCAAAATCAAAACCGCCGGAAAATTTTAAATATCGAACATAGTCCGAAATCAGACCAAATACATTTCGATTATTCCCTATAAATTCAACCACAATCGCCTGCAAACTTTTTCGCTAAAAATCACATCTTTTCACGGCGTAATTTCTCTCGCCGGAATAAACCTGTTCGTCGCCGGAAAACCGGTTTCCCCATTGTCGAGTTTTTCTGAACCTCTGAAGCTTATACCGGAGATACCCTTACCTTTTCCAAACTTTTCGGAGACTTGCTGCTGCAAGACACCTGACGCCGGAGTAGTTTTCTGTCGCCGGAGTTCTGCCGGAAAACAGAGGAAAACGAGTCGGTATACCTCACGCTTATTTTCCTTTCTTTTTACTTCTATCTTACCAGTAATTAACCTAAAACACTAATGAAACTGGAACAAAAGCTCGAACCAGTCAGACCCGATTTCTGGTTCAACATTGACGAAGAAGACGACGCACTTTCGTTAACATATAAGTATAATATAAATCAAGAAATTAATCGGGTTAGACACACAGTCCAGCGGTGGACTGTGTGCACATAAAACGCTAACGTCTCAAGTTCGAATCCCGGTTCACACACGTTGCCTTAATAAAAATCAAGTTTTTGTTTAACTGAACCGGAGTCGATACCGTTATATGTTAAGTATATTAATAACCGGAATAATAACCAAGTTAGACACACAGTCCAGCGGTGGACTGTGTGTTTGTTTATATCACAGGTCACGAGTTCGAGTCCGGTCCTCAGCACCGACTCGGACAATTAACTCTTCTTTTTAAATAAGGCAGAAAAGGAAATATTTAAATTGTCTTTAAGTATAATAAAAATCAAGTTATATAACATGTTGAACACACAGTCCAGCGGTGGACTGTGTGTTAGATTAAACCACAGGTCCCGAGTTCGAGACCTGTGGTGTGCATGACCGGTTCGCCTTAAACTGTTTTTTAAAATAAATGATTTTCTATTAATTCTAATTAATGTATATATGAAATTAAAATCGGATATATAACGGGTTAGACACGTAGCTCAGTTGGTAGAGCTGCGTGCACGCGTACGGGAGGTCTCGGGTTCGAGCCTCACCGAGCGCACAACAATATTCCGCAAACCGGTCAACGACCAGTCAAAGTCAACAAGTCAATGTCAACTGTAGCAGAAAAAAAAATAAATATTTTTATTATTTTTTTAATTATTTTAATTAAAAAATCAATTATAAATACTTAAAAATAACATTTTTAAGATTAGAAAATAGCTTCAAACTCACAAAAATACACCCAACAATCCTACTAAAATAGTTTAATAAAATCCGTTTACTCACCAAACCATAATGCGATTTATCTAGGTTAAATCTCACTCGTGGTTAAAACCACTTCGCGTGCATTCATCATCATCAACCGAACGCACCCACTGTGAGTGAATCTTACAATTCCCCTTTTTAAATTACACGTTTTGGGGTGTGTCATGTGTTATGAATTAATTAATTTATTTATTTAAACTTGTGCCATACCACATCATGACTTAATCTTAGATTGATTTATTGTGGTGATTTATTATATATTCCGTTTGTCAAATTACATGAAACTCATACATTAAGCCCATCAGTTCCTCGTGGGAAACGAGTAGAACATCGCGTGCTTCAATTCAAATTCATTATTGTTCATGTGTGTTTTCATTGAGTTTATATTGTTTGTAGTTGTGTTATTCATATTATCATGTTTATGCAATTCATTCATCAGGCCCCTCAGTTCCTCGTGAGAGACGAGTTGAGCATCGCGTGCCTTTAATTGTTCCATTATTGTTCATGAGTGTTTTCATTTAACATCTTATGATTATTGATCAAGTTACATCTAATTTTACTCATGTTTGGTTGTGCACATATTTCATAATCAATTTAAATAAATTGTTCAAATGTTTTTCCATAGGATTCACTCGCCAACATTATGTTGATCCAAAACCCTTTTTACACATGATACAGGTGAACAGGTTGAAGCAAGGATAACATAGGATATGCCTTAGAAGAGAACAAAGGAGTTAGATTGTTAGTTAGATCATGTTGTATCACTATTGTAAATTTTCATTTAATTTGTATTAATGAATATGAAACATTTAATAAATGTCATGAGCTTTGATGATAACCCAATCATGCCCCGATCACCTTATCCGCTGCGGGTCGGGGTGTGACAGATTGGTATCAGAGCCATGACTATAGGGATATAGGATAGGTTATTAGACCCTTAGAGCCTATACTATAGTCTGCCTAAATTTTAAATTGATTAGGTGGTTACATACAAACTTGTGATATTTATTTGTTTCATATTTGTTTACATTTCAGTCAAACATACATGCTCATATACATGTTCATTATACATATATACATATTCATTATACATATATCGATGTTCATGTATTCAATTTATTTTCATATTCTCATTATCCAAAGATTTTATGCAATTTTCAATTCTCATCAAAGTAAGTTCTGCGACGGGCATGTAGTAACTGGAAGGGTACAAGTACCGGTAGTCGGAACGTCCTGTCTAGGCTGGCATTCGTATAAATCCAATATAACGGACCAGTTTGCCTACCTGGGGACCAACGATGAGAGTACGAAGGACCTATTAGGCCAAAGCATGCCACACCAAACGTCGTTCGAACTAACCCTACTTTGAGGTGTCACCGTGTCTACACCTGGACACATTCCGAACATCACACGTTGTATACATATTTCTCGATTTTCACCGGGTTTTTGTGTACGCAACCAGGCAGAAACCGTGCGAACCATATGAAAAACCGGTAGTTCATGGGGGCCCACATGATTACATAAGGTAAAGTATGGCAGCATGACGGGCCTAACAGCGAGCAAAGCCAAAGACATCCTATGGATGTAGTATTTTTGTATAATTATTTTATGAATGTTCATCCCTAATGCGACCCATGATCTCAAAAGCATCCAACTCATACCCTTGTCATGTATTCATTGTAGATGTCTTCTAACCTCGCCCGTAGGAAGACGAGAGCAAGAAAAGCCCGCGAACGCATGGCTACCTTAATCGCTCAACAAATGGCTGCCGTAATACCCAACGTTGTAATCCAAGTTCAACAAGCACTTACCCATAATCCTGTCAATCAAGCAAACCAAAACATTTTCAACTCTTCCCCAAATACCACTAAATGTACCTACAAGCATTTTAAATCATGCGACCCTCCGAAATATAAAGGGACTGAAGGTGTCACCGCACTCCTCCATTGGTTTGAAGAAATGGAGAATACTTTTCTAAATTGCGATTGCCCTGATGATCGCAAAGTGCGTTATGCTACCGGTCGACTATATGGGATAGCACTTACTTGGTGGAACACAGAGAAGGCTAAACGAGGTGTGGAAGATGCTATGACCCTAACTTGGAACGAGTTGAAGGAAATCATGACCAGACGATTTTGTCCAAGGAGCGAAATCAAGAAGCTAGAAGATGAATTTTACTCATTGAAGCAAGTGGAAGGAGACCACACCACCTACAACAAAAGGTTCCTTGAATTACATCAAATGGTTCCCAACATGTTTACTCCCCTCTACCGTTTGATCGAGCACTACATTCGTGGTCTTCCGTCAAAGATTCAAGACCCTGTGATAAGTACCAAGCCTGCAACTTTGGAAGCAGCAATGGAGCTAGCAACAGAGCTCACCGAGAACCGAATCCGAAACAAAGACTTCAAGGAGGAGAAGAAGAAGGATAAAGAATCGACTGAAACCTCCGACTCCACTCAAACTGAATCCCCTTCTCAACCCGAATCCCCTTCTCAACCCGAATCCCCTTCTCAACCCAAACCTAAGAGAAGAAGAGTCAGGCGACTTTTCGCTGCGACCCAACGAAATCAACCAGTTTTTCACGCTATACCCATCCGAGCTATCCCAATCACCCAAGTGGCACCCAACTCAGCTTACCCAAATAAGAAACCATATCTTGGACCTCACCCTCGATGCAACAACTGTTTTTATCACCATCCCTGTACTTTACCTTGCCGGCTATGTACAGCTTGTGGACGTTATGGTCATTTGAGCAATGTTTGTCGCACTTTTCAAGACCAAACCTCTTCCCCTACTCAAAGCATGGCCCAAACTTATTACCAACCTCAATATCCCATGTTCCCATATGCTAGAGCCTGCTTCAATTGTGGCGACCCTACCCACCTTGGAAACACATGCCCTCAATTGGTAAACGTTATCAACACTCAAGCCCAATCAAACCCAGTTAACCAAGTAAACCAAGAAAACCCAACCACTATGCCACCAGCAAGAGGAAGAGTCTTCAATATCAACGCCAACCCTGTCGAGGATAATGACGGCCCAAACGAAGATACTCAGCTAGTCCTTTTCGCCGAAGATCCAGATTCAACTCCTGTTGTTTAGTCTTCTTTATCACATGGGTAGACTGTTAGAGTAATTATGGTATATTATATATTATATATTGTTTTCAGTATACGATTTTGCCGAGGCCGTGGCTCCCCATCCATCGAGGTTGAGTTGGATCCCCATTTTATTATGTGGTTGATCTTGGCGTGCCCGCACGATCGGCTCCGTTTGTTGAGCCTTGATCGGTTACGTAATATTTCATTTCAATACATGCAATACGCTCGGCTCCGTTTGGTTGAGCCTTGAGTGCACAGTTCAATTTACATTTCAAGTTCATGCAATACGCTCGGCTCCGTTTGATTGAGCCTTGAGTGCACAGTTCAATTTACATTTCAAGTTCATGCAATACGCTCGGCTCCGTTTGATTGAGCCTTGAGCGCACATTTCAATTTACATTTCAAGTTCATGCAATACGTTCGGCTCCGTTTGATTGAGCCTTGAGCGCACATACAATTTCATTATCAGTATCTTGTGGTTGTGGTGTTTGTAGTAGAGTCGCATCGAACTAACCATAACTTTCGGATAAAGTCAACGAAAATTTGACAAGGATATGGTGGATACGCCGATGGTACTTCCTATATATAAGTATTCTTGTCAAATAATCGGAGGCATTATCAGGCGGTTATGAGAGGTTCCATGCATAGGCTGTTTGTGTGGTTAAGTTATTCATATTCAGTACATGCAATATGTTCGGCTCCGTTTGATTGAGCCTTGAGCACACAATTTCAATTTCAGTACATTCAATATGTTCGGCTCCGTTTGATTGAGCCTTGAGCACACAATTTCAATTTCAGTACATTCAATACGTTCGGCTCCGTTTGATTGAGCCTTGAGCGCACATCCATTTTATTTTCAGTACATGCAATACGATCGGCTCCGTTCGATTGAGCCTTGATCGCACAGATATATTTCATTTCAGTATTTTATGTTTGTTGTATTGATTGTAGAGTTATAGGACTAATCATAATTCACTGATAAAACTAATGAAAATTTGGCAAGAATATGGTGGATACGCCGCTCGTACTTCCTATATATAAGTATTCTTGTCAAAGGATCAGAGGCATTATCGGACGGTTATGAGAAGTTCTATGTAGGATTTATTAGTTTCTGGGTAACCAATCATAACTTGTGGATAAAACTAATGAAAATTTGGCAAGAATATGGTGGATACGCCGCTGGTACTTCCTATATATAAGTATTCTTGCCAAAGGATCAGAGGCATTATCAGGCGGTTATGAGAAGTTCCAGGTAGGATTTATTATTTGCCTTGGTTGGAATTTGTGATACATTTATATCATCATGTTATTTAAAGAGATTGGATTGTGTTCCACTTCTACATAAATTAACCTCTCCATCATAACAAACGAGAGAGGAACTTCCATCATTCAAACATATATGGATTCAAATATTTGCTGTTGTGTTTATTCATGTTCAAATATTCGCTGATGTGTCTATTCATGTTCGAATATTGGCTATTGTGTTTATTCATTCGCTGATGTGTCTATTCATGTTCGAATTTTTGCTGTTGTGTTTATTCATGTTCAAATACTTGCTGTTGTGTTTATTCATGTTCAAATATTTGCTGATGTGTTCATTCATGTTCGAATATTTGCTGTTATGTTTATTCATGTTCAAATATTTGCTGATGTGTTCATTCATGTTTGGATATCAGCTGTTGTGTTTTTATTTATGTAGATTGTAGTGTTAGAAGTTTTGCCTTAGGATATAACCATATTTTTCCCAAACGTATCTAAACTCTTATGCATGATATCATTTTTAGAGAATCATTCCTGTTTATCAATATTCATACAGTAGGCAACAAAAAGCGATTCCTGAATAGGGTACTTAACCTTTACAAGGAACGTTACCGCCTCGAACAAAAACTTAAACCCTCATTTTTGCTAAGCATACAACTGTCAAACAAAACATCATCATTCTTATAGTCAAAATATATCATTATTTAAATTTCGGGACGAAATTTCTAAAAAGCAGGGGATACTGTAACATCCGTCAAAAACGGATTTACCAAACCCGCTCCGTTTAGCAACCGAACAGTCAGTCAAAATTTTCGTTGCGAATTAAATGCCCAAAATATTTTTAAACGATCCGTATTCAATTATTATACGGGAATATATATTTAGTTTTTGAAAAACCGTCAAAAATCGCAAAATAAAAATAAAATACATCTGCCGGGTTTCGAACCCGGGTCTGTACCGAGTCACCTAGTGACTTAACTCTCACACACAAACCACTGCGCCGCTTGTTATGTTTGATGAATAACAGAATCATTTAATTGATATAGTGACTTTACAAATTCAAAACCGGCGCCCAAACGGTTCAGTCGTCGGAATCCCGGATTATTCGCGAGTCTTAACACCAATTTACGTTATAACGTAAACCTTTAATCACATATCGGTTATAACCGATGTTTGAAGTCCGCGACCAAAATCAAAACCGCCGGAAAATTTTAAATATCGAACATAGTCCGAAATCAGACCAAATACATTTCGATTATTCCCTATAAATTCAACCACAATCGCCTGCAAACTTTTTCGCTAAAAATCACATCTTTTCACGGCGTAATTTCTCTCGCCGGAATAAACCTGTTCGTCGCCGGAAAACCGGTTTCCCCATTGTCGAGTTTTTCTGAACCTCTGAAGCTTATACCGGAGATACCCTTACCTTTTCCAAACTTTTCGGAGACTTGCTGCTGCAAGACACCTGACGCCGGAGTAGTTTTCTGTCGCCGGAGTTCTGCCGGAAAACAGAGGAAAACGAGTCGGTATACCTCACGCTTATTTTCCTTTCTTTTTACTTCTATCTTACCAGTAATTAACCTAAAACACTAATGAAACTGGAACAAAAGCTCGAACCAGTCAGACCCGATTTCTGGTTCAACATTGACGAAGAAGACGACGCACTTTCGTTAACATATAAGTATAATATAAATCAAGAAATTAATCGGGTTAGACACACAGTCCAGCGGTGGACTGTGTGCACATAAAACGCTAACGTCTCAAGTTCGAATCCCGGTTCACACACGTTGCCTTAATAAAAATCAAGTTTTTGTTTAACTGAACCGGAGTCGATACCGTTATATGTTAAGTATATTAATAACCGGAATAATAACCAAGTTAGACACACAGTCCAGCGGTGGACTGTGTGTTTGTTTATATCACAGGTCACGAGTTCGAGTCCGGTCCTCAGCACCGACTCGGACAATTAACTCTTCTTTTTAAATAAGGCAGAAAAGGAAATATTTAAATTGTCTTTAAGTATAATAAAAATCAAGTTATATAACATGTTGAACACACAGTCCAGCGGTGGACTGTGTGTTAGATTAAACCACAGGTCCCGAGTTCGAGACCTGTGGTGTGCATGACCGGTTCGCCTTAAACTGTTTTTTAAAATAAATGATTTTCTATTAATTCTAATTAATGTATATATGAAATTAAAATCGGATATATAACGGGTTAGACACGTAGCTCAGTTGGTAGAGCTGCGTGCACGCGTACGGGAGGTCTCGGGTTCGAGCCTCACCGAGCGCACAACAATATTCCGCAAACCGGTCAACGACCAGTCAAAGTCAACAAGTCAATGTCAACTGTAGCAGAAAAAAAAATAAATATTTTTATTATTTTTATTTAATTATTTTAATTAAAAAATCAATTATAAATACTTAAAAATAACATTTTTAAGATTAGAAAATAGCTTCAAACTCACAAAAATACACACAACAATCCTACTAAAATAGTTTAATAAAATCCGTTTACTCACCAAACCATAATGCGATTTATCTAGGTTAAATCTCACTCGTGGTTAAAACCACTTCGCGTGCATTCATCATCATCAACCGAACGCACCCACTGTGAGTGAATCTTACAATTCCCCTTTTTAAATTACACGTTTTGGGGTGTGTCATGTGTTATGAATTAATTAATTTATTTATTTAAACTTGTGCCATACCACATCATGACTTAATCTTAGATTGATTTATTGTGGTGATTTATTTATATTCCGTTTGTCAAATTACATGAAACTCATACATTAAGCCCATCAGTTCCTCGTGGGAAACGAGTAGAACATCGCGTGCTTCAATTCAAATTCATTATTGTTCATGTGTGTTTTCATTGAGTTTATATTGTTTGTAGTTGTGTTATTCATATTATCATGTTTATGCAATTCATTCATCAGGCCCCTCAGTTCCTCGTGAGAGACGAGTTGAGCATCGCGTGCCTTTAATTGTTCCATTATTGTTCATGAGTGTTTTCATTTAACATCTTATGATTATTGATCAAGTTACATCTACTTTTACTCATGTTTGGTTGTGCACATATTTCATAATCAATTTAAATAAATTGTTCAAATGTTTTTCCATAGGATTCACTCGCCAACATTATGTTGATCCAAAACCCTTTTTACACATGATACAGGTGAACAGGTTGAAGCAAGGATAACATAGGATATGCCTTAGAAGAGAACAAAGGAGTTAGATTGTTAGTTAGATCATGTTGTATCACTATTGTAAATTTTCATTTAATTTGTATTAATGAATATGAAACATTTAATAAATGTCATGAGCTTTGATGATAACCCAATCATGCCCCGATCACCTTATCCGCTGCGGGTCGGGGTGTGACACCAATCCCATTCCATCAATAACCCGTTACAAACACGAATTTCATTCGCAACCTAGGGTTTCTCTTCTCCCTCCACTCGAATTCGTCTTCTTCGTCGACAAGCTTCTTCCATCAGAAGGTTTGATTTGTATGTTTATATCAATAATCTGTGCTGTTTTCTTCTTATTTTCATACAAACTTTCTAACTAAACCCTAATAATTTCTACTCCTAATCTCATCATATCGTTGATTCCTCTGCAGCTCCTCCATGGACACTGATTGATCTGCACCGTTTTCTTCTACACATAGGTACAATTCTATCTCTAATCGAACTATTATTCCTGATTTTTTTGTTTTCTTCTTGACTCCTTCCTTTTTGTTTGCTCAACTTCAGATTTTGATTTGTTATCCAACCCTAGGGTATTCGATGATGCCCCAATGATTGAATCCATCGGTTTTTTCTGAGCTGCCGACAGTTTTGATGCTTGAGTGGCAAATGATTGATGTGATAATTACTATATGCGAAAACAAATGTGGATTAGCTGAAAGGCTTTTCAATGTTGGTGTTCTTATTCGTTAAAACTCAAACAACAATATACACTAACTGAGTTCATTTCATAGTTATATTTATTTTGCCTTTTTATCTTTTCTATTTTGCTTCATTAAACATAGACTTGATTTTGTGTCTGAATGACTTGGTATTGAATTTTTTTTTATAAAAAAGAACTTAGGAAACAAGAAGATGTATGTGGTTATGCAGTAGTAGCAAGTAGGATTGGGTTGGAGACAACAAGAGTATTAATAGTGAGGCGCGCTCATTTGATCATAGCTATAAGGAACATCAATGTTGCACATGAAGCCAAACATGCGAACCTTAATAGCAATGAGAAAGTGACCTTCAAGAGGGTGTTCAGGGACAACCCTTTTAAATTTGGTAAGTTCGAGGTCTATGACTTCAAGAGGGTGTTTTATTTCGGGTTTATATTTAATTGCTTTTGGTTTGCAGCGTTCGCCGCTGATGGAACTCTCCATATTTTGCTTTTAGTGGTTGTCGTGCTCGCCGGTTAATTCAGGTTTAGATCTTTTATATTTGGTAAAATCAGGGTCTGCCGGATTTTGAGGGTTTCTTACTTTGTATATCCCTTTAGTTATATTATGAATTTGTTATACATTGATGTAAACACATACCTTTTTTAAGTGTAGTTTTTGATAGAGCATTGGATCTACAGTTATCAAGCTCAATGAATGTGGGAAACTATTATCAATGGATAAAGAACCAGCTTTGCTGTTACCTCCTATTCATCGGTATACCATAATTTCTCTGTGAGTAAAAATTTGTCACAGAATTCATCAACTAAAGATCCCGGCTTATTCTCAGAGTATGATTGATATCCCGACTTATTCTTCGAGCATGAATGATATCCCAGCTTATTTCAAAGTCTGCAGAAGGTGCTGCTACTCCATCTAAGTCAGAGTCTACAGATGCTGATTCTCAGCAACCTTCTCTTGCTGCTGAGAAGGTCATGGAGAACCCTAAGCTAAAAGTTGAAACTACCCTTCTCATTGAAAAGCCTAAACCAACTTCTCCACCACCCCCTAAAACCTTTGCTTCAGAACCTCAGCTTCCACCTAAAGACAGAGAAATATGTGTAAGTTTAAAAGATTAATGCTAATGCTACAATGACAATGATATTAATTTTAACGTTTATATTTCATTTGTATTATCTATAGTAAATGTGATAAAAAAAAATTTTTTATCAAAGTAATCTTTGCTTCTTTTTGGTCTATATAATGAAAACTTTATTTTTTGTTATATAAGTTCCTATGACCCGTTTAAGAAAGCGAGTTGCTACACATCTGAAAGACTCTCAGAACACTTTTGATTTTTGACAACATTTAATGAAATTTACAGGTAAGTTCAATCTGCACATAGATACCCTAGGTTTTTGGGTTTTCTCATGATTTAGGTTTTTGGGTTTTCTCATGATTTAGGTTTTTGGGTTTTCTCATGATTTAGGTTTTTGGGTTTTCTCAGGAAATGATTATTATTTTTGTTATTTTGATTGATTCAATTGTTTAGAAACATAATTTTTTAAACAACATATTTAATATTGTTGGACTTTATATCTTTCACATAAGTTTTGATACTTAATGGATAAACAGATTCTGTGTCATGGGTTGAATAGTCATACCAAAAGCTGCAAGTTCTCGGTTTGTACCCATAATTGAGACTTGCTACATGTTTGGCCGTAATGATTTTCATATCAATAATTTTCATTATTTGATTGCTTATTTCTCGATTTGAGAGTGCGAGTTAGTTTTTCGATTTGAGAGTGCGAGTTGGTTTCTCATTTTAGGAGTTAGACATAAGCATAACTAACCAAGCACATAATGCAGAGAAGTATTATGTCACCATAGTAAATTTGGTTTCACTACTATATACATTACCTGTTAATCTTGATGCTTATTTGTCTTGAACAGTTGAACATAGTATCTTGTGTTTTTTTAGCCAAACATTTTTGCCATAAGCAAAAACCACATCTGATTCATTTTGTCACACCCCGACCCGCAGCGAAAATGGTGATCGGGGCATGATTGGGTTTTCATCAAAGCTCATGACATTTATTATAAAGTTTCATATTTATTATTTCTTTTTAATGGAGAATCATTACAATCAAAAATACAAGTACAACATGTTCTATACATCTTTCAAGACTTCATTATTTTTCTTTTAAGGCAATTTCCTATGTGTTCCTTGCTTCAACCTTTCCACCTGTATCATGTGTAAAAATGGTTTTTGGGTCAACAAAAAGTTGGCGAGTGAATCCTATGAAAACATTTAAACGTGTTTATTGTATCGATTATAAAATAAAGTGCATAACCACATATGCGTAAACGTAAATGTAAATTAAGTCACAAATCACATAATATTAATTAATACACACATACACCAAATGATTGTTTTTGAGGCACGCGTTGTTCAACTCGTCTCCCACGAGGAACTGATGGGCCTAATGAATGATTTTTTAGGCACGCGTTGTTCAACGAACTCATGGGCCTAATGAATGTTTTTGAGGCACGCGTTGTTCAACTCGTCTCCCACGAGGAACTGATGGGCCTAATGAATAATTTTTACACAACTTGACAATATGTAACACATCACAACAAACAATATTTACATTCTAAGTTTAGATCATATAATGGTATAGCACGAGTTTGAATAAGCGAATTAATTTAAGCGACACATGATACACCCCAAAACATGAATAAAAAGGGGAATTTTTAAGAATTCACTCACAGTGGTTGCGTTTTCTTGGATTGATGATGAATGCGCACGAATTTGGATTTAACCACAAGAGAAACTAACCTAAATAATAACATAATGGTTCGGTAAATAAATGGATTTTATTTGAGATTAATACTTTTAATTCATAACCTTAATAGGATTTCTAGATTTATTTTTGTGAGTTTAAGGACATTTTCTAACTTTAAAAATATTATTTTTAAGTATTTTTAAATAATTTTCTGATTAAATAAATAAATAAATAAAAAATGTTGACCGTTGACTTTGACTGTTGACCGGTCTGATTGTGTTTATTATGTGCGCTGAGTGAGGTTCGAACTCGTGACCTCCCGTACGCGTGCACGCAGCTCTACCAACTGAGCTACGTGTCTAACCCGAAATAAATCTGATTTTAATTATATTTATATATTATTTAGATTAATTCAGAAATTAATTTATTTAAAAAGGGTTTTAACTGATCGAACCGGTGCGCAGTATGTGTTTCGAACTCGAGACCTTGGTCTTGCAACGCACCCAGCCCTACCAACTGGGCTGGGTGACTAACCCGTTTATATTATGATTTTTATTTCTCTTATATACTTACTGTCAAGTTCCGTATTTGGGTTTTATAAAAAGGTTTGAATATTGTGACGAATGGAACAAGGACAGAGTCAAACCCGGGACCATGATTTAAATATGCACACAGTCCACCACTGGACTGTGTGTCTAACCCGGTATAATTTCCGATTTCAAATACATTTAACTACTAATTTCAGTTCATCTTCTTCATTAAACCCGAAGCCCAGTACATAACCCGCCTGAAATCGATTTTTAGACATTTCTGGGTGTTTGTTCAAAGATTCGTAACATACAGAATGATAGATAGAGAAGTTAAAGAAATATACCAACTAGAAGTAAAATCCCGGTTTTCCGATGAAATCTCCGGCGAGTTCCAATTTTTTCCGGCGACAGCAGACAGTTCCGGCGAACAGAAAAATTGATCATAGAGTTTTAGAATGAGTGTGGGTGACTTCTGTCTGAGCTCTAGAAGTCCTATTTTAGAGTAGGGCAATAAAGGGATGGATTTTTTTGGTTTTCCGGCGATTTGCAGAACTCCGGCGAGTTTTAATTTCAAGCAAGGAACTTTCTGATCGATTAGAGAGTTTGTTTGAGAAAAGTGAACAAGTTCTAATCGTGTGAACCATTACTATTTATAGTGAAAGGTGGTCAATCATAAATTTTCGGTTTCAAAGAAAAATCCTCAAATCATGGTACTGAGTGATTGAAAACGGTTTGCAATTTGAAGGAATCAGTTATGGAATTATGATCCGTGTTTACCAGTTAACGAAAAAAAAAACGTATCTCCATTGATTCAGCGGTTTCAGTATTTTGTGTTTTGAATTTCCGATTCAGTGTCAGTTTGTGTATAAGATTTAATTGTTTCAGATTTGAATTAAGTTGCGTGTGTGGTGTAGAGTGTGTTTGGTCTTGAGAGTGACCCGGGTTCGAAACCCGGCGCCTGTAAATATTTTTTATTCATTTTTTATTAGAAATTTTAAATTATGGTTTTTTAAATTCTAATATATTTATTAATTATGTATCGTATAAAATTTATTTGAGCATTAAATACGCAACAAAATTTATAACTTATTATTCGGTTAAATAAACGAAGCGGGTTTTGGAAACCCGTTTTCTGACGGATGTTACAGTATCCCCTACTTTTAGAAATTTCGTCCCAAAATTTAAGTAATAGTGGTATATTTGACTTGTGGAGAGGGTGTTTTAATTTGACAATTACATATTCAGAAGAGGGTGAAAGTTTAAATTTTATTGGAGGCGGTAACGTTCCTAGTAAGGGTTGGATACCCTGCTACAGGAATCGCTTTTTGATGCCTAAGATAAGGAATATTGATAAACAGAGTTGATTGACTAGATATGATCTCATGCACAAGAGTTTTGAGAGAATCGATACGTTTGGAAAGATAAGGTTATATCCTAAAACAAAACTTCTACCACTATAACCTACATGGAACCTCTCATAACTGCCTGACAATGCCTCTGATCCTTTGGCAAGAATACTTATATATAGGAAGTACCAGCGGCGTATCCACCATATTCTTGTCAAATTTTCATTGGCTTTATCAGTAAATTATGATCAGTTCTATGTGACTCTAAAACATAAACAAACACAACAACCAAAGCTTGAGTCTTAATTCTGAAAGTATACATGTTTGAATGATGACAGTACCTCTCTCGTTTGTTATGATGAAGGGGTTAGTCTATGTAAAAGTGAAGCACAATCCAATTTGAATGATGAGTTTGAGATACGTCGAGACGTATGATGATATGAATGTTAAATCAATGAATATAAAACAAAACTTCAACCATGACATTACTAAAACCTACATGGAACTTCTCACAATCGCCTGACAATGCCTCTGGTCCTTTGGCAAGAATACTTATATATAGGAAGTACCAGCGGCGTATCCACCATATTCTTGTCAAATTTTCATTGGCTTTATCAGTAAATTTTGATTAGTTCTATGTGACTCTAAAACATGAACAAACACAAC
The DNA here is from genome assembly GCA_947069175.1 of Scalesia atractyloides. Taxonomy (NCBI): domain Eukaryota; kingdom Viridiplantae; phylum Streptophyta; class Magnoliopsida; order Asterales; family Asteraceae; genus Scalesia; species Scalesia atractyloides. The sequence continues at coordinate 10,341,384 of CAMTDV010000012.1, read as the reverse complement.
AACCAAAACTTGAGTCTCAAATCTGAAAGTATACATGATTGAATGATGACAGTACCTCTCTCGTTTGTTATGATGAAGGGGTTAGTCTAGGTAAAAGTGAGACACAACCCAACTTCTTTGAATGATGAGATTGAGATACGTCGAGATGTATGATGATATGAATGTTAAATCAATGAGTATAAAACAAAACTGAAATAGTAATTCGCATTAAGATTCTTGGATATATAAATTTCCAATTTATAATTGAGATACGTAAAGATTGAGATAACATAAAGAAAACATAAAAACTAAACGGTTGGAGTTGAATCTTGATTTTTTGTGAAGGAAGCTAGTTGGGTGGTTCGTTTGGGCCGTTATTATCTTCAACAGGATTGGCGTTGATGTTGTAAGCTCTTCCTCTTGCTGGTGGTGGAGCTAGGTTTGCTTGATTTGCTTGGTTAACTTGGTTTGCTTGAGCTTGGGCGTTTATGATGTTAACCAATCGAGGACACGTGTTTCTAAAATGGGTAGGGTCGCCACAATTAAAACAAGCTCGAACATATGGAAACATGGGGTATTGGGGTTGTTGATATGTTTGGATCATGTTTTGAGTAGGGGGTGAGGTTTGGTTTTGAGAGGCGCGACAAGCCTTGCTCTAATGACCATAGCGTCCACAATTCGCACATAGTCGACAAGGTAAGGTAGATGGATGGTGATAGAAACAGGTGTTGCATTGAGGGTGAGGTCCAATGTAAGGTTTTTTTTTATCTGAGTAAGTTGAGTTGGGTGCTACTTGAGTGATTGGGATAGCTTAGAGGAGTACGGCTTGTGAAGCTGGTTGATTGTGTTGGGTGACAGCGAAGATTTGCCCATCTCGTTTTCTCTTAGAAATGGGTTGAGAAGGGGAATCAGTTTGGGTGGAGTTTGAGGTTTCAGTTGATGCTTTATCCTTTTTCTTCTCCTCCTTAAAATCTTTATTCCGTATGCGGTTTTCGGTGAGCTCTGTAGCTAACTCCATGGCTGCTTCCAAAGTTGCAGGATTTGAAATGCTTAAAGGTGCATTTAGTGGTATTTGGGGGAGGGTTGATAACATTTTGATCTTCTTGATTGATTGGGTTGTCGGGATTAGCGGTAAGGGCTTGTTGTACTTGAACTACGATGTTGGGTATTACGGCCGCCATTTGTTTAGCGATTTGGGCAGCCATGCGCTCGCGGGATTTTCCTGATCTCATTTTCCTACGAGAGAGACTAGAAGACATCTACAAGGAATACGTATCAAGAGTATGAGTTGGACGTTTTAGGGGTCATGTGTCGTATTTAGGAATGACATTCATAAAATAAATGAAGAATAATAATTTACTACATCCATAGGATGTCTTGGGCTTTGCTCGTAATTGGGCCTTGCATGCCGCCATACTTCACCTTCGTAATCATGTGGGCCCCCATGATTACCGGGTCTTTCATATGGTTCGCATGTGTTAGCCTGGTAACGTACACTAAAACCCGGAGAAAATCGAGAAATATGTATGTAACGTATGAAATTCGGAGTGCATCCAGGTGTGGACACGGTGATACCTCAAAGTGGGGTTAGTTCGAACGACGTTTGGTGTGGCATGCTTTGGCCTAATAGGTCCTTCGTACTCTCATCGTTAGTCCCCAGGTAGGCAAACTGGTCCGTTATATTGGATTTATACGAATGCCAACCTAGACAGGACGTTCCGACTACCGGTACTTGTACCCTTACAGTTACTACATGCCCGTCGTAGAACTCACTTTGATGAGATTGAAAAATAAAAAATGCGACAAAATCTTGAATAAGGGAACTATGAGGATGACTTGAAGATGTGAACATTGAAATATGCGTGATGAAAGTATATGTAAGCTTGTTATGTTTGACAATAAGTATAACTCATTAAATATCACACAATATGATAGTGGAAGTGTTTGCATGCATTTGTGTATGTAACAAATACGAAACAAATAAACATCATGAGTTTGCATGTAACCACATAAACAATTAAAATCTAATCAACTATAGTATAGGCTCTAAGGGTCTAATAACATATCCTATATCCATATAGTCAAAAGCTCTGATACCAATCTGTCACACCCCGACCCGCAGCGGAAATGGTGATCGGGGCATGATTGGGTTTTCATCAAAGCTCATGACATTTATTATAAAGTTTCATATTTATTATTTCTTTTTAATGTAGAATCATTACAATAAAAAATACAAGTACAACATGTTCTATACATCTTTCAAGACTTCATTATTTTTCTTCTAAGGCAATTTCCTATGTGTTCCTTGCTTCAACCTTTCCACCTGTATCATGTGTAAAAATGGTTTTTGGGTCAACAAAAAGTTGACGAGTGAATCCTATGAAAACATTTAAACGTGTTTATTGTATCGATTATAAAATAAAGTGCATAACCACATATGAGTAAACGTAAATGTAAATTAAGTCACAAATCACATAATATTAATTAATACACACATACACCAAATGATTGTTTTTGAGGCACGCGTTGTTCAACTCGTCTCCCACGAGGAACTGATGGGCCTAATGAATGATTTTTTAGGCACGCGTTGTTCAACGAACTGATGGGTCTAATGAATGTTTTTGAGGCACGCGTTGTTGAACTCGTCTCCCACGAGGAACTGATGGGCCTAATGAATAATTTGCACACAACTTGACAATATGTAACACATCACAACAAACAATATTTACATTCTAAGTTTAGATCATATAATGGTATAGCACGAGTTTGAATAAGCGAATTAATTTAAGCGACACATGATACACCCCAAAACATGAATAAAAAGGGGAATTTTTAAGAATTCACTCACAGTGGTTGCGTTTTCTTGGATTGATGATGAATGCGCACGAATTTGGATTTAACCACGAGAGAAACTAACCTAAATAATAACATAATGGTTCGGTAAATAAATGGATTTTATTTGAGATTAATACTTTTAATTCATAACCTTAATAGGATTTCTAGATTTATTTTTGTGAGTTTAAGGACATTTTCTAACTTTAAAAATATTATTTTTAAGTATTTTTAAATAATTTTCTGATTAAATAAATAAATAAATAAAAAATGTTGACCGTTGACTTTGACCGTTGACTTTGACTGTTGACCGGTCTGATTGTGTTTATTATGTGCGCTGAGTGAGGTTCGAACTCGTGACCTCCCGTACGCGTGCACGCAGCTCTACCAACTGAGCTACGTGTCTAACCCGAAATAAATCTGATTTTAATTATATTTATATATTAATTAGATTAATTCAGAAATTAATTTATTTAAAAAGGGTTTTAACTGATCGAACCGGTGCGCAGTATGTGTTTCGAACTCGAGACCGTGGTCTTGCAACGCACCCAGCCCTACCAACTAGGCTGGGTGACTAACCCGTTTATATTATGATTTTTATTTCTCTTATATACTTACCGTCAAGTTTCGTATTTGGGTTTTATAAAAAGGTTTGAATATTGTGACGAATCGGAACAAGGACAGAGTCGAACCCGGGACCATGATTTAAATATGCACACAGTCCACCACTGGACTGTGTGTCTAACCCGGTATAATTTCCGATTTCAAATACATTTAACTACTTCAGTTCATCTTCTTCATTAAACCCGAAGCCCAGTACATAACCCGCCTGAAATCGATTTTTAGACATTTCTGGGTGTTTGTTCAAAGATTCGTAACATACAGAATGATAGATAGAGAAGTTAAAGAAATATACCAACTAGAAGTAAAATCCCGGTTTTCCGATGAAATCTCCGGCGAGTTCCAATTTTTTCCGGCGACAGCAGACAGTTCCGGCGAACAGAAAAATTGATCATAGAGTTTTAGAATGAGTGTGGGTGACTTCTGTCTGAGCTCTAGAAGTCCTATTTTAGAGTAGGGCAATAAAGGGATGGATTTTTTTGGTTTTCCGGCGATTTGCAGAACTCCGGCGAGTTTTAATTTCAAGCAAGGAACTTTCTGATCGATTAGAGAGTTTGTTTGAGAAAAGTGAACAAGTTCTAATCGTGTGAACCATTACTATTTATAGTGAAAGGTGGTCAATCATAAATTTTCGGTTTCAAAGAAAAATCCTCAAATCATGGTACTGAGTGATTGAAAACGGTTTGCAATTTGAAGGAATCAGTTATGGAATTATGATCCGTGTTTACCAGTTAACGAAAAAAAAAACGTATCTCCATTGATTCAGCGGTTTCAGTATTTTGTGTTTTGAATTTCCGATTCAGTGTCAGTTTGTGTATAAGATGTCAGAAAACGGGTTTCCAAAACCCGCTTCGTTTATTTAACCGAATAATCAGTTATAATTTTTGTTGCGTATTTAATGCTCAAATAAATTTTATACGATACATAATTAATAAATATATTAGAATTTAAATACGCAACAAAATTTATAACTGATTATTCGGTTAAATAAACGAAGCGGGTTTTGGAAACCCGTTTTCTGACGGATGTTACACATTTTATCTAAAAAATTATTAGTTTGTATCTCATTTACGGTGGAGAACTTGACCCAAATAATTGTATGAACCCACTAAATGTTGTTCATATCCTTAACAATCAGCTTACTTTTTAATGTGGATTGATGAAAAGATTAGGGTATTCTTTTTGTATGTTCGTTTTTCTTTTACTAATAAGTTTCTGAATCTTTCATTGATTGATATCCATCTTTCTTAATTTGGTTTATTATGTAGATAGTTATGCCTCTTAACAAACCAAACGTACACGAAGGCATGTTCCTCTTCGTTTATTTAACTTTAACCGAACACCAAACACGAACATATAATCGAACACATTTTTCTGTTCATGTTCATTCATTAAGAAAATGAGCATGTTCGTGTTTGTGTTTGTTTATAACTTTTTTAGCACCGACTCAAATTAACGAGTTAAGTAGGAGATATGTTTGATCAAACAGAGTTGCTTGCCTTGCCCATATGTTACTAAAGGTTATACGTATATTTTTATCCTCTAATAAATCAGTCATGCTTCAATGTGCTTATAGAACTTAATAAAATTTGTATTTTGTTCTCTCCTTGGAGTAAGAATTTGATTCTCATTAGTTATTATGGTCGCTAATGCTTAAACAAGAAATATTTTTGCCAATGCTATGTTTATTGTTGGGACTTATTGTTTGTTCTTCTTCAGATCTTTTAGACAAGTCTGAGATTAAAAAAAAATACAAGATTAGTTTAAGAAGCCATCACGTTGAAGTACTCTTGGCCTATGTCCTATGCAAGGCATGTTTTATTGGAAACTGTAAGATTATCATGATGGTGTACCCCTTTTTGTTGTTTGATTAATGCTTTGATATGCCTACAAGGTTTTGTGTTTCACATCAAGATGTCTATATTTCTTTGATCAAGAAATGCTAAATTTTTGTTGCTTATTTTGTTTTGTCTTTAGCACATTGAATATAGTGTTTTCTTTCTTTGTAGTTTATTTCTTTTGGTAAATTATGAACTATATTCTGGTACACTTTAGGATGTATATAGTTTTATGTTTTAGTAAAATTAAAGTTAAGAGACACCCTTGATGATCAATGTGGATCAAAACCATTAGCAAATGATCTTTCAAGTTTAAAAAAGTAAAATAAACATCTTATATTGAACTGGTAAAAGTCAGAAAATGAGACTAATAAGTCAGTATTGCGTATAAGATCAATCATAACTACCATGTCTAAAAGGTTTTTGAAACTTACACCACATATTTGGTTTGATCACATGGGTTTCAAGTTCCATTACAAGAAGCAACAATAAGGTAATTGTAGTGGATTTGCTAGAAATGTTCTATGAGTTGACTTTACAGTTTGTCAAAGATGTGATAGATTTGGAAATGCAGTTATCACTAACATTTGGAGATAGTGTAAGAGATTGATTAAATGCAAATTTATATATATATATATATATATATATATATATATATATATATATATATATATTTATTTATTTTATTTCATTTTATGTTTCTATAACTTGGTGATCTTATTTTAAGGTTTAAATCGTTTGCGTTATTCTGCCATGTGTAATAGATGGGTACTATTACTACATATGTGTGTGTGTGCGTGTGTTAATGCTTGAGTCCAAGGTATATGGAGCCTATTTCAAATGGACATGCTGATGCAGTACCCAAGGCCACCAAGATCACATTTGACTGTAACAAAAGAAAGATTAACTAACATGTTATTATTTCAGGTTGTCCGGTTTTGCCCTTTGATTGGGTTAAGTGGGCTCCTAAAAAGGTGAACATCTTTGGTTGGTGGGGTGTCCAAGATAGGCTAGCGACACCAAAGGGATTACACAAACGGAACATTCTTCATGGCTCCATGATGTGTCAACTATGCGGGGAACGAGAAGAAGACTCGGGTCGTTTGTATACCTCATGCTATATGGCGACTATAGCTTGGCAGAAGATTAGCAGTTGGTGTAAGGTCCCGTTGATTTTTGCATTCATGATGCAGGACCTGCTGGATTCTCAATCGGTTTGGGTCAAAAAAGAAAAGTTACGTAATTGATCATTTTAGCAACCTGCTGGGCTATGTCGAAAACCATAAACGAGTTAATTTTTTCTGTGAAACGAGCGAGCGCTGACAAGATATTTGGGGAAGTGCAGGTTACAACTTTTCTGTGGTTCAAGCACAAGGTGAAATGCAGCCCAATTCAGTAGTAGAATTGGATGATGTTTGATTTTGTAGAATATACATATATATATATATATATTATATATATATATATATATATATATATATATTTGGTAACAATACTGAAGGGTGACTTTGTATGGGTTGGGGCAAGCTTTTGGTCCAGTGCCATGCTAGATCGAAGTTTTAATATTGATTGATTTACTATCTTTTTATATTATTAAAACTTTTTGTTTATAATAAATACCCATTATTAACATATTATTGTTTATATTTATTTAAAGAGTCTTTATCATTCATTGATAATAAACCAATCGACCTATTATGCCACATCTACTAAATCTTTATACAAGATAAGAGTTCATATATTCTTGACATGGTTATTATTCTTAGGCCAACAAAGTAAAAGGGGAAAACTAATCGTCTCTAAAGTGTAATTCATATGTCGTAAGATAAGAAGATGAACAACACTAGGGTCGGAACAAGGAGTAGCATAAGAGACTATATTAGCTGGTGATCATACACCTACAAACGACTGTTGAAAGTGCAACTACAAGAAATGCCTTTGGAATTATACTTCTCAGCATGAAATAATTCACTAATTAGTTAATAACCTTAGTTGGGATAACCATTTTTTACATTTATAACTAACTTTTCTATTCATTTGAATAACAAATGATGTGTTGGACTGGTGGTCACAATGTAAGGTTTTGGTATGAGTCATAACAATTTTATAATTCACTATATTTATTTTCTTTGAAAAATTTCTTTATAATAATCATAAACGAATAATGTTCTTTGAATCCGTAACTCAAAAACATATCATTTTATCACAAAGGCAAAAACCGTCTTTTTTTTATTAGTTAAAAGGTCGATCTAAAAGCTTGTTTATGTTTTAATAAACTACAAGAAACAAAATATTAATAATCGATTTCAATATAGTAATCGATTTCAATATCGTAATCGTAGACAATAATAATATTTGCTATTACTTTAAATAATATTTTGCAAGTTTGACTCACAAAAATTAATTTATTCTCTTTACGATAAACCAAAATTGCATCTTCTTCATCATTCTTGTTTGTTCAAAAATATAGATCTAAAATCATTTTTTTTAAATTTATTTTAGGAATCCAGATAAAAAAATAACACACACCCTATCATGTGTGTTTGTTATCCATCAATCTCATATTATATTTTATCACTAAATTAACACTCAATCACAAAAAAAAAACAAATTGTTGATGCATGTGATTCAAGTGAATAAAAGATTGTATATCTACCAAATAAATGCACGAGACGTTAATAAATATTACCTGGATTGATAAATATGTGGTTGAAGAAGTAGAATTCCAAAAATAGAGGTGACCTAAGGGGTAAGGGCGTTATACTAGTAATGAAATTCCATCACTCACAACATTCAATCAAGTTCTGTCACGTTATCGAGTTTATTTCATCAGTAGTGATGGATTTAATGGAAATGCCCATCACTCATCACACCCAACAATTTCTCTCACAACCCAACAATTTCCCTTTAATCAACACGCGTGATAGTGGCTACACGTGCTCAAATCCACGAGTGATGAGAAGCAGTGGCGGTGATGTATCACTTGTTATAACTCGTGATGGAGGGCGCCCCGACCCCCCTAATAGTGACAATAGAACACCGTTGTAACAGCAGCCAAAAAACAAGAACTTGAGATATGGTCAACAATCAGAATGGGTTAGAGCAGTTAATATTACATATACTGAAAGTTGTGATTAGTAAGTACCACAGAATAGGAGAAAACTCAGGGAAATATCTGCATTCATAACACATTTTTATTTGTAAGACTATTGTTTTAAAAACATTTTGTATTTATAAAAAAACTCTGTTTATTTTATATAAGACATTGCCAAGTGATCTTTCCACCATAGACTATTTGGTATATCCATCATGCACTCTGCACTTGGTATATTATTTCCTCTGCCTTGAGTCGCCGATCATTTGTCTTGCTTGTGCATTTCATAGTTGATTCATTGTTCAAGAAAACTCTTTCCCGATGGTGGCATTGCCCATATCTATCTCCAATTATCATTGTTTTGTTTGCCCATCGGATGATCATAACTTTTTAAATATATTTTTTTTAAATTTCGGATATACTTGTGCGGCGTGCTTATTTTTATATACGTTTCATTATAATTTTTACTAAACCGAGAGGGATAAAATGTAGTATGATCAATCCACGACACAGCCTCATATTGATCGTGGTGCATTCGTGTGATTCTTTGTGTTGATTTTGAGCATGGCTGGAACAGGGCTTCTGTTGTCGATCCACTAATCGGCCATGAGACTTTTGTGCATTTTTTGTGAGATCTTCTTTCTCTTGATAATCACCTTGATTTTGTGTGTGTTGATCTATCAATCCTTTTATCATTTTGGTGCAGTTTTATACTTGTGAGTTGTGACATTATCAGGATAGATTATGAACCTATAGTTATTAGCAACAACATTGTTATAATATATATATATTTTTCCTTTAGTTACTCCTGTTTATATTTTTATGAATTTATTTCCCTAAAACTAAATACCCTTCTTCATTTTCCTCGCTTTCTTTCTCTAGAACAACAAACATTTTAATCAACAATAAACCTTTATTTTGTAATCTTTAATTTAAATCCAACTACTTTGAAACAATATTTATATATGATTTTAATTAGTCATTAACTTTTGCAACTTTTCATCATGTGCAGAACATATAAGGAACAATAGGGGGCAGGCTCCCCTAATTTTTTTTTAAAAGTGTTAATATTAGCCCATTAGAATTAGATAATATTTATTTTATGTGGTTAGGCATCTTCTTATCCAAAAGCATAAATCTAACATGTGTTATTCGAAGCCCCAAAAAACTAAAAGATAATAGAGTTGGATTGTAATTTGTCTTCCTTTGTCCTTTATGTGTAAGAAATTTTTTTGGATGTGTAATGTTTTCGACCCTTCACACCCCCCCCCCCCTCCCCCCCAAATGCCAATTTTAAATGTTCAAGTTTCATCATTGCATTTCATAATCATAATGTGTTCAGTAATCTGTTTAAGGTTTAACATAGGAATTTACCAACCAAATAAAAGACCCGATATCTACACTCAAAAACCCAAAATGTTTTGGTTACTCTTATGTCTTAGAATGGGTTCAAGTCAGTGACCACCATCCACCGTCACAGATAGGGTCTGCCGTCACTGCCTACTGGTAACACCCGACACCATCATTGTGACCATCGCGGGCACTGCCGCCACAATCGCCATTGTCGTTGCTACCCACCTACAAAATGTGTCACACGAACCAGATTTCAAAGCCAATTGTGCTGACTCAAAACCGTTTCGAATTGTTACACAAAATCAATGAGACTCATAAACACAGGGGCGGAACCAACAGAGGGAGGGTCACCAGAATTTGTCAATTATTTAATATATAAAAAGAGAATTCTTTAAGAAAAACATGAGTTGGATCCTCAGACTAAGAAGTTCTCAAATAAAAGAAAAACATGAGTTTAACCTTCTGACTAAAAGTTGTTGTTAAATACATATTAAATATTTACAAGAATAGCAAATCAACATTTAACACGTCTTTACCTGCATCGCAAAAGAACTACTAAAAACATATTACAAATACTAATTATTTCTGCTCGTTGAATCAACTCATCATTCATAAAGATGAAAAGCTGATTCATTGCCAATTCTTTTATAATATACTAATATTTATATATAGTTCATGATTCTTTTCATAACTTGTGCCATCAATACGCACTTGGAGATCACATTAAGCCCACAAAGTGAAACACAAGCTCCTTCACAAAATCTAACCACTGTTTCTTTTCCGACCCTCATCTTTAGCCCGACGATGACTCCACCTAACATTACGAGTCAAATCCCATTGTCGATCCTTGTACGTGGTCAGGATCTTTTGCATCGCTCCTACCAGTCGTTTCACTCTTTGGTCATCATTCGATGCACGCTTGTTTTCCACCTCAAAGGCATGCTCATTTTCCTCAACCTTGCCCTTGTGAAGCTTCATGTATCTCATTTTATGCCCCTAAATGTATGGTATTTGTATTGTAATGTAATGTAACGGTTATGATGATGATTGATTTACTTCTATTTATAAGGGGTTTAAGTGTAGGACAAGTTGAGATGGTTGAATGTAGATGGGGTGGTTGTATTTTTCAATACTTTAACAAGTAACGTTCCTACTCATGTAATCAATAAAGTCCAAAACAATAAGCTTTCTTTTATTGACTTTGTGTGCACGATTTAGGGATCGTATCCGCTAGGTACACTAGGCATAAGCTCTTTAGTCTTTACAATTTTCAACCCTAACGCGTATAAGTGTGAGTGTAGGGGTAATTATTTTTGACACGGAACATTAAATTAAAATAATTTAGCTTTGGGTTCACTAATAAAGCTTGTTTATTAAATGGGTCAACCCAAACATACATGTTTAATAGACGGGTTAACTCGAACACATCTTGTTTAATAAACAAGTTGACTTGTTCTTAAGTTTAGGGGGTTTTTAAAAAGTTACTAAATAAATATATGAAACGATAAATATATGTGTCATATTCTAGTTTACACATTTAACTTGTCAACCCGAAATCTTTCAAAGCTTAACCTAGCATGATTGATACCTCTATTTAGAATATCATTAAAAGTATTGAAAAAAGACAAGATTTATATCATAAAATCTAATAACTTAACTTCAACAGTTATAATAAGGGCTAATGAGCTATAACTTGAAACGTTGATGTAGTTGATAAGATAAAAAAAAACCCCTTAAATTCGTAATTTTTGAATCATTGATGTAGTTGATAGGATTAAAAAAAACCTTAAATTCGTAGTTTATATACATTATGCCTTAAAAATACGTTTAGAAATTATGAAATATTTAGTAATTATGGAAGCAAAGTACTATTCATGACATTCATCTATTATTGACATTTTTTATGACAATATGGGCATTCACACTTTGACTTTAGGAAGATATTTGTTAATTTTGTATATGTTATCGAAAAATGTTTTGTTACTTAATAAATACGTTAAAATCATATTCACTCGATTATAACTTTCCTGGATGTTTAATGACATGTTTAAACTTTAAAGTAATGACATAATGTTGATACACATCATGGAGGACAGAATGACATGTTTAAACTTTAAAGTAATGACATGATGTTGATATACACCGTGGAGGGTAGAAATTGTGTGGGTTATAAGTGAAGATGAGTGAGTTGTTGCAGGTGTTGTGAATGATTTCCGAGCATGGTAACTATTCACGTTATGGAGTTTTTGTAAACACGCGTTGTGAGGAGCAGAAAGTCATGTTATATTTATACATGGAGTGTGGCAAGAATGTTGCAGAAACACATTGTATGCGCATGGTGTGCGACATAGAGTCACACGACAAGTAACTGCGGATATGAAAACTTTGTTTTCTTAAAAACCAAGTCTTTATATTTTAAAATATGTACACTTTGCTCTTCTTGGTTGTTGTTATGTTGTTATTATTATTCTTATTATTATTATAAACATCAAAATCCTTTTCGTGGAGATGTTGAACGACTAATTATTGATAGAGACAACCATTTATGGATGATGGAAACAGCCACTTAAAATAAAACAGAAGTATTAAGCGGCGGTGACGCATGTAATAACTTGAGATATTTTTATTATATCAAAAGCCCTTATAATATTTAGAAAAATAAACAATAAAAAAAATAAACTATCGAAAGTCATTTCTGGGTGGTGCCAAACTCAATCAGTGAATTGATATAATCGATATTACCTTAGCCCGGTGGAATCCAATGGCACCAAAAGACAAAATGGCAAGTGTGACACCATCATAAATTGTCATATAATTAAAATATTAATGAATTTATATTTGAAAGAAGCCCATCACAAAAACTTTGGAGAGGCTATAAGAACAAAATGGTTAAATTACAAAACTTTGAAAGGCTATAAGAACAAAATGGTTAAATTTACAACCCCCTAGTTGTGTGTATGCAAAAGAATCTGGATAAACCCTATTTCGAGGCATTTGAGTGCATAAAGTTCAAATCTTGATGTGTTTACAAATCTGCAACTAATAGCCACCATACACAATAATCTAGAGTTTACAAAGAAAAGAACCTAAGTTTTCGCATTCCACATTCATGTTAAATGTTTTTTTTTTTTGCACGAATGGCGTAGATTTAGCATAATGCATAGTTGTCGCGTAGTATAGTTCTCGCGATAGTTTTCACATATATTGTATAGTTTTCGTATGCTAGTTTTCGCATAAAGTAACTTAGGTACTTTTAAAATTATTTATTTTAACAAGTCTCCTGCATATGTATTTGTACAAAGTAACGTGATAAGAGTTAAGGATACACACAAGTTTCATAAAAAGCTATAATTCATGTTGAAAATGTAATATATGTGAAAATGTTAATGTCATCACATGACATAAGATGCCATGATTATTGGGGATTAAGAAAATTGTCTTACATATGTTTTCTTTACTATTATCTTAAGGTTAATTTCATATGTTAAAGTAAGGTTTGCACGCAAAAGATGACTTTGTTTGAAAAGGTTTCATATAATAATCATGCTAAATCAATGATTATAGTTACAAAACCATGTGGTTTGCTAATATTAAATTCACAATTACTTGTGGGGATAATTATTGCGTCGTGCAAATATATCATTTGACTTTATAGATTTTGTAAAATTTATCGTGAATTAAGAATTAGGTCCTTGGGGTTTTAGCATGTAGAGAAGGGTTCAAGATATTGCTTATATTATAGTTTATAATTTTGCGAGAAGTAGGAAAGTAAATTTTTTTAAACAACAAAAATTACATAATTCCTAGTTCTAAATTACATCAAGTTTATCCAATGTCAGGAGTTAAACCCTGATCTCTCCTAAGAGCCACAAAACAAAGCGTCTTGGGGAGAGACCAACGTTCAATTAGAATACACATGCTATATTTGCGTTAGACAACTATTGTTTTATGATTGTTGATAAAAGCTTCACCTAAGAACCATGAAGCTCATTAGGACCCAAAACTCTTTTGAAACTATACAACTCATGGAATTATATTGAGAACACGAGCAACAAGAAGAGAAATAGTATCAAGGTGAAAGAAGACCAAAGGAAATGAAGTAACTTGCAAATTTGATGTGTTAATAGATGGGTTTTTTTTAATCATAAGACTATTAAAACAAGGAATACAAACGAGAACTCGCCACCTTTTGAACAAGTGCGTGTACTCCTATAGAAATGGATGATGACTTAGAGCGGCTAGACATGGGTACAAGCTAGAGAAAACAATGAAACAAAATGAAAACATTGATGTAGGTCTCATTGGGAGTCAATGAGCTGGATTATGCGAAAACATGTTGGCATTAAGAGCTACAAGAGGTTCTCGAGGAAGAACTCATGAACACCCAAATATGCCACTAGGGTTTGCGTAACCTAAATAGGAAAATAGAACTCTTGACTGACGAATTATATATTTATATTGAGACAGTTAACCTTTGTGGCAAAAGACCGAAATATCACTAGATACGTTGAACAAATGAAGAATTCATCATGGAAGGAGATAACAAATTTGGTATCAAACAAGAAGAAAGACACAAACAGAGAAGAAAACAAGTGATGAAAGAGCATTTGACAACTAAGTCAGTTGGCAAAAATAGATTCAAATTAGTTATTAAATAGTTGATGAATTATCAAATGTTTGTATGACAAAAATATATTTGTAATTTAATCTAACATTGATACCCTCGGGATACCTTTTCTATTCTATGGAACTGATATATTTGAAGGTCATTATTATCATTCTAGAAACTAATACTAATAACCATTATGAGGTTATTAAAATGCTGCAATGATGACCCAAAATCGGTTATGGTTCTACCTATATAAATACGATCAAGGCTATTCAGTTTAGACACACTCAAAAACACACAGTTCTCTTCTTCCTATCTAGTTCTCTCTGAGCATTTCGGATTGTTTTTCAGGCAAGTGTTCAAGTCCGGCAGTGCGCTGTTGCTGCTTCGGACCGGCGTACCCTGGGAACAGACAGCGAATCTGTTTAAGGGAATTGTGTCAAACACAAGCCTGGTTCACTGTTTCTTGTTTCTGTTTCAATTTTCTTTTACATTACTAGCAGTATTACTAACACTAATTACAAGTAATAAGTAATCATATGTTATTATAACATAACTAGATTTTTTACGGCGGTACGACGACGTAAAAACATGACGTAGAAACTTAAGTAACTCGATACGACTTGATTGCGATTGGTTGCATATATGACAACCGAAATTCAAAAAACGGCGTAGATACATCAGTAACTCGATTCTAACATTATTACAATTATTATAATCTATTGTTTTTTTTTTTTTTACAATAAGCAAATTGTCTCATTTGTTTAGTTACCTGTTGGAGGCTAAAAGATCAAACAAAACAAAGAAATACTTGTAAGAGATGTTTCATCCCAAAACTGCAGCTTGTTTTCTCGTTTATGTTTTGAAATGTAATTGTGGTTTTGTCCGGATATCCATGTTTTGTTCCTTTTCTTTTGGTGGTTGTAAGTAAGTGCCACGTCTTTAGTTGTTTGCTGATGAAGGGGCTTTGTTTGCAGATCACTCAAAATCTAAATAATATCAAAAACCTTAACCAAATTAATCAATGAATTCCAAAACTTTTTCCAATCTAATAAGTCATAAATGATCATAAATTACCCTCTTTTACAAATCATTCAAAACCTAACCAAACCAAACCCAAACCTTTTTTACACAACAAAATAGAAAGATGAGACATGTTCAAATGATATGATTTGTATACAACAAATCTTTAAAAAAAAATTAAAATGTGGCATTTTATAATCTGAACTTCTAATTTCAAAGCTCAGAATCACGGTTGCTTGTCTCAAGCCATCTCAGATGCCATGCCAAGAAGACGTATATCATCATCGCTTTGGAAATAAGTGTCCACATGCCATAAAAGCCCAGTTTAGCACACAAAAGGAATGACCAACAAAGCCAAATGTACAACCCACAATAAAGAAGCCAACGACCACAACAAATAACGAATCAATGAAAGCATTTTATCAAACACCTTAGGTGCTAGTTCCCAGGAAAATGATACAGGCTCAGTCAAAACCATCATAGCCATAGAAGATCAGCTACACATCACCGCTTCAACAATATCAAATATTAGTGGCAGTGGCGGATCTAGATAACTTTCATAGGGGTACGTTTTAAAGGAAAGGGGTAACGAAATAGAAAAAATGTCAAATTTTTCCAAAATTTACACTACCGCCGGAGCACAATGGGGTAGCGGAGGCTACCCCTTCGCATAAGGTAGGTCCGCCCCTGATTAGAGGTTTTAAAACGCCAAACACAAAACGGGACAACCAAGGACCAAAAGACACCATGTCTCATTTCCTCAAACATCTTAGTTGCACAGGCAAAACAATCATAGCGTTTGAAGTTTGGCTACACACCTGAGGTTCAAGACTATCAAATCAATGAGGTTTAAAAAACCCCAAACACCCAAAGATACCATGATATGCTCATGGTACAACTACGTGAAGCCCATTTGTGTTGTAAATTATAGTATATATAAATATAAATAAATATAAATAAATATATATATATATATATATACACATATATATAAATAAATATAAATATAAATAGGGACTTGGTATAGATATTCATTTTTGCTTCAAATTAGAAAAATAAAGTTTTATTAAAAATGTTTTACATGGTGTGGTGACATGTTATAGAGTCATATTATATATATATATATATATATATTTATTTATTGGAGAGTTCAAATGAGAAAAAATTTTGTAAGAACAAAAAGAATAACTTTTAAACCAATAAAAATTCTTTATTTACTTCATATTTAATGTGTATATTTAATATTATGAAAAAGAGCATATAGGTAAATCTATAATTGTCATTAATTGGCTAATTAGTTAAACTGTTAACTCATTTTTTTAATATACTTTTTCATGATAAAATAATTTATGGTGAAAGACAGTGTGTAGGGTAAATTCCGATAACTATAAGATATATGTAGGATAAATTTTGAAATGTAGAGGATATATGTTTTTGTTTATTAATGAAAAAATAACATAATTAATGAGAGGAGTTATAAACTATTTAATGTTTTACCATTATGTTCTTTCTTCTTTTTCTTTTCACATTAAATTTCTTTTCAAATGAACATTCCCCTATATATATGTGTGTGTGTGTGACTATATGCATACTTTGTATACTATATGCTATTAACTATATATATAGTTCTTAAAGAGTCAAAGTACATGATGTGGTGGTAATGTGTCTCCCATCTATTTAAGAGGTGGAATGTCTGAATCTTACAAAGTACAAGTATAAGAGTGCAAGGAGTATATTGGTTTGCCAATAAAAGAATCCTATTTATATAGATAATATTGAACAAAACGGTTGATCCAAAGTTGGGATAAATTAATTATCAAGTTAGTTGATAGTTGATAATTAGAAATTATTATTATTATTATTATTATTATTATTATTATTATTATTATTATTATTATTATTATTATTATTATTATTATTATTATTATCTCAAAGTTAGCTGATATGGTTTGCCCTTAATTAGTTTGTTGCCTTTTCAAATCCAATAAAGTCAAGAGGAACATTTTGTTGAAGTTAAAGACAAAACTAAAGATAGAGGTAGAGTATTATTAATGAGTGGAATCTATGCTTCAAAATGGAAACTTCAAGCATATGACTTTTGGCCTCACTCACGTAAATATTCTATTATGATAACATTCTTCCTCAAATGCTTCGACAATCTATCTTCTAGAAGATGTATCAAAACCCTTGATTTTGCATACATTACTTTTGAAAGACTTATAATTAACATAAAATAGAGAAGTAAAACCCTCTTTTAGAAAGAATTAAAAATGTGATAGCATGTTGAAGTTGATTCTTTTTGCTTTACCGCCCCGCTACTTGAGGAGTTTATTAAACCTATATATTCACTAGATGGTCTAACTTATCTTCATATGAATGGCATATGGATGTTTTTCTGGTTTTTATCGAGTTTCAGGTTATTCAGGTCGGGTTAGATTAATCGGTACTTGGGTTTCTAAGTACATGTTGTCATGCATACTTTACAATTTAGCTTAACATGATATTCATTAGACAATAACACAAAATGTGAAATAAAAACATTCCCAATATATTAAGCACAAAACCAAACCATAACAAATCAACTAACCGTATAATCCGGAACATAAAACCATCAAATCGTATCAACCAAACCAAACCTTTTCAATTTATATACTTAGGAGGCTGAGAAAAACAACATACAAATATATACTTACAATTGTGAACACTAACACTTTTGCCTTTTATGTTTTTTTTAAAAGCATAACAACAGCTTTACGGTTTTCGATATTTGCAACAAAACTTTGTTTTCTTTTAAAATAAATTTGCCACAAAGGTTAAATAAATTTAGTTTTTTAATTAGAATTTAGTTTTTAGGGTTTAAGATATCTGTGTTATCAAAACTTGTATCAATATTCGGTTTCATGGTTATCTATTATATTAGTTGAGCCGATGACAATCAAAGTAACACCCATTAACACGAGAAAAACGATCAAACTCCCGTACTTAACACGCGTAAAAAATAATTTTTTTTTCTCAAATATGAATTTTAGAAGATGTTAGGAAGTTGAAATCAGCCCTCCTCAAGTGTAGGGAATATACCTTAAAGAGTCGTTTATATGGAGTAAATATCTCTCTCTCTCTCGGGCTTGTTCGCCATTGTCGATAAATTCACAAATCATTTCAATCCTCATTCAATTCTCACTACATCTACTGCTCTACTCCTCATTCAACTCTCCAATTCACTAAATTCTCTAACATAATTAGGGCTCAATCTTACGTCAATCAAACAAGAAGATCCGCACTCCAAACGTACGATTCGTCACCTGATTCATGAGGATTTATAATTCTTATTCTTCTTTACTCTTTCTATTACATATATTCTAGTTTTATTATACCTGTATGTATAGGTAAAAACCCCCAATCTTGCACCCACTGTTTAGTTTTTGTATGTGTTTGTCATATATAATTAGTGGGTTTCTCCAAAGTTCTGATTTTTGGATTAATATAGTTGAAATTGATGTTATTTTGTTGAAATTTGTGTTTGAACTTGAAGTTATCTTGATTAAGGTGAAAAGTTACAGGTTTTTATGCATCATTATTGACATTGTTATGGTTATATGTTAGTTTTTTTATTGTGGTCTTAAGGGTTTTGTCATGTTGATATTGCAGTTTAGAAATGGGTGATTCGGGGGTCAATGCCATACTTGAGTTTCTCAAAAGGAATAAGTTTGATAGGGCTGAAGCAGCATTGAGAAACGAGATTGGTAAGCGGCCTGATTTGAACGGTTTTATGCGAGATCTTAAGCTAAACGATAAAGATTCGGGAAGTGAGTTGTTAGAAAAGGTGAATGTGGTTGCCAACCGTGGACGGGTTTCTTCGACAAGCGATGAAGTCTCGAAGGAAAAACATGTAGTGAAAGAAATAGAATGTGGGACCGGAAGGAATGGATCAGATAGTAAATGGGAAATCGGTATTTTCGATGGAGAGAATAACAATGAGCCAGTTGGAACGAAAGATAAAAAGTTTATGTTTTCTAATGGTTTAGAAGACAATCTGCTTGATTTATATACATGGAGATATGAACCAGGTAACGGGTCTGCTGATCCTAGCGATAATGATGATAATGTCAAAATAGAAAACGTGAAAGAATATCAAATTTCTTCTCAGTCAAAGATTCATCCATCCAAGGCTTCTGATACAGAACGAATCAATAGGAAAGTCGGAGAAGAAACAAAAGTGTCGTTGCTTGGGCCTGTAAGTAATAGTAAGACGAATCTGGTTCCCAATATCGAACCTAAGGAACCAAATCTTCAACGCAAGGGAAACGTTGTGTCAAAAGACGATTTTGTGGAAAACTCGTGGTCAAGGAATTACGAATTTTGTTCGGTTAAAACGGTATTCCATTTCCTGAAGGAGAGGCATCAACCAGTTTAATACTAATAACAACAACAATAACAATAATAACCATAATAATAACAATAACAACAACAGTACAACTCGTGTTAGTGAGAAAGAAGACAGAAAGCGAAAAAACCGACAATATTACGGCAGCAATTAAAGAGCAAGAAAATGAGGTTGGAAGAGCTTTGCACTTTGGTAAACCTCAAGGAAACAATGAGCCGCAAGCTTTTGGCGGGTCGGAATTACCTAGACTGCCACCTGTTAAGCTCAAGTCAACTGAGAAACTGTCAAGTTTGACTTGGGATGAGAAGCATGAACATGATGGGCCTGGACAGATTCTTAATGCCGACAATGCTTATCTTATCGGATCGTTTCTTGATGTTCCTATTGATCAAGAAATAAGCACTTCAGGTACGTTAGTATTACGTACTTGTTTATCTTAAATGAAATTACTTGACATTATTATTATTATTGTTATTTTTTGGTTGATGCATTAGGTTTAAAAAGGCCTGTAGGAGGTAGTTGGCGTTCAATAAGTCAAGGGATAACTGAAGACACTTCTGATCTCGTATCTGGTTTCGCAACTATCGGCGGTGGTTTAAGTGGATCTATGGATTACCCACATGAATATTGGGATTCCGATGAATACGACGACGATGACGACGTAGGATACATGAGACAACCCATCGAAGACGAGACATGGTTTCTAGCTCATGAAATCGATTACCCAAGTGATAACGAGAAAGTTACGATTCCTGATCCACAAGTACAAAATCCAAACAAAACCGACGATGATGATCAATCGTTTGCAGAAGAAGATTCATACTTATCTGGTGACCAACATAATATCGCTGTTCAGTATGATGGTGAGTTAATGGATGAAGAAGAGTTGAGTTTAATGAGTGCTGATCCCGCTTGGCAGGGGTTTGTCGCTCCGAAAAACGAGCTTTTAACGTTTGGTGAATCAAAATGGTAAACGAGGGGCTTATTTTGGATGATGATCAACACGGTTCGGTTAGATCAATCGGTGTGGGAATTAGTAGTGATGTTGCTGTTTTTGGAAGTGAGGGTGACATTGAGTATTTTCGTGATAATGATGTCAACGTTCCGCCACACGGGTCTGATGAAAGAAATCTTGACCGGGTGAAAAGTGAGAAAAAGAAAACCGCGATTCACGATTCTAATCAATCTATAAATGTTAAAGATGGTGGGTTTTCTTTTCCTCCACCTAGAGACGGGCAGTTAAAAAATGTTAATGATGGTGGGTCGAAGTCAAAGTTAAATAATGACAAAAGTACTATAGGTGATGGAACTGATGAGTTGACTCCACCGTGGAGGCGAAAAAGTAACGGTTCTTCAACTGGTAAAAGTTCAAGGGAAGAAGAAGAAGACGAGACTGATGTCGCAGATTCCGAAACTTCCATTCCCACAATGTTGTCGATTCACAGGCTTGCCGAACGGGCCCATAAAGATGAAGAAAAAGTTGCTGATCCAATAGAAGAAGACGCACGGGCATTATTGGAAGATGAGGAAGTGGTTGCCGTCCAAGAGCAAGTGAAACAGATAAAGGCCCAAGAGGAAGAATACGAGACCTTTAATCTTAAAATCGTGCACAGGAAAAATAGGTATGTGTGTAACTGAAAATAAAAAGTTTTTTTTTTCTTTGAGTAAAATGCCAATTTCGTCCAAAGGTTTGTTTTTCCGCATCTGGATCCAAAAGGTTTGAAATCTTGCGATTTTCACCCGGCTCGTTAACTCCATCCATTTTTCTCCGTTGAGCCAGGGGCATTTCCGTCTTTTTTGTTAACTTAAAGGGCACTTTGGGGTATTCGGTCTTTGTACATTAAGTGAAAAAGACTAAATTGCCCTTTAAGTTAGCAAAAAAGACGGAAATACCCCTGACTTGATGGAGAAAAATGGATGGAGTTAACGAGCCGTATGAAAATGGCAAGATTTCAAACCTTTTGGATCAAGATGCGGAAAAACAAACCTTTGGACGAAAGTCGCAAAACTTGCCAAACCTCAGAGGGACGAAAATGGCATTTTACTCTCCTTTTCATTTTTGGGCTGAAGTTTGTCAAAGTGATTTGAGTTTATTTTGATAAATAGTTGTGTATCTTTATTGTTATTTAGAACTGGTTTTGAGGAGGACAAGAATTTTCACGTTGTTCTAAATTCGGTAATTGCTGGTCGTTATCATGTATCTGAGTATCTTGGATCTGCTGCATTTAGCAAAGCTATTCAAGCGCATGATCTTCATACCGGTATGGATGTATGTGTGAAAATAATTAAAAATAATAAAGACTTTTTTGACCAAAGTCTTGATGAAATAAAGCTCCTGAAGTTTGTCAACAAGCACGACCCTGGTGATAAATACCATCTTCTCAGGCTCTATGATTATTTTTATTACCGAGTAAGTGATCATGTTGTTACAGGCTTTTATATTGTTTTGTTTCATTATTGTGTGGTGTGATTCTTGTTTTAATATTTTTATCTGCGTGTATTTTCAGGAACATTTGTTAATTGTTTGTGAACTTCTTAAAGCAAACTTATATGAATTCCAAAAGTTCAATAGAGAATCTGGTGGGGAGGTGTATTTCACAATGCCAAGATTGCAGGTTTGTTGTGTTTTTTGTGTGTGTGTGTGTGTATAATATAGCAAAATGGCCAGTTGAGCAGTTTAGGTAATTGGTCAACATGGGTGATTTTTGGGTTGGGTCGATCCAAAACACTTTCTTTCTAGAAATTTTATTTTATAAATATTCCTTGAGGTTTGGCCAGTTTTGCGACTTTCGTCCAAAGGTTTGTTTTTCTGCATTTGGATCCAAAAGGTTTGAAAATTTGCCATTTTCATCCGTCTCGTTAACTCCATCAATATTTCTTTGTTAAGTCAGAGATATTCCCGTCATTTTTGTTGATTTAAAGGGCATTTCTGTATTTTTCACACATCTCTAGCGAGTTTACCTATAGTTAAAAGGACCAAATTGCCCTTTAAGATAACCAAAAAGACGGAAATACCCCTGACTTAACGTAGAAATATGGATGGAGTTAACTAGGTGGATGAAAATGGCAAGATTTCAAACTTTTTGGATCCAGATGCGGAAAAACAAATCTTTGGACGAGAGTCGCGACACTGGCCAAATCTCAGGGACGAAAATGGCATTTTACTCAATTATTTATTATTTCAATAATAGTTAATTATTTGAGTAAAACGATTTATGAGGTTTTATGCATTTAGGAATACATATGGTCAACTTTTAACCTGTTTGACCCATTTTCTTTGAAGCTAACTGCTAACCTTTTGTTTTGTCCAATATTTTATTTTATTTATTACTTTTTATGAATAATTAGCATTTCAAAATAATTCAAGTTTTATAAATGAGATGATTTAGGAGGTATTATGCATTATAAATACATTTTGTACAACTTTCAACAAGTTTGACGAGTTTCCTCATAATCATTTTTTTTACTCATTCGACCCGTTAAACATAACCTGAATCGGCCCATTCATTATTTAATGGATATGAACTGCCACCTCTGGTTATTCGCTCTCTTGTGGAGAAAAATTCATGAAGTATTTACTTTTTCTCATATCTGTGTGTGCAGTCGATAACGATCCAGTGTTTGGAAGCACTTCAGTTTCTGCACGGCCTCGGGCTTATACATTGTGATCTAAAGCCTGAAAACATTTTGGTGAAAAGTTACAGTAGATGTGAAGTGAAAGTTATCGATCTCGGATCCAGCTGTTTTGAAACCGACCATCTTTGCTCTTATGTGCAATCAAGGTCTTACCGTGCACCAGAGGTTATTTTAGGCCTAGCTTACGATAAAAAAATTGATATTTGGTCACTCGGCTGCATTTTGGCTGAACTTTGTACCGGAAACGTAAGTGTCTGAAACATGTTCGGGGCTTAAGTGTAGTTTAGAACTTGTGTTATTTAAAAGTTAAAACTAATATTTTGTGTTTTTGTTGTAGGTTCTTTTCCAAAATGATTCGCCCGCTACTTTGCTTGCTCGGGTGATTGGAATTATATCTCCGATTGACCAAGATATGCTTGCTAAGGGACGGGATACACATAAATATTTTACCAAAAATCACATGCTTTATGAGCGTAACCAGGTACTATAATTATTCCTTTTTATTGTTGTACTACTTTTTTGTATTTGATTTTGTTCTGATTGTATACATGGAGGCCAGTAAACATACAAGATCACCTTATCGTGCGATGCGTACGCGAGTATCTCAACCGCACATCTGATCTGATCTAGGCCTTAAATCGAACGCGGTGGCACAATAGTAATTAACTTTGCATAATTACGCACGTTATTGCATAATTACGCACGTTATAATACATAATTATGCGCATTATTCGCATTTTGTATTTTGAACTCTCTATATACATGTATCATAACTGGTGTATCTTTACTATGTCTTTAGGACACAAACAGATTGGAATACCTGATCCCGAAAAAGACATCCTTAAGGCACCGGTGCCCAATGGGCGATCAAGGATTCATCGATTTCGTCACTCATCTGCTTGAACTCAACCCAAAGAAACGCCCGTCCGCTGCAGAAGCTCTAAAACACCCCTGGCTATCATACCCTTATGAACCAATTTCAT
Organism: Scalesia atractyloides; assembly: GCA_947069175.1. Taxonomy (NCBI): domain Eukaryota; kingdom Viridiplantae; phylum Streptophyta; class Magnoliopsida; order Asterales; family Asteraceae; genus Scalesia; species Scalesia atractyloides. The sequence continues at coordinate 10,317,032 of CAMTDV010000012.1, read as the reverse complement.
CTTGAAATGTTTACGTAACTGTATACGTTAATACTCGGGTTTTGGGGTGGAGATGAGCTGCACTGGATCTCTAAATGGGTTTTTGTAACCTGTCAAGTCAGCAGAAGCGCGTAGATGAGAATGTTTTGGGATGCTGGCCTATGCCCTCCCCCTTTCCAAGTTGTGTTTATAACAAACAAAAAAAAATGATGTGTTTTTAGTGAATTTGCTGATTTTGATATGTTGTGGTGGAAGGGGAATCTTCAACTTTGTTGTACATGACAGGTCATAGTGGTGATTTTAGTAGTAGTTTGTGAAGTAGCTATTTAGTTTATTTCTTCTGTTGGTTTTTGTTGCAATTTGTTTCATGAAAATCAAAACGGCTTGGATTTATTTATAGAAAGGGTAAAATGATCATTTTATGTAAATTTAACATAATTTTTTTACCGTTGATACGAACCAATACATTTTGGCGAACCAGGCGGTATGGTTCAGCTGTTTGGCCAGTTTTGACGTAAATCTCGATCATGAAAACGACAGACAAAACCGACTTGATTGGGTGGGTTGGCTCGTTAACAGTTTGAACCGATTTTATTATACATTTATTAATCAAAATCATTAGGTTTTGTTAAGATTTTTAAAATATAAAGGCGGTTATATATATTTCAAAAAGAAAAAGATAACAGTAATTACAACAGTGAACCATATTCGCAAATTTCTTAAAAATAAATGATCAAAACAGGCAAATAATTTAAACTGGTCATCAATTACGTAATACTTTGACCATTGTCAGTCACTGTAATAAACTTATATCAAAGAAACAGTTTTATATTATATAAATAATACCATCAGGTTACAAAAAGTTGCTAGTTCAATGATATCACCTACAAACCACTTTCTCTATGATTATACCATATCTGTCTTCTCTCTTGTATAATGTACCATTTACTATTTCTCTGTAAATAATCGCCATGGTTATAATAAACTTATTAATAACGCAGAGCGCGCTCCGAATGGTCGACGCGAATGTACACTTAATTTGTCGACCAAAATCAAAACAATTCTGTAAGATCGTCCATTGGTATATCAAGTCCGGCTGAAAAATCCACCTCTGGATCTTGTTCATCGAAGTTGAGAAAAGAATTGAGATCATGAGGAACCCCAAGATCAGTTCCGACACCCATTTCATCCAACGGGTCTAATTCATTGACCATGTTATTGTTTCTGTCTGACGTTGATAGCCACGAAGGGCCCGTAGGATGTGTGGTCCCCGTTTTTTTATTGTCGGGTCTGTTCTTGGGCGTCGGTGTTTGACTTTGACCCGTCTTTTGTCTTGGTTTAGCTTTTTGTTTCTTGGTGGTGCTGATGTCATCAAGCGATACTTCTTTCTTTTTGCCTCTGTTTGATAATGGCCCGTTTATGGCGAAAGCTTCATCTGAGAGATGATTAAAGTTTCCAAATTCGTTACAAAATTTTCAATTCTTGTGTATTAAAATAGGACCGAAAAGTAAAATAATTGAGAAAATGGAGTACCTGGTGAGAGCTTTGTTGAAAGGATTTCGTGAAACGGAGGCTCGTTGAAGCAACTCGTACCAGAAATTTCGAACTTATGACATCGAGCAAGAGTTCTCTTTCCGAAAGCCAACGCGGCTTGTTTCGGCACCCTTTGAACCCCGGATCTCGAGCTTCTTCTAGTAGACTGCTATTTAATTATCGATAAACAAAAATAAACAAGTTGAGCATTAGCTGAGGGCAAAAACATCATCCGACATGCACATGTGCACGTAAAAGAGCTTACCAAAAGTTTTCTGTATGCCTGCTCAACCAATCTATCCATGGCACGTGTTTCAAGGTCTCTGCGTATGACAAACAAATGATGTTTAAATTTGTAGAAGTCAGATATGTGTATATATATATGGCCAATTAAAAGACGTTAGGTATGGAGCTTTTACCGCGCTCTAGAATTGCTATCGAAATTATTATTTATTTTCTCCAGGTATGCCTTCTTTTTAACCTCCTATTATATAAAACAAGAAAAAGAACACATATCAACACCAAAAATAGTTGCAAAAAAAAAAACTAATGTTCAATTAAAGCTTTCATTAAATAACCTGTTGATGAAGTCTTGTGTTCAGTTTATCAATTTCATCCTGAATCATGTCGTTTTCGTCGTCTTCCAAGACAGGCTGTCATAGAAAAACGCACGAGTGGTTAAAGAATGTTCTAGAAACTTCTCCATCAAAATAGTTATGATTACACGGGCCTACCAGCATCTCTGGACACAAGCCGATGCTCTTGAGCTCCAGTAGAAGTTTGTCAACTACACCCGCGTTTTCATACGTAGAATCGTTAAGGTTATGTGTATCATATGTTGAAAGGCAAATAGGGTTCGGAAATTGCATGTTTCCTGCATCTCCTTCATGGGTATCGACGTCCTCTTCTATAATAAGTGCTGATAATACTCTTTGGAACGACGGTATCGACTCGTTAGACGGTCTATCCACATCATGTTTCCTAGAGAAAGATCCGTTTTCAGAAAGTGGATCAGAGACGGAATCCACCTGGATCAGCAAACAGTTAGAATGCAAATAATTGAATAATGATGATGATTCTCATATATAGAAATAATAAACAAATTGTTAAATATAGTTCAACCTGCTGGGATATAAAGGATTTATCGTCAGAATCGACATGCGCGAACACCGGTTCCATTTTCTTCCAGAATGGACTTGAACATGCTAAATCTAGACATGCAAGCAAATAATAATCACATTAATATGAACTATACATCTGTATATTTAAAAAAAGAAGCACCAGCATAAAGCCTTACAAGTAGCAGTACGAGCATGATTTGCAGCTGCTAACAATTCTTCCCGATCATCATCAGATGCCCCTACAACAATACAATTATTAACAAAAATGGGCACTCCCTCACTAGAATAGAGTTGACTAGCGGGATTCTGGTTGGTACAGGCTTAATTCAATGCAGTACCAGCACTCGCTATAGCAACCAAAAAGGAATTAATATAAAAAAAATAAAGTCGTGATATGCCCAAAAGGATATCGGCACGTGTTACATAAGTTGAAAACAACGAGAACGAATACCGATACCAATACCGGTACCGTTGTTTTTCAGTCGGAATCGTTAGGTTCGTCAGAGTTATACATAGCATTGACACTCAATAAAAATTTACCACGGAACGTCAAGAAAAAAAAATTAAACACAATTGTTTTTTTAAATGTAACCAAACATAAGTTATTAAGGGAAAATCAAATTAAATAAAACTAAAAAGGTTAAAGCTGTATGTTAATTAAAATATAAAATGTGAAATTAAAATTTAAAAATATTTATATTTTAGTGTTCACGCTCTTATCTCTTTTGAATTCTAATATAATATAATGTATGGGTTTATTATATAATAAATAAATTATTAAAAACCAATACTCGAAAAGACAAATATGTACTGTAGCTACCATTTGTTCTTTAGTGCATATATATATATAATATTTAAAAATAATTAAATATGTAAATATTTAATATTTAATAATAAATTAAAAATGTACCTGGACAATCAGGAGAGCTAACGTTTTGCAACGGCGAATAATGGGAAAACCCCTTTCGGTCTGAAAGCTTTTTCAACCTACGTCCAGGCTTACTGGAAAAGAACAGCATTATCATATGAATAATAACTAAAGCATATGAAAAGGGAAATAAAATACTTTTTATCGTTTCCGTACCTTCCGTTCTTCTTACAACCCATCTTACGACTTTGATAGGGCCTTGGAGCGGCTGAACTTATAAGAGGGCTGTTCTTATATTCAGTTGCATTCGTTACGCTATACATAACTTCTTTGTCGGTTAATCGGTTTTGACCACCAACAGATTCATGACTTTCAAGCTTAACATTCAACTTCTTGGGACCGTTGGTTGCAAGTTTGGAAATAGGTGAGCTATCAAGAGGTGAACAGCTCTCAAAAGATATCCTTTTCTCATCTTGATTTGAGACAAGAGACACGAGAAATGGTCGCCTGGCTCGAGCCATTTTCTGAGGTCTCTGACCAACCCATTGAGCCGCCTTTGGAAGAGACGATGAACCTAAAGGCATAGGACGTTTGCGGCTGTTTACGGAGTCATCACGCGTATTTAATCTGAAAATATGAGAAGCCCTAATAGTTTACATATGGGCCATGGGCCATAATTACAATATCTCTAAAACACTATTTACTCAAAATAGATAAGTACCATTTATAAATCTTAATCTATGCAGTTAATATCAGTGATATATCACCAATATATCGGTTATCGGTCCCATGTAACATATCGATGTGAAATATCAGTACCAATACAATCGGCGATATTGACTGATATTGGACCGATATATCACTGATTTTCCCAATATCAGTACCTTTCTTCTTAGTTCTACCATTCGTCTTTCTTCTTGTTGTTGCTATTAGTGTTTTAAGTCTTAATTGTTAATTGTTAGTGTTAAATGTTGGTGTTTTAAGTCTTAATCAGTTCCTACTTGCTACAATTGTTAGTGTTTTCCAAGTTGCAAAAGGTTAATTTATTAATGGTAAGAGAGTATACTGAATCGTTAGTGTTAAATTGTTATATATTATATATATATATAATTCTGCATGATATTAAGATTACCGATATCTCATATATAGCTCCTAGACCGAGATCCGGTTTTTTACCGCATTAAGTCATTAACTGCATAGATCTTTACAAAACCAAATGATCGCATAACGGATGTAACAAGACAGTCTTGATTGACAAAAAAATTGTTTCGCATTTCTAAAAGGTAAAAACTAAATAGAAGATAATCCAGTAAAGGGTGATTTAGTAATTAGTACCTGTAGATGTGAGCATCACGTGGTTGTGAACCGTTTTCAGCAACCATCTTGTTTTGTAGAGCTCTTTTAGGCACTCCATCATCATCTATAGGTCGTGTAGAAGCCGGGCCTACTGACCGTCTTCTTTTGCCTTTTTTATCCCACCCTTCACCTCCTGCAGCCAGCCTACGAATCTTTTCAAACACGGATTCTCCAGCATTATCGTCAAGTAAGTTCCATCTTTTGCCTGCAATGAAGACAGAAAACACCAAATAATGAGTTAGCATACAAAGAAACATAATAGCCAAAAGCAACCAATACAATTTGTTACCAAATGAAATAAATTATTAAATTGTATTAAAAGCGTACACGAGATTCAGCCACAGAAGTTCTAACACGCTTGTTGAGAAGAATGTTCTTAGGTCGATCTTCCACTCGTTGATTCATACTGTAAATTTGGGTACCCATCTTCAGGTTCAAAGCACCTGATCTGTCAATACTCGTTAAATCATTCCTCTTTTGTTTCTTGGAGGTTATATCCTCATAATATTTATCCAATTTAAGCAAGCGTTCATCCATTCTATTTGCTCTGACCCTATTAACAATACGAAAACACCAAACATCAACTAATGATCAATATACCGTATTGAAACAGTATGTATCTAAGCAATTTCAAATTTTTAGATAGCAATTCTATATAGACTATAGTTCAATTATTATTTCATCAACCATCTTAAAAATGGTAACAAGAAAATCAGTTACCAGAATCCACCTACCCTAACATTATATACAATAAACTAAACAAACAAACAAAAGTACCTAGCTTTGACACAAGCATCCTCAACACTCAATCTGAAACGCTTTAGATCCTTCAAATCCGTCATTGGAGACAAGGGCTTCTTGTAAGAACTCTCTTCTGCAGTGCTCCCAACAGAAACCCCCAAAACCCTCCTTAACTCATCATACCATTCAACTTGGTGCCGAACCACAATCGGCTCCAGCGATATACTCTGTAACAGCGTGTGGATATCATCGGACGCTACCACTGAACTACTTCCACCGCGTAGCGGTGCCGGTGGCACTGCAAACCCCGAACCGAGCATCCTGCTCTCAGAACCCTCTCTATAACTCCCAGACCTGTCCACACTACCCCCCTCTGCCCATTCATATAAGTTCCAGAAAACACTTGCTCAGATGAACTAGTGGAAGCTGACTCAAACGCCGCATTTCCAGCCATCAATCAACATTAAACACAACACACCAGTACCATCACACTCATAAACTGAAGCAGCATATAATACTGTATTCTGAATCAATTACCTATCGGATTCAAATCAGAAGCTTAATCAAACAATAACAAATCACGTTAATCATGTTATGATCCTACTAAAAGCAACCGATCCGGTACAAAATTGACGCTTAAAACTCTCACATTATCCGTACAGATTACTAAAACATGCTAATTATATTCAAGAAAGTACAAATTAACAAGGTACATTGTGTAATTTAAGGTTAAGGATCATGATGAATGATTGGGTGCCCTAGGTTTGACTAGACCAATTTTGACCGGAATTGAAAGGGGAAACAATGAGGAAGTGGAATTGGAGGAGAATTACCTTCGCCGGTGAAGTTCCGTCGAAGAACAACCGTGAAATTCCGGTGACCGATGGTGGTTTTTAGTGTGTGTCGTCGTGGTTGCTTTCTCTAGACGGTCGCGTTTGGTTTCAGAAGTCACCTGATAAAAGAGGGCTTGGACTTTTTGTATGTTTGGGCTGGACTACGGTGTAAAAGTTGTCATTTTAGATTATTTTCTCTCAGTAGTCGAACTTATTTTACTACCGGAAGAGATGAACATCAAAAACGTCTCTCACCTGACCCGATCCGATCTGAACTGAAACTGGTATAACTCAAACCGCTCGGGTTTGTAATCTAAACCATAGGTTTCACATCGTTTTCTCCTCCTCACGTCAAAAACTGAACCGAGCTGGTTTTTACACAAATCGGGTTCAAACTAGTAGAAAAAAGCCGGTATTTTATATAAATATAATAATATAAAAGAATATATATACAAAATTGTACAAACGGTTTCTATGCATACAAATACATACACGTATCATTAATAAAAATTTTAAAAATTAAAAAAGTTTGATTTTATATAAAATTAAACAAAATTTGTCTTAAAAAATTAAAATGTACACGCAAGAATCAGTTTACGAACCGAAAACGGTCTTTCAAACATGTAAAAACTGACCAAGCCGAGACGGAAAAAACCAATTCCAAATTGGTTTGGGTTTGGAAACAAATACGTTTTGTTCACCCTTAACTACTGGTGGTCATAAACCGTTGAAATCGATTTAACCATTTGTCTCGAAATAAACTGTTGAAATTTATACATGGTATTCATCGTTTGGAAAACCAAGCTTAGCACTTCGGATGACAATATGAACACGAACTGGTTATTCACTGTCATTGTTTATTTCTTTTTTTTAAATACGTAATAATGCATAGGCTTTATAACCAACAAACAATCTTTATCATCGTAATAGTCTAATACAAACAAATGATTTATTAAACGGTTCAAACCACCGAACCAGCAGGTCCAATTGGCCCAACCAATCTGGATAGTCTACTTTTATTTTCTTGAAATCGTAGTTAGTGGTTTGACCTATAAATTCTATCAAAAGTGGTCGAGCTCACTCGAAAAGACCAAGAACATTCCTATTTTTAGAAAGGAAAAAAAGGAATTCTAATTTGATGACTTCATTTATGAATTACGATTGAATTGGTGATTGAAGTTTTTAATAGTAATATTAATGTATAAAAATCATTGTTAAATAGAATTTAAAAGCTTGATGTAATCATGAAATAGGAGAAAAACAAAACTTTAATCCCTAAATCATTCAATTTTTGTTTAGTTGCACTTGATTATTTTTGCCATTTTAGTTTAAAACTCATTTTTTTAAATCTGGGTACTTATGATTTTAATTTTGTTGCTAAGTTCATCAAAGATCAAAATCTAGTTAGATTTTTCAGTCAACATCTAGTTTTTTTTGTCTTTTTATTCCTTTTTAATGAAAAGCAAAATAGTCTTTTAACGTTTTATTATAGCAAATTTTAAAAATATGACCGTTTTGCCCTTCATAAAAGGGTGGAAAAAAACAAAAAAAAAATGAATATTGACTGAAAAATCTGATAAGATTTTGCTTTTGTATTAAAATGACAACAAAATTGAAACCATATGAATCATATTCAAAACATTTGAATTTTGGACTAAAATGACAAAAATAACCAAACCTCAAAAACCATTTTATCAGTTTACTCTTAAATTAAATTATATTATATTATACTCACCTTTAAATTTAAACACACGACTTGCTTGATTTATGGATTGAAGCTAATAGTAATGACTAAAACAAGTATAATAAAAAAACAAATAATAAATAAAGTTTAATACTAATAAATAGTCATAATGGAACTTTTAATACATTAACAATTAAAATCTATTGGGGAAACATTTTATAAAACTAAAAAAGAAAGTTCAGACTGTAAAAAAGAAGGGTGTTGTCTAGAGGTTTATAGTTAGTTGTGGATGCGTCGTTAAGGGTATGTGGTCAACCTTTGAGACTTAAAAAATTATATCAGTTAAGCAAACTTTCTCTTGAAACTTAGGCTATCCTCTTGCCCACTTAAACTCCAAATTTCTAAGTCATTAAGTAATATCAACCACTTAAAACATGTTTAATTTTAGAAGAGTGATCATAGAGTACACAAAAATAAGTTGATTAATACATGCTTAGCATAAATTATTTATTTTAATGATGTCATAAATCTAAACATATAGGGTATATATTACCAACGCAGTGGCGGATCCAGAAATTTTTTTCAGTAGGTTCGTTTTGGTAGATTCTCACTAACTTTTTTCAAATCATACTAGGTTCTCACTATTTTTTTCATTTTTTTCAATCCGAGTGAGTTCATATGAACCCACAAAACAGGGTTGCATCCGCCACTGTACCAACGGATTTTTGTACGTTCATACAATATACATCCATTTCCAACATGATAATAAAAAAAACAAAAAATAAAGAATAATAGCAGCATAATGATCGGTCCATGGTTGGCTGTGGAACGACCGCCAACTATTTGAGCAAGAACTATGTTAAGTTAAAAAGAAAACAAGCACACGGTTGATCTAATCATCTCAAGCGTATGATTATTTGAAACAAAAATTCCGTTGAAAATATTGTTGACGATTTATAAAACCCCTAAGATTTTATAAAAGAATTTTTACAATAACAATGAGTCAAATAAAATCGGGGAAATTTTCTCTAAGGATGTATTTTAAATCAAATATAAGTAAATAAAGAGACAGGTTTTATATAAATGGGTATTGAGTGTCCAAAGAGACAAATCCTAACTATATTTTTTAACGACAGATCCTAACTACATGTGATATGGAAGATGCTTATAGTAATAAGCCTTTGCCCCCTTTCTTCTTTGGTAAGACAAAACCATGATCATCGTCAATAGAAGACTTAACATATTAGGATGGGTGTCGCCTTTCAAAACCAAAGCTACACCCTGACATCCACATGTATTTAGTATAAGATACACTGCAGTATGCAGTATGATATAAAGCATATGAAGTTTGTAGTTTTCTCACGAAAAAATAGTTTTCTGATGATCATGTCCTTATGTATAACTTTTATTAAAAACTTTTACTTTTTCTAAAAGAATATACCAATTACATATAAGTTAACAAATTAAATTAACTTTTTTCTCATACTACAAACATACATAGTTAATTAATAATTAAATATGTTACTCAATTACTCTTACCGGTGACCCAATTACCCAGTTGTTTTAAGCCCACCCCATGCTAGAGCCCAATACTGATTACCAGGGCGTGCAGAAAAACCAACCCCTTATTGAATTGACTGATGAAACCGAACCAATATGACCAAACTGATGACTGTTGGTAGCGTCAATCAAAAACCGAGTTAAACTACGTAGATAGGATAAGTCGGGTATCGAACCGACGGAGTTTTGTGGAAAGTGTTGTACTAACAAATTTTAAATAATGAATGCGGTAAAGAATAACTTAAAACCAAAGATTGCTGATAACTTAAGTAAAAACAATAATTTGGAATTTGTGTCAATAAGGAGAATGATGATTCCTCCGAACTTCATAATGATAAGCAGATTATAATAATATGTTTCATCTAACCATTGAAAACTGAATGTTGATTTAATTACCAATTGTGATGCTAAGTGACTAAGTACTCCGATTAACGAATAATGAAAGGTTATCACAAAAGCATCAATTACAATTACCAACCTAATTCTTAGCCAAATAGATCCCAATTTCAAGAACTCTCGGGAATTGAATGGTTGCAAATCAAGGTTAAACAAAATGCAATTGGTTATAATGGAATTAATCACACATGTAGTGAAAAACATCGAATGCTTAGATCACTGAATCCAAATGGTTATCAAAACACATTAAATATCTAACTTACATCACTCCTCCATTCGGAGGAACCATAACAAGAAACTAGCCGCTCATTGTTCGCATATACGCTTCAAACATTGGGTAATGTGCTGAATCCCTCAACATGATGTCGAATTGAAGTTGAATTCTGATGATTGAGAGTGGAAAAGTTGCAAACTTTGAAGCCCTAGCACCTGGTATTCGTCCGTACTCTCCGATCTCCCCAAAAATGACCTAATGAGCCCACATATACGTCCACAACTAATCATGCGAATTTTTTTCCCACATGATCGTAAGCTATGGTCTCTTGACCGTAAGCTACGGTCATCAAATTCTGATTAGGTGCAACTCAATCGTAAGCTACGGTCCCTTGACCGTAACCTACGGTTGCATAGTTATGTCAATGGGATAAAGGTGACCGTAACCTACGGTTAATACATTCTGCATTTCCTTGTCTCTTGTGACCAGACCGTAGCTTACGGTCTGCGGACCGTAGGCTACGGTGGAGTCTTCAACCCTTTAATATCATCGCTGCATCTTTCACTCAAATACCGGTAGACCCCTCGACTTCTCTTTTTCCCCATTTTCTCGTGTTTCCACATTAGTTCTTGACCCGAACGATTCCCGATTGGTACTTTCGACTTCGTAACTGCATCTCGGGTATTCTGCATCATCTTTGACTTCCTTAAAACGCCTGAATTAATCAGTTTACCTGCAAAACAATCAATTCTCATAGTTATCTCATTCAAAAACACATAATTGCCAAAACTAACTAAAACACGCAAGTTATGATCATTATCACTCGGGTTCCACCCTATCCATCACAAACCATACCAAAAACTGGTGGGTCAGTTTTGATAACTTTTTGAAAACTGACAATAGAGGGTTAGTTATGGTTAACAAGCTTTTCATACCCGCCAAAACCGAACGGATTTATATTATATATATATATATATATATATATATATATATATATATATATATATATATATATATTGTTATAGTATATTGTGTTTTTCTAATGCTATGCAATATATACAATTGTGTAATACGAAATTATTTCATGGTAAAAAAGAAACAAGTACAAAATTTTAGGCCTAATTAATGCCTGATTATATTGTTTAGAGCTATTTCTAGCAAGGTTTTGTTCAAAGTCAGTGCGATTACTCTCTTTTCATGAGACACTATGACTCTGTGATTGTTGTGATATTAGCATATGTTGACGATATTGTAATAACAGGCAACTCTTGTGATGAAATTGATAAGGTCAAATTGTTTCTTAAATCTAAGTTTTTAATGGACTTGTAGGTTTTAGGATACTTCCTTGGAATAGAAGTTATAAATTGTGATAAAGGTTCATGTTTATCCCAACGGTAGTATTGTCTTGAATAGCTAGCCAAGTATAGCATGATTGTGTGCAGAGCAGGTAACAATCTTATACCATGTTCTTACACATGTGTGTGATAAAAATGATACTATTTTGACGAATATTACCCGCTATCAAAGGCTTATAGGGAAACTCATATATTTTACTCATACAAGACCAAATATTTCATATGTCATTCCTTTTTAAGTCAATATATGCAAAGACCAACTAATGGTTATTCAAATATTGCTTAAGATTGTTAGTTACTATAGAGCTCTGGAGAGGGGGTTCTATTCAGCAAGGGCTCGGTATCTGGCCTTGTAGCTTATGTTGACTCGAACTGTCACACCCCGGCTTTCCACAGCCGAATCCAAACACCGGTGGGCCCAGGTGGGGAATATCGTGATGTAAGTTGATAACATCATAGACAATTAAACAAAGCACAACGGAAGTCTTGGATTTAAATTACTATTACAAACTGTGACACCCGACATTTTCAGGTTAACACCGTTAACACAAACTTGGTTATCCCAAACATTCATTTATGTATTACACTTGATTAGGGTTAATTAAGTATGTCGGTTATTACACAAACACTCGTGTAACGTTAATTTGGGGTATTACAGAGTCACACAGGGTATATACTCGAACATTAGCGAACAACAGGAATACTATTCCCGGGCAATCAAATAAATACAAACTATGTGAATTTATATGTTATGTTACTTATATGTTCATTTTGTAAACCTACGTGAAACCGAGTATATTTTGTTATTGACGAACCCATAACTAGTGTATAGAGTATACCTTAGCTTAAATTTCGAGGACGAAATTTCTGTACATGGGGAGAATGTGACAACTCGTAGTTTCCTAATGATCGGAAAGGATTACACATCTTAAAATATGTATTATTACCAGTTTAAAATAATAACAACTTGTTGCGAGTGAAACATATTATTTAACCGACAAATCTTGTATATATATATATATATATATATATATATATACTGGTAGGCATGTATACAAAATATATACTCCGAACATTCGTTTTAAGCTAAACAAGTAAAGACATGTTACTCGCTGTAGTTATTTTATATAATTTAAATGAGCGGGTCTATTTTGTACGAGAACGTTAAGCCGAGTTTGTATACACAGTTTAAGCCCAACCCACCTACCCAAACCCTAGCCATATAACCATCTCTTTCTCTTCATCCCTCACATTTACACTCTCAAAACCCTAGCCCATAACTTGCTCCATTCCCTGTTTACGTCACACAACAAAATACCTACCCAGTATTCTCTCGCTATTCTCTTCTCTCTGCCTCAGTGACCCTCACTCTGTGCGGTGCTGACGAAGCATTGGGCCGTCAGTGGCCGGCCGGACTACAGGCCATCATGCTGGTGCGCACGTAGTGCAGGAGAGGGTTTCGTGGGTTGGGTCGCGGCGTTAAGGTCGGATATATAAGGGATAGCCCACAGGTGCGGCGGCGGAGTTGTGGTGGTGGCGGCGAATGGAAAGGAGAAGACAAGGGCGTGCGTGGTGGATTCGTGTGGTTGAGTGGCGGCGATAGTGGTGGTTATTTACAGCAACGAAACAACCGAAGATAGGTTTTGGGACGACCTAGGTTCTGGTAAGTGCACCCCGCTTCTTACTTCTGATTTTCTAAGTCATGGCCCGAAAGTTGGTTTGTGGCGACGATTAAGGGTTTGGTAGCTGCATTGGCTGCACGTCGTTCTTGGACTGAACATCTTTCCGGGGGGGTCACCAACGCACAGGCGGCGGATGACGAGCCGAGTTTGGTTGAGTTGTTAGGTCGGGTTATTAGAGATGGATTCGTACAGATCGGGTTCGGGTCAGCAGGTCAACACGGTCAGGAACAGTCAACTATGGGCTAATAGCGGGTCAAACGGTCAACTGCGGTTAACGTTTTAGTCGTGTTAGCACGTGGTTCGAGGCGTGTGTGTGTGTGTGTGTTAGCGAACGAATTTCGTGTAGGGCACGTGAAAGTTGGGTATTTCGAGCTTCAGGCTTTGCTTGTCTTTATTTGCTATATGGAGTTTTATGCCTGCACACTAAGGTGAGTTCACGGCCCCTACTCTTTTAAATGTTTTTAAAACACAGGGGGAGAAAGCATGCACCACATTACGGTAAAGTAATGTCATAACGTTACGGTAAGGTAACGACACAACTGTTAGAGTTTTTGTTATATTAGTTATGGTCACAAAGTAGCATTTATCACATGTCAGTCCCCTTAAAACTTACGATGCCGTTAGTATTGGATTATAGCGAGGGAATTTTTAGTAGTACTACTGGGCCCGACAAGCCCCACTCGTACTGGTCGCGCCAGTTAGACTGAACGTTGATGGTCACGGGTGTAGAATTTGCCTAACACTTAGCCATGGTTGGTGATAGACCTGGAACAACAGGGGCAGCAACGTCAGCTTCAGATCGAACTCTTTGTTGACATGACTTAGGATAGCTACCTACAAATATAACAAGTAACTGCTAAACACTGCAACTCACTGTTTCGGGTTAGAAATAGTGGAAAACTCTTGGGAAACACCTTACTTATAATTGTCACTTAAAACCTGTGAACTCACTCATCATTTTGTGTTGACACTTGTTCTTGCATGTCTTTCTCAGGTTGCGAAGGTAGCAAACATCAGGACTAGGACGCATTTTGGAGTCGCATTGATTTCACCAAACTTTTTGAATCAATTTTAATTATATTAGCTATTTTAGTTTTGTAATTATTTACGCTTCCGCTACTTAATTGTATAAACCGTATTTTCTCATGAATGAGCAAACAGGAAAATTTTTAAACTCATATAGTGGTCGTTCAATATGACCAATGGCTGAGATCCTGGTTTGTCACGCGCCTCGCGGTAGAACCCTGCACGTGGAATTTGAGGGTGTGACACAAACCAAATGTTCAAAGTACCAAAATAATATACAGACGGCTCGTAATAGAAGATCCACAGGCGGATCATAAATTGTACAAAAGAAAGAATATAAAACAGACTTTGGGTAGATCTAGGATTTACATGATCCTCTTATCACTACTGAGCACTTCCAGCCTATTTTCGTATTGTACCTGCAAGCTTAGCCTTTTGAAAATACATCAGCTTTCGTTGGTAAATACACCAAACTGACTCATTTTGAAAACATTTAAAATATGTTTTTGGTGCGTATCAGCACAAAATCTTTTAACTTGGGAAAGTTGACCGTCCAACCTTTTTAACAGATTCACATGTTTGTCCATACATACAGGACGCGGTACGGAGACCGAGACATGATTAACGTACACACCACTTTGGACTCACGAAGGAGTCATTTCTTCCCAACCTTGTGGGTAATGCATTTTGAGCGTCTATTGGGTGTATGCCACACCCGCGCTGTAACATCCGTCAAAAAACGGATTTACCAAACCCGCTCCGTTTATTAACCGAACAATCAGTTAAAAATTTCGTTGCATATTTAATGCCCAAATTAATTTTAAACGATACATAATTAATAAGTATATTGGAATAAATAATTTGTTTTTGAAAAACTGTTAAAAATTGTGGTTTAAAAATAAAAGATTGCTGCCGGGTTTCGAACCCGGGTCAGCCAGCGAATCAGCAAACGCCTTAACACTCAACCATCCAACCATTGCGCCACTTGTGTTTCTTGTTCATTAATGGAAACAATTAATTCATAACAAGAATCTCAATTTCAAAACCGACGCGCCTATTTGCAGTCGTCGGAAATTCCGACTATCTCGCCAAGATTGGACGGTTTCTTTAGTTTTAACGTAAACATTAACTACTACATCGGTTATAACCGACGCCTGAACCCGCGACGCAAGTCATAACCGCCGGAAAATCTTTAACCGACGAATCAAGACGGAAATCGGACTAAATACGTCGATGTTCTGCCCTATAAATACCCCCTCAAACCTCTGCTAGCTTTTTCGCTCACAATCACACCTTTACCCGACGTAATTCCACTCGCCGGAAAAGTTCTGCAACTCGCCGGAAAAGCGAGCCTTTCACCTCTGAGCCTTACTGAACCCCAGAGCTCATACTGAAGCCACCTACACTCACCTCAAGCTCGCTGAAGACCCTCTGCCGCAAGACACACGTCGCCGGAATAGTTTGCTGTCACCGGAGTTTCACCGGCGAAACAGAGGAGCCACTGTTCGGTATATCTAACACTTAATCTTTCATTCTTTTTATTAATCTCACATGTAATTAACCACCAGACACTAATGAACTTGATTAAATCTTCGAACCAGTCGGACTTCCGATTCTTGTTAAGATTAACGAAGAAGATGAAGTTTCAGTAGTATATATGTTTAATTAAAATCAAGATATATCTCGGGTTAGACACACAGTCCAGCAGTGGACTGTGTGCACATAAACACACATACGTCCCGAGTTCGATTCTTGTCCCACGCACACTCGCCTTAATAAAAATGTTTTTTTTACCGAACCGGATTCACTGCTTGTATATGTTAAGTTTAATAAAAACCAGAATAATAACCAAGATAGACACACAGTCCAGTGCTGGACTGTGTGAACGTTTAAACACACGTCACGAGTTCGAGTCCGGACTACCGCACCGGTCCGGACAATTATCAAACTTTTTATTTAAAACAGAAACGAAATTATTTAGTTTGTATATAAGTATAATAAAAATCAGATTATTTAACAAGTTAGACACACAGTCCAGCGGTGGACTGTGTGTTAACTCAACCCACAGGTCCCGGGTTCGAGACCTGTGGAGCGCACCGAGTCGTTAGATTAAAATCGTTTTTAAAAATAAATGATTTTCGGTTTAATTCAATTAGTATATAAATATAATTAAAAACAGAAATATTTCGGGTTAGACACGTAGCTCAGTTGGTAGAGCTGCGTGCACGCGTACGGGAGGTCTCGGGTTCGAGCCTCACCCGGCGCACACAATTACACAATAAAACCGGTCAACGGTCAACGGTCAATGGTCAAAAAGTCAACATTTTTTATTATTTTTATTTATTTATTTTATTTTAAAAATCAATTAAAAATACTTAAAAATAACATTTTTAAGGTTAGAAAATAGCCTTAAACTCACAAAAATACACCCAACAATCCTACTAAAATGGACTAATAAAATCCGTTTACTTACCGAACCATTATGCCATTATCTAGGTTAGTTTCACTCGTGGTTAAAACCAACTTCGTGCGCATTCAACATCATCAACCGAACGCACCCAATGTGAGTGAATCTTACAACTCCCCTTTTTAATTACACGTTTTGGGGTGTGTCATGTGTCACCAAAAATTAACTCGTTTATTTAAACTTGTGCCATACCATATTGTGATCTAAACTTAGATTGTGTATATTGTTTGTAGTTATGTATTTCATATTGTCAAGTTATATGCAATTCATTCATTAGGCCCATCAGTTCCTCGTGGGAGACGAGTTGAGCAACGCGTGCCTCAAAACAAATCCATTATTGTTCGTGTGTGTATTATTTAGTTTATATTGTTTGTAGTTATGTATTTCATATTGTCAAGTATATGCAAATCATTCATTAGGCCCATCAGTTCCTCGTGAGAGACGAGTTGAGCAACGCGTGCCTCAAAACGATCCATTATTGTTCATTGTGCATTATTTAGTATAAATTGATTGGTGAATAAGTTTACATCTATTTTTACTCATGTGTGGTTGTGCACTTTATTTTATAATCAATTAAATAAACTTGTTCAAATGTTTTTCATAGGATTCACTCGCCAACTTTTTGTTGATCCAAAAACCATTTTTACACATGATACAGGTGAACAGGGTGAAGCAAGGAAAACATAGGAAATGCCTTAAAAGAAAACAATGAAGCCTAGATTGATGTTTAGGACATGATGTAATTATGATTGTGTATTTCCCATTAAAATGTATTAATGAATATGAAACGTTATAATAAATGTCATGAGCTTTGATGATAACCCAATCATGCCCCGATCACCTTTTCCGCTGCGGGTCGGGGTGTGACATATTGGTATCAGAGCCATGACTATAGGGATATAGGATAGGTTATTAGACCCTTAGAGCCTATACTATAGTTTGCCTAAATTTTAATTGTTTAGGTGGTTACATACAAACTTATGATGTTTATTTGTTTCATATTTGTTTATACTTACAGTCAAACATACATACTTACATACACATTCATCATACATATTTCAATGTTCATACTTTTGTTATTCAAAGATTTTGTCGCAATTTTCAAATCCCATCAAAGTGAGTTCTGCGACGGGCATGTAGTAACTGGAAGGGTACAAGTACCGGTAGTCGGAACGTCCTGTCTAGGTTGGCATTCGTATAAATCCAATATAACGGACCAGTTTGCCTACCTGGGGACTAACAATGAGAGTACGAAGGACCTATTAGGCCAAAGCATGCCACACCAAATGTCGTTCGAACTAACCCCACTTTGAGGTGTCATCGTGTCTACACCTGGACACATTTCGAATATCATACGTTATATACATATTTCTCGATTTTCTCCGGGTTTTAGTGTACGTAACCAGGCTAACACATGCGAACCATATGAAAAAACCCGATATTCATGGGGGCCCACATGATTACGAAGGTGAAGTATGGCGGCATGCAAGGCCCAATGACGAGCAAAGCCCAAGACATCCTATGGATGTAGTAGATTTATTTTTCTATATTTATTTTATGTATGTTCATTCCTAAGTACGACCCATGATCCCAAAAACATCCAACTCATACTCATGATACGTATTCCTTGTAGATGTCTTCTAGCCTCGCCCGTAGGAAGATGAGAGCAGGAAAAGCCCGCGAGCGCATGGCTGCACTAATCGCCCAACAAATGGCTGCCGTAATACCCAACATTGTAATTCAAGTCCATCAAGCACTTACCGCTAATCCTGTCAACCAAGAAGATCAAAACGTTATCAACCCTTCCCCAAATACCACTAAATGCACCTACAAGCATTTCAAATCATGCGACCCTCCAAAATACGAAGGGACTGAAGGGTCACCGCTCTCCTCCATTGGTTTGAAGAAATGGAGAACACTTTTCTAAATTGCGATTGCCCCGATGATCGCAAAGTGCGATATGCTACTGGTCGTTTATATGGAATAGCACTTACTTGGTGGAATACAGAGAAGACCAAACGAGGCGTTGACGATGCTATGACTTTGACTTGGGAAGAGTTGAAGGAAATCATGACAAGACGGTTTTGCCCAAGGAGCGAAATCAAGAAATTAGAAGATGAGTTCTATTCGTTGAAGCAAAAGGAAGGCGACCACACCACATACAACAAAAGATTCCTCGAGTTAAATCAAATGGTTCCCAACTTGTTCACTCCCCTCTACCGTTTGATCGAGCACTACATTCGAGGTCTTCCGTAAAAAAATCAAGACTCCATAATAAGTACCACGCCTGCAACTTTGGAAGCAGCAATGGAGTTAGCTACAGAGCTCACCGAGAACCGAATCCGGAACAAAGACTTCAAGGAGGAGAAGAAGAAGGATAAAGCATCAACTGAAACTTCAAACTCCACCCAAACCGAATCCCCTTCTCAACCCATTTCTAAGAGAAAAAGAGACGGGCAACTTTCGCTACTATCCAACGTAATCAACCAATTTCACACGCCATACCCATCCAAGCTATCCCAATCACTCAAATAGCACCCAACTCAACTTACCCAAATAAGAAACCATACCTTGGACCTCACCCTCGATGTAACACCTGTCTTTATCACCATCCATCTACCTTACCTTGTCGACTATGTGCGAATTGTGGACGCTATGGTCATTTGAGCAAGGTTTGCCGCACCCTTCAAAACCAAACCTCACCCCCTACTCAAAATATGATCCAAACATATCAACAACCTCAATACCCCATGTTACCTTATGTTCGAGCTTGTTTCAATTGTGGCGACCCTACCCACTATAGAAACACGTGTCCTCGATTGGTTAACATCATAAACGCTCAAGCTCAATCAAACCCAGTTAACCAAGTAAATCAAGAAAACCCAATCACTAGACCACCAGCAAGAGGAAGAGTTTTCAACATCAACGCCAACCCTGTTGAAGATAATGACGGCCCGAACGAAACCACCCAACTAGTCCTCTTCACCGAAAATCAAGATTCAACTCCAATCGTTTAGTTTTATGTTTTTCTTTATGTTGTAGAATCACATAGAACCAATCATAACTTAAGGATAAAGCCAATGAGAATTTGACAAGAATATGGTGGATACGCCGCTGGTACTTCCTATATATAAGTATTCTTGCCAAAAGATCAGAGGCATTATCTGGTGGTTATGAGAGGTTCCATGTATAAACTGTTTGAGTGATTATTTTTTATTATTTTCAGTACATGCAATACGATTGGCTCCGTTTGATTGAGCCTTGATCGCACAGACATTTTTCATTTTCAGTACATGCAATACGATCGGCTCCGTTTGATTGAGCCTTGATCGCACAGACATTTTTCATTTCAGTACATGCAATACGATCTTGTGGTTGTTGTGTTTGTTTTAGAGTCACATAGAACTAATCATAACTTGCAGATAAAGTCAATGAAAATTTGACCAGAATATGGTGGATACGCCGCTGGTACTTCCTATATATAAGTATTCTTGTCAAAGGATCGGAGGCATTATCAGGCGGTTATGAGAGGTTCCATGTATAAACTGTTTGTGTGATTATTGTTTAGATTAAATTTATTACTTTCAGTACATGCAATACGATCGGCTCCGTTTGATTGAGCCTTAATCGCACAGACATTTTTCATTTTCAGTACATGCAATACGATCGGCTCCGTTTGATTGAGCCTTGATCGCACAGACATTTTTCATTTTAGTACATGCAATACGATCTTGTGGTTGTTGTGTTTGTTTTAGAGTCACATAGAACTAATCGTAACTTTCGGATAAAGTCAATGAAAATTTGACAAGAATATGGTGGATACGCCGCTGGTACTTCCTATATATAAGTATTCTTGTCAGAGGATCGGAGGCATTATCAGGCGGTTATGAGAGGTTCCATGTAGGATTTAGTATGTTTTGGTCAAAGTTTGTTCATCATACATTTCAGCGTATTTCAATTTCATCATTTAAAGAAGTTGAGCTATGTCTCACTTCCACAATGACTAACCTCTCCATCACAACAAACGAGAGAGGTACTGTCACCATTCAAACGTGTATGCTATCAGAATGTGGACTCAAATATTGGTTGTTGTATTTATTTATGTTCTAGAGTTACATCATAGAACCAATCATAACTCACTGACAAAACTAATGAAAATCTGACAAGAATATGGTGGATACGCCGCTTGTACTTCCTATATATAAGTATTCTTGCCAAAGGATCAGAGGCATTATCAGGCGGTTATGAGAAGTTCCATGTAGGATTTAGTATTGTCTTGGTTGAAATTGGTGTTACATTCATATCATCTCGCCATTTAAAGAAATTGGATTGTGTTTTATTTCTACATAAACTAACCTCTCCATCATAACAAACGAGAGAGGAACTGTCACCATTCAAACATGTATGCTATCAGAATTTGAACTCAGATATTGGTTGTTGTGTTTATTTATGTTCTAGAGTTACATCATAGAACCAATCATAACTTACTGATAAAACCAATGAAAATTTGACAAGAATATGGTGGATACGCCGCTGGTACTTCCTATATATAAGTATTCTTGTCAAAAGATCAGAGGCATTGTCAGGCGGTTATGAGAAGTTCTATGTAGGATTTAGTAATTTCTTGGTACATTGGTTGTGGCATTTATTTATGTTTAGAGTCACATCATAGAACCAATCATAACTCACTAATAAAACCAATGAAAATTTGACAAGAATATGGTGGATACGCCGCTGGTACTTCCTATATATAAGTATTCTTGTCAAAAGATCAGAGGCATTGTTAGACGGTTAGGAGAAGTTCCATGTAGGTTGTAGTATTAGAAATTTTGTTTTAGGATATAACCCTATCCTTCCAAACATATCAAAACTCTTACGCATGATATCATATTTAGTGAATCAACTCTGCTTATCAATATTTTTACCGTAGGCAACAAAAAGCGATTCCTGTAGCAGGGTACTCAACCCTTACAAGGAACGTTACCCCTCAAATAAAAACTTAAACTCTTACTCTTTTTCTAAGCATGTAATTGTCAAACTAAACACCATCCTTTTTAGACAAATATGTCACTACTTAAATTTCGGGACGAAATTTCTAAAAAGCAGGGGATAACATCCGTCAAAAAACGGATTTACCAAACCCGCTCCGTTTATTAACCGAACAATTAGTTAAAAATTTCGTTGCATATTTAATGCCCAAATTAATTTTAAACGATACATAATTAATAAGTATATAGGAATAAATAATTTGTTTTTGAAAAACTACTAAAAATTGTGGTTTAAAAATAAAAGGTTGCTGCCGGGTTTCGAACCCGGGTCAGCCAGCGAATCAGCAAACGCCTTAACACTCAACCATCCAACCACTGCGCCACTTGTGTTTCTTGTTCATTAATGGAAACAATTAATTCATAACATGAATCTCAATTTCAAAACCGACGCGCCTATTTGCAGTCGTCGGAAATTCCGACTCTCTCGCCAAGATTGGACGGTTTCTTCAGTTTTAACGTAAACATTAACTACTACATCGGTTATAACCGACGCCTGAACCCGCGACGCAAGTCATAACCGCCGAAAAATCTTTAACCGACGAATCAAGACGGAAATCGGACTAAATACGTCGATGTTCTGCCCTATAAATACCCCCTCAAACCTCTGCTAGCTTTTTCGCTCACAATCACACCTTTACCCGACGTAATTCCACTCGCCGGAAAAGTTCTGCAACTCGCCGGAAAAGCGAGCCTTTCACCTCTGAGCCTTACTGAACCCCCAGAGCTCATACCGAAGCCACCTACACTCACCTCAAGCTCGCTGAAGACCCTCTGCCGCAAGACACACGTCGCCGGAATAGTTTGCTGTCACCGGAGTTTCGCCGGCGAAACAGAGGAGCCACTGTTCGGTATATCTAACACTTAATCTTTCATTCTTTTCATTAATCTCACATGTAATTAACCACCAGACACTAACGAACTTGATTAAATCTTCGAACCAGTCGGACTTCCGATTCTGGTTAAGATTAACGAAGAAGATGAAGTTTCAGTAGTATATATGTTTAATTAAAATCAAGATATATCTCGGGTTAGACACACAGTCCAGCGGTGGACTGTGTGCACATAAACACGCATACGTCCCGAGTTCGATTCTTGTCCCACGCACACTCGCCTTAATAAAAATGTTTTTTTTACCGAACCGGATTCACTGCTTGTATATGTTAAGTTTACTAAAAACCGGAATAATAACCAAGATAGACACACAGTCCAGTGGTGGACTGTGTGAACGTTTAAACACACGTCACGAGTTCGAGTCCGGACTACCGCACCGGTCCGGACAATTATCAAACTTTTTATTTAAAACAGAAACGAAATTATTTAGTTTGTATATAAGTATAATAAAAATCAGATTATTTAACAAGTTAGACACACAGTCCAGCGGTGGACTGTGTGTTAACTCAACCCACAGGTCCCGGGTTCGAGACCTGTGGAGCGCACCGAGTCGTTAGATTAAAATCGTTTTTAAAAATAAATGATTTTCGGTTTAATTCAATTAGTATATAAATATAATTAAAAACAGAAATATTTCGGGTTAGACACGTAGCTCAGTTGGTAGAGCTGCGTGCACGCGTACGGGAGGTCTCGGGTTCGAGCCTCACCCGGCGCACACAATTACACAATAAAACCGGTCAATGGTCAACGGTCAACGGTCAAAAAGTCAACATTTTTTTATTATTTTTATTTATTTATTTTATTTTAAAAATCAATTAAAAATACTTAAAAATAATATTTTTAAGGTTAGAAAATAGCCTTAAACTCACAAAAATACACCCAACAATCTTACTAAAATGGACTAATAAAATCCGTTTACTTACCGAACCATTATGCCATTATCTAGGTTAGTTTCACTCGTGGTTAAAACCAACTTCGTGCGCATTCAACATCATCAACCGAACGCACCCAATGTGAGTGAATCTTACAACTCCCCTTTTTAATTACACGTTTTGGGGTGTGTCATGTGTCACCAAAAATTAACTCGTTTATTTAAACTTGTGCCATACCATATTGTGATCTAAACTTAGATTGTATATATTGTTTGTAGTTATGTATTTCATATTGTCAAGTTATATGCAATTCATTCATTAGGCCCATCAGTTCCTCGTGGGAGACGAGTTGAGCAACGCGTGCCTCAAAACAAATCCATTATTGTTCGTGTGTGTATTATTTAGTTTATATTGTTTGTAGTTATGTATTTCATATTGTCAAGTATATGCAAATCATTCATTAGGCCCATCAGTTCCTCGTGAGAGACGCGTTGAGCAACGCGTGCCTCAAAACGATCCATTATTGTTCATGTGTGCATTATTTAGTATAAATTGATTGGTGAATAAGTTTACATCTATTTTTACTCATGTGTGGTTGTGCACTTTATTTTATAATCAATTAAATAAACTTGTTCAAATGTTTTTTATAGGATTCACTCGCCAACTTTTTGTTGATCCAAAAACCATTTTTACACATGATACAGGTGAACAGGGTGAAGCAAGGAAAACATAGGAAATGCCTTAGAAGAAAACAATGAAGCCTAGATTGATGTTTAGGACATGATGTAATTATGATTGTATATTTCCCATTAAAATGTATTAATGAATATGAAACGTTATAATAAATGTCATGAGCTTTGATGATAACCCAATCATGCCCCGATCACCTTTTCCGCTGCGGGTCGGGGTGTGACACGCGCTAAGATCGTGGCCATATTCTATTGTAATGAGCCGAGGATATCCAGGACACGGTAGTTAACCCCCGATGTTTAAGTTGTCAAACAAAACTGATTAAACGGAATATGCGGATATACTAGCCATAATACGACATTCGATTGATCCCATTTCTGACCAAGCGGTAATAATTTACCATAACCCAAGCCCGTATAGGGGAAATAAGTCGAGAGTATTTACCTGAGCTAGTCTTCGTTTAAACGCAAGATTTATTAACTCAGCCATACACAAAAGAACTAGTGCAGATAGCATTTACCGGCAAGTCTGTAGTTTGGATTATGGCATAAGCTAACCGGTTAAATACTAACGTTCTTTATTTAAGTCATAAGCTATCGGGTGTATGCCTACACCCGCGCTAAGGTCGTCGCAATTTTCGATTGTAATGACTGAGGATATACAGGACACGGTAGTTAACCCCCGATGTTTAAGTTATCAAACAAAACTGATTAAAACGGAATATGCGGATTTACTAGCCATAATCCGGCATTCGATTGATCCCATTTCCGACCAAGCGGTAATAATTTACCGTAACCCAAGCGTGTATAGGGGAATAAGTCGAGAGTATTTACCTGAGCTAGTCTTCGTTTAAATGCGAGATTTATTAACTCAGCCGTACACAAAAGTACTAAGTGCAGATAGCATTTACCGGCAAGTCTGTATTCTGGATTATGGCATAATCTAATTGATTAAATACTAACGGTCTTTATTTAAGTCATAGACTTAGACCGACTAGCATACTTGAGCAAAACGTATAACGCTAGATTAAACGATGATCGGATAGAATGTAGTTTAATCCCAAAAAGCAACTTGACTTGTGTTATATGGATACACTATAAACATTCTAGATTTTGAGACTTAAATGAGAAGGTTAGACCCGTTTCGGTTAATTTTCATAAACTAGTTACATATCGTTAACCGTACGCATATCAGCGATATCGGGTAACCGGATAAGTTATGGAAAAGTTCTATATGACATTATCCTTTAAACAAGTTGTAATATCAGTAGGATATCAACTTATATGCCCGTTAAGGTTTTAAAATGAAACTATGCCTCATATGGGCATTTTGGTAATTTCATACCTTATAAAAGGAACGGGAATATAATTTAATGTTATATCCATAAGTATTCTGGAAAAAATAACTTATTTATGATATAATATTAGTAGGATATTAATTATATGTGTAATTTATCTTTTATGACCTTACTATGCACCGAAGGGGCATTTTGGTCATTTTACACAGAGTTTACAAATTATTTGGGATTCTGAGTTTATATCATGTACCTACTGTAAATTTTTTTAAAATAAGTTTTAAAATCAGTAGGTTACAAGTCTTGGTTGGTAAATATGGTTTAAAACCATATTATGCGCTGAAACTACGCTTTTGTCGTAAAATGACGATTTTTGCGATGTTTAATGAAAACTAATGTAAAAATCATGTTTATATGTTTTTGATATGTTACTTAACATATAATATCAGTAGATAAAAGATTTACTTTAAAAAGGTATGATTAAAACCGTTTTATAAGACATAAGAGCTTTATCGTCATTTATCGACATAATACAAGGACTTGTTCATAAACTCAATTTATGTTCTAATTTGACACCCCAAATAATCCTACTAATAATATTATATCAGTAGGAACCTCATTTTCAAGTTCATTATCATTTAAACCTCTTTTATGCAAAAAAGGGCATTTTAGTCAAAATGGCATAATTACGGAACTTGTGCATAAACTCAGATCCTTATGATCATGTAATATATCCTCATAGGGTTATGCTACATAATATTACGATCATAATGCAACTTTAGAACAGTAGTTAACTAATCTAAATCGGTCACAATCGAAAGTCAAAGTAGAAGTCAAACTTCGCGACTTTCGGTTGCGAACCGACCCTAGAACTGAAATTGACGAGCCGAACATGTTCTTACATGTTCTAATAATTATTACCAACTTGTTTAAGTGTCAAAACAGGTTTCATAACATATATAAGATCAAATTATAATTTTTCCGAAAAATGGTCTGTTTGACTTTTAATATCACTACTTTGACCCGTCAATTGGTCTAGCAATGTGATCTTCAGGAGGTGCCCTTTATAGGGACTAACACCTACCTTATTAATTAGCCAGGTTCGTTAGAACAATTGCTGGACCATAATGGTCTTAACCGAAAGTCAAGGCGTTTTCCATAAAACGCTTGACTTTTGGCTATATAAGCCTATAAACAAAAATGCAAGAGGAAGGAACACTTACAAGTGGTTCCTAGGATGCAATAGAACTAAGTTGGATACTCCTTTTAGTTTGGAACTTCCAGAGGAGGGAGATAGAGTTGTGAATGAAAAAGGTGCAAGTTCAAAGGATGAACCTTTGCACCTATTTATAGTTGGAGAGCTTGAAGGTAGTGATGCCAGGTGCTAAGAGGTGTAAGAGGGAGCTTACAAGTGTCCTAAAACGTGGCATAGCTGTTTGAGAATCCATAGTTCCGAATACATTGGTTTTTGGCAATTTGTGTGGAGGCCAAGCAAATTTTCTGCAGACACAGCCTCTCGCGTCCCGCGAGAGGCCGGCCCTTGCCTCTCGTGTAACATCGCGCCCCATGGTCAGTTTCAAAGTTTGTCATTTTTAGCCCCTTAACTTATTAAACCTCCTAAAACACCTTTATAGCATATTTGGCCCTCTGTAACCAATATTTGGCGTACCCTGGAGTATGCCCGGACATTGTCGAGCCTCGATTCGTTAAAAGGTCACTCAGAGTTATAAATTAACATGTTGACACTTTTAACCCCTCCCTTATCCAACTTCCACATTCTTACGGATTTAATCCCTCTCGTCCAATAAATGGGACATATGGGAGTTAGGACTTCATAAAGGATCACTCGAGACCCACTATAAGCATGTTGACTCTGATGTCACTCAGAGGCTGGGCATGTTGACATATAAGTCACTCAGGAGGCCATATTTAAGCATGTTGACATATCAGTCACTCAGAGGCTATTTTTAAGCATGTTGACACCTTTAGTCCATATTAGTCTTTAATAGACTAAAATAAGATACAACACGTGTCATTATACTATTGGACACGATTTTGTGAGGTGTTACATCCTCACCCCTTCAAAGAAATCTCGTCCTCGAGATTTTATTCAAAAAGATGGGGGTACTTTTGTCTCATAGTGGACTCAACCTCCCATGTATATTCGGGACCTCTAAAGGTGTCCCACTTAACCTTTACTATAGGTATTAATTTTCTTCGGAGTTTCTTAATCTGTCGATCCTCGATCAAAATTGGTTTCTCAACGAACCTCAGGTTTTCATCTATTTGCACATCTTTGTGCGACATTTCTAGCGACTCATCGGCTAAACGTTTCTTAAGGTTAGATATGTGAAATACATCATGGATTCCACTAAGCTCCTCTGGTAGCTTAAGCTTATAGCTACAGTGCCGACACATTCGACTATCTCGAATGGTCCTATATATCTTGGGCTTAGCTTGCCCTTCTTTCCAAACCTCAATACACCTTTCCAAGGTGGTACCTTCAGCATGACTTTGTCCCCTACTTGGAACTTAATAGGTTTACGCCTCTTGTCAGCATAGCTCTTTTGTCTATCACAGGCAGCTTTGAGACGATCACAGATCTGCACAATCTTATCCGTGTTCTCCAGGACAATCTCAGGTCCTGATAGTTGGGCTTCCGCAACTTCTTCCAACATACGGTGTTCGACACTTTCTCCCATACAAGGCCTCATAAGAGCAACATTGATGCTCGTATGATAACTATTATTGTAGGAGAATTCTATTGGGAGTAAGTGGTCATCCCAACTTCCACCTAAATCAATCACACATGCTCTAAGCATGTCTTCCAAAGTTTGAATAGTACACTCACTTTTCCATCCGTCTGCGGGTGGTAAGCCGTACTAAAGTTTAATCTTGTGCCTAAAGATTGTTGGAAACTTTTCCAAAAATGAGAAGTATATCTAGTATCTCTATCAGATACAATATATACCGACACACCGTGTAGGGACACAATCTTGTCAACATATAACTTAGTCAATTTGTCTAAATTATATGTTTCTTTAATTGGCAAGAAATGTGCTGACTTAGTCAGCCTATCTACAATGGCCCAAATCGTGTCATTAGCACATTTGGTCTTAGGTAACTCAGTAATCAATTCCATTGTCACCATTTCCCATTTCCAAGTGGGAATTTCTAATTGTTGTAGAAGTCCTGACGGCTTCTGATGTTCGGCCTTAACTTGCGAACACGTCAGACACTTAGCTACATAAGTGGCTATGGGTTTCTTCAAACCCATCCACCAATAATTCTTCTTCAGATCCTGATACATCTTTTCACCTCCTTGGTGAACTGAGTATCTTGTATTATGTGCTTCTTGGAGGATTAGATCTCTAAGTCCCCCAAAGATTGGAACCCAAATTCTTCCATTAAATCGAGGG
Source organism: Scalesia atractyloides (assembly GCA_947069175.1). Classification (NCBI taxonomy): domain Eukaryota; kingdom Viridiplantae; phylum Streptophyta; class Magnoliopsida; order Asterales; family Asteraceae; genus Scalesia; species Scalesia atractyloides. The sequence continues at coordinate 10,288,003 of CAMTDV010000012.1, read as the reverse complement.
ATCCCATCCTTTCCAGGCGTTAACTGATCAATAGTTCCGCCTAATCCCTCATTAGGAATGTTAGCCTCTAATAGGGCTTGCTATTGAGCATCTAATAGCTTCTCACTCAAGCTATTCCTGAGGTCAATGCTCTTGGCGTTAATCCTAATGGGTTTAACCTTTTCTTTGCGACTTAAGGCTTCAGCAACTACATTTGCCTTGCTGGGATGATAGCGCATCTCGCAATCATAATCATTAAGTGTTTCCATCCAGCGGCGTTGTCGCATGTTCAAATCCTTTTGATTGAAAAAATGTTGGAGACTCTTATGGTCAGTGTATATAATACACTTTGTGCCATATAAGTAATATCTCCACAACTTAAGTGCAAATACAACAACACCCAATTCTAAATCATAGGTGGTGTAATTCCTTTCGTGCACCTTTAATTGTCGTGATGCATAAGCAATTACCTTGCCTTTTTGCATTAGCACACAGCCCATGCCAGTGTGCGTAACATCACAATAAACTACAAAATCCTCAATACCCTCAGGTAGAGATAACACGGGAGCATTTCTCAACTTGTGTTTTAGAATCTCAAAGGATTCTTGTTGTTTTGGACCCCAAATAAACTTATCATTTTTATGGATCAAGGTAGTTAAAGGAGTGGCTATACTCGAAAAGTTCTCAATGAACCTCCTATAATAACCAGCCAATCCTAGGAAACTACGAATCTCCGATGGGGTTTAGGGTACTTCCCAATTCATTATGGCTTCTATTTTGGCGGGATCCACTTGGATACCATGCTCACTTACCATATGTCCAAGAAATTGGACTTCTCTAAATCAAAATTCACATTTAGAGAATTTAGTGTAACATCCGTCAAAAACGGATTTACCAAACCCGCTCCGTTTATCAACCGAACAGTCAGTTAAAATTTTCGTTGCGAATTAAATGCCCAAAATAATTTTAAACGATACATAATCAATTATTATATTGGAATATATAAGTTGTTTTTGAAAAACTGTTAAAAATCGCAAAATAAAAATGTTTTGGTTCTGCCGGGTTTCGAACCCGGGTCAGTAACCGGTTCACAAACAACTTAGCACTCAACACACAAACCATTGCGCCACTGATGTTACTTGTTAATTATTAAGATCATTTAATTCATATCATAACATTCCGAATTCAAAACCGGCGCCCATTGTTGCAGTCGTCGGAAATCCCGGTAATCTCGCGAAACTTAACGTTTCTTTCAGTTATAACGTAAATCATAAACGCCATATCGGTTATAACCGATGTTTGAGTCCGCGACCAAAGTCATAACCGCCGGAGAAATTCAAACCAATGAATCCAGTTGGAAATCGGGCCAAATACATCTCGGTTTCTCCCTATAAATTCACCCACAACCTACCGCAAGCTTTTTCGCTCAAAACCACACCTTTACCAGACGTAATTCCACTCGCCGGAATATCTCTGCTCATCGCCGGAAAACCGGTTTCCCCATTTCTGAGCCTTACTAAACCCTTTGAACGTATATCGAAGTCACCCATACCTTTTTCAAACTTTCTGAAGACTCGTTGCTGCAAGACCCACGTCGCCGGAAGGGATTGCTGTCGCCGGAGTTTCGCCGGAGAAACAGAGGAATTCAATCGGTATACCTCACGCTTAATTTCTTCATTCTTTTTATGTAATCTCACTTGTAATTAACCCTCTGTCACTAAAGAACATGTTTTAATCATCGAACCAGTCGATTTCCGATTCTGGTTAAAACCAGTGAAGAAGACGATGTTCGGTAATGTTTAAGTATAATTAAAAGCAAGATATTACTCGGGTTAGACACACAGTCCAGCGGTGGACTGTGTGCACAATAAACACTAACGTCTCGAGTTCGAATCCTGTTCCACACACGCGGCCTTAATAAAAATGTTTTTTTTTATTAACCGAACCGGAGTCATACTGATATATGTTAAGTATATTAATAACCGGAAAGATAACCAAGTTAGACACACAGTCCAGTGGTGGACTGTGTGTATGTTTAATCAAAGCACGCGAGTTCGAGTCCAGTCTGCTGCATCGACCCGGACAATTATTTACTTTTTTATATAAGTCAGAAATGAGAATAATGAAATTGTGTTTAAGTATAATAAAAATCAGTTAAGTTAACAAGTTGTACACACAGTCCAGCGGTGGACTGTGTGTTATCATAACCCACAGGTCCCGGGTTCGAGACCTGTGGAGCGCACCGTCCGAATCGATTAAAATCGTTTTTTAAAAATAAAGGATTTTCTGTTTAACATAATTAATATATATATATAATTAAAAACAGATATATAACGGGTTAGACACGTAGCTCAGTTGGTAGAGCTGCGTGCACGCGTACGGGAGGTCTCGGGTTCGAGCCTCACCCAGCGCACTTATATTCGATTCGAACCGGTCAACGGTCAGTCAACGGTCAAAGTCAAAGTCAACGGTCAGAAAAAGTCAATTTTTATTATTATTTTTATTTTTATTAAAAATCAATTAAAGTACTTAAAAATAACATTTTTAAGGTTAGAAAATAGCCTTAAACTCACAAAAATGCACCCAACAATCCTACTAAAATAGATTAATAAAATCCGTTTACTTACCGAACCATAATGCTATTTATCTAGGTTAATTTTACTTGTGGTTAAAACCACTTCGCGTGCATTCAACATCATCAACCGAACGCACCCAATGTGAGTGAATTCTTACAAATTCCCCTTTTTATTCATGTTTTGGGGTGTATCATGTGTCGCTTAAACTAATTCTCTTATGCAAACTCGTGCTATACCATTATATGATTTAAACTAGAATGTAAATATTGTTGGTTGTGATGTATTACATATTGTCAAGTTGTATGCAAATTATTTAGGCCCATCAGTTCCTCGTGGGAGACGAGTTGAACAACGCGTGCCTTAAAACTCATTCATTAGGCCCATCAGTTCGTAGAATAACGCGTGCCTCAAAACTTATTCATTAGGCCCATCAGTTCCTCGTAGGAGACGAGTTGAACAACGCGTGCCTTAAAACTCATTCATTAGGCCCATCAGTTCGTAGAACAACGCGTGCCTCAAAACTCATTCATTAGGCCCATCAGTTCGTAGAACAACGCGTGCCTCAAAACTCATCATTAGGCCCATCAGTTCCTCGTGGGAGACGAGTCGAACAACGCGTGCCTCAAAACAATCATTTGATGTATGTGTGTGCAATTTTTAATATTATGTGTTGTGTGAATAAATTTACATCTACATTTACTCATATGTGGTTATGCACATTATTTATAATCAATTGGATAAACTTGTTCAAATGCTTTCCATAGGATTCACTCGCCAACTTTATGTTGATCCAAAAACCCTTTTACACATGATACAGGTGAATAGGTTGAAGCGAGGAAAACATAGGAAATGCCTTAGAAGAGAACAAAGAAGCTTAGATTGATAGTTAGAACATGTTGTAATCTTCATTGTAAATTTCCATTAAACTGTATTTAATGAATATGAAACGCATAATAAATGTCATGAGCTTTGATGATAACCCAATCATGCCCCGATCACCTTTTCCGCTGCGGGTCGGGGTGTGACATTTAGCATAAAGCTTTTCCTGCCTTAGCAATTCTAGAATGCACCGAAGGTGTTTCTCGTGATCAACTTGATTACGAGAATAGATAAGTATGTCGTCTATGAAGACAATGACAAACTTATCCAAACATGGTTTGCAAACCCTATTCACAAGGTCCATGAATGCTGCAGGTGCATTTGTGAGCCCAAAAGGCATCATTAGAAATTCAAAATGACCATATCGGGTCCTGAAGGCAGTCTTAGGAACATCCTCGTTCTTAACCTTCAGCTGATGATATCCTGATCTCAAATCAATCTTAGAGAAGTAGCTAGCTCCTTGAAGTTGATCGAATAAGTCATCGATCCTGGGTAGAGGATATATGTTCTTAATTGTTATCTTGTTCAACTCACGGTAATCAATGCACATCCGCATTGAGCCATCCTTTTTCTTAATGAAAAGAATTGGAGCTCCCCAAGGTGAGGAACTAGGCTGGATAAAGCCTTTCTCTAAAAGTTCATCTAATTCAACTCTTAACTCCTTCATTTCTGCCGGTGCTAACGATATGGAGCTCTGGCAACAGGTGCTGATCCTGGCAGGATACCAATTCTAAACTCTATTTGTCTATCTGGAGGCAGTCTTGGTAATTTTTCGGGGAAAACATTGGAATACTCCGAGATAACCGGAAGGTCTTCTATATTTGATGTAGGCTCGTTGATAGTTACTTGTGCCATGTAAATGACACAACCTCTCCCCAAACACTTGGATGCCTTAAATAACGTCAGCTTGTCTGGCAATCCGTAGTGTGAATCTCCAGGGATGGTGATCGTTTCACCAGATGGAGTTTTAATTTCGATGAGTTTCTTATCGCAGGCAATACGAGCTTGGTTATGGGATAACCAATCTATGACTAAGACTACATTGAATCCCGCCAATTTCATTGGCAACAGAGAGATATGGATAGAATGATTCTTAATGGATATAGAATATCCATCAAGAATGGAAGATGTTGTCTCTAACGTTCCATCAGCGAGTTCTACCTCATAAGTTATATCTAGAGTTCTTATGGTCAAGTTTAATAGTTTACTAAACTTATGATCGACAAAAGATTTATCTGCACCCGAATCGAAAAGAACTCTAGCATATACATCATTGATGAGGAATGTACCTGTTATGACATGGTTGTCATTAACAGCCTCCCTAGCATTCATGTGGAAGGCATGAGCATTCCCTTTCTTAGCCTCTCCAGGCTTTGCATCATTACCTTTGGAGTTCTTGGGGCAATTGAACTTGATATGCCCTTTTTCATTACAGTTGTAGCAGACGGCATTTTTAAGATCCTTGCACTCTAGGGTTTTAGGCCCCCTTTTCTTACAGATACCACATGTTCTAGTTTGTGGCTCAATACTACTCTGTCTCTAATGCTTACGGTTTCAATTTTTACATGTTGGCGTTACACCCAACTTATCTTGGTTCCTCCTGAACCCAAATCTCTCTTTATTCTTCTTATTAAATCTTTGGGAGTTATCATCCTCTCTCTTCCTTTCCCGTTTAACTGACTTTTATCTCACCAAATCTAAGGTAAGAGAGAGAGATAGTCAACAGCAGACCTATAGGTACTTGGCTAAGCAGCCTTTACCATGCCTTTTATCTCAGGCGCCAACCCATTTATAAAACGAGCAATGCATTTGGTTTCAGGGTGATTATATAGGAAACTACCTAGTAGGGAATTGAAGTCAGAAACATATTTCCGAATAATCTAGGTTCTTCATGGTGAGAGTCAGAAAGTCTGTCTCTAATTTCTCCACCTCATGAGGTGGACAGTAAGTCTCTTTGACAAGGTCCACAAACATGGACCATCCTAAGTTGTACAGCTGTACCTTACCTGTAGATTGAACCATTGCTTTCCACCAAATGAGGGCATCACCCTTGAAGGACTGTGATACATACTTTACCACATCCTTATCAGCAAGCCGCTGATGTCTATTATCGTCTCCATTTCATCCAGCCATTTCAAGGCTTCTACTGCTCCTTTTTCCCATTAAAATCTCGAGGGTTTACAGGAAATGAAATATTTATAGGTACATCCGTCTTTTGAAGAAGGGACCTATTAGCAAATTCTATTTTCTTTGGTTCATTCTTCGCATTTGAAGAGTGACTGAGCTCTCCTTATGGGTTGAGGATGGTGGGATTGATAATGGTCTGGAGCGAGTAGCACTCAACTCCCTAAGTTTTTCTATGGCCTTTTCCATGGCCTTTCCAACGGCTGCATCTATGCGAGCTTGGAAATCATCATTGTTAATGCTATATTTTCAGCCTTGTTAGAGTAAATCTCTCGGTGGCTACTCTGTGCCTCGTCCGAGTTTACCATTTTGAAGCTTTGGTTCTAAACATCAAATAAAACTTCTCTTAGCCATGGTACAACAACCATGTTGGCTTAAACATTGAATATAACAATCCATCGCCTATTTAAGCTAGTGTGAATAACATCACAACTCTAGGCTTATCATATCTATATTTGGCCTAGGTCTTAATAGGACCATCAAAGGCAAATTACAATCTAGACATAGTCCATATATTATTAGACAGTGGATCGTAATGTCACAACTGTCATTGTCATTTTGACAATTATATATAGCTCATAGGCTTGTCACTAATGGACATAATAATATGGCATGTTGGCCTATCATGTTGGACATATCATATGGCACGTTGGCCTGTCCCCAATGGACATCTTACGGCACGTTGGCCTACATCACTAACAGATGTAATTTATGGCACGTTGCCTACATCACTAACAGATGTTATTTATGGCATGTTGGCCGACATCACTAACAGATGTAATTTATGGCACGTTGGCCTACATCACTAACAGATGTAATTTATGGCACGTTGGCCTGCATCACTAACAGATGTAATTTATGGCACATTGGCCTACATCACTAACAAATGTAATTTATGGCACGTTGGCCTGTGGCGTGGCTGGAAATTGTCAACACATTGATGATTTAGCCGTGATCACATTGATTACAAAGGCTATATAATAGGTCTTAGGAGTAGTCCTTTTACCTAGACGGCTAGTGTGGTTCCTCAAGTCACACTAACAGGACTATGAACATTCCTTAATGTTAACATAAGGGTACCTTAATGATTGATTAATGGTCCCGGTCACGTTGGACCTTAACGACCTTGGAGGCTTGAACCTAGTCCACCACCTCTGGATAGAAGGATAACTTCCCTTAACTATCCTGATAGAAGGCCCCTTGTCCTTAACTATCATTTCTTGGCCAATGTGTGGTCTGTGCCACTTGGCATAATCAAAACATTAAGGTCTTTTGGAATATATAGCAGAGCACAAATTTCGAGTAAAATCGAGACGTTCGCTTGAAGAGGATGAATACATATATATAAATTCAAAAATACTTCATTAAATTCCAATAGAAATTACAATACTAGAAATGAAACAAACTGTCCATGCAAGGACTTTTAAAAGAAATAAATTGTCCATGCAGGGACTGAAGAAATAACAATGTCCTCACAGGAACTAACATATATTATTAGAAGAGACTTTACTCGTCCTTCTTTCCCTTAACCAATTTGGAGAGTTTCTTGAAGAACTTGTTTGTCTTCTTCTCCGTTTTCTCTGATGTTGTTGCATTTCTTTCATTCGTTCTAAGGCCTCATTGATGGCCTCAAGTGGTGGCGGAGGTTGTGGTTGTGGCAGAATAGGATACTGGTACCCATAATTTGGATACCCAGTAGGTGGATAAACAGGTGGGAAAGGAGATGGGTAAAGTGCGTTATGCATGACCGCTTGCATGTATAGGACAATGCTTGGTAATCAACAGGTGTAGATGGATTAAAAGGATCATATCCAGATGTATTCGGATATGTTGGGATGGGGTTATTATAACCCAATGGTGGTGGTTGAACTACGGGAGATGGCTTCGGTTCCACCACAGGTGAAGCATTGGAGGGTCCACCATTTGTGAGGTCCTCGTGAATGGTAGCATAAGTTTTAGGTAAAGGCGGCAGCGATCCCGATCATTGACCCGCACGTACCAACATACGTGCTCCACGTTTCTCCTCGGTGGCTTTAGGTGGCGGCTGATGTTCCACGGTTCCATATGGATATCTTCTTGCACAGGAGGTGGTTGGGAGTGATGGGAAGGAGTGTTAGCAAAGGTAAATTGGTTCCAATATTGGTTCCACTCATTAGGACCTTGGTATGGCGATCTGGCGTAAGAGTTCGAATCGCTTGAAATTTCAATGGGATGCGTGTGTGATCCTGACGGCGGCATCTCCGGGTCGGAGTCCTTCGTCCATGGGATTGGGTTGGTCTAATTGGTTTTGGTCGGATGGGGTGTATTAAAGTATTGATTGGGTGAATTCATCATGATAAGAATGATGAGAGTGGTGGGAGTGGTGTGAATGGTATGAGTGATAAGAGTTTTGAGTATAAGAAGGTGAATGTTGTGCTAGTGGCCATGAATCCCCCGAATCTTCATAGGGGTTCGGGTGATGGGGATGTGAGGGAATATGTCCTGATTACCCATCCCCCCTCATTGGCCCTTCACTCATCCTCGTACTCTTGGCGGCATTTTCCTGTTAAAATCAATTCAAAAACAATACTAATAACTTAAGAATGAAACGAGTAATCATAGGTCAAAGCCTATACTCGGAAGTCTAAGGAATGTGCTTGTGTAAGTTTGAGATTAAACACAAAAGGCTAGTGTTTAATTCTCTCAAACGTTGGCTTGATACCAACCTATCACACCCCGACTTTCCACACCCGAATCCAAACACCGGTGGGCCCGGGTGGGGAATATCGTGACGTAAGTTGATAACATCATAGACAATTAAACACAGCACAGTGGAAGTCTTGGATTTAAATTACTATTACAAACCAAATGTTCAAAGTACCAAAATAATATATAGACGGCTCGTAATAGAAGATCCACAGGCGGATCATAAATTGTACAAAAGAAGATATATAACAGACTTTGGGCAGATCTAGGATTTGCAAGATCCTCTTATCACTACCGAGCACTTCCAGCCTATTTCGTATTGTATCTGCAAGCTTAGCCTTTTGAAAATACGTCAGCTTTCGCTGGTAAATACACCCAACGGACTCATTTTGAAAACATTTAAAATATGTTTTTGGTGCGTATCAGCACAAAATCTTTTAACTTTGTCCATACATACAGGCCCCGGCCGGACAAGACCGAGACATGATTAACGTACACACCACTTTGGACTCACGAAGGAGTCATTTCTTCCCAACCTTGTGGGTAATGCATTTTGAGCGTCTATCGGGTGTATGCCTACACCCGCGCTAAGGTCGTGGCCATTTTCTATTGTAATGAGCCGAGGATATCCAGGACACGGTAGTTAACCCTCGATGTTTAAGTTATCAAACAAAACTGATTAAAATGGAATATGCGGATTTACTAGCCATAATCCGCATTCGATTGATCCATTTCCGACCAAGCGGTAATAATTTACCGTAACCCAAGCCCTTATAGGGGAAATAAGTCGAGAGTATTTACCTGAGCTAGTCTTCGTTTAAACGCAAGATTTATTAACTCAGCCGTACACAAAAGTACCAAGTGCAGATAGCATTTACCACAAGTATGTAGTCTGGATTATGGCATAAGCTAACCGATTAAATACTAACGGTCTTTATTTAAGTCATAGACTTAGACCGACTAGCATACTTGATCAAAACTACAGAAAGAATGTGATGTTTTAATCCCAACAAGCACCTTGACTTGTGTAATATGGATAAACTATAAACATTCTAGATTTTGAGACTTAAATGACAAGGTTAGACCCGTTTCGGTTAATTTTCGTAAACTAGTTACATATCCTTAACCGTACGCATATCAGCGATATCAAGTAACCGGATAAGTCGTGGACAAGTTCTATATGCCATTTTACTTTAAACAAGTTGTAATTCAATAGGATATCAACTTATATGCCTGTTAAGGTTTTAAAATGAAACTATGCCTCATATGGGCATTTTGGTAATTTCATACCTTATAAAAGGAACGTGAATATGATTTAATGTTATATCCATAAGTATTCTGGAAAAATAACTTATTTATGATATAATATCAGTAGGATATTCATTATATGTGTAATTTATCTTTTATGACCAAACTATGAACCGAATGGGCATTTTGGTCATTTTACACATAGTTTATAAATTATTTGGGATTCTGAGTTTATATCATGTAACTAATGTAAAAATTTTAAAATAAGTTTTAAAATCAGTAGGTTACAAGTCTTGGTTGGTAAATATGGTTTAAAACCATATTATGCGCCGAAACGACGCTTTTGTCGTAAAATGACGATTTTTGCGATGTTTAATGAAAACTGATGTAAAAATCAGGTTTATATGTTTTTGATATGTTACTTAATATATCATATCAGTAGATAAAGATTTACTTTAAAAAGGTGTGATTAAAACCGTTTTATAAGCCATAAGGGCTTTATCGTTTATTTATCGACATAATACAAGGACTTGTTCATAAACTCAGTTTATGTTCTGATTTGACAACCCAAATAATCCTACTTATAATATACATCAGTAGGAAACTCATTTTCAAGTTCATTATCATTTAAACCTCTTTTATGCAAAAATGGACATTTTAGTCAAAATGCATAGTGCATAAACTCAGATTCTGATTATGATCGTGTAATATAACCTCAGAGGGTTATGCTACATAATGTTACGATCATAATACAACTTTAGATCAGTAGTTAACTAATCTAAATCGGGTCAGAATCGAAAGTCAAAGTAGAAGTCAAACTTCGCGACTTTCGGTTGCAAACCGACCCTAGAACTGAAATTGACGAGCCGAACATGTTCTTACATGTTCTAATAATTATTACCAACTTGTTTAAGTGTCAAAACAGGTTTCATAACATATATAAGTTCAAATTATAATTTTTCCAAAAAATGGCATGTTTGACTTTTTAATATCATTACTTTGACCCGTCAATTGGTCTAGCAAACGTGATCTTCAGGAGGTGCCCTGTATAGGTACTAACACCTACCTTATTACGATCACTTAGCCAGGTTCGTTATGAACAATGGCTGGACCATAATGGTCTTAACCGAAAGTCAAGGCGTTTTTCGTAAAACGCTTGACTTTTGGCTATATAAGCCTATAAACGAAAATGCAAGAGGAAGGAACACTTACAAGTTGTTCCTAGGATGCAATAGAACTAAGTTGGATGCTCCTTTCAGTTAGGAACTTCTAGAGGAGGGAGATAGAGTTGTGAATGAGAAAGGTGCAAGTTCAAAGGATGAACCTTTGCACCTATTTATAGTTGGAGAGCTTGAAGTAGTGATGCCAGTGCTAAGAGTGTAAGAGGGAGCTTACAAGTGTCCTAAAACGTGGCATAGCTGTTCGGGAATCCATAGTTTTGAATACATTGGTTTTGGCAATTTGTGTGGAGGCCAAGCAAATTTTCTGCAGACACAGGCCTCTCGTGTCCGCGAGAGGCCATGCCCTTGCCTCTCGTGTCCCGCGAGAGGCCATGCCCTTGCCTCTCGTGTCCCGCGAGAGGCCATGCCCTTGCCTCTCGCGTCCCGTGAGCGCCCCACGGTCAGTTTCAAAATTTGTCATTTTTAGCCCCTTAACTTAATAAACCTCCTAAAACACCTTTATAGCATATTTGGCCCTCCGTAACCAATATTTGGCGTACCCTGGAGTATGCCCGTACATTGTCGAGCTCTCGGTTCGTTAAAAGGTCACTCAGAGGTATAAATTAACATGTTGACACTTTTAACCCCTCCCTTATCCAACTTCACATTCTTACGGATTTAATCCCTCTCGTCCAACAAATGGGACATATGGGAGTTAGGACTTCGTAAAGGATCACTCAGAGGCCCACTATAAGCATGTTGACTCTGATGTCACTCAGAGGCTGGGCATGTTGACATATCAGTCACTCAGAGGCCAAGTTTAAGCATGTTGACATATTAGTCACTCAGATGCTAATGATTAAGCATGTTGGCATATCAGTCACTCAGAGGCTATTGTTTAAGCATGTTGACACCTTTAGTCCCTATTAGTCTTTAATAGACTAAAATAAGATACAACACGTGTCATTATACTATTGGACACGATTTTACGAGGTGTTACACGAACCGGGCAAAATTTCCCGATTTGGGAAAATCCATTACTGGGTTTTGCATTTTTTTAGGGAAATAGTTGATTTCTTAGAAAAGCAAAAATGTAGTCCACTATTTCTCGGTCTTTAGCTGAGGGCCTGAGGCTAAATACTGGGCTATGTGTGCGAAGTTATGTGGCTATTAATATTTTAAAGAATTGAGTGTTGCAGTTAGTTTACGTATTTCTATATTTTGTGATAAGATTACAGCGTTATCAGTTGTTTCTAATCCTATCTATCATGAAGGACAAAGCAATTTGAGTTGGATTTGTTCTTCTTAACATAACAAATATCAAAAGGTGTTGTTTGTACTTCTGGAATTGAGTATGGGAAACAAGTAGCATGCATTTTGACTAAAGGGCTGCTTTTTGGCCAATAAAAAGAGTTATGTAATAAACTCAACATGTTTACCCGTTTGGATATTGAATTGTGGGGTGGGGTATTAAAAGGACAATTCAATATGTTACATTATTATGGGCTTATTATTGCTATGAGTGATTTTGCAAGATCGGATTGCTACTTAGGGATAATGGGGTTATGCTGATTGTGGTTGTTGGGCTTAGGGTTGTGTTACGGGTATAAAGCAGCTTCTAAGGGCTCATTTGTGGTTAGAGTCTATAAAAAATCTTCATTCTCCATGTCAATACCTTGGGTTTTCTATCTCAAATTTGTTCTAGAAGATCATCACAATGATGTGTGTATCCTTCTCACATAATTGAGTTAGCACTTGATTTATTTAATTTATCCGTATTCTAAATCAAACCCAGTCGAACTGACGGTTCACTGATTCAACTAGTCTCAAAGGTCGGTCGATCTATAAAAAGAGAAGGCTACCCTAACAAATATTTTATAGTTTTTGACCGAGTCACATAAAATAGACATGTTTAGAAGTGCCCCGAACGGATAATTATATTTCCTTAGGGTGTGTTATGGTCGGTTTGGGTCAGTTTGGCTCAAAACCATAACCATAACCATAACCATAACCAAGATGTCGGTTAATGGATAACTATGACCGATTGGTTATGGCGGTTATGATTAGTCGGTTTTGATGGTTATAGCGGACCGGTTAACCATGAATTTTGACATAGCTAAAAGTAATTCAAAACAATATAGTTCCCTTTTACATGAGTAAGTTTGGGCTTGAAATTTTGGATCATGAAACAATTGTTATTACACATAATACTATATTACATAACTTAAAAAACACATATAATCTATTATATTAATACAAATTGTTATTAAATATTCAAACAAAACGATGTGATATAATTCATAAATTTAAACAAATTTTTAACAAAAATGATTTCATATAACCCATAAAACTAGACAAATGTTCAACAAAAACATCAAATATTAGAAAAATGATGAAAAGTCCAAATGTGACAAACCTTTTTAATACATGTCGGTTCGATTAAGGCGGCTATGAAAACATTGATAACTATACTGACCTGTTACTTTTGACTTTTAGAAAAACAGTTAACCGATCCATCAGTTTTTGATTTGATTTAGCTTTTCGGTTCGGTTTTGTAGGTTAATTGGGGTTATGGGTTGTTACACATAAATTGAGGGATCCAAATCACAATAGTCTAACGGACCAGACGAAACGTATTTATATTTGGCGGCAGTTATTAAAGCGCGAAAAAAATCTCAACAGTTTCAATCAAGTAATCAGAATTCAGACACGATGAATGCATGATTTTAGATCCAATCAACTTCACGAACCATTTCGCTTCGTTGATCATCGATCAGATTTTGTTAGTGAATGTAAGTGCATCTTCTTCCACATATCATCATCATTTGATCATACAAATATCGCTTTTGATGTTCGCCAGTTCATTCTCCCACTGAATTTGCGTTATTTTGTTCGATTCAATTTTGTAACAATACTTGCAATTGCATAGATTTTGGAACAGTACTTGTAATTCATAGATTTTGGAACATGTTAGTATGTTACTGATTGTTAATTTGTTATTATTCATCATTTAGCCCTAATTTACGCTGGTGATTAGATTGCGTGTAATGCGATGATTTTTGAACGAATGCTTGCCGATATCTGAACCTGTTATGTGATTTTTGTGTAATGTTAGCAACGTGAATAGAAATAGTTGCGTTATGTAGATGAGATCGATTAACGTAGGATTTTCGGTTATTTTATGCAGATTTTTAGTGAGATATGATGGATCCAGAGGACTTACAATCAGACCTACTTGCTTTGAGAAGATTATATAGGCTTCTTGTACAAGATGAACACTATATAGAAGATGCAGCCTCTGAAAATGTAAGTCTATTTCATATGAATATATGATGTTATTACAAGTCCTATTTGCATATAGATTTGCTTGCAATATATTATTATTATTTTTGTAGCATTTAAATCTGTGTTCATATGGTAACTAACGTTTCTTGTTTCTTTCGATGCAGTTGGACGATAACGCAAGACGATTATTAATAAAAATACTTGATGCTGCTGCGAATAAAGCTTTTGATGCTCATGCAAAGGTATGCAATAGTTTTTGCTGCTTGAAGTGAAGTTTCGTTCGATTTGTTTGCAATATTTTGACGGGAATTGTAATACGGTTTTATCAGATTCTAGATGCTCAATTTAGAGCAACAAATAGCTTGTGGTCAACACCGCAAGGGCAATCTAGAGACGGGCTAAGTCTGCGATCATTTTCAATGAGAAAAGCACCAACTGATGCTGCTTATGTTGACCTTTTAACTGGTAATTGGAATTTCAGTGAGTCAACAGATCAAGCAGACCTTGCAGGTGATCCTGGCACCAGAATGAAACGATGCCGGGCATGCCGGAAAACAAAAGTCAAACAGTTGACTAAAGAGATTAGTTTTAGGGATAGCAAAGCTTTGACTCCAATTAACGGTCAGTTTTTGATTAATCTAACTGACCAAGAGGATCAAATATCTAGAGAAGCTTCTACTAAGATCCTACAGTTAGAATCGTGTATTTCGTCTTTGCAAGTAGCAGCTAAACACACCAATTTTCTTAAAAACAACCCGAGAATGAACCAAAGCAGACTGGAATCGTTTCTGTAAGTAGAAGCTACCCTAACAGTAGCACAAGTCAAATGATTTGGAAGCCTATAGATACAGGTCAACAATGCGATGACCAGACAACACGGTTGATTAATGAGTTAGCCCTGCAAGGTCCACTGGTCAACACAACGCTTCCTAGTAGTAAACAGTAAGTCAACAAGTAGAGGAACCTGTGGTCAATAAAATTGAAACGTTCAATCGGATAACAAATCAGTGTGATTATATACCAGAGGAAGCTTATTCTCTTTTCCCTAGCAGTGGGAAGCTTATTCTCAATAAAATGGCCGACAAGAATCGGTTTTTACATAGGAGTTTGTCAAGTCAGATAAACAGACAACCATTGGATCAGTTACAGATGGGCAGAAAGGAGGCAATGAGGACTTCAGAGATGACAGAATGGCGGGACCCTGTTGAATTCGTAGGGCGAAAGCAACCTGGTGAAACATATAATGATCAAATGGATCGTTATAGAGGGAAACATGAGGTGGTTGACCCGAAGATATTGGTTTCTGCTGCAACTCAACGGCTTTCAGAGAGTCCAGTTTCAAGTTCAAACTATGCAACTCAAAATCGAAGTCCAAGTCAAAGTCAAAATCTAAGTGAAAGTCCAAGTCAAAGCTATAACAGTTTCAGTGTCAGTGAAAAGAGTGAGAGCGAGATGAACACGGTTTCAAGTCAGGATGAGAGTCCATACAATAGTAGTTCATTTGAATCTTTAGGCTCAATGTCAAGGAGGACGGTTCCTAAAAGGGGTTACAAAGAGGTTGGTCTGAAAGAACCAAATAGGATAAGTGAGAGCAAGATGAAAATGGATTCAAGTCGGGATCTCTTTCCTTACATGAGTAGTGGCTCAGACGAATCTTCAAGGGCAAGGTGGACAGTTCCAGAAAAGGGTAACAAAAAGGGTGATCAAGAAGAACCGAAAAGGAAAAGTGAGAGCAAGATGAACACGGTTTCAAGTCAGGTTCAGAGTCCTTACATGAGTAGTAGATCAAACGAATCTTCAGGGTGGTCAGGGTCAGGTTCAGGGTCGGTCAGGTAGGTCAGGGTCAGGGTCAGGGTCAGTCAGGGTCAGGGTCAAGGAGGACGGTTCCTAAAAAGGGACACCAAAAGGGTAATAAAAAAGAACCAAACATGAACATGGTTTTAAGCCTGGATCAGAGTTCTTACACAAGTAGTGGCTCAATCGAATCTTCAGGGTCAGGGTCAAGGAGAAAGGTTCCTAGAAAGGGACACAAAAATATGGACTCAGTTTCAAGCCTGGATCAGAATTCTTACACAGGTAGTAGCTCAAACGAATCTTCACGGTCAGGGTCCAGGTCAGGTTCATGGTCAGGATCAGGGTCAGGTTCATGGTCAGGATCATGGTCAGGATCAGGGTCAGGATCAAGATCAGGGTCAGGGTCAATCATTCCTAAAAAGGGACACCAAAAGGGTAATCAGAAAGAATCAAAGAGGATAAGTGAGAGCAAGATAAGCCCGGTTTCAAGCATGGATCAGAGTTCTTACACGGGTAATAGCAGTAGCTCAACTGAACCGGAGGAAAGCCAAGTGGGCGGTTGGGTAAACTTAAAGACAAGTTAGCAGTCATCTTCCATCACCACCATCATCATCACCATCACCACCACGGCAGTAGTGAGGAAGAGGACTACAAGAAAGTCTTATGGAGGAATGCTAAAAAGGTCATTGGTCAAGGAGGAAAAGCGGTCAAGAAGATTGAGAAAAATGCATTGCCGGCGATAAAGAAGTACGAGGCTCATGGTGAAGTTATGGTCAAGAAGATGGAGAAAAAGGCCTTGCCGGCGATAAAGAAGTATGCTGCTCATGGTGAACACGCGGTCAAGAAGATTGAGAAAAAGGCCTTGCCGGCGATAAAGAAGTATGCTAGTCATGGTGAACACGCGGTCAAGAAGATTGAGAAAAAGGCCTTGCCAGCGATAAAGAAGTATGCGTCTCATGGTGAACACGCGGTCAAGAAGATTTATAAAAAGGCTCATGGTAAACATGCAGTTAAGAAGAATGATCATAATGCATTGGCGATAAAGGATGAAGCTCATAGTGAACACACGATCAAGAAGAATGAGAACAAGGCATTGGTGTTAATGAAGGATGAGGCTCACGGTGAACACGCGGTTAAGAAGAACGAGAATAAGGCGTTGGTATTAATGAAGGATGAAGCTCATGGTGAGCATGCGGTCAAGAAGAATGAGAGCAAGGCATTGGTATTAGTGACGGACTATGGGGAGCACACGGTCAAGAAGAATGAGAACAAGGCGTTGGTATTAATGAAAAACGATGCTCATGGTGAGCACACAGTCAAGAAGAATGAGAACAAGGCGTTGGTGTTAATGAAGAATGAGGCTCATGGTGAACACGCAGTCAAGAAGATTGAGAACAAGGCATTGGTGATAAAGAAGGATGCGGCTCATGGCGAACACGTGGTCAAGAAGAGTGACAACATGGCGCTAGTGCTCCACAAAGCAGGTGGTGACAAAGATAGCAAGGTGTGGTGCTCCACAAACCCGGAGGCAACAAAGAGAGCAAAGCGTTGGTGCTGCGCAAACCAGGAGGTAAAAAACAAACAAGTCAGATGCAGGCACTCATGGCGGGTTGCTGAAAAACTCTCGTCGGCCCATTAAATCCAGCAAGTCCAAAAGTGTTGAAAACACGGGAGGTAAAAAGCAAATAAGTCAGATGCAGGCACTCATGGGCGGGTTGCTGAAAAACTCTTGTCGGTCCACTAAAACAAGCAAGTCCAAAAGTAGTGAAAAGAGAACTCCGAGCGGTTCAAGTGGGCAAAAAAACGTTGGTGGTGTAAAGACAGGACAGAAGATGCAGTGGTTTCAAATGCTACGCCAGCAGCGAAAAGTGGAGAGGCTTGAGAAATTACGTAAGAAAGTCGACTATGGCAAAGTGGCAGCAACGCTTAAACGCCCATAACAAGCCAGATTTAAGAGCATGGCTGAACATGATTATTTTTTTTAAATGTTGTTTACTTGTGACATGTATTAAGATCTCCATTTCATTCTCTGTGTATAGTAAGTATTTTTATGAAAACGCCAAGTAGTATGAAGCATCTGAGCTGTGGAGTTCTAATCGGCCTAGTGGTGTTATATGGGTCGTGTTAACCAAGGTGAAACCGAAAATTATGTTGACACATTAACGGAACACCATACGAGTATTCGTGGGTTAAAACAAAACGGCGCGTTAAGCCTGAAGTTATTTTGTTTTATTCCTTTTTGCGTATTAATACTCTAAAATTATTAATTTACGATAATACTAAAAATATGTATATAAAAAAATTAAGTTTTTACTATAAACTTGATCTTCATTTATTACGTCTCTTTTATTTTATTTATCTGTTTACTATTAGGCTATCAACATATAAAAGGCCTAATCCAATTAATTTATGACATCAAACTTATTTATTATTTTTTAAATGTAAGAATAAAACGGGTCAATCCGCAAACCAGACAAGTTGAGCCTTTGTTGGTTCGATCCGAAACTGACTCAAACTGTTGAGACTTGGCCCAAAACCACAAGTTTCATGTTAGGAGTCGTGAACACTTTCTTTTCTTGAAATTCTAAAAAACTTAATGTTAATATATTACAACGATTTATGATGTTTTATGCATATCTAATATACTCTGGGTCCACCGGTACTTTTCGGGTTTAAAATAATCAAGTTGAAACAAGAATATTGATTCAACTATGAGTAAAAAACCAAAACTATGAATATTCACCGATGAGAAGCGACTTTAAAATGGCTTCTTTGTTACCATTATAATTTGGTAGCAAATGACCAACACCAGGTAGTTCATGGTAGTGAATCCATGGTAGCTTTTTTGCTATGTATCTCTGCAAACTCACAGGTACGAGCCCGTCTTCATCCCCGTGCCATAAATGAACACGACCCTCATTGTTTGGAAACGGGTTCTCTATCTTCATTGGATCAAATTCCCATTTACCAAACCCGACTTTCATGTCCCTAAAAATCGACTCATCTAGTCCTTGTTGCTGCACGTAATCCTGTTCACAATGATCAGCTCAAGTTAATTGTATGCATAAAAGTGGTGAAAGCGGGTCGGGTTAAGTTGGGTTGATCTGACAACACTTGAATAAACATCACCGCGGAGGTTATATGCATTAAAATTAACTTTCAACTTGTAAACTGGTGAACTATTAAAAAGTTTTATTTTATTTAGAGTTTTTTATAAAATGACAAAAGCATTACCTCCAATCAACACATTATTAAGATGGGTTCAATTGACTCTATCTAGTAATAAATGATTTAAAAATTGTATATTTGTCGCCTTTATTTACCAAAGAATTTGAAAATTGATTTTTTTAACCGACCAACAAATCCTCAAAATGGGTTACTGGTGAAATTCACTACATCGGGATACACTCGCCTCCGAACTGAGGAAAACTCTCACCTAGGGCCGAAGCCCGTGAACATTTGCCCGAAGGCACGATAGTGCGGTGAGGTAAAACCCGCCCAGTTCAAGGATCAAACTAGCGATCTCCACCTATTCGCCTAGTCTCCCATCATCACCAGATGCCGCAGAAAATAATAAAGAGGGCAAGAATCAAACTTGGGTCCCTTAAAATACTAGGTCTTTTCCTTACCACTTCATCACCACCTCATTGGCTATTTTAATGAGAAAATCAATTGTTGGACTTATTTGACTAAATTTTTGGTTGTCCAGTTGTTTGGCTAATTAGGTGATAGACTAATATTTAACCAACCAGATTTTGACACATAAGCTTGATATTTTCTCTTGGAACACGTCAGTAAGTTTTTTAGAACATGTGATTGAATGCCTAATATATTAATGGTTTTACCGAAAAATCATGCCTAATATCTTTATGGTATTATCTTTAGCACTGGTCCCGTTGTTGGTGACCCTTCACCATAACGCTTGGCTATTATTTACAATCAGAAGTTGAGAAATTAGGCTATTGTCCACAATAAATTACCGTTAATTTAAAACATGTGATTGAATGCCTAAAAATTCTAGGCGTGATTTTCTTAAATCTTAAAAATATTTTCGTGATGTTTCGTTAATTTTATGGTTTACCTTTAGCACTGGTCGCGGTGTTGCTGACCCTTCGCCATGACGCTTGGCTAGAATTTTCCAGTCAGAAGCTGAGAAATTAGGCTTTCCGGATATAACACTAGAGCCGGGGAACCATTTTTGAGTGTTCCACCAGTAGACGAGCCATGGCACGTAGTGTGACACACCAACCGCCCATTGATCTTGACGAGGTTGCAACTTGTAGGCCTCCCTTGTTAAATTTTTTGAAAAACTAGACCACCAATAGTTCACAACGGGTGCAATCAGTGCCACCCCTGCTAACCTGTTACAAACACTTTTTTTTTATTATTTTCTTCTTTCATATTATAAATACTTGATAATAAATACAATAGAAACTAACTACTAAACAATAATTTAAGTTTTTCTTTTCCTAAACATAAAACTTAAATTAGTCCGTTTTTCTTTTCCTTGTTGACCCATGGAGTATCCAATTACATAAAACTTAGACCCGAGTTCTAGTCTATCAGCAAGATCTTCAATATCCAGAGCTGTGCTTCGGATAGTCCGTTTCGGATCCGGATCACTCTCTCCATAACCCGGCCGATCTAACGTCACCATGTAGATCTTAAGTTCTTCAAACAATTCCTACAAATTGTTGTGTGTATGGGAGTTTAGACACGGTCTAGTTACATAAGAAAATCGAAAAAATTAAAAATAATAGCACCCTTTTCAAAATATTCTAAAAAGTTATTTCTGACTTATAGATGACCTCTCGGTAAAACCCCTTTACTAATAAAAAATTACTTAGGATAATATCAAGAGCTACTAAATACACCCACTTTACTTTTCTCTCGTATACTTATGTGTAAGATTCGCAACTTTTTCTCGCAACAGATTTACACTGACGGAAACTCATCACGGAACTAGAAGGGTCAAGCGTGTCGGTTGACCCGATTTTGTTAAATTTTATATATAAAATCTGTAACTAAAAGATTGTTTAAAAGAGGCTTATGATGACCACCGACAAACAAAGAAGTTCTGATTCCGCCACTACTAATACAGAAGAAAACAATGGCAGTAAGTGTTAGTTAATTACCCACTGAGACCCGAACCCATGAACGAAGATGATTTTATAATCGGCTACGTCTCTGGAGACACCGTACTCGTTATACGCAAGATGTCTACCGTCTCTGAGGGTGACACGAGGTCCGGTATGACACGAGGTCCGGTAACCGGTGGACCACCGGGGGTACCGCAGAGTTTTGGTGGTGGTGGGCGGGTGTTCTGGTATGCCCAAGCTAAGAGTCCGATGAAGAATAACGCTGCAGTTCTGTTGAATGTTGTAGCAAACGGCCAGTGGGCCTTCATTGTGGTGGACGGATGAGTGATGGGCTACGGTGATAAAGCTGGAACAAGATGACTATATAAGGGGAAGACTTGTTCTTTGATTGTTTCTCAACAATAGTAGGTGGTTGAGGACTTTGAATGTAAAGAGAATAAATTATTGAGAAAATTTCGAAAATAGCCATCGATCAAAACCACTTTTGAATTTGGTCATCTTATGTGTCCTTGGAGTAGCGCATCACATGCGAGATGCGTCCTTTGTAGCATCCAATAAAAAAATGACACATGACGGTCCAATAGGCCTAGACGTTTAATGAGGTTTTGATTCCAACAAAACAATAATGATGGTCCAATCAAAGAAGAAGATTCAGGCATCTGCAACTCGCATGAGGTGTTGTAACAAGCCGAAGACGTCTCCAACTCGCCGGACACGGAGCCGGAGGCGTCTGCAACTAGCCGGAGACGGACCGGAGGCGTCTACAACTCGCCGGAGATGACTGCAACTTCCAGACGCATCCCGTGCACTTCCCGACGCATCCCGTGCACTTTCAGACGCATCCCGTACACTTCCAGACGCATCATCAATGAAGGGATTTCCAAAGACGCATCCCACGGGCTTTCAGATGCATGAGGTCGCCAAATTCAAAAATGGTTTTGGTAAACTACCATTTTCGTAATTTTTCTTATATTATATAAGACTTGGATTCGTTTTTATTAACATTTATATACGTGAGGAAGTGAAGAAGGTTGCGTGTCATTTTTAGACGTGAAACTTGTTAAAATGACATAATTTTGAATAAAAAATCCCTAAACTCCGAAATAAAAAAGATAAAAAAATAAAATCACGAAAATAAATATTGATCCCTAAAGATTGAAATAAAAAAGAAAAAATTATAAAAATAAATATTGACCTAACATAAAAAGGGAAAATACACCCAGAAGCGGTTGCATAGGGACTTCAAGGAAAAAGAAAAGGCTACACAATCTTTTCACATGTGGAAATAGGCTACATAACCTTCATATTTCAACCTGTAGTCGTTACTATGAATAGGGTTGTTTACGAGTCGAGCTGAGTCAAATCAAGACAAGCACAAGCTTGACTCGGATTTGAAATCGAGCTGAAATTTATATTTCAAGCTGAACTTAGTTTTTAATCGAGCTGACTCGGCTCGACTTGATTTTTAACCGAGCTAACTTCGCTTGGCTCGAATTTAAAAAGAAAATTTAATACATAGCTTTTAAAATTAAATAGTCTAAAGTATCATTTAATAGTTAAAAGAACATATCTATAAAAAGTTCAATCTACTACATTACAAGCCAAAATCAAGTTTAACCAAATACAAAATAAGTTTTAAATTTTATTGGCGTCATAATCAACCCTTAAATATGTCATATATGTATCCAACTACACTCTTAAATGCCTGCAACTAATAACCAATTTTCAATAATATATTATATATATATGAATATAAATTATATATTATAAGTAAAATAATCCGAGCTAAACCAAATTGAGCTAACGAGCGAGCCAATCTGGGTCGTTACGAGCCAACCGAGCCATATCGAGCGAGTTGTTTTTTAGCTAAATCCAAGCGAGATTCGAGGGAACTCTGAGTCATAAGCTTTTTGGAGAGTCCTAACCCTGAAACAGTTAGGGGTGCAAATGAAAAGGCTAGGATTTGGAGGAACATATTCACTTCACCAACGATTCTTAAACAAGTATAACTTTTCATACGATAATATAAAAAAATTCACCTAATTTAGTAGAATAAAATGCTTTTTAATTTGGTGTAATTTTTTTAAAAGAATATTATCGTATGAAAAGGCTATAATCGTTTAAAATTATGAGAAAAAGAAGGAACCAAGCTAGACAACTTTTTCCTTCGTATGTAGCCTCTAGACATAGTTGTTTCAGTCTCAAATAGACGTTTTAAAGCCAAAGGCTATGGGTTAGAGGCTATCTTCAAGTGGAGACTACGTAGCCTCTATGTTAAAAAGTTTCCAACTTATAAAACGACTACAACTTAGTCTCTATGTCAAATGTCACTCTCTAAACCACATTGGATTTCAAGAAGTCTCTACACCTTAGCCTTTATCCATGTTTTATTTTGGCTTATAGGTTGGACAACAGTCTATTATGCTGATTTTCCCAATAAAAACACATCTACTTAGAAATTGATATTTGTTCCTATATTCAGTGGCAGATTTAGAAAATATTCGTAGGGATAATGTTTTATAAAAAAATGGGTAACGAAATCGAAAAAACTTCAAAAAAAGTTCAAATTTTTCCAAAATTTACACTATCGCCGGAGCACCAAGGGGTAGCGGAGGCTACCCCTGCGTCTAAGGTATGTCCGCCCCTGCCTATATTCGAATTCATTGCAAAAACAACCACCCTCCTAAGTCGTTTTAGCGTTCATGTCCCATCATCACGTTGCTCCCATTCATCTTTCAATATCCTCAAATCAACCCTACATTTTCAATTTCTTCATGTAATTAATCATCATATACCTCGAATTAATTAAAGAAGTTTAAATCCTAAAGCGTATCATTTGGAATTAGTAGAATACATGTGGATTATATACCATGCATGTTTAATTTGTCAAATTACTATACAATTAGTTGTCGATTACGTGGTAATTATAGTCCTACACTACAAGTGTTCGATAAAATGTCTTGATAGCAATAATTAATAGTGTAACTTTGTTGGTGAATTAAAAAGTATTATTTTATAATAATAATAATAATAATAATAATAATATCGCAACGAAAAGAATCACACATATCATACAATACATACATGGAGATAAGTCAATCATCACACGTCTTGCCCACCAATCGATCATCACTAACTTTTGTTGTGGGCCACTTATGAGATGTGAGCGTTATTTTTCAAGCATTTATGATTATGTTTTATATTCACATGTTTATAAGCTTACCAATAAGGCAATAGGGTGTGAGTTTCGATCATCGATCGTCACGTAAGATCATTAATGGATTGCTACATTATTCCTTTGTCTTATTCATTATGGTTGGTATGGATTAAACTATGGCAATTATGGGTCTTCTTTTCTTTTTTTAATATTTCTTTTTCCTTTTCATAAAAATAAATTAAAATAAAAGAATAGTGGTTTGAGTCATGACCACACACTTAGGTTATAGGATGTGGTCATGACCCTTATGATCACCATGATTCTCCACATCAACGTTATATCATCTACTTCTAATCCATCATCTAAAACCACTACCTTAAGGGTGTGGTCATGACCAAAACCACTATTCTCTTATTTTAATTTATGTTTGTGAAAAGGAAATGATATGTTGAATAAGGAAAGGAGGCCCATGGTTCCCACGGTTTAATCCATGGGAATCATGGTGGATAAGGCAAGGGGATGGTTTAGCAATCCATTAATGATCCTACATGGTGATTAATGACCCAACCATGCCCCCCACACCCTATAGCCTTAGGATAGTGGTTTTGAATAATGGATTAAAAGTGGGTGACGTGACGCTGATATGAAGGGACATAGTGACTATGAGGGGCATGGCCACACCTTATAGCCTAATACATCACTCACTTTTGTTGTGGGCCACCTTGTGTGTTTTCTTTATGTCTAAAAAACCCAATCAAATCGAACAGAAGAATCATTAATAAACATATAGAAGTGACTTGATGGATAGATGTTGCCTACCCTCGGCAGCTCCATCAAAGTTGAGCCTAGCTCATGGAAAATTAGGTTAGCTAACTCACAAAGGTATTGGTCAGCTAACTCACAAAGGTATTGGTCAAAGATAATATAACACGGTGTAAAATACTATCAGAGTCATCCTTAAAAATTCGAAGGCCTTGGATCAATAGCAAAACGGCCCTGGATGACTAGAAAAACATGTCTCTAATATATAATTGCACCTCTTGGAGTTCTTAGCCCTCCCGCTTCACTGAATCATTGATTTAGAATTCGTCGTACTTCAAGCCTTCAATCGTACAATCACACCCCTTATTTTTTTCAATTAACCTTTCATCAACCCTAGGCTTTTTCAATCAACCTTTTTTTTTGCCGTCACTCAAAACTTTTATTTAATTGGGTTTTAAAATATAATTTAAAATAATATTTGGCTAATGGATTTAGTTGGTTAAACTGGTTTAACTAAAATATGGGTTTAATTATTTAGAGTTAATTACTGTTTTCGTCACTGTGGTTTGTCAAAAATCACTGTTTCAGTTCATTAGTTTAAAAATTGCGATTTCGGTCCCTGTGGTTTCACTTTCGTAACCATTTCAGTCTCTGTGGTTTCACTTTCGTAACCACTTCAACCCATTTATTCTGTAAGTATAGAGACTGAAATGATTGCGAGGTAGACTTAAATGGATACGAAAGTGAAACCATAGGGACTGCGCAAATTTTAAACTAATGGACTGAAATAGTGATTTTTGGCAAACCACATAGACGAAAACAGTAATTAACTCAATTATTTAATAGGCCTAAACTGAAAATTAAAAGTTTAATGAGTTTAACAAACAAACTTGATTTAATAAATTAATTATGGAGTTTTATAAATATTAAATTTAAAGCCCCTGGGAGAGTGAGCTCTAGGAAGTTGCCCACATTACCCCTCCTAGGGCCAACCATGAATACTATGTGCATCGACTATGAAGGTCTTGTCAGCTTCAACAGGATAAATCTAAAGTACTTAGAGAAAAGAAGAGACAAAGATCGATGCATGACCGATCGATTGAATGTGCCATGTGTAGGATAGTGAACAAAAGTAACTTTCGAATTTCTAAATCAATCTAACAAGAAGATCAAAGTTGACAATCAAGTATAATAGTTAGACATGTATACACTTTGAACAATTAAAGATTGGGTATAATTTATAAAATTGAATATCAAGATCATATATAAATAAAACTTTTCAATGAGTTAGAAGAAGATCAATACAAGAGGCAAAATCAATGAAAACAGAAGAACTGAAAAAAGTTATAGTATCACTAATATGTTTTTATTTAAATATGTATTTATATAAATATAGCATATTGTAAATATTTTTGTTTTATGCATTCAATTATGATTTTTTTATATATAAGTTATTGAATTTATATTTTATAGACTCATTTTTTCTACTCAGTTGAAGCCCCCAAATTCTCAGGGATTTTCTTATATGAACCTATATCTATACAATCATACGTACCCTATTACACTCTATGAATTTGTATTCCAATCATTTTAGGACAAGAACGAAAATGAATTACATTCTTCTTAGAAACAAAAACACGATACGCATTTTTTTGGGTTAATTATAAGTCAACCTTACATAATATTACATGTTTATATATACACACGTTAAAATAAAAATTCCTTAAAGATGGATGATAATTAAATAAAATCTACGGTCTGATCTATAAGACCCAAATTCTCAAAAATAAAATAATTATATTATGCATTTGACAATTTCGAAAGATCTTTTCTTCATCTAATTATTTATTTTATTGAAATTGGTATAAAGGAAAACAAATATAAACTTGGGTGATGTAGTTAAAAGATATAAATAACTTTAATATAGATGCAAATAGTTAGATGATCTATCACACGTTACTCTTTTAATATAGATACAAATAGTTAGATAATCTATCACACGTTACTCTTAGAAGTATTCAAATACTTAAAAGACGGCAACAAGATATTTTTATTAAGAATAGAAAATCTAAGCTTCCAGCGAGAAGCTGGAAGTCTAAAGAACAATCCAACGTAAAAACAATCCAGCGTGAAGTACAATAATACTAAAAAAAATTAAAATTACACCATCAAGACGTTAGGGATGGAATAATTGTTGGAAATCACACCTTTTTTAATATAATCAATAAAAGATTTAATAAGAAAGAATACTTTGATTAAAATTGAAGTCATATAAACTTTAAACTATAATCCCTATTTATAATAAACATCTCCTTAGAGAACAAGTAACCTACTTCAGAAAAATCAAATAAAACTATTATAAATATTAAATATTCTACCTAAAATAAATTAAATATTTAGCATCCTCCTATTTTTAAGTTATAACAAGATTAGTCCGAACAATATTCACCATGTTTTTAAACATAGAAACAAGTTCAGCTTGGTTTCTTCTTTACCATCTTATGTAACAATAACGGCATGTTGTTGAATACTTTTTCGTTTCTAGCTTGTCATATATGTTAGCATGTGTTTTTTTTGAACGACAACAATATCATAAAACACTAGCAAGGAGCTAAAGAAAACATAACAGAAGGAATACAAATTTGAACTTTGAAGAAGATAATCAATTGTCCCAAGACAAATTAACTTTTCTAGCTCTAGAAAATTGCTTACGCCACCTCATATGCGTTTTAGATACTGTTCATAAATTTTAATTTCATTAAATCAAAAATTGCACATTTTTACGAAGAAAGTAACTTTTAAAAATAAAAAAGCCCTTACAAAGCATAAAGAATTGATCGAACAATAGTCATGCAACTCGCCAATGATCTCTGGATCGAATAACATTTTTACCGGTAAATTCATCGTTGTGTCTACGGATGGATGAGTTACCGGGTTTTCTCAGAATTGATGGTGGACCCGGGTTACTCTCGGAGTACTCCATTTGATTCAGAGAGTACCCTGAGAATACTTGAGATTGATTCTATTGACCGTGAAAAAAAAAACATTCATACAACCGGAATAAAAGTCAAAGCTTGCTCTCATGGTAAAAAAGATCATTCAATTTAATGAGAGGAAGAGGACATATGAACCTTCAAAGTTGGCAACCTATCCCAACTAATCTAATAAACTACGATGGTTGTTGGTTCACATCTTCACCAACCCCCGGCTTGGAATCCCGTTGAAACTAATTATAATACAAAAAAATTAGGACAAGAAAGAATGTGTATATATGATAAAAGGAAAACTTCTCTTAGAGAATTAGAGAATTTGGTATTTTTGTCCGAGTTTTGTCCCCCGTTCTTTTCACATCTTTAAATTAAAATGTTACAAAGACGGTCTAAAAAATTTGAACTAGTGTTTTCGGCCCCTCACAAGCATACAACTCCCGTAAATGAAAAAAACTAGTTTTTTTTTTAAAAGTTGATTTTTTAGGATTTTTGTTTTTTTTTTTTTGAAAAACTTTTCATAAGGTCGAGTCCTCTAAGTTCTAACAACTCGTATGAGTTTTCATTTTACCCTAACCCTTATATATATATATATATATATATATAGTATATATATATTTGAATGTGCACCCGCAACAGTGACCTAATAATAAAAAAGAAAACGGAATGGGTTGGAATAGTTCAGAAATATCTGAAGGATGTTGTGGAGGCTGCTCATACAGATGCTGTAACAGAACAAAACACCCGCACATGTCAAGGACAGTGGAGTATTGTCGCCAGGTAATCTAACTCCTTTCTCGCCCATGACTTCGTCGTTTTATGCGGAAGTGGAAGATCTAATTTCGGCAGGTCACTGCGACGATACACTAGGCACACGATCAAAGGCTCTCGATATACAACCAGTAAACTTAGAAAGTCAACTGGAATACGTAGCAGCGACAATGTCAATGGTGAACGCAACTGTTCATGAAAGAGAAGAGGCGGGAAAAGCATGTTTGCAGTATAACCCCCCGAGGCCGAAGAAAAGCATAAATCTACCAGATGCGCTGAGGTCACCATACGTGCAGCGTGTAGTATCTTTAACGACAAACAAGGATAAGTTGGAGGATGCCTTGGCAAGCTGTATATTCAGCGCAATGTGAAACAAATGGTAAGTATCGACAACACTCTAATTTTCCATCATTAAACGAATCTGGTTGCCGATTATTCATTTTATTTTGGCGCCTACATAGGGATATCTTGTTCGAGTGCCCACTGGGTGTTTCAACTATGATAGGAGCATTTGAATCGATCTTCCCGGACATGTGCTTAGATGCAGAGGTTATTAAGCTTGGTCTGTCGGGCTTAACTATGAGGAATGATTAAGGACATCCGGAACCCCCCGCGAGGCTGTTTTGCAATGCCGGGATGTTGGTATGTCTTTGTACTTATTTAAAACAAATAACTGCTACCAGATAACACTACATACAACATTCAACACTTCATAAGTAGACTTTACCAACTTTCCGTTGTATAAGACTCTTCAACTAGTATATATATAACACTATAAACTATATAAAAACCATCATTCAGCATCCATCAATGTATAACACTATACTTCCATCATAGAAATGCTAGCAGATAACAACCCTTAAATAATACTATAACACTCTATAAAACCTACACCACTATGAAAACACTTTTGTGAATAATATGAATCCATCGAATAACTGCCTAAATGTGTTGTTTATTGTAAAACAAGGCTTACCCGATTTTAATCGGACTGAATAAAACCGCTCCGAACAGTTCATTAGCCGAATGGAAGCGGTATTAGGGCAGACGGATACCAAGAACTTCCTCAACTTCCAAATGGTATTCATGCCGATCTTGTATGACAAACACTACATTATACTATTCTCCAATCTTGCGCAAATTCAGATTCTGGTGATCAACAACATCGCGGGTGATGTAGCGATCGACAAAAGATACAATGGTTACGTTGGAAAAACTGTAAGAACACTAACCCTAATACTGTAGTTAAATCTGAACATGCGTATCTTTTATATTTGTCAAAAATCTGTAATTGATGTCGAAACTTTTACAGATCAAAGCATTTTATTCTTACGTTGAAAAACAGTCGCCTTCTACCGCAAAAAAACTGCGGGCAACATCACCAGTTAGTCTAAAGTTCCCTTGGCAAACAATATATAACGGGGTTGATTGTGGTATTTTCGTTATGCGTCATATGGAGACATTTAAAGGTATTTTTGGAATTATAATTGATTAATCGTTATAGTTGAAAAAGGCAGCAACACTGAATTGATTTATGTTTCTAATCACTAGGAACAAGTGTGTGCGAATGGGACTGCGGACTATCGCCTGAACAAGACATCAAGGGGGAGTTGATAGAAAATCAGCCAAACAACTATCTGATTTGTGAACAAAGTACATATCGAAAATATTGTTAAGTGACGTAAATTCAGTTTGGTCTACGATGGAGAATTGCATGAATACGCAATGTCGAGTGATGATGAAAGAATGCAGAATGCTAAAAATGCAAGGGAAAGGATAGAGTACCGATTGAGCGAGTAATAGCACGTAGATTAAAACTCTGCCAAAAACTGTTTCGTTTTAGAAAGTCAGTTGGAATGTTTTCTGGCCCGTTTTCTTTAAAGTTGTTTTTTATCTAATCGTTAGGAATTAAGCATAATACACTCTTGGGTCTTTTTTCAGGAAAACCGGAAAGAAAAAAACTTATATTTGTATGTTGCTATTGGGTACGGATAATGTAAAAAGCTATGGTCTTGGTTTATTATGTTTTTGTTTTTTGTGGTATGATATACAATGTTATCAACAAGTTATCTTGTCCATAAAACACATTACCTTATCTTGATAGTTAAATGGCACTACAAAATAATATAGAGCCACTACATCAAGATATCACACAGTTAAATGACATTAAATTCAACTCATAACACTACAAAGCAATATCAAACACTAGAAAGCATATTAAAAACACGACAACAAGATATATAATGGTGTCTTACTATAAAGTTACCATGTAAAACAGTTTAACACCATTTGACATCTATTTCATCTTATATAACTACAAACAATATATAACAATACAAATCAATATAAAAAACTACAAATAGTATGTAACACCATATAATCCTTTTATAACACTGTATAAACCCTAGCACTATGTCTAACATTACAGCAGGTCACATTACAGCACTATGTTTACCTGGTAAAAAATTGCTGATGTAAAAACACCATGAAAAAGAATGGTTTGCAATTAACGTATTCGAGGCTATAAAACTAAATAAAGGATATAAAAACGACTAACGATATCAAGTCACACCCCAACCGATGGCGGAAACATCAAAGTGAGACGTTAACAAGATTGCTCATTGCTCACGATGCTAATAATGAAAATATATAATTTTAAAGTCAAATTTCATTTAATACAACATTGAAACAAATACAACAATTAAACTTAACACAATACAACAAAATTGATACAACAACATTAACCTAAACGTCTAAATGTGTGTATCTAAATCCTTGCTATTTGATTTCATAGCATCCTCTTCATCAACCTGTAACATGTTTTAAAATAACAATTCAATGCAAAAGTAAAGGCGAGAACACAAGTTTAAGCATACATACGTATACGAATAAAGTTTAAACAAATCCTCATGGCAACTATGATTCCACAAGAGCATATACAAGGCATGCAATACTACTAGTCAAACCCTTAACGTTGATGTTTTAACATGGCCTCAAGATTGCACGATGGAGGGGGATGCGTTACTTCCTAAAGTGCTTATACATGTCAAATGAAAGCTTAAACAAGTTAATGACTAAAGTATCACATAAAGAATGTCCAAGATATAAGCATCACGTAAGTGATGTATGGGGTGAAATCCGAGTGATAATGGTTATAAATTGCGTATCTTAGTTAGTTTTTGGCTGTTATGTGCATTGAATTAGATAACTATGAGAATTGGTTGCTTTCCAGGTTAACTGGTTAATTTAGACATTTTAAGGAAGTTAGAGATGACGTGGAAGACCCGAGATACAGTTACGCAGCATGAGTACCAATCGGGAGTTGTTCGGGCCAGGAATGTCACACCCCGGATTTCCAACCCGAAATCCATACACCGGTGGGCCCGGGTGGGGAGTATCGTGACGTCAGTTGATAATCATCATAGTCAAATAAGTACGGCACAGCGGAAGTCTTGGAGTAAAATTACTATTACAAACAAAATATTCAAAAATACAAAATAATATACAAGCTTGTAATAGAGAGGCGGATCATAAATTGTACATGGAAAGAATACAAAATAGACTTTGGGCAGATTTAGGATTTGCAAGATCCTCTGTCACTACCGAGCACTTCCGGCCTATTTTCGTATTGTACATGCAGATTAGTCTTTTGAAAATACGTCAGCTTTCGCTGATAAATACACCCAACTGACTCATTTTGAAAACATTTCGAAAATGTTTTAAGTACGTATCAGCATAATAATTCTTTTTATAACTTGGGTTAATTGACCGTCCAACCTTGTTAACAGATTTACATGTTTATCATACATACGGGGCTCGGCACAAAAACCGAGACACAATTAACGTACACATCACTTTGGACTCATTAGGAGTCAATTCCTCCCAACCTTGTGGGAATGCATAATTGAGCGTCTATCGGGTGTATGCCTACACCCGCGCTAAGGTCGTGGCCATTTTGATTGTAATGAACCGAGGATATCCAGGACACGGTAGTTAACCCCTGATGTTTAATTTATCAAACAAAACTGATTAAAACAGAATATGCGGATCTCTATTCCGAACCGGCATTCGATTAATCCCATTTCCGACCAAGCGGTAATAATTTACCGTAACCCAAGCCCGTATAGGGGAAATAAGTCGAGAGTATTTACCTGAGCTAGTCTTCTTTAGTTTTTAATAACTCAGCCGTACACAAAAAGGACTAAGTGCAGATAGCATTTACCGGCAAGTCTCTAGTCTGGATTTTGGCATAAACTAACCAATTAAATACTAACGGTCTTATTTAAGTCATAGACTTAGACAGACTAGCGTACTTGATCAAAACGTGTGATGCTAGATTTAACGATGATTGGACAGAATGTAGTTTAATCCCAATAAGTACCTTGACTTGTTTAATATGGGTAAACTATAAACATTCTGGATTTTGAAACTTAAATGACAAGGTTAAACCCGTTTCGGTTAATTTCCGATAAATAGTTACGTATACGTAACTGTGCGAATATTAGCGATAACGGGTAACCGGATAAGTCATGGACAATTTCTATATGCCATTATACTTTAAATAAGTTAAGATATCAGTAGGATATCAACTTGTATGCCCGTTAAGGTTTTAAAACGAAATTATGCGTCATAAGGGCATTTTGCTAATTGTATATCGTAATAAAGGAACTTGAATATAATTTTAGGTTTATCATCATAAGTATTTTGGAAAAATATTTTATTATGATATAATATCAGTAGGATATCATTTATATGTGTAATTTATCTTTTATGACCAAACTATGCACCGAAGGGGCATTTTGGTCATTTTACACATAGTTTATAAATTATTTGGAATTCTGAGTTTATAACATGTACCTACTGTAAATATGTTTAAAATAAGTTTTAAAATCAGTAGGTAACAAGTCTTGGTCCATTAATATGGTTTAAAACCATACTATGCGCCGAAACGGCGCTTATGTCGTAATATGACGTCTTTAAGCGATGTTTAGTGAAAACTGACCTTAGGGTCAGATTAAAATGTTTAAAATATGTTATTTAATGTAAAATATTAGTAGATAAATGATTTACCTTGAAAAGATTTGATTAAAACTATTTTACAAGCCACAGGGGCTAAAATCGTCAATTATCGACATAGTTTAAGGACCTGCTTGAAAACTCAGTTTATAACTTGATTTAACATCCTAAATAATCCTATTTATAATAGTACATCAGTAAAAACTCATTTTCAAGTTCATTACCATTTAAAACCTTGTTTTATGCAAAAGGGATTTTGGTCAAAGATGGCATAATTATGGAACTTGCGCATAAACTTAGATTCTGATTATGATCATGTAATAAAACCTCAGAGGGTTATTCTACATTATATTATGATCATAATGAAACTTTAGATCAGTAGATGACTAATCTAAATCGGGTCAGAATCAAAAGTCAAAGTAGAAGTCAAACTTCGCGACTATCGGTTGCGAACCGACCTAGAACTGAAATTGACAAGCCGAACATGTTCTTACATGTTCTAATAATTATTACTAAGTTTTTTAAGTTTCAAAACAGGTTTCATAACATATATAAGATCAATTTATGATTTTTTCGAAAAAATGGCCTGTTTGACTTTTTAATATCATAACTTTGACCCGTCAATTGGTCTAGCAAACGTGATCTTCAGGAGGTGCCCTTTATAGGGATTAACACCTGCCTTATTACAATCATTTAGCCATGTTCATTTTGAACAATGGCTGTACCATAATGGTCTTGACCGAAAGTCAAAGCGTTTTACAAAAAACGCTTGACTTTTAGCTATAAAAGCCTATAAACGAAAATGCAAGAGCAAGGAACACTTACAAGAGGTTCCTATAATACAAGAGAACTAAGTTGGATGCTCCTTTCAGCTAGGAACTTCCAGAGGAGGGAGAAGAGTTATGTTTAAGAAAGGTGCAAGTTGGAATGAACACTTGAACACCTATTTATAGTTGGAGAACTCAAAGGAGGTGAAGCCAGTGTTTGGGGGAGTAAGAAGAAGCTTACAAGTGTCCTAAAACGTGGCATAGCAGTTTAGAGAAGCCATGGTTTCGAATTGAACGGTTTTAGAGTTTTGCTTGACCTCCAAACAATTTTTCTGCAGCAGAGCCTGTCTCGCGGGGCGCGAGAGACAAAGGCCATGTCTCTCGCGGCCCGCGACCGCCCTATGGCCATTTCCAAAGTTTGACACTTTTAACCCCTGAACTATATAAAGCCTCTAAAGGCATTCTAAAACACCCTTTTAGCACTTTTAGCCCTCCGTAGCCAATACTTGGCATACCCGGGATTATGCCCGGACATTGTTGAGCTATCGGTTCGTAAAAAGGTTACTCAGAGGTATAAATTAACATGTTGACACAAATCCCTCCATTATCCAACTTTCACATATTTAAAAAATTGAACCCTCTCTTCCAACAAATGGCACGTATGAGAGTTAGGACTTCACAAAGGATCACTCAGAGGCTTATTACCAGCATGTTGATTCCGATGTTACTCAGGGGCTGGGCATGTTGGCATATCAATTACCCAAGGCCAAGTTTCAAGCATGTTGACGTATCAGTCACTTAGAGGCTAATGATTTAAGCATGTTGACATATCAGTCACTCAGAGGCTATTATTTATGCATGTTGACATCGGTTCGTCACTCAGAGGCTCAACTTGAGCATGTTGACGCCTTTAGTCCTTATTGGTCTTTAATAGACTATATTAAAAATACAACACGTGTCACTATACTATTGGATACGATTTTACAGGGTGTTACAAGGAATTACTGTTGAATTACGCCAAAATGGGTATTACGAGAAGTCGAGGGATTTATTGGTAATTCTGTGAAAGATATAATGAAGGTGACTAAGTTATGAGAATCCCGCCGTAGCTTACGGTCCCTTTTGCAACATTTGACAGAATGAATCAACCGTAGCTTACGGTCTATCAACGTAGCTTACGTTGAGATGGATGAAACTCAGAAATTGCTGACCGTAGCTTACGGTCAGATGGAAAAAAATTCGCATGAGTTGTTGCTGCAGCAATAAAAGGTGGGTTTATGTCAATTCTGGGGATCAATGAGGAGTACAAACGAAAACCAAGACCTAGGGCTTCAAAGTTGGCGACTTTTTCACCTCCAAACATCATAATTCAACACCGAAGCATCAACATGATCAAGATTCCAACTTACTACCCAATCTTTGCAGTCTCCAATCGAACAATGAGTGGCTAGTTTTTTGTTATGGTTCCTCCGAATGGAGGAATGATGTAAGTCGGATATTTAGTATGTTTTGCTAATCATTGGGATTTAGTGATCTAAGCATTCGATGCTTTTCACTACATATTTGATTATTTCCATTGTAACCATTTACATTTTGTTCAGTCTTGATTTGCAACCATTCAATTCCCGAGAGTTCTTGAAATTGGGATCTATTTGGCTAAGGATTAGAGTTGGTTAATTGTAAATGATGTTTATGTGATAACCTTTCATTACTTGTTAATCAGAGTACTTAGTCATGTAACATCACAACGGGTAATTCAATCAATGCTCAGTCTCAATGGTTAGATAAAACATATTATAATAATTTGATTATCATTCCAAAGTTCGAAGGAATCATCGTTCTCTCTATTGATTTAATATCCGATTTATTGAGTTTATTTTAGTCATCATAACCTCAAAGTTCAAGTTAATATTTATCGTGTTCAGTATTTAGATTTTGTAGTATAACTCTTTCCACAAAACTCCCTTGGTTCGATACCCGACTTATCCTATCTACGTAGTTTATTTCGGTTTTTGATTGACACTTACGACAGTCCATCAAAATGGTGTCGTTGTCAGGGAGGTGTGCGCAAAGTGTTTGATTAGTTATTTCATTTTTGTTTGTTTCGTTCAGAATTACGCGAAATCTCTTTTGTTTGTGTAGTGCAGGTAATCAACTTTTGCATGCATCATACTCGACATTCCGGGCAGTCTTCACCACTAGTGTTTGATCCAGAGATAGAAAGAACAGCACGACATACTCGAGTATTGCATCGTGAAAACAGGATTGCACAACCTACAATACCGAAAACACATCCAATGGAGAGTTCAAGTAACTTTGAAAACCAACCAGTCACTCCACCTCCGCAACATCAATTCACACCAACTGCTACTCATCCTGCACCGAATACAACCATACCATCTCCACAACCACCACAGACTCAATCTGCAACTACAAATGTTCCTCCGATACCACCGCCACCATTTCCTAATCTCGGCGACCTCCCACTTTTTCCCAGTCAACCATTTCCTCCATCTACCAATGTTCCACAATCTTCACCATATGTGAGGACTGTCACTGATGATACTGTGATTCCGCCGATGCAAACAGGGCCATCTAACTCTGTCCCCGCCCCTGAAACTCAGTCATTGGGTCAACAAACACATTACCCGTCTTCGCACCAACAACACTCCGCAGGAAATTCACCATTTGAACAACGAAATAGGGCAGCGGATTCGGGCGATGGTTTTGAAACCTCTGATGAATATGGGGGAAATCAAATGATGGGATTGGGAATACAAGATAACTAAGATACGGGATTTTGAGCAGGAGACGGGATGAATTGGGGCAATTCAGGGTTTCCTACATCAGTAAATGCTCCCATGTCGGTTAATCAGCAACGAGTTAACCATCAGCCAAGTAACATGCCGGTTCCACCAGCACCACAGCAAGGGCTGATTCCTACTATACCGCAACCATTTCCGGCACAACATTCCCTCCAAGAAACATACCTCCACCGATTAACAAGTTCGAAGGTATCCCATGAAGATTCAAACGGAAACCTGTACGGGGTGTCGAAAGTCACTTCAAACCGGCCATCGCTAATAACCCGTCACCGGTGGTTATTCCTCAATTGCGAGGTCGATCATTTGAGGTCAGGGTACAAAGTATCATGGAGTAGTTACCGAAGAACCATATCTGCGTATAGCAGCATACGATGCCCGATGTAACACCATTGGCGGTCAAGGATTCACACCAGATGATGTGAAACTGGTATTCTTCCAGTTCACACTTGAAGATAAGGCACAACAATGGTTCCATTCGCTACCATCGGCTTCTATTTTCACATGGCACGATATGCAACAATTGTTCCTCGACGAGTTCTATACACCGATGCGGACGAACAACGCCCGAAAGGATATTCGGAACTTCCGACAGCAACCGGGGGAACTATTCCACGAAGCATTTAATTGGTTTAAAATGATGTTAAAGAATTGCCCACATCATGGGATTCCACTATGGGAGTTGTTGAACGCATTTCATGAAGGTTTGTCGGATGAGGATGCACGAGATCTTAGTTCAACCTCAAATGGAACTTTTGGCACAAATTATGAGCAGGTTGATTGGGAGTACTTGGAAAGGAACACGAGAACTTCGAAACGTAAGGCTCAATCTTCAAGAAGTGCTCGGCATTCTATTGTAAGGGCGGTCGATAATGCACCAGAAGTTAGTGGTCAGATGCCATTCTATGGGCATTGTGGGGATCTGGGGCACATTGCGGATCAGTGCCCGAGTATTGGTACGGGCGTCACAGATGTTAATTATGTCCAAGGAAATGGAGGGGGCGGCAGAAACTTTAATATGAATTCGAATACATATCATCCTGGCCTCAGAAATCACCCGAATTTCAGTTATGGGAATGCTAATAATCAACAACCCAGGATTTCAAGGTAACAACAATCAGCCTGGGGGACAGAGGAACTTTAATCAACCTCGATTTCAGCATAATTTTCAAGGAGGGTACCACCCGAACCAGGGTGGTACAACTGGGTCTTCTAACCATAATGCAGGTACGGATACAATGGAGATGTTAAAGTCCATTCAGCAAGATTTGCATAAATGCAATCAATTGGATGAAGTGCGGGTTCAGAAGGATGAGGTACGTGACAAACCTATTCAGTTGTTAACAACGCAGATGGGCCAACTAGCGAATGAATTGAAAGAGCTGAGACAAAGCAATGGGCGGCTACCAAGCGATACAACAATAAATCCAGCTCACCAGAAGAAGGGAAATCAAATCCATCAGGTGAGTACTCTTTGAAGTGGTAAGGTTTACACCAAAGTTACCAATCCACCACACTTTGTGGAAGGTGTGGTGGAGGATCTAGGTGAGGATGGGGTGAGTGATGACGAAACAGAACCACAAGTTGTTAATATGCACGGCAAAAATAAGAATACTAATAATAACAACCAAACTCTAAACGCTAAACCAATCAAGGCTACGGAAGGGGAACAACTTTCACCTCCCTTTCCCGAAGCCTTGAAGAATCCGGGTAATAAAGGCATTATCAACAAAAGGGGACCACAACCCGAAGAAATTTGGGAAGTTTTTAAACAAGTAAAAATCAACCTACCCTTGATTGATGCCATTAAACAGGTTCCAGCATACGCCAAATATTTAAAAGACATGTGTACTCAAAAACGACAACACAAAGTTCCTAAACAGATTGATTTAACAGAGAGAGTGAGTGTCGTACTGAATGGAGTACTTCCACCTAAGCTGCAAGATCCTGGAACGCCATTAATTCCCATTCAGGTGGGTGATTTTAAAATGAATAGGGCGTTGTTGGATCTAGGAGCTAGCGTGAGCATTCTCCCGGGAAGCTTATATGACCAATATGATTTTGGTCCATTACGTCGAGCCGATACGACTGTCGTATTGGCAGATTTGACCCCTAAGCTCCCTCGGGGGATTGTTCGCGATGTCATTGTTAAGGTGGAAGAATTCTATTTTCCAGTAGACTTTTTGGTGCTTGATTATGTCTCCTCGGACCAAATCAATCAACCGAATATCATTTGGGTCGACCTTTCTTAGCCACGGCACACGCACTAATCGACTGCCGAACTGGCACTGTCGATATGATGTTTGGCAATAGGAAGGTCCGATTAAATGTGTTTTCTAACGTTTCTGACATGTTTCCCAATGATAAATGTTTCATGGTAGATATCATTGATGGATGTTCTCTTCACTTAGAAGAGGAGATATCCGAGCTATGTTTGTTGTGTGACAGGGCAGAACAGAATCAGATACAAGCTTTAGAAGAGGAAATGCAGAATTTGGAGGTGGCAGCGATGCAAGAAAGAAGGCCTCCGTGGACTCATCAAGTGGATAGCCTCCCGGCCGAAATTTCATCGGGACTGAAACCATCTTTGATCAGTCCGCCAAAGGTTGAGCTAAAAGAGTTACCACAACATCTCAAATACGCCTTTCTGGGAGAGGATCAGACTCTTCCCGTCATCATCGCCGCAAATTTTGCAAAAGAACAGGAGGAAGCATTGCTGAAGGTGCTTCAGACACATTAAGCGGCTATTGGCTGGACTCTCGCCGATCTCAAAGGTATAAGCCCTTCTATTGTAATGCACAAGATTATAACTGATGCAGATGCAAAGCCCGCACGGGATACGCAGCGGCGTTTGAATCCGAACATGCGGGAGGTGGTGAAGAAGGAAGTTATTAAATGGTTAGATGCCGGCGTCATCTATCCAATCTCCGACAGTGCGTGGGTAAGCCCGACCCAGACGGTGCCCAAGAAAGCAGGGATCCAAGTGTTAAAGGCGAAAACGGTGAGCAGATCACCACTCGGCCGGTAACCGGGTGGCGCGTGTGCATTGATTACTGAAAACTTAATGCCGCCACATCAAAGGATCACTTTCCTTTTCCCTTCATTGATCAGATTGTTGAAAAATTGTCAGGTCAGCAATTTTACTGCTTTTTGGATGGTTATTCAGGGTACAATCAAATTGCCATACATCCGGATCACCAAGAAAAGACTACATTCACATGCCCGTACGGTACTTTCGCATTTAGGCGGATGCCGTTTGGGCTGTGCAATGCCCCGGCACCTTCCAAAGGTGCATGATGAGTATCTTCTCAGATATGGTCGGGGATACCTTGGAAATTTTTATGGATAATTTTTCTGTGTTCGGACCATCATTTGACACATGTTTAAACGAACTAGCTAAGGTGTTGGAACGATGTGTAAAAACTAATTTGGTACTTAGTTGGGAGAAGAGCCATTTCATGGTTCAAGAGGGCATTGTGTTAGGACATGTAGTGTCGAGTAAAGGGATTGAAGTTGATAGGGCTAAAATCAAAGTGATATCCACATTACCACCGCCTACTAATGTCAAAGGCGCCCGTTCCTTTTTAGGACACGCGGATTTTACTGTAGGTTCATCAGAGGCTTTAGTGTCATCACCAAACCATTGTGTAATCTACTTTTAAAAGATGTTCCTTTTGAGTTCAATGATGATTGTATTCAAGCGTTTAATATTTTAAAGGACCAACTGGTACAAGCCCCGATCTTGCAATCACGGGACTAGACAAAACCTTTGAAAAAATGTGTGATGCAAGTGATTTTGCGATCGGGGCCGTACTAGGACAGCGGGTAGATAAGAAACCGGTTGTCATCTACTATGCGAGCAAAACTCTCTCCGATGTTCAACTTAATTACACTACAACGGAGAAAGAGTTGCTTGCCGTTGTCTATGCACTGGACAAGTTCCGGTCATATATTTGGGGAAGTAAAGTAATCGTTGACTCTGATCATAGCGCAGTTAAATATTTAATGGAAAAGAAGGATGCGAAACCAAGGTTGATTCGTTGGATCCTTCTACTACAAGAATTTGATCTAGAGATTCGAGACAAAAAGGGGTGTGAAAATGTGGTCGCGGACCATCTGTCACGATTACCGCAGGATTGCGAGGATGTTACACCTGCGATCAATGAGCAATTCCCGGATGAGTTTATTATGTCTGTCAATTCTGAACCATGGTATGCTAATTTTGCTAATTATATTGTTTCAGGTACGATGCCGGAAGCATGGAATAAGAGGAGGAAACAACAATTTTTGGCACAGGTGAAGAATTATGTTTGGGATGAACCGGATTTATTCCGGATAGGTGCTGATCAAATCATCCGGAGGTGTATTCCAGAGGCAGAATTTCAAGACGTGTTGCAACACGCCCATGCTTCGGTGTGTGGTGGCCACTTCAGCTGGCAGAAGACGGGCCATAAAGTGTTAGAATGCGGCCTTTACTGGCCGACGTTGTTTAA
Organism: Scalesia atractyloides; assembly: GCA_947069175.1. Lineage (NCBI taxonomy): Eukaryota > Viridiplantae > Streptophyta > Magnoliopsida > Asterales > Asteraceae > Scalesia > Scalesia atractyloides. The sequence goes on along the minus strand of CAMTDV010000012.1, from coordinate 10,246,339 downwards.
AGACGCCTTTGCTTTCGCTAAACATTGCACCAATTGTCAGAAAATGGGCGGAATTTCTAAACGGGACGAAATCCCAATGCAGCCAATTTTGGTTGTTAACATTTTTGACGTGTGGGAATCGACTTTATGGGGCCTTTTCCAAATTCTAACGGTCATCTATATATTTTGGTAGCGGTTGACTGTGTTTCAAAATGGGTTGAAGCAATAGCCACCAGGACCAACGACCATACCGTGGTTTGTAAGTTTGTTCAGGCACATATTTTCTCATGATTTGGAGTACCCCGCGTGATCATTAGTGATGGGGGGTCTTACTTTAAAATTTTCAATGTGGGCAAACTTCTGAAACGGTATGGCGTTGACCATCGCATTGCTACACCATATCTACCATAGACAAGTGGACAAGTGGAAGTGTCAAATTGGCATATCAAGGAAATTTTACAAAAAACGGTGCGTATTGACCGCAAGGATTGGTCATCTAAACTAGATGACGCCTTATGGGCATACCGTACCGCATATAAAACCCCTATTGGCACTACCTATCGATTGGTGTATGGGAAGGGTTGTCATTTACCCATGGAAATCACTCATCGAGCATTATGGGCTGTTAAACAGGTCAAGACTGATTATTCTGATGCAGGTGCCCACAGGTTGTTAAAGCTGAGTGAGCTTGAAGAGTTGCGAAATGAGGCGTACGACACGGCCGCCGCTTATAAGGATAAGATGAAGGCCGTTCATGATGCGAAGTTGCGACGTCAAGTTTTCGCTGTGGGTCAAAAGGTATGGTTATTTAATTCACGTCTGAAATTGTTCCCAGGTAAATTGAAAAGCAAGTGGGCGGGCCCGTTTGTGATCGTACGTGTTGGGAAGTTTGGAGATGTGGAAATCGAAGATCCCAAGGACCAACGCAGGCAAGTGGTAGATGGTCACCGACTGAAACCGTATTTGGACGCGGATGACTTGAATGCATCACCGATAGATGAGGTAGACTTCCTCGTAGGTTCACCCGAGAATACAACCTCTTAGGAAGTTGTGAGGTCCGGCTGAAGACGTAAACTTAGCGCTACCAGGAGGCAACCCGGATTGTGGTACATAATTCTTTTTTGTTTGCTTTAGGTTTTGTGTTCTAGTGCGTGTTGTGGGATGATTGAATAGGTTGTTGGTCCCTACTCCTAGGCATGGTGCACGTGTGGGTACGCACTAGCTGCGCCAGGCGCTGAAGGGAGTAATTGTGTGTCGAGGTCGACATTAAGTTTCTTAGGGGGGTGGCATGGTATGGGAGAACCCATAACATAACACTTAACCAACTCTCATCTCATGCATTTAAAATATATATATATATATATATATATATATATAATTTTAAGATTGGCCGCAACCTACGGTCTGTGGACCGTAGGCTACGGTCCAGGTGACAAACTGGCAAGAACCTTCCTACCGTAACCTATGGTCCAAACCATAGGCTACGGTCCCAGAATTAAGCAAACAGATATATATGACCGTAAGCTACGGTCTTAACCGTAGCTTACGGTTGACTGCAGATGTGTGGGTCTTGGTCGGGTTTGGCAAGTTTCAACCAAATAATCTAACGGGTAAACGAACCAGATCCATAATCCGTCATTATACACCCTATTACATCATCTCTTTACCACAAAATCTCTATCCCTACTATTTTCTTCTCCAATACACCTAGAACCTTCATATCTCCTTCCATCTCCAAATTTCTTGTTACACAATCAAATCGGGTGATTCAAGAACCCGGAGTGCTTAGAATTTCGAGAGGAATATAACCCCCAACTCAGTTTCTTCCGCAATTCACCAGATTGGGGAAAATCAGTTCGTCAACAACAAACCCTAAAAGTTAAATTTTGGGGCTTTTCATCCAAACTTTAAGTCAAGTGAATCCAGTAGTGTCTTAGCATTCTAAGCTACAAAGGTATGAATTTTATCCCCAATTTTGTTCTTAACGGTCAGGATGAAGGTACAGTTAGATATTAAAGGGTGACGTGTACTCATCTAGTTATGATTGATTATGAAATATCGAGGCATGCATTGATAACTGAACTGTGTTTTACAGCTTGTCGGAGGGATGGGGAATATATGAAAGCTTAGATGAGTATCGAATTCCCCACATGTCAAGACATAAGTGTGGGGATGGTCATGGGATTACATGTGTGAATTGGTTGGATTGTATAAATTGAAGTAACTTAATGAATTTTTGTTGTTGGTTGTTTAGTTTTTGTGTGTAGATGGTGAGGGAGAAAAGAGCCGGGAAGGAAAAGGTTGTCGAGCCATCAGTACCTGCTCCTACGAGATCTAAACGAAGACACACAGGTGTAGAGATTAGAGAGGTAGAATCGTCAGAAGAGAAGGAAGAGCTCCAGTATGGTCATGGTGACGTACCGTACCGCCCAACCTGGACGGAGGGCCCCCTCAACAAACAACGCAAAGATTATCAGGCAGACTTGTTTTATGCCAAAATGGGGGATAAGCATTTGGTTAAGGAGAATACTTGCTTTGAGAATGGTCTACAAACCGGATTTAAGGGCATTAGGGCTATACCAAAAACTGGTAGCACTTGGATGGGAGGCAGTCGCAAACTTCAAAGGTCATTAGAAAGGCGATATGTACATAAAGAGTGTAATGGCTTGGCTGAGCACATTGGAAAGGGATGAGGGGAATAATCCACCAAGGACCACTACTCTTACTGGCGTGGTTAATGGGAAGTGAGCCACTATGTCGTTGGCGACACTGAGGAAGGTGGCCAGATTTGATTCGCAAGCCGATGATTTTTATCAACTGATCAACGAGAATGACTACTTTAATGAGCAGGCGAATTTGGTGAGTGAGCGTTTGATGTACATGGAACTGTTCTTGTTGGATAAGGGCATTGAGATGAGGCGGGATAATCTGAAGCCGCTCGTCAGGGTATTGTTGAGTTTTATCATGACCAACGTGGCTCCTAGACTAGGAGACAGAATGGCTATAAGAAAGTGGGAGCTGTCACTCCTGTATGCTATCATGACCGGTTAACCACACTTATCATTCAGGCAGCTAGTGATGATGCACGTCTGGCAGAGCAGGAATGCCAAGTTGAAAAAGTTAATACCTCATGCCAGACTGATTAGTACACTGCTAGGAAGACATGGGGCATTGCTACAAACGGAATACCCATTCGCCAAACCTCATGCAATCTTCTCCATTGCATATATGTGCAAACATGGCCGCATTGCCCACAAGAAGACAAAACTGTGGCACAAAATTCAGTACGGGGATGGGGCAAAGCTTAAGGTACTGTAGTGGGGAAAAACAGCTCCTAAGCAGGGGGAGATAGATGATTTGGATTCCAGTGATGAGGAGGTGATACGGCGGAGACGTGAGGCTGGTATTGATGTAGGTGCAGGGTCGAGCAGGCAACCGGAAGCACAACAACAGTCAACGCATTCGTGGGGGATCTTTGATGATGAGACACAAGTGTTTGTTAATAGCCGGTGACCGTCCGATTATGGGCAGTGGGAGATGTCGTAGTAGGCTATATTTGATCAAGGATCCAGGCAAGATATCGAGCGAGAACGTGAGCATAAGGAGCTGATGGATTATATGGCACGAACAGAGCGGATGCGCCATCTTGAATCACATATGGTACTGAATATGCGGGCATATGATGAGAACCAGACCCGACGTCACCTGGACTATTACCAAGGAGTCTTATATGTGGAAAATCCACCATTCGTGGATTATAGTCAGGAGCAACCATATCAGCCTGGAATGACCCGACATCCGATGCCGCAAGTCCACGGGTCCATGTGGTTGCCGCGAGAGTATACGGAGCCGCACTTCCAAAGCTCATACCCATATCAGCCACCCCTTATGGGTACTCACAATCACAGCAGCATCCACAGTCATCACAACAGCAACAAGATCGTCCGGAAGGAGGGTTAGCTGACATCTTCGACATGAGCGCTTTCTATGAACATCTGGGTGGTTACTATGGACATCCGCCAGGCCCATCGTATCAATGAGCATTCGCTGATCAGTTGCTTCGATCAGGTCCATGTGCTCGACTCTATCTATCTGTTTGTTATTTCCGGTTTAAGACAATTTTTATTTTGTGTTAATTCATGGTGTGTTGATGTATTTGGGATGTTTTGTAATTGGTTGAATAGGGTTAGTCGTCTTTTGGTGTTAACGGTTCGTATTCTCGGGCTAATTTTAAAGTGCACCATACATTAGGGACAATGTATCCCAAGTGTGGGGATGCGGGAGGCTCGAGAAGAGATAGTTGGGTAAACGTTCAAAAGCTTAAAATAATGAAGTTGATAGAAATTGGGAGTTTTTAAAATTTTTCAAATTTTTATCACCTTAAGTGTGCTAATTGTTATGAAAACTTACGATTTCAAACATTAATGGGTCTCTTATTGGTAGTAATTAGCACATTGTTGTCGTAACTGTTCCTTTAAGTTTTATGAGAGTAGGCCTGACGGGGTTGCCCTATATTAAAGTGGAGAGATATGTGTGTATAAGGGTAACATGTTTTAGATTGCACATGCTATTTGTCGGCAACCGTTTATCTTTTTCTTGGTGAGGTTTGAGCCAATAGATGTGATAGGATATCAAGATGAATCAATTGTAGAGAGATGTCTATATGACATTCTGCATTAGAACTTGTGTAATTTAATACATGTTGAAACTGTGCGGTGACCTGGGCGGATGAACAATGAAGGTATTAAGAATTATATACATTGTAGCGGAAGTGTGGTTGTATGACGATTAGTTTTAGTGGCTCAAGTGGATCCACCCGTCATTCATTCATTCACAAAAAAAATCCTTGGAAAACAAGAATAAAAGAAGAAGGGGAACAATAATTCGAATGTGCGGGTAGAAAACCAAGTGTGCATACGCGAAGAAGCTGTTAAGATTTGGTGGGTTAGTGTTAGCTAGTAGGAGAAAAGAAGAAAAGGGAAGAATGACAATGAGTTCCTACCGTTAGCTCAAAGTCTATGCTAAAAAGGCTACTGATATGTATCATGTCATTTGTACAATGTAAACGTGATTGTTATACAAGTTTATAATTGCAGAAGTCATAATTGGCCATGAGTGAATATATACTAGCACATCACATGCTAGTCAATTGCTGAACCGAGTGGAGGGTACATTATGAGGGGCAAGTAGCATGTGTTCAGATTATAAGCATGTTAGTTTTATACAGTCAAGTCTTGTGTTTGAATTGTGTTAACCGTTTCAGGCTGTAAATCTTGATTGTGTTAGTCTATGGGATTGTTACGACTTAAAGAATTGAATTGGATGAACCAATTAAGAGATTTGTTGTGTTGTTATTGTGATGAGTAATATATAGTTGGTTTGCTTGGGACAATCAAAGGTAAGTGTGGGAATGTGATGTATGGGGTGAAATCCGAGTGATAATGGTTATAAATTGCGTGTCTTAGTTAGTTTTTGGCTGTTATGTGCATTGAATGAGATAACTACGAGAATTGGTTGCTTTGCAGGTTAACTGGTTAATTCGGACGTTTTAAGGAAGTTAGAGATGACGTGGAAGACCCGAGATACAGTTACGCAGCAGTGAGTACCAATCGGGAGTTGTTCGGGCCAGGAATTACTGTTGAATTACGCCAAAATGGGTATTACGAGAAGTCGAGGGGTTATTGGTAATTCTGTGAAAGATATAATGAAGGTGACTAAGTTATGAGAATCCCGTCGTAGCTTACGGTCCCTTTTGCAACATTTGACAGAATGAATCAACCGTAGCTTACGGTTGCGATGGATGAAACTCAGAAATTGCTGACCGTAAGCTTACGGTCTATCAACCGTAGCTTACGGTCAGATGGAAAATAAATTCGCATGAGTTGTTGCTGCAGCAATAAAAGGTGGATTAGGTCAATTCTGGGGATCAATGAGGAGTACGAACGAAAACCAAGACCTAGGGCTTCAAAGTTGGCGACTTTTTCACCTCCAAACATCATAATTCAACACCGAAGCATCAACATGATCAAGATTCCAACTTACTACCCAATCTTTGCAGTCTCCAATCGAACAATGAGTGGCTAGTTTTTTGTTATGGTTCCTCCGAATGGAGGAATGATGTAAGTCGGATATTTAGTATGTTTTGCTAATCATTGGGATTTAGTGATCTAAGCATTCGATGCTTTTCACTACATATTTGATTATTTCCATTGTAACCATTTACATTTTGTTTAGTCTTGATTTGCAACCATTCAATTCCCGAGAGTTCTTGAAATTGGGATCTATTTGGCTAAGGACTTAGAGTTGGTTAATTGTAAATGATGTTTATGTGATAACCTTTCATTACTTGTTAATCCGAGTACTTAGTCATGTAACATCACAACGGGTAATTCAATCAATGCTCAGTCTCAATGGTTAGATAAAACATATTATAATAATTTGATATCATTCCAAAGTTCGGAGGAATCATTGTTCTCTCTATTGATTTAATATCCGATTTATTGAGTTTATTTTAGTCATCATAACCTCAAGTTCAGTTAAAATCGTGTTCAGTATTAGATTTTGTAGTATAACTCTTCACAACTCCTTGGTCGATACCACTATCCTATCTACGTAGTTATTTCGGTTTGATTGACACTTACGACAGTCCATCAGTAAGCGTATCAGTATTCATGTGTATAGGATTGTTTTTGTATTTCATAAAGTTTAAGTGTTGCGGTTTTGGTATAGGTAAACATGTTACACCCAAAAGTGTTGTAAATGAAAAGTGGGTCGAGTGTACTCACAGTTTTGCTAGCTTCCACTTGTTACTTTCGCGAAGAGTTTGGAGGGTTGGAGAGGCACCGAGTTATCCTACAAGAGGAAAACATGGGTTGGTAAGTATTCGAATGATAACAGACGATTTAGGAATTTAAATGCAATAAAGTAGCTTATACAGAAAAGTAATCATCTTGACTTAATACTCGTTTTTGACACTATAAGACCCATTCAGGTTGGTGTGTTTTCATGGGTTAGGTTACCCATTAGAATCGTAACGAGAGATTAAGTACGTAGGTGATGTAACCTAGTACCATGACGGATAATCATTTGATTACCATCAAGAGTTCGGTTAGTGGATATATGTATATATATTATATAGTATACGTAATAAGTAAATCATAAACATCATGGAAGTTCATAGAAGTCATGCATGGAGGTAGGAGGATAACCTTCCCTTTTAACCTCTTTCGTATAGTTCACTAATGCACAAGTCGTCACAAGGACGACAAGGATGGTCATGAGTAAGTTTAAACAATAAAGTAAAGATGAAAAATAAACAAAAAAATCAAGTGAGGTGGTGGATCGAATGTAGGATAGCAAAGGCTTCCAAGTGATTACACTCTACTAACTCAAGTACAAACTTGGAAGGATACAACACTTGTGGGTAAAAACCCTATTAAAACAAGAAGGTCCTTACACTTGGGACCTTAAATAGGGTGATATTCTTAGTTGGTTTTCCATGGAAAACCTATGGAAGTATTCCCAAAGGTGTTTCAAGTGTGAAGAAGAAAAGATCAAAGAAGGGAGATAATGGTGAGTTAGAACTCACTTTTGAAAACCTTAAATCTTTAGAAGGAGAGAGTTTAGAGAGAAGAGGAGAAGAATGTTTGAGGTGTGAAATGAGAGTGGGAGGAGGTGGGTATTCATAGATGGGGTTAGGGTATTGTTAGTTGGGTGCATTTATGCAACAAACACAAAATGGACCAATCCATGGGCAAGAAACCACTTTCTCCGGATTGTGCTATTTTTAGTCCTTGAACTTAGTTTATCTTTCATTTCATGGTAAAACTTGATATTTTCGAATGTTTTCAAGTGTATAATGTATATGTAAGTATATTTTAGGTATCAAGTATGAATGTATGAGTATTTGCACGTATAATAAGTATCGGTTTGTATGTAAACACGTATTTAACAATTAAATGCATGTAAGACAAGTATGTATCAGGTATGAATTTTATTACGATCAAAGTCTTAGATTTTAAGATTGGGATATGAAATACGAATGCGATACGAATACAAGTTTCCATAAATAGAAATATGATTACATTTCTAATTAAGGAAAGTACGAAAAAGCGAGGCGCTACAATAAACTATGGTTTGATGTCTACCTTGCTATATGTGCATCCATATAACACTGTAATTTGGAGGCAAGCATATACGATAAAATTCCCCTGACTAAAATTACCCACAATAAGATGAAAAACACAATGTAAAAACCGTTATGTTTCACAATAGTGCAGTGATGACTGAAAATGAAACAAAAAGCTATAAAATACAACAAACGAGGCGTTAAGGAAAGTAGAATGCGATACGAATACAAGTTTCCATAAATAGAAATACAAGTTTCCATAAATAGAAATACGATTACACTTTCTAATTAAGGAAAGTACGAAAAAGCGAGGCGTTACAGTCTCCCCTCCTTTAGAAAATTTTGTCCCGAAATTTATTCAAAAGGAAGACTTTGGAAAAGATGTCATTTTAGTGAAAAACCAAGATTTTGAAGTTTAAAGTTTTTTGCGGAGTTCATGCAATATGCATCGAAATCTTGAAGGATAAAAATGGTAGGTTCGTGAAAGTAATTTGTTTGACGAAGATGTTTTTGAGACACCAATCGTAAATGTGTATAAGAATAAGTAAAAACGTGTATGTGTGTGTGTAAGCAAGTGAGTTTGATTGGGTCTGGACAACTCACTGGAAGGAATATTTTAAAAAAGTGCGACTTAATAGGAAGGTTTTAGTATGACTAAGGATGTATTTTGATTAAAATGAGCGGTCCGCACCGAAAGCTGTAAGAAAAGTTTTGTCAGTTCTAAGGCGTATTAGTAAAATCATTTGTTGTAGAAAAAAAATGTTTACTGGAAAGAGCTAGGATGGTAAATATTCATGGTTTCTAAAAGGTTTTGGCGGTAATAGACCAACTGGTTGAAGTTTGCGCGTAGATAAGAGTGAAAGATAATTTTAAAAGAAAAGGAACATTTTGACCAAATTGAGCTGGTGGGGACGTTTATAAAAAGGTATTGAATGTTTTCGGCTGATTTGTTGAAAATAAAGTTTGGATGAAAGGTTAAGGGAAGAATTAGGAAAATCGTGGTATGGCAGTGAATGATTCAGTAGGTGTATGCGAGGGTAAAAAATGGTATGAATATCGGATAAAATGCAACATGGAATGTTGAGAGATGCTAGTGATAGTTGTGGCGGTTAAAGCTAACGATTTTGAGAATGAAGCTTTGTCATGGGTAATCGAGTAGTAATCATTTCGAAGTGGGGTCACTAAAGTTTGTTATGAATCAAATGTATTTAACAAGGTCCGGGAAAACACCGAATTTCTCATGGAACGTTTTACGAAAGTTTTGTAACATGGTAGGGACACTTATATATAGAAAGTACCAGCGGCGTATCCACCATGTTCACACCATGTTACGTCGTTTCGCTATTCGGTGTCATGTTACGTTCCGTGTTGCGATACACAGTAGAACCCACTATGGTTTTCATGCGCCTACCAATATAACCCCGTGTGCACCCGCGATTATTTTAGTTTATGCATGATCCGCATAGTTTGTACTAGTAGTGTACGGGTCAGGTTACATCTAGTAAGCAAAGGGTATGTAAGATAGCGTATAAAAATTAAGTATGTAAGCATGATAGTATGTATGTAGAGTGTGTCGAACGTAGGCGAAACCACTCGGGTTATGCCTACTTATAGATTTCAAGTATGACTACCAAGTAGTGTGAATGCATAAATTTTGAGTATGATTGAAGACAAATACGTATAACATTAGAATGCAGTATCGAGCGTATAGGTGGAATAAAATGGGATTTAGCATATATAAGTTATTATGAAGTTGCGAGTGTGTAAAATACGAAGTTTAATGGTGATATGTATCATATTGTCATGTAATGTTGATTGTATAAATAGAAACGTATAAGGCGGTATGCATGTATGTGGTTGCTTGAATCAAAACATTGAGTTGGTTAAAATAAGTCAGGTTTGTCGAAAATGAAGGACCAAAATTGTGAATGTCGGGTAAATATTTAAAAAAGTATTAATTTATTTTATGTAAAATGTGGTTTGTAAAAAGAAATGCTATTTTTGTTTTGAAATCTGTATTCGCATATGAAATTTTCTTGCCCATGTGTTTAGATTTAGATTTGCGTATTCTGATAAGGTTGTAAAATAGTGAGCTTGCTTTATTTTATTTTATTTTATTAATGCAAGAAAAGTCGTGTTTTAAAAATTTTCATGTAAAACTTAAATTTTTGAAAAGTATTTTAGCAAAGTACTTATACGTATGTGAGAGAAAGTTTTTGTTGGTTTCTTGTTGGAAATAAAATGTCTTTAGAATGTTAGTATAAAGTTGGTGTGTCTTGAACGAGTTGTGAAAATCGAGGGCAAGTGGTTCGTTTGACAGACTAAGTTGATGGGTAGCATTTCATAAAGTTTTTGAAAAATTATGAAAGAAACGTTTAAAGTGTCATTAGGGGTTTCGCGTATGTAATTTACGTAAATATGTTGTAGGGTGAGAAATCGTTTGGATAAAATAGTAAGGTTTGAGGTTTATGCATAAATGAGAAAAACTGAAACAATGATAAAAGGTTTAGATATAAGTTTTGACATAGTGATTGTTATGAAAATAGGCGGGTTGGACTTGGACGTCGACTCATTTCTCCAACTTGAGTTTTGCGAAAAAGACATCTAGGTGATCGACAATAAAAATCATGTTTGAGCATGTAAGTATTGTATAACATTTATGAGTTCACATAGGTGATATAAACATAACAAGTATTCAATAGTATAAACACATATGATTGCATAAGGAGTATGAATTTAGTTGGTTTGTGAGAATTATTATTGTTTTCAATCGCAAAAGATGTACGAATTGTGCATCGGGTTCGAAATGAACGAGATAATAAGTATTAAAACACAAAGAAATTGAGATAGCATAAAAGATAGGCTTAGTAAAATATTGGAGTGCTTTGGGTTGAGAAGCGTCGACTATTCCAAAGTGAATCGAAGATCCTTTCAAATTAGAGGAACGTGCTTTGGCCTATAGGTAAAATGCTCTCGTCAAGAGACGATTAACGGCATTTTACCCTTCAAATTATTACACGTCTCTAATTGATCAAAAAATTGAAACCTTGGCAAGATCCAAAAATCAAGGAGTGGGACTAGTTGACAAGGTGCGGGTTTCACTCATAATTTGACAACATCGTACCCTAAGCGTGGTTAGTACTTACCAAACGATGAGCGAATTCCGACTCGTTGATAAGGGTCTACTAGAGTATGAAATGGAAATTTTCCATCAAGGTGAATTTCGTGAAAAATCGAATACGCGGATTGAGAGTGATCACCAAAGTGCGGGTTTCACCCCTATTTTGGCGAGATTGTCTCGTTAGTGTGAGTGTCTTCAAGTCTCCAAGTGTGTATATTGTGTAAATGTCTTAGGAAAGACATATTATATATATATTAAGACCAAAAGAAATAAGAAGAAGCAAGGTAGGAAGAATTAATATTTTAAGCAAGAATCAAGAATGGTCAAGTTTGGTCACTTAAACTATAGACTAGGTCGAACATGGCAATTCTACCTAATTCCCTATAGGTATGGCTCTGATACAATCTGTCACACCCTAACCAATGGCGGAAACATCAGAGTGAAACGATAACAAGGTTGCTCATTGCTCACAACGCTAATAATGACAATATTTAAATTTAAAGTCAAATTTCATTTCAAGAAATAATTGTCAAAATACAACATTGAAACAAATACAACAATTAAACTTAACACAATACAACAAAATTGATACAACAACGTTAACCTAAACGTCTAAATGTGTGTATCTAAATCCTTGCTATTTGATTTCATAGCATCCTCTTCATCAACCTGTAACATGTTTTAAAATAACAATTCAATGCAAAAGTAAAGGCGAGAACACAAGTTTAAGCATAGCATAACGTATACGAATAAAGTTTAAACAAATCCTCATGACAACTATGATTCTACAAGAGCATATACAAGGCATGCAATACTACTAGTCAAACCCTTAACGCAATCACGACGTTTTAACATGGCCTCAAGATTACACGATGGAGGGGGATGCGTTACTTCCTAAAGCGCTTATACATGTCAAACAAAGGCTTAGACAAGTTAATGACTAAAGTATCACATAAAGAATGTCCAAGATATAAGCATCACGTAAGCGTATCATGTATTCATATGTATAGGATTGTTTTTGCATTTCATAAAGTTTAAGTGTTGTGGTTTGGTATAAGTAAATATGTTACACCCAAAAGTGTTGTAAACGAAAAGTGGGTCGAGTGTACTCACAGTTTTGCTAGCTTCCACTTGTTACTTTCGCGAAGAGTTTGGAGGGTTGGAGAGGCACCGAGTTATCCTACAAGAGTAAAACATGGGTTGGTAAGTATTCGAATGATAACAGAGGATTAAGGAATTTAAATGCAACAAAGTAGCTTATACAGAAAAGTAATCATCTATACTTAATACTAGTTTTTGACACTATAAGACCCATTCAGGTTTGTGTGTTTTCATGGGTTAGGTTACCCATTAAAATCGTAACGAGAGATTAAGTACGTAGGTGATGTAACCTAGTACCATGACGGATAATCATTTGATTACCATCAAGAGTTCGGTTAGTGGATATATATACATATATTATATAGTATACGTAATAAGTAAATCATAAACATCATGGAAGTTCATAGAAGTCATGCATGGAGGTAGGAGGATAACCTTCCCTTTTAACCTCTTTCGTATAGTTCACCAATGCACAAGTTGTCACAAGGACGACAAGGATAGTCATGAGTAAGTTTAAACAATAAAGTAAAGATGAAAAATAAACAAAAAAATCAAGTGAGGTGGTGGATCAAATGTAGGATAGCAAATGCTTCCAAGTGATTACACTCTACTAACTTAAGTACAAACTTGGAAGGATACAACACTTGTGGGTAAAAACCCTATTAAAACAAGAAGGTCCTTACACTTGGGACCTTAAATAGGGTGATATTCTTAGTTGGTTTTCCATGGAAAACCTATGGAAGTATTCCCAAAGGTGTTTCAAGTGTGAAGAAGAAAAGATCAAAGAAGGGAGATAAGGGTGAGTTAGAACTCACTTTTGAAAACCTTAAATCTTTAGAAGGAGAGAGTTTAGAGAGAAGAGGAGAAGAATGTTTGAAGTGTGAAATGAGAGTGGGAGGAGGTGGGTATTTATAGATGAGGTTAGGGGATTGTTAGTTGGGTGCATTTAATGCAACAAACACAAAATGGACCAATCCATGGGCAAGAAACCACTTTCTCCGGATTATACTATTTTTAGTCCTTGAACTTAGTTTATCTTTCATTTCATGGTAAAACTTGATATTTCGAATGTTTTCAAGTGTATAATGTATATGTAAGTATATTTTAGGTATCAAGTATGAATGTATGAGTATTTGCACGTATAATAAGTATCGGTTTGTATGTAAACACGTATTTAACAATTAAATGCATGTAAGACAAGTATGTATCAGGTATGAATTTTATTACGATCAAAGTCTCGGATTATAAGATTGGGAAATGAAATACGAATGCGATACGAATATAAGTTTCCATAAATAGAAATATGATTACATTTCTAATTAAGGAAAGTACGAAAAAGTGAGGCGCTACAATAAACTATGGTTTGATGTCAACCTTGCTATATGTGCATCCATATAACACTGTAATTTGGGTGCAAGCATATACGATAAAATTCCCCTGACTAAAATTACCCACAATAAGATGAAAAACACAATGTAAAAACCGTTATGTTTCACAATAGTGCAGTGATGACTGAAAATGAAACAAAAAGCTATAAAATACAACAAACGAATCCAAGAAAACTATAAACGTCATAAAACTAACGAAAAAGCTTGAATATGCATAATTTGGTAATCTACTCATCCTCGGACATTTGCTCTTGCTCTTGAACTTCTTCCTCCGCTTCATCCTTTGGTTCTTCCTCTCCTTCCTCTCATGCTGAGGTGTCATCATTCTTTTCCCTTGCGGGGAACTTGCATGTGCGCCGATTATGCCCCTTACGTTTGCAATTGCCACACTCCCGTCTCTTTTTCCCAGATTGGCTTATCGAAATTTCACACTTAGACTTCATGCTTTTAGGCTTGCCCATACCTTTAAATCTAGTTCCAACCGGTACACGAAGAGTTACAGACGATGGTTGGGTGTTACCAGTTATTTCGGCAAACCTGTCACGACGACTCTTTGGGGATGCATTTACTACTGCCTTATCAGCCTTCAATTGATACTGGATAACATGATCCTTAAAGCGCACAATGCATTAAAGTTAGTGATTAACCTGTTAATAAAAGACTCCGCTGACTGTGTTATCTCACGTACAACCCGATTAACTTGATGGTACCGATCATCGCCTCATTAATACCTAATATCGCTCCAGGAGCACTATTAGGAATAACTTCCCTAGTTTACCGTCGTAATATATACCTTTCAGGGAACTGCCTAATATCAAGAAACCGCAGAACGAAAAAAATGTGTGCGCACAACAACTCAAATTGTTCATACCTATTGCATACATAACTCATAGTCATATCTTGCTCCCGCATCATAACCTAATACATCAAAAAACAGCCAAAAAAGGAGAAAAAATATACTCAGTTCAATCTATGAAATAAAACACCATGTAAACATAAGTTTAAAAACCAACAATTGTTACATTCCTTAGTTACCTTAAAAATGTCGTACAAAGTTGAGAAAAGTCCTTCACAAAGAACTTCACAAAAATATCCTCTCTTTGTTCCCAGCTTCCAATACCACAATTATGAATAGCTGTCTGTATTTCAAGTTGCACATAAAAAAATGTTCGTGTGTATATGTTTGCCGCCTGTTCTTCTAAAACAAATTCTCTTGCCCAAATGTCGGGGTTCGTGTGCCTGGTATCATGGTCGTTCTTCCTATGCTCGTGTCTTTGGGCTTCAATTGCAGAGTCAAAATGTACCATGAATTCCACAAGCGTACAGTCCGGGTTGCAAAACAGCCCAAAAAATGGTTCTCACTTTCCGAACGTGAGGAAGTGCGCATCAGCCCAGACATGTGCTCATCGCGATAGTACGTGGGTATCCATGAATCCTTATCTAATAAATTGACTCTACCCATTCATGATTCGCCAAATCAAAGTCAATATATATAACACCCCATTCGGATTCAAACTGGTCAGGGAGTAATGCATCGGTCCAAACAATGGCACACAACCTCTTCTTAAAATCGGTGCTATTACATAGGGTGGCACCAACCTAAGAAACACGGAACAATATTAACTAAAATTAAATACTAAACCAACAGGATAAAACATTATATAAAAGTAAAACCACATCGCTAAACAATATTTCCTATTTTTACAATATAAAACCACAATTGGAAATTAATCAAAAAACCATAAACGTTGTATTCAGCTATAAAAAGCTATAGAATCCAACAGACGAATCCAAGAAAACAATAAACGTTGTAAACCTAAAGAAACAAAGCTCAAATACGCCTAATTTGGTAATTAAGAAACCTTGGTAGTAAGTTTGTCCATTATATGCCACATGCAAACCTGTGCCTACTTTCAGGCCAAGTATCTTCGATCGCTTTCCTCGTAGCTGGGTCTTGATCAGTTACAATCACAGGTGGTGCATGACTAAATGCCTTTCGAAAGACATTCAGCAACTAGCTATATGTTTTGGCGGTTCCGTTACCTATTATAGCAGCACCTAGGGTAACATTACGATAGTGATTGTCAACGTTGGTAAACGGTACAAACATCATATTGTACATATAAAGAATATAATAGTCAAAACATAACACACCCTACATCAATTAAACACAAAAATATGAATAAAACCAATCTAAAACCTAAAACTATAAGTAAGATACGAACTTGTTGCGACGATAAGTAGCATCAAAAGACACAACATCCCAAACAGATTAAAATTCCTCTTTGCATCTTCGTCAGCCTAGAACAACCCTAGTAAAACACCATCGTCAGTTGTTAGGTATTCCATAGAAAAATTGGGCATGAATTCTTTCTTCCTTTTAGTCGTTTAATCACCATGTCAGCGTCGTATTCAGCTATATACCTATTTAAGTCTCTTTTGAAAATTTTAAAATCAACTTTCGTGGCACCTACCTTGTTAAACCCTCCGTAAAAAGTCCTCATAATATTAAACGCTCTGACTTGACCAACGTTTATGGCACTCAAAGCATTTACGGTTTCTTCCTGAACATAATTGATTCCTCTGTTGCAAGGAAGTAGGTATCTGTCATCTTCAGCAACAAAGGGGTGATTGTGAGACTCCTCGAAGTAATAAACCTCATAAAGTTTATCATCGTTTAACTTAACCTGGATACATGCTTCATAGCCAGTCCTTATAGAAGGAACCTTGTGGGTAATCTTGCTCCTCGACTTATAATTTGAACGATCAACTTCCTGAGTTGAGTCAATCGCCTTAAAGGGTTTAGTACCCTCCTTTGAGCAAAGGAAATATTTATTTAAGATGACATCGCGAGGCTCGTATTGAGTACCCTTCCTTGTTGTGAAACCTCCGACCATTGCATGTCTTTGGTAAAAAGAAAAAGAAAGGCATTATTTAGCAATCAAACATCATGTACATCTTTGGTTTAAGCGAATCGTCAACATTTGGTATAAATGTCCTCCTTCCAGATCTTGCGGACACTTGAAGATTATCGACGTATGAATATCTACAATAAATAAGGGAAACAAAAAACAATTATAAAACACTATAACACTGTCATGAACACCATTATATAACACTGTCAAACAATTATAAAACACTATGTGCAAAGTTAACACTATCAATTCAGCGTATAGCAAAGTTCTACTCATAATAAAACATTATTTATCAAGTTAACACTAACTATTTAGTGCTATAACACTATTGACCCGGTATATTACACTATGATTGTAATTAACAATATCTGGTAGAATAAAACACCATTATATACGACTATCAAACAATTATAAAACACTAACTGCAAAGTTAATAGTATAATTGAGTGTATAACAAAGTTCTACGTGGAATAAAACACTATTAATCAAGTTAACACTAACTGTTTAGTATATAAGACTATTGACCCGGTATATTACACTATAAATGTAATTAATAGTATCCGGTGGAATAAAACACTATCAAAACAAATTTACATCTATTGGCATATAACACTATTGACCATGCATATGACACTATACAACCATTAACCAATATCTGTTCATGATATAACACTATAATTCAAGTTGATGAAATCTATTCAACTAAAACTGTAGAGTAAGACCAGATAAAAAAAAAAACAATCGTCCGTCTTATGTTAATGAACGTAAAACGCCCAACCCCTATTAACCCAGACATGATAATTCTTAACATAAGAAATTCCTATGACAAAATAATGATTATAAAAAAAACACCACAAACGTACCTGCATAACCGAACCCATTAAGTTGAAATAAAACACCCAAAACGCACGGAAAAAGCAACTGTTTTCAGCTGAAACCTTCTTGCAATCTTCAGATTTTATAATTGATGAATGATAACCCAAGAATCTTAATGGATCTTAAAAAAAGAAATATAAATTCGTATTCCTATAATAACTGGTGACGGTTATGGAAGGTTATCAATTAACTTAAATCAATGAGAAAATTACTTGTTTACCCTTTTGAATTAATTTAGATTGAGGACACATGTCATCTCTATAATGTTTCTCGCACTTCTCACACTTTGAGCCCTTTCTATGGGTCTTTAATCTATATATATATAAATGGAGGATATATAAGAAACCTTGTATTAGAAAGAAAACCTATTAAACTCTTCCTCAACTTCATCCTGTGATTCAATAAAAAATGTTAATTTCATTTAAATTTGTTGTGCCTTTCATTTTAACAAATACATGTGAGTGTATTATTGGTAAAGATAATGGTAAAATAATTATTTATTAGATTATTTTTAATAAATTGGGTATATTTGACATTTCAACTATTTTGTAAGGGCATATATAATATTTTTAGCTTTGTTCGGTATATATGAAGATTTTCAAGTTTGTAAAAATATATATAAAATTATTTCTAGATATAAAAGAGGCACGTTGCATGGTATATGATATGCTCTAATTTATACTATACATATTTATATAAAATATTCCCTACACTTTTGAGTAGATTGACGGTTTATTTCAATAAATTATACTCATAATTGATTCATATATAAAGTTTGATAAATTTAAATAAAAATGAGCTAAAATGATCAAATCTCATGTTATTTATATATATATATATTTTATTATTATGTGGTTTTAGTTAAATTAGGTATGAATAAGTAGGAGAAAAAAATAATAAAGAAAAATAAAAGGAATTTCGAGATATGCATATGAATCAATTTGAAAGTTCTTGAATGAATTTGATGATGGAGTTAATTGTATGATAAATGAAGTATTAATTGTTTTATTATTCTCATCCGTAGGTGACTAAAAAATCTACACATACATTGACATTGCCATTTTCTTTTCTGATTTGTTTCATTGATGAATCACGAGAGCAGGCCCAATATTACCTTAGAGCCCATTGTTGTTTCTAGTGACCCGCATGATGAGCCCAGATCATGGAAACATGAGATTCTAGTCCAATCACAACACCTTAGGAACAATAATCGTATTATATAACATCATAAAAGACCTACAATTTGAAAAGGAGGAGAACCCACTGTTACGAATAAAGCAAAATCATAAGGACGAAACACAAGGATTCAAGAAGGTGAAAGCGATTGCTTTGAGTTCAAGACTAAAGATGAATAATTGAGTCGGGTTCGCACTTTATTAGTTTTTTTATTTGTTTAACTTTGTGTTTTCAGATTTGATAACTATGATTCACATATTGTTTAAGACTTGTTGCGCGTTCTTGATTATGATTATTGACAAAATCTCTTGTCGCTGCCTCGGTCACGATGATTGCACGTTATGCACGTTATGTTTGACTATTTTTTTATCGCTTTATGGATTTAATATATAAGTAAACAACTTTGGATTTAATGATTAGAAGTTTATGCGTATTTAATCTTGTTTGAACTTCATCAAATGTTTCACTGCGTTTTTGTGGATGTCTTTCATGTATGAATGCGAGTTAGGTCGTAGACTGTGTGTTAGCGACTAGTTTATGGTTAATTGTGCACGATTTCTGTAGGAACCGTGATTGACGTTTTGAATGGGATTAGGTATTCTACCAATTTCGATAGCTTTGTGGTGATTGGTTGGCGATCTGTCTTTAGTGTTAGATTGCTAGGATTAGATACTTTGTGAGAAGAACCCCTAAGTCTCCCTTTCACTTTTTGCTTATCGAGTCTAATCAGGAATCAATAGTTACATGTGACTTTCACGCTGTGAGGTAGATTGTTTAAAGGGTACTTTATTATTACAGTAGGAAAGCCCGTGAAGGAATCCTCTAAACCGATAGTTCAACGGCTTTTAGGTGTCCATAGGTTTCTTCTCGAGAAGGGTCGAGGGTTCTTTATGTTATTTTTTAAGTTTAGCATCATAAGATCCTGGTTTCCACAATAGTTCCATAACTGATAGAAAGTGTCAAGCATGTATAGAAGTCTGATCTAGGTAATGTGTTACTCTTCATCTGATCATATCTTCGGTCTCAGTTCGTGTCTTCATCAATCTAGTTATTATTTAGTTAGTATTAGTAATTTATTATAAAACCTCCAAAACAACAAAACATTTAGTCGAGTCAGTTTAGATAAGTTAGTTGACTCTAGTATTTGTAATCAGTAGAGTCTCGTGAGTTCGATACTCGAACTTACTTAAGCTTCACTACATTGACCGGTACATTTGCTGGTTGTGTGGCTAGGTTTTAGAGAGTCTTAGTTATAAATTCAAAACTTAGAATGTCTAGTTTTGGGTTAAAATAGTTAGGGGCTATTTGGCAACTTCTAAGTGGTTAAGTGCTAAACCAGTAAGAGGTCTGAACCACTAAGTGCTGAACCAGTAAGAGGAAGAGCTAGTATAATGTTTAATCGTTCAGAGGCAAATGTCTAACCAATTCAGATTAGAGGTCTCAACCATTCAGAGTTAGTATAATACTTAAACATTCAGAGGCAAATGTCTGAACCATTCAGACATCTACTCGGGAAACAAACAGTTTGAACAATTAAGTGTAGAACCAATAAGATGTCTGGACCATTAAGAGCCTCATTAAGAGGTAAATAAACAGCTCCTTAGTTTAATTAGACCACTTTTAGCACATCAGTATATTTGAAATTTTATAAAACATTATATCTTAAAAGTTATAAAAAAAATATTTAAAGTTAACTAAGATAATAAAAAAATAAAAATAGATAAAAGCAAAATGTTATTATAATAAATAAATATTATGTTATTGTTCGTGTTTTATTATAAGAAAAAGATGTGGTACCGATGTTGTTAAGACGGTATTAATTCGGTTTGTTATGATACCAACATTCGCAAGACTACATTTGTGATTTTATAAAGCATTACACTATATCATTAGAGTAACGAAAATTGTAAATAACGTCAATTTATAAATAAAATCATTCCAAATGTTAAATATTGTGAGAATATGTTAAATATTCCCAGATGTTTAAAACATCACGCCTGGAATCACAATACAATTAAAACAGCATAGACAAAATACCGTGGACTAAAACATCATATTGAAACGTAATTTTTTTCTATAAGTTTAGCAATATGATACTCATATTAATAAACGCTCGTTATTATTATTGTGTAATTGTTTTATTTTTAAAGAGTTACGTATAAAAAGTTATGGACGTTTAAAAAGACGGGGATAGGGGGACTTGCATGTGCATTGAGATTGATGACAGTTTCTTTATTTAAACAATACAATATAAAAAGACACTATTACCCCTAATCTAGCCAAATTAGTAAAAAAAGCATAATTACATTTTAAGCCTTTTTTATCTGAACCATTAACTACATAATCTAACGGTTTAAAACACTTCTTATACTTCTAATAAAAAAACTCATTTTTACAGTAGCACCACCTTTTAACACACACACACACACACACATATATATTGGAGAGAGTTTAAATGAGAACGCTAAATATCGCGAGAACCGATGAGAAAGAATGAAAAAACCACAAGAACTTGGTAAAAAACAATTCAAATTCAAAATTTCTTTTAACATTTATCATTATTATTCGAATACAATGTTAGAAACTAATTTACATGTTTAAATTAACGTGAATTCGTAAATAAAGAAAATCTACACATGTGTAAGTTTGCCATTTACACATGTGTAAATTTGTTATATTTACACACGTGTTAAAAAATCTAATAACAGTAATTTTGAGAGGATAAATTTATTTGATGTAGTAAATTATTTTTTTAATGTTGTATCTTTATTTTTAGGCCACTTTTATGTTGTTGATCCAAGTAGAGAGACCCTTAAACACACGACACAAACCATCGGCCCCACTATCTCCACCATAAGAGCGAGGATGTTGATTTATGTCAACGCAATGTGTCATGAGAATACTAACGAGCTTCGAAACTCATTGTGCACAACGAAAGTGAAATTCGTCGCATATCATGCAAGGCAGAAGCGAAAAAAGAGAAACTACTCTTTGAGAGGAAACTGATGCATTATTGAATGAGAAAAACCAATACATGAGGATCCACATATACCCCACATTCTCACAGATCCACATATAAAGTCAGTCATTCAAGTTATCAGTCCATATTGAAATGTTACAAGACCTTCACCTTGTCAGGTGATTGTTTCCTCTTGTTCCAGTAGCCTACTATTAAAGAATCAATAATAACCTACACAAAAATGTTCAAATGTTAGTTATGCCTGTGGGTACATAACACACTAGTTCAATAACTTTCAATTCAACTAAAAACATATATAGACAGAAAATAAACCTGGCTTATATGTGCTGCAACACAGGGAAGAACTAGTAAACCAGCTTCACCAAACGTACCACCAAGTTGTTCCACAACGGCAACCAGCACCGACACAGTTTTCTACAAATAACTTAAACAGATCAGGTCTTGTCTAAACCGAAAAGGTGCTAGTAATAATAAAAACTATTAGCCGATCAATGCTACCTGGCTCGCAACAAGCAAGAGTGTCTTGTGATTTTCCTCTTTCGCAAATATTGATTTGCTGCCACCAGATACAGCACATAGGAGTTGTATCGCGATGGCATTGAAACACAACAGCACAAGGTGGAGAATCCTGTAGTGATAATATAATAAGTGTTGTTAGCATGATAAAGAAGTCAAGAAAATTATATGAGATAACAATAATCTGTAGTACAATATCAAAGGAAATTTATAAAAACATACGTGCCCATTAAGACGGCCACAAGAACAACTTCAGGTTTAACCCCTAACAGCAGTGGCCTTGATTTGCTAACTTGTACCCAAGGGATCTGAGATAATTATTATATAAACATATATTGAATTGATATAAATAAATTATATAGATAATAAGCTCGTTTTTATTTGCGAGCTAGCTCAAGCTCGATAAGTGAACCTCAGGCTCGTTTATTAAACTTATTTTTATGCTCGAGCTCGTTTAAGCTTTGCTTGGCTTGACTCAAGCTTTTAGCAAGCCAATCTCGAGTAGCTCACGAGCGTCTTGGCTCGTTTACAACCATACAGTGACATATAGCAACCACAAAATTTATCCTCACCAGACTCAGCAAAATCGCACCCAGTGTAGATAAGTGCTTACGATTATTGTCAACAATACCTGACATGCCTGCAAAGAATATGAACTTGAAGTGTAAAGAAAACATTCGTAAACATAACTCGAATCAACCATTTGTAAACAGGTTGAAATTGCCACTTCTAACGCAAACCAAAGAGGAAGAGGAATGTGGTAATTATCTTTTGGAAACAATAAAAACCATCAACTATATGTTTTGATGATGCTAGGGGATCTGCTTTCTCATCTAAACATCAAACAGCTTATGAACCTGGAAAGTATGTAGAGTAGGACAATCACCTTTAATAGATTCCCGAAAAACCTATTGAAAGAAAAAATAACTGTTAAACTTGTGAGGCTTACGAGACGATAAGTGATCCGAACAAGTTATACAAGATAAGTAACATGTTACCTTTCCCAAAATTAGAGGTATCAAAACTGTGCCGATAAGGCTTCTGAACATCTCATCAGCTGGAACAGATGCGCCAACTCCACCAGCGATTAGTCTTGATATAGAAAAAGGAACCTACAAAGCTAGAGTTGGTGATTATAAAGTACAAAATGTAAATATGATATTAAATCCAGAATAAGTACTTCTAGTTCTATAGGATTTTAATTAAAATCTGCTCTACCAGTAAAAAAAACTATCGTTTATTGAACTTACAATCAGAATTCCCAACAGACTAGATATCACGGTCATTGCGAGAGCCAACGCCGGATTTCCTCCAGCAAGCTGCATCACAGGATATGATCTAATGGTCCAAAAAAAACTTTTTTTAATTACATAATTAATAAAGATTGTGTGAGCAATTAACTAACTGTGGTCAGAGCAACTCCACTTGAAATTGCTGTAGGCATGCAGTTATATAGAGCTAGACCTGTATGGTAAAAAAATATAGAAAAAATATTAATGATGCGCGAAAAATACAGAAATATATAACTATACCACCAGTTGGACAGACCTGTTACAAATTCTTGCGGATGTAAACGAACTTGCACCATAATTCTGGAAAGGAGGGGTGTAAGCAGTAAAATTGAAGTCTGCATTGACATAAATAATATATTAAGAGTGTATAACAAATCGATCACTAATTCGAAGAAAAATCAATATTTTTTAACTGTTAGCTAATTAGACTACAATAATAATAGTAAATGTTTCGGATAAAATGATTTAAGAGGCTCTATGTGTTATGAATAAATTAAATCATAATGACAGTAATAAGATTTCAGGTTCATACTAGCCCAAAGAGCCCAACTGGCCATGCTTCAGCAGCCTCACCAACTTCTGCGCTACGCAGCGTTAATCCTGTATCAAGGAGAATAATTATCAATATTCAATCCTTTAGATCTAGCATACAATGAATACGACTGAATGGAGACGTAGTTATTAAATTGGGCCGATATGTGTAATGTGTTGCGTTTATGAATTTAAGACAGACAAATTTTGCTAAGTACATACATTAAATTTATGAAATTGTTACCTGATATGAGGAATATTCCAATAATGCTAAACTTGGATACTTGATATCTATGAGCAAAACAGCCAGGACTAGGATTTATGAGGGCAAATGCTACCCCTCCAACAAGAGCTGCAACAAATAGATTAACAAATCAAGCATCCATAACTTGTAAGCTAATTAGATACGTCGCAAAAAATATAAAATCCGCCGGTAATAACGATATTAAAACATGATCTTATTTTGAAAGCAGGTACAAAGATAAACACAATAGTGACATTATGTACTTACTTTCTCACACATTGCTTCACTCCTCTACTTGAAATATTCTGAAACTAATGTGATACCCAGAAATCTATTTTTAATATGAGAAAAATCCAACACACGCTCTTTTCTCACAAATAATTCCTTAGTTTATTCTTGATTCGACTAATTAGTCCCTTAAAATAACGCCAAATTTTTAATTAATTATATATCATTAGTTAGCAACATTTTTGTGCGTAACGTGTCAGAGAACTCACATTTCATTCTTCATTTTTATGTGAGTTATATTATAAAAAGTGGTTATGAATGTAGAAGATAGATCTATATATTTGAGAAACATTGTGAGTGTAGGAAAGAGAATAGATAAATATAAATGTATAAAAATACTATTTAATTGAAGAAAAGAGAAAAAATGTAATGATTTTAGTGTACCTAGAATTTGATTTTTTTAATGTGGTTTTAGCATACTTAATTTTTTCGTATTTATTTATTTATTTTGCAATTGCCTTTGAAGAGAAAATAATTAGGGGTTACGTTTCAACCCTTTTGTTACTTTCAATTAGTTGGATTTCATGGTGTGTTAATGTGGTTGAACCCACATTTTACTGCAATTTTGTATTGATTAATCGTAGTAGAATCTCATGGATTGTTTCAAGTCGAACTTTTCAATTAATTATAGACTTTTAGTTAATATACACACACGACAAAAATACTAAACCCATATGATTTCATTATAGTTAATTCTATTTATTATTTATTTTAATTTAATTTTAATTATAAAATAAGGATGTTACCTAAAAAAATGAAATAATTAAAGAAATATAGACTCATTAAATTACAACAATAGATTTTTCATATAAAATATGTAAGAATTCATGAGATGACATCACATTCTACATGGTTGGTTATGAATGTGTTTATGAGTCACCACATGTCAATATATTTTTCACTGTAGCTAATAACTTCTTAAATTATATATATAATAATTATAGAAATGGTGATGGGGTAGGGATGTGAATAGGGTATCAATTGTGTCGGGTTGATGGATTGACAGGTTGGTGGGTTGAAATGTTCAACACGAACCCGACCCATATTATTTTTCGGGTCAAAGATTTCAACCCTAACCCGACCCATATAAATTTGGGTCAACCTGAACCCGACCCGTTTAAACCATATTTTTAAATGAGTCATACAAGTTGACGATCTATAAGCAGTTGTTGGATTTTAAGCGGGTTATCAATAACATGTTTGATGATAGTATGAGTGTGACAAATAAATAATATAATGTGCCAAAACTAAAATTACTATAACTAACCATCTAAAGTAAAAATGGAAAAAACAAAAACAAAAATATAAAAACATTAGTTCCCAATAGTTAAACGGGTTAATGGGCCAACCCGTTTTTATACGGGTCAACCCGAACCTGACCTGTTTTTAATACGGGTCAACCCGAACCCGACCCGTCTGTTAAAACAGGTCATGTTAGCCAACCCAAACCCTTTTTTTTCATGTCGGGTTTGGGTCGAGTTGGCGGGTTATGTCAAGAATTTTCGCCGCTAGATGTGAATGCTCTTATACCTCATGTTTTGGGGTTTTTTTTTTAAAAAAATTACTTTTAACCTAATTTTTTTTTATTTTTTTGCAATTTTAACCCGACAAAATTTGTCTTTTTTAATTTTAACTCAAAACTTTTATTATTTGCAATTTGACCTCACAAGTTTTTTACTTTCTCCTTTGGTTCCCTATACTTTTCATCTTTCGCAAAGTTTCATTTTATGTTTCATTCTAAATATTGCAAGCTAACACTACGCAACGTGTGTGTGTGGTTCAACGTTTTTACGTTTCGTTCAAAATTTTTTGAGTTAACACGGCGCAACATGCATGTATGGTTCAATGTTTTACATCTATTTTTTTCTCGTTTGGCAGGTTTGTTGCAATGCGTAAGTCCTAGATAGACTCAGTGTTGGTGGTTGCTAGCGAATACATATGCACGGGCACGCATTCACCCACCCATATAGCGAGCACGTTAAATTTGAATTATATATATATATATATATATATATATATATATATATTGATAAATGTTATAAATAGTTAATTAACTTTTCTTCATGACATTATAGCCTAGTGGTATTTTGTGGGTGAGATAAGGCTTAGATCCTGGTTCTCTCTTGAATTTGTCTATATGCATTATTGTTTAGTGAAGATGGATATGATCGGATAATTCTGCTGATGACAACGTAATACACCAGGGATCCATCATAATCCAAATTTGTCGTTAACAAAAAAAGAAAAAGTTAAATAACTTTTATTGAACGAAAAAGGTAAAAACATAAGGCCATATTTCTCTCTCCTCTCTCTCTTCGTTTCCTTAATTAATAATCAAAAATATTTTGCTATGATATGTCAATGTGCATGAAATAAGCATAAGACGAGTATGATGTCTGTGGAACATATGCATGTGTTGTTGGCATGTAACAAAATGTATAGATATACACATGTGCATCAAAGAATACATCAAACAATGCATAAACGAAAAGGCGTATGAGTGCCTAGGCCAAATATCGACGATGTTACTTCGCATGGCACCGTTGATGGTACTAAGGTGATGCCTGTGTCAAGATGTCACGAGGCTCATTTCAAGGCGAAGGTATCAGAACACTTAAGGTTTTGACGTTGCGAGTTAGTGATTTGTCACAAGCCATATATGGTCGCCGCTTCAGTTGCGCAAGACCAATATGTGATGGAGAGAGGTTGAGATCAAGGGAGAGAAGGTGTTTTGTAGGTGAATGGTATTTACAGATAACGTAACAAAATAAACTGATGATACTTCTAGAGAGAGGGACGCTTATATTTGTTCATTGCTCATGTGTTTCTTCCACTAGCATCCATTCACTCCTAGAAATCATTTCTTACAACTTGCACGTGTATTTTAGAGCATTTATATCCCGTCCCTATTTCTAACTACATTCATAAATCCGTCCCCATTTCCAACTACATTCATAAATTCAAGGGAAAATGAATATTCATTGCCCGTATCTTTTATTTTTTTTTATTTTTAATTTTAATAGGTGGATGTGAGTGGTAGAAAAAGAAAAATAATAAAAAGAAGAATAAATAAGTATCATTTAGTTGAATAGATATAAATATCAGGAATGAGATGTAGGATGTTATAAAAAGTTAAGAAACAATTTAAAAGAATATGAATTTTAATTGAATATTAAATTACTTGATTAGGGATAGAAAACGGAATGTGAATGCTATTAGCACTTTATCGCATTCGGTTTCTTAAACTGCACGAGGGTGAATCACTGGTATGACTTTTGGTTTTTTTTTTATGTATAAATGCCAACAGTTAATTAATTACATGAGTCATGTATCGTGTATCATGCATGTGTAGGGTGTAGTGTATCACATGTCTTTTAGATTATATAGTATTTAAAAGATATAGGGGAGAAATGATATTGAAAAAAAATTATATTTGATATTAAATATACTTTTTAATTATTCTTCTTGTGGAAAGATGAGATTGTTAATACTCTATAATTTAATAATAAGTATATTATTTTTCCGGATCACAATTTTAGCATATAGACTTTTAAAGATTATCACAGTAATTGTTGTTTTAGTATAGAAAGATGATTTTCAAAACAGACGTTAATAAAATTTAAATCTCAACTAAGTTATACAATGTCAAAAAAAGAGCTTACTTAATTATTTACTATTTCGGTATCGTAAGGTAACATAGAAAACTTAATCACGTATACATATTCTTTTTTAAAACTATATCAATTATCAATAAATAAATATTAAAATTAAAATGAACAATAATTGTGGGAGTATCAGTGAAATCCATTTAGCTAAACTAACTTAAAGATTTAAACAAAGAACTTAAATAATACATAAATACTGAAAGGATGAAACTTTTTAGTGATCTAGTTCAAAGTTTTTAAGATCACATTTTTCCATTTATCTTTAAATTTTAGCAAATAACAAAAGTACATTACCTGTTGGTAAAAAATTAGAGGCAATAAATCTCAACAGATGTTCTACAAATCCCAGAAATTTTGGTAAACCTGACTCTTGAAGAAGGTGAACTCGACCGCTATGTTCCTGATACTCAAGTGAAAAATGTGTTTAATGTTATTTTACAAATGATGCTACTAAGTTCTATATTTGAAAGAAGTCATATAAATGAATGAAAAAGTAACTTAAATACCTGATCCGAATATTGACATTTCCGGATGATTTTACTTTTCGCAACAAAATGTAGTTTGGGTGGAATGATCAATGGAGTGTTACTACTAATGGAACCAAAAAGTGATCATCGCGAGTATTGAGGTGTGACGACGGACATAAATTGTTTCTTGATCGAAAATAAGTCGTTCTGGTTATTGTAGGAGAAGTTTTAGCCATGATTTGAAGCATTCTCGACATCCACTCCACCTGGAGTCACACTCAAATTGTATGATTGGTAGTGGTTTCAATTATGATAGTGAAACACATGCATTGTTTTTATAGGCATCCATAAATCACAATGTCAACTTATCTCCCCAATCTCTTCCTCTTTTTTTAATTCCGATGCCATCCTCTCTTTTAATTTGGTCGTTGCAGTGTGGCACCCACAATTAAATAAATCGGACCTAAATAAATTAATTATCATGCCAACACAATGAGAACCTTTTGAATTGAATTAATATATCGCTTACGTTACTAAACACACACGAAAAAAAACATGCATCATAGTTCACAATTGATTCTCCATAGTATCGTTTTCACCTTATGTCAAAAAAAGAACCATTTGAATTGAATTAATATATTGGTTACTTTATAAAACAAGAAAAAAATGATTGATATGGATTATAGGATTTAAAATTAATTCTCTATCTTTATCTCTGTAATTATATTAAAAATTACTATATTTTTCATGTTTTTCTAAAGAAAATAATGTTATTTATACTTTTATCATTATATTTTCTCTCTTCTCTACTCACAACCATTTTTAAAAATATTAAAAAACTATAAAGGGTGAATAATGTTTTTTTTTCAAATTTATTGATGGACGGTAATATTTTCTCTCTCATTCACTCACAACCACTCTATATGATATAGAGAACCACTCACATAAATATAGAAACTCAAATGTGAATGTTGTCACATGTTATAAGGCGCGTTTTACAATTTTTCATTGTCACAATATAAAGTTCCCACCATATAACTGTCACGTAGTCATGAGCTATTACTCGCTTTTATTTACTTTGTACATAATGGTTTTACAAGTTTTTATTATATACTACCAATTAAAATAATATTTTAGTTAAATAAGTTAAAGATAAAATCTAATTGGTTACTAGTCTTAGGCCCAAAAACTCTCCCCCTCACGACTTGGTCTGCCCAACACCCGTCCCCACACCATCTTTCAGACTTTCACGTCTTTTGGTGTGGTGTTTAACCCTCTTTCACGCCCTATTTTTGCCACATCAGTTGGGGCGTTGTACCATAATAACAAGCCTAATTGAACAATATATATGTATGATAATAGTTGGTGTTTTTTTATATAATCGTAAATTTGGTACGAGTTGGCCACTTGATCCGATTGTAGACGAGGTTGACCGTGTTTGATTTCGAGTAATTAAGTGCAGTCGATGAAAATCATCTCCACAACCTGTCTTGTTACGATTACGAATTGCCTGATGAGTACTCGACCTTCTAGACTATGTTTTGCAACGTTGCTTAAAACTAACACTTTGAAAATATGAAACTATTACAACCTTAATTTAGTCATTACTTTGTATTAAAAATTAACAATCTTTATCACTTCCTACACTTCTTACTAAAGTTTCACTTTTTATGTAATTTAGCGTGTGTGCTGTGTGTTTTTTTAAATAGTGTTTTGACTTAAAAATTCATGTATATCACATGTAACTTTTAAAACTAAGATGTCAAACAAAGTAATGTCTAATATAAGGTGGCGTGTTTAATATTTTATCGTTTAAGGATTGCGTGAATTATACAATATTTATTTCTTTTATCCTGAATTTAATCTAGGCACGTGCATAATCCAAAAAAGTCAATTACTACTTTTTAAATATCGTAGATCCCACATCGGTGGATGCTAGAAGAAAAGTGCCAACACATCCTATAAAATAACTAGATTATTGAAATCTCGTTTGTAGCGAAACTAGAGTAAATAATATAATATAAGATAAATGTTATTTTAAAATAAATATTAATGTTTAAAAGTCAAATTGTCATAAGTGATTTATGTGTAATTATACTATTTTATGATACAAATAAATACTCTACTTTGAATACAAATTTGATTTTAGTAATATTTATATTAAAATGTTGAGAGAGATAAAGAAACAAAATAAATACTTAAGTTTATAGAAAAAGTTAACAAACTTAAGTTGTTACAAAAAATATCAATTTTTTTTTTGATAGGTGAACTTCACAACAGACGGTTAATTCACACCTGCTAGTCGCAGGCCGCCACCCGCCTCATCACCAAGGACTATGTTGACTAAATCGGGCCACGCCTTGGTCGAGTGTGGCTTGGCTCCCCGAGAAAATTTCCAGCCCCCTGCCACTTGACAGGAGTTGCACCGTCCACAAGAGTCGACCCTATTGTGAAAGCCAACTCTCTGGAGTAAATGCGCTGTGATAGAAAACTCGGGGTGGCTCCCGGGTTTTGAACTTATGACCAAGCCTTACCTGTTCATTGCATGACCACTGGGCTGTGAACCCAGGGTCTAATTAAATAATAAAGATGATATAAGTTAAAAAAACCATAATTTAAAAAAAATATTAAAAATGTGAAGGCCATATCCTTCACCAATAATATATAAAAAATAAAATACCTTACGATAGAAACAAAGTATCATCAACTCCTATAATATAAAAACCTTGTAATCTCCAAAGATCTAGATAACCAAGTTGAAATTTCCCTGACCCAACCCCTAAGTATGGTTCAACCACCTCCTTGGTTTGGCCTTTTAATTGGAAAGTTCAAAAACCGGTTGGTTTGCCCATTAGCTGTTCTAATCATATGAACCGAACCGGCTAAGCGTCCGGTTTCTGTTCCAATCCGTCTAGCCAATCTGATTTTGCTTTTTGAAAGGAAAACTCTATTAAGAAAACATCTCCACCCGAAAACTGGGCAGCGAACTACATAATTACAAAATTACACCAATTTTCTACGATAATTGCTTTAAACTAGATCTATTCTTCACCCAAAGATACCCCATTGAACGGATCTCGCTGAAAACTTCATTGATGTTGAATTGCTTTCCTGAAAAAATAAACCCGTTTTACGCCTTCCATATACTCCAGCATGTTTATAACAAAATAAGCATGTTATTAACAATGAGTAATATCAATCTGATATGGGCTTAATAACAATGAGTAATGTCAATCTTTCAATGAAGTTCAATGGTGTGTAGAGGTGTTTTCTCTTTTGATCAACCCCCAATGAGCTAGAGGAATTATTCTAATTGGGTTGGAAAACTCAAAATCTAAACCGAATTTATATTTAATTTTAGAATATTATTTTTGTTATAGATATAATTAAAAAAATGGCTTTTTAAGTGTAGTTTGACCAATTTGAATCAAATAAACAGAAATCGAACCAACAATTTGTTTTTTTTTATTTATGATTCTATTAAAAGTCAAAATTTGAATAAACTGACTCGTTTATAAAATTTATATAAACCTATTTGTTTATCTTAAAGTAATTTGAAATTCGTATATTTGAAAAGTACAAAAGGTATTTATTGGACGAGTTTAATTTTAATATAATGTTAGTTCTATTTGACTAAATCAAATTGAATATAGAAAAATAAAATTCAAGGTTTGAGAGGGGGTGGGGGGGGTGACCGTGAAGTCACCGGATGAATTGAGATCAGATCCAGCCACGGCTGTTGCTCCGTGGCGATACTGACTCGACCCGCTCCTACTATTTATTGATGGGTGATTTATGTGAATTTGTGTGGATCTGGAAGGCCTTGAATGAAATAATAATGTTTATTGATGGGCACCATAATTTTTACCGATGGGTGGTTTATATGAATTTGTGGTAGATCGGAGGGCCTTGAATGAAAGCATAACATTTATTGATGGGCACCATAATATTTATTGCTGGGTGATTTATATGAATTTGTGGTCGATCTGGAAGGCCTTGAATGAAAGCAGTAGAGAATATCGAGCACAAGGATACATCTATTTGATTTAAAAGTAGTCCATTTATCATAATGTTAATTGAGAGAGTTAGAGTGATTTCAATGTTTTTTAAAGGTAAACTTTATTATATACGTAAACCGTCTTAAAACAGGACAGTTGAAGCACATTCATCAAACACTTGCATAATAACAAAATTACATCATTCTTTGAGCACTCTGTTTTAATTTATATCTACTCAGTGGGTTTTCACTTCAACCTTGTCGTCACTTAAGTTTATCTCATACCCAGTATGAGCATCCGAGCGATTAGTAGAGAAACTTGTTTTCGTACTTTTAAACGACGATTGCTCCGCTAGAGATACTCTTGCCCATTTTAAGGAATGCCTCAGCCTCGCCACATCCCGACAATGAATAAATTTAAACGTCACTCCTCTCTTCTTTTCCGAATAAACACTAAACGCCCGCGTCACGTAATCAGCGTCAGTTTTAACCGTTTTTTGGGTTGTGCTTTATGTTGTAGTGACCATTGAAGACAGTCATGGCGGTATTTATTTCACACCACTTTGACGAAAAACTAACATTATTCCTATAGTACTCTTGTTTCATCATTTTGTGATAAAGATCGTTTATTTTGTCCCAAAATTCGTCACCATGTTGATTTGAAACCATTTTAAAAAAATCAACGTATTAAATAAAAGTCGTATTAATATAAAGATAAATAAATACATAACTTTTTTAAACCACATATGTTTATAATAATAAATATAAAATAAAATGTACCTAAAACCGAGTTCTTCGAAGTAGAAATCCAAGATTTCGTTAACATCACTTCTTCCTCGTTTGTTCATGGATGAATAACTCGGTCGATGAGGGCTTTTTCCTTCCCCACATCGTTTTTCTTCCTAAGGTTTTTTTTTCGTGAGGACGGTTCAACGATACCTTGTGGTTGCGTTTCGGGTACGGATTCGAGTGTAGGGGGGTTTGCGATATAGGAAAGAGTTGTTGTTGAGGGAGGTTGGGCATTTGAAATATGATGGAAAAACATGTTATAGTTCGCTAGAAGATGTGCATAAGAAGATATGTTAGGTAAGTTACTCGGAACTTGAAGAAAAGGGCAGTTTTGAGGCGAAGTAGTAACTGGTATTTCGCCTCGGCCATACGGGTTGTTTTGTCACACCCCGGATTTCCAACCCCGAAATCCATACACCGGTTGGCACGGGGGGGAGTATCGTGACGTCAGTTGATAACATCATTGTCAATTAAACACGGCACAACAGAAGTCTTGGAGTAAAATTACTATTACAAACTGAATGTTCGAAAATACAAAATAATATACAAGCTTGTAATAGAAGAACCACATGCGGATCATAAATTTACATGGAAAGAATATAAAACAGACTTTAGGCAGATTTAGGATTTGCAAGATCCTCTATCACTACCGAGCAGCTTCCGGCCTATTTCGTATTGTACCTGCAGTTTAGCCTTTGGACGATACGTCAGCTTACGCTAGTAGATACACCCAACTGACTCATTTTGAAAAACGTTAAATAGTTTTTAAGAGCAAAATGCACAAAATATTTTATTAAGTTGGGAAAGTTGACCTTGCAACCTTGTATCATATTCACATGTTTTTCAATACATACAGGCCCGGGACAGAAACCAAGACATGATTAAATACACACCACTCAGGTACTCACGAAGGAGTCATCCCCAACGTCTTGGGCATATTGTATATGAGCATCAAAGGTGTATGCCTACACCTCGTGCTAAAGTCGTGGCCAATAACTAATGTATTGAGCCGATGATATCCAGGACACGGTAATTTAATCCCCGTGCTTAAGTTATCAAACAAAACTGATTAAAATGAAATATGCGGGTTTACTAGCCACAAGCGGGCATTCGATTGACCCCATTTTGGACTAAGTGGTAATAATTTACCGTATCCCAAGCCCGTATAGGGAAAATAGTCGAGCGTATTTACCTGAGCTAGTCTTCTTTTTTATTTTAAATAACTCAGCCGTATACAAAAGTACCAAGTGCAGATAGCATTTACCGGGAAGGCTCTAGTCTGGATTATGGCATAAGCTAGCCAATTAAATACTAACAGTCTTATAAACCGAATAGTGTACATAATCATTACGTATAACGCTTGATTAAACGATGACCGGATAGAATGTAGTTTAATCCCGACAAGTACTTGACTTGTATAATATGGGTAAACTATAAACATTCTGGATTTTGAAACTTAAATGACATGGTTAAACCCGTTTTGGTTAATTTTCGTAAAATAGTTACATACACGTAACCGCGCGCATATTAGCGATATCGGGTAACCGGATAAGTCATGGACAAGTTCTATATGTCATTACACTTTAAATAAGTTAAGATATCAGTAGGATATCAACTTGTATGCCCGTTAAGGTTTTAAAACGAAATTATGCCTCATAAGGGCATTTTGGTAATTTCATACCATATAAAAGGAACTTGAATATAATTTGTTGTTATAATTATAAGTATTCTGGAAAAATACTTTATTTATGATATAATATCACTAGGATACCAATTATACGTGTAAATTATCTTTTATGACCAAACTATGCACCGAAGGGGCATTTGGGTCATTTTACACATAGTTTATAAATTATTTGGGATTCTGAGTTTATAACATGTTCCTACTGTAAATTTGTTTAAAATAAGTTTTAAAATCAGTAGGTAACAAGTCTTGGTCCATTAATATGGTTTAAACCATACTATGCGCCAAAACGTCGCTTATGTCGTAAAATAACGTATTTAAGCGATGTTTACGAAATTTGACGTTAAGGTCAGATTAAAATGTTTATAATATGTTATTTAATATAGAATATCAGTAGATAAATGGTTTATCTTGAAAAGATTGATTAAAAATCATTTTGTGAGCCACAAGGGCTAAATCTGTCATTTATCGACATAGTTTAAGGACCTGCTTGAAAACTCAGTTTATAACTTGGTTTAACATCCCATATATTCCTACTTATAATATTACATCAGTAGTAAACTCATTTTAAAGTTCATTATCATTAAAGCCTTGATTTATGTAAAAAGGGCATTTTGGTCAAAGTTGGCATAATTATGGAACTTGCGCATAAACTTGGATTCTGATTATGATCATGTAATATAACCTCTGAGGGTTATGCTACATTATATTACGATCATAATCCAACTTTAGGTCAGTAAGTAACTAATCTAAATCGGGTAAGAATCGAAAGTCAAAGCAGAAGTCAAACTTTGCGACTTTCGGTTGCGAACCGACTCTAGAACTGAAATTGACGAGCCGAACATGTTCTCACATGTCCTAATAATTATTACCAACTTGCTTAAGTGTCAAAACAGGTTTCATAACATATATAAGATCAATTTATGATTTTTCTGAAAAATGGCTTGTTTGACTTTTTATTTTCATAACTTTGACCCGTCAATTGGTCTAGCAAACGTGATCTTCAGGAGTTGCCCTTTATAGGGATTAACACCTACCTTATTACGATCACTTAGCTATGTTCATTTCGAGCAATGGCTGGACCATAATGGTCTTAACCGAAAGTCAAAGCGTTTGCCGTAAAACGCTTGACTTTTGGCTATAAAAGCCTATAAACGAAAATGCAAGAGCAAGGAACACTTACAAGAGGTTCCTACAATGCAAGAGAACTAAGTTGGATGCTCCTTTCAGCTAGGAACTTCCAGAGGAGGGAGAAGAGTTATGATTTAGAAAGGTGCAAGTTGGAATGAAGCACTTGAACACCTATTTATAGTTGGAGAGCTCAAAGGAGGTGAAGCCAGGTGTTTAGGGGTGTAAGAGGAAGCTTACAAGTGTCCCAAAACGTGGCATAGCTGATTACAAGTCCATGGTTTCTAATTAAATGGTTTTGGAGCTTTGCTTGGCTGCCAAACAAAACTTTCTGCAGCAGACCTGTTCTCGCGCCCCGCGAGAGACCCAGGCTTGGTCTCTCGCGGCCCCGCGACCGCCCTTTTGCCAGTTTCAAAGTTTGACACTTTTAACCCCTTAACTTATTAAAGCTTCTAAAAACCTTTTTAAACACCTTTTTGGCACTTTTAGCCCTCCGTAGCCAATACTTGGCATACCCGGGATTATGCCCGGACATTGTCGAGCTCTCGGTTCGTTAAAAGGTCAATCAGAGGTATAAATTAACATGTTGACACTTTTAATCCCTCCATTATCCAACTTTCACATATTTACAAAATTGAACTCTCTCCTACAACAAATGGCACGTATGAGAGTTTATGACTTCACAAAGGATCACTCAGAGGCTTATGATAAGCCTGTTGATCCGATGTCACTCAGAGGCTGGGCATGTTGACATATCAGTCACTCAGAGGCCAAATTTCAAGCATGTTGACATATCAGTCACTCAGAGGCTAATGATTTAAGCATGTTGACATATCAGTCACTCAGAGGTTGTTATTTATACACGTTGACATCAGGTCATCACTCGGAGGCTTAGATTGAGTATGTTGACGCCTTTAGTCCTTATTGGTCTTTAACGGACTATATATAAAAATAGAATACATGTCACTATACTATTGGACATGATTTTACAGGGTGTTACATCCTCACCCCTGAAAAGAAATCTCGACCTCGAGATTGTATTCAAAAAGATGGGGGTACTTTTGTCGCATAGTGGACTCAACCTCCCATGTGTACTCAGGACCTCTAAAAGCGTCCCACTTAACCTTTACTATAGGTATCATTTTTCTTCGGAGCTTCTTAACCTGTCGATCCTCGATCGAAATTGGTTTCTCAACGAACCTCAGGTTTTTATCTATCTGCACATCTTTGTGCAACATTGCTAGCGACTCATCGGCTAGACCTTTCTTAAGGTTAGATATGTGGAATATATCATGGATTCCACTAAGCTCCTTTGGCAACCTGAGCTTATAAGCTACAGTGCCGACACATTCAACTATCTCGAATGGTCCAATATATCTTGGGCTTAACTTGCCCTTCTTTCCAAAATGCATTATACCCTTCCAGGGTGATACTTTTAACATGACTTTGTCCCCTACTTGGAACTTAAGAGGTTTACGCCTCTTGTCAGCGTAGCTCTTATGCCTATCCCTGGCAGCTTTGAGACGATTACGGATTTGCACAATCTTTTCCGTGGTCTCCAGGATAATCTCAGGTCCTGATAGTTGGGCCTCCCCAACTTCTGCCCAGCATACATTTTCTCCCATACAAGGCCTCAAAAGGAGCAGCCTTTATGCTAGTATGATAACTGTTATTGTAGGAGAATTCTATTAGGGGTAAGTGGTCATCCCAACTTCCACCTAAATCAATCACACATGCCCTAGCATGTCTTCCAAAGTCTGAATAGTACGCTCACTTTGACCATCAGTCTGCGGATGGTAAGTCGTATTGAAATTTAATCGTGTGCCTAACGATTGTTGGAAACTTTTCCAAAAGTGAGATGTGTATCTAGTATCTCTATCGAGTACAATAGATATTGGCACACCGTGTAGGGACACTATCTTGTCCACATACAATTTAGCCAATTTATCTGAATTATACGTTTCCTTAATTGGCAAGAAATGTGTTGACTTAGTCAGCCTATCCACTATGACCCAAATAGTGTTGTTACCACTTTTGGTCTTGGGTAACTTGGTAATCAAATCCATAGTTACCATTTCCCATTTCCAAGTGGGAATCTCAAGTTGTTAGTCCTGACGATTTCTAATATTCGGCCTTAACTTGCGAACATGTTAGACACTTAGCTACATAAGTGGCTATGGACTTCTTCAAACCCGTCCACCAATAATTCTTCTTCAAGTCTTGATACATCTTGTCACCTCCCGGGTGAACCGAGAGTATCTTGAATTGTGCGTTTGTTGGAGGATTATATCTCTAAGTCCTCCAAAGATAGGAACCCAAATTCTATCATTAAATCTTAGGATTCCATCATTTCCATGCTTTAATTGATCAACAGTTCCGCCTAATCCCTCATTAGTAATATTAGCCTCTAATAGGGCTTGTTTCTGCGCATCTAGTAGCTTTTCACTCAAGCTATTTCTGAGATCAATGCTCTTGGCGTTAATCCTAATAGGTTTAACCTTTTCCTTGCGACTTAAGGCATCGGCAACTACATTTTCCTTACCTGGATGGTAGTGAATCTCGCAATCATAATCATTAAGAGTTTCCATCCAACGGCGTTGTCGCATGTTCAATTCTTTCTGATTGAACAGATGCTGGAGACTTTTATGGTCTGTGTATATAACAAACTTTGTGCCATACAAGTAATGTCTCCACAGTTTTAGTGCAAATACAACGGCACCCAATTCCAAATCGTGGGTGGTGTAATTCTTTTCATGCACCTTTAATTGTCGTGATGCATAGGCAATTACCTTACCATTTTGCATTAGCACACAACCCATACCGTGTGTGTGATGCATCACAATAAACAACAAAATTCTCAATACCCTCAGGTAGAGATAACACAGGAGCGTTGCTCAACTTGTGTTTAAGAACCTCAAAAGATTCTTGTTGCTTTGGACCCCAATTATACTTAATATTCTTACGGGTCAAAGAAGTTAAATGAGTGGCTATTCTTGAAAAGTTCTCAATGAACCTTCTATAGTAACCAGCCAATCCTAAGAAACTACGAACCTCCGTTGGGGTCTTGGGCACTTCCCAATTTATGATGGCCTCAATTTTGGCGGGATCTACTTAGATACCACGCTCACTTACCACATGTCCAAGGAATTGGACTTCTCTAAGCCAAAATACGCATTTAGAGAACTTTGCATAAAGTTTCTCCTGCCTTAATAATCTAGGATGCACCAAAGATGTTTCTCGTGATCATCTTGATTATGAGAATAGATAAGTATGTCGTCTATGAAGATAATCACAAACTTATCTAAATATGGTTTGCAGACTCTATTCATGAGATCCATGAATGTTGCCGGTGCATTTGTGAGCCCAAAAGGCATCACTAAGAATTCAAAATGACCATAGCGGGTCCTGAAGGTTGTTTTAGGAACATCTTCACTTCTAACCTTCAGTTGATGATATCCTGATCTTAAATCTATCTTGGAGAAGTAGCTAGCCCCTTGAAGTTGGTCGAATAAATCGTCGATCCTGGGCAGAGGATATCTATTCTTGATTGTTAATTTGTTCAGCTCCCGGTAGTCGATGCACATCCGCATTGATCCGTCTTACTTCTTAACGAAGAGGATTGGAGCTCCCCAAGGCGAAGAACTAGGTTGTATAAAGCCTTTCCCTAGGAGTTCGTCTATCTGCGTCCTCAACTCCTTCATCTCTGTAGGTGCTAGCCTATATGGAGCTCTAGCTACGGGTGCTAATCCTGGTATGATATCTATTCTGAACTCCACTGGCCTATCTGGAGGTAGGCCTGGTAATTCTTCAGGGAAAACATCGGGATATTCCGAGCTAACTGGTTGATCTTCAAGGTTTGGCTTTGGTTCATTTATAGTAACTTGTGCCATGTAGATGACACATCCTTTTCTCAAACACTTGGATGCCTTAAATAACGACACCTTGTCTGGCAGTCCGTAGTGTGAGTCTCCGGGAATGGTGATCACTTCACCAGATGGGGTCTTAATTTTGATGAGCTTCTTATCGCAGGCAATGCGGGCTTGGTTATGAGATAACCAATCCATGCCTAAGACAACATCGAACTCCGCCAATTTCAGTGGCAGAAGAGAGATAGGGATGGAATGATTCTTAACGGATATAGAGCATCCATCAAGAATGGAAGATGTGGATTCTATCGTTCCATCAGCAAGTTCTATCTCATAAGTTTTATCTAGAGTTCTTATGGGCGGGTTTAATAGTTGACTAAACTTATGATTTACAAAAGATTTATCTGCACCCGAATAAAAAAGAACTCTAGCATAAATATCATTAATGGGGAAAGTACCTGTTATGACATTGTCGTCATTAACAGCTTCCCTTGCATTTATTTGAAAGGCACGGGCATTCCCTTTCTTGGCCTCTCCAGGCTTTACATCATTACTTTTGGGTTTCTTGGGGCAATTGTATGTTATATGCCCTTTTTCGTTGCAGTTGTAGCAAACTGCATCCTTAAGATCCTTGCAATCTAGGGTCTTATGCCCCCTTCTTTTGCAGATACCACAAGGTTTGGTTTGTGGATCTATGCTACACTGTCCCCAATGTCTATATTTACAGTTCTTGCACAGAGGTTTGTTATTAGACACGTGCTGGTTCTTCTTGAGCCCGAAATTTCCTTTCTTCTTAAACCTTTGGGAGTTATTATCCTCCCGTTTCCTCTTTCCGTCAGTTTCAGTCCTAATTGACTTTTGTCTTACCAGATCTAGGGTGAGGGAAAGAGATAGGTCTACAGCAGACCTATAGGTAGTAGGTTGAGCATCCTTTACCATGCCCTTTATTTCGGGCGCCAACCCATTTATGAAATGCGCAATGCGTTTGGATTCGGGGGTGATCAAATAGGAAACTAACCTAGATAGGGAATTGAAATCGGAAACATACTTCCGACAGTCTAGGTTTTTCATTGATAGAGACAAGAAGTCTGTCTCTAGCTTCTCCATCTCATGGGTTGGGCAGTAAGTTTCCTTTACCAAATCAACAAACTTGGACCATCCCAAGTTGTACAGGTGTACCTTACCTGTTGATTGAATCATGGCTTTCCACCATATTAGGGCATCGCCCTTGAAGGATTGTGATACGTACTTGACCACATCCTTATCAGCACAGTTGCTGATATCTACAATTGTCTCCATCTCGTCTAGCCACTTTAGGGCTTCTACAATTCCTTTCTCCCCGTTAAAGTCTCGGGGCTTGCATGAGACGAAATACTTATAAGTACATTCGTCCTTAACAGAACGAGACTTTTCAGTAAGATCTATTCTCTTTGGTTCACTCTTCGCATTTGAAGAGTGAACGGAGCTCTCCCTATGAGCTGAAGATGGTGGAATAGATAAAGGTCTAGAGCGAGTGGCACTCAGCTCTCTTAGCTTTTCTATGCCTTACTCATGGCCCTTTCCACTGCCGCATCAATGCGAGCTTGGAATCATTATCATTAATATTTTCATTTTCAACATTGCTGGGTTCAACATTCCTGTGGCTACTTTGTGCTTTGTTTGAGTTAGCCATCTTTAAGTCTTGGTTTCTATATACCAATAAAACTTCATTTAGCCATGGTGTATCAACCATATCGGCTTTTAATATTGGATATAACAATCCCTTGGCTATACTAGTGTGAATAACATCACAACTCTTAGGCTTAAGATATCTATATTTGGCCTAGGTCTTAATAGGACCATCATAGGCAAATTACAATCTGGACATAGTCCATTTATTACTAGACAGGGATCGCAATGTCACAACTGTCATTGTCATATTTGACAATTTTATAGCATATAGGCTTGTCACAAAGGACATCAAATATGGCACATAGGCCTGTCACTAATGGACATAAAATATGACTCATAGGCCTGTCACTAACGGACATATAATAGGGCACATAGGCACTACATCACTAATGGATGTTTTATTTATCACCACACTGGTGATATTAGCCCGGATCAGATAGATCACATAGGCTATATAAAATATATCATAACCGAAAAAG
Source organism: Scalesia atractyloides (assembly GCA_947069175.1). Taxonomy (NCBI): domain Eukaryota; kingdom Viridiplantae; phylum Streptophyta; class Magnoliopsida; order Asterales; family Asteraceae; genus Scalesia; species Scalesia atractyloides. Next base: position 10,204,058 of record CAMTDV010000012.1, on the reverse strand, counting down.
GGTAATACATCATTAATGGATGTTTTATCACCGTACTGGTGATATTAGCCGGGATCAATAGATCACATGGCTTTATAAAATAGATCATATCCCGAAAGGGTAATACATCAGTAATGGATGTTTTATCACCGCACTAGTGATATTAGCCGGGATCAAATAGATCATATGGGCTTTATAAAAGAGATCATATCCCGAAAGGGTAATACATCACTAATGGATGTTTTATCGCTGCACTGGTGATATTAGCCGGGATCAAACAGATTAAAAGGGCTATTTAGCCGGGATCAAATAGATCACAAGTGCTATATAAAATACATCTCTAATGGATGTTTAATCACCGCACTGGTGATATTAGCCGGGATCAAACAGATCACAAGGGCTATTTAAGTTTAGGACATAGTCCATTACCTTGGAAGTTAGTGTGATTCCTCAAGTCACACAACCATGAGTATGCACATTACTTGAATGTTAACATAAGAGGACCTTAATGGTTGATTAATGGTCCGGTTACCTTTGACCTTAACGACCGTAGAGGTTTAGACCTAGTCCCTTACCCTTGGATAGAATGATAACTTCCCTTAACTATCTTGATAGAAGACCCTTTCGTACTTAACTATTATTTCTTGGCCAATGTGTGGTCTACGCCACTTGGCATAACCAATCTATTAAGGTCTTTTGGAATTATATAGCAGAGCATAAATTTCGAGTAAAATTGAGACGCTCGTTTTCAAGAGGATGATTTACATACATATAATTCCAAAAGTACTTCATTAAATTTTGATTAGAAATTACAATAGAAAAAAATGAAATAAACTTGTCCATGCAAGGACTTAAAGGAAATAAACATGTCCACACAGGGACTAAAAGATATAATTAAAAGAGACTTCACTCGTCCTTCTTTCCCTTAACTAATTTGGAGAGTTTCTTGAAGAACTTATTCGTCTTCTTCTCCATTTTCTCCGCCTGTTGCTGCAATTCTTTCATCCTTTCTAAGTCCTCATTAATGGCCTCAAGTGATAGCGGAGGTTGTGGCATAACTGGATACTGGTACCCATAAGTTGGATATCCAGTTGGTGGATAGGTAGGTGGGAAAGGAGATGGGTAAAGTGCGTTGTGCATAACCGCCTACATATATGGGTCTTGCTGTCACACCCCGACCCGCAGCGGAATAAAAGTCGGGCATAATTGGGTTATCACCAAAGCTCATGATGTTTACTAAAATGTTTCATATTTATTAAATTCAAATTACAACTTAATATTCAAATCAAATCCATACAATTACAAGGAAATGAAACTAAGTAAAACAATCCAAAGCTTAAACTGATTTATTCTTCTAGGCCTTCCTATGTGTTTCTTGCCTCAACTGGATCACCTGTATCATGTGTAAAACGGGGGATATTTTGGGTCAACAAAAGTTGGCAAGTGAACCTTGATAAAACATTGTTATTAATTTCTTGTTGTATTTAATATTGAAAATTTGTGCAATAATCACATGTGAGCAAACATATATATATATAACAAACACAAACCACTTTGAATGAGTATATGATATGAATGATGACGACTGTGAGATCAAGGCTCAATCAAACGGAGCCGATCGTATGACGTGAATGATGATGTATGTGAGATCAAGGCTCAATCAAACGGAGCCGATCGAATGAGGCACCTGATACTCAACCCGTATCCCACGGGGAGCTGATGGGCCTAATGAAATGCATGTACTAAAAATGATAACTTCAATCTAAACATAATTCACACAACAATTGATACATATTGGATACACATTTGATCACGGATATGATGGATGCGCAAGTGTTTAAATATAATAAGGAATTAAACGACACATGACACCCCAAAATGTGATTAAAACGGGGAATTTGGTAGAGATTCACTCACATTGGATGCGTTCTTTTGATGACGTTGGATGCGCACGAGTTTTGGGATTTGATCGACGAGGAAATCTAACCTAAAATAATAACGAAAGGATTCGGTAAATAAATTGATTTTATTTGAGATTAATACTTTTAATTCATAATCTTAATAGGATTTTTAGATTTATTTTTGTGAGTTTAAGGACCTTTTCTAACTTTAAAAATATTATTTTTAAGTATTTTTAAATAATTTTCTGATTAAATAAATAAATAAAAAAAAAAAATGTTGACTTTTTGACTCTGACCGTTGACCGTTGACCGGTCGGATTCAGTTTATTCATGCGCTGGGTGAGGTTCGAACTCGGGACCTCTCGTACGCGTGCACGCAGCTCTACCAACTGAGCTACGTGTCTAACCCGAAATATTCTCTGTTTTAGTTATATATATATATACTAATTAATTGTTATTTTATTTGGTTTATATTAAAACGATTTAAAATGGCCGAACCGGTTGCAGGGACCGGAGTCGAACTCGGGTCCTTCGGTTCGTATGCGCACAGCCCAACCAGTTGGGCTGTGTGTCTAATCTGTTTAACTTATGGATTAAACTATACTTATCAACATTCGGTGACCTGATCCGATTCAGTTGTAAAAATGTTGGTTTTAATTCTGAAATTCGGTAACGTGTGCGATTCGAACCCGTGACGTGCGTGTTATGATTTCACACAGTCCACCGCTGGACTGTGTGTCTAACCCGGTTAAATATTCAGTTTTAATTAAACTTATACAGATGTTCGACTTCGTCTTCTTCGTTTATAAAGACACAGAACGAAGATATCCGACTGTTCTTGTTTAAATCGGTCATCGAACATATAATTGATTGGAATGAAAAGGATAAAGAGGGTTACGGACTAAAATGTACCGATCAGAATGTCTTTCTCATATTTCCGGCAAGAGTCGTCGGCTCTGATTTGTGACTTCCGTCTGAGTGAATCAATTAACAGTTTTGATCAACGAGTTGTGAAATTAAGTTACTAAACAAGGGATATCAGGGGGTTTAGATGATTGTACCGATTGACAGTGAGACTATGATGTTTCAGTGAAATTCCGGCGAGTGTGGGATTTCCTGGCAACGTAGTCTGGGACAGATTCTGGTTGAAGGATTGAAGTTAATATATGTCTAATAATGGATTACAAACAAAAGAGTCGAGAAATTTACCGATTTGAAGTAAGTCTCGGTTTTCCGGTGAAAGTCCGCGACTGTAAAATATCTCCGGCGACGTGTTTTGAGATGAATTAAGCTTCGGAAACGATCGTGGTTCTGAGCGAAAGGATTCTCAGAGTGTTCAAGAGGGTATTTATTGTGAAAACCGGCTGAATTGAGTCAAGGTCCGCGAGTTAAGATTTCCGTCGGTTATGACGGAAATTGATTGCCGGCAAAGGTTATAACCGACGTCGACATCAATTTGAGCGTTTTAGTCAAGACTGATTTGGCCAAAATTGCGGATTGCCGGATTTTCCGGTGACTGCGAATTGGGCGCGCTGATTTCCGGATTTTGATTTCGAGTTTTAATTTAAGTATTATTTGTTTCAGTAATTACACAAAGGAGTCAGGTGGCGGAGCGGTGTGTTGTGTGTTTGTTGGAGCGGCTGACCCGGGTTCGAAACCCGGCAGCCCTATTTATTTTTTATTCACTTATTTTTTATTATTTATTAACTATGGTTTAAAATTCTAACAATGCTTATTTGTTATGTATTGTTTAAAATTAGTTTGAGCCATAAATATGCAACGAAAATTTTTAACTGGATAATCGATTAATAAACGAAGCGGGTTTGGAAAACCCGTTTTTCGACGAATGTTACACTTGCGACCACGCTTGATAGTCTACCGGCGTAGACGGGTTAAAAGGATCATATCCAGACATGTCTGGATATGTGGGGATTGGGTTAGTATAACCCGATGGTGGTGGTTGAACAGCATGTGTTGGTGTTGGTTCCACTATAGGTGGAACATTAGAGGGTCCACCCATTTGTGGGTCCTCTTGAATTGTGGGGTAGGAGTTGGGAAAATGTGGTAGCAATCCCGACCTTTGTGCGGCACGTACCGACATACGTGCTCCACGCTTTCTTCTTGGTAGTTCAGGTGGTGGTTGAGGTTGGTCCACGGGTTCCATATGGACATCTTCTTGAACAGGAGGTGGTTGAGAGTGGCGGGAAGGAGGGTGGGCGAAGGTAAATTGGTTCCAGTATTGGTCCCACTCATTAGGACCTTGGTAGGGCGATCCGGCATATGAGTTTGAATTGCTCGAAATTTCAATGGGATGCATATTTGATCCCGACGGTGGCATCTCCGGGTCGGAGTCCTCGTCCATAGGATGCGGTTGGTCCAACTGATTTTGTTCGGCTGGAGATGTGATAAAGTAATGATTGGGGTTAAATTCCTCATGGTTGGAGTGATGAGAATGGGAATGGTAAGAATGATGTGAATGATAGGAGTGGTAAGAATTTTGGGAATGTGAGTGAGAGTGTCTATTAGAGACAGAACGTCTCGCTGGTTGCCAAGGAGACGAGTCTCCCGATTCTTGGTATGCATCTGAGTTATGAGGTTGAGGGGGATGCGTCCCGATGGTCCTCCTCTCATTGGACCTTTTCCTCGTCCACTTTGTCCTCTCACACGTGGTGGCATTTTCCTGCTAAAAATCAATTCAAAAACATACCAATAACTTAATAATGAAATGAGTAATCCTAGGTCAATGCCTAGACTCGGAAGTCTAAAGAATGTGCTCGTGAAAGTTTGAGACTAAACACAAAAGGCTAGTGTTTAATTCTCTCAAACGTTGGCTCTGATACCAACCCTGTCACACCACGGATTTTCAACCCGAAATCCATATACCGGTGGGCCCGGGTGGGGAGTATCGTGATGTCAGTTGATAACACCATTGTCAATTAAACACGTCACAGCGGAAGTCTTGGAGTAAAATTACTATTACAAACCGAATGTTCAAAAATACAAAATAATATACAAGTTTGTAATAGAAGATCCATAGGCGGATCATAAATTGTACATGGAAAGAATATAAAACAGACTTTGGGCAGATTTAGGATTTGCAAGATCCTCTATCACTACTGAGCACTTCTGGCCTATTTTCATATTGTACCTGCAGATTAGTCTTTTGAAAATACGTCAGCTTTCGTTGGTAAATACACCCAACTAACTCATTTTGAAAACATTTCGAAAATGTTTTAAGTGCATATCAGCACAAAAGCTTTTTATAACTTGGGTTAATTGACCGTCCAACCTTGTTAACATATTTACATGTTTGTCATACATACGGGGCTCGGTACGGAGACCGAGACACAATTAACGTGCACACCACTTTGGACTCATGAAGGAGTCAATTTCCTCCCAATCTTGTGAGAATGCATAATTGAGAGTCTATCGGGTGTATGCCTACACCCACGCTAAGGTCGTGGCCATTTCTATTGTAATGAGTCGAGGATATCCAGGACACGGTAGTTAACCCCCGATGTTAATTATCAAACAGAACTGATTAAAACAGAATATGCAGATTGATTATCTCCGAACCAGCGTTCGATTGAATCCCATTTCCGACCAAACAGTAATAATTTACCGTAACACAAGCGCGTATAGGGGAATAAGTCGAGAGTATTTACCTGAGCTAGTCTTCTTTTAATTTTTAATAACTCGGCCGTACACAAAAAGGACTAAGTGTAGATAGCATTTACCGGCAAGTCTCTAGTCTGGATTATGGCATAAACTAACCAATTAAATACTAACGGTCTTTATTTAAGTCATAGACTTAGACCGACTAGCATACTTGATCAAAACGTATGACGCAAGATCAAACGATGATTGGATAGAATGTAGTTTAATCCCAAAAAGTACCTTGACTTTTTAATATGGGTAAACTATTAACATTCTGGATTTTGAGGCTTAAATGACAAGATGAAATCCGTTTCAGTTAACTTCCGTAAAATAGTTACATATATGTAACCGTGCGCATATTAGCGATATCGGGTAACCAGATAAGTCATGGAAAAGTTCTATATGCCATTATATTTGAAATAAGTTAAGATATCAGTAGGATATTAACTTATATGTCCGTTAAGGTTTTAAAACGAAACTATGCCTCATAAGGGCATTTCGGTAATTATATACCGTGTAAAAAGGAACTTGAATATATTTTAAGTTTATGATCATGAGTATTCTAGGAAAATATTTTTTTATAATATGATATTAGTAGGATATCAATTATATGTGTATTTTATCTTTTATGACCAAACTATGCACCGAAAGGCATTTTGGTCATTTTACACATAGTTTATAAATTATTTGGGATTCTGAGTTTATAACATGTACCTACTGTAAATATGTTTAAAATAAGTTTTAAAATAAGTAGGTAACAAATCTTGGTCCATTAATATGGTTTAAAACCATACTATGCGACGAAACGACGCTTATGTCGTAAAATGACGTTTTATGCGATGTTTAATGAAAACTGTCATTAGGGTCAGATTAAAATATTTAAAATATATTATTTAATATAACATATTATTAAGTAAATGATTTACCTTGAAAATATTTGATTAAAACTATTTTATGAGCCACAAGGGCTAAAACCGTCATTTATCGACATAGTTTAAGGATCTGCTTGAAAACTCAGTTTATAACTTGGTTTAACATCCCAAATATTCCTAATTATAATATTACATCAGTAGGAAACTCATTTTAAAGTTCATTATCATTAAAACCTTGATTTATGTAAAAAGTGCATTTTGGTCAAAGTTGGCATAATTATGGAACTTGCGCATAAACTTGGATTCTGATTATGATCATGTAATATAACCTCTAGGGTTATGCTACATTATATTACATCATAATGCAACTTTAGATCAGTAAGTAACTAATCTAAATCGGGTCAGAATCGAAAGTCAAAAGCAGAAGTCAAACTTTGCGACTTTCGGTTGCGAACCGACTCTAGAACTGAAATTGACGAGCCGAACATGTTCTCACATGTCCTAATAATTATTACCAACTTTCTTAAGTGTCAAAACAGGTTTCATAACATATATAAGATCAATTTATGATTTTTCTGAAAAATGGCCTGTTTGACTTTTTATTTTCATAACTTTGACCCGTCAATTGGTCTAGCAAACGTGATCTTCAGGAGTTGCCTTTTATAGGGATTAACACCTACCTTATTACGATCACTTAGCTATGTTCATTTCGAGCAATGGCTGGACCATAATGGTCTTAACTGAAAGTCAAAGCGTTTGCCGTAAAACGCTTGACTTTTGGCTATAAAAGCCTATAAACGAAAATGCAAGAGCAAGGAACACTTACAAGAGGTTCCTACAATGCAAGAGAACTAAGTTGGATGCTCCTTTCAGCTAGGAACTTCCAGAGGAGGGAGAAGAGTTATGATTTAGAAAGGTGCAAGTTGGAATGAAGCACTTGAACACCTATTTATAGTTGGAGAGCTCAAAGGAGGTGAAGCCAGGTGTTTAGGGGTGTAAGAGGAAGCTTACAAGTGTCCCAAAACGTGGCATAGCTGATTACAAGTCCATGGTTTCGAATTAAATGGTTTTGGAGCTTTGCTTGGCTGCCAAACAAAACTTTCTGCAGCAGACCTGTTCTCGCGCCCAGCGAGAGACCCAGGCTTGGTCTCTCGCGGCCCGCGACCGCCCTTTTGCCAGTTTCAAAGTTTGACACTTTTAACCCCTTAACTTATTAAAGCTTCTAAAAACCTTTTTAAACACCTTTTTGGCACTTTTAGCCCTCCGTAGCCAATACTTGGCATACCCGGGATTATGCCCGGACATTGTCGAGCTCTCGGTTCGTTAAAAGGTCAATCAGAGGTATAAATTAACATGTTGACACTTTTAATCCCTCCATTATCCAACTTTCACATATTTACAAAATTGAACTCTCTCCTACAACAAATGGCACGTATGAGAGTTTATGACTTCACAAAGGATCACTCAGAGGCTTATGATAAGCCTGTTGATCCGATGTCACTCAGAGGCTGGGCATGTTGACATATCAGTCACTCAGAGGCCAAATTTCAAGCATGTTGACATATCAGTCACTCAGAGGCTAATGATTTAAGCATGTTGACATATCAGTCACTCAGAGGTTGTTATTTATACACGTTGACATCAGGTCATCACTCAGAGGCTCAGATTGAGTATGTTGACGCCTTTAGTCCTTATTGGTCTTTAACGGACTATATATAAAAATAGAATACATGTCACTATACTATTGGACATGATTTTACAGGGTGTTACATCAGACTATATTTAAAAATACACACGTGTCACTATACTATTGGACACGATTTTACAGGGTGTTACATGTTTGGATTGAATGAAGGGCTGTGGTGATGCAATATTTTATATAAAACTTGAGAGAATTTATAAAATTTGGAGTGGGTCGAAGAGTTTTTGATTAAAAACTGGTGGATTGGTATGAATTAAATAGAGTTTATTAATTTACTTTTTAAATTAAAAAACTTTTTTTATATAATGCCGCTGCCCAACCGCTATATTATACCCACCAAGGAAATCGCGTCACATCACCAGACAACCCCCTCCATGCCAGGAAAATTCTCCCCACCTCAACCACCACGCCACAATCACGCCAGGGCCCGGGCCAGCGTGCCGGCGTGGTTGTCACACCCCAACCAATGGCAGAATCATCGGGGTAGACGTAATTAGATTGCTCGAGACATCATAACACTAATGTGACAATTTTTAATTCAAACATATTTCATTTCATAGATAATCATTGTCAAGTACAATACAAGAAATCAAATATAACAATTGGAAAATTAAAGTACAACATAATTTATCAAAACTACAATAACAAATCTAGCATTTTTAGATGCGTTTCTAAGTCGTCCCCACTAGATTTCGTCAATATCAACATCATCAACCTGCAACATGTTTAAAAGTATAGTTCAACACAAAAACATTGGCGAGTACACAATTTTAACATAGCATAAGTATGTAAAAGGGTTAAACGAATCCGCATGGCAAAAATAGTTAACTAGATTGATGTATCATGGCATGCAATTTTACAAGTCAACCCTCTGTTTACCGCATGATTTAAAGACTTAACATGACCACAAGACTACGGGCGTGCATTACTCCTATAGCACTAAACATGTTAAGGGGAGGCTCGTACGAAGAGGTTCAATTACTTGGTCATGTCGAACTTGGTATTCACGTAGACCCTGCAAAAATTGAAGCCCCGAAGAATTGGATTGCTTTTAAGTCCCCGTCTGAAATTCGTTCGTTCCTCGATTTAGCTGGTTACTATCGTCGTTTCATTTCAAACTTTCCCAAGATAGCCGTTCCTCTCACCTCCTTGACTCAAAGAGATAAACCTTTTGTTTGGAGTTCCGAACAAGAGGAGTCATTTCAAACGCTTAAGGACATGCTTTACAATGCTACTATCCTAGCTCTTCATGATGGTAACGATGATTTCGTCATGTATTGTGATGCCTCTAATCAAGGTATTGGTTGTGTCCTCATACAATGAGACAAGGTTATTGCGTACGCCTCAAGGCAACTCAAAATCCATGAGAAGAACTGCACTACTCACGATCTTGAACTTGGTTCAATTGTTTTTGCCTTAAAGATTTGGCTACACTACCTTTATGGTACTAAGTGTGTGGTCTTCACCGACCATAAGAGCCTTTAACACATCTTTGATGAAAAGGAACTCAACATGCTTCAACGTCGATGGGTGGAGTTGCTCAATGACTACGATTGCGAGATCCGCTACCATCCTGGTAAGGCGAATGTCGTGGCCGATGCTCTTAGTCGTAAAAATCATGTAAAGCAAATTTTGAATAACCTTCGTGAATGCATTCGTGATGCTCAATACTCGTCTGTTAACAGAATACCATCTACAACGAGATGAAGTGTGGTGCTGAAGATCAACTCGTATCCAAACTGATGGTATCCTTTACTATCTAGATCGTGCCTAGATTCCAAACCGTGACAACCTTCGTGACTTCTTGATGCAAGAAACTCACAAATCCCGATATTCTATTCATCCTGGCATTTATAAGATGTACCAAAACCTTCGTACGTCTTACTGGTGGCTGGTATGAAGAAAGATATCGCCTCCTATGTTTCAAAATGTCTTACTTGCTCCAAGGTAAAGTCTGAACATCAACGTCCCTCTGGCTTACTCGAACAACTAAAAATCCTGTCTGGAAATGGGAGAGTATAGCTATGGATTTCATCACCAAACTTCCTTGCACTTCTTCTGGTCACGACAGCATCTAATCATCATTGACCATTTGACCAAATTCGCTCACTTCCTCCCCATTCGTGAAGACTACAAAGTTGAGAAATTGACTCGTATCTACACAGATGAAGTCATTTGTCGTCATGGTATTCCCATTGACATCATTTCAGACCGTGATGGTCGATTCACCTCTCGTCTTTGGCAAACGTTTCAGTCTGCTCTAGGTACTCATCTTAATCTTAGTACCCTTTCCATCCTCAATCTGATGGTCAAACTGAGCGTACTATCCAAACTCTAGAGGATATGCTTTGTTCTTGCGTAATCGATTTTGGAGGCAACTAGGATATGCACTTGCCTTTGATCGAATTCTCGTACGATAATAGTTACCACACGAGTATTCAAAATGGCACCATTCGAAGCATTGTATGGTCGTAAATGCCATTCGCCTATTTGTTGGCACAAGATGGAGAAGCTCAAATCACCGGTCTCGAGCTTATACAAGAGATGACGGACAAGATCTTACAAATTGGGGATAACTTGCTCAAAGCCAGAAGCCGACATAAGAGTTACGTTGACAATCGATGCAAACCTTTGGAATTCAACGTTGGTGACTTTATACTTCTCAAGGTATCCCCTTGGAAGGGTGTAGTTCGTTTTTGTAAGAAGGGAAAGCTCACTCCTCGCTATGTAGGTCATTTCTAGATTCTCGAAAGTATTGGCAAGGTAGCGTACCGACTGGACCTACCTCAAGAGCTCAACAATGTCCATCCTACATTTCACGTCTCAAACTTGAAGAAATGTTTAGCAGAAAAAAGGACTCCAAGTCCCACTCGAAGATCTTCAAATCAACGAGACTTACACTTCATGGAGAAACCTGTCGAGATCATGGATCGAGGCATCAAGCAATTGAGGCGCAGTCGAATTCCGATAGTCAAGGTTCAATGGGAAGGAAAACGTGGTGCTGAGTTTACTTGGGAACTCGAAAGTGATATGAAGACTAAGTACCCACATCTGTTCTTTACACCTTCCTCTTGAATAAAATTCGGGATGAAATTTCCTAAAGGTGGGGAGACTGTAACGCCTCGCTTTTTGTACTTTCTTTATTTAGGAAGCGTAATCGTATTTCTATTGATGAGAACTGGTATTCGTATCGTATTTGTATTTTACTTCCAGCTTTGTAATCCAAGACTTTGATCGTAATCAAATTCATACTTTATACATGCTTGTTATACTTACAATTTAATCGTTTATATGCGACCGATACTTATTATATGTGCCTATACTTATACATACATTTTTGACACTCAAATTATACTTGCACACACTTATACTATACTTTATTACGCTTGTAATACCTAAAACATGTTAAAATGCAAGTTTACGGCTTAAAATGACCTAAATTAAAAATTCAGGGACCAAAATAGAAGTAAAATACGAATACGATACGAATACCAGTTTCCATAAATAGAAATGTGATTAAGCTTCCTAAATAAAGAAAGTACAAAAAGCGAGACGTTATAGTGATGAGCCCTCCACACCGCTCGGTCTAATGGCAAAATATAATATAACTTAAGAGACTAGTAAGTCGCTAAAACCCTAGTTGCAAACAACACAATCTCTTTCCTTCTTCCAACACAATACGTAACCCACTCCAATATAGTCCAATGGACCTAATCCATGGCTTAATTCTTGGATCTGTCGGATAGATAGAAAAACCTAGAGTCATAATTTATCCATGCATTTTGCTGTAGGTATTATGTGATTACTAAAATGGTGTAGTTCCGAGAATTCTAAATGCACACACCACCATGGCGCCATGATAATGTGGCAAGGGGTAATTGGCATTATAGAGGCATGAAAGAGTTTGATAACGCCTCCAGCACCATCCCCTTAGGCGTTATAGAGACATGAAAAGGGAGGGAAATTTCTAGAATAATGCTCAAAAAGAAGGAAAAATGGTAAGTATCGAATGAAATGAGCATTAAGGGGCATTAACTGTTACAATTTTTTACAGAGACGTTATAGTTTTGATGTGATGAAAAATGCCGTTATGCAGAGAAAAAGTAAAAGGTTAAGAATTATTTGCAACCGACCTAAACAATCATTGTTCATGTTATGTAAGAAAATAATATAATAAAAATTACAGATGATTTAGTACGATAAGAGTATGTTTGTATTTAAAAACAAGTATACCAAAACATTTATATGAGAGTTAAATTAAAATAGAATTGAATTTAAAAACAAATAAAACACACAATAACGTAGTAATTTCACAAGATATGACAAAAGCTTACTTGTATGCCATTACCGTATATATTCCATTTTTTAATGTTTACCTTCGATTTGGGAAAAATAAACATACTTAGAAAAGTAATTAAAGCTTATTGTAAAAATTATAACAAAAAATATATAGTTATTTTATTCTTTTAAACTATGTGTTGGGTAACCAATCAAAGATGTGACCATCACCACGACAGAGCAAACATCGATCAAACTTACCACACCCTTTTCTTGTAAGTTATGCCTTTTCAAGTGTGGGCTAATGTTGAATCCTTCACGCCCCATTAATACCAATGAACCTACAAAATGGTGTCACTTAGGAGCGTGACTAAGATCATTCACGCCCCTGAACATGAAATCATCACAGATGCTCTTAAAATTAACTAAAAAGCTATAATCGATTTTCGAATTCCAAATTCTTGGATATCAATTAAAAATGTGGTGGTAGATGAGCCTAAGCATGAGTCTTAAGTATCAAGGAAATAGGAAAATAGTTTTTACTTTTCATAAACAAAATAAATAAAACCATCAGCTGTGTGTACGCATGATAATGATTTTTATTTTATATTAATTTGTATTGTTGTTTGTCAACCCAAATCTTTGATTTTGTTCTTATTTTATGTATTATTTATTTTATTTTATTGTTTACATTCTGTCAAAGTCCAGCAGGGCATGTTCTTGAATTTTAATGCATTATTTTATATCTTTTTAGAAAAATGGGTTAGTTCATATTTGAAGGAGGATATACATATAAATAAATAACATATATTGACCCGTTTGTTTACCTCTTAATAAGATCTTTAATGGTTTCAGATTTTTACTGGTTCAATACTTAATGGTTCAGACCATTTGTTTTGTGAGCAATATGTGAATGGTTAAGACATTTGCCTCTGAATGGTTAAGTATTATAAAGAGTTTGAATGGTTAAGACCTCTAATCTAAATTGGTCAGACATTTGCCTCTGAACGATTAAACATTATACTGGTTCTTGATAGTTCAGACTTCTTACTGGTTCAGCACTTAATGGTTCAAACCTCTTATTGGTTCGATACTTAACCATTCAGAAATTGTCAAACAGCCCATACATAAATAATAGCATACACAGCACGAGGAGTACCACTTCGCAACACCTTCAAGAATCAAGATCCGTAATTATGCGATTGTTTTTCTTACTTATTTTCCCTGTTGTATTAAAAATAATAATGTATATTTAATTAAAACCTCAATCTCTTGTTCAACCTCACTCACCTGATTCTTTCTTTTTGGGAAACCATAATAAACTAAGGAACCTAGAAATTATGGTAAAATCTTTTTAAAAGCCTCATAAAATTCATTTTACTAAGAAGTTAATTTTTACCTAATATCTTTCCTAGTTTTTGCATATAAATAAAGGTTAAAGTCGTTTTAATAAAAAAAATCAAAAAACAGCTTTACAAAATTAAAAAAAGAAGGTTTTTTAACGACTTTTACGTATGTTTATATGCAAAAGTTCTGAAGAAATTATGTTAATATGATTTTATTTCAATGTAAAAATAATTTTTAATGAATTTTTTACATGTAAATTAAACGAAGGGTATTTTTTTCATGTCAGATTGTTCGAGTTTGGCTAGGAAGAAAGTGACCCAATAATCAATCCATTTAAAGTTCAGGTCGATCAAGTTCTAGTCCAGTTTGATTTTTCATGGTATGTGTTGTTTAGCTATAACCTTATAAATTATAAATGTTAACTTACAGTGGTTTAATAACACTATAGGTTAAGTACAAATGGTAGAATGGTGGATGGGATTCAAGACTTCGGAACACGCAAGAACATCACTACATGAAAACAAATATTTTATAATCATGATAGTGAATTTAATGATAGTGTTAATTTGAAACTAGATATTTCAAGCTTTCTAAATCTTGAAAATTTTCTAATCATGTCATTATGACTCAAATTAAATTAACCTAAATCTTAGTGTAATGGATGAAATCAAAATGTTTGGGACTTTTCTTCCACATTTAAATTAAATGTAAATTTTGAAAGTTTTACAAACAAGTTTGTTACAAAACTACCACTAAATTATAAACGAGTCGAGCCAGAGTTTAAGCTTGAAAAACTTCTCACGAGCCAAATTCGAGCTTTAGAATTGGATATCTAAACGGGCCGAGTTCGATCCCTCTTTAGTTAAAACGAGCCAACCTCAAGCCTAAATGAGCTTGTTTCGGCTCAACTAGTTTACACCCCTAAATTTAAAAAAAATCAAGAAATAGTATGCATGTTTATGTTGTGATCTGTACCTAAATGGACTAAAGATTATGTGCTATAGGTAGCAAACCATCTAAATTTTTTAAACGACACGATGTTCATAAACATGTAAATTTGCGGTTAACAATGGGTGATTATGGTAATTGGTTACCAATAGTTCTTGTTGTTGGTTTATGTCAGGACTAACTTTGTTAAGGTCGATGATCAGCATCTAACGGTAGGAATCAGGTCAGCACTGATGATTGGTTAGTGGCACGACTATCAGTCCTAGTGATCACAGATACTTCCTATTGATCGCTCGATTCCTACGATTGGTGCAATATCTATCAACCGGGTATATCAGAAGCCAGTTTCAGAGGACCATAAGCTATGGATGCCGCCCCTAGGACCCCGCAACAGGGTGCTGCTCCCTTGACCCACATTTTCCTCGAAGTCTGAAAACAAATTAGTTACAATGAGCTCCACACCTTCTAACTTGTATAGAAGTTATTTGGATATCCCTTTGGTCTTGCATAAATCTCAAATCACCTAAATGAATTATGGCACTAAAATCACCTACAATAACTAAATCTCTAAGTTCAAACCTAAAGAAATAAATTATGGTCATGTAGTTTCGGATTGTGTTACCATAAGAGATAATCTAACCACACCTCATCTTCACCGTCTCCATCCCAGGCCTGCTAAAAGGGTCAGAAAGCGAGGTCTCTAGACCACCCTCTGACACTCATGTTAATATACGTTCACGATTTCAAGGCATTTTTGATAGTTTGGTATGAGGTAATGGAATGAATGAGAGAATGAAAAAGACAAAGGAATGGAATGGGTGAGGGCATAAAGGTAGCGTTTGGTATGCATGAAAAAGGTGTAATGAATGGACCATTGTAAGGGAATGAATAAAAAGGTGTTTGGTTAGTCGTGGGAATGAAATCGTCGATTACATAAGGCATTCCATTCCCTAAAACTCATTCCATCAGCCCCCCTTGTTTTTTTTCCATTCCATCCCTCTTTCACCCTTCACTAACAAAACCACAACCCACCATCGTCGCCACCATCGTTGCTGCCGCCCACCGCTGTCGTCGCCACCCACTGCCGCCGCCACCACCACTTTCGCCGCCACCCACTGTCACCCATCGTCGCGACTACCTTTGCCGCTACCGCCGTCACCCGCCACCACCCATCGCTACCCACCTCTGCGCTGGCGTCACCTGCGACCACCCACCACCATTGCCGCCATCCACCTTCACCCACGACCGTCACCCACCTGGCCACCCATCACCGTCATCGTCACCCACCACCACTCATCGCCACCGCCACCACCTTTGCCCTTACCGTCACTCGCCACCACCCGCCGCCGTCGCAACCGCCACCCACCTCTGCCCTTATCGACCACCGCCACCCTTATATCGACCACCGCCACTCACCACCGATTTTTTTCCTTCATCTTTTATTGACTACCAAACAACACGAAGTGATTATTCTTTTCATTCTCACATGGTAACCAAACCAGACAAGGAATCGTAATGATCCATTCCATTTCCTAATTCATTCTATTCCTCTATCCATTCTATTACATCATACCAAATAGACCCAAATGTATCACTACGATTCCATTGTCTTATTTGGTTACTCATATAGGAATAGAATGAATTGTCACTTTGTATTGTTTGAACGGCAGAAAAAATGCAAAGTAATGGAATACAATTTATATATAACATCCTAAAACACCCTAACTTGATTTTTTAGGAAAAACATTATATATTTTTATATAACTAAATTAGTACTAATAAAGTTATTACAAAAGTATGTTTCTTTTTTTATTTACAAATACTAGTCGAGAACACTACCACACTTTAAAATTCATAAACCCAAAGAGACTAAAGCGGAAACGAAAATGCTAGAGATGTTCAGTTCTGCAAAAGTCTTGATCAGCATCCGCGTTAACAAGAAATTCACCTACAATGGAAATTTTATTAGAACTCCAATTATATAACACATATAACTTAAATAAGATAAATGATTATTAAATTGTGGTTAAACAATTAAATCAAATTTTTGTTAAAAACAGTACCCACCGTAAGCTACGGTAACTACCGTAGCTTACGTTCACTTCTTACGGTCATGAGCTCCTGTATTACGGTCCATAAATTTAGTTGAGTTACAGCAGCAACTCACCGTAAGCTACGGTGGGCCACCGTAGCATACGGTGGCTTGCTGCAGAATTTTTTCTTTTGGTTGCCGTTTTGACACGAAAATTATCCGTATCTTCTTAACCGTTTATCCTTTAAATCTTCCGTTTCTTTCTACATGATCTGCCCATAAACCATTATTTATTAACTAAATTCCAACATTTAAATTAATCTTATTCGAAATTTCTATAACTTCGGCTATTTTTCCATTCTACCCTTTTGTCGGATTTTTATCTAAAAGATTTATTCAACAATCTCTCAGCAATTATCTCCACCAATTTTTCTTACGTGTTTGGTTTCTGTAACGAAATCCATCGTTTTTCGTACCAAACTTTCATTATTTTATTATTCAACTCTTTTTTATCACTTTAGCGGTTTCTATCGCTTTTGTACAATTCAGCCATCATCTTTCATTTTATTGACCCATTGGGTCGTGTTAGCGAATTACATCGCTTTTATACATTTAATCTATTCTTTTCCATTATTTGACCCGTATGGTCAAATTAGCGAACTATTTCGCTCTTATATTATCAAACCTCTATATTTCAGAATTGTTTGACCCGTTTGGTCGCATTAAGCGAACTCCATCGCCTTTATACCGTCAAACCAATCAGTGTTATATCAATTGATCCATTTGGTTGTATTAGCGAATTCCATCGCTTTTAAACCGTCAACAAATCATTATTATATAAAATGACTCGTTTGGTTGTATTAGCGAACTCCATCGCTTTTATACGATCAACCATCACTTTCTTATATAAATTGACCCGTTTTGTCGTATTAGCGAATTCCATCGCTTTTATACCGTCAAACAAATCATTATTATATAAATTGACCCTTGGTCGTATTAGCGAACTCCATCGCTCTTATACGTATCAGACCATCACTTTCTTATATAATTGACCCGTTTGGTCGTATTAGCGAATTCCATCGCTTTATACGATCAAACCAATGCTTTAGAATTATTTGACCTGTTTAATTGTATTTAGCGAACTCCATCGCTTTTATACAATTAAATGATTATTTCACAATGTAACAGGATCGATTCCTTCATCACACAATACTACCAGAGTTATAAATAAATTCTTCATGACAATAAGCCACGTACCTTAGAGCTTTCCTTTTAGTCGTAAATCGCCTTCGACTTTATCACCCGTCTTCTCGCTCGAGTTGCCTATATTGAACAGCCCCGTTTAATTAGTAAATGATTAATATGAAGAGCATTAACTACCAACTTCATCAAATTCATCATATATGCTTTTCATCCGATTTTTACATTGTCAAGCATAACATTTTCATTTAAGAATTTATTGAACTCATATCAATACTGATTTATACATTACATTCAATATCCAATTTTTAAGGGATAATAAGTCTTTATGTTAACACCATAACAAAAGAGTGAATCCGAATACAATCTTATTCACATAAAATCTCGGTTTATTAAACATCATAAGCATAGGTTAATAATCATAACATCTATACTTTGCTCATCTATAAAACCCAATTAAGACAATTATCCAACATCATTCTATTACACCAACATGTGTTCTTTGACCACTATTTTTCATCAAGGGTTTACCTCTAGGTTAAAATACATCTATAACTTGCTATCACACCTACAATTGATACTTATATTGAAGTTTGTATTATTCATCAAACTTCCTAATCCTTGCTAAACATTGAAATTCAACATACCTTATGGTTTCTAGCTTGGATGATCCTTAATCTCGACTTGTACACTGATTTAGGGCTTGATTCAGCCTTCAATTTGATGGATTGTGAATTCTAGGGTTAGAAAGGAGTCTTCTTCTCCCTGTGTTTGTTCTGGTCGATGCCCTGAACACACATTTGTGTGTTTTGGGTTTTTATTCTTCCTATTTATATTAACTAATTTTACTAAGTGTCTAATTTAACCCTCTAAGTTTTTGGTTTAATATACCCGAGCATTATCTAACACATTCCATTAGTTACCTAGCAAATAACTAGCAAATTCTCACATCCAATAATTAGTTATGGATGTGATAATATTTTACTTTTGCACTGAATACATATATATATATATATATATATATATATATATATTATATTATTTTTATTTACTATTTTTGGGGTGTTACAAATCCATCCCCTTAAAAGGGTTTCGTCCCCGAAACACGTATACATACCAAAAAGAGAAGGGTAGAGTCGTATCATTTCTTCTTCGGGTTCCCAAGTAGTATCTGCACCCTTTCGATGCTCCCACTTGACCTTTACTTGATTTATTCTTTTGTTCCTTAACGCCTTGATCTTCCGGTCAAGAATTGCTAAATCGGTTTTGCTACGTAATTGAGTTTGTTGTCTATTTCTATGTCATCATATTGAACGTGGGTTGTCTCGTCAGCTAAGCATTTTCGCAAATGCGAAACATGGAACGTGTTGTGTATCCCACTTTAGTTCTTAGGCGGAGTATTACCCCCGTATGATTTAACCCAATCGATCATGATCTTAAGCACTTTAACCTCAATCGAATACCCCTTTCCTGAGAACTTAAGCATATAAACTGGCATGGCCTTCGTCTTTTATCAGCATAAGATATTAATTGTCGATTTGAGCTGCTTTTAGAGTCGAACGCATAATTTGTGTTCTTAATGTTGTAGCATCTTGGCTCAATATCTTTGTGAGCAAGTTCTGAGGACCTACTCACCCAACACACCGGGTTCGACACTTTCTACCATATAGCATTTCAACGGGGCCATGCCGATACTTGAATGGTAGCTATTAATGTATGAAATTCAACTAAAGGTAAATAAGCATCCCAACTGCACCAAAGTCGATAATACATGCCCGAAGCATGTCTTCTAATGTTTGAATGGTTCGTTCGCTTTGCCGTCTGTTTGGGGATGATAGGCGGTAGTGATTAATAGTTTTGTGCCCATTCGTTCTTGGAATTCACGCCAAAAATTTGATGTAAATCGAGTGTCTCTATCGGATACGATTGATACTGGTACTCCATGGTGTGCTATAATTTCATTCATATATACTTCCGACATCTTTTCAGAAGTATATGTTTCACGAATTGGAATAAAATGAGCACTTTTTGTCAATCTATCAATGACTACCCAAATAGCGTCGTATCCTCTTGCCGTCTTTGGCAGCTTGGTCATAAGTCCATGGTAACGTGTTCCCATTTCCAAACCGGTAAATCTAGGGGTTGGAGTTTGCCGTAAGGTTTTTGATGTTCTGCCTTTACTTGTAAACAAGTTAGGCATTTTTCAACATACTTGGCTACATCCCTTTTCATCCCGGGCCACCAGTAATTTTATTTTAAATCTCGATACATTTTGGTTGCTCCAGGGTGAATCGAATAACTGATTTATGGGCCTCATTTAATAGCAGATCCTTGACGCCACAAGTGTTTGGAACCCAAATTCTTCCAAATTGGAATTTCATCCCATTTTCTCCATTTACAATGTCTTTCATTAAACCCTTCACTCGTTCTTTTCTCCAATTTTCTTCTTTAACTGCTTCGATTTGCGCTGCTCGGATTTGTTCAAGTAAATTTGATGTTACTACGAGTTGCATCGATTGTACTCGTATAGGTGTATATTCTTCCTTTCGGCTTAATGCATCCGCTACTACGTTGGCCTTTCCCGTATGGTAATGGATTTCACAATCATAATCCTTTACTGTTTCAAGCCAATGTCTCTGTCTCATATTTAATTCTTTTTTATCAAAGAAATATTTCAAGCTCTTATGATCAGTAAAAATAGTGCATTTTGCCCCGTATAAGTAGTGCCGCCAAATATTCAAGGCGAATACTACTGCCGCCAGTTCGAGGTCGTAAGTCGATATTTCCTTTCATGCACCTTTAATTGCCTACATGCATAGGCAATCACCTTCCCCCGTTGCATGAGTACACATCCCAGCCCTAGGTGCGATGCGTCAGAAAACACGACTAAATCGTCAGTGCCATCCGGTAAGGTTAATACTGGAGAACTTGTTAACTTCTCCTTAAGCGTTTGAAATGCCTTTTCTTGTTCGTCCTTCCAGGCAAACTTTTTGTCTTTTCGAGTGAGTTTAGTTAACGGTAATGCGATTTTGGAAAAATCTTGAATGAACCGTCGATAATATCCCGGAGCCCTAGGAAGCTTCTAACCTCCGACGGACTTCTCGGAGGATTCCATTTTGAGACTGCCTCAACTTTAGATGGATCA
This sequence comes from Scalesia atractyloides, assembly GCA_947069175.1. NCBI lineage: Eukaryota > Viridiplantae > Streptophyta > Magnoliopsida > Asterales > Asteraceae > Scalesia > Scalesia atractyloides. The sequence goes on along the minus strand of CAMTDV010000012.1, from coordinate 10,182,997 downwards.
ACTAATACCCCATCAGCGCTTATGATGCGTCCAAGGAATTGCACCACCCGAAGCCAGAATGCACACTTCAAAAATTTTGCATATAATTTTTCTCATCTGAGAATTTCCAACACTTCATATAAATGACAAGTATGATCCTCCTGGCTTTTTGAATATACGAGAATATCATCGATAAACACAATTACCGACTTGTCCAACATAGTTTTGTAGACTCGATTCATAAGATCCATAAATGTTGGGGTGAATTAGTTAGACCAAATGACATCACAAGGAACTAATAGTGCCCGTATCTTGTGCGAAATGTCGTCTTGGGAATATCTTCATCTTTCACTCTTAGTTTGATGATAACCCGACCTTAAGTCGATTTTTGAAAACCAACTCGCACATTGTAGTTGATCAAATAGGTCGTCGATTCTCGGAAGCGGTATCAAATTCTTTACCGTTAGTTTATTTAACTCACGGTAATCTATGCACATGCGCATACTTCCGTCCTTTTTCTTCACGAATAATACTGGTGCGCCCCATGGAGAAACACTTGGTCTTATAAATCCTTTGTCTAATAAGTCTTGCAGTTGTGACATTAACTCTTGAAGTTCTGACGGAGCTAACCTATAAGGTGCCTTAGTACCGGTTTTGCATTCGGGACTAATTCAATACCAAATTCTACCTCGCGCTCAGGTGGTATTCCTGGTAAATCATCCGGGAATACGTCTTCAAATTCCCTTACTACAGGTACTCCTTCAATCCTTGGCAGTTCTCTTTCCGAATCACGCACGTAAGTTAAGAATGCTTTACACCCATGTTGAACGAGTTTGTGAGCTTCCGTCATTGAACATAATATGGGGTTGCAATTCTTTTCCCCGTAAATAGTAATATGCCTTCCACTTGGTGATATCAATTGTATTTCTTTGCGGAAACATATCACTTTAGCATGGTATCGAGACAACCAGTCCATTCCGACTACCACTTGAAATTCCCCATAAGCATGGGTATCAAGTCAATCAAGTAATCCTCATTGTCAACTTCAATTTGCAATCCCGACATATTTCATAAACAATAAAGCTTTCATTATTACCTATTTCTACTTCCATAGGCATATGTAATTTTAATGTAAATGAAGGGTGTTGAATAAATCTTTTTGAAATAAAAGATTTATTTGCACCTGTATAAAATAAAATGCGTGCTGGAATACAATTTACGTAAATGTACCTGAAACCACACCGGGTTCAATCTTAGCTTCAGCCGCAGTTATATGGAAAGATCTTGCCTTCTATTTAGGAATTTCAATCTTCGTGTTAGGTACTTCCATCTTCCCTTTCAATTCTGGGCACTTGATTTCTTGTGACCCGGCTGGTAACATTTATAACACACCGACACTTTACCAGGCAATTTGACACTATATGTCCCGTCTTCCCGCATATAATACATGGTTTATTTTTAAAGTAACACTCGCCCTTGTGGGCACGACCACATGTTTTGCAACCTGGTGACCCTCCTTTTACACTCCCCTTCTTTGGAATTTCATTCACTTTTTGTCTTTTTGTAGAAGTTGGGTTTGCATCCATTGCCCTTCGTTCACCTCTCTCGATTTGCTTTCTTAACTCAATCTCACATTCTCGTGCAACGTTTATGATTTTCTATGAGATTTTCGTATTTTGAGGGAGCCATAAATTCTCTATACTCCGCACTCAACATATTATAATAGTAGTAGATCTTTTGTTCTTCAGTTTGTACCAGCTCATCGCAAAACCTTAGCTTATCAAGAAATATTCCCGTGATTTTTATCAATAGTTTTACCTTTGTGTCTTAACTGGATAAATTCTTCCTTTATCTTATTTATCACGGCCTTAGGGCTGTGATGTTTAAGAAAGGGCAGTTTAAATTCTTTCCACCTCATGTTCTTTGTAGCCTCTACTCCTTGTCCTTCTTAAGATTGTCCCACCAATCTTTTGCTTGACCCCTCAATTGACCGTTCCGTAAGCTACAAAGTCAGTTTCATCACAATAAGTTCGTTCAAAAACTCCTTCCATATCACTTATCCATCGTTGGCAAACTATAGGGTCCACTTCTCCATTATAAATTGGTGGTTTGCACGCCATAAATTTGTCATATGGACATGGCTTCTTCTTGTTAGTCTTGTCTTTTTCTTGCACAAGACTTTCTTTTAGCTCCTTCATTCTTTCTTCTACCACCGATAAGATTGTAGTTTGAAGTCTATCCATAAATTGAGGTAAGCTCGCTTCTAAGGCCTTTCCGACTTCTTCGGAAATCTTTTCTTGTATCTCTTTCGTCATGAGAGACACTGTGTCATCGCCTGTTGCTTCTGACATTTCTTTAACTGAAATGTTCATATTGATTTTGGTAAGCAATTTTTATCCAACAATTTCCATATTTTATATGGATAATCACTTATTACTTGATATTACTTATAATATATCTTTTTCTTTTAGTTAAGTCAAGTATGTAACTTGTCTTTACCATTTATACTTAGTGTATTTTCCGGATTCGAGTGTATTAATACACTCCTTCCATACACTCTAAGTTTCCTTTCCTTGTTTTTAAATCTCATTTCGAACTAGTTCTTACCGGATGTCTTGATCAAGCTTTGAACCGAACAAATCTCATCTTTAACCTTAAGCTCTGATTAACAACTTGAAACACCCTAACTTGATTTTTTTAGGAAAAACATTATATATTTTTATATAATTAAATTAGTACTATAAAGTTATTACAAAAGTACGTTCCTTTTTTTTATTTACAAATACTAGTCGAGAACACTACCACACTTTAAAATTCATAAACCCAAAGAGACTAAAGCGGAGGCAAAAATGCTAGAGATGTTCAGTTCTGCAAAGGTCTTGATCAGCATCCGCGTTAACAAGAAATTCACCTACAATGGAAATTTTATTTAGAACTCCAATTATATAACACATATAACTTAAATAAGATAAATGATTATTAAATTGTGGTTAAACAATTAAATCAAATTTTTGTTAAAAACAGTACCCACCGTAAGCTACGGTAACTACCGTAGCTTATGTTCACTTCTTACGGTCATGAGCTCCTGTATCACGGTCCATAAATTTAGTTGAGTTACAGCAGCAACTCACCATAAGCTACGGTGGGCCACCGTAGCATACGGTGGCTTGCTGCAGAATTTTTTCTTTTGGTTGCCGTTTTGACACGAAAATTATCCGTATCTTCTTAACCGTTTATCCTTTAAATCTTCCGTTTCTTTCTACATGATCTGCCCATAAACCATTATTTATTAACTAAATTTCAACATTTAAATTAATCTTATTCGAAATTTCTATAACTTCGGCTATTTTTCCAATTCTACCCTTTTGTCGGATTTTTATCTAAAAGATTTATTCAACAATCTCTCTAGCAATTATCTCCACCAATTTTTTCTTACGTGTTTGGTTTCTGTAACGAAATCCATCGTTTTTTCGTAACCAAACTTTCATTATTTTATTATTCAACTCTTTTTGATCACTTTAGCGGTTTCTATCGCTTTTGTACAATTCAGCCCATCATCTTTCATTTTATTGACCCATTGGGTCGTGTTAGCGAATTACATCGCTTTTATACATTTAATCTATTCTTTTCCATTATTTGACCCGTATGGTCAAATTAGCGAACTATTTCGCTCTTATATTATCAAACCTCTATATTTCAGAATTGTTTGACCCGTTTGGTCGTATTAGCGAACTCCATCGCCTTTATACCGTCAAAACCAATCAGTGTTATATCAATTGATCCATTTGGTCGTATTAGCGAATTCCATCGCTTTTAAACCAGCAACAAATCATTATTATATAAAATGACTCGTTTGGTCGTATTAGCGAACTCCATCGCTTTTATACGATCAAACCATCACTTTCTTATATAAATTGACCCGTTTGGTCGTATTAGCGAATTCCATCGCTTTTATACCGTCAAACAAATCATTATTATATAAATTGACCCTTGGTCGTATTAGCGAACTCCATCGCTCTTATACGTTCAGACCATCACTTTCTTATATAAATTGACCCGTTTGGTCGTATTAGCGAATTCCATCGCTTTTATACGATCAAACCAATGCTTTAGAATTATTTGACCTGTTTAATTGTATTTAGCGAACTCCATCGCTTTTATACAATTAAATGATTATTTCATAATGTAACAGGATCGATTCCTTCATCACACAATACTACCAGAGTTATAAATAAATTCTTCATGACAAAGCCACGTACTTAGAGCTTCCTTTTAGTCGTAAATCGCCTTCGACTTATCACCGTCTTCTCGCTCGAGTTGCCTATATTGAACAGCCCCGTTTAATTAGTAAATGATTAATATGAAGAGCATTAACTACCAACTTCATCAAATTCATCATATATGCTTTTCATCCGATTTTTACATTGTCAAGCATAACATTTTCATTTAAGAATTTATTGAACTCATATCAATACTGATTTATACATTACATTCAATATCCAATTTTTAAGGGATAATAAGTCTTTATGTTAACACCATAACAAAAGAGTGAATCCGAATACAATCTTATTCACATAAAATCTCGGTTTATTAAACATCATAAGCATAGGTTAATAATCATAACATCTATACTTTGCTCATCTATAAAACCCAATTAAGACAATTATCCAACATCATTCTATTACACCAACATGTGTTCTTTGACCACTATTTTTCATCAAGGGTTTACCTCTAGGTTAAAATACATCTATAACTTGCTATCACACCTACAATTGATACTTATATTGAAGTTTGTATTATTCATCAAACTTCCTAATCCTTGCTAAACATTGAAATTCAACATACCTTATGGTTTCTAGCTTGGATGATCCTTAATCTCGACTTGTACACTGATTTAGGGCTTGATTCAGCCTTCAATTTGATGGATTGTGAATTCTAGGGTTAGAAAGGAGTCTTCTTCTCCCTGTGTTTGTTCTGGTCGATGCCCTGAACACACATTTATGTGTTTTGGGTTTTTATTCTTCCTATTTATATTAACTAATTTTACTAAGTGTCTAATTTAGCCCTCTAAGTTTTTGGTTTAATATACCCGAGCATTATCTAAACACTTCCATTAGTTATCTAGCAAATAACTAGCAAATTCTCACATCCAATAATTAATTATGGATGTGATATATTTTACTTTTACACTGAATACATACATATATATATATATATACATACATATATATATATATATATATATATATATATATATATATTATTATTTTTATTTAATATTTTTGGGGTGTTATACATCCCTATTATGATAAATGATTCCCAATAATGTCACGTACTCATGTATTATTATCAAAATCCTTCTCTCACATTCATCTTTTACACTAATTTTAATTAAGATATTAAATTTTTAATTCCTACCATATAAAATACATATGTTAAACATTTATCTAATCTCTATATGTTTATCTATATCTCTTCTTTTTCGCTATCTCTAATATCTATCTTCTACCTATATAATATTAGAAAAGCATGGAGGACACATGTCATCCATTGAATCTATCTATTTTTTTTGTATTCTCGCCTCTCTCCCCTACTCATTTTATGGATATTTATTATTTTTTATTAAAGATAGTTATTATATAATTAACCAAAATGAATTTAATATGAAATTAATTATTAATTTTTTAAATAAAATTATAAATTTTACTTAAAAGCTTCACCAATTTCAAAATTATATTAGTTAAAATATTAAAAGATAAGAATTCTGATGATGGTTGTTTTAATGAATGTTTTTAAAATTTTATAAATATTTAATGTGGTTGGATTGTAAAAATGCTAAAAATACATGTTAAATAATAATAATAAAAAATTAGGTGGCATTAAAAATAAAAGTTAATACCTAGTGAAATAAATAGTGTTTTACAAACTAACTTAACAAAATTACAACCGTCACGTTAATGTTCAATCTTTTAAACACATCTTGACGACTGTATATATTAACAAATTAAATTAAATTTTATCATATTAGTATAATACACGAATTTATTCAATCAAGCCGAAGTTTTATAAAATCATAACTTTATATAGGTGTTGCTTGTTTTTTAAGAGATAAAATGTATGTAGTCTGTTGACCACATCTACAGACATTTGTGGAAGAAGAGATGGACCAAAACTCTACAGTCTGCAAGAAGGAGACTGTTTATTTTTTAACGTATGTAGACTTATAAAATAAACAGGTGATGGGTGGGTGGTGGTGTTGGTGGACGGTCGTGGTGGGTGGTGGATGTGGATGGTGGGTAGTGGCGGTGGATGGTGGTCGTGGCTGGTGGACGTGGACGATGGGTGGTGGTAGACGGTGGTGGTGGTGTTTTACCCACTGCAGACCTTAGAAGATCTTAGAAGTGGTTGGGCCAAGTCTGCACCAAGAAGAACTCGTGCAGACGTTTTTTAATGAAACGTATTCAGAAAAACATACAATCTGCAAGTGACAAGGTCTACGCGGCGCAGACAGAAAACCATGCACGGATCTTTTTTAGAAAAACAAAGCCTACCACAATGAATATTTAAGGTTTTTTAGTTGGCTTCTATGCCTTTGGGCTCAAAAGCCATTAGGCCAGACCCAAGTTTGAGATATTCCTCTCCAAAACCAAATTAGTGAACAAGGATAGAAAAAAAAATCGATTTCAAAGGAGGAATAGCAAACCTAAAAAAATTAAATAGGAAGAGAAAAAAATGAAAAAAAAATCGTTTCAACAACTTTAGAACACTTCAATTTAAGATATATACTAGCTGTAAACTTCTAAAATTTGTTAACTTATATGTGATCCAAATGGCATGATTTTACTAGTTCATAAAGTTATCTAGGTTCCTCACCTAGGTTCCTTACCCCCTCTGACCCTCTCCATATATACATATACCACCTCAAGTTGATAGAATCGTAGGAACTCATATCAAACAAACATATCTTTTTAAAAATAAATTTCTCATATCTCGTATACATTACCAACCTTGGCATTTTAGCGAAGGTGAGTGCATGTTAAAGAATAAACGAAAATAAATATACCCCCATGACATGTTCTCAGTTGTTGCAGTTACTGAAATGGTCACCAAATTATCTTAAATCGCTACAATTAACATAGATAGCAACTGCAACCTAGGCCACCTTGGCATTGTTGTCTGGCTGTTCCTTCTTGTTCCAAAAGCTTACAAAGAAAGAGTCCATGATAATCTGCACATTTTATAACATTCACATCACAAGCCATAACGCGCTATAAAACAAAGGGAATATTTCATTAGATAGTAAACGGGTGTTAAACCTGGTTTAAATGTGCTGCAACACACGGAAGGACAAGCAAACCGGATTCACCAAATGTACCACCAAGTTGATCCACGACTGCAACCAGCACCGGCAAGGTTTTCTACAAATAGTTTGCGAACATATTTAAGTCTGGATTAAAGCAATTGATATTCACTTTTTTAAACATAGTCTAAAAAATTTTAATAACAGTTTTCCTATTAAGTGTCACCTGACTTGCAACAAGTAAGAGGGCACTGGCATTTTCCTTCTTTGCAAAAATCGATTTGTTGCCACCCGATACAGCACATAAGGTTTGTATGGAGAGGGAGTTAAAACCCAAAAGCATGAGGTGAAGAAGCCTGCAGTTCATGATATAAATGTACAAGATGAGTTACTTAAGTCAAAATGATCAGTCACAAATTTATATTCAAACTTTATATTAAAAAAAATTAGAGTAAAGTACATGGATGGTCCCTGTAGTTTGCACTTTGTAACACATTTAGTCCCTAATTTTTGCCAAAAGTACATGGATGGTCCCTGCGGTTTGCACTTTGTAACGCATTTAGTCACTAAACGTTGGGGACTAAATACGTTACTAAGTGCAAACCACAGGGACCATCCATGTACTTTTGGCAAAAGTTGGGGACTACATACGTTACAAAGTGTAAACAACAGGGACCATCCATGTACTTTTGAAAAACTAGGGACTATATCCAAAATTTTGGTTAACCACTGGGACCATCTATGTACTTTACTCATAAAATTAATTTCGACACTACAAGATCAGAGAATTTTTATGAAAAAAAAACTACGCTCCCAGTACAACAGCTACAAGAAAAACTGCAGGCTTAACCGCTAGAAGCAATGACCTTGATTTGCTCACTTGTATCCAAGGGACCTGAATAAGATTAGTCATTAAACACAAAAGCTGAAATTAATTCAGTGTGACGATTGTCATAAAAATGTGGTAAACCACTAAACCCCCAAAAATGTTTTTTTTAAAAAAATAATAAAAGACATATATTATATAGTAAGCTCCACTAGTGATGCCAGAGTTTATTCTTACCAAACTTAGTAGAAGTGCATTCAACTTTGATAACAGTTTACGATTATTATCAGCGAAATTCGTGACGCCTGCAATGTGTATTAATTTGGAAAAAGAAATAAGATTTTAAAAGTACAGAATTTATTTCAATATCTATAAAGTTAAGTTGTAAGATAAGTGATGAATAATCGCCTTTAAAGGATTCCCGCAAAACCTGTCAAACGAAAGAACAAGAGAGGAACTTTTAAAACTCAAAGATTAGTTAAACAATAAGCAACTTACATAACTATTAAGAATTTCTGTGTGTTACTCCATTACCGTACCTTCCCCAAAATCAGAGGTATTAGAAGTGTGACGACGAGGCTTTTAAATAACTGATCAGCAGGAACAGATGTACCCACTCCACCAGCTATTAGTTTGGATATAGTAAAGGGAACCTACGAGATATTATACGCACAAGAAATGATGCTAGTAACGCTTAAGCTCATAGCAAATACTTGCTAATAATATGACATAAAGTTTTCCCTGAAGAAAGAATATAAAAATGGAGTAAATGCCATTTTCGTCCCTGAGGTTTGGCTAGTTTTGCAACTTCCGTCCAAAGGTTTGTTTTTCGCATCCGATCCAAAAGGTTTAAAATTTTGCCATTTTCATCCGGCTCGTTAACTCCATCCATTTTTCCATTAAGTCAGGGGTATTTCCATCTTTTTTGTTAGCTTTAAGGGCAAATCAGTCTTTTTCAGGGGAATTTAGTCTTTTTACATAAAGTGAAAAAGACCGAATTGCCCTTTAAGGTAACAAAAAAGACGGAGATACCCCTGACCTAACGGAGAAAAATGGATGGAGTCAACAAGCCAGATGAAAATGGCAAGATTTCAAACCTTTTGGATCCAGATGTGGAAAAACAAACCTTTGGACGAAAGTGCAAAAACTGGCCAAACCTCAGGGACGAAAATGGCGTTTAACTAAAAAATACAAATAGTAATCCATGTAAAGAAGGGATATAATTGAAGTGCGTAAAACGTTTTAGGCAGGAAGGGAAAAGTTGATGTTTCGGAACTTACAAAAAGAATTCCCAACAGATTAGATATTACAGTCATTGCAAGAGCCAAGGCTGAATTTCCTCCAGCAAGCTGGATCAAAAAATTTCATACTATTCACAATCGAATTTTCTTCAATCGTATAAATAAAAGAAAATGGTAATTAATGGAAGTGTGAACGAGATTCAACTAACACGGGTTAGAGCAACTCCGCTTGATAATGTTGTAGGCATACAGCAAAATAGAGCAAGTCCTGTAAGGAATATACAAAATGATAACAAAGAAGCTAAAAGAAATGACAAATTTTTTGAAAGTCTTAACTTTTGTGATTGCAAACAAAGTAGTTACACATACAGAAACTAGACCAAAGTTTGCTACATTAATATGCAATTAGTCGTCGAATTAATATTAGAAATTGTATGGTCCAGTTCTAAGGCCAGACCTGTGACAAATTCTTGAGGTTTAAGGTGAAGTTGCAGGATAATTCTGGAAAAGAAAGGAGTAAGCAACAAAATAGAAGCCTGCACTGACCATAATAAGAGAGTGATTCAGAACTTCATTATCTACTTTGATGACAATATGCTTATATGCAACCAGAAAAAAAAAGGGTAAATGCACGGTACCCCTGACCGCGGGAGGGTTCTCCCTCCCCAAGCTAGCTTAGCCCCATGGCTGCCTGGCGGTTACTACCCAGCAGGATTATTCGGGCCGAGCTGGACTCGAACCCGCGTCCTCCCGTTTGGAATGGGTTAGGCTGGCCACTGGGCTGACACCCCGTGGTTGAAATGAAAAGAATGAACCAATAATGCTAGTAATATGGTAACATTCCCAACAGTATTACTTCTGTTGAAATGAAAAGAATGAACCAATAATAGCATGTTTAACAATAATTAAAAGTTTAAGTTCATACTAGCCCAAAAAGTCCAACTGGCCATGCTTCAGCAGCTGCGCCTATTTCGTCACTACACAGAGTCAGGCCTGTTTATGAAAAACGAGGAGGAGCTGATTAAATAATTAAGACTGTCATGTTGGTGAAAAATAAAAGTGACTTCCATTCGAGTAAATAAACCATAAAAAAATTAAAGATTACACCTGCTAACCATTTTATCTTTTTACCTGATATGAAAAATATCCCAAAAGCGCTAACTTTCGATACATGATATTTATGAGCAAGACAACCAAGAGTAGGATTTGCAAGACCTAATGCACTCCTCCAATAAGAGCTGCATCAAATTAATTACAAAACCATGTATCTGTAAGTATCGCTGGCTGCAATAATAAAAATACAGTAACAAAGTCACCGAAAATCAGATTCATCATAAATTTAGAACTATTCATAAATTTTACTAGGTTTTGTTAGTATGTAGGATAAAAAGTCTGCGGTAAATATAACCAACACAATACTACATGTTCCAAATCATTTTTTTCCTTAACGCCAAAGAGCTCACAATAAGAGACTCGAACTAACAACATCGAAAAGCCGCAATTGTACCATCGGACCAAATGACACGTGGTCTATAAACTAGTTAACTGTCATAGTTTTCCATTCCATAAAACAAATTCCATAACTTCTCTACTCGAAAACTAATCAAACAAGTTGTAACGAAGTTACATAAAACCTTCAAACTTGCCATTTTCAAGTTCCATTTCATATAACATTCCACATAAACATCAGTAATGCAAAAATAATCCAACTACACAACAGCAAACAGACATTACCTAATGGAAGAAAATTACTGCCAACAAAATTCAGCAAAGGTCCAGCAGAAACCGATAAATTCGACGGTCCAATCCGTTTCGGACCACCATTTCCCTGAAACTCCAACCACACTACTATTCTTCAAATAACACACATATGATATACATTATAACCCTACCTCACAGCAAATTTAAATTAAATTAAATTAAAGCAGACTAAATTAACTTAACGAAAATGTTTAACGAGTGAAATAAGATGAAAAAAGTAAAGAACCTGATCGGAATTTGTGCAGTTTCTGATTACAATTGTTCCGGTAACTGAACGGAGTTTTCGAGGAATCAATGACTTGCTGGAGATATTGCCGGAAAAGATAAGTTGCGGCAGCTTCAATTTGTGGTTTCTGGATTGAGATGTGGAGATTCCGGTCACCGGAGAAGTGAGGATTTGTAGGGTTTGAAGGTTCCCGCCATCTGGCCCAAATGGTTTCACACAACACAGTTGATACACTCCAACAACTGTGTGTTTTTTGTGATTGGTAGTTACTCTAAAGATATATAGTTTCCTCCTAACACTTACACCCCTCGACTTTATTTACATGTTATACAATAGTTGTTATACTTAGTCAGATTTATCTTTTTCTTTTTCTTTTTAACTGTTGGGAAACTCGGTGGATATTGTTTGGTTTGTTATGATACCGGTACTTGCTATAGTTCCAGAAAGTCAAAACCAAACTTTTACATCGATCGAACAACATATAAATGAACAATGATATCGGTTCCGATAATACTGATATCGGTACAGATGTTATTAGGCTATAATCGGTTCGGTTCGTCACGCTATCGGCACTCGTATTGCTTACAATAAATAATACTGTATTTTGAATTAAAGCTAGTTTTTAACAAAATTTATATTAGAATGTCGAGAAAAAGTAACACGGCTATGTATTTGGTTTTTTTAAGGTTAGCAAATGCAAGATATTATAGAAATATCACATTAAACTAGGTTTTTTTACGTTGAGCGTTGGGATGAAACGGAGCAAATGATAATATTTAAAATGAAGCATGTTGTTTAGAAACCAAACCGTTAAAATCGATTCACTTTATCATCGTACAATTTTACATTACCAAATAAATACTCTATTTTGGACACCACTTTGTTTTTAATAAAACTTATACCGGACGAGGGTAAAAATTAAACACAACAATGTAGTTAAGTTAATAGAATACAAATTTACGAACGTAAGTCATTAAAGAAATATCATAATAATTGATAAAGTAAAGATGATTTAGAAAAAAAAAAAAAAAAACATTTTTAAAGTCTAAAAATAAATGAGAAAGGAAATATGGTTTTAGAAAAGGAAAAAATAAAAATATATTAAAAGTAAATATAATAATAAAAGAAAAAAACTAAAATATGTTAAAATTAAAAAGCTATATATTATTATAAAAATAAAGCTACCATTTATATGAGCCTTCTTTAACAATAAATAAAGAATATATATATATAATTAGAATACAACTTCTTTATTTAATGAAACTTATACTCGTCGAGGATAAAAATTAAGTAGGAATACTTACTTAAGTTTATAGAAAAAAGAATTACGAACGTAAGTTATTAAGAAAATATCATAATAATTGATAAACTAAAGATGATTAAAAAAAGAAAGAAAAAGAATTTTTAAAAACCAAAAATAAATGAGAAAGAAAATGGTTTTAGAAAAACGAAAAAATAAAATATATTAATAAAATGAAAAAATAAAAATATGTTAAAAATAAATATAACAATAAAATATTAAAAAGCTTTATATTATTAGAAAAATAAAATTACTATTCATGAGCCTTTATCAGCAATAAATATATATATATATATATATATATATATATATATATATATATATAGGTTAAATGTATATATCATTTATAAGGATGAAATTGAAAGTTTAAAAAACGCATTGATGTATTATCATGAAAAAGGATCCATTGACCTTGGATCCAAACAAGTAATATTAATATGGTTTATTTTAATTAGAAGAATGTTAAACAGGTCTAGAAGTATACTATATATTCAACCAAGTGTATTTTACCTGTGTAAAGATGAGAATTAGCTGATTCTCGATTGATGTTTTGGTTTTTAGATTTTTTATAACTGATTAGTTTAAGTTACATAAACTTGGATTATATCGAAAGTTAAACGGTATAAAAAAGAACTACAAATTTGTTTACTTATAAAAGAGAATTGTGGTACCATTCAGTGATATTTTCAATGAAAGAAACGACACTAAAACTTTTTTAATCTTATAAATAATCAATAACACATGCATTATTATCACCATTATTCTTGATTATGCTTGAGTTATAATGGTTAATAAATAAGATTACTTTTATTATTTCATTCTAACTTCTTTTTATGTTATCATGCATGCACCATAGTTTCTATGTTCAAAATCGCCTCCTTCATTTATTCATTACCATACCCAGGAGCTTTCTTCTATTTCCTTTGTGTTTCATCTACTATTAAACCGACCACAATTGTCGATTGCAGCATCAACACTTTGACAACTAGGGAAGCCTTTCACTTTGGCAAGAAAAGATGGACGACCTTCCACTTTTGGCAAAGAATAGTGGTTGCACCGGTTTACCAGATAATATTTGTTGGTTCCCTACCACCTATAACATTCAGTTAAAGACGAATGTGATTCTGGCGGTGTTAAAACCTCTTGGATAGAGGGGAGGTACCTTACCACCACGCCATGTTCCTTGGGGATGAACCTCGTGGATAGAGGGGGCACCTTACCACCACGCCAGGTACTAGTTTATGTAGCAGTTTTGTACTTGTATTTTTTTCAGTATCCGTGCCAGTTCAGGTGCTTGTGTTAGTTCAATATTTGTGTCAGTTCAACATGAGTCTTGTATCTGTATATTTTTTGATATTCATATCGATACCAATGTTGGTTCGGTATCAGTGTATGTGTTTGTATTGGTTTCAATATTAAATGAAGTTTCAGTGTCGATTTCGGTTCTGTTATGTTTTGTTTTCCATTACATGTACTACTGATTTCTCCTAGTGACATCTCGGAAATTTATATGAAATGATATGGCAACACGTGTCTGATAAACTCTCATATATTACATATATGTTGGACGAGAGGGGCTAAATTGTATAAATTGCGGAAGATTGAAAGTTGAGGGGTCAATGATAAAAAAATGCCAAATTTTTGGTTTTTGACAATCCCTTACGAACCGCAAGGCGTATGCCTTATGGTCCGTAATGCAATTCAAAACCATGGTCGTACCAAAGGTCCTTACGGACCGCAAGGCATATGTTGTACGGCTCGTAAAGCCATCGCTGGCATACCAGTTTTGAGCTGTACTATTGTCACACCCCGACCCGCAGCGGAAATAAGAGTCGGAGCATAATTGGGTTATCACCAAAGCACATGACATTTACTATTATGTTTCATATTAAATAAAGTCAAAATTACATTTTCAAATATCCAAACATGTTCATTCAATACAAAGGAAATAAACCAAACATAACAATCCCAATACTAAATTGTTTTATTCTTCTAATCCAGGTCCTATGTGTTCCTAGCTGCTGCTGGTTCACCTGTATCATGTGTAAAATGGGAGTTTTTGGGTCAACATAAGTTGGCGAGTGAACCTTATTAGATAAACATATATTAATGAATTAATGGTTAGTTTATCAATGAAAAATTGTGCATAATCATAAATGAGCAAATGTAAGTAATCAAGCAATGGTAAAAAAAAACAGTTACAATTATAACATACAATAACACTTGATAGCATACATGAACATACCAATATCATACGATAAATAACATAAATGAACTGTGCGATCAAGGCTCAATCAAACGGAGCCGATCATATTGCATGTACTGAAAATGTAAAATGAACTGTGCGATCAAGGCTCAATCAAACGGAGCCGATCGTATGTGGGCACGCCAGGTTCAACCGCATAATAAAATGGGGAACATGCTCAACGCTCATAAATGGGGAGCGGCGGCCTATGAAATTGCATGTACTGAATAATAAATTGCATCCAATAAGAACTACTTAACAGCAACAAACAGAATACACATGTTCATGATATGATGTATGCACAATGGTTTAGTTATAATATGTATATAAACAAAGACACATGATACACCCCAAAACGTGATTAAAACGGGGAATTTGTAAGATTCACTCACATTGGGTGCGTTGGATTGGAGATGGTGAGATGCGCACGATTTAGATGAGCGGATCAACGAGGAATACTAACCTAAATGATAATGGAAAAATATATTAAATGGATGGATTTTATTAAGGATTTTAATGAAATTTTTAGATATATTTTTGTGAGTTTATAGCTATTTTCTATCTTTAAAAATGTTATTTTTAAGTATTTTTAATTGATTTTTAAATTAAATTAAATAAATAAAAATATAAAAAAATATTATTTTTTTTAGCGTTGACCGTTGACCGGTTCGGTCAGCGAATAATTCTGCGCCGGGTGAGATTCGAACCGGCGACCTCCCGTTCGCGTGCACGCAGCTCTACCAACTGAGCTACGTGTCTAACCCGAACTAATCTCGTTTTTAATTATATTTATACACTTATTCGATTTAACCGAATTTCCTTTATTTGCAAAAACATTTTAATTCAATCGGACCGGTGCTCGTGACGGGTTTCGAACGCGCGACGTGTAGTTCATGTTGCACACAGTCCACCGCTGGACTGTGTGTCTAACCCGGTTATTATCTCGGTTTTTATTATACTTAACAACTATCTCAGTTAACCCGGTTTAGTTCTTGATCAAAAAGGCATTTTATTAAACAAGGTGTGCGTGTAGCAGGGATCGAACTCGAGACGTGTATAGTTTTTGTTTGCACACAGTCCACCGCTGGACTGTGTGTCTAACCCGTTTATAGTTTCGTTTTTAATTAATCTTATGTTATCACTGAACTCGTCTTCTTCACTACGAACGCAGACATCAATCAAACAACCGATTCGTGATTAATTTAGTTAATAAACATGATGTCTAGTTTGAATGCATTGAACCGAAAAGTTTGGGGAA
Organism: Scalesia atractyloides; assembly: GCA_947069175.1. Taxonomy (NCBI): domain Eukaryota; kingdom Viridiplantae; phylum Streptophyta; class Magnoliopsida; order Asterales; family Asteraceae; genus Scalesia; species Scalesia atractyloides. Next base: position 10,166,861 of record CAMTDV010000012.1, on the reverse strand, counting down.
AGAAGATACCGAACAGGTTGTCTTCTTCAGAGAGTCCGGCGAACTTGTCGGCTCTGTTTTTGAAACCCTCGGCTGCGAGAATCAATTAACAGATTTAAGGGATTAGATATGAAATTGAACTAATGAGTATTGATTATCAGTGCGTTGGAATGTGCATACCGATAATTAACGAGTTTCCGGCAATTCCAGAAGTTTTCCGGCGAACACAGAAAGTCCAGCAATGACGTCTGTGGTTGATTTTGAGCGATGGGTTAATGTTAGTAAGGTTCTAACAATAGATTGAAACCGTAAAGTAGAAGTATTTTACCGGTTTGAGTTGAATACGGTTTTCCGGCGACTTTTGCAGAGAATTCCGGCGAGCTGTTTCAGGCGCTCTGATGGTCTGAAAATGCGACGAAAAGGAAATGGAGTATTGATATGATAGCTCTGAATCGCGAGAATGGTCTGAAGCTTGAGTTATTCAGAGCTTTGATGAACTTTCGGTTTCAAAAACCGAAAATGATGAAACTTTAAGTTCAATCAATTCCAACTTGATTAGAAACCGTCATACATCGGTTATAAGCTGAACATGTGAATTAAACAACGATTTGATGATTGGTTTGCCGATTACCGTTTCTCAGATGGCGCCATCGGTTTAACTGAATTGTGTATAAATTTCATTTGTGTTCCTAGAGTTAACAGAAAACACATTGTGACGGAGTGGTCTTGGAAGTGAGTGTTAAGTTGTTTGAAGTATTTCTTGGCTGACCCGGGTTCGAGTCCCGGCAGCTTCAAATATTTTTTATTTATTTTATTTTAACTTTTTATCAAATATAATTTTTATAGTTTAGTTTGTTTATTAATTATGTATCGTTTTAACTCAAAATTAATCATAAATATTTAATACAACTTTTATAACTTGGTACTTACCCGATTTTTACAAATGTTACAACTGTAGCCTGCTCTCTTGTGCCACTTAGCATGAAATGTGCCACCTTTCTCCTCCTTCTTGCACCTGTTGAGACACTAATCAACACCTCAAAGCTCCAAGGATACTTGGCTTCACCATGTGATCCTAGTTCAACTATAAATAGCTATGATCTTGCACCATTTCAACTTGCACCTTCACATATTTCTTTCTCACTTCTCTTAGAGCAACTTCTGATCTATAAAGGCCTCCTCTCTGGACTTATAACACTCCCTTAAATACTTGTAAGTGTTCTATCTCAGTCTTTTTCCATTCCTAGGCTAGTTATTAGCCGAAAGTTAAGCAACTTGACTTTCGGTTATGACCATTTTGGTCAACCTAAAGTTTGAATCGAACTTGGCTACGTGATCATAATAATGAAGGTGTTAATCCCTTGTGATGGCACCCTCTTAAGATCACGTTAAGTATGCGAAACGACGAGTCAAAGTTATATTAAATAAAAGTCAAAACGCATATTTTTGCAATTTACGCTAAATGAGTTTCTAAGTATCAAAACTTTAATTTTTTACATTATAACAGTTTACATAACATATTAGGACATGTTTAATCATGTCCAACTCGTCATTTCTTGCTTAAAGCTCTTTTCGCAATCGAAAGTAAAAAAGTTTGGCTTCCGCTTTGACTTTCAATTCTGGCCCATTTGAGCAAGTTTAGAGCCTGATTAAGGGTCGTTATATGATTATAATAATGTTTGGAATAGCCCTTTGAGGTTATTCCATTTGATCACATCGTTTGATAGGTTTTATGATAAAGTCCTTATATTATGTCTAACATGCCAAAATTGCCTTCATCACCTAAAATGGTTTTAAAACCAAATAAAGTTGTAATCTGAGTTTGAAACTGATATTATAACATAATGAAATGTACTTTGGCATAATGGGCTTGTCTTAGACCTATTTGACCACCCGGTGCCGCATATGCACGTATGGCTAACTTTAATAGCATAAAATATATAAGTTAGCCTAATCTGGTCAAAACCTTTCCAAATCAGTTTTAAACAGAATGTTTATTTGACCCGTATTATACGAGTCTTTGTACTCGAAAGGGTATAAACCACATTATAGCCGGTCTCCTCTTAATCTAGCGAATCGTACGTATTTATTAAAGTTAACCAGTTAAAGTCAAATGACTTGTATAAGACCCATTAACATTCTAACGGACTATAGTTATGTTCATTCCAAACTATAAGCGTCCAATAAATTGCGTATGTTTTAGTTATTATGATTACGATTGTGCTTTACACCTTTGATTTGTAAACACTAGTGCAGATAAATACTTTTAGCCTATTTTCCTTTATAAGGGCTTGGGATACTACACTAGCAGCTTGGTCGGGTATTGAATTATGGGCGAATGATGCCTAAAATTTAAATAACCCGTTTTGATACGTTTTTTTTTTATAACTTAAACATTAGGGATTAATACGACCGTGTCCTGGAGATCCCGACTCATTTAAATGCAGATGTCCTGTAACACCTCGTAAAATCGTGTCCAATAGTATAGTGACACGTGTTGTATTTTTTTTATTTGAGTCTATTAAAGACTAATAGGGACTGAAGGTGTCAAATGCTCAAACTGAGCCTTTGAGTGACTCTCTGATGTCAACATGCCCAGCCTCTAAGTGACATCGGAGTCAACATGCTTATAGTGGGCCTTGAGTGATCCTTTATCCTAACTCTCATATGTTCCATTTGTTGGATGAGAGGGATTAAATCCGTAAATTGTGAAAGTTGGATGATGGAGGGGTTAAAAGTGTCAACATGTTAATTTATATCTCTGAATGACCTTTTAACGAACCGAGAGCTCGACAATGTCCGGGCATATTCTCGGGGGTTTTATAAGTCAAGAGGTTAAAAGTATCAAACTTTGATTCTGGCCCGCTCGCGGGGCGCGAGAAGGCCTGCGTCCGGGCAGAAAATTTGCTTGGCCTCCACACAAATTGCCAAAAACCATTTGATTCGAAACCATGGCTTTCCAAACTGCTATGCCACGTTTTAGGACACTTGTAAGCTCACTCTTACACCCCTTAACACCTGGCATCACCTCCTTCAAGCTCTCCAACTATAAATAGGTGCCAAGGTTCACCATTGAACTTGCATCTTTCTCATTCACAACTCTATCTCCCTCCTTTGGAAGTTCCTAACTGAAAGGAGCATCCAACTTAGTTCTATTGCATCCTGGGAACCACTTGTAAGTGTTCTTCCTCTTACATTTTCGTTTATAGGCTTTTATAGCCAAAAGTCAAGCGTTTTAGGGAAAACGCCTTGACTTTCGGTTAAGATATTATGGTCCAGCCATTGTTCATAACGAACATGGCTAAGTGATCGTAATAAGGTAGGTTTTAGTCCCTATAAAGGGCACCTCCTAAAGATCACGTTTGCTAGACCAATTGACGGGTCAAAGTTATTATATTAAAAAGTCAAACATGCCATTTTTCGGAAATGTTATAATTTAATCTTATATATGTTATGAAACCTGTTTTGACACTTAAACAAGTTGGTAATAATTATTAGAACATGTAAGAACATGTTCGGCTCGTCAATTTTAGTTCTAGGATCGGTTCGCAACCGAAAGTCGCGAAGTTTGACTTCTGCTTTGACTTTTGATTCTGACCAAATTTAGACTAGTTAACTACTGATCTAAAGTTGTATTATGATCGTAATATAATGTAGTATAACCCTCTGAGGTTATATTACATGATCATAATCAGAATCTGAGTTTATGCACAAGTTTCGTAATTATGCCATTTTGACTAAAATGCCCTTTTTGAATAAAAAAGGTTTTAATGATAATGAACTTGAAAATGAGTTTCCTACTGATGTAATATTATAAGTAGAATTATTTAGGATGTCAAACCAGATTATAAACTGAGTTTATGAACAAGTCCTTGTATTATGTCGATAAATGATGATAGGGCCCTTGTGGCTTATAAAATGGTTTTGATCACATCTTTTCAAAGTAAATCTTTTACCTACTGATATGTTATATTAAATAATATATCTAAGACATGTTAACCTGACCTTAACATCAGTTTTCATTAAACATCACACAAATCGTCATTTTAGACATAAGCGTCATTTCGGCGCATAATATGGTTTTAAACCATATTTACCAACCAAGACTTGTTACCTACTGATTTTAAAACTTATTTATATATTTTAACAGTCGGTACAAGAATAAACTCAGAATCCCAAATAATTTAAAACTATGTGTAAAATGACCAAAATGCCCATTCGGTGCATAGTTTGGTCATAAAAGACAAATTACACATATAATTAATATCCTACTGATATTATATTATAAATAAGTTTTTTTCAGAATACTTATGGTTATAACATTAAATTATATTCAAGTTCCTTTTATAAGGTTTGAAATTACCAAAATGCCCATATGAGGCATAGTTTCATTTTAAAACCTTAACGGGCATATAAGTTGATATCCTACTGATATTACAATTTTTAAAAATATAATGGCATATAGAACTTGTCCATGACTTATCCGGTTACCCGATATCGCTGATATGCGTACGGTTAAGCATATGTAACTAGTTTACGAAAATTAACCAAACGGGTCTAACCTTGTAATTTAAGTCTCAAAATCCAGAATGTTTATAGTTATCTATATTACACAAGTCAAAGTACTTGTTGGGATTAAATACATTCTATCATATCATCGTTTAATCTAGCGTTATACGTTTTGTTCATGTACGCTAGTCGGTCTAAGTCTATGACTTAAGAAAGACCGTTAGTATTTAATTGTTAGCTTATGCCATAATCCAGACTAGAGACATTCCGGTAAATGCTATCTGCACTTAGTGCTTTTGTGTACGGCTGAGTTAATAAATCTTGCGTTTAAACGAAAACTAGCTCAGGTAAATACTCTAGACTTATTTCCCCTATACGGGCTTAGGTTACGGTAAACTATTACCGCTTGGTCGGAAATGGGATCAATCGAATGTCGGATTGTGGCTAGTAAATCCACATATTCTGTTTTAAATCAGTTATGTTTGATAACTTAAACATCGGGGGTTAACTACCGTGTCCTGGATATCCTCGGCTCATTACATTAGATAATGACCACAACTTTAGCGCGGGGTGTAGGCATACACCCGACAGACGCTCAAATGCAACTACCTCACGTCGTTGGGGATAACTCCTTCGTGAGTTTGTAAGTGGTGTTTAGTTAATCATGTCTCGGTTTTCGCACTGGCCCTGTATGTATGGACAAACATGTGAATCTGTTAACAAGGTTGCAACGTCAACTTTCCCAAGTTATAAAAGATTTTGTGCTGATACGCACTTAAAACATATTTTTAAATGTTTTCAAAATGAGTCAGTTGGGTGTATTTACCAACGAAAGCTGACGTATTTTCAAAAGACTAAGTTGCATGTACAATACAAAAATAGGCTGGAAGTGCTCGGTAGTGATAAGATGATCTTGCAAATCCTAGATCTGCCCAAAGTCTGTTTTATATTCTTTCTTTTGTACAATTTATGATCCGCCTGTGGATTTTCTATTACGAGCCGTCTGTATATTATTTTGGTATTTTGAACATTTGGTTTTAATAGTAATTTAAATCCAATACTTCCGCTGTGCTGTGTTTAATTGTCTATGATGTTATCAACTTACGTCACGATATTCCCCACCCGGGCCCACCGGAGTTTGGATTGGCTGTGGAAAGCCGGGGTGTGACATGGCCACGACCTAAAAGCAGGATGTAGGCATACACCTGACAGACCCTAATGCTATATTTATATGATATTGAAAATGTGGTGTGTCGATTAATAATGTACTCGGCGTTTAGTTTCCGGTCCTCATATGTATTCAAAAGCATGCAAAACTAGTAACAAGAAACATTACTTTATCCAAGTTATGTTAGAAATGATATACCAAATGGTATCAAATACTTTTGAAAAGATTTTCAAAAGAGTTGGCTAATTGTATTTACCAGTGAATATTGACGTATTTTCAAAAGAGTAAGCGTAGGTTATATATAGCAAGTACGAAATAGATTGAGTTGCTCAGTCTTTTATATATTGGAATTTGTGACTCCACGAAAGACCCTGTAGCCTCAAGTCTCATTTTATCATTTGATCCGTATGTGGATCTTTTAGTACGAACATTATATAGATTATTTTAAAACTTTGGACATTATATGTTTGTACTTTAATATTTCTATTTTTCGTTGTGCATTGTGATTACTGGTATCAATCGTCACGCGTGTACCCAAGTCCGGGCCCACCGGGAAATTAGGATGTGACACTCCATTACTAAGTAATTTTTTTGGCCCAGCCATAATTTTCTTTGTTGTGTCTGTATTATTTGTTTGACAAGTAATGTGATAAATCCTTATAACCATTGAGAAAATTTAAAAGAAGTTGAAGAACAAATATTCAATATTTATTTTTGTAATGTTATAAAATTGTAATTAGTATTTTCTTTAGACTTCTATACTTGATATATGTGATAGAAACGTTAGACTATTTTGGGTAAGGGTAAGGGTCATTTTGTTAACATTGTAAGACAATACCAAAAGATTATATACTTTCAAACGTTTTTTTAATTGTTTTACCACCAGGCCGATTATTGGTGAAGATGGCTCAACATGGCTTACCTTGAATTCCTGTTTAGCTGCAAGTAGTGATCATACGGTGGTTAAAAAATGCTAGAATATCATTAATAAGGAGTAGCCAAATCAAGCCGTCCCTAAGAATCATTGAAAATTTAGAGGTCATTACTATCGAAAATCCCAAAAAACGGGTAATGGTACAAAAAATAATTGGTACTATTCGGTACAGATCGGTATTTGGTATTTGAAGGTAAAAACCGGTAAATACTGGTACCGAAAACACAAAATGCGAGGACCGAAAATTGAATCCATCTAGGAAATTCGGTACCGATACCATTTGCCCATCCCTAATTGTGCGAGTATAAAAATGCCCCCTAAAAATATGAGTCCTGATTGTCACTCTTTTTTGAGGGGTTGTCGTCACTCACCGGTTTTATTTAATTGGGTATAAAAGTGTAATTAAAATAATATTGGGCTAATGGGCTTAGTTGTTTAAATAGTCCCAAACTTAAATAAAGTTAATGGGTTTAGCAAACAATTTATGTTTTATAAACTTAATTATAGTTTTTTATCTAAAAAATTATATATATGTAAGATATATAAAAAACGATAAAAACTAAAAAAATTGTTCCTTGTGAATAATAGACTCTGAGCGGTCGTCCACTTTGCTCCTACCTAGAGCCGGTTTGATGGAAACATGTTTGCCACAATTTATTAAAAATATCAACATATGTGTGTGGAAATTGTTGAAACTTGAAGGGATGAAACGAGTTGTCCATAAAACATAGTGAAACCCAAGATTTGTGATAAATATGGTGGTACACTATGGTAGGACTTCGATCAAATAGTGTAAACGGGTTTGTCTATATATATATAGTGGTACCCGAATTTAAGTGTTAACCCATATTTATAGATTAAGGCTATTAGTCTAACAACTTGTCAAATGAATCTCTACCATTGGATCTTGCTGAAATCAAATCCTGACCATTTAAAATTTTCTGTTCTAATCGTTCCCGCCCTAAATCGAAATTGCCTTAATTCTGGCCAAATCTTTTCTATTAATTTGCTAAATACACATTCATGGATGTTTAGATTTCCATATCTGTCTTTGTGCCAAAGTCAAGTATGTTTGAAAGTGTAAGTGTACACTCAAACTTTATATCTTTTCGTGTTATTTAATCGTTCAATCCACTAACTGTAATAAGTTTTTTGGTTAGGATGATGATGAAGAAGAATAAGTGGGCACTACAAGAACATGCGCTTCTTGAAATGCTACAGGCTCTAAGAGAAGCCGGGATGCTGAACTTCATAATTTCCTAATTCTTAAAATAATTAATCATCATTGATGATATGCCTCTCGACCTTCAAGGCTTTACTGTTTGTTTCTATAGAATTTAGAGGTGGCAATACAGATCCGTTTCGGTTCTTCAACCAACTATACTTGTTTACACAACCAAACAAGGCATGTATTAAAGGGTTCTTTTACGATTCTTGGGTCGTGTCCCGCATGTTCGTCCATAACTGTTTGTTTGTTTATTGTTTTATGTTTCTCAAAAAAAAAAAGTTAATGATTATTAAATCATTTGTTGCATGGTGTTGAAGAAAACCATATTCTTATATAGTACAAAAAACTTTGTTAATGGTAGCTGGGTAGGATCGAGCTCTTGGTGAGGACCCGTGTCGCCCTCTTTCTATAATACATGTGTTTTAATTTACGTTTTCATTTAAGCATTACAACACGCTCTCACAAGTCAGCTTTCAGAAGTTACTATTTTTCATTGTTTTGGTGCTTCTTTTTGTATAGTCAGTCATTTTTGGGCAAACAGTACTGGATTTTGATGGGCATGCACCCAATCCTGTTGTAACATTCATGACCCAGGTATTTCTCCTTCACGTGTTAATTTATTTTTTGACACTTTTTTTTCTAAACATATATGGGTTATTATCAGTTAAATTTGTGAGTGGATTCGCCCTTCTATTTCATCGGTAAGGCCTAATCTATAGGTTATAAAATTCTCTTAAATCTTGGTATCCTTGCAACACAGTTACTCCTTTACTCCTTTCCATTTTGGATTCTTATATTCTTTGTAGGCTGCAACATTGGCTGAAGTTCCTCAATGCAACAGTTCATAGACTAAAAATTACATCTGTCAGTAAGTATATGATATCTGGAATTATATTACTCAGATTCTGATACACCTATAAAGTAACTTGATTTGAATTCACTGGTTTATGAAGTACATATCAATGTGCCTGTGCAGACCGATAATGGACTATATGTCCCTGTCATAAGGGTTAGTCATTGCACCTTTTAGTTGTTATTTCGTTTACGTGTTTGTGACCAGCTCTACAAAATGTGACTAAAATGAGCCGCATTGGGTAATGACCAACGGGTCAGACGGGTAAGCTTGGTACATGTTGGGTTGGCCTGTAATGTTTTCGTCCAAAGTTACTAATTTTCCTTATAATTATTTAATGTGAAGTTTTAGTACGAAAATTAAAAAATTATTTAGTAATAACCAGTTTTTGAACAAAATATCACTTTGGACGACTTTTGACCCATCTGAACTGTTTTCACTTTCAGCTGTTCTTTTGTTGGATTAATGGCTTGAATCAACCAAGTATAAAAGCAAGCGTATTTAATAATTCATTTGGATTTGTATTCATGGGTCCGAATGTTCCTTTCTGTGTGTTATGCATGCATGTTTTTAGTTATATCATTTTCTTTTGGCATTTTGAAGAGCAAAGCATTTTTCCAGATTTTTCTCATAGTGATCACCTATCCCTTTTCTATTTCTCATAAAGAAAATTTTATTCTTTATGAACTTTTAACTATTTGTAACAAATGTAACTATAATTGCTTAGTAACACAAGTTATATTATTGGATAAATTATTAACAAGCATATATGGTCATGATGTTGGACATGAACCTGTATGAATATAAGTATCCGCGGCAACGCAAAGGCATTTCCACTATATTACCTTTCAAACACTGTGTTTACTAAAAAATTTATTATATTTATTAAATGTCACATGCTATAATTTTAAATAACTAATCTCGTAATGACATGTTTTAAACAAGAATCTAACACCGGTGTTAGACACAGCTTAGGAGTTGGATTTTGGGGAGGCAATCTACTACAAATCTTTGGTTGATAATATGATATTGTATAATTTAAGCATGTGTATCTTACTAATTGTATTGGGATTAAGGTTGCTTTTAAACGGGGAACATGTGAAGACTAACATGTTAAATATATATTATAAAATCAATAACATGTTTCTAATTTTTTTTCGTGTTTTTCCTTATAAAAATGGGTAGAGGCTATTCCAATAAAAAAATTATTTTTGTAAAAAATTATCTTTTTTAACTGTTTTTTAAACATTTTTTTTATATTTTAGTTTTTGAATTTTTTATTAAAAATGCTTTTACATGTATTTATAAAGAAAAAACAAAAAAAAAGTTTTAAAAAATGATTTTTAACATGTTAAGTTGAATTTTTAAAATATAATTAACATGTTAAATGCAGTATTCCCCGGTCTCCACTTTTTTAGTGTTCTAGAATGAACTCTCCCTAGAGTAATATATTACCGGTTTTCTATTGTTAACTAGAAAGATTATTTCTATTGGAACTTTGTTGAATGATATTCCATTTATATTAGTTTTGCATGAAATGTAGTTTTTTTTTTCCAATTAAAAGCCAAAGCTATTTTTAAAAAGTCTAAAATCCCTTATAAATTACCAAGTCCCTTAAGTTAAAAACTAACTTGATTTACTTTGTGAAGGATTTGGGGTATTATTACCAAATAGCTATATCGTAGGCACATTTTCTTGAATTGCAGGTGTTGCTCTTATCGGATATCTTCTTGATTCAACACATTCATGAAATGTAAGTTTTATCAAACCTATCCTAATTTCCACTTCTTTAGTTAATAATGATATTAATAAAATTTTATTGCATCATGTAGATGTCAGTCTTTGCACCATTAATTTGGTACGATTGTATAGCATTTGTGAGCACTAAGTGATCGGAGTGTCGCGCCCCAGTCAAAGATAATATTTATAGTCCCGAATTACCCTTAACAATGCTTTAGTGGTAGTAAGGGGTCGAACCATGAAGAGTTTGTGGTTTGCGATGGATGCACTTGATTCTTAATGGTTGTTGTCACAAATTATGAAGCTTGCTATTTGGATTGTTTAAATGTTTGAAAGAATTTCGGAATGGTCAGACGAATTTGTTTTTATTACTTAACTAATAACTTGAACAATTGCACGAAAACGTGATTACTTGATTAAAACAATGATTTGAAAGCAAGGTTCACACCCGGTTCAACAATTGCAAAACCTAGGGTTACTAAACAATTTTAGATTGATTCAATTGAATTGTCATTAACGGTTTTGATATCACAAAGCTTAGATGCTAATTGCTATCACGCATATGACGGATCACAACACACTTTGTTACTTCGGACAAAAAATCCCTTTTGAAAGATAAGGCATAAATACACAAACTTGTTTCACAAAGTCAAATTTTATCATCATTCGACAATTCGCAAATATAGTTCAAATGTAGGACAATTATCAATCAATTCAAAATAAATTCAATTTGTCACAAATCAACCAAAAACATAAAGCAACCCTAAATCTTACAAATGTTTACACCGGGGTGAAACCTTCGAAGATTAGCCGCTCATGACGAACGGAACTTGATCACCGGATGATTGAAACTCAAACTTAAACATTTGGAAACCTAGATGGTGATGATGGGGATGATTAGGGTTTGAATGAATGATGATGGTGAAGGGATGATGAGGGAGATGATGATGGTAGGCTAGGGTTAGGATTCAAGATTGTAATTTGGATGATTGGATGGATTGGAGATGATAGGAGATGATGGTTGGGTGTTGCTAGGCTCCAAGAACAAGTTCAAACATTCAAAAATTCGTAACTCCCTCACAAATGGGTCAACCACAAGTTATAATCTGTCAAAATTCGAATTTCAGCGACATGGAATTAGAAGGGGCGTCGCCGACGGCCTCTGCTTTATGTGGTTTTCCTCCGACGCTTTAATCCACTGTCTACGACCATTTTTCTTCGACGGACTATCTGAGGGGCGTCGGCGACGGCCTCTCTAAATCATGCTTTCCTGTTTTCCCAATTCGCGATCCCGGTTGACCCGTTTTCCGTCCGATGCTCCAAAACGCTCTCGAATAGCTCCTTAAACTCCGTAAACCTGTAAAACACATATCCAATCAAAAGTAGGCTATCCGAAACTAAAAGTTACGTAAAACATTAACTTAAACGTAATAGAAACATTGATTTTCAACCATGTATCAGTAAGCCTCAGTTTTAAGAAGGTTTGATTCTTGTATATTTGTTTGAAGAGATTTAATTATAAGTATAAATGTTGATAGTTGTTTTTTTTAACATGGGCATATACAATATATTAAGGAGCAACACTTTATGGCATATTGAAATAATTTGGGTGTAGGGACATGGGTGGCCCATGGGCAACTTGGGGGAGGGGTGGGTTAACATGTCAAATTCGACAAAATGTTGAAATGGTTTGGGTTCGTCAAAACATATTTTTTATTGAAATTTCTTAACAAATAATCTTTTCCTTTACATTTCAAAGGAAAAAAATATTTATGTTCATAGATTCATTCACGTTGTTACTATATAATAAATCAACGTAACCCGTCCAACGGACAGGTATTAAACTAGTTGATATATGTTACGTGAAACTAATATGGTAATCAAACCATTTTATATTGATGCAAGTGAATATTGTGTAAAAAAGGATGTGACAATGATGAAAATTCGGGCTTAATGTGGATCCAGGTGTACAAAACAAGAGAAGCATTGTAGCCTTACATTGGTACGACATTGCTTATGTCGAACTCACCATTGTTCATTGTCTTACGTTGACAAAGAGGCAATTCACGCAAAGTATAGCAACAATGGTGGTACCAAAGACCTATTGTGCCCCTTAAAGCTGTTTTTTAAAAAATGTTTTGGACATGTTTAAACAATAATAATTTTGAATGTTTTTGTTTATAAGGATGCATCACAAGATTATAAGGATGATTATGCCACAAGAAAATTAGTGGATGTTGAAGCACGCCAAATTATATAGCCTAGATCCATTTTGTACTTATTAACCATTTTTTAAATGTGTTTCGTGCATCTTCATCCACTCCATTTGTTAAACTATGTATTTTACGTAAAAAAAATGTCGGTTTTAAGTTTTAATTAGTTTTCGCATGTTTCTAAATTTTGTATAAATTATGAAAGTTAAACGATTTAACTATCTTACTTTAGAAACTTTTTAGCAATGCACAATTTTTTTTTCTCTCTTATTTAAAGAAATATTTGGATCAATTATTGGTATTAAAAATTGGTGTTCTATTTACGAATCTAATAAATTCTCTATAATGTTAAAAATTAGGCAATTTGTAGTGGGAGGTTATACTACATGTGATAAATATACAACAAAGGGTGGTTATGTAACTTCAGTGTGTAGTGTGAGTTATATATCTATATGTTTGTGTGAAAGAAAGTCTCGTATGACCCTGCTATATACATCACCCCTTCAATTATAACCCCACATAACGGGAAGCTATGGGTTACACAATCCCCTTTATCACGCTCCACTACACAAAAGGCTTATAACAAAATCCAAATATATGAAAAGTGTCTGCTTTCTGAGAAAAAGGGCCATGGACAAGACATGGAAACTTGCCATTCTCTTTTCCTTTCATAACTTTAGGTGTGACAATGATTTTGGGGCTAAATAAAATTTTAGCATAAAAAAGCCAAGCTGAAATGAATGACTTGTACCCTTTGCCAAAGCAATGGCCCAACTTTTAAATTGATTCTCCTAGTTTTTTTAGCTTTTAGTAAATAAATAGTAAAGCGTTCTTTAAAGAGATAGAGAGTCACCAACCCATGAGTCTTTTTTAAGGTTCCAAAGGTTTGACAGATATAATATGGTCATTATATTTGAGAATTTGTTTTGAGTTTCTCATAAGTTTGAATTATTTCAACATGTCTATTGAATTATTGGAGTGTGTGATGAAAAAATAAGCAAAGTTCATCCTATGAATGAGAATGTCCTATGACACATCCTAATACATTAAAAAAAACTCGAAGGATCAATTTTTTACATTTTAAATATTTTAGGTTTGCTCGTATATTGTGAGTTTAAATTCTATATTTGAAAACATAACATATGAATTCTTAGGCTAAAACAACGATATAAACTTCACATAATTCCTGTTGGAAAACCTCCCTATAAGAATGAATTCAAGCGTTAACTTGTGAAATTTTCAAAATTGAACTTAATTTAAAATTTGATCACGAAATTAATATTATTAAATGATTGGGGAATAAAATTAATGTCAATTATTGTGGAAAAAAAACATCTGCTTTCCACCACTCAATCCAAGTATCTTTCAGGGCTGTTAAAATTGCTCGTCGTTAATCGCTCGCTTGTCTATCACTCGGAAAACGCTTCGTTCGGTTTGGTTCGGTTTGCAAACGAGCTAAGCATGAGCAAACGCCCGCTCGGTTCGGTTCGAATTAATTTTTATTAATTTATTACATATATAATTATAAATGCACACACAAATTACATGTATATTCATATTTTATACATACCGCTCTATAGATTGGACCACTATACTCAAATATATAATTATATTTATCCATACTATCCTAATCAAACCAATAAAAATTTAACACCAAATTTAAACTAAAACTCTAAGTTGTGAAGCGACAATATTTGACATCTTTCTTCATCATAGCCAATCGTCTCTCGCTCTCACATACGCCACAATGCGACAATTGTTCTTTGTTGTAAACTCTAAGTTGTGAAGCGACAATATTTGACATCTTTCTTTCATCAGTAGCCAATCGTCTCTCGCTCTCACCATACGCCACAATGCGACAATTGTTCTTTGTTGTATATTTATCGCCTCACCTGCCTCAACCAGAGTCTCATCCTCGGACGATCCGACCTCAATCTTAATGTCATCCTCGGACAGTTGGACCTTAGTCGCAACCCGATAGCGGAGACATCGAAGGAAACATGCTAATCTATGGTTGTCCATATTACTTGTCGCTCGCTCAGAAAATTACACGCTTGAATATGCTCGTTCGGATTTTGCTCGGTTGTAAACGAGCCAAACACGAGTAAAGGTCTGCTCCGTTCGGATCAGCTCGTAAACAGCCCTACCTACCAAACCCACATCCCCTTGAAATTTTTTAAAAGAAAAAAATATAATTACTTAGTAGAAAGAAAATATAATCTAATCTAATACTAATAATAAGTTATCAAATAATGTCATATGCCATGCCAGTCTCTTCTTTAATTTATTAACATGATTATGATTATTATTATTAGTAATATATTAAGATTCAATCTACTATTACATAACATATAAGTACGTAATTTATGATAATATATTTTCACAATTAACCAAAATATTTGAAACTAGAGATACTATAACAAAATATATAATTAAAAACTGAAAACGTATATTCATAAAACTTTAAAATACATTAAAATGTTATCATATTAAAATATATTTTATTAGAATATATTTTGATCATTAAATTTGTACTAAGTTTTACTTTTTAATTATTTTTCTATTCGATAAAGTAACGCAATATATTTTTATGATGGAACTTCATACATTTTCATGTATGTAAAGTAATAACTATTAAAATATCTTGTGCGATACGATGGGAATTTAGATTCAAGTGTTATCGGTTTGGTTTGTTACTGTATCGATACTTGGTATAGCAACTGAAAAAAACCTAATAAAAAAGTTCGTTAAACATCAAAGTATAAAAATTTTGTGATAATTTATAAAGAGTTTAAACTTTTTACTATTCCTTGTGCTAAAAAAATGATTTCAAAGTGAAAACCATTAATCAAATATGCACTCAAACTAATGTTTAAAATTTTAGCAATATAACATTCCTTATGTATAGCTTTTCTTTTCGAATTATCTTTAATTCAAGTTGCGTAAATGGTAAATCTTAAGTTATGTATTTATTGATAATTAGAAGTGATTACTTGTGATACATTGACCTTTTAAGTTGTGTAAATTTAAAATTATTTCAATGTTGTTATGTTTTCGTTTAAATTTCAAATAAAGAAACTGATATTTCCTTGATTATGGATGGTTTTAAGCAATTTTTATGTCATTTTAATCATTTTTTACTTACTTAAGATATTTCCTTAATTCAACCCATGTAATACGCGGGTGTATATACCTTTTTAATTTAATATATAAATATCACTTAGCATTATCATAATTCCTATTATAATAAATATTTTTAAAAATGTCATAAAATCTCTTCTTTTAGTATCGTATGTTAAAAAAATTACATTACGATTATATAGTTATTTCTTCTTAATATTAATAACAATATTTGATAATTTGATAATTTCTTTATCTTTAAGATGTAAAAGAAAATGTTAATACTACATACTAATAAGAGAAATGATTGAAAATGTAAAAGAAGATGTTAATTCTACATTCTAATAAGAGAAAATGATTGGTATACTGTGTTATTAATTATTTTATTCAATATGGTTTAACGTTTATCCATGTAAATAATAAAAATTAAATAAATTATCCATTATCATTGGACGACTTTATTATTACTTTCTTATAAATAACATTAACAATAAAATAATTTTGATAGAGAAGTAGGTGTTGCCACATGACATTAATAAAAAATATGAAATATTGATTTATCACTTTATTCGATCTCACTATTATTATTATATTGAATCATAAAAAAAAAATTCGATGTATAATCTAAATAATCATAAACATTTATTGTGTTAAATTTGAATGATTGGTCGAGAGTACCATTCAAAGCTTAGAGAAAAATGTAAAACGCGTTGTTATATTTTAACTTTACATCTTTATTTATAACTAGACTAGATTATAGACTCATGCATTAAAAGATGTCGTACCATAAAAATGATTTGATTATAGAATCTTTAAAAAAAACTTTATAAAACTCATGTATTCTTAATATCATATGACAATTCATACAACTAACTTAATCGATCACAACACCAGCCTATGTTATTTCGTAACACTAAAATACTATAATAGCGCGTGAACTACAGGGGTTGAATAATAAAAAATATAAAATACATAAATATATACATTACATATAATATTGTATATAAATAATATTATTTTTTATCATTAGGTATCCTCTAAATATTACTTTTATAGTAAATGAAAATAAATTTATTGGTGTGCGTTAAATTGTAAAACCCTAGCTTAATTAATTGAAATTCTATAAAATTTTAACATTTAAATTTATAAATGCAAATATCAATCCATACCAAATTTCGAGTTTCATAAAACTTCTTAAAAATTTTCAACATTTCGTCATATTAACGATAATTAGATTCATAAATAACTAATCACAATGCGGAAGCTTAAACTTTGATCGTGCTCGGTTTTTCGTTGAGATTGATCATCATCCGGTACTTCGAATATTCACCTATATTTCATATGAAATACATTAGTTATATGAAGTTTATAACTAATCTTAAACTCGAAAACTCAAAAACCACGAAAACAACAATTTCAGAATTACCCTGCTGTAAGCTACGGAAGCCAGTAGTTGCCAGCCGTAAGCTACGGCTGGCCACCGTAGCTTATGGTGGGCTGCTGCTGCACTTCTAAGTTTGTCGTTTTTGTTACGAAAACTTCCGTAACTCAATAAATTCTCATCCGTTTTACTTGAAACTTGTTTCTAAATATCCGTAAAATGTTTACTTACATATTTAACCTGAAATCCCTAACCCAGATTCATAACTTTTATGAATTATGCAACTATTACCCCGGGTTATGCGCATGTTCATTTTGACCCGTTAAGAGATTTAAGCACTTAAGCTTAAATCTCGCTCCTTCTTTTCTTAAATTCTAATTCCACACTAAGTCTTCTCTTATTTTCCACCACAACTATATTTGTGGTGGGTTTGTTATGGTAAAATCATATATTCTGAATTCTACTCTTCGGTTTGACAATTTACGAAAAAGACCCATTATGAGTCATTAAACCAAAAAGGCTTATTCCTTTCACTTTTACATTACTGAAAGGATTTACTCAATTATAAAACTCATTTTCAAACTACCCTTAAGGGTCGTTTGCCCGGTTTGAAGATTCGAGGGCGTTTTGGTCAATTGTAGTCCTTTTTACGACGAATGACCTTTAAAAGCAGATTTTGACCAAGTAAGCACCTTTAATCCATGTTCTATCTAAAATCATTATGTTCCTAAGAATATAATGTCTACAATTCAAATTCTTAGATATACCTTACTTCGGGTAATCCAATGTTCACCCATGACTCGTTTAACTCTCATCGGACCCTAAGTCCTCATTGAGAGTTTAACCCATTTTACATACATGGCTCGGATCATAATATTGACCCGTTTTAAATACCCTGCCTATTAATTGTTAATTAATAAGAATGCAAGTCATACACTATTCTTCCTGTGGGCACAAAACTCGACAAGCGACCATTAATTATCATTATCAAATGGTGATAACATCACATTTGACTCGTTTGGCCTACAGGACCATTTATCATTATAAGATGGTATTTATTTGCCATATCACCCATTTAGCTCTTTCGGATTACACCATATAATTACATTACTTATAAATCATCTCTTAATTCGTTTAACCCATTATGGCTTACGCCATAGAGCGTCTCTTTTTGTTTAAACTATTATTTATCTATCAACTTGTGACCAAAATTACCATTTTTACCCATTATGGTTTACACCATAAGGTAACTTTTCAAAACTCCTTGTTTATTCGTCATCACATGACCGAATTACTATTTTACCCCTTTTTATCATCAAATATGGTTTCTCACCATTTTCACTTGTTCCGACCCATTTTGATCTGTGTCGGAACGTCATATTTCTAAAACTCTTTCAAATGCTAGTTCACCGTATTCTTAACCAATACATAAGTAGTTGTTCTACTAGAAGGGTGTAAGCTTTACTTACCTTGCATCTGATTATGTTTTTCCTGCGTACTTAATACGTTTGACCCGCTTCTCCCAAGGTTCACCTTGCTTGTCAAGCATCAAACTACCTTTTATCATTTGTAAGATGGTTAGATTTGTCATTGTTTAACATGATTATCCTAACTTACGCATTTATATCAAAAATTACCATTTGATCTTATTATAGGTCAGTTTTACTTTTAAAAGTCAATAGCATATTAACATATGCAACTGCACAAATAGGTTTAATGAACTCACTTAGGCATTTCTTCTATTATCCGGTAAACGTTATTTTTAGCTACCATTTTAACTAATTTTTCCCAAATAAGTTCATGTTATGGTTAACATCAAATAACATAGTTTTAAATTATTGTATACTAATCTATCATCATTGTATACTAACCTATACAAGAATTTAGGGTTGTTTCATCACCATTCATATGTATGAAATTTACCCAATTAACAAACTTAGACAAAGGCTTTAAATATTTATATACACATAATGATTTCAAGCATTTATAACTTAAATATAACTTCAATTTAATTATATCATACAAAAATCCATTTCATGGTAAGTATGAACATGTACTCAAACTCATAAACTGTTCAAGTATTTTTCTATTACCATCATGTATAATGATTTTAAACATATGTATATCATCAACTTCATCATATTATCTAAACCCACTTCATAATCTACTTGTTAGTCACTTACAAGTAATATTACATCAAATATTGCATAATTTCTTTATCTCTAACGAAATCAAGCATACACATACACTTAATTTAATCTTTGGATCATAATCCAACAATTTAATTGCAAGTATTCTACTTGTCTCAAATCATGACCTTCACCAATCTAGGTTTTTAAACAAACTATATGATCCCCTCGTCTAGGTGATCGATAATTCATATTCATGCACGGATTTAGGGTCCAATTCCTCCTTCAATTTTGATGATCTTTGAAGAACAAGGGTTTGCCTTGTTTTGTTCTCCTAAGGATCGACCTACAAACACACACACTATGTGTGTTGTGTGTTATATATTTTTTAGAGTAAAATGCCTGGATAGTCCCTGTGGTTTTGTAAAGTAACACCTATAGTCCCCAACTTTTGGAAATTACACCGGTACTCCATGTGGTTTACTATTTGTTACTCGGATGGTCCCTAGAGTGGATGTCCGTTAGTTTTCACCGTTAACTCCATTAGAAATTACTTATTTACCCCTCTCTTATTCACCCTTATAAGCCTTTGTCTTTCTCTTCTCACACACACTCACTCACCACCACCTGCCTCCACCACATACCATCAACCGCCACCACCTGCAACTCCACCAACATCAACATCTCTGACACCTTAACTCCCTCCTCCATCTCAGATCCCTTTATCCACCTAGTAAAGGCACCAGTTTCTACCGCTAAGCCTCTATTACCCCGTCAAGATATTGTAAGTCTTAACCTTTGTTCCATTCACTCAGACAACAATGACAAATTCATCTATCATCATCATCATCATCGCCTCTAATGATTGCTGTTTTCACAATGTTGAAGAAAAGAGAAAGAGGGTGTTTGGAATTGAGTATGTCGCAGCCGATGCTACCACTGAGTAAAAGAACATCAGAAGAAGCAGTACCATATAATAATAATTTCACCGTATTCGGTAAAAAAGAAAAGATTATAGAAGAAACAGAGCAGTCCAGTCAACAAGCAATCGGAAGATCAGAAGATCCGAGTTTAATCCTAGATGTAAGGGCTGTTGAATTTTGGGGGGAAATTGGAGATCATGGGCTGTAGAGGGGGGCAACACCCATCCCTTCCCTCTTTGCCTCTTCAATTCTTTCTCGTTGGTGACTGTTGGTGGCTGCTGTTGTTGCGGTGGTGGTGATTGTGGTGGTGTTTTGTGATGGGTTAAGGGTTATAGGTTTAGGTAGCGGAGGTGGGTGTAGGTGGAGCTAGAGGTTGAGGTGGAGGTGGATGGCTATGGTGATGGTGGCTGGTTGTTTTGTAGGAGTGTGTGTGTGTGTGAGAAAAGAGAGAGAGAGAGAGAGAGAAAGACTTAAAAGGGTGAATAAGAGAGGGGTTAATAAGTAATTTCATATGGAGTTAACGGTGAAAACTAACGGACATCCACTCTAGGGACCATCGAGTAACAAAAAGTAAACCACAGGAAACACCGGTGTAATTTCCAAAAGTTAGGGACTATAGGTGTTACTTTACAAAACCACAAGGTTGTCCGGCCATTTTACTCTTTTTTTTATAAAACCAAAGTTTCCTTTTGACAACTTTGGTCCCTCAAGTTTGGTTTTGATTATAATAGGCTACAACTCATTGTTTTATTACTTATTTAGATGTTACCAACTAGGTTAATTTGTTCATAATTATTTTGTTTACGGGTTAACTTTTACCACTAACGGTACTTTACCCGCTCTTTAGTATTAGCGTGATTTGATTATCAAAACCCGTTTTTGGGGTGTTACGTAAATTAGAATTGTTATTCTTATTAATAATTTTTATGCTAATTGAATTAATAATTAATTATTATAAAATTATGACCCAAGTTAACGGTTTAGGTATGCCAAATATAATATTTTCATAATTAATTGTTAATTACTATGTCACAAGTTGGTAAAAAAAAAAGAAATTAATAATATTATAATATGGTTAATTTACTATTTTTTACTTTATAAAGCATTTCTTTATATAAGGTCAATTAAGTTACTCTTTCTTACTTTATATAACATTTCTTTATTTAGAGTCATGAAAAACCTGGACGGGGAAAAAATTGATATTGAGAAATTTTTATAAAACAAAATATGTAATGTGTCAACCCGCAATTTCAGGTTAATACTTTAACCTAATCACAGTTAGTTTAGACATATATTCATAGCACTGCATTTAACTAGGGTTAGTTAAATGAGTCTACGTTGGTAATTCGGGGAATTACCGCAACACACACACACAAATGAATTCTCGAACGTTGTTGGTGACTAACACGAACAATAATTATAAATGGATGGTTTATATGAAACTTATACGTTGCATGACAAATGCGTGAATTATGTGTTTTAACTGTGAACTGCATGATGTTATGTGCTTTTTGTGTAAAAGTATGTAGTTAGGGGTGTGTTAGGGTTAATTAAGAAACTCTAATAAACCACTGCAACCCAAAAACTCTCCATAATCTCACTATACGGCAATTGGTCTCTCTAATAATTTTTTGCTACACCAAGTTCTCACACAATCATCTACCACATCATCTACCTTGATCTTTCAATTCTCCTAGAACAAACACTAGATTGAATCTAAGGTAAGTGTCCATGTTATATGTTGATACTTTATTCTCTTGATTTCATGCAAACCCTAGATATCCAAATAATTGATTCGTGTTTAGTTGATCATGCCTGATGAATGTGTAATTGCTGTTAGATTGAATGAATGTGTAAAGGTTGCTTGATGTTAGTGATGCTATTGACATATTAGAACTGTTAAACTGTTATTTTGGTTTGTAACATTGTCGATTGTAATATTAGGGTTTGGTCGTAGAACTGTTACATTGAAAACTATGATTTTTGCGTTGATGATCTGAGAGTAATTGTGAAAGTCACAAAGTCCAGACTTGTGAGTACGAACATTTATATGTATGATTGATTGAGTCCGAACATGTACATGTATGACTGATGTCACACCCCGTATTTCCAACCAAACCTCGGTGGGCCCGAGTGGGAAGTAATGTGACGTAAGTTGATGGTATCATAGTCAATTAACACAGCACAGCGGAAGTCTTGGAGTTTAAAATATTATTACAAACCAAAATGTCCAAAATTCGAAAATAATATGCAGACGGCTTGTAATGAAAGATCCACAGGAGGATCATAAAATATACAAAAGATGAACATAAGACTTTAGGGCAGATCTAAGGATTTGCAAGATCCTCTTATATCAATACCAAGCAGCTTCCAGCTTATTTCGTATTGTACCTGCAACTTAGTCTTTTGAAAAACGTTAGCTTTCGCTGGTAAATACAATTAACTGACTTGTTTTGAAAACATTACAAAATTGATTTAAGTGCACAAGGCACGAAAAATCTTTTATAACTTGGGAAAGTTATACTTATAACCTTGTTAACAGATTCACATGTTTGTCAATACATATGGGGCCCAGTTCAGAGACCGAGACATGATTAACTGACACACCACTTATGAACCCATGAAGGAGTTATCCCCAACTTGTGGGTAAAAATATTTTAGTTTTCCCGCATCTGTCAAATGTATGCCTACACTCCGTGCTTTGGTCGTGGCCATTAGTAACTTGAATGAGCCGAGGATATTCAGGACACGGTCGTTAACCCCCAATGTTTAAGTTATCAAACAAAACTGATCAAAACAGAATATGCGGATTTACTAGCCATAATCCTGCATTCGATTGATCCATTTTCGACCAAGAGGTAATAATTTACCATAACCAAGCCCGTATAGGGAAAATAACTCAAGAGTATTTACCTAAGCTAGCACTTGATTTAAATGCAAGTTTATATTAACTCATCCGTTTAATCAATTAGACAAGTGCAGAAAGCATTTAATGGAAGGCTTTAGTCTAGAATAATGGCATAAGCTAACCAATTAGAATGCTAACGGTCCTATTTAAGTCATAGACTTAGACCGACTAGCTTAAATGATCAAAACAGTATAATACGCTAGATTAAGCGATGACCAGATAGAATGTAGTTTAAACCCAACAAGTACTTAAGACTTGTATGTCATGGGTAAACAATTAACATTCTGGAATTTGAGATTAAAATGATAAGGTTAAACCCGTTTCGGTTAATTTTCGTAAACTAGTTACATATACTCAAGCGTATGTATATAAGCAATGTCGGGTAACTGGATGAGGTATGAACAAGGTCTATGTGTCATTATACTTTAAATAAGTTGTAATATCAGTAGGATATCAACTTATATGCCCGTTGAGGTTTTAAAACGAACTATGCCGTATAAGGCGTTTTGACCTTTATGTGTCGTATAAAAGGAACTTGCATGTATTCTGATGTTATGATCATAAACATTCTGAAAAATACTTAATTTGGATATACTATCAGCAACATAGCACACATAAGTGTGATTTACGGTGTAGGACCAAACTATGCACCGAAAGGGTATTTTGGTCTTTTAAAAACATAAATTACGATATTGTAATAAAACTTAGTTTATGATCAGTATAATAATATAATAATATGTTAATTATATTAAAGTATCAGTAGGTAATTCATTTGTAAGTCCGTTGTTGATTAAAACCTTGTTTTATGTAAAAAGGGCATTTTAGTCAAAATTTGACATTTTACGGAACTTGTGCACAAACTCAATTATGATTATGATCATGTAATATAACCTCAGAGGGTTATACTACATTGTATTATGATCATAATGCGACCATAAATCAGTAGTAAATTAATCTAAGTCGTGTCAGAATCGAAGGTCAAAGCAGAAGTCAAACTTCGTGACTTTCGGTTCGAACTGACTCTAGGACTGAAATTGACAAGCCGAACATGTTCCCACATGTTATAATAATTATTACTGACTTGTTTAAGTGTCAGAAAACATATTTTTAACATATATAAACTCAGATTATAATATTTATAAACCGTTTGACTTTTTAAAACATAAACTTTGACCCGTCAATTGACCTAGTATACGTGACCCTTAGGAGGTGCCCATTTTAAGGGGATTAACACCTACCTAATTACGATCACTTAGCCATTTCAACTTGAACAATGGCTAGACCATAATGGTCTTAACCGATAGTCAAGGCATTTGTCGAAAATGCTTGACTTTTGGCTATTGAAGCCTATGAAAAGAAAAGAACAGATATGGAACACTTACAAGTGATCCAAGGGAAACTTGAACTCAAAGGGAAGCTCCTAAATGGTCAGGAACTTCCAAGAGTGTAATAAGAGAGGAGATGAGCAAGGAATGAGTGAACTAAGTGGGCTATTTATAGTGCAAGAAAGTGTGTGAGGATGAAGCCAGATGTTAGAGGTGTTGTAGGATCTTTACAATTGTCTAATAAGGTGTCAAGAGCTGCAAGAGTGTGGCAATTTGCAGGCTAGGTGGCACCTTGACAAAATTTTGGAGTTTTGACACATTTAGTCCCTTCAAAATAGTTTTGTTAAATGTCATGAATTGTCCCTTGACTTATATTCCATGACATAATGACACAACTAGTTCTTTTCGTTCAATACGAGATGTATTGAAGAAGAGTACGAATAACCGAGCGTTAACGAGTGTCAAACTAGGTGTTTTTACGACTTATAAGTGTTTCACTAAATAAACGTGAAGATACGAATAGTTAGGTTTTATGGGTTAAATTACCCAAATTAGTAAAGTTAAAGGTTCGGTGATGATGTGTGATACTCAAGAATGGTAAATCAAAAGATATTGTCTCAACCGAGAGACGTTCGGGTCCAAAATTGGCTTGATTAAACAAGTAACACGAAAAATAATAAAGTCTAGGGGCTTTTGGGTCACTATTTGAAAGTTAAAACATTGAAAATCACAGGCTTCAGAAGCCCGCCGTAGGCTACGGTCACTAGACCGTAGCTTACGGTTAGTATAAAATCAAAACAGCATATTCAAACGAACTTACGGTTCTCAACCGTAGGTTACGGTTAAGTTTGTGAATTTTGGTGATTTTTGAACAAGTTTGAGTGGCTAACTCATTGAGGTATGATCTGATGGTTCGTACACGTGTCGGTATATTACCGGACGTGAATTTTACGAGGTGTTACAACTGAAGAGGAGTCCGAATATGTGCATGATCCGAGTATAACATACCAGTCCGAATATGTTACTTCACCAAATACGGACATACAAACTCTACCTAATAAGTACTACCTTTACAAACTCTACCTAATAAGTACTACCTTTACAAACTCTACTAATAAGTACTACCTTTACAAACTCTACGTAATAAGTACTACCTTTACAAACTCTACCCAATAAACTCTACTATCATAAGTTCTACCACATAAGTACTGACAAGGGAACTAAAACAAATTCGGGCTAAACACGCACCAAGCTATCCGAATTTGTTTATAAAAAAAACATAATGTATTGGATACATGTATCCAAGTTTACATATACTGTATATAAGGATTCGAGTTTACTGATCCAAATTGGAATATATATGTGTTTAATTGTTTTGAATTATGTATATGTATATGTGATGTCCGTGTTTCTCAAAATCACACTAATGTACTAACTAGAGAATCCATTGTGTGTTACTGTATGATAAACATGTTAATCTGATCACATGAACACTAGGTTGTTTGGACAAATAGGGTGTTGCAAACCCTACTCGTATACATACTTGCATTCATGTACATTAGGTCGCGTGTAACGGACCTAACACTTTATTATTGCGTAGAAACACGCTAAGACTTACTGAGCAAATTAAGGTGAGTTCACTACTCTTTCACAAGCATGCGTCCCCGGGGGGGGGGGGCAAACTAATATTCCTGAGAGGAATACTTTTAAATGTTTTAGTCTAAATTCGATGTTAGTTAATAAACTCAAACTCTATCACGAAAGTCCCTACTTACTACCGAACTAGTTGCCTGGGAGGCAACGGGGTATTAGTTGATAGCGCTATTAGGTTTGACAAACCTCACACTGTGCTGGGAGCCGGGCGTGAACTAAGGACCTTAAACACTTTTGATCAATGCTGATAGAAATTGATGAGGGCACAACAAACATAACAGTCATATCGGTACCGAGTTTATTATTCTTGACATGTTTTTAAGCTAGAAACTTACATGATTTATGTTGAACAAAAACTGTGAACTCGCCAGCTTTATGCTGATACACTTTTTTGCATGCTTGCAGTCGTTAGATACATCAATGGATTGAAACTTTTAATGTGATGTTTATGTTTTCGAAACAATATGATTTTGAGTGATTGAACACTTACTTATGCTTCCGCTAAACATATACTTTATTTTGGAAATGCTTAATTTGAAATACACTATTTATGTTGGACATGATATTTGTGTAAATATTTTGTTATAGTTCAACGTGAGTAGTGGCTAGATCTTGGTACGTTACACGCCCCGCCGTAAAACCCCGCAAGTGGTAATTTGTGGCTGTGACATGTAAGATATGGGTAGATACGTGTTTAGAATATATGTACAAGTTAGGTTATTGCTATGAATAGTGTTCATGTTCATCCCTTATAGACGTATGGTATTATAAACTATGTATCTGTCTCTATTAACTTAGGTTTTGTGTCTTCTTTATTCACATGCCATGTAAGTAATATTTTATTTAATAATTTTGGGAATGAAATTGTCTTTTAGGGTGGTCTAGTTGTAACACCCGAGAAAAAATACATAGTATTATACTTGAAAAATATTTAAAATGATATAATGTCATTAATATTAAGTGTGGTTATATATATTTTTTTTGAATGGCTAAATTTGCATACCATGGGGGATTAAACCTATGACCTCTATGTAGGTCCACCTGAGGATGTCAAATCTATTCCTTGTTCATACAACATACACACAAATGCGGAATCCAAGTGTGCATGCAACCAAAGCAAAGTAAAGAACACGGGGTAACCAAAGATTCACTATCTTGATTAATGATTGAGAACAAGTACAAACATATACACACAATGCTCGTATGACTCAAACAAACTTGTTGTGTTCTTTTGTCTTTGTCTTCATCAGAAATGCTAACTTAGATATCCCACACAAAGGATCAGTTTGCTAGCTTGCTCTATTAACTTCTGGACCAAAGGGCTCACAGTCTGGTGTGTAACATTGACTGAGAAGGTCATGTCTGCTTATATAGTGTCTGTCTAGATTTCGTACGAATCACGATACTAGACATACGAAACACACTATTTCACACGAGACACATCTCCAGGAAATTGGTGCGGAGCAGCTGTTACGTACGAATCATTTGACTCGTACGAAATCTCTGACTCGCACAGAATTCTTCTTCTTGGAGAACGTGTGTAGACATAATGTTTACAAGACTCAACGGTATGCACACATGCAACCGATTAACACAGACAAGCTAAGATGTCATACTAGATCAAGATAGAAGGATATCTCGATCTATTCGACACGACCAAACCTATGCAGACACTTGAGCAAAGACCGTACAATTACAACTGTAATTAAGAACAAGCGACATACACAAAACTGTATCAACAAACTCCCCCTTGGATGTTGCTTGGTCTTCGGTCTTCATATGTTGGTCTTCACATTGACTGGTTTGGAGTATCAATAAACTCCCCCTGATGATCTCCTATTCATTGATAGATCTGCTATCCAATGATTAGAGCATCAGGTCTTCGAACTTCTAAGAAACTTCAAACCTTTCTGTTTTCTCTTCTGACTTGTCAGACTTCTTCATTACTGGTCTTTGTTCATGTTCTTTTTGTATCAATCTGTACTCATAAATCAAATATAATTAGAACACAACTTTCTCAGAGAATACACACGAAAGACTTATCATAAATACTTCGTACGATTGTATTCCCTGAACGAGATACACACACTCGTATGAATTCCAGCAGCAGATTTGAGAAAAACAAGTGACCAAGTCAAATCAAATGACTAGGTTCATTCGTATGAGATACACACACTCAAATGATTTTCATATTTTGGATTTCTTTTGATGAGTTACTTGTTGCAAGATATTACTTTATGAAGTTGCGATATCAAACAAAAGGTTCTTTGGCGTATCTTGGTGGAAAACTTTCGAGTATCAACTTTGGCTAACTTTCAGAAAGTAATTACATAAGCAACTAAGTAAACTAGACTTAAAATCAAAATATACAGATAAACTATATATCAATTTAACAATCTTTTTCGAGTTTCAAGGTAAAGGAATCATACCAGCATTTTAATCTTTGTAAAAAACGGTATTTGGTTTACAAAATTAAATAGATAAGTATTCAACTATGATTATCGGTATTGTTGTCCACGTAAGCTCAGACTTATCAGATGTAATCATGATTAGGCGATATGAATTATACTTACTAGCCGGTGTTCAACCACATCACGACACATTCCCGTATCAAGATATGCACGAGAGAAAATCTTACCGGTGAGTATGCTTCTTTATCATCTGTTTTGACGTATATGAATGATGTGAGATACTCACTTATTTTTTATTGAAAACAAGCCCTTTGTGATTTAATCACTTATTGATGAGGAACTTGATTTTCATATGCATGCAGGGCACAGGAGTAAGTCCGTGAACAGGTTAGTACCATCGTACCGACAAAGAGACGAACTTAGCTCCCACATAAAGCTGTGATATTTTATCACTTATTTTAGGGATGTGATATTTTTATCACTTATTTGAAGGTCGTATGCAGTATGTACACGTATGTATGATATCATGGAAGTTCTAGACTTGCGTCACCGTTATTTTTCGGCAAAAGATTCAACCATGATACCCAGATGATAAGCAAGCATAAAGACCGTATATCTCAAATCCTCGGCATTCTATCAGACGAAATTTCAGTACCAAGACCATATGCCAATGAATGGTTCCCACTCGGCGTTCTGTCTGTTAGTTTATATCAACCTGCACATTTTAGTCTGATTGTGAGCCTACCGATACATCATTAGCAAAAGCTACTTATCAATCTTCTTTCTATGCTTTTAACCATTTCTGACAGATTTACCGGTGAATTTCATCATCTTCAACTTACCAAGAAACTCATTTTTGGGTTTTCTATTGTTTTTGTGTTTTTCTGATTTTTCTCCCCTTTAAACCAAGAAGGTAAATAAAATACATATTTTTGAAATTTACTCCCCTTAAAATATAAAACTGAAAATCTTTTTGTAGTTTTAGATTTTTTTTTTGAAAAGGATATACAAAAATAGTTAGCCATGGTTGAGTTACTCGGGTTTCACCTTGATGCCATTGATCAAAAGTAGATAATCAAAACGTGATTTATCAAAGGCTTTAGTAAAAAGATCGGCACGTTGGTGATCAGTGTGGATTTTAACAACATCGATAAGTCTCTTTTCATAACAATCTCGTATGAATGATACTTAATCTCAATGTGTTTTGTTTTGGAATGTTGTACAGGATTCCGAGTGATCTGTAACATTCATTATCAACAAAAATAGGAGTAGTAAGAAATTCAAAACCGGTATGCTGTTGAATCCATAGAACTTGAGAGCAGCAACTAGAAGCTGAAATATACTCAGCCTCACATGTTGATGTAGCTACACAAGTCTGCTTTTTGCATTGCCACGTGACTAGGCGATTTCCCAAGAACTGACATCCTTCAAATAACGAAAGATCCTTTTTACAGCCATCAAATGAGAAACCTTCGATTAGACTGATAGCGTGCCAGAAGACATGTTGGGTACATTATGTCCGGGTCTTGAAGCAATAAGATACATGAGAGAGCCGATCATAGCACGGTAGAGAGATGGTTCTACATGTTCACCCATTCCGTCTGGAGTAATCCCATGATTTTGAGCTAATGGAGTTCCCAAAGGCTTTGAGTAGTCCATCTGAAATCGTTTGAGAATATCTCACGTACTTGGTTTGATGGATAAAAATCCCTTCCTTTGATTGCTGAACCTGCAAACCTAAAAAGAAAGTCATTTCTCCCATTACGCTCATCTCGAACTTCTCCTACATAACCTGTTCGAATTCTTTGCACATTCGAGTGTTAGTAAACCCAAATATAATAAAATCAACATAAACCTGTACGAGCAGCAAGTCCTCGTCCTATTCCTTGATGAAGAGAGCACAGTCGATCAGGCCTCGTCGAAAACCATTCTTCAACAGATAGGTGGAAAAACATTTCATACCAAGCCCTCGGAGCTTGATGAAGACCATATAACGCCTTGTTGAGAAGCCAAACCTTGTCTGGATGGAGAGAATCTTCAAAACCTGGCGGTTGCTCAACATATACTTCCTCTTTTTACCACACCATAAAGAAATGCACTCTTCACATCCATCTCGATAAACGGTGAACTTCTTGAAGGACGCATAAGCCAAAAAGATTCTTATGGCCTCAAGTCGTGCAACCGGTGCATAAACTTCATTTAATCAATGCCTTCGACCTGATTAAAACCTTGAACAACCAATCGCGCTTTGTTTCTCACAACAACACCTCGGTCATCCTTCTTGCACTTGTAAGCCCACCGTGTACCAATCTTCTTGTAGTTGTCAGGCCTGTCAACCAATTTCAGACGCCTAACTTCTAAAACTACTGAAGTTCTTCCTGCATGGCTTCAACCCACAAGTCTTCTTTCATTGCCTCCTTCCAAGATTTTGGTTCTACTTGGCACACATAGCAGGCAAAAGACCAATCATTCTGCTCCCCTGATTCTCTGATTTCCGAATACAATCCAGCATTCTGGTTGTTTCGAAGCTGACTACGAGTCTGCACACCACTCTGGACATCTCCAATAATATTCTGTTGAGGATGGATGTTCTGAATTCGAGTTTCTGGCACATCAGGAACTCGAGAATTTATACCCAAATCATTGATATTCAGATCAACAGTTAAATCGAGAGCTGGATTTGATGACGTTGTAGATGCCTGGCCTTCAGTCATTCCTTGAGGTTGAATATTTGACGTATCATTTGAAAATCCAGGAACCGCACCAGAGGCAGCTTCATTCGCATCATGAAACTCATCTTTTCTGATGAAACATTATAATCCGTAGCGTCTTCGAATTCCTCATTTTAAACAAGATTGTTAACCGAAGTCGATACTTGAGGGTTAACAATAATTGGTCGAACTAATGACGAGTCTACTGCAGTATCACTTTCTAATAACATCTGAGCAGTAGCTGTTGCATCATAAAAGTTGGCAGATTAAAGGAGTCAAACAGCCCATCATAGTCAAACATCCAAGGAGCACCCGGAGCTCTTACAGCTTCTGTATATCTCTGAACCTTGACTTCACCCCATTCTTCATCTTCTTCGAAGACAAATTACACACCCGGAAATTTGGAGTAGCATATCCAAGAAAGAAACCTTCCCATAGCCTTGGGACCAAACTTTCCATGTGGGTCGATCATAGTGCATGGGGCTCCAAAAGGTTCTAAGAAAGAAATATCCGTTTCCTTTTATGTAACAACTCAAAGCATGTCTTCCCATGTCTCTTCACCGTAGAACTCTATTCATCGTATAGCATGCAGTAGCAACAGCTTCTCCCCAAAATTGAACAGGAAGTTCTGATTCTACTAACATGGTTCTCGCAGTTTCAATAAGAGTTCTATTCTTCCTCTCAGCGACACCATTTTTTGTGGAGTGTATCGAGAACTGTACTCATGCAGAATACCCTTTGAGGAACAGTACTCATCCATAACTTGATTCTTGAATTCTGTGCCATTGTCGCTTCTGATTCTCCTTACTTTCAGATTGTACAAATTTTCTAACAGAGCAGGAGATTCTTGAGGATAGTAGGAACTTCACTCTTGTGTGCCAACATGTTTACCCATGAAAATCTGGAATAGTCATCAGTAACTACCAGACAATAAGAATCACCAAAGGTTGTCTTGTATTTCATAGGTCCAAAGAGGTCCATATGAAGACGTTCCAGTGGCATATTTACTGCGTTGATCTTCTTCACGGGATGGATTTTCTCGCTTGCTTCCCTTTCTGCATGATACACAAACGTCTTAATGATGAAAAAATTTTCATGGTACACCATTCACTAGATTGTTTTTCACCAAATAGTTCATTTTTCTCAGGTGAATGTGTCCATACGTCTATGCCAAGAGATTGATTCCTTCTCTGTGGCTTTGGAGACAAAACATGTGACTTGTGCAGATGTTGTAATAGCTTGGCTCATATCAAGAATATACAAATCATTATTCTTGGAGCCGACAGGAGAATCCATTCCTTGGGGATCTTGAATACAGGCTTCAGCACATAACATCGGCATCATCAAAATGTACCATGAACTTCTTGTCACAGATTTGAGAGACGCTAAGAAGATTGTGATCAATTTGCCGCACATAATTGATCTTGTCGAAGCTCACAACACCATTGGAGACCATTCCTTCTCTAGTGATGTATCCACCTTTGTCACCAGCAAAAGCAACATAACCACCCCTTATGCTTTTCACATCATATAGGAGCCGCAAGTCGCCCGTCATGTGCCTTGATGCTCCACTGTCAACAATCCAATGATTGTTTAAGTTCCTCCTGGAAACCCTGCACATTGCTCAAACAAGATTAGTTTGAGATGGGGACCCAAGCCTTAGTGGTCTTGGTCGTCCCTTATCATCGAGAAATGTAATCTCAATTTCTTGATGATTAACAAACTGAGAGACTCCTTTTGAACCATTACCGGTCTTCTATTTCCAAGATCCTTGTTTATTACCAGATTTACTATTATTTACAGTTTTAATAGTGTCTGGTTTTATTGACTTTGAAGATCTTTGATCCTTTTTCGAAGAATTCCGATTTTAAAGCTTTCTTAACGGCTTTTACTTGTTTACATTTTTATTTCTCTTTTGATCCTTAATGATTCGTTTATCTTGAGTCGGAGAAACATATTTATGTTTGCAAGTTGGTTCATGAGGGGTTTTCTCTATACATCTTGATTTGGCTGGATTTTGACAATCCTTTATAATGTGGCCAAATTTTCCGCATTTGAAACAAGTTCTCCTTTCAACAAAACTAGAAGATCGTGTTTCTTGGCTTGACATTGAACTTGTGGGTTTTGAGGTACTAGGTTCATTTTCATTACATCCATAGTGTGTTGGGTGTAATTGTTTTGACTATTTCTTTCAAATCTTAACTTTCTTTACAAAATCAACATTAGATTTTCCTTGAAAAGTTTCGACTTTATCGGTACCTTTAGAACTCACAAATTTAACAGTTTTGGCCTTTTTCTGGTAACGAGAGCCTTTTGCTTCAACCTTTGGTTGAGAAACTATAGACTTTTCAACTCGCTTCCATTGTTTTTGTTTTGAAGCGGATAGTGGTTGTGATTTGGTGGGCTTTTTCCTTTCTAAAGGTTTGGTTGTTGAGTTTTCAAAAACCTGATCTATAGAGATTGGATTTACATTTTTAATTGGAAAATCTTTGTTTGAATAGATTTTCTTATCTCCAACCAAAGTATACAACACATTATCTACTTCTTGTGTTGACACACTTGTCTTCACAGATTTCTTAGGAACAGTCTCTTGATTCTCAACAGATTGAGTACTAGGAGTAGCAGAAGATTCTACTCTTTTCCTTTCATCAAGAGGCTGATCCTGATCATCATTTCTTGATTCATCATCTGATGTATCATCCTCTTCTTCATCAGACGATGAACTTTCTGGCTTGCTTGGTTCTTGAGAGGAATTGCCTAGTTTGAACCCTAACCCTGCTGCGAATTCCTCAGGATTCAAAGGTACAGAGGGTTCAAAACGAGGCATCTCCTCTTCATCAGGCATTTTGGTATAGTTGTGTTTCATTGGGGGTGGACACGACTTATACCCTATGCATTGAGCATCTCCCTTTAGTTTTTGAACTTCAATAATATGATCAAGCACATATTGGGAGTTAGAATAACTTTCCAATTTGCGTTTGATCGAATCATATTCGCATTTGGCGATGGATAACTCTTTCTTTGTTTCTTCTAGGAGATTAATGTAGTTATTAATTCCTGTCTGTTTATTCAAAACTGTTTTGTCAATTCAGAAACACTTTTCTTAAGGGTTTCTATTACAGATTTGAATTCTTTTTCATTTCTAGTTAGCGCCAAGTTCTCCTCTTTGCATTTTGATAGTTCAAGAACTAAATTTTGATTATGACTGTTGACGGTTTCATACTTTATTTTCAATTCAACACAGTCATTGCAAATAGTAGAAGGTTCAAATTTACCTGTTTTGAAGAACCTTCAACATTTGCCATAAAGGCAGTGTGATGAGGAAAAGCTGCACCATCTGTAGAGAGTGTCTCTGTCTCTTTCACCGCAGCTTCTGCATTCCTCGTCATACCTACCTTTTCAGATTTTAACAACCCAGCTTCACTCAGCAACTTTTCAACCTCAACTTCACTTCCTTTCTTCATATCAGAATCAGATTCGTAACCATCTGAACTTGAACATTCTTCATCAGAACTACCAGGATCCCTAGATGTATCAACACTATTTGGAGTGTTGATGTTGTGATCATGCTTGAGTTGATCCACGATCTTCGCGTAGCATGCAGTTATTCCTTTGTTCTCAGTTCCCAACTGTACTGACCAATCGCATCTTTCATCAGACTAAACTACCAAAGCTCTGTGCGTGTTTGAAGGTCCTGATTGATTGGTATTGTTAGAGTTGCCAACAACTACTATTCTTCTTTCATTGTTGTACTGTGCTGTGTTGGATGGTTGAGACTGATTACGAAAGGGGTTGTGATTTCCTTCCTTGCTGGGTCTTGTGCATTCCCGCTTGAGGTGACCTCTTTCTCCGCAGTTAAAGCAAGTGACAACGGTTTTATCAAAGCCGTATTTTGTATCCTTCTTGCTTTCTAAACTGGTTCTACCCGTTCTTCTCATATAATCCTTCGCTCTTCTCATAGCACTTGCAAATGCCCACTTGATGTCCATCAGCTCATTTCATCTCGGTCAATTTGTTCATAGTCTTCGTTTGTCAAATTGATGTTCCCTATTTGTCCTGCAACTAAACCACAATACGCACTGACCATGGTATTTAGAAGTTCCGCATGTTCCTATGCAACTTCTACGTTGATTTTGGAGAGATTTGACTTGCCAAGTTTGACAGTGTTAGGATTTGCTGATTGACTGTTGCTTCCATAGAAAGCTTGTTGAGGAGCTTGCTGTGGAGCTTTATGCGCTAAATCCCTTGGCTGTGGAAGGAAGGCTTTCGGATAAAAAACCCTGTCCATAGGCTTGATTACTCGAACCTGTAGACTGAACTTGATTGAACTGGTTGGGGTAGGAAAGGGTTCACGTTTGACACAAACGCGGTTTGCAGCTTCGGTTGTTGACTTGAGCTTGTACCTGCATTAATACCTCCAAAATACATCTAGGGTTTTGTGGAGCAGAGACTCGTTGTGCCTTCCGGAGTTCTTCTTCATTCTTGTTCTTCAGTTTCTGCACAAATTCATAAATACTAATTGAGTCCAAAACACCTGTATGTTTTAAAAGATCAATAAATTGACCCCATTTCGATGGTAAAGCATCAGCAAATCGCATCACAATTTCTTGTGGTGCTGCTAACACTTTATACGAGTACATTTCGCTGAGAAGATGATAAAACCGAGTGGTCATATCATTCAAGGTTTCGTTCTCCATGAACATGAAACCTTCAAACTCTTTCTTGAGCAGATCATGCCGAATCTTCCTGGTAGCAGCATTACCTTCACCTCTTGCTTCCAAAGTGTCCCACAAATTTTTCATTGTAGTACAATACACAAACTGATGATAAATGTCTTTATGCAGGGCCTGTGTGAGGATAGCAAATGCCTTTTTCTCTAGATCGTAAGCTTTCTTGTCACTTTCGACTAGATTGGCCAATGAGGTTGGATTTGATCCAGCTTCTTCAAGTGCTTCATTGTAGGGGGTGGTAAAACACGTCCACAATTCAGTGTTTTGACCGAGAACATACGTATGAAAACGACTTTTCCATGAAGGATAATCGTTCATGTGATTTAACTTCGGCGGTCGGTTATTACACCCTGTTTCACTTTCGCTCATTAACAGAGTTTGGATGCTTTGATTCTGATTTGCAACACACGCCCACCGATTTGCAGAGATCATAGTTGTATGTTGAGGCATCAAAGATTTTACCCATGATGTTGCGGAGCTTTGCAAAGAGTCCTGATTTGAGCTTGAACAACTCCAATCCCACGGGTTAGAACTCATTATATTTTCTTATTTTGTGAATATTTAAAGGTTTAAAATAGTTTCACAATAACAATTACCTTTTAAAATTCACAGATCTGAAAATATGACAAATTCTTAAAATCACAAAGCTTTGAAAAACAGAAAAACAAAATCAACTGTTTCGTGCGAGACAGCTGTTTCGTGCAAAACAATGATGTTTCGAGCGAGACAGTTGTTTCGTGCGGGTCAGATGATTCGCACGAATCTTTTCAGTCGCACAAACTGTTTTGTTAAACGTTTTTCAGAGGAATCTTTTCAGGAATGGTTAGGTGAAAAATTTCCTTTCTTGTGTAGACCTGCTTTTTTGAAAATACCTGTTGTCTTACCCACTTTTAGTTAAAACACAGATTTTAACAGTTATATCAGTCAACAGTCCAAGTCCAGATAGTCAGAAAATGTCAACCCTACCAAAACTAATCAGATTCAAATTTTTGCAGATTTCTTCTTAATGATGTTCTTCAGAAAAATTTTACCACAAAAGTTTTCTGCATGCAACAGATTTTAACCAAGTTTTAAGTTAGTTTACTATCCAAAACTTAAGTTTTCTGCTAGAGGCTCAAGAACACTTCAGAAATCTTCAAACTAGCTCAGACACACTAAGCCCGGTTTTGAACAAGGAAAGAGCCAAAACTCCGATACCACTTGTAGGTCCACTGAGGATGTCAAACCTATTCCTTGTTCATACAACATACACACAAGTACGGAATCCAAGTGTGCATGCAACCAAAGCAAAGTAAAGAACACGGGGTAACCAAAGATTCACTATCTTGATTAATGATTGAGAACAAGTACAAACATATACACACAATGCTCGTATGACTCAAACAAACTTGTTGTGTTCTTGTGTTTCGTCTTCACCAGAAATGCTAACTTAGATATCCCACACAAAGGATCAGTTTGCTAGCTTGTTCTATTAACTTCTGGACCAAAGGGCTCACAGCCTGGTGTGTAACATTGACTGAGAAGTCATGTCTGCTTATATAGTGTCTGTCTAGATTTCGTACGAATCACGATACTAGACATACGAAACACACTATTTCACACGAGACACATCTCCAGGAAATTGGTGCGGAGCAGCTGTTTCGTACGAAACACTTGTTTCGTACGAAAACACTCATTGATTCGTACGAATCATCTGACTCGTACGAAATCTCTAACTCGCACAGAATTCCTCTTCTTGAGGAGAACGTGTGTAAGACTCAACGGTATGCACACATGCAGCCGATTAACACAGACAAGCTAAGATGTCATACTAGATCAAGATAGAAGGATATCTCGATCTATTCGACACGATCAAACCTATACAAACACTTGAGCAAAGACTGTACAATTACAACTGAATTAAGAACAAGCGACAGACACAAAATTGTATCAACACTCTACCTATCTTACACCTTATCTAACTCACCAACACCATTGGGCTATTCTCAACGAATAAATGTGATAATAGAATATAATATTAACATACATCTGATAAAGAAAAGAGAATTAGTTATCTAAAAATATATCATCCGATGAATAAAATATAATTAGTTTTCTAAAAAGAAACAAAAAACAAATGTATTATAAGATGCCTCAAATTTTATTTCCAAATTATTTTATTATCATAATACGGTTTTAAGCATTCATATACTATTATATATGCTAATAATATAAAGATATAATAGATAAAGTATTAAACAAATATATATTAGATATTATTAAACTATAATATTATTATTATTAGTAAATAATATTAACAAAATTATTCCTAAATTAATAGAGAGAATGATATGTAACATTAATATATTACT
Organism: Scalesia atractyloides; assembly: GCA_947069175.1. NCBI lineage: Eukaryota > Viridiplantae > Streptophyta > Magnoliopsida > Asterales > Asteraceae > Scalesia > Scalesia atractyloides. Next base: position 10,128,595 of record CAMTDV010000012.1, on the reverse strand, counting down.
AATACAATTTTTGTTAATATTTTCTTTTTTACTCAACCTGTATAACACACAGTGAATACCTAGTATAACTAATAAAAAACATGATTTGTAAATAAAATAGCGTGTGTTTATAAAAAGAGTAGGTGTTTAAGCAACTTGGTAAATCAACTATTTTGACATGCGATTTTGTATAAATATCCAATCCCTAGTCTTTTTATTCACATTGACATCCCATTTGTGTATCGTTCTTGATATTAGTATAGCATTTTGTAACCATATAGAAAACTACATAATGTCTTGACGCACATTGCTCATCATGAAACGGTAATTATGAGACGCAAACACGTGTCGTTGCTTGAGAAGTTATAAAATTAACATGACATACATTTGTGTGTCATATTTTTATCACACACGTTTATGACATACATTCAATGACAAACATTCATGACACTCCTTTTATGATACTTCTTAATGACACACGTTCATAACAAGCATTTATGACACATAGATATATATGACATTCATTTACGCGTGTTATGCTTTTAATTGTTTAGAAAAATTATAGAATTACTAGTTTGCCCTGGATACATACATAATAACTAAAACAATAAATCTATTTCATTAAACAAATACACACACACACACACATATATATGTATATATATACTAAAACAACTCATTACATAATAATTTGTCAAGTATACTACAAATATTTTAACGTTAACAAAAAAAGAATTGTTTGTCAATACATGTCAACAGCTAAAATACGATTTGCACTTAAAAATAGAGGTAACCACATAAGTCGACCAATCTTCGCGAATACCATCCATATCTGCAGCTGAGTATTCCTCTGCTCCTTCCCCAACTTGAGATAACAATTAAATAAATCTTAAAAATCAGAATTTAATCTTACCCCTATGAATTTAGGCTTTTGTTTAAATATTTAATTTCAATACTAAATCTAAATATATGAATTTAAGCATTTGTTTGGACATATAAATACATATTTCTCTAACATACTCATTAAAATATGTCTAAACTTATATTATCATTGTCAAGTATTAACTCCTTGGTAAACTATCTCCTTCATGAACTTCATCACATAGTAGCCGCATTCAGTACCTCCCAGATGATGTGGACACTACACAATTAAAAATATCAAGAAATGTGAAACCGTTGCGATTTAAGTTGAAAGTAAAGGGTTTCTATATTGTATCATTCCAACCACAATTTAAACAAGGGATTAAATGCTCACCCTTGCTTGATCCAGATAAGTTTAACCCTTATGTTGCCACCACTTCATGAAGCATACATGGTCCATTGCCCTATAAAAAATCAAAACTATATCAAAGTACTCCACAACCTATTAGTTCTCCTTTCCATCACCAGGTCAGCAAACTGGCATATTCTTTCTTCATCCTCCCCTAAATTGAACACTAGAGATCGACTAACGGATGTTCTAAACAAAAGCACCATAAGAGCCACCAACACCGTAGTCATTTCGTTGCGGCCGGTTGATGCCAGTTTTAACACTACAAGAAAATGAAACTAATACAACCATAGTAAGTAAAATGTCTTTGATACAATAATTTGAGTGTACTTGCAAGGCATATGCAATGATGATATTAGTAACAAAAGATCACACCTGAGATATCATAAAGGGTGGCATCAGATTGTCATTGTCATGATATTTTCAGTAACCTCAGACTGTTTGAATAAAGCCTCCATTAAGTTGTTATTGATGATGTTCGCTCTTTTACCTGATTCACCATATACAGACATCAGAAAATCTAGCGTTACTAATTCGTCATAATAACATAGTAAGTTTTCTAAAAACATACATGTCAGATATTCCCCTTATGGCCTACCATTTATTCGAGTATTTTTTTTCTAAAAAGAAAGTATGGATATCTTTTGATTGGAAAAGAACTTGATTTAGCATAGATGTTTTTACTTCCTATAAACAAGTATTGACAACAACTTCATCAAAAAAATACATACGGAAATACAGATTCAATATAGCAATATATGCAGCAGATTTCCTATTTACTCGTAGAGGCAAAAGTCTGTAGTAAAAAAATAGATCAGTTGAAAAATATAGCAATAAACAGAGTATGGATTTAAAATACTAAGAAAATAACGGAAATAAAGAAAATTCAAATGGGTTAGTAGGTCGACTTGTTGAACTAAATGAGTTAACAAGTCGACATATTTAACTAAATGCGTTAAACGAGTTAACCTAGGGGTGTCAATCGTCTTAGGTTGGTGAGTTGGCGAGTTAATGTGCAATCCGAACCAACCCATATTATTATTCGTGTCAAAGATCCCAGTCTTAACCTGTGCACACAAAAATTCGGGTTAACCCAAACATGACCTGATTACCCGTATTTTTATGTAACTCATACATGATAACGAATTATAACCATGACGTTGGATTATAATTGACTAATATGGATAGTTTTATTTAAAAAATATTAAAAATCTAGAAAATGGATTGAAAATTGCAAGTGTATCTACAAAAAAAATATAGAACAAAAAAACTGTAAAAGTTTTTTTAAATACTTAAACGGGTTAACGGGTCAACCCGGTTATATGTGGTTAATTCGACCCGACTTGTTTTTAAAATAGGTCAACTCAAACCCGACCCATTATAGAAAAAGGTCGTGTTAACCGACCCAATCAAGTCTTCTTTTTTTTTGTGCCGGGTGGGTTGGATTTTGGGTCGTGTCAGGAATTGCATCCTTAGGTGTTGATCCGAACACCACTTGTTCAGTTAAACACACAAACCCAATCATGGCACATTTCTAAACTTTATGGCAACCCAAATTTGATTATACTCGTGTTTGTGTCTAGTGGTGTTGAAAATTGCCACCTTTAGGCCCATAGCTGGTCCATTAGGGTCAAAAATGTTTGATTGAGGTATTTGATTATCAACTGTGATCAATGGTATGTTAGGGTCAATTGGGCCATTAATTGTTATGTTTGGTCATTTATGTGTAATAAGAATGAATGGTCTTGAACTACAGAGATTTGTGATAATTTACGACCATTGGTGGTGTATAAAGGTACTTGAAGCTCAATTATCGTCATTAAATGTTACTAAGGGTCATTAATAATTCATTATAATCAACGATGGTTAACCAGTGTCAATGATGATTGATTAGGGTCATTGGTGCTCGTTAACATAAATGGTTGGTCAAATATGATCAATGGTGGTAAATGGGGGCATTGTTTGTTGTATTTAGACAAACCATGTCATTAATGTTTAATTAGGATGAATGGCATTCAACTAGAGACTTTGATGATAATTTAGGGTAACGGTGGTGAATTAGGGTCGTTAATGCTCAAATAGGACCAACGATGGTCCTTAGGATCATCGGTAGTCGATTAGCGTCATTTATGGGCAATTAGGATCACTAGTGACTCGTTAAGGAAAATAAAGTCAAATTTTGTCTGCCACAATTTTAATGGTGAAACATAATCAATGTTGGTTAAAATGATAGTCAATGTTTATATATTATGATCAAACATAATGATTCCCAATCATAGATATGTGTATATGTCCCTTTATGACTTGTTATATGCTATGACTAATTACCCGTTACAACAAAGATTCATTAGAACTATTAAGATATAGATGGATTATTTATAATCAAAAGAATTTCTCATAGATCAAAATATATAACATCAAACATTATATACGTATATACACACATGTATGTTTATTAATCTTCGAATGTTGTGTATGAATAATAATTTAATTATCTTTTTTTTAATTTCAATTTTTATAATATATAATAGACATCTTTAGCTTATTTAATGTACAAGTAATTTGTTTTTTTTTATGATAACTTGCATTCGTTAACTCTAAAAAAATGAGTACGCAATTATATTTATTTTTTCCTCGACATTATTATATAATTTTGTTGAATTTAATCAGGTTTATCAATCAAATTAATTGATGAGCTTATTTAGAAAATATAACATGACATTGATAAAAAGATGAGTGTCATAATGTTTTTTTTAATCACGCTAAAAATATGACACACAAAAAAAATAGTGTCATAAATTTATTAAATTTTGTAAAACCATGACATTTTTTTCTTGACATACGTTTTTGAATGTCATCGAATGAGTGTGTGTAATTGTTCGCGTGTCAAGATAGATCTAGTTTTTTGTATGACGCTAAAAAGATGACACACAAAAAAGAATGTCATTAATTTATTGAATTTTGTAAACCATGACATTTTTTTCTTGACGGACGCTTTTGAATGTCATAAAATGAGTGTGTGTCATTGTTCACATGTCAAGATATATGTATTTTCTAGTAGTGAACATATTTACAAAAACAACTGTTATGCCACGTTATTTGTAAGGACTTTTTTTAACATTTGTTTATACATGATATTATAACATTATTGTATCAAATTTGTCATATCGTAAAACCACCCACATCCACCATCTATGTTGTCAAGTACGACGAACGAGCCATTCAAAACTTGCCTCTCCCATCTTTGTGATTTTATTCAAATACATGTGCATCATACCACAAATATTTAGCGTTAGGGTGTATGGGGTGGTCGCGGCAAGAGGTGTGGCAAATCCCTTTGCTGCTCGGCAAACATTGCCGCCACCATATTTTGCCGCGGGGGATTGATAAATCGGGGAATGGTTGCCGCATGCGGGAAGGCTTGATTTGACCGTTGGACTTGACCGTTTGTGCTTTTTTTGAATGTTGGCATGAGGCAAACGGCTATATGACCGTTTATGTTTAAAAAACCATTAAATACCTTTCATTTTTCACCCAATTTAAAAAATTCTCAAGCACACCATGGATAGATAAAACAAGAGTGATGGCAAGAAAAATTATCGGGTTTTGTTTCGAATGCGAGAGGGCGTGGCTCGCAAAGTAGACGAGGCGGATCAAGTGTGTACCAACCCGACTTCCCACCACATTTTTTCGCAAACGGGTTTTTACAACACTCCATTCCAACCCAACTATACACCACCATTTTTCATTACCACAAGGTCCCACGATGGTTGCGTTGGGTGTGTATGAGTATCCTACTGAAGCCCAAAACGCTTTTGACTCGTTTGCTTATCGGAGTCCACCGTCTCAATCTCCAAGAAATAATGTTGAACACATGCTTCCCATATACGATGACAACGAAGATGAAGAATTTGTACCCGATACTCAACCCTTAGATGAAGATGAAGAAGTCGACGAAGAGGAAGATCTTGAAGGTGAACAAGAAGCGGAAAATGAAGGTAAAGGAAAAGGGGGTAGGGCAGATCCGCAAAGATGGACGAATAAGCAAGAAGAGTCTTTAGAGATGGCGTATGTGCATTGTAGTCTTAACAAAGAAAAAGGAAATGCCCAAAAATCAGAAAGTTTTTGGAAGAAAGTTCTCACACACTACAATGCAACCAATGGAGGAAGCTCATGGAACGTTCATCAAGTCCGTCCAAAATGGAAAAATATGCAAGCAAAGTTGAATGAATTCAACGGTTTTTGGCATCAAGCGGTATAACTTTTTTTACGTTTACATAGTTTTTATTTTTTTACCCTAAAATATATTCTTACTTTTTGCATTAATATGATTTATATTTTTATTATAGGATCGTTTACGGCATAGCGGGAGTGACGATGCTCATGTTATGAAACAAGCGTTAAAAGATTACCAAAAATGACATTCGGGTGGCTTTCCTCATATTGAGGCGTGGGAGGTGGTTAGAAAGCATAAGAAATGGGTCACGGTACCATTGCTGGATGATGATAGTGGTGATTCGGGCAAAAAGAAAGTCATCCGATTCGGGTAACTATCAAACGGGTAGTGATATACTCGACATAAACGTAGACCCCTCTCCAACAAGGAAAAAAGAAAGAGAAAAAAGATAAAGGACCCGCAACGTCGAGCGAAAAGTCAGTTAGTATGTCCGACAAGCTCCAAGAATACAAATTTATGAAGCAAGAGTTGGTGGAGATTAAAAAGAAACGAGAGGAAAAATATATCGAGTTGGCGGATGAATATCGAGGGACATTGAGATTGATTCGGTTTGATAAGGATCTGCCGACGTTTAACAGGTTACACGACAATGTTCCACCGAAGATATTGGAAATCACACTAACCCGAAAACGCGAGATTGCAAAAAAATATGGATGGCCATGTAGTTTCTAATTTTTTTATGGTTTTATTTTTTAGTAGGTTTATTTTATGTAATGTTTTTTAATTTAGTTAATGTAATTTTAGTTAGTTTATTTTAATGTAATGTTTTTTTAATTTAGTGTTCTTTTATTTTGTTAAAACTTAAGTTTCCTTTATTAATTAGGTAGTTAAAAAATTAGTTATCTAATCTCATTTTAGGCATGGATCTCTTATGTTTTTTTTTTTTTTGGGAAAAGGGGAAGAATAAAAGGGAAAATAACATGGTACAAGATAATTGGGTGGGAGAAAAGTTTGCCTAATCTTATTAGACATGCACCCCTTACACCCTTACTGTTCATCTTCGAAAATGTGTGGTTGTTATGTGTACTGATGATGAAAAGACATTGATGGAGTGGAGGTGGTCATGGGGCTAATGGGTGTCGAAGCCTCGACAATAACGAATAACGAAAGGTGCTAACAAAACCGTTGTTAACTTAAATGGTAACCTGGTAATATGATAAAAAAAAGTTATAGGCTTATTTAGTTTTTAGTTTAAACCATTGTTTACAACTATCTTTCTTTTTTTTTTCTTTTATATGTAAAGAATTATAAGTTTTAGACATTAGAGTGGAAGGGATACTCCCCAATTGGGGAGTGATAAACTTTTTTTAACCAATAATATCATGCTATGTCAACCTCCCCCATTACTCTCTATTTTACACTCAAACACTAAGGGTGCTCAAACACATGAAGAGTGGTAAACACATAAATTTGTGATTGGTTGAAAGAAGCTGAGGTCCACCATTAACCCCCCTCTCTCTCCTCTTCCCCATTCGATGAGTATTCACTGCAAACATGCTTCACCGATCACCGAAAGTGAACTTGCGACATCTTGCCGCGCGATAAACATGCTTCACCGAAGGAGTCATCGAAGGTGCCCCTTTCACCCTTAAAAAGATAAGTTGCTTTAGTTCTAGAAAAGTAAGATATAAAGTATGCTTCTTTTATTTGTTATTTTTCTATATATATATATATATATATATATATATATAATGCAACCAAATTAACTATAAGGGAGAGTTCAAATAAAAAGAAAATTTTTGTAAGAATAAAAATAAGAACTTTTAAACTAATAAAAATTCTCTATTTACTTCATTTATTGTGTATATTTAATATTATGAAAGAGAACTAAACTTATAATTGTTATTAATTAGCTAATTAATTAAACTTGTAACTCATTTTTTTTATATACTCTTTCAAGATAAAATAATTATGGTGTAGGACAATTTTCGACATGTGTAGGATAAATGCTAGTATGTGTAGGATAAATTTTGAAATGTGTAGGGTAAGTATACATGTGTGTAGGGTAAATTTCGGCAAATGTAAGACATATGTGAGATAAATTTTGAAATGTGTGGGATAAAATATTTTTTTATTAATTAGAGATAACATAATTAATTAAAGGAGTTATAATTTATTTAATGTTTTACCACTATTCCCTTTCTTCTCACGTTAAATTTATTCTAAAATAAATCTTCCCCATTAACCATATACAATTATTGTCCTAGAAATATATGGTAATTAATGCGAGATATTGCTTTCCAAGTGTGAGGTAGTTGCCAATGTAACAACGATACGGCAAACGGATAGGTTTTTATTAATTACAATCTAAGCTTACCCCAAATAATTAGTAATATTTTTCAAGCGAATATGATTTTAAACAAGTCATATTCTTTCTAACCTTGCAAAGTGAAATATTAACACACAATTACAGAAATAAGGATAAATATTTTTTTGAAATAAGAGAGCATTATCATTATCATTCCTTTTGTTTTTTTATAACAAAAAATCGACAAACTACACATTAATTCAAATTTTCACATGCTTCAGACTTCAAAAACAGAGCCCCGACCCGATTTACACCAACCAAAGCCCCACCCAATCTAAAAGACCAAACCAACCGTCCGATCACCACCATCATCCAACGGCCCCGATCGTCTCAAATCTTCTCCAACTTCACCCCTTCACTACCGGATTCTCCCTCGCAATCGCCTCTTTCCCCACCGTCTTAAAATCAAAGGAACACTCATGCTTCTCAGGGTACCTATGGGTCCCACAAAACACCATCCCACACTTGCACGTAAACCCCGTGAACCCCACGCGCTTCCGGCAACACCCACACCGGTTCCGCTGCTCCCGTTTAACATCAGTCACCGGAACCGTCAGATCGGGGGTGGTCGACTTGGGTATCGACTGATCCGGAAAAACGAGATTTGATACTCCGGCAGCGTCGGCTACGGCGGCGCGTGAGGATGATGATGATTCAGGTTGGGGCGTGAGGGTGTTTTTTACGGTGGAGATGTGGCGTTCTTTGAGGCAATGATCTTTGTAGCACTTAGAGCAGAGGTTGAGGGTGGTGGGGCTGCCGAAGAAGCCGCAGTTGTTGGCGCAGAGGACGTGGGTGGATGGTTGTTGACATTTTTGTTCCTCCGCCATGATAGTTTTCCGATGAGAGGTGAAGATGATGAATAATCATAAAACGGAGAGGGGGGTGTGGGGTGATATAGGGTGGGGAAATGTAGGGTTAGGTGGTGGGGGTGGTGGAAATGTAGGCTTAAAGAAAAACAAGAAACAAGGGGAATAATTGGTGGTGGTGATGATGGTGGTTGTTATTGGAATTTAGAAGCTTCTAGGAGCTTGCCTTGCTGATTTTTTTTATTATTATTTTTTTGTTGTTGTTGGTTATGATGATTAATGGACACCTAATGGATATAGAAATTGCACAAAACATTCTTTATGTTTCCTCAAACTTGTAGGTTCCAGCCTTAATGTTTAAAAGTTGCTAAAAACAACCTTTAAGTTTATTTTTGTTGCGGGTTCAATCCTTTACAGCTAACCACGTTATTTTCTTCAGTTAAGTTCCCTCACATGTTATAACATGTGAGGGTATATTCGTCATTTTGGTTGATCATGTGAGGGAACTTAACTGAAGAAAATAACGTGGTTAGCTGTAAAGGATTGAACCCGTAACAAAAATAAACTTAAAGGTTGTTTTTAGCAATTTTTAAACATTAAGCTGGAACCTGTAAGTTTGAGAAAACATAAAGGATGTTTGTGCAATTTACTCAATGGATATTGCTTTATCACCTTGTCATCTTTTTAATATTTATGGTCTTTAAGGTGATAGGCGTCCACTTTAAAAAAGTTAAATGTATTATTTTGTTGGTAAAAATTTTTATTGTGTCATTGAAAAATTGTAAAACCTCCTAATCATGTCTTAGAAAGTATATCTTGGGTTTGTAATTGTCATTTCATTAGCTTGTTCGGGTTCTTTCGTCTTTGTTCTCATGAATCTTGCTTTTATCTCCTTTCTTTATTGCATTCTTCATCCAAACATGTTGGCGTAAAAAGATTCTTCATTGTCTCTCTTCTTGTCGTGCACTCCTTGAGCGATTCTCTTTCCAACATCATGGCAATGAAATTTCCCGCATTGACATTGTACATTTAATCCTGACAGCCGTGGTTTTGTTCTTGGTGATCACACAGGAGCCTCTTAAAAGATCACCATCTAGCTATCACGATTAACCTTAGATGCTTAAGTGATGAGTTTTAATGATATGCGTTGTGCGTGTGCCCAAATATGCATAATGCTTGCTAAGACATGCATTATGTTTACCCCAAAATATCTCATATGCATGATAGTTAAAGATTCATCATTAGACATATCTTGTATTTTTTATTAGCCTCAATAGGTTAAAACATTTAATCTTATTTAAGAATAGCATGGATTACTGTACCATCGATTACAGATTTATATTTTGATCCATGAGATTACTATACCATTGATTACAGATTTTTAATTTGATCCATGTAAAATTTACTTCTTTACAGTTTCAAGTATGTCTAGTAAAAAAAAAATAATATAATTTACATGTGGAGGGACTAAACCCGCAGTTTACTCACACTTAGATGGCAAACAAAAGGCGTTTGATAGATCCATTCCCATCATCCATCCATCCATTCTTCTCCGATCCCTCAACAATTCACATCTCCAAAACACCAATTCCTTCCTCACCACGTAACCAATCTCACGATGTCGAAAGACTTCAACGTCCCGCCGGTCATCTTCCCCACCGGCGGAAACCCCAACACAGCCCCACAACGCCGCCTCCCCACCGCCCCATTCCAACCTCCCAGATCCTCAAACCCTAGCATCCCCTTCATGTCCTTCGACATCGGCTCTTCCCCAGCCTCCACCTCCTTCTCCACCCCTCAATTCACCAACATCTCCGGCACCGGCTCAACAAACTTCGACGACGAACCCCCTCTCCTCGAAGAACTCGGCATTAACACCAAACAAATCTGGCACAAAACCCTCTCCATTCTCAACCCATTTAGAGTCAAACCAGATCTTCACGAACAAGCTGATTTATCCGGTCCCTTTTTGTTTTTAATGGCGTTTGGGTTGTTTCAGTTGCTTGCTGGGAAGTTGCATTTTGGGATTATTTTGGGGTGGGTGACTGTGGCGTCTTTGTTTTTGTATGTGGTGTTTAATATGTTGGCTGGGAGGAATGGGAATCTGGATTTGTATAGGTGTTTGAGTTTGATTGGGTATTGTATGTTGCCAATTGTGATGTTGTCGGCCGTTGCTTTGTTTGTTCCTCAAGGTGGGGTTGTGGTGTTTGTGTTGATGGGGGTTTTTGTCATGTGGTCGACTCGGGTTTGTACCGGGTTGTTGGTGGAGTTGGCGTCGTATGGGGATGAGCATCGCAGCCTTGTTGCGTACGCCTGTTTCTTGATCTATATGCTGTTTTCGTTGCTGGTTGTGTTTTGAGTTTTGATATGAGTTTGGTGCTGTCATGTGGGTTTAATCTTTGTTTGATGTTTTAATGTTTGGATTACTTGTATCGCGGACATAATGAGTAGATTTTGTAAACTAGTTGGTATTGAGTTTAGGGTTTATCATGAATGAATGAATGAACGATTTGCATATGGTTATTATTATAGCGTTTGATCATGTTGCTTGTTATTGTTTGATGTTCTTTGATACTTATGATTCTATCATGTTAGCCCGTCGTAGATTGAGTCACTCTATGCATCACACAGAAAATGGGAAGATTCATGCTGCTAACAAAGAATTTGGTGGCATTCTAGTTGTTGTACACTTATACTTGCTCTGTTTATAATATTCTGTTGTCGGTCTTTTAACGCGGATCCCTTCCCTGACTGGGGTTTAGAATGATTGATCTTTGGGGTTTAGAATGACTGTGGTCTTTTGTCGGTCTTTTACTGTAGTTACTGTGAAAAACACTTTTTGAACTATAAACAAGTGAGACATTTTATCAAGCCCCTAGTTTACATATTATTGTATCTTGCGATAGGTTGTGCTAGTGATAGTGGTTTGATTCTGAGTTTTAGATGGGTGGGAGATGAGGTCTTGTTGGAAAATACTAAGGCACAGGTTGCCGGAAACATATGCTGATTTGAGAAGAGTACAAACGAACTGCGAGGTTAGTATTTGAACAGTTAAGATATAGAAGTTCTAGCATTAGAGATTTCCCTGTAGTTTAGGCAACATTTATGGTTAAGAAGGAAATAATTTGAGGTTAAAAAGGACATAATATGGTGATTAGCTTGCTGCCTGGCTGAATAGATGTTAGATTTAAATTCATTGATATTACTGAATCTAGAATTATAGTGTTACATTATTACTATTGTTATTATTATTCAGATGTTAAAAGCATATGAAAAATTAAAAGTTTTAAAAAAGAATCCCTTGCATACCTGATGCGTTTGTTTTCGTCTCTCACCTTTCTTCTTGGCTATGGAGACCCTGTCGTATCAGTGCACCTTCTCCTTTTAAAACTTAGGGTACAAGGCAACTGCGCAAGAAGTTTATCGAACCGTTGTAAAGAAGCAGCTACTACAACAATAAGCATTGAAAGTAAGTTAGCACAAATAAGCCTGGAATAGCCAACAAATTAAGCAGCAAACTAATCTGCATGTTGAAAGCATATCATTTTTATTTTTCTTCATTTTTTTGTGGATATGGCTCGTCATTAAGGTATCTAGAATTCAATGGCATGCCTTGTTGCTTTTGCGTAACCTGCTGAATATACAGTCCGAAATGGTACACATAAATTCTTACTTGGAATACAAAGTCATGACCGTTGAGGCTGTAAATAACAAATAAGAGATGAAAGTTTAACTTTTAATTTTCATTTGAAGCCTGAAGATTGTGGTTTATAAGTTTATATTTCCAGCAAGAATCTACAGGAGGAAATACCACAACTCTGTTGAATGGTTAGGCGTGCTTATTGTCCCTTACCCTTCTTGACTAGCTTCAAGGATAGATCTTCATCTTGTGTATGGTTGAGGTTCATTGGTTTCGTTCTTCATTGAACTCATTAGGGAAGTGGCTCTAATGCATGCTAGTGGGTCATTACTCTCTCACAACATATGCTTCAACATGCGCTGATCTTTACTCTTTGGAATGGTTCATAATTATCTTTGGCCACCATTGAGCTCTGAGGCACACATGAGCGTACCTTACAATTCACGGGCCGTCACATCTGTTCATCATTCCCATCACCATTGTGCAGCTAACATTTTTAATAACTTTGCGGCAAGCACACTAAGAGGATTAGGGTTATCCAACTAGTCAAGCCCATCTTGCATTAACTCGGACCTGAGCTCATAATGATACGAGATGAGCTGGTTCTATTCGTTAACCTTGATCCTAGCTACAAACTGAGCTCGTTTTAGGCCCTTTTTCAACTCGAGCATCTTGCTACTCGAGCCAGCTTGTGGCTCGATGAACTGACTCATTTTGTATTGCGATTACTAATATTATTTTTCTAACATACATGCACCACACACTAATCAAGTGGCTATTTTTAAAACGATCAAAAGCTAACACATTTAGTATCTTTCCAAGTGGAACTGTTCATGGAATAGGTTGGCTAGTGACATATGGTGCTTAACGATTCTACGTGTTTATTTCATTGAGAGGTCACAGTTTTGTTAATCAAATGACACTTTGATCGAATCAGATGGGGTTCTCTTAACCGGTCTATTCAGATCTAAACATGTCCCCTTTGGTGTGCTTGCTTTTCAAAAAAAAACATCTTATTACCTTATTCCACAACATGTTTTATCATCCATTAATTTTGCACAACTAAGGATATCACATATAAAAACCAACTAGCAAGTCTCTAGAGAGAAAACAACATTACAAAAAGAGAACTGGGTTTTTTGCAATGCAACCAAATCATTTAGTTTTATAATGTTTTTAGGTTCAAATATAATATATTCATGTTCTTTTATGTGTTTGTATGTTTTATATATAGAACATCTTTTCTTGAAAATCAATTACCTTTGATTTCGTGGATTAACTGAGTGCTTAAACGGACATTGCGGGCATGGAGCTTCTCGTGCCCCCACTCACGATACAGTGCGGCATTCAGCCAATCCGACCTATAACTGACTGACCCAAAGAAGGCAGTTAAAGAATACTCAACTAGACCGGTTCCGTAGCTTGAACGAAAAATCAGTGAGGAGTGGACTCTTAAAATCCAATGTTTTACACTACGTAAAAAAAATTTCGGAAAAAATTAACACTACAAGCTAAAAGATCAGAGGGACCGGGGCACTCCTAGGCCACCAAGAAGCTGCGCCCAAGCATCCAATGTTGATAAGACATTTACCGTTGCACCATCGTGTTTTTAAATTGTGTTACTAAAGCTTGGGATCTCAATCCTAGTATTCTCTGCAACAGACCTTGAGTCAAGTAATTTTCTTGTAGTAATCATGGCTGATGCAGACGAGTAAATGCCTTCCCATTAGGTTCAAATAAAAAACCTACTTCTTTACAGCCATTGTAATATTATTGTTACATATTTACAGCCAACTCATATAGTATATGGTATGGGACAACAGGAGAATCAAGGACATGGGTTTCCTGTAGTCTGTGTAGAACTTAGGAAAGGCTTTATAGATTTATGCGGAAAAAAAAAGATAAATACAAGGAGGATGAGCATAATATCTGATATCTCATACCAATCAATATTGTCTGTTTTGCCTATGAAAAACTTATAGATGTTCGATAATGGTTTCGCTTTTGGGGGCAAATCAAACTAGGATTTATGTTTTGGAAAAAAAGTTGAATCAAGTATAGTCGGTTTAATCTTGATCATTTAACACCCTTCGTACATATTTTTTTTTCAATGTTCGACACTTCCGTATTTGAGTATTTGGGCTTAATATTTCTATCTTCCAAATGGAACAAGTCAATTAACTACTAGACAATATTTATTTTTTATTGGGCTCAAAGCTTATACATTCTTTTTAGTTTTGGATCACATTTTTTTTCTTTTTATTTAAAAAATTGATGTTTTCAATGTTAGAAAAAGATCGGTGCCAATTATAACTTACTTCCTATATGCTTTATATAAATTTAAAAACTTAACAGGTTACTTTACACCATCTTACTTTTTAGACTAATAGTTAAACCGTTGTCATATCACTGCAACATAAGGGTTGAGGAATAACTAAATACCTATTAACAATGTGTTATAGAATAACTAAAGCAAAAAATTTAAAAAGAAAAATCATAAGGATGTAACTGGTTTAGATTGGGGTGAGCCCCACCATCATTCCTACCTTCTTGTCAATGGCGCCGTTACTGGAATGGCTATGGCTCCAATAACTAAATCGAATAACAGTGTGGGACGGTGTTCAACCCATTAATGGATAACGTGGCACCCCTCCCCATTCCACAACGCATGATCTTATATCTCCACTCTCGAATAGAAGATGTTTGTAAATAACTTTATGAGTTTATACACAAGTGCGTATATATATGTGTATAAATAAATGTATGTTTATGATAAGTGTATTGCATATATACCTACCTTCTTTAGGCTTTGAGTTATGGACGCCTTGCTGAGTTGGCATGTGAAAGAAGGTGAAAACCTATGCTGAGCGGCGTGAAAGGTGGGTGAAAGGGGAGGGGCTGTGCAGATAACAACGCTTGTGAAAGGAGAAGAGTTGGTGCCCAAGACTATCAATCAATCACATTCAATCTTTAATTTTCTTTTTCTTTAGTTTATTTAAGTAAAATGTCATTTTAATAGAGAAGTGGATGGTGAAAACTTCTGAAACTATTACATATAAAGATGAGAAAAAGTAAGTAATAACTTACGTCTACGTGACGGTAACATCAAATAAAAAAATGTGAAACTATAACACATAGCCTTAAATAGGTTTATGGGACAAGGATCCGGTTCAAATGTGAACTACTTTGAGTTGTGAGAAACGTAAGAACTTTTATTTCGTATGCGAGTTTTGCCATCATTTTTTTGCATAAAGATAATCAAAATGTCACAAACACAACTGTCAAAAAATTGCGGAGCCGGTATTTGTTCTCCATGTATATTGACGTAAAAAATTATAGGGTGACGTTATCAATTTTGTAAAACAAATTTACATCAGTGTAAATGTAGAATAAATACCGGCTCAACTATATATATATATGTATATATATTTTTTTTCTTATAGATGTTGTTTATAACATTTTAATCTATCTTGTTAGAAAATGGCCAACGAGCTTGTAGTGAAGTGGTAAGGGGAAGACTTGGTTTCCAAGAGAACCAGGTTCAATTCCTGCTTTCCCCAATAGTTTTCAGCGGCACCTGGTGATGATGGGTGACTAGGCAGGTAGGCGGCGATCACTAGTTCGATCCTTGAACTTAACCTGTTTTACCTCACGCATTATTGTGCCTTCGGGCTAGTGTTCGCGGGCTTCTGTCCTAGGTGATGATCTTCCTTGGTTCAAAGACGAGTGCATTCCAATATAATAAATTTCATTAATAGCCCATTTAGAGAATTCATTCGACTTTAAAAAATGCGTGACACAATTACGATTCTTATTGGACAATTTAAAAAATGCCTGACACAGTTACGATTCTTATTTGGACAAATTTGCTAAATTCAAAAACTCAAATAGAAAAAAGCCCCGAAAAAAAAAACCTCATGGCATCATCATCCATGGCGCCTGCTCTATCTTCACCCCTCTTCAAACCCTTTCATAAATCACCAATCACCCCTTTCTCACCCTCCTCAAACCCCCTCCAAATTAACTTCGAACCACCCAGACCATCATTACGATTCAACCACAAAACCAACATTACCCTAACCACAATCAGCTGTGCAGCACCAGAATCGAATTCAAGTTTAGCAGTCACTGCTCCATCACTACATGAAACCAATGGTCAGAACCATTGGATTGTGGTCATTAAGGCTCCTCCGCCTCAACAGGCTGGTTCCAGACCAGATGTTATCGATTATTATGTCCAAATTTTGACCAGGGTTTTGGGCAAGTCAGTATATTTTATTTTATTTTATATTCATCCGTTGGAATCAGGGTTTTGAAATTGTTGAAATATAGAATTACCCAGATGAAATACAATTACGAAATCCAATCAAATTATATAAAAATCCAAGCTTGACAATCAAATTCATTTTTTAGTACAGTATATTTGTATGTGTCGATTTGTATTAGTAATTAGCTCCATGTTTGTTGGACAAAGTTTTGACCTTTTTTTGTTTGTGTTTCTTTTGGTTTGAATTAAACAGTGAGAAGGATGCCCAAGGCTGCATATACAATGCTTCTTGCGACACACGATACGGATTCTGCTGCGATTTAGACGAACAAGCGTCTCAAGAACTCGGACGTAATCTCTTACCTAATTCTGTTTAAACAAATTTACAATTAAAAGTAGTTAAATTCCAAGTCTGCTATATTAATGCTCTAAAAGTTCGGAGAAAATGAAAGTGTTGTTCTGTATCCTTAATCGAAAACATGTGCAAGTGACCCTTTTGTGTCTTCAATGATGCCTAAATGAGATGTTAAAACGGCATGGTGTTGTCCTGTCGATAATGTCTTTGTATTTATGTGTGGATCATAAGTTGTTAAAAACATGAACAAGTAACACTTTTTGTCTCCAATGATCTCCAAATGAGATGTTGAAGGGGTTTGTTGTTGTTGATAATGTTTTTGTATTTGTGTATGAATCATAGGTTTGCCAGAAGTATTATCAATCAAGCTCGATCCAGATTTCAGTTCTGTACAAAAGGATTACAGTGATCCGAAAGCTGAATTGGGTTCAAATAATGAGGTGTTCCCTCCATTATTTCCTGCTGGAAGCTCAAAGGATTGGGTTGTTCGTGTAGAAATGCCAGAATCGAGAGTCATCAGGGCACAGGTGGTTGATTATTACACCGAGATGCTAACCAAGGTTTTGGGGAAGTATGTGACTATGTGATTGTATACTAAAAACTTTTTTTTCTTCTATTTTCTCTTAATGAATATTTGATTTTATCTTATTTAAATAGCGAGAAGGACGCTCAAATGTGTATGTATCACATTTCATTACAACCAGATTACGGATTCTGTTGTGAACTAGATGATCAGTGCGCAAAGGAATTAGCCGGTAATTTATATTTTAATCTTTTACGATTATAACATTTACCATTTTCGTCTGTATAATTTTTTAAATCGGAAGCTTGGTGCAGGTGTTCCTGGTGTTATATCTGTTAGGCCCGACACGAATGTCAATTCAGATGATAAAGGTTATGGAGGTATCTTGATAAATTAACCAAATAAGTTCTTTTTTTCACATTTTTAGTAAGTTATTTGTAACCTTTTTAGGCCCTTTTAGGTTACAATCTTGAACATTCTAGTAACTCCGGGATTCCTTAACGAATCAACCAACCAATATCAAAACAAAGAAGCTCTTTGTAACAGGTATGTTTCATATTTTGAACATATTTGTATCTTCTTTTAGTAGATTACATGCTTGCTATGGGCTGCGGACAATGTTGGTTGGTATGAGGGCCCGAGTGTTCATTAATCACTATTGTTTTGGAATTTTTTGGCAGGTCTCTCGTTTTATACATCCGAGAAAACCTTACGTGCGGCATTTGAAGGTTTCAGAGAGCTTGTTGAGGGTATATATGTCATTCATGTTTGAACATGTAAACATAGTAATATTCACATATTATGATCTAATTGGTAAAGCTATGTTACAGTTAAAATTATTATGGACAAGATCTCTACAAGGTCAAAAGGTTTTGCATTTATTGAGTACACTACAGAAGAAGCTGCAGCTGCAGCTCTCAAAGAAATGAATGGCAAGGTAACTACCATTACACACAATCCCTAGAAAATTATATTGTTTTTTTAGTTATTATTATTATTATTATTATTATTATTATTATTATTATTATTATCATAACTAACGCATTAATTTGTATATTATATTTAAAAATAGATAAAAGAGTGTCCGGGTCAACCCAACCTACTTGACCTGCTAGCTTTAGTTTTAAGTGACGAATGAAGCATGCTTGTGCTAAAGTGGACCCGATCTTGTTTTTTTTATATGCATGCGGATAATAAATGGTTGGATGATAGTCGTTGATGTTGCGAAAACAAAACCACCAAAGTACAGCCGAGGGCGCCCGAGACCAACAAGTTGATGCTTTTTAGTTAACAGCAAATTAGAAGATTTAATATATATTATTATGTGGTGTTACAGTTTTGTCAACTTTCATGATAGTTAGGATTCTTATCATACATTGCTTGATATTAGATTAGTACATCGGTAGTAAAGAAAACGATCCTTTTCTTGTGTAAGCATGGGTGTAATTAGAGGCGATTTGGTTGCTTCGCCTAACAAAACTCTCTGTTAGCAAAGGTATCCAACATTGTCGTTTTTTATAGCTTGACTGTCTAAATTGTTGTCAAAACAATAATTGATGTAAAAGTAAATAAAATATAGTGTGACCCAATGGCAGTTGAAAAGTTGTTCCATCATCGGGTGTAAGTTTTCTCGAAATTTTCTCAATAATTGGACATTCCGAAGTTTAAACTAAACACTCGAACATTACTTACAAACAATGGATAAAACACCAATACACAAACACGGGTGCGTTTGATACAAATTATTAGTAGAGTATTAGATACATAATACACTTTTACGTAGTGCTTGTTAGATATAATGAGAAAGAGAAAGACAGTGAGGTAAACGTTACATAACCTACTTATATCTCATATAATGTTGATGTACTAATAGTTAATTTAAATTTGAACCAAACTCAAACAAATATGTAGAAGTTCCACCTTGCAATTTTTGTTCACCAATATCATGAACACAAGTGTAAGTCAATAGTCAACAACCACCACAACCAAGACCAAACTCAAAATCAAAACCTACACACAAATACTGCAATCACTAGAATATTCACTTGTATTTGCCATTGCAATGAAACAAAAAACAGGTCTGTCTCTCTTATGTCTCTTCATCTCCATAACCGCCGTCATCTCCGACGACAACTTTTCGGTTAGCATGAGAACGGATCACCGGCAACATGACTTGAAGCTGTTTGTGTTTGGAGACTCATACGTGGACACCGGAAACTGGCCAAAATCATATGGCGGTTCATGGCAGCAACCGTATGGTATCACCTATCCCGGTAGTCCTTCTGGCAGGTTTTCTGATGGCCGTGTGCTCACAGATTACATCGGTGCGTTTGTCCTAAACTTTATTATGGAAGTTTAATGATATAGACATGATATTAACTGTGTGTTTGGTTGTAATGTAGCTGGAATACTGGGCACAAAATCTCCAATAACATATAGAGGATGGAAATCTGGTGAGAAGAAATCAATCAAATATGGGATGAACTTTGCATATGGAGGGACAGGTGTCTTCAACACATTTGTGAATCAACCAAATATGACTACACAAATAGACTATTTTCAACAGTTTGTTCAACAGAAACAAGATATGCAACTTAACTCATCATCCATTGCAATCCTCTCTGTTGCAGGCAATGACTATGCAACTTACTTAACATCAAATCACACCCTTCAGGTGACTTTCTTTTATTCATGTCAGTTTGATATCACTACTAAACAAATGAGTATCACTAAAATCAGTTAACCCACACGGACCCACAAAATCCAAAAAAAGGAAAAAAGTTAAATTTTTTTATTTATGTCAGATAAATTACCCGCGGAATCCCAAAAAAACCAAAAAATAAAAACAAAAAAATAATTTTAATTTGTCGGATAAATTAACCAAGGATGTACAAAATCACAAAAAAAAAACTAAAATTGTCGTGGGAATATATTTATAATATTATAAACATTATATAGCTTTATACTATAAATAAACAAACATGTTTTAGACATTATTATGTGTATTTTTTAGTGTTCAGATCAAATACAAATATGTTTAATGTGTTATACAAATAACTAGAGTAATTATGTGAACACTAGAATAGTAATTACTCTACAGTTATTGGGCTACAATATTATTAATACTCTACTTCATTTTTGTACCGTAATTACTTTAGCTCAAAACCGTAGAGTAATAATAAGAACTTTAGTTATTTATACGTTTAGTAGGTTAATTTCACTTGTATCGGATTTCACCCCTATTTTTTATACATAGATGCTGTTCTTTTTTCTTTCAAAGATTTTTTATATTTTCTTCAAAAGTATAGAAAAATTCTACTTATCTCTCCACACTATTGTCATAATATGCATATATTGTAGGGTTTGTCAGATTTAACAAAATCAATAATCAACCAGCTAGTTTATAACATCAAGCGCATACGCAAGTTGGGAGTTCGGAAGATTGGAATCACTGCAATGGAACCACTCGGGTGCTTGCCTCAGTTCGCGGTGTCTAGATCGTATCGAAACTGTAGTAAAACCGAGAACTTGCTTGCAGAGTTCCATAACCAAATGCTTGTGGAAAGCATTAAAAAGCTAAACAAGGAGAGTGATGATCAATCACTCTTTGTAGTTCTTGATCTCTACGATGCTTTCTCATCATCTCTATACCTACAGAAGAACATTTCTACGGGTATGTTATTTTAGTACTTATAATCTTAAATCAATTCTATTCAAATTCTTGACACGAGATGAAACACAACATGAAAGTAAACATGTTTGGGGTCGGCTAACATGACCCGTTTATTAAACATATTAGCCCAAACACGATCTCGAGCTAAATATATATAACCAAGATTGTTGACCGAGAACAGGAGACGAGACAAATAAAATTAGAAACAAACCATTTACAAAACTTTTTATTATTAAAATGTTGATAGGTATTTCTCATTTCTATTAAAAGGGTCAACTTGAAACACAACACTTTGGGTTCATCTATTCAACCCGCCAACTTAAAATCTGTCAACCTGATACTATTGACGCCCCTAAATTTCCTAGTTTTTTTTTTTTTTTGCATGGACTACAAATAATTTTTTTATGTTTAGGTGGTTTAGCAATTCGCACATAGTTTCTAGGTGAGTTTTGAAAGTGTGTTGGTTTTTAGGTGATCCGCTCGTAGGAATAGCGGATCATATGTCAGACCACATCCAGCTCGTGGGAATAGCGGATCTCTTTTTTCTTTTTTATTCCATTAATTAATTTAAGATATGACGGACATTTTTCTCTACTAAATTGTAATATTTAACTTTTTCAAAAATTGTAAACACACCGTTTTGCTTGATTTTTTTTTATATAAACTTTGTTAAAATATACTTTTACTGAATAAATATGTTTTAACAAAAATTTATATCGGAATGTCAATAAAAAAAGAAAAAAAAAACAAAACACTATCTAAACAATATACAAAATCCTACCATGAATCAAGTAAAGTTTAAAAACGAGGATGAATTTGGTTTGTGTGATTCTTTGTTTACAGTGAATTCAAAGATGGAGAGTTTACTAAAATCGTGCTGCCAAGGTGTCAGCAAAGAATACTCATGTGGAAACATTGATGAGGTGACCAAATACAGTGTTTGTGGAAACACTAATGCTTCATTTTTCTGGGACATGATACACCCTTCCCAACATGGTTGGCTTGCGGTTTCTTCGCATCTACGCTCTTCCATTCTCCAGCTTGTTTAAGATTGGACTTCACACAACATCGAACCAATATGCATACAAAACCCTTTATCTAAAAAGATTGTATTGCATTTTAAATATTTGTTTTGTATACATAAATGTAGCGAGCTCTATGTAGTAAAAAAACTGTAATGTAATTTTTCTATGTAATCTTACATGTGATTAGTGTATATATATATATTTTTATATAAATTAGATTGTTACCATCTAAGACAAAAGATCAAATACGAATAATTTTAACGTATGAACTGTAGGTTTTGTTGAAAAATCGCGGTGACATTTTCGTAATTTTGATCTTATAGAGTAATTTTGTAAAATGTTATGGTAGGGTAATTTTGATCTTGTAGAGTAATTTTGTAGAGTATCATAATTACTTACAAATGATGTTGTATGGTAATTTTGAACTTGTGAGGTAATTCTGTAGAGTATCATAATTACTCTATAAATGATTTTGTTGAGTAATTTTTAATTGTATGTTTTTTTGATAAACTTGCAGAGTAATTTTGATATACTTGTAGAGTAATTTTGATACATTTGTAAAGTAATTTTGATAATTACCCTACGAGCAAATAATTATGAAAATGCCACCGCGTTTTTTGGCTTTTTCACGTCTTTCGTACGTTTAGTACGTTAAACTTATTTGTACGAGAACTTTACTCTAACATCTAAATGACTTGTTATGCACTATAAAAATCCTTGTAAATAATAACATGTGAAATGATAATTCTTAGTAAAACAGAGCTGGGACATGTAATGCAGTACATTTATCTAGTAAAAAAATGCAATACAATAGAAAAATATTTGTATTTTTCTATGCAATCTTATATGTGATTGGTATATAAATACTTTTATATAAGTTAGATTGTTAGCATCGAAATGACTTGTTATGAAATATAAAAATTGTGTTTAACCTAGGTCACTAAAACCATAAAAAGTAGTTATAGCTGATGGAAAGAATCGAGCAATGCATTGGTTGCCTCCCGTCGTTGATACGTCGGTGAGTATCCGTTGGTGATAGTGCCACTACGATTTGCTGGTAATGGCTTTGGTAACCTGTTGGTGGGTTGGGTGTTGGTGAGCTGATTAATTTAGGTTTGACAGTCGTGTCGAGTTGGTGTATTTGAACTAATCATTATAACCTGGACGCACTTAAAATCATGTAATCTAAAAGTGACATGTGCAACTCATTTATCTAAACAAGTCAAATGTGTTATAAATGGATTAGCAGGTTACAATTGTGTTGTAACGAGTTGACGCGACCCGCGCGTTGCGGCAGGATGTTGAAAAGGTAGGATACAATAGGTTTTATTTAAAAGAATATATCTGTGTTTTTTTAATGCATACATATAGTATCAGAATATATGTATCAGCATATTGTCAATGTAACATCCACAAACATAAGGTTTTAAGGTATGGAACTGAAGAGTCTAAACACATAAAAAAAAGATCTACCTCAACACAGATACTATATAGCTGCCATGAAATCGCCATCAGTAGACAACGGTCCCAAAATGAAGGGAGAAAAGGTAGATGATGGATTTACGCAAAATGATAATGTGAATATGTACTTTACTATAATTCAATATATCTCAGTTCCAAACATTTGTATGCTTTATGTATTTTGACACAAATTATCAAAAGAACAAACAATCCTCTAACAATCAAAACAACAGACAATCTTTTAGCATCGATGTACATAAATTATTGAAAACATCACGTATTACAAATAACTACAAAATATGGTATCAATTCCTAAGGGTGGACAATAATAAATAATCTCAAACAAAACAGAGAGTATATATTCTTGCGAATGTAGGAGTATTGATAATTGATAATATAATTTTATAATGTGAAACGGTGCCTAATTTTAATGAATGGGTGCCTTTCTGTGAAGGGATCCGATGATGCGGTTATGACAACCTAAGTTGCAAATTATATACATAAGTTTGTACCCTTTCGTTTAAAAGTCGTGTCACTTAATAGTTTTATAATTAAGTTTGTATGTCTTCATTTAAAAATTGTGTCGGTTAGAAATTAACACATAACATAATATTGTCATTTATAATCATAATTTCTAACCAACGCCACTTTAAACGAAAGGGTACAAACCTCAAGTTGGTAAGGGGTATGATATATTTAGAATTAGTTTGAAGGGTTGTGACTTTTTATGTATATATATGAAGGGTTGTGACTTTTTGTAAGGATGTGATCTATATAAAAGTAGTTTGAAAGGTTGTAACTTTTTAAAGAGGTGTGATTTAAACCATCATGTCTTAAGTTACTTTTTGTAGTATTATATAATTAAGTTGTAAACGAATCAAAAGGGTCATAAGTAGGCTGAGTCAATCTGAACATGATATGCTTATTAAATAGGTTAGACATGACAACCTAAAATCTAATTAATTTTATGTCAGGTTCTTATTGTTTTAAGGTTATGCCCTAAATTACCACTATAGGCAATACCTCTAAATAGAGCTCGCTACTTTCCTAAAAGCCCGGTTCTATATGTAAACACATTATTTGGCTGAAGAGTGTGGGGTCATGGTTAGAACACGATTCGTCATGTTGGAACATGAATGGATGGTGGATTTAGGCCATGACCACACCTTTAAGATAGTGATTTTGGATGGTGGATTAGAGGTGGGTGATATACGGTGCTATGTAAAGCGTCATGGTAGTCATAAGGGTCATGACCACACCCTTTAGCCTTATTATCTTTTAAAACCAAGTTATATTTGAAGAAATGTGCCAGAATTCGTAGTAGGGATATCTTGTCAGTGTTCATTCCTTTTCAAGAAAGATTAACTACAGATAACAATATGTATCAATCTCGCTTACGACATGATTGATATTTTTCTTATCAGCGGCTAACTCACACACTCTCAAAAACCTATCATAAATCTACACTATTGCTCATCATAGGACTTGAACCCTCAATCACCTAAGAATGAACACCTTTACTACACTCTTTACTACCACCAAGCTACAAAGTGGTGGTGTTTCCGACATGATTGATGTATTCTTTGCTTTAATACTTGATTAATAGCTTTGGTGCTTGCGACATGTTTGATGTGTTCTTTGCTTTATAACTTGATTAATAGCTTTGGTGCTTGCGACATGTTTGATGTGTTCTTTGCTTTATAACTTGATTAATAGCTTTTCTGCTTTTGACATGATTGATATGTTCATTACTTTAAAACTTGATTGACGCATCAGTTACAATACAACAAACAAATGAAAGTACCAATATCAAACAACTGTTCTAGTAAAAAATAAAAAATAAAAAAAATGTCACATGCAAAAATTTACATCGAGTACAAACAAAACTTACATCGCTGTAACAATACATCAGGCGTAAACAAAATTTTCATCAGATGTAACTACCGACACGACAATTTTTTTATACTGATATGTTTATAGCATTTTCATCAATGTTTATGTAAAGAATGATGACCCAACTCGCGCGGGAAGTAGGAGTTATCATGGTTATCATAACTCGTAGTGGTTCTTAATTGAACCGAATCATATATATATATTATATATATATATATATATATATATATATATATATATATATATATATATATCTTACGACGTGATTGATTTCTTTTTTTTTTCTCATCAAATGGCTGACTTATAGACCCTTCAAAACCTACTCGTAAATGTCCACCATAAAACTAGAACCCTCAATCACTTAAGTTTGAACGTTTTTATTACACACCTTGATACCACAGGCTATAAGCTTTGGTGTTTCCAACATGATTGATAGGTTCTTTGCTTTAATACTGGATTAATAGCTTTGGTGCTTGAGACATGTTTGATGTGTTCTTTGCTTTAAAACTTGATTAATGCATCAGTTACAATACTATGATTATAAACAAATGTAAGTACCGATATCAAGCACCGTTACGAACCTTGAGTGTTCTTTTTTTATTGCCACGACAGCTTACACATGAAAATCAACCATTTTATTAACCCCCTCACGTATTAACAAATCATTGTTAGACTATAAATAAAAGGGTCCACAACCCATAAACCAAATGCACCATCTATCTATCTTACATAACAACAATAACCAGTCTTTATACCCTTTGCCATGAAAACAATGAGATCACTGCTTCTTTGGCTTTCCTTGTTGCTCATATCTTGGGCCATTGAATCTCAGGTGGCAGCACAACAATCTTTTTATGCAATACCCCCTCTAGCACCTTCGAAACCTATTCCGCCTGTGACACCTGCTCCATCACCTAGGAAACCTGGTCCGCCTTCATCGAAAAAGGTGAGATGTCTTTCTCGTTTGTACCCGCATGTTTCGGTCAATGGCACTTTTGTCCGGACGACTGCTCGAAAAGCTGCTACGTGGATTGTGTTTCCTGCAAGCCTGTTTGTAGTAAGTTGTTTCGATTGATTAACAATTATATGCACTACCCATGGTATTATAGCCTAGTGGCGTCTGCGGATAAGACTTAGGGATCATTAGGTCCTCCTGAATTATTGTATAGGCATTATTGCCTTGTGGAGATAGATATAATTGGATGATTCTACTCGTGACACGATGATTCTCCACTAATCCATCAGTGATCCAAATTTACCGTTTAAAAAAAGCAAACTATATGCACTAATACACCATGTTTTTGGAATTTATAGAAATAATGAAAACCTCGTAAGTTTTACATATTATTTTTTCTTTTTTGAACGAGATTTTATATGTTATTATTATTTAATGAATTATACATAGGGATACCACGAAAATAAATACTAAAGAAATCTAATTTAATAATAATTTATAACTTTGATACAAATAATGATAAATGCGTACAATAAACCCCAACTAATATATTTTAATCAACTCTTCTAGGTTGCAACATACCCGGAGCTGTGTGTCAAGACCCTCGATTCGCAGGCGGAGATGGCGTTACATTCTACTTTCACGGCCATAAAGATCAAGATTTCTGCCTACTATCCGACGCAAACCTCCACATCAACGGCCACTTCATCGGAAAACGAAACCCTAAACTCACTCGCGACTTTACATGGGTGCAATCCATAGGAATATTGTTCGACGATCACAAACTCATTGTGGGAGCAAAGAAAACATCAACATGGGATGATAAAGAAGACCACCTCTATATAATCTTGAATGATACACCTCTAACTCTTGATGGTAAAAACTGGAATTATCGTAATTCGTCCTTAATGATCACTCGAACAAGCCCGACTAATGGCATTGCCATTGAAGTAGAAAACAGTTTCAGGATTACAGCATCAGTTGTCCCGATCGGTGTGGAGGAATCAAGAGTTCATGGTTATAATATTACAAATGATGATTGTTTTGCACATTTGGAATTAGGGTTTAAGTTTTATAACCTTAGTGATGCAGTGAATGGGGTTTTGGGACAAACTTATAGGTGGAATTATGTGAGTAAGATTAAGGTTAGTTCGAATATGCCTGTAATGGGTGATATACCTAAGTATTCTAGTTCCGGTATGTTAGCTACCGATTGTAGTGTTTCCCGGTTTGGTCGCCGGAATAGGACTCCGGTCGTGGATACCGGTAAGGTGTTCTAGTCTTGCTTGCATGCATTGTACGTACTATAATAAGTACTTTTAATGAATAAAAATAATAAAATAAATGTACTGAATAATTGTGTACAATCAAATAACTACATAAATGATATGAAACAAGCATAGAATTACATAAGTCATAATGCAGAGTAATTATTAATACTCGTTTAACAAAAATATAAAATTAATAAATATATAAACTGTATACAAAGCTCATTCACCCTATTGTTCCAAAGTGTGAGCTTAGGATGTGGGCTAAATACACCGTCAAACTTGGTGTCTCGATGATTTGTTGAGGAATCTCCCATAGGAGACTTGCTCAAGTGTCTTCGAAGATATAAATCATACGTTAAAGTAGCAACAAACGAACACAATATGATATGTCACAACTCACAATAAAACGTCCTAACAAAAGTTTAATACAATTATCTCTTTAGTAACACTCAGGAAACATTACCTATCGCATCCATATAGTCAAAGTCCAAATTTGGGTTTTGTAATAACACAAGTCGAAATGTAAACTAATAATCAAGTAATAAAAGATGTAGGTAGTAAATAATCAAATAATAAAAGATGTAGGTAGTAGCGTAGCAGACCCATATTTTTATGGGTTCGCATTTATGAGGTTGGTTGTCTATCGCTACTTTAAGATTATTTTGGTTTGGATTGGGCCAGGCCGGGTTAGCTCATATAATAAAGGAAAAAAACAAGATAAAATCTCAAATACATAATACAAAATACATTGATCGTCATTAGAAATGCAGTGGTTTTTTTTAAAGGGTGTACATATTTTCACACCAAACCCTAACTTTATATACGCCGCGTATAGTTCTATACGCGACGTATAACAACTTTTTCAATTTCCAAGAGAATCTTGGATATGACGTGGTAATTTGTCCCTTTATATATGCCGCGTATAGACATATACACAATGTATATAAAGGGTGTTTTGGAAGAAACATTGTTATACATTATTTACCGTTATAGCAAACTTTTATAACAAGTAATCTTAATAATAAATAAATAATATTGTTCAGTATTTTATCGTATAGTATAATATAGGTCTAGTATAGGCCTATGGATATAGTATCGTATCGTATCATATACTGTAGTACAAATCTCGTATAGGCCTATACGTGTAATATAATATTGTATCCTATCGTATAGTGTAGTAATAAACATTTTAAGTATTCTATCGTATGGTATATAAAATAGGTCTCGTATAGGCTTATGGATATGGTATCGTATCATATAGTGTATAGTAAGGCCTATACGTGTAATATAATATTGTATCATATCGTGTAATATAAGTTATGTATAGGCATATATGTGTAGTATCGTCTCGTATAGGCCTATAGGTGTAGTCTCGTATAGTATCATATCATATGGTGTGGCATAAGTCTTGTATAGGTCCCGTATAGGCTTAAAGGTCTCTTATAGGCCTATGGATGTAGTATAGGTCCCAAGGCATACGGTGTAGTATAAGTCCTGTATAGGACTATATATTAGGTGCCATATAGGCTTATACTATACTATATTATACTGTATTTAACTGTACTATACGGTACTGTACTATACATACGGATACGATGCTATAAGATACCATACAACACCCTTATATGCCTATAGGCATATACAAGACCTATAGTGGACCTATACGATACTTATACTACATTATTCGAAACGATAAGATATGATACTATACTACACGTATAGGCCTACACGGGACCTAAACCACATTTATGACTCTGCTACACAACACAGTTGGATTACAACCAAACAAAGTACAAAACAACACAAACATCCAATGCACAAACCAAGCAGGCCATCAACATATTAAAATTGTCCAAAATGAATCTCCAAACAACATATCAGCCAAAGCCAAGATATGGTATCAAACGCATGTAACACAGGTAGCCAAGCCTAATACAAAGCCAAGACAATGCCAAGCTTGAACCAAAGCCAATGTAGCCAAGGCAAACCAAGCGAACCAACCCAACGCAACCAAGACAAAGTCAAGGCTGAACAAAAGCCAACACATCCTAGACAAGGCAAGGCAACGCTAAACCAAATCCAACATAGCCAAGGCTAAAACAAATCCAACGCAACCAAGACAAAGTCAAGTTGAACCAAACCCACTTAGAGATGAGAACATAAAAAACCATTAAAAACTGACTGCAAAAAACGTATGTAAATGAGAATCAGAACAACAAACCAAGAGTCTATACATAAAAGGTCACAATCAGCGCGTAAATAACACTGTAAAGAAGAACAAAAGGGCGTAAAACAAGTATACAACACCCGCAACGCAAAATAAATAAAACCCAACAATCGACAAAACAAACGTATAACACATCTCTGCAATGAAAGCCCATTATGCACAGTTTACAAGTCAACTAACTATATGAACCAAAGCCAAGGCAACCAAAGAAAGATATCGCTGCACCAAAATCACTAAATTTAGGCTGCCAACACATATCTAATGCTGAACCAAACAGTTAAACCAAAGCCAACGAAGCCAAAACTGAACCAAACCAACATGGCTTATCCAACCAACACAAAGGCAAGGTTGAACCAAAAAGATTACAAACATGCGCCTTAAACAACAAACACACAAACGCTAATTCATAGCGGATAAAAGAACCATTCAAGTAAGGTAACACAAATGCATGTACTCACACTTTAGACGCAATCCAAGCCAAGTTCAGAAGCCTTTGTTAGCTGCATCAAAGTGCCATCCCAAACCAACGCACAATCATAGCGACACTCTCAGATGAAAATCTTTCCATCAGTATCGAGAAAAAGTACAATGCATCAGAACAGACCCGCTTTCAATCCTCATAGAAACATAAAACAAACACTAAATGTCTCGAATGAACTATAAGATTAACATCCTCATCGACACGTGTCACACCCCCAAATTACCACCAGCAGAGTTTTACCGCGAGGCGTGTGACATACCAGGATCTAGCCACTAATCATGTTGAACTAATAGTAAATAATATAAAACACCAACATCATGTCCAACATGAATAGTGTAATTCAAATTTAACGATTTAAATAAAGTAATGTCCAGCGGAAGTAAATGCATTGTTTTAACATGACCAAAACCAAAGTATTTTCAAAATGCAAAATAACAAATAGTTGTCACAAGTAACACGCCCATGACACTTCAGACTCCCCAGACTGCAAGTTCCCATGCATGAAGTACCTAACGCCCTACAGGCATGTAGACAAGTGTATCAGCAAAAAGCTGGCGAGGTCACAGTTTTGTTTAACGTAAAACAGGTAAATGTTTAGTTTAAAGACATGCTATGAATAATAAACTCGATATCGATGTGACTGTTATGTTTGTTTGCCCTCACAAATGCGTATCAACATTGGCCATGTGTTCAAGGTCCTTAGTTCACGCCTGGCTCCCAGCACGGTGTGAGGTTAATCATGCCTAATAGCGCTATCAACTAATACCCCGTTGCCTCCTAGGCAACTATCTCGGTAGTAAATAGGAACTTTCATGATAGAGTTTAAGTTTATTAACTAACATCGAATTTAGACTACAACATTTAAAAAAAAATATTCCTTCAAGGAATAGTATTTTGTCCCCCCGGGAAGCATGTTTGTAAAAGAGTAGTGAACCCACCTTTGAATGCTCGGATTAAGGAATGGAAAGAAATATGCGAGGTGGAACCGGTCAATCACATCCTAACATGTTTATCGTTAAGAGTCAGTGTGTATGCTCACGCGGAAACACGAATTCCACACGTATCTAGCACGTAGCACATTTTATCATAGAATACTAATTATCATGCATGCATCTATCACGACATCACTTAGTGACAACACAAGTGTCACCAAAGATTTAAAATACTCTTCAATAAAACTTCAGCAATATAGTGCATTTTCGGATAGTTTTCAGAGTGTTATCCAGAATAGTTCGTGTACAAGAAAATTCCCGAAAAATTATAGCACGTGTCAATCGGGACAATGACTATTGTGTAAAAATTTGGTGACCAAACTCCGTACAGATAATCTTGCGCCAAGCAGTGATCAGATTCGTCGTAATCTGACCCTGTTTGCCGAATTATTTATTTAAAAATCTACGTTTATTCTTTTTACAAAATTCTAGTTGGAGATTTTTAAAATCACCTGGAAGTACTTACAATAAAATTTTCAGATCATAACTCAATTCCTACATTGAGTTATGACTCTCGTAATGGGCTGCAAATTCTGACGAAAAATGCAGCCTGAACCTTTGACACGAAATAAATCATTTAAAATATCAAACGACGTCGAAAAAATGCGATTCCAGTTGGGTTTGAGATGCATTTTGCGGAAGTTAATCATGGACTCAAGAAACATCAGTTTTTAATAAGATTTGACCCGGTTACAGCCGTTTAAAGTCGGTTGTAACAGTTGGTGTCACACCCCGACCCGCAACGGAAAAGGTGATCGGGCATGATTGGGTTTTCATCAAAGCTCATGAAATTTATTATAATGTTTCATATTTATTATTACAATTTAAAGGAGATCATACAATCATATCATACAAGTTCAACATGTTCTATACATCTTTCTAGGCTTCATTATTTTTCTTCTAAGGCACTTTCCTATGTGTTCCTTGCTTCATCCTGTCCACCTGTATCATGTGTAAAAAATGGTTTTTGGATCAACAAAAAGTTGGCGAGTGAATCCTATTAAAACATTTAAACGATTTTATTGAATTGGTTATAAAATAAAGTGCATAACCACATATGAGTAAATGTAAATGTAAATTTATTCACAAAACACTTAATATTAAATATTGCACACACATGCAACAATAGCTTGTTTTGAGGCACACGTTGTTCAACTCGTCACCCACGAGGAACTGATGGGCCTAACAAATAATTTGCATATAACTTGACAATATGTAATACATAACAACAATCAATATTTACATTCTAGGTTTAGATCATAATATGGTATAGCACGAGTTTGAATAAACGAATTAGTTTAAGCGACACATGATACACCCCAAAACATGAATAAAAAAAAGGGGAATTTGTAATAATTCACTCACAGTGGATGCGTTTCTTGGATTGATGATAAATGTGCACGAATTCGGATTTAATCGGCAAGGGAACTAACCTAAATAATAACATAATAGTTCGATAAATAAATAAACTCTTATTTGAGATTAGTATTTTTAATTAGCGTTCTCAATGGAATTGTTCGGTTTATTTTTGTGAGTTCAAGGAAATTTTCTAACTTTAAAAATATTATTTTTCAGTATTTTTAATTGATTTTTAAATAAAATAAATAAATAAAAGAAAATAAAAATTTTGACTTTTTGACCAGTTGACCGTTGACTGTTTGACTGTTGACCGGTTCGGTCGTGTATATGATATGCGCTGGGTGAGACTCGAACCGGTGACCTCCCGTACGCGTGCACGCAGCTCTACCAACTGAGCTACGTGTCTAACCCGAAATATTTCTGTTTTTAATTATACTTATATACAAACTAGATAAATTCATTTCTGTCCTTATATAAAAACTTTGATAATTGCCAGAACCGGTGCGATAGCCTGGACTCGAACCCGCGACGTATGATTTAAAATTGCACACAGTCCACCACTGGACTGTGTGTCTATCTTGGTTATTATTCCGGTTTTCATTAAACTTAACATCTAACTTCGTGTGGATCCGGTTCAGTTTAAAAAGGAACATTTTTATTACAGAGAATGTGATTGTGTCAAGGATCGAACTCGAGACGTGTGTTAATCGTTTGCACACAGTCCACCGCTGGACTGTGTGTCTAACCCGTTTATATAACTTGTTTTAATTAAATATATATATAACCGAAGCTTCATCTTCTTCATTAAACTTTACCCAGAAACCAATTCCGACTGTTTCGGCACATTCATCAACTTCTTTAGTGAATTGGTAATTAATTACATATGAGATTAATAAAAATGAGAGAGATTAGGTGTATGATATACCGAACAGAGATCCCCTGTTTCTCTGGCGAGATTCCGATGACAGCAGGTTATTCCGGCGACATGTATCTTGCAGCAGAGGATCTTCAGAAAGTTTGAGGCGAGTGTGAGTGACTTCGGTATGAGCTCTAGATGTTCTGTTTATAAAGTAAGGCAACAGAGATGAAGGGGTTCGGTTTTCCGGCGACTTGCAGAGAATTCCGGTGAGTTGTTTTTGCTGAATAGGGACTTGTAGAGGGGTTTACGAGTGTGTTGAGAGTTGATTCGAGTGAATAAGTGAGTTGGGTTTTCCTGACTGAAGGTATTTTTTAAGTATAAGAGATTTCAAGTTTCCGATTATGAAATTTTCGGTTTAAGAGTGAAATTGATTGAGTTTTCGGTTATAACCGACGTTTATCGTCAGTTACACTTGCCTGATTCCGGAGTCAAAGGAAAACGGTCGCAAAAATCGCGTATTTTCCGGCGACTGCGGATTTGGGCGCGCTGAGTGACTGAATTCGACTTCCAGTTTTATTATATGTATTAATTGTTTCAATAAATCAACAAGTAACACCAGTGGCGGAGTGGTGGAATGTGTGTGTGTTAAGTGTTGAGGTTTCATCCAGATGACCCGGGTTCGAAACCCGGCATCAGCAATTTATTTTTTTTTCATTATTTTTAATAAATTTTCAATTATAAATTTTAAATTCTAATATATTTATTAATTATGTATCGTATAAAATTAATTTGAGTATTAAATACGCAACGAAAATTTTAACTGGATGTTCGGTTAATAAACGAAGCGGGTTTGGTTAACCCGGTTTTTTGACGGATGTTACAGTTGGACAGATTATGTTTTCGTTACCCGATCCCACAAACGATTAACTAGCGAACCAATGACACATAAATATTAATTCACATCAGGTTTATATCATAGATAAGATCATATAGTAACTAATTCATCACTAACCACCGGGTTAAACCCATAAACAACACCCGTGAGACATACTCGTACCCGTGTTCAACCACAACTTCCAAGAATCATCATCTAATCCTAAAACGCAGCCAAGATGTATATTAAGAATCGTGCATAACCATGTGCAATTATTCCAAAACACAAGATTTAACCCATACCCGCAACCCTGGTGACTTAACCGAACTTATAGTTGATCCTAACATTATAATCACATGATTTTTACCATTCTAACTACACAAATCATCATATAAAATAAACAATCATTAATCAAAACAGCAAAAACGCAGCCAAGTTACAAGCAGATTATGACCGAAAATGTATATGAACTTCTAGAATTATAAACGAATAACAAAACGTGATACCTAGTGATTGAAGTGAGAGGGGCCTAGAAGTTGGGTTCTTGGTTTGTTGTTCGTCCACAACAGTAGTGAAGAGAAGGCAGGAGGTTTTGAGTTGTAGGGTTTTGGAGTCTAGAGGAGTTAGCATAATAATAAAAAACATGCATAATATACGTATTTTATCAACAAATTTGTGGGGCGGTTTGGAGTTAAGTCCCAAATGGGCTTTGGCCAAAAAGAATTAAGGGTAAACGTGAGGGTGGGTGTTGGGCCGATATGGGCTGCACACACACAAAAAAAAATGTAGGTGTGGGTGGCCGTGATTTTGATTAGTATAACCTATCCTTTTTTACATATAATCAATTAATATGAATGAATAATTAATATGCATACTATGGTTCAGCCTTCAGGCCTCGTAAGTTCCGAGCTATGCGAGTGGGTTGGGTCGATACGCGACATGGGCTT
Organism: Scalesia atractyloides; assembly: GCA_947069175.1. Classification (NCBI taxonomy): domain Eukaryota; kingdom Viridiplantae; phylum Streptophyta; class Magnoliopsida; order Asterales; family Asteraceae; genus Scalesia; species Scalesia atractyloides. Next base: position 10,093,193 of record CAMTDV010000012.1, on the reverse strand, counting down.
CGGTTCGAGTCGATTCAAAAGAATAAGGATTCGGTTTCTAATTTATCGCTTGTATAATATAAGCTTCTAATAAAATTTAGTTAAGTATGTCTAACTCTTTAATTAAAATAAGTATAAGACTCGATCTATAAATACAAAAACAACGGTTCTAACCTCGAAATTACGAGTTGTCACAACATGAACCGACAAATAAGCATCTCAGATAAAATAGAAAGTAAAATCCTCAATGACAATAACCCGCAAATATACATCACGGCCCAAAGTTCAAAACAAACGCCTCGGATGACCTCAAAAGTGGCATCCTCATCGAAAATAAGTTCAGGAATAAGCTTTAGATGAAGACACATGTTTCAATTTCACAGTCAAATCCGAAACAACAGATTATAAAAGAGAGGTGGCCGAAACAGGTCATGCAAGACCATAAAACCCAAAAAAAAACTTAAACCACACACAAAAGAAACTGATGCAAAAGTCACTTCCCCAAAAAAGCATGCAACAACATCAAAGTCCCAATAATCGATAATCAAAGCAACAACAAAAAAAACTCAGTGATTCCGGTTGGTACCGGAAAAATAACAACGTAAATCGAAGTTATACTCTGATAAAACAAACCAAAAAGTAAAAGAAATATAGCCGCAAAGGTGTATACCGAAGACGGCGACTCAAGAGCTATCGATAAGGTGGAAGGACGGCAGCGTCGGAAGACACCATTAAAGTGAGAGAAAGTAGGGTGCTTCCAAATGTAGCAACACCCCAAAAAAACCAATATATGGCTAAACCATGGTACAATACCCACAACATAGCTTACAGCACAATAAACCACATAAAACCAAAAACAACATGAGTTACAACCACATCATGCACAAACATGTTGCTAATTGATAGAACAAACTTAAAACCAATTATTGTCTTTAAAGTATTAATAGTATAATGGTGTTAGTACAATTAGGGGATGTTCATTTGAGAAGAAAATTAAATTGAGAAGAAAATGAACATACGGGTACAATTGTAAAACATTAAATAGTTTTTCTCTCATTTCATTTATTATTATCTTTGACTAATTATTAGTCATATGATACTATCACCCTCCACAATAAATTTTTTTGCTACACACATCAAAATTTATCATAGACGTTTTGAAATTTATACTACACATATTGAAATTTACTCTACACAGCCCGTAATTCCCCTACAAACCTCTGCATATATCTTACACTTTAAATTAGTTTTTTAAGAAAACAAAATCTTTCGGTCTCAAAATTTCCTTTGATCTCGGGTACACTCCAAGGAGGGGAGGTGATACACTTTATAAATTGTCTACCTCCCCAACTGCTACATAAAAACGGGAACTGTGGAACAACATATCTGAAAAACTAGGTCGATGGACGAAATGTGGATAATTATGGGTGATTTCAACGCGGTGCAAAGCCTGGAAGAACGGTTGAATACTGAGTTTGTCCCTGGATGCGCGGAGGCATTCAACGACTTCATCGAAGATAATGGTATGATAGAATATCCTATGGTATCACCATCATTTTGGAACAAATGGCCAGACGTGTCGGTAATGGCGCTTCCAAGATGTGAGTCAGACCACAATCCCATCACATTGTCGACTTCGGTAAGTTAACTTTGGCTTCGTTCCTTTTCGTTTTTATAACTCTTGGATTGGGAGGGAGGGTTTGGATAGCGTAGTTTATCAAACAATACAAGCTTCAGAGTATGTGGGGCATCCAGATTTATTACTGGTTGATAAAATCAAATTAATAAAAAGGGTATAAGAGTGTGGTTAAATATGCATCGTGATAAAGAAAATAATTTAAGGAACCAGGTTGAAACAAAAATTAGGGATCTGGAGGGGTTAATGGAACAACGTGCACTAAATAATGTTGAAAAACAAATGTGGATTGAAAACAGAAAACAATTGCAAGAATTGCTTATAACAAAGGCGAGTGATCTAAAACAAAAGTCGAGAGTCAAATGGGCGGTGGAGGGTGACGAAAATACAGTTTTTTCATGGCCAATCAATAAAAATAACATTGATAATCGAATAAATGGGGTTAATATTAATGAGGCATGGATAACAAATCCAGAAAAGATAAAAATGGAAGCCCGAAAATTTTTTCCTTAAAATTTAGGGAACCACTGCAACATAGACCTGATTTCACGGTTCCCAATTTAAAACAACTTTCAAATGACGAGTCCAATGGCCTTATCATCCTATTTAGTTTCACTGAAATAAAAAAGGCGGTTTGAGAATGTAATAGTGACAAAGCACCGGGTCTCATGGATTCAATCTTGGGTTTATAAAACATTTTTGGGAAACGCTAAAAGTCGATTTCAAAAACATAATGGATGCTTTCTATAAGGATGGGTTAATTAATGGGGTTGCGATTCTTCTTTCTTGGCATTAATTCCAAAAGGATCGGATCCAATTTCTTTTAACGATTATAGACCTATAAGTTTACTGGGTGTGTACCTAAGTTAATATCAAAGGTACTGGCTATAGACTTAAGGGGGTGGTAGGGTCTCTGATATCGAAATGTCATACAGGTTTTTTATCTAACAGAAACATTTTAGATGGACTTTTGATTTCAAATGAGGTGATTTCATGGGCAAAAAAAAAAACAAAAAAGAAAACCTTCATCCTCAAAATTGACATTGAAAAAGCATATGATACAATAAATGTCACACCTGACCCGCAACGGAAATGGTAGTCGGGCATGATTGGTTTTCATCAAAGCTCATGACATTTACTATAATAAAGTTTCATATTTATTACTCCCAATTAAAAGGATAAATTACAACAAACACGTATAATACAAGCACAATATGTTTTAAACACAACATTCATGACTTTTTTATTTTTCTTCTAAGGCAATTTACTATGTGTTCATTGCTTCAACCTGTCCACCTGTATCATGTGTAAAAAATAGGGTTTTGGGTCAACAAAAGTTGGCGAGTGAATCTTATTTAAACATTTGAACGAATTAGTTAAATTTTTATTTAAATAAAAATGTGCATAAACCAAATATGAGTAAATGCATATGTAAATCTAACCACAAACCACATATTATCAATCAAAGTACACACAAGCATAACAAATGATGAACAATGAAATTAAGCTCAATCAGACGAGCCGATCTAATGAGGCACCTGATGCTCAACTCGTCTCCAACGAGGAACTGATGGGCCTAATGTGAATGATTGCACGAAACTGACAAAAATGTAAACACACAATACAACAAATAACATTTACATCACACGTTAGATCATATAATGGTAATAGCACAAGTGTTTGAATAAACGAAATATATGAAACGACACATGATACACCCCAAAACATGAATAAAAATAGGAATTTGTAAGGATTCACTCACAATGGGTGCGTTTCCTTGGATTGACGACGAATGCGCATGAATTTGGATTTAACCACGAGAGAAACAAACCTAAATAATAACGTAATAATTCGATAAATAAATAAATTTTATTTTAAATTAATATTTTCAATTAGTGCTCTTTATTAGGTTTTTAGATTTATTTTTGTGGTAAGTAGTGTAATTTTTAAACTTAAAAATCTTATTTTTAAACATTTTTAGTGGTTTTTAAATATAATAATAATAAAGAAATAAATAAAATAAAAATTAAAAAAAATTTGACCTTGTCAGGTCTGACAAGGTGGTCTGACCGTTTTAATGTTTGAAATTGGCAATGTGTGTGAGGTTCGAACTCGTGACCTCGCGTATACGTGCACACAGCTCTACCAACTGAGCTACGTGTCTAACCCGAAATAATATTGATTTTAATTATATATATATATATATATATATATATATATATATATATATATATATATATATATATATACTAACTGAGTTAAATCATAAATTCATTTAATTAAAAAGGTTTTGTAAATGGTCGAACCGGTGACAGAGGCCGGATCGAACTCGGGTCTCTTCTATCGTGTGCACACAGCCCAACCAGTTGGGCTGTGTGTCTAACCCATTGAATAATGGTTTTTAATTAAATTTATACACTTGCCGAATACTGTTATATATAAGAAATAAAAAGGTTGGGTCTAATTAAGGAAATCGGACCGTATCTGAGACTCGAACCCGGGACACTTTGTTTAAGATGCACACAGTCCACCACTGGACTGTGTGTCTAACCCGATTAAAAATCCGTTTTTATTTATATTTATATATTAACAAGACTTCATCTTCTTCATAAACAAAACCCATAATCATCATAGCTGACTGTTAATCCATTTATACAATTGGATTAATATATTATAATATATCACGAATCAAATGATAATAAAAGGAAATTAAGTATTTGTACTGAATTTAGCAGTTCTCCGGTTTCATTCCGGCGATGCACGATTTTCCAACGAGAAGCAGAATTTAGACTGTGGAGGTTCCTTCGAGAGTTTTAGAGAGATGAGAGGATGTGAGCGAGTTCAACTGAGGTGCAAGGATCCCTATTTATAGATGAAAGTTGGTTTGAAGGTGGGTTTCGGTTTCGAAGATTCCGGTCAAAACATTAAAATCTCCCCATAAATACATAACCGTTTTGACCCAATGATTGCACTTAACTCACAAATTTGAAACTGTTTCCGTGGTTTAAATCGAACATAAAAGGGAGAATTGATGATGATTTTGGAGGTTACAGTTTTCTGTATTTTTTTAATCTTGCAGATTTGCTTGCAGTTTCATTATAAATTTAGTTTGTTTTCAAATTTAAACATAAGTGTGTGTATAGTTTAGTGGTGTAGGTTGTGTGAACTTTGTGGGGAAACCCGGGTTCGATTCCCGGCTCCCCCTTTGTTTGTTTCATTTTTAATTTTATAATTTTTAGCTAATTCTTTTTATTTATATATATGTGTATATATATATATATTATAGATCTTAATTAATTATTTTATTAATTACAAATAATTTAAATAACACAACTAAATGTGCAACGAACTTCAAATAAATCCTTGATTTTTAAACGGTGCGGGTTTTGAAACCTGTTTTACATGAATGTTACAGTATCCCCTACTTTTAGAAATTTTGTCCCGAAATTTAGGTAGAAGTTGTAATAGGGAAAAGATGCGGGCATTTTTCGCGCATTGAGTCTTCGCTTCCCAAGTAAACTCAGGTTTTCGTTTTGACTCCCAACGTACTCTGACTAATATCTGAATATCTTTTAACAGAAAAAGGGAGGTGTGATGTTTGGATTTTTGGTTTAGGCGGTAACGTTCTTAGTAAGCGTTGAACACCCTACTACAAGAATCGCTTTTTGATGCCTAAGATGAGAAGCGTTGATACACAGAGTTGATTGACTGGATGTGATCTATGCATAAGAGTTTTGAGAAATTGATGCGTTGAAAAGATAAAGTTATATCACAAGACAAAAAATTCAACCATGACGATATTAAAACCTACACGGAACTTCTCATAACAGCCTGACAATGTTTGATCCTTTGACAAGAATACTTATATATAGGAAGTACCAGCGGCGTATCCACCATATTCTTGTCAAAATTTCATTGGCTTTGTCAGTAAGTTATGATTAGTTCTATGTGACTCTAAAATCTACAAAACATAAACAAACACAATAGCCAAAGCTTGAGTCTCAAATCTGAAAGAATACATGACTGAATGACGACGATACATCTCTCGTTTGTTATAATGAAGGGGTCAGTTTCTTGAAAAAGTGAGACATGACTCAACTTCCTTAAATGATGAGGCAAGGTACATCGTGATGTATGATGACATGAAATTTTAAATTGATGAATGAAATAAAACAATGATATCAATTAGCATTTAAAATTATTGGATACATAAATTCCGAAATTAAAACAGGCATACACAAAGATTGAGATTTATAGAGAACATTAAAAACTCGACGATTGGAGCGGAGTCTTGGTTCTTGGTGATGGAAGACTAGTTGGGTTGCTCGTTTGCACCGTTATTGACTTCAACTGGATTAGCGTTGATGTTGTAAGCTCTTCCTCTTACTGGTGGAGGTGCTGGGTTTGCTTGATTTGCTAGGGCACGTGTTTCCAAAATGAGTAGGGTCACCATAATTAAAACAAGCTCGAACATATTGAACTATGAGGTGTTGGGGTTGTTGATAGGGTTGGATCATGTTTTGGGTAGGGGGTGAAGCTTGGTTTTGGGGAGAACGGCAAGTTTTACTTAGATGACCATATCGTCCACAATTAGCACATAATCGACAGGGTATGGTAGGTTGATGGTGATAAAAGCAGGTGTTGCATTGAGGGTGGGGTCCAATGTAAGGTTTCTTATTTGGGTAAGCAGAGTTGGGTGCTACTTGAGTGATTGGGATAGCTTGGATTGGTACGGCTTGTGGAGCTGGTTGATTGCCTTGAGTGACAGCGAAATTTTGCCCGTCTCGCTTTCTCTTGGTAGTGGGTTGGGAAGAGGATTCAGTTTGGGTTGAGTTTGAGGTTTTGGTTGGTGTTTTATCTTTCTTCTTCTCATCCTTGAAGTCTCAATTTCTAATGTGGTTTTCGGTGAGCTCTGTAGCTAGCTCCATTGCTGCTTCCAAAGTTGCAGGTGTAGTACTCAGCACAGGGTCCTGAATCTTTGGAGGAAGACCCCGAATGTAGTGCTCGATCAAACGGTAGAGAGGGGTGAAACAATTTGGAACCATTTGGTTCACCTCTTGTTATAGGTTATGTGATCTCCCTCTTTTTGCCTCAATGAATAGAACTCGTCCTCTAGTTTCTTAATTTCGCTTCCTGGACAGAAACGTCTAGTCATAAGCTCTCTCAATTCTTCCCAAGTTAGACCTACAACGGCTTCGGTGCCTCGTCTGCCCTTCTCAGCATTCCACCACGTGAGGGCTACTCCATACGAGCATCCAGTAGCATAGCGCACCTTGCGATCATTAGGACAATCACAGTTGAGGAAAGTAGCCTCCATCTCTTCGAACCAACGAAGGAGAGATGTGACCCCTTCAGTTCCTTCGTACTTGGGAGGGTCACATGAGCTGAAGTGCTTGTAAGTGCACCTGGTAGTATTTGGGGGAGGGTTAGCAAGGTTTTGACCTTCTTGGTTGATTGGATTGATGGGATTTGGGGCAAGAGCTTGTTGGACTTGAACTACGATGTTGGGAAGTATGGCGGCCATTTGTTGAGCGATTTGGGCAGCCACGCGTTCGCGGGATTTTCCTGATCTCCTACCTCTACGAGAGTGACTAGAAGACATCCACAAGGAATACGTATCGAGAGTATGAGTTTGACATACAGGTGTCAAGTGTCGTATAAAATGAACATCCACAAAACAAATGAAAAAAATAAATTTGCTACATCCATAGGATGTCTTGGGCTTTGCTCATGTTTGTGCCCCTTATGTCCCCATACTTGGCCTTGGAAGTCATATGGGCCCCCATGACTACTGGGCTCTGGTAGAGTTCACATTGGTGTTGGCCTGTTAACACTCCCGCTACCCGAATGAAAATCATAAAACATGATTGCCAAGTATAAAGTCGGAGGGTGCCAGGTGTAGACACAGTGACAACTCAAAGTGGAGTTAGTTCGGACGACGTTTGGTGTGGCATGCTTTGGCCTAATAGGTCCTTCGTACTCTCATCGTTAGTCCCAGGTAGGCAAACTAGTCCGTTATATGGGATTTATACGAATCCCAACCTAGACAGGATGTTTCGACTACCGGTACTCGTACCCTTCCAGTTACTACATGCCCGTCGTAGAACTTACTTTAATGAGATTGAAAAACGAAAACACCACAAAATCTTGAATAAATAAAATATGAGAATGATTTGAATATGTGAGAATTGAAACATGCATGATGAACGTATATGTAAGCATGTTATGTTTGACAATATATATATCACATTAAATATCACACAAAATGCTAGTGGAAGTGCTTGCATGCATTTGTGTGTGAAATAAATGTAAACAAGTAAATATCATAAGTTTGCATGTAACCAAATAACACATAAGCAATTAAAATCTAATCGACTATAGTATAGGCTCTAAGGGTCTAATAACCTATCCTATATCCCTGTAGTCAAAAGCTCTGATACCAATCTGTCACACCCGACCGCACGGAAACTGGTAGTCGGGCATGATTGGGTTTTCATCAAAGCTCATGACATTTACTATAACAAAGTTTCATATTTATTACTCCCAATTAAAAGGATAAATTACATAAAACACGTATAATACAAGCACAATATGTTTTAAACACAACATTCATGACTTTTTATTTTTCTTCTAAGGCAATTTCCTATGTGTTCCTTGCTTCAACCTGTCCACCTGTATCATGTGTAAAAAAATAGGGTTTTGGGTCAACAAAGGTTGGCGAGTGAATCTTATTTAAACATTTGAACGAATTAGTTATATTGGTTATTTAAATAAAAATGTGCATAAACCAAATATGATGTAAACGCATATGTAAATCTAACCACAAACCACATATTAACAATTAATGTACACACAAGCATGACAAATGATGAAAAATGAGATCAAGGCTCAATCAAACGGAGCCGATCTAATGAGGCACATGATGCTCAACTCGTCTCCAACGAGGAACTGATGGGCCTAATGTGAATGATTGCACGCAACTGACAAAAATGTAAACAAACAATACAACAAATAACATTTACATCACACGTTAGATCATATAATGGTAATAGCACAAGTGTTTGAATAAACGAAATACATGTAAACGACACATGATACACCCCAAAACATGAATAAAAATAGGAATTTGTAAGGATTCACTCACAGTGGGTGTGTTTCCTTGAATTGACGACGAATGCGCACGAATTTGAGTTAACCACGAGACAAACTAACCTAATAATAACGTAATAATTCGATAAATAAATAAATTTTATTTGAAATTATATTTTCAATTAGTGCTCTTTATTAGGTTTTTAGATTTATTTTTGTGGTAATTAGTGTAATTTTTAAACTTAAAAATCTTATTTTTAAACATTTTTAGTGGTTTTTAATAATAATATAACAATAAAGAAAAAAATAAAATAAAAATTAAAAAAAATTTGACCTTGTCAAATCTGACAAGGTGGTCTGACCGGTTTAATGTTTGAAATTGGCAACGTGTGTGAGGTTTGAACTCGTGATCTCGCGTATACGTGCACGCAGCTCTACCAATTGAGTTACGTGTCTAACCCGAAATAATCTTGATTTTTAATATATAATATATAATATACTATACTTGAGTTAAATCATAAATTCATTTAATTAAAAAGGTTTTGTAAATGGTCTAACCGGTGACAGAGGCCGGATCGAACTCGAGTCTCTTCTATCGTGTGCACACAGCCCAACCAGTTGGGCTGTGTGTCTAACCCATTGAATAATGGTTTTAATTAAATTTATACACTTGCCGAATACTGTTATATATAAGAAATAAAAAGGTTGGGTTTATTAAGGAAATGGACCGTATCTGAGACTCGAACCCGGGACACTTTGTTTAAGATGCACACAGTCCACCACTGGACTGTGTGTCTAACCGATTAAAAATCCGTTTTTATTTATATTTATATACTAACAAGACTTCATCTTCTTCATAAACAAAACCCATAATCATCATTGCCGACTGTTAATCCATTTATACAGATTGGATTAATATATTATAATATATCACGAATCAAATGATAATAAAAGGAAATTAAGTATTTGTACCGAATTTAGCAGTTCTCCGGTTTCATTCCGTTTGCGATGCACGATTTTCCGACGAGAAGCAGAATTGAGACCGTGGAGGTTCTTTCAGAGTTTTAGAGAGATGAGAGGATGTGAGCGAGTTCAACTGAGGTGCAAGGATCCCTATTTATAGAAGAAAGTTGGTTTGAAGGTGGGTTTCGGTTTCGAAGATTCCGGTCAAACATTAAAATCTCCCCATAAATACATAACCGTTTTGACCCAATGATTGCACTTAACTCACAAATTTGAAACTGTTTCCGTGGTTTAAATCGAACATAAAAGGGAGAATTGATGATGATTTTGGAGTTACAGTTTTCTGTATTTTTTGAATCTTGCATATTTGCTTGCAGTTTCATTATAAATTTAGTTTGTTTTCAAATTTAAACATAAGTGTTGTGTGTAGTCTAGTGGTGTAGGTTGTGTGAACTTTGTGGGGAAACCCGGGGTTCGATTCCCTGCTCCCCCTTTGTTTGTTTCATTTTAATTTTTTTTTATTATTTTTAGCTAATTCTCTTTATTTATATATATGTGGGTATATATATATATATATAGATCTTAATTAATTATTTATTAACTACAAATATCAATTTAAATAACATAACTAAATGTGAAACAAACTTCAAATAAATACTTGATTTTTAAACGCTGCGGGTTTGAAACCCGTTTTACATGAATGTTACAATAAACTGGTATTTCATTGATCATGTTCTACAACAATGGGTTTCCCCGTTATTTGGAGAAGATGGGTGGGGGTATATTGGTGTCGTCGAGGGCATCGATTTTAATAAATGGGTCGCCAACACAGGAACTCCAATGTTATAGGGGGTGCTACAAGGTGACACGTTATCAATGTTTATCTTCATAATAACTATGGAAGTGTTATCCGGTTTTATAAATAAAGCGTCATCATTAGGGTATAAAAGGGATTAATTTACCAAATAATGGGCCGGTAATCACTCATATGATGTATGCGGATGACGTTGTTTTCATGGGAGATTGGGGGAAATTCAATTTGTAATATTATTCGACTAATGAGGTGTTTCTATCTGATTTCGGGTTTAAAAATTAATCATAAAAAATCAAACTTATTTGGAGTCGGGGTGGGAGAAAACATGGTTAATCAGATGGCATCTTTTATAAATTGTAAAATCGGAAAATTTCCATGTAAATATCTTGGAATTCTTGTGGGAGCAAATATGAATCAAATCCGACACTGGAAGGGCGTGATAGATTGTTTCAAAGCACGACTATCTTTTTGGAAGCCAAAATGCTTTCGGCAGGCGGAAGATTAACACTATTGAAAGCAACATTGGATAGCCGTCCTCTATATTTCTTATCTTTATTTAAAGCACCGGAAGGTGTTTTGGATAAATTGGAGTCGCTTAGAAGAAGGTTTGTTTTTTTTGGTGGGGGGGGGGGGTAACGATGAGAGGTCAAAAACAGCATGGGTGTGTTGGGAGAAAGTAATTGGTACAATTGAAAAAGGGGGCCTCGGGCTTGGATGCGCTCAAGGTATGAATACATGCCTGTTGTTAAAATGGTGGTGGCGTTTAAAACGGAGGACTCGCCATGGGTAAGAACTATCAAAGCAATACATTTACATTTATATTCATCTTCTTTCATACTAGTGAAGGAGGGCATTTCGGTGACGTGGAACAATATAGTCGGAATGGGCAACGAACTAGATAAATATAATTTGAACATTGAAAAAATGATAAAAGCCGATGTAGGTATGGGAGAGAGGTTTGTTTTTGGCTAGATTGGTGGATCGGGGATGCGCCACTGAGGAGAATATTTCCGGTTCTTTTTGCATTAGAGAAACAAAAAAGAGTAACAGTGGAAGAACGGCTAATTCAGTTTGAATGGAGAAATAATCCAAATACAAGTGGTCAACAAAGCCAACTGCAACAACTTGTAAGTATTATACAGGTCTGCGGTTTAGAAAACCGGGCGGATAAGTGGGTTTGGACTGTGGACAGCGACGGTGGGTTTTTGATCAGTTCAGTTTGATCGATGTTGAATAGATTTGCAATACCGTATTATCCGTATAAGTGGGCTAAGTAGGTGACAAAAAGGGTGAATATCTTTGGATGGCGAGGTGTACAAGATTGTTTACCAATGATGAAGGGTCTTAAAAAATGAGGTATGCTATCGGGTTCACCATACTGTAAACTGTGTGAAACCTATGAGGAAGATGCCGGCCATCGATTCGCAGGTTGTTATTTTGCTTCGGTATCTTGGCAGAAGGTTGTAACATGGTGTAAAATACAACCATTTAATGTAACGACCATGAAGGCACTGTTGGAAATACATAAAAGCGAGGTGATCGACAAGAATAAAAGGAAACTGATACAAACGATTATAATGGCGACTTGTTGGGGCCTGTGGAAGGCACGAAACGTATATATCTTTGGGGGGGGGGGGAGGGTAAATGTTGATGCAATGTTTGGGGAAATGCAGGCGACTACATTCATGTGGATTAAAAGCCGGGGGGGGGGGGGGGGAGAGGAGAATATGGAGTGGAGAGAATGGGTGCAGTTTGAAGTTGCAAGATGAAAAAAATAAGTTTAGTTTTAATTATGATTGTTTGTTATCATTGGTTATGTTTATTAGATGATAATGTAAATGAGTGGTTGGCTTAGTTGCTTACTAACCATTTAACTTTATATAAAATTTAGTGATGAATGAGAATTATTGTTTGCCGTTAAAAAAAAGTAGCATGAGTACCTCAAATGATGATCAGAAAACAAAAGCTAGCAAACCTTAGGTTTCGTTCGAAGTTGAACAATCACATCATCCTTCAATATAAATACTTTTGGTAGGGTAATTTGCACAGTCACTAAATCTACCTTGAAATTTATACTAAATGTCCATCTTAGGTCGAGGTGGCAATGGGACGGTTAAGGTAATTCTAACCTCATACCTGATTGTAAAAGCTTGTCCCAAATCTGGTCGAAAACTCTTCGGGTATTTACCCGTTAGTTTCAGGTAAAACCTTTAGTTTTTTGAAGTTACTCGTTAGCTATACTCGACCCAGAATCCGTCAGTATTTATCATGTAGCTATTAATGAATTACATTTACATACTAACTATAAAAATACCTCAAATGACTACACTGTGTATAAAACAAATACCCAAATATATTTAACAGAAATACCTAAGGCATAAATGACAACAATAATGTGTTCCAGTTTTTTATGATTGTTTTAAAAAGATTCCACCAAACAATTGCAACACAAAGTGTATGACTTTGGAGTGATGATTCAATAATCTTAATAATAAAAAAGGATATATCTATATATACATATTTAAAAAATATTCTGGGTATATAATCGGGTAAATGAGTTTATGTTATTAGGTAATTAGGTGGAGTAAACGGTTATATCACCAAATCCCGTACTCGTCCTAAACTCGCAAAAAACTGAATACTGCTATCTCATACCGATCTAATATCCGATTATCCGACCCAAACTCGTCCCAAATATTTCAGGTTTCACATTTACCCATCAGGTTCGAGTTTAATTGTCATCCCTAATCATAGGACTAGGACCCCTCAACTAAATGTATTTGTTAATTACCTTGTGTTGTTAAAAAACTAAATTTCATATGGGTTAGGACAAATACAAAGTTTCCTGAAAATAAGAAGCCATAAGAAGGGTATCAAACGGACTAACGGACTCCGATCAACCTAATTCATGAGGCATTGAAACCGTTTCATCGAACTCTTCAATATGAGATTTTAGGTTTTCACTTTTGGATTTATAGCTTGTAGATTTTATAATTTTGGTTTATATCATTTTGTCTTTTCTATATTTGTGTCATTGTGTTTTTTTTACGACTCATTGTGTTATATTTTGCTCGCCATTGTGTTATATTTTGCGATTCATTGTATCCTTGTACACTTCTTAGATTTAGGAGACTTTATAAGATAATTTTACCCACTTCATATATACATGTCTTGTCAAATATCAGTAATCTACATGTTTAATAAGAAATTATTAGAAAATATAAATATATTTATAATATTTAGAAAATGGTATTGAATAATGAGTAGATTAGAATATTACCTTGATGTTAAAGTTTTCTTTAATCAATTTTTCAAAATATCAATTATAGTTATAAATTATATATTATGACCTATTTAATTAACCAAAGAAGCTGAAACCAGATATTATATATATATATATATATATATATATATATATATATATATATATATATATATATATATATATATATATATATATATATATATAACAAGTGTAGAGTTCAAATGAGAAGAAAAATTTTGTAAGAATAAAAAGGATAACTTTTAAACCAATAGAAATTCTCCATTTACTTCATTTAATATGTGTATTTAATTTTATAAAAAAAGGGCATATAGGTAAATCTATAATTATCATTAATTAGCTAATTAATTAAACTTGTAACTCATTTTTTTATATACTCTTTCAAGATAAAATAATTTATGGTGTAGGACAATTTTCAACATGTGTAGGATAAATTTTAGTATGTGTATGATAAATTTTGAAATGTGTAGGGCAAATTTACATGTGTATAGGGTAAATTCTGGTAAAAGTGAGACATATGTAGGATAAATTTTGAAATGTGTAGGATAAAATGTTTTTGCTTTATTAATGAGAAATAACATAACTAATGAGAGGAGTTATAAAAACTATTTAATGTTTTACCATTATGCTCTTTCATCTTTTTTTCTCACATTAAATTTCTTCTCAAATGAACCTTCCCCTATAAAACAATTGCAAGTTATATAAATAGTAACTTGCAATTGACTTTTTTTTTGTCTTTGTATTTATTATGGTTTTACCATTTAACTTTCAGTGTTGACGCTTAGAACTTTAACTTTTTAAAAACTTTGTTATCGAGTTTTTCGTTTGTATATTGATGTACGTGTTGGCATAAATTTAACTTGATTTTCGACGTATATTTTTCTGGAAATGAGTTGGGTCAAATTTAATACGTTCTTACGTTTATTATTATGTATGTTTTCAGTTGATCTATATTTTGACATAAATTTTATTTGTCTCCGGAAATGAGTCGGGTCAAATATATTACGTTTTAGTCCTTATTTTATGTACGTTTTCAGTTGATCTACTTTTGACGTAATTTTTGTTCGAAAACGAGTCAGGTCAAATATAACACGTTTTCATTAGCCGGTATAAATTCAAGTCACTTTACGTTTCGACACCACCCCACCGAGTCGTACCATTCTTTTTTTAAAAAAACACTATTTCTTACGTGCTTATTTTTATGTACGTGGTTGGTAAAAATTCAATTTGGTTTACGTTTCGACCTAAATTTTTTTTCGGGAATATGTCAGCTCAAATATAATATGTTTTCGTGCTTATTTTTTATGTATTTTTTAATTGGTCTATGTTTTGACGTAAATTATAATTATCAAGTTGTGTGAATAGTGCTTTCATCCTATTTGCGCTTTTGTATTTCTTGCTTAATTTTCTTTTTTTCCGACCTTTATTATTTTTATATTTTTACTTTTCTTAATGTTTAATCTTTTAGTTTTAGGTTCATTTAACATTAAAGTTATATGTAAGATAGCGTTTACGTTTTCATTTATAATAAATTTAAAATAAGTGAGTACCATTGTTCATCTTAAATACTGAACCAAAATAGATATTGACTGAAATCGCGCAGCGTAGCGTGGGTAATCTTACTAGTTGAAAACGTATGTATGTTTATTAGTAAATTGAAAAAGAAACGAACATGATCGAAAGAAAACATTTAAAACTAACTAACTAGTTTTGTTAACCGGCCCAAATGAGATCATTCATTCTCTGGGCCTGGGCTCAGCAAAAAGTCCATTGGTCAACCTAGTAACAAGTAGAGATGGGCATAATCGGGTTTTATTATTACCCGGAACCGGTTCCAACCCGGACCGGTTATACTTAGATGTCATTGTAACCGGGTATGGTGTGGAACCGGGTCCAGTTCCTACCCGGGTTCACACCCAAGAATATGAAACCGTATAGAACCGGGTACGGGTATTATGGAACCGGGTATGGTGTGGAACCGGTTTCTGACAGTATTGGGAACCGAACATGTGATTTGTCATTTAAAATCTGCAAGGAACCGGTTTCTGGCAGTCAAACCTGCCATTTTACTATTCAGAACCGGTTCCACATAAATGTGACCGTTGAAAACCGGTTCCTTATTAAAAAAATCGGTTTTTTATTGTATATAAACCCCTTCCTACTTATCATTTCTAAACTTAACACTCACCATCATCAACTTACAAAATAAATCAACTTCTAAGTTCTTGCAAATACCTATGGCATGCAACAATGAAGTTGTTACGGTTTTAGAGACGAAAAGAAACCCTGCTATATGGAAGAATTTTGATCTCTGTTTAATGTCCGACAGCCACGAGATGGCTAGATGCAAAGATTGTGAAAAATTTATGAAGGCCGCCGCCAACTCAACCATTAAGAAACACACTGAACGGCATTGCCCATTGACGAAGGCAAAGAAAAATGAGACGGGAGAAGGTTCCGGCACCGATTCTTCAAATGTTTGATGTCACCCATTTGGTTTGGTGTTTTTAATAAAGTTTGTGTAATGTTTCTTTCTATTATGTTTGTTATATTTGATTTTTATTATTAGTTACATTGATAAATAAAAATAGTAAAAATAATAGGTTAAAATTAAAAAACAATTAATCGGTTACAATATATAAAAAAAATTAACCGGTTACAAAAAAAAATAAAAAATTACCGAACCGGTTCTAGTAACATTTTATTTTCTTTGATCGTTTACTAGCGGCAGGTGCAACATTTTCCGATGAGTTTCTCTTAGGTGCGGGTACCTCGGTACAATCGTCGTCCGAATCGTTAGTCTCCACTTCTTCGTCCTCCTCTTCTTCAACAATTTTATGCTCTAACTCAACTTCATCTTCTAGACTAGTTTTATGTTGAATACGATCAACGGCATCCAAATGGTCCTTTAAGCATATTGCCATCTCTAGCGATTCTGGAGTTAGTCTTGTTCTTCTAATTGACAAAACCCTGCCACTAAGAGAAAACACACTTTCCGAAGCTACCATGGAAGCTTGGACCGTTAGTATATCACGAGCCATGGTGGCTAGAATCGGGTATTCGGATTCTTTCGATTTCCACCATGCCAAAACATCAAATTTCCTATACTCCTCGGTGGTCAAGTAAGCGAATACTGATTTTTTTTATATCTCCCAAGTTCACTTGTTGGTTCACTACCCCTTTGTTGTCTAGCCGTCTCGTCTCTAACGACATTCAACATGGTTATAAGTGGATCCCCGCTTGTTTCATCGTTAGAGGCCGTGGACCGAGACTCAAACAAATTTGTATGATTTTTTTCACCATGTTTTTTTAAATAATGATCATAAAGTTTGGCCATACACTCATTGAATATTTTTTTGTTTTTGCTTTTAAAGTTGGATCCTCCTCATGCATATCCAACTTGTCATAAATTTCATCAATTAAAGCTTCAACACCCGGTACGTTTAAAGCTGGATTTAAAGCGGCGGCACATAGAAAAACGGGTGGTAATTCTAAAAAATATTTTTTAAATTTTTGAATCATTGGTCTCATCATATTCCTTAACATGTCACTAGAATTTTCAAACTTTTTAAAATTAGTTGTTATCAAATACAATTGGTCCACAACTTTAGAACTAGTAGGATAATAAATACCGGAAATCAAAGTCGTTGTAGTTTTTAAACACTTGTAAAAAAGTACTTAGGTTATGAATATTTTCCCAAGCCGTGTCTGGAAAGGGGACGACTAGATACTCATCACTTAAAGTTTTATGAAAAGATTTTAAAGTGCCCATTTGCTTTATAGCCATTTCAAACATATGACAAGTTGAATTCCAACGAGTCGGTATATCCCAATTCGGTCCAATAATTTTTTGGTTGACATCTTTACAAAGTTTTTTATATTCTTGATATCTTTCTTTTCCACTTTTGAAAACATCTTGGAGCATAGCTCTAAATGCTATAATAAAATCCGATACAAATTGATCTTTTAAACCGGTTTGCGCTACTAAGTTAATAATATGTGCAACACATCGTGTGTGGAAAAAAACGCCATCAACTATTGGTTTGTACTTCAACTTTAATTTTTCAATCGCCGTTGTGTTGTTTGAAGCGTTATCAAAGGATATTGAAATTATCTTCTAAACCATATTTAATTATTGTGCCATTTATAATTTTGTAAATATTTTCTCCCATATGAGGAGAAGGAAACTCGTCAAACGCAATCGTACGCTTCATCATTTGCCATGTATCGGGATCAACCCAATGAGTAGTGACACATATGTACGATTCCGGTAAACCATGTGGAGCCGACCACACATCACTAGTTAGGTTTACACTAGTTTTTAAATTTAAAAAAAAACAATTAAATCTTTTTTTGCATTTTCCCATAAACTTAAACAATGACGTTTTAAAGTGCGACGACTTACATGTTTATAGCGAGGTTGTAGCGTCTCCCGAATAAGCTTAGTAAGATCGGGGTCGTCGAAGTGTCCAAACGGCAACGCTTTTTGTATCACCAACTTCGCCATCCGATCGCGAGCTAATTTTTGTTTATAATGAAAAATGGTACCATCTTTGGATAGTGGAACTTGACCGGATGTCATTTCCTTTAAAGCTTTGCAATACTTATTAATATGCTTCGTTAACGTTGCTTTTGATTCCTTGGCTAATAACGATCCACAATGTTTACATTGAGCTTTTTGCGAGCCGTCACTCATCTCAACCAACTCTCAATTGCTCCAAACTTCCTTATTGCGATTATGAGACAATGTTCCAACCACATATGGAACCGATTGTTCTTGAGGAACATTGTTAACGGATTGGGAATTTGCGTTTTTTGGAACTCTTTGAGGCCATTTGTTGATTAGTATGTGAAAAAGAAAAAGAAAGAAATGTAACAAGAAGAATAAATATGAGAAATTGTGTGCTAAACAATAGATTTCTAAACACTATATATAGAATCGGTTCCAACGGTCAGGAACCGGTTCCAACGGTAACATTATAACGGCTATAATCGGTTCCTACTGGAACTGCATTACCGGGTACTGGTGGAACCGGGTACTAGTGAAACCGGGTACGGGTAGTAACCGGGTACGGGTAGGAACCGGGTGCGACCCGATTCAAATGGTAAAATTGTGGAACCGGGTTAGAACCAACGGGTATTTTGAACCCGGAACCGATTCTACTTAATGTCGGGTAAGAACTGGAACCGGGTCCAGTTCAGTTCTACCGGTTCGTGTTCGGAACCGGTTTTTATGCCCATCTCTAGTAACAAGTGCAGAAGGAAAACAAAGAGAAACAAAGTATAAAGATGCTAGCAAATAGCAACTAACCTATCAATACAACGCATTATATTATAAGATTTACTATATAAACAAAGAAATTTTGCAGTTGCTACATAAATGAAGAAATAATAATAAAACTTTATTTGGGATTGTGTTACCGGTTTTGTGACTTTTTGGTTGGTTTCTTCTCACTTTTGGATAAATATAACAATGGTGAGTTATAACATGCTAAAGTTTAGGTATATTAATTTATAAATATTTTTTTAACTTTTAGATTTAATATAGAAAAACAACTAGCAAGCAACTAGGATGAAACATAATAATCCCAGGAATGCAAATAAAACTATGAAAAATTCAGAACCATACCAACTAATGACACACAGAAATTAGCTAGACAAACGAAAACCTATGAAAAAGATTGAAAAAGAAAATCCGTGCGTAACTTCTACTACCCACCCCCGAAACTACAAGACCAAAAAGTCGAAACGTTGTACACTATATGTAGGAACCATTTCTTACAAGACCAAAAAGTCGAAACGTCCCACGCACACTATATATAGGAACTATTTCTTGCTTCCACCAACTACTACATATTTAAGACCTCGATTTTAACACTGTATCATCATGTAGCTGCATTGAATTGAGCTTTTATGATGTTCCCTTACTATTATAAGCAAACCTAATTGATATAAATCTTCCGACCCTACCATACGAGTACAATATTCTTTAGGCTACTTGGGGCACCCCTGTGAGATGGAGTTTGACGGTCGTGATGACCGTGAAACCCCGCCGCAGGCGGTTGTTTCATATATGTTTATGATTTCGGGATTTAAATTTTGTTATAGGCTACGAAATATGTTGGTGTTTTCCTTTGAATAGTTACGTTTTAAGTTGTTTCATACATTTTTATGTTACTCGTCTGTGTATTTAACTATAAAGTCAAAAATCCATTTTGATTTGATACATGTGTTTGGACGGGGTCTTTGTTTACCGTGTTTTATACTTTTATGTTGCTTATTATCTATATATTGTTTATATACATTTTATAATTTCTTTTATTACATTATATAGTTATATAATGAAAGTACAGGTGTAGTACAAAAACACAGTACAAGTTGGATTTTCATTTAAGCCAACTACCATGTTATCGTTAGCTAGATTTGGTGGCTTTCCTTCAAATACAAAATAAGTTCCTTTTCTTTTAAGAACGTGCGACTTCGTAGAATTTGTTTTTGAGATTTTGAAAATAACATTTTAGCTATGCACACATAATGGGATAGTTTAATACTTAAAGAACTGGGCTGAGTTCTAACTAGCTAGATCCTAAATCTATCAGTTCATTGATTTAACTAGTTGAACCTATCAACCCGTTATCAAACTCAGATTGCCCAACATAGACATCCCTTGTTTTTCATTCATATTGGTTTTTTCTAGTTTATTTAAAACCGTTCGACTTAAATAAGTCCGATCCATTATAATTAATCTGATGACCCTGAGGTTTTTGATTTAATTGGTTGGGTTAGCTTCTTAATTAGGTATTAATTTATAGGACTATTACTTAAGAGTATCACCAATTTAAAAAGGACAAATAAGAGGGGGTTTTTTTCAACTCCATTAAAGGTGTAATCTCAATACTACCAGTTTACCACATATCAAGAGTCCCTTTAAAACTATTAGTTTGAATTTCTTGAGATATTTCCTTAAACTGGTTATGAATTAAAAAAAGATCATATAACAATTGTACCAAAGCATGATTCTGGCAACAACTTGACTTCAATTTCTAGAAACCAAACAAGAAAAATGACAACATCTAATTAGAACTTATGAAAAAAAAAATCGTAGAAATAATTGAGTCAAATCAAGTGTCAATAGCAGAATTGAGTGGAAAACAATTCTTTGAGGAAGATTTCAGATTCCATTGATGAAGTTTGTCTTAACCAACAATTCTTGGGTGGAGAGGTACACTAATAGAATGGAGTTTTAACATATATTGACTACTTAGTCTAATTTTCATAATGCTCAAGTTGAAGAATCCAAGTTTCTTATTTTAAAGACTTCAGAGATTTGCTAAAAGACATCTATTTTAGACAATGTTTGTGCAACTCTACATAAATACCATATAATCAAGCTTTAAGCATACAAACAAAATCATATAATGTAACTGAGACACAAGAGCATCTTCAATGCTAAACATTATGTATATTATAATTACGAACTTGGGTGAATAATAACTTATATTATAATTACCAACTTGTGTGAATAATGACTTGAGTTTTTTTTTCTTTTTGCCTTTTTTTTCCTTATGTTTTTATTCATTTTATACTTGTATCCCTCAACTTTTGGTATCGATACTTATAACCTCTTAACTCTCTAAAGACTTTGTAATCGTGTTTATTTTTATGTATATGTGGGTATAAATTCAAATTGATTTACGTTTCGAAGTAAAATTTTATTGAAAATTATCGGGTCAAATATAATATGTTCTTATGCTTATTATTATGTACGTTTTCTGTTGATCTATGTTTTGACGTAAGTTTTATTATTTTTTTCTTTCGGAAATGAGTTAGGTCAAATATAATGCGTTTTCATGCTTATTTTTATGAACCTTTTAGTTGTCTACGTTTTGACGTAATTTTTTTTCTTAGAACGTTGTGACAATGCGTGAGACAGTTTACTAGTATTAAACATTCATAACTACAATGTTAAACATTTAAAACATTCATAAACATATGACACATCAGATTAAACACCTATTTCTGCTCAAACACTAGACATTTTCAAACATTTTATAAATAATAACGTGTGTGTATATATATGTTCATATTCATTTTGTTCGCGTCCTGTCCCAGATAATTCCGGACACCGCCGTTAAAGGGGCTCTAAGTGGTTAAATTTGAGTTTAATTTGAGATCCTTAAGCTATTGAATTACCAAAGGCCATTTGGTCCAGCAGTACCTCTATGATTTTTTGTAACACCCCAAAGTGTAATGTTTATGAAATATGGTCTTTGCTAGTGCAATTGTATGATAACTAACCAAGTTAGTAAATTTGGCTAGTTTGATGGAAGTAAAAAGATTGGAAATAAGTTGAAACCCAAAAGAGGTCACATAACTTAATCAAGAGGGACCAAAAGTGAATAATTGTAAAGTAAACATTAAGAATTAAAATGTGAAGGTGTGGGTGTGTTGTGTATGTATCGAGATTGAGAGAGAGGAAGGGGAAACACACACACACTTCACAATTCTACAAATTGACAAGCAATTGGAAGATGGATTTCATGCATGAACACAAATTCTCCATCATTTAAGTATTCTTAACACAAGGTGAGTTAAAATTTCTGATTTGCTGATTACCCATGAAATGGGTTAGGATGAATCCGTGAATTTGGTTGAAATTAGAATGAATACTTGTTAATTCTATCATGTGGAAGTTGAATCATGGTTAAATTTTAGTTATTGGATGATTTAGATTGAAACCCATTGCATGAGTGTGAAAATGATGAACATATAGATGTAATATTGTGATTTTGTGATGCATAAGGTGTGATATGATAGATTGTGATAGATAAAATTGATGTTGAACTGATGATTATGTGATTTTGCTTAAATATGATGGTTCATGAGATGAATCGGGAAGAACATGCTTAAAATACATGTACATTACACTTAAGAAATGATACGCACATCAAGTGTTTGATGAAATGCCTAGTATAGGTTAGTATGTGATATTGTATGCTAACAATGGATAAACATGTGTAGAATGTGACAGTGACATGACTGGTGATAATTTAATTTGAGAGATGTGTTTTAAACGGAATCCGTCTGAGAATGTAGACGATGGTATGATTTGGTATAAGTATGCTTCAGGAACTTGTACTCAATGCTTGAATGGTGAGGTGCATATCATGTGTTGGACCAATTGCTTGTTGGTGATTAGTAATGAATGTGTATAAATATATATATATATATATATATATATATATATATTGTGGAGAGTTCAAATGAGAAGACAAATTTTGTAAGAATAAAAAGAATAACTTTTAAACCAATAGAATTTCTCCGTTTACTTCATTTAATGTATGTATTTAATATTATGAAAAAGGGCATATAGATAAATCTATAATTTTTATTAATTAGCTAATTAATTAAACTTGTAACTCATTTTTAATATACTTTTTCAAGATAAAATAATTTATGGTGAAGGACAATTTTCAACATGTGTAGGATAAATTTTAGTATGTGTAGGATAAATTTTGAAATGTGTAGGGTAAAATTACATGTGTGTAGGGTAAATTCCGATAAGTATAAGATATATGTAGGATAAATTTTAAAATGTGTAGGATAAAATGTTTTTGTATTATTAATGAGAGATAAATAATTAATGAGAG
The DNA here is from genome assembly GCA_947069175.1 of Scalesia atractyloides. Classification (NCBI taxonomy): domain Eukaryota; kingdom Viridiplantae; phylum Streptophyta; class Magnoliopsida; order Asterales; family Asteraceae; genus Scalesia; species Scalesia atractyloides. The sequence goes on along the minus strand of CAMTDV010000012.1, from coordinate 10,069,779 downwards.
CAGTTATAAACCATTTAATGTTTTACAATTATGCCCTCTCTTCTTTTTCTTCTCACATTAAATTTCTTCTCAAATGAACCTTCCCTATATATATATATGTGTATATATATATATTGTGTGTGTGTGTGTATATATATGGACTACTAATAAGGGATGATGTTATGGTTACGTTAAATTGGCTAACTTTGAATATGGATGTCAAATGTAAAATCATGGAAGCATTAGTATACTAATGTGTAAAATTGATTATATGTATATGGTGTATGTAGCTAAGTGATTGCGAGGTGGAATGTGTTCTACAACATGAGTATGGAGTTTAAATTGCAAAGGAGTTATGTTCTAGTGTGTCATAATGAGCATATCTGTCAAAATTGGAAGTTTTAAATGCTTGGTAGTTGACTTTATGAAAAGTCAACGAATGTGGGAATGATATGGCTAGACTTTATAAGTTGATTCTAATATTAGGAAAGTCATGTGTGCACGATAGATCATTATTTGTCATACGTGATAATATGGTACAATGGTGGATTTGAAATGATGCGAATGATAACATATGCATCGTGTCGTTGAAATTTGACTTGTAAAGGTCAAGGTAAGTTATGAACTTGAAATGAATGTAATTTAGAATGTGTGTGTATGTTAATAATGTCGTAACCATAATTACATAAAAGAATTGGGATCATGTCAAGATGGATGGTGGCATGAAATGCTAAAGGGTCCAAAGTAAGCAAGGAACCTATGCATGAACTTGGACGCTCAAGGTATGTGAATTCCTGAACTCACTTCGTATTTAAGTACATGAAGATGTTATATGTTCGAATAATCGAAACTAAGGTGGAGCATATAAATAAATAAGAAATGTTATAATAAGAATTCTTGAATAGGGGTGGTATGTTACTAAACCGAAAAACCTCAATATAAGGGTGAACAGGTCGTGAATTTCGTAGAAAGATGATTAGATGGAAAGAGTGGGGATTGGAAATAGTAATTGGAAAGTTTTGGAAGGAAGTAAAAATAGTTAAGTTATTGGAAAAGGTGTGTTTGGAAGTCTCGGGGCTGGCCTAAATGAACAAGAGAATCGAATCGGGTCAATAACAAGCTGCGGATTAGCAGCAACAGCAGCTGGCCGTAAGCTACGATACCCGGCCGTAGCTTACGGCATGGACCTTCTGTTTTGCAGGAAGCCCCTACCGTAAGCTACGGTGAGTGGGCCGTAGCTTACGGAGGGAATGGGCAGCAAGCGGGAAAGTTTGATTTTTGTGTATATTTTTGCGTCTCGAACTTTCGCATACCCTAAGGCTTATGCAAAGGCCGCGGTAAACTTCCAGAAGATAGTATAACCTATAAAAAGACCGTAAAAGTTTAATTATGTAGTATAAATACAAATAATGATTTTCGGACTCGTAGGGAACAAATATATAAATGCATATGTGTGTGTGATTAGAAACTTGTGGGAGCGAATGTGTTAGAATGTATTACACGGATGGGAAGATGAAACTTGTCCATAATTATGCTTATAGGTAATTTATTATGCATGATTAAAGTACAATGATTGAATGTGGATAAGTGAATATGACTTGAATGCACATATGAAGGTATATAGTTGTAGAGTGTAAAAATTAGGTGTCGATGTTATTGTGAGATGTATGTATGGAATATGTAAGTAAGTTTATGGAGGATATATGGAAGTATTTACACGTGATGTAGTCAATGGATGTAGTTCAATGTTATGTGCCTATATGAAAACGTAGGTCTTCAATATGTTGGAGGATATGTGCTGCTAACTGTTTTTGTTATTAAGGATGAACTTAGAAATGCAGGTATGTAAGTGTTGGGCTCTCGAAGGTTTGAGGCTCGGCGTAAGGAATAAATTCGAAGAATATCCTATTGGAGTTTTATACATTGATAGATGACTATGTGGTCAATTGATTTTTATGTATTTAATAAATAAAATAAAATATATCATGTCACCATTTATTAACATGTTGGTTATATATGGTGATTGCAGATAGTCAGACTATCATGATGGACAAACTAACGAGGTCGAGTCGAAGATCAAGGATTGTACGAAGATTGTCACATCCTCAAATTCCACATGCGAAGTTTTACCGCAAGGCGCGTGACAAACCAGGATCATCGACACATGACCATACAGATTTACCTCTACATGAATAAAACCGAGTTTTGACGCTGGATTAAATAAAAATGCGGAAGCGTAACAAAGTTTGAAAATATAATTTGTAGCGCCAACACAAACGCAAAAACCAACATAGTGAATTGTAAATAATGCAAACTTTAAAAATAGTTTAGAATGTTCATGCGGGACTGCCTACTCGTGCTCGTGAATCCTTAGCCACCTAGGAAAACATTCAAAGAAACAAGTGTCAACATAATTGATGAGTGAGTTCACATGTTTTAGTTTGTTTTGGTTATTTCCCAAATGGCCACTGGTTCAAACCCGAACCAGGGTGTAATAAATGTTTCTCCCTGATTCTATCCCGAATCAGAAATGTATAAGTTACCCTTGATCCAATCCCGTATCAAGAACCCCAAATTGATTATCAAGTTCATGTTATATTTGTAGGTAGCTAGCCTAGGTTATGTCACCAAAGAGTTCGAACCGAAGCTAACGTTGTTGCCCTTGAAGGTGTCAGGGTATCACCAACCATGACTATGTTATCCAAATTCAACACACGTTAGACCTTTACCGGTCTGGCTAGCGCGACTTGCTCGGGTGGGGCTTGTTGGGCCCAGTAGTACTACCATAAACTTCCTCGCTAAAGATCCATTACTAACGGCTCGTAAAGTTAAGAGGGGACTTAAAGTGATATGCTGCTTTGTGACCAAAAACGTATAACATAACTCAAATCAATTTAGATTTTATATGCATATTACTAAACCGTAAGACGTTGTCGTAAGTTTATTGAATTAGCGCTACTATACCATAGGGGCACATGTTTTCTCCCCTTGTATTTAAAACCATTTAAAAGTAGGGGCCGTTAACTCACATTTGTTTGCTCGGTAAGAATTCAAAAGCAAGTGTTGTGTCCGGTCAATCGCTTCCTAGAACGATTACCCTTTTGATTAGTTTTAATGTTGACGCACGTTTATTGCACACAATAACACTTAGCACATTTTTAAGCATATATTCATGACATGTCATACAAGTTGCAAACACATATCAAGCAAACATTCACAAAGTCACGAGCAATTAAGTTGATTTCATGCACAAGTTCATCTTTTACACACATCAGTTAGTTTTTCCCATATTTTAAGCTGTGCTTAGGGATTTTTATAAAATAGTTACAGGTCACCAAAATTCCCAAAAATTTACACAATGTGTTAAAAGGTTCCTACATGCTTGTGTAAAATTTGTAAAGCCTAACTCCTTATAGATTTTGCATAAAAAATCATTCAATAGATAGTGTTTTGAATTTTGATAATTCTGTCCCCTGTCCACTAAATATTTTATTTAAAATCTCAGAGTATCGAAACGAGTCGATTCAAGTTGAAGATTCGTGTAAACACTTAGGACCTGCCACTGTATAAATTTCATAAGATAACTACAACTATTCACCCAGATATGACAAAGAATATTCAACATAATTTCTGCAGAAATTTCGCAGCTATGACCACTGAAACGAATTAAATGTTTTCACTGACCAAAAAAAGTCCAAAAATTATGAAACCAACGCGGTTCGAACGGTACTTCGAAAAGGTTCATTTTAGGCTTTTGAAAGTCGTATTTTCGTTATGTTTTGACCCATTTACAGCCCACTGAAGTCGGCTGTAAATCTCCAACAGCTTACTGTTTTTAGCGCTTAACCTCTTCATGCACATTCTAGTGGTTCCGTTAGCCTATTTAGCGATCACACAACCTATCTACATAAGTTTCTAACAGTCTGTGATCGTATTTACCATAATACCTACCCGTAATAATTAATCTTCAACCAAAACATGAACTTTAGTAACCCGAAACCCGTATTAATACCCCGTATGCCTAACCGACAAATAACCCGAATCCCTAAATGCTATGATCACGAAACCATTAAGAACACGTAACCGCACATAACCAAATATATTTATCCACCACATAACAATCAAAATATACTTACTCATCTACGTACAAGAACACGTAACGCCTAGCACATAACCAAATCAAGTAATCACTAACGATCCTACCCTTCATAAATAACGTATTACCCCGATCCCTAGATTACCCTCAACCGTTGTACGCGAAAAAACTATCATCAAGTTTCAATTATATATATATAACAAATCTTTATTAAATAATATACCTAACCGATATCGAAACCGAACCGAAGTGGGAGACCGAGAGAAAGTGTGAGAGAGCCGAGAGAGAGCGAGAGAGCGGCGGGGTGTGGGTGTCGCGCCGTGGGGGGCCTTCTGCCAACTGCCGCTGCGGCGGTGGTGTGTATTTAGGTTTTTTTTTTTTTGTTCTGTACCATGCATACATATATGCATATATAACGTGAGAAGTGGGGAGATGGGCCGCATAAGTGGGCGGCAATTTGGTAGTTTGTTATTTTAATTAATTTTTTTCCTTCCTTGATCACATGCATACGTATATATATTTTCAAATAGGTTGAGTTGTTTTTTGTTGTTGTTATTATTATTATTATTATTATTATTATTTTAAACTAAACGTTATATCTATAAACTAAATCCGTCACGCACCCGTATAAAAAATACGGCATAACAAAACTTGCATGGAAGTCGTGAGCAAACACTAACCTGATTATTCGGGTTGTTACATTATCCCCATGTTGAAAGAATTTTCGTCCCGAAAATTGACTTGAGTAAAGTGTTGTAAGATGTCGGAATCGGAATAAGAGCAGAATTGAACTTAAGCCACCTCACGGACGGTGGAGTAATAAGCTTCATGTTATAGTGCCATGCCTTGCGGAGTAGTAAATAAACAGTAAACATCTCGGGTTGTCGCAGTATCCCCCTGTTTAGGAAACTTCGTCCCGAAGTTTAGTTAGCACCATCTGTGCTGCGTGTTTTAAAGAGTTGGGGGTACTTAGCTTTCATTTGGTCCTCTCGTTCCCACGTGAACTCCGGTCCATGCCGAGAGTTCCAACGAACCTTGACGATTGGAATTTTACTGTGCCTCCGTATCTTGACCTCACGGTCCATAATTTCGATTGGTTCTTCCACGAACCTCAGTTGTTCGTCCACTTGGATCTCCTCCAATGGCACAATTAAGTTTTCATTTGACAAACTCTTTTTCAGATTTGAGACATGAAACACGTTATGAACCCCACTGAGTTCATTAGGAAGGTTTAATTGATAAGCCACTGGACCAATCCTCTACGTGATTTCAAATAGTCCAATGTAGCCCGGATTTAGCTTTCCCCATTTTCCAAAACGGATAACACCTTCCAGGGTGAGACTTTGAGTAGAACCCTATCGCCTACTTGGAACTCTAGAGGTTTACGTCGTTGGTCAGCATAGCTCTTTTGACGGTCACGAGCTGCTGCCACTCGATTTCTAATCTGAACAATCTTTTCTGTTGCTTCAAGTACCAGTTCAGGTCCATTTAGCTGAATATCACCGACTTCCGCCCAACAAACAGGTGATCGACATTTTCTTCCGTACAGTGCCTCAAAAGGTGCTGCATGTACGCTGGTGTGATAGCTATTGTTATACGAGAATTCTACCAATGGTAGATGAGTTTCCCACTATTTCTGAAATCAATAGCACACGCTCGAAGCATGTCTTCGAGTGTTTGAATCGTGCGTTCACTCTGGCCATCTGTTTGAGGATGATAGGCAGTGTAATGATTGCCAGAAATGTGAAGTGAATCGAGCATCACGATCCGATATGATTGAAGTCGGTACCCCATGTCGGAAGACCACTTCCTTGATGTATAGCTGGGTTAGTTTCTCCATTTTGTCTGTTTCCTTAATCGCAAGGAAATGAGCTGATTTCGTTAGACGATCTAGGATCACCCAGATGGTATCGTATCTGCCTCGTGTTCTGGGGAGTTTAGTTATGAAATCCATGGAGATCTGTTCCCACTTCCACTTCGGTTGCTATAGTAACCCTGAAGGCTTTTGATATTCAACTTTCACATTCGCACATGTTAGGAATTTGTTGACATAAGTTGCGATTTCAGCCTTCATGTTGGGCCACCAATAAGTTGTTTTAAGATAATGATACATCTTGTCCGATCCTGGATGAACCGAGTACCTTGATTTGTGAGCTTCGTCCATTATGAGTTCCCTCAAGTTTCCGTAAAGAGGTACCCATACTTGATTAAGAAAGTAACGGGTTCCATCTGATTTGGTTTCCCAATCACGTTCCATTTTGCGTAATTTCTCAGCTTTCATATTTTCAGGTTTAACTGCCTCCAACTGAGCGTGGGAATTTGTTCGGGTAAGTTAGAGTGTATCGTGAGTAATAAGGCCGAACACGTCGGGGCTTCTCGTGTTCCTTTCTACTAAGAACGTTGGCTACCACATTAGCCTTTCCCAGATGATACTGGATGGCACATTCATAGTCATTTAAAAGTTCGAGCCAGCGACTTTGCCGCATGTTCAACTCTTTTTGATCAAAAATGTGTTGAAGGCTTTTGTGGTTGGTGTAAATGGTACACTTGGTTCCATAAAGATAGTGCCTCCAAATTTTTAAAGCAAATACCACAGCTCCTAACTCTAAGTCATGAGTTGTGTAGTTTTTCTCGTGCACTTTCAGCTGCCAGGATGCGTACGGAATGACCTTATCGCGTTGCATGAGTACACATCCAAGCCTCTGAATGGAAGCGTCGCAGTACACCACAAAGTCTTCAGTTCCCTCAGGTAGGGACAAAATAGGCGCACTATAGAGCTTCTGTTTCAGCACCTGGAAAGCTTCTTCTTGTTTGTCAACCCATATATATTTGGCTCCTTTCTGAGTCAGGGAGGTGAGTGGTTGAGCGATTTTTGAGAATCCCTCAATAAAACGTCGATAATAGCCTGCCAAACCTAGAAACTGTCTTAATTCCGTTGGAGTCTTTGGTGCTTCCCATTTCTTGATAGCCTCTATCTTAGCTGGATCAACATGAATACCCTGCTCATTCACTATACGCCCTAGAAACTGAACCTTGCGAATCCAGAAATCGCATTTGGAGAACTTGGCATATAGCTTTTCCCGTTGCAGTAATTCCAATAGTAGCTGCAGATGTTCTTCGTGCTCCTCCTTGCTCTTCGAGTAAATTAGTATGTCATCAATGAACACGATGACAAACTTGTCAAGATACAGTTTACACACGCGGTTTGTGAGATCCGTGAATACTGCGGGTGCATTGGGGAGACCGAACGGCATGACCAAGAATTCATAATGGCCATACCGAGTGCGGAATGCGGTTTTTGAGATGTCTTCCTCTCTAACGCGAAGCTGGTGATAACCTAACCTTAGGTCAATCTTGGAATAATAACTTGATCCCTGAAGTTGATCAAAAAGATCATCAATGTGCGACAATGGATATCGATTCTTGATAGTAACCTTGTTAAGTTCCCGGTAGTCGATACACATACGAAAAGTTCCATCCTTTTTCTTGATAAAAAGTACCGGAGCTCCCCACGGGGAGGAGCTGGGATGGATAAAACCTTTATCCAATAGCTCTTGCAGCTGAGTTGATAGTTCTTGTAGTTAAGACGGTGCTAGACGGTAAGGAGCCCTGGCGATTGGAGCCGCGTGGTTTGCCAATTGGATTTCGAATTCGACTTGCCTATGAGGTGGAAGACCAGGAAAATCTTCAGGAAAAACATCGGGAAGTCGCATACGATTGGAATGTCCTCGATTTTCCTCTCGCCCGTTGACGGTTCTGTGATAAGAGAAAGAATGGCTATCGAATTTTTCTTGCGAAGATATTTTTGCGCCTGCATAAAGGAGATGATATCCGTAACGAATCCGCTTCGATCGCCCTGAATGGACAGGGTTTCGCCACTAGGAAGAGGAATGCGAATAACCTTTTCGCGACAAATTATTTCGGCCCGATTTTTGGACAACCAGTCCATACCAAACACTACACGAAACTACCCAGCGTAGTTGGCATTAGTTTTATGTCAAAAGTGTTACCAGCGAGAGAGAGCTGACACCCTTTGAGTATATGGGTTACTTCTACTATTTTACCATCTGCTAACTCTATAACGTAGTTGGTTTATAGCGACACTGGGCAATATCTAACCGTTTCCTAAATGACTCTGATATGAAACTTATATCAGCACCGAAATCAAATATCATATTTGCAAAACAGTTATTCAAAGGAAAGTTGCCAGAAACAACATTTGAGTTAAGTCGCGCCTCACCTTTGCCTAGCGTAAATGCACGACCTTTAGCCCCGCTGCCGCTACCCGCGTTCCCAATATTGCCCTTATCCTGGTTTCCAGCACTGTTACCCCTGTTCAATTGTGGGCAATCCTTCTTAAAGTGATTTGTGCTACCACACTGAAAGCACGACCTTGTAACCCCTGACTGCTGAGGTTAGGACTGATTGTTGTTTGACCTCTACTGAGTATTCTCACGACAATCCTTAGCAGAGTGGCCTATCCGGCCGCATTGTTGGCATGAATTACATTGACCAGTGTGATGTCGGGAGCATCTATTGTAGAAGGGCTTTTCGCCCGCATAACCACCCTGGCCCTGGGTGTTGTTGTTGGAGTTACCAAGCTGTTGATTGTTGAAGTTGCGGTTGCTATTGTTGAACCGCTTCTAAGAGTTCTGCTGGTTTTGACCCGATGACGCTGGCTTTGAGGAATTGCTTTTCCACTTCCTCTTGTTGTCAGATGTGCCGAAGATGATCCCTTCTTCGGTAGCCTTCCCTGTTCAATGGCCTTATCTGTTAACTTATGTGCCAGACGCACAGCCTGCTGAACGGTGACCGGATTACTAGACATCACCATTCCCTGGATTTCAGGGGCCAAACCATTTAGGTATAACTCCACCTGTTTGTGCATCGGCCTAGCCATGTCGGGGCACAGAGAGACCAAATCATAGTGCTTCCTAGTGTAGGCCTCGATTTCCGATCCCTGCATTTCGAGCACCCACAACTCCTATTCTAACTGATGAACTCGATCCCTAGGACAATACTCTTCCCGAATAAGTTCCTTAAACGTATCCCATCCCATGGCATTTGCTGGCTCTAGACCCTGAAGTTGAACTCTGGCGTTCCACCAGCTCAAAGCACCGTCTTCCAAAGTGGAAGCCGCATACTTAACCCGGTTCTCGAGTATGCAGTTGCACATAGTGAAAACGGATTCTGATTTTCCAACCAGCGAACCAAACTAATAGGTCCTTCTTCCCTAGTGAACTTAGTGGGCTTAGCATCCAAGAACATCTTGTAGGGATTTACTCCCACACCTGACAGATTAAAATTCGCAATATTAACCTTAGGTAATTATGTGGGAGAAATACTGATTACATTAGTAGTTTAGATTGTATGAATTTAGAAGAGATTAAAATTTACCGTCGTCTTGCAGATTTTGAGCTTGAACATTCACGTTGTTCTGATTATGAGTAGCCATGGCCTCGGCTACGTGCTGCTGGATGAGCGCAGCCAGTTCAGCTTGTGTCATGGTAATGTTGCCTTGACCATCACGTCTAGGTCATGCTGCCATTCTGTTTTAGCACCAAAAGAAAGAACCCATAAGGTTACGTCACACATTTAGCACATAGTTCAACAATTATATGAATTGTGCACACAAAAAATTTAAGTAACCATACATTGTATAAACTGATATCAAATTGTGGTTATCTCATGTGTTTCCCATAGTTTAACGTTCTGAATCTAAGTTAAACATACAAGAGAATTGTAAGTTTTAAGGATTTAGGGTATGACTCAGAATTTGCTAGATTATGTTGAAATAGTGCAGGGATCAAAAGGATACGCGAGAATGGATTAGAGTTGAGACAGGAACTAGGGGCGTCGTCATACAGGAGCGTTCTACACGCTACAATTGCTGCTTAGGGTTTCATCTGGCCTGCTTTTCAATGTTCTACATCATGACGGAGTCGAATCGTGAAACGCATACAATAATTTGAGAGTTTTAAGTAACACCATGGAAGTAATTCAAAACGTAATGTCAGGATATAGAGTCATGTTGAAACGAATAAATAAATAAATAAAAAGAAATAATAAAAACGAAACGAGATGTCTAAACAGATTATCTGATAAGTTGAAACAAAACGAAAATAGAATAATTAGATAGTGAGTCTTCAGTCATCGATCTCGCCATCCCCCATGTTCACGTCTTCGTCAGCCGCTGCCTCTGCAGGTGCCTCCCTCCGGTTCCTCTTCCGGGTCTTCGTCCGGGTCCTCTTCCTCCATTGCCTGCTATTCTGCTCCATAGCTATGATGCGGTACTCTTCCATCTCTGTTAGTTCAGTGAGGTCGATAACCTGATGTGTCAGTGCTACCACCATCTCTTGGAGGTTATCGGTCCGAGTGTTGCTGGTCTGAAGCGATCCCTTTAGTTGGTTCACCTCCTTCTTTAGTTCCGTGTTGCTCTCAATCAAGTCAGTGATAGCTCCTGCCGCCTCCCGCATGTTGCGAACTTCCTTGGTTATCTTAGCTACAAACCCTGCGAAAGCTTCCTCAAGCGGAAATTCAATCGGTGGAAGTTCGCCTACGACAGGCCGATTAACGCCCGGGTACTCCCCGAATGTCTTGGGTGGGACCTCTTCCACAGAAATGATCTCCTTAATAATTCGGGGATACCAGCTCCAATCCCGTTGTAGTATCAATCGCGTACGACAAAAGGTTCGTACTGTAACATTTGTCAAAAACGGGTTTCCAAACCCGCTCCGTTTTGTAATCGAATATCAAGTTATAAATGTCACGTTGTGTATTTATGGTTATTTTGATTTTTAATGATACATAATTAATAAACAAACTAAACTATAAAAATTATGTTTGATAAAAAGTGAAAACAAAATAAATAAAAAAGAAATGTTGCTGCCGGGACTCGAACCCGGGTCAGCTGGTTTATAACTTCAAAGTCTTAACACACACACACATCACCACTCCGCCACTTGTTGTTTTCTGTTATCTCTATGAAACAAATAACATTTATACACAAACTCGGTTAAACTGGTTGCGCCAACTGAGAAACGGAAATCGGCAATTCAATCGTCAAATCGTTTGATTACTCGCACATTCAGGTTATAACCGATGCACCGACGATTTCTCATCAATTCGGACTGAATGAACATCAATTGTCATCATCATCGGTTTTTATAACCGAGAATAATCAAAAGTCCAATTTACTTCAATCAAAACCCTTCTCGCGACTCAGAGACCTCAGACAAACATTCCATTCACTTCCGTCACACTTTCAGTCCATCAGAACGCTTAAATCAACTCGCCGAAAAATTCTGTAAGGTTCGCCGGAAAACCGTATTTGTCCTCAAATCGGTAAGTTCTTCAATACCATCATAGTCTATCAGTTGTTAAGCTGTTTTTAACTCAAATCTTCCACTTATGATCGAATTCAGGCACAGTTCAGATAATTCCAGTTCGCCGGAGAATTTCTGGAAATCTTTAATTCTGTCTGTGAAATGGTAAGGACCTTCAATCGCACTATTAACGTTTGGTTATCACTTCAATTCCACGATTGACTAATCAAAATGGTTAATTGTTTGGTTCAGTTGAGGTGCACAAAAACAGAGCCGACGCATTGTCGGAAACTCTGTGATAAATCATTCTTACGGTATGTTACTTCTAACACCGTCTCTGCCATTTCATTTTAGCCTTAAGAATGATTGTTAGTCGTAAAAAAAAAAACAAGAAAACGGATTAGTAATTCTGTCGACTGTAATTTGAATGAAGAAGATGAAGTTAGTTAAGTTATAAGTTTATTTAAAATCAGTAATATGAACGGGTTAGACACACAGTCCAGCGGTGGACTGTGTGCAAAACATAGTCGCATGTCACGAGTTCGATCCCTGATACACGCACTCCTTATGTAATAAAATGCCTTTTTGTTTAAAACTAAACCGGGTTAACTCCGTTAGTTGTTAAGTATAATAAAAACCGAGATATTAACCAGGTTAGACACACAGTCCAGCGGTGGACTGTGTGCAACACTAAGTCGCACGTCACGCGTTCGAAACCTGTTACTGGCACCGGGTTGTTGAATTAAAATGTTTTTGAAATTAAAAGAATTTTGGTTAAATCGAATTAGTATATAAATATAATTAAAAACAAGATTATTTCGGGTTAGACACGTAGCTCAGTTGGTAGAGCTGCGTGCACGCGTACGGGAGGTCTCGGGTTTGAGTCTCACCCAGCGCATTCATGCACACTGACCGAACCGGTCAACAAGTCAACGGTCAACGCAAAATAAACAATTTTTTTTATATTTTTATTTATTTAATTTAATTTAAAAATCAATTAAAAATACTTAAAAATAACACTTTTAAAGATAGAAAATAGCCTTAAACTCACAAAAATATATCTAAAAAATTCCATTAAAATCCTTAATAAAATCCACTCATTTACTATATTTTTCCGTTATTATTTAGGTTAGTTATTTCTCGTTGTTCCGCTCATCCAATTCGTGCGCATCTCACCATCTCCAATCCAACGCACCCAATGTGAGTGAATCTTTACAAATTCCCCGTTTAATCACGTTTTGGGGTGTATCATGTGTCTTGATATATATATTATATTTAAACCATTGTGCATACATCATATCATGAACATGTGTATTCAGTTTGTTTCAACTGTTGTGTAGTTATTGTTAGATGTAATTTATTATTTTCAGTACATGCAATTTCATAGGCCGCCGCTCCCCATTACATTATGAGCGTTGAGCATGTTCCCCATTTCATTATGAGCGTGAACCCGGCGTGCCCACATACGATCGGCTCCGTTTGATTGAGCCTTGATCGCACAAACATTTTCATTTTCAGTACATGCAATACGATCGGCTCCGTTTGATTGAGCCTTGATCGCACAGACATTTTCATTTTCAGTACATGCAATACGATCGGCTCCGTTTGATTGAGCCTTGATCGCACAGACATTTTCATTTTCAGTACATGCAATACGATCGGCTCCGTTTGATTGAGCCTTGATCGCACAGTTTCAATTATGTTATTTATCGTATGTTGTTGGTATGTTAATGTATGCTATCATATGTTATTGTATGTTATAGTTGTGATTGCTATTTGCCACTGCTTGATTATTTACATTTGCTCATTTATGAATATGCACAATTTTTCATTGATAAACTAACAAGTAAATCAATAATAAACGTTTATCTAACAAGGTTTACTCGCCAACTTATGTTGACCCAAAAACCCCCATTTTTACACATGATACAGGTGAACCAGCAGCAGCCAGAAACACATAGGATTGGACTAGAAGAATAAAATGATTTAGAGTTTGGGATTGTTATGTTTGGTTTATTTTCTTTGTATTGTATGGACATGTTTGGATATTTGGAAATGTAACTTTGACTTTAATAAATATGAAACATATTAGTAAATATCATGAGCTTTGGTGATAACCCAATTATGCCCCGATTCTTATTCCGCTGCGGGTCGGGGTGTGGCACGTACTTCATCTCCTCTTTAAGTGCCTCAGCACGAACTTGTCCCGCTAAATAAGGAGTAAGTTGGGATGAATCAGGTGCGTCCGACCCGTCGCTAGATCCGTGAGAGCTAGAGCTAGAGTAGAGTTAGACATTCCTGTTAAATATAGAAATAACATAAGTATGTATCATAGAATCATATTACAAATAGGGCAACATACAAATCATGTAGTTGTGTTGTGTCGTGTTCGTGACTATAGTCTAGGTCTTAATGCAACCTAATTCTCTATAGCCAATGGGCTCTGATACCATTCTGTCACACCCTCAAATTCCACATTCGGAGTTTTACCGCGAGGCGCGTGACAACTCAGGATCATCGACACATGACCATACAGATTTATCTCTACATGAATAAAACCGAGTTTTGACGCTGGATTAAATAAAAATGCGAAAGCGTAACAAAGTTTGAAAATTGACTACTAATAAGGGATGATGTTATGGTTACGTTAAATTGGCTAACTTTGAATATGGATGTCAAATGTAAAATCATGGAAGCACTAGTATACTAATGTGTAAAATTGATTATATGTATATGGTGTATGTAGCTAAGTGATTGCGAGGTGGAATGTGTTCTACAACATGAGTATGGAGTGTAAATTGCAAAGGGGTTATGTTCTAGCGTGTCGTAATGAGCATATCTGTCAACATTGGAAGTTTTAAATGCTTGGTAGTTGACTTTATGAAAAGTCAACGAATGTGGGAATGATATGGCTAGACTTTATAACTTGATTCTAATATTAGGAAAGTCATGTGGTGCACGATAGATCATTATTTGTCATACGTGATAATATGGTACAATGGTGGATTTGAAATGATGCAATTGATAACATATGCATTGTGTTGTTGAAATTTGACTTGTAAAGGTCAAGGTAAGTTATGAACTTGAAATGAATGTAATTTAGAATGTGTGTGTATGTTAATAATGTCGTAACCATAATTACATAATAGAATTGGGATCATGTCAAGATGGATGGTGGCATGAAATGCTAAAGGGTCAAAAGTAAGCAAGGAACCTATGCATGAACTTGGACGCTCAAGGTATGTGAATTCCTTAACTCACTTCGTATTTAAGTACATGAAGATGTTTATATGTTCGAATAATCGAAACTAAGGTGGAGCATATAAATAAATAAGAAATGTTATAATAAGACTTCTTGAATAGGGGTGGTATGTTATTAAACCAAAAAACCTCAATATAAGGGTGAACAGGTCGTGAATTTCGTAGAAAGATGATTAGATGGAAAGAGTGGGGATTGGAAATAGTAATTGGAAAGTTTTGGAAGGAAGTAAAAATAGTTAAGTTATTGGAGAAGGTGTGTTTGGAAGTCTCGGGGCTGGCCTAAATGAACAAGAGAATCGAATCGGGTCAAAAACAAGCTGCGGATTAGCAGCAACAGCAGCTGGCCGTAAGCTACGATACCCGGCCATAGCTTACGGCATGGAGCTTCTGTTTTGCAGGAAGCCCCTACCGTAAGCTACGGTGAGTGGGCCGTAGCTTACGGAGGGAATGGGCAGCAAGCGGGAAAGTTTGATTTTTGTGTATATTTTTGCGTCTCGAACTTTCGCATACCCTAAGGCTTATGCAAAGGCCCCGGTAAACTTCCAGAAGATAGTATAACCTATAAAAAGACCATAAATAGTTTAATTATATAGAAACTTGTGGGAGCGAAAGTGTTAGAATGTATTACATGGATGGGAAGATGAAACTTGTCCATAATTATGCTTATAGGTAATTTATTATGCATGATTAAAGTACAATGATTGAATGTGGATAAGTGAATATGACTTGAATGCACATATGAAGGTATATAGTTGTAGAGTGTAAAAATTAGGTGTCGATGTTATTGTGAGATGTATGTATGGAATATGTAAGTAAGTTTGTGGAGGATATATGGAAGTATTTACACGTGATGTAGTCAATGGATGTAGTTCAATGTTATGTGCCTATATGAAAACGTAGGTCTTCAATATGTTGGAATATGTGCTGCTAACTGTTTTTGTTATTAAGGATGAACTTAGAAATGCAGGTATGTAAGTGTTGGGCTCTCGAAGGTTTGAGGCTCGGCGTAAGGAATAAATTCGAAGAATATCCTATTGGAGTTTTATACATTGATAGATGACTATGTGGTCAATTGATTTTTATGTATTTAATAAATAAAATAAAATATATCATGTCACCATTTATTAACATGTTGGTTATATATGGTGATTGCAGATGTCAGACTATCATGATGGACAAACTAACGAGGTCGAGTCGAAGATCAAGGATTGTACGAAGATTGTCACATCCTCAAATTCCACATGGCGGAGTTTTACCGCAAGGCGCGTGACAAACCAGGATCATCGATACATGATCATACAGATTTACCTCTACATGAATAAAACCGAGTTTTGACGCTGGATTAAATAAAAATGCGGAAGCGTAACAAAGTTTGAAAATATAATTTGTAGCGCCAACACAAACGCAAAAACCAACATAGTGAATTGTAAATAATGCAAACTTTAAAAATAGTTTAGAATGTTCATGCGGGACTGCCTACTCATGCTCGTGAATCCTTAGCCACCTAAGAAAACATGCAAAGAAACAAGTGTCAACATAATTGATGAGTGAGTTCACATGTTTTAGTTTGTTTTGGTTATTTCCCAAACTGCCACTGGTTCAAACCCGAACCAGGGTGTAATAAATGTTTCTCCCTGATTCTATCCCGAATCAGAAATGTATAAGTTACCTTGATCCAATCCCGTATCAAGAACCCCAAATTGATTATCAAGTTCATGTTATATTTGTAGGTAGCTAGCCTAGGTTATGTCACCAAAGAGTTCGAACCGAAGCTAACGTTGTTGCCTCTGAAGGTGTCAGGGTATCACCAACCATGACTATGTTAGCCAAATTCAACACCCGTTAGACCTTTACCGGTCCGGCTAGCACGACTAGCTCGGGTGGGGCTTGTTGGGCCCAGTTAGTACTACCATAAACTTCCTCGCTAAAGATCCATTACTAACGGCTCGTAAAGTTAAGAGGGGACTTAAAGTGATATGCTGTTTGTGACCAACACCGTATAACATAACTCAAATCAATTTAGATTTTATATGCATGTTACTAACCGTAACACGTTGTCGTAAGTTTATTGAATTAGCGCTACTATACCATAGGGGCACATGTTTTCTCCCCCTGTATTTAAAACCATTTAAAAGTAGGGGCCGCGAACCACCTTTGTTTGCTCGGTAAGAATTCGAAAGCAAGTGTGTTCCGGTCAATGCTTCCTAGTAAGATTACCTTTTTTATTAGTTTTAATGTTGTACACGTTTATTGCACACAATAACACTTAGCACATTTTTTAATCATTTATTCATGACATGTCATACAAGTTGCAAACACATAGCAAGCAAACATTCACAAAGTCACGAGCAATTAAGTTGATTTCATGCACAAGTTCATCTTTAACACACATCAGTTAGTTTTTCACAGATTTTCAGCTGTGTTTGGGATTTTTATAAAATAGTTACAGGTCACTAAAAATTACCAAAGATTTACACGATGCGCTAAAAGGTTCCTACCTGATTGTGTAAAATTGGTAAGCCTAACTCCTTAACGGCGATTTTGCTAAAAAAAATCATTCAATGGGCAGTGTGATGAATTTTGACGATTCTGCCCCCTGTCCACTAAATATTTTATTTAAAATCTCAGGTATCAAAACGAGTCGATTCCAATTGGAGATTCATAAAACACTTAGGACCCCCACTGTATAATTTCAAAAGCTAACTACAACTATTCACCCAAATATTACAAAGAATATACAACACAATTTCTGCAGAAATTTCTCAGCTATGACCACTGAAATGAATTAAATATTTTCACTGACCAAACAAAGTCAAAAATTATGAAACCAACTCGGTTTAAACAGTACTTCGAAGAGGTTCATTTTAGGCTTTTGAAAATCGTATTTTCGTTATGTTTTGACCTGTCTACACCCACTGAAGTCGGCTGTAAACCTCCAACAACTTACTGTTTTTAGTGCTTAACCTCTTCATGCACATTCTAGTGGTTCCGTTAGCCTATTTAGCGATCACACAATCTATCCACATAAGTTTCTAACAGTCCGCGATCGTATTTACCATAATACCTACCCGTAATAATTAATCTTCAACCAAAACATGAACTTTAGTAACCCGAAACCCGTATTAATACCTCGTATGCCTAACCGATAAATAGCCCGAATCCCCAAATGCTATGATCACGAAACTGTTAAGAACACGTAACCGCACATAACCAAATATATTTATTCACCACATAATAATCAAAATATACTTATTCATCTACGTACAAGAACACGTAACACCTAGCACATAACCAAATCAAGTAATCACTAACGATCCTACCCTTCGATAACTAACGTATTACCCCGATCCCTAGATCACCCTCAACCGTTATACGCAAAAAACCATCATCAAGTTTCAATTATATATACATAACAAATCTTAATTAAATAATATACCTAACCGATATCGAAAACTGAACCGAAGTGGGAGACCGAGAGAAAGTGCGAGAGAGCCGGAGAGAGCGAGAGAGCGGCGGGGTGTGGGTGTCGCGCTGGTGGGGGGCCTTCTGCCGGCTGGCGCTGCGGTGGTGTGTGTGCATTTAGGGTTTATTTTTTTTTGTTATGTACTAACATCCATGGATACATATATGCATATATAATGTGAGAAATGGGGAGATAGGCCGCATAAGTGGGCGGCAATTTGGTAGTTTGTTATTTTAATTAATTTTTTTCTTTCCTTGATCACATGCATACGTACATATATCTTCAAATAGGTTGAGTTGTTTGTTGTTATTATTAATATTATTATTATTATTTTAAACTAACGTTATATCTATAAATAAACCATCACGCAACGTATAAACATAACCCGTCACGCACACGTATAAAAAATACGCGTAACAAAACTAGCGTGGAAGTCGTGAGCAAACACTTACCTGATTGTTCGGGTTGTTACAAAGATGTGGTCACATAGTTGCAATCATATGCAACACAGTTACCTTGGTTAGGAACAATGATGTAAAAGATTTTTAAAGAGGCTGATTTATATGGTTTTCTAGTACGTTTAATGACTATCAAGAAAGAAATTTTATGACCTCATATTTCCGCCGCGTCATTATTTGTTCAAAACGTGTTAGGGTCTTACACTTTTCTTACGAGAGGTCGTGCGTTGGAGTCTCCCTTGAAGCAATTTGCTTCGAGTTAAGTCAAGGGGGTTTCCCAGTTGTGAGTTTCCTCTTAAGGTGGTGAGCCCGGTCACCACATTTTATTCTTTGGGCGGAAATATGATCTTTTTACCACAGTAATCCCAGATATCACGGGTCTTTGATGTTAACAAAAAATGCTATTAAATTAAGCTCTAACCAACGTTTTATAACATACATTTTAACAACTAAATCAAGCTTGAATATTTAGCATAGATTAAACATGATGACTTATCAAAGTATAAAAGATAATTAGACCATTAGTAATATGCATTATAAGGACATAAAGGAGCTTAATAACGTTCTTAACACGGTCTCATGGGTGTTACAAGTGCATGAAAAGAAGAGACATTTATAATATAACCCCAAATAAAGAGAAAAAAGTATGGAAAGCAATGATTGAAAGACCATTAAGGAACGTTAACTATTACACAAGTTTTTACATTAACTTTTTCATATATTTTTTTGAACGTCAAATTTGGATCATTGACGGACCACTGTAGTATAATCGTGTCACCAGCGGAACTACCCGATTATATCAATCTGCACTTGACAATAATGTCTACACACAATTTAGGAGAAACCCAATAAATTGAAAAAGAAAACCCTTATAAGAATTGAATAGAAGACCTAATAATCTCTGAAAGATGATTAAGTACTTCATATGGTGTGAAAATTTAGCTTAAAATTGAAAAACTAACCATCTAGAAGTCAACGAAATGTGGTGATCGGTGACGACCAACCGGCGGTCAGCAAAAACGTGTTCCCCTTCATCTCTCCTTTCTACCCTATTTATTTAAATCATATCAATCCCCACTTATCATTATTATTATTCAATCCAATTATCCTTCTCAAAATTTCTTCAAAGTCAATCAACAATGTCTCAGGTACATACATCTCTTCATCTTCTTAATTTTGCTTTCAATCGAAATTAGGGTTTTGTATCCATCAATCTTACTTTGATCTGTTTCTATCTCATCATGTCATTTAACTTACAAATTCCAGGTTTCGGATCTGTTGATATGATTCTGATTATGGGTTTTCATTTACGATCATTAATTATTGTGTTTCGATCGGTTTGACACTCGTTTTGGTTTCATGTTGACTTTTCTTGGTCAAAATTATGTGGGTAAAGTGATTAGGAGTTATTAATGGAATTAACGTTCCAAGATTTGTGATTTTGAAGGCGGTGTGGTCCAACATAATCTTTAAAAGAGGAATTTTAAACAGTTATGCGGTTTTCTTGATCTTTTTATTTAAGTTGCTCTTGGAAACTTGGAATCTTTATAAGTTATGATATTACAGTTGTATCATTTAATAATGACTGCTGTGTTTGTAACTCTGTGAGTCTGTTCTGAGATGAAATCCCAAATTGCTCTTAGTTTGATGTGTTGTGTGCTATATGTCTATAAGCATATATTTGGGCCAAGATTTAGAGGATCATGGTTATAAAATGTATCATTATGTAGATGTATGTTACTCATAGGTGATCCTGCTGTATAGATATGTAACGTTATCCAAACGGGTCATAAGAGTTTTACGTTAGTTGGGTTATTGATTTTGTATATCGAATATACAGTCTTTCATAAATCAATTCATATATTTTATATCAAGTAACTATATCTTTGTTATTTGCATTTTTTGATGTGTTATCTTAACTGTAACTTCTCATTTTGAAAATTTATGAAGTTAGATTCTTTATGGCATGTCCTGTAAGACCGTGGTAGATTTGAGTTTATAATAATAAAGAAAAACCTTCAAGAGAATATTTAACTAGTCACCGTATGCTTGACGGAGAACTTACAAATCTTTATTAATGGATATGCAGACTGTTGTTCTTAAGGTTGGCATGTCATGTGGCGGCTGCGTTGGAGCCGTGAAGAGGGTTCTTGGCAAAATGGAAGGTTAGTTTTATGTCTTTTTATTCATTACTAAAAAACTGTCAGAAGATTTTTAACTTAAACAGTTGATATAAGTTTATCTGTTTATATTTCAGGGGTGGAAACTTTTGACGTTGATCTGGAGCAACAAAAGGTGACTGTTAAGGGTAATGTACAACCGGATGCAGTTCTGCAGACAGTTTCCAAGACCGGAAAGAAAACCGAGTTCTGGCCAGCTGAAGGGGCCTCGGCTACCGCTTAGTCTCTGTGTACTAATGGTTTTTGGAACATGGTATTGTGTTCTATAGATTGTGTTTTTTGTAAAGCTAAAATTATCCTGTGACTGTATCATTTGGTATTTTGGATTTGAATAAATGCTAGAACATTACATAACACCCTTGATCATTATCTAGGTCTAGGGATGTAAATTAGTTGAGTAGCTTGTGAGCTACTGGGACCAAGCTTAAACGAGCCTAAGCCCGTGCTAAGTTATTTAACGAATCCAAGCTGAAGCTTCACATATTGAGCTTGATAGGCTCGCCGGCTTGGATAGAATAATTAAATAATTAATAAGTTTTAAACAAATCGAGTCTGAGCTCTAGTATGGAAACTACTTGTAAGCCACGCTTGGGCTTGGCTGTCTCATTTACACCCCTATCCATGTCAAGTGGGCATGCAACATTGTTCGTCATGGACACAAATTTTTTAGTGACGATTCTTGTTTCATAATCTAATCCAAGATTTGGTAAACAATCCGTGTGTCACGTGTGTTTACCATAATCCTTGGCAAGTACATTCCAACACCCTTCTAGTTTTCATGACTCGCCATTATAAAATTGTATTAGGGTCGTAAACGGGCCTGAGCTAGCCTAGGCTTAGTGCAGTTCGATTTGATCTTTTAGCGAACCAATCTCTAGTGGCTCGTGAACGATTTCTCGTTTACACCCATATGTGGTATGTTGATGTGTAGTTTTTTTATTTCTTGTTTAAACTTTGTGAGATTTGGGTGTGTTGGTTTCCTTGCAAAATATAATGTTAATTGTAAAGCTGATCAAGTTGACATAGTAAGAACAGAGTCAGAAATCGAGTTTGTGTGCAACTTCTTCACGAGGCTTTTCACCGCAAGAACATAGTTCATTGAAAAGGCTTCAGGAACTTAGCTTGCACACCTTATTCATGGCATGAAACGGCTTGTATGTTTTATGTGTTGCGACGGTTAAATAACTTCGTTATGTGGTCCTCTTGCCATGTTAGCATCAAGAACTTGATTCACGCACCTTATTAGTTGTAAGAACCGAGTTCGTGAGTCTTATTCGATACATATAGTCCAGAAAAATAGTTCAAAGGCGTTGTTCACAACACAACTAAGTTCGTGGACCTTGCTTTACCTTTAGAAATCGAGTTCATGACCATTCATTGGATACTATGGTTAATCCCTCTACGTATTGTCATTTAAGGTTAACCCCTCTACCTTTAGAAATTGTGTTCATTGGATACTATAGTTGTCCAAGTCGCACTCAAGGCGCAAAGGGTATGCCTTGAACTTCAGTGCGAGACGTTTAAAAAACAAGGGTTTTTTTCTTATGGCGAAACGTATTAGTACATGGTACAATTTATAGGGGTTTTAGACATGTTTTAGGCTTATTTAGGTTGCTTTAAGCTGATTCGAGGGTTGTTTAGGATTGGTGTTATTGTTTCAGGCGTTTTTACAGGAATTTCATTGGAACTTGACCTGAAAATTACGCCTAGACGCACGCAGGGTGAGGCATTTTCATTTTAAAGACTTAAATTCCATTAAGTGAGAATTATAATTTGCTCCATCTTTCTATATTTAATATTAAAGGGATCGAAGTTATTTTGTGGAATGAATATTGTGATCGTATATGAATGCACATGAAAAAGAGATGGTATCAAAGATTTTTGGTCTGATGTGAAAATTAACAGAAAAATATACTTCTCAAAAATAATTATTGGATCTTATTGAAATAGGATTTAGAGAGGATAATTGCAACTAATTAAAGGGCTGTTGAATTAACACTTTAGTGAAGGTTGAAAAACAAAAGAATTTTAATTACACACATGTATATAGAGTAAGGTTAGTCTACAAATGATATTTTTTCTACAAAGTGTGAGAATTCTATGTAGACATTGCGTTTTAAATTTTAGGCATGGCGTTTTATATTCTTTTAGAATTGTATAATATAGAAAAACACCAACACAACAATTTAAAATACAATCATATCTATTATCTGCATTCGCATGGTGTTTTAGATTCCATGCCTAGAATACATTTTTTTCATTATATTTTAAATTGTTACGTTTGTTGTTTTTCTATATTACACTTTGTAGGAAAAAATGTCTACATATATACACACACCACGATATAATACATCTATTTGAGATAACAATGTAGTTTTAGTTTAATTTTAAGACGGTAAAAATCAATGTTGTTGCATTTGGTACAAGTGTTGTGCATTAATAACTTATCATTTACAATTTTATCCCATATCATTTAATAATGTAGTGTAATAAATGGCAGATAATAATGTAGTGTTATTGCATCTAGAATATATATATATAACACACACATACATATACACATGGAGAGGATCAAATGAGAAGAAAATAATTGAAAGAAGAAAAAAAAGAAAGGATATATGCTAAAATAGTAATTCATTTATAACTCATCTCATTAATTTTTCTCTCTTTAATTAATTAGTTAACTAATCACTAATTATCTTACATATAATCTACAAATCCTATACATATCAAAATTTTCCTACATGTACCTTATACATTATATAATTTTATCATACATACGTCAAAATTTATCCTACACTCCTCGAAATATATCTTACACAACTCGTAATTTATCCTACACACCTATTAATTTATTCTACACTTTGAATTAATTTGAATATATATTTAAAAAGGAGTTAAAATTTAATTTACTTAGTTATTAAAGAGGAAGAATACAAATTAATGATCTATGTAAGTTTATCATTATAGCGTTGTATTAAAATTAAATGCAAATATTAAATAAAGTAAAATAAAACATTCTTATTGGTTGAAACTTATTTTTTTTTTTCTTACAATTTTTTTTTCTCTATTGAACCATGCACTATACACATATACATAATACTATTTTATAAAAGCTATTTTGAAGTTTAGCTTTTTACCTACAAACATTTGTAATAGTAAATTTTCCGTCATTTTTAAATTCTTAAAAAAAATCTCATTTGAACCATGAACTCTACACATACATAATCCTATTTTATAAAAGCTATTTTGAAGTTTATCTTTTACCTACAAACATTTGTAATAGTAAATTTCTAGTCATTTTAAATTGGTTTTTCAACACTACGTCTTACAATAAATGAGTATTAGTTTAGTAGGTGGTATTTTAAGAAAAAAAAGTAAATTCATAACAAACTTTATAAACAATTTTTATGTTTTTTTAGTAATTAAAGAATTAAAATATTGAAACCAGCATCTATATTAATTAAGATAAAAATTGTCTGGTGTAGTAGTTAATTTTTTATCTTATTTTTTAATTTTGATAGCATTAATTGGGTTAAGATTTGGTGTAAATTAATAATAAATTTTTGTTTTTTTTTTGCATAAAATTAAATATGTGATATTTACGTAATATATTAAATATGTTATATTTACGTAATATTAATAAATATTGCATTTAATAAATAAGGGTTTATTTCTTATTGTTTACAGAAAGAAGGTTGTGTAAGATTAATGTATATTTTTATTATATTACTACATGTATCGTGATTTTTAAGAATTCTTTACGTTTACGTTATTTTGATCGTCAGGTTCACAATGTTATATTATTTTATACATTATAATTATACTTTGAGATGATGCATAAAGCAATGCTACTTTTACCATCTATTTCAATATAATTGCTTGTTATACAAAAACACAAACTACAATGTATTTATTAGAACATTTTATTATTAAATACAAGTTTCTAATATTGTGATAATTTTAACTTAAATAACATAAAAACACTTTGAACTGAACAAGTTTTAGGCATATTGCAACTCTATTTTTGGGTTTTCTTTTTTGTTTGCTATAACGAGGGCGTCAAAACCAACCGAATTATCACCTGCTGCAACACGCGGATCTCATGCTAGTACTATTAAAAACATGTAAATTTTTTCCGCCAATATACTTCAAAATATACGCATTTGATATTATTTTCCTCCCATAACTTGCGTGTTTAATTTTTAAAAAAACAAGTCGAATACTTAGTGTGTATAACTTTTTTTTTTTCAGTGTTCAGGTATGAATTTTATAGAAAACGAGGTTTTGTCTAACATATATTATTTTTTTGGTATCGTAAATTATAATGACTACCGGTACCATGACGAACCAAGCAGATACCTACATCGGCACCCGTGTCATATTTTATCAAAATTGATACCGGTATTCATTTTATAGACACGTGTCGATATTCTTTTGTCCAAATCACGACTGACTATTTTGGTTCTCTCTTTGTTGCTATGCTAAGGGTTGTTACTGTATGGGTATCGTAATGAACCAAAATGATACCACTTGAAATCGCATACTCATCGTGATACTCATCTTTTGATAAATAGGGATTCTATTTTTAAGTATTTATTTTTTAATAATATTTTACATATCATTTAATTTAGTATTTTTTATAATAACTTACGTTCATTAAGTTTTTTTAAGAAATCTAAATTTGCAAGTATGTTTAGTTAAATTTTACACCACTATCGTACCAAACCAAACTGAAGCCGACCGAACAACATCGGTATCGGTACCGATATTTGATTTATTGTTTTTACTTTTGATAAACTGACACCGTATTGCTACCGTACCATACCGAACACCATTGGTAACAGTACTTGTATTCATTCACGGTTTTCATATTTTTTTTATTTATACAATTTCGTCTATGACAATAAATGAATATCGGTACCAATATCTTGACGATCCTAACCGATCAATACTGTTCGAACAACATCAGTGTCGGTATCGGTTTTTATTTTTATCGTTTTTGGACGGTGTAAAATATGTGTTGATTTCTATAACGAGTGAACATATTGTACCAGTACTGTAACAAACCAAACCAAACCGATACGGATCAGATGCGTGCAGTAACGTATCGCCGCAAGCGCAAACAAATACCCTAGTTTGTAGAAAAGTTTACAAGTTTAAGGATGTTGTTTTCTAGTTTGTAGAAAAGTTTATAAGTTTAAGGTTTTTGTTTTTGTTTTTGGATGGGTTCATAGATGTGAAACTTAATTATTTTATGAAATATGTTGGTTTGATGAATTCGAGAAACGGAGGCAGCAACATTGGTGTCGAGAGCTTCTTGGCAGCAACTCTTTTTTGGGTGCGATCGGCTGGGAAACGAATGATAGCAAAAACTTGTTTGTCACATTAGCCGAATGAAAAGAGAATAAATAAATTAACTTTTTTAATTACATAAATATTCAGTAATTCTATTCTAATGATAAGATTATTGCAAAGTTTGGTGAATACTAACTTCAACCTTTTAAGTGTCAATTTTATTTTTTATATTATAAATAAGATACACCTTTATTTCTATAAGTTTATTTTCAATTATAATTTTCGTTTGTTAATATGTAGTTGCGTTTATTTTTTTTCTCGACATTCCAATATATTTTATTGAAAACGGAGTTGTATTCGAGATAGTGGTACGGTGACGAACCAAGCAGGCGGTACTGGTATCGGTGTTATCGAAACCGGTGTTAGAGCATTCACATCCTATCCATCAAATATTGAGAGAGAGGTTTTTAAATTATAAAAAGTGGTTTAAGTGGTTGTGAGTGGAGAAGAGAGAAAATGTTACTATTCATCTGTGTATTTGAGGGGACACTATTCACCCTGTATAATTTTTTAATATATTTTGAAAATGGTTATGAGTAAGGAAGAGAGAAAAGGTAATAATAAAGATATAAAATATTATTATTTAATTGAAAGGAGAAAGAAAATATAGTTGTTTTTAGTAATCATAGTATAGAAAATGGTGGATAGGAGAAAAATGGTGGATAGGATGTGAGTGCTCTTAGTATTTGTTTTTATGGTTTTCGATCTATGTAAAACGCGACTTTATTTGTTTGGGTTACATCATATAACCTTTTGCGTAATATGTAAATAAACTTTTTTAATCGCAAAAATCAAGCCTTACAAGACAGTTTTCAAATTTATGGCTGAGTAACTCTTTTTCACGTGATCACGATTGAGAGTACGGTATATTTATTTTTATTCAATTTTGATATGGTGTATTCATTTAATTGTGGTATGATGTATTTATATTTGACACTTGAATTCATATTGAATTGTGAAATATGTGTTTGTATATTTCTCTTTTTGTTGTTTAATTGTTAAGACCTTCTGCTACCGTCTTCGTCAGATGGCATGGAGGGCGGTGTGGTGAGGAAGCAAACATTGGCGGAAAGAGGTGGGGGAAGCATGAGAGGGGTGGTGGGGTTGGGCTCACAGTGAGAAGAAGAAGGGATCGGTGGGACCCATGCCAAGAAGTTAAAAAAGATTAAACTGATACACTTTTTCATAATGAAGAAATTGCAACTTGTATTCCCGTGGTTTGAGACAAAAATCAACTTGAGTCCCCGTTTTCCAAAAATGAAAAGTTGTGTCTTGTTGTTTCCTATTCACTTCAGTTTGCATCATTTTGTCAAGTCTTCGTTAGTATGGCATTATATCAAATTGTATTTTGGTAATCTTTCACCCTCCATCTCCTCACCACCATCAGGGGTAAAATAGACTTTTTCACAATAAGGCTCAGGGGTAAATAGACTTTTCAACCATTTTCAAACGACCAAACTAACGACAACGTACCTCAGGGACTCAGAGTGTAGCACTTTTCTAACGATAGAGACACAGATATCCATTTCGTTCAAATAAGGACTGAAGTTGATTTTTGCCCCAAACGACAAGGACGTAAAATGTACTTCACTCTATTTATATTAAAAGGATTAAATATAAATACTTTTGAACAACACTCTTATGCAACAAAGTAGCAACTCCATCCACCCAATATATCTGAACGAAAATAACGAAGAAAGTTAAAAAGCCGGACACGAATCCACATAAACCTATATCTAAGTGCATGTAGCCAAGTGGCACCAAAATGTGTTGAAAAGTTATTAATTCTACGATTGAGGTAATTAGCTAGTCCATAATATATATCGATGTAGGTTTATAAATATGTTTAATTAGAGAGTGTGTGAGTTACCTTTAAAAAAAGTAAATTTAAGAACTCTCATTTAATCTCAAGCTAAATAAAAAAAGACATTTAAAATTTTCTTTTTCTTATTTTGTCATAAAAAAATATCATATTGACGAACTACAAAAAATCGTGGCAGGAGTTGTCCTCACATAAGTGGTCCTTAGGTGTATTGGCTTTCTTTGATGTTTGGTCTATCGATAGTATTCTTATATTCTTGGCATTATGTCCGTTGTTTTTAGCTTCTCTCCTGCTTGGAGCTTATCCTGGTTTGCTGGAAACTTTTGAACTTGTAGAATGATACTTTGGCAAACACGGTAGTTGGTTTGTCTCAACACCTGAATTCCATAATCTTAAACTCTGTTTCAAACTCAACGGTTTAAACCCATTGTAAGGCCATGGACTATACTTTCACGCCTCTTAACTACATGTAGGCGTCACGTCACTCACTTTACCCTCTTTCACTTCATCAAGGAAATGATGTAACCCCCATTAACGCCCCTTAAATTAATTATAATACATATATATATATATAGCATATTGTGTGTGTGTAAATTTTTCAATGCTCGACTCCCTCTCTCTCTTTGTCCTAGTTAACTCTTTAACACGTGAAGCTTTTAATGCCCCTTAACACCTCCTAGGAGCGGTATGACGGGCGTTAACGGATGCCAACTAGGATTAAAGCCTATGGGCATTAGAGTATACCAGACGCCCTAACATTCTTTTTAAGGGTTGAGTTATAGTACGAAGGGGTACAAAAATAAGAAGTCTAAGAAGCCACTTAGTTTTATTTAATCTTAGATCAAATTCTTTTATACTAGTTTATAATTAAACAAGATGTTCAACTAACCACATGTTTTCCGTGGATGCGTACACCACCTTCTCACCCTAGCTTTTTAGGTTAGTTTAATTTTTGAATGGCTTGGTGACGTTCAATACAAAAAATAAGTACACCACCAAACTTGTCACTCCTTAGGTCGAAATTGGAAACCATATAGAAAAAAACTGCAAAGTGATTATCTCTCGATAAGTCAAACCGGTTGTCACAAGACTTTTAATCTATAGATACGAGTAATTACATTGCTATGGTTTTTATAGGCTTATACATATAATCTTTATAGTTAGTCATCACTATAGTCTATAGGTTGATGATGAGGTACAGAAACGTTTAACATGCAACTCAATCGACCCAACATGGTCCCATCTACTATGTTGTCAGTCACTGATGGTGCCAAAAAATCATAGACAACTAATTTCTCACTCATATATAGCTCGTACAAATCAAGTCTCATATCAATATCAATTAAGGTCACATTAAAGATCCTTAAGATTCGTATAAACCTATGCGTTCCACCAACTCTATGTAATTAGTGGACAATACTACACTATCTTTTAAGGCGTGAACATAATTAAGCAGTAGATGACCCAACCAGATCTAAAGTTGATGGTTGGGATATCGTTGAAGCCTTCTTCCACACACGCAAATCCCCATTGATCGGATCATGTATACTATCTATGCACATTATACTTCCTATACGCATACGAATCTATGCATATGATAAAACAAAATATATAGTCAAATTATAACTAGTTGCACGCCAATCATGTAATAACAACAAACAAATTATGATATAACAAAATATATAATTTGGGTTGCAAACGAACCAAACGAACACGAAGAAGATCTTGTCCGTGTTCGTTTGTTAAGAAATATATGTGTTCATGAACTGTTTATAAACACTTACCAATCAAGGTTTTTATGTCGTGTTCGTTTGTTAAGGAAATGAAATCGTTTATGTTTGTTTGTTAATTTTAGGCAACAAACGTTAATGAGCACAAAATCATGAACACAAATGAAAACAAAACGAACACAAACAAGCGTCTATGAACATAATATATGATACACCGACACTTATTAAATATTTTCTTTGTTAGAATTTTGAAGTATATAATAAAATATAAAAACTAAAAACACTAATGAACTTTTGAACCCGTTACCAAACGTTCACAAACGTAAATGAACGAACGCAACCTCTGCTCATGTTCGTTCATTTAACTAAACTAAATGAACGAAATTTCTTGTTTGTGTTTGTTTGTTTAATAAACGAACGAACACAAACAAACTTCTCGCCGAACGTTTGATTCTTTGCAGCCCTTTATATAATCAATTCATAACCAGTTGCACGCCAGTAATATAATAACAACAAGCAAAAATTTTACATAACAAATTACAGCTGCTAATAGTAAACTAAAAGGTGATTGATACACAAAAGACACTGTCACACCCCGACCAATGGCGGAAACATTGGGGCGGGACGAACGAGATTGCTCGAGACTTTATAACGCTAATAAGTGACAAATATTTAAATAACAAAATTTCATTTTATGGATAATGATCAAGTATAACGGTTTGAAATCAAATACAACATGTTTGAAACGAGATACAAGTACAACAACATTTCTAATACAAAATTTAGATGAGTATCTAGTCATCCTACTCGTTTCTAACGTCATTATCATCAACAACAATCAACCTGTAATATATGTTAAGAGTATAGTTCAACACACAAGGTATTGGTGAGCATACAAGTTTGAATAGTAGCATCGTATAAACGTTTTAAACAAATCTTCATGCATAAATATCTAATCTCAAGGCTAACATACATTAAACTATCATGAAATTATACAAGTCAACCCAAGGTTTCCCGCTAGCGTAATCTATTCATAGCAATGAAAAGACCGTATGTGTTTAACTTAACATGACCTCAAGTTTACGGGCAGTGCGTTACTCCTATAGCGCTATACATGTTAAGGGAGGCTTGATCGAAGTTAATGACTAAGTTTAAGCATGTCAAGTATAAGCTTGTGTGATTTCAAGTTTAGCACAAAGAGCATGTATAAAGATTGTTTTGTGATTTATGTATAAGCATGTTTGTGTGATTTTGCATAAAGTACATGTATTGCACCCAAATATGTAAAAGTAAAATGGGATCGAGTATTCTCACGGTTTTGCAAAGCTTCCTTTGTTATTCCAGTGAAGAGTTGGAGAGTTTGGAGGATGGAACACCGAGGTTACCATACATAATGAAGGTGTGTAAGTATTTGGAGGTTAACGGAGCATTCGGAGTTGGAATTAAAGTATGCAAAAGTATGTATATGAGAAAGTAATTATCTAGACTTAAACCCTCGTTCTTGACACTATAAGTCCCATATGGGTTGATGTGATTTCATGGGTCAAGATACCCATTAGAATCGTTAACGAGAGGTTCAAGACTTAGATAATATAACCTATTACCATTACAAGTAACCATGTTGATTATCATCACGGATTCAGTTATGTATATATGTATATATTGTATAGATTATATAATAATTCTAAGCTAAGTCCATCAAGATTATCATAGATTGTCATATAAGTGAAGCATGGAGGTAGGAGCATAACCATCCTTTAACCTCATTTGTAAGATTCACCAATACACAAATCATCACAAGGATGATTTGGATGGTCATGAATGAAAGGAAATGTACAACTTCTCGCTATACCAAGTAGCCAAGCAAGCTTTAACCTGGGTGAGCCATTCCCGATATAGAAAGAGTTAACTAAGTGTCGGAGGCTAGATAGGGTTAAGTCACTTTGGGTCTAGCAAACCACTTGGGATAGCAAGATGAAAACATCAAGTGAGGTGGTGGAATGAAGGTAGGATAGCCAAGGCTTCCAAGTATTCACACCTATACCAAAACACAAGTCTTGTCACAAGAATCATGACAAGCTCGGATGGTTTCATCACTTGTGGGTTGATAACCCTATTAAAAACAGAAAGATTGAAGGGTGATTTACACCTCTGATTTGTATGAATGACTCTTGGCCAAGCTTACTAACCATGGACTTGATTAGTAGCACAAGAGCACAAGTTTGTATGAGAAAACATAAGTTCAATGAAATTTTGTAAAGTCTTCTTCCAAAACAGAAAGCTAGACCTCAAAATGGGGATGTTCCATCTTGGTTTATAATGGTAAACCTGTGGAAACACTCCTAGAGGTGCTCCAAGCTTTGTAGAGGAAGAAGTGAAGAAAAGTTGAAGATATGTGAGTTTGGACTCACTTTAGGACTTGGAGTAATCTGCCACGAACTTGTATTTCCAGCAGATTAGAGAGTAATTGTAGAGTGTAAATAAGTTGGGAAAGTGAAAATGGGTGCTAGGAAGCTTGTTTATATAGTAGTTTAGTAGGGTTTTGAGTTTAATGAGGTTTAAAGGTGATTGGGGAGTAAAAAGATGGGGAAAAGTGACCAACCCGTATGATAGAAACAACTTCCTGCGGATTGAGGTCTCTCGCCACCCGCGAGAGGCAAGGCCTAGGATCT
The DNA here is from genome assembly GCA_947069175.1 of Scalesia atractyloides. Taxonomy (NCBI): domain Eukaryota; kingdom Viridiplantae; phylum Streptophyta; class Magnoliopsida; order Asterales; family Asteraceae; genus Scalesia; species Scalesia atractyloides. Next base: position 10,037,435 of record CAMTDV010000012.1, on the reverse strand, counting down.
CCACCCGCCAGAGCCTCAAGTTAGGCAGAACTTTCATTTTTTGCAATTTAGCCCCTGAACTTTGGTTTTCCCTCATTTTAAGCTAAAACTTAGTGTTTTGGCATGTTTTTAAGTATATGCAAGCATAATTTGAGTATCGAGAATGTATGTATGAGTATTTACATGTATAACAAGTGTCGGTTTGCGTATAAACACGTATTTAAACGATCAATTGTACGAATAACAATATGTATAAAATATGAATTTCATTATGATTAACGCCTCGAATTGTGATAGCGGAGATGGAATATGATCGTAAGGTTTCTAAAAATAGAATGCAAATATGAATTTTCTAAAAATAGAAATACGACGCGTTACACACACTATATATAAAAGATTTTTATAAAACAAATACATAAAAAATAACAAAATATATAACAAACTAATACAGAAAAGGAAGGTAAAAAAATATATCTTCTGGAAAAACAAATACATACATCACACATACCAAGAAGTTAAAAAAATTAAACCAATACACTTTTCATAATGAAAAGATTGCAACTTGCATTCCCGTGGTTTGAGACAAAAATCAACTTGAGTCCTCGTTTTCTAAAAAATGAAAAGTTGTGTCCTATTCGCTTCAGTTTGCATCATTTTGTCAAGTCTTCGTCAGTATGACCATTATATCAAAGTGTATTTTGGTAATCTTTCACCCTGAATCTCCTCACCACCATCAGGGGTGAAATAGACTTTTTCACAATAAGGTTCAGGGGTAAATAGACTTTTCAACCATTTTCAAACGACCAAACTAACGACAACGGACCTCAGGGACTCAGAGTGTAGCACTTTTCTAACCACATATATCCATTTCTTTCAAGTAAGGACTGAAGTTGATTTTTGCCCCAAACGACAAGGACGTAAAATGCACTTCACTCTATTTATATTAAAGGGATTAAATAAAAATACTTTTGAACAACACTCTTATGCAACAGAGTAGCAACTCCATCCACCCAATATATTTGAACAAAAATAACGAAGAAAGTTATAAAGCCAGACACGAATCCACATAAATCTATATCAAAGTGCATGTAGTCAAGCGGCACCAAAATGTGTTGAAAAGTTATTAATTCCTTAACGATTGAGGTAACTAGCTAGTCCATAATATATATCGATGTAGGTTTATATATATATTTAATTAGAGAGCGTGTGAGTTACCTTTAGAAAAAAAAAAGTAAATTTAAAAACTCTCATTTAATCTCAAGTTAAATAAAAAAAGACATTTAAGTTTTTCTTTTTCTTATTTTGTCATAAAAAAATCTCATATTGACGAACTACAAAGAATCGTGACAGGAGTTGTCCTCACAAAAGTGGTCCTTAGGTGTATTGGCTTTCTTTGATGTTTAGTCTATCGATAGTATTCTTATATTCTTGGCATTATGTCCGTTGTTTTTAGCTTCTCTCCTGCTTGGAGCTTATCCTGGTTTGCTGGAAACTTCTGAACTTGTAGAATGATACTTTGGCAAACACGGTAGTTGGTTTGTCTCAACACCTGAATTCCATAATCTTAAACTCTATTTCAAACTCAACGGTTTAAACCCATTGTAAGGCCATGGACTATACTTTCACGCATCTTAACTACATGTAGGCGCCACGTCACTCACTTTACCCTCTTCCACTTTATCAAGGAAATGATGTAACCCCCATTAACGCCCCTTAAATTAATTATAATACATATATATATATAGCATATTGTGTGTGTGTAAAATTTCCAATGCTCGACTCCCCTCTCTCTCTCTCTCTCTGTCCTAGTTAACTCTTTAACACGTGAAGCTTTTAAAGCCCCTTAACACCTCCTATGAGTGGTATGACGGGCGTTAACAGATGCCAACTAGGATTAAAGCCTATGGGAATTAGAGTATACAAGACGCCCTAACATTCTTTTTAAGGGTTGAGTTATATTACAAAAGGGTACAAAAATAAGAAGTCTAAGAATCCACTATAGAGTGACAGAGTCCAAGAAAGAATCAAGTGGGAAGAGTAATTTTGTCAAAGAAAATAAAAAGATTATGAACATACAAGTCACATGTTATTCTTCATCCTCTCAATTTTTAAACGTGGGTAACTTTTTTTATACGTCATTTGTTTTTTATAAAAAAAAATCTACCATTAAAATGAGCGTTTTTTTATCTTTAATACGAGTACCCTATTGTTATACTTAAAAATATTTAAAAAAATCCAGTTGCGTATTACACAATTGACATAACATAAAGCACCATGAGTATCAAACTAAAAGACAATAGAAAGTAGACCAAACACGATCGATGACAACAGATAAGAGACACAATGGACATAACGTAAAATACAATGAGTATCAAACTAAAAACGCAATGAAAAGTAGACTAAAACACAATAATACAACAGATAAAAGACACAATGGACATCAGGCTAAAACACAATTGATAACTGACTAAAACACAATGAACAACATATTAAAATACAATAGACAACAGTTTAAAACACAATAGACAACAAACTAAAACACAATAGATAGCATATTAAAAACAATGACAAAACCTATAACGCAATGTATAGAAAACCCAAATATAACACCATCTTTATTGTGTCATACATTGTGTAATAGATTCTGATAAAAATGCAATAGGCAAAATCCAAATTAACACTGTGTTATAAGTTTTGATAATAACATATTGTGTAGAAAGCTTAGTAAAAAACGTAAAGACCAATGACTACAGCCTTTAACACAATACAAAGAAAACCTAGTAGAAGTGAAATTTTCTATTTTATTTTTATATAATAATATCATACTCATTAAGATAAAAAATGCTGGTTAATATGGTGAAATTTAAAAAAAAAACAAATGTCGTATGAAAAAATTACGAACTTTTTAAATTGATATATATCTTAAATATAAAACTAGTAGACTAGAATCCTTTTTAATTTTTTTATTTATGTTGTGTTTTATTTAATCATAATCATAATTCTCTTTTTAATGGTTTCCTTTTCATTGCAAGAATACGTGCTTTTTTTAATTGTTTCCTTTCTATTGGAAGAACACGTGTATAGAATAACTATTCATTCATTTAATATTGGATTTCAGATTTTCAGACTTTGCTAGACATGTTCGCTAGACATGCTAAATTTAGATAGTGTTAGTTTCGTGCATAATAGAATAGAATTGAATTTATGTAGAAATTGTAATTTAATTTGAAATTTAGGTATGTTTATTTTAAATAATGGAATAGAATAGGATGAATTGGAATATGAATTTCTTTCTTTTCTTACATTCTTTAATTCTAACTAAAATCAATATTTCAATTCCATTAGAATTCCATACCATTCAAAAAAACAAAAACTATCATACTTTTTTCATAATAAATTAGGTTGATACAATAGATCTAGCCAACAAGTTTTTCCGTGTAAATATCTTAATAACTATTTAATTTTAATTATAAAAGAAGTTTTTGACAAAGGGTAGTCACACAAGTTTTCGTTTTTTAATGGCCAACTTAAAAACAAATGCGCACACATATACTCTCTAAACCTATTTTAATCTATATTAGTGTCTATTATACACTAGAATCATCAACCACTTAAGGAGAAAGAACTTTCAGCACACCTTAATACCGTCATATTACATGGCCTTTATGTGGTTATTGGTTGTTCGGTTCTTTATCTTTATTAGTTATATTTGTTCAAATATATTTAGGTGGGTGAAGTCGTTACTTTGTTGTAAAAGAATGTGTTCGTTAGTATCTCTATTTCTAGGGGTGGACCCACATTGAGTGGATCGGTAGTAGATCCGATACATTAAATTTTCGAATGACCCGTAAAATTAATTAGGTGGATACTATAACATGATAAGGAAAGCTTGTTTTTTGTGTGCCCTTTCCACCCCCACCCCACTAAGCTAATTTAAAACTATGGTTTCCTTGCTACCTAAACAAACATAAGAACACAAGTAAACCTAATTTTTAGTTTAGTTTCGAGTTTTATAGCTTGAATTCTGTTAGTTGACTAGTTGTTTAAGGATTTTTTATTATGAATAATGATGCAAGAATTGAAAACTTGTATGTGATGAATTTGAACTATAAAATTTGCAATGTTTTTTTTTCGTTTTGACATGTATTTTTATTGCGTGTTTTCTAATGAGTAATGATTATATATTTTTTGTTATATGTTCCTCGCTCAGTCTCTCCAACTCGATCCCACACGACAACTGGCCAGAAAGTTTTATCGTTTGGTTGTGAAAATTTTGAACACCGAAAAAATTGCACCCCATTGGAAAAAAATCTTGAATCCCCATCATTTATTTCATCCCTTTTATATAAGAATTATGTCATTGTTTTGTTATGTCTCTTTCGGAAAAACACTTCTATACTTTTTTCATTATATTTTATATAAGAATTATTAACATTTTTTTGTTATGTATTTGTTCTATAGTAATCTTGTGTAATGTAACACAAACTATAATTTGCAATGTAAAATTTTCTTTCCTTGTGTTACAAGTTTAGTGTGGTCACAAATTTAGCTGTATTCTCTCAAATGCTTTGTCTTGTATTAACAGTTACCAAAAAAAGAGAGTTTTAGTAACAGTAGCAACGACGAATCCATGTCACAATGTGTGGGCATGGTGTTGACAGCCAACGTAGGACCAAGTCATACAAATATACAAAAGCATGGCCGGCTGTCAACCTTTCATTCACATCAAATGACTGCCAACTGCAAACAAAGTTAAATCATGAGAATCCAAAAAACAAAACAAGTAAAAGAAGGGTAACCTTTACTAACGATTGTTTGCATCAAAGAAGGCAGTGGGCCCTTCGTTGTCAACCGAAACAGTTAGCTTTTCCCCTTGCTTGCATGTTCCCTCAATAATGTGCGTAATTATAAACATATGTAGCGTCATTGTCATATACGTCGCATAAGTATTAAAATAAGTTGCTTAATATGTTGCGTAATTAATTTGAGTGTAATTATTAGGGTTGTTCAAAAAGATTGCGGCTCAAGGCTCACTCGAAGTTCGCTCGAAAAAAGTTCGAAAAAAGCTCGGTTCGAAGTCAGCTCGGTTTTAAATGAGCTAGCTTGGCTTGGGTTGGCTTGGTTTGTAAACGAGCCGAGCCTGAGCCAATGTAGGTTCGATTCGTGGCTCACTCGTTAGTTGGCTCGCTCGTTTAAATTAAACCCAAACAATATGTGTGTGTATATATTCTAATATATTTAAACAATGTTGTTTAATTAGTAATATGGTTATTTTTCTATAGAAAGAAATAGACTGTTATACTATAGCTTTAGTTAGTAATATTTGATTCAAAAAAATATAAATTAAGGTAAGTATCATGAAATATTTTCTTACTCATTTTATAGTTTGCCCAAATTTACTATTCTATTAGCCTAATTAATGTTTTATTTATTGTTTTTTGTTTTAATGCATATTATTATGTGTAAAAATACACAAATACAAACCTTTTAAACAAATGAGCAGGCTCAACGAGCAGGGCTCGAGGTTTTGACGAGCCGAGCCTGAGCCCAACTTTATAGCTTGTTAAGAAAAATTAGCTGGCTCGACTCGATTCGATCTTTAAATGAGTCGAGCCTGAGCCCACCTTGGTTCGGTTCGTCTCTTTTATAGCCCTAGTAATTATTGAACTTTGTACCTAATTATGACGCGGATGAAACTTTCCCCTTGCTCAAAAACATGTGTCGCGTCTTGATGGTTTTTCGTACGTTTTGTAGGGTGGCTCTTTAGTCTTTATTGATAAACACATACTACAGTTATTTAAATCATTGTTTGTTATACACACACCTAAAATTTGCATCGGTCTTTATCTATTCCCTAATAATGAATAGTATCATCATTTGTTCCCTACATATAATTATATATATATATGTGTGGGTCCTCATAGTGCAGAATGAAAATGCACTAATTTTAATGTTATTATACTAATTTCGTGAAAATAACGTTAAAAGTGGGGGACGGTTAATCATGCATGCATCATGTAGTAATGTTGATATCGAAAGATAAGGGGGTGCATGCACTAATCGGCATTTGTCCCAATTACCGAGTGTTATGTGTCTTATGTTCAAGGCTTGATACAAAACTACTATCGAGCCGGGGGTCTCACTGGAAGCAGTCTCTCTATTCCTACGGGGTAGAAAGGTTGTCTATATCTTACTCTTCTCAGACCACTTAGCTTTGCTATTGGTGGGATTTACTAAGCAAAAATCTGTTCCCTACATATATCTTGTTGTCTGAATACAACCAAGTTGTGTGACAAGTTTTTCGTAAACTCAGTAGACATTTTATTTTATTAAACACAAACACACAAACATACCAGAAGCCAGAACATTCCGAACTCCCGGGCTAAGAAAGTTACAAAGCCAGTGAATTAAAATTAAACAACAATACAAGTTGTGTGACAGTGTTGAAACCTTTTCTAGTTAAATCAAGATGCATGTATAAATGCTAATAATTACCCTAATAAAGGCAACCATCTACAGACCCCACCAATTTATTGAGTCACTTCAGGATAAGTAATCAAGATCTTCTTACATCTCGGTATATGCCATCCACCATAAATTTATTTCTTCTACTCAGTCACTTCCATTTTGTTGTTCTGTAAGTTCCTTTTCTTTTATAATTTCTTGATTTTATTATGCTCTTGGCTGGCTTTAATCCTGAGATGAATATAAAAGGTGTTTCAATAAAGAAAAATCCGTAAGCTATTGTTAATTATTTATCAACTATTTATACTAGTTATTGGAGAAGAATTATATGATAATTAAAAAGTACACTTTATTTAATCATATATTATAGTTATGGTAATGATTATACAATAAACTCTAACTAGTATATTTTCTCTGATGATACTGCTAATGCATGCTCACTTAAGCATTGACGGACTCAGTAATTCTTTGTTTGTTGGTTGAAGCAAAGTGTGACCAAACTGGCTGCCATTGAAAACTTTCCTGCCTATGAAAGTTCAAAGAACAAAATGTTGAATCAAGTTCATGAAAATCCAGGAACCGGAAACACACTATTGATGTCCAGATAAGAAGCAGATTATCGAGAACGGCTTAAGCTTATCGAAGAAGATCATGAAAGCTTTCTTATACGTATTCGAGAAGGATTGACAGGTGAATTATCCAATCCGTTTTCAATGGATAATATTCTTTTTATCTTTCTTCCAGAATTTGAGTATATATAAAGTTACCATGATGTAATTTAACCAGAGTTGGGATCTTCCAAAGATTGAAGTGAGTTACAAGAATCTATCAGTTGAAGGAGATGTATTCATAGGGTGTAGAGCACTTCCAACTTTGTTAAATGCCACCCTTAATGCCATAGAGGTATGTAAAATGTGTTTCAAGATTATCATAAATTCATAATCAAGTAATCTTATTATTTGTATTGATTTTGTTGTATTTGTGTTGTTAATAGTCATTTCTTAAGTCATTAGGGTTGTTCCATCAAACAAAAAGGTCCACAAAATATTACAAGATGTGACTGGAATAGTGAAACCAACAAGGTATGTTTGAAGTTTTGCAAATAGATTTAAGGGTGTTCAGATTTGCTTTTTGGAAATTATTACAAGCAGTTTTAATTTCTGGGCAAACAACTTCTAACTATCTGCTTAATATATATACTAAAACATGTCATACTCTATTATCTAATTACTACAAATTAAAACATAAACACATTCAGAGACTGTTTTTTTACTGTTTTGATTACTATAACATTAAACATTGCCTAACATTTCTTGTTGAACTAGGCATGTCAATGACCTTCTAGTGCACTGGCAGTCTCCTGGCCTTCCAAAGTGAAGGTCATAGGTTTGAGTCTCGTCTTAAGCAAAATACTCTAGGTTGACTTAGGTGTTTCCATCATAGTGGGTATTCGGATGGTGGGTTTCCTCAGGATATAGACAACCTTTTGCCTTTATATTTACCCGAATAATCGGGCTTTGTTGATCGTTTGAATAAAACACTAGGTGGTCTAGAAAACCACCAAACACTTCAAGGTGATTAAGTGAATTCTGGTGAGTGTAGCATACTCACCAGCTTCGCTAACACCTAACTCCAAGTTGATTAAATTGTTGTTCCTTTTTCTTTTTAGGATTTCATTTGACAATAATGTGTTAACTCACAAAATTTAGAACAAAACATAAAACGATTTTTTTTTTGCGAAATATGAAGAGTTATAGGGTACCAAAGTTGAAAGTAAAAATGTTATGAGTTAAATTGACAAAGATAGAAAGCTTTGGGTTAAAAGTAAAAAAAAACCAAAATAATTTTAGGTTAAAAGTGTAATTGTATCAAATTTTTTTTAAAACCTCCCTAAGCATAGAGTACAACTACTCTATGCATCACAATGTTGTAAATTTATATGGGTAAATTTTGTGTTTTTCTTTATTAACTTTGCTTATTCAAAAAAAATCTGAATACATAGTTTGATTTAATTTTTAAGTAAATTGTTGTTTTGTTCTTTGTGGTTTATACCAAATTGCTATAATTTACAAATTTGAAAATTTTGCAAAAAAACACATTCGGGTTTCAATTCATTGCGATTTTAGTTCACCAAACTAACACCCGTCCACATCCCCTTTAAATGATAGTTACATGACAAACATGTAATGGATAAAATAGTCTTTTCACACTTACAAGGACTAAGATAACAATTTACTTTTTTTATACTAAATATCTAGTCAATTCCTTACGTAGAATATTTACAACTTTTTTTTTGAATTTTGATCACTTAATTAAATAATCAAATTATATTCTTCTTTCCATGTTGCATAATGTCGTCCTCCATCTTTTTACCATGCTTGCCCAAAGATAAATGTTAAAAAGTGAGTAATTTTTCTCACAAGCAATAGGATACATCTTTATGAGTGGAAGAAAAAAAAATAAATCATGATTCTAGAGAAAAAAAACTATTGATGGAAGAAAAGGTGTCATGTGTGTAGGAAAAGATATATTTAGTGATGGGTGTAAGAGAATTACGTATCAAAACAACTCTTTATGGTAAGATTTATTCGTCTATAAATAAATATTTGTTAATTTAAATTAATAATTAGGTTTCAACCACTAATTGCTTATCAATATCACATTTAAGACAAAGAACAAGACTAGAAAAAAACAAAGACTACACGCTTATTACAATAATGATAAAATAGTCATCTCCACTCCCAAACTTCAACGGTTGTCATCATTTACATGAGTACTAACCATGTTTGTACCAAGTATTGGTGCGTAATTGACCGATTTAAGATTTTATTTATTTGTTTCATACATGATTTTAATATCAAAAAATAAATTAAATAGTGGTTGGATTTTGGAGAAAAGCGTCTTCTGCCTTTTACCTTTTGACTTTTCCTAGTCCTAAACATGAACAATGTACTTCATTCCGTTATTCTACTTTCATAAGAGCATCCACATCGTTAAAGGTTTGTTGATGTTGGATATATGTGGTAACACAACATGGTTTGATATGGACGATTAACTAATTGTGTCAAAGATCTAGTCAAATTTGTTACGGATATTGTTTAATTTAGAGGTTTTAACTTTGAGATTTAATTGATATGGACGATTAACAATTGTGTCAAAGATCTAGTCATTAACACAATTGTGATAAATAATACAATAGTTTTAGTTTTACAACACAAGTGTGTTTTAGTGGAAAATGTCAAAATGTCTTATGGTTTGGTCAATTTTGCCACTTCAATCCAAAAATAAACTTTTTATAATTGAACTCCTAAGGTTTCATTTTTGTTGTCATTTCCATCAAAATCATTTACTTAGTTAAAATGTATCGTTAACTCATGGACGGTGTTGGCAATTTCCAAACTTTAGGGACGATTTTGACAATTTACCCGTTTATTCTTTTGTTTTTTAATTTTCTTTTTCATCTTTAAATAAAAAACAAAAAGATAATTACAAACTATAATATATATATATATATAAACACAACAACACATTATATATATATGCGCATACACCACACAATTGTATATACACACTTATCTTTTTTAAATTATTTTTATCTTTAAAATTTAAAAAACAATAAATTAACCGTAATATGCATACATATACACACACATTTATAATTTTATATATACACACACATTGGCGAAGCGTTACTGGGGCGGCGGTAGCCTGACCCCCATCGGTTTTTCGCTCGTTGTGATAATTTTACCGAAAATCTCTAGATTAAATTAAAGTAATTTGGTATAAACCATAGGGACCAAAACCGTAATTTACTCTATTTTTTATATTTCGATATAAATTATATTAAAAATCAAGTTGTATTTACAATAAAATATTTTTTAATCTTGTAAAATTGAAAAAAAAAATATTTTGAATACAGCTTAATATGCAATAATATTTTTATTGGATGTCAACAAGAAAAAAAAACTAAGAAATATTTTGTATTTAGAGTTATAAAACTGAACATAATTATTAAAAAAATTGTATGTTAAATGGAAAACTTAAAAAAAGTAAATTAATCAACTTGGAGTTCGCTTCCCCAGTCACCAAACTTGGTGAGTTCACGTGTCTGGTGAACTCATATAGTTTCATGATTTTATGATTATTTTAGTATAATTGAATTGACTTGTTGACCAATGTGCATCATAATATACATCAAACAAGTTAGGAGAGAGTAGAAGTTTGAGTTTACTACGATTTTACTTGTTTGGTTCTTAGAGGTGAAGCCCCTAAGCAATGAGTTAAAAGGGTTTTGGATTTTCAGGATGACACTACTACTTGGACATCCAGGATCTGGGAAAAGAACATTCCTAAGAACACTTGCTGGAGTAAACAAACAGGAGAAGTTACTTACTGTGGTCGTAAATTATCATAATTCATTCCTCAAAGAACTTGCGCCTATATCAGCGAATACGATGTCCACCATGGTGAGATGACCGTTCAGGAGACGTTTGATTTTGCTGCACGTTGCCTTGGTGTAGGAACTAGTTATGATCTCTTGGTAGATGTGTTAAGACGTGAGCAAGAAGCAGGGATCACACCAGATCCTGGTATCGACGCTTTCATGAAAGCCACATCAATGGCTGGACAGGAATCTAGTTTGGTTACTGACTATGTTCTCAAGGTTTATCTAGCTCATTTTCATTTTGTTCATTGTCGAGTTTGAGTTACTAAAAAGAATAAGTTGTTGCAGATTCTTGGTTTAGATACGTGTGCCGATATCTTGGTGGGCGGTCAGATGCGAAGAGGAATCTCTGTTGGAGAGAAGAAACGTGTCACTACTGGTATGCAAATATTACTTGCATATGTACTTGCTTAAGCTTCTAAACACTACACCAAATATGGTAATTATACATATATTTTTCTGCATAGCTTAATATTGAACATTGTTAAAGTTGTTTACATATATACAAGCGAATATAAGAAGTTTCGTGCTATTGTGTAAATCGAAGATGTTGTAAATAACAAATTATTTGTATTAAATTTATATCCTCACACCCTTCAAACTCATTTTGTACAATTATACACGCATCGCATTAAATTTCCTATGCAATTTTATATTTCAATGCATAAATGTGAACACTTTTTGTTGGAAATATTAATGAGGAAATTAAAGTTGGTATGTTTCCTCTTTATGGTTTGAAGCAAACTCCTAAACATGGCATGAGAGGTTTGACACCATTGTGACTGCTTTCAGGTTTCGACACAATAGTGCTGATAGGTGATCTATACTAAATGCGAACCCGGTTATACAGTCGTGATTTGTCTCTATGTGATGATATGTTGATCATTAGCACTCACCTTGAAGGCATTTCTGAAACTAAGAAATATTTGTCCTCGAACTTTAAGATGAAAAATCTAGGAGAAGTTGATACCATTCTTGGGATCAAGGAGAAAAGAACTGAAAGTCAGATTTCTCTAAGTCAATCTCATTACATAGAGAAAATTCTGACTAAGTTTCTACACTTGAACATTAAAGAGTTTAATACCCCGTTTGATCCAAGTGTGAAACTTAATGTGAACTTAGGGAGAGCAGTGGCTCAACTGGAGTATGCGAGTGCTATTGGAAGTATGATGTATGCAACACATTGCACTCGTCCTGATATTGCTTTTGCTGTAAGCAAACTGAGTCAGTATACTGTCAATCCAGGGACAGAACACTGGAAAGCAATGGGTAGAGTACTTGGATACCTGAAAAGGACCAGTAACTTAAAACTGACATACACGTCTAATTCCAGAATACTCGAAGGTTATTCTGATGCGAGCTGGATTGATCACACCAGTGATGCAAAATCTACAAGTGGGTGGATTTACACTCTACCAAGAGGAGCAATTTCTTGGGCGAGCAAGAAACAGACGTGTATTGCCCACTCAATTATGGAAGCTGAGTTCATAGCACTAGCTGCCGCTGGTAAGGAAGCAGAGTGGATTAGAGATATACTTACGGACATCCGTTTGTGGGATGTTCCAATGCCGTATATTCCCATGTATTGTGATAGTGAGGCCACACTATCTAAAGTATACAACGCAGTGTATAATGGGAGGTCAAGACACATAGGTCTACGGCACAATTATGCAAGACAACTTCTTGAAAGTGGTACCATCAAGGTTGTCTATGTCAAGACGAGTAAGAACTTGGCTGATCCGTTTACTAAACCTCTGACGAGAGATTTGGTAGTGAATGCCGCGAGAGACATGGGTCTAAAACCACAATAGAATCGTTAGTGATGGAACCCAACTTGAACTTAGTGCTCCTATTTCTCAAGTTTAATGGGTAAAAACGAAGTCACTTAATGATAGAAGGTACTATCAATTTTTTGATAGATCTATGTGAGGTATGATAGTATGTCGTTGGCGAGAACAAGGGTGAGCTAATGCTCTTAACAAAGTTTTGGAGGCATCCAAGCAACGTGGATGATGTAAAACTTTGCCTATATGATCTAGGGGTGGTGCCGCCTCGAGTGAAGATAAGTGGTTTGTCTTCTAAAGGATCATGAAAAGGGTTTATAGCGCACGGCCATATTCGCGCTCAGTGAGAACGCAAAGTCGGCTGGTGATGTGTGGGGGTAAACCGAAGGGGGCTATCAGGTTAATGGTTTAATTCCATAGGACACCATCGAATCTGTCTCTTCTTGTTTATCAACATAAACTGGGTTTAATCTTCGTGACACCTAGTGACATCATCTGTCTAAGTGAGAGGAAATATTCCAACTTGGTGGGGGATTGTTGGAAATATTAATGAGGAACATACAAGTTGGTATGTTTCCTCATCCCACATTGGTGGGGGAGGTGAAAGTTGAGTGTCTTATAAGGGATTACCCCTTATGGGCCTCCAAAGTGTTAAATGGGTTGAGAAGTGGGTCAAGCCCACACGCGCGCCGAGCCGAGCCGCGAGCTCGCGAATGGGCGCGTTTGAGGCGCACTTTGCACTTCGCATGTACGCATCGCCGCTAGGAGCTGAGGAGCTTTTATTTTTAGCTAGGGTCCGGTTCAGGTGCGTTAGTGTTGTGGATCGAGATCGGATGAGATAAGATTGGGATAGAGATGAGTTCGAAACTGTGGGGGTTATCTGTATTAATTCGAATTCATGTGGGTTATCTATAGATAACTGAATTCGAAACTAATTGATAATGGTTATCCCATTCCCCGTTTTCCTCATTCTCAGTTTAATCTGAACCTATAAATAAAAGCCTCCTGCTACCCATTCCATACTCTTTTTTTTTCGCAGCCTGTTATCTCTGTGCTTCTGTTTCTTCTCCAGCTTCTGCGTTTTCTGGTTTCCATTGCTGTTGGAATACCAGATCAGTTCTGCATTAAATCCTGGGAGTTTATGCTGCAGCTCACAGCAATACGAACGCGTAAAATCCTTTAAGGACAGGAATCATCCGTGCAGTTCAAGAATCTTGGTTTCTTAAATCGCTAGGTTGGTTTTAGTTTTTGCGTGTTATTTAAATTCGTCCGATAACGGGACAGTCTCCTTCTACCTTTCTTTAATCATTTGTTCAAGTTGGAATAAACTGGTTTGACCAATAACTCGGTAATTAATTAATAATAAAATAATTAATTTTCTGTTTATTAAATTGTTTTCAACAATCTTAAAGGATTGTAATTTTTGTGTTTAATCAAAAGAACTAATGGACTCTGAACTACCAACAGCTAATCTAAGATTCATGAATCAAGAGTTTGTCAAGTTGGACAGATTTGATGGCCAGAATTATACTCGCTGGGAGGACAAGGTTAAGTTTATGCTAGTTGTGCTGAAACTCTACTATATCCTTGATCCAAACTTGCCTGAAATCCCTGAAGACCCTCCTCTTAGGCTGGAGAGGTCCCGGATCAAAACTTCGCAAAGTAAAGACTTGCCCGTAAGGAAGCTGAAGATCTTTGCTTTGGCCATATAAAAATTCTCTTTGGATCGTCTCTATGACTTGTACGCGCCGGTAACAAGTGCTAGAGAATTATGGAAAGCTTTAGAAGATACGTATAAGGCTCATGAAGAAGGTACTAACAAATACCTTATTTCCAAGTACTTAGACTTTCAAATGGTTGATGACAAGTCAATATTGGAGCAAGCGCATGAACTCCAAGTTCTTGTTAACAAATTGACCGCACTTTCTATTCCGTTGCCAGAAATATTCCAAGTAGGGGTCATTATTGCAAAACTACCTCCTACCTGGAAAGATTTCTCAAAGAGAATGATGCACACATCTGAGGACTACTCGTTGGATGAACTGCTGAAGCACCTTCGAATTGAGGAGGAAACGCGCAACAGGGACAAAATAGTAAAGTCGGATCGAGTGTGAATCACATTGTTGGAGGATCTAGGCAAAAGGAAAAGGGGCATTAAAGAGTAAAAAGTTTACAGCACCAAAGAAAAAGGAATTCAAGAAGTCACACCAAACGACCAATCATCGACCAAAGAGATCGGGTAAATGTCATGTTTGTGGAGAAACCGGGCATTATGCACGAGAGTGCTCTCAAAGGAAATATGTTTTTACAGTTGGTTCTACAAGTGTTGTTGATATTGATAAAGTCACCAATCTAGTGGCCAATGTGGGTCTTGGAGACGTTAACATGCTTTCTCAATATACACGTGTTGTGGCATGTAGAGGATGGTTCTAGGATTCGGGAGCCACTGTTCATGTTTGTGGAATCGTGGCTCGTTTCTTACTTATGATTATGTTCCTCAAGGAACAGAGGTGGTATGTGCTGATGGACATCGTGTAGAAGTTCGTGGTATAGGCACGGTGCGACTAAACTTTAGAGATGGTCAAATGGTTACCCTTCAGGATGTGTTGCATGTTCCTGGTATCACCAAGGGTCTTGTTTCTGCTGATAAGTTTGATCGAATGGTTACAAGCTGGTTATCAAGAATCTTAGTTTGAAGTTTTCTCTTAATGACATCTATGGGGGTCAAGCTAAGAACACGGGTGGAATGTATCACCTTGACCTAGCTAAGATGGAATTGATGAAGAAGAAGACTCGGATGAAGGTGGCGTTCCAGTGATTGATGGGTTTGGGAATGAAAGTGATAGTGATAGTGGTAGTGATAGTTTTTATCAATGTAATGCAATTGGTTTTGATTTGAATGAAATTATGTCTTCTGATTATATCGCTTGTTCAATTTCTTTATGGTATAAGCGTTTAGCTCATACAAATATTAAAAACATTGAGAAAATGCAAACTAAAGGTTTATTAAAATTAAAGGATAAAGAATTAGAAAAATGCGAAACTTGTGTGAAATCAAAATTCACAAAGAAACATTTTCAAGTGTCCATAAACGTAATACATCACTACTAGAACTAATTCATTCAGATATTTGTGAACTGAATGGAGTCCTTACTCATGAGGGTAAGAGATACTTTATCACTTTCTGCGATGACTTCAGCCGATACTTATATGTTTATTTATTGCATTCAAAAGACGAAGCTTTTGAGGCATTTAAAATATATAAGGCTGAGGTTGAAAAACAAAAGGAGAAACGCATTAAAATTCTTCGCTCGGACAGAGGCGGAAAATACTTTAACCGAAAAATTTGATGCATTCTGCGAAGAGGAAGGCATCATACATGAGAGAACTTCACCATATACTCCCCAATAAAATGGTTTGGCTGAGAGAAAGAACCGAACCTTGGTAGAGATGGCTAACTGTATGTTAAATCAATTGGGTCTACGGGGAAGCTGTGTTAACCGCATGTTATGTTCACAATAGGATCACTAGTCGTGTGATACCTACGAGTCCATATGAGTTGTGGAAAGGAAGAAAACCAACCTAGAGTATTTGAGGGTTTGGGGGTGTCTTGCCTATTATCGCGTACCTGATCCAAAGACACTCAAACTGGGAGAACGAGCTTACAAGAGTGTATTCGTTGGATATGCTCCGCAAAGTAAGTCTTACCGGTTGTTGGATGACGAATCAAGTATAGTTGTAGAATACAAGATGTGGAATTCTTTGAGAACAAGTTTTCTAGAGATGATGAAAACTCAAATTACACCACATCTTCTAGTACTTCTGTGAAAAGAGTCGAACCTTCACAATGGTTGAAGAACCGAGGAAAAGTACTAGAGTTAGAAAAGAGAAAAGTTATGGAGATGATTTCTTTTCTTACCTGGTTGAGGGAACTCAAAAGAAAAGTGACGAGAGAGGTCATTTTCCTGTTAATTTGGATGATGATCCTAAAACTTTCAGCGAAGCAATATCATCAAGAGATGCTCCTTTGTAGAAGGAAGCAGTTAATGATGAAATGGATTCCATTATGGGAAATGGAACTTGGGAGTTAGCTGATCTACCCAAGGAAAAGAAACCTATTGGATCCAAATGGATTTTCAAAAGGAAGTATCATCCAGATTGATCCATCTCTGCCTATAAAGCGAGATAGTTGCTAAAGGGTATATGCAGAGAGAAGGGATCAACTATTTTGATACCTATGCACCTGTGGCTAGAATTAGCTCTATTAGAACTCTAATAGCGGTGTCTGCTTTAAAAGGGCTGTACATCCATCAAATGGATGTAAAGACTGCGTTTCTAACTGGGTATCTAAATGAGGAGATTTATTTAGAGCAACCAGAAGGGTTTGTGATGCCTGGACAAGAGAACAAAGTGTGTAGACTTATTAAATCTCTTTATGGTTTGAAGCAAGCTCCTAAACAGTGGCATGAGAGGTTTGACACCACTGTGACTGCTTTCGGGTTTCGACACAATAGTGCTGATAGGTGTATCTATACTAAATGCGAACCCGGTTATACAGTCGTGATTTGTCTCTATGTTGATCATTAGCACTCACCTTGAAGGTATTTCTGAAACTAAGAAATATCTGTCCTCGAACTTTAAGATGAAAGATCTAGGAGAAGTTGATACCATTCTTGGGATCAAGGTGAAAAGAACTGAAAGTCAGATTTCTCTAAGTCAATCTCATTACATAGAGAAAATTCTGACTAAGTTTCAACACTTGAACATTAAAGAGTTTAATACCCCGTTTGATCCAAGTGTGAAACTTAATGTGAACTTAGGGAGAGCAGTGGCTCAACTGGAGTATGCGAGTGCTATTGGAAGTATGATGTATGCAACACATTGCACTCGTCCTGATATTGCTTTTGTGTAAGCAAACTGAGTCAGTATACTGTCAATCCAGGGACAGAACACTGGAAAGCAGTGGGTAGAGTACTTGGATACCTGAAAAGGACCAGTAACTTAGAATGACATACACGTCTAATTCCAAAATACTCGAAGGTTATTCTGATGCGAGCTGGATTGATCACACCAGTGATGCAAAGTCTACAAGTGGGTGGATTTACACTCTAGCAAGAGGAGCAATTTCTTGGGCGAGCAAGAAACAAACGTGTATTGCCCACTCAATTATGGAAGCTGAGTTCATAGCACTAGCTGCCGCTGGTAAGGAAGCAGAGTGGATTAGAGATCTACTTACGGACTTCCTTTTGTGGGATGTTCCAATGCCGTATATTCCCATGTATTGTGATAGTGAGGCCACACTATCTAAAGTTTACAACGCAGTGTATAATGGGAGGTCAAGACACATAGGTCTACGGTACAATTATGTGAGACAACTTCTTGTAAGTGGTACCATCAAGGTTGTCTATGTCAAGACGAGTAAGAACTTGGCTGATCCGTTTACTAACCTCTGACGAGAGATTTGGTAGTGAATACCGCGAGAGACATGGGTCTAAAACCACAATAGAATGCGTTAGTGATGGAAACCCAACTTGAACTTAGTGCTCCTATTTCTCAAGTTTAATGGGTAAAAACGAAGTCACTTAATGATAGAAGATACTATCAATTTTTTGATAGATCCATGTGAGGTATGATAGTACGTCGTTGCCGAGAACAAGGGTGAGCTAATGCTCTTAACAAAGTTTTGGAGGCATCCAAGCAACTGATGATGTAAAACTTTGCCTATATGATCGAGGGGTGGTGCCGCCTCGAGTGAAGATAAGTGGTTTGTCTTCTAAAGGATCTTGAAAATGGTTTATAGCGCACGACCATATTCGTGCTCAGTGAGAACGCAAAGTCGGCTGGTGATGTGTGGGGGTAAACTGAAGGGGCTATCAGGTTAATGGTTTAATTCCATAGGACACCATCGAATCTGTCTCTTCTTGTTTATCAACATAATCTGGGTTTAATCTTCGTGACACCTAGTGACATCATCTGTCTAAGTGAGAGGAAACATTCCAACTTGTTGGGGGATTGTTGAAAATATAATGAGGAACATACAAGTTGGTATGTTTCCTCCATCCCACATTGGTGGGGGAGGTAAAAGTTGAGTGCCTTATAAGGGATTACCCCCTTATGGGCCTCCAAAGTATTAAATGGGTTGAGAAGTGGGTCAAGCCCACACGCGCGCCGAGCCGAGCCGATCCGAGCCGCGAGCTCGCGAATGGGCGCGTTTGAGGCGCACTTTGCACTTCGCACTGAGGAGCTTTTATTTTTAGCTAGGGTCCGGTTACAGTGCGTTAGTGCCGTGGATCGAGATTGGATGAGATAATCGTCGCGAGGAGCTTTTATTTTTAGCTAGGGTCCGGTTCAGGTGCGTTAGTGTTGTGGATTGAGTTCGGATGAGATAAGATTGGGATAGAGATGAGTTCGAAACTGTGGGGGTTATCTGTATTAATTCGAATTCATGTGGGTTATCTATAGATAACTGAATTCAAAACTAACTGATAATGGTTATCCCATTCCCCGTTTTCCTCATACTCAGTTATAATCTGAACCTATAAATAAAAGTCTCCTGCTACCATTCCATACTCTTTTTTTTCGCAGCCTGTCATCTCTGTGCTTCTGTTTCTTCTCCAGCTTCTGCGTTTTCTGGTTTCCATTGCTGTTGGAATACCAGATCAGTTCTGCATTAAATCCAGGGAGTTTATACTGCAGCTCACAGCAATACGAGCGCGTAAAATCCTTTAAGGACAGGAATCATCCGTGCAGTTCAAGAATCTCGGTTTCTTAAATCGCCAGGTTGGTTTTAGTTTTTGCGTGTTATTTAAATTCGTCCGATAACGGGACAGTCTCCTTCTACCTTTCTTTAATCAGTTTGTTCAAGTTGGAATAAACTGGTTTGGCCAATAACTCAGTAATTAATTAATTTTCTTTTGATTAAATTGTTTTTAACACTTTTTATACTCATTTATAAGTAAGACAACTTAACAAATATTCTCTAAGACATGTAAAAGCATGTGTGCAATTAAGGTATATGTTGTCATGAAGTGTGTTGGTTGATGGAAAAATTACTTTGTTATTTAATGATTGTAGGAGAAATGTTAGTAGGGCCTGCAAAAGTGTTCTTCATGGATGAAATTTCAACTGGTTTGGACAGTTCGACTACTTATCAAATCGTTAACCACTTAAAACATATGGTTCATATCATGGATGCAACCATGGTCATCTCTCTTCTACAACCTGCACCTGAAACATTCGAGTTATTTGATGATATTATACTCCTTTCAGAGGTCGAATTGTGTATCAAGGGCCTTGCAAAAATGTACTTGAGTTCTTCGAAAATGAAGGATTCAAATGCCCAAAAAGAAAAGGGGTTGCAGATTTTTTACAAGAAGTTACTTCAAAAAAAGATCAAGAACAGTACTGGTTTAAGAAAGATGAACCTTACCGATTCATCTCTACACGTGAGTTTACAAAGCTGTTCACTCACGCTCAACTCCACCATGATCTTTATAATAACCTTGTTAGTCCTTACGACATGACCAATGCTCACCCTGCCGCGTTGGCAAAAGAGAAATATGGTATATCCAGTTTAAATCTTTTAAAGACGAATTTATCAAGAGAATGGTTGCTTATGAAGCGGAACGCCTTTTTGTACATATTTAAGACGTTCCAGATTACAATATTGTCAATCATCACATTCACTTTGTTCTATAACACAACTATGAAAAGTGGTCAGCTAAAAGATGGTGGAAAATTCTTGGGTGCATTGTTCTTTAGTCTTCTTAATGTGATGTTTAATGGTACTGCAGAGCTCGCGCTCACCGTTATGAGGCTTCCTGTGTTCTATAAACAAAGGGATGCTTTGTTTTACCCTGTGTGGGTCTTTGTGATCCCTATTTGGCTCCTAAAGATTCCTATATCAGTCATTGAGTCTACCCTATGGACTGTTATAACATATTACACCATTGGGTTCGCGCCTTCTGTTGATAGGTTTTTTAAACAACTTTTGACATATATCTGTGTGCACCAAATGGCTTTGTGTCTCTTCCGGTTGCTTGCTTCAATTGGGAGAAGACAGGTGGTTGCAAATGCGCTTGGTACCTTTACGCTGCTAGTAATCTTCATACTAGGCGGATTCATTGTATCAAAAGGTTAGTATTCAGTTAATCTCCTTGTCATTATTACTTGCAATATAGCGATTTGCACGCACTTGATTACTAGAATTAGAAAGTTTTGTGAAGTTTTCTCAGGTTGTTTACATCTATAAACATGTGAAATATGAAACGTCACACACTCACACTTATATTGTACAAAAATGTTTACTTATAAACATGTAAGGAAGTAAATTTATTTGTGTAGATAGCAAGTAAGTTATACTTTTACATGCGTAAAGACTATCTTTCTATACAATTGTAAGAAAAATAATTCTATGACTTAATACCTTTTTCATGTTTATGAGTGTGAGCAACTTGACAAAAATGTACAAGTTTCTCCTATAACATGTAATAAAAGTTGTGAATTTCATATTTATTTTAGTTAAATGTAAGTGTTTGGGGACATTGCTTACAGATGACATTAATTCATGGATGATATTGGGTTATTACATGTCTCCCATGATGTATGGGCAGAATGCCATCGCGATCAATGAGTTTTTAGACGGTAGATGGAACACTGTAAGCTCAACGGTAACTCGTTATTTAAAGTTCTGTTATTTTGTACCAATTCTCACTCGTTTGTATGTACAGCCGAATCCTGATCCAAGAATCAACGAATCAACTGTAGGAAGAGTTCTACTTAGTTGGGACATGATTCGTTCTATAGGAACATGAATAGAATGCTACACCATCCCTTCCCTAATCCATCATGGTTTGCATGGATTAAACCATGGCAACCATGATCCTCCTTTCCATATTTCAAAAAATCATTTCCTTTTTCTTTATACAAAGATGAATTAAAATAAATAAGGAGATAGTGGTTTGGATCATGACAACATCATTAGGGTAGTGGTTTTGGATGATGAATTAGAGATGGGTAACATGACACTGATGTAAAAGATCATGGTAGTCATGAACACACCCTATAGCCTAATTAATTACTTTCTCTTCAAATCTATTTATTTTGAGAAAAAAATTAGGAGGAAAGATTATTAAAAGTATTGATTTCTCTTCTTTCTATTAAAAACTAATTAACAAAAATCTTTTTTTGTTTCTTTTCGCATCTAATTAACAAAAATCTCTTTTGGTTTCTTTTCGCATTATTTCACTTTTTCTCCTCTTTTCATTATAAACTAACTAGTTTAAGTTCCCGTGTGTTATACGGGTGGTTTCACAATAAATTATATTATTTAAGAGTGTTGACATAAACTTTTAAACGAAAGTAACGTTCAATTACTTCGGTAAACATTTAACTACAATGACCTGAAAGAAATGACTACGGAAAAATCACAAGTCGTTAAATATTTCGTTATACACCACATTTGAGGCACTTTGCACCATTGACTCACCGCTTGGCATACCACAGCTGCCACTAAACATGTCGTGAATAAATGGTCTAAATACTCCGCATCACAGTCGCACAGCAAGCAAGTTTGGGCAGAAACTTGGAAGTTGCGTTTAGCCGGCGCTAAACTCCGCCCTCCACATAAAAATAGTACACTTAAAAGGCACCTGCTAGCACCATTTTATAACATAACTCTATAGTTCTTGTTCCAGACCAACGACTTTCTTACCAAGCTAACAAAAAAGGAGACTGAGTTATCCCACTTCCAAACCCAGGTGTCCTTAGGCATGTTCCAACCAGCCACAGTAATCACCTTAATACACTTTTCCCACTCCGTGACCTCAAACATGTCCGGGATCTCTTCCAATCGCACTTCGATTAGATGCCAAAGTTAATCCATCCAAACCGATCTATAATTTTGCACCTTTTGTTCCTTTCTAACATAAAAAAAGATAGCCCAGCATGCATTATTTGCACACTTCATCTCATCGTGCATAAGTAAAGGGAGCATGGTAATTCCCCAATAGCCCAGCATGCATTATTTGCAACAGAGAGGATCAATATTTTATTAACTATGTTTAAAACTCATATTTAATAAAATCTATTCGATCTCAAAGATCAAACTTAACCATCTATGTAGGTATGTATAATTTTTACTTTTGTAAAATATTTCCAAAACAAAAGTACAAAAATTTAAAT
The DNA here is from genome assembly GCA_947069175.1 of Scalesia atractyloides. NCBI lineage: Eukaryota > Viridiplantae > Streptophyta > Magnoliopsida > Asterales > Asteraceae > Scalesia > Scalesia atractyloides. The sequence goes on along the minus strand of CAMTDV010000012.1, from coordinate 10,014,581 downwards.
TTTTTAGCACTTACTCTTTTCCCCTTTTCTCATATCTCTGAGAATGTTGGTGAGTTGATTAACCCAAAGCCAAAGCAACATTGTGTACGTTTTCGATTGTTTTGGATTTGGGAGCAATTCCCATTAAAGGTATGAACCACATGATAGCGGTAAAATACAACTCCTCAAAATTATTTTATGTTGAGTTTATGAGGTCTATCCTCATTCCTTCAATCATTTCCATAATGGTTGCATTGCAATCATATATACTAACTTTTTTATACAGATATGTCTATAATGTGGTGTTTGCAACCGTTATGGATATGATTGAAGGAATGAGGATAGACCTCATAAACTCAACATAAAATAATTTTGATGAGTTGTATTGTACAGCTATCATGTGGTTGGTACCTTTAATGGGAATTGCTCCTAAGTGTGTGTGTGTGTATATATATATATTTATATATATTATAAGTTAAAGTTATCTAGTCAAATGGTACAAAGATACAAAATATGCAAGACGTTATCAAGATATGCCATTGCAGCGAATGCCTTCTAGGAGTATCAAACTCAGACTCGAATAAAACAGTAACAGTGTACCATAAAAATAAAGACCTATACATGAATTATGGTTGAATCGAAGCTCGTTTCATGGTAAAGGAAGCAACTTAACAAATAAGAAAAGTGCAATTTCAAATGTGCTATGCACTATGTGAACTAACAGAGTCAAAACCGAACTTAACACGAAACAACCAGTAACAAATAAATTATGTGGTTTCAGCATTTAAGTCCTATGCCCATGGGTACATACTTTCATATCGCGCATTCATACACCTCTTTAAGTAGTACCTGGGCGAGCACCGATGGTTGATTAAATTTAAATTTATTATTAAATGATTAAAAATATAAAATGCGGAGACTCAATATGCTTACAGAGCAAAGAAAATACATGGAATGGAAGTGTTATGCCCAAATGTTAATTCGGTAATACCCTGCAATGTTTCTCATGACTTTTTAATTGAAATTTTTATTCAAATCCTTAGAATATAGTTATTTATATGAAATACAACAATATAAATACGTGCTGTAATTACAAAAGAATTTTAACTTAGATTGTGAGTGTGTGTTTGTTTTTAGCTATAAAGAGTGTTAAATTGTTTTAGCTTTGACTTTTAGGTTTGACCCATGTACAAAATGAACCAAATTCATGAATTTGACCCCCCCCCCCCCCCAAAAAAAAAAAAAAAAAAAAAAAAAAAATGGCAACTGATCATATATAGGGATGCTTTGGGAGCTGACCTTAGACGTTAATATTAGATGCAATATTTCATTCTCCAAAACTTCAACTGGCGGCATACAAACAGGACATAAAATAGATGGAATATCTAAACCTTTGGAGCTCAAAGGGAAGACGATCAAAAAACATACGTCACACGAGGATATTAACCCTCCTAGGGAGAATCTATTTCATCTGGTAGCACGAGGACAATCTAGAAGAAAAAAACCAATCGATTTAATTACTAATGGCCTTTACTGTGAAAACATCTTCAAACTCCAAATTCCAAATCCACTTATCCTCCGTCTCAACCAAATCCATAGAAGAAGCAATAGACGTTTCCAAATCCTTTAATTGACTATTTTCCACTCCCTCAGGGACCCGTCTCCAATCCCATTTCCAACTAGAGTTTTTTGATCAAACATTTTCTTTTGTCAATGAAGCTCATTACTAATTGTTCAAGACATAAATAAACATGGAAATTAGATATACTTACAATTAAATACATGAAACATTTTACAAAGATACGAAACTAAGGATGGCAACATTTGGAACAGGTATGGGGCCTGCTATTCATAGATGATGCCTATTGAAGAAGCACCGGTTGAACCTAGGGATATATATGGATATATAAGTTACAACCAAGGTATTTCTGCATAAAAGGGGTTGTCCTTTCACTTCGCTCTTTGGGGTAAACTCACTTAAGCTGATCTGCAAAACTAGCAGCGCCGTTAGTCTCGTCACGGGGAAAAGAATGGTTTTCTCCGTGACCACACTCCAGCGTGATAATAAGTACTTGAGGATTGCAAGTAAGGTAGTAGGTAAGTTTGCATGTGATTGGTTGTGTGAGCCTTAGCATAAGCGTCATTTTTTACCTCGAGATCCAATACTTATTTATAGCCGAAAAGATGTGTTCAGTAGATCTACGGGCCGGTGGGCCGACCCATACAGCCAGAAACGTCCGTTTTGTCCCTCTGCGTCAGACATTAAATGTTCCCTGCAGGAGAATTAATGTCCTTTGTCAGGAGGTGTGTTTTTTCGGATGTTGAGTGGTGCCACGTGTAAGGGCAGCCGTCTCTGGTGTCAGACCTGCTGCCAGCCGAAAGTGGAGAAGATGGAACTGTCACTGGCAGAGATATGGTTGGTGTGCAGTCTGACGTCTGCATTATTGCTCATGCGACACTGTCACACGCAACCTGCCGAGGAACCCTTGGTCACAGTTCTGTCACTTTGTACCCTTGAGTATGTTTAACACCTCTTAGTGCTTACCCATTCTGCGAGGCTGTCAGTGTTTTTCCCGCCAGCGCAGGGGTGTCAGGGGTATATCCTTTTATCCCAAGACTATGAGGTGCTCTCATGTGTGTCTTGTCTTTGCAAGGTTTTAGGATTCATGGCTCAGAGGAATGTTGTTCCGCGCAGGGTCTAGTAGCCTGCGCGCATAAGTCTAACTTGCCGTTGTGGAAAGTACACAAGGCTTGTTGTGTGACTTGTATTGTTTAGTCTAACTTGTCGTTGCGCTGAGTGTGCAAGACTCGTTGTTTGACCTGATTGTATTGGTCTAATTTACCGTTGCGCTGAGTGTGCAAGATTCATTGTATGACCTATCGGTGTTGGTCTAATTCACCGTTGCGCTGAGTACGTAAGGTTCATTGTATGGCCTATTGATGTTGGTCTAATTCACCGTTGCGCTGAGTGCGCAAGGTTCATTATATGACCTTTTGTTGTTAAGGAAGACGCACCATTGCATCTTGCATGCGAGGTTATCCTTGTAAAAAGTAGTTAAAGGTATGGTTCTTTATCCAGACGTAGGTTTTTGGGACCATACCCCCTCACCTATGATCTACCGTAGTTTTGGGTGATACAATATTTGGAAGCACATCATATGTTATTGTGTAGGTTGTGAGCCATATCAGCTTAAATGGTGCCCCAAACACAGAGTGACCAAGGTCATGGCGTGAGGGCTAGATTTTAAAACCAATTTTATTTGTTGTAGCCAATAAAATCGCTTCATCTCACACTATCATTTTTTAATATAAATTAATTCAAGCATTATTTGTAACATCTTATCTACATTTTAATTGTACCACACACACATATATATATATATATGCAAGAACGATCCGTTATGAACCACCCTTTATTGCGAGAACCACGAGAAAATACCTAAAAAAATCTAAAAAATCGTAATTTTTTTAATATTTTTAATAAAACAAACGCTGGTTTTCGTCATCAATTTTTTTAAATTTTTTTATGACGAAAACCAACGATTTTTTTATAAAAAATATTAAAAAATTGTATGTTTTTTTAGGTTTTTTTTTTGTGGGGTGGGGGGGGGGGGGTTAGGTTATTTTTTTAGGTTTTGGGTGATGGTGTAATGAGTTTATTTTGTTGTGTTCATATTGATCCTCGCGGTTCTCGCAATAAAGGTGGTTCTCGCATGAACCCTACTATATATATATATATATATATAACACATCTTACAAATTTCTGTGTTTTAATTTAACAATATAAATCCATTCAAACATCACTTATATATTATGAATTTATATTTTAAGAAATGTAATAATATTGTAGGGTTTTGTGACGTCATTAAGCGCTCGGGTAGTCGACTTATCAGCCTTAACAATTTTGTGTGATTGCTTGCATCATAAGGTGAGTGAATCTTGCAACTTTCTTTTTATTATATGTTTTTGGGATATATCATGTGTCGATTTATATTATATATCTTTTTATTCAATTACGTGCAATTAACATCTTGTGAGGTATATGTGTTATGTATTATTGTTTGTGGTTTATTGGTGCATTACATTCATTTCGGACGCTACATCATCATGGGCTCGTTGGTTCCCTATTACCTATGAGCGGAACTTAACGCTATCAACCATACAAGGTCAGCTCCGTTTGATTGAGCTTAGACCTTGCAGCACACCATAATACCGTGCAACATGAATACATTCATTTGAATCATTACCGTTGATTTGTTTATTGTTTGAGGTTTGACATATGGCAAACAACATATCTACTTACGTTGGTTAACGCACGTTTTCTCAATATACAAACTAGACATATTATTTTCCTAATAACAACGAGATTCACTCACCAACCTTTGTTGACCCAAAAACTACTTTTACACGTGATACAGGTGAACAAACATGAAGAGGAGATTTGGACATAGGATAGGCCTTAGTTAACAAGAAACAGATAATTGTAGTTTAGTGGTTATGAACAATATCTCATTTGTAATTGTTTATTTGGATTATTAGCTCTGTGAATCATTCAGTTTAGTTTAATGATTATTTAAAAACACGTAATAACAAGTTATAAGCTTTGAATCAACCAAATCATACTCTGATCACCTATTCCGCTGCAGGTCGAATGTGACATTATTTTGATTATTTTTACCTCATCATATTTAACATGACTATAAAACATGTGTAGTAAGGTAAGTGTGGAAGCACTTGATGCTTATGCGACTTTTTTTTCTCACTTGACCATAACACAAATTATATTTTCTTTGACATTATGTAAAATATCAAACGAATTGAACTAGTTAAAAAGGGTTCAAGGTCCCTTAAATCTATTTTCTAACTATAATATAACCTTGTAATTCATTTGATACTTTACAAATATCATAGAACTGATTTTTTAACGGGCAAACTTTATGAAAATATTAAGGCTATATGTATTGGCTTTATTTACTTTTTTGTTTTACATTCATGTCAAAAGGTTATTGTTATACCTGTGCCTCGTAACCATGAATTCTAACTCTTTTTTTTCACATTTAGTTTGTAATAGTTTAAAAGTTTTTACTACCCACTACCCATTAAAATAATATATACACCGAATGAATTTAAAAAAAACACAAATGAAACTTATAATATTGGGTCCACCAATCTCCTTTCTCTCACACCAATTAGGCAGCTTACTAAGAGGGCTTTCACATCCCTTTTAAACCCCCTAGGAGCGGTGTTTAACGCTCTTCAAGCCTAAAAAGCTGTCACCTCAACAGGGGCGTTAAGCCATTACACAATACACATGATCTAAAAGGAACCAAGCATGAACAGGTTAAAATGTTTTTTATCATTTGAAAACACGAAAAAGAGTGTAGAGAAATGATGGAAACAAGCTAACAATAATAAGACTTATTATTGTGTAGAGAAACTTTACACAATAATAAGAAAGAAAAGAATAAACTAACAATCACTTAAGTTCATGTAAAAACAAGCTACAAGTTTCTTGATTTAATTAAAAGAAGCAAGGTTGAAGAAACTACACAAGCTCAGCAAGATCATTGATACTTCAGGCTTATGTTATATTTATGTTCCTATATGTTTTACGGCTGATAGCAAGTAATATTCTTATTGAATTTGTTTAATTTGATATACCATCTCGGAATCTTTGACTTTCACATTCATTGACTTTCTCAACTTGGCATTGACATTTTGATTAAAGTTGAATATTTCGTATTTCGATTACTCGTTGTATTTCACTATTTTGTTTTATGCTTATACAGAAATTTGAACTTGGTTATTTTTTTATTGAACAGAAACTTATAAATACAAAAATTTACTAATTTAGAGGGGAAGGGGAATCAATAGTTTAATTGATTAACTATAACGTGAAATAATGTTTGTGTCCTCGACATCAACTATAATTTGGATACACTTAAAATCATGTAACCTTAATATCGCTCATATAATCCTTTTTATCTAAACAAGTTAAATGAGTTAATGGGTTAGGGTTGTAAATGGGTTAAACAAGTCATAAACAAGTTAACGAGATGTAAACGATTTGGAATAAACAAGTTAGCCTTATAAAATATATTTTTTTGTTATAATTTAAGCGGTTGGACAACCTGGTTAATTAAATGAGTTAAATATATCAACTCAAATATAAATCAATAATTAAACGTTTAAATATGTTAACCGAACATCGCATTACGTTTATGGAATAGTATATTGGTCAATCTACCATTTTTTTTTCTGTAAAGTTGTGTATTTGACTATAATATTCAAGTTGGTGCCTAAATTTGCTGCTCTTAATAATTTGGTGGCACATGCTAGGTTTTTTTTTCCTAAAGCTAGCTACGGTGACTTTTAAGGGATGTTATATTATCCCAGTGGGTATATAATTTGTCATGTACGAACATAAATAGAAGATTACATCATTCCCTTGCCTAATCTTTCATGCTTCGCATAGATTAAATCATGGTCCTCTTTTTCATTTTCCAAGATTTCTATCATTTTTCTTTAGACAATAATAAATTAAAATAAATAAGGGGATAGTGGTTTAGGTCATGACCACACCTTTAGGGTGGTGATTTTAGATGGTGGATTAGAGGTGGGTGACATGATGCTGTCGTGGAGAGTCATGAGGGTCATGATCATACCCTATAGCCTAAGTATCAACTTTTAGTTTATAGAAAACATATCATCATAAAAATAGAAATTCACAAATAAATAACTCAATTAGAAATTAAGTTGATTGAATAGCATATTGGTCGTTTTACTTTTCTTTTTTTCTATAATTTTGTTGTCATATTTGATGTAAATGACTATGATTTTAGAGTTGCCTATTGAACTATCGATGTTCTTAAGGAATTATTGGGGGTATATTTGAAAGTTTTTTAAAGCTATGGCGACTTTTTATGGTATATAATATAATAATCCTAATATAAGCATTTGATCATAGTTTATACAATATACATAATCTTAAAAAAGAATAAGGTATATTATATAATCCTAATAGTTTATACAATATACATAATCTTAAAAAAGAAAAATATAAATAATAAAGAGTTGTAGAGAACCCGTTCACAACATAAACAAAAATAATAATCTTTATTAATGAAATTCTGAATACATGATAAGTACAAAAATTGAAACATACAAAGTGAAATACAAGAGACAACTAAACTGGAAAAATATTACAAAGAAACAAATAAATGAAAACGGAGGTCACTGAGGCACGTGAAGATCATGCTTCCCTTAAAACATATTTCGGGTCACCCAGGTGAACCCGTCTGTTTCCCAGGGTACAACAGCCTAAGCAGATTGTACTGCCGGGATTAGCCTAGCACCTAAAAAGATACCTGAAACAAGAGTGTGCAAAGTATCAAAATTTGGGAATTTGTTGGAGGTGTGTGAAGAATGAACCATACGATTTTCAGTGTGTATTTCTTTCTGAACACTGCACCACACTTGTAGAGTCTGTGAATCCGTTTAGAATAGTCTCAATTGAATTCTGAGAATTTGATATCCTGACCAGTAGGAATGTAAACAGTCACCAGATTCAAGTCACATCTAAAAAGTAGTAAAGGCAGCTCGCGGCGATGCGAAGTGCAAAGGGCGCCATCAAAGGGCCACATTGCGCCCAGCGCCCTCGTCCCGGTCCTGGGCGCGTACGCGTGTCGGGTGCTTCGCACCCTCTTGGCTGCCACTGGGTGTGACTTGTCACATAAGAATACATTTGTGTGGAGAATTAAAGATATAAATCAACACATGATTTATCTCTCCACCAATGTGGGACAAACACAACTTCCCACACATTAAAGTTCCAACACAAGTTCCAACACACAATTAAAGCTTATGATCTCTCATTCATTTACTTTAATCACTAAATTATATATCACAATTTCCAACAAGAGTTATATCATATAAACAATGTTATAAAATATTATAAATAAATCATAAAGAAAGCATGCTATCCACGATCTTTATTTGGCCACCAAACTAGGATTTTGTGAACCCAACTTGAAAGTGTGTCCTTGAAGCCTTTTGACTTCCGGCTCAAACTTCTTTCTTATAACCTCCAAGGCTCGTATATAAAACTTACATCACAACTCAAAAAACTAGCTATAGCTTGAGAGAAAATGGTTTTGGGTGTTTCAAATGACACACTTTTCTTTTTCGGGTGTATACTAGTGTTATTGCTTCGTATAAAACAAGATATAGTCAAAATCTTGGTGCGATTTGTAAACGCCGTGTTTTATTCTGATCATCATCGTTATGTGAAATCGATACTGGATCTTCCTGTCATTCGGTTCGGAGACTTGCAAGACCGAAGAGGCCAAAGATCCTTTGATGAGTTTTGTTTTATATGTTTGAAGGAGTACGAGAGAGACGATCTACTAACTCAACTTAGTAGGTGTGGCCACGTGTATCATACAGAGTGTATTGGAATTCAGATGAACGATTACGAGTTTGCATGTCCCTTCTGTAAATCATCCATCTTTAAAACGGTTGCAAAGCCTTAGGTTTTTTGCCTTTTTATTGTAAACGGTGATAGCTTTTTGATATATAGATGATATATATTATGTATGATAAAATATGAATTCTCATGTTTATCATAACATGCTCACCCCTTGCATCATGAAGACCTAATACATCAAAAAGTCTATTTCAATATTAAGTATACCAACTTCGGATTTGAAATTCGAGTCGATCAATTCTATACATAAACATGATAGAAACACCATGAAAGAATATGTGTATACATAAACATGATAGAAACACCATGAAAGAATATGTGTATCCGTTAATTACGAGATGATCATGATATGATATAACCGGGTTCCTGTTTAAGGTGTATGATATGATAAGGTGTATGAGATGATGGAGTATTAGTAGAAAGGAGATGATTTGTGAGTTCTATTTATATATATACACATAAGAGAAAACCATAAAATTATATCAAGTGAAGATATATCAAACTAATCAAAACACAAAATATAACTGGATAAACACAAACTCAACCGAATACATTGACTTACAGATGACAAGGATGTCCATTTCAAGCCCAATATGTTTAAGAAGCTTAGCTTGAATCCATCCATATCATTCTTACACCTACATTTACAAGGGATATGCACACTAAAATACAAAGAATCAAAACAATTTGAATTAAATTACTTGCACATGTGTCAATTAATATTATAAAAAAACTTATTATTTACTAAAATGACATTAACAAGACTATTAACAACTAAACTTATATTATATAAATACCTTATGCAGGTGTGGCTTTTTTTACTATTCTTTATATTTTTATAATATTTTCATATCATGATTACTTTTAAATATATTATATTTTCTTTTATAATTATTAAGATATGATGTTTAATAAAATTTGATATATGCTATTTTGACATGTTTGTTTTTATATATGTATAGATATAAAGCTTACTTAAAACCGAGTTGTAAATAGTAATAACAATTGACCAAAGCATAAGTATGCATGTCATTAAAGTTATATTGTGGTTTAGATTTTTTTAAGTGGTCTATTTACCCTTTTCTTTTTTCCGTAATAGAAAATAATGTTTAATGAGTTTTGAATATAGTTATATTGGTAATAGAGTAGTTTAGTACCGTACTACCGTATGCTATAGCGAGTGACACTGACCGAACCAATGTGCACCCGAATAACATGCGACATTTGTTTCTATAGTTTTCGCTCAATGTAAAACACGTGTCGACATCCTTTTGGGCGTATCTTTATTGGTAGTTATATCGAGTTCACGTATAATACCTATAGTTTAACAAACAAAATTCAAAAACATACACATCTATTATATATAATAAATGAAAGTTTTTTTGAGCCACGTGTCGCTTAATTAGAGCTTCTTAGGTGCGTTTTGGCGGCGGCTTTTTCTATAGTGAAGCCCGTTTATTGATTTTGTCGACCCGTATGTGGATCTGGATCATATACAAACTTCATAACCCTAATTTCTCTAATTCAGCTTCTCTGATCTGTGCTGTCCTGAATTTCCAACTCTCTCCTACCCTAAATCTGATTGCAATGAATTTGTGGATGAATTTGGTTTCTCCGATCAAGTTCCTCGCCGCGAATCATTGATCATCGGGTAATTGTTACTCTTTGGCTGTTTGTTAATATACTTTGTAATCAGTTCTTCCTTTTTTCGTTTTTTTACACATGATATAATGATTTGTTATAGAACTACCTGATTTCAGATTTCATGATGATTTGTATGTCACACCCCGACCCGCAGCGGAATAAAAGTCGGGGCATAATTGGGTTATCACCAAAACTCATGATATTTACTAAGAAGTTTCATATTTATTAAACTCAAATTACAAACTTAAATATCCAATAAACAAAATTCATACAATTACAAAGGAAAACGAAACTATATGTTCATTCCAAAGCATTAACTTGTTTATTCTTCTAGGCCATCCTAAGTGTTTCTTGTCTCGACTGGATCACCTGTATCATGTGTAAAACAGGGGATTTTGGGTCAACAAAAGTTGGCGAAAACCTTGATAAAACATTTTAACTAATTGCTTGTTTTATTTATTAAAGAAAATTTGTGCATTAATCACATGTGAGCAAACATATATATGTAAACAATCACAAACCACTTTGGATGAATATATGACATGAATGATGATGTATTTGAGATCAAGGCTCAATCAAACGGAGTCGATCTAATGAGGCTCCTGATGCTCAACCCGTATCCCACGGGGAACTGATGAGCCTAATGAAATGCGTGCACTGAAATGATAAATTTAATCTACATATAATTCACACAACAATCAATACACATTTGATCACAGAAATGATATATGCACAAGTGTTTAAATAAAATAAAGGAATAGTACGACACATGATATACCCCAAAACGTAAATAAAAAGGGGAATTTGTAAGAATTCACTCACAGTGGGTGCGTTCCTTGATAATGATGAATGCGCACGAATTTGATTCAACCGACGAGGGGTAACTAACCTAAATAATAACGTAATAATTCGATAAATAAATAAATTTCATTTGAAATTAATATTCTTATTAGCGCTTTTAATGAGATTTTTAGATTTATTTTTGTGAATTTAATGCAAGTTTTTAGGCTTTAAAACCTTATTTTGAGGTATTTTTAACTAATTTTCAAAGAAAATAAAATGGATTTTTAAATTAAAAAATTGACCCTTTTTCCTAGGGTTGACTGGTCAACGGCCGGTTCAACCGGTTCAATTGTAGGCAGCGTGTGAGGTTCGAACTCGTGACCTCCCGTATGCGTGCACGCAGCTCTACCAACTGAGCTACGTGTCTAACCCGAAATAAACTCTATTTTAATTATATATATATATACTAACTAGCTTTAACTTTATTTAGTTTTTATTAAAAAGGATTTAATATGGCCGAAACTGGTTACAGAAACCGGAATCGAATTCGGGACCTATGGTTCGAGTGCACACAGCCCAACCAGTTGGGCTGTGTGTCTAATCCGCACAAACACTGGATTATATTAATTTTATATATATGCTATGAGTTGATCTGAATAAGTTTAAAAAGTGTTGGTTTTATTTCAGAAAATCGGAAACATGTGCGACTCGAACCCGGGACGTGTGTTTTGTAATTGCACACAGTCCACCGCTGGACTGTGTGTCTAACCCGGTTAAATACCCGTTTTTATTTATATTTAAACACTAACTCAACTTCATCTTTTTCACCATTCAAAAATCCAGACAATGATCCCGACTGAATAAACTGATTAAACAGTTTTGATTACTGTTTTGAGCTAATACATTACTAATCAAGAGATAGCAAGGAGGTTTAGATAATTATACCGGTTTGGAGAACAATTACGGTTTTCTGGTTAGAGATTCCGGCGATACTCCGGCGAGTGCGAAGGTCTCCGGCAATGTGCTTTGAAAGGAAAAAAATTCCAGGAAGAGAGTGCGTGCGGTTCTGAGCGAAATGCTTACAAGGAATTGGGTGGGTATTTATAAGGTGGACTGGCTGATTCGGTTTCGATTTGGAGGCCAAAAATCACGGTCAATGATTTAAATTCTCAAAAGAAACGATTTTGAATCCTTGTGTTTTAAGTAACGGTTATAACTGATGTCGAAATCAAGTTTACGCGTTTCAATCATGGGGAAAGTAGCAACATTTGCGGAGTTTTAGTTTGCCGGCGATTTCGAGTTCTGGGTTTGCTGATTTACAGGTTTTGACTTTCGGTTTTACCATAAATGTTATTTGTTTAAGTATTGAACACAAGAATGTGTGTGGCGGAGTGGTGTGATGTGTGTGTGTCTACGCGGGAGACCCGGGTTCGACACCCGGCTACTCTATTTATTATTTTAGGGTTTAATACGCGTTTCAATCATGGGGAAAGTAGCAGCATTTGCGGAGTTTTAGTTTGCCGGCGATTTCGAGTTCTGGGTTTGCTGATTTACAGGTTTTGACTTTCGGTTTTACCATAAATGTTATTTGTTTAAGTATTGAACACAAGAATGTGTGTGGCGGAGTGGTGTGATGTGTGTGTGTCTACGCGGGAGACCCGAGTTCGAGACCCGGCTACTCTATTTATTATTTTAGGGTTTAATTTTAATTTACTTATTATTATTATTTATTAACTATGGTTTTAAATTCTAAAATATTTATTAATTATGAAATATTTGAAATAACCGGCACAATAAATACGCAACGAACTTTTAACCGAAAATTTGATTATTAAACGAAGCGGGTTGTGAAACCTGTTTTACACGAATGTTACATTGTATGCTTTTTGGGTTTGATTTAAGCTTCCCCACTATAGTCGATATTTGCTTTGGTTTTTCCTGGTATGTGATATTTGTATTATATTTTGATTTGGGGGTTTTAGGGTTTTGGTTACATTTCAAATGGCAAGTTTTCTACATAACCATGTTATCTATGGCACTTTTGTAGGAATCAAGGGAATTTCTTTATTAACCCTGATCGAGTTTTTGTACACCCGAGATTTGCCCAACTATAACCAAGTCATCTTATTTATAAATAATTCTTAAAAATATGTAACTAAAATTTACAGGTATGACTATCGATGGCTGATGGTGTGCAAATCAAGAAACCAATTGAAGTTTCGGCTCCACAACACATTGAGTTTTTGATGGATTGGATTGAATCACAGTTGGATGATGAATCCATATTTCCTCAAAGGCTTGGTAATTCCTTGGATTGAACCGAGTCTCATCATTTTAACTCTAAAATAATTATGGATGGTGATGACAGTTTTGAATTGTTTTGCAAGCGCGTCATTTGAAGCAAATTTTAGAAGTCGTGAAAACAATATTTAGACATTTGTTTTGTGTATATGCTCATATCTACTACACGCACTTTCAGAAGATTGTGAGTCTTAAAGAGGAAGCCCATTTCAACACAAGTGTCAAACATTTCAGTTGGTATAATCTCTTTCCTTTTCATAAACAATTGACACTTGATTGTCAGACCGGTGATCATCTATATTCATATTCCTGATCTAATCACCAATTATTTTTGGATAGTTGGTCGTAACTATGCATTTTCAAGAGTTTTAGTATAGATGGAAATTTCGACCCGTATTTCTAATAGGTCATACAAATAAAATAGAAAATATTTACGTTAAACCTTCTTCGAAAAGTAGCCATGGAAGCATCAAAGAGAGTCGAACATGAGATCCAGGTTTAAAGAGAACTGAATAATTGTTGTTGGAGATCCTTATCTTTGGTGGCTACTCTCCTTTATGATTCTAATAGAAGCTAAACAATCGTCCTTGCCAAAATTTCTAAAACCTCAATTTTAGGTATGTATTTTAGAACTTTATGTCTAAACTTTATTTGACTAGTTAAAGCTTATAATTATTAGATGATTTGATTTATTGATTGCTAATTACGATTAATTTGTTTCAAAAACAACATTTAAATTTTCAAGTCAAATGTACTTTTATTAGATTTAAATTTTGAATTTTATATTTACTTTAATGTAAAATTGAAAAGACGAAGTGAACTACTCTAAAGAAACTGGTATTTGGACGATATATAAGTTTGTGGTTAAAGGCTGCTTTCTATAATACATAAGTTTTGATTATTGCGGTTGGTTTATGTAACACCCAAAAAACGGACTTGGTAACTAAACCAAACTAACTAAGAATGATCGGGTAAAAATACCGTTGGTGATAAAAGTTAACCCATAAACAAATAACTAGGAACAAATTAACCTAGTTAGTAACATGAAAATAGTAATAAAACAATGAGTTGTAGCCCTTTATAAATAAAATCACATACTTGAGGGGCCAAAAGGGGAAAATTGAAACTTCAATAATAAAAATAAGACACAACACACACTAGGTGTGTATGTGTAGCGACCAGGAGAAAGAACAAGGGGAGCAAACCCTTGTTCAATCTTAATCCATCAAATTAAAGGATGAATTAGGGCCAAATCAATATGCATGAACATAAATTCGTGATAATCTAAGCTTGGAGACCATAAGGTATGTCGTAATTTATGTTTTGATGATGATAAGTATGTGGATGAACTTGAAGGTGGTAACCTTAAGTTTAATATTTTGTTAGTATAGTGAAATTGATAATGAAATTATGTGTTTGATCATCATACTTGCAAGTATATGTGAAATACTTGAACAAACTAGAGATTCAAGTATATGTTCATACATGACATGAAGTGGGTTTTGATGTTATAGTGATGTTCAAGTGTGCATATAACATCATATTTACAAGAAAATGCGAGATACTTAACGAAACTAGATGTTTGGATGAATGTCCAATTGTATGATGAAATGGGTTTATACATAAGAGATGAAAACCCAAAATTCTACTATGATTGATTGATGAATTAGCATACGATGACTAAAAACTATGTTGACATGATGTCAATAATCGTATAAAACTTGTTAAATTGAAAGTGATGAGATGAATTTGGTTGAGGAATTTAGTTAAAAAGGTGGCCTAAATATGATGCGCACCAAATGTTTGATAAAGTGCCTAAATGAGTTTCATTGATCTTGTTAGCATATATATATATATATATATATATATATGTCAATTGGCAGTTTGACTTGACCAATAATGGAATCGAGTGCGAAATATGGTAGAAAAATCCATAAGGGTGATGGTCATGGTATTGATGACTAATCTAACCATCTTGTGGATATTGTATTAAGCTAGGTGGAAGCTTTGAAGAAATGGGTCAAGCGGGTCAAAGACACGAGAATGCATAATCAGATGCAAGGTAAATAAAACTTACACCTCCTAGAATAGAACCATTACATAAGTGATAGGAAGTATATGATTAAGAACGTTTGAGGTTAACAGCTAAAAATGTCGAAATGAGATCCATGGTGTAAACCATGAAGTGGGTCAAAATGGATAAGTTATGATGAACTAATGTTCGCGACAAAGGAGAAATGTTAAGATGAGACCCCCATGGCGAAAACCATAAAACGGGTCAAAATGGGTAAAACTAGTTACATTATAAATTGATAATAAACAAAGAATTATAGGAATAGGACCCCATGGTGTAACCATAACGGGTCAAAGGAACGAAATAACGAATAACCATATATCGGTTATAATTATAATGAACTTTAGAAACGGGACCCTATGGTGCGAACCATAATGGGTCAAACGAATAAAAATGAGGTTTTGATGTAAATATTTACTGACGCGAACCAATACGGGTCAAACGAGCAAAATGACAAATAATCATATATTGGTTATTAATATATCTTTAGCGTGTTGGGTAACTTTGGCAAAAGCAGTTCTAGGGGCTCTTCCCAATTATTACTTCTTGTTATTTAAAGCCGCTAAAGGAGTTATTAAAAGTCTCAAGAAGATAAAAAGAGATTTTGTTTGGGGAGGTACAACAACAACCATACCAAATAAATATCGTAATTAGCAAAGCTAATGGCAGGGTCTGGGGAAGGTGGAATGTAAGCAAACCTTACCTCTGTTGTTGAGGATAGAGAGGTTGCTTTCCAAGAGACCCCAGCTCTATAACAACAAACATTAAAGAGTACTAGAAAACTATCCGAGACAAAAAAAGTGGTGAAAGCAAAAAACAATAGAGTGAACGTATATATAGAATCATAGAGAAATATACTCATATCCATATACATATGGTAAGACAATCACCCTCCAAGACCATCTAAAGTGTAGGTAAATCTATACTCCCTTTGACAACGCCTAACCACATCTTACCTAACCCATAGAACTCCTTAACTTGAATCATACGTCTCCACGAACTCCTATTTTGGACCATGTCCTCATAGAGGTGCTTTTCTATCAAATCCTGTCTAATCCGCTCCTCACAAGTCAATTTGGGTCTACCTCTACCCCTCCTACCATCTACAATGAGTGTTTCCACTACTCTAACTAGGGTCGTTGATTGCCTTCTCTTCACATACCTTCTCTTCACATATCCAAACCATTTCAATCTCCTTCGGTGAGGTATAAGCGATAATAGAAAAATTAAATGAATTGCGTGGAACAAGATGGTGGGTCCTAAACGATATGGGTAGTGGGTGTAACATCCCTTTTTTCTAGTAAAAATAAAGTATTTGGATTTGTACTCCGAATATTGTTAAACAACTAAGTAACAAACAAAATAATTAATTAAATATATGTAAGATCCATTCTCTTATAACAAAACTTTTATAAAAGTTATGTGGTAGTATAAGCATAACGCAAAAACACAATGATTCAAAATTACAGATTAATTTGAACTTTACAATTATTTCAAAATATTTTAAAATATACATTTAGTTCGATTTGATAAAAGATTTAATTGAAACGCGGAAGCTTCGTCTTTGATCGTGTTCGGTTCTTCGTAGAGCTTGATCCTCCTTTGGTGCTCCCAATCGTTACCTATATTTCATAATTTATGAAATACGCTAGTTATAAATTGATTATAACGTAACCGAATAAACCTGAAGGCCCAAAACATCAAAAACAATATTTTCCAAAATTAGCCGCCGTAAGCTACGGCTTACGGTCTGTGGTCTCTGTTTAGATCAGCAGCTGCCTATCGTAATCTACGGTAGGCCACCGTAACTTACGGTGGGCTGCATCAGCCTTTTCAAGTTTGCCATTTTTGTTACGAAAACTTCTGTAACTTATTCAATTTTCATCCGTTTTACTTGAAACTTATTTCTAAATGTCTATAATTTGTTTACCTACATATTTAACTTGAACCTTAACCTGGATTCTAAATTCTTATGAATTACGCATCTATTCCCGCTTTATGCGCATATTCATTTTGACCCGTTGAGAGATTTAAGCACTTAAGCTTAAATCTCACTTCCTCTTTCCTTACTTCTTATTTCCACACTAAGATATCTATTTATTTTCCACCACAACTATATTTGTGGTGGATTTGCTATAGAAAATCATATATTTTCAAATTCTACCATTCGGTTTGACAATTTACGAAAAAGACCCGTTATAAGGCATTAAACCAAAATGGCTTATGCCATTTGCTTTTACACTGCCGAAAGGGTATACTTACTTATAAAACTCATTTTAAACTACCTCAAGGGTCATTTGCTTGTTTTATCATACGAGGGCGTTTCGGTCAACTTTAGCCTCTTTTTACAACGAAGAACTTTTAATAGCATACTTTGATCAAATGTACCCGTTTTAACCATAATCTATTTAAATCATTATGTTCCTAAGAACAAAATGTCTACAATTTAAATTATTAGATTTACCTTACTTTAAGTAATCTAATGTTCATTCACGATCCGTTTAACTCTCATTGGACCTTAAGTTCTAAATGAGAGGTTTGACTCATTACACATACCTGGCTCGGGTCATAGCATTGACCCGTTTTACTACCTTGCACTATTAATTGCCAATTAATAGCAATACAAGCCATACGCTCTTCTCCCTATGAGTACAAAACTCGACAAGCAACTGTTAGTCATTACTGTCAAATGGTGATAACATCACCTTTTGACTCGTTTATCCCTGCTAATATGGAGTCAAGTACACTTCAAAGTAA
Organism: Scalesia atractyloides; assembly: GCA_947069175.1. Lineage (NCBI taxonomy): Eukaryota > Viridiplantae > Streptophyta > Magnoliopsida > Asterales > Asteraceae > Scalesia > Scalesia atractyloides. The sequence continues at coordinate 9,996,558 of CAMTDV010000012.1, read as the reverse complement.
ACCATTATTAAAGCAATTCGGTCAATATAGATAAAATAGTAAATTTCCGCGTAACTATACTGAAGTTCATCAAACAACATATACGATTATCAACGATCATTTTTTTTACTTGATCTACGCTTAATAATTCATGTATTGATTCATAACATGCTCAATTAGGTCACATATGTTTATCGACACAAGTGTCATTTATTTATAAGCACTACTCGACAATCACGTGTATTTGTACATACGGGTCACAACACCAATGACTTCTTAATCTAGCATACACATCCCATATTCAAGAATTCATTCATTTCAACTCATGTAAATATATATAATTACATTAAGGTTTACAACGATAACAAAATCAAATCGATTGGTTTCTTTGTAAATTCCCAAACATTATGCAAGCACTACAAAAATATATATTTTCACTCAGTTTTGCGCAGCTAAAGTAATTCAGTGTTTCCTCCCCGTTTCAGTGAGTATTTTACTTCAAACTAAAATTTTTAAAGACGGCGACTCAGAGACCTTTCCGTGGATATAAAATATGCCCTGAACGGACATTCGGTTGATTTACTATGAATTTTTAAAGACTAGTGAAAAATCAGGAAATAAGCTGAATTTTCAGCACTTGGGTCTCTCGACTCATTAACAATTTGCACTCTTTTTCAATGGTTTAAACCCCAAAACATCACCAAAACAATACGTTATTGTTAAATCAAATCCCATTCAATAATTTGTGTTAAAATGTCCAACTTAAGTATAAAATTTCAAGTCAACAAGAATACTATTTAATTCAATACGAGTCCAAACATATTCGAGTCTCACCTTCGCCCGTAGGAGTGTTGTTGCTTTATCGTTCGTTTGACCCGTTGTCGTTCAAACATTATCTCGCTATCTTGACAACAAATCAAACTTGCAATTCATTAGAATATATAACATGGGCATTCATCTCATAATACCTAAGTACATATTTACCCATCATCAAACATGCATTCTAAACAATTCTTTTACTCCAAACTTGTAATTAGTCTATTACCATTCATTTGACCTTTTATCACCTGTTTTGTATAACCACAAGTCCTGGGTTAATACTACCATATTAAGATTTAAAAGCATACTGAAATTCACTAATTAATAATAACACATAAGTTATTGCTATAAACGAAACCATAGAAATTCATATACACAAATGACCCATTTGGTCGATTAACCCATTCTTTGACACAACGAACTTATGTGTGTCATTATGATATGATATAATAAACCAATTCACCAACTAGGTTTGTCATAGACTTGCGCCTACTAATTAACTCTTGATTATTAACAAATCATTTCATGTAGTAAACATGATAAATCTTTCAAAATTTCACTTTTATTTTGGTTTAGCCATTTAATCAAACACCTTGCGGGTATAAACTATATTCCATGATTTGTACGCTTATATGAACTCTCATACACCCAATTCATCATCAAAGATGTATACCTTCTTTGTAATTCTCAACTAGTATCATCTTTTATGTTTTTAAACAAAATCATCATTGTTTTGGGATCTTCAGTTTCTATTCAGATTTTGGTCAGCAATTTCACACATGGTTTCCATACATCTCTACCCTAATCACCAAATCATGAATTTGAACCCAAATCATAACATGCAACATGAATCCATAACTCAAAAGTTACAATCAATCAGTTTAGCATAAAGACTATAGTTGTTCAACACCAAAATCACACACAATTACCCCCAATTTCATGGGTTTGAACAAAAAGCATGAAGAACACTACTTTGAATTTCATCAAAATAATATAAGAAATCACTTATTAAAGCCTTAGAATCAAGCAAAGAAGACAGAATCGAGACTTCAACCTCCAATTTCATGATACTCATGTGAAATCAATCTCTTCCTTTTTCCTTGGTTCTGTGTCGCAGAGGGGTGACCTCCTGGTCACGCCTTTATCTTTTCCTTTCTTTTTTTTGTTTTTTTATTTATTTAAGGTTCTAGCATATTCACTTTTGGCCCTTATGTTTTGGTTAGTTATCTAGTTTGATCAAAACACTCTTTTCACTAATAGATACTAATATTTTAACTAGGTTCAATATACCTAGTTACAATACTGCATGTTAATATCAAAATGAAACATGATAACCGAAATTTAGTATTTTAGGGTGTTGTAGAATACTATTTCCACCAATACAAACTTACTTGAAAGGTTATACATATTTTAATATCACGAAAAATCGGGATGTTACAAGATGATAACTAAATTCCCAACTAAGTTCATACAATCGTTAATATCAATTTAACATAATTTCAATCATCGTATGCTAATCTATCAATCTCATAAAAGAACTTGGGATTGTTTCATCATTATAAACCAACCCTTTGCATCATATATATGGGATTTACCCAAACATCAAACTTAGCCAAATACTTTAAATATTCATAAACACGTGATGATTTCAAACATCATTTAACATGAATATATCATCTATTTCATCATATTGTACAAAAACTCATTTCCTTGCAAGTATGAACATGTACTCAAACACATAAATTGTTCAAGTATCTTCCTATTGCTACCATGTATGATGATTCTAAACACAAGTTTATCATCAATTTCATCATGTTATCAATACCCATTTAACTAGGTGTGGTAAATCATCCAAACACCCAATTTATAACAATCTATTCAAAATTTTCAATAAGGTTTTGTTCCTAAGCAAGTATTCATCCCTTATCTTACTTCAGTTACTGAAATTCATACATGGATTGAAATCCATGAAATCTACTTAAATTCACAATGTCACCAAATTAGGATTTTTGACATACCTCATAACCCCCTAGTTCGGGTGATCATTATAATGCGTTCATGCATCGATTCTGGGTTCGTCCTCCAATTTGATGATTTAAGATGAACAAGGGTTTGCTCCTTGTTCTCCAACCGTAGTCGACACACACACACAACACACTTAGTGTGTGTGTGTTTTGTGTTTTAATCTATATAAAACCTTAACTTTAGGTTTCTCCCCTTTTAGCCTCTCAAGTTTAGTTTTGTTTAAGTGAAGCTACTACTACTCATTGTTTTATAATATTTATACTTGTTACTAACTAGGTTAATTTGTTCCTAGTTATTTCGTTCACGGGTTCACTTTTACCGCTAACGGTATTTTACCCGCTCTTTAATATTAACGTGGTTTGATTACCAAACCCGTTTTTGGGGTGTTACAATTAATATATATATATACATATATATATATATATAGATATATATATATAGAGAGAGAGAGAGAAAGAGAGAACTATGTGTACGATCATTTATTTTTATATGTTTAATAATAATAATAATAATAATAATAATAATAATAATAATAAACCAAATTCAATATGTGTGTATAGTTTGTGTATAATTACGGACGATCCAAATTTCATGTGTGTATGTGTACTACATAGAAACGAGAGAATATGTATATATAGTTGAAATAAATGTTACAGTTATAAAAGAATATAGGAGTATATATAGAGAGAGAGACATCAAACTCAACTCTTTATATATTATACAATATGCATATATGTAACTATTGATGGTAAAAATCTAGACATGAAGGAACAGATGTAGATATAAATTATTGATAATAGAAGTTTTAGATATGTATGAACTTATAATGTTTTAGAGAATCAAATTGTGGTACCTACTATTTTAAGTCATACCTTACTTTGTAATAACCATCGATATTTGATTGTCATCTGTAAGGATTCTATTAATATTAATACATTTATTATATTTTAGTCCGCCAACATGAGTTAATAAATATCTAGTTTATTTAAAGAACCTAGTAGCACACTCGTATATATAAAGCTCATATTAGAACATAAATAATATATTATTTGTTTCATTACAATTATATATTTTAAATGGGTATATAAAACATGAAATGACTAACTAATGTGTTAGGTGGTTAAGCAAACAATTAAAACTATAAAAGATCGGTTAAGCAAACAATTATATATTTAAATTTAAACAACTATATACATATGTTACTAGTATACATGCCAACTTTCTAGTAGTACGTTGATTAACAAGGTGAATAAATATTTTATGTATTTATTTACAATATGAAAGACATAATAACTTGACATTGAGAATTTAGAAGTCTTCACATGGATAAGCATGTACAAAGAAATTGACAGCACACCAAAATTAGATTGCCATGTTTTACTAATTTAACACCTCATGTAGTTTTGTTTAGCCACTAAGGAACAACAACGATATATATACACGCACGTAAGATCTAGTCTCAAAAACAAAAAGGATAAATTTAGTAAACTTGTGTATATGAAAGTGAGGTAGTAACAGTTATGGTTGGTTAGTGACAGACTTTTGCCACAAAAGAGTGAGCTTGGAGTATCGTAGAAAAATAATAATTTAATCAGTGAATATGTTTAATACTTTTACAAATTTTAAAATGTTTTATATTTCAAATATGGCATGAGTTTCTATTAAATACGTTTACCGTGTATAGTAAATTTACTGAAACATTTGGAACACGTGAGTGTATTTCGAATTGATCAAATTGGTACATGTTGCGAAACCGTAAAACCGAGTATGTAATCTCGGTAGGTAAATTGTACGTAAACCGGGTATGTATTCACGGTAGTACACACGAGTAAGGGACTCGCTGAATGTGTAGCTTACTAGTATATGTGTAAGTAGCTTTAATATTACTTATGACTTGTCAAAAGTTGTTTGGGGTCCGTTAAATACTATTCACCAGCTTGTTTTTGACGTATTATTTTCAAAACGTTTTCAGGTAATCATATTTAGCAAGGGTAGATGCTAAACGGATTATGACTCCTTAGTCATGATAAATCCCTGTGGCGAAAATTTTATACGGGAAAAAATGATGTAAAAGATTAACTTCAACTTGCTCAAAATGTTGATTTGAAACTAAAGGGGGACCAGAATCCACATAGATGGGTATGGAAAGATGCGACCCATGACATGCTTACTGTGGCTTCTTAGAGATTCAAAATACATGAAAAAAGTAATCTGGATCACAACGGAAATTGGGTTGGCTGGAATAATTGGGTACCACCCAAGATCAATATATCCAATTGGAGAGCCTCTTTAAATCGTGTTTCGTCGAAGACAAATCTTGTGGTTAGAGGGATGCCTATGGTTGATCGGTTATGTCCTCGATGCGGGCTTAGAGAAGAAACCATGGAGCATATTTTTTTTTGGGGTTGTTGGATCGCCAAAGCCATCCGATGGTCGATTTTGGTGTGGCTCAAGCTACCATTTCCGACTTCAGATAGGATTCCTCAACATATATCGGTTTGGTGTTGGAACAATACGGGTCAAAGGGTTGGAAAAAATTAGTTGGGGCGGTGCTTATGGTGGCGATGTGGGGAATCTGGCAGGCAAGGAATGAGAAGACTTTTTAACAACCACCACATTCACTTCACGAGAACGATAGACATAATTAAGGAGAATTTGTTTCTTTGGATCACGAGGAGATCGAAAGATCGAAATATCGTAACATAAATTGGTCTAGATGGGTTGATTTTTAATATTCGTGATGTAATTTTGTAACTGCGTGTTTCACTTTCTTGCTGGTCCAGTTTCTATATTTTATATAGTTTTTGCTAAAAATAAAATCCAAATTTTGCTAACTTTATAGAACACATTTCTTGAGGTATTAATTTCAATGCTTAATTTATTCTGTAATGGTAATTTACATAAAAGAAAGTAAAGCATAGGAGATAATGATATATGATGGAGGTTATCAAATAGGTCATGCTTCAAATAATGGTTAGTTTTGTGATTACCCAATCTCATGAGCTTCACATGCGTCACTTAGCTACTTGACTACTTTTTCTCCATCATTTTGTCATGGATCAGCTTCAAATTGATCATTTGTAGACTAAAGTGTACATTTGAGTTAATCATGGCAATGGAGTACAATTTTTAATGCACACGACACAAGTAAGAAATGACCATTTAAAACCGTGGCTATTATTATCCTAAGTTTCTCACAAGCAAGAACTATGATGATAAAACAGATGTACACGTACGTACTACAATTCTTTTTATTTTTTTTACTTATTTTTCAAATGGTTTATACTATAAGCTAAAAGAAATTAGGTGATCACCGGCCATGCATGTGTGTGACAGAAAATTATATTTTTAGAACAAAAGCAAAAGAGAAAAACCAGCCTATGAAGGTTACAAAAGAGAGGGTTTGTACAAGGCAAATTAAAAGAGAAGCAAAATGAAGAATATAGCAACAATGGGAACCTTAGATGGAAATGTTGAAGATGAAAAACGGGCTGTCGAAATGTTTCAAGCAAGAGAAGAAGAGATTGAGAAGAAGAAGATGCAAGTTAGGGAAAAACTCGAGTTTCAGCTTGATCGTGTCGGGGAAAAAACCCGAAGACTGGCTCGACTATGGGAAGTAAGCCCGTGAAAAAAACTAATATGATCAATTTTGAGTCATTTGACAACGATAACATCATGCATCTGCATGCATATGACCATATCAGTCTTATCTGTGTTCGTTATCTGTTATAGTTATTATTATTTGATTTATTATTTATAGTTTGGTTACACCTCTATATTTAAAGAGGTGAATTATGGTTGATTGGTGTAGTTTGTTAATAATATATTTCTTTATTTGCATGATCATTAGGAACTCGAGGCTTTGAAAGATCCTATGAGGAAAGAATTAGCCTTGGTGCGAAAGAAAGTAGACAGGGCTAACCATGAGCTCAAATCACTGGGAAAAAGTTGCCACAAGAAGGTACCACCTTTTATTTTCTTTAATATCACATGTGAAGATTAAAATAAATGAGTTTAACTAGTTTTTTCTCAAAGAGTAATCTGTAGGTTTTCTAAGATAAATACACCGATATTTGTACTTTGCAGGATTTAAACTCTCAAACGTTTGGTTTTAAAGCACACGGCTTAACCACCTGTTAAACTCAATTATCCAAGTTTTAACCAGTTTACGAGTTTTAAAATCTATTTTCAATACTAATATAACCTTGTAATTCATTTTACTAAAACATTTAAATTATTACCATAATTAATTTTTTTCTAATCATGATCAAGACGTCTATTATCTATAATAAGTATTCAAAATGTCGGAGGAATTATAGCAAGTGGGCTCGTCCCATGTGAGGCGGACCCGGCCCCGTGAATAAAAAATGTTTTGATTTGTGGCCTGATCCCCTATACAAATTAATATATATATATATATATATATATATATATATATAAATGAATCAAGTAAGAGCTGGTTGAAGTACCTTTGTCATCTAAAAACAGGAGAAAGAGTATCGAGAAGCAATGGATGCTTTACGCAACAAGAACGAAGAAAAGAATAAACTAACAATCACTCTAGTTGAGGTATAAACAATCTACGAGTTTCTTGATTTAGTTAAACGATTTGAGTTCAAACATCATTATATCGTAACGTTTAGATAATGACCTATTGGAACCTTTGTAGTTGGTGAATGAAAGTGAGAAAGCAAGGTTGAAGAAGCTACAGGAGCTCAGCAAGATCATTGATCCTTCTGGCTGATTATATATGTGTGTGTGACAAAGTGATTTTGTTAAAATCTGGGAATTACTTGTGAATTAATTAATTTTCTTGTATATTAATTTGTTGACCGGCAATCTTGCATTAAGTAATTATATTCTTCATTGATTTTATCTTCTTGTTGTCCAATTGAAATTACTTGTGAACTATTTATTTTTCATCTTCTTCATTGATTTTATTTTGTTGTTGTCCAATTGATGTTGACTTTATTACTTACCTTTGAAATTAGAGGTTGAATTTCATTTGCGTGCCGGTATTACCAAGCTATTTAATAATAGAGTTAAATGCTATTTTAGTTCTCATGGTTTGGTTATTTTGTTAGTTTAATTCAAATGTTTCATTTTTTGCATGTGTGTTTAAAAGGTTTTAACCGTTGCCATTTTAGTTCACTGAGTTAATTTCATCCATCTTTTTAGTTAATGAGAAGGGCAATTCAGTCATTTTATATGTAATTTTGTTAACTAGAAGGGTTGTTCGGCCATATAAAATGACATAATTGCCTTCTCGTTAACAAAAAAAGAATGTATGAAGTTAACTCATTGGACTAAAATGGCAACTGTGAAACCTTTTTGGACCCACAAAAGAAAAATTAAACATTTGGATTAAACTGTCAAAATAGCTCAAAACACAATGACTAAAATGGCATTTAACTCTTAATAATATGTACACGGTTCAATTAAAAGGTGAAGGTCGTATAATGACGAGAGTTAGGGAATGAAGTGACTAATTTTTTTATTACATATCGCAACAAGTCAAAATGTAATAACAAGGTTGAATTTCATTTTGTGTGGATTTACGGGCCCTATAAGTAATGGATGGAAACACCTGAATCATATGATAAAACTGTAACATCCGTCGTAAAACGGGTTCTAAAAAAAAACCGCTCTGTTTAAAATTTTAGAACTTATTAAATACTTTGTTACGCATGTTAGATAATCTTCATAATTAATAAATAAATAAGATAATTAATATAAAAAAATATATATAATAATAATAAAGCAAAAGAAAAGAAAATAAGCTAAAAAAAATGAAATGGGACAAACCGGGATCGAACCCGGGTTCCCCCGTCCGCCCACACACTACAAACACCACTGGACTACGCGCGCCAGTTGTGTATATGTTGAAATTTCAAAACTCTTATGTTGACTCCAAACTTAAAACCTGCAACTGAAGCGGGAACAATCGAAACCCATCAAACGCGTTTCCCTTTTTCTTTTGAATCCCTCCGTCAACTAAACCGCGCCCATTTTGGCAAATAGAAATCAATCCGGCTGTCATCTTGCTGGCAATTATCAATCATCGACTCTTGTTACCAAAAACCGAATTCGACGCTCCCTTCTGCTCGCCTATAAATATTGGACCGAAATCACACTCTCAATTCGCTCAAAACACATTTAAACTTCCTCTGTTCGCCGGAATCCTCCGTTCATCGGAACCTTGGCTGCAAGTCGCCGGAACCACCACTCACTGTCGAAATCTGTTCAGCGGTATCGATTCCTTCAAATTCTTCTATTTATTAAGCATTCCAGATAAATATTATATGTAATTGATTAAGTCAATCAGAAGCAACAATCATTATTCAGGCGGGTAAAGTTCTGGGTTTTATTGAAGAAGATGAAGTTATGAAAGATATATGTATAATTAAACTGGGTCTTTTAAACGGGTTAGACACACAGTCCAGTGGTGGACTGTGTGCATTTCATACTATCGATACCGAGTTCGATCCTTGACACAACACCTATCCACTGTAATAAAATGTTTTTTTTTTAAAACCGAAACCATATTAACTCGCTGTAAGATGTTAAGTATAATAAAATTTCCGAATATAATGGGTTAGACACCCAACCCAGTTGGTTGGGCTGGGTGCAACGCAACATTTAGGTCGCGGGTTCGAGGCCAGTCCCTACGCTGGTACGATGATTTTAAATTCTTTTTAAAATTAAATTAATTCTGTTTAATCTAACAAGTATATAAATATAATTAAAATCAGAAATATTTCGGGTTAGACACGTAGCTCAGTTGGTAGAGCTGCGTGCACGTATACGAGAGGTCACGAGTTCGAACCTCACACGCTGCCTATAATAAATGAGTCTGATCGGCCGTTGACCAGTCAACCCTTAGAAAAAGGGTAATTTTTTTTAATTAAAAATCCTTTTTTTTTTTTGAAAATTAGTTAAAAATACCTCAAAATAAGGTTTTGAAGCCTAAAAATTTGCATTAAATTCACAAAAATAAATCTAAAAATCTCATTTAAGAGCACTAATTAAAAATATTAATCTCAAATAAAATTTATTTATTTATCGAATTATTACGTTATTATTTAGGTTAGTTTTCCCTCGTCGGTTGAATCATAAATTCGTACGCATTCATCATTATCAAGGAACACACCCACTGTGAGTGAATTCTTACAAATTCCCCTTTTTATTCATGTTTTGGAGTGTATCATGTGTCGCTTTATTTATTTTCGTTTATTCAAACTTGTGCCATTACCATTATATGATCTAACCATGTGATGTAAATATTGTTTGTTGTGATGTGTTTACATTTTGTCAAGTTGCGTGCAAATCATTCATTAGGCCCATCAGTTCCTCGTGGGAGACGAGTTGAACATCGCGTGCCTCATTAGATCGGCTCCGTTTGATTGAGCCTTGATCTCATTGTTCATCATTTGGTGTGTGCGTGTGCATAAATTGATATTATGTGTATTGTGATTAAATTTACATTTACGTTTACTCATATGTGGTTATGCACCTTTTTATAACCAATATAATAAATTCGTTCAAATGTTTTCATAAGATTCACTCGCCAACTTTTGTTGACCCAAAACCCTATTTTTACACATGATACAGGTGGACAGGTTGAAGCAAGGAACACATAGGAAATTGCCTTAGAAGAAAAATAAAGAAGTCATGAAAAATTTATTTGAACTGTTGTGCTTGTATGATTATTGTAACTTCTTCTTTAAAAAGAAATAATAAATATGAAACTTTATAGTAAATGTCATGAGTTCTTATGAAAACCCAATCATGCCCCGACTACCATTTCCGCTGCGGATTAGGGTGTGACAAAAACGAGCCTATTTGGCTTGCCCCAAACTTTTGACGTGAGTTCAATTGTCTAGAGGCCAAATTTCAAGTTTAAAGAATTTTCTTCATTTTTAATTAGTAAAATTTGAATATCCCGTTTTAATTTTACAACCACTTATATCACTAAATATGTTAATTTATGCGTTTATTTACTTCGTCGTGTAAATTTGAATTTCGGGATATATGTCAAATGTAAAATTCCCTTGTTAATTTATGCATTTTTTTTCTTAAATATCAAGGTTGTCTTCAATACGGTCACCCATCTTTACCAAACAAAACCATAAATCTCAAGGTCCACATTACCATGTTTTGCCTTAAAAGTGAAATCTGTATAACTATCTATTCAACTTGTACAACAACTAGTTTGTTTAATGGCACTCACTTCATCAACAACATATATTATTTCTTTCTTCTCATCAAAAACTTTTGTTGCCTCGTTTTCCTTAGCTTCAAGGCTCTTTTGACTTGCAATTTCGAATATTTTGGTGATCATTTGTAGAAATGCATCTTCTACATTCAAATTCTCCTTTGCAGATGTTTCCATGAAACACAAATCCTCTAGTTGCGCAAGACTTTGACCGTCTTCAATGTCTACTTCTCTCGAGTCAACCAAATCGGACTTGTTGCCGACAAGAACAATAACCATGTCACGATTGCCATACTCCCTGAGCTCGTGTAACCATTTCCTCAAGTTCTCAAAAGTTCCCCTTCGTGTTATGTCATAGACCAACATTGCGCCTAGTGCACCGCGATAATATGAGCTTGTTATCGCTCTAAATCTAAAATTAAGAAGACACAGTCATCACGGGTAAATATATTCACATAATAATAAATAATAATAATAATAATAATAATAATAAATAATAAATATATAATAATAATAATAATAATAATAATAATAATAATAAAACGTACAATAAGTTTGAAAATAAGTCACTAAAAGTATTAACCGTTTTGGAGAGGTATACAAGTCACTAAAGTATTAACCGTTTTGGATTATTGTTCCATCTACGTCATGCAGTTTAAATTATTATGTAAGCTTCACATTTTACCATTTCAAGAATTTACCTTATATATAAGGTAAAACGAGAACCATTTTAAAAGTTGTGAACACTATAAGAACTATACTTTTAAAAAAGAAATTCTCAAAAATCTTTAAAAAAAATTACTTGTTCTAACGAAAAAATAATAAAACGTCGCATACATAAATTTACATCGAGTGTAAAAAAATCAATGGTGATGTAAAAGAATTACATTGCCGTAAACAAATTTTACATTAGGCGTAACTACTAATTCGATAATTTTTTTTTGTTTTTTTACAGATGTGTTTATAACTATTTCATCTACGTTGCGCAAAAAAATGGTAGCCTAACTCACATGGAAAATAGGAGTTCTAATGGTTTTCACAACTCGTGATGGTTCTTAATTGAATCGAATCATAGAACAATATTAAAATTTAAAATTTGATTGATTTTGTAGTTAGAAAAAATATTTGAGTTACTTTGATAGAAAGGTGTAAAAAATTGGTTACTATATGGTGAAATATTCCCATGTATATCTACTTCTATTAATTATTTTTTAATAATTTAGAGAATATATTATTATAGAAATATTGTTTCTCTAACTATAAGGAAAGTGTTTGACCATCCGAGCAGATAGATGAGTACTAAGAGCAGACTCATTTGATCTGTTATGCAACCTCTACTTTCATTAAGAATGACTCATATAGCATATATTATAAGTTAAATATTGTGTTGACAATAAAATTTCTATTGAAATGGAAATCAGGAAGACAAGAAAAGAAAGAATCATACACACCTTTCTTGCCCGGCAGTGTCCCAAATCTGCGCTTTGGCAATCTTATCTCCGATCTTAATGTTCCGATAAGCAAATTCAACCCCGATGGTTGGTTTAGAATCGATATGAAACTCATCCTTTGCAAATCTTGATAGAAGATTTGATTTCCCGACAGCTGAATCCCCTATCAGAATTGTCTTGAACAAGTAATCGCACTCATCATGAACGAACAAACTACTACCCATGGATTGATATAACAGAAGATTAACAAACAAAATGAAAGTTTTGGAGAATAATATGATGGAAGCACTTAAGAGCTATTTAGTGGTATAATGTTTGTCACCAAACGTTTGATAAAGACATGATGATTGTTGTTGTCGATCGTTCCTTGGTTATGTCAAAGGCATGCTAAGTTAATCAATCACATTATAAGGTAAGGCTGGTGACCATACTTTTTTTGGTTGAAATTATCATAGCTTTTAGTAAACCACTTAATATTATGATAAAGTTACATAGATTTATACAACTTTTAATAGAAATTATTTCTATATTCATTATTTTGTCTTAATCAAATAACATGTTCAACAACTAACTGATAATCATAATTTTATTCGCATTTTTGTAATATACGTATCAAACAAGATGCTCATTTATCGTAAAGCTAATACATTAACATTTATGCAAAGTCCTATATAAGATATGGCTAGCTTGCTAGAAGAAAATATAGAGGTTTTGTTTTTGTGTGTGTGTATATTTCACGGGTAAACATATCTAAATAAAATTAATTAATTCTTCAAGATTGTAGAAACTAATTACAGAGTGATTAGTAAGTTTTTGTTAAACATTTCATACTATAAGTTAGAATTACCACCCGCCGCAATGTGTCAGGGGATTCATTAGTTATATATATATATATATCATATTAGATTTAGATGAAAAATAAATGTTCTTACATGACCGCAAGCCTGTGTGTAAAACTAGTTAGATATTATATTAGATGAAATACGAATGTTTCTTACATGACCGCGAGCCTGTGTGTAAAACATAGAAAAGAATAGTCGATCTTTGACCCACATGTTGCGACAGACCTATCAAACAGGGGAAAATAAACGCGCTGCTATCAAACGGGAAAAAAGATGAATAAATGTTGAATCCCACATGCGCGTTGAGGCGTGTTAAATCGGAAAATCTAGAACGAACGTTAAACAGAAAACTTGCGAAAGATGAAAAGTATAAGGAAAAAGTTGAAAGTGAAAGTGTTGGGGTTAAATTGCAAAAGATGAGAAACTTTGGGTTAAAAGTAAAAAATTAAAGGGTTAAATTGCAAAAGATAGAAACTTTTGAATTAGAAGTGAAAAAACAAATTAATCAAATAGGTTAAATTACTAAAGATTAAAACTTTAGACTTAAATGACTAAAGATTAAAACTTTAAAGTTGGAAAGGAAAAATCCAATTTTTTTTTCTTAAAAAAACCTCTTAGAGCCAAGAGTTCAACAAACACACATACTTATCGTTTACTAGTATTAAGCTCTCCACGTTGCGTCGGAGGGTGTAAAATCATATCAAGTAGCACCAATATCATACCACTGTAAGCGAGTACCAACAATGGAAAAGATTGTAAAACAAAATAAATAAAAAAGGAAAAAATAAAACCAAACGAAAAGCAAACATAAAATCATTGAATCACACACACCCGTTGCGGTGTGTTAATGCCAAGAAATTAGTCTGAAACGTAAACCTCGAAAAAATAACCAAGCCGACCTATAGTTGCAGCGAACATGTCAAACGAAAATAAATACACGCCTTGCGGCGGGCATGTTAAACGAGAAAAATAGGCCAAAAACGTCGAACTCCACTTGTATGTTGCGTTGTGTCAACTGACAAAATTTAGAGGGAAAAAGAAAATACAAAATTTGCGAAAGATGAAAGTATGAGAGATCAACGTTAAAAGTAAAAAGCTATTTGGGTTAAACTGCAAAAAAATTAAAAAGCTTTGGACTAAAAGTAAAAAAAAATCAAAGAGATTAAAATTTTTGGGTTATAAGTGAAAAATCAATTTCTTTTGAAACCCCTTAAGCATAGTGTACAATACTATGAAGCACAAAAAAACTATAAATTAATCATATGAAAATTAAAATTTCGGTTACATTTTTATACTTAACAAATCTATGTTTTTTTATTTTCTTCATATTTTATGATAACATCATTAAATAGTCAAAAATATATATTAATACCTAGTTAGCTGTTCTTATAACTTTAATATTCAAGTAAATCCAAATATCCGAATGTTATTAGATATTAGATATATGCTAATAATATTGTTAATTAATATTTAATAAGTTGAAGAAGAGAATATCATCTGACGTTAATTGAAGTCTTTTATTGATATTTAGATTAGATTAGATTTATTGTTATATAATGTTATGTATCAAAATAAAATAAAGATTATATCAAATATTTAATTTAAATAACCTCATTTTCACCAATTGGCCGATAACAATCTCAACTTTCGATTTGTACACCAACACTCACAATTTTCAACTTATTGGCCGATAACGCTCCCTAACTAACTGAACCTTAACTAACTGAACCCTAACCTAGTTATTTGTTTTGCTAATATGGCCGTTTTGCTGACGTGGCATATGACGTGACAGCTGACGTGACATTTTTAATGATTTGGCAGCTGATGTGGCATTTTTGATGATATGCCAGTTGACAATATGGCAGTTGACATCAACTAACTGGGTTAGGGTTCAATTAGTTAGAGAGTGTTTGTAACATTCGTCGAAAAACGGGTTTCAAAACCCGCTTCGTTTAATAATCAAGTATTCAGTTATAAGTTTCGTTGCGTATTTATTGTTCAGATTATTTTAAATAATACATAATTAATAAACATTTTAGAATTTAAAAACCATAATTAATAAATAATAATAATAATAATAATAAGTAAATAAAAAATAATATAGAGTCGCCGGATTTCGAACCCGGGTCTCCCGCAAGCACAAACACACACCACACCACTCCGCCACACACTTCACTTATGTTAAATACAGAAACAAATAACACTTAAAGTAAAATCCGAAAGTCAAAACCGGTAATCAGCGCGCCCAGAACTCGCAGTCGCCGGAAAAACCGAGATTTCCGCAATTGTGGCTATTTTCCTTTGACTGAAACGCGTAAACTGATTTCGACATCAGTTATAACCGATGTCTAACAATCAATTTCAGTCAAAACCGTCGGAAATCATTGACCGCGAACTTTGACCTTAATTCAAACCCAAATCAGCCTGTTCCTCCTTATAAATACCCACTCAAACTTCTTGTAAACCTTTCGCTCAGAACCACGCTCACTTCCCGAAGCTTTAGTCCTTTCAGAGCACGTCGCCGGAGATTCTCGCACTCGCCGGAATATCACCTGAGAACCGAAGCCTTACTCCTAATCGGTAAAATCATCTAAACTTTTCTTGCTATCCCTTGATTAGTAACCTAATTGCTCAACACAATAATCGAAACTGTTAAAACAGTTCACTCAGCCGGAAATCGCAAATCAGAGCCGACGAAATCTTGCCGGAAATCTGAAGAAAACTCTCTGTTTTGGTATACCATATTACTTAATCTTCTTTTCCTATTCTATTTCAATCAATTATAAGTTTGATTGGTCGATTAAGCAAAACAGTCGGGTTCACGGTTATGTGTTCTTCTCAATGAAGAAGACGAAGTTTAAATTGTATATAAATGTAATTTAAATCGAGTATTTAACCGGGTTAGACACACAGTCCAGCGGTGGACTGTGTGCAAATACAAAACACACGTCCCGGGTTCGAATCGCACATGTTACCGATTTTCAGAAATAAAACCAACATTGTTAAAACCTAATCAGATCAATTCACAGTATGTATATAAGAGGAATATAATTCAGTAGTTAAGCAGATTAGACACACAGCCCAACTGGTTGGGCTATTTGCACTCGAACCGAAGGTCCCGAGTTCGATTCCGGGTCTCTGCAACCGGTTCGGCCATATTAAAACATTTTTAATAAAAACTAAATAAGGTTAAAGTCAGTTAGTATATATGTATAATTAAAACCAAGAATATTTCGGGTTAGACACGTAGCTCAGTTGGTAGAGCTGCGTGCACGTATACGAGAGGTCCCAAGTTCGAACCTCACTCACCGCATAGAATAAACATAGTCTGACCGATCAGACCCGGTCAAACCTGACAAAGTCAACCCTTTTTATTTTATTTTTGTTTATTTATTTAATTTAAAAATTATTTAAAAATACTTAAAAATAAGGTTTTTAAAATTAAAAATCTGCATTTTACCCACAAAAATAAATCTAAAAATCTCATTAAAGAGCACTAATTAAAAATAATAATCTCAAATAAAATCTATTTATTTAATCGAATCATTTCGTTACTATTTAGGTTAGTTTTCCCTCGTTGGTTGAATCCTAATATTCGTGCGCATTCATCTTCATCAAGAAACGCATCCACTGTGAGTGAATTTCTACCAATTCTCTATTTTAATCATATTTTGGGGTGTATCATGTGTCGTACTATTCTGTCATTTTATTTAAACACTTGTGCATACATCATATCCGTGATCAAATATGTATCAATTATTGTGTGAATTATATGTAGTTTGAATTTCATCATTTCAGTGCACGCATTTCATTAGGCCCATCAGTTCCTCGTGGGATACGGGTTGAGCGTCAGGAGCCTCATTAGATCGGCTCCGTTTGATTGAGCCTTGATCTCAAATACATCATCATTTCATGTCATATACTCATCCGAAGTGGTTTGTGATTGTTTACATATATGTTTGCTCACATGGGATTAATGCACGAATTTTCCTTATTAAATAAAACAAGAAATCAGTTAAAACGTTTTATCAAGGTTCACTCGCCAACTTTTGTTGACCCAAAATCTCCCCGTTTTACACATGATACAGGTGATCCAGCTGAGACTGGAAACACTTAGGAAGGCCTAGAAGAATAAACAAGTTTATGCTTGGGAATAAATATATAGTTTCATTTTCTTTGTAATTGTATGAATTTTGTTTTGGATATTTAAGTTTGAAATTTGAATTTAATAAATATGAAACATCTTAGTAAATATCATGAGCTTTGGTGATAACCCAATTATGCCCTGACTTTTATTCCGCTGCGGGTCGGGGTGTGACAGATTGGTATCAGAGCTTGTGACTATAGGGATATAGGATAGGTTATTAGACCCTTAGAGACTATACTATAGTTGATTAAATTTTAATTGTTTATGCGTTACATGCAAAATTCATGATGTTTATATGTTTCATGTTTATTTTCACACCCAATGTTATGCAAGCACGCTCACAAATACATGTTATTATGCAATGCTCATCATAAATCATATCCTCATAACATATCATATCCATGAGAGCACACACCTCACGATTCCCATGATTTTTGCAATGATTTTTGTAT
Source organism: Scalesia atractyloides (assembly GCA_947069175.1). NCBI lineage: Eukaryota > Viridiplantae > Streptophyta > Magnoliopsida > Asterales > Asteraceae > Scalesia > Scalesia atractyloides. The sequence continues at coordinate 9,978,628 of CAMTDV010000012.1, read as the reverse complement.
TTTCAAAATCACATCAAAGTGAGTTCTCATGACGGGCATGTAGTAACTGGAAGGGTACGAGTACCGGTAGTCGGAACGTCCTGTCTAGGCTTGGCATTCGTATTAATCCAAAATAAAGGACCAGTTTGCCTACCTGGGGACCAACGATGAGAGTACGAAGGACCTATTAGGCCAAAGCAAAACGTCGTGCGAGCTAACCCCACTTTGAGTTGTCATTGTGTCTACACCTGGACACTCTCCGACCATACATCACGCAATCATGTTTTACGATTTCATTCGGGTGGTGCGAGTGTTAACCCGCCGACAACAATGTGAATCCTACCAAACCCAATAGTCGTGGGGGCCCACATGACTACACTAGAAATGGTATGGGGGACATTGGAGGCCCAAACATGAGCAAACCCAAGACATCCTATGGATGTAGTTAAATTATTGTCAGTTATGTTGTTTTTGATTCTTTTTACGACACATGACACCTAGAAAATTCTTAAACTCACAATCTTCCTATATATGTTCCTGTAGATGTCGGCTAGCCAACTACGTGGAGGTAGAAAGTCAGGAAAGTCAAGTGAACGCTTGGCCACACAAATTGCTAAACAAATGGCCACAGTACTTCCTGACATCGTGCTTCAAGTTCAACAAGCTCTCACTGCTAATCCCATCAACCCTCCCAACCAAGAAGACCAGAGCGTCGCCAACCCTCCTTCCAAAACCCCCAAGTGCACCTACAAACACTTCAAATCTTGCGATCCCCCAATGTATGAAGGGACCGAAGGTGTTACCGCCTCCTTCACTGGTTTGAAGAAATGGAAAACACTTTCCTCAATTGCGATTGTCCCGAGGACCGTAAGGTACGTTATGCAACTGGAAGACTGTTTGGGGTAGCCCTTACCTGGTGGAACACGGAAAAGGGTAAGCGAGGAGTTGAAGATGCCATGGCCTTAACATGGGAAGAGTTAAGGGAACTCATGAGACGCTTCTGTCCAAGAAGCGAAATCAAAAAGTTGGAAGACGAATTCCACACACTGAAACAAAAGGAAGGAGATTACACTTCCTATAATAAGAGATTTCTCGAGCTGAACCAGATGATCCCTAATTTGTTCACCCCCTTGTACCGCTTAGTTGAACATTACATTCGAGGTCTTCCCTCGAAAATTCAAGATTCGGTTTTAAGCACATCGCCTGCAACACTTGAAGCCGCAATGGAGTTAGCTACAGAACTCACTGAAAATCACATTCGAAACGGCAAGTTCAAAGATGAAAAGAAGAAAGCACCCATTGAGACCCCAACTCCAAACCACCCAGTCTCATCCTCAAAATTTGCTGGTAAGAGGAAGCGTAATGGCAAGAATTTTTCCGTCACTCAAACCAACCCTCCTATCACTGTTACACCAATCACCCAAGTTGCTCCCCCAGCTGCACCATTCAAAAAGCCATATACTGGCCCACACCCAAAATGCAACCGCTATCAATACCATCACCCTCCCGAAAATCCCTGCCAACATTGCACAAGCTGTGGCCGTGCAGGTCACACCATCCAAACCTGCCGTACCCTTCAACGAATGAACCGCAATCAACCTCAAACCCAAACCCAAAATCAGATAGTGGGTCAAGCCCAACAACCCTTACTTCTACCACCTGCACCACACGCAGCCCAAACTTACTACCAACCCAACTACCCCATGATGCAACCCATGCGAGCTTGTTTCAACTGTGGGGACCCAAACCACTTCAGGAACACATGTCCACGCCTAGTGAACATCATCCATGCCCAAGCTCACGCAAACCCGGTAAATCAAGCTAATCCCCCACCTGCCAGAGGGAGAGCTTTCAATATCAATGCCAACCAAGCCAGGGCTGATAACAACGTGGTCAACGGTACGTTTCTCATCAATGGTAGTTATGCATCCATATTATTCGATACTGGTGCGGATAAGAGCTTTGTGTACTTAGAATTTGAACCTATCCTCGACCAACCTCGTGTTAATCTCATCGAATCTCTAACGGTGGAAGTTGCTGACGTAAAACCCGTTTCATTAAATTCTATTATACGCAATGGTACTCTCACCCTAAACAATCACGATTTTCCAATTGACCTTATTCCTATGAAGTTGGGAAGTTTCGATGTTATAATCGATATGGACTGGCTCAGCCAGCATCACGCTGAAGTGGTGTGCCACGAAAAGTTCATTCGCATTCCTCTTGCAGACGGTCAAACGCTATGTATTTTTGGGGAAACCCCTTCGAAAGGACTCAAATTAATGACCTGCCTCCAAGCCCGAAGATATCTCCGCAAGAACTATGTCCCATTCTAACTCACGTCGTCAAAAAGGGAAACAAGGAGAGGAAACTCGAAGATATCCCAGTTGTGAAAGAATTCCCACAAGTCTTCCCCGACGACATTTCAGGACTTCCCCTGTGAGAGAAGTCGAATTTCGCATCGATCTTGTACCTGGCGCTACACCAGTCGCAAAATCTCCTTATAGGTTAGCCCCATCCGAAATGCAAGAGCTGGCCAGTCAACTGCAAGAGCTGACTGACAAAGGATTCATACGTCCTAGCTCCTCGCCTTGGGGTGCACCTGTTCTCTTTGTGAAGAAGAAAGATGGAACGTTTCACATGTGCATTGATTATAGAGAACTCAACAAGTTAACGGTTAAAAATCGCTATCCACTACCTCGCATTGATGACCTCCTAGACCAACTTCAAGGCGCCACCCGCTTTTCAAAAATCGACCTTCATTCTGGTTATCATCAGCTCAGGGTGCACGAAGAAGATATCCCAAAAACCGCTTTCCGGACTCGTTATGGTCATTACGAGTTCATGGTCATGCCATTCGGTTTAACCAACGCCCCCCTGTCTTCATGGATTTAATGAATAGGGTATGCAAACCCTACCTCGACCGTTTCGTCATAGTTCATCGACGACATCCTTATTTACTCCAAGTCAAAATCCGATCATGAGCGACACCTTCGACTCATCCTTACACTCTTAAGGACTGAAAAGCTTTACGCTAAGTTCTCAAAATGCGAATTCTGGTTAGGAGAAGTACAGTTCCTTGGACATGTCGTCAATGACAAGGGAATTCATGTCGACCCTTCAAAAATCAAGGCAGTGCAGGAATGACAAGCGCCACGTACCCCTACCGAAGTAAGGTCATTTCTTGGTTTGGCTGGTTACTATCGCCGCTTCATTGCCAATTTTTCCCGTATTGCTGTACCACTCACGGCCTTGACTCATAAAGGAAAACCCTTCATATGGGGGCCTAAGCAAGAGGAGGCTTTCCAAACTCTAAAGCAAAAACTTTGTGACGCACCTATCCTCACACTCCCTGAAGGTTGCGATGACTTTGTAGTATATTGCGACGCATCGGGGCAAGGGCCAGGCTGTGTATTGATGCAAAGAGGAAAAGTGATAGCCTATGCCTCTAGGCAACTCAAGGTTCACGAGAAGAATTACACCACCCACGACCTGGAACTTGGAGCCGTTGTGTTCGCTCTCAAGATATGGAGACATTACCTCTACGGTACTAAGTGTGAAATATACACTGACCACAAGAGTCTCCAACATATCTTCAACCAAAAGGAGTTGAATATGAGGCAACGAAGATGGGTCGAACTTCTAAACGACTACGACTGTGAAATTCGGTATCATCCTGGCATGGCCGATGCGCGCAGTCGAAAAGGTTATGCGAACTCCATTCGTCTTCTATGTTCGCAAATCATAACCGACATCAAAGATCGAATCCGGGCAGCTCAACATGTTTCTGTAACAGAAAATGATGTACGCGATGAGCTGTCATGTGGAGCTGAACTCAAAATCGAAACCAAATCCGACGGTATTCTATACTATTTAAACCGCATATGGATTCCTGATTCCAATAACCTTCATGATTTCGTCATGAATGAGGCGCACAAAACACGATACTCTGTACACCCAGGAGCCGACAAGATGTATCAAGACCTACGATACACCTACTGGTGGCCTGGCATGAAAAAGGATATCGCTGTTTTTGTTTCCAAGTGCCTTACCTGTTCCAAAGTAAAAGCTGAACATCAAAGACCTTCAGGACTTCTAGTCCAACCCGAAATACCTGTATGGAAGTGGGAAAACATAACCATGGATTTCATTACCGGGTACCTCACACCTCCAGTGGGTATGACACCATATGGGTAATAATCGATCGTCTTACAAAGTCATCTCACTTCATTCTGATTCGCGAGGACTTCAAGAACGAGAAGTTAGCTCGTATCTACATCAGCGAGATCGTAAGCCGTCATGGTGTACCTTTAAGCATCATTTCAGACCGTGATGGTCGTTTCACTTCACGAACATGGCGAGCCGTACAAACCGCCTTGGGTACACGATTAGACCTCAGTACCGCTTTTCATCCTCAAACTGATGGTCAATCTGAACGCACCATCCAAACCCTTGAAGACATGCTGCGAGCATGTGTCATAGACTTCAAAGGGAACTGGGACGCTCACCTACCATTAGTGGAATTTTCGTACAACAATAGCTATCATTCAAGTATCGGCATGGCTCCTTTCGAAGCTTTATATGGACGTAAGTGCCGATCTCCAGTATGTTGGCACAAAATTGGGGAAGCGCAAATCACCGGACCAGAATTAATTCAAGAAACAACCGACAAGATCCTTCAAATTCGAAACAATCTTCTAGCGGCTCAAAGTCGTCAAAAGAGTTATGCAGACAAACGACGAAAGCCCTTGGAGTTTGACATTGGTGATCAAGTACTTTTAAAAGTATCACCGTGGAAGGGAGTGGTTCGTTTTGGCCAGAAGGGCAAGCTAGCACCACGCTACGTAAGACCTTTCAAGATACTCGAAAGAGTAGGTCCTGTAGCATACAAGCTTGACCTACCAGAAGAACTCAACAGAATTCATCCCACATTCCACGTATCAAACTTGAAAAAGTGCCTTGCCGATGAAAACCTCCACATTCCTCTAGAAAACATTCAAGTCGATGAATTGATGCACTTCGTTGAAAGGCCAGTAGAAATCATGGACTTCGGTGAGAAGCGTTTAAGGCGAAGTCGTAGTCCAATTGTCAGGGTGCGTTGGGAGTTGAAACGAGGACCCGAGTTTACTTGGGAACGTGAAGACTCAATGCGCGAAAAATACCCGCATCTCTTTCCATTACCACTACTACTTAAATTTCGGGACGAAATTCCTAAAAGTAGGGGATACTGTAACATTCGTCGAAAAACGGGTTTCAAAACCCGCTTCGTTTAATAATCAAGTATTCAGTTATAAGTTTCGTTGCGTATTTATTGTTCAGATTATTTTAAATAATACATAATTAATAAACATTTTAGAATTTAAAAAACCATAATTAATAAATAATAACAATATGTAAATAAAAAATAATATAGAGTCGCCGTGTCTCGAACCCGGGTCTCCGCAAGCACAAACACACACCACACCACTCCGCCACACACTTCACTTGTGTTAAATACGGAAACAAATAACACTTAAAGTAAAATCCGAAAGTCAAAACCGGTAATCAACTGAGAGGCCAAGCTAAGTATTGGTGGAATAATCTTAAGAATGAACTAGGGGTTGAGGCTACGCGAGCCATGACCTGGGAAGAATTTAAAGAACACTTCCTCAAACACCACAGCCCCAGGGCTATGATCAACAAGATAAAGGAAGAATTTTTGATTTAAGGCATAATGGTGAAACGATCGACAAGATCACAGGGATATTCCTGTATAAGTTGAGGTTTAGTGATGAGTTGGTGAAAACTGAGGAACAAAAGGTATATCACTACCACAATATGATGAGTGCAGAATATAGTGAGTTTATGACTCCCTCAAATTATAAGAATCTCACAGAGATTATCAATGCTGCACGGAAGCGTGAAATTGAGTTAAGAAAACAAGTTGAAAGGGGTGAAATAAGGGGGTTAGATGCAAACCCAAGCCCCACAAACAAGCCAAAGACAACCGAGTCCTCAAAGAAAACGAATGCAAAGGGGGGATCACCTAACTGCAAGACGTGCGGTCGTGCCCATCGGGGCGAATGCTATTTTAAGAACAAACCATGTATTATATGCGGAAAGACGGGACACGCAGCTTCAGTTTGCCGTGGCAAGGTGTCAGTATGTTACAAGTGTTACCAACCGGGTCACAAGAAATCCAAATGCCCAGAATTGGCAGAAAAGAAAGTGATATCTGACACAAAAATGGAAGTTCTAAGAGTGAAGGCAAGATCCTTCCAAATAACTGCGGCCGAAGCTAAGATCGAACCCGATGTGGTTTCAGGTACATTTACCGTAAATAATATGCTTGCACGCATTTTGTTTGATACGACTGCGAATAAATCTTTTGTTAAACATAGATTTATTCAACATCCTTCATTTACATTAATGAAATTACCTATGCCAATGAAAGTAGAAGTAGGTAATAATAATAGAATTGTTGTTTGTGATATATACAAGGATTGCAAAATGAACGTTGATGGAGAAGATTACTTAGTAGACTTGATACTCATGTCGATGGGGGAGTTTCAAGTAGTGATTTGGATGGATTGACTGTCTCGTTACCACGCCAAAGTAATACGTTTTCGCAAGGAGATACAACTAACATCTCCAGCGGAAGGCATACCACTATTTATGGAGAAAAGAGCTGTAACCCTATGGTATGCTCAATAATGAAAGCCCAAAGACTCATTCTGTAACATTCGTTGCCAAATGGGTTTCAAAACCCGATTCGTTAAATAACTCAAGCATTTAATTTAAGATCTCGTTGCGTATTTATTCGAGTCATTAATTTATAGATTTTAATTTATGGATATTGAGATAATTAAATAATAATAATTAAACCTTAAAATAATAAAAACAAAAATAAAGGGGCAACCGGGTTTCGAACCCGGGTCCCCATCTAACTCACGCACTGCATAGACCACTACGATACACACATTTTTGTGTTGTAAATTAGAGACAATTAATCCTTATATTCAAAACAAGAAGAAAACCTGCAAGACCCACAGATGCAACAGACTGTAACCGCCAAGAATTAAAGGATGTTGTAATTTACGGGTGATCGAAGATAACTGATGTTGAATACTCAATTTATAACTGAAATCCGTTTCAATCATCTTGAAAACCGACGAAATCATGCTGAAATCAATAACCCATAATTTGGGTCTCGAAACCGAAATCCTGTGTTGATTAATCCACACTATAAATATCGTTGTATCACCTCAATTGAACTCACCATTCCTTGTGATTCTGCTCTCAAACACTCCCGAATACTCTCTGCTCAAACAAAACCATTACCGGAACTTCCTGCTCGTCACCGGAATCCAACCGGAAAGGGGCACAACTCATCTCAGTTTGTTATATTTCATGTTTACTCTCTTCAATAACAATTGATTAATAGTTTGATGTTAATCAAACTGTTTAATTCGTTTATTCTTTTGGGAAGATGTTCTGGGTAATTCATATGAAGAAGATGAAGTTTTATCAATGTATAAATGTAATTAAAAACGAGTTTCTAATCAGGTTAGACACACAGTCTAGTGGTGGACTGTGTGCAATCACAACACAAATGTCCCGGGTTCAAGTCTTATGGGCGACCGACTTTCTAAAACAAAAACCACTTTTTAAAAAACTTATTTAGATCACCTTTCAATAAGTATATAAATGTATTATAATTTCAGATTATATCGGGTTAGACACCCAACCCAGTTGATAGGGCTGGGTGCAACACAAATCAAAGGTCGCGGGTTTGAGACAAGGACTATGCAGCGGTTCGATGACTTTTAAATAAATTCTGAATTAACTTAACTAGTGTATATATATATATATATATATAATAAAAACAGAGGTTATTTGGGGTTAGACACGTAGCTCAGTTGGTAGAGCTGCGGGCACGTATACGGGAGGTCACAAGTTTGAATCTCACACACTGCCAAAATTAAACATGATCCGACCGGTTAGACGGTCAGACCTGACAAGGTCAATATTTTTTTATTAATATTTTCTTATTTATCTTATTTAAAAAATCATTCAAATGCTCAAAAAATAAGATTTAAAAGTTTAAAAATTGTAATAATATCATAAAAATAGATCTAAAAATCCAATAAAAACATTAATTGGAAAATATTAATTTCAAATAAAAATTACATATTTACCGAATTATTACGTGATTATTTAGGTTAGTTTTCCTCGTCGGTTAATCCTAAATTGTGCGCAATCGTCACCAATCCTAAGAAAAACGCACCCACTGTGAGTGAATCCTTACAAATTCCTCTTTTTAATTCATATTTTGGGGTGTATCATGGTACATATTTTATTTATTCAAACATTTTTGCTAACACCATTATATGATCTAATGTGTATGTAATTTTTGTTGTTGTTATATGTGGTTACATTATATTATTTCAGTGCAATCATTCACATAAGGCCCATCAGTTCCTCGTTGGATACGAGTTGAGCATCGCATGCCTCATTAGATCGGCTCCATTTGATTGAGCCCTGATCTCACAATTCATCATTTATCATGCTCATGTGTACATTGTTGATATTATGTGGTTTGTGGTTAGATTATATATACATATGCTCATATTTGGTCCATGCACACTTTTATTAAATTAACCAATATAACTAATTCGTTTAAATGTTTAATTTGGATTCACTCGCCAACTTTTTGACCCAAAACTTTATTTTACACATGATACATGTGGACAGGCTGAGGAGAGGAACACTTAGGATTGGCTTTAGAAGATGAATAAAATATGTCTTGTCTAGAACAATTCTTCTTGTGTTTGTATGTCTCTATGTGTTTGGATATTCAATTTTTTATTTTAAATTAATAAATATGAAACTTAATTATAGTAAATGTCATGACTTTGATGAAAACCCAAATATGCCCCGACTTTTATTTCCGCTGCGGGTCAAGGTGTGACAGATTCAACATGGGTGCAAGGCTTATTTGACTTATGTGCGAGATACGGAAAAAGAGATGCCCAAGGTTGAAAACACACCAGTTGTACGAGATTTTGAAGATGTATTCCTGGAAGATTTACCAGGGATACCACCTGATCCTGAAATAGAGTTCTGATTGAATTGGTCCCGGGTGCGAAACCGGTGGCTAGGGCACCGTATAGATTAGCACCATCGGAACTTCAAGAACTAATGTCACACGTACAAGAATTACTAGATAAGGGATTTATTTGGCCAAGTGTCTCCCCTTGGGGAGCACCGGTATTATTCGTGAAGAAGGACGGGAGCATGCGTATGTGTATCGATTACCGTGAGCTGAACAAACTTACGGTAAAGAATAGATACCCACTTCCGAGGATTAATGACTTATTTGACCAACTACAAGGTGCGAGTTGGTTTTCAAAAATTGACTTGAGGTCGGGTTATCACCAACAGAGGGTAAAGAAAGAAGATGTACCGAAAACAGCGTTCCTTACACGATACGGACACTACGAATTTCTTGTGATGTCCTTCGGACTAACGAATGCACCAGCGGCTTTTATGGATCTCATGAACTAGGTTTGCAAACCAATGCTTGATAAGTTGGTGATAGTGTTCATCGACGACATCCTAGTGTATTCGAAAAGCGAGACAGATCACGCTCGCCATTTGCAAGAAGTATTAAAAACATTGAGACGGGAAAAACTTTATGCTATGTTTTCGAAATGCGCCTTTTGGCTCCGGGAAGTGCAATTCTTAGGGCACGTCATTAGTGCCGATGGAATATTAGTCGATCCGTCCAAGATAGAAGTAGTGTCGAAATGGAACCCTCCGAAAAACCCTTCGGAGATTAGGAGCTTTTTAGGACTTGCGGGCTATTGCAGGAGATTCAAGACTTCTCCAAGATTGCCTCACCTAACCAAACTAACTCGTAAGGATGAAAAGTTTGTCTGGAACGAGGAACAAGATAGGGCGTTTCATTTACTCAAAGAAAAGTTGACTAGTGCACCAGTGCTGACCTTGCCAGATGGCACCGACGATTTGGTAGTATACTCAGACGCATCACACCTAGGTCTTGGGTGTGTACTTATGCAACGAGGTAAGGTGATTGCTTATGCCTTGAGACAATTGAAAGTCCACGAAATGAAGTATCCGACTCATGACCTCGAATTGGCGACGGTGATATTTGCCTTGAAAATTTTAGGCACTACTTAAACCGGACGAAGTGCATCATTTTCACCGATCATAAAAGTTTGAAATATTTCTTTGATCAAAAGGAATTAAATATGAGGCAAAGACGTTGGTTGGAGACAGTGAAAGATTATTATTGTGAAATACATTATCACCCGGGAAAAGCCAACGTGGTGGTTGATGCCCTTAGTCGAAAGGAAGGATACACTCCTATCCGAGTACGGTCGATGCAATTGGTGGTAACTTCAGGTTTACTTGAACGAATCCGAGAAGCTCAAATTGAAGCGGTAAAGAAGAAAATTTGAGAAAGGAACGAGTAAAGGGCCAAGTGAAAAATATAGTGAATGCAGATAACGGGTTGAAATCCCGATTCGGTAGAATATGGGTTCCAAACATGTGTGGTGTTAAGGACCTCTTACTTAACGAAGCCCATAAAGCGTGTTATTCAATTCACCCGGGAGCGACCAAAATGTACCTAGACTTGAAACGAAATTATTGGGGGCCCGGGCTGAAAAGAGATGTGGCGAAGTACGTCGAAAAATGCCTAACTTGTTTACAAGTAAGGCAGAACATCAAAAGCCATATGGAAAACTACAACCGTTAGACATACCAATTTGGAAATGAGAACATATCACTATGGACCTGTTGACCAAATTGCTGAGAACGGCACGGCGTTTTGACGCCATTTGGGTGGTTGTATATAGATTGACTAAGAGTGCTCATTTCATTGCCATTCGTGAAACTTATACTTCCGAAAAGATGTCAAGGTGTATATAAACGAGATTGTCGTGCGTCATAGAGTGCCCGTATCCATCGTGTCTGACAGAGATGCTAGATTCACTTCAAATTTCTGGCGAGAACTTCAGGAACAAATAGGTACCAAGCTATTAGTTAGTACAACATATCACCCTCAAACAGACGGGCAAAGCGAGCGGACAATTCAAACATTGGAAGATATGCTTCGGGCATGTATTATTGACTTTGGTGGTAGTTGGGATGCCTACATACCGCTAGTCGAGTTTTCCTACAACAACAACTATCATTCGAGCATTGTATGGCGCCATATGAGATGCTTTATGGCCGAAAATGCCGAACCACGGTATGTTGGGGGTGAAGTAGGACCTAGAGAACTCGCCCACAAAGATGTTGGTTAAAGCCACAAACTAAAAGATTGACACGGTACGAGCTCATTTAAAAGCGGCCCAAGATCGACAAAAGTCTTATGCGGATAGAAGACAAAGACCAATTGAATTTCAAGTGGATGATAGGGTAATGCTCAAGGTGTCTCCGTGGAAGGGGATCTTTCGATTCAGAAAGAGAGGAAAACTGAGCCCACGGTTTATCGAACCATTCAAGATCATTAGTCGGGTGGGCAAGGTGGCTTATCGATTAGAGCTTCCAAATGAGTTAAGTAGGATCTATAGCACTTTCCACGTATCGCACTTCCGCAAATGCTTGGCGGACAGCTTATGTACCACTTAATGATATAGAAACCAATGGCAAACTTAGCTACATAGCTAAACCGATTGGAATTCTTGACTGAAAGGTCAAAGGATTGAGAAATACAGAAATTGACCAAGTGAAGGTTAAATAGGAACATCGAAAGGGATCGGACACCACTTGGGAATCCGAAGAAGAAATGAAAAGACTCTACCCTTCACTCTTTGGTACGTATTAATGTTTCGGGACGAAACCTTTAAGGAGGGTGGACTTGTAACATCCCGAAAACATTAACTTATATAATTATAATTGCGCATCCATATATATATGACATTGCCCCGAGTACAAATTATAGAGTATAATAACTAGGAATAAGTAACCTGGTTAGTAACATGTTAATGTTTAATAAACATTGAATTGTGGGCATTATAACAACAACAAAACATGAGGGACTAAAAGGGTTAATTTGATATTTGAAATATTAAAAAGGAAAACAAAAACCACTACTGCCACCCATCACCGATTTTATTTCTTCGTTCCTACCTACCAAACAACACATGGTAAGGATTCATTTTATTCCCACTGATAACCAAACAAGGGCATGGAATGGTAATGATCCATTTCATTTCTTTATCTATTCCATTAACTTGTCCATTCCATATGCTTACAGAGCAAAGAAAATATATGGAATGGAAGTGTTATGCCCAAATGTTAATTCGGTAATACCCTGCAATGTTTCTCATGACTTTTTAATTGAAATTTTTATTCAAATCCTTAGAATATAGTTATTTACTATGAAATACAACAATATAAATACGTGCTGTAATTACAAAAGAATTTTAACTTAGATTGTGAGTGTGTGTTTGTTTTTAGCTATAAAGAGTGTTAAATTGTTTGAGCTTTGACTTTTAGGTTTGACCCATGTACAAAATGAACCAAATTCATGAATTTGACCCCCCCCCCAAAATAAAATAAAATAAAAAAAACGGCAACTGATCATATATTGGGATGCTTTGGGAGCTGACCTTAGACGTTAATATTAGATGCAATATTTCATTCTCCAAAACTTCAACTGGCGGCATACAAACATGACATAAAATAGATGGAATATCTAAACCTTTGGAGCTCAAAGGGAAGACGATCAAAAAACATACGCCACACGAGGATATTAACCCTCCTAGGGAGAATCTATTTCATCTGGTAGCACGAGGACAATCTAGAAGAAAAAAACCAATCGATTTAATTACTAATGGCCTTTACTGTGAAAACATCGTCAAACTCCAAATTCCAAATCCACTTATCCTCCGTCTCAACCAAATCCATAGAAGAAGCAATAGACGTTTCCAAATCCTTTAATTGACCATTTTCCACTCCCTCAGGGACCCGTCTCCAATCCCATTTCCAACTAGAGTTTTTTGATCAAACATTTTCTTTTGTCAATGAAGATCATTACTAATTGTTCAAGACATAAATAAACATGGAAATTAGATATACTTACAATTAAATACATGAAACATTTTACAAAGATACGAAACTAAGGATGGCAACATTTGGAACAGGTATGGGGCCTGCTATTCATAGATGATGCCTATTGAAGAAGCACCTGTTGAACCTAGGGATATCTGTGGATATATAAGTTACAACCAAGGTATTTCTGCATAAAAGGGTTGTCCTTTCACTTCGCTCTTTGGGGTGAACTCACTTAAGCTGATCTGCAAAACTAGCAGCGCCGTTAGTCTCGTCACGGGTAAAAGAATGGTTTTCTCCGTGACCACACTCCGGCGTGAGAATAAGTACTTGAGAATTGCAAGTAAGGTAGTAAGTAAGTTTGCATGTGATTGGTTGTGTGAGCCTTAGCATAAGCGTCATTTTTTACCTGGAGATCCAATACTTATTTATAGCCGAAAAGATGTGTTCAGTAGATGGGCCGGTGGGCCTTGGGCCGACCCATACAGCCATAAACGTCCGTTTTGTCCCTCTGCGTCAGACATTAAATGTTCTCTACAGGAGAATTAATGTCCTTTGTCAGAATGTGTGTTTTTTCGGATGTTGAGTGGTGCCACGTGTAAGAGCAGCCGTCTCTGGTGTCAGACCTGCTGCCAGCCGAAAGTGGAGAAGATGGAACTGTCACTGGCAGAGATATGGTTGGTGTGCAGTCTGACGTCTGCATTATTGCTCATGCGTCACTGTCACACGAACCTGCCGAGGAACCCTTGGTCACAGTTCTGTCACTCTGTACCCTTGAGTATGTTTAACACCTCTTAGTGCTTACCCATTCTGCGAGGCTGTCAATGTTTTTCCCGCCAGCGCAGGGGTGTCAGGGGTATATCCTTTTATCCCAAGACTATGAGGTGCTCTCATGTGTGTCTTGTCTTTGCAAGGTTTTAGGATTCATGGCTCAGAGGAATGTTGTTCCGCACAGGGTCTAGTAGTCTGCGCGCATAAGTCTAACTTGCCGTTGTGCAAAGTACACAAGGCTTGTTGTGTGACTTGTATTGTTTAGTCTAACTTGTCGTTGCGCTGAGTGCGCAAGACTCGTTGTTTGACCTGATTGTATTGGTCTAATTTACCGTTGCGCTGAGTGCGCAATATTATTTATGACCTATCGGTGTTGGTCTAATTCACCGTTGCGCTGAGTACGTAAGGTTCATTGTATGGCCTATTGATGTTGGTCTAATTCACCGTTGCGCTGAGTGAGCTGTCACACCCCGACCCGCAACGGAAAAGGTGATCGGGGCATGATTGGGTTATCATCAAAGCTCATGACATTTATTATAACGTTTCATATTTATTATTACAATTTAAAGGGAAACATACAATCATAATTACATCATGTCCTACACATCATTCTAGACTTCATTATTTTCTTATAAGTCATTTCCTATGTTTTCCTTGCTTCAACCTGTTCACCTGTATCATGTGTAAAAATGGTTTTTGGATCAACAAAAAGTTGGCGAGTGAATCCTATGAAAAACATTTGAACAAGTTTATTGAATTGATTATAAAATAAAGTGCACAACCACATATGAGTAAATATAGATGTAAACTTATTCACAAATCACTTAATATTAAATAATGCACACACATACAATAATAGATTGTTTTGAGGCACGCGTTGCTCAACTCGTCTCCCACGAGGAACTGATGGGCCTAATGAATGATTTGCATACAACTTGACAATATGAAATACATAACTACAAACAATATATACATTCTAAGTTTAGATCACAATATGGTATGGCACAAGTTTAAATAAACGAGTTAATTTTAGTGACACATGACACACCCCAAAACGTGTAATTATAAAGGGGAGTTGTAAGATTCACTCACCTTGGGTGCGTTCGGTTGATGTTGTTGAATGCGCACGAAGTTGGATTTAACCACGAGTGAAACTAACCTAGATAATAACATAATGGTTCGGTAAATAAGCGGATTTTATTAATAAATTTTAGTAGGATTATTGGATATATTTTTGTGAGTTTAAGGCTATTTTCTAACTTTAAAAATGTTATTTTTAAGTATTTTTAATTTAAATAAATAAATAAAAGTAATAAAAAAAATGTTATTTTTGACTGTTGACCATTGACTTGTTGACTTGTTGACGGTTCGGTCGTGTATGTGATATGCGCTGGGTGGGACTCGAACCGGTGACCTCTCGTACGCGTGCACACAGCTCTACCAACTGAGCTACGTGTCTAACCCGAAATATTTCTGTTTTTAATTATATTTATATACTAATTGAATTAATCCGAAAATCACTTATTTTAAAAACGATTTTAATGTCTCGCTCGGTGCTCGCCACAGGTCTCGAACCCGGGACCTGTGGGTTAGTTTGGCACACAGTCCACCGCTGGACTGTGTGTCTAACTTGGTAAATAAACTGGTTTTTATTACACTTAACATCTTACTGAAGTTAACCCGGTTCAGTCTCTAAAAAAGGCATTTTATTTCTGTGAAGGTGCGTGTGACAAGAATCGAACTCGGGACGTTATGCATATTGTTTGCACACAGTCCACCACTGGACCGTGTGTCTAACACGCTCATAAAACTGTTTTTAATTAATCTTATATCATATCAGTACTTCGTCTTCTCCGATTAAATTTCCGATTATGACAATTCAACTGATTTATGTCTCATTCGATTTTCAAGCTTTATAAGTAATTGAAAGGTAAGGAATGGAGAGAGTTTGGGGGAAAGAATATACCGATCAGCGTCTTTCACAGAACTCCGGCGAAGACTCGTCGGCTCTGTTTGTGAACTTCGGCTGTTAGAGTCAATAACCAGTTTTGTTCGATTAGTTATGATATGGAGGTACTTAAACAAGGATTTACAGGAGTTTGGAGGGTTATATCTATTCACAGCGTAAGATCAGAAGTTTCAGAGGTTTTTCCGGCGAGAGCTGAATATTCCGGCTACGTCGTCTGGGATAGATTCTGATGGTTGGATTGAAGTTAGTAACAGTCTAACATCGGATTAAAATGGAAAGAGTCGAGGTATTTACCGTGTAGATGAAATATCGGTTTTCCGGCGAGTTGCAGAAAGTTTCCGGCGAGTGAAAATGCGTCGAGAAAAGGTGCGATTGTGAGCGAAAAGGTTGACAGAGGCTTGTGGGTGTATTTATAGGAAAGAATCGAGATGCATGTGGTCTGATTTCAGTCTTGATTCGTCGGTCAATGATTTTTCCAGCGGTTATGACGGATGTCGCGGACTGGACATCGGTTATAACCGATGTAATAGTTAATGCTTCGGTTAAATCAGAAGAAACCGTCCAATCTCGGCGAAATCGTCGGGATTTCCGACGACTGCGATTTGGGCGCGTCAGTTTGAATTCGAGATTTATGTTATGTATTAATTGTTTCCAATAATGAACAAGAAACACAAGTGGCGGAGTGGTTGAGCGCGTGTGTGTTAAGGCTTTGCATAATAGCTGGTTGACCCGGGTTCGAAACCCGGCTTCAGCCTTTTATTTTTATATCATTATCTTTAATACTTTTTCAAATGTAACTTTTATATTCTAATATATATATTAATTATGTATCGTTTAAAATTAATTTGGGCATTAAATACGCAACGAAATTTTTAACTGATTGTTCGGTTAATAAACGGAGCGGGTTTGGTAAATCCGGTTTTTGACGGATGTTACAGTATCCCCTACTTTTTAGAAATTTCGTCCCGAAATTTAAGTAGTGGCATATTTGTCTAAAAAGGATGGTGTTTAATTTGACAGTTACATACTTAGAAAAAAGAGTAAGAGTTTAAATTTTTTTGTTTGAGGCGGTAACGTTCCTTGTAAGGGTTGAGTACCCTGCTACAGGAATCGCTTTTTGTTGCCTACGGTAGAAATATTGATAAGCGGAGTTGATTCACTAAGTATGATTTCATGCGCAAGAGTTTTGATATGTTTGGAAAGATAAGGTTATATCCTAAAACAAAACTTCTAATACTACAACCTACATGGAACTTCTCATAACCGCCTGACAATGCCTCTAATCCTTTGGTAAGAATACTTATATATAGGAAGTACCAGTGGCGTATCCACCATATTCTTGTCAAACTTTCATTGGTTTTATCAGCAAGTTATGATTGGTTCTATGATGTGACTCTAGAACATAAATAAACACCACAACCAATGTCTGAGTCCTAATTCTGATAGTATACATGTTTGATTGGTGACATAATCCCATTTCTTTAAATGGTGAGATGATATAAATGCTAGATCAGTGAGTATAAAACGAACTTCAACCAAGAAATTACTAAATCCTACATGGAACTTCCCATAACCGCCTGACAATGCCTTTGATCCTTTGACAAGAATACTTATATATAGGAAGTACCAGCGGCGTATCCACCATATTCTCGTCAAATTTTCATTGGTTTTATCAGTAAGTGATGATTGGTTCTATGATATGACTCTAGAACATAAATAAAACACAACAACCAATATCTGAGTCCTAATTCTGATAGTATACATGTTTGAATGATGACAGTACCTCTCTCGTTTGTTATGATGGAGAGGTTAGTCTATGTAGAAAATGGAACACAATCCAATTTCTTTAGATGATGAGATGACATGAATGTTAAATCAGTGAGTATAACACAAACTTCAACCAAAACAATACTAAATCTTACATGGAACTTCTCATAACCGCCCGATAATGCCTCTGATCCTTTGACAAGAATACTTATATATAGGAAGTACCAGCGGCGTATCCACCATATTCTCGTCAAATTTTCATTGGTTTTATCAGTAAGTGATGATTAGTCCTATGTGACTCTAAAACATAAACAAACACAACAACCAAAGCTTGAGTCTTAATTCTGATAGTATACATGTTTGAATGATGACAGTACCTCTCTCGTTTGTTATGATGGAGAGGTTAGTCTATGTAGAAAATGGAACACAATCCAATTTCTTTAAATAATGAGATGATATGAATGCTAAATCAGTGAGTATAACACAAACTTCAACCAAAACAATACTAAATTCTACATGGAACTTCTCATAACCGCCTGATAATGCCTCTGATCCTTTGGCAAGAATACTTATATATAGGAAGTACCAGCGGCGTATCCACCATATTCTCGTCAAATTTTCATTGGTTTTATCCGCAAGTTATGATTAGTTCTCTTTGACTCTAATACATAAATAAATACAATCAACCAAAGCTTAAGTCTTAATTCTGATAGTATACATGTTTGAATGGTGACAGTACCTCTCTCATTTGTTATGATGGAGAGGTTAGTCCTTGTGGAAGTGAGACATAGCTCAACTTCTTTAAATGATGAAATGAAATACGTTGAAATGTATGATGAACAAACTTCGACCAAAACATTACTAAATCCTACATGGAACTTCTCATAACCGCCTGATAATGCCTCTGATCCTTTGACAAGAATACTTATATATAGGAAGTACCAGCGGCGTATCCACCATATTCTTGTCAAATTTTCTTGACTTTATCCGCAAGTTATGATTAGTTCTATATGACTCTAAAACAAACACAACAACTGTAACATCCGTAAAAAACCAGATTTACCAAACCCGCTTCGTTTATTAACCGAACAATCAGTTAAAAATTCCGTTGCGTATTTAATGCCCAAATTAATTTTAAACGATACATAATTAATAAGTATATTGGATTATAAAAGTTATATTTGAAAAGTATTAGAAATAATGAAATAAAAATATATTGCTGCTGCCGGGTTTCGAACCCGGGTCAGCCAGGATTCCAAAGCCTTAAACACACACGCGTTCAACCACTCCGCCACTTTGGGTTTTTGTTAAGATACCGAAACAATTAATTGAAATAATGAATCTCGGAAATGAAATCCAGTCAAGTCGCGCCCAAAATCGCAGTCGTCGGAAATCCCGACGATTTCGCCGAGATTGGACGGTTTCTTCTAATTTAACCGAAGCAATTACCTCAACATCGGTTATAACCGATGTCCAGTCCGCGACACAAGTCATAACTGCCGGAAAAATCATTGACCGACGAATCAAGACGGTAAATGGACCAAATTCGTCAATGTTCTGCCCTATAAATACACCCTCTAACTTCTGTTAACCTTTTCTCTCACAATCACACCCTTTCTCGACGTAATTTCACTCGCCGGAAATTTTCTGCAACTCGCTGGAAAACCGAACCCCTTCACCTCTGTGCCTTACTCTAAAAACAAAACACCTAGAGCCCATACCGAAGCCACCCACACTCACCTCAAGCTTCCTGAAGACCCTCTGCCGCAAAACACACGTCGCCGGAATAACCTGCTATCATCGGAGTTGCGCCGGCGAAACAGAGGAGCTCTGTTCGGTATATCTTACACTTAATCTCTCTCGTTTTTATTAAACTCACATGTAGCTAATCACAAACACACTAAAGAAACTGATTATTTTTGTCAAAACAGTCGGACATCGATTCTGGTTAAGCTTAACGAAGAAGATGAAGTTTTCGGTATTATATATGTTTAATTTAAAATCAATTTATATCTCAGGTTAGACACACAGTCCAGCGGTGGACTGTGTGCAAATAAACACGCATACGTCCCGAGTTCGATTCTTGACACACGCACTTTCACAGAAATAAAATGCCTTTTTTTTAGACCGAACCGGGTTAATTTCAGTAAGATGTTAAGTATAATAAAAAAAAGATTATTTACCAAGTTGGACACACAGTCCAGCGGTGGACTGTGTGCCAAACTAACCCACAGGTCCCGGGTTCGAGACCTGTGGCGAGCACCGAGCCGATGCATTAAAATCGTTTTTAAAATAAATGATTTTCGGATTAATTCAATTAGTATATAAATATTATTAAAAACAGAAATATTTCGGGTTAGACACGTAGCTCAGTTGGTAGAGCTGCGTGCACGCGAACGGGAGGTCTCGGGTTCGAGTCCTGCCCGGCGCATACATTTACACAAAAAAACCGGTCAACAGGTCAACGGTCAACAAGTCAACGGTCAAAAAGTCAACATTTTTTTATTATTTTTATTTATTTATTTTATTTAAAAATCAATTAAAAATACTTAAAAATAACATTTTTAAAGTTAGAAAATAGCTTTAAACTCACAAAAACATATCCAATAATCCTACTAAAATTTATTAATAAAATCCGCTTATTTACCGAACCATTATGTTATTATCTAGGTTAGTTTCACTCGTGGTTAAATCAAACTTCGTGCGCATTCAACATCATCAACCGAACGCACCCACTGTTAGTGAATCTTACAACTCCCCTTTTTAATTATACGTTTTGGGGTGTGTCATGTGTCACTAAAATTAACTCGTTTATTTAAACTTGTGCCATACCATATTGTGATCTAAACTTAGAGTGTAAATATTCTTTGTAGTTATGTCTTTCATATTGTCAAGTTGTATGCAAATCATTCATTAGGCCCATCAGTTCGTAGAACAACGCGTGCCTCAAAACTCATTCATTAGGCCCATCAGTTCCTCGTGAGAGACGGGTTGAGCAACGCGTGCCTCAAAACAATTTATTATTGTATGTGTGTGCATTATCTGATATTAAGTGTTTTATGAATATGTTTACATCTATATTTACTCATATGTGGTTGTGCACTTTATTTTATAATCAATTCAATAAACTTGTTCAAATGCTTTTCATAGGATTCACTCGCCAACTTTTTGTTGATCCAAAAACCATTTTTACACATGATACAGGTGAACAGGATGAAGCAAGGAAAACATAGGAAATGCCTTAGAAGAAAACAATGAATCTAGAATGATGTTTAGGACATGATGAAATTAAGATTGTATGTTTCCCTTTAAATTGTATAATGAATATGAAACGTTATAATAAATGTCATGAGCTTTGATGATAACCCAATCATGCCCCGATCACCTTTTCCGTTGCGGGTCGGGGTGTGACAGATTGGTATCAGAGCCATGACTATAGGGATATAGGATAGGTTATTAGACCCTTAGAGCCTATACTATAGTTGACTAGATTTTAATAGTCTATGTGGTTACATGCATACTTATGATATTTATTTGTTTCATATTTGTTTATACTTACAGTCAAACATACATACTTACATACACATTCATCATACATATTTCAATGTTCACATATTCAAATCATCTTCATACTTTCGTTATTCAAAGATTTTGTCGCATTTTTCATTTTTCAAATCTCATCAAAGTGAGTTCTGCGACGGGCATGTAGTAACTGGAAGGGTACAAGTACCGGTAGTCGGAACGTCCTGTCTAGGTTGGCATTCGTATAAATCCAATATAACGGACCAGTTTGCCTACCTGGGGACTAACGATGAGAGTACGAAGGACCTATTAGGCCAAAGCATGCCACACCAAACGTCGTTCGAACTAACCCCACTTTGAGGTGTCACCGTGTCCACACCTGGACACATTCCAAATATCATACGTTATATACATATTTCTCGATTTTCTCCGGGTTTTAGTGTAGGTAACCAGGCTAACACATGCGAACCATATGAAAAACCCGGTATTCATGGGGGCCCACATGATTACGAAGGTGAAGTATGGTGGCATGCAAGGCCCAATTACCAGCAAAGCCCAAGACATCCTATGGATGTAGTAGATTTATTATTTTATATTTATTTTATAAATGTTCATTCCTAAATACGACACCTGATCCCTAAATCATCCAACTCATACTCTTGATATGTATTCCTTGTAGATGTCTTCTAGCCTCACAAGCCATACCCATCCAAGCTATCCCAATCACGCAAATAGCACCCAACTCAACTTACCCAAATAAGAAACCATACCTTGGACCTCACCCTCAATGTAACACCTGTTTTTATCACCATCCATCTACCTTACCTTGTCGACTATGTGCGAATTGTGGACGCTATGGTCATTCGAGCAAGGTTTGCCGCACCTCTCAAAACCAAACCTCACCCCTACTCAAAACATGATCCAAACATATCAACAACCTCAATACCCCATGTTACCTTATGTTCGAGCTTGCTTTAATTGTGGCGACCCTACCCATTTCAGAAACACGTGCCCTCGATTGATTAACATCATAAACGCCCAAGCTCAAGCAAACCCAGTTAACCAAGCAAATCAAGGAAACCTAATCACTAGGCCACCAGCAAGAGGAAGAGTTTTCAACATCAACGCCAATCCTGTTGAAGATAATGACGGCCCAAACGAAACCACCCAACTAGTCCCCTTCACCAAAAAATCAAGATTCGACTCCAACCGCTTAGTTTTATGTTTTTCTTTATGTTGATCCAAAAACCATTTTTACACATGATACAGGTGAACAGGATGAAGCAAAGAAAACATAGGAAATGCCTTAGAAGAAAACAATGAAGTCTAGAATGATGTTTAGGACATGATGAAATTAAGATTGTATGTTTCCCTTTAAATTGTAATAATGAATATGAAACGTTATAATAAATGTCATGAGCTTTGATGATAACCCAATCATGCCCCGATCACCTTCCGCTGCGAGTCGGGGTGTGACAACAACCAAAACTTGAGTCTTAATTCTGATAGTATACATGTTTGAATGATGACAATACCTCTCTCGTTTGTTATGATGGAGAGGTTAGTCTATGTAGAAATGGAACACAATCCAATTTCTTTAAATGATGAGATGCTATAAATGCTAAATCAGTGAGTACAAAACAAACTTCAATCAAGACAATACTAAATTCTACATGGAACTTCTCATAACCGCCAGATAATGCCTCCGATCCTTTGGCAAGAATACTTATATACAGGAAGTACCAGCGGCGTATCCACCATATTCTTGTCAAATTTTCATTGGCTTTATCCGTAAGTTATGATTGGTTCTATGTGACTTTAAAACATAAACAAACTGAAATAGTAATTCGCATTAAGATCCTTGGATAAGTTTCCAATTTATAACTGGGATACGGGAAAATTGAGATAACACAAAGAAAACGTAAAAACTAAGCGGTTGGAGTTGAATCTTGATTTTTGGTGAAGGGGACTAGTTGGGTGGTTTCGTGTGAGCCGTCATTATCTTCAACAGGATTGGCGTTGATGTTGAAAACTCTTCCTCTTGCTGGTGGCCTAGTGATTAGGTTTCCTTGATTTGCTTGGTTAACTGGGTTTGATTGAGCTTGAGCGTTTATGATGTTAACCGATCGAGGGCACGTGTTTCTAAAGTGGGTAGGGTCGCCACAATTGAAACAAGCTCGAACATATGGAAACATGGGGTATTGGGGTTGTTGATATGTTTGGATCATGTTTTGGGTAGGGGGTGAGATTTGGTTTTGAGAGGTGCGGCAAGCCTTGCTCAAATGACCATAGCGTCCATAATTCGCACATAGTCGACAAGGTAAGGTAGATGGATGGTGATAAAAACAGGTGTTACATCGAGGGCGAGGTCCAAGGTATGGTTTCTTATTTGGGTAAGTTGAGTTGGGTGCTACTTGAGTGATTGGGATAGCTTGGATGGGTATGACTGGTGAAATTGGTTGATTACGTTGGGTGACAGCGAAAAGTTGCCCATCTCGTTTTCTCTTAAAAATGGGTTGAGAAGGGGATTCAGTTTGGGTGGAGTTGGAGGATTCAATCGATGCTTTATCCTTCTTCTTCTCCTCCTTGAAGTCTTTGTTCCGTATGCGGTTCTTGATGAGCTATGTAGCTAACTCCATTGCGGCTTCCAAGGTTACAGGTGCGGTACTTATTACACAGTCTTGAATTTTTGACGGAAGACCTCGAATGTAGTGCTCGATCAAACGGTAGAGGGGAGTGAATAAGTTGGGAACCATTTGATTTAACTTGAGGAATCTTTTGTTGTATGTGGTGTGGTCTCCTTCCTTTTGCTTCAACGAATAGAACTCATCCTCTAATTTCTTGATTTCGCTCCTTGGGCAAAACCGTCTTGTCATGATTTCCTTCAACTCTTCCCAAGTCAAAGTCATAGCATCTTCAACACCTCGTTTGGCCTTCTCTGTATTCCACCAAGTAAGTGCTATTCCAAGTAAACGACCAGTAGCATATCGCACTTTGCGACCATCGGGGCAATCGCAATTTAGAAAAGTGTTCTCCATTTCTTCAAACCAATGGAGGAGAGCGGTGACACCTTCAGTCCCTTCGTATTTTGGAGGGTCGCAGGATTTGAAATGCTTGTAGGTGCATTTGGTGGTAATTGGGGGAGGATTGACAATGTTTTGATCTTCTTGATTGACGGGATTAGCGGTGAGGGCTTATTGGACTTGAACTACAATGTTGGGTATTACGGCAGCCATTTGTTGAGCGATTTGGGCAGCCATGGCTCGCGGGCTTTTCCTGCTCTCATCTTCCTACGAGCGAGGCTAGAAGACATCTACAAGGAATACATATCAAGAGTATGAGTTGGATGTTTTTGGGATCATGGGTCGTATTTAGGAATAAACATTCATAAAATATAAAATAATAAATCTACTACATCCATAGGATGTCTTGGGCTTTGCTCGTAATTGGGCCTTGCATGCCGCCATACTTCACCTTCGTAATCATGTGGGCCCCTATGAATACCGGGTTTTTCATATGGTTCGCATGTGTTAGCCTGGTTACGTACACTAAAACCTGGAGAAAATCGAGAAATATGTAACGTATGATATTTGGAATGTGTCCAGGTGTGGACACGGTGACACCTCAAAGTGGGGTTAGTTCGAACGACGTTTGGTGTGGCATGCTTTGGCCTAATAGGTCCTTCGTACTCTCATCGTTAGTCCCCAAGTAGGCAAACTGGTCCGTTATATTGGATTTATACGAATGCCAACATAGACAAGACGTTCCGACTACCGGTACTTGTACCCTTACAGTTACTACATGCCCGTCGCAGAACTCACTTTGATGAGATTTGAAAAATGAAAAATGCGACAAAATCTTTGAATAACGAAAGTATGAAGATGATTTGAATACGTGAACATTGAAATATGTATGATGAATGTGTTATGTAAGTATGTATGTTTGACTGTAAGTATAAACAAATATGAAACAAATAAATATCATAAGTTTGCATGTAACCAAATAAACAATTAAAATCTAGTCAACTATAGTATAGGCTCTAAGGGTCTAATAACCTATCCTATATCCCTATAGTCATGGCTCTGATACCAATCTGTCACACCCCGACCCGCAGCGGAAAAGGTGATCGGGGCATGATTGGGTTATCATCAAAGCTCATGACATTTATTATAACGTTTCATATTTATTATTACAATTTAAAGGGAAACATACAATCATAATTACATCATGTCTTACACATCATTCTAGACTTTATTATTTTCTTCTAAGGCATTTCCTATGTTTTCCTTGCTTCATCCTTTTCACCTGTATCATGTGTAAAAATGGTTTTTGGATCAACAAAAAGTTGGCGAGTGAATCCTATGAAAAACATTTGAACAAGTTTATTGAATTGATTATAAAATAAAGTGCACAACCACATATGAGTAAATATAGATGTAAACTTATTCACAAATCACTTAATATTAAATAATGCACACACATACAATAATAGATTGTTTTGAGGCACGCGTTGCTCAACTCGTCTCCCACGAGGAAACTGATGGGCCTAATGAATGATTTGCATACAACTTGACAATATGAAATACATGACTACAAACAATATATACATTCTAAGTTTAGATCACAATATGGTATGGCACAAGTTTAAATAAACGAGTTAATTTTAGTGACACATGACACACCCCAAAACGTGTAATTAAAAAGGGGAGTTGTAAGATTCACTCACCTTGGGTGCGTTCGGTTGATGTTGTTGAATGCGCACGAAGTTGGATTTAACCACGAGTGAAACTAACCTAGATAATAACATAATGGTTCGGTAAATAAGCGGATTTTATTAATAAATTTTAGTAGGATTATTGGATATATTTTTGTGAGTTTAAGGCTATTTTCTAACTTTAAAAATGTTATTTTTAAGTATTTTTAATTTAAATAAATAAATGAAAAGTAATAAAAAAATGTTTATTTTTGACTGTTGACCATTGACTTGTTTGACCGTTGACTTGTTGACTTGTTGACCGGTTCGGTCGTGTATGTGATATGCGCTGGGTGAGACTCGAACCGGTGACCTCCCGTACGCGTGCACGCAGCTCTACCAACTGAGCTACGTGTCTAACCCGAAATATTTATGTTTTTAATTATATTTATATACTAATTGAATTAATCCGAAAATCACTTATTTTAAAAACGATTTTAATGTCTCGCTCGGTGCTCGCCACAGGTCTCGAACCCGGGACCTGTGGGTTAGTTTGGCACACAGTCCACCGCTGGACTGTGTGTCTAACTTGATAAATAAACTGGTTTTTATTACACTTAACATTTACTGAAGTTAACCTGGTTCGGTCTCTAAAAAAAGGCATTTTATTTCTGTGAAGGTGCGTGTGACAAGAATCGAACTCGGGACGTTATGCATATTGTTTGCACACAGTCCACCACTGGACTGTGTGTCTAACCCGTTCATAAAACTGTTTTTAATTAATCTTATATCATATCAGTACTTCGTCTTATCTGATTAAAATTTCCGATTATGACAATTCAACTGATTTATGTCTCATTCGATTTTCAAGCTTTATAAGTAATTGAAAGGTAAGGAATGGAGAGAGTTTGGGGGAAAGAATATACCGATCAGCGTCTTTCACAGAACTCCGGCGAAGACTCGTCGGCTCTGTTTGTGAACTTCGGCTGTTAGAGTCAATAACCAGTTTTGTTCGATTAGTTATGATATGGAGGTACTTAAACAAGGATTTACAGGAGTTTGGAGAGTTATACCGATTCACAGCGTAAGATCAGAAGTTTCAGAGGTTTTTCCGGCGAGAGCTGAATATTCCGGCTACGTCGTCTGGGATAGATTCTGATGGTTGGATTGAAGTTAGTAACAGTCTAACATCGGATTAAAATGGAAAGAGTCGAGGTATTTACCGTGTAGATGAAATCTCGGTTTTCCGGCGAGTTGCAGAAAGTTTCCGGCGAGTGAAAATGCGTCGAGAAAAGGTGCATTGTGAGCGAAAAGGTTGACAGAGGCTTGTGGGTGTATTTATAGGAAAGAATCGAGATGCATGTGGTCTGATTTCAGTCTTGATTCGTCGGTCAATGATTTTTCCGGCGGTTATGACGGATGTCGCGGACTGGACATCGGTTATAACCGATGTAATAGTTAATACTTCGGTTAAATCAGAAAAAACCGTCCAATCTCGGCGAAATCGTCGGGATTTCCGACGACTGCGATTTGGGCGCGTCAGTTTGAATTCGAGATTTATGTTATGTATTAATTGTTTCCAATAATGAACAAGAAACACAAGTGGCGGAGTGGTTGAGCGCGTGTGTGTTAAGGCTTTGCATAATAGCTGGTTGACCCGGGTTCGAAACCCGGCTTCAGCCTTTTATTTTTATCTCATTATCTTTAATACTTTTTCACATGTAACTTTTATATTCTAATATATTTATTAATTATGTATCGTTTAAAATTAATTTGGGCATTAAATACGCAACGAAATTTTTAACTGATTGTTCGGTTAATAAACGGAGCGGGTTTGGTAAATCCGGTTTTTGACAGATGTTACATGCGCAAGGTTCGTTATATGACCTTTTGTTGTTAAGGAAGACGCACCATTGCATCTTGCATGCGAGGTTATCCTTGTAAAAAGTAGTTAAAGGTATGGTTCTTTATCCAGACGTAGAGTTTTGGAACCATACCCTCTCAACTATGATCGACCGTAGTTTTGTTCTAAGGTGATACAAATATTTGGAAGCACATCATATGTTATTGTGTAGGTTGTGAGCCATATCAGCTTAAATGGTGCCCCAAACACAGCGTGACCAAGGTCATGGCGTGAGGGCTAGATTTTAAAACCAATTTTATTTGTTGTAGTCAATAAAATCGCTTCATCTCACACTATCATTTTTTAATATAAATTAATTCAAGCATTATTTGTAACATCTTATCTACATTTTAATTGTACCACACACACATATATATATACATATATATACATATATATATATGTACATATATATATACATATATATATATATATGCAAGAACGATCCGTCAGGAACCACTCTTTATTGCGAGAACCACGAGAAAATACCTAAAAAAATCTAAAAAATCATAATTTTTTTTAATATTTTTAATAAAACAAATCGCTAGTTTTCGTCATCAATTTTTTTAAATTTTTTTATGACGAAAACCAACGATTTTTTTATAAAAAATATTAAAAAATTACATGAACCCTACTCTATAAAAATATATATATATATATATATAACACATCTTACAAATTTCTGTGTTTTAATTTAACAATATAAATCCATTCAAACATCACTTATATATTATGAATTTATATTATAAGAAATGTAATAATATTGTAGGGTTTTGTGACGTCATTAAGCGCTCGGGTAGTCGACTTATCAGCCTTAACAATTTTGTGTGATTGCTTGCATCATAAGGTGAGTGAATCTTGCAACTTCCTTTTTATTATATGTTTTTGGGATATATCATGTGTCGATTTATATTATATATCTTTTTATTCAATTACGTGCAATTAACATCTTGTGAGGTATATGTGTTATGTATTATTGTTTGTGGTTTATTGGTGCATTACATTCATTTCGGACGCTACATCATCATGGGCTCGTCGGTTCCTATTACCTATGAGCGGAACTTAACGCTGTCAACCATACAAGGTCAGCTCCGTTTGATTGAGGTTAGACCTTGCAGCACACCATAATACCGTGCAACATGAATACATTCATTTGAATCGTTACCGTTGATTTGTTTATTGTTTGAGGTTTGACATATGGCAAACAACATATCTACTTACGTTGGTTAACGCACACTAGACATATTATTTTCCTAATAACAACGAGATTCACTCACCAACCTTTGTTGACCCAAAAACTACTTTTACACGTGATACAGGTGAACAAACATGAAGAGGAGATTTGGACATATGATAGGCCTTAGTTAACAAGAAACGGATAATTGTAGTTTAGTGGTTATGAACAATATCTCATATGTAATTGTTTATTTGGATTATTAGCTATGTGAATCATTCAGTTTAGTTTAATGATTATTTAAAAACACGTAATAGCAAGTTATAAGCTTTGAATCAACCAAATCATACTCCTGATCACCTATTCCGCTGCAGGTCGGATGTGACATTATTTTGATTATTTTTACCTCATCATATTTAACATGACTAGAAAACATATGTAGTAAGGTAAGTGTGGAAGCACTTGATGCTTATGCGACTTTTTTTTCTCACTTGACCATAACACAAATTATATTTTCTTTGACATTATGTAAAATATCAAACGAATTGAACTAGTTAAAAAGGGTTGAAAGTCCCTTAAATCTATTTTCTAACTATAATATAACCTTGTAATTCATTTGATACTTTACAAATATCATAGAACTGATTTTTTAACGGGCAAGCCACTCCCGCAGTCTTGCGTGTGTGTAATCCGACCTACTAATTACTTTATGAAAATATTAAGGCTATATGTATTGGTTTATTTACTTTTTTGTTTTACATTCATGTCAAAAGGTTATTGTTATATCTGTGCCTCGTAACCATGAATTCTAACTCTTTTTTTTTCACATTTAGTTTGTAATAGTTTAAAAGTTTTTACTACCCACTACCCATTAAAATAATATATACATCGAATGAATTTAAAAAAAAACACAAATGAAACTTATAATATTGGCCCACCATTCTCCTTTCTCTCACACCAATTAGGCAGCTTACGAAGAGGGCTTTCACATCCCTTTTAAACCCCCTAGGAGTGGTGTTTAACGCTCTTCAAGCCTAAAAAGCTGTCACCTCAACAGGGGCGTTAAGCCATTACACAATACACATGATCTAAAAGGAACAAAGCACGAACAGGTTAAAATGTTTTTATCATTTGAAAACACGAAAAAGAGTGTAGAGAAACGATGGAAACAAGCTAACAATAATAAGACTTATTATTGTGTAGAGAAACTTTACACAATAATAAGAAAGAAAAGAATAAACTAACAATCACTTAAGTTCATGTAAAAACAAGCTACAAGTTTCTTGATTTAATTAAAAGAAGCAAGGTTGAAGAAACTACACAAGCTCAGCAAGATCATTGATACTTCAGGCTTATGTTATATTTATGTTCCTACATGTTTTACGGCTGATAGCAAGTAATATTCTTATTGAATTTGTTTAATTTGATATACCATCTCGGAATCTTTGACTTTCACATTCATTGACTTTCTCAACTTGGCATTGACATTTTGATTAAAGTTGAATATTTCGTATTTCGATTACTCGTTGTATTTCACTATTTTGTTTTATGCTTATACAGAAAGTTGAACTTGGTTATTTTTTTATTGAACAGAAACTTATAAATACAAAAATTTACTAATTTAGAGGGGAAGGGGAATCAATAGTTTAATTGATTAACTATAACGTGAAATAATGTTTGTGTCCTCGACATCAACTATAATTTGGATACACTTAAAATCATTTAACCTTAATATCGCTCATATAATCCTTTTTATCTAAACAAGTTAAATGAGTTAATGGGTTAGGGTTGTAAATGGGTTAAACAAGTCATAAACAAGTTAACGAGATGTAAACGATTTGGAATAAACAAGTTAGCCTTATAAAATATATTTTTTTGTTATAATTTAAGCGGTTGGACAACCTGGTTAATTAAATGAGTTAAATATATCAACTCAAATATAAATCAATAATTAAACGTTTAAATATGTTAACCGACATCGCATTACGTTTATGGAATAGTATATGGTCAATCTACCATTTTTTTCTGTAAAGTTGTGTATTTGACTATAATATTCAAGTTGGTGCCTAAATTTGCTGCTCTTAATAAGTTGGTGGCACATGCTAGGTTTTTTTATTCCTAAAGCTAGCTACGGTGACTTTTAAGGGATGTTATATTATCCCAGTGGGTATATAATTTGTCATGTACGAACATAAATAGAAGATTACATCATTCCCTTGCCTAATCTTTCATGCTTCGCATAGATTAAATCATGGTCCTCTTTTTCATTTTCCAAGATTTCTATCATTTTTCTTTAGACAATAATAAATTAAAATAAATAAGGGGATAGTGGTTTAGGTCATGACCACACCTTTAGGGTGGTGATTTTAGATGGTGGATTAGAGGTGGGTGACATGATGCTGTCGTGGAGAGTCATGAGGGTCATGATCATACCCTATAGCCTAAGTATCAACTTTTAGTTTATAGAAAACATATCATCATAAAAATAGAAATTCACACATAAATAACTCAATTAGAAATTAAGTTGATTGAATAGCATATTGGTCGTTTTACTTTTCTTTTTTCTATAATTTTGTTGTCATATTTGATGTAAATGACTATGATTTTAGAGTTGCCTATTGAACTATCGATGTTCTTAAAGAATTATTGGGGGTATATTTGAAAGTTTTTTAAAGCTATGGCGACTTTTTATGGTATATTATATAATAATCCTAATATAAGCATTTGATCATAGTTTATACAATATACATAATCTTAAAAAAGAATAAGGTATATTATATAATCCTAATAGTTTATACAATATACATAACTTAAAAAAGAAAAATATAAATAAAAAGAGTTGTAGAGAACCCGTTCACAACATAAACAAAAATAATAATCTTTATTAATGAAATTCTAAATACATAATAAGTACAAAAATTGAAACATACAAAATGAAATACAAGAGACAACTAAACTGGAAAAATATTACAAAGAAACAAAGAAATGAAAACGGAGGTCACTGAGGCACGTGAAGATCATGCTTCCCTTAAAACAGATTTCGGGTCACCCAGGTGAACCCGTCTGTTTCCCAGGGTACAACAGCCTAAGCAGATTGTACTGTCGGGATTAGCCTAGCACCTAAAAAGATACCTGAAACAAGAGTGTGCAAAGTATCAAAATTTGGAATTCGTTGGAGGTGTGTGAAGAATGAACCATGCGATTTTCAGTGTGTATTTCTTTCTGAACACTGCACCACACTTGTAGAGTCTGTGAATCCGTTTAGAATAGTCTCAATTGAATTCTGAGAATTGATATCCTGACCAGTAGGAATGTAAACAGTCACCAGATTCAAGTCACATCTAAAAAGTAGTAAAGGCAGCTCGCGGCGATGCGAAGTGCAAAGGGCGCCATCAAAGGGCCACATTGCGCCCAGCGCCCTCGTCCCGGTCCTGGGCGCGTACGCGTGTCGGGTGCTTCGCACCCTCTTGGCTGCCACTGGGTGTGACTTGTCACATAAGAATACATTTATGTGGAGAATTAAAGATATAAATCAACACATGATTTATCTCTCCACCAATGTGGGACAAACACAACTTCCCACACATTAAAGTTCCAACACAAGTTCCAACACACAATTAAAACTTATGATCTCTCATTCATTTACTTTAATCACTAAATTATATATCACAATTTCCAACAAGAGTTATATCATATAAACAATGTTATAAAATATTATAAATCAATCATAAAGAAAGCATGCTATCCACGATCTTTATTTTGGCCACCAAACTAGGATTTTGTGAACCCAACTTGAAAGTGTGTCCTTGAAGCCTTTTGACTTCCGGCTCAAACTTCTTTCTTATAACCTCCAAGGCTCGTATATAAAACTTACATCACAACTCAAAAAACTAGCTATAGCTTGAGAGAAAATGGTTTTGGGTGTTTCAAATGACACACTTTTCTTTTTCGGGTGTATACTAGTGTTATTGCTTCGTATAAAACAAGATATAGTCAAAATCTTGGTGCGATTTGTAAACTCCGTGTTTTATTCTGATCATCATCGTTATGTGAAATCGATACTGGATCTTCCTGTCATTCGGTTCGGAGACTTGCAAGACCGAAGAGGACAAAGATCCTTTGATGAGTTTTGTTTTATATGTTTGAAGGAGTACGAGAGAGACGATCTACTAACTCAACTTAGTAGGTGTGGCCACGTGTACCATACAGAGTGTATTGGAATTCAGATGAACGATTACGAGTTTGCATGTCCCTTCTGTAAATCATCCATCTTTAAAACGGTTGCAAAGCCTTAGGTTTTTTGCCTTTTTATTGTAAACGGTGATAGCCTTTTGATATATAGATGATATATATTATGTATGATAAAATATGAATTCTCATGTTTATCATAACATGCTCACCCCTTGCATCATGAAGACCTAATACATCAAAAAGTCTAATTCAATATTAAGTATACCAACTTCGGATTTGAAATTCGTGTCGATCAATTCTATACATAAACATGATAGAAACACCATGAAAGAATATGTGTATCCGTTAATTGCGAGATGATCATGATATGATATAACCGGGTTCCTGTTTAAGGTGTATGATATGATAAGGTGTATGAGATGATGGAGTATTAGTAGAAAGGAGATGATTTGTGAGTTCTATTTATGTATATACACATAAGAGAAAACCATAAAATTATATCAAGTGAAGATATATCAAACTAATCAAAACACAAAATAAAACTGGATAAACACAAACTCAACCGAATACATTGACTTACAGATGACAAGGATGTCCATTTCAAGCCCAATATGTTTAAGAAGCTTAGCTTGAATCCATCCATATCATTCTTACACCTACATTTACAAGGGATATGCACACTAAAATACAAAGGATCAAAACAATTTGAATTAAATTACTTGCACATGTCTCAATTAATATTATAAAAAAACCTATTAGTTACTAAAAATGACATTAACAAGACTATTAACAACTAAACTTATATTATATAAATACCTACCTTATGCAGGTGTGGCTTTTTTTACTATTCTTTATATTTTTATAATATTTTCATATCATGATTACTTTTAAATATATTATATTTTCTTTATAATTATTAAGATATGATGTTTAATAAAATTTGATATATGCTATTTTGACATGTTTGTTTTTATATATGTATAGATATAAAGCTTACTTAAAACCGAGTTGTAAATAGTAATAACAATTGACCAAAGCATAAGTATGCATGTCATTAAAGTTACATTGTGGTTTAGATTTTTTTAAGTGGTCTATTTACCCTTTTCTTTTTTCCGTAATAGAAAATAATGTTTAATGAGTTTTGAATATAGTTATATTGGTAATAGAGTAGTTTAGTACCGTACTACCGTATGCTATAGCGAGTGACACTGACCGAACCAATGTGCACCCGAATAACATGCAACATTTGTTTCTATAGTTTTCGCTCAATGTAAAACACGTGTCGACGTCCTTTTGGGCGTATCTTTATTGGTAGTTATATCGAGTTCACGTATAATACCTATAGTTTAACAAACAAAATTCAAAAACATACACATCTATTATATATAATAAATGAAAGTTTTTTTGAGCCACGTGTCGCTTAATTAGAGCTTCTTAGGTGCGTTTTGGCGGCGGCTTTTTCTATAGTGAAGCCCGTTTATTGATTTTTGTCGACCCGTATGTGGATCTGGATCATATACAAACTTCATAACCCTTATTTCTCTAATTCTGCCTACTGCTTCTCTGATCTGTGCTGTCCTGAATTTCCAACTCTCTCCTACCCTAAATCTGATTGCAATGAATTTGTGGATGAATTTGGTTTCTCCGATCAAGTTCCTCGCCGCCAATCATTGATCATCTGGTAATTGTTATTCTTTTGCTGTTTGTTAATATACTTTGTAATCAGTTCTTCCTTTTTTCGTTTTTTTACACATGATATAATGATTTGTTATAGAACTACCTGATTTCAGATTTCATGATGATTTGTATGTCACACCCCGACCCGCAGCGGAAATAAAAGTCGGGGCATAATTGGGTTATCACCAAAACTCATGATATTTACTAAGAAGTTTCATATTTATTAAATTCAAATTACAAACTTAAATATCCAATAAACAAAATTCATACAATTACAAAGGAAAACAAAACTATATGTTCATTCCAAAGCATTAGCTTGTTTATTCTTCTAGGCCATCCTAAGTGTTTCCTGTCTCGACTGGATCACCTGTATCATGTGTAAAACAGGGGAGATTTTGGGTCAACAAAAGTTGGCGAGTGAACCTTGATAAAACATTTTAACTAATTGCTTGTTTTATTTATTAAAGAAAATTTGTGCATTAATCACATGTGAGCAAACATATATATGTAAACAATCACAAACCACTTTGGATGAATATATGACATGAATGATGATGTATTTGAGATCAAGGCTCAATCAAACGGAGCCGATCTAATGAGGCTCCTGATGCTCAACCCGTATCCCACGGGGAACTGATGAGCCTAATGAAATGCGTGCACTGAAATGATAAATTTAATCTACATATAATTCACACAACAATCAATACACATTTGATCACAGAAATGATATATGCACAAGTGTTTAAATAAAATAAAGGAATAGTACGACACATGATACACCCCAAAACGTGAATAAAAAGGGGAATTTGTAAGAATTCACTCACAGTGGGTGCGTTCCTTGATAATGATGAATGCGCACGAATTTGATTCAACCGACGAGGGGTAACTAACTTAAATAATAACGTAATAATTCGATAAATAAATAAATTTCATTTGAAATTAATATTCTTATTAGCGCTTTTAATGAGATTTTTAGATTTATTTTTGTGAATTTAATGCAAGTTTTTAGGCTTTAAAACCTTATTTTGAGGTATTTTTAACTAATTTTCAAAGAAAATAAAATGGATTTTTAAATTAAAAAAATTACCCTTTTTCCTAGGGTTGACTGGTCAACGGCCGGTTCAACCGGTTCAATTGTAGGCAGCGTGTGAGGTTCGAACTCGTGACCTCCTGTATGCGTGCACGCAGCTCTACCAACTGAGCTACGTGTCTAACCCGAAATAAACTCTATTTTAATTATATATATATACTAACTAGCTTTAACTTTATTTAGTTTTTATTAAAAAGGATTTAATATGGCCGAAACTGGTTACAGAAACCGGAATCGAACTCGGGACCTATGGTTCGAGTGCACATAGCCCAACCAGTTGGGCTGTGTGTCTAATCCGCATAAACACTGGATTACATTAATTTTATATATATGCTATGAGTTGATCTGAATAAGTTTAAAAAGTGTTGGTTTTATTTCAGAAAATCGGAAACATGTGCGACTCGAACCCGGGACGTGTGTTTTGTAATTGCACACAGTCCACCGCTGGACTGTGTGTCTAACCCGGTTAAATACCTGTTTTTATTTATATTTAAACACTAACTCAACTTCATTTTTTCACCATTCAAAAATCCAGACAATGATCCCGACTGAATAAACTGATTAAACAGTTTTGATTACTGTTTTGAGCTAATAAATTACTAATCAAGAGATAGCAAGGAGGTTTAGATAATTATACCGGTTTGGAGAACAATTACGGTTTTCTGGTTAGAGATTCCGGCGATACTTCGGCGAGTGCGAAGGTCTCCGGCAATGTGCTTTGAAAGGAAAAAAATTCCAGGAAGAAAGTGCGGTTCTGAGCGAAATGCTTACAAGGAATTGGGTGGGTATTTATAAGGTGGACTGGCTGATTCGGTTTCGATTTGGAGGCCAAAAATCACGGTCAATGATTTCAATTCTCAAAAGAAACGGTTTTGAATCCTTTTGTTTTAAGTAACGGTTATAACTGATGTCGAAATCAAGTTTACGCGTTTCAATCATGGGGAAAGTAGCAACATTTGCGGAGTTTTTAGTTTGCCGGCGATTTCGAGTTCTGGGTTTGCTGATTTACAGGTTTTGACTTTCGGTTTTACCATAAATGTTATTTGTTTAAGTATTGAACACAAGAATGTGTGTGGCGGAGTGGTGTGATGTGTGTGTGTCTACGCGGGAGACCCGGGTTCGAGACCCGACTACTCTATTTATTATTTTAGGGTTTAATACGCGTTTCAATCATAGGGAAAGTATCAACATTTGCGGAGTTTTAGTTTGCCGGCGATTTCGAGTTCTGGGTTTGCTGATTTACGGGTTTTGACTTTCGGTTTTACCATAAATGTTATTTGTTTAAGTATTGAACACAAGAATGTGTGTGGCGGAGTGGTGTGATGTGTGTGTGTCTACGCGGGAGACCCGAGTTCGAGACCCGGCTACTCTATTTATTATTTTAGGGTTTAATTTTAATTTACTTATTATTATTTATTAACTATGGTTTTTAAATTCTAAAATATTTATTAATTATGAAATATTTGAAATAACCGGCACAATAAATACGCAACGAACTTTTAACCGAAAATTTGATTATTAAACGAAGCGTGTTTTGAAACCCGTTTTACACGAATGTTACATTGTATGCTTTTTGGGTTTGATTTAAGCTTCCCCACTATAGTCGATATTTGCTTTGGTTATGTGATATTTGTATTATATTTTGATTTGGGGGTTTTAGGGTTTTGGTTACATTTCAAATGGCAAGTTTTCTACATAACCATGTTATCTGTGGCACTTTTGTAGGAATCATGGGAATCTTCTTTATTAACCCTAATCGAGTTTTTGTACACCCGAGATTTGCCCAACTATAACCAAGTCATCTTATTTATAAATAATTCTTAAAAATATGTAACTAAAATTTACAGGTATGACTATCGATGGCTGATGGTGTGCAAATCAAGAAACCAATTGAAGTTTCGGCTCCACAACACATTGAGTTTTTGATGGATTGGATTGAATCACAGTTGGATGATGAATCCATATTTCCTCAAAGGCTTGGTAATTCCTTGGATTGAACCGAGTCTCATCATTTTAACTCTAAAATAATTATGGATGGTGATGACAGTTTTGAATTGTTTTGCAAGCGCGCCATTTGAAGCAAATTTTAGAAGTCGTGAAAACAATATTTAGACATTTGTTTTGTGTATATGCTCATATCTACTACACGCACTTTCAGAAGATTGTGAGTCTTAAAGAGGAAGCCCATTTCAACACAAGTGTCAAACATTTCAGTTGGTATAATCTCTTTCCTTTTCATAAACAATTGACACTCGATTGTCGGACCGGTGGTCATCTATATTCATATTCATGATCTAATCACCAATTATTTTTGGATAGTTGGTCGTAACTGTGCATTTTCAAGAGTTTTAGTATAGATGGCAATTTCGACCCGTATTTCTAACAGGTCATACAAATAAAATAAAAAATATTTACGTTAAACCTTCTTCGAAAAGTAGCCATGGAAGCATCAAAGAGAGTCGAACATGAGATCCAGGTTTAAAGAGAACTGAATAATTGTTGTTGGATCTACGTCTTTTCCTAGATTATTACAATTTATACGTCCTCCCTACAGGAGATCCTTATCTTTGGTGGCTACTCTCCTTTATGATTCTAATAGAAGCCAAACAATCGTCCTTGCCAAAAATTCTACAACCTCAATTTTAGGTATGTATTTTAGAACTTTATGTCTAAACTTTATTTGACTAGTTAAAGCTTATAATTATTAGATGATTTGATTTATTGATTGCTAATTACGATTAATTTGCTTCAAAAACAAAATTTAAATTTTCAAGTCAAATGTACTTTTATTAGATTTAAATTTTGAATTTTATATTTACTTTAATGTAAAATTGAAAAGACGAAGTGAACTACTCTAAAGAAACTGGTATTTGGACGATATATAAGGTGTGGTTAAAGGCTGCTTTCTATAATACATAAGTTTTGATTATTGCGGTTGGTTTATGTAACACCCAAAAAACGGACTTGGTAACTAAACCAAACTAACTAAGAATGATCGGGTAAAAATACCGTTGGTGATAAAAGTTAACCCATAAACAAATAACTAGGAACAAATTAACCTAGTTAGTAACATGAAAATAGTAATAAAACAATGAGTTGTAGCCCTTTATAAATAAAATCACATACTTGAGGGGCCAAAAGGGGAAAATTGAAACTTCAATAATAAAAATAAGACACAACACACACTAGGTGTGTATGTGTAGCGACCAGGAGAAAGAACAAGGGGAGCAAACCCTTGTTCAATCTTAATCCATCAAATTGAAGGATGAATTAGGGCCAAATCAATATGCATGAACATAAATTCGTGATCATCTAAGCTTGGAGATCATAAGGTATGTCGTAATTTATGTTTTGATGATGATAAGTATGTGGATGAACTTGAAGGTGGTAACCTTGAGTTTAATATTTTGTTAGTATAGTGAAATTGATAATGAAATTATGTGTTTGATCATCATACTTGCAAGTATATGTGAAATACTTGAACAAACTAGAGATTTAAGTATATGTTCATACATGACATGAAGTGGGTTTTGATGTTATAGTGATGTTCAAGTGTGCATATAACATCATATTTACAAGAAAATGCGAAGATACTTAACGAAACTAGATGTTTGGATGAATGTCCAATTGTATGATGAAATGGGTTTATACATAAGAGATGAAAACCCAAAATTCTACTATGATTGATTGATGAATTAGCATACGATGACTAAAAACTATGTTGACATGATGTCAATAATCGTATAAACTTGTTAAATTGAAAGTGATGAGATGAATTTGGTTGAGGAATTTAGTTAAAATGGTGGCCTAAATATGATGCACACCAAATGTTTGATAAAGTGCCTAAATGAGTTTCATTGATCTTGTTAGCATAATAATATAATATATATAATATATTATATATATAATGATACTTAAAATATTGCAATTGGTGACTTGACCAATAATGGAATCGAATGCGAAATATGGTAGAAAATTCCATAAGGGTGATGGTCATGGTATTGATGACTAATCTAACCATCTTGTGGATATTGTATTAGGGGCTCTTCCCAATTATTACTTCTTGTTATTTAAAGCCGCTAAAGGAGTTATTAAAAGTCTCAAGAAGAGAAAAAGAGATTTTGTTTGGGGAGGTACAACAAAACCATACCAAATAAATATCGTAATTAGCAAAGCTAATGGCAGGGTCTGGGGAAGGTGGAATGTAGGCAAACCTTACCTCTGTTGTTGAGGATAGAGAGGTTGCTTTCCAAGAGACCCCAGCTCTATAACAACAAACATTAAAGAGTACTAGAAAACTATCCGAGACAAAAGAAGTGGTGAAAGCAAAAAACAATAGAGTGAACGTATATATAGAATCATAGAGAAATATACTCATATCCATATACATATGGTAAGACAATCACCCTCCAAGACCATCTAAAGTGTAGGTAAATCTATACTCCCTTTGACAACGCCTAACCACATCTTACCTAACCCATAGAACTCCTTAACTTGAATCATACGTCTCCACGAACTCCTATTTTGGACCATGTCCTCATAGAGGTGCATTTCTATCAAATCCTGCCTAATCCGCTCGTCACAAGTCAATTTGGGTCTACCTCTACCCCTCCTACCATCTACAATGAGTGTTTCCACTACTCTAACTAGGGTCGTTGATTGCCT
This sequence comes from Scalesia atractyloides, assembly GCA_947069175.1. Lineage (NCBI taxonomy): Eukaryota > Viridiplantae > Streptophyta > Magnoliopsida > Asterales > Asteraceae > Scalesia > Scalesia atractyloides. The sequence goes on along the minus strand of CAMTDV010000012.1, from coordinate 9,938,162 downwards.
TCTCTTCACATACCTTCTCTTCACATATCCAAACCATTTCAATCTCCTTCGGTGAGGTATAAGCGATAATAGAAAAATTAAGTGAATTGCGTGGAACAAGATGGTGGGTCCTAAACGATATGGGTAGTGGGTGTAACATCCCTTTTTTTTAGTAAAAATAAAGTATTTGGATTTGTACTCCGAATATTGTTAAACAAATAAGTAACAAACAAAATAATTAATTAAATATATGTAAGATCCATTCTCTTATAACATAAATTTTATAAAAGTTATGTGGTAGTATAAGCATAACGCAAAAACACAATGATTCAAAATTACAGATTAATTTGAACTTTACAATTATTTCAAAATATTTTAAAATATACATTTAGTTCGATTTGATAAAAGATTTAATTGAAACGCGGAAGCGTCGTCTTTGATCGTGTTCGGTTCTTCGTAGAGCTTGATCCTCCTTTGGTGCTCCCAATCGTTACCTATATTTCATAATATATGAAATACGCTAGTTTATAATTGATTATAACGTAACCGAATAAACCTGAAGGCCCAAAACATCAAAAACAATATTTTCCAAAATTAGCCGCCGTAAGCTACGGCTTACGGTCTGTGGTCTCTGTTCAGATCAGCAGCTGCCTATCGTAAGCTACGGTAGGCCACCGTAACTTACGGTGGGCTGCATCAGCCTTTTCAAGTTTGCCATTTTTGTTACGAAAACTTCTGTAACTTATTCAATTTTCATCCGTTTTACTTGAAACTTATTTCTAAATGTCTATAATTTGTTTACCTACATATTTAACTTGAACCTTAACCTGGATTCTAAATTCTTATGAATTACGCATCTATTCCCGCTTTATGCGCATATTCATTTTGACCCGTTGAGAGATTTAAGCACTTAAGCTTAAATCTCACTTCCTCTTTCCTTACTTCTTATTTCCACACTAAGATATCTATTTATTTTCCACCATAACTATATTTGTGGTGGATTTGCTATAGAAAATCATATATTTTCAAATTCTACCATTCGGTTTGACAATTTACGAAAAAGACCCGTTATAAGGCATTAAACCAAAATGGCTTATGCCATTTGCTTTTACACTGCCGAAAGGGTATACTTACTTATAAAACTCATTTTAAACAACCTCAAGGGTCATTTGCTTGTTTTATCACACGAGGGCGTTTCGGTCAACTTTAGCCTCTTTTTACAACGAAGAACTTTTAATAGCATACTTTGATCAAATGTACCCGTTTTAACCATAATCTATTTAAATCATTATGTTCCTAAGAACAAAATGTCTACAATTTAAATTATTAGATTTACCTTACTTTAAGTAATCTAATGTTCATTCACGATCCGTTTAACTCTCATTGGACCTTAAGTTCTAAATGAGAGGTTTGACTCATTACACATACCTGGCTCGGGTCATAGCATTGACCCGTTTTACTACCTTGCACTATTAATTGCCAATTAATAGAATACAAGCCATACGCTCTTCTCCCTATGAGTACAAAACTCGACAAGCAACTGTTAGTCATTACTGTCAAATGGTGATAACATCACCTTTTGACTCGTTTATCCCTGCTAATATGGAGTCAAGTACACTTCAAAGTAAACCATTATTAAAGCAATTCGGTCAATATAGATAAAATAGTAAATTTCCGCGTAACTATACTGAAGTTCATCAAAAACATATACGATTATCAACGATCATTTTTTTTACTTGATCTACGCTTAATAATTCATGTATGTATTCATAACATGCTCAATTAGGTCACATATGTTTATCGACACAAGTGTCATTTATTTATAAGCACTACTCGACAATCACGTATATATGTACATACGGGTCACAACACCAATGACTTCTTAATCTAGCATACACATCCCATATTCAAGAATTCATTCATTTCAACTCATGTAAATATATATAATTACATTAAGGTTTACAACGATAACAAAATCAAATCGATTGGTTTCTTTGTAAATTCCCAAAGATTATGCAAGCACTACAAAAATATATATTTTCACTCAGTTTTGCGCAGCTAAAGTAATTCAGTGTTTCCTCCCCGTTTCAGTGAGTATTTTACTTCAAACTAAAATTCTTAGCGACGGCGACTCAGAGACCTTTCCGTGGATATAAAATATGCCCTGAACGGACATTCGGTTGATTTACTATGAATTTTTAAAGACTAGTGAAAAATCAGGAAAGAAGCTGAATTTTCAGCACTTGGGTCTCTCGACTCATTAACAATTTGCACTCTTTTTCAATGGTTTAAACCCCAAAACATCACCAAAACAATACGTTATTGTTAAATCAAATCCCATTCAATAATTTGTGTTAAAACGTCCAACTTAAGTATAAAATTTCAAGTCAACAAGAATACTATTTAATTCAATACGAGTCCAAACATATTCGAGTCACTCACCTTCGCCCGTAGGAGTGTTGTTGCTTTATCGTTCGTTTGACCCGTTGTCGTTCAAACATTATCTCGCTATCTTGACAACAAATCAAACTTGCAATTCATTAGAATATATAACATGGGCATTCATCTCATAATACCTAAGTACATATTTACCCATCATCAAACATGCATTCTAAACCATTCTTTTACTCCAAACTTGTAATTAGTCTATTACCATTCATTTGACCTTTTATCACCTATTTTGTATAACCACAAGTCCTAGGTTAATACTACCATATTAAGATTTAAAAGCATACTGAAATTCACTAATTAATAATAACACATAAGTTATTGCTATAAACGAAACCATAGAAATTCATATACACAAATGACCCATTTGGTCGATTAACCCATTCTTTGACACAACGAACTCATGTGTGTCATTATGATATGATATAATAAACCAATTCACCAACTAGGTTTGTCATAGACTTGCGCCTACTAATTAACTCTTGATTATTAACAAATCATTTCATGTAGTAAACATGATAAATCTTTCAAAATTTCACTTTTATTTTGGTTTAGCCATTTAATCAAACACCTTGCGGGTATAAACTATATTCCATGATTTGTACGCTTATATGAACTCTCATACACCCAATTCATCATCAAAGATGTATACCTTCTTTGTAATTCTCAACTAGTATCATCTTTTATGTTTTTAAACAAAATCATCATTGTTTTGGGATCTTCAGTTTCTATTCAGATTTTGGTCAGCAATTTCACACATGGTTTCCATACATCTCTACCCTAATCACCAAATCATGAATTTGAACCCAAATCATAACATGCAACATGAATCCATAACTCAAAAGTTACAATCAATCAGTTTAGCATAAAGACTATAGTTGTTCAACACCAAAATCACACACAATTACCCCCAATTTCATGGGTTTGAACAAAAAGCATGAAGAACACTACTTTGAATTTCATCAAAATAATATAAGAAATCACTTATTAAAGCCTTAGAATCAAGCAAAGAAGACAGAATCGAGACTTCAACCTCCAATTTCGTGATCCTCATGTGAAATCAATCTCTTCCTTTTTCCTTGGTTCTGTGTCGCAGAGGGGTGACCTCCTGGTCACGCCTTTATCTTTTCCCTTTCTTTTTTTTGTTTTTTATTTATTTAAGGTTCTAGCATATTCACTTTTGGCCCTTATGTTTTGGTTAGTTATCTAGTTTGATCAAAACACTCTTTTCACTAATAGATACTAATATTTTAACTAGGTTCAATATACCTAGTTACAATACTGCATGTTAATATCAAAATGAAAATGATAACCGAAATTTAGTATTTTAGGGGTGTTATAGAATACTATTTCCACCAATACAAACTTACTTGAAAGGTTATACATATTTTAATATCACGAAAAATCGGGATGTTACAAGATGATAACTAAATTCCCAACTAAGTTCATACAATCGTTAATATCAATTTAACATAATTTCAATCATCGTATGCTAATCTATCAATCTCATAAAAGAACTTGGGATTGTTTCATCATTATAAACCAACCCTTTGCATCATATATATGGGATTTACCCAAACATCAAACTTAGCCAAATACTTTAAATATTCATAAACACGTGATGATTTCAAACATCATTTAACATGAATATATCATCTATTTCATCATATTGTACAAAAACCCATTTCCTTGCAAGTATGAACATGTATTCAAACACATAAATTGTTCAAGTATCTTCCTATTGCTACCATGTATGATGATTCTAAACACAAGTTTATCATCAATTTCATCATGTTATCAATACCCATTTAAATAGGTGTGGTAAATCATCCAACACACAAAACATCATTTATGTTTCCTCAAACTTGAAGGTTCCAGCCTTAATGTTTAAAAGTTGCTAAAAACAGCCTTTAAGTTTATTTTTGTTGCGGGTTCAATCCTTTACAGCTAACCACGTTATATTCTTCAATTAAGTTCCCTCACATGCATAACATGTGAGGGTATATTCGTCATTTTGGTTGATCTTCCACCTACGTCAATTATAATAAAAACGAATATTTAAGGTTTAACCTATTTTAAAAAATTCTAACCACAGGGACTAATGTGCAATAAAACCAAACTTTTAAAAACCAAACACCCTCTTTTCCGGTCTTCTTCTCCGGCGACTTCGCCGGATTCCGGCGAACCCGAAATTAAGATAGGAATCTTGTTAAGCTAGCCCACTAAGCTGTAAAGATTAACACAGATTTTGATCATGCCAATTAAACACTTCAGGATTATCATCAATTGGAAGAATCGGCGCCTCATTCGCATCAGACAGAAACGACGAACGACTCTTCAACCCTAGATACCTCTCACGGAACTCCGATGCCGTCAAATCAGAGAACTTCGTAACGCCGTGTTCAGTAGTCGGATCCAGCAACTGGTGACGCTTAGGACGCCGCAAGTTAGACTTAAACACTATCAAACGGTAATCGTGCTCCTCTGTAGTCGCGTACGTTTTACCAAACTTTGTTTAAACTAGGTTAAAACTTAAATATTCTTTTTTTTTTATAATTGAAGTGGGTGGAAGATCAACCAAAAGACGAATATACCCTCACATGTTATGCATGTGAGGGAACTTAACTGAAGAAAATAACGTGGTTAGCTGTAAAGGATTGAACCCGCAACAAAAATAAACTTAAAGGCTGTTTTTAGCAACTTTTAAACATTAAGGCTGGAACCTGCAAGTTTGAGAGAAACATAAAGGATGTTTTATGCAATTTACTCTATAACAATCTATTCAAAATTTTCAATAAGGTTTTGTTCCTAAGCAAGTATTCATCCCTTATCTTACTTCAATTACTGAAATTCATACATGGATTGAAATCCATGAAATCTACTTAAATTCACAATGTAACCAAATTAGGATTTTTGACATACCTCATAACCCTCTAGTTCGGGTGATCATTATAATGCGTTCATGCATCGATTCTGAGTTCGATTCGTCCTCCAATTTGATGATTTAAGATGAACAAGGGTTTGCTCCTTGTTCTCCAGCCGTAGTCGACACACACACACACAACACACTTAGTGTGTGTGTGTTTTGTGTTTTAATCTATATAAAACCTTAACTTTAAGTTTCTCCCCTTTTTAGCCTCTCAAGTTTAGTTTTGTTTAAGTGAAGCTACTACTACTCATTGTTTTATAATATTTATACTTGTTACTAACTAGGTTAATTTGTTCCTAGTTATTTCGTTCACGGGTTCACTTTTACCACTAACGGTATTTTACCCGCTCTTTAATATTAACGTGGTTTGATTACCAAACCTGTTTTTGGGGTGTTACAATTAATATATAGATATATATATAGAGAGAGAGAGAGAGAGAAAGAGAGAACTATGTGTACGATCATTTATTTATTTATATATAATAATAATAATAATAATAATAATAATAATAATAAAAAAACCAAATTCAATATTTGTGTATAGTTTGTGTATAATTACGGACGATCCAAATTTCATGTGTGTATGTGTACTACATAGAAACGAGAGAATATGTATATATAGTTGAAATAAATGTTACAGTTATAAAAGAATATAGGAGTATATATATAGAGAGAGACATCAAACTCAACTCTTTATATATTATACAATATGCATATATGTAACTATTGATGGTAAAAATCTAGACATGAAGGAACAGATGTAGATATAAATTATTGATAATAGAAGTTTTAGATATGTATGAACTTATAATGTTTTAGAGAATCAAATTGTGGTACCTACTATTTTAATAACCATCGATATTTGATTGTCATCTGTAAGGATTCTATTAATATTAATACATTTATTATATTTTAGTCCTGCCAACATGAGTTAATAAATATCTAGTTTATTTAAAGAACCTAGTAGCACACTCGTATATATAAAGCTCATTTTAGAACATAAATAATATATTATTTGTTTCATTACAATTATATATTTTAAATGGGTATATAAAACATGAAATGACTAATTAATGTGTTAGGTGGTTAAGCAAACAATTAAAACTATAAAAGATCGGTTAAGCAAACAATTATATATTTAAATTTAAACAACTATATATATATGTTACTAGTATACATGCCAACTTTCTAGTAGTACGGTGATTAACAAGGTGAATAAATATTTTATGTATTTATTTACAATATGAAAGACATAATAACTTGACATTGAGAATTTAGAAGTCTTCACATGGATAAGCATGTACAAAGAAATTGACAGCACACCAAAATTAGATTGCCATGTTTTACTAATTTAACACCTCATGTAGTTTTGTTTAGCCACTAAGGAACAACAACGATATATATACACGCACGTAAGATCTAGTCTCAAAAACAAAAAGGATAAATTTAGTAAACTTGTGTATATGAAAGTGAGGTAATAACAATTATGGTTGGTTAGTGACAGACTTTGGCCACAAAAGAGTGAGCTTGGAGTATCGTAGAAAAATAATAATTTAATCAGTGAATATGTTTAATACTTTTGCAAATTTTAAAATGTTTTATATTTCAAATATGGCATGAGTTTCTATTAAATACGTTTACCATGTATAGTAAATTTACTGAAACATTTGGAACACGTGAGTGTATTTCGAATTGATCAAATTGGTACATGTTGCGAAACCGTAAAACCGAGTATGTAATCTCGGTAGGTAAATTGTACGTAAACCGGGTATGTATTCACGGTAGTACACACGAGTAAGGGACTCGCTGAATGTGTAGCTTACTAGTATATGTGTAAGTAGTTTTAATATTACTTATGACTTGTCAAAAGTTGTTTGGGGTCCGTTAAATACTATTCACCAGCTTGTTGTTGACGTATTATTTTCAAAACGTTTTCAGGTAATCATATTTAGCAAGGGTAGATGCTAAACGGATTATGACTCCTTAGTCATGATAAATCCCTGTGGCGAAAATTTTATACGGGAAAAAATGATGTAAAAGATTAACTTCAACTTGCTCAAAATGTCGTTTTGAAACTAAAGGGGGACCAGAATCCAGATAGATGGGTATGGAAAGATGCGACCCATGACATGCTTACTGTGGCTTCTTAGAGATTCAAAATACATGAAAAAAGTAATCTGGATCACAACGGAAATTGGGTTGGCTGGAATAATTGGGTACCACCAAGATCAATATATCCAATTGGAGAGCCTCTTTAAATCGTGTTTCGTCGAAGACAAATCTTGTGGTTAGAGGCGTGCCTATGGTTGATCGGTTATGTCCTCGATGCGGGCTTAGAGAAGAAACCATGGAGCATATTTTTTTTTGGGGTTGTTGGATCGCCAAAGCCATCGATGGTCGATTTTGGTGTGGCTCAAGCTACCATTTCCGACTTCAGATAGGATTCCTCAACATATATCGGTTTGGTGTTGGAACAATACGGGTCAAAGGGTTGGAAAAAATTAGTTGGGGCGGTGCTTATGGTGGCGATGTGGGGAATCTGGTAGGCAAGGAATGAGAAGACTTTTAACAACCACCACATTCACTTCACGAGAACGATATACATAATTAAGGAGAATTTGTTTCTTTGGATCACGAGGAGATCGAAATATCGTAACATAAATTGGTCTAGATGGATTGATTTTTAATATTCGTGATGTAATTTTGTAACTGCGTGTTTCACTTTCTTGCTGGTCCAGTTTCTATATTTTATATAGTTTTTGTTAAAAATAAAATCCAAATTTTGCTAACTTTATAGAACACATTTCTTGAGGTATTAATTTCAATGCTTAATTTATTCTGTAATGGTAATTTACATAAAAGAAAGTAAAGCATAGGAGATAATGATATATGATGGAGGTTATCAAATAGGTCATGCTTCAAATAATGGTTAGTTTTGTGATTACCCAATCTCATGAGCTTCACATGCGTCACTTAGCTACTTGACTACTTTTTCTCCATCATTTTGTCATGGATCAGCTTCAAATTGATCATTTGTAGACTAAAGTGTACATTTGAGTTAATCATGGGAATGGATACAATTTTTAATGCACACGACACAAGTAAGAAATGACCATTTAAAACCGTGCTATTATTATCCTAAGTTTCTCACAAGCAAGAACTATGATGATAAAACAGATGTACACGTACGTACTACAATTCTTTTTATTTTTTTACTTATTTTTCAAATGGTTTATACTATAAGATAAAAGAAAGTAGATGATCACCGGCCATGCATGTGTGTGACAGAAAATTATATTTTTAGAACAAAAGCAAAAGAGAAAAACCAGCCTATGAAGGTTACAAAAGAGAGGGTTTGTACAAGGCAAATTAAAAGAGAAGCAAAATGAAGAATATAGCAACAATGGGAACCTTAGATGGAAATGTTGAAGATGAAAAACGGGCTGTCGAAATGTTTCAAGCAAGAGAAGAAGAGATTGAGAAGAAGAAGATGCAAGTTAGGGAAAAACTCGAGTTTCAGCTTGATCGTGTCGGGGAAAAAACCCGAAGACTGGCTCGACTATGGGAAGTAAGCCCGTGAAAAAAACTAATATGATCAATTTTGAGTCATTTGACAACGATAACATCATGCATCTGCATGCATATGACCATATCAGTCTTATCTGAGTTCGTTATCTGTTATAGTTATTATTATTTGATTTATTATTTATAGTTTGGTTACACCTCTATATTTAAAGAGGTGAATTATGGTTGATTGGTGTAGTTTGTTAATAATATATTTCTTTATTTGCATGATCATTAGGAACTCGAGGCTTTGAAAGATCCTATGAGGAAAGAATTAGCCTTGGTGCGAAAGAAAGTAGACAGGGCTAACCATGAGCTCAAATCACTGGGAAAAAGTTGCCACAAGAAGGTACCACCTTTTATTTTCTTTAATATCACATGTGAAGATTAAAAGAAATGAGTTTAACTAGTTTTTTCTCAAAGAGTAATCTGTAGGTTTTCTAAGATAAATACACCGATATTTGTACTTTGCAGGATTTAAACTCTCAAACGTTTGGTTTTAAAGCACACGGCTTAACCACCTGTTAAACTCAATTATCCAAGTTTTAACCAGTTTACGAGTTTTAAAATCTATTTTCAATACTAATATAACCTTGTAATTCATTTTACTAAAACATTTAAATTATTACCATACTTATTTTTTTCTAATCATGATCAAGACGTCTATTATCTATAATAAGTATTCAAAATGTCGGAGGAATTATAGCAAGTGGGCTCGTCCCATGTGAGGCGGACCCGGCCCCGTGCATAAAAAATGTTTTGATTTGTGGCCTGATCCCCTATACAAATTAATATATATATATATATTTAAATGAATCAAGTAAGAGCTGGTTGAAGTACCTTTGTCATCTAAAAATAGGAGAAAGAGTATCGAGAAGCAATGGATGCTTTACGCAACAAGAACGAAGAAAAGAATAAACTAACAATCACTCTAGTTGAGGTATAAACAATCTACGAGTTTCTTGATTTAGTTAAACGATTTGAGTTCAAACATCATTATATCGTAAGTTTAGATAATGACCTATTGGAACCTTTGTAGTTGGTGAATGAAAGTGAGAAAGCAAGGTTGAAGAAGCTACAGGAGCTCAGCAAGATCATTGATCCTTCTGGCTGATTATATATGTGTGTGTGACAAAGTGATTTTGTTAAAATCTGGGAATTACTTGTGAATTAATTAATTTTCTTGTATATTAATTTGTTGACCGGCAATCTTGCATTAAGTAATTATATTCTTCATTGATTTTATCTTGTTGTTGTCCAATTGAAATTACTTGTGAACTATTTATTTTTCATCTTCTTCATTGATTTTATTTTGTTGTTGTCCAATTGATGTTGACTTTATTACTTACCTTTGAAAATTAGAGGTTGAATTTCATTTGCGTGCCGGTATTAGCAAGCTATTTAATAATAGAGTTAAATGCTATTTTAGTTTTGTGGTTTGGTTATTTTGTTAGTTTAATTCAAATGTTTCATTTTTTGCATGTGTGTTTAAAAGGTTTTAACCGTTGCCATTTTAGTCCACTTGGTTAAGTTCATCCATCTTTTTAGTTAATGAGAAGGGCAATTCGGTCATTTTATATGTAATTCTGTTAACTAGAAGGGTTGTTCGGCCATATAAAATGACATAATTGCCTTCTCGTTAACAAAAAAAGAATGTATGAAGTTAACTCATTGGACTAAAATGGCAACGGTGAAACCTTTTTGGACCCACAAAAGAAAAATTAAACATTTGGATTAAACTGTCAAAATGACTCAAAACACAATGACTAAAATGGCATTTAACTCTTAATAATATGTACACGGTTCAATTAAAAGGTGAAGGTCGTATAATGACGAGAGTCAGGGAATGAAGTGACTAATTTTTTATTACATATCGCAACAAGTCAAAATGTAATAACAAGGTTGAATTTCATTTTGTGTGGATTTACGGGCCTATAAGTAATGGATGGAAACACCTGAATCATATGACAAAAATGTAACATCCGTCGTAAAACGGGTTCAAAAAAAAAAAAAGCCGCTCTGTTTAAAATTTTAGAACTTATTAAATACTTCGTTACGCATTTATTTTAATATGTTAGATAATCTTCATAATTAATAAATAAATAAGATAATTAATATAAAAAATATATATAATAATAATAAAGCAAAAGAAAAGAAAATAAGCTAAAAAAATGAAATGGGACAAACCGGGATCGAACCCGGGTTCCCCGTCCGCCCACACACTACAAAAACCACTGGACTACGCGCGCCAGTTGTGTATATGTTGAAATTTCAAAACTCTTATGTTGACTCCAAACTTAAAACCTGCAACTGAAGCGGGAACAATCGAAACCCATCAAACGCGTTTCCCTTTTTCTTTTGAATCCCTCCGTCAATTAAACCGCGCCCATTTTGGCAAATCGAAATCAATCCGGCTGTCATCTTGCTGGCAATTATCAATCATCGACTCTTGTTACCAAAAACCGAATTCGACGCTCCCTTCTGCTCGCCTATAAATATTGGACCGAAATCACACTCTCAATTTGCTCAAAACACATTTAAACTTCCTCTGTTCGCCGGAATCCTCCGTTCATTGGAACCTTGACTGCAAGTCGCTGGAACCACCACTCACTGTCGAAATCTGATCAGCGGTATCGATTCCTTCAAATTCTTCTATTTATTAAGCATTCCAGATAAATATTATATGTAATTGATTAAGTCAATCAGAAGCAACAATCATTATTCAGGCGGGTAAAGTTCTGGTTTTATTGAAAAGATGAAGTTATGAAAGATATATGTATAATTAAACTGGGTCTTTTAAACGGGTTAGACACACAGTCCAGTGGTGGACTGTGTGCATTTCATACTATCGATACCGAGTTCGATCCTTGACACAACACCTATCAACTGTAATAAAATGTTTTTTTAAAAAACCGAAACCATATTAACTCGCTGTAAGATGTTAAGTATAATAAAATTTCAGAATATAACGGGCTAGACACCCAGCCCAGTTGGTTGGGCTGGGTGCAACGCAACATTTAGGTCGCGGGTTCGAGGCCAGTCCCTACGCTGGTACGATGATTTTAAAATTCTTTTTAAAATTAAATTAATTCTGTTTAATCTAACAAGTATATAAATATAACTAAAATCAGAAATATTTGGGTTAGACACGTAGCTCAATTGGTAGAGCTGCGTGCACGTATACGAGAGGTCACGAGTTCGAACCTCACACGCTGCCTATAATAAATGAGTCTGACCGGCCGTTGACCAGTCAACCCTTAGAAAAAGGGTAATTTTTTTTAATTAAAAATCCTTTTTATTTTTCTTTGAAAATTAGTTAAAAATATCTCAAAATAAGGTTTTGAAGCCTAAAAATTTACATTAAATTCACAAAAATAAATCTAAAAATCTCATTTAAGAGCACTAATTAAAAATATTAATCTCAAATAAAATTTATTTATTTATCGAATTATTACGTTATTATTCAGGTTAGTTTTCCCTCGTCGGTTGAATCATAAATTCGTGCGCATTCATCATTATCAAGGAACGCACCCACTTTGAGTGAATTCTTACAAATTCCCCTTTTTATTCATGTTTTGAGGTGTATCATGTGTCGCTTTATTTATTTTCGTTTATTCAAACTTGTGCTATTACCATTATATGATCTAACCATGTGATGTAAATATTGTTTGTTGTGATGTGTTTACATTTGTCAAGTTGCGTGCAAATCATTCATTAGGCCCATCAGTTCCTCGTGGGAGACGAGTTGAACATCGCGTGCCTCATTAGATCGGCTCCGTTTGATTGAGCCTTGATCTCATTGTTCATCATTTGGTGTGTGCGTGTGCATAAATTGATATTATGTGTACTGCGATTAAATTTACATTTACGTTTACTCATATGTGGTTATGCACCTTTTTATAACCAATATAATAAATTTGTTCAAATGTTTTCATAAGATTCACTCGCCAACTTTTGTTGACTCAAAACCCTATTTTTACACATGATACAGGTGGACAGGTTGAAGCAAGAAACACATAGGAAATTGCCTTAGAAGAAAAATAAAGAAGTCATGAAAAATGTATTTGAACATGTTGTGCTTGTATGATTATTGTAACTTCTTCTTTAAAGAGAAATAATAAATATGAAACTTTATAGTAAATGTCATGAGCTTTGATGAAAACCCAATCATGCCCCGACTACCATTTCCGCTGCAGGTCAGGGTGTGACAGATTAGTATCAGAGCTTTTGACTATAGGGATATAGGATAGGTTATTAGACCCTTAGAGCCTATACTATAGTTGATTAGATTTTAAATGTTTATGTGGTTACATGCAAACTCATGATGTTTATTTGTTTCGTATTTATTACACACACAAATGCATGCAAACACTTCCACTATCATTTTGTGTGATACTTAATGAGTTATACTTGTTGTCAAACATAACATGCTTACATATACATTCATCACGCATATTTCAATGTCCACATATTCAAATCATCTTCATATTTCCTTTATTCAAGATTTTGTGTCATTTTTCGTTTTTCAATCTCATCAAAGTAAGTTCTACGACGGGCATGTAGTAACTGGAAGAGTACAAGTACCGGTAGTCGAAACGTCCTGTCTAGGTTGGCATTCGTATAAATCCAATATAACGGACCAGTTTGCCTACCTGGGGACTAACGATGAGAGTACGAAGGACCTATTAGGCCAAAGCATGCCAAACCAAACGTCGTTCGAATTAACCCTGCTTTGAGTTGTCATTGTGTCCATACCAGGACACCCTCCGACCTTATACTTTGCTGTCATGTTTTACGATTTTCATTCGGGTGACGCAAGTGTTAACAGGCCAACACCAATATGAACCCTACCAGAGCCCAGTAGTCATGGGGGCCCACATGACTACCGAGGCCAAGTAAGGGGACATATGTGAGCCCAAACATGAGCAAAGCCCAAGACATCCTATGGATGTAGCAAATTATTTTTCTTCAATTGTTTTGTGAATGTTCATTTCTAAATACGACACATGACACCTAAAACGTCAAACACATACTCTCGATACGTATTCCCTGTAGATGTCTTCTAGTCTCTCTCGTAGAGGTATGAGAGCAGGAAAATCCCGCGAGCGCATGGCTGCCCAAATCGCCCAACAAATGGCCGCCGTAATACCCAACATCGTAGTTCAAGTTCAACAAGCCCTTACCGCTAATCCCGTCAACCCAGTCAACCAAGAAAATCAAAACATTGTCAACCCTCCCCCAAATACCACAAAATGCACCTTCAAGCATTTCAAATCCTGCGATCCTCCAAAATACGAAGGGACGGAAGGTGTCACTGCTCTCCTCCATTGGTTTGAGGAGATGGAAAACACTTTTCTCGATTGCGACTGCCCCGATGATCGCAAGGTGCGATATGCTACCGGTAGTTTGTTCGGAGTAGCACTTACATGGTGGAATACAGAGAAGGCCAAGCAAGGTGCTGAGGATGCTATGACCTTGACTTGGGAAGAGTTGAGGGAGATCATGACAAGACGTTTCTGTCCAAGAAGCGAAATCAAGAAATTAGAAGATGAGTTCTACTCTTTGAAACAAAAGGAGGGCGACCACACCACATACAACAAGAGATTCCTTGAGTTGAATCAGATGGTCCCCAACTTGTTCACTCCCCTCTACCGTTTGATCGAGCACTACATTCGAGGTCTTCCTTAAAAAATCCAAGACCCTGTAATAAGTACTACACCTGCAACTTTGGAAGCAGCAATGGAGTTAGCTACAGAGCTCACCGAAAACCGCATACGGAATAAAGACTTCAAGGAGGAGAAGAAGAAGGATAAATCATCAACCGAAACCTCAAACCCAACCCAGACCGAATCCTCTTCTCAACCAACTCCTAAGAGAAAACGAGATGGGCAAAATTTCGCTGTCACCCAAGGCAATCAGCCAGCTCCACAAGCCGTACCCATCCAAGCTATCCCAATCACTCAAGTAGCACCCAACTCTACTTATCCAAATAAGAAACCTTACATTGGACCTCACCCTCAATGCAACACCTGTTTTTATCACCATCCATCTACCGTACCTTGTCGACTATGTGCTAATTGTGGGCGTTATGGTCATTTGAGTAGAACTTGTCATACCCCTCAAAACCAAGCTTCACCCCCTACCCAAAACATGATCCAATCATATCAACAACCTCAATACCCCATAGTTCCATATGTTCGAGCTTGATTTAATTGTGGCGACCCTACCCACTTTAGAAACACGTGCCCTCGATTGGTTAACATCATAAACGCCCAAGCTCAAGCAAACCCAGTTAACCAAGCAAATCAAGCAAACCCAGTACTACCACCAGCAAGAGGAAGATCTTTCAACATCAACGCCAATCCTGTTGAAGATAATAACGGCCCAAACGAACAACCCAACTAGCCTTCCCTCACCAAGAATCAAGACTCAACTCCAACCGTCTAGTTCTTAATGTTTTTTTTTCTCAAATCTTTACGTATCCCTGTTATAAATTGGGAATTTATGTATCCAAGAATTTTAATGCGAATTGATATTACAGTTTTGTTTTATATCTTTACTTATTGATTTAACTTTCATATCATCATACATCATGACTTATCTCGATCTCATCATTTAAAGAAGTTGGGTTGTGTTTCACTTTTACATAGACTGACCCTTTCATCATAACAAACGAGAGAGGTACTGTCGTCATTCAGTCCTGTATTCTTTCAGATTTGAGACTCAAGCTTTGGCTGTTGTGTTTGTTTATGGTTTGTAGATTTTAGAATCACATAGAACTAATCATAACTTACTGACAAAGCCAATGAAAATTTGACAAGAATATGGTGGATACGCCGCTGGTACTTCCTATATATAAGTATTCTTGCCAAAGGATCAGATACATTGTCAGGCGGTTATGAGAGGTTCCGTGTAGGTTTTAAATATTGTCATGGTTGAAGTTTTGATTTATGATATAACCTTATCTTTTCAAACGTATCAATTCTCTCAAAACTCTTATGCATGAAATCATACCTAGTCAATCAACTCTGTTTATCCATGTTCCGCATTTTCATACTTTAGGCATCTAAAAGCGATTCCTGTAGCAGGGTATTCAACCCTTACTAGGAACGTTACCGCCTCAAATAAAATTTAAACTTTCACCCTCTTCTAATTATGTAATTGTCAAATTAAAAACCCCTCCCTTCGAGTCAAACATACCACTACTACTTAAATTTTGGGACGAAATTTCTAAAAGTAGGGAATACTGTAACATCCGTCGTAAAACGGGTTCCAAAAAAACCCGCTCTGTTTAAAATTTTAGAACTTATTAAATACTTCGTTACGCATTTATTTTAATATGTTAGATAATCTTCATAATTAATAAATAAATAAGATAATTAATATAAAAATATATATATATATATATATAATATATATATATATATATATATATATATATAATAAAGCAAAAGAAAAGAAAATAAGCTAAAAAAATGAAATGGGACAAACCGGGATCGAACCCGGGTTCCCCCGTCCGCCTACACACTACAAACACCACTGGACTACGCGCGCCAGTTGTGTATATGTTGAAATTTCAGAACTCTTATGTTGACTCCAAACTTAAAACCTGCAACTGAAGCGGGAACAATCGAAATCCATCAAAAGCGTTTTCCTTTTTCTTTTGAATCCCTTCGTCAACTAAACCGCGCCCATTTTGGCAAATCGAAATCAATCCGGCTGTCATCTTGCTAGCAATTATCAATCATCGACTCTTGTTACCAAAAACCGAATTCGACGCTCCCTTCTGCTCGCCTATAAATATTGGACCGAAATCACACTCTCAATTCGCTCAAAACACATTTAAATTTCCTCTGTTCGCCGGAATCCTCCGTTCATCGGGACCTTGGCTGCAAGTCGCCGGAACCACCACTCACTGTCGAAATCTGTTCAGCGGTATCGATTCCTTCAAATTCTTCTATTTATTAAGCATTCCATATAAATATTATATGTAATTGATTAAGTCAATCAGAAGCAACAATCATTATTCACGCGGGTAAAGTTCTGGGTTTTATTGAAGAAGATGAAGTTATGAAAGATATATGTATAATTAAACTGGGTCTTTTAAACGAGTTAGACACACAGTCCAGTGGTGGACTGTGTGCATTTCATACTATCGATACCGAGTTCGATCCTTGACACAACACCTATCCACTGTAATAAAATGTTTTTTTTTAAAAACCGAAACCATATTAACTCGCTGTAAGATGTTAAGTATAATAAAATTTCAGAATATAACGGGTTAGACACCCAGCCCAGTTGGTTGGGCTGGGTGCAACGCAACATTTAGGTCGCGAGTTCGAGGCCAGTCCCTACGCTGGTACGATGATTTTAAAATTAAATTAATTATGTTTAATCTAACAAGTATATAAATATAATTAAAATCAGAAATATTTCGGGTTAGACACGTAGCTCAGTTGGTAGAGCTGCGTGCATGTATACGAGAGGTCACGAGTTCGAACCTCACACGCTGCCTATAATAAATGAGTCTGACCAGCCGTTGACCAGTCAACCCTTAGAAAAAGGGTAATTTTTTTAATTAAAAATCCTTTTTATTTTTCTTTGAAAATTAGTTAAAAATACCTCAAAATAAGGTTTTGAAGCCTAAAAATTTGCATTAAATTTACAAAAATAAATCTAAAAATCTCATTTAAGAGCACTAATTAAAAATATTAATCTCAAATAAAATTTATTTATTTATCGAATTATTATGTTATTATTTAGGTTAGTTTTCCCTCGTCGGTTGAATCATAAATTCGTGCGCATTCATCATTATCAAGGAACGCACCCACTTTGAGTGAATTCTTACAAATTCCCCTTTTTATTCATGTTTTGGGGTGTATCATGTGTCGCTTTATTTATTTTCGTTTATTCAAACTTGTGCAATTACCATTATATGATCTAACCATGTGATGTAAATATTGTTTGTTGTGATGTGTTTACATTTTGTCAAGTTGCGTGCAAATCATTCATTAGGCCCATCAGTTCCTCGTGGGAGACGAGTTGAACATCGCGTGCCTCATTAGATCGGCTCCGTTTGATTGGGCCTTGATATTATTGTTCATCATTTGGTGTGTGCGTGTGCATAAATTGATATTATGTGTATTGTGATTAAATTTACATTTA
This sequence comes from Scalesia atractyloides, assembly GCA_947069175.1. Lineage (NCBI taxonomy): Eukaryota > Viridiplantae > Streptophyta > Magnoliopsida > Asterales > Asteraceae > Scalesia > Scalesia atractyloides. The sequence goes on along the minus strand of CAMTDV010000012.1, from coordinate 9,920,077 downwards.
CGTTTACTCATATGTGGTTATGCACCTTTTTATAACAATATAATAAATTCGTTCAAATGTTTTCATAAGATTCATTCGCCAACTTTTGTTGACCCAAAACCCTATTTTACACATGATACAGGTGGACAGGTTGAAGCAAGGAACACATAGGAAATTGCCTTAGAAGAAAAATAAAGAAGTCATGAAAAATGTATTTGAACATATTGTGCTTGTATGATTATTGTAACTTCTTCTTTAAAGAGAAATAATAAATATGAAACTTTATAGTAAATGTCATAAGCTTTGATGAAAACCCAATCATACCCCGACAACCATTTCTGCTGCGAATCAGGGTGTGACAAAAACGAGCCTATTTGGCTTGCCCCAAACTTTTGACGTGAGTTCAATTGTCTAGAGGCCAAATTTCAAGTTTAAAGAATTTTCTTCATTTTTAATTAGTAAAATTTGAATATCCCGTTTTAATTTTACAGCCACTTATATCACTAAATATGTTAATTTATGCGTTTATTTACTTCGTCGTGTAAATTTGAATTTCGGGATATATATCAAATGTAAAATTCCCTTGTTAATTTATGCATTTTTTTTCTTAAATATCAAGGTTGTCTTCAATACGGTCACCCATCTTTACCAAACAAAACCATAAATCTCAAGGTCCACATTACCATGTTTTGCCTTAAAAGTGAAATATGTATAACTATCTATTCAACTTGTACAACAACTAGTTTGTTTAATGGCACTCACTTCATCAACAACATATATTATTTCTTTCTTCTCATCAAAAACTTTTGTTGCCTCGTTTTCCTTAGCTTCAAGGCTCTTTTGACTTGCAATTTCGAATATTTTGGTGATCATTTGTAGAAATGCATCTTCTACATTCAAATTCTCCTTTGCAGATGTTTCCATGAAACACAAATCCTCTAGTTGCGCAAGACTTTGACCGTCTTCAATGTCTACTTCTCTCGAGTCAACCAAATCGGACTTGTTGCCGACAAGAACAATAACCATGTCACGATTGCCATACTCCCTGAGCTCGTGTAACCATTTCCTCAAGTTCTCAAAAGTTCCCCTTCGTGTTATGTCATAGACCAACATTGCGCCTAGTGCACCGCGATAATATGAGCTTGTTATCGCTCTAAATCTAAAATTAAGAAGACACAGTCATCACGGGTAAATATATTCACAATAATAATAAATAATAATAATAATAATAATAATAATAATAATAATAATAATAATAATAATAATAATAATAATAATAATAAATACGTACAATAAAATGTTTGAAAATAAGTCACTAAAAGTATTAACCGTTTTGGATGAGGTATACAAGTCACCAAAGCATTAACCGTTTTGGATTATTGTTCCATCTACGTCATGCAGTTTAAATTATTATGTAAGCTTCACATTTTACCATTTCAAGAATTCACCCCTTATATATAAAAGGTAAAACGAGAATCATTTTAAGTTGTGAACACTATGAGAACTATACTTTTAAAAAAGAAATTCTCAAAAATCTTTAAAAAAATTACTTGTTCTAACGAAAAAATAATAAAACGTCGCATACATAAATTTACATCGAGTGTAAAAAAATCAATGGTGATGTAAAAGAATTACATTGCCGTAAACAAATTTTACATTAGGCGTAACTACTAATTCGATATTTTTTTTTGTTTTTTTACAGATGTGTTTATAACTATTTCATCTACGTTGCGCAAAAAAATGGTAGCCTAACTCACACGGAAAATAGGAGTTCTAATGGTTTTCACAACTCGTGATGGTTCTTAATTGAATCGAATCATAGAACAATATTAAAATTTAAAACTTGATTGATTTTGTAGTTAGAAAAAATATTTGAGTTACTTTGATAGAAAGGTGTAAAAAATTGGTTACTATATGGTGAAATATTCCCATGTATATCTACTTCTATTAATTATTTTTTAATAATTTAGAGAATATATTATTATAGAAATATTGTTTCTCTAACTATGAGGAAAGTGTTTGACCATCCGAGCAGATAGATGAGTACTAAGAGCTGACTCATTTGATCTGTTATGCAACCTCTACTTTCATTAAGAATGACTCATATAGCATATATTATAAGTTAAATATTGTGTTGACAATAAAATTTCTATTGAAATGGAAATCAGGAAGACAAGAAAAGAAAGAATCATACACACCTTTCTTGCCCGGCAGTGTCCCAAATCTGCGCTTTGGCAATCTTATCTCCGATCTTAATGTTCCGATAAGCAAATTCAACCCCGATGGTTGGTTTAGAATCGATATGAAACTCATCCTTTGCAAATCTTGATAGAAGATTTGATTTCCCGACAGCTGAATCCCCTATCAGAATTGTCTTGAACAAGTAATCGCACTCATCATGAACGAACAAACTACTACCCATGGATTGATAACAGAAGATTAACAAACAAAATGAAAGTTTTGGAGAATAATATGATGGAAGCACTTAAGAGCTATTTAGTGGTATAATGTTTGTCACCAAACGTTTGATAAAGACATGATGATTGTTGTTGTCGATCGTTCCTTGGATATGTCAAAGGCATGCTAAGTTAATCAATCACATTATAAGGTTAGGCTCGGTGAACCATACTTTTTTTGGTTGAAATTATCTTAGCTTTTAGTAAACCACTTAATATTATGATAAAGTTACATAGATTTATACAACTTTTAATAGAAATTATTTCTATATTCATTATTTTGTCTTAATCAAATAACATGTTCAACAACTAACTGATAATCATAATTTTATTCGCATTTTTGGTAGTATACGTATCAAACAAGATGCTCATTTATCGTAAAGCTAATACATTAACATTTATGCAAAGTCCTATATAAGATATGGCTAGCGTGCTAGAAGAAAATATAGACGTTTTGTTTTTGTGTGTGTATATTTCACGTGTAAACATATCTAAATAAAATTAATTAACTTCAAGATTGTAGAAACTAATTACAGAGTGATTAGTAAGTTTTTGTTAAACATTTCATACTATAAGTTAGAATTACCACCCGCCGCAATGTGTCGGGGGATTCATTAATTATATATATATATATATATCATATTAGATTTAGATGAAATATAAATGTTTCTTACATGACCGCAAGCCTGTGTGTAAAACTAGTTAGATATTATATTAGATGAAATACAAATGTTTCTTACATGACCGCGAGTCTGTGTGTAAAACATAGAAAAGAATAAAAGTCGATCTTTGACCCACATGTTGCGACAGACCTATCAAACAGGGGAAAATAAACGCGCTGCTATCAAACGGGAAAAAAGATGAATAAACGTTGAATCCCACATGCGCGTTGAGGCGTGTTAAATCGGAAAATCTAGAACGAACGTTAAACAGAAAACTTGCGAAAGATGAAAAGTATAAGGGAAAAAGTTGAAAGTGAAAGTGTTGTGGTTAAATTGCAAAAGATGAGAAACTTTGGGTTAAAAGTAAAAAAATAAAAGGGTTAAATTGCAAAAAATAGAAACTTTTGAATTAGAAGTGAAAAAACAAATTAATCAAATAGGTTAAATTACCAAAGATTAAAACTTTAGACTTAAATGACTAAAGATTAAAACTTTAAAGTTGGAAAGGAAAAATCCAATTTTTTTCTTAAAAAAACCTCTTAGTAACAAACACACATACTTATCGTTTACTAGTATTAAGCTCCTCACGTTGCGTCGGGGGGTGTAAAATCATATCAAGTAGCACCAATATCATACCACTGTAAGCGAGTACCAACACTGGAAAAGATTGTAAAATAAAATAAATAAAAAAAGGAAAAAATAAAACCAAACGAAAAACAAACATAAAATCGTTGAATCACACACACCCATTGCGGTCCGTTAATGCCAGGAAATTAGTCTGAAACGTAAACCTCGAAAAAATAACCAAGCCGACCTATAGTTGCAGCGAACATGTCAAACGAAAATAAATACACGCCTTGCGGCGGGCATGTTAAACGAGAAAAAATAGGCCAAAAACGTCGAACTCCACTTGTACGTTGCGTTGTGTCAACTGACAAAATTTAGAGCCAAATAGAAAATAAAAAAACTTGCGAAAGATGAAAACATGAGAGACCAACGTTAAAAGTAAAAAAACTATTTGGGTTAAACTGCAAAAAAAATTGAAAAGCTTTAGACTAAAAGTAAAAAAAAATCAAAGAGGTTAAAATTTTTGGGTTAGAAGTGAAAAATCAATTTCTTTTGAAACCCCTTAAGCATAGTGTACAATACTATGAAGCACAAAAAACTATAAATTAATCATATGGAAATTAAAATTTCGGTTATATTTTTATACTTAACAAATCTGTGTTTTTTTATTTTCTTCATATTTTATGATAACATCATTAAATAGTCAAAAATATAAATTAATACCTAGTTAGCTGTTCTTATAACTTTAATATTCAAGTAAATCCAAATATCCGAATTTTATTAGATATTAGATATATACTAATAATATTGTTAATTAATTTTTAATAAGTTGAAGAAGAGAATATCATGTGACGTTAATTGAAGTCTTTTATTGATATTTAGATTAGATTAGATTTATTGTTATATAATGTTATGTATCAAAATAAAATAAAGATTATATCAAATATTTAATTTAAATAACCTCATTTTTCACCAATTGGCCGATAACAATCTCAACTTTCGATTTGTACACCAACACTCACAATTTTCAACTTATTGGCCGATAACGCTCCCTAACTAACTGAACCCTAACCTAGTTATTTTTTTGCTAATATGGCCGTTTTGCTGACGTGGCATATGACGTGACAGCTGGCGTGACATTTTTGATGATTTGGCAGCTGATGTGGCATTTTTGATGATATGGCAGTTGACAATATGGCAGTTGACATCAACTAACTGGGTTAGGGTTCAATTAGTTAGAGAGTGTTATCGGCCAACAAGTAGAAAGTTAGGAGTGCTGTTGTACAAATCGAAAGTTAAAAGTGTTATCGACCAATTGATAAAAGTTGAGATTATTTAAATCCAACATCCCTTTAAATAAAGATGAAGTTAGATTAAATTTACTGGAAATTACAGTTTCACCTATGAATTACCTAAAAACTATTAAATTTTACACAAGGCTAACAAAGTAGCATTAGTAATAAAACTAATTTGTTCCCTATTAACTTTTTGCTCTATTTGTTGGCTCAAAATGTTTTTTTTTTCGTTTTTATATGTATGATTAACTTTTCATCAACTAAGTTATCTTTTAAGTTTTAAGTATATCATTATCATAGACCTATTTTAATCGACTAGCTAAAACTTTTTTAAGTGGTTAGAAATAAATAGATGACATATGTCTTAATTAAAGCTAAAACTATTGAGATCGATGATTAAAGTAGAAATATTAAATGTAAGTGTAATAATCCCACATAGATGGGCGGGTTCGATTCTTACAAAATGGTTTTTTTAGATTTATTAGTTTTTCTTCTGAATTAATATATAAGCATCATTGCTTAATGAAAATGGATATGATTAGGTGGCTTCGTTGGTAGCACGATAACAAAATAGTGTTCTGTCAATGATCCAAATTTATAGTTAAAAAAAAGATGAGCGGACAAGCCTTAAAGGGTTTATAAAAAGATCAGTTATCCCTTTTAAAAGAATTTATCGTGCATATTCCGCTTCTTCTATTACCTTCATGCTATCGTAGAAATTGATATTTGATTTATGTTACTTTTTATTACATAAATTTTATGTGTTATTTTTTTTAACGGCAAATTTGGATCATTGACGTACCATTGGAGTATTAGTCGTGAGTGGAACTATCCAATCATGTTTATCTCTACTAGGCAATAATGCATATACACAATTCAGAAGAAAATTCAATAAATTTAGGGAACACAAGACCTTCAACGCTGCCACTAGAGTATAATACCATGTACAAATTTCATGTGTTATTATAATCGTTTTACAAATTTTATGTGATTATAATCATTTTTATACATATAGCATCATACTGTTTCTCATAACTAAACACAAAATATAGATTTTTTCTACACATTGAAGTCATCCGGAACAAAAATATGTCCCATGTACCCAATAATAAAATGGAAACTTTTAGTTATAATTGACTGCCATTATTAAATGTGGATTACATGTCTCTTTGCTTCACACTGAAGACTTTCCATGTTCACACATCATAATCCATAATTGCCTCCAATTGGTTGTTGTTCATTTGCTTGTTACAAAACAATCTTCCGTGATTTGTGTGTCACGGGTCCTCACAGGAAAGTTTGGCCCTTCTATTCTAATCTTTTAACCACCTTGTAAATAGCTAAACAAACTTCATAAATAATCATAGGTAAAAATTTAAAAAAATATTGTAGCGAATCATTTTACATTTTGTATAACAAAATTTCGCTATTTAAATGTGACACATGCAACAGTAACCCTTTTTATTATTTTAGATTTATATTTAATCAATTAAAATATTAAATTCAACAAGTTAGTTAAATAAAAATAAATAAATAAACCATGACGTAATATTTTCGTGATTCAAAAGGACCTGTTTTTATATATATATAAAAGTTTGTATTTATGGGCTCATTTTTTCTACTCATGAATGCCCGAGGACTCCCTTTACTCTCATTTTGAAAAACATATGAATTTGACTGAAGTGAATGTCCAACAATATATTTAGAGACGGCAATGATTACTTTAAATTTGGTATGATAGAAAAAAAGTAATTTCGGTATACACTTAGTGGTTAGCTGGTTACGAGAATCAAAAGGACCAAAATGTAATAAGTTTCTTAAAGCGTTAAATTGAAAAGAAAAAGCTTTTCGTATTTGTTAATGACTTAATTAATGATAAAGGAGTGGGCCAGCTGGGTCCGAACACTGGTCCACTAAGTGAGGCCCAAATTAAGATGGTCCACCTACAGACTCCAGTCTTCCACTAGTAATTTGTATATTCGTAACAGATCGCGTTTGGGCCGTTTCTTTATGACCCGAGTAAATCAATGGGCTATTGTCCATCAATCAAACATTCAAACTACGATGTTGACAATAAAAGAACAAAAAAAAATAAAATAAAAAATCGTGCTCAATAACCCCAAGTCCCAAGCAACCACGCAAGAACAATTAATTTAAAATTTAAGAAGTTGTTTAGTTTGTTAGAGTTGGATAAATTTAAAGGAACTGGAATCCGATGTAATTATTTTAACTTTAAGAAGTTGTTTTACCGCTTTACGAGACTTCGATGTTAACGAGGACTCATAAAAATCCTCACAGAACAAAATATCTCAATGATACTATTTAGCTAAACAATTAACACATATGTTATAAATAACAAAATAGTTGAGCATATGAATCCCAAATATAATCTCAAATCCAACAATTAATTTAAACTCTAAAATAAATATTAATTTTCACATTACACTAAAAAACAACATAAACTTAAAAAAATAAATTTAAAAAACTAGTAGTCTTCATTTGGGATGTCGTCATTGGGTTCGTGTTGTGCGTTGTTCCAAATGTATTCTACTAAGTACGCTTGAAGGTTTTGATGTATTCCTCTTCCTCCATGATCATCCGTGCTGCCAGCATTACGGCGCTCGCAAAAAAACAAATCGCTCTCACCCAAAGATGATGAACACCACGATGAAGAAGATGACATGCCTAAAACTTTATAAAAATTAAGGTAGTGTATAAAAAAGTGAGAGAGCTTGGAAAGATTTTGGTTGAAATGGGGGAATAAATGGTATATATTTATAAAGTGAGAGAGAATTTTTTTTAAACTAGCCGTTTAATCCAACAGTTCTTTTTCTTGATTTTTGGCCTAGCAAGGACGGCGAGGAGGAGCCACTGAAGGCGGGGCAGGCCCTAGGGGGTAGTGTGCTGGCCCGACGCCGAGCCGCGGGTCCTAGACCGGTCCTCATATCGAGTAGTCTGATATCATCTTTTGTGAAACTATGCATATTTCTTTAAAAAAAATTATAAATATGTTCCAGTTTTATGATTCTATCAAATATATTTTCAAGTTTCAACTAAGAAATATCGACTCCTTGCAAAAAGAAAAAAGTTAATTGTATTTAACAACAATTTTCACATTTTCTAAAATAAATACATGAGTTTCTATATCCTACACAACTTAAAGCCCTAACTTATTGGTTTTGAGACATACATCTTAACCGCCATAAGGCCATGAAGTGTGGGCTTGGGTTGAGAGCGTAGCTAGCCAAGCAATGCTGCTTTAGTCACACAGGGCAAGTGTTGGTAGCGGCGTTGGCCTGCTGGCGTGGTTACGAAGCCTGGCGTTAGGGGGGGGGGAGGGGAGTGGTGACGTGGCTTGCTAGAGTTGACTAACAAAATCAGACCGTTTGGGCTAGCCGTTGGCCATGGCGGTTTCGGCTATGGAACTTAAATTTTTACAAATTTTTACCTATAAATACTCACCCAAACCAAATATTTTTCACATACACTTTCTTCAAACACAAATTTTCAACCAAAACCAACCTAAAAACCAAAAATGGTGCATTGAACCGACAAGGAGGAGATAGCGTTAGCGACGTCAATCGTTGACGCACAACAAACGCTATGTTGTGGCCAAACCGCCAACTGGACCCAAGCATTTAAACAATACCAACTTGAACGCGTGTCAACATAAGTGGCGGGAGCTAAAACCTAAGCTGGTCCGGTTTAAAGCATCCTTCGACCGTATCCCTGCGGGAGACCTAAGCCACGAAGATTGAGTGGAGATCGCCAAAATCGAGTATAGAACGATGGGAACCCGGAATTTCGTTGGGTTCCCCACTTTAATATTTACCGTACTTTGTAATTTTTTTAGAATTTATTATGTAGTTTTTTAAAATTTTTAGGATTCATTAAGTTGTTTTTTTAATTTTTAGGATTTTATGTAACTTTTTAAAAAAATTAATTTGTTGGTTTGTTTTATTTTTATAAATGTCAAAATATTAAAAAAAATTAATATTCCACATGTCTAGTCACGTCAGCTAGCTTACGCCGCTACTACAGCCCACTTTTTTGAGGTGGCTTGGTGAACTTCATCTCCGTCACACCCCGCACACACGCACACGCACCCCGCTGTCTAGTGGTCTCATGAGGATCGCAAAGAAACAAAGGTCTTAATAATGAAAACATTTGGATAGTGAGAGGACTATTTAAGTAAACATTTAAACTACAAGTGTCCCTTTGTGATTGAAATCAGCACTTCCTAAATCCCTCTAAAATTGGGGAAAATCAAGAACCAAAATGTTTGGGTTCATAACCTTCACAATCCCTCGTCCAATTTCACCAATTCCAATCACAAACCCAATTCCACACCACCAATCACTCATCCCACCGATCAAACCCCTCAAATTACCATATTCAAACTCCAATTTCTCAAACCCTAAACGATTCAAAGCCTCATTTTCAGAAAACAAAGAACAATTGAACGAAAACCCTAACGGTAACGGTAACGGGGGCAGTGGGAACGGGGAAGAAGACGATGATCTGAAGAAGAAGAAGAACGGAGGAGATGAACGGCCGAGATTCAATTTGAAGTGGAGCGAATTGTTGTTTGACCCGGATCCGGATAATGTTGTTGCGGTCGGGTTAACGGGGGTTTTGGCGTGGGCGAGTGTGCAAGTGTTGTGGCAGCTGTTTGTAATATCGTTTGCGATTTTGATTGCTGCTGTTAAGTACTCGTTTATTGCTGCTATTCTTATTTTTATTCTTATTACTCTGCTTTGATTATGATTTGGATTTGGCTTCACCTATCTGTACAATCTAAATATTTGTTTGATCTTCGATGAATGATATGATGGTAGATAACATTTTTGCGACAATTTTTTCATATTGATTCGAATTTTCAGAATCTGTTGTTGATTACCTTATCAAATTCCATACTTTCACCTTATCTACGGTGTTGAAGTAATCGCTAGCCGCTAGTCGGGCGGCGGGTGGGGTTAGCTATAAATCGGTGATTATTCGGTAATCGCTAGTCGGGCGGCAGGTGGAGACTAGCGATTAATCGGAATTAATGGGGATTAATCAGGATTTATTTGATTAATCGGTACCTATTCAGGATTTTTACAACCATGCTTATGTAACTAAACGAGTTGTAATCAAAATGTAAACGAGATAAATATATTTTTATTCTCTGATTTTAATTTTGAACCATGTTAAAAACACCATCTTAAGTTCTTAATTGGTCGACATGTTTAATATGTTTCAATCTTTTTAATTAAACTGGTTATATAAGTTGATGCAACTGTTTACTTCAATGTGTTTAGTTAAACTTGGTTAAATAAGTTAACCAACCTATTTACTTAAATGAGTCAAACATGTCTCTCAACCTATTTACTATACTAGATACTTATCACCATATCAGTGTTGTAAAAATCGCACTAGTTAAGAATTAATCATTAGTCGACGAGTAATTTTTCGTTAATCCGTCCATTAATCGCTAGTCGGCCCTAATCGGTCGGCCAAAAATCGACGATTTCGGCCATTCTGGCAAAAAACCTGTAAATTTCGGTCATTTTCCGACCAAACCATGTGGATTCTAGTGATTAAACTTGTATACTTAAAAATGTGCTGAGAAGAGGTTAAAACATGTCTATTTAAAATATTTACCTACGAAAACGTGTATATGCATATATAAAACTGAAAATTACATGGAAAAAGTCTCAATCCGGTTAATCCTGATTAATCGTTAATCTGTAACTCACATGCTGATTAGCGCTTTTACAAGCTACTTATTTATAACCAGTCAGAACTTTTAGCTTGAAGGTTGCAAGTCCGATGGACTTAACCAAGTGTCCAAGTCCTTTGTATGCTGCCCTGTACCAACTATTTTCTACATTTCATGATAAGTTCTTTACATACACCACCCCTTGATTATCAACATTAAACAATATATCAATCAAAAAGACATCCACTATTAACATATTTGTATCATAAGGACACGATTTATCGATATTTTGTCTCTAAAGGTTGTATGTCTAAGCTGCCGTTGAGGCAGCAGCATATCGACCATTTCTCCGCCCATTGATCACCAACGGTGGTTTACTTTCAGTCTCCGCTAGTGTATGCGATCCCCTCCAGTAATCCAACTTGTCATCATGATAAATCTCCCACCACTTGTCCGCAAACATCTTAACATCTTCCCTATCCATATTCTCCTCTTTACCAGTAACCCTCCATGGTTTGGCCTCGCCCGCACAGGTATAATGCACCACCTTGATCTTCTCAAGCTCTACATTCTCTGGGTGGCGCCACAGCATCAACAACGTCAAGTTGTAGACATTTGCGATAGGCTTGTAAACATCTCGAAAGAATATGTTCAGAAAATCTTGCTCAGCAAAACATGTTGTCGGGGCCACCTTTAACTTTTCGAGCAGGAGGTTGTAGGTGGAGAGATTCGGTTCGAAAACATATACTCCTGCGTTGAAGTAGGGTGGTGGTTTTGGACCGAGCTCTTTCTCTGGCCACCGGACCTTTTGGGGCGACTGCTGGCAGTACCCAACCTTGTATTGGTTGGTGTGGCTCCATGATTTCTCGCAGAAACAGTCCATAACTGCGTAGAAAAAGCCATCTGGCAAGTCGAACAGATGGTCGATGTTATCGAACACCATTGTGTCTCCATCCAGGTATACCATCTTGCTATACTCTACAAACTGCATACATGTATCATAATCACTAATCAGCATCCATCCGCTACATTCGGTTTCGTGTTCTTGAGTCCGACCCAGACACGAACCCGAATATAGAACACAACCCTGAAAATCGTGTCAAAGACATATGGACTCAAACACGACACATGATTGTTTGCTGCTTGACACAACTACGATATGTTTAACCTAAAAGGATATCTTTATTTATTTATTTACATTTTAATCTTAAATTATGTCCGTGTCTTTTTAATTTTAAGATAAGATACCCATCCAATTTAATTTATTAAACAAAAAATATTTAGAAAAAAACAACATAACAAAAAAGTCTAACTGGTCTAACACATGAACCCGGCGGACCGGCACGAACACGGCTCATATAGCTAAATGTTTATGTGGTCCAACATGAACCAGTTTATACCAATGTTTTAAATACGATATGAACCGGCCGGTTATACCTGTTAAGACGGATATCAAACACGAGTCCGGTATGATAAAGGCCGATAAAACCCGAATATAGTTTGTCTTTTGTACGGCAGTAAATCCGGTTCAAACCGTTGTTGAACCGGTTTGCATTATCTTAAGATTTGATTTCTTAATTTCAACATATTACGATATTAAGGTAATATTGATCTACCATATTTCTGGTAATTAACCTAGTGTCTTATATTCCAATATTTCATCATTTCATCGTTGTTGACGTACAAATGCAATATTGTTTATAACTAATAAAAATATTTTTAAAATGCTTTATGGTTTACAATAAAAATAGTTGTTTTTAGATAAAACTATAAACAGTTATATAAATCCTAGTTGAGATTGAATTGTTTTTTAAGACAAATTTGTATTTTATGAAATTCGCAGGGTTAACTAGTAACCCGGTTTAACCGGTTGAATCATTTTAGAGCCAAACCTGATATGACTTAAAAACCGGTTTTTAAAACATGGGTTTATAGTAAACCTAAGCATGCAAATTTCATTTTAGATATTTTCATGTCGTGTCATAAATTGAGACTCCTCCTTATAAAGAATTGATCTAACCTCCCACATACGGAGCTTGGAGTAATTAACAATATAGTGCGGCATGACGAACCCACTGGGGTTTTCTGGGGGGTACACCGGCTCAATCTCTCGGATGATACACCCTTGGGACAACAGCATGTTTCGGTGGTGCAGCGGTACGTCTGGCAGGACAGCCACCACGAGCGGGTACACAGACTGCGCTTTCCGGAGACCCTTAGCGAGACCAATCACGCCTTTCCAGTAGTCACCAGTGCCGGCCAAGAATGTGACATAAGCACGCCTAGGCAAGCTGTTCGTGTTCAAGACACCCGAACTAGTGTCGGCATTTTTAGCAGTTGCTGGAGCCATAAGGTTTTATAACGGTTGATGATTTAAGGTTGAGTTTTGAATTATGTATATGTCGTCTTTGATTTATGAAGCATACAAGTGATGCTGCAGTGTGGTAATTGGGATATATATGGACGTGCCGCATACCTTATGATGGATAAATCTCGTATTTTATATTTTTGTTTTTCTTCTTCCAAATACATATCTTCTAGTTTCTCCTTTTATGTTAAATCTTATTGTGTCAAAGTATATATATATATATATATATAGCTTCAAATATATAAAGAAAGATTAACATACTAACATGTATAATTAACTTGATATTTTGTATAAGATGATGATATGTATGTATTTAAAAAGAAACACAACTGGTCACATGACAAAGATTACCATAAATGTTCATGTGAAGATTATTTAAATGACTGTATTTTTATAGAAAGGTATAAAAATGTTTTTATAAACTAAAATAAAGATTTATAATTGTAATTTAAAGTTAACATGGTCAAACACACCCTTTCGACGCTGACAACAAATATTACTCCTATTTTGTTTCATAATTCTAAATACTCTCTATATATATAAACCAATACTTAAAAACTACCACATTTTCTTTTGATGTCTTTCAGCGAAGAGGTGGCAGATGACACGTAAATGCAAACATATATCCTGAATTCGGTCAAGAGTGGATAATGACGGTCAAGGTGTGGATAATGAACACACGTGTTCAAACGTTGTATTTTCATCATTAATAATCTGTAACATTTTAACACTTTTTATTTAAATATAAATACATTTAGGGATTATTAATGTAAAATCCTAATAAATTAAAAAGAACAACTTAATAAATCCTAAAAAATTAAAAACAAAACTTCATAAATCCTAAAAATTTAAAAAACTACAAAGTACGGTAAATATTAAAGTGGATGGGGAATCCAAAAAAATTCAGGATTGTCATCGTGCCTATACTCGATTTTAACGATCTCCACTCGATCGTCGTGGCTTAGGTCGCCCGCAGGAACACAGTCGAAGGATGCTTTAAACCGATCCTGCTTCGGTTTTAGCTCACACCACTTGTGTTGACACGCGTTTCCAACATGTTGTTGGTATTGCTAAAACGCTTGTGTCTAGTAGGCGGTTTGACCACGACGTAGCATTCGTTGTGCGTCAACGATTGACGTCACTAGCGTTATCTCTTCCTTCTCCTCGGTCCAATGAACCATTTTCGTTTTTGGGTTGGTTTTGTATGAAGATTTGTGTTTGAAGAAAGTAGATGTAAAAAATATTGATGTTTGGGGTGAGTATTTATAGGTAAAAAATAATTTTTTTTAAAACTTGAGTTAAATAGTGGAAACCGCCATGGCTAACGGCTAGCCCAAACGGTCTGATTTTCTTAGTCAATCCCAGCCTGCCATATCGTCGCCCCAACCCGCCCCACGCCAGGCTTCATAGCCACGCCAACGAGGCAACGTCACTACTTACGCTGACTCGATATGCCTAAAACTACGTTGGGTGTAGAGACTTGTAATAAAAGATGTGCTAAAAAAGATGGAAAAGAATTTGTGTGACATTTGACGCAAATTTAGAGGACAAAAATTTTAATTAGTTGGTGAGACTTGTAACACCCGGTTTAGCGGGCGTTAATGTGTTTATATTTGTATGGCTTAGTTAAATATGTATTAATGGTTGTAATATAATTTGAGATATTGTGATGATATGTTATTTAAAGGTGATGTATATTTAATGTATATATTGTATTATTACTTCATAGTAATTGATAAATGTAAACTGTTTTTTTTTGTGTTATAATTAAATACACTGATAACATATAGTGGATGATTTGGTGTGTTGATATGCGTAATGACTTGATACTAAATAATAGATATATAAGTATGATATGTATGTACGTATGGAAATATGAAAGTTGATACAGTAAATTGGAATTTAGATTTCAATGTCAAATCGTTTCTAAATATTAGAATACGTAATTCACGAGATTTTATTTTCAAATATATTCAAACAATAAGAAAATTCATAACTATGGAAGGATTATATATCACTCCCAGTTACCACATTCTACGCATACAAGAAATTAACGAAAAAGAGAAAATAAAGGAAGGAGACGCAAAGATGGTGCATAGCAACTCTCGATCCACAGAGACACTCGCTAACGGCGGTGACAAACAAGACGACGGCCGCAGTGTTTTGGTTACGGCGGGGTTCCAGTGGTAATTGGCAGCCGACTCACAATGGTGAACCGCAACATAATTTTGGAAGAAAAGTGCAGTGAACGAAATGACATTGCTAGGGCGGTTTCGGGAGCATATCATGGTGTACGGGGCAGCAACGAACCGGGCTGTTTGTGGCCGTGTTTTGGGCCTGAAAAAGGGTGTCTAAACAACCATGGTAAACGACGCTAAGGGCTGCCAAAAACAGATCGCAACTTCGACAGCAACGTTGAGTGTTTCAGGTTAACTTTTGAGGCCGAATCATAGCGCACGAACGAACCGTGAGTTCATGAGGTTTTCTTTCAGAACGATCTAGGCTTTGTATGACGACACGATCACAACAACAATAGTTAGCAGTTCGGAATTGTTAAGGTAAGATATTGTTTTCTGAAATCACGAATACACATCAAGATATATTTATTATTATTGCAAGTTAATTTTGATTCATGGGATATTATGCGTATGTTCATATGATGGGTTGGCATTACGGGTGTAGTAGTTATTCATGCTATTGTTTTTATGATGACTTTGATTAGTTACTCTAATGATTATCTAGTTTGCCTATGAACACCCCTTACATGATACGAAATGATGTAGACGACACTAACTTTGAATTTTCAAGACACGTGCATGTCAAGGGCCTTAAAAAAATAAAGATTAGAGATAGACTTAGAAAGAAAATAAAGAATTAAAGAAACGAGAACGAACATGATTGAGAGGTAGTACTCTCTGATGGATCCATCCCAAGATTTGGTATGGATGTGTTTCATGTGTAACATCCCGAAAATATTAACTTATATAATTATAATTGCGCATCCATATACATACGACATTGCCCCGAGTAAAAATTATAGAGTATAATAACTAGGAATAAGTAACCTGGTTAGTAACATGTTAATGTTTAAAAAACATTGAATTGTGGGCATTATAACAACAACAAAACATGAGGGACTAAAATGGTTAATTTGATATTTGAAATATTAAAAAGGAAAAAAAAAACACACATGTGTGTGTAGTGAGTTCGACTAGAGAGAAGGAGAAGAAGGTGGTGAGCCCCAAATTTCTGCATTAGTATAGAATATTGATCACCACTACTAAAGGATCATAAGGTATGTTGAAATTTGATATTTGATGATGTTATGAAGAATCATAGAATTCTAGAAATTTCAATTCTTGCAAAAGTTGTTGAAGTCAAAGTGAAATAAGAGTAGTGTACATGCTTTAGAACAAACCTTGATGAAGAATTGTAAGTCAAACATTATAATTTGAGTGTTTGAGCAATGTAGCCATGGGAATGTAAGTGTGTATGAGAAAATGGGTTGAATACATGAAATATGATACTGATATTGACATTAGTATAAGGAACTTTGGGTGTTGTTGAACATAATAGTCATATTGATTTCACATGAAGTAAAAACATGACAAATTCATGAAATAGAAACTAAATAAAATTAGTGAAAAGATCCATGCCTATATGGTGTTTGATATAATGCCTAAATAAAGATAAATTGTTAGATAGAATGAGAGAATTCTGAAATGGATCTTATAAATGAGACTTTGACAAATTATGTCATATGCTATACTATGAGTTCTAAATGATGAATTGGGTTGAACTCTATAGGCAACTTGGGTGAAGCATCCAGTGGCCAAGCTGAGGTAGACATGCGATTGAAAGGGAAACTCTAAGGTACGTTGTTTTACTTTTCATTAATAAACTTGATTGTTAGTGTGATAATAAATGAAGTAATACTTAAAAGAAATCTGGGTCATTCATAAGTGATGGACTTCGCATGAATGAACCAAACGAGTAAATAGTGCATGAAAAATAAGTCAGAATTAGTTAATAAGTGATGGAATTCACTTGAATAACCAAGATTATGTGAACGCGTAAGCCAGGTAAAGGGAAAGCAGATAGTAAACCGTAAATTTATTATACGGTTGAAAAAGAGGTTTCTTATTTGGTTAAAATAGCTGAATGGGTTAATATATATATATATATATATATATGTGTGTGTGTATATATATATAGCAAAGACGTAAGCCAAGTGACGGATGCGTAAACGTGAGTTAGCAAACTTAGATGAGAGTTGAGTTTCCGCAAGGAACTGATTCTCATCATAAGAATGAAGGAAACGTGGTCAAATTGATTATCGGGTTAAAATAACTACATGAATTTATTTTATGGCGATTACATAAAGTGTAAGAATTCACTACTTTGAATGATGTGTTTAAATTTAAAATATGGGTGATCAAATTACGATCTCATAGAAACAAATATGAAGTAAAACGGACGAGAAACGAAGAAGCTATGACCGTTTATGCAAAAGAACCAAAAGTGAAAAATCTGCATCTGGACTGTAGCGTAAGCTACGGTTCCTAACCGTAGCTTACGATTGTGACCTGCTATCTCGGACATAAGGTGTGTACCGTAAGCTACGTTAACTCAACCGTAGCTTACGGCGAGTTCTTAAACAACAAAAAATTTGTTTGTTGTTTTGGGTATTTGGGTCTATCTAGACACTTCACTATATCTATTGTTAATGATAAATTTTGATCCCTAGGTGATTACTAAAGGGGTTAAGGATGAAGATCAAGTAACATGAAGAGCCGAACACAAACGAAGAATTTAACTTCCGCATGTTATTTTAATCTTTTATAAAACATATATTTTCAAGTTTCGGTAAATTTTAAATTTTAGTATGACTTATTTGTGCATTTCATAAAATATTATGAAATACGAACTTTTATTTAGTATTTTACGTATAATACAAAATGGGTGTTTCAACTTGGTAATTAGAGCTTCAGGTTAAAGAATGTGTTCGGTTTAAAGCTTGATCAAGACATCCGGTAAGAATGGCTATGAAATAAACCTTAACAAAATATTTTAGAAAAGAAAAGGAGTAAAGTACATGGGAGGGTGTATTTATACACTCGAACCCGGAAAAATGCACTAAGCATGAATGGTTAATCCAAGTTGTATATCTGGCCAAACCAAAGAGGAAAGATACACCACGTACATTACTAAATGATGAGAACAAATCTCCATACGGTGATATGGAGATGATTAAACAAGTTATTTATCAAATTGTTATAGACATTTCAGTTAAGAGATGGCGAGAGGAACCGGTGATGACACGGTATGCCTACTGAAGAGATACGAGAAAAGATTTCCGAGGAAGTCAGAAAAGCTCTTGAAGCTAGCCTACCAGGATTCATGGAAAGACTACAGACCAAGATACTGAAAGAGAGTTTCAATCAAGAAAGAGACAAACACAAAGAGAAGAAAGTTTGTCCTTATGACAAGTTTATGGCATGCAAACCCCCCAATTTATAATGGAGAAGTTGACCCAATCGCTTGTCAAAGATAGATAAGTGATATGGAGGGTATCTTTGAAAGAACGCACTGCGACACAAATGATTTCGTAGTCTACGGAACTGGCAAACTGAGAGGCCAAGCTAAGGATTGGTGGAATAATCTTAAGAATGAACTAGGGGTTGAGGCTACGCGAGCCATGACCTGGGAAGAATTTAAAGAACCCTTCCTCAAACACCACAGCCCCAGGGCTGTGATCAACAAGATAAAGGAAGAATTTTTGCATTTAAGGCATAAGGGTGAAACGATCGACAAGATCACAGGGATATTCCTGTATAAGTTGAGGTTTAGTGATGAGTTGGTGAAAACTGAGGAACAAAAGGTATATCACTACCACAATATGTTGAGTGCAGAATATAGTGAGTTTATGACTCCCTCAAATTATAAGAATCTCACAGAGATTATCAATGCTGCACGGAAGCGTGAAATTGAGTTAAGAAAACAAGTTGAAAGGGGTGAAATAAGGGGGTTAGATGCAAACCCAAGCCCCACAAACAAGCCAAAGACAACCGAGTCCTCAAAGAAAATGAATGCAAAGGGGGGATCACCTAACTCCAAGACGTGCGGTCGTGCCCATCGAGGCGAATGCTATTTTAAGAACAAACCATTATATGCGGAAAGACGGGACACGCAGCTTCAGTTTGCCGTGGCAAGGTGTCAGTATGCTACAAGTGTTACCAACCGGGTCACAAGAAATCTAAATGCCCAGAATTGGCAAAAAAGAAAGTGATATCTGACACAAAAATGGAAGTTCTAAGAGTGAAGGCAAGATCCTTCCAAATAACTGTGGCCGAAGCTAAGATCGAACCCGATGTGGTTTCAGGTACATTTACAGTAAATAATATGCTTGCACGCATTTTGTTTGATACGGCTGCGAATAAATCTTTTGTTAAACATAGGTTTATTCAACATCCTTCATTTAAATTAATGAAATTACCTATGCCAATGAAAGTAGAAGTAGGTAATAATAATAGAATTGTTGTTTGTGATATATGCAAGGATTGCAAAATGAACGTTGATGGAGAAGATTACTTAGTAGACTTGATACTCATGTCGATGGGGGAGTTTCAAGTAGTGATTTGGATGGATTGACTGTCTCGTTACCACGCCAAAGTAATACATTTTCGCAAGGAGATACAACTAACATCTCCGAGCGGAAGGCATACCACTATTTATGGAGAAAAGA
This sequence comes from Scalesia atractyloides, assembly GCA_947069175.1. Taxonomy (NCBI): domain Eukaryota; kingdom Viridiplantae; phylum Streptophyta; class Magnoliopsida; order Asterales; family Asteraceae; genus Scalesia; species Scalesia atractyloides. The sequence goes on along the minus strand of CAMTDV010000012.1, from coordinate 9,900,301 downwards.
GCTGTAACCCTATGGTATGCTCAATAATGAAAGCCCAAAGACTCATTCTGTAACATTCATTGCCAAACGGGTTTCAAAACCCGATTCGTTAAATAACTCAAGCATTTAATTTAAGATCTCGTTGCGTATTTATTCGAGTCATTAATTTATAGATTTTAATTTATGGATATTGAGATAATTAAATAATAATAATTAAACCTTAAAATAATAAAAACAAAAATAAAGGGGCAACCGGGTTTCGAACCCGGGTCCCCATCTAACTCACGCACTGCATACACCACTACGATACACACATTTTTGTGTTGTAAACTAGAGACAATTAATCCTTATATTCAAAACAAGAAGAAAACCTGCAAGACCCACATATGCAACAGACTGTAAACGCCAAGAATTAATGGATGTTGTAATTTACGGGTGATCGAAGATAACTGATGTTGAATACTCAATTTATAACTGAAATCCGTTTCAATCATCATGAAAACCGACGAAATCATGCTGAAATCAATAACCCATAATTTAGGTCTCGAAACCGAAATCCTGTGTTGATTAATCCACACTATAAATATCGTTGTATCACCTCAATTGAACTCACCATTCCTTGTGATTCTGCGCTCAAACACTCCCGGATACTCTCTGCTCAAACAAAACCATTACCGGAACTTCCTGCTCGTCACCGGAATCCAACTGGAAAGGGGCACAACTCATCTCAGTTTGGTATATTTCATGTTTACTCTCTTCAATAACAATTGATTAATAGTTTGATGTTAATCAAACTGTTTAATTCGTTTATTCTTTTGGGAAGATGTTCTGGGTAATGCATATGAAGAAGATGGAGTTTTATCAATGTATAAATGTAATTAAAAACGAGTTTCTAATCAGGTTAGACACACAGTCTAGTGGTGGATTGTGTGCAATCACAACACAAATGTCCCGGGTTCAAGTCTTATGGGCGACCGACTTTCTGAAACAAAAACAACTTTTTTAAAAAACTTATTTAGATCACCTTTCAATAAGTATATAAATGTATTATAATTTCAGATTATATCGGGTTAGACACCCAGCCCAGTTGATAGGGCTGGGTGCAACACAAATCAAAGGTCGCGGGTTCGAGACAAGGACTATGCAGCGGTTCGATGAATTTTTAATAAATTCTGAATTAACTTAACTAGTGTATATGTATATATATAATAAAAACAGAGGTTATTTGGGGTTAGACACGTAGCTCAGTTGGTAGAGCTGCGGGCACGTATACGGGAGGTCACAAGTTTGAATCTCACACACTGCCAAAATTAAACATGATCCGACCGGTTAGACGGTCAGACCTGACAAGCTCAATATTTTTTTATTAATATTTTCTTATTTATCTTATTTAAAAAATCATTCAAAAATGCTCAAAAAATAAGATTTAAAAGTTTAAAAATTGTAATAATATCATAAAAATAGATCTAAAAATCCAATAAAAAACATTAATTGGAAAACGTTAATTTCAAATAAAAATTACATATTTACCGAATTATTACGTGATTATTTAGGTTAGTTTTCCTCGTCGGTTAATCCTAAATTGTGCGCAATCGTCACCAATCCTAAGAAAAACGCACCCACTGTGAGTGAATCCTTACAAATTCCTCTTTTTAATTCATATTTTGGGGTGTATCATATGTCGTTTACATATTTTATTTATTCAAACATTTTTGCTAACACCATTATATGATCTAATGTGTATGTAATTTTTGTTGTTGTTATATGTGGTTACATTATATTATTTCAGTGCAATCATTCACATAAGGCCCATCAGTTCCTCGTTGGATACGAGTTGAGCATCGCATGTCTCATTAGATCGGCTCCGTTTGATTGAGCCTTGATCTCACAATTCATCATTTATCATGCTCATGTGTACATTGTTGATATTATGTGGTTTGTGGTTAGATTATATATACATATGCTCATATTTGGTCCATGCACACTTTTATTAAATTAACCAATATAACTAATTTGTTTAAATGTTTAATTTGGATTCACTCGTCAACTTTTGTTGACCCAAACCTTTATTTTACACATGATACATGTGGACAGTCTGAGGAGAGGAACACTTAGGATTGGCTTTAGAAGATGAATAAAATATGACTTGTCTAGAACAATTCTTCTTGTGTTTGTATGTCTCTATGTGTTTGGATATTCACTTTTGAATTTAAATTAATAAATATGAAACTTAATTATAGTAAATGTCATGAGCTTTGATGAAAACCCAAATATGCCCCGACTTTTATTTCCGCTGCGGGTCAGGGTGTGACAGATTCAACATGGGTGCAAGGCTTATTTGACTTATGTGCGAGATACGGAAAAAGAGATGCCCAAGGTTGAAAACATACAAGTTGTACGAGATTTTGAAGACATATTCCTGGAAGATTTACCAGGGATACCACCTGATCCTGAAATAGAGTTCTGGATTGAATTGGTCCCGGGTGCGAAACCGGTGGCTAGGGAACCGTATAGATTAGCACCATCTGAACTTCAAGAACTAATGTCACACTTACAAGAATTACTTGATAAGGGATTTATTCGGCCAAGTGTCTCCCCTTGGGGAGCAATGGTATTATTCGTGAAGAAGAAGGACGGGAGCATGCGTATGTGTATCGATTACCGTGAGCTGAACATGTCACACCCTGACCCGCAGCGGAATAAGAGTCGGGGCATAATTGGGTTATCACCAAGCTCATGATGTTTACTAATATGTTTCATATTTATTTAAGTCAAAATTACATTCCCAATAATCCAAACATGTCCATACAAATACAAAGAAAATAACCAACTAAACAATTCCAAGCTCTAAATCATTTTATTCTTCTAGGCCAATCCTATGTGTTTCTTGCTGCAGCTGCTTCCCCAATTTCATGCCAACATACTGGAGATCGGCACTTACGACCATATAAGGCTTCAAAAGGTGCCATGCCGATGCTTGAATGATAGCTGTTGTTGTACGAAAATTCAACTAATGGTAGATGAGCGTCCCAATTTCCCTTGAAGTCTATGACACATGCTCGAAGCATATCTTCAAGAGTTTGAATGGTGCGTTCAGATTGACCATAGTTTGAGGATGATAGGCGGTACTGAGATCTAATCGCGTACCCAAAGCGGCTTATACTGCTTGCCATGTTCGGGAAGTGAAACGACCATCACGATCAGAAATAATGCTTAACGGTACACCATGTCGGCTTACGATTTCGCTAATATAAACACGAGCTAGCTTTTCGTTCTTGAAATCTTCATGGATAGGAATAAAGTGAGCTGATTTTGTAAGTCGGTCAATGATTACCCATATAGTGTCATACCCACCAGAAGTGCGAGGTAACCCGGTAATGAAGTCCATGGTTATGTTTTCCCACTTCCATACAGGTATTTTGGGTTGGACCAGAAGTCCTGAGGGTCTTTGGTGTTCAGCTTTCACCTTGGAACATGTAAGGCACTTAGAAACAAAAACAACAATATCCTTTTTCATTCCAGGCCACCAATAGGTGTATCGAAGGTCTTGATCCATCTTATCGGCTCCTGGGTGTATAGAGTATCGTGTTTTGTGAGTCTCATTCATAAGGATTTCACGAAGATTGTTGTGGTCAGGAATCCATATGCGATCTAGATAGTACAGAATACCGTCAGATTTAGTTTCCATTTTAAGTTCAGCTCCACAAGACAGCTCCTTTCGTACATCATCTTCCGTTACTGAAACATGTTGGGCTTCTCGAATTTGATCTTTAATGTCAGTTATGATTTGCGAACATAGAAGACGAATGGAGTTCGCATAACCCTTTCGACTGAGTGCATCAGCCACCACATTTGCTTTGCCAGGGTGGTACCGAATTTCACAGTCATAATCATTTAGAAGTTCGACCCATCTTCGTTGCCTCATGTTTAACTCCTTTTGATTGAATATATGCTGAAGACTCTTGTGGTCAGTGTATATTTTACACTTAGTACCATAGAGATAATGTCTCCATATCTTAAGAGCGAACACAACGGCTCCAAGTTCTAGGTCATGGGTGGTGTAATTCTTCTCATGAGTCTTGAGTTGTCTCGAAGCATAAGCTATAACCTTTCCTCTTTGCATTAGAACACAGCCTAGCCCTTGCCCTGACGCGTCGCAATAAACCACGAAGTCATCACAACCTTCAGGCAGAGTAAGGATTGGTGCATCACAGAGTTTTTGTTTAAGGGTTTGGAAGGCTTCTTCTTGTTTGGGTCCCCATATGAAAGGTTTTCCCTTGTGAGTTAAAGCCGTGAGTGGTACAGCAATGCGAGAGAAGTTTGAAATGAAACGACGATAATAACCAGCCAAACCAAGAAAAGATCTTACTTCAGTTGGAGTACATGGCGCTTGCCATTCTTGTACCGCTTTGATCTTTGAGGGGTCGACATGTATTCCCTTGTCATTGACTACATGTCCGAGGAATTGCACCTCTTTTAACCAGAATTCACATTTGGAGAATTTGGCGTAAAGCTTTTCATTCTCTAGAAGTGTAAGGATGAGTCGAAGATGTCGCTCATGATCAGACTTAGACTTTGAATAAATGAGGATGTCGTCGATGAAGACTATAACAAAACGATCGAGATAAGGTTTGCAGACTCTGTTCATTAGATCCATGAAGACAGCTGGAGCGTTGGTTAAACCAAATGGCATGACCATGAATTCATAATGACCATAACGAGTTCGAAAAGCGGTCTTTGGGACGTCTTCTTCATGCACTCTAAGTTGATGATAACCAGATCGAAGGTCGATTTTTGAAAAGCAGCTGGCACCTTGAAGTTGGTCAAGAAGATCATCAATGCGAGGTAATGGATAGCGATTCTTGATTGTTAACTTGTTGAGTTCTCTGTAGTCGATGCACATGCGAAACGATCCATCTTTCTTCTTTACAAAAAGGACAGGTGCACCCCAAGGCGAGGAGCTAGGACGTATGAATCCCTTGTCAGTCAACTCTTGCAATTGACTGGCTAGCTCTTGCATTTCAGAGGGGGCTAACCTATAAGGAGACTTTGCAACTGGTGTAGCACTAGGTATAAGATCAATGCGGAATTCGACTTCTCTTACGGGAGGAAGTCCTGAAATGTCGTCAGGAAAAACTTGCGGGAAATCTTTTACTACAGGAATGTCTTCAAGTTTCTTCTCCATGGTTCCCTTTTTGACGATATGAGCTAAAAACGCGACATAATTCTTGCGAAGATATTTTTGAGCTTGAAGACAGGACATTAATCTGAGCTCTTTCGACGAGGTTTCTCCAAAGATTCGCATAGTCTGACCGTTTGGAAGAGGAATGCGTATAAAATTTTCGCGGCATACAACTTCTGCCTGATGTTGACTGAGCCAGTCCATACCAATTATGATATCAAAACTTCCCAACTTCATAGGAATAAGGTCAACTGGAAAGTCGTGGTCGTTTAAGGTGAGTGTACAGTTGCGTATAATAGAGTTTAATGAGACCGGTTTCCCGTCAGCAACTTCTACTATTATGGATTCCATGAGCTTATCACGATTTTGGTTTAGGATAGGTTCAAACTCTAAGGACACAAAACTTTTATCCGCGCCAGTATCAAACAACATGGATGCATATCTACCATTGATAAGGAACGTATCGTTAACCACATTGCCGTCAGCTCTAGCCTGATTAGCGTTAATGTTGAAAGCTCTTCCTCTTGCAGGTGGAGGAGCTTGGTTCGCTTGATTCACCGGATTGGCTTGGGCCTGAGCATGAATAATGTTCACCAACCTTAGACAAGTGTTTCTAAAATGGCTTGGGTCTCCACAATTGTAGCAAGCCCGCATAGGTTGTACCATAGGATAGTTGGGTTGGTAATACGTTTGGGCTAAATGTTGGGTAGGTGGTAATAGTAGGGGTTGTTGGGCTTGACCCATTATTTGCTGGTGGGTTTGGGTTGAAGGCTGGTGGCGGTTCGTTCGCTGAGGCATGCGGCAGGTTTGAACAGTATGCCCTGCGCGACCACAGCCGGTGCAATGTTGGCAAGGATGATCAGGAAAATGGTGGTATTGGCAACGGTTGCATTTTGGTAACGGGCCAGAGTATGGTCTTTTGTATGGTGCAGGTAAAGGGCAACTTGGGTAATGGGTGCAGCAGGGATAGGGTAACTGGTTTGTGTGACCGCGAAGTTTCTGGTGTTACGCTTCCTCTTGTTAGCATACTTGGAGGAGGAGGTGGAATGGTTTATAGTTTGACCCTCAACAGGGGCTTTCTTTTTCTCTTCTTTAAACTTACCGTTGCGAATTCGATTCTTGGTCAGTTCAATGGCTAATTCCATAGCATCTTCAAGTGTTGCTGGTGAAGTGCTGAGAACTGAATCTTGAATTTTTGAGGGAAGTCCTCGAATATAATGCTCGATTAAACGATAAGTTGGGTGAACAAGTTAGGAACCATTTGGTTCAACTCTAAGAACCTCTTGTTGTAGGAAGCATGATCTCCCTCCTTCTGCTTCAAAGAATGAAATTCGTCCTCCAACTTTTTAATCTCACTCCTAGGACAGAACCGCCTAGTCATAATTTCCCTTAACTCCTCCCACGTTAAGGCCATTGCATCATCAATTCCCCTCTTCCCCTTTTCAGTATTCCACCAGGTAAGAGCTACCCCGAATAGGCTTCCGGTGGAGTATCGAACCTTGCGATCCTCAGGACAATCACAGTTGAGGAAGGTGTTTTCCATTTCCTCAAACCAGTGGAGGAGAGCAGTGACACCTTCAGTCCCTTCAAATTTAGGAGGATCACAAGACTTGAAATGTTTATATGAGCACTTGCTGGTAGGAGGGTTGCCGATGTTTTGGTCGTCTTGCTGGGGAGGGTTAGTGGGATTGGTGGCGAGAACTTGTTGTACTTGAACCACAATGTCAGGAAGCACCGCGGCCATTTGTTTAGCGATCTGAGTGGCCAAGCGTTCGTGAGACCTTCCTGATCTTTTACCCCCTCGTTGTTGTCTAGCCGACATCTACAGGAACATACATAAGAAGATTGTGAGTTTATGGAGTCTTTTTAGGTGTCATGTGTCTTTAAGAAAATGAAAATAACATAAATATCAATAATGCAACTACATCCATAGGATATCTTGGGTTTGCTCATATTGGGCCTCAAATGTCCCCCATACCTTCACTTGTATAGTCAGGTGGGCCCCCATGACTATTGGCTTGGTAGGATTCACATTAGTATTGGCGATTTAACACTTGCACCACCCGAATGCAAACCACAAAATATGTTTACGAGATGTATGGTCGGAATGTGTCCAGGTGTAGACACAATGACAACTCAAAGTGGGGTTAGCTCACACGACGTTTGGTATAGCATGCTTTGGCCTAATAGGTACTTCGTACTCTCATCGTTAGTTCCCAGGTAGGCAAACTGGTCCTTTATTTTGGATTTATACGAATGCCAGCCTAGACAGGACGTTCCGACTACCGGTACTGGTACCCTTCCAGTTACTACATGCCCGTCATGAGAACTTGATGAGATTTGAAAATACAAAAATGGTTGTAAAAGGAATCATGAAAATGATGTGGTGTGTGCTTTCATGGATATGATATGTTATGAGAATATAATTCATGATAGGCATTATATGATAATATATACTTATGAACATGCTTGCATAACATTGAATGTTACATTTAACATAAAACATATAAGCATCATGAAATTTGGCATGTAACACACAAAAATCTTAAAATTTTCTAAACAACTATAGTATAGGCTCTAAGGGTCTAATAACCTATCCTATATCCCTATAGTCATGGCTCTGATACCAATCTGCCACACCCCGACCCGCAGCGGAATAAGAGTCGGGGCATAATTGGGTTATCACCAAAGCTCATGATATTTACTAATATGTTTCATATTTATTTAAGTCAAAATTACATTCCCAATAATCCAAACATGTCCATACAAATACAAAGAAAATAACCAACTAAACAATTCCAAGCTCTAAATCATTTTATTCTTCTAGGCCAATCCTATGTGTTTCTTGCTGCAGCTGGTTCACCTGTATCATGTGTAAAAATGAGGGTTTTTGGGTCAACATAAGTTGGCGAGTGAACCTTGTTAGATAAACATTTATTATTGATTTTCTTGTTAGTTTATCAATAAAAAAATTGTGCAATAATCATAAGTGAGCAAATGTAAATAATCAAACAGTAGCAATAACAATCACAAACTATAACATACAATAACATACAATAATATACCAACATCATACAATAAATAACATGAATGTAACTGTGCGATCAAGGCTCAATCAAACGGAGCCGATCGTATGTTGGCACGCCAGGTTCACGCTCATAATGTAATGGGGAACATGCTCAACGCTCATAATGTAATGGGGAGCGGCGGCCTATGAAATTGCATGTATTGAAAATAATGAATTAAATCTAACAATAACCACACAAACAATTGAATCAAACTGAATACACATTTGTTCATTATATGATGTATGCACAATGATTTAAGTATAATAAGTGGCAAGACACATGATACACCCCAAAAAAACGTGATTAAAACGGGGAATTTGTAAATATTCACTCACATTGGGTGCGTTTGATTGGAGATGGTGAGATGCGCACGAGTTGAAAGGATTGAACAACGAGATTTAACTAACCTAAATAATAACGGAAAAATATAGTAATGAGTGGACTTTATTAATAATTTTAATAAGATTTTTGGATATATTTTTGTGAGTTCAAGGCTATTTTCTATCTTTAAAAACATTATTTTTAGGTATTTTTAATTAATTTTTAAATTAAATTAAATAACTAAAAATATAAAAATATAAAAATATGTTGACTTTTTCATTGACCGTTGACCGTTTGACTTGTTGACCGGTTTTATTGTGTAATTGTATGCGCCGGGTGAGGCTCGAACCCGAGACCTCCCGTACGCGTGCACGCAGCTCTACCAACTGAGCTACGTGTCTAACCCGAAATAATTTTGTTTTTAATTATACTTATATATTAACTTAGCTTATTCAAAATTCTTTTATTTTCAAAAACATTTTAAATCATCGAACCGGTGCCATGTACAGGTCTCGAACCTGGGACCTGTGCTTTAACGCTACACACAGTCCACCGCTAGACTGTGTGTCTAACTTGGTTATTATACAGATTTTTATTATACTTAACAACTAACGTAGTTAGTCCGGTTCAGTTAGAAAAGTAAAACATCTTTATAACAGAGTGGGTGTGTGTATCAGGGATCGAACTCGCGGCGTGTGCGTATTGTTTGCACACAGTCCACCGCTGGACTGTGTGTCTAACCCGTTTAAAATATCGAATTTAATTTATCTTATATTGTTATCACACTTCATCTTCTTCGCTGAATTTACAGTCAACTGTTTACTAATCTGTTTCTTGCTTTTAAACGATTAAAAATCATTCATAAGACTAAAATGAAATGGCGGAGACGGTGTTGGAAGTAAACATACCGGAGGAATGATTTATCACAGAAATTCCAGCAAGGCGTCGGCTCTGTTTTTATGAACTTCAACTGAGCAAGCAAATTTTCCGTTTTGATTAGCTAATCATGGAATTGCAATGCTAAACAAACGTTAACAGGGTGTTAAAATGTCCATACCGTTTCACAGCTGAAAATAAGGATTTCCAGAAATTTTCCGGCGAACTGGAATTATCCGATAGCAGCGTCTGAATTTGATTTCAATTGAAAGGTCTGAGTTAGAAATAGCTTAACAATTGATAGACCACGACGGTATTGAAAGACTTACCGTTTTGATGGAGAATACGGTTTTCCGGCGACTTGCAGAAACTTTCCGGCGAGTAAAATTTGATTCTCCGGCGGACTGAAACTTGTGCGGAAATGTAATTGAGAGTTGTAGATTATGTTTGAGTCGCGAAAGAGTACAAAGATGGAAGTAATACTGGAATTGAAGATTTTCGGTTATAAAAACCGATCCACTTCTAGAATTCAAGTTCATTCAAAGCAACTTGATTGAAAACGTCGGTATATCGGCTAAACTCAGTGAACCGCGAGTAATCAAATCGTCGTTGGGCGTTTGATGACCGATTTCAGTTACAGTTGGCGTAACCGGTTGATTTATGTTTGTCTATAAAACTCATTTGTTTCCTAGAGTTGACAGAAAACAACAAGTGGCGGAGTGGTTATGCGTGTGTGTGTTAAGTCTTTGAGTTCTCTTCCGGCTGACCCGGGTTCGAGTCCCGGCAGCCTCATTTATTTTTAATTATTTTATTTTTACTTTTTATCAATTATAACCTTTATAGATTAGTTTGTTTATTAATTATGTATCATTAAAAATCAAAATAGGCATAAATACGCAACGAACATTTATAACTTGATATTCGATTACAAATGGAGCGGGTTTGGAAAACCCGTTTTCGACAAATGTTACAGTATCCCCTACTTTTAGGAATTTTGTCCCGAAATTTAAGTAGTAGAAGTAGTAGGAAAAAGATTTGGGTATTTTTCACGCATTGAGTCTTCACGTTCCCAAGTAAACTCAGGTCCCCGTTTCGACTCCCAGCGTACCCTAACAATTGGAATGCGACTCCGTCGTAGACGTTTTTCTCCGAAGTCCATGATCTCTACCGGTCTTTCAATAAAATGCATAGACTCATCAATCTGAATATCTTCCAGAGGAATGTGGAGATTTTCATCAGCGAGGCACTTCTTCAAGTTTGATACGTGGAATGTGGGATGAATCCTGTTGAGTTCTTCTGGTAGATCAAGCTTGTATGCTACAGGTCCTACTCTTTCGAGTATCTTGAAAGGTCCTACGTAGCGTGGTGCTAGCTTGCCTTTTTGACCAAAACGAACTACTCACTTCCACGGTGATACTTTTAAAAGTACATAATCACCAATGTTAAACTCTAAAGGCTTTCGTCGTTTATCTGCATAACTCTTTTGACGACTTTGAGCCGCTAGAAGATTGTGTCGAATTTGATGGATCTTGTCTGTGGTTTCTTGAATCAATTCTGGACCAGTGATTTGAGCTTCCCCAATTTCATGCCAACATACTGGAGATCGGCACTTACGACCATATAAGGCTTCAAAAGGTGCCATGCCGATGCTTGAATGATAGCTGTTGTTGTACGAAAATTCAACTAATGGTAGATGAGCGTCCCAATTTCCCTTGAAGTCTATGACACATGCTCGAAGCATATCTTCAAGAGTTTGAATGGTGCGTTCAGATTGACCATAGTTTGAGGATGATAGGCGGTACTGAGATCTAATCGCGTACCCAAAGCGGCTTGTACTGCTTGCCATGTTCGGGAAGTGAAACGACCATCACGATCAGAAATAATGCTTAACGGTACACCATGTCGGCTTACGATTTCGCTAATATAAACACGAGCTAGCTTTTCGTTCTTGAAATCTTCACGGATAGGAATAAAGTGAGCTGATTTTGTAAGTCGGTCAATGATTACCCATATAGTGTCATACCCACCAAAAGTGCGAGGTAACCCGGTAATGAAGTCCATGGTTATGTTTTCCCACTTCCATACAGGTATTTTGGGTTGGACCAGAAGTCCTGAGGGTCTTTGGTGTTCAGCTTTCACCTTGGAACATGTAAGGCACTTAGAAACAAAAACAACAATATCCTTTTTCATTCCAGGCCACCAATAGGTGTATCGAAGGTCTTGATCCATCTTATCGGCTCCTGGGTGTATAGAGTATCGTGTTTTGTGAGTCTCATTCATAAGGATTTCACGAAGATTGTTGTGGTCAGGAATCCATATGCGATCTAGATAGTACAGAATACCGTCAGATTTAGTTTCCATTTTAAGTTCAGCTCCACAAGACAGCTCCTTTCGTACATCATCTTCCGTTACTGAAACATGTTGGGCTTCTCGAATTTGATCTTTAATGTCAGTTATGATTTGCGAACATAGAAGACGAATGGAGTTCGCATAACCCTTTCGACTGAGTGCATCAGCCACCACATTTGCTTTGCCAGGGTGGTACCGAATTTCACAGTCATAATCATTTAGAAGTTCGACCCATCTTCGTTGCCTCATGTTTAACTCCTTTTGATTGAATATATGCTGAAGACTCTTGTGGTCAGTGTATATTTTACACTTAGTACCATAGAGATAATGTCTCCATATCTTAAGAGCGAACACAACGGCTCCAAGTTCTAGGTCATGGGTGGTGTAATTCTTCTCATGAGTCTTGAGTTGTCTCGAAGCATAAGCTATAACCTTTCCTCTTTGCATTAGAACACAGCCTAGCCCTTGCCCTGACGCGTCGCAATAAACCACGAAGTCATCACAACCTTCAGGCAGAGTAAGGATTGGTGCATCACAGAGTTTTTGTTTACGGGTTTGGAAGGCTTCTTCTTGTTTGGGTCCCCATATGAAAGGTTTTCCCTTGTGAGTTAAAGCCGTGAGTGGTACAGCAATGCGAGAGAAGTTTGAAATGAAACGACGATAATAACCAGCCAAACCAAGAAAAGATCTTACTTCAGTTGGTGTACATGGCGCTTGCCATTCTTGTACCGCTTTGATCTTTGAGGGGTCGACATGTATTCCCTTGTCATTGACTACATGTCCGAGGAATTGCACCTCTTTTAACCAGAATTCACATTTGGAGAATTTGGCGTAAAGCTTTTCATTCTCTAGAAGTGTAAGGATGAGTCGAAGATGTCGCTCATGATCAGACTTAGACTTTGAATAAATGAGGATGTCGTCGATGAAGACTATAACAAAACGATCGAGATAAGGTTTGCAGACTCTGTTCATTAGATCCATGAAGACAGCTGGAGCGTTGGTTAAACCAAATGGCATGACCATGAATTCATAATGACCATAACGAGTTCGAAAAGCGGTCTTTGGGACGTCTTCTTCATGCACTCTAAGTTGATGATAACCAGATCGAAGGTCGATTTTTGAAAAGCAGCTGGCACCTTGAAGTTGGTCAAGAAGATCATCAATGCGAGGTAATGGATAGCGATTCTTGATTGTTAACTTGTTGAGTTCTCTGTAGTCGATGCACATGCGAAACGATCCATCTTTCTTCTTTACAAAAAGGACAGGTGCACCCCAAGGCGAGGAGCTAGGACGTATGAATCCCTTGTCAGTCAACTCTTGCAATTGACTGGCTAGCTCTTGCATTTCAGAGGGGGCTAACCTATAAGGAGACTTTGCAACTGGTGTAGCACTAGGTATAAGATCAATGCGGAATTCGACTTCTCTTACGGGAGGAAGTCCTGAAATGTCGTCAGGAAAAACTTGCGGGAAATCTTTTACTACAGGAATGTCTTCAAGTTTCTTCTCCATGGTTCCCTTTTTGACGATATGAGCTAAAAACGCGACATAATTCTTGCGAAGATATTTTTGAGCTTGAAGACAGGACATTAATCTGAGCTCTTTCGACGAGGTTTCTCCAAAGATTCGCAGAGTCTGACCGTTTGGAAGAGGAATGCGTATAAAATTTTCGCGGCATACAACTTCTGCCTGATGTTGACTGAGCCAGTCCATACCAATTATGATATCAAAACTTCCCAACTTCATAGGAATAAGGTCAACTGGAAAGTCGTGGTCGTTTAAGGTGAGTGTACAGTTGCGTATAATAGAGTTTAATGAGACCGGTTTCCCGTCAGCAACTTCTACTATTATGGATTCCATGAGCTTATCACGATTTTGGTTTAGGATAGGTTCAAACTCTAAGGACACAAAACTTTTATCCGCGCCAGTATCAAACAACATGGATGCATATCTACCATTGATAAGGAACGTACCGTTAACCACATTGCCGTCAGCTCTAGCCTGATTAGCGTTAATGTTGAAAGCTCTTCCTCTTGCAGGTGGAGGAGCTTGGTTCGCTTGATTCACCGGATTGGCTTGGGCCTGAGCATGAATAATGTTCACCAACCTTGGACAAGTGTTTCTAAAATGGCTTGGGTCTCCACAATTGTAGCAAGCCCGCATAGGTTGTACCATAGGATAGTTGGGTTGGTAATACGTTTGGGCTAAATGTTGGGTAGGTGGTAATAGTAGGGGTTGTTGGGCTTGACCCATTATTTGCTGGTGGGTTTGGGTTGAAGGCTGGTGGCGGTTCGTTCGCTGAGGCATGCGGCAGGTTTGAACAGTATGCCCTGCGCGACCACAGCCGGTGCAATGTTGGCAAGGATGATCAGGAAAATGGTGGTATTGGCAACGGTTGCATTTTGGTAACGGGCCAGAGTATGGTCTTTTGTATGGTGCAGGTAAAGGGGCAACTTGGGTAATGGGTGCAGCAGGGATAGGGTAACTGGTTTGTGTGACCGCGAAGTTTCTGGTGTTACGCTTCCTCTTGTTAGCATACTTGGAGGAGGAGGTGGAATGGTTTGTAGTTTGACCCTCAACAGGGGCTTTCTTTTTCTCTTCTTTAAACTTACCGTTGCGAATTCGATTCTCGGTCAGTTCAATGGCTAGTTCCATAGCAGCTTCAAGTGTTGCTGGTGAAGTGCTGAGAACTGAATCTTGAATTTTTGAGGGAAGTCCTCGAATATAATGCTCGATTAAACGATAAGTTGGGGTGAACAAGTTAGGAACCATTTGGTTCAACTCTAAGAACCTCTTGTTGTAGGAAGCATGATCTCCCTCCTTCTGCTTCAAAGAATGAAATTCGTCCTCCAACTTTTTAATCTCACTCCTAGGACAGAACCGCCTAGTCATAATTAACCTTAACTCCTCCCACGTTAAGGCCATTGCATCATCAATTCCCCTCTTCCCCTTTTCAGTATTCCACCAGGTAAGAGCTACCCCGAATAGGCTTCCGGTGGCGTATCGAACCTTGCGATCCTCAGGACAATCACAGTTGAGGAAGGTGTTTTCCATTTCCTCAAACCAGTGGAGGAGAACAGTGACACCTTCAGTCCCTTCAAATTTAGGAGGATCACAAGACTTGAAATGTTTATATGAGCACTTGCTGGTTGGAGGGTTGCCGATGTTCTGGTCGTCTTGCTGGGGAGGGTTAGTGGGATTGGTGGCGAGAGCTTGTTGTACTTGAACCACAATGTCAGGAAGCACCGCGGCCATTTGTTTTGCGATCTGAGTGGCCAAGCGTTCGTGAGACCTTCCTGATCTTTTACCCCCTCGTTGTTGTCTAGCCGACATCTACAGGAACATCATAAGAAGATTGTGAGTTTATGGAGTCTTTTTAGGTGTCATGTGTCTTTAAGAAAATGAAAATAACATAAATATCAATAATGCAACTACATCCATAGGATGTCTTGGGTTTGCTCATGTTGGGCCTCAAATGTCCCCCATACCTTCACCTGTATAGTCATGTGGGCCCCCATGACTATTGGCTTGGTAGGATTCACATTAGTATTGGCGATTTAACACTTGCACCACTCGAATGCAAACCACAAAATATGTTTACGAGATGTATGGTCGGAATGTGTCCAGGTGTAGACACAATGACAACTCAAAGTGGGGTTAGCTCACACGACGTTTGGTATAGCATGCTTTGGCCTAATAGGTACTTCGTACTCTCATCGTTAGTTCCCAGGTAGGCAAACTGGTCCTTTATTTTGGATTTATACGAATGCCAGCCTAGACAGGACGTTCCGACTACCGGTACTGGTACCCTTCCAGTTACTACATGCCCGTCATGAGAACTTGATGAGATTTGAAAATACAAAAATCGTTGTAAAAGCAATCATGAAAATGATGTGGTGTGTGCTTTCATGGATATGATATGTTATGAGAATATGATTCATGATAGGCATTATATGATATATATACTTATGAACATGCTTGCATAACATTGAATGTAACATTTAACATAAAACATATAAGCATCATGAAATTTGGCATGTAACACACAAAAATCTTAAAATTTTCTAAACAACTATAGTATAGGCTCTAAGGGTCTAATAACCTATCCTATATCCCTATAGTCATGGCTCTGATACCAATCTGCCACACCCCGACCCGCAGCGGAATAAGAGTCGGGGCATAATTGGGTTATCACCAAAGCTCATGATATTTACTAATATGTTTCATATTTATTTAAGTCAAAATTACATTCCCAATAATCCAAACATGTCCATACAAATACAAAGAAAATAACCAACTAAACAATTCCAAGCTCTAAATCATTTTATTCTTCTAGGCCAATCCTATGTGTTTCTTGCTGCAGCTGGTTCACCTGTATCATGTGTAAAAATGAGGGTTTTTGGGTCAACATAAGTTGGCGAGTGAACCTTGTTAGATAAACATTTATTATTGATTTTCTTGTTAGTTTATCAATGAAAAATTGTGCAATAATCATAAGTGAGCAAATGTAAATAATCAAACAGTAGCAATAACAATCACAAACTATAACATACAATAACATACAATAATATACCAACATCATACAATAAATAACATGAATGTAACTGTACGATCAAGGCTCAATCAAACGGAGCCGATCGTATTGCATGTACTGAAAATGATAAATGTCTGTGCGATCAAGGCTCAATCAAACGGAGCCGATCGTATGTTGGCACGCCAGGTTCACGCTCATAATGTAAAGGGGAACATGCTCAACGCTCATAATGTAATGGGGAGCGGCGGCCTATGAAATTGCATGTATTGAAAATAATGAATTAAATCTAACAATAACCACACAAACAATTGAATCAAACTGAATACACATTTGTTCATTATATGATGTATGCACAATGATTTAAGTATAATAAGTGGCAAGACACATGATACACCCCAAAAAAACGTTATTAAAATGGGGAATTTGTAAATATTCACTCATATTGGGTGCGTTTGATTGGAGATGGTGAGATGCGCACGAGTTGAAAGGATTGAACAACGAGATTTAACTAACCTAAATAATAACGGAAAAATATAGTAATGAGTGGATTTTATTAATAATTTTAATAAGATTTTTAGATATATTTTTGTGAGTTCAAGGCTATTTTCTATCTTTAAAAACATTATTTTTAAGTATTTTTAATTGATTTTTATATTAAATTAAATAATTAAAATAAAAAAATATGTTGACTTTTTCATTGACCGTTGACCGTTTGACTTGTTGACCGGTTTTATTGTGTAATTGTATGCGCCGGGTGAGGCTCGAACCCGAGACCTCCCGTACGCGTGCACGCAGCTCTACCAACTGAGCTACGTGTCTAACCCGAAATAATTCTGTTTTTAATTATACTTATACATTAACTCAGCTTATTCAAAATTCTTTTATTTTCAAAAACATTTTAAATCATCGAACCGGTGCCATGTACATGTCTCGAACCCGGGACCTGTGCTTTAACGCTACACACAGTCCACCGCTGGACTGTGTGTCTAACTTGGTTATTATACAGATTTTTATTATACTTAACAACTAACGTAGTTAGTCCGGTTCAGTTAGAAAAATAAAACATTTTTATAACAGAGTGGGTGTGTGTATCAGGGATCGAACTCGCGGCGTGTGCGTATTGTTTGCACACAGTCCACTGCTGGACTGTGTGTCTAACCCGTTTAAAATACCGATTTTAATTAATCTTATATTGTTATCACACTTCATCTTCTTCGCTGAATTTACAGTCAACTGTTTACTAATCTGTTTCTTGCTTTTAAACGATTAACAATCATTCATAAGACTAAAATGAAATGGCAGAGACGGTGTTGGAAGTAAACATACCGGAGGAATGATTTATCACAGAAATTCCGGCAAGGCGTCGGCTCTGTTTTTATGAACTTCAACTGAGCAAGCAAATTATCCGTTTTGATTAGCTAATCGTGGAATTGCAATGCTAAACAAACGTTAACAGGGTGTTTAAATGTTCATACCGTTTCACAGCTGAAAATAAGGATTTCCAGAAGTTTTCCGGCGAACTGGAATTATCCGATAGCAGCGTCTGAATTTGATTTCAATTGAAAGGTCTGAGTTAGAAATAGCTTAACAATTGATAGACCACGACGGTATTGAAAGACTTACCGTTTTGATGGAGAATACGGTTTTCCGGCGACTTGCAGAAACTTTCCGGCGAGTAAAATTTGATTCTCGGCGGACTGAAACTTGTGCGGAAATGTAATTGAGAGTCTGTAGATTATGTTTGAGTCGCGAAAGAGTACAAAGATGGAAGTAATACTGGAATTGAAGATTTTCGGTTATAAAAACCGATCCACTTCTAGAATTCAAGTTCATTCAAAGCAACTTGATTGAAAACGTCGGTATATCGGCTAAACTCAGTGAACCGCGAGTAATCAAATCGTCGTTGGGCGTTTGATGACCGATTTCAGTTACAGTTGGCGTAACCGGTTGATTTATGTTTGTCTATAAAACTCATTTGTTTCCTAGAGTTGACAGAAAACAACAAGTGGCGGAGTGGTTATGCGTGTGTGTGTTAAGTCTTTGAGTTCTCTTCCGGCTGACCCGGGTTCGAGTCCCGGCAGCCTCATTTATTTTTAATTATTTTATTTTTACTTTTTATCAATTATAACCTTTATAGATTAGTTTGTTTATTAATTATGTATCATTAAAAATCAAAATAGGCATAAATACGCAACGAACATTTATAACTTGATATTCGATTACAAATGGAGCGGGTTTGGAAAACCCGTTTTCGACAAATGTTACAGAACAAACTTACGGTAAAGAATAGATACCCACTTCCGAGGATTAATGACTTATTTGACCAACTACAAGGTGCGAGTTGGTTTTCAAAAATTGACTTGAGGTCGGGTTATCACCAACAGAGGGTAAAGAAAGAAGATGTACCGAAAACAGCGTTCCTTACACGATACGGACACTACGCATTTCTTGTGATGTCCTTCGGACTAACGAATGCACCAACGGCTTTTATGGATCTCATGAACTAGGTTTGCAAACCAATGCTTGATAAGTCGGTGATAGTGTTCATCGACGACATCCTAGTGTATTCGAAAAGCGAGACAGATCACGCTCGCCATTTGCAAGAAGTATTAAAAACATTGAGACGGGAAAAACTTTATGCTATGTTTTCGAAATGCGCCTTTTGGCTCCGGGAAGTGCAATTCTTAGGGCACGTCATTAGTGCCAATGGAATATTAGTCGATCCGTCCAAGATAGAAGTAGTGTCGAAATGGAACCCTCCGAAAAACCCTTCGGAGATTAGGAGCTTTTTAGGACTTGCGGGCTATTACAGGAGATTCATTCAAGACTTCTCCAAGATTGCCTCACCATTAACCAAACTAACTCGTAAGGATGAAAAGTTTGTCTGGAACGAGGAACAAGATAGGGCGTTTCATTTGCTCAAAGAAAAGTTGACTAGTGCACCAGTGCTGACCTTGCCAGATGGCACCGACGATTTGGTAGTATACTCAGACGCATCACACCTAAGTCTTGGGTGTGTACTTATGCAACGGGGTAAGGTGATTGCTTATGCCTTGAGACAATTGAAAGTCCACGAAAAGAAGTATCCGACTCATGACCTCGAATTGGCGACGGTGATATTTGCCTTGAAAATTTGAGGCACTACTTAAACCGGACGAAGTGCATCATTTTCACCGATCATAAAAGTTTGAAATATTTCTTTGATCAAAAGGAATTAAATATGAGGCAAAGATGTTGGTTGGAGACAGTGAAAGATTATGATTGTGAAATACATTATCACCCGGGAAAAGCCAACGTAGTGGTTGATGCCCTTAGTCTAAAGGAAGGATACATTCCTATCCGAGTACGGTCGATGCAATTGGTGGTAACTTCAGGTTTACTTGAACGAATCCGAGAAGCTCAAATTGAAGCGGTAAAAGAAGAAAATTTGAGAAAGGAACGAGTAAAGGGCCAAGTGAAAAATATAGTGAATGCAGATAACGGGTTGAAATCCCGATTCGGTAGAATATGGGTTCCAAACATGTGTGGTGTTAAGGACCTCTTACTTAACGAAGCCCATAAAGCGTGTTATTCAATTCACCCGGGAGCGACCAAAATGTACCTAAACTTGAAACGAAATTATTGGTGGCCCGGGCTGAAAAGAGATGTGGCGAAGTACGTCGAAAAATGCCTAACTTGTTTACAAGTAAAGGCAGAACATCAAAAGCCATATGGAAAACTACAACCGTTAGACATACCAATTTGGAAATGAGAACATATCACTATGGACCTGTTGACCAAATTGCTGAGAACGGCACGGGGTTTTGACGCCATTTGGGTGGTTGTATATAGATTGACTAAGAGTGCTCATTTCATTGCCATTCGTGAAACTTATACTTCCGAAAAGAGTGTATATAAACGAGATTGTCGTGCGTCATAGAGTGCCCGTATCCATCGTGTCTGACAGAGATACTAGATTCACTTCAAATTTCTGGCGAGAATTTCAAGAACAAATAGGTACCAAGCTATTAGTTAGTACAACATATCACCCTCAAACAGACGGGCAAAGCGAGCGGACAATTCAAACGTTGGAAGATATGCTTCGGGCATGTATTATTGACTTTGGTGGTAGTTGGGATGCCTACATACCGCTAGTCGAGTTTTCCTACAACAACAACTATCATTCGAGCATTTTATGGCGCCATATGAGATGCTTTATGGCCGAAAATGCCGAACCACGGTATGTTGGGGTGAAGTAGGACCTAGAGAACTCGCCCACAAAGATGTGGTTAAAGCCACAAACTAAAAGATTGACACGGTACGAGCTCATTTAAAAGCAGCCCAAGATCGACAAAAGTCTTATGCGGATAGAAGACAATGACCAATTGAATTTCAAGTGGGTGATAGGGTAATTCTCAAGGTGTCTCCGTGGAAGGGGATCTGTCGATTCAGAAAGAGAGGAAAACTGAGCCCACGGTTTATCGAGCCATTCAAGATCATTAGTCGGGTGGGCAAGGTGGCTTATCGATTAGAGCTTCCAAATGAGTTAAGTAGCATCCATAGCACTTTCCACGTATCGCACTTCCGCAAATGCTTGGCGGACGAGGCGGCTTATGTACCACTTAATGATATAGAAACCAATGGCAAACTTAGCTACATAGCTAAACCGATTGGATTTCTTGACTGAAAGGTCAAATGATTGAGAAATACAGAAATTGACCAAGTGAAGGTTAACTAGGAACATCGAAAGGGATCGGACACCACTTGGGAATCTGAAGAAGAAATGAAAAGACTCTACCCTTCACTCTTTGGTACGTATTAATGTTTCGGGACAAAACCTTTTTAAGGAGGGTGGACTTGTAACATCCCGAAAATATTACCTTATATATTATAATTGCGCATCCATATATATATGACATTGCCCCGAGTACAAATTATAGAGTATAATAACTAGGAATAAGTAACCTGGTTAGTAACATGTTAATGTTTAATAAACATTGAATTGTGGGCATTATAACAACAACAAAACATGAGGGACTAAAAGGGTTAATTTGATATTTGAAATATTAAAAAGGAAAAAAAAACACATGTGTGTGTACTGAGTTCGACCAGAAAGAAGGAGAAGAAGGTTAAACGCTTCTTCAAACTAAATTATCAAATTGAAGGTGAAATTGAGCCCCAAATTTCTGCATTAGTATAGAATATTGATCATCACTACTAGAGGATCATAAGGTATGTTGAAATTTGATATTTGATGATGCTATGAAGAATCATAAAGTTCTAGAAATTTCAATTCTTGCATAAGTTGTTGAAATCAAAGTGAAATAAGAGTAGTGTACATGCTTTAGAACAAACCTTGATGAAGAATTGTAAGTCAAACACTATAATTTGAGTGTTTGAGCAATGTAGCCATTGGAATCTAAGTGGGTATGAGAAAATGGGTTGAATACATGAAATATGATACTGAAATTGACATCAGTATAAGGAACTTTGGATGTTGTTTAACAGAATAGTCATATTGATTTCACATGAAGTAAAAACATGACAAATTCATGAAATAGAAACTATATAGAATTAGTGAAAAGATCCATGCCTATAAGGTGTTTGATATAATGCCTAAATAAAGATAAATTGTTGGAAGGAATGAGAGAATTCTGAAATGAATCTTATAAATGAGACTTTGACAAATTGTGTCATATGCTATACTATGAGTTCTCAGTGATGAATTGGGTTGAACTCTATAGGTAACTTGGGTGAAGCATCAAGTGGCCAAGCTGAGGTAGACACGCGATTGAAAGGGAAACTCTAAGGTACGTTGTTTTACACTTTGTATGATTTCATTAATAAACTTGATTGTTAGTGTGATAAGAAATGAAGTAATACTTAAAAGAAATCTGGGTCATTCATAAGTGATGGACTTCGCACGAATGAACCAAACGAGTAAATAGTGCAGGAAAAATAAGTCGGAATTAGTTAATAAGTGATGGAATTCACTTGAATAACCAAGATTATGTGCCGCGTAAGCCGGGTAACGGGAACGCAGATAGTAAACCGTAAATTTATGATACGGTTGAAAAAGAGGTTTCTTGTTTGGTTAAAATAGCTGAACGGGTAAATATATATATATAGAAAAGACGTTAGCCAAGTAGCGGATGCGTAAACGTGAGTTAGTAAACTTAGATGATAGTTGAGTTCCCGCAAGGAACTGATTCTCATCATAAGAATGAAGGAAACATGGTCATATTGATTATCATGTTAAAATAACTACATGAATTGATTTTAATCAATAGCAAAACGTGTAAGAATTCACTACTTTGAATGATGTGTTTAAATTTAAAATGCGGGTGATCAAACTACGATCGCATAGAAACAAATTTGAAGTAAAACAGACGAGAAACGAAGAAGTTATGGCCGTTTACGCAAAAGAACCAAAAGTGAAAAATCTACATCTGGACTGCAGCGTAAGCTACGGTTCCCAACTGTAGCTTATGGTTGAGACCTGCTGTCTCGGATAGAAGGTGTGTACCGTAAGCTATGGTAACCCAACCGTAACTTACGACGGGTTTTAAACAAAAAAAAAATTAGTTTATTGTTTTGGGTATTTGGGCCTATCTAGACACGTTAAACATTCACTATATCTATTGTTAATGATAAATTTTGATCCTTAGGTGATTGCTAAAGGGGTTAAGGATGAAGATCAAGTAACATGAAGAACCGATCACAAATGAAGAATTTAACTTCTGAATGTTATTTTAATCTTTTGTAAAACATATATTTTGAAGTTTTGATAAATTTTAAATTTTAGTATGACTTATGTGTTCATTTCATAAAATATTATGAAATACGAACTTTTATCTAGTATTTTATGTATAATACAAAATGGGTGTTTCATCATGCACATACTAGGAGCGCTACCGTGGCAACTAAGATTTTATGACACGCCCAAGAGCCACACGCGTGAAGTACTTGCTCGCTATTGTTTACGGACGATGGCTAACGATGGCGGTGTGCTCCTTCACTTAGTTGATTGTAGTGGGCTTTCCCCCGAACGATCTACCCGATATACATGGTTTAACCATGAAATATTCGATGACCCAAGGATTATCCCCCACGTGGTTTTTACGATGATGATATATGATAAAGATGAAAGATAATGAATAAAACCACGTGATAACGATGGCACGATAAAGATAAAGATAAAGATTTAAGATATGAATGCGATAATATGAAAATATAAAGATTAGATAAGATTGCTTAAGACAATAGGCACACTCTTAGAATTGTTTACTTGATTAAGTTGTGGTGTTTGGATCATAACTTGCAATATGAATGGTTTGATGAATTAATGATATCTTATTTGTTTTTTTTTTGTGATTTACCATTTATCTTACTCAGCTTTAAAAGCTGACACTTGTTTTCGAAAATCGATGTGTATCGTTTTTAGGTTAGTTAAGATTGATAGACTTGAAGCTGGTGAGGAACGGGTAGAGTAGCTTTGACAAGACGTGACGGATTTTAGATGATTCGCTTTTACCGTTAGTTGT
This sequence comes from Scalesia atractyloides, assembly GCA_947069175.1. NCBI lineage: Eukaryota > Viridiplantae > Streptophyta > Magnoliopsida > Asterales > Asteraceae > Scalesia > Scalesia atractyloides. Next base: position 9,876,472 of record CAMTDV010000012.1, on the reverse strand, counting down.
AGAAAAATGGTTCTTTTATGATTATGTTGCTATGAACGACGAGTAACACACAAATTTTATTATAAATAAATCATTTTAATGGTTTTATGATTTAAACAATTGATTGGGAGTTTCCGCTGCATTAGAATATTTTTGAAATATAATATTTTTATGGAAAAAAATTACTGGGTGTTACATTAATAATGGCACCTATGGTTATAATAAGTTGAATATTTTCTTTAATTATTTATTTTTTTTCGAATTTGTTTTGTAATTAACTTTGTCAATACATTGAAATATGTTACGTAGTTTAAATGCCTAGTTTAAATGCTTGTTGCTCCTTTTATATCATTGGATTGAAATATCTTAACTGAAACTATTAGGTAGCATTGGTTTCACGAAATAAAATGAAGTGGAAATTGAACAACAATATAAGAAAGAAAATCTATATTCTAATTTTATTCAGATTACATTCAATTATTTAAAACAAAAACACCTAAATTCCAAATTAAATTTAAATTTCCGCGCAAATTCCAATTTCATGAAACGGACGCTACTTTTATCATTGATAAAAGATGGTAAAGTTACCAATAGAATATCAAATGTTGAACATACGGAAATATATTGAAACTTTTTATTTTTCACTGTTATACGTAATTTCAGTTACAAGAACTATTTAGGGATTTATGAATTATATCATTGATCGGATGTTAAGGGCCCGGTCAAAGATAAAGTTAAAGCTAAAGTGTGTTCCTTAGTACTCTTAGCTATATAGCTAGTGACAAGAAAGTGTCGAGCATGAAGAGTTTGTAGTCGTTATTTAGGCTTACCTTAGTTGAATAACAGGTCACTTATGAAGTTCTTTAAATGGTTATGTAGTTTGTTATTCTCTTAAAGTTTGTTTTGAAAGATGAACCACAAAATAGTTGTGTTAAACAAATAATGATTGTAAGTAGCTTGATGATTATCCAAAATAGTTAATTAGAATAAGTTGTGAACAATATTGTAAAAATAACCACACTCAGCTTTCAGATTAACAAGCCTCTAGGATTAAATCACACACACGGTTTGATCAAGTTGAGAACACTAGTGATTACTTGAGTTTGTGAAAAAGCTAATCATTAATATTAGACATCAACCTCAATGGACAAAAATAGGTTTTATTAGTCAAGAACAACCCACACAGGCCTTAATACAAATCAAAATCAATAGCAATTATCATCTCACAATGTCAATGATGTCAGAAAATCGTTAACATCCATGAGTTCATAATAATATTTACAAGTGATTCATACTATTTTACAATCAAAAGATTACCCAAATGTTTCTATCTAATCATGAATGTAAACAAAACCCTAGACTACTTACAATTTTTCACTCGTGAATGATTATGAGAAATTTGCCAAGCATTATGATTGAAATCAATTTTCAATTTTCAAGGTTGGTTCTTCAATTGGATGATTAGAGATAGTAAAAACTAACCAAGCATGAGTGGGAATCTTGCCAAGGTCAATGATATTCGAATTATACGAATAAATTTAAAGTAAACCTTTTGATTTCTTTAATAAATTTTAACATATAACATTTTCATCCCAAAGTGTTCAAATATTTACTATATAATATAAATTTTAAAGCGTTAACAAACTACTAATTATTTTGTTTGATATTTGTAGATTGACGTCTTAAAAGAAAAAAAAAATGGAAGCAGTGGAGGCACATAGGAAGCGAATATGCAAGGTACAAAAATGGGCACGCGTAGATGTGGAGGAGCTAAAGATGATGCATAAGCTCCAATTAACTATTGATGAACACTTGTGCCAAAAATAACCAAGACCAACACCTGACGAGCCTCACTTTAGCTAGAATTTTCTTTTGTATAAATTTATTACGTATTCAATTTTATTCTAGTTAGAATATTTTATGTAATTTATTCTAGTTAAATATTTTTATGTACCATGCATTTTTTTTTAATTATTTGTATGTTCTGTTATTGACGTTTACGGAAAACGATTTTTTTTGCCTTTGTTGATAAAATTATAAACCGATGGATCAGTTCGTCGGTAGCCCTGCTGTATACTCCGTCACTGAATACTATGTTGCTAACCGTTAGTGGAACTGAATTGGTAACAGTTAATCAGTTTGTAATTCGTTGGAGCACCAATTACCAACAATACACCCTTCTTTCTGATGGATATCACCCACGAATATCCTTTTGTATCCTCTTTCACCGACGGGTCTCTACACCAGTGAAAGTCATCCACTTTGATTCAAATTTCCCACACCTCTCTTCAACTTTTACATATTTCTTTTATCCTATATAAATATTGGTAAATAACATTTTGAGTTCTTTGTATCCTATTAATTTAAATTTTCTAGTTTTATTGTTGGTTATTTTGGTAGGGTGGGTTGTGGACAAATCTTACCTTTATCCCTAAGGATAGAGAAACTGCTTTTAAAGAGACCCTCGACTTCAAGAAACACACGTACAAACACAACTAAATATCTTGAAACAAAAAACTACCAATAGCAAAAGAAGTGGAGCTCTTTGGAACCAAGACTGAAGATCAATCGTTTAGTGTTTAATCATGCTAGTTTTATCAGGTGCGATAGGTATTGACTGGTTTTTACACACCAAATTAATCATGTATAAATTTAGGTGTTGTAATTGTGTTGAGAGTATCAAAGGTAAAATATAAAAACCTTAACACCACTTTTATATAATATATATATATTATATATATATATATATATATATATATATATATAAATATAATATATATATATTTAACAGTGTTAAATATATCAACTATAATTTGAACATATGTAAAGGTGTGTAACCCTAAACATATAAAAAGTTGTGTAACCTGACATGACTTATATAGTCACCTGATCAGAGGTTAGCGCACCAAAGAATTAAATTTTATGGAAATGCCCACTTTAATGAAACACCCTTAGAGCATTCACAACGCTCGACTAGTTCAAAATTCAAACTTGTCTCGTCAGTATACCACATTATTTCAAACCTTACTTTTTCCTTGAACACTAAACCACTCAAAACCTTCACCTCATCGTCTACTTTTCCTTTTATTTATGCTATATCTAATTTATATAATCAATTTATCATTTTACTTAATGGTATTATTTATTTATTTAGTACATATTTAAAAATATAGAAAATTAAAATTCATAACAAGGTAATTAGTTTATTTTTTAATATGATTTTTATTATCTGTTTATCTAGTAGATTTATTTAATAATAAAATCATATAAAATACTAAAAAGGAAACTTTAACTCTTATAATGGGTGTTTTTCAAACAACTACTGCTAGTTTTTCAAACGCCTACTTTTGCAAAGACTATTTTTTACTAGCTATAAATTCAATACGTATTCCAATCAACACGTGCCATTCTTAAATAATAATTCACTAAAAAGATTCAATAAAAATGGTGGAAGACCTTGGACTAAAGATGAAGACATGGCTTTGGTCAACTCTTGGATGAACATCTCCGATAACCGATAAGGTGCCGTTTTGCATTATAGCACCCTTATTTGAAAGATTCCATCAACATGTAAGAGAAACCAATCGCTCAGTGAACACCTTTTTGTCAAGGATTCATATTCTGCACTCGGAGGTTCGCAAGTTTCATGCATTCTTCATCATCATGATGGCTCACGGTGATGACATGATAGAGGCACAAGCGATTGCCCAGGCTCGTCAGGAATATGAAACTATATACAGTTGAAGATTTGCTAACATCTCGATCGTGGCAATTAATAAGAAACCCTCTTCGTATGCAACCTGTTTTGCATCTAGATGACGACTCCAAAGATTTAGGGGTTGATTATTAGGTTTAATTATCTTGTTTGTTTAGGTTTAATTATCTGGTCATGTTTAGGTTTAATTATCTGGTTTGTTTCGGTTTAATTATCTAATTTGTTTAGGTTTTTAATAGTAATAAATTTATTTTCTTAGTCTATATTATATTTATTTATATATTTTTTCAAATTTATGTTCTTTTATTTTGGTTTAAAATATTTTTGATTTTTTTATTTATAAAGGTTTTTTTTAATTTAAAATAAAAGGGTGGGGGTGGGGGGAGCACCATCAACCCATACGGACTAGTCCGGTGCACCAGATCACATCCCCTCTAAACCGCTCCACCTTATCACTTCCATTGCATACGCCTTCCGGTTTATCTCGTCGAATTCAAGCCACACTGGATGATACTAGGGATTTTTAGAACTACGGATAAAATGATTCGTCCATTTTAATGATTTCCCTAATAATTAATTACATTGCCACCATCATTACTCATTACCATAGATTAAATTTCTACATCGACGCTGCTTAGCCACTATACCAACACTAGTTTGGGGGTATTAAAGATAAAATCCTCTCACCTAAGTTTTTCCTATAGATTTTTAAGATTATTAAAGTAACCGGATACTTTCTCAAGCCATCTTTTCCTTAGAATTTTGGAGTTTTATGTAAAAAATTATATAGTGTGCCTTATAAATTATAATAAACAACCCTTAAAATTAGTGTAAAAGAAATATTATTACGATTATTATTAACAATAGTATTTTATCACCATTCACAATGCCATCCATCATAACCCTTTCTGTTTTTAGATTTTAAAGAAATCACTTAAAAGCACTTTACATCTCATTTCCCATATTCACACTTCACCCCTTAATATTTTAAGATAAGCTAGATTGAAACCTCAAATATGAGAGGGCACTATACATTCTCCCTAAAGTTTTTAATTATTTTTTAGTTATTTATTTCAAAGTAAATAATAATAATTAATAATAATAATAATAATAATAATAATAATAATAATAATAATAATAATCATAATAATAATAATAATAATAACAATAAAAATAATATATTGCTTTATAATTCAAATATACATTTTAACACGTTTGTTTTTATCCATACTTCAGTATATAAATTTTGTAACAACCATGTCGTATTGAGTTTATAAAAATATTTTTAAAATATGACACGAATTCTTAAAAATTTTACATTAAAATAAAGATAGTCAAACTTTCATAATTTTTATTATCATTCAAATTTAGAAGAAATTGATAATAAAATAAAATAGTAAGTAGTTACGATTATTAAGGAAAGAAAAAAATAATAAAAAAAGGATATAGAGAATGTGATGTGCTCGATTTTTAAAAGATAAACAAAATTTAAAAAGGATATATTTTAGTTAAATTATAGATGTAGAGATGAATGCTTTTGGATTCACAATTAAAGTGTTTAACATTGCAATTTAGTATATTTTATTTATTGATGTTGCTTGTGGATGGTTATATTTTAGAGCCTTTCTAACGAGTATAATAATTAAGATTACATTAGAAATTAGAAAAGTTAAATAAGATAACACATTCTATATTAAGGATTTCATCTCAATATCCATAAAATAATATTTTAAGACTTCACCGTAACACACGGGCAAGCACGACTTGTTCAAGACAAGTACACAACTGCCTACCGTAGACTCAATGGACCACAACTCAACATCACTAGCTTGGCTGCGCACATAACGACCGGAGACCCGAAGTAAACTGGACTTGCTGCCCACTTTGCACTCAAAAGACCAAGCTTCTTACTTAGCTAGAGTCATCATACATACATGCACGTACGTACCATATATATATATAAGTGCGTGCATGCATCTTTCTTGCTCACACCATCTCAACTCTCACTCATGGCTTCATCCATCTTTCTTCTAGTGATCCTATTTCACTTACTCTTAGCAACCGAACTCGTATCTTGTGTTCGAATCCCTCTAACTCGTGCTTCACGTAAAACTTGGCCCAAATACACTTCAACAAACTCATTTAACATAACCTCCCATCTTCACCTGGAAAATCTCCCATGAAATTTTCCAATGACGTCTACACCATGAGCCTATCCATTGGGACTCCACCTAAGCCATTTTCGGCCATCATGGATACCGGAAGCAACCTCATATGGACAAGATGCAAGTCCAGTGGTTCAGGCTTGTATGACACTAGTATGTCCACATCTTTCTCTAATTATGTTGCTTATAGTTGCGAGAAGTTGGGCTTGGTGAAGATTGCTAACAGAAGTACGACGATGGTAAGGTGTCGGTAAGTGTAACTCTAGGCCAGTAGACGTTAACCATCAAGGGCGAGGCATTCAACAATGTTACTTTCGGCTGTGGAAAACCAACTGATAAAAACTTTAATTTCGGTGGAATAGTAGGAATGGGGCCTGGGAAATCGTCCTTGGTTTCGCACTTACAAAAGCGTGTGTCCTCGTATTGTTTGAGCCCAACAGCAAGCAATGTTTGGCTTGAAGCAAGTATTCGTGATACCAACGTCCAAACTACGCCTTTGGTCACTGACGATTCATATTACTACATATCTCTTGAAGGTATCTCAGTAGGCGAAACTAAACTTCCGCTCACAAAATCTGATTTTCCAGCCAGTTACGGATATGCAGGAGGGATGATCATAGACTCAGGTACTGCTTTTACATACTTAGAACAACGTATTATTGATATGATTAGCGATGAGTTCATGAATCAAACAAAGCTTGAAAAGTGTAAGGATAATGTAACGCCTTATGTTCATGTTTTTGAACACTGTTTCAAGTATCAAGGGTATAATAATGTTGAAGTACCAAAGCTGGTTTTTCACTTTAAGGGTGCAAACTGGGAGTTGCCAAGAGAGAATTACAACTACGAAAAGAAAGGTGTACATGAGGGGTGTTTGGCCTTTTTAGCCAACAAGAATACTGAAAAAGTGTCTATCTTTGGGAACATGCAACAACAGAACATGATGGTGACTTATGATCTTGAGAAAAAGAGTCTGTCGATATTTAAGCTTGCAAACTGCAATTAACTGTGTTGGTGTTGCGCGCATATTGGCTGTTACTCTTCGGTGCGAAGTGGTTTTAGATTTCAATGTTGGTATAGAATGGCTGAGTATTGTATTCTACGGGTTTTGGGTTTTAGTTAGTGTTTAAGTTGGCTTTGTAATCAGTTACAGTGTTCATTTTATGATAAAAAATATTTATATGCTGTATTTGTGTGTGTTGGCTCAGGATTTACAATAGACTTGTTGAAATGCCGGAAACAAGGTTACTTTATTAGATAGTCATCAAGGCTTAAATAGCCTGTACAAAGCAAAACAAGAATAACAAACTACCTAGAGAAACTCACAAAATACTTAATAATTATTCTAGACTCTACAAGTAAAAGAAATGGACTCAATAACTGACCACGTTTATTCTAAAGACTTAACGGCTACATAGGGTGTATTTTAAAAATAACTAGGGGTATTCGACTTCGCGCGACGTAACATGTTAGCTTTATTTAGGCAACTTTGCAAGGATTCATCATCTAAATAACAGTTTTGTCATTCATTCATTATAGTGCTGCGTATAGACGAGTCGAACAAAATTGAGGACATCTTGAAGTACAAATTCTGGTCATTAGCATTGGTTTCGTATATGTCATGTAACTGAGAATAATGTCAAGAGAAAAACAAATAGAAACTTCTATACAAATACAACCTTAACTGAAAACACTCTAATATACTTTTAATCTAATGTTGAAAAGAAATATACAAAAATAGCAATCCATAAATAATTATCAATTGGCCAACAATTATAGAACCAATTAATGGCATTGTAAGTAACTTGACAAAAAGCTATAGCCACAAACCAGTTTTATGAGAAACTGCAACAAACTCAATAATCAGAACATATTAAAATAAAAAATGAATTTCACAATTAATAACACTGTAACAATCCGAACAATCAGGTTAGTGTTTGCTCACGAATTCCACGCTAGTTTTGTTACGTCGTATTTTTATTCATGTACATGACGGGTTTAGTTTTTTAGTTTAAAAACAATAATAATAATAATAAAAACAACTCTACCCATCGCTAAACAAACCCAACCCATCTCTTCCACCTTATACCCAGCCCACGTCTCCCACTTTTGCTCACTTTTGGTTATTTGAGTTATATGTACGTATACTGCATGTAGGGTTTAAAAAAAATCTTTCGCACCTCACCTCTTTGACGGCAGACGACAGAGACACCCCCTCCACCGTCGCTACACTGAACTACCAACCCTCTCACGGGGAACGTCACTCCTCGTCGGCTTCGATCGTTTAGGTATCTTGATTTAATCTTATTAGATTATTTGTTAAGTATTTTCAGTTCTGATTCCGATTATAACGTAAGAATCGAGAGTGATCTAGAGGGTGGAGTAGTCCGTTAAGTATAAAAAGTTGATGGTGTGACTCTATGATTTGGGTTATATGTTACGTGTCGGTGCGTGATCTTGATGCGTGTTGATATGCATAGGAAAAATTGTTTTGTCGGGTTTGTGAAACCTTGATTTTTGTGTGTATTATGTTCGGTTTAAACGATCATACTGGTTATGCATATACATGTTTATGTAAAGGCTAGACAAAAATCGTAGTGTGTATTTTGATCATAGACATATACGAATACGTGTACTTTTAATAACATATATATGCGTATGTGTGTGCTTTTGATAATAGATATAAATTATAATGGACGATTGCCAATATGAAATTCCTATGATTATGCGATGGAGTAATTATAGGGCTGCCATGTCGAGTTCGTTTTGGCGTGATTACATGAATTCGGGTTATCGGGTTGGGTGTGTCGAAAACAGGGTTCAATGTTATGTGTTAGGATTGATAGCCACACGATATGTAGACTTATATTCGTGGAACTAAATTATAGAATATAGTATCTATGATTTAGAGCTGTTAAAACAGATCTGTGTTGGCAGGGATTTAGCGGGCGCGGGTAAAAACGGAAGCAACATAAAGTTGCTGCAGTTTTCGGGCGACTTTAACGGACTGTAACACAGGCTTTACTTAACAAAAAATTATGTTTTCTGAGTCTAAAACGTACCTCGTGAAATTATCTTTCAAATCGTGTCAGCCTTGCAATTTTTCGAGTCTGTTTGACAGGTCAAAAGAATTTGGCCGAAACACAACAGTGGGCTGTTAAAAATCTGCAGAAAATGCAGACGACGTTTCTGGTAATAACTAAGGGTATTTTCAGAATTTTGTTATAAAATTTGATTTACAGAAACTACGAAAGTAGACGAACTTCTCCAACTGGAATCAACTCGTTTCGATACACTGAGATTTCTAAATAAAATATTTAGTGGACAGGGGGCAGAATCGTCAAAATTCAGACCACTGTCCATTGTATGATTTTTTATGCAAAATATGTAAGGAATTAGGCTTTGCAAATCAGTTTATATAATGTATGGTTGATTAAATTTTATGTGTGCACAATTCATATAATTGTTGAACTATGTGCTAAATGGGTGACGTAACCTTATGTCTTCTTTCTTTTGGTGCTAAAACAGAATGGCAGGATGACCTAGACGTGACGGTCAAGGCAACATTACCATGACACAAGTTGAGCTGATTGCGCTCATCCAGCAGCACGTAGTCTAGGCCGTGGCTACTCATAATCAGAACAATGTGAATGTTCAAGCTCAAAATCCGCAGGGCGGCGGTAAATTCTAATCTCTTCTAAATTCATACAATCTAAACTACTAATACAATTAGTATTTCTCCCACATAATTACCTAAGGTTAATCTTACGAATTTTAATCTGTTAGGTATGGGAGTAAATCCCTACAAGATGTTCTTGGATGCTAAGCCCACTAAGTTCACTGGGGAAGAAGGACCTATTGGTTTGGTCCGCTGGTTGGAAAAATTAGAATCTGTTTTCGCTATGTACAACTGTTTACCTGAGAACCAAGTTAAGTATGCCGCTTCCACATTGGAAGACGGTGCTTTAAGCTGGTGGAACGCCAGAGTTCAACTTCAGGGTATAGAGACAGCAAACGCCATGGGATGGAATGCGTTTAAGGAACTTATTCGGGAAGAGTACTGTCCTCGGGATCGAGTTCACCAGTTAGAACAAGAGTTGTGGGTGCTTGAAATGCAGGGATCAAAAATCGAGACCTACACCATAAAGCACTATGATTTGGTCTCTCTGTGCCCCGACATGGCTAGGTCGATGCATAAACAAGTATACCTGAAGGGTTTGGCCCCTGAAATTCAGGGAATGGTGATGTCCAGTAATCCGGTCACCGTTTAGCAGGTTGTGCGTTTGGCACACAAGTTAACAGATAAGGCCATTGAACAGGGAAGGCTACCGAAGAAGGGTTTATCTTCGGGCACATCTGACAACAAGAGGAAGTGGGAATGCAATTCCTCAAAGCCAGCATCATCGAGTCAAAACCAGTAGAACTCTCAGAAGCGGTTCAACAACAGCAACTGCAACTTCAACAATCAGCAGCTTGGTAAATCCAACAACAACACCCAGTGCCAAGGTGGTTATACGGGCAAAAAGCCCTTCTGCAATAGATGCTCCCGACATCACACTGGTCAATGTAATTCATGCCAACGATGCGGCCGGATAGGCCACTCTGCTAAGGATTGTTGTGTGAATACTCAGCAGAGGTCAAACAACAATCAGTCCTAACCTCAGCAGTCAAGGGTTACCAGGTTGTGCTTTCAGTGTGGTAGCACAAATCACTTTAAGAAGGATTGCCCACAATTAAACAGGGGTAACAGTGCTGGAAACCAGGATCAGGGTGTCACACCCTGACCCGCAACGGAAATGGTAGTCGGGGCATGATTAGGTTTTCATCAAATCTCATGCCATTTACTATAATAAAGTTTCATATTTATTATCTCCAATTTAAAGGAAAAATTACAACAATCATACAAGCACAACAATATTCATGAACTCTTTATATTTCTTTTAAGACAATTTCCTATGTGTTCCTTGTTTCAACCTGTCCACCTGTATCATGTGTAAAAAAGTAGGGTTTTGGGTCAACAAAAGTTGGCGAGTGAATCTTATTTAAATATTTAAACGAATTAGTTGTATTGGTTATTTAAATAAAAATGTGCATAAACAAATATGAGTAAACGCATATGTAAATCTAACCACAACCACATATTATCAATCAATGCACACACAAGCATGACAAATGATGAACAATGAGATCAAGGCTCAATCAAACGGAGCTGATCTAATGAGGCACCTGATGCTCAACTCGTCTCCAACGAGGAACTGATGGGCCTAATGTGAATGATTGCACGCAACTGACAAAAATGTGAACACACAATACAACAAATAACATTTATATCACACGTTAGATCATATAATGGTAATAGCACAAGTGTTTGAATAAACGAAATATATGAAATGACACATGATACACACCAAAACATGAATAAAAAGGGGAATTTGTAAGGATTCACTCACAGTGGGTGCGTTTCCTTGGATTGACGATGAATGCGCACGAATTTGGATTTAACCATGAGAGAAACTAACCTAAATAATAACGTAATAATTCGATAAATAAATAAATTTTATTTGAAATTAATATTTTCAATTAGTGCTCTTTATTAGGTTTTAAGATTTAATTTTGTTGTAATTAATGTAATTTTTAAACTTAAAATTTATTTTTAAGCATTTTTAGATGGTTTTTAAATAATAATAATAATAATAATAATAAAGAAATAAATAAAATAAAAATTAAAAAATTTGACCTTGTCAGGTCTGACAAGGTGGTCTGACTGGTTTAATGTTTGAAATTGGCAGCGTGTGTGAGGTTCTTACTCGTGACCTCTCGTATATGTGTACCCAGCTCTACCAACTGAGCTACGTGTCTAACCCGAAATAATCTTGATTTTAATTATATATATATATACTAACTGAGTTAAATCATAAATTCATTTAATTAAAAAGGTTTTGTAAATGGTCGAACCAGTGATAGAGGCCGGATCGAACTCGGGTCTCTTCTATCGTGTTCACATAACCCAACCAGTTGGGCTGTGTGTCTAACTCGTTGAATTTTGGTTTTTAATTAAATTTATACACTTGCTGAATACTGTTATATATAAGAAATAAAAAGGTTGGGTTTAATTAAGGAAATCGGACCGTATCTGAGACTCGAACCCGGGACACTTTGTTTAAGATGCACAAAGTCCACCACTGGACTGTGTGTCTAACCCGATTAAAAACCCGTTTTTATTTATATTTATATATTAACAAGACTTCATCTTCTTCATAAACAAAACCCAGAATCATCATACCCGACTGTTAATCCATTTATATAGATTGTATTAACTAATGTATTATAATATATCACGAATCAAATGATAATAAAAGGAAATTAAGTATTTGTACCAAATTTAGTAGTTCTCCAGTTTTATTCCGGCGATGCACGGTTTTCTGGCGAGAAGCAGAATTGAGACTGTGGAGGTTCTTTCAAGAGTTTCAGAGAGATGAGAGGATGTGAGCGAGTTCAACTGAGGTGCAAGGATCCCTATTTATAGGTGAAAGCTGGTTTGAAGGTGGGTTTCGGTTTCGAAGATTCCGGTCAAAACATTAAAATCTCCCCATGATTACATAACCGTTTTAACCCAATGATTGCACTTAACTCACGAATTTGAAACTGTTTCCGTGGTTTAAATCGAACATGAAAGGGAGAATTGATGACGATTTTGGAGGTCACAGTTTCTGAATTTTTTTGAATTTTACAGATTTGCTTGCGGTTTCATTATAAATTTAGTATGTTTTCAAATTTAAACATAAGTGTGTGTAGTCTAGTTGTGTAGGTTGTGTGAACTTTGTGGGAAAACCCGGGTTCGATTCCCGGCTCCCCCTTTGTTTGTTTCATTTTAATTTTTTTTATTATTTTAGCTAATTCTCTTTATTTATATGTATGTATATATATTTTTTATAGATCTTAATTAATTATTTATTAAGTATAAATATAAATTTAAATAACACAACTAAATGTGCAACGAACCTCAACTAAATACTTGATTTTCAATCGGTACGGGTTTTGAAACCCGTTTTACATGAATGTTACACATGGCAATACTGGGAACGCGGGTAGCGGCAACGGGGCTAAAGGTCGTGCATTCACGCTAGGCAAAGTTGAGGCGCGACTTAACTCAAATGTTGTTTCTGGCAAATTTCCTTTGAATAACTGTTTTGCAAATATGATATTTGATTCCGGTGCAGATAGATTTTTCATATAAGAGTCATTTAGGAAACGGTTAGATATTGCCCCAGTGTCGCTAGAAACCAACTACGTTATAGAGTTAGCCGATGGTAAAACAGTAGAAGTAACCCACATACTCAAAGGGTGTCAGCTCTCTCTTGCTGGTAACACTTTTGACATAAACCTAATGCCAACTACGTTGGGTAGTTTCGATGTAGTGGTTGGTATGGACTGGTTGTCCAAAAATCGGGCCGAAATAATTTGTCGCGAAAAGGTTATTCGCATTCCTCTTCCTAGTGGCAAAACTCTGTCCATTCAGGGCGATCGAAGCGGAGTCGTTACGGATATCATCTCCTTTATGCAGGCGCAGAAATATCTTTGCAAGAAAAATTCGGTAGCAATTTTTGCTCTTTTCACAGAACCGTCGACGGGCGAGAGGAAAATCGAGGACATTCCTATCGTACGCGACTTCCCAATGTTTTTCTTGAAGATTTGCCTGGTCGTCCGCCTCATCGGCAGGTTGAATTCGAAATCCAATTGGCGAACCACGCGGCTCCAATTGTTGAGGGCTCCTTACCGTCTAGCGCCGTCCGAACTACAAGAACTATCAACTCAGCTTCAGGATCTATTTGATAAAGGTTTTATCCGTCCTAGCTCATCCCGTGGGGAGCTCCGGTACTTTTTGTCAAGAAAAAGGATGAAACTTTTCGTATGTGTATCGACTACTAGAAACTTAACAAGGTTACTATCAAGAATCGATATCCGTTGCCGCGCATAGATGATCTTTTTGATCAACTTTAGGGGTTATTATTCCAAGATTGACCTAAGGTTAGGTTATCACCAGCTCCGCGTTAGAGAGGAAGACATCTCAAAAACCGCATTCCGCACTCGGTATGGCCATTATAAATTCTTGGTCATGCCATTTGGTCTCACCAATGCACCCGCAGTATTCATGGATCTCATGAACCACGTGTGTAAACCGTATCTTGACAAGTTTATCATCATGTTCATTGATGACATATTAATTTACTCGAAGAGCAAGGAGGAGCATGAAGAGCATCTGCGGCTACTATTGGAGCTACTGCAACGGGAAAAGCTATATGCCAAGTTCTCCAAATGCGATTTCTGGATTCGCGAGGTTTAGTTTCTAGGGCATATAGTGAACGAGCAGGGTATTTATGTTGATCCAGCTAAGATAGAGGCTATCAAGAACTGGGAAGCACCAAAGACTCCAATGGAAATAAGACAGTTTCTAGGTTTAGCAGGCTATTATCGTCGTTTTATTGAGGGATTCTCAAAAATCGCTCAACCACTCACCTCCCTGACTCAGAAAGGAACCAAGTATATCTGGGGTGACAAACAAGAAGAAGCTTTGCGGGTGCTGAAATAGAAGCTTTGTAGTGCGCCTATTTTGTCCCTGCCTGAGGGAACTGAGACTTTGTGGTGTACTGCGACGCTTCCATTCAGGGACTTGGATGTGTACTCATGCAACGCGATAAGGTCATTGCGTACGCATCCCGGCAGCTGAAGGTGCACGAGAAAAACTACATAACTCACGACTTAGAGTTAGGAGCCGTAGTATTCGCTCTAAAAATTTGGAGGCACTATCTTTATGGAACCAAGTGTACCATTTAAACCGACCACAAAAGCCTTCAGCACATTTTTGATAAAAAAGAGTTGAACATGCGGCAGCGTCACTGGCTCGAACTTTTAAATGACTATGAATGTGCCATCCAGTATCATCTAGGAAAGGCTAATATGGTAGCCGACGCCCTTAGTAGAAAGGAACACGAGAAGCCCTGACGGGTTCGGTCCTTACAACTCACGATACACTCTAACTTACCCGAACAAATTCGCAACGCTCAGTTAGAGGTAGTTAAACCCGAAAATCTGAAAGCTGAGAAATTACGCAAGATGGAGCGTGATTGGGAAACCAAATCAGATGGAACCCGTTACTTTCTTAATCGGGTATGGGTACCTCTCTACGAAAACTTGAGGGAACTCATAATCAAGGTACTCGGTTCATCCAGGATCAGACAAGATGTATCATGATCTTAAAACAACTTATTGGTGGCCCAACATGAAGGCTGAAATCGCAACTTATGTCAACAAGTGCCTAACATGTGCGAAGGTGAAAGTAGAATATCAAAAGCCTTCAGGGTTACTACAGCAACCGGAGATCCCAATGTGGAAGTGGGAACAGATCTCCATGGATTTCATAACTAAACTCCCCAGAACACGAGGCGGATATGATACCATCTGGGTGATCGTAGATCGTCTAACGAAGTCAGCTCATTTCCTTGCGATTAAGGAAACAGACAAAATGGAGAAACTAACCCAGCTATACATCAATGAAGTGGTCTCCCGTCATGGGGTACCGACTTCAATCATATCGGATCGAGATGCTCGATTCACTTCACATTTCCGGCAATCATTACAAAAAGCATTGGGCACTCGCTTGGATATGAGCACTGCCTATCATCCCCAAACAGATGGCCAGAGTGAACGCACGATTCAAACACTGGAAGACATGCTTCGAGCGTGTGTTATTGACTTCGGAAATAGCTGGGAAACTCATTTGCCATTGGTAGAATTCTCGTATAACAATAGCTACCACACCAGCATACAGGCAACACCTTTTGAGGCACTGTATTGAAGAAAATGTCGATCACCTGTTTGTTGGGCGGATGTCGGTGATAGTCAATGACGCGATGTCGTTGACTCACGTAAATTTAATCCAAATACTGCTACTAGTTAGCGGTAAGTGGGTATCAAACACAGGGAATTGGGGAAATTGCGTTATCCAAGGGTTGTGATACTTTAACTAAAATTACCTAAATTGCAATAAATTTAATTCAGAATTTTGGTTGTGTGCTTTTAGATTTTTACTACTAATGACTAAAAAATTTGATTGTTTAACAGATTTAAAAGGAAGTGATCATCTTAAGTTTCCGGTTCAAAAACGCATGTGTTTCAATTCAACTAGAAAGAGTCACATAGACATGATCGTGTTAGAATAATTGTTTGTGACAAAAGGGAACCAAGTACTTGGATTACTACAACGCGAGATCGTTACCCGATGACCAATTGACTAATATCCAACCCATAACCTCCCCATGATATCTCAATTGTCAACGACACCAAGAACGTATGAATAAGGTAATGAATAAAATGTCAATCAGCAATTTACAAACAATCATTCAACACCATAACAACCACAAAATAGCAATTATTCTAGAAATCATAAATTGAAACACAATTGTTCAACAAACCTTCCACTCAAGATGATCACAAGGAGATTTAGCCTCTCATGTTCTTGCAATTCATCATCAATCCACTTAGATTGTTCATATGAATCAAATCACCAAAACGATGTTGTAGAAATGTTCAAAAGCAATAATAAGACCCTAAAATCGCCTCCCCAACTCTGCTGTTCGTTCACAATGATTGATATCTCAAAAGTCTCACAAAAAACGACTTAAAATGGGTAGTTACACATTTTCCGCAGCTCACCACCGTAAGCTACGGTGCCCACCGTAGCTTACGGTGGGAAAAATTTCCTTACGGTGGTAAGCCACTGTCTTACGGTGCTTCTTGAAGGTGAACTCCACCATAAGCTACGGCACCCACTGTAGCTTACGGTGGTCAGCATGATTTTCCCTTTTTGCCCCTCGTTCAATCTCTCGAGTCCTTATCTTCAATTAGCCATTTGCAAGTCCCCGATAAAGCCCATTTATACTCCCTCGTTATGCTCTTCGGAACCTGCAAAGCCATACACACCGTAGACATCAAATCATAACAACTAAACCATTTAAACGTGGAATATCTATCGTTTTATCGCACTTACAGATTGTCCAATAGACCACCAGTCATATCCCCACACTTAAACGTTGCTTGCCCCAAGCAACACTTCACAAAAGTTTTCAAACTTACAAGCGATCATCATATAAACCAAACACAAACAAATCATCCCATTGTCAACTTACCGTCATACTACATAACACACCCATCACTATACTATCCTCTCGGTGACAAAAATGGTACTAGCAAGATTGTGCTAGATCACTCAATGCAAGTATGTAAATGTGTGACAATAATCTTGGATAATAATCAAGTCTTTACCTACAAATTGCCTAACATGCTTATAAATCAAAAGGACTTTTGGGTTGTAACAAGACTATGTGTAAGGGTGAGAATTGGTGGGATATATGCATGTAACTCGCTTAATCGACTCGATTTATTATTACAACCAACACAAATAACCAACTCTATTTGTACAACTAACTTCTTTTTTTCTTTTTCATTTTCTTCTTTCTTTTTTCTTTTTTTTTCTTTTTTTCTTTTTTTTTTTATGAATAATCATCAAGACAATATTGCATCAAGATAGCAAATATCACATTACATCTATTGAAAGAAAGAATACATATATAACAATATCAAACTATCTAATCTCTTAAACCGGGTCGATTAATAGGTAGAATTTTGTAGGACATAGGCTTGGGTAACAATTGAATGGTTAAAAGCTCAAATTGGGATACTAATGTCCAAACCCCCGTCCCCTAACTACCAAGCTCATATATGTAACTTTTAAGGTCCAACCCCCCAAACCCACACTCAACACACATCCAGACGAGGCTACCTAAATGCCCTCATCGTATTCACAAGCATGTAAACTTAGGTTTTGACAAGCATCTATTATCCAAGTTCTATTAACACAATGCACACACCGCCACTCAACCAAGAAACATTTAATCTCTAAAGTACATCCATGTGGCTCAATCCTCACCAAGAAAGGAATAAAAATGGATATCGATCTGTCATGTATATTATGGTAGTACATTCAAACTTTGACAACTGTTTGGTTTGGTTCACACAAAAAAAAAATTAAAATCCTAAAAACTTTCCCCCATCCCCACACTTGGGATACATTGTCCCCAATGTATGGTTTTGAATGAATGACCACTCAAGTTACTTCAATATCACCTTTCGTTCAAAAACTCAAATCCCATATCTCTTTTTTTTAATCATGAAAACTCAACCACAATACCACAAACCCAACATGACTATTAATCATAATACACCCCCTTCACTCCCAACCATAAACACAATGCAAATATAGTTTATAATACTGTACTGTCACACCCCGGATTTGCAACCAAGAATCCATACACCGTGTGGGCCCGGGTGGGGAGTATCATGACGTAAGTTGATAACATCATTGTCAATTAAACATAGCACAACGGAAGTCTTGGATTTAAATTAGTATTACAAACCGAATGTTCAAAATAAAATAATATACAGGCTCGTAATAGAAGATCCACAGGCGGATCATAAAATGTACAAGAAAGAATACAAAACATACTTTAGGGCAGATCTAACGATTTGCAAGATCCTCTTATTCACTACCGAGCAGCTTCCGGCCTATTTCGTATTGTACCTGCAACTTAGCCTTTGGACGATACGTTAGCTTACGCTGGTGAATACACCCAACTGACTCATTTTGAAAACTTTAAAATGATTCGTAAGTGCAAAACGACACAAAATCTTTTATTAACTTAGGAAAGTTGAAATTACAACCTTGTATCAGATTCACATGTTTGTCAACACATACAGGGCCCGGACAAAACTGAGACATGATTAAATACACACCACTTATGAACTCACGAAGGAGTTATCCTCAACGTCTTGGGTAATTTGCATATGAGCATCTGAAAGGTGTATGCCTACATCCCGTGCTAAGGTCGTGGCCAATAACTAATGTATTGAGCTGAGGATATCCAGGATACGGTAATTTAACCCCTGATATTTAAGTTATCAAACAAAACTCATTAAAACGAAATATGGGGTTTACCAGCCACAAACGAGCATTCGATTGACCCCATTTTTGTCCAAGCGGTAATAATTTACCGTATAGGGAAAATAAGTCAAGAGTATTTACTTGAGCTAGTCTTCTTCTTTTATTTTAATAACTCAGCCGTATACAAAAGTACTTAAGTGCAGATAGCATTTACCGGCAAGGCTCTAGTCTGGATTATGGCATAAGCTATCCAATTAAATACTAACGGTCTTATGAACCGAATAGTGTACATGATCAATACATATAACGCTTGATTAAACGATGATCAGATAGAATGTAGTTTAAACCCGACAAGTAGTTGACTTGTATAATATGGGTAAACTATATACATTCTGGATTTTGAAACATAAATGACAAGGTTAAACCCGTTTCGGTTACTTTTCGTAATTATTTTCATATACTTAACCGTACGCATAAAAGCGACATCGGATAACCGGATAAGTCATGGACAAGTTCTATATGCCATTATATTTTAAATAAGTTAAAATATAAGTAAGATATCAACTTATATGCCCAATAAGGTTTTAAAACGAAACTATGCCTCATAAGGGCATTTTGGTAATTATATACCGTATAAAAAGAATCTTGAATATAATTTAAGTTTAAAATAAAAAGTATTCTGGAGAAATAGTTTATTTATGATATAATATCAGTAGGATATTAATTATGTGTGTAAATTACCTTTTATGACCAAACTATGCACCGAAGGGGCATTTTGGTCATTTCACACATAGTTTATATATTATTTGGGATTCTGAGTTCATATTGTATATCTACTATAAAAATAATTAAAATAAGTTTTAATATCGGTAGGTAACAAGTCTTAGTCCATTAATATGGTTTTAAACCATACTATGCGCCGAAACGGCGCTTATGTCGTACAATGACGATATATGCGAAGTTTAATGAAAATTGATGTTAAGATCTGATTAAAATGTTTAAAATATGTTATTTATTATAACATATCAGTAGGTAATTGATTTACCTTGAAAAGATATGATTAAAACTATTTTATGAGTCACAAAGACTAAAACCGTCATTTATCGACATAGTTTAAGGACTTGCTTGGAAACTCAGTTTATAACTTAGTTTAACATCCCAAATAATCCTACTTATAATATTACATCAGTGGGTAACTAAATTTCAAGTTCATTATCTTTAAAACTTTGATTTATGCAAAAAGGGCATTTTAGTTAAAATGGCATAATTACGGAACTTGCGCATAAACTCAGATTCTGATCATGATCATGTAATATAACCTCAGATGTTTATGTTACATTAAATTATGATCATAATGCAACTTTAGACCAGTATCTAACTAATCTATATCTGGTCAGAATCGAAAGTCAAAGCTGAAGTCAAACTTCGCGACTTTCGGTTGCGAACCGACCCTAGAACTGAAATTGACGAGCCGAACATGTTTATACATGTTCTAATAATTATTAACAACTTGTTTAAGTGTCAAAACATCTTTCATAACATATATAAGATCAATTTATGAGTTTTCCCGAAAAATGGCCTGTTCGACTTTTTAATATCATAACTTTGACCCGTCAATTGGTCTAGCAAACGTGATCCTCAGGAGGTGCCCTTTATAGGGATTAACACCTACCTTATTACGATCACTTAGCAATGTTCGTTACGAACAATGGCTGGACCATATTGGTCTTAACCGAAAGTCAAGGCGTTTTCTGAAAAACGCTTGACTTTTGGCTATAAAAGCCTATAAACAAAAATGCATAAAGAAGGAACTCTTACTAGTGATTCCTAGATGCCAAAGAACTATGTTGGATTGCTCCTTTTAGATAGGAACTTCCAGAGGAGGGAGAAGAGTGAATGAGAAAGGTGCAAGTTGGAATGCTGAACTTAAGCACCTATTTATAGTTGGAGAACTCAAAGGAGGTGAAGCCAGGTGTTTAGGGGTGCAAGAAGAAGCTTTCAAGTGTCTCAAAACGTGCCATAGCGGTTTGGGGAAGCCATGGTTTCGAATTAATGGTTTTGGAGTTTTGTTTGGGAGCCAAGCAAAACTTTTTGTAGCAGACCTGTTCTCACGCCCCGCGAGAGACCCAGGCCTGGTCTCTCGCGGCCCGCGACCGCCCCACGGCCACTTTCAAAACTTGACACTTTAACCCCTTAATTTTATAAAGCTTCTAAAAGCCTTCTAAAACACCTTTTTGGCGTATTTAGCCCTCCGTAGCCAATACTTGGCATACCCGGGATTAAGCCCTGACATTGTCGAGCTCTCGATTCATTAAAAGGTCACTCAGAGGTAATAATTAACATGTTGACACTTTTAATCCCTCTATTATCCAATTTTTATATATTATTGGATTTAATCACTCTCGTTCGACAAACGGGCATATGAGAGTTAGGACTTCGTAAAGGATCACTCAGAGGCTCAGTATAAGCATGTTGACTCCGATGTCTCTCAGAGGCTAGGCATGTTGACACAATGGTCACTCAGAGGCCGCGTTTATGCATAACGACATTGCTAGCGTCTCATCGTCTAGACATTTCTTAAGGTTAGATATGTGGAATACATCATGATTTCCACTAAGATCCTCTGGCAACCTGAGCTTATAAGCTACAATGCCGACACATTCGATTATCTCGAAGGGTCCTATATCTTGGGCTCAACTTGCCCTTCTTTCCAAAACGCATCACACCTTTCCAGGGTGATACTTTTAGCATGACTTTGTCCCCTACTTGGAACTTAAGAGGTTTATGCCTCTTGTCAGCATAGCTCTTCTGCCTATCCCTGGCAGCTTTGAGACGATCACGAATTTGTACAATCTTTTCCGTGGTCTCCAGGACAATCTCTGGTCCTGATAGTTGGGCTTCCCAACTTCTGCCCAACACACGGGTGTTCTACATTTTCTCCCATATAAGGCTTCAAAAGGAGCAGCCTTGATGCTCGTATGATAGCTATTATTGTAGGAGAATTCTATTAGGGGTAAGTGGTCATCCCAGCTTCCACCTAAATCAATCACACATGCCCGAAGCATGTCTTCCAAAGTTTGAATTGTACACTCACTTTGACCATCAGTCTGCGGATGGTAAGCCGTACTAAAATTTAATTGTGTGCCTAACGATTGTTGGAAATTTTTTCAAAAGTGAGATGTGTATCTAGTATCTCTATCAGATACAATAGATACCGGCACACCGTGTAGGAACACAATTTGTCCACATATAGCTTAGCCAATTTGTCAGAACTATAAGTCTCTTTAATTGGCAAGAAGTGTGTTGACTTAGTCAGCCTATCAACTATGACCTAAATCGTGTCATTACCACATTTGGTCTTAGGTAACCTGGTAATCAAGTCCATAGTTACCATTTCCTATTTCCAAGTGGGAATCTCAAGTTGTTGTAGAAGTCCTGACGGTTTTTGATGTTCGGCTTTGACTTGCGAACACGTCAGACACTTAGCTACATAAGTGGCTATGGATTTCTTCAAACCCATCCACCAATAATTCTTCTTTAGATCTTGATACATCTTTTCACCTCCCGGGTGAACAGAGTATCTTGTATTATGCGCTTCCTTGAGGATTAGATTTCTAAGTTCTCCAAAGATCGGAACCCAAATTCTATCATTAAATCTTAGGATTTCGTCTTTTCTAGGTGTTAACTGATCAACAGTTCTACCTAATCCCTCATTAGGAATATTAGCCTCTAACAAGGCTTGCTTTTGCGCATCTAATAGCTTTTCACTTAACCTAATTCTAAGCTCAATGCTCTTCGCGTTAATCCTAATAGGTTTAACCCTTTCTTTGCAACTTAAGGCGTCGGTAACTACATTTTCCTTACCGGGATGGTAGTGAATCTCGTAATCATAATCATTAAGAGTTTCCATCCATCGGTGTTGTCGCATGTTCAATTATTTCTGATTGAACAAATGTTGGAGACTCTTATGGTTAGTGTATATAATACACTTCGTGCCATATAAATAGTGTCTCCATAACTTAAGTGCAAATACAACGGCACCTAATTCCAAATCATGGGTGGTGTAATTCCTTTCGTGGACTTTTAATTGTCGTGATGCATAGGGAATCACTTTTCCATTTTGCATTAGCACACATCCCATGCCGGTGTGCGATGCACCACAATAAACAATGAAATTCTCAATACCCTCAGGTAGAGATAACACATGAGCATTGCTCAACTTGTGTTTCAGAATCTCAAAAGATTCTTGTTGTTTTGGGCCCCAAACGAACTTAACATTCTTACGGGTCAGGGTAGTCAAAGGAGTGGCTATTCTTGAGAAGTTTTCAATGAACCTTCTATAATAACCAGCCAGTCCTAAGAAACTACGAATTTCAGATGGAGTCTTGGGAACTTCCCAATTCATTATGGCTTCAATCTTATCGGGATCTACTTGGATACCACGCTCACTTACAACGTGTCCAAGGAATTGGACTTCTCTAAGCCAAAATTCGCATTTAGAGCACTTTGCATAAAGTTTCTCTTGTCTTAATAATTCTATGATGCACCGAAGATGTTTCTCGTGATCAGCTTGATTACAATAATAGATAAGTATGTCGTCTATGAAGACAATGACAAACTTATCCAAATACGGTTTGCAGACTCTATTCATAAGATCTATGAATGCTGCTGGTGCGTTAGTGAGCCCAAAAGGCATCACTAAGAATTCAAAATGACCATAGCGGGTCCTGAAGGTAGTCTTAGGAACGTCCTCACTTCTAACCTTTAGCCGATGATATCCTGATCTTAAGTCAATCTTAGAAAAATAACTGGCCCCTTGGAGTTGGTCGAATAAATCATCAATCCTGGGCAGACGATATCTATTCTTGATTGTTAACTTGTTCAGCTCCCGGTAGTCGATGCACATCTTCATTGAACCGTCTTTCTTCTTAACGAAGAGGATAGGAGCTCCCCAAGGCGAGGAACTAGGCTGAATAAAGCCTTTCTCCAAGAGTTCATCCAACTGAACTCTTAATTTGTTCATTTCGGTTGGAGCTAGTCTATATGGAGCTCTAGCTACGGGGTGCTGATCCTTGTATAATGTCAATTCTAAACTCCACTTGCTATCCGGAGGTAGGCCTGGTAATTCTTTAGGGAAAACATCGGGATACTCCGAGATAACTGGTTGATCTTTAAGGTTCGGCTTAGGTTCATTGATGGTTACTTGTGCCATGTAGATGACACAACCTCTACTCAAACACTTGGATGCCTTAAATAACGACACCTTTGTCCGGCAATCCATAGTGCGAGTCTCCGGGGATGGTGATCATTTCACCAGATGGGGTTTTAATTTCGATGAGCTTTTTATCGCAGGCAATACGGGCTTGGTTACGAGATAACCAATCCATGCCTAAGACAACATCGAACCCCGCCAATTTCATTGGCAAAAGAGAGATAGGGATGTATTGGTTCTTAATGGATATAGAACATCCATCAAGAATGGAAGAAGCAGTTTCTATGGTTTCATCGGCAAGTTCTATCTCATAAATTTCAACAGTTTACTAAACTTATGATCAACAAATGATTTCTCCGCATCCGAATCGAAAAGAACTCTAGCATAAATATCATTAATGGGGAAAGGACCTGTTATGACGTTATTGTCATTAACAGCTTCCTTAACAGTCAGCCGAAAAGCGCGTGCATTCCCCTTCTTGGCCTCTCTAGGCTTCGGATTATTATTCTTTGAATTCTTAGGGCAGTTAGTCGCAATATGCCCTTTTTCATTACAGATATAGCATACGGCATCTTTAAGATACTTGCAATCTAGGGTCTTATGCCCTCTGCTTTTACAAATACCACAAGGTCTAGCTTGTGGGTCAGGATTACACTGTCCCCAGTGTCTACGGTTGCAAGTCTTGCAAAATGGCATCACGGCCGACTTGCCTTGGTTCCCTTTGAACCCGAATCTCCCTTTATTCTTCTTATTAAGTTTTTGGGAGTTGTCTTCCTCTTTCTTTCTTTTCCAGTCAGTTTCAGGCTTAACTGACTTTTGCCTCACTAGATCAAGGGTGAGGGAGAGAGACAGGTCAACAGCAGACCTATAGGTACTAGGCTGAGCAGCTTTTACCATGCCCTTAATATCGGGCGCTAATCCATTTATAAAACGCGTAATGCGTTTGGATTCTGGGGTGATTAGATAGGAAACTAACCTAGATAGGGAATTGAAATCGAAGACATACTTCCGACAGTCTAGGTTTTTCATTGAAAGAGACAAGAAGTCTGTCTCTATTTTCTCCACCTCATGGGGTGGGCAGTAAGTTTCCTTTATAAGATCTACAAACTTGGACCATCCCAAGTTATACAGGTGTATTTTACCTGTTGATTGAATCATGGCCTTCCACCATGTTACGGCATCGCCCTTAAAGGATTGTGATACATACTTAACCACATCCTTCTCAGCACAGTTGTTGATGTCTACAATTGTCTCCATTTCATCTGGCCACTTCAGGGCTTCTACAATTACTTTTTCCCATTGAAGTCTTGGGGCTTACAGGAGATAAAATATTTGTAGGTACACCCGCCTTTAGCAGAACGGGATTTATCAGCAAAGTCTATCTTCCTTGGTTCACTCTTTGCATTCGAGAAGTGAATAAAGCTCTCTCTATGAGCTGAAGATGGGGTAATCGACAATGGTTTAGAGCGACTAGCACTCGACTCTCAAAGCTTCTCTAAGGCCTTACCCATGGCCTTTCCACAGCCGCATCAATGCGTGCTTAGAAATCATTATTTTCTATGGCTATATTTTCGGCGTCCTTAGAGTTGACGTTCGATGACTACTTTGAGCCTCATTTGAATTAGCCATTCTTGGAAGCATTGGTTCTATATATATATATATATATATATATATATATATATATATATCAAATTAAATTTCCCTTAGCCATGGTATACCAACCATATCGGCTTTAGATATTGGATATAACAATCCATCGCCTAATAATGCAAGTGTGAATAACATCACAACTCTTAGACTTATGATATCTATATTTGACCTCGGTCTTAAATAGGACCATTAAAGGCAAATTACAATATGGACATAGTCCATTTATTACTAGACAGGGGATCATAGTGTCACAACTGTCATTGTCATATAAACCATTATATATATAGCACAAGGGCTTGTCACAAAGGACATTGAAATATGGCACATAGGCCTGTCACTAATGGACATACGATATGGCACATAGGCCTGCCACTAATGGACATAAGATATGGCACATAGGCTTGCATCTCGAATGGATGTAAATAAGGCACATAGGCACTATATCATTAATGGATGTTTTATTCATCACCGCACTGGTGATATTAGCCGGGATCAAAAATAGATCACATAGACTTATAAAATTAATCATAACCCAGAAGGGTAATACATCACTAACGGATGTTTATTTATCATCGCACTGATGATAGTAGCCGGGATCAAATCGATCACATGGGATGTATAAAATTAATCATAACCCGAAAGGGTAATACATCACTAATGGATGTTTATTTATCATCGCACTGATGATAGTAGCCAGGATCAAAATAGATCACATGGGCTATATAAGGTTAGGATATAATCCATTACCTTGAAGATTAGTGTGATTCCTCAAGTCACACAACCACGAGTATGCACATTACTAGAATGTTAACATAAGAGGACCTTAATGGTTGATTATAAGTCCCAGTCACATTGACCTTAATGACTTAGAGGCTTGAACTTAGTCCACCACCTCTAGATAGAAGGATAACTTCCCTTAACTATCATGATAGAAGACCCTTCCGTTCTTAACTATCATTTGTATATATTTTGCCAATATGTGTGGTATGTGCCTCGGCTAAATCAAAACCATTAAGATCTGTTTTGGAATTATATGGCTGACCAAAAATTCAAGTAAAATCGAGACGATCGCTTTCAAGAGGATGAATACATATATATAATTCCAAAATACTTCATTAAATTTCAAATAGAAATTACAATACTTGAAACAAATAAATGAAACTGATTGTCCATGCAAGGACTAAAAGAAACAAAATGTCCACGCAGGGACTAAAGAAATAACAATGTCCTTGCTGGGACAACATATAATAGATGAGACTTCACTCGTCCTTCTTTCCCTTAACTAGCTTGGAGAGTTTCTTGAAGAACTTATTTGTCTTCTTCTCCGCCTACTGTTGCATTTCCTTCATTCTTTCTAAGGCCTCATTAATGGCCTCTAATGGTGGCGGTGGTTGTGGTTGTGGCACAACCGGATACTAGTACCCATAAGTTGGATATCCAGTTGATGGAAAAGCAGGTGGGAAAGGAGACGGGTAAAGAGCATTATGCATGATCGCTTGCATGTAAGGGTCATGCGAAAGTGTTTGGTAATCGATAGGGGTAGTTGGGTTAAAAGGATCGTATCCAGTGTTATCCGAATATGTTGGGATTGGGTTATTATAACCCGATGGTGGTTGTTGAACCACTGGTGTTGGCATCGGTTCCACCAAAGGCGAAACATTGGAGGGTCCACCCATTTTTGGGTCTTCTTGAATGGTGGGGTAAGATTTGGGCAAAGGTGGTAGCGAACCCGACTGTTGGCCGCACATACCGACATACGTGCTCCACGTTTTCTCCTTGGTGGTTCAGGTAGTGGTTGAGGTTGGTCCACCGGTTCATGTGGACATCTTCTTGAACAGTAGGTGGTTGATAATGGTGGGAAGGAGTATTAGCAAAAGTAAATTAATTCCAGTATTGGTCCCACTCATTAGGACCTTGATAAGGTGATCCAGCATAGGAGTTGGAATCACTAGAAATTTCGATAGGATGCATATTCGATCCTGATGGTGGCATCTCCGGGTCGGAGTCCTCGTCCATAGGGTTAGGCTGATTCAACTGATTTTGATCAGCTGGAGGGGTATTTAGGTATTGGTTTAGGTTGAACTCATCATGGTACGAATGATGAGAATGGTGGGAGTGGTGTGAATGGTAAGAATGATAAGAACTTTGAGTATGTGTAGGTGAGTGTTGGGCAAATGGCCATGAATCTAGCGAATCTTCATAGGGTTCGGGTGAAGTGGATGTGAAGGGATATGACCGGCTGGTCCTCCCCTCATGGGTCCTTTTCCGGGTCCTCGAACTCTTGGCGGCATTTCATGTTTTTAAAAATCAATTTCAAAACATACTAGTAACTTAATAATGAAATGAGTAATCCTAGGTCAAAGCCTATACTCGGAAGTCTAAGGAATGTGCTCGTAAGTTTGAGATTAAACACAAGAAGGATAGTGTTTAATTCTCTCAAACGTTGGCTCTGATACCAACCTGTCACACCCGGATTTCCAACCATGAAATCCATACACCGATGGGCCCGGGTGGGGAGTATCGTGACGTAAGTTGATAACATCATTGTCAATTAAACATAGCACAGCTAAAATCTTGGATTTAAATTACTATTACAAACCTAATGTTCAAAATAAAATAATATACAGGCTCGTAGTAGAAGATCCACAGGCGGATCATAAAATGTACAAGAAAGAATTCAAAACAGACTTTAGGGCAGATCTAAGGATTTGCAAGATCCTCTTATTCACTACCGAACAGCTTCCGGCCTATTTCGTATTGTACCTGCAACTTAGACTTTGGACGATACGTCAGCTTACGCTGGTAAATACACCCAACTGACTCATTTTGAAAACTTTAAATTGATTTGTAAGTGCAAAACGGCACAAAATCTTTTATTAACTTGGGAAAGTTGAAATTACAATTGTATCAGATTCACATGTTTGTCAATACATACAGGGCCCGAGACAGAAACCAAGACATGATTAAATACACACCACTTATGAACTCACGAAGGAGTTATCCTCGACGTCTTGGGTAATTTGCATATGAGCATCTGAAAGGTGTATGCCTACACCCCGTGCTAAGGTCGTGGCCAATAACTAATGTATTGAGCCGAGGATATCCAGGATACGGTAATTTAACCCCCGATGTTTAAGTTATCAAACAAAACTGATTAAAACGAAATATGGGGTTTACCAGCCATAAACGAGCATTCGATTGACCCCATTTTGGACCAAGCGGTAATAATTTACCATATAAGGAAAATAATTCGAGAGTATTTACTTGAGCTAGTCTTCTTCTTTTATTTTAATAACTAAGCCGTATACAAAAGTACTTAAGTGCAGATAGCATTTACCGGCAAGGCTCTAGTCTGGATTATGGCATAAGCTAGCCAATTAAATACTAACGGTCTTATGAACCGAATAGTGTACATGATCAATATGTATAACGCTTGATTAAACGATGATCAGATAGAATGTAGTTCAAACCCGACAAGTACTTGACTTGTATAATATTGGTAAATTATATACATTCTGGATTTTGAAACATAAATGACAAGGTTAAACCCGTTTCGGTTAATTTTCGTAATTATTTTCATATACTTAACCGTACGCATAAAAGCGACATCGGGTACCCGGATAAGTCATGGACAAATGCCATTATTTTAAATAAGTTAAAATATATAGTAAGATATAAACTTATATGCACAATAAGGTTTTAAAACGAAACTATGCCTCATAAGGGCATTTCGGTAATTATATATCGTATAAAAAGAATCTTGAATATAATTTAAGTTTAAATAAAAAGTATTCTGGAAAAATATTTTATTTATGATATAATATCAGTAGGATATTAATTATGTGTGTAAATTACCTTTTATGACCAAACTATGCACCGAAGGGGCATTTTGGTCATTTCACACATAGTTTATAAATTATTTGGATTCTGAGTTCATATTGTATACCTACTGTAAAAATAATTAAAATAAGTTTTAATATCGGTAGGTAACAAGTCTTAGTCCATTAATATGGTTTTAAACAATACTATGCGTCGAAACGGCGCTTATGTCGTACAATGACGATTTATGCGAAGTTTAATGAAAATTGATGTTAAGGTCAGATTAAAATGTTTTAAATATGTTATCTAATATAACATATCAGTAGGTAATTTATTTACCTTGAAAAGATTTGATTAAAACTATTTTATGAGTCACAAGGACTAAAACCGTCATTTATCGACATAGTTTAAGGACTTGCTTGGAAACTCAGTTTATAACTTGTTTTAACATCCCAAATAATCCTACTTATAACATTACATCCGTGGGTAACTAAATTTCAAGTTCATTATCTTTAAAACCTTGATTTATGCAAAAAGGGCATTTTAGTTAAAATGACATAATTACAGAACTTGCGCATAAACTCTAATTCTGATCATGATCATGTAATATAACTTCAGAGGGTTATGCTACATTATATTATGATCATAATGCAACTTTAGATCAGTAGCTAACTAATCTATATCAGGACAGAATCGAAAGTCAAAGCAGAAGTCAGACTTCGCGACTTTCGGTTACGAACCGACCCTAGAACTAAAATTGACGAGCCGAACATGTTTATACATGTTCTAATAATTATTAACAACTTATTTAAGTGTCAAACCAGGTTTCAAAACATAAATAAGATCAATTTATGATTTTCCCGAAAAATGGCATGTTTGACTTTTTAATATCATAACTTTGACCCGTCAATTGGTATAGCAAACGTGATCCTCATGAGGTGCCCTTTATAGGGATTAACACCTACCTTATTACGATCACTTAGCCATGTTCGTTACGAACAATGGCTGGACCATAGTGGTCTTAACCGAAAGTCAAGACGTTTTCCGAAAAACGCTTCACTTTTGGCTATAAAAGCCTATAAACGAAAATGCATAAAGAAGGAACTCTTACCAGTGATTCCTAGATGCAAAAGAACTATGTTGGATTTCTCCTTTTAGTTAAGAACTTGCAGAGGAGGGAGAAGAGTGAATGAGAAAGGTGCAAGTTGGAATGGTGAACTTCAGCACCTATTTATAGTTGGAGAACTCAAAGGATGTGAAGTCAGGTGTTTAGGGGTGTAAAAAGAAGCTTACAAGTGTCCCAAAACTTGGCATAGTGGTTTGGGAAAGCCATGGTTTCGAATTAATGGTTTTCGAGTTTTGTTTGGGAGCAAAGCAAAACTTTCTGTAGCAGACCTGTTCTCGCGCTCCGCGAGAGACCCAGGCCTGGTTTCTCGCGGCGCGCGACCGCTTCACTGCCACTTTCCAAACTTGACACTTTAACCCCTTAATTTTATAAAGCTTCTAAAAGCCTTCTAAAACACCATTTTGTCATATTTAGCCCTCCGTAGCCAATACTTGGCATACCCGGGATTATGCCCGGACATTGTTGAGCTCTCGGTTCGATAAAAGGTCACTCCGAGGTAATAATTAACATGTTGACACTTTTAATCCCTCTATTATCCAAGTTTTATATATTATTGTATTTAATCACTCTCGTCCAACAAACGGGACATATGAGAGTTAGGACTTCGTAAAGGATCACTCAGAGGTTCAGTATAAGCATGTTGACTCCGATGTCACTCAGAGGCTAGGCATCTTGACACAACGGTCACTCAGAGGCCGCGTTTATGCATGACGACACTAATGGTCGTTCAGAGGCTACGTTTTATGCATAACGACCCTAATGGTCGTTCAGAGGCTAGGTTTATGCATGTTGACATCAGAAAGTCATTCAGAGGATCAGTTTGAGCATGTTGTCACTTTTAGTCCATATCAGCCTTTAATAGATTATATATAAGATACAACACGTGTCACTATACTATTGGACACGATTTTACAGGGTGTTACATGCACAAAGGAATAACACAACCTGATCAATAATAGCGTTGCTGAGGAGGTTCGAAGATAGAAGTCATCATCTCCGAATTTTCAAACACTACCGTCATAGGGTGGCAAGTCAAGTAATCTACTAGTGGTGGGTCCACAAACACCGGACGCCCTGCTTGCCAATTAGCATGCATCCACCAGTTTTGTTCAACCAAATATCGGTTATTGATCTCTTGTTCAAAGTCGTAAGCATGGGTGCGGTTCCAGGATTCTTGTTGATCAAAATTATGCCTCAATGCACGCTCCATACTCGCACCCATGAATGTCTGATGATCAAAAAACTTTCTCTCAGCCCCACTCCAATTTTCAAACACCAAAGGCCTTTGACTCTCGATTAATTCTTGCATTGTACCTTCCTCGGCAACGGCCCAAAATTTGACGCGATGCCTGTAAGACCCTATTTACGTTTTGACCCAAAACGACGCAGCGGAAGTACCGACATAAAAATTCTTTCTTCATTGACTATATAACATACTTAAGGGTTCATTTATAAATATTTGGACGCTTTCTTAATAGATTTACTACATTCATTTTGCTTGACTTACCAAATGTAATACATAATGCAAGCTATGAAACCGCTCTTCCCGTACAATCCTTGCTCTTTGTCTCGATCTTCGTCCACACATCTCCCATGATGATAGTGGTAATCTGACTAATCTGTGGTCACCACATACACAACCAACACATTAGTAGAGGGTGACATCTTACATAATTAAATGGATATATAATAAATCAATAACCACATAGTATTCTTTCTATGTATACTTCTCCATAATTATATCCTTCTAAATTTGTTCTGTATACCGGACTTCGCACTTCCGAAAGCCCAACACTTACATACTTGCATTCCTGTTTCATTCTCATTAGCAGTACAGTTAGTAAGACATAATATCAACGTATTACAAACCTCCAAATTCGCGTAAGCACATACCACTGATCTACATTCAATAAGTTACACTTCCTGTTTACACTCGCACGCATCAATATACATACATACATGCAAGTTACGTTTTGCGTGTTTACATGCAATCGCCATACTTAAATCGTATACTCTCTATTCATCAATGTTCGTACGTGTGAAAAAGTTGATTCTTTCATGCCTATAAAACTTCTACTCAATCCGAGTTTTAATCATACAACTACATAACTTGGTTTTGGCACCCACACATGAAACCACATTCACTATACGTATATCAAGACTCGTATATTCACTCTTATTTTATTTTTACAAGCCTAGCATCACTTAATCGCCTTAAAAACATCTTACAAGATACCGGGTTGGAGCCGGAATTAGTCGATACAAGAACACAAAAATAATTAGAAAGTTGACTAATCCCACCGTAAGCTACGGCTTGCCTACCGTAGCTTACGGTAGGCATGTTCTGCCAACAATTAAATCTTCTACCGAGCTACGGCTAGCTACCGTAGCTTACGGTAACCACGTTCTGCCAAAAATAAAATCCTCTACCGTAAGCTACGGTTAGCTACCGTACGGTCAACTGCTGCAGATTTGGGCTGCAGCTTATTTGACCCGTTTCGAGTCGCGTTCGTTCATGCATGTTCCGATTCAGTTCAAATTAAACATGTAACATCTAAACGAGGTCCCGTTCCTCTTAATACTACCGTAGACTCACTTTAACAATAAATTCTACATGTGCACAAGCCCATTTGTGCATTAATTTTGTCGTTTAACGATAGCTTACCACATGGATTTACTCCATTCGGTTTATATCATACAACTTCCAATTTAGTTGACTATTATCAACTCAATATCATCTAACTCATCTTAGTACCTCCATTGTTCTTACATTCCCACAAGCTTCTTCAACAATTTTAATAAAACATTTCCATTAAAGTATCTAAAGAGTGATTCCGGAAATCACTTATCTTAGTGTCCGTTTTAGCATTTGTTACATTGCCTCCTTTTGACCCGTTAGCGTTCCATGCTTCCATCCATCTTGACATGATCCCTACTTTCATGTCATCGCAAGGTAACACATATTGATATATCACATATCGTATGACTTTCTATAATCTTACAATCGTGACAACAAGTCTAACCATGCTTCTTATGCGCAGTTGACTTTCAGAAGTCAACGTTTATCATATGAACCTTCAACTTAGTCTCTCATATATCCATGTAATCTTATTCGGCTATACGAAAGACACTATGTACATTTCATACTCATTAAGTAATATGTATTCAACTATGATATCACCTAATTATATGCACCTACCATCATTATCAATTTCCTCCATACTAGTGATTCCTTTTATAATTATACAACTAACACCTTTTTATGAAATCCTTCTACGTTGCATTTTTTTCATGTTTACTTAAAATTAATCATGTCATCACCACATCCTACTAATATTCGTTCATTGTTTAGCATATAACTTGACATTCTAATCTATACTAGGCATTTCATCAAACACTTGGTGTGCGTACACCATTTAATGCACAATGTACAACTAATCAATGCATAATCTTCCAAGTTCTTACCTTCAATCATCAACACAACAAAACATCAACTAACTTCATACCATATTCAACCTAACTTGCATGAGTTCATCATATTCTAACATAATACATCAAGAATTAAACAAAGATTGGACATAGGTGACATATCCATGTCGCCATTTTCATCATCAATGGTAGGTTTCACCCCCAAACATCAAATTACTCAAAATCATTCATTATCCAAGCTTTATTTGTTGATTCTAACACACCCTCATGCCTAATTACATAAAATTAAAAGATTAACCACATACCCATTTCTTGTAAAATCATCAAATCATAATCTACAACTTACCCATGTTTTACATTCTTAGATGATTAGAAATCTTCAACCATGCAAGTGTTTTTGGCTTAACTCCACCATCAATTTCTGGATTTTGTGAAGTTTTGGGGAAGAACCCCTTTTTCTTCTATGTGTGTCGACACACACATAAACACACACACAAAACACACACTAATCTCCTAAACATTCCATTTAACTTAAACTTTAATCAAATCTCCCATTTCAGCCCTTCTAGTTTGGTTTCTTGTCAACAACTGTCACAACTTTTGTTTTTCATTTGTTTGCCCAACTATTTAACTAGGTTAAATTGCTTGGTTATTTTATTTCATGCCATCATACAAGAAACATACTAGGCAATTAGAATTGTGATTTTTGGGGCGTTACAAATCTACCCCCCTTAAAGAAGGTTTCGTCCTTGAAACCTTTCTCATTCCTGCTAGACCAATTCTATTCTTACATTTTCATTCTATTTACTCAAGATGCTCAGTTCAACACAAAACATGCGTGATCAATTAAGAAGTAGCCTTTACGTACATCTATCAATATGTGTCTTGTACTTGACTTCTTTATTAAATTAAGACCTTCATACATTTATCAAACATATTTCCATCTCACATGTGTGTCACACATGATATTCCATTCTAGCTTAGTCGCATGAGTACCCATTATGAGTTTATTTCGGTGTTCTATTATTAGCATTCTTTCTGGGTACTTTCGTTGGCACATAATGATTTGAGCCATCCACATACTCATTTTACCAATATTTATTTAAGTTTAGCATTATCACTAGGTTACTAGATTTCATTCTTGTTTATCTTGAGCAAACCATTACATCCCATTACTAACGTTATTCCAAAATTCTCTCATGTCCACATGGGAGGTAAATGTATGATGATACGCATTACCATAAACATTCAGTTATTTATTAATACCACAACATAACTACCATTTTCATACTTACTTATCTGTACTCAATACGAGGATTTAGCATCATTCTACATTTTCTACTATTACTTGTATTATGCATGTCCTTAGGTTTAACATCAAATCATTTCATTAGTGTCACTTTGTTTTCTACTCTCTTCACACACTAAGTATTCTACATATGTAATTAAGTTATGCGAATTCATCGTACAAGTGTTTATTCAATACCTGAAATTTTACTTAGGGCATTTTGATATTTCCTTAATATGACGTGAATTTCTTCTTATGTTGACTGTTAAAAGTCAAACATTCCATTCTATACCATATTTATCATATCATTCATTTCCTTAATTCGTATATCATATTCGATCTACCAATTTATACTTTAACATTCATGAGTTAAACATTTTACTAACCTTGATTTTGTTGCATTAATCATCGATCCGCCATCCGGATTGGCCCATTTCTTTACGAGTCCGAGCTAGAACTGAATTCACTTCGTCCATCCATATGATGAGTTTCCACTCATGCACATCCTTTTCCAACTCTACCAGCTTACTCACCAAGAGTTCTACCATTTTTATCTATAAAATGAAGGATTAGCACCTTTCATTGATATCCTTTCAGGCATGGCATTTATCAATTCATCTTATTTGCATACTAGTCATTTTCTAGTTTTCCTTTATATATTTAGTCTGTTTGACCCATTCTTAACGAATCATTACATGACCATTCTTTAAAATACCAATTCCACTTGGTTCGTCATTGTATTCGGTGTTAATTCACCTATTTTCCTTCGTAAATCCCTTACTAATGGGTATCTATATTACGCATTGCATTCCTTACATAATACCTTCAAATTTTGTAAATAATTATTTATCGACTTCTACAGTTTGAGTTTTCTAGATCAAACTGCCATTTATTATTTATTGTTTACATACTTTGGGGTGTGTGCGATGTACTTACCTCCAAACCAAACATGCTTACAAAAACATCATCTCATTGTTTTAGCATTTCTTGCATAACCTTACTTTCCCATCCATACTTAAACCATACATTTGGGTCGTAGCTTGTTGTTCGCCCCAACTCTCATGAGTTATTTGTTAACCTGCGCAACATGTAGTTTATCCAATATTTCTTTCCTTTAACTAAACTTTTCTCAATGCTACAATAACTTTCAAAAGGGTTATACTTACTTCATGCATCAAACCCTTCAAGCTATTTTACCATTACTTGCCTTATAATTAATCATCCCAACTTTGTTGACCTTTCAGGAAGTTAAACTATAAATTCATTCTTATTTATGTTTTATTAATCACTCATAATCTATCCCACACATGTTTTGTTCTTACTTACTTACTTAAGAATTCTAGTCTTCTCATTCTTACATATTACTCTTGTGTGTTAGATCCGTATTTGCCTACGGATATTAATCTTTCACTCATGCTTTGCTTTCTTTTACGTTTGAATCCTTCTATGGATTCAAACCTTCCATTTATACCTTTAGTTCTTTTATGTTTGAATTCCGTCAGTGGATTCAAATATTTCATTCTTACTTTTCGTTAAAACTTATATTACATCTTTCAACACAACTTCTCTTATAGTGGTTTATGCTAGAAAACTTTTATATTTCAATTTTACCATCCGTTATGACATTAGACCAAAATGACTGTCAATCCAAGTTAATAGATGTATTCCTCTTGGGTTAATCCATTACCCAATTTGTCACATCATTCTCTAGTCTATCCATGAGCTCCTACCGGAAGCATAATCTTTTATACATACCTGACGCAAGTCCAAAACCATTGATTCGTTATCCACACCTTGCAATGGTTATTTCTTTCCAATTTGTGGCAAGCCATTCCCATTCATTACGCTTACCTATAAGCATAAAATTCGGCAACCAAAACATTTAATACCGGATTCAAATGGCGAGCACCATTTGACCTGCATGACTTGTTTGTCATTTTTAAACCATTCTTGCATACAAACATATTTGCATATATACATATGTAGATTTAAAACATAACTTGAATATTATTTGCTTTAAGAAACATTTACTTGTTTGTTCGAGCTTACAGTTCCAAACTTTTCCATTTTTATCCTACGTTCTTACCAGTTTGGTTCGAACTTACTTACGAATTCGAACATTTTCGTTCTCATTATTCATTCTTACTTGATTGATCCGTACTTACTTACGGATTCGAACATTTTTATTCTCATTATTCATTCTTACTTGTTTGATCCGTACTTACTTACGGATTCAAACATTTTCATTCTCATTATTCATTCTTACTTGTTTGATCCGTACTTACTTATGGATTCGAACATTTTCATTCTTATACATTGCCCTCCTCTCCTTGAGAGTCTAATAACTCTTTTCACCCACATGTAGAACTTATTCCCAACTCTATCGGACATACATGAGTTGATTATCATGCCTTCACGAATGTCATATGCTTCTTGCGTACTGGCCAGGTGCGCAATCCACATACTAGTTTCGTGCCTTCATGAGAGTCATCACCTTATGTCCGAAGAAATGGGTTTCATTTCCAAGACAATATCATTGTCTTTAGTTTAATATTTACCCTCCCCGAGGAGATTCTTCCTTTTTTTCCTTCAAAACTGGTACCCATAATACATTAATATTGTGTACCTGGGGTCCATCTGTCTAATTGCATGCTTTGGTATTCATCCTAGACCGCATCCTTGGATCATTCTCCTCAACCCTTTAAGCTTACCTTGCATATACAATTTAGTTAGTTTCTTTATAGGAATACATATAAGCATACTTACATCCACTTACACATTTGGATCTTGATCAAGTCTTGGATTGTACGGGTCCTTTATCCCAAGAGCACACGGGTTTGAGTTCAAGTACTTACTTTCTTGTACTTGATTTCCCTCAAACCATGGCTCTGATACCAACTTGTAAGACCCTATTTACGTTTTGACCCAAAACGACGCAGCGGAAGTACCGACATAAAAATTCTTTCTTCATTGACTATATAACATACTTAAGGGTTCATTTATAAATATTTGGACGCTTTCTTAATAGATTTACTACATTCATTTTGCTTGACTTGCCAAATGTAATACATAATGCAAGCTATGAAACCGCTCTTCCCGTACAATCCTTGCTCTTTGTCTCGATCTTCGTCCACACATCTCCCTTGATGATAGTGGTAATCTGACTAATCTGCGGTCACCACATACACAACCAACACATTAGTAGAGGGTGACATCTTACATAATTAAATGGATATATAATAAATTAATAACCACATAGTATTCTTTCTATGTATACTTCTCCATAATTATATCCTTCTAAATTTGTTCTGTATACCGGACTTCGCACTTCCGAAAGCCCAACACTTACATACTTGCATTCATGTTTCATTCTCATTAGCAGTACAGTTAGTAAGACATAATATCAACGTATTACAAACCTCCAAATTCGCGTAAGCACATACCACTGATCTACATTCAATAAGTTACACTTCCTGTTTACACTCGCACGCATCAATATACATACATACATGCAAGTTATGTTTTGCGTGTTTACATGCAATCGCCGTACTTAAATCGTATACTCTCTATTCATCAATGTTCGTACGTGTGAAAAAGTTGATTCTTTCATGCCTATAACACTTCTACTCAATCCAAGTTTTAATCATACAACTACATAACTTGGTGTTGGCACCCACACATGAAACCACATTCACTATACGTATATCAAGACTCGTACATTCACTCTTACTTTATTTTTACAAGCCTAGCATCACTTAATCGCCTTAAAAACATCTTACAAGATACCGGGTTGGAGCCGGAATTAGTCGATACAAGAACACAAAAATAATTAGAAAGTTGACTAATCCCACCGTAAGCTACGGCCTGCCTACCATAGCTTACGGTAGGCATGTTCTGCCAACAATTAAATCTTCTACCGAGCTACGGCTAGCTACCGTAGCTTACGGTAACCATGTTCTGCCAAAAATAAAATCCTCTACCGTAAGCTACGGTTAGCTACCGTACAGTCAGTTGCTGCAGATTTGGGGCTGCAGCTTATTTGACCTGTTTTGAGCCCCGTTCGTTCATGCATGTTCCGATTCAGTTCAAATTAAACATGTAACATCTAAACGAGGTCTCGTTCCTCAAAATACTACCGTAGTCTCACTTTAACAATAAATTCTACATGTACACAAGCCCATTTGTGCTTTAATTATGTCGTTTAACGATAGCTTACCACTTGGATTTACTCCATTCGGTTTATATCATACAACTTCCAATTTAGTTGACTATTATCAACTCAATATCATCTAACTCATCTTAGTACCTCCATTGTTCTTACATTCCCACAAGCTTTTTCAACAATTAAAATAAAACATTTCCATTAAAGTATCTAAAGAGTGATTCTGGAAATCACTTACCTTAGTGTCCGTTTTAGCATTTGTTACCTTGCCTCCTTTTGACCCGTTAGCCTTCCATGCTTACATCCATCTTGACATGATCCCTATACTTTCATGTCATCGCAACCACATTCTTGTTACCATACACGATTGCACATATCAACGATCATATCAAATGCATAACTAACGTTTGACTTTCGTAAGTCAATCCTAACAAGCATAAGACATATACTCAAAATCACTTCTTTTCAAACTCGCATTATTCATTATGTCATCACATATAACACATATTGATATATCACATACCGTATGACTTTCTATAATCTTACAATCGTGACAACAAGTCTAACCATGCTTCTTATGCGCAGTTGACTTTCAGAAGTCAACGTTTATCATATGAACCTTCAACTTAGTCTCTCATATATCCGTGTCATCTTATTCGGCTATACGAAAGACAGTATGTACATTTCATACTCATTAAGTAATATGTATTCAACTATGATATCACCTAATTATATGCACCTACCATCATTACCAATTTCCTCCATACTAGTGATTCCTTTTATAATTCTACAACTAACACCTTTTTATGAAATCCTTCTACGTTGCATTTTTTCATGTTTACTTAAAATTAATCATGTCATCACCACATCCTACTAATATTCGTTCATTGTTTAGCATATAACTTCACATTCTAATCTATACTAGGCATTTCATCAAACACTTGGTGTGCGTACACCATTTAATGCACAACGTACAACTAATCAATGCATAATCTTCCAAGTTCT
The DNA here is from genome assembly GCA_947069175.1 of Scalesia atractyloides. Classification (NCBI taxonomy): domain Eukaryota; kingdom Viridiplantae; phylum Streptophyta; class Magnoliopsida; order Asterales; family Asteraceae; genus Scalesia; species Scalesia atractyloides. The sequence goes on along the minus strand of CAMTDV010000012.1, from coordinate 9,835,925 downwards.
TACCTTCAATCATCAACACAACAAAACATCAACTAACTTCATACTATATTCAACCTAACTTGCATGAGTTCATCGTATTCTAAATTAATACATCAAGAATTAAACAAAGATTGGACATAGGTGACATATCCATGTCGCCATTTTCATCATCAATGGTGGGTTTCACCCCCAAACATCAAATTACTCAAAATCATTCATTATCAAAGATTTATTTGTTGATTCTAACACATACTCATGCCTAATTACATACAAATTAAAAGATTAACCACATACCCATTTCTTGTAAAATCATCAAATCATAATCTACAATTTACCGCATGTTTTACATCCTTAGATGATTAGAAATCTTCAACCATTTCGATACACTGAGATTTTTAAATAAAATATTTAGTGGACAGGGGGCAGAATCGTCAAAATTCAGACCACTGTCCATTGTATGATTTTTTATGCAAAATCTGTAAGGAATTAGGCTTTGCAAATTTTACACAAGTATGCAGATCGTGTATATATTTGGTAATTTTTAGTGACCTGTAACTATTTTATAAAAATCCCTAAACACAACTGAAAATCTGGGAAAACAACTAATTAATGTGTGTAAAAGATGAACTTGTGCATGAAATCAACTTAATTTCTCTTAACTTTGTGAATGTTTGCTTGCTATGTGTTTGCAACTTGTATGACATGTCATGAATATATGTTTAAAAAATGTGCTAAGTGTTATTGTGTGTAATAAATGTGCGCCAACGTTAAAACTAATCAAAAGGGTAATCGTTCTAGGAAGCGATTGACCGGACACAACATTGCTTTCGAATTCTTACCGAGCAAACAAAGGTGAGTTCACGGCCCCTACTTTTAAATGGTTTTAAATACAGGGGGAGAAAACATGTGCCCGCTATAGTATAGTAGCGCTACTTCACTTACGACAACGTGTTACGGTTTAGTAACATGCATACAAAATCTAAATTGATTTAAGTTATGTTATACGGTTTTGGTTACAAGGTAGCATATCACTTTAAGTCCCCTCTTAACTTTACGAACCGTTAGTAATGGATCTTTAGCAAGGAAGTTTATGGTAGTTCTAATGGGCCCAACAAGCCCCACCCGAGCTAGTCGCGCTAGCCGGACCGGTAAAGGTCTAACGGGTGTTGAATTTTGCCTAACATAGTCATGGTTGGTGATAGCCTGACACCATCAGGGGCAAAAACGTTAGCTTCGGTTCGAACTCTTTGGTGACATAACTGTCACACCCCGACCCGCAGCGGAAAAAGGTGATCGGGGCATGATTGGGTTTTCATCAAAGCTCATGACATTTATTATAATGTTTCATATTTATTATTACAATTTTAAAGAAGATCATACAATCAAATCATACAAGTACAACATGTTCTATACATCTTTCTAGACTTCATTATTTTTCTTCTAAGGCACTTTCCTATGTGTTCCTTGCTTCATCCTGTCCACATGTATCATGTGTAAAAATGGTTTTTGGGTCAACAAAAAGTTGGCGAGTGAATCCTATGAAAACATTTAAACGTGTTTATTGTATTGATTATAAAATAAAGTGCATAACCACATATGAGTAAATGTAGATGTAAATTTATTCACAAAACACATAATATTAAATATTGCACACACATACAACAATTGATTATTTTGAGGCACGCGTTGTTCAACTCGTCTCCCACGAGGAACTGATGGGCCTAATGAATGAGTTTTGTGGCACGCGTTGTTCAACGAACTGATGGGCCTAATGAATTAGTTTTAAGACACGCGTTGTTCAAATCGTCTCCCACGAGGAACTGATGGGCCTAATAAATAATTTGCATACAACTTGACAATATGTAATACATAACAACAAACAATATTTACATTCTAAGTTTAGATCATATAATGGTATAGCACGAGTTTGAATAAGCGAATTAATTTAAGCGACACATGATACACCCCAAAACATGAATAAAAATAGGAATTTGTAAGAATTCACTCACAGTGGTTGCGTTTCCTTGGATTGGTGATGAATGCGCACGAATTTGGATTTAACCACGAGAGAAACTAACCTAAATAATAACATAATGGTTCGGTAAATAAGTGGATTTTATTAACAATTTTTAATAGGATTTTTAGATTTATTTTTGTGAGTTTAAGGACATTTTCTAACTTTAAAAATATTATTTTTAAGTATTTTTAAATAATTTTCTGATTAAATAAATAAATAAAATAAATAATAAAAAAAATGTTGACCGTTGACTTTGACTGTTTGACCGGTTCGGACTTTGTGTTTGTTTGCGCTGAGTGAGGTTCGAACTCGTGACCTCCCGTACGCGTGCACGCAGCTCTACCAACTGAGCTACGTGTCTAACCCGAAATATTTCTGTTTCTAATTATACTTAAATACTATTTAGATTTAACCAGAAACCATTTATTTTAAAAAGAATTTTAATTATATCGAACCGGTGCACATAACAGGTCTCGAACCCGGGACCTGTTGTTTAACGTTGCACACAGTCCACCGCTGGACTGTGTGTCTAACCCGAAATATATTGAAGTTTAATTATACATATACACATACTAGCGCTAACATATTTTGATTTAAAAAAAAGGCTTGGATAATTTCAGGGGCGGTGTAACTAACCGGATTCGAACTCGAGACTTTGGCTTCGTGTTGCACACAGCCCGACCAATTGGGCTGTGTGACTAACCCGAAGGATATAAGATTTTTATTAAATTTATATATTTACTAGATTATTTCGTTAACTGGTTTTAAAAAGGTTGTGTATAATTGGCAAACCGGAAAGCATGTACAGACTCGAACTCGGGACCATGGCTTGAAGTTTGCACACAGTCCACCACTGGACTGTGTGTCTAACCCGTTTAAAAATCCGTTTCGAATTAAACTTATACATTAACAGTGCTTCATCTTCTCGTCACTTGAACAACCAGACTGTTAAAATCCGATTTCTTCAATTCATTATCAATTCCTTTATTAAATTTTGAATAACTACATATGAGACTAATAAAAATGAGAGGGATTAGGTGTAAGATATACCGAACAGAGATCCCCTGTTTCTCCGGCGAGATTCCGCTGACAACAGGTTATTCTGGCGAGGTGTTCTTGCTGATTAGGGACTTGTAGAGAGGTTAGCGAGACTGTTGAGAGTTGATTCGAGTAAACAACCGAGTTGGTTTCCTGACTGAAAGTATTTATAAGTAGAGGTGATTTCAAGTTTTCGGTTATGAAATTCACGGTTCATGAATGAAATTGATTTGAGTTTTCGGTTATAACTGATGTTTATCATCAGTTATACCCATTTGCGATCAAACAGAAGCCGTTTCTTCCATAATTCCCGCGATTTGGTCTTGACGAGTGAATTCGGAAGTTGAAACTGAAGTTGCAGGTCTTACATTTTCTTACATAAGATTTAAATGTTTTTAACTTTAGCACAAATGTGCGTGTGGCGGAGTGGTGAAAGTTGTGTGGGTATTAACTTGTGGGTGACCCGGGTTCGAAACCCGGCGTCTCCACATTTTTTTTATTTGTTATTTTTTTGTTATTTAACAATTTTGTTTTAAAATTCTAATTTGTTTATTAATTATGTATCGTATAAAATTAATTTGAGCATTAAATACGCGATAAAATTTATAACTGATTATTCGGTTTAATAAACGAAGTGGGTTTGGATAACCCAGTTTTTTTTACGGATGTTTCAATAACCTAGGCTAGCTATCTACAAATATAACATGAACTCGATAATCAATTTGGGGTTCTTGATACGGGATTGGATCAAGGGTAACTTATACATTTATGATTCGGGATAGAATCAAGGGGGAAACATTTATTACACCCTAGTTCGGGTTTGAACCAGTGGCCGTTTGGGAAATAACTAAAACAAACTAAAACCTGTGAACTCACTCATCAATTATGTTGACACTTGTTTCTTTGCATGTTTTTCTTAGGTGGCTAAGGATTCACGAGCACGAGTAGGCAGTCCCGCATGAACATTCTAAACTTTTTTTTGCCACACCTCGGATTTCCAACCCGAAATCCATAAACCGGTAGGCCCGAGTGGGGAGTATCGTGATGTAAGTTGATAACATCATTATCAATTAAACATAGCACAACGGAAGTCTTGGAGTAAAACTACTATTACAAACCAAATTGTTCGAAATATAAAATAATATGCAGTCTCATAATAGAAGATCCACAGGCGGATCATAAATGTACAAAGATACAAAACAGACTTTATGGCAGATCTAAGGATTTGCAAGATCCTCTTATTCACTACCGAGCAGCTTCCGGCCTATTTCGTACTGTACCTGCAACTTAGCCTTTGGACAATACGTCAGCTTACGCTGGTAGATACACCCAACTGACTCATTTTGAAAACTTTAAAATGATTAGAAGTGTAAAACGACACAAAATATTTTATTAACTTGGGAAAGTTGATTTTTACAACCTTGTATCAGATTCACATGTTTGTCAATACATACATGGCCCGGGACAGAAACCAAGACATGATTAAATACACACCACTTACAAACTCACGAAGGAGTTATCCCCAACGTCTTGGGTAATTTGCATAGGAGCATCTGACAGGTGTATGCCTACACCCCATGCTATGGTCGTTGCCAATAACTAATGTATTGAGCCGAGGATATCCAGGACACGATAATTTAACCCCCGATGTTTAAGTTATCAAACAAAACTGATTAAAACGAAATATGGGGTTTACTAGCCATAAATGGGCATTCGATTGACCGCATTTTGGACCAAGCGGTAATAATTTACCGTATCCCAAGCCATTATAGGGAAAATAAGTCGAGAGTATTTACCTGAGCTAGTCTTCTTCTTTTATTTTAATAAGTCAGCCGTATACAAAAGTACTTAAGTGCAGATAGCATTTACCGGCAAGGCTCTAGTCTGGATTATGGTATAAGCTAGCCAATTAAATACTAACGGTCTTATAAGCCGAATAGTGTACGTGATCAACACGTATAACGCTTGATTAAACGATGATCGGATAGAATGTAGTTTAAACCTGACAAGTACTTGACTTGTATAATATGGGTAAACTATAATCATTCTGGATTTTGAAACTAAATGACAAGGTCATACCCGATTCGGTTAATTTTCGTAAAATGGATATATACTTAACGTACGCATGTTAGCGATAATGGGTAACCGGATAAGTCATGGACAAGTTCTATATGCCATTATATTTTAAATAAGTTAAAATATCAGTAGGATGTCAACTTATATGCCCGTTAAGGTTTTAAAACGAAACTATGCCTCATAAGGGCATTTTGGTAATTATATATTGTATAAAAGGAACTTGAATATAGTTTAAGTTTACAATTAAAAGTATTCTGGAAAAATAGTTTATTTAAGATATAATATCAGTAAGGATATTAATTATGTGTGTGTTTTATTTTTTATGACCAAACTATGCACCGAAGGGGCAATTTGGTCATTTCACACATAGTTTATAAATTATTTGGGATTCTGAGTTCATATTCTAAACCTTCTGTAAAAATATTTAAAATAAGTTTTAATATTAGTAGGTAACAAGTCTTAGTCCATTAATATGGTTTTAAACCATTCTATGCGCCAAAATGGCGCTTATGTCGTAAAATGACGATTTACGCAATGTTAAATGAAACCTGTTGTTACAGTCTGATTAAAATGTTTTAGATATGTTATTTAATATAACATATCAGTGGTAAAAGATTTACCTTGAAAAAGATTTGATTAAAACTATTTTAAGAGTCACAAGGACTAAAACTGTCATTTATCGACATAGTTTAAGGACCTGCTTGGAACTCAGCTTATAACTTGGTTTAACAACCCAAATAATCCTACTTATTATATTACATCAGCAGGAAGCTTATTTTCAAGTTCATTATCATTAAAACCTTGCTTTATGCAAAAATGGCATTTTAGTCAAAATGGCATAATTACGGAACTTACGGATAAACTCAGATTCTGATTATGATCATGTAATACACCCTTAGAGGGTTATGCTACATTATATTATGATCATAATGCAACTTTATATCAGTAGTTAACTAATCTATATCAGGTTAGAATCAAAAGTCAAAGTAGAAGTCAAACTTCACGACTTTCGGTTACGAACCGACCGTAGAATTGAAATTGACGAGCCGAACATGTTTATACATGTTCTAATAATTATTACCAACTTGTTTAAGTGTCAAAACAGCTTTCATAACATATATAATATCAATTTATGATTTTTCCGAAAAATAGCCTGTTTGACTTTTTAATATCATAACTTTGACCCGTCAATTGGTCTAGCAAATGTGATCTTTAGGAGGTGCCCTTTATAGGGATTAACACCTACCTTATTACGATCACTTAGCCATGTTTATTACGAAGAATGGCTAGACCATAATGGTCTTAACCAAAAGTCAAGGCGTTTTCCGAAAAAGCTTGACTTTTGGCTATAAAAGCCTATAAATGAAAATGCACAAAGAAGGAACACTTACCAGTGATTCCTAGGTGCAAAAGAACTATGTTGGATTGCTCCTTTTAGATAGGAACTTCCAGAGGAGGGAGAAGAGTGAATGAGAAAGGTGCAAGTTGGAATGGTGAACTTAAGCACCTATTTATAATTGGAGAACTCAAAGGAGGTGAAGCCAGGTGTCTAGGGGTGTAAGAAGATGCTTACAAGTGTACCAAAACACGACATAGCAGTTTGGGGAAGCCATGGTTTCGATTTAATGGTTTTGGATCTTTGTTTGGAGACCAAACAAAACTTTCTGCTGCTGACCCTTTCTCGCGCCCTGCGAGAGACCCAGACCTGGTCCCTCGCGGCCCGCGACCACCCCACGGCCACTTTCAAAACTTGACACTTTAACCCCTTAACTTTATAAAGCTTCTAAAAGCCTTCTAAAACACCTTTTTGGCATAATTAGCCCTCCGTAGCCAATACTTGGCATATACGGGATTATATCCAGACATTGTCGAGCTCACGGTTCGTTAAAAGGTCACTCAGAGGTATAAATTAACATGTTGACACTTTTAATCCCTCTATTATCCAACTTTCATATAATAATGGATTTAATTACTCTCGTCCAACAAACGGGACATATGAGAGTTAGGACTTCGTAAAGGATCACGCAGAGGCTCAGTATAAGCATGTTGATTCGATGTCACTCAGAGGCTAGGCATGTCGACACAACGGTCACTCAGAGGCCAAGTTTAAGCATGTTGACACTAATGGTCACTCAGAGGCTATGTTTAAGTATGTTGACACTAATGGTCACTCAGAGGCTATGTTTTATGCATGACGACACTAATGGTCATTCAGAGGCTAGGTTTATGCATGTTGACATCAGAAAGTCATTTAGAGGCTCAGTTTGAGCATGTTGTCACTTTTAGTCCATATTAGTCTTTAATAGACTATATATAAAAAATTACAACATGTGTCACTATATTATTGGACACGATTTTACAGGGTGTTACATCCTCGCCCCCTTAAAAGAAATCTCAACCTCGAGATTTTATTCAAAAAGATGTGGGTACTTTTGTCGCAAAGTGGACTCAACCTCCCATGTATACTCGGGACCTCTAAAGACATCCCATTTAACCTTTACTATAGGTATCATTTTTCTTCGGAGCTTTTTAACCTGTCGATCCTCGATGAAATCGGTTTCTCAATGAACCTCAGGTTTTCATCAATCTGCACATCTTTGTGCGGCATGGCTAGCGACTCATCGGCTAGACATTTCTTAAGGTTAGATATGTGGAATGCATCATGGATTCCACTAAGCTCCTCTAGCAACCTGAGCTTATAAGCTACAGTGCCGACACATTCGATTATCTCGAAGGGTCCTATATATCTTGGGCTCAACTTGCCCTTCTTTCCAAAACGCATCACACCTTTCCAGGGTGATACCTTTATATGTCTTTGTCCCCTACTTGGAACTGAAGAGGTTTACGCCTCTTGTCAGCATAGCTCTTCTGCCTATCCCTGGAAGCTTTGTGATCACGAATTTGTATAATCGTTTCCGTGGTCTCAAGGACGATCTCCGGTCCTGATAGTTGGGCTTCCCCAACTTCTGCCCAACATACGGGCGTTCTACATTTTCTCCCATACAAGGCCTCAAAAGGAGCAGCCTTGATGCTAGTATGATAACTATTATTGTAGGAGAATTCTATTAGGGGTAAGTGGTCATCCCAGCTTCCACTTAAATCAATCACACATGCCCGAAGCATGTCTTCTAAAGTTTGAATGGTACGCTTACCTTGACCATCAGTCTGCGGATGGTAAGCCGTACTGAAATTTAATCGTGTGCCTAACGATTGTTGGAAACTTTTCCAAAAGTGAGAAGTGTATCTAGTATCTCTATCAGATACTATAGACACTGGCACACCGTGTAGGGACACTGTCTTGTCCACGTACAATTTAGCCAACTTGTCAGAGCTATACGTCTCCTTAATTGGCAAGAAATGTGCTGACTTAGTCAGTCTATCAACGATGACCCAAATCGTGTCATTACCACATTTGGTCTTAGGTAACTTGGTAATCAAGTCCATAGTTATCATTTCCCATTTCCAAGTGGGAATCTCAAGTTGTTGTAAAAGTCCTGACGGTTTCTGATGTTCGGCCTTAATTTGCGAACATGTCAGACACTTAGCTACATAAGTGGCTATAGATTTCTTCAAACCCATCCACCAATAATTATTCTTCAAGTCTTGATACATTTTGTCACCACCCGGGTGAACTGAGTATCTTGAATTATGCGCTTCCTGGAGGATTAAATCTCTAAGTCCTCCAAAGATCGGAACCCAAATTCTATTATTAAATCGTAGGATTCCGTCTTTTCCAGGCGTTAACTGATCAATAGATCCGCCTAATCCCTCACTAGGAATATTAGCCTATAACAGGGCTTTGCTTTTACGCATCTAATAGCTTCTCATTCAAACTATTTTTAAGCTCAATGCTCTTGGCGTTAATCCTAATAGGTTTAACCCTTTCCTTGCGACTTAGGGCGTCGGCAACTACACTTGCCTTGCCGGGATGGTAGCGAATCTCGCAGTCGTAATCCTTAAGTGTTTCCATCCAGCGGCATTGTCGCATGTTCAATTCTTTCTGATTGAACAGATGTTGGAGACTCTTATGGTCAGTGTATATAACACACTTCGTACCATACAGGTAGTGTCTCCATAACTTTAGTGCAAATACAACGGCACCCAACTCTAAGTCATGGGTGGTGTAATTCCTTTCATGCACCTTTAGTTGTCGTGATGCATAGGCAATTACCTTGCCATTTTGCATTAGCACACAGCCCATGCCAGTGTGCGAAGCATCACAATAGACAACAAAGTTCTCAATATCTTCTGGTAGAGATAACACAGGAGCATTGCTCAACTTGTGTTTTATAATCTTAAAAGATTCTTGTTGTTTTGGATCCCAAACGAATTTAACATTCTTACAGGACAAGGTAGCCAAAGGAGTGGCTATTCTTGAGAAGTTCTCAATGAACCTTCTATAATAACCAGCCAGTCCTAAGAAGCTACGAATCTCAGATGGAGTCTTGGGACTTCCAATTCATTATGGCTTCAATCTTGGCGGGATCCACTTGGATACCATGCTCACTTACAACATGTCCAAGGAATTGGACTTCTCTAAGCCAAAACTCGCATTTAGAGAACTTTACATAAAGTTTCTCATGTCTTAAAAGTTCTAGGATGCACCGAAGATGTTTCTCGTGACCAGCTTGATCACGAGAATAGATAAGTATGTCGTCTATGAAGACAATGACAAACTTATCTAAATATGGCTTGCAGACTCTGTTCATGAGGTCCATGAATGCTGCAGGTGCATTTGTGAGCCCAAAAGGCATCACTAAGAATTCAAAATGACCATAGCGGGTCCTGAAGGCAGTCTTAGGAATATCTTCACTCCTAACCTTCAGCTGATGATATCCTAATCTCAAATCGATCTTGGAGAAGTAACTAGCCCATTGAAGTTGGTCGAATAAATTGTCGATCCTGGGCAAAGGATATCTATTCTTGATTGTTAACTTGTTCAGCTCCCGGTAGTCGATGCACATCCGCATTGAACCGTCTTTCTTCTTAACGAAGAGGATAGGAGCTCCCCAAGGCGAGGAACTAGGCTGTATAAAGCCTTTCTCCAAAAGTTCATCTAGTTGCGTCCTCAATTCCTTCATTTCCGTTGGTGCTAGCCTATATGGTGCCCTAGCTATGTGTGCTGATCCTGGTATAATGTTAATTCTAAACTCCACTTGTCTGTTTGGAGGTAGGCCCGGCAATTCCTCAGGGAACATCATCAGGATATTCTGAGATAACTAGTTGATCCTCAATGTTTGGTTTAGGTTCATTTATGGTGACTTGTGCCATGTAGATGACACAACCTCTCCTCAAACACTTGGATGCCTTAAATAATGACACCTTGTCTGGTAATCCATAGTGTGAGTCTCCGGGAATGGTGATCATCTCACCAGATAGGGTCTTAATTTCGATGAGCTTTTTATCGTAGGCAATGCGGGCTTGGTTATGAGATACCCAATCCATGCCTAAGACAACATCGAACCCCGCCAAGTTTATTGGCAGAAGAGAGATAGGGATGGAATGATTCTTAATGGATATAGAGCATCCGTCAAGAATGGAAGAACAGTTTCTATGGTTCCATCAGCAAGCTCTATCTCATAAGTTTTATCTAGAGTTCTAATGGGTAAGTTTAACAGTTTACTAAACTTATAATCAATAAAAGATTTATCCACACCCGAATAAAAAAGAACTCTAGCATAAATATCATTAATGGGGAAGTACCTGTTATGACGTTATTGTCATTAACAGCTTCCTTAGCAGTCAGCCGAAAAGCGCGGGCATTCCCATTCTTGGCCTCTCCAGGCTTTGGATTATTATTCTTTGAATTCTTAGGGCAGTTAGTTGCAATATGCCCTTTTTCATTGCAGATATAGCATACGACATCTTTAAGATCCTTGCATTCTAGGGTCTTGTGCCCTTTTCTTTTACATATGCCACAAGGTCTAGCTTGTGGGTCAGAATTACGCTGTCCCCAGTGTCTTCGGTTACAAGTCTTACAAAATGGCATTATAGCCGTCTTGCCTTGGTTCCCTTTGAACCCGAATCTCCCTTTATTTTTCTTATTATTAAATCTTTGGGAGTTGTCTTCCTCTCTCTTTCTTTTCCCATCAGTTTCAGACTTAACTGACTTTTGGCTCATTAGATCAAGGGTGAGGGAGAGAGATAGGTCAACAGCAGACCTATAGGTACTAGGCTGAGCAGCCTTTACCATGCCCTTAATCTCGGGCGCTAATCCATTGATAAAACGCGTGATACATTTAGATTCTGGGGTGATTAGATAGGAAACTAACCTAGATAAGGAATTAAAATCGGAAACATATTTCCGACAGTCTAGGTTTTTCATGGATAGAGATAAGAAGTTTGTCTCTATTTTCTCCACCTTATGGGGTGGGTAGTAGGTTTCCTTAACAAGGTCCATAAACTTGGACCATCCTAGATTGTACAGGTATACTTTACCTGTAGACTGGATCATGGCTTTCCACCATATTAGGGCATCGCCCTTGAAGGATTATGATACGAACTTCACACATCCTTATCAGCACAGCCACTAATATCCACTATCGTTTCCATCTCGTCTAGCCACATTAGGGCTTCTACAGCTCCTTTCTCCCCATTGAAATCTCGGGACTTACAGGAGACAAAATATTTGTAGGTACACCCGTCTTTAGAAGAACGGGACCTATCAACATAGTCTATCTTCCTTGGTTCACTCTTCCCATTCGAAGAGTGAACAGAGCTCTCTTTATGAGCTGAAGATGGGGTAATTGACAATGGTTTAGAGGGAGTAGCACTCGACTCTCTAAGCTTTTCTAAGGTTTTACCCATGGTCTTTTCCACAGCCGCATCAATGCGTACTTGGGAATCATTATTATCTATGGCTACATATTCGGCGTCCTTAGAGTCGACGTTTCGATGGCTACTTTGAGCCTCATTAGATTTAGCCATTCTTCAAAGCTTTGGTTCTATATACCAAATAAAATTTGTCTTAGCCATGGTATAATAACCATATCGGCTTTAAACATTGAATATAACAATCCATCACCTAATAATACTAGTGTGAATAACATCACAACTCTTAGGCTTATGATATCTGTATTTGGCCTCGGTCTTAATAGGACCATTAAAGGCAAATTACAATCTGGACATAGTCCATATATTATTAGACAGGGGATCATAGTGTCACAACTGTCATTTGTCATATAGACAATCATATATGTAGCACAAAGGCTTGTCGCAAAGGACATATAAATATGGCACATAGGCCTGTCACTAATGGACATAAGATTATGGCACATAGGCCTGTCGCTAATGGACATAAAATTTATGGCACATAGGCCTGCATCTCGAATGGATGTAAAATAAGGCACATAGGCACTACATTACTAGTGGATATTTTATTTATCACCGCACTGGTGATATTAGCTGGGATCAAATAGATCACATGGGCTATATAAAATTAATCATAGCCCGAAAGGGCAATACATCACTAATGGATGTTTTATTTATCACCGCACTGGTGATATTAGCCGGGATCAAATAGATCACATGGGCTATATAAAATTAATCATAGCCAGAAAGGGCAATACATCACTAATGGATGTTTTATTATAACCGCACTGATGATATTAGCCGGGATCAAATAGATCACATAGGCTATATAAAATTAATCATATCCCGAAAGGGCAATACATCACTAATGGATGTTTTATTTATCACCGCACTGGTGATATTAGCCGGGATCAAATAGATCACATGGGCTATATAAAATTAATCATAGCCCGAAAGGGCAATACATCACTAATGGATGTTTTATTTATCACCGCACTAGTGATATTAGCCGGGATTAAATAGATCACATGGGCTATATATAAGGTTAGGACATAGTCCATTATCTTGAAGGTTAGTGTGATTCCTCAATCATACAACCACGAGTATGCACATTACTTGAATGTTAACATAAGAGGACCTTAATGGTTGATTATTAGTCCCGGTCGCATTGACCTTATGACTTGGAGGCTTGAACATAGTCCACCACCTCTAGATAGAAGGAAAACTTCCCTTAACTATCATTTATATATTTTGCCAATATGTGTGGTATGTACCACTCGGCTAAATCAAAACCATTAAGATCTATTTAGAATTATATAGCTGATCAAAAATTCGAGTAAAATCGAGACAACTTGAAGAGGATGAGTACATATATATATATATAATTCCAAATTATTTCATTAATGATAGTAGAGAGTACAATACTTGAAATAAATAAATGAAACTAATTGTCCATGCAAGGACTAAAAGGAAATAACTTGTCCACGCAGGGACTAAAAGAAATAACAATGTCCACGCAGGGACTACATATAATAGAAGAGACTTCACTCGTCCTTCTTCCCCTTAACCAGTTTGGAGAGTTTCTTGAAGAACTTATTCGTCTTCTTCTCCGTCTTCTCCGCCTGTGGTTGCATTTACTTCATTCTTTCTAAGGCCTCATTAGGCCTCAAGTGGTGGCGGATGTTGTGGTTGTGGTTGCGGCACAACCGGATGGTACCATAAGTTGGATATCCAGTCGATGGAAAAGTAGGTGGGAAATGAGAAGGGTAAAGAGCATTATGCATGATCGCTTGCATGTAAGGATCATGCAAAAGTGTTTGGTAATCGATAGGGGTAGTTGGGTTAAAAGGATCGTATCCAGTGTTATCCGGATACGTTGGGATTGGGTTATTATAACCTGATGGTGGTTGTTGAACCACTGTTGTTGGCGTCGGTCCACCAAAGGCGAAACATTAGAGGGTCCACCCATTTGTGAGTCCTCTTGAATGGTGGGGTAAGATTTGGGCAAAGGTGGTAGCGAACCCGACCGTTGGCCCGCACGTACCGACATACGTGCTCCATGTTTCCTCCTTGGTGGCTCATGTGGATGTTGGGGTTAGTCCACGGGTTCCATGTGGACATCTTCCTGTACGGGAGGTGGTTGTGAATGGTGGGATGGAGTATTTGCAAAAGTAAATTGACCCTAGTATTGGTCCCACTCATTAGGACCTTGATATGGTGATCCACCATAGGAGTTGGAATCACTAGAAATTTTGATAGGATGCGCGTTCGATCCTGATGGCGGCATCTCCGGGTCGGAGTCCTCGTCCATAGGGTTAGGCTGATTCAACTGGTTCTGATCAGCTGGAGGGGTATTTAGGTATGGGTTTGGGTTGAACTCATCATGGTAAGAATGATGAGAATGGTGGGAGTGGTGTGAATGGTAAGAATGATAAGAACTTTGAGTATGTGTTGGTGAGTGTTGGGCAAATGGCCATGAATCTCCCGAATCTTCATAAGGGTTTGGGTGATGTGGATGTGAAGGGATATGGCCAGATGGTCCTCCCCTCATGGGTCCTTTTCCGCGTCCTCCAACTCTTGGCGGCATTTCCTGTTTAAAAATTAATTCAAAAAAAAACATACTAATAACTTAATAATGAAAGGAGAAATCCTAGGTCAAAGCCTAGACTCGGAAGTCTAAGGAATGTGCTTTTAAGTTTGAGATTAAACGTAAGTATGTTAGCATTTACTTCTCTAAAACGTTGGCTCTGATACCAACCTGTCAAACCCGGATTTCCAACCCGAAATCCATACACCGGTGGGCCCGGGTGGGGAGTATCATGACGTAAGTTGATAACATCATTGTCAATTAAACATAGCACATCGGAAGTCTTGGAGTAAAATTACTATTACAAACCGATTGTTCGAAATATAAAATAATATACAGGCTCGTAATAAAAGATCCACAGGCGGATCATAAATGTACAAAGAAAGAATACAAAACAGACTTTAGGGCAGATCTAAGGATTTGCAAGATCCTCTTATTCACTACCGAGCAGCTTCAGGCCTATTTCGTATTGTACCTGCAACTTAGCCTTTGGACGATACGTCAGCTTACGCTGGTAAATACACCCAACTGACTCATTTTGAAAACTTTAAAATGATTTGAAGTGCAAAACGGCACAAAATCTTTTATTAACTTGGGAAAGTTTATTTTTACAACCTTGTATCAGATTCACATGTTTGTCAATACATACTGGGCCCGGGACAGAAACCGAGACATGATTAAATACACACCACTTACGAACTCACGAAGGAGTTATCCCCAACGTCTTGGGTAATTTGCATATGAGCATCTAACAGGTGTATGCCTACACCCCGTGCTATGTCGTGGCCAATAACTAATGTATTGAACCGAGGATATCCAGGACACGGTAATTTAACCCCGATGTTTAAGTTATCAAACAAAACTGATTGAAACGAAATATGGGGTTTACTAGCCACAAACGGGCATTCAATTGACCACATTTTGGACCAAGCGGTAATAATTTACCGTATCCCAAGCCATTATAGAGAAAATAAGTCGAGAGTATTTACCTGAGCTAGTCTTCTTCTTTTATTTTAATAAGTCAGCCGTATACAAAACTACTTAAGTGCAGATAGCATTTACCGGCAAGGCTTAGTCTGGATTATAGTATAAGCTAGCCAATTAAATACTAACGGTCTTATAAGCCGAATAGTGTACGTGATCAACACGTATAATGCTTGATTAAACGATGATCGGATAGAATGTAGTTTAAACCTGACAAGTACTTGACTTGTATAATATGGGTAAACTATAATCATTCTGGATTTTGAAACTAAATGACAAGGTCATACCCGATTCGGTTAATTTTCGTAAAATGGATATATATACTTAACGTACGCATGTTAGCGATAATGGGTAACCGGATAAGTCATGGACAAGTTCTATATGCCATTATATTTTAAATAAGTTAAAATATCAGTAGGATGTCAACTTATATGCCCGTTAAGGTTTTAAAACGAAACTATGCCTCATAAGGGTCATTTTGGTAATTATATATTGTATAAAAGGAACTTGAATATAGTTTAAGTTTACAATTAAAGTATTCTGGAAAAATAGTTTATTTAAGATATAATATCAGTAAGGATATTAATTATGTGTGTGTTTTATTTTTTATGACCAAACTATGCACCGAAGGGGCAATTTGGTCATTTCACACATAGTTTATAAATTATTTGGGATTCTGAGTTCATATTCTAAACCTTCTGTAAAAATATTTAAAATAAGTTTTAATATTAGTAGGTAACAAGTCTTAGTCCATTAATATGGTTTTAAACCATTCTATGCGCCAAAATGGCGCTTATGTCGTAAAATGACGATTTACGCAATGTTTAATGAAACCTGTTGTTACAGTCTGATTAAAATGTTTTAGATATGTTATTTAATATAACATATCAGTGGTAAAAGATTTACCTTGAAAAAGATTTGATTAAAACTATTTTAAGAGTCACAAGGACTAAAACTGTCATTTATCGACATAGTTTAAGGACCTGCTTGGAACTCAGCTTATAACTTGGTTTAACAACCCAAATAATCCTACTTATTATATTACATCAGCAGGAAGCTTATTTTCAAGTTCATTATCATTAAAACCTTGCTTTATGCAAAAATGGCATTTTAGTCAAAATGGCATAATTACGGAACTTACGGATAAACTCAGATTCTGATTATGATCATATAATACACCCTTAGAGGGTTATGCTACTTTATATTATGATCATAATGCAACTTTAGATCAATAGTTAACTAATCTATATCGGGTTAGAATCGAAAGTCAAAGCAGAAGTCAAACTTCGCGACTTTCGGTTGCGAACCGACCCTAGAACTGAAATTGACGAGCCGAACATGTTTATACATGCTCTAATAATTATTACCAACTTGTTTAAGTGTCAAAATAGGTTTCATAACATATATAATATCAATTTATGATTTTTCCGAAAAATGGCCGGTTTGACTTTTTAATATCATAACTTTGACCCGTCAATTGGTCTAGCAAATGTGATCTTCAGGAGGTGCCCTTTATAGGGATTAACACCTACCTTATTACGATCACATAGCCATGTTTATTATAAACAATGGCGGGACCATAATAGTCTTAACCGAAGGTCAAGGCGTTTTCCGAAAAAACACTCGACTTTTGGCTATAAAAGCCTATAAATGAAAATGCACAAAGAAGGAACACTTACCAATGATTTCTAGGTGCAAAAGAACTATGTTGGATTGCTCCTTTTAGATAGGAACTTCCAGAGGAGGGAGAAGAGTGAATGAGAAAGGTGCACGTTGGAATGGTGAACTTAAGCACCTATTTATAGCTGGAGAACTCAAAGGAGGTGAAGCCAGGTGTTTAGGGGTGTAAGAAGAAGCTTACAAGTGTCACAAAACGTGGCATAGTAGTTTGGGGAAGCCATGGTTTCGATTTAATGGTTTTGGAGTTTTGTTTGGAGACCAAGCAAAACTTTCTGCTGCAGACCCTTTCTCGCGCCCCACGAGAGACCCAGTCCTGGTCTTTCGCGGCCCGCGACCTCCCCACGGCCACTTTCAAAACTTGATACTTTAACCCCTTAACTTTATAAAGCTTCTAAAACACCTTTTTGGCATAATTAGCCCTCCGTAGCCAATACTTGGCATACCCGGGATTATGTCCGGACATTGTCGAGCTCTCGGTTCGTTAAAAGGTCACTCAGAGGTATAGATTAACATGTTGACACTTTTAATCCCTCTATTATCCAACTTTCATATAATAATGCATTTAATCACTCCCGTCCAACAAACGGGACATATGAGAGTTAGGACTTCGTAATAGATCACTCAGAGGCTCAGTATAAGCATGTTGACTCCGATGTCACTCAGAGGCTAGGCATGTTGACACAACGGTCACTCAGAGGCCAAGTTTAAGCATGACGACACTAATGGTCGTTCAGAGGCTACGTTCTATGCATAACGATACTAATGATCATTCAGAGGCTTCGTTTTATGCATGACGACACTAATGGTCGTTCAGAGGCTAGGTTTATGCATGTTGATATCAGAAAGCCATTCAGAGGCTCAGTTTGAGCATGTTGTCACTTTTAGTCCATATTAGTCTTTAATAGACTATATATAAAAATACAACACGTGTCACTATACTATTAGACACGATTTTACAGGGTGTTACATTTTTAAAGTTTGCATTATTTACAATTCATTATGTTGGTTTTGCGTTTGTGTTGGCGCTACAAATTATATTTTTAAACTTTGTTACGCTTCCGCATTTTTATTTTATTTAGCGTCAAAACTTGGTTTTATTCATACAGAGGTCCATCTATATGGTCATGTGTCGATGATCCTGGTTTGTCATGCGACTCGCAGTAAAACCATGCATGTAGAATTTGAGGGTGTGACAAACACCAAGTAAAAAAAGGCAAATCAAAAGTACTACAAAATAAGTAAAATGCCTTCAGTTTCCCCCAGATCATACTTGACTGTGGTTAAATCAGCTTTAGTAGCGAGTAACGTAACTCTGTTATTCCCCATCTTCACACAAGACATTTCTAATTTATAACATGCTTTGAACAATAAAACTAACACAACATCGATATAAACGCCCAAAACAACATGGAGTACGTGTGGATATAGTAGAAAGAACGAAACAGAAATGGTAGCATGGTTGCAGTTGATATGAATCAATTGGTTGATAGATAATCCGTTGAGTGAATCAGTTAAGCTCAAAAGAAATTAGCAAGACGTAAGACTTCTCTAAATTTTTCATTATTCATAATGGATTGCTAAAATGAGATCTCCTTAAATACTAATTACGAACATGGGTGATATGCCCATACTACCATTTTCCCTCAAAATTCTCAATTAGGGCCATGTGACTAAAACAATAAACATGCAATTTTAATATTAAAAGTAAAGACTTAGTCTATTGAAAATAACATAAGGGAAAAACTAAATGCAAAGATTGGAATGCATAGGGGTGTATTTCGTGAGTAGATCGTTTTTATAATTTAGAGAGATATAGACTAATTTTTATAATTTTCAAAAGCCTCCTTTTAACTTGGGATCATGGGCATCCCCACTATTTCCCACATGTTCAAATAAAAACATTAAGATACTAATAGGAAAATAAAAACAAAGTAAAGTGCATGCATGATAAATCGAAAAGACAGGTTCTAATGGGTTAAAAACTAGGTCCGGTGGAGCTACCCAACACGTATGTCTCCATCTCTTACACATTCTTTCTCATCTCCTCTTACAGTTAGCAGGTTTCTTCAGCACCCGAATCACTTTTCCGGCAGCTAGGGTTCCACTATGAAGCCGATGACCACAGTGTGAGACCATATGAATCACCATTGAGAAGTTAACATGATTCTTATCCTCTTTCATCTCCTCTTACAGTTAGCAGGTTTGTTTGTATAATAATAAGAAGAGTTAAATGCTTGGTTGGTTCCTGTGGTTTGCAAAAATTGCAGACTTGGTCCTAGTGGCTCACTAATTACACACTTGGTCCCGGTGGTTGTAAATTTTGGCACTCGGTTGGTCCTTATCACTAACATCTGTTAAGTTTTTCAGTTAAGTCCATGTAAATGACCAAAATACTCTTGCTTATTACCAAGTTATATATATCTTCACAGGTCTCTTCTCAAACAAGCAGCACAACCACCACCATATCACCTCCGCCGCCATCTCACCTCCACCCCCGAACACCCACCGCCACCGTCTCACCTCCGCCACTTCTCACCTCCACCTCGGAACACCAAAACACCCACCAACACCGAAACCCACCACCACCAATGAACACCTCCACCACCGGGCAGGCTATCACCACCGCCGATAACCACCACACCAGCTCGTTGCCCCTGCTGCTTCACGCCGCCACAACCACTTCTTCCCCAAATCACCGCCACACACATATGCATCAATTACACATAACACACGTCAATTTTTAAATAGCACAAACAATCAGGAACAAAATTACACAAAAACAAATCATCAGAAACTAAACAAGATGCAGTGACGTCGAAGGGACGACGGATGAGCCGACGATGTCGGATCCGATGATGCACATATCGGTGGTGGAAGATGAGTTGCAGGTTCATTTTTCCGGTAGTAGGTTCCGGCAGTTCGATGTGCATCATCAGCTGGGAGGTAGAGAGAGAGGTTGAAGGGTGTACGGTGGAGGTTGAAGGAGGTGGCGATGGCGATGGCAGGTAGGTTTTGTGGTGATGGGCGGTGGTTTACGATGACGGCAGCAGTAGCGGTGGCTGGTGTGGTGTTCCGACGACCCACGTCGTTTTTCCGGCGGGTTGGGTAGTTGAGGGCAGTGAGGGTGGTGGTCGTTGGTTGTTATTGGGTGGTAGGTTTTTTTAGGAGATAAGATGATGATGAAGAGGCCCCCTGTTTTAAGTTTAGGAAAATAGGGAGATTAATTACCTGAAACAGTGAATGGGAGGAGAAGGTAGGAGACGGCGGTGGAGGCGGTGGTGGAGGTGGGAGACGGTGGTCTTGTGGTTTTAGAGAGAGAAAAGGAAAGTGAGAGAGAGAGATCAGGGTAAAGAAGAAGAAGGTGTTTATTTATTTTTGTTTTTTAATAGTAAGGGTAGTGTTGTAATTTTACATAGACTTAACTGAGAAAGTTAACATGGGTTAGTCATAAGGACCACCCGAGTGCAAAAATTGCAACCACTGGGACCAAGTGTGTAATTAGTGAACCATTGGGACCAAATCTGCAATTTTCGTAAAC
This sequence comes from Scalesia atractyloides, assembly GCA_947069175.1. Taxonomy (NCBI): domain Eukaryota; kingdom Viridiplantae; phylum Streptophyta; class Magnoliopsida; order Asterales; family Asteraceae; genus Scalesia; species Scalesia atractyloides. Next base: position 9,815,216 of record CAMTDV010000012.1, on the reverse strand, counting down.
CACAGGAACCAACCAATTTTCGTAAACCATAGGTGACGCGGGTGGGTGTGAGCTCGTTGAACACGACTCTTATTTAGGCCTGCTAATTAATAATTAGTTTGTTAATAATTTATTGTTTTGGGCTTAATATATTTAATTTTTCTATTCTTTTTATTAATATTAAAGCCTACTAAACTTCAAATCGTTCAAATCTATTCATGCTGTTTTAAACTTTTAATTCAATAAACTGATTCTATTTGGTTAGAGATGGGCATAAAAACCGGTTCCGAACCCGAACCGGTTTCAGTTCCTACCCGACATTAAGTAGAACCGGTTTCGGGTTCAAAATACCCGTTGGTTCCAACCCGGTTCCACAATTTTACCATTTGAATCGGGTAGTAACCGGTTCCTAACCGTACCCGGTTCCTACGTGGAACCGGTTCCTGACCGTTATAATATTACCGTTGGAACCGGTTATAGCCGTTAAAAATGTTACCGTGGAACCGGTTATAGCCGTTAAAAATGTTACCGTTGGAACCGGTTCCTGACCGTTGAACCGATTCTATATATATTTTTTTGAAATCTATTGTTTAGCACACAATTTCTCATATATATTCTTCTTGTTACATTTCTTTCTTGTTCTTTTTCACATTCTAATCAACAAATGGCCTCAAAGAGTTCCAAAAACGCAAATTCCCAATCCGTTAACAATGTTCCTCAAGATCAATCGGTTCCATATGTGGTTGGAACATTGTCTCATAATCGCAGTAAGGAAGTTTGGAGCAATTGGGAGTTGGTCGAGATGAGTGACGGCTCGCAAAAAGCTCAATGTAAACATTGTGGATCGTTATTAGCCAAGGAATCAAACTCAACGTTAACGGAGCATATTAATAAGTATTGCAAAGTTTTAAAGGAAATGACATCCGGTCAAGTTCCACTATCCAAAGATGGTACCATTTTTCGTTATGAGCAAAAATTAGCTCGCGATCGGATGGCGAAGTTGGTGATACAAAAAGCGTTGCCGTTTGGACACTTCGACGACCCCGATCTTACAAATCTTATTCGGGAGACGCTACAACCTCGCTATAAACATGTAAGTCGTCGCACTTTAAAACGTCTTTGTTTAAGTTTATGGGAAAAGGCAAAAAAAGATTTAATTGTTTTTTTAAGAATTTAAAAACTAGTGTAAACCTAACTAGTGATGTGTGGTCGGCTCCACATGGTTTACCGGAATCGTACATATGTGTCACCGCTCATTGGGTTGATCCCGATACATGGCAAATGATGAAGCGTACGATTGCGTTTGACGAGTTTTCTTCTCCTCATACGGGAGAAAATATTTATAAAATTATAAATGGCACAATAATTAAATATGGTTTAGAAGATAAAATTTTTTCAATATCCTTTGATAATGCTTCAAACAACACAACGGCGATTGAAAAATTAAAATTGAAGTACAAACCAATACTTGATGGTGTTTTTTTCACACACGATGTGTTGCACATATTATTAACTTAGTAGTGCAAACCGGTTTAAAAGATCAATTTGTATCGGATTTTATTATAGCATTTAGAGCTATGCTCCAAGATGTTTTCAAAAGTGGAAAAGAAAGATATCAAGAATATAAAAAACTTTGTAAAGATGTCAACCAAAAAATTATTGGACCGAATTGGGATATACAGACTCGTTGGAATTCAACTTGTCATATGTTTGAAATGGCTATAAAGCAAATGGGCACTTTAAAATCTTTTCATACAACTTTAAGTGATGAGTACCTTGTCGTCCCCTTTCCCGATACGGCTTGGGAAAATATTCATAACCTAAGTACTTTTTTACAAGTTTTTAAAACTACAACGACTTTGATTTCCGGTGTTTATTATCCTACTAGTTCTAAAGTTGTGGACCAATTGTATTTGATAACAACTAATTTTAAAAAGTTTGAAAATTCTAGTGACATGTTAAGGAATATGACGAGACCAATGATTCAAAAATTTTAAAAACATTTTTTAGAATTACCACCCGTTTTTCTATGTGTCGTTGCTTTAAATCCAGCTTTAAACATACCGGGTGTTGAAGCTTTAATTGATGAAATTTATGACAAGTTGGATATGAATGAGGAGGATCCAACTTTAAAAGCAAAAACAAAAAAAATATTCAATGAGTGTATGGCCAAACTTTATGATCATTATTTAAAAAAATATGGTGAAAAAAATCATACAAATTTGTTTGAGTCTCGGTCCACGGCCTCTAACGATGAAACAAGCGGGGATCCACTTATAACCATGTTGAATGTCGTTAGAGGCGAGACCGCTAGACAACAAAGGGGTAGTGAACCAACAAGTGAACTTGGGAGATATAAAAAAAATCAGTATTCGCTTACTATGACCACCGGGGAGTATAGGAAATTTGATGTTTTGGCATGGTGGAAATCGAAAGAATCCGAATACCCGATTCTAGCCACCACGGCTCGTGATATACTAACGGTCCAAGCTTCCACGGTAGCTTCGGAAAGTGTGTTTTCTCTTAGTGGCAGGGTTTTGTCAATTAGAAGAACAGGACTAACTCCGGAATCGCTAGAGATGGCAATATGCTTAAAGGACCATTTGGATGCCGTTGATCGCGTTCAACATAAAACTAGTCTAGAAGATGAAGTTGAGTTAGAGCATAAAATTGTTGACGAAGAGGAGGACGAAGAAGGGAGACTAACGATTCGGACGACGATTGTACCGAGGTACCCGCACCTAAGAGAAACTCATTGGAAAGTGTTGCACCTGCCGCTAGTAAACGATAAAAGAAATAAAATCTTACTAGAACCGGTTCTGAGTAATTTTTTATTTTTTTTTGTAACCGGTTAATTTTTTTATATATTGTAACCGATTAATTTGTTTTTTAATGTTAACCGATTATTTTTACTATTTTTATTTATCAATGTAACTAATAATAAAAATCAAACATAACAAACACAATAGAAAGAAACATTACACAAACTTTATTAAAACACCAACGATAACATTTGTCAGGAACCGGTAAGTAGGAAGGGGTTTATATACAAAAAAAACGATTTTTTAATCAGGAACCGGTTCCACAGGTAACATTTTATCAGGAACCGGTTCTGAACAGTAAAAGTCAGGTTTTTACTGTCAGGAACCGGTTCTGAACAGTAAAAGTCAGTTTTTTACTGTTCAGAACCGGTTCTGAACAGTAAAAGTCAGGTTTTTACTGTCAGGAACCGGTTCTGAACACTATCAGGAACCGGTTCCGCACCATACCCGGTTCCACACCATACCCGGTTCCACACCATACCCGGTTCCATAATACCCGTACCCGGTTCTACACGGTTCCATATTCTTGGGTGTGAACCCGGGTAGGAACCGGACCCGGTTCCACACCATACCCGGTTCCAATGACATCCAAGCAGAACCGGTTCCGGGTTGGAACCGGTTCCGAGTAATAATAAAACCCGATTATGCCCATCTCTATATTTGGTGGGCCGATAAGGGCTGATGTCCAACACGTGGTTTTAATATTGGGCGTGGTTGTAATTTTGGCTAATGATTATTTTAATTGGAGGTTCGATGAGGCTGAATGAGATTTCTATCACTCTCGATATATACAAACAGACGGTTACCAACGCAGTGCGATCATTATCATCATCATTATCATCATCAATATCATAGAATCATCAAATTCAATTCCAACAAGAGTGATCTCTAACTAATCCAATAAATCATTGTGTAACCCGCAAATAGATTTATCTGATAATTCTCATACGATTCAGAGATTAATCCAGATTTCAACAATATTTTGCAATTTAAATTTGGGTTCTAGGTTTGTTAATTCTTCGAATTACTTGTTATAGACCAATTATACAACAAAGATAAACCTATTTAGGGTTCAATTTGGTCGTTGAATTTTTAATCGTGAGTATCGTACACTCTTACGTGGGACTTTAGTTTGGTTCGTTACCCGAATTTTGAAATTGTGGTGGGTTCTTAGGATTAACTGTCGAAAATTATATTGTGGTTTGGTTATAATTATTTGTTTGAATCAAAAAGAACTGAATTATAAATGCATGGTGGAGGATGAACGTGGTCAAAATTAAGAATTAGAATTTTGGGATTGAGTCTACTGCTTTACAAATTTTGAAAGTGAATTTTGGTTGCAAAGATATTGGGATTTCATTGGATTTGGAATTTACGGATTAAACTATTGGAATTCCGGATCCATTAATGGTATTGGTTTTATTTTCTCGAAATTTGATCATCATCATTTTATCTTCATCAAAAAATATATATATATATATATATATATATATATATATATATATATGAGAAAGTTCATTTAATAAGAAATTTTATGTGAGAAGAAAAAGAAGAAAAGGCATAATGGTAAAAAATTAAATAGTTTATAACTTCTCTCATTAATAAAACAAAAACATTATATCATACAATTTCAAAATTTATCCTACATATATATCTTATACTTATCGGAATTTACCCTACACATTTCAAAATTTATCCTATACATACTAAAATTTATCCTACACGTGTCGAAAATTGTCCTTCACCATAAATTATTTTATCTTGAAAAAATATATTAAAAAAATGAGTTACAAGTTTAATTAATTAGCTAATTAATGATAATTTTAGATTTAACTATATGCCCTTTTTATAATATTAAATATACACATTAAATGAAGTAAATGGAGAATTTCTATTGGTTTAAAAGTTACTCTTTTTATTCTTACAAATTTTTCTTTTCATATATATATATATATATATATATATATATATAGGGTGAGTTTATTTTAAGAAAATATAAAAGTGTGAGAAGAATAAGAAAGAATCTAAACTATTAGATATTTAATCTAATGGTTGAGATCATAGTGACAATTCTGTAAATAGTGTTGACTATTAAACTAATTAATTTTCTAGATTAAGGGTATAAAAGTAAATTTAGCATTCTTAAATTAAGAAAGTAACATTAATGCACATGCAAGTTCTCCTCTTCTTTTTTAAATGACAATAACTTTATACGTAACTCTTTTTTAAAAAAAAGTTACATCCTAATAACGAGTGCTTTTTTATCTTTAATATGAGTACCATATTGATATATGTAGAGAGAAAAAATTACGTCTCGCTTGGATGTTTTAGTGCATGATGTTTTTTCAATGTTAATACAATGGTGTTTTAATTGTAGGTGTTATTTCTGTTATATTTTTGTTCTTCGTAAGATGTATGCCTTCAATATACATGCTGTGGTGTTTTTATGAATTAGGGTGTTATTTCTGTTTTTATGTATTTAGGGTGTTATTTCTGTTTTGATTCTTATTAAAGTGTTAACTGGTGTTATATTTAGGGTGTTATTCATGTTTTTATTCTGATTAAAGTATTGTGTTTTGAAATTGATTTATTAGGGTGTTATTTCTGTTATATTCAATGTTGGGGTGTTCTTTAAAAGATGTGTGCCTTCAATATAACTATTGTGGTGTTTTTATGAGTTATGGTGTCCAAACGAGACATAATTTTTTTCTCTACATAAGTATATCAATATGGTATTAATATTAAAGATAAAAAACACTCGTTATTATGGTGTATTTTTTTAAAGAGTTACATATATAAAGTTGTTGACGTTTAAAAAATGAAGGGGGGACTTGTATGTGCATTAATGTTAGTTTTTTAATTTAAAAATATTAAATTTAATTAGATTTTAGTAATTAAATTACACTCATACATTTAAACTACCAAAATAAAAAAGGACACATGTCACCTCTATAATCTTTCTTATTTTTCTCACACTTTTAAATTTTCTTATATGAACCTCTACCCATATATATATATATATATATATATATATATATATATATATATATATTATATGTGTGTGAACAGAATCATCATAGTGAACTGTGTGAACTAATCTGGACCATTGATCTCTTTATTAAATGAAAGGATAGGATTGTAATTTTGTTTTAATTTAGTTTAAATCTTTATTTTTAAAATTAGATTATCAGTTACAACATTTCCTTAATACTTGTGATTTTCAATGTAGAATATTTTTTTTAACTGATTCATTTCCTATCTTTCAGTAAACAACAACTGTTCGTAAAACTAACTTCAATTTCGATTTCATTCTATTAATCTCTAAACAAAGAATTCGAAATCATTCCCAGAATTTTATTTACATATTTCCCAGAAATTGATTTACATATATCCCAGAATTTGATTTACTGTTCCATCGCATTGTCTGATTAAAATGGAACAACCAGAAGATGTTACGATCGCCGGTGAAGACAACGTCAAGGGTAACGACAATGTTTTTGTTACCACTATGGATCGACTAGGTTTGGTTGTTTATGTTTTTTAAGAGTATTATTTTGTATTTCGTTACAACCTTTGATTGACATGTATTTGTATTCAAAATGGATCGACCAAGTTTGTAGTTTTGTTGTCACCGATGTTTGTTGGTTCCGTACACATTTGAATAAACCACGTGTTGCATTTTTTTGTACATTTTTTAGATTGAAGGTACGATGTAACTGCATGATTGTAACAAATAAGTACACATATGCATAGTTAGTAGTATACACAATGACTGTGCTGTTTTAGATTTTGTACCTGGGAGTTGTAATTTTGATGTATATGAGAGATTCAATTTAGTACACTTGTGTATAATGGCGTATTGCATTCCATGTGTACCTGTTTGCTTGTCTGATATCTTTTTTTTTTACACATGTTGTAATTATGAAGTTTCTTCCAGATTAGTACACTTGTGCATAGCTGTATAGTATAACACATGTGTATATACTTTTAAATATTAACAGTTGTTATGTATGTAACGCTATGTATTTCCGTATTCTTATTTTTAGAAAGTTCGTATTCGTATTCTATTTTTAGAAACCTTACATTCGTATTTCATTTTCAATCTCACGATTCGAGGTGTTAATCATAATGGAATACATTTTTATACATATGCGTGTTACCTTTCATATTTGTGTTATGTACGCAATTTGTCACACCCCGACCCGCAGCGGAAATAAAAGTCGGGGCATAATTGGGTTATCACCAAAGCTCATGACATTTACTAAAAAGTTTCATATTTATTTAATTGGAATTTAAAACTTCAAATATCCAAAAAAAAAACAAAGAAACATACAAGCATAATTAACCATTGTTCTAAACAAAATATATTTTATAAATCTTCTAAGGCCATTCGTATGTGTTTCTCTCCTCAGCCTGTCCACCTGTATCATACGTAAAACAAAGGTTTGGTTCAACAAAAGTTGGCGAGTGAATCTTAGCAAAACATTTGAAACAGTTGTTATATATTTGTTATTCAAATAAAAGTTGTGCATGAATCATAAGTGAGCATATGCTTATATATAAATAATCACAAACCACATAATATCCACAATGAACACATGACATGATGAATGATGAACTTGAGATCAAGGCTCAATCAAACGAAGCCGATCTAATGAGGCACCTGATGCTCAACTCGTATCCCACAAGGAACTGATGGGCCTAATGAATGATTGCACTGACATGATAAAATGTAACCACACATAACACTCAAACAATATACACATTTGATCACATAATGATATTAGCACAAGTGTTTAAATAAATAAAACATGTACGATACACCCCAACACATGATTAAAAGGGGAATTTGTAAGGATTCACTCACAGTGGGTGCGTATTCTTGGTTGATAATGAGTGCGCACGAGTTGAGGATTTGATCGACGAACGAATACTAACCTAAAATATAATACGATAATTCGATAAATATAACCAAATTAATATTTTGATTAAATACTTTTGTTAGATTTTTAAGTTATTTTTGTGGTTTTTATTGATATTTTAAAACCTTCGAAATTGTATTTTTTTAGTATTTTTAATTGATTTTTAACTAAAATATAAATATATAAGTAATATAAATAATTAAAAAAATAAAATAATATAAAAAAGTCAGGTCTGACAGGGGACCTGACCGGGTCAATTGTGATAATAGGCAGTGTGTGTAGGATTCGAACTTGAGACCTCTCGGTTGCGTGCACGCAGCTCTTCCAACTGAGCTACGTGTCTAACACGAAAGGATTCTGTTTTTAATTATATTTATACTCTTATTAGCTTATCTCAGAAATTGATTAATCTTATAAAGGTTTTTAAATGATTCGAACCGGCATGCAACCCGACTCGAACCGGTGCCTTTGCGACGATTTGCACCCAGCCCAACCAGTTGGGCTGGGTGTCTAACCCGTTTCATAGCTTTTAAAAAGAAGAGTTTTATTACCGAAAACCGGTTACATGCACGTATCAAACTCAAGACTTCCGCTTTGAAATTGCACACAGTCCACCATTGGACTGTGTGTCTAACCCGCTTAAAACCCAAATTTAATTATATTAATACATTAACTAAATTCATCTTCTTCAACTAGAATAAACCCAGATTCTGAACCCGACATAAATGCATGACAAAACCGATTTTGTTCTGATTACAAACAAGATGAACATAAGGGAAAAGGGTTTTAAGGATTCATACCGCTGGAAAAATAGGATTCCTGGTTTTCCGATGAATAGCTCCGGCAAAGACAGATGAATTTTTTTCCAACGAACAGAGATTTGAGCGGAGAGAACAGAGGTATGTTGCGAAGGAAATGAGCGAATTTGTTAGTGTGATGTGCTCGGTATTTATAGGCTGCATTGAGTGCTTTGATTTTGATTTTTGAAACCGAAATTTAGACTGATGATTGTATAACGGTTTTAATTGAACCTTGATTGAGGATTATATACAGATTGACTGATTAATCGGTGATTTGCAAGACTGAAACGGAAACAGCGGGCGTTTGATGATTTGAATTTGCAGATGATACGCATGATTCACCGTATATATTATTTGATTCCAAATTTTCATAATAAGTATGTGTATCGCAGGGGTGTTTGGTGTGTGTAGTTACAAGGGAGACCCAGGTTTGATTCCGGTTTCCCCTTTTTAATTTTTGATTTATTATTTTTAAGTTTATTCTATTTCACTTATTATTATTATTATTATTATTATTATTTATTAATTATAATTTTTTTAATTCTACCACCTTTATTAATAACTGATGTTAGAAAATACGCAACGAACATATAAACAAAAACTTGATTAATAAACGGTGCGGGTTTTCGAAACCCGTTTTGCACAAATGTTACAGTATCCCCTATTTTTAGAAATTTCGTCCCGAAATTTAATTAGTAGCCGTAGCAGGAAAAAGATGCGGGTTTTTCTCGCGCATTGAGTCTTCACGTTCCCAAGTAAACTCGGGTCCTTGATTTTACTCTCAACGCACACTGGCTGAAATCCGAAATGTCTCTTTAGCAGAAAGGAGAGTTATGATGTTTGGATTTGAGGCAGTAACGTTCCAAGTAAGGGTTGAATACCCTGCTACAGGAATCACTTTTTAATGCCTAAGATGAAAAACGTTGACACACAGAGTTGTTTGACTGGATATGATCTTATGCATATACTCAAAATCACATCTTTTCAAACTCATATAATTCATCATATCATCTATATAACACATATTGATGTAACATGTACCATATAACTTTCTATGGTCTTACCATGGTAATAAGAAGTCTAGCATGCGTTCTTATGTGCAATTGACTTTCAGAAGTCAACGTTTATCATATGAACTTTCGACATAACCTCATATATTTGTGTCATCATATTAAGCTATATTGATGACACTATGTACATTTCATATTCATCCGCTTCTAATTATTGTTAAGTCACAAATCCAACTTATGGTGTACACCACCATTCAAACATAGGGTACTAGTTCCTTAAAGCACTCTTTTACCGAATCACATCATCAATTACGTTTCACATATACTTATCAAATACACTCCTAAACTTGTTTTACTAACAAGTATATCATTCTCACTATCTAAACACGTTCAATCGTTACTTGCATATAAGTTCACATATTATTGTCATTTAGACATTTCATCAAACACTTGGTGTACGTACTACCTTCTAAGCATAATGTACAAGTATTTTAAGCATGTTCTTCCCGATTCATCTCATGAACCATTACATTCAAGCAAAATCACACAATCATCATTTCTACATCAAGTTTATCTATCACAATCTATCATATAACACCTTGTGCATCACAAAATCACAATATTACATCTACATGTTCATCATCTTTACTCTCATGCAATGGGTTTCAATCTAAATCATCCAATAACTAAAATTTAACCATGATTCAACTTCCACATGATAGCATTAACAAGTATTCATTCTAATTTCAACCAATTTCACGGATTTATCCTAACCCACTTCATGAATAGTCACCAAATCAGAAATTTCAACTTACCATATGTTCATTAGGATGAGATGGTAAGGATTCTTCATTCATGCATTGATTTGGCTTCACATCCTTGTTCAATTTCATCAATTTGTGGGGTTGTGGGGAAGAACCCTAATTCTTCTTCATGTGTGTGTCGACACACATACTGAGCACAGACACACTTATAAAAATATGAATTAATGAGTTTGCCCACTTGCTACTTCTAGTCCCTCTAGTTTGCCATTAATCACATTTACCACAAACCCTTGTATTTTACCATAAGACTTATAGTTCTAACTAAGTTAAATAACTTAGTTATCACCTTTCATTCCATATCTTATGAAACCATACTAGCGAGTCAAGCATTCGGGTTTTGGGGCGTTACATTATTATTTCAAATTTAAATGAAATATTTCAATCAACACATAGTCCATACAAACACAAAATATTCTAAACAAAGCTTTCAAGTAACATTTTATTTTTTTCTAAGGCCCATATCCTATGTGTTCCTTGCTTCAAACCTGTTCACCTGTATCATGTGTAAAAATAGAGATTGCGTCAACATAAGTTGGTGAGTGAATGCCATTTAATCATTAAAAGTGATATGTTTATTATTTTAATTAAATGTGCATTACCCAAATATGAGAAACGTATATGTAATCTAAATCACAAACCACACAATCAACTAGTAATGTACATGTGAGCACGATAAGCGATGTGCTGCGAGATCAAGGATCAATCAAACGGAGTCGATCTAATATATTAGGCAACGCGACGCTCCACCTGTAAGTAATGGGGAACAAATGGGCCTAATGTGAAAGCTTGACTGTAATGAGAAATGTAAACACAAATAAAAATAAACAACAATATCACATAGCACGTTAGATCACATAATGGTAATAGCACGAGGTTTGAATTAGTGAGATAAACAAAAGCGACACATTATACACCCCAAAACATGAATAAAAAGGGGAGTTGTAAGAATTCACTCACAGTGAGTGCACCCTTTTATTGTTTTTAATTTATTAAGTATTATATTTTATATATTTTATTTATTATTATTATTATTTTATTATCTTTATTATTATTTATGTTATTAATATTACGAAATCTATAAACGACTAACATAAATTTGAAACAAAAGATCATAGCGTATACTTGATTACAAAAATGAGGCGGGTTTTAGGACTCGTTTTACGACAGATGTTACAGTATTCCCTACTTTTAGAAATTTCATCCCGAAATTTAAGTAGTAGTAGGTTTGTCTTGGAAGAGATGGGGGTATTTTTCGCGCATTGAGTCTTCACATTCCCAAGTAAACTCGGGTCCTCGTTTCGACTCCCAACGTACCCTGACTATAGGAATTCGACTTCGTCTTAAACGTTTCTCACCGAAGTCCGTAATTTCTACAGGTCGCTCTACAAAATGCATTGACTCGTCAATTTGAATATCTTCTAGCGGTATATGGAGGTTTTCGTCGGCAAGACACTTTTTCAAGTTAGAAACATGGAACGTTGGATGGATCTTGCTGAGTTCTTCAGGTAAGTCAAGCTTGTAGGCTACAGGACCAACTCTCTCGAGTATTTTAAAAGGTCTAACATAGCGAGGTGCTAGCTTGCCTTTTTGTCCAAACCGAACAACTCCCTTCCATGGTGACACTTTCAAAAGTACTTGATCGCCAACACAAAACTCGAGCGGCTTTCGTCGTTTGTCAGCGTAACTCTTTTGGCGAATCTGAGCTGCTAGAAGATTGTTGCGGATTTGGAGAATCTTGTCGGTTGTTTCTTGAATTAATTCTGGTCTGGTGATCTGTGCTTCACCGATTTCGTGCCAACATACAGGTGATCGGCACTTACGACCGTATAATGCTTCAAAAGGAGTCATACCAATGCTCGAGTGATAACTATTATTGTATGAGATTTCGACCAATGGTAGATGAGTATCCCAATTGCCCTTGAAATCGATTACACATGATCGTAACATGTCTTCAAGAGTCTGTATGGTGCGCTCAGATTGACCACCAGTTTGAGGATGAAAGGCGGTGCTGAGATCTAAGCGAGTGCCTAACGCGGATTGCACGGCTTGCCATGTTCGTGAAGTAAAACGCCCATCTCGATCCGAGATGATGCTTAAAGGCACACCATGTCGACTTACAATTTCATCAATGTAGATACGAGCTAACTTCTCGTTTTTATAGTCTTCGCGGATAGGAATAAAATGAGCGGATTTGGTAAGGCGATCGACGATAACCCAAATCATATCATGCCCACTGGAGGTGCGAGGTAACCCGGTAATAAAATCCATGGTTATGTTTTCCCACTTCCAAACGGGTATTTCGGGTTGAACAAGTAAGCCTGAGGGTCTTTGATGTTCGGCTTTAAATTTCAAACATGTGAGGCACTTGGAGACAAAAATGGCGATATCCTTCTTCATTCCAGGCCACCAGTAAGAGTATCGTAGATCTTGATACATCTTATCAGCACCCGGATGTATGGAGTATCGTGTTTTGTGGGCCTCGTTCATGAGAAATGTACGAAGATTGTCACGATTAGGTACCCATATACGATTCAGATAATAAAGAATACCATCGGACTTTGATTCTAACTTGGTTTCAGCTCCACAAGATAATTCATCTCGCAAATCATTTTCCGTGACAGAGGTATGCTGAGCTTCGCGAATGTGTTTCTGAAGGTCAGTTACGATTTGAGAGGACAATAGGTGAATGGAGTTAGCATATTCTCTTCGACTAAGAGCATCTGCTACGACATTGGCTTTACCAGGATGATAACGAATTTCACAATCATTATCATTTAAGAGTTTGATCCATCGTCATTGTCTCATGTTTAACTCTTTCTGGTTGAAGATATGTTGAAGGCTCTTGTGGTCAGTGTAAATCTCACACTTTGTACCATAAAGATAATGTCTCCATATCTTTAGAGCAAACACGACTGCTCCGAGTTCCAGGTCGTGAGTGGTGTAATTCTTCTCGTGGACTTTGAGTTGCCATGAGGCGTAGGCTATCACCTTACCCCCTTTGCTTTAAGACACACTCAAGCCCCTGCCCTGATGCGTCATAATAGGCCCCAAAGTCATCACAACCGTCAGGGAGAGTGAGAATAGGTGCTTCACAAAGTCTCAGTTTCAAGGTTTGGAAAGCCTCCACTTGTTTGGTAAGGCAATGCGGGATAAATTGGCGATAAAACGTCGATAATAACCTACTAAGCCGAGGAATGATCTAACTTCAGTAGGAGTCGCATGCCATTCTTGCACTGCTTTGATCTTTGCAGGGTCGACATGAATTCCTTTGTTGTTGACGACGTGACCAAGGAATAAAACCTCTTTAACCAGAATTCACATTTTGAAAACTTAGCGTAAAGCTTTTTCTTTTCAAAAGTGTTAGGATAAGTCGAAGATGTCGCTCATGATCTGACTTAGTCTTGGAATAAATAAAAATATTATCGATAAAGACAATGATGAAACGATCGAGGTAGGGTTTGCACACCCTATTCATTAGATCCATGAAAACGGCGGGAGCATTGGTCAACCCAAAAGGCATGACCATGAATTCATAGTGACTGTAGCGAGTTCGAAAGGCAGTCTTTGGAATGTCTTCTTCACGTACTCTAAGCTGATGATAGCCAGATCGAAGATTGATTTTTGAGAAACAGGTGGCACTCTGAAGTTGATCTGAATGGTCATCAATGCAAGGTAAAGGATAACGGTTTTTGATGGTCAGTTTGTTGAGCTCTCGATAATCGATGCACATTCGAAAAGTTCCATCCATCTTCTTGACGAAAAGAGCCGGCGCTCCCCAAGGTGACGAGCTAGGGCGGTGTATATACCAACTTTAATTTCATTTAAACACAGACTCGCTCCGTCTTCTTCATTTTAAAGTACGAAAATGTGGAACCCGATTTTGATTGTTCTGGTTAACAATTTAAACCTTTAAGCATATACTGATGAGATTAAATAAATGAATGAGAAGGATTAGTGTAATGGTATACCGAATAGAGGTGTTTCCGATCTCCGGCGAGGATTCCGGCGACTATATATAATTCCGGCGAAGAGTCTTTGATGAGCAGAAGAGATGTAGCAAGGTTTTCGAGAGTGTGCATTCTAATTGAGTTCTAAACTCCTATTTATAGTTGAGAGCAGAAGCTTGGATTGAGGTTTTGGTTTCGGTCAAAATCAATAATGGCGAGGTGATTTGCATAACTGATTTGAATGTGATGATTGAGTCTAAATGCACGATTTGAAAACGGTTTCATCCGTTAATTGCAGAGAAGAATGGAATTTTGATGATTGACGGATTTTAAGCGCGGCTGTTACAGGTCTTCTTTTGAATCGGATCAAAGGAACGAAAATATATATGGTTATTTGGTTTGGAATATATCAGATATGGGTAAGTGGTGTAGTGGTGTGTTGTGCGTTTGGTTTAGGTTGAGACTCGGGTTCAATCCCTGCGGTTCACCCTTTTATTGTTTTTAATTTATTAAGCATTATATTTTTTATATTTTATTTATTATTATTATTTTATTATCTTTATTATTATTTATATTATTAGTATTACAAAATCTATAAACGACTAACATAAATTTGAAACAAAAGATCATAACGTATACTTGATTACAAAAATGAGGCGGGTTTTAGGACCCTTTTCACGACAGATGTTACATCCATTTCCTAGGTTCATCCCCTTTAGGCCGATACTCACACCCATCCTACGTGGCGCTGACATGGAGGGTCATCCTCCTTAGAGGGCCATCACACACGCCGAGTAGCCTCAGGACTTGGTCCGAAATTGTGGGCTTGCATTGGAGGCATCAAGTCTGCTTGTCTTGCTCCGTTGACCAGATTTGTCCGGACCCAAGGGGTGGGGACCACACATTTATAGTATATTTTATATGTATAAAAGTGAAGTGTGAGGTCGATGTCTCGATTGGTTTAGTATTATAGGAAAAAGTTAGTTTTTTCTGAGGTATAGATCTGAATTGATATGACGTGCTGAGGTGACGGGTCTGATTTCAGATTTGTCTTCGGCATTGGAGATGCTTTAACAAGCTAAAACTCATACATATAGCTTTTGCCTTCATTAGGCCACAGGGTGTGTATGCCTCTCATGCCACACTTACCACAACACATCTCGATCTTCTCTACGTCAATGTCACATCATATGACTCTCATGCCACAATCAAATTTTAAATAAAAAAACAAATTAATAATTGATTGGCTAATGAAAAAAGGGACACACCAATGCCGTACATCTTTTTGGCGAGGGAAGCAAACCATTGCCCCCGCTTACCGCTTGACACACCTCGCCACATGACACAAAATAGAGCTCATCGATGTGCCACACCTTGCCGCTACATGACGAAAGCATTTCACCGCTCAATTCTGTGTGCCCTTGAACTCATATCTGAACTCACCCGGTAGTCTAACGAATAAAACTATAAAGGGGAAATGACCAGAAAGAACATTTAGATCAAGGAAATCTATAATTTAGCTGCCACTGTCTTTATATTTTATCGGAAAATCTATCCGTTAATATTTAGACACGTGCCTATTTTATCTGATCTAATTGTGCTGCGACGCAGGAATATGAAAATCATGTGCCCACTTCATCGCTAGATATGTCATAACCAATTGTCGACGCGTCGTAAGTAAAAAAAATCATTTTTTTAATTCACAAAAAAGTATAGTTAAATACATACATTATATAGTAAAACATTTTGTGCCAGAATTTGAAAACTATAAAAACACGAGAAAACATTAATAATATAAATTAAACAACTTTAAAATAAAATTATAAACCTACGAAATATTCCATGAAAATGGAAATTTAAAACTACGTTTTTACTGGTATTTATGTGGATTTTTAATTTTCTTTATAATTCTTAAACCTCTTCGAAGTCACAAATTAATCGTTAGATATCACCCATTGTGTGCTGAAGATTATTATTATTTTCTTTTTCATATTATGAATGATTTTCGTATTATGTCGGATAGCCATTTTTTATTTAAAGAAAAGAAAGAATAAATGAGAGAGTATGTGATAGAGAACTAGTGAACTCAAAACTTCAATATTTTATTAATCATTTATAAGGTCATATGTAGTGGTAACATCTTTTATAGAAGATTACATGACAAATGCCAAAAAAGTAAAATGTGGGGTTATATAACATGTGTGTGTAGTAAGCGATTATGTAGATATGTGGTTATATGTGTATGTATATATATATGTGTGTGTGTGAGGCAAATTTTTCACCACAGTATAAATTTCGCAGTAGTTCACCATTGCCGTGGTATCCCCCGAGGCAGTGTTCGCTGGCGCTATTGAGGGGGTGGTGTTAGAAAGGAAAGTCTGACCTTGGAGGTAATCGCAGCAAATCAACAGCAGGACATCATGCAGCAGCTAATCAACAGCCGGACATCCAGCTAATCAACAGCAAATCAATGACAGCTAGTAGTCAGCTGCTATCATCCATGTTTAGATTACGGTTTTGTGTATAAATTCAATACCTTTCATTGTAATGAAATACACAGAAATACATACCTCAATTCATAGTTCTGTGAATCAACCTCTATCAACTTTTAACATGGTATCAGAGCAGTGTCGTTCTTGACCTATTCATCATTTACCTTGCTCACCCAAACCAATCATCTTCTCAACCAAGCTGCCATGGCCGAAGCCGGTAACTTGGGAGAAGATTTATCAATTCAAATCGCCAATCTGCTCAAGAATGGCCTTAACCCACAAAACCGAAACCCGAAACTATCCGATAACCTTCAAATAAACCTCAAGCTCAACAGCCAAAATTATGCTCTATGGACCCGGATGATGAGGGTAGCCATAGGCGGCAAATCAAAAGCCTTTCTAAACCATTTGACAACCAATCCACCAAACCAAACCAGCGAAGAGTATGAACCATGGGAACAAGATGACCTAGTCGTCTTCTCATGGCTCATACAAAACATCGAACCAACCCTCGCCAGCAATCTAACCGAATTTCCAACAGCAAAATCGCTGTGGGATGCCCTGGCTATAACATATAGCAGTGGGCGTGACAAGCTCCAAACTTTCAACCTACATGTCAAGGCGAATGAAATCAAACAGAAAAATCTCTCCCTAGAAGAATTGTGGATTATACTCCAAGGAGTATGGGGAGAAATTGATCGGATTGACCCAAACCCTATGACCTGCCCAGTCCGATATCCAATCGTATCACAAAATCAGGGCGGAACAGAAACTGTTCCAGTTTCTAAACGCTCTCAACCGGAAATATGATCCTATAAAAAGGGAAATACTCCGGTTAGAGCCCCTTCCAACCGTAGAAACTGCATACTCTACTGTCCGCAAGGAGGCCGCTCACCAGAATATTCTGGGAACACCTCTCAATGACACACAGGGTATCACAGTGGGTCTAATGGCCTCTGAAATTGACGGACTAGGGCTTGCGTCAAAGGGCCACCGACGAGCCGGTGAAAAAAGAATCGGAACAAGTAAAGACGACAAAACTCACCTCAAGTGTGATCATTGCGGGATGATGAAACATACCCGGGAACAATGTTTCAAACTCGTCGGATATCCCGAATGGTGGTCTGATGGTCAGAAGAGAGGCACAAAGACTACAGAAAAAGGAAAGTCATCCGGCGCCGGTAACCGAGATGTTCCCAGAGAAGAAAGCCGGAACAGATCGGGCTTCGGCGGAGTGGCCAAAGCAGATGAAGAAGAAGCAACAGGTAAAGGGTTTGGGGCGCAACCCTCAAACCCTCAGTCATACATAAGTGAAGAAGAAGAAGATAATGCACGAATAGTCCCTCGGTCAAGTTTTAAAACAAATATTGCACATATAGTCCCTGGAAATAAGGGAAAAGTCAATATGGCCCACGAACATCAAAACAAAAACTATGGATTTTTGATTGTGGCGCAACCGATACGATGACTTATGAGCTATCGGATATTATTTCAACAACCAAACCAGAAAAAACACATATTCAAACGGCAAACGGAGGAATAATGGATGTAAAATCGGGAGGGACTATTGAGATTTCACCCACAATAAAAATCTCTAATTGCCTTTATGTTCCTTCGTTATCACATAAGCTGCTTTCCATCAGCCATGTCACGAAGGAACTCAACTGTATTGTCCTAATGTACCCTACGTTTTGTATTTTACAGGATATCAGGACGGGAGTGATCATTGGGCGTGGCACTGAAAATCAAGGGTTGTACTATGTGGATGAGGTGACTCAAAGTGGTGCTGTGATGCTAACTCATGGGACATCGGAACGAGAAGCTTGGCTATGGCACCGAAGATTAGGTCATCCTTCTACAAGTTATTCGCATATTTTATTTCCAAAACTATTTCCAGTTAATTCTATGTCACATTGTGAAACATGTGTTTTAGCAAAAAGCCATAGAAAAACTTTTAAACCCAATAACACTAAGGCTGCTTTGCCATTTTCATTAATCCATTCTGACGTATGGGGTCCTGCCCCAGTTCTTGGGGGGCAAAACCTTCGGTACTTTGTGATGTTCGTTGATGATTGTACCCGAATGACCTGGGTTTATTTTTTGAAAAACAAATCCGAAGTATTTGAAAAATTCACTATGTTTTATGCCATGATCCAAACCCAATTTCAAACAAACATCCAAATATTCCGATCTGATAATGGCGGTGAGTTTGTTAATACCTTGTTTAAATCCTTTTTCCAAGACAAGGGAATAATCCACCAAACCACATGCCCAAACACCCCAGAACAAAACGGTGTCGCCGAAAGAAAAAATCGCATTTTACTAGAAATGACACGAGCTCTCCTAATTGAATCCCAGGTCCCGAAATCCTTTTGGCCTGAAGCCCTTGCTACTGCTACCTATCTTCTCAACCGACTCCTAACAAAAATCCTAAAGCTTAACACTCCGTTACACACCCTTTCAAAATTCTTCAAACTACCCTCAGTTCTCACTCTTCAACCACGAATCTTTGGATGTACTTCCTTTGTTCACATACCTAAATCCGATCGAACCAAACTTGACCCGTGTGCTGTAAAATGTGTCTTTGTCGGGTATGGAATGAATCAAAAGGGATACAGATGTTATAATCCAAAAACACGTCATATGTTCACCACAATAAACTGTGACTTTCTTGAAACCGAATATTACTACAATTCCCAACTCAGTGGTCAGGGGGAGAAGGAATGTTTAGACACACTAAGCTGGTTGAAATATGTTCCCTATGTACCAACTACAGAGTCACCAACCACAGAGTCACCAGAGTCAAATTTCAGTGCCACTGACGGTCCTAATGTTCCTCCTAACCTGGTGTCCGAGGTAAGTAATACTCATACTATTCAGTCTGGTGGTACTTTTGAAGTTTCTAATGACTCTGAGGATACCAATACTTCTAACCATGAAACTGCCACAGAACAAACCGAAAATTTGCAGGCAGATGAATCCAGACAAGAAGAACCACCATCGAGATATGTGTTACCCCCTAGAACAAACAGAGGGGTTCCTCCGAAACGGTATTCTCCTGAAAAAGAACCAAGAAGATCTAGTTATCCTATAGCTAGTGTGGCCGATGGAAACTTCACTAAGGAAGCCAAAGCATTTATCTCATCTGTTTATTCCGAAGAAACTCCTACAAACGTGGATCAAGCCTTAAAATCCAAACATTGGAAGGAAGCAATGAACACAGAAATGGAAGCCCTAACCAAGAACAATACGTGGGAAAAGTGTACTCTCCCGTTGGGAAAGAAATCCGTGGGGTGTCGTTGGGTCTATACGATTAAGTATAAACCAGATGGTACAATTGAAAGATATAAAGCCCGACTGGTAGCAAAAGGGTATACTCAGACACATGGGATTGACTATGCTGAAACATTCTCCCCGGTTGCAAAAATGAACACAATCAGGGTTCTTTTTTCGATAGCTGCAAATGAAGGGTGGCCACTTCAACAGTTTGATATAAAAATGCCTTTTTACACGGGGACCTAGACGAAGAGGTATTTATGGATGCTCCTCCAGGATTCACAAAAGATTTCAAAACTGGAGAAGTTTGCCGTCTGAAGAAGTCCCTTTATGGTTTGAAGCAATCTCCCCGGGCCTGGTTTGGCAGATTTACGGTAGCTATGAAAAAGTTTGGATATAAACAAAGTAATGCCGATCATACTTTGTTTCTCAAAAAAAGAGGAAAATTCGTAACCTGTCTAATTATCTATGTAGATGATATGATCATTACAGGGAATGATAAAGAAGAGATGGGAAAACTAAAGGAAAACTTGTTTGCCGAATTTGAAATGAAAGACTTGGGCAGGCTGAAGTATTTCCTCGGAATTGAAGTACTAAGGTCAAAACAAGGAATTTTCATTAATCAAAAGAAGTATGTCTTAGACTTGTTGGCAGAGATTGGAATGATAGATTGCAAACCAGCAGACACTCCTATGAGTGTAAACCAAAAACTCTATATGGAGGAAGGAGCAAAGTTAGCAAACAAAGAAAGATATCAACGGCTGGTGGGAAAACTAATATATCTCTCACATACTCGCCCAGACATTGCATATGCTGTAGGGGTGGTAAGTCAGTTCATGCACCAACCTCAAGAAACACATATGGAAGCAGTTTGGAGAATTATTAGATACCTCAAAGGAACGGTGGGTCATGGAGTCCTGTTTCAATCACATGGACACCTAAATGTTCAAATCTATACTGATGCAGACTGGGCAGGAGATAAGGGAAGTCGGAGGTCAACAGCAGGCTACTTCGCTCTAGTTGGTGGGAATCTTGTCACTTGGAGGAGTAAAAAACAAAAGGTGGTTGCTCTTTCAAGTGCAGAAGCTGAATTTAGAGGCATAACTCGAGGTTTAACAGAAGCCATGTGGATGCGAAGACTCTTAGCTGAGATTGGTTTTCCGTCAAAAAAAACAAGTAAGATTATGTGTGATAATAAAGCTGCAATTCAGATTTCAGAAAACCCAGTACAACATGATCGAACAAAACACGTGGAAGTTGATAGGAACTTCATCAAAGAAAAATTGGAAGATGGTACGATTGAACTACCATTCGTTCGATCAAAGGATCAGCTGGCTGACATTCTAACAAAAGCAGTTAACGGAAAAATTTTCAACGATTGTTTGGGCAAGTTGAATTTTGGAAATCCAACTATTCAACTTGAGGGGGAGTGTTAGAAAGGAAAGTCTGACCTTGGAGGTAATCGCAGCAAATCAACAGCAGGACATCATGCAGCAGCTAATCAACAGCCGGACATCCAGCTAATCAACAGCAAATCAATGACAGCTAGTAGTCAGCTGCTATCATCCATGTTTAGATTACGGTTTTGTGTATAAATTCAATACCTTTCATTGTAATGAAATACACAGAAATACATACCTCAATTCATAGTTCTGTGAATCAACCTCTATCAACTTTTAACAGGTGGCGCTATATCAGCTGCCACTATGAAAGGAATAAGGGTATATGGGATGGAGCAGGACAATACAGGGAGGGGGACGTGAGAGCTGCCGTGATGTTGAGGACCGAGGATATCCATCGGATTGGAGATGGTGGTGCTGGCAATAAGGGTTTTAACACTCATTTCACAATTACATATTATAAAAGCAATTAATTACTTCAAAACCAATCTCTCTATATATATATATATAAACATTTCAATTTTTTTACACAAACCTTAAATCTGGTGATCCAAAATTTTTAACCCGCTCTTTTTTACAATGGTTCCATTTAAAATTCCATCAAAGTTCGATGGTGAAGCTTTTGCGATGAATGCTTGTAACTTTCTAACTCTTCCTACCGTTGTGGAGAATACGTCAACTAGCGTACAGAATACTAATTGGTGATATGGAGTCAAACTTTGAATGCTTTCAACTATGGATGTTGAATGGAACAAGAGTTTTCCCATCGTTGCAAAAGTACGTTGACATTGAATATACCTCAACTAGCATATAAGATTCGTCCTAACGCGTATGACGAGTACTTGAATATGTTTGAAAGAACCTCACATGAAAGTCTACAACATTTTTTTCAGGGTGTTATTAATTTGTATTGAAAAGAATATTTGCATAGACCGACCTCCAATGACAATCAACTATTGTACGTCGCACATGAATACAAACATGGATTTCAGTTATGATAGACAAAGTTGATTATATGCTTTGGACTTGGTGGAATTTCCTAATGGCATGGTAAGGTCAATGCATGAAAGGTGATCACAAGTACCTCATGATTATGCTCAAAGTGGTAGCCTCGCAAGACTTATGATTTTGGCATGCCTTCATTGTGTCGCAAGTTCCAACAGCAACCACAACCTATTCAAGACTTATGGTTAAGGTATGTTGTGTATGTATATCAGTATGGTGCTCTGTGCGATGTGTCGAGGTACACAGACATTAATAATCATGTAACATGTTAATTCTTTAATTATAAAAACCACCGTAATACCAAACATAAATTAGAAAGAATAATTATTTTTTTGTTTTTATGGTGTATTTTAATAAAATATTAACGTATGAAAAAATCGTCGGTGGTGGTTGAGAAGTCAACACTATGTTTTAAAGGATTATACCATATGTAAAATTTTGTAAAATTATTTCTTTTGTTTGTCTTATATGTATTATAATAGAATGTATGTGTATAGTGGAGGGTTAATTTAATAACTCACTTGAGTCGAGAAAACACATGAAAACTCAATATAATGTAGCAAATTATTATTATTATTATTATTTTGTTACTTCTTTTTAACATAATCTTTATTTTTTAAATTTGTTGACATTTGTTACACGTTACCTTAAAAATTGTGTAACATTTAAACAATAACATTTGTTATACATATGTAACAAATGCTTCCAACTTTTTAAAATTATTTTTGTAATAGCTATAATAACATGTACTACATATTTTTAAAAGTTCAAAAATTGATTGTTATATTGGGTTTTTTTAACTCAATAAATTATCGAATTTTATATAGAGGTCTTCTTTTTCTCTTTTTTTTTTCTAAAAAGCATCGTTTCCTGAAAAATAAAAAATGTTAATGACACCACAAATTTCTACGTCACCATCATATAATTTCCCTTTCACACTTTTAGGATAAAAATTATTTTTTTAACACATCCCAAGCCTATTAATATGCACATCCAAATACACATAAAGACGAGACCCTAATGTATAATCCAAATGGCCCCAATATAGTAAACCCTAATTACAATATCTATTTAAATTAGTTATATTTTCATTTATTTTAGTATAGGACTTTTTATTTGAAAAACGTTACTTACCAATTTTGTTGATTCTGATGGTGGTGGTGTTTATTGTGATTCTGATTTTTGAGTTGTAAGCGGCGACGGCGGTGGTGGTGGAGCGTGTAGAGAGATAGATGGTTGTGTGTATATGAATATATATTAAAGAGGTGTAAAATTGTGAAAAAGAAATAAAAAATGAAAAATTACCTTTTTACCTCTTCTTTAACGGTAAAAGTTAATGGCTGTTAAATTTCCAGATTAATTTGACATGTTTTATAAATGTTGGGGGCGCTAATTGCATGGAATTCTTCTTCTTCTTCTTGCACTGAAGTGACATTTTTCATCAAACCATAGGAATAAAATGACAATTTACTTCCCATCTCTAATAGGTTGTCGACCTCCAGGCGACTTAACACAAACCGATGGCAAAATAAGCATATTTGGTGTGGAACCACTGGTGTACAATTTTAAATTTTTTGTTAAGTAAAAAAGCATCGATTGTAGTCTTTGTGTAGAATGTTGGAGGTGAATCGCATATTTTTTTCCTCTAAAAATTTATATAGAAACCTAAAATAATATTTGTATTAAGTTATTTAAAATACTTTGTAATTAATTTTATACTCAATTCAAAAGATCTATATAGAAGATTTAAAAAGCTAAGAGTATTTGAAATGTTAATATTGTTATTTTATAACTCATTCAAGATTAGACTTGTGGGACTTGTGGAAAATATTCTAACAAGAAATATGTTGACTTCGTTGGGTTCCTTGTAACCATTAACAAATGTTTTTATAAGACCAATATTGATACGTGTTATAGAGGCATGAAGTTGTTCGATAACTTCTTCAATACCATTGATGTTGGTATTATAGGGGCATGAAAAGGGAGATATATTTCTATTATAATGCCAAATAAGAAGAAAAAAATAGAAAAATTATTGAATAAGCATTAAGGGACGTTAATTATTACACATCTTTTGAAGGAATGATATAATACTAATGTAATGAAAAATGCCCATCACGGGGCACTAAACATTACAGATGGCCAAATAACTTTTTGTCTTAACGGTCCAATGATTAAAGAAAACTAATAGCGTCATAAATAATCTAAAAAATATAAAATATTAAAAATATATAATATATTTAAAACAAAATATAGAACTACATCATCTTTATTTGTTTGTGTGCAATGTTAATAAATATGAAGGTTAAATAAACAAAAAAAAAGAAAAGAAATCTATAGTGGATGAAATTGTAGAACATAACACAATGGCAAGAACGCTTGTTCAAGAGTCAACACAAACGCCCATAGAAGACCCTATGGACCCCATTCATCATCTCTTGCTTAGACAACTTTGTTGAGCGGAGACCAAAAGTAAACAGGACTTAATTGCCCAACTTACACTTCAAAGACCAATGATCTTAACCACAATTATATATAAGTGAATGCATTCATGTTCATAAATCACACCATCTCAACTCTCAACTCTCAACTCGATATTACTCATGGCTTCATCCATTTTTCACATCCTATCATTGATTCTATTACACTTACTCTTGGCATCTTCTGCTCGATCCCCAACCCGAAGAGAACAAACTGGCTTTCGAGCCACTCTAACTCGTGTTTCTTCCGGTCACATTCTACCCAAATATACTTCTCCAAACCCATTGAAAAATGACCCCCCAGTTTCACCTATACAATCTCCAATGCAAGCTTCCCGAGACGTGTACTCTCTGAGCCTAGCCATCGGGACTCCACCCATCTCATTGACAGCCATGATGGACACAGGAAGTGACCTCATATGGACAAAATGCAAAACTAGGGGTTCGGGTTCATCCCGCTCGTTTGACTCTATTAAATCCAAATCTTTCTCTAAAGTTGCAAAAAGTTGCGACGAGTACGGGCTTGATAGCGATTGCAAACAGAAATATGCAGATGGTAATTCAGTAAGGGTAAGTTTTGGCCAGGAGACCTTAAAAGTTGGGAATGAGAATTTTAAGAATGTAACATTTGCCTGTGGGACACCTGATAAAGATATTCCATATAATGGAATCATAGGAATGGGGCGTGGGGATTTGTCGTTGATTTCGCAGTTGAAAGAGAGTGTCTTCTTATATTGTTTGGGTTCTAGAATTGAGCCAAAAGCAAGCAGTGTTTTGCTTACAGGCTCTAAAGCAACAAGTAAAAACATTAACACCCAAACTACCCCTTTGCTCAAACAAGATGACAAGTCATATTACTACATCTCCCTTGAAGGAATCTCAGTAGGCAAAACTAAACTTGCAATCACAAAATCTGATTTCGCCATCAGTAATGGAGATGGAGGGATGATCATCGACTCAGGTACTACTTTCACATACTTGGATAAACGTATTGTTAATATGATTAGTGACGAGTTCATTAAGCAGACAAAGCTTGTAAAGCATGGGAATTATAAGCCATACGTGGGTCTTGATCACTGTTTCATGACTCCAGGCAATGTCCATGTCCCGGATCTGGTTTTTCATTTCGAGGGTGCAGATTGGGTGTTGCGAAGACAGAATTACATCTACGAAAAGAAAGGTAAAAACGCCGCGTGTTTGGCCTTCATAGCTAACAAGGATGAAGATAAGGTGTCTATATTTGGAAACATGAACCAACAGAACATGATGGTGGTTTACGATCTTGACAAAAATAGTCTGTCATTTAAGCCTGCAGACTGCATAACATTGTGAGCGATTGAGGGTGTTGCGCGCATATTGGATTTTACCTTTCCCGTTAACAAAGTGATTTTAGATTTCGTTGCCGGTATAGAATAAATGAGTTTTGTATTCTACATGTTATAATTATTGGTTAAGTTGGGTTGACAGTTTATTATCATCTGTAATCAGTTTCAGTTTTCATTCTATTTTCAGAATTGTAATATGATGTATTAGTGTGTAAACGATTGTAGCTTAAATCAGTTGGCAAAATTTCCAAATTCTGATATTTAATACCAACAAACTCGGATATATTAATATCTACAAAATTCTGAGCGATTAAGTGTGTTGCACGCATATTGGATTTAGCATTCATTAAACCCGTATCCAATGGCGGACTGATACATATCCCCTAGTCTACTCATGACGGAAGAACCGGGTCAAGACATCAGCCCAAAAAGCTCAATTTAATTCACTTTTGAAATACTTGTTTGACCCATTCTCTGGTGGAAAATCAGGAGTGGATAAGCAGTTTTCAAGCTTATTTTTAGGAACAGTTAGTTAATTATCTTTAGCAAGTTCAATAAGTAGCAGGCTTTGTCATTTTAGTTAAGGGCATTTTTATGTTTTTAATTCCCAGTCTCAGTTCTGTAATCGGAGACCTAGCCCCTCTCGAATCGGGCCTTATCCTTTCAATTCAAGTATATTTTTCCTGCTATTTTTCTTAGGATCTATCGTTTGGTTCCATTGCCAGGAAACGAAATGGCACTTTCAACCCGGAGCACGAACGACCCGGATCCCATCGCCGCCATTGCAGCCCAATTAACGGCCATGGCTTCCCGATTGGATTCCATCGAAGCACTAAAGGAAGAAGTAGCAGCCCTAAAAAATCAATCCCCCAATTTCAACCGTTCTAAGGGTGGTTCGGGACGCAGTGATGAAGGAGAGAGTTCCTGGAGAAACCACCATCATTACCGACCATTCCAAAAAATTGACTTCCCTGCTTATGATGGAGGAGATCCACGTGGATGGGTTCTGAAAACGGAAAAGTATTTTAGCTATTATCAGATCCCAGATGAAGAGAAAGTGGATGTCGCCTCTATGCATCTTGAAGGAGACGCTTTAGATCTATTCTCCTGGTTATCAATAGATCAAACAATTAAAGTATGGGAGGAATTAGTCCTTGCTTTTCAGAAGAACTTCGGTCCAGCCGAGTTCTAGAATTCGGACGAGTATCTTTGTAGCATCTAACAAACCGGATCTGTTCAGGAGTACCGACAAGAATTCACCAAGAGATCGGCTAGAGTTTCAAACTGGCCAGAAAATTGCTTGTTGGGGGTGTTTCTGAATGGCCAGAAAGAGGAGCTGAAAGTTGATGTACGTATACAAAAACCACGTACTGTGTATAATGCAGCCAGTCTAGACTTAGAGTATGAATCCAAGATGAGTGTTAACAAGCCCACTAAAAACACATGGAGCCCAAGCCCAAAACCTAATCTATCAGATATCAAAAACTCGGCCCAGACTAACATCCATAACCCCAGCAGCCAGCGTCCCCCTCTACGTATCTCTGAGACAGAAAAACAAAATCGTTTCTTGAAAGGGAGTGTTATCGATGCAGAGAGAATTAAGGACCAGGTCATCGCTGTAAGATTGGAACATTCAAACTCTTGGAAGCTTCTGATGAACCAGATGGATCGGTCAATACCAATAAGGAGGGAGAATCGGCTTAGCAAGAGGATTTCGCAGAAATAAGTCTCCAAGCAATTCTTGGAAAACCAATATCACCACAATGAAACTACAAGGAACTTTAGGAAGCACTGAGGTATTGATTTTAGTATATGGCGGCTCCAACCACGATTTTATATATGATACTTTGATACGAGAGTTGAATATGGTCACTCAATTTATTACCCCCTTTGGCATCCAGATCGGGAACGGTGATATCATAAGGTGCAGTCAGCTTTGCAAGGATGTTTCTGTGAAGTTGACTGACCTAACTATTGTCCAAGACTTCTACCCGTTCTCAATCGGAGGAGCAGATCTAGTTCTGGGTATCTAATGGCTTTCCACTCTTAATATTGTTCAGGCGAATTGGAATGAGATGTTCATGATCTTTACTATATATGGCAAGAAATATAAGTTACAAGGTATATCCTTGGGTCCTAAAAAATCTGTCTCTTTTCAGCATTTAGCCATTGATATGGATGTCTCACTAGATAACCCTCACCCATTACAGCCTCTAATTCGTAAATACCAAGGAGTTTTTACCGAATTGAATAGCCCGCCACCCTTTCGCACTACTTCCCACTCTATTCCCCTGTTACCTAACTCTACCTCTCCGAAAATCTGACCATACTGTTACTCGTATTCTAAAAAAACTAATATAGAAAAACAAGTGGATCAACTACTGACAGCCGAGTTCATACAACATAGCACTAGTCCCTTTTCAAGTCCCATTTTGCTAGTTAAAAAGAAAGACGATACGTGGCGAATGTGCGTGGATTACCGTGCTTTAAACAAGATTACGGTGGCTGACAAGTATCCAATCCCAAATATTGACGAATTTTTAGACAAGTTCTACAGCGCAACAGTTTTTTCTAAACTTGATTTGAGGTCGGGCTATTACCAAATCAGAGTGAATCCATCAACCTTTCAATCGGTAATAAATGATTTATTTCGTCCTCACTTACAGCGTTTTATATTAGTTTTTTTATGACATATTAATCGATAGTCATAACATGGAGCAACATATTGATCATTTAGAACAAGCTCAGCACTCCTCCATAACCATCAATTTTCGCCAAGTTGTCTAAATGTTGCTTTGGTGTAACACCCTGTAAAATCATGTCGAATAATATAGTGACACGTGTTGTATTTTTAATATAATCAATTAAAGACTAATATGTACTAAAAGTGACAACAAGCTCAAACTGAGCCTCTGAATGACTTTCTGATGTCAACATGCATAAACCTAGCCTCTGAACGACCATTAGTGTCGTCATGCATAAAAACGTAGCCTCTGAACGACCATTAGTGTCGTTATGCTTAAACTCGGCCTCTGAGTGACCATTGTGTCAACATGCCTAGCCTCTGAGTGACATCAGAGTCAACATGCTTATACCGAGCCTCTGAGTGATCCTTTACGTAGTCCTGACTCTCATATGTCCTGTTTGTTGGACGAGAGTGATTAAATCCAATAATATATAAAAGTGGGATAATGGAGGGATTAAAAGTGTCAACATGTTAATTTATACCTCTGAGTGACCTTTTAACGAACCGAGAGCTCGACAATGTTCGGGCATAATCCCGAGTATGCCAACTATTGGCTACGGAGGGCTAAAAGTGCCAAAAAGGTGTTTAAAAAGGTTTTTAGAAGCTTTAATAAGTTAAGGGGTTAAAAGTATCAAAGTTTGAAAGTGGCCGTGGGGCAGTCGCGGGCCGCGAGAGACATGTCCTGTGTCTCTCGCTGGACGCGAGAAGCCCTCTGCTGCAGAAAGTTTTGCTTGGTCTCCAAACAAAACTCCAAAACCATTAAAACCGAAACCATGGCTTCCCAAACTGCTATGCCACATTTTAGGACACTTTAAGCTTCCTCTTACACCCCTAAACACCTGGCTTCACCTCATTTGAGCTCTCCAACTATAAATAGGTGTTTAAGTTCACCATTCCAACTTGCACCTTTCTCATTCATACACTCTTCTCCCTCCTTTGGAAGTTCCTAGCTGAAAGGAGCATCCAACTTAGTTCTCTTGCATTCTAGGAACCTCTTGTAAGTGTTCCTTGCTCTTGCATTTTCGTTGATAAGCTTTTATAGCCAAAAGTCAAGCGTTTTACGAAAAACGCTTTGACTTTCAGTTAAGACCATTATGGTCCAGCCATTGTTCTAAATGAATATGGCTAAATGATCATAATAAGGTAGGTGTTAATCCCTATAAAGGGCACCTCCTAAAGATCACGTTTGCTAGACCAATTGACGGTTCAAAGTTAAGTTATTAAAAAGTCAAACAGGCAATTTTTCGAAAAAATCATAAATTGATCTTATATATGTTATGAAACCTGTTTTGACACTTAAAAAAGTTAGTAATAATTATTAGAACATGTAAGAACATGTTCGGCTCGTCAATTTCAGTTCTAGGGTCGGCTCGCAACCGAAAGTCGCGAAGTTTGACTTCTGCTTTGACTTTCGATTCTAACCCGATTTAGATTAGTTATCTACTGATCTAAAGTTGCATTATGGTCTTAATTTAATGTAGCAAAACCCTCTGAGGTTATATTACATGATCATAATCAGAATCTAAGTTTATGCACAAGTTCCATAACTATGCAATCTTTGACCAAAATGCCCTTTTTGCATAAACCAAGGTTTTAAATGGTATTGAACTTGAAAATGAGTTTCTACTGATGTAATATCATAAGTAGGATTATTTGGGATATTAAACTAAGTTATAAACTGAGTTTTCAAACAGGTCTTTAAACTATGTCGACAAATGACGATATTAGCCCTTGTGTCTTATAAAATGGTTTTAAGCAAATCTTTTCAAGGTAAATCATTTACCTACTGATATGTTATATTAAATAAAATATTTTAAACAATTTAATCTGACCTTAACATCAGTTTTCGTAAACATCGCTTAAAGATGTCATTTTACGACATAAGCGCCGTTTCGGTGCATAGTATGGTTTTAAACCATATTAATTGACCAAGACTTGTTACCTACTGATTTTGAAACTTATTTTAAACATATTTACAGTAGGTACATGTTATAAACTCATAATCCCAAATAATTTATAAACTATGTGTAAAATGACCAAAATGCCCCTTCGGTGCATAGTTTGGTCATAAAAGATAAAATACACATATAATTGATATCCTACTGAAATTATATCATAAATAAAATATTTTTCCAGAATACTCATGATTATAAACTTAAAATATGTTCAAGTTTCTTTTATACGGTATATAATTACCGAAATGCCCTTATGAGGCATAGTTTCGTTTTAAAACCATAACGGGCATACAAGTTGATATCCTACTGATATCTTAACTTATTTAAAATATAATGGCATATAGAACTTGTCCATGACTTATCCGGTTACCCGATATCGCTATTATGCGCACAGTTAAGTATATGTAACTATTTTACGAAAATTAACCGAAACGGGTTTAACCTGTTCATTTTCATCTTAAAATCCAGAATGTAAATTGTTTACCCATATTATACAAGTCAAGTACTTGTCGGGATTAAACTACATTCTATCCGATCATCGTTTAATCAAGTGTTATACGTAATGATCATGTACACTATTCGGTTTATAAGACCGTTAGTAATTAATTGGCTAGCTTATGCCATAATCCAGACTAGAGCCTTGCCGGTAAATGCTATCTGCACTTGGTACTTTTGTATACGGCTGACTTATTTAAAAAATAAAATAAGAAGACTAGCTCAGGTAAATACTCTCGACTTATTTTCCCTATACGGGCTTGGGATGCGGTAAATTATTACCGCTTGGTCCAAAATGGGGTCAATCAAATGCCCGTTTGTGGCTAGTAAACCCCATATTTCGTTTTAATCAGTTTTGTTTGATAACTTAAACATTGGGGGTTAAATTACCGTGTTCTGGATACCCTCGGCTCTATACATTAGTTATTGGCCACGACCTTAGCACGAGGTGTAGGCATACACCTGACAGACGCTCATATGCAAATTACCCAAGACGTTGGGGATAACTCCTTCGTGAGTTCGTAAGTGGTGCGTATTTAATCAACTGACGTCACAATACTCCCCACCCGGGCCCACCGGTGTATGGATTTGGATAGGAAATCCGGGGTGTGACAGGTTCGTATCAGAGCCAACGTTTGAGAGAATTAAACACTAGCCTCTTGTGTTTAATATCAAACTTACACATGAACATTTCTTAAGACTTACGAGTCTAGGCATTGACCTAGGATTATTCATTTCATTATTAAGTTATTATTATTGTTTTTTAATTGATTTTTGACAGGAAAATGCCGCTACGTGTACGAGCACAAAGTGGGAGAGGAAAAGGTCCAATGAGGGAAGGACCATCGGGGCGCATTCCCCCTCAACCTCATAACTCAGATGCTTACCAAGAATACCAGGGAGACGCTCTGTCTCTAATAGACACTCGCCCTCACATTCCCAAAATTCTTACCACTCTCACCACTCCTATCATTCACACCATACCCATCATTCCCATTCACATTTTTACCATGAAGAATTTAACCCTAACCACTATTTTAACACGCCTCTAGCCGATCAAAATCAGTTGGACCAGCCAAACCCTATGGACGAGGACTCCGACCCGGAGATGCCGCCGCCGTGATCAAATATGCATCCCATTGAAATTTCAAGCGATTCAAACTCATATGCCGGATCTCCCTACCAAGGTCCTAATGAGTGGGACCAACACTGGAACCAATTCACCTTTGCCCACACTCCTTCTCATCACTCTCAACCACCCCCAGTACAAGAAGATGTCCACATGGAACCGGTGGACCAACCTCAACCACCACCTGAACCACCAAGAAGGAAGCGTGGAGCATGTATATCGATACGTGCCGGACAAAGGTCGGGATCGCTGCCAACTTTGCCGAACTCCTACCCCACAATTCAAGAGGACCCTCAAATGGGTAGACCCTCTAATATTTCACCCATAGTGGAACCAACACCAACACCTGTTGTTCAACCACCACCATCGGGTTATGCTAACCCAATCCCCACATATCCAGACACGTCTGGATATGATCCTTTAACCCATCTACACCAGTAGACTATCAAGCTTGGTCGCAAGACCCCTACATGCAGGCGGTTATGCACAATGCACTTTACCCGTCTCCTTTCCCACCTACTTATCCACCGACTGGATATCCAAATTATGGGTACCAGTATCCGGTTATGCCACAACCTCAACCACAACCTCCGCCACCACTTGAGGCCATTAATGAGTCCCTGGAACGGATGAAAGAGATGCAGCAGCAAGCGGAGAAAACGTAGAAGAAAACAAACAAGTTCTTCAAGAAACTCTCCAAGTTGGTCAAAGGAAAGAAGGACGAGTGAAGTCTCTTCTAATTATATGTAGTCCTTGCGAGGACATTGTTATTTCCTTAGTTCCAGCGTGGACATGTTTATTTCTTTAAAGTCGTTGCATGGACAATTTATTTCAGTTTCTAGTATTGTAATTTCCAAATTATGGGTACCAGTATCCGGTTATGCCACAACCTCAACCACAACCTCCGCCACCACTTGAGGCCATTAATGAGTCCCTGGAACGGATGAAAGAGATGCAGCAGCAAGCGGAGAAAACGTAGAAGAAAACAAACAAGTTCTTCAAGAAACTCTCCAAGTTGGTCAAAGGAAAGAAGGACGAGTGAAGTCTCTTCTAATTATATGTAGTCCTTGCGAGGACATTGTTATTTCCTTAGTTCCAGCGGTGGACATGTTTATTTCTTTAAAGTCGTTGCATGGACAATTTATTTCAGTTTCTAGTATTGTAATTTCCAAATTATGGGTACCAGTATCCGGTTATGCCACAACCTCAACCACAACCTCCGCCACCACTTGAGGCCATTAATGAGTCCCTGGAACGGATGAAAGAGATGCAGCAGCAAGCGGAGAAAACGTAGAAGAAAACAAACAAGTTCTTCAAGAAACTCTCCAAGTTGGTCAAAGGAAAGAAGGACGAGTGAAGTCTCTTCTAATTATATGTAGTCCTTGCGAGGACATTGTTATTTCCTTAGTTCCAGCGTGGACATGTTTATTTCTTTAAAGTCGTTGCATGGACAATTTATTTCAGTTTCTAGTATTGTAATTTCAAATTATGGTACAGTATCTGGTTATGCCACAACTCTAACACAACCTCTCGCTACTCAAAACTTGGCATTAATAAGATCCTGAACGGATGAAGAGATGCACAGCAAGGCCGAAAACGTAAAGAAAAAACAAGGTTTCTTCAAGTAAACTCTCCAAATTGGTCAAAGGAAAGAAGGACGAGTGAAGTCTCTTCTAATTATATGTAGTCCTTGCGAGGACATTGTTATTTCCTTAGTTCCAGCGTGGACATGTTTATTTCTTTAAAGTCGTTGCATGGACAATTTATTTCAGTTTCTAGTATTGTAATTTCTAATTTAAAATTTATTGAAGTATTTTGGAATTATATATATATGTATTCATCCTCTTGAAAGCGAGCGTCTCGATTTTACTCGAAATTTATGCTCTGCGATATAATTCCAAAAAGATCTTAATGGTTTTGATTTGCCGAGTGGCACAGACCACATATTTGGCCAAATATATAAATGATAGTTAAGAACGGAAGGTCTTCTATCATGATAGTTAAGGGAAGTTATCCTTCTATCTAGAGGTTGTGGACTAAGTTCAAGCCTCCAAGTCATTAAGGTCAATGCGACCGGGACTATTAATCAACCATTAAGGTCCTCTTATGTTAACATTCAAGTAATGTTCATACTCATGGTAGTGTGACTTGAGGAATCACACTAGCCTTCAAGGTAATGGACTATGTCCTAACCTTATATAGCCCATGTGATCTGTTTGATCCCGGCTAAATATCACCAGTGCGGTGATGAATAAAACATCCATTAAGTGATGTATTACCCTTTCGGGTTATGATTTATTTTATATAGCCCATGTGATCTATTTGATCGCGGCTAAATATCACCAGAATAAAACATCCATTAGTAATGTATTACCCTTTCGAGTTATCATTAATTTTATATAGCCTATGTGATCTATTTGATCCTGGCTAAATATCACCAGTGTGGTGATGAATAAACATCCATTAGTGATGTATTACCCTTTCGGGTTATGATTAATTTTATATAGCCTAGTGATCTATTTGATCCCGGCTAAATATCACCAGTGCGGTGATAAATAAAACATCCGTTAGTAATGTATTTCCCTTGTGGCTATAATTATTTATATGGCTCATGCCATCTATTTGATCCCGGCTAATAATACCAGTGCGGTGATGTAGTGCCTATGCGCCATGTTTTGAATGTCCTTTGTGACAAGCCTATGTGCTATACAATTGTCAAATATCACAATGACATTACGATCCACTGTCTAGTAATATATGGACCTTGTCCAGATCATAACTTGCCTATAATGATCCTATTAAGACCTAGGCAAAATATAGATACTTTAAGCCTAAGAGTTGTGATGTTATTCACACTAGCATGATTAGGCGATGGATTTATATATCCAATGTATAAAGCTAAA
Source organism: Scalesia atractyloides (assembly GCA_947069175.1). Lineage (NCBI taxonomy): Eukaryota > Viridiplantae > Streptophyta > Magnoliopsida > Asterales > Asteraceae > Scalesia > Scalesia atractyloides. The sequence goes on along the minus strand of CAMTDV010000012.1, from coordinate 9,779,706 downwards.
ATGATTAGTATACCATGGCTAAGGAAAATTTTATCTGGTATATAGAACCAAAGATTTGAAGAATGGCTAATTCAAATGAGGCACAAAGTAGCCATCGGAACGTCAACACTAAGGACGCCGAAAACGTAGCAATTGATAATAATGATTTCCAAGCGCGTATTGATGCGGTTGTGGAAAAAGCCATGGGTAAGGCCATAGAAAAGCTAAGAGAGTCGAGTGCTACTCGCTCTAAACCAGTGTCGATTACCCCATCCTCAGCTCATAAAGAGAGCTCTGTTCACTCATCAAATGCAAAGAGTGAACCTAAGATGATAGACTATGCTGATAAGTCTCGTTCTTCTAAGGATGGATGCACCTACAAGTACTTCGTCTCCTGTAAACCCCGAGACTTTAATGGGGAAAAAGGAGCTGTAGAAGCCCTAAAGTGGCTGGACGAGATGGAAACCATCATAGACATTAGCGGATGTGCTGAAAACGATGTGGTCAAGTATGTATCACAATCCTTCAAGGCCGATGCCCTAACTTGGTGGAAAGCCATGATTCAGTCCACAGGTAAAGTATACCTGTATAATCTGGGAAGGTCTAAGTTCATGGACCTTATTAAGGAAACCTACTGCCTACCCCATGAGGTGGGGAAAATAGAGACAGACTTCTTATCTCTTTCAATGAAAAACCTAGACTGTCGAAAGTATGTCTCCGATTTCAATTCCCAATCTAGGTTAGTATCCTACTTAATCTCCCCTGAATCCAAACGCATTGCGCGTTTTATCGATGGTTTAGCGCCCGAGATTGTGGGCATGGTAAAGGGTGCTCAGCCTAATACCTATAGGTCTGCTGTAGACCTATCTCTCTCTCTCACCCTTAATCTTGTAAGGCAAAAATCAGTTAAGCCAGAAACTGACGGGAAAAGGAAGAGAGATGAAGACAACTCTCAAAGATTTAATAAGAAAAATAAAGGGAGATTCGGGTTCAAAGGAAACCAAGGCAAGTAGGCTGTGATGCAATTTTGCAAGACTTGCAACCGTAGACACTGGGGACAGTATAATTCTGATTCACAAGCTAGACCTTGTGGTATTTGTAAAAGAAGAGGGCATAAGACCCTAGAATGTAAAGATCTTATGGATACTGTATGTTATATCTGCAATGAAAAAGGGCACATTGCAACTAACTGACTAAGAATTCAAAGAATAATAATCCGAAGCTTGGAGAGGCCAAAAAGGGGGAATGCACGCACTTTTCGACTAACTGCTAAAGAAGCTATTAATGACAATAACGTCATAACAGGTACTTTCCCTATTAACGATATTTATGCTAGAGTTCTTTTTGATTCTGGTGCCGTTAGATCTTTTATTGACCATAAGTGTAGTAAACTATTAAACCTGCCCATAAGAACTCTAGATAAAACCTATGAGAGCTGATGGAATGATAGAGTCCACATCTTCCATTCTTGATGGATGCTCTATATCCATTAAGAATCATTCCATCCCTATCTCTCTTCTGCCAATGAAATTGGCGGGGTTCGATGTTGTCTTAGGTATGGATTGGTTATCTCATAACCAAGCCCGTATTGCCTGCGATATAAAGCTCATTGAAATTAAAACCCCACCTGGTGAAGTGATCATCATTCTTGGAGACTCACACTATGGATTGCCGGACAAGGTATCGTTATTTAAGGCATCCAAGTGTTTGAGAAAGGGTTGTGTCATCTATATGGCACAAGTAACCATAAATGAACCTAAACCGAACCTTGAAGATCAACCAATTATCTCAGAATATCCCAATGTATTCCCAGAGGAATTAGCAGGCCTACCTCCAGACAGGCAAGTGGAGTTTAGAATAGATATCCTACCAGGATCTGCACCAGTAGCTAGAGCTCCATATAGGCTAGCACCAACAGAAATGATGGAATTGAGAACGCAGCTAAACGAACTCTTGGAGAAAGGCTTTATTCCGCCTAGTTCCTCGCCTTGGGGAGCTCCTATCCTCTTTGTAAAGAAGAAAGACAGTTCGATGCGGATGTGTATTAACTACCGGGAGCTGAACAAATTAACAATCAAGAATCGATATCCTCTGCCCAGGATCGACGATTTATTCGACCAACTTCAAGGGGCTAGTTACTTCTCCAAGATTGATTTGAGATCAGGATATCATCAACTAAAGGTTAGGAGTGAAGATGTTCCAAAGACAGCCTTCAAGACCCGTTACGGTCACTTTGAATTTTTGGTGATGCCTTTTGGGCTCACAAATGCACCAGCAGCATTCATGGATCTCATGAATAGAGTTTGCAAGCCATATTTGGATAAATTTGTCATTGTCTTTATAGATGACATACTTGTCTACTCTCGTAATCAAAATGATCACAAGAAACATCTTCGGTGCATCTTAGAACTACTAAGGAAAGAGAAACTCTATGCTAAATTCTCTAAGTGTGAGTTTTGGCTTAGAAAAGTCCAATTTCTTGGACACATGGTAAGTGAGTGTGGTATCCAAGTGGATCTCGGTTCATAGTTTCCTAGGACTGGCTGGTTACTATAGGAGGTTCATTGAGAACTTTTCAAGAATAGTCACTCCTTTAACTACCTTGACCCGTAAGAATGTTAAGTATAATTAGGGTCCAAAACAACAAGAATCTTTCGAGACTCTTAAACACAAGCTAAGCAACGCTCCTGTGTTATCTCTACCTAAGGGTATTGAGAAATTTGTGGTCTACTGTGATGCATCGAACACTGGCATGGGCTGTGTGCTAATGCAAAAAGGCAAAGTGATTGCCTATGCATCACGACAGTTAAAAGTGCACGAAAGAAATTACACCACCCATGATTTGGAATTGGGTGCCGTTGTATTTGCACTAAAACTGTGGAGACATTACTTGTATGGCACCAAATGTATTATATACACAGACCATAAAAGTCTCCAGCATATGTTCACTTATAAAGAATTGAACATGCGACAACGCCGTTGGATGGAAACTCTTAATGACTATGATTGTGAGATTTGCTACCATCCCGGCAAGGCAAATGTAGTTGCTGACGCCTTAAGCCGCAAGGAAAGAGTAAAACCTATAAGGATTAACGCTAAGAGCATTGAGCTCAGAAATAGCTTAAGCGAGAAGCTACTAAATGCGCAAAAGCAAGCCCTATTAGAGTCTAATATCCCTAATGAGGGATTAGGTGGAACTGTTGATTAGTTAGCACTTGGAAAGGATGGAATCCTTAGATTTAATGATAGAATTTGGGTTCCAATCCTTGGAGGACTTAGAGATCTAATCCTCTGAGAAGCGCATCGTTCAAGGTAGTCAGTTCACCCTGGAGGTGACAAGATGTATCAAGACTTGAAGAAGAATTACTGGTGGATGGATTTGAAGAAATCCGTAGCCACCTATGTAACTAAATGTCTGACGTGTTCGCAAGTTAAGGCCGAACATCAGAAACCGTCAGGATTACTACAACAATTAGAAATTCCCACATGGAAATGGGAAATGGTAACAATGGACTAAGTCGCTAGCAATATCGCACGAAGATGTGCAAATTGATGAAAACTGAGGTTCATTGAGAAACCAATTTCGATCGAGGATCGACAGGTTAAGAAGCTCCGAAGAAAAATGATACCTATAGTAAAGGTTAAGTGGGACGCCTTTAGAGGTCCCGAGTATACATGGGAGGTCGAGTCCACTATGCGACAAAAGTACCCCCATCGTTTTTATTAAAATCTCGAGGTCGAGATTTCTTTTAAGGGGGTGAGGATGTAACACCCTGTAAAATCGTGTCCAATAATATAGTGACACGTGTTGTATTTTTAATATAATCAATTAAAGACTAATATGGACTAAAAGTTACAACATGCTCAAACTAAGCCTCTGAAAGACTTTATGATGTCAACACGCATAAACGTAGCCTCTGAACGACCATTAGCGTCGTCATGCATAAAAACGTAGCCTCTGAACGACCATTAGTGTCATTATGCATAAAACGTAGCCTTTGAATGACCATTAGTGTCGTTATGCTAAAACTCGGCCTCTGAGTGACCGTTGTGTCAACATGCCTAGCCTCTGAGTGACATCGGAGTCAACATGCTTATACCGAGCCTCTGAGTGATCCTTTACGTAGTCCTAACTCTCATATGTCCTGTTTGTTGGACGAGAGTGATTAAATCCAATAATGTGTAAAAGTTGGATAATTGAGGGATTAAAAGTGTCAACATGTTAATTTATACCTCTGAGTGACCTTTTAACGAACCGAGAGCTCGACAATATCCGGGCATAATCCCGGGTATGCCAACTATTGGCTACGGAGGGCTAAAAGTGCCAAAAAGGTGTTTAACAAGGTTTTTAGAAGCTTTAATAAGTTAAGGGGTTAAAAGTGTCAAAGTTTGAAAGTGGCCGTGGAGTGGTCGCGGGCCGCGAGAGACATGGCATGTGTCTCTCGCGGGGCGCGAGAAGCCCTCTGCTACAGAAAGTTTTGCTTGGTCTCCAAACAAAACTCCAAAACCATTAGAACTGAAACCATGGCTTCCCAAACTTCTATACCACGTTTTGGGACACTTGTAAGCTTCCTCTTACATCCCTAAACACCTGGCTTCACCTCCTTTGAGCTCTCCAACTATAAATAGGTGCTTAAGTTCACCATTCCAACTTGCACCTTTCTCATTCATACACTCTTCTCCATCCTCTGGAAGTTCCTAGCTAAAAGGAGCATCAAACTAAGTTCTCTTGCATTCTAGGAACCTCTAGTAAGTGTTCCTTGCTCTTGCATTTTCATTTATAGGCTTTTATAGTCAAAAGTCAAGCATTTTACAAAAAACGCTTTGACTTTCGGTTAAGACCATTATGGTCCAGCCATTGTTCGAAATTAGCATGGCTAAGTGATCATAATAAGGTAGGTTTTAATCCCTATAAAGGGCACCTCCTGAAGATCACGTTTGCTAGACCAATTGACGGGTCAAAGTTAAGTTATTAAAAATTCAAACAGGCCATTTTTTGGAAAATCATAAATTGATCTTATATATGTTATGAAACCTGTTTTGACACTTAAACAAGTTGGTAATAATTATTAAAACATGTAAGCACATGTTCGGCTCATTAATTTCAATTCTAGGGTCGGTTCGCAACTGAAAGTCGCGAAGTTTAACTTCTGCTTTGACTTTCGATTCTGACCGATTTAGATTAGTTACCTACTGATCTAAAGTTGCATTATGGTCTATAATGTAGCATAACCCTCCGAGGTTATATTACATGATCATAATCAGAATCTAAGTTTATGCGCAAGTTCCATAATTATGCCATCTTTGACCAAAATGTCCTTTTTGCATAAAACAAGGTTTAAATGGTATTGAACTTGAAAATGAGTTTCTACTGATGTAATATCATAAGTAGGATTATTGGGATATTAAACTAAGTTATAAACTGAGTTTCAAACAGGTCCTTAAACTATGTCGACAAGTGACGATTTTAGCCCTTGTGGCTTATAAAATGGTTTTAAGCAAATCTTTTCAAGGTAAGTCATTTACCTACTGATATGTTATATTAAATAACATATTTTAAACAATTTAATCTGACCTTAACATCAGTTTTCGTAAACATCGCTTAAAGATGTCATTTTACGACATAAGAGCCGTTTCGATGCATAGTATGGTTTTAAACCATATTAATTGACCAAGACTTGTTACCTACTGATTTTGAAACTTATTTTAAACATATTTACAGTAGGTACATGTTATAAACTCATAATCCCAAATAATTTATAAACTGTGTGTAAAATGACCAAAATGCCCCTTCGGTGCATAGTTTGGTCATAAAAGATAAAATACACATATAATTGATATCCTACTGATATTATATCATAAATAAAATATTTTTCCAGAATACTCATGATTATAAACTTAAAATATGTTCAAGTTTCTTTTATACAGTATATAATTACCGAAATGCCCTTATGAGGCATAGTTTCGTTTTAAAACCATAATGGGCATACAAGTTGATATCCTACTGATATCTTAACTTATTTAAAATATAATGACATATAGAACTTGTCCATGACTTTTCCGGTTACCCGATATCGCTATTATGCGCACGGTTAAGTATATGTAACTATTTTACGAAAATTAATCGAAACGGGTTTAACCTGTTCATTTTAATCTCAAAATCCAGAATGTAAATTGTTTACCCATATTATACAAGTCAAATACTTGTCGGGATTAAACTACATTCTATCCGATCATCGTTTAATCAAGTGTTATACGTAATGATCATGTACACTATTCGGTTTATAAGACCGTTAGTAATTAATTGGCTAGCTTATGCCATAATCCAGACTAGAGCCTTGCCGGTAAATGCTATCTGCACTTGGTACTTTTGTATACGGCTGAGTTATTTAAAAATAAAAGAAGAAGACTAGCTCAGGTAAATACTCTCGACTTATTTTCCCTATACGGGCATGGGATACGGTAAATTATTACCGCTTGGTCCAAAATGAGGTCAATCAAATGCCCATTTGTGGCTAGTAAACCCCATATTTCGTTTTAATCAGTTTTGTTTGATAACTTAAACATCGGGGGTTAAATTACCGTGTCCTGGATATCTTCGGCTCTATACATTAGTTATTGGCCACGACCTTAGCGCGGGGTGTAGGCATACACCTGACAGACGCTCATATGCAAAGTACCCATGACGGTGGGGATAACTCCTTCGTGAGTTCGTAAGTGGTGTGTATTTAATCATGTCTCGGTTTCTGTATTGGTCCCTATATGTATTGACAAATATGTGAATCTGATACAAGGTTGCAAAGTCAACTTTCCCAAGTTAATAAAAGATTTTGTGCCGTTTTACATTTAAAAATCATTTTAAAGTTTTCAAAATGAGTCAGTTGGGTGTATTTAACAGTGTAAGCTGACGTATTGTCCAAAGACTAAACTGGAGATACAATACGAAACAGGCCGGAAGCTGCTCGGTAGTGAATAAGAGGATCTTGCAAATCCTTAAATCTGCCCTAAAGTCTGTTTTATATTCTTTCTTGTACATTTTAATGATCCGCCTGTGGATCTTCTATTACAAGCTTGTATATTATTTTGTATTTTCGAACATTCGGCTTATAATCGTAATTTTACTCCAAGACTTCCGTTGTGCCGTGTTTAATTGACAATGATGTTATCAACTTACGTCACGATACTCCCCGCCTGGGGCACCGGTGTATGGATTTCGAGGGTTGGAAATCCGGGGTGTGACATTTGGGCAGCCTCAAGTGGTATTTCTTGGCTATGTTATTACTTCTGCAGGTGTACAAGTGGAATAAGAAAAAATCTCAGCCATTCAGTTATGGCCTATCCCAACTTCAGTGAAAGAAGTACGCGGATTTCTGGGGCTTACGAGGTATTATAGACGCTTCGTCCGTAATTAGGGGTTAATAGCTCGTCCACTCACGGCCCTAACTAAGAAGGACGGTTTCATTTGGTTCACGGAAGCTTTAACCGCTTTTCAGCAATTAAAGCAAGCTTTAATGTCAACACCAGTCCTTCGTTTACCAGATTTCACCAAAAATTTCACCGTGGAATGTGATGCTTCTTCGGATGGGATGGGGGCCATACTATCTCAAGAAGATCATCCGGTAGACTATTTTAGTAAGGATTTTTCACCTTCAAATCGTTTTAAATCTGCATATGATCGCGAATTACTCGCATTGGTGCTCGCGGTTCAAAAATGGAGTATCTATTTTTTGGGTTTCTTTATTCGCACGGATCATTACACACTGAAGTTTTTGTTGGAGCAACGAATTACTACCACCAAGCAACAACGACTCTTACTTAAACTCATGTCGTATGACTTCTCTATCACTCATCATGCGGGAAAGGAAAACAAAGGAGTCGATGCATTGTCACGTCGACCTCACTCGAGTGATTTATTCACACTATTGGTACCCTACAGTTCTGAAATGGTTAACATTAAAGTTGGCCTTCTTTCAGACCCCTGCACCAGCAATATAATCAGCCAATTGATAGCTGATCCCACATCAGTTCCTGAATTCTCTTTAGTTTGTCAACTTCTTTTTTTACAAACAGCGCATGGTGATCCCGGATCTGCTGATATTCGACGCAAATTGTTACATGAGGCACATGCCCCAGTTGGTGGTCATGGTGGTTTTCTAAAAACCTTAAAGCGTATTTCAGCTCAATATTTTTGGCCCAAACTAAAGCAAGATGTCCGTCTTTTTGTTCAACAATGTTTAATATGTCAATAACAAAAATATGAGACCTTGGCTCCAGCAGGCTTACTTCAGCCCTTGCCTATTCCTACACGTATTTGCAAAGACATTTCAATGGATTTTATTGTGGGGTTACCAATCTCTAATCGGGTTGATACAATTCTGGTGGTGGTTGATCGGTAAAGCAAATACGTTCATTTCCTTTGCTTATCGCATCCATTTACTGCTAAAGGGGTCGCATCTATCTTTTGCAAAGAGATTGTTCGTCTCCGTGGATTCCCTCGTTCCATTATTTCTGACCGGGATGTCGTTTTCCTTAGCAACTTTTGGAAAGAACTGTTTCGCTTGTGTCAAACAAAATTGCAAATGAGTATAAGTGACCATCCTCAAACGGACGGCCAAACAGAAGTGCTTAATAGGTGCCTTGAGGCTTATTTGAGATGTTTCACTCATGAACAACCAACCAAGTGGTGCTCTTACCTACCGTGGGCCGAGTACTCGTACAACACTGGGTTTCACACGTCGACAGGTACAACCCCATTTTCAGTTGTCTATGGTCGAGACCCACCCCCTCTTTCCCTGTATGTGGCAGGCGAGACTAAAAATGCAGATTTAGAGCACCAGCTAATTGACAAGGACGATATGCTTAAAATTCTTCAAAGTAATCTCAGTAAGGCACTCGGTCGGATGCGTAATCAAGCCAACACCCGACGCCAAGAGCTGGCATTTCAGGAAGGTGATTATGTTTTCCTGAAAATACAGCCATATCGTCCGAAAAGCTTGGCTAAACGCCGTTATGAAAAGCTGTCTCCCATATTTTATGGCCCATATCACGTTTCCCGTAAGGTGGGTCCAGTTTCTTACCAACTAGAGCTTCCTTATGATGCTCGTATCCATCCAGTGTTCCATGTCTCTATGCTTAAACCGGCCCGTGGCTCGTTTCCATCTACTCCAGCACCTCCTTTACCCATTACTAAAGATTGGGAGGTCGATTTGCAACCTCATTCGGTACTTGCACATCGTTGGGTCATTGAAGCTGGGCACCCTGTTTTAGAGCTCTTGATTTTGTGGGACCACCGACCTTTCGAAGAAGCTACATGGGAAAACTATGATCTTCTTGCTGCTCAGTTTCCAGATTTTCGCCTTGAGGATAAGGCGTTTAACCGGGAGGGAAGTAATGATACATATCCCCTAGTCTACTCACGACGGAAGAACCGGGTCAAGACATCAGCCGAAAAAGCTCAATTTAATTCACTTTTGAAATACTTGTTTGACCCATTCTCTGGTGGAAAAACAGAAAGAGTGGATAAGCAGTTTTCAAGCTTCTTTTTAGGAACAGTTAGTTAATTATCTTTGGCAAGTTCAATAAGTAGCAGGCTTTGTCATTTTAGTTAAGGGCATTTTTATGTTTTTAATTCCCAGACTCAGTTAAGTAATCGGAGACCTAGCCCCTCTCGAATCGAGCCTTATCCTTTCAATTCAAGTATATTTTGCCTGCTATTTTCTTAGAATCTATCATGGACTCAAGGTGATCTGAAAGGTGTCACCCGACACACAGGTTTTTCTTAACAATCACACCCTTGAAAGTAAAAGAATGAATTGTGTCTGAACTCTGAAGTGGTTTTCCCTTTATGTAAAAGACCCAACTTTTAATCTTGGCAAAGTATTGTTTTTTTTGGTTTATGAAAACAACGTTACATTTATATTCCTCTTATATTTTGAACTTAAAGCCTCTTTCTACTGATTTAAGGCTGTAAGTTTAAGACATGATATAAAATCTTAAGGATGATATTTTTGTAGATTGATAATCAAAGAGTACAGGTATATGCAGGGAGTTTGAGAGCGGGGGAATAGGGGATAAAGATTAGAATTCGATTATTTTCAAATGATTACATGATAGTGGTTTACATACCCTTTGAACCGGCGATATTCAACCAATACATTTGCTGGTTTCCCTCCATAACTGCCTATCCAATCGATGTGTTACATACCGATTTAATAATCCTAAGTCTAATATTGTCACATACATAAATATGTATATAAGGTTTAATACTAAACTTAAATATCATCAATCTAACAATCTCCCTCCTAAGTTTAGTGTCATTGATTTCTTGAAATCTTGAGACTTGAATCACCATTTGGCAACCTCACTTGGTGATGGCCATAATGGTCGTCGTTTCTTCACCGATAAGTTCCATGATGCTTGCATCTTCCTCGTCTTGGTTCCACTTGTCTCACCATCTTCTATCACAATATCACGGCCTTTGTACCTCAAATGGTACCACTCGAGCATCTCTAAATATCGTAGATCGACCACCTTCAACATATTGATTGTTTCTTCATCTTTTCCTGGATAACCAAATGCGTATCCCATGTGGCGTGTACTTGATCCCATAGGTTGTTCTTGTTCACATTTCCATATCCATCGTTGGCTTGTACTCTCATATACAATTCTAGCAAACTAATCTAATTGCCATTATCAACTCTTGGTGGGCTCAAGCAAGTGATCCTTATGCAGAGATAATTCTTTATAAACCAATTGACGACATACTCAAACTCCTTATCAAATTTCTCTTTATACTTATCAACTTTGATTGCCTATGGATTAAGTCCATAAAAGTGATGCAATCATGTATGCTCGAGACATTGGTTGGATAGGGAATTGGTATATTATTCGCCTTATTAGCTCGCTTTTGATCTTTTTCTGTCTCCAATGTGAATAATTCAAAATGTTCACAACAAAGTCGTATCATAGTCTTGTTCATCAGTTTTGTTTCCAGATTTATCACCATGTTCTTCATTCTTGTTCTTGGTCGTTTCATTCATCATCTTCAATTGAGTTTTTTTTTTCAGGAAACATGTAGCTAGGCATAGTGTCCTCTATGTTTGCACCCAAAACACATGACATCCTTGATGTCCATGTCTTCCTTTTCAAAATTCCTTGCATGATCATCAAAAGTTCTTGATAAGTAACATACATCACCTTCAAAAGTGACTTCGAATACTTGATAGGAAAATTGTTCAATACTTAGAATTCTTTTTTTCAACGTTGGGATATAGTACACGGTTTCTACGACAGGATTCTACCCTTTACTTAACAATTTAATTCGTCGAGAAGTTCCTCCAATGATCCATACTCGAGCCTTCGATGCCATAAGAATTTCTCAGTGATTTAAAGAGTTTCTTGTTTCCATAGGCATGTTTATTCCAAATCAAACTAGCAAACCACGTGTCACTAAATATTTTGCCATTGGTCCCCTAGATCAAGAACTCAGAATTTTGAATCCTCTTTGGGCAAAATCTTCAAAAATGATATGGCGTGTTGCAGTAACTGCACAGGGTTTGGTTTGGGGAATTAACTTTCTTCTTCTTAATCATTGTTGGTTGCTTAAATTCTTCATGTGCAGCTTTTCTTTAATCAGCAATAGATTTTGAATATGAACCGAGATGAAAACCTTCCAATTGACCAATTATATACATAAACTGCTTAAACTCATACAAAGCTCATGATCAATCTGATCATCCGATGTATCTTGACCCATCTGATTGAAATCAGTAGAGGGATTGCATGGAGAGTCATTGATACTGTCGTGACATCCCATTGTGTAGTATTCTTCTAAATACTTCATCGGTTCATCAGTTTCATCATAGGCATGAACCTTGTGCTTTGATGTCATTTGTAGACTGGTTTAAACTTGAATTTGGTAATAAAATAGAATACTATATGCAGAAAGTTTGAGAGCAAGGGTATAAGTGACAAGGATAATTCGATTATTTTCAAATGATTACATGATAGGGGCTTATATACCCTTTAAACCGGCAGCATTCAACCAACACACCAAATTGTTTCCATCCATAACTGCCTATCTCATTGGTGTGCTACATACCGATTTAATCATCCTAAGTCTATAATTGTCACATACATCATTACATAATTAAGGGTTAATACTAAACTTAAATATAATGAATCTAACAATTTTAGCCTACAAGTTAAGAAGTTATTTTAAGCTTTAAATTATATTTAAGTTTGTATTAGTTTATTTTTTTTCTTTTAATTTAAAACTTGTGTATGTTTTATATTTGTACTTTATCATTGTACGCTGTATATTTTTGTCATTTTATTGTAAATTATATTAGTTTACTTAGTTTAGTTGAACTGACCGATATAGCTTGACTTGGGCTATTCTAGTCGTTCAACGGTTTTGAACTTCCCCAGTCTCTTGTGAGGAACATAGAGTTTCCCAAATCTGAGACCTAAGAGGTCAAGGTGGGCTCCAATCCTAATTAGCCATTTACTAGCAGACCATACATTGGTAGACCATATATTAGTAGGCCTAATACCATACTGAGTTACTCTTATCAATATAATTTATTTGTCACTAAATATTAATTTATAAATCATTCATGATTATGCAATATTGATTTGTGATGGTCTCTTTGAACTTACCTGATTGTTTGGGGTCTTCCGGCACTGGAAGTGTCTACTTGGCAATTTTTTGTTGTGTGTTTTCAAGTTTCTAACATCATGTAAAAGGAAAAATAACTTTGCAATTCGAGCTTTTATTTATTAGAAATGAAGAAATATTTTAGATGTTAAAATCAGTGGCGAATCTAGACCAAAATTTCAGTAGTAATGTTCAATATTCGATAAACCAATGGAAATGTATTATGTTTTCAGGTTTCCACCATTACACGAGTAAGGTCACACATTTCATCTTCCAAGTTCCTGGTAACCTAATATTAAAAAGAAACAAAACGTAAACTATAATCATTTGCACGTAAAGTTATAAACAGTGGCGGATTCAGAAATTTTTCCAAGGGGTTCCTTTTAGTAGATTTTCACTAATTCTCACTAATTTTTCTCAAATCATACAATGTTTCCACTACTTTTTTCAAACCGTGGAGGTTCCTGAGAAACCAGAAACCCCCATGGATCCGCCACTGGTTATAAACCCTAAGTCCCTAATCAATTGCACATAATGACGTAAACCTAAGAAAATCTAAAATCATATTTAATAAACTAGACATAAACCCTAAAACCAATTTCACAAAAACCCATATCAATTCCATATAAAATTATAAACCATCATGATGGTGGGATTTGGGAGGCAGCCAGAGGGAGGCGGAGTGGTTAGCGGAGGTGGGAGGTAGCCTGAGGGACTTAATGTTAACCAATCAATGGGCTTTTAATAGATATATATATTTTTTTTTGTTAAAGTGGGTTATTGAGTTTTAATTATAGTGGCCTTTTAACTATTTATTAATAGGCTTTTAATCATAAATGTGGTTGGGCTTTCAATAAATGCCCATTTTTTTAGGAGTAGCCAAAAATAATAGTAATTTTTTTTTCAGGGTAACAAAAAAAAAAACTTAAAACAAAGTGTACTTGGTCGTAAAAGTTGATGGATAAAGGGTGTTGTTACCCATACTAAAGTGCTATGTCAGCCCTGGTTAAAATTATTCATGCGTTGTATGTTTGCTTCAAGAAGTTGGTAGATTGCTCGCTCTATGATTTCTCATGTAAAGGGGATGGAAACGGGTTTGATTTTGAAGCTTTCTTTGCTGATGATATTTTTGTTTTCAAAATGACATGAATCGTGCAAAAACCTAGAGTTGATTTCATCATGTGGCTTGGAAAACTAAATCTAAGGTCACAAATGTTCTAACAGTTTACATCCTTATTGTAAAAGGTAATTATACAAATTATAAGGTATGTGAAAGGAGCTATCAGCTTCAGAATTAAATATGAACTGAAAAAGGGGTGCTAAATGGTTATGATACTAGTCATAACATCGATGAGAATGATGGTCGGAGCACAACGGGTCACGTATTCTTCTTCTTGTCTTCACCCATTATTTGGTATATTCATAAACAAAGCTTTGTTTCTTTATCTTCTTGTGAAGCTGAATTCATGGCGGTAAGTTTGGGCGCTTGTCAAGTCTTGTGGCTAAGAGAGTTAGATGGTGAGATAACTGAAAGAGAACGTCAGTTGACTATACTTCCACTATAGCTCTCCTGAAAAATCACGTACGAAGCATATCAAGACCCGTTACCACTTCATTCGAGAATGCATTGCTAGAGACAAAGCAACTATCAAGCACATCAGTGGAACACAGCAACGAGCTGATATACCAACCAAAGCACTTGGAAGGTTGAAGTTCAAAGAGATGCGAGACAAGCTAGGTGTCGCAGACCTCTTGATTCCAACTCAGGAATTAAAGGGTGATTGTTGGATCAATGTGTAATTTCCGAGTACCAGCACATGGACCTTACTCGAGCACATGGGGTCCTTTATCATCACAATGGATTGAGTTCACTGTTAGAGATAAAATCAAAAAAGTTATTTTTGGTTTGTGATTCCTAGTTAGATAACTATGGGTGTTACCTCGTTTAATTAGGAATTGACATCGATCTCTAATTTATCTTATCTTGTTGACCAAGTTAGGTCATCTATATATAACCAACCAAGTTATGGTCAACAAAATGGAAGGACCTATTCCATAGGTGTATATGTTCGTTGATTACCCAATTCAAGCCATGATCTCTTAAGTGGCGGGTTTCTGAAAAAAGCCTAAGGTGACGACAAGCCGTCGCTGTAGTTGGGCTTTGGCGACGACTATTGTTGTCGCAAAAAAGAGCTTTTTCGTGTAGTGTTAATTAGGTAGGTTTTCAAGTTATGTGGGTTGTTTATATTGGGTTTGACATTTTTGAACATGACTCCAAGTTCACCATAATAAAACATAAAATAACAATAACAATGAAAGGCGATAATTTTAATATTAATATTTTTTGACCATTCAAGTTTTCAGACTTGTGGGGCTTGGGGAAAACATCCTAACAAGAAACATTTTAGACTTTAAAGACTTGGTCCGCTAATTTAGGGCAAAATATGAAACTACTTTACCTATCGTTATGTGTTTGCAATGACTTAAATAACAAAACATAGATTCTGAAAAATCAAGAATGAGATTTTGGAACTGTTATGTAGCAATTTCCTAGTCGGTCCATTTTTTAACGTAACTACAATGCCTACAGAAGACTTATTGACCACAAGTCAACACAACAACACAAAAGGTAAACATGACTTGCCTGCCCACATTACACTTCAAAGACGACCAATTATATATAAGTGCGTGCATGCATGCATCTTTCATCCTCACACCATCTCAACTCTCACTCATGGCTTCATCCATCTTTCACATCCTTTTGTTGATCCTATTTCACTTTCTTTTAGCAACCGCCCCGCGTCTTCTGCTCGAATTCCAACTCGAAAAAAGCAAACCGCTTTCGAGCCCCTCTAACTCGTGTTGGTTCCCATAAATCCACTACAAAAACACCACTGGAAGCTTCACTTGTGACGTCTTGAATGAAAGCTTTCAAAGACGAGTACTTACTGAGCCTAGCATCGGGACTCCACCCGTGGAGTTTTCAGCCATCATGGATACCGAAGTGACCTCATATGGACAAGATGCAAAACCAGTCAAGATCCAGGCTCGTTCGACCCTAGCAAGTCCATATCTTTCGTTGAAATTAATGAAACTTGCGAGATGTTAGAACTTGGTGCCTATTGTAAACAGAGCTACGCAGATAATCATTCAGTAAGTGTAACTTTGGCTGCGGATGCCTTAACCGTACTTGGGGCCGGCCAGAAGATGAAGGGTTCAATTTTTGGCTGTGGGATACCAGATGATGGTTTTAAGTACCATGGAGTCGTAGGAATGGGGCGTGGCGTTTTGTCACTGGTTACGCAGTTAAACGAGACTGCCTTTGCATATTGTCTGGGTTCTAGATTTGGCCCAGAAACAAGTAGCGTTTTGCTAACCGGGTCAAAAGCAAGTAATTATTATGATTATGATTTCCAAACTACGCCTTTGGTGACACGCGACTCATATTACCGGATTTCTCTTGAAGGGATCTCAGTCGGGGAAACTAAACTTCCGATTACATATGAAATTGCCATCGGTAATATGGTCATCGACTCAGGTACGACCTTCACATCCTTAGACACGCGTATCATTGAAATGATTAGCAATGAGTTCTTTAATCAAACAAAGCTGGAAAAGTATACGGGTTATGATGAGCAATATTACGATGAGCTTGAACACTGTTTCAACGCTCCAGGCAATGTTCAAATCCCGAACCTGGTTTTTCATTTTGAGGGTGCAGATTGGGAATTGCCAAGAGAGAACTACATCTATCAACCGCAAGTTAACGACATGGCGTGTTTGGCCTTCGTAGCCGACGACAAACAGTTTGTTTTTGGAAACATGCAACAACAGAACATGATGGTCATTTACGATCTTTACAACAATAATCTGTCGTTTAAGCCTGCAAACTGCAAGCTATTGTGAGCGACTAAGCGGCATATTGGCTTTAACTTTTCCCGTGAACAAAGTGATTATAGATCTCAGTGACTGTCTTGATTAAATGTGTATTGTATTCTACATGTTTTAGTTATTGGTGCTTCCATGTAATCTCATTTGTTGTTCACACAAATATTCAACATATGGTAAAAAATAAACTGCATATATGGCGGTAAAATGTAAAATTTATATTGTATTTTCTTGTGATTTGCCATGTTGTCCAGCGGCCAATTCTACAAAATATGAAGTGGTTCTGTAATCTACACAGAAAGCAACATTTTTGCTTGTTACGGTCAGTCACCTACAAACTAGACTGCTTCTACTCAAGTGTCATCGAACTTCAATGGCTTTAAGGGTCACTTGTATCCTGCATACAGCAATTCTACTTGTTAGGTCTGGCGTTGCATTATGCACATGTTTATTTACGGTTATTATGTCGTAAAACTAAAAAATTGAACGAACTGACCGGGGCAGGAGATGTCATATTTTGTTCACCAAGAGCTCTCAACCTATTAAGCTCAGGCAACACAACCTTGTCAAGGTCCGGTCTATCTTTGCACCGCAACTCAGCGCATTGAATCGATAGTTTCGCGAACCCTAGTGCTTCGTCAACCGGCCAATCAGTCACAGTTGGGTCCAACATGTCGGCAAAGGTCCCTTTGTCAATGGACCTTCTAATTTGATGAGCCAAACCCATAGCGGGTTTGGCTGTAATCAACTATAACAACATGATTCCTAAAGAATAAACATCTGATTTGACACCAAGCTTCCCGGTTTGCTGATACTCTGGGTCGATGTAACACATCGTCCCAGCCGCTGATGTCATTTTATACTGACTGACATCTTCGTTTAGTGACGAAGCAGGGAGTAACCTCGCGAGTCCCACGTCACTTATCTTGCTCGCAAAGTTTCGGTCGAGAAGAATGTTTCCAGGCTTTAAGTCACGGTGAACTATTGGTTCCGGTTTGGTCTGGTGGAGGAACAAGATTCCGGTAACTATTTCCGCTGCGATTTTGAACCTAACTTGCCATGATAACGGTGGGGTGTTTCTCTTCTTGTAAACGATCTTCTAAGCTACCGTTATCCATGAACTTGTAGACCAAACAACCGTATTCAGGGCATGCTCCAAGGAGTAGAACCATATTCGGATGTCGAATGCAACTTAACACTTCCACCTGTCATGATCAAACAATCACATATATAAATATGGTACAATTCTCTTGTAATGGTAATCATGGGGAAGGATCAAATACAAAACAATCTTAACTAGGAAGTGTAGGAAACCGGGTCAAACGAACTCCGACTGACCTCATTCTAGTGGCGTTGGAACTTGCTCGTCGAACCCTATTCAAAGATATACATGGTTTAGATTTTAGATTTTAGAGTTTAGAGTTTAAACTTCCATGGTTTAGCTTTAGATTTTAGCTTTAGGGTTCACTTCTAGTATTTAACATTAGTATTTAGGGTTTAGCTTAGGCTTTAACCTTTAGGGTTTATAGTATAGATTTTAGGGTTTAGCATAGGGGCTAGCTTTAGGGTTTAGGGGTTAGGGTTTCTAGTTAGGACGAGCCAGTTCCAACGCCGTTGGAATGAGCTCAATCAGAGTTTGTTTGACCCGGTTTCCTACACTTCCTAGCTAAAGATTGTTTTGTACCGGATCCCTACCCTGGTAATCATTTCTTATGTTTTTACCGGGTGCTACTATGCGTACACCACCCTCAATTGTCATATGGGTCGTATAAACAGCAAAAAAAGTCTCACGAGCCGCATGGCATTTGTTAGTGGTGTGCACCGTCACATTGGTCATTTCTATGTCAGTCAACACATCATATGGCCCGTATAAACATTAGGACCCATATGATTAGCCAATTTAGCACTCATATGATCCATATAACCTCTCATTTGGCTTGCATGATGTGTCACTGGTGTGTGGTTTATGTCACTAGTGTGCGATTTTTGTACCTCTTGCTGAAACTGTGATCTTCCATGGGCAGCACCGGGTCGTAAAATTTTAATTGCAACAGATGTATCATCAAGCACACACTTGAACACTGGACCATAACCTCCTTCGCCAACCTTTTTGGACACTGAGAAGTTACCTGTTGCCCTTTCGATATCATCTATCGTGTATCTTCTGTATCTATACTGGTTCTGCTGTTTACTATTCAATTCCTGCTGTTCTTCCTCCGGGTGTTCGAGTGCCTCGAGTCTGGGATTCTAACTCTGCGATTTTCTTTGACGCGTGCGCCTTCGCCATTAATTCTTGGTATTGTTCTTTTTCTTTCTCTACAACTTCCAGTGCTTCGTCTTCTCTAGTTTTAGCTTCGGATGGCCTACTCGATTCGTCCACTCGAGATCGTTCGAGTTCTCCGGCCTTTTGTTTTGCTGTAAGTGCATCTTTGCAGGCTGAACTGTACATCTCCATTTTTTGCTGGAGTTCCATCTTTAGTCTTCTCATTTCGTTGTCCACATCTTCCTGTTGCAAATAATTTGTGAACAGATATTAACGAAAGATTACTGACTGAAACAAGGGTCATGTAACTAGATTTAAAATCGTGTTTTATGATAACGTAATCATCACAAAGTGTGTATATGCGAGTATGCGACCCTTTTGACTGACTTTGTAACTAGGCATGTAAATGAACCCCAAACAACGCAAAATTGGGCTTGTTCGTGTTTGTTCGTTTAACTTTAACTGAACAAATGAATAGATTTTCTTGTCTTTTTGTCCGTTCTTTATAAACCGAAGGTTTTTATTTATATTCATTAGTTCGTTAATATTCTAATGGGAATGTATGTAGACGAGCGAACACGATTGAGTGATAAATCAATGAACAAAACAAGAAAATGAACGTAATTCTTGCTCGTTCGTTTTGTAGTCGATTACTCAAGGATTGAGTCAGTTAGCATTACAAAATTAATAAATATAATATATAAACAAAAAAACATAAAAATATGCACAAGTTTTACCACCTCTAGCATGTGTATCTAAAAGTAATTAGCGACGAATATACGTTGCTGATTGTAGCAAAGGTAATGATGGCAAAATTAGTATGCGACATCATTTAACTTTTAATGACAGTTTCTTGTGTTACATCATTTAACTTTTAATGACAGTTTCTTGTGTTACAATACTGAAGTTTAATGTATTACCTCTGTCCGTGCTGAAGTCGGTTTGTTTGAGGTTGAAGGAAACATTGAACCCATGTTGTTTCCACCATAAGGTGACTCAAAGCTCCAGTCGTTAGCACCCGAAACCCGTGGGGTCAATCTACACAAGACATGTCATAATTCATTGCAGAAGCTGCAGACATCCAAGCACAACTTTGTCTTGCTGGGCTTAAAAATGATAGATCCGTATCTGGTTCAGAAAGCTCCCCACCCAACAACTTTACATTCAACCCTCTCCCTCTATTAAAAGGTGACCTGTATATATGATATATCTGTCACTAAGTAGTAATTTAGGGTGATGCTACATAAGCACCACTCCTGTTGTCATATCATACAGGCCACATGATGTCATATTAACAGGGCAACACAGGCCGTATGACTTTGTCAGTGGTCACATCAGTCATTTTTGTGTCGGTCAAACATATCATATGGGCTATAAAATTTGGCAAACACCACCTCATACGGGCCCCATGCAACCCACTTGACCATATGTCGCTTGTCACAACCCATATGACATCATATGGCACGCATGACGCGTAAGTGAGGTCTGGATAGTGTGTCGATGGTGTTCCACATAGAGGTGGCCTTAATTGATAAAGACTCGTGATGAACTCTTTGAACTTACCTGATTGTTTCGGGGTCTTCTAGCACCTGAAGTGGCTTCTTGGGAGTTATTTCTGGTACTGTTTAAAAGTTCCTAACGTCATGTAAAAAGCAAAATACTTTTGGGAATACGAGTGGTCATTTGGTAGGAAACGAAAAACATACCTTTAATGCTAAAACTGTTCTTGCGTTGTACACTTGCTTCTAAGTTAATGCTAGATTGCTCTTCGATTTTCTCGCGTAAAGGGGATGGAAATGAGACTGCTTTTGAAGCTTTCTTTGTTGATGATATCTTCCCTTTCGAGATGACATAAACCGTGCAGAAATCTGGTACCGATTTCATCACGTGGCTTGGAACATCAGAACTCGAAATCTAACGCCACAAATGTTTCAATTATTAGTCTTAAGCGTTCATGTTTTAGTGAATGATTATGCTTCGGGATCGCTATAGGTGGATAAAGATTATGACCTGATGAAACCATGTCGCGACGAGGCTCCAACGACTAACACCTCTATCGCAGCATAATAAACATATTCCGTGAGTGCTTTTGCTATATTTGTATCTTCAAGTACAACATCGTAGCATTGTATCTAGCGAGACAAACGCGTAAGTAAATTAAACGATATTGAACACACATGAAAACGTACGCTGTATATCATATCGCGTACTTCTTTACGGTTACAAAAGCAATGAAAGTTGAGGAACAAGTCTCTTGTTTGCTTCTCACTTATTTGCTTGCTTGGATCAGAAGCATCAATCCCACCACCTGCATCCATAATGGCACAATAAATCTCAACGTTTTAGAGATGTAAGGGCTTCATTGTATTTTCTGGTTTCTGTCACAAATAAGTGTTTGTTTTTCATCTTATAAAACTATGATAAGGTTGTGCTAATTGTACCCCAATGGCAGACCCATAAATTATTTTCTGGGGGTGCAAACGGGGGTTTAACCAAATTTTCAAGGTGTGCGATCGGGATTTTTGCCTATAAAATACACTAAATCTTTTCTCAAGGGGGGCGCCCACCCGCCCACCCATACACTTGGGTCCACCCCTGACCCCACCCCTTCCGTTTTTACTTGCCGAGAATCCCCTTCAAGTTGTCAAACCGCTAATATTTCCTCCTTTAACACACTAAAAGACAAAATATCCCATTGATTTAGCTTTTTCAGGGGTACGATAAAAAAAATTAGGGGTGGGGCACGTTCAGCCAACCCCTACTTTATAAACAAATGGATTGCCTGTAGAAGAGGTTTTTCGAATGACATGAATGAGGACAACGGTTTGGCCCGGGTAAGAAGATGTTCAATGGACCATTTGAGAGCGTGTGGGCTGTATTTGTCTTTGTCTATCGCCACCCCGACCAAGGAGGCTCCCTTCCGCTGCAACGGGTCTCTGCCTTGGACAGCACTTTTGCTCTTAGGAAGCCACATTGTCTGTTTCTTAATTCCTCAACATAGGGTGGTAAGATGATGTTTCATTCTCTCTCTATTTTCAGTTTTGTCTTTCTAGTTCTTTTTTATTTTTGTTTTCTAATTTTGTCAATGGATTTTGACTCCCTAGAGAATTGAATTGGTGGATGGTGTTTGGAATATAGCTTAAAAATAGGGGTTGAAAGTGGCGAGTCGAAAACCACATATTCTATGTGGGTAACATAAATCACGACCTAAAATCTCTCATTTTATCAAGGAGCTGTAATCTACCCAATTTCTAAAATTGTAAAAATCAAAGGTTTCTCCAAGATATAGAAGGAAACATAAGAATTTCATGATAGGCTGGCTTATTGGGACGACCAGTTTTATACTAGCAAGTTTAGAAGAAATCCGTCTTCAGTTTGGGTCACTAAAAGCTCAAACCATCATTAGCTCATATGGAATTGCTGCTACGAGTTTGTACTACCATTTGTATCGGTCTAGTGAAAATGAACCTCGATTGAGTCACTCTAAAACACCAAAGAATTAAAGAGATCAGGAAAATTGAATTTTGACGAAGATCACCAATCTTTATTAAATTGCATCAAATGATCAGAAGAACTAAGAACAAAAACAAGTTTAGTAAGTATGCAATTGTCCATTCTCTATGTGCTTGTTATAACTAACTCCCTCTCAGATAAAGGTTAAAACAGAAAACAAGAGACTTGATGACTAAGCCTACCAAACTTATTTGACGTGGGTTAACTTAACCCTCTCAACACAAACTTCTTTTGGTGCATCAACAAACCTTAGTACTTAACATACCATCGAAACTAACTTAAGCTGATAAACAACTTTGTTACTAAAGATATATCACTAACCACCATCAGCTATGACCTTGAATATTCTAGTTAATTTTATGTTTTGACTTTAGAAATATACTCCAACCTCCACCTTATTGCAAAGTCCAGACCGATTATATTCACCTAACGTTAAGCACATTCAAACATTGTAGAAACTTTGGACCTGGTAAGTCCTTTGATAACATATCGCAACTTTGTCATCGTATCAACTTTATCAACCTTCACTGCCTTTTGTGTTGACTATAACCTCACCTAAGTAGTAGAAACCTATCTTGTCAATTCAACCCTTGGCCATCGTAGGCATGTATATACACATGTAACTATATTTAAAGTTAAAACAAGATCTTAAAAGCCATAGAAAAACCAAATTTATTATTGAACACATACAATTTAGACTAGGTACCAGATATAAAAAGAACACTCAAATTATTGACGATCACTACCAAAACAGAAAGAAGCTTCAAAAGATAGAAATCAAACAGGATAGGAATATCCACGAAGATAAGAGGAATCAACGCCTGATTCGCGGGTCAGTGCCACACGCCCCGTTCTAGCCACCTGCAAATAACCGATCGAACAAGGGTGTAAGTCTAAACCTTGAAAGACGACAGGTTTAACAAAAAAAATATGATTGGAGATAATGAATTACAGAAACAGACCTCACAAATTCCACAAGGCTCCAACAACCTCTGCAGCGCAACCATCTTATTCACATCTCCAGTAACCTAGAAAATACATGAAAAACAAATAAGGAATCATAAAGAGCATACAGTGATTGACTTGATGTTTCAGTGAAGCTTTATAATGTGTCAATGGTGTTTATGTTATAAAGGCTGTGAGGTATTGGTTCTTGTAAAGAATCCAAACAAGACGGACAGAAAATAAATTGCAAGAGAATAAAATTCACCTCAAGTGTAATTGTATGATCTGACACATCTACAGCTTTAGCCCTAAATATGCTTGCAATATCAAGAACATTGCGTCGGGCTGTGGAATTCACAGCAACCTTAATCAGCATCAACTCTCGTTCAGCAAATGGCATCAATGTTAGGTCCACAACCTGAACAAAAATAAACGTATTTGTCGGTCAGTCATTTAAAGGAACTTAGAAAAGCAAAACATGAATCAAGTAAATGAACCATTTTCCAACAGTTAATTATACTCACATCATGAACATCTATCAGCTTGTATAGCTGTTGAACCAACTTTCCAATTGACTCATCTGTACCAGGAACAACAGTTGTGAAAGCGGGAACGCCCCTCTACTTCTGCATGACCAACTGCTAGACTCTGATAATAATTTAAAAATGTTATAATAATTACAAAAATAAATGGGAAAATCAACATTTAACAATACAAGAAAGTATACCTGAATATTGTAGCCTCTACGAGCAAAAACTCCTGTTACTATATTGAGAACTCCAGGAGAGTCATTTACAACGATAGATAAAGTGTGGGATCGAAGCCCGCTTGTCTAAAAACATTAAACCAAAAGTGTTAATGCATACCATGTTTTTAACTTTTGATGATGTTTATGGAAATTAAGAATTGACAATAAATCTTACATCTTCTTCATTAAGAACACCCCAATGTGCATCAAGAACTTGATTGAACGAATGGTTATCAGATGACTCTACTGGATAAACATCTCCCTTCACAAACAAATGATGTTTACAATTAATTAAAGGTAATACATATTCAGCGACACACACACACATATATATAGTGAAAGTGTATTGTACAATTTTGTTTAAACGTAATATATAACATGCGTGATTAGTTTTTTTATAACATGCGTGATTAGGTTTTTTACCCCAAGCGTGATTTCTGATTTTGTACATGCGTGATTATGTTCATGCGTGAGTATGGTTTACAACATGCGTGATTAGGGTTTTTGAGTTTTATAACGTGCGTAATTTCATCTCGTACACACTGTACGTTAAGGAATATTGTATGTTAACCAACCCCTAGATTGTATATATATATATATATATATATATAAACTTACTCCAGCAGACTTATCAGATTCCTGATACTCTGTTCTCTTTTTGGCTTGAAGATGAGTTCTTTTGTTCATTTCTTCAAGGTCGGGATACGAAGCTGCTGAAAACCTCCAGAAAGGAGCATCTTCACCCATTCTTTCTCTTCTTAACGCAATCTAAGGCATTAAACAAAGGTTGGGTGGCGGGTCAGGCAGGTAATCATATGTCCCAAGTCAGCTCGCAATGGGCATGCGAGGGTGTAAACGAGCCCGAGCCCAACTAGGCTCGAGCTCGGCTCATCATGTTTTTATGAAGCTCGAGCTTAGGCTCGGCTTGTCGAATCATATTATTTGAAGCTCGAGCTCGGAACACACTATTTTCAGAACAATCTCAAACAAGCTAAAATCTCAGCTTGAGCTCACTTCGATATTGCTCAAATGAGCCAAAGCTCGGCTCGAGCTTGGCTCACCAATGTTGTTAGTTTAAATCATATGGGCCTACATTGAAACCGACTTGGGCTTTTTAGGATTGGGTTATAATCATCATTATCATTATAACATAGATATATATACACACATATATAAAACTAAAATTTTGTTTGGGCTCGTTTAGGCTCGCAAGCCTAAACGAGCTTTGTATTTCAAGCTCGGGCTCGATAACTAAACGAGTTATACTTCAGGCTCGAGCCCGTTAAGGCTCGACTTGTTCGAGCTTTTAACCGAGCCGATCCCGAGTAGCTCTCAAGCCTTTTGGGCTTGTTTACACCCCTCCGCATGCCCCAAATATAAATATGATTAAAATAACAATATCATTACATTACTAATTAAAAATTAAGTTTTATGTGTTTGAATATACACTATGAATGCACTAATTACTTAATACCTTCCCAGTCCTAGCAACTTCTTGGATCCCAAACTTGCTTAAATTTCTTTGCACCGCAACCATTTTCCCTGGGTCACCGGTTACCTAGATTCCAAAGCATAATATGAAGTCAGGAATAAAGCTTAAAGCTTATTTCAAGATATGAGAACAAACATACACGTTGTATATATTACCCTTTAGATGACTTGAAATAAGACCACTTTTCCTTAAGTATTGTAATTGTTCCAAATAGTCAGTAAGTATACAGATTTCATATCTAATAAACAAGGTCTTGGTACATATGCAAATTAACATAGGCCCACTAACAGCATAAATAATCCAATTCATCAAGACTCAAAACTCACTCCATATATGTTGCATGAAGATATAGCAAAAGGGTTAAAGTTTTTTTACTCCCATCACCTCAATAGTTATAGCTTTCTCTGAGATATCAACAATTCTAGCTCTAAATATGTCCACTAACCACTTGACCTGAAAAATAAGAATCACAAAAGAACATGGTAAGATAGATTTGAGTGCATATGTTCATTGCAACTTATCAGAACAGTTCAGTACTTCAGTATAACATATTTAACAGTCATTAACTAAAACATAAAGAGCATGGCATAATTAGTTAAATACCTCTAAACGGTATCTTGGATCTGCATTTATCTTGATGAGCATCAACTCACGTTCTACTTGTGGCTCCTTTGAGATATCTTCAACCTATTAAAACGGTCAATTTGACAGTTAAAGCTTTGAAAAACAAATAGACGATATGATGAATCAATCAATAGTCAGAATGTAAGTCAAAACCTTTAAAACATTAACAAGCTTTAGAAGTTGTTTCATAACTTGCTCCAACACTCTTTCAGTCCCAGATACAACTATAGTAAAAAGAGCTTTGTCCTTGTTTAAACCAACGGCAAGTGACTCGATATTGTACCCTCTCCTTGCAAAGACTCCTGCAATCCGATTTATCATTCCACTTTCGTCACCAACAAACACTGAAATCGTGTGGCGTCTCACCCTGAATAACAACATAAACCATAAAAAAATTTACAACGAAGATAAATAGAAGTGTGAAAAACAAAACCTAAGTTACTTCCCCATCCCACAAAAGAGAGTCCAATTTTGATATTCTGAGTGTCAAATGATTTATCTTGAACTACAACGTTTCATGATAATTGTTAGATCAGTGAGTCAGTCGATTAAAAAATAAATACTACAGTTAGGCCTGAGCAGGATTCAGGCTGCACCTAACCTAAATGTATAAGTGTACATAACTCATTGTTAATACTAACTAAAACAATGTATAAATGTATAACTCAATGCTAACACCTTACCTAAAACAATAACTGATTAATATCAACAACAATTTCAACATGATGAAGCATTAAAAACCTAAGTCACAACTCACAGCCAAACACAAAAACAAACGACTGAACATGCAAATATAACCCTAAACGACGACACTTTAACCTAAAAAATCATTTTCACAAACAACCGTAACGCAATTCAACAAATTCAACAATAAATAACAACAAAACCACAAAATCATAAAAATGAACGCTTCAAATGTAACCGAACTAACTCACTTAGACCGCGCCATAGATGTAATCGAATCAACGGCGGTAGAAACGGAACCGCTGGTTGCTTGCACAGAGAGTGTATTGAGATGAGATTTATTGGGATTTGAAGAGAGTGTTGGAGAAAAAATGGTCTGTGCGCCATCTAGAGGTTTGGATGATGAAAGTAGATTGGAAGAAGACGGTGGTTTTCGACTGTGAATTATGGCGGAGTAGGTGGAGGCGAGTGCCGCCATTAGAGAGTAGATGGAGGAGGTTGAAGAAGAAGAGGGTAGAGGTACAAGTGTGTGCTCTGTTTGACGTTTTATTTGTCTTGTGGCCTTCCTTGCACAATCGGATCGGATTCAGTAGTACCCATATTTTTTTAATTGGTACCGATACCAAATTTTCTATAAAAATATTGATTTGTGTTTTATTTGGTTTGTTACCAGAAGAACTAAGAATGATATTGATTTGTGTTTTAAATCGATCGGATGTCATAAAAACGAATACCAATACTTTGGTCGGTGTTGTTTGTTACCATACCGATCGAAAACTAATAGAACGAATACCAACACTGGTATTCATTATGGTATATAGTTTTTGATATTGAAAATACTTTATTTTAAATATAACTTCTTGTCACTAAAATAAATATCAGAATTTTGAGAAATATTTTGTTCAATTTATTTATATGTCAAATAATTTTTTTGAGGATGAACATTTGAAAACACATTTCATAACAACAATCACATTTGCATATCACCTTTGTCTCGTGTATTATAATTGTTTGGTTATCATTAAGCAGTGAATACCAAGGGCCTAATCAACAAGGATGGTCGGCTTCCTACTGATAGAATTAAACTTATGGGCCTAATCAGGCTTGTTGAGTTGTTGGCCACAATCAGTCACAGTGTGCTTACCCTCCATGCCCATATGGTCATATCCTACCAGTACCACCCCTTAGCCCACAACAAAGCCTTGTGCACCTTCCGGACAAGGTATACTTGGGCCTACGCCTCAACAGCAATCTTATACGGCCTCTTAAGCTTCTTGTGCTCCCACTAGTGATTGCATTAAGTGTTTTAATCAGGTGGTTATCTAGGGTTCTTGTAGACTGACAAATAGGTTTAAAACCGTTTCGGTGTTTTAAAAAAAACCGATTGATTGCACAACCGGTTTCCACTTTTTTAAAATATAACCGGAAACCGGTTGTAACCGTTTGAACCAGGTTTACAAAACCGGTTTTTATAAAACACGGTTAATTTATTAAACCTTACAAACCCGCGGTCAAATATTTTTTTTAGTTTTTTTTATAATTTTTTGACAAAATGAAGTATTGTTAAATAAAATAACTACAACATAAAATTTAAACAAAATATATTTAAAAACAACATACATACTACTGAATCAAATAAACAAAAATTAGGGTTAACATTAATAAAATCAAAACTCAACTTTCGATTATACTTTTTTTGTGGACTAGCATAAATAATTTTGAGCTTCGTTTTTCCTTCGCTTTGTAACCGGGACATATTGCGAGGTCCCTGGGTTTTGTGTCATTGGGTGAATTGGCCGACTGTCCTCATAACTTCCCTCGCATCCCGTTCATCCTCGCATTGTCATGGCTTTCCCGACAATAACATTTAAGCAAATGCATCCAAACAGCGTGGGTTCTCCTTATCGGTTTCCAATAAAAAACACTTGACTACGTGCAAGCCCATGTAATCTCATTGTTAAAAATGTTGATTTTATTATAGAAAAACAAGATTTTGTAAAGTGTAAGGCGTTGTTTTAGAAAGTGACACATACCGAAATTCGTAACTAGAGGTTTCCACGGTACATTTTAGACCGTATCAAACAATTTTTAATCATAAAATCTTGGAACTCCATACAGAGAACTGTCGGAAAGCCGGCTTTCTGACTCAGTAAAGTGAGTGTTTGACCATGTTACATAAACGTCTAATCTTAAATAGGTTGACTTTGGAAACGACGGTTCCCAACATTAGAAGGTTCCGATCGGTGTTTAAATTCAATTACGTTTGCCATAATAAACCGGTACCACGTTAAAGCAAAGGTTTAAACTGGGTGGGACACAAGTAGAACACCCGGTAGTTGCCACAATATTCGAGTTTCCTCATTGATTCCCAATGCACAATGGCTCCTCTGAACCGCTCTCGTTTAATTTAAACCATTTCCAATTGTAGCACCACTTAGGATAATGACACCCGTTATTAATCAGTTTTGGTTATGTTTTAAACTTGTAAGCAATGTTAAACCGTTTTTTATAAACCGGGTTAAGGCGAAAACCTGACTATCGGTTATGATTTTTAAAAATCTGTTATGCAAAATACCTTTTCACAGTGCAAGTCGAGTTTTTTTAAATAATGTCCTAAGCATATACGACCGTTTATTTTGTAAGTTTTGAATCCGGTTTACAAAAAAAGACGTTAATTTTTTAAAGCTTCCTTTTTTCAAAACCGTAAAAACCGGTGAGGCCAAATATTATTTATTATATGATTTCCTGGTTTTATTTTTTTTTGATTGCCGAAACGTTGTTTAATAGTCAAAAGTTACTTGAAAATTTTATTTTAATTTGTATGTTGATTTAACTTTGAACGATTGTTTAATAATAGTTCAACCGTGAAGTAGGGTAATCAAATAATAAAAAATTCGAAAAAAATTCAAGGGCGTACAACAAATATTATAGTCCCCGGGTGAACGTCCACACTTAAATATTATATTTTTTTAATATTTTCAAATAAAAATAATTATTGTTTGAGCTTTTCCATTTAACATCTTCCTAAGAAATAGAACTTATGCGTGTAAGGGTAATTCATCTTGCCTCTTTTTAGTCGTGTATTGTGGTGTGAATCGGCTGAACTGTTCCTGATTACAACTTCGCCTTGTTTCCTAGCCCTCTTCGAGTGTAGGCCGTAGCGTTACTTCCTATTTACCACGCGATTGTTCTTTCAAGTCAAAACGGAATTTCTCAACGCTGTGTTTGGATTAGTCCATTCTCCTGTAATCGCGTTTTCACCTTGGCAGCACTAAATAGAAAATGCAACTTCGGCTGCGCTTAGTTGGAATAAGCCACGGTGACCGTTTGTAGACTCGGCCAATGTGGACGAATCATGAAATTGATCTTCCTTGCTTTTCAAGAAAATCAACAAATTTTGACTTTTTAAGTCATTGAGTTTAGAGATGTTGTTGAACCCAAAAATCCCACCAACCCTTACTACTAGTGGTGTACCAGTTTTACCAAATAATCAAAAAACGGTTAGGAACCTCCAAACTGGTCATATCCTTACAATAAAATACCGTTTCCGTAAAGCGGTTTTAAAAACTGTTTTTTTAGAAAGTTACGTTGGGTTTGGAATATTTTGTTACATAAACGTCATACATTCTTGAAAGTTGATCGTTGAAACGAATTTTTGCGGCTTCACCAAAGTTAGGGTCTCGATCGGTGTTCAAATTCAACTCGTTTGCAATTTTTCAATCAAAGACCAGGTACCAAAAACGTTAAAGCAAGGGTTTAAAAGCGGCGGCACAAGTGAAAACCGCCGGTAGTTTGCTAAAATATTTTCGTAGTTTTTTCCTTCATTGTTTCCGCCATATCACAATATGGCCTACCTCTAACCGCCATCTCGTTTAATTTTAAACACATTTTAAACAAATTGTGAAGCACCAAAGAACTTGTAGGATAATAGACACCCGATAAAGTTTTTGGTTGATGTTTTGAAAACTTGAAGCAATTGTGTAACCGTTTCAATAGTAGCCCAACCCGATGGGTGGTAAGGCGAAACCTTCCTACGACTAGACAAAGAGTTATGAAATTCTATTAAACTTTCTTTTTGCAAAATAGCCTTTTCAAACATGGTGCAGGTCGAGTTCCATCTATGAGCAACGTCCCAATTGGGTCCTAAGCATATTGGACCCGCTTCCTTACATATTTTGTTATATTTTGAATGTCTACGTGTGTTACTATATATATGACGTAACATTTTTTTGAAAGCTTCCTTTTGTGGTTCAATAACCTTTAAATCGTCTTGAACTGCCAAATTAATTATGTGTGCAATACGTCGACTATGGAAAAAAATACCTTCACAAATCGGTTTGTATTTTAATTTTAAATGCATTACCGAAACGTATTGTTTGAGGCGTTGTCAAAAGATATTGAAAAATTTTTGTTTTCCAATTTGTATGTTGCAATACATTTGTCGATTGCTTTATAAATAGCTTCACCGGTGTGAGGGTGTAACATCCGTCAAAACGGATTTACCAAACCCGCTCCGTTTATCAACCGAACAGTCAGTCAAAATTTTCGTTGCGAATTAAATGTCCAAAATAATTTTAAACGATACATAATCAATTATTATACGGGAATATATAATTAGTTTTTGAAAAACTGTTAAAAAACGCAAAATAAAAATATAATACCTCTGCCGGGTTTCGAACCCGGGTCAATGAGCGGTCCGGATACAAGACTTAACACACACACACAAACCACTGCGCCACTTGTTCTGTTTGGTAAATATTGAAACCATTTAATTCATAAAGTGACATAACGAATTCAAAAACCGGCGCCCAACAGTTCAGTCGTCGGAATCCCGGAAATCTCGCGAGTTTTTAACACCATTTTCAGTTATAACGTAAATCATTATTAGAACATCGGTTATAACCGATGTTTGAAGTCCGCGACCAAACCATAACCGCCGGAGTTTTTATGATTTACGAATACAGTCGGAAATCAGACCAAGTGCATCTCGATTTTCCCCTATAAATTCACCCTCAACCCATTGAAAACCTTTTCGCTCAAAACCACACTCTTTCTCGGCGAAAACTCCCTCGCCGGAACTTTTCTGTTCGTCGCCGGAAAACCGAATTCCTTATTTCTGAACCTCACTGAGCCTCTGAGCTTATACCGGAGATACCCACACCCTTTGTAAGCTTCCTGGAGACTCGCTGCTACAAGGAACTCGTCGCCGGAAGGAATTGCTGTCGCCGGAGTTCTGCCGGAAAACAGAGGGTCCAGTCGGTATAACCTCTTCACTTATTTTCTTTATCTTTTCACCCTTATCTTACCTTAATGGACTGTAAAACACTAATGAAACTTGAATAAAAACTCGAACCAAGTCAGACCTTATATCTGGTTAACACTTGATGAAGAAGACGATGTATCCGGATCATATATGTATAATATAAATCAGGATATTACTCGGGTTAACACACAGTCCAGCGGTGGACTGTGTGCACACATAACGCAAAGGTCTCGAGTTCAAATCCCGTTTCACACACGCTGCCTTAATAAAAATCATTTTTTTTTGTTAAACTGAACCGGAGTCGCCACTGTTATATGTTAAGTATATTAATAATCGGAATAAAACCAAGTTAGACACACAGTCCAGCGGTGGACTGTGTGTTTGTTTATATCACAGGTCACGAGTTCGAGTCCGGTCTACTGCACCGACTCGAACAATTATCTATTCTTTTTAATAAGACAGAAAAGGAAATAATTAAGTTGTATTTAAGTATAATAAAAATCAAATTATATAACATGTTAAACACACAGTCCAGCGGTGGACTGTGTGTTAGATTAAACCACAGGTCCCGGGTTCGAGACCTGTGGAGTGCACGTCCGGTTCGCTTAAAAAATGTTTTTAAAATAAAATGATTTTCGGTTTAAACTAATTAATATATATATATATATATAATTAAAATCAGATTTATAACGGGTTAGACACGTAGCTCAGTTGGTAGAGCTGCGTGCACGCGTACGGGAGGTCTCGGGTTCGAGCCTCACTCAGCGCACTTGTGTTCCGCATTCGAACCGGTCAACGATCAGGTCAACGGTCAACGGTCAGGTCAACGGTCAGAAAAATAAATTTTTTTTAATTATTTTTATTAAAAATCAATTAAAAATACTTAAAAATAACATTTTTAAGGTTAGAAAATAGCCTCAAACTCACAAAAATACACCCAACAATCCTACTAAAATAGATTAATAAAATCCGTCTACTTACCAAACCATAATGCGATTTATCTAGGTTAATCTCACTCGTGGTTAAAACCACTTCGCGTACATTCAACATCATCAACCGAACGCACCCACTGTGAGTGAATCTTACAACTCCCCCTTTTAAATTACATGTTTTGGGGTATGTCATGTGTTATGAAAATAAATAACTTATTTATTTAAACTTGTGCCATACCACATCATGACCTAAACTTAGATTGTTTTTATTGTTGTGATTTACTTACTGCCTTTTGTCAAGTTATATGAAACTCATACATTAAGCCCATCAGTTCCTCGTGGGAGACGAGTAGAACAACGCGTGCTT
The DNA here is from genome assembly GCA_947069175.1 of Scalesia atractyloides. Lineage (NCBI taxonomy): Eukaryota > Viridiplantae > Streptophyta > Magnoliopsida > Asterales > Asteraceae > Scalesia > Scalesia atractyloides. The sequence goes on along the minus strand of CAMTDV010000012.1, from coordinate 9,746,350 downwards.
CAAATCAAATTCATTATTGTTCATGTGTGTATCATTGAGTTTATACTGTTTGTAGTTGTGTCATTCATATTATCATGTTTATGCAATTCATTCATCAGGCCCCCCAGTTCCTCGTGAGAGACGAGTTGAGCATCGCGTGCCTCTAATTGTTCCATTATTGTTCATGAGTGTTTCATTTAATATCTTATGATTGTTGATTAAGTTACATCTATTTTTACTCATGTTTGGTTGTGCACATATTTCATAATCAATTTAAATAAATTGTTCAAATGTTTTCCATTGGATTCACTCGCCAACATTATGTTGATCCAAAAACCCTTTTACACATGATACAGGTGAACAGGTTGAAGCAAGGAAAACATAGGATATGCCTTAGAAGAGAACAAAGAAGTTTAGGTTGTTAGTTAGATCATGTTGTAACATTTATTGTAAAATTCTATTTAATTTGTATTAATGAATATGAAACGCTTAATAAATGTCATGAGCTTTGATGATAACCCAATCATGCCCCGATCACCTTATCCGCTGCGGGTCGGGGTGTGACAGATTTGGTATCAGAGCCATGACTATAGGGATATAGGATAGGTTATTAGACCCTTAGAGCCTATACTATAGTCTGCCTAAATTTTAATTGATTAGTGGTTACATACAAACTTGTGATATTTATTTGTTTCATATTTGTTTACATTTCAGTCAAACATACATGCTCATATACATATTCATTATACATATATCGATGTTCATGTATTCAATTTATTTTCATACTCTCATTATCCAAAGATTTTGTGCAATTTTCAAATCTCATCAAAGTAAGTTCTGCGACGGGCATGTAGTAACTGGAAGGGTACAAGTACCGGTAGTCGGAACGTCCTGTCTAGGCTGGCATTCGTATAAATCCAATATAACGGACCAGTTTGCCTACCTGGGGACCAACGATGAGAGTACGAAGGACCTATTAGGCCAAAGCATGCCACACCAAACGTCGTTCGAACTAACCCTACTTTGAGTTGTCACCGTGTCTACACCTGGACACATTCCGAATATCATACGTTGTATACATATTTCTCTATTTTCTCCGGGTTTTTGTTTACGCAACCTGGCAAACCCGTGCGAACCATATGAAAAACTGGTATTCATGGGGGCCCACATGATTACACAGGTAAAGTATGGCGGCATGTAGGGCCTAATAGCAAGCAAACCCAAGACATCCCATGGATGTAGTAATTTAGTTATCTATAATTATTTTAAGAATGTTCGTTCTTGAATGCGACCCATGATCTCAAAAGCATCCAACTCATACTCTTGTCATGTATTCCTTGTAGATGTCTTCTAACCTCGCCCGTAGGAAGACGAGAGCAAGAAAAGCCCGCGAACGCATGGCTGCCTTAATCGCTCAACAAATGGCTGCTGTAATACCCAATATTGTAATCCAAGTTCAGCAAGCACTCACCGCAAATCCTGTCCATCAAGCAAACCAAAACATTATCAACTCTCCCCCAAATACCACTAAATGCACCTACAAGCATTTCAAATCATGCGACCCTCCGAAATACAAAGGTACTGAAGGCGTCACCGCTCTCCTCCATTGGTTTGAAGAAATGGAGAACACATTTCTAAATTGCGATTGCCCTGACAATCGCAAAGTGCGATATGCTACCGGTCGATTATATGGGATAACACTTACTTGGTGGAATACAGAGAAGGCCAAACGAGGTGTTGAAGATGCTATGTCCTTAACTTGGAACGACTTGAAGGAAATCATGACCAGACGATTTTGCCCAAGGAGCGAAATCAAGAAGTTAGAAGATGAATTTTACTCATTGAAGCAAGTGGAAGGAGACCACATCACCTACAACAAAAGATTCCTCGAGTTACATCAAATGGTTCCCAACATGTTCACTCCCCTCTACCGTTTGATCGAGCACTACATTCGTGGTCTTCCGTCAAAGATTCAAGACCCTGTAATAAGTGCCAAGCCTGCAACTTTGGAAGCAGCAATGGAGCTAGCAACAGAGCTCACCGAGAACCGAATCCGAAACAAAGACTTCCAGGAGGAGAAGAAGAAGGATAAAGAATCGACTGAAACCTCCGACTCCACTCAAACCGAATCCCCTTCTCAACCCAATCCTAAGAGAAGAAGAGTCGGGCGACTTTTCGCTGCTACTCAACGAAATCAACCAGTTTTACATGCCATACCCATTCGAGCTATCCCAATCACCCAAGTGGCACCCAACTCAGCTTACCCAGATAAGAAACCATATCTTGGATCTCACCCTCGATGCAACAACTGTTTTTATCACCATCCCCATACCCTACCTTGTCGTCTATGTGCAACTTGTGGACGCTATGGTCATTTGAGCAATGTTTGTCGCACCTTTCAAAACCAAACATTTTCCCCTACTCAAAACATGGCCCAAACTTATCACCAACCCCAATACCCCATGTTCCCATATGTTCGAGCTTGCTTCAATTGTGGCGACCCTACCCACTTTAGAAACACATGCCCTCAATTGGTTAACGTTATCAACACTCAAGCCCAATCAAACCCAGTTAACCAAGTAAACCAAGAAAACCCAACCACTATGCCACCAGCAAGAGGAAGAGTCTTCAATATCAACGCCAATCCTGTCGAAGATAATAACGGCCCAAACGAAGATACTCAACTAGTTCTCTTCGCTGAAGATCCAGATTCAACTCCTATCGTTTAGTTTTATGTTTTTCTTTATCACATGTGTAGACTGTTAGAGTAATTATGGTATATTATATATTATATATTGTTTTCAGTATATGCTTTTGCCGAGGCCGCAGCTCCCCATCCATCGAGGTTGAGTTTGATCCCCATTTTATTATGCGGTTTGATCAGGGCGTGCCCGCACGATCGGCTCCGTTTGATTGAGCCTTGATCGGTTATTTCATTTTACATTTCAATACATGCAATACGTTCGGCTCCGTTTTGATTGAGCCTTGAGCGCACATTTCAATTTACATTTCCAGTTCATGCAATACGTTCGGCTCCGTTTGATTGAGCCTTGAGCGCACATACAATTTCATTATCAGTATCTTGTGGTTGTGGTGTTTGTAGTAGAGTCGCATCGAACTAATCATAACTTGCGGATAAAGTCAATGAAAATTTGACAAGGATATGGTGGATACGCCGCTGGTACTTCCTATATATAAGTATTCTTGTCAAATGATCGGAGGCATTATCAGGCGGTTATGAGAGGTTCCATGCATAGGCTGATTGTGTGATGGTTGTTTAGATTAAGTTGTTCAATTTCAGTACATTCAATACGTTCGGCTCCGTTTGATTGAGCCTTGAGCGCACATACAATTTCATTTCAGTGCATTCAATACGTTCGGCTCCGTTTGATTGAGCCTTGAGCGCACAGACAATTTCATTATCAGTATCTTGTGGTTGTGGTGTTTGTAGTAGAGTCGCATCGAACTAACCATAACTTGCGGATAAAGTCAATGAAAATTTGACAAGGATATGGTGGATACGCCGCTGGTACTTCCTATATATAAGTATTCTTGTCAAATGATCGGAGGCATTATCAGGCGGTTATGAGAGGTTCCATGCATAGGCTGTTTGTGTGGTTAAGTTATTCATTTTCAGTACATGCAATACGCTCGGCTCCGTTTGATTGAGCCTTGAGCACACAATTTCAATTTCAGTACATTCAATACGTTCAGCTCCGTTTGATTGAGCCTTGAGCGCACATCCATTTCATTTTCAGTACATGCAATACGATCGGCTCCGTTCGATTGAGCCTTGATCGCACAGATATATTCCATTTCAGTATTTTATGTTTGTTGTATTGGTTGTAGAGTTATAGGACTAATCATAATTCACTGATAAAACCAATGAAAATTTGACAAGAATATGGTGGATACGCCGCTGGTACTTCCTATATATAAGTATTCTTGTCAAAGGATCAGAGGCATTATCGGACGGTTATGAGAAGTTCTATGTAGGGTTTTATTAGTTTCTTGGTAACCAATCATAACTTGTGGATAAAACTAATGAAAATTTGGCAAGATTATGGTGGATACGCCGCTGGTACTTCCTATAATATAAGTATTCTTGCCAAAGGATCAGAGGCATTATCAGGCGGTTATGAGAAGTTCCATGTAGGATTTAGTATTGCCTTGGTTGGAATTTGTGTTACATTTATATCATTATGTTATTTAAAGAGATTGGAATGTGTTCCATTTCTACATAAACTAACCTCTCTATCATAACAAACGAGAGAGGAACTTCCACCATTTAAACATATATGCTATCAGAATGTGGATTCAAATATTTGCTGTTGTGTTTATTCATGTTCAAATATTTGCTGATGTGTTTATTCATGTTCGAATATCTGCTGTTGTGTTTATTTATGTTCAAATATCAGCTGTTGTGTTTTTTATTTATGTTCCATGTAGGTTGTAGTGTTAGAAATATTGCCTTAGGATATAACCATACTTTCCCAAACGTATCTAAACTCTTATGCATGATATCATTTTTAGCAAATCATTTCTGCTTACCAATACTTATACAGTAGGCAACAAAAAGCGATTCCTGAATAGGGTACTTAACCCTTACAAGGAACGCTACCACCTCAAACAAAAACTTAAACCTTATTTCTCTAAGCATACAACTGTCAAACTAAAACATCATCATCCTTTTAGTCAAAATATATCATTATTTAAATTTCGGGACGAAATTTCTAAAAAGCAGGGGATACTGTAACATCCGTCAAAAACGGATTTACAAACCCGCTCCGTTTATCAACCGAACAGTCAGTCAAAATTTTCGTTGCGAATTAAATGTCCAAAATAATTTTAAACGATACATAATCAATTATTATACGGGGAAAATATAATTAGTTTTTGAAAAACTATTAAAAAACGCAAAATAAAAATATAATACCTTGCCGGGTTTCGAACCCGGGTCAATGAGCGGTCCGGATACAAGACTTAACACACACACACAAACCACTGCGCCACTTGTTCTGTTTGGTAAATATTGAAACCATTTAATTCATAAAGTGACATAACGAATTCAAAAAACCGGCGCCCAACAGTTCAGTCGTCGGAATCCCGGAAATCTCGCGAGTTTTTAACACCATTTTCAGTTATAACGTAAATCATTATTAGAACATCGGTTATAACCGATGTTTGAAGTCCGCGACCAAACCATAACCGCCGGAGTTTTTATGATTTACGAATACAGTCGGAAATCAGACCAAGTGCATCTCGATTTTCCCCTATAAATTCACCCTTAACCCATTGAAAACCTTTTCGCTCAAAACCACACTCTTTCTCGGCGAAAACTCCCTCGCCGAACTTTTCTGTTCGTCGCCGGAAAACCGAATTCCTTATTTCTGAACCTCACTGAGCCTCTGAGCTTATACCGGAGATACCCACACCCTTCGTAAGCTTCCTGGAGACTCGCTGCTACAAGGAACTCGTCGCCGGAAGGAATTGCTGTCGCCGGAGTTCTGCCGGAAAACAGAGGGTCCAGTCGGTTAACCTCATCACTTATTTTCTTTATCTTTTCACCCTTATCTTACCTTAATGGACTGTAAAACACTAATGAAACTTGAATAAAAACTCGAACCAAGTCAGACCTTATATCTGGTTAACACTTGATGAAGAAGACGATGTATCCGGATCATATATGTATAATATAAATCAGGATATTACTCGGGTTAGACACACAGTCCAGCGGTGGACTGTGTGCACACATAACGCAAAGGTCTCGAGTTCGAATCCCGTTTCACACACGCTGCCTTAATAAAAATCATTTTTTTTGTTAAACTGAACCGGAGTCGCCACAGTTATATGTTAAGTATATTAATAATCGGAATAATAACCAAGTTAGACACACAGTCCAGCGGTGGACTGTGTGTTGTTTATATCACAGGTCACGAGTTCGAGTCCGGTCTACTGCACCGACTCGAACAATTATCTATTCTTTTTAATAAGACAGAAAAGGAAATAATTAAGTTGTATTTAAGTATAATAAAAATCAAATTATATAACATGTTAAACACACAGTCCAGCGGTGGACTGTGTGTTAGATTAAACCACAGGTCCCGGGTTCGAGACCTGTGGAGTGCACGTCCGGTTCGCTTAAAACTGTTTTTAAAATAAAATGATTTTCGGTTTAAACTAATTAATATATATATATAATTAAAATCAGATTTATAACGGGTTAGACACGTAGCTCAGTTGGTAGAGCTGCGTGCACGCGTACGGGAGGTCTCGGGTTTGAGCCTCACTCAGCGCACTTGTGTTCCGCATTCGAACCGGTCAACGGTCAGGTCAACGGTCAACGGTCAGGTCAACGGTCAGAAAAATAAATTTTATTTATTTATTTTTATTTAATTATTTTTATTAAAAATCAATTAAAAATACTTAAAAATAACATTTTTAAGGTTAGAAAATAGCCTCAAACTCACAAAAATACACCCAACAATCCTACTAAAATAGATTAATAAAACCCGTCTACTTACCAAACCATAATGCGATTTATCTAGGTTAATCTCACTCATGGTTAAAACCACTTCGCGTACATTCAACATCATCAACCGAACGCACCCACTGTGAGTGAATCTTACAACTTCCCCTTTTAAATTACACGTTTTGGGGTATGTCATGTGTTATGAAAATAAATAACTTATTTATTTAAACTTGTGCCATACCACATCATGACCTAAACTTAGATTGTTTTTATTGTTGTGATTTACTTACTGCCTTTTGTCAAGTTATATGAAACTCATACATTAAGCCCATCAGTTCCTCGTGGGAGACGAGTAGAACAACGCGTGCTTCAAATCAAATTCATTATTGTTCATGTGTGTATCATTGAGTTTATACTGTTTGTAGTTGTGTCATTCATATTATCATGTTTATGCAATTCATTCATCAGGCCCCCCAGTTCCTCGTGAGAGACGAGTTGAGCATCGCGTGCCTCTAATTGTTCCATTATTGTTCATGAGTGTTTCATTTAATATCTTATGATTGTTGATTAAGTTACATCTATTTTTACTCATGTTTGGTTGTGCACATATTTCATAATCAATTTAAATAAATTGTTCAAATGTTTTCCATTGGATTCACTCGCCAACATTATGTTGATCCAAAAACCCTTTTACACATGATACAGGTGAACAGGTTGAAGCAAGGAAAACATAGGATATGCCTTAGAAGAGAACAAAGAAGTTTAGGTTGTTAGTTAGATCATGTTGTAACATTTATTGTAAAATTCTATTTAATTTGTATTAATGAATATGAAACGCTTAATAAATGTCATGAGCTTTGATGATAACCCAATCATGCCCCGATCACCTTATCCGCTGCGGGTCGGGGTGTGACAGATTTGGTATCAGAGCCATGACTATAGGGATATAGGATAGGTTATTAGACCCTTAGAGCCTATACTATAGTCTGCCTAAATTTTAATTGATTAGTGGTTACATACAAACTTGTGATATTTATTTGTTTCATATTTGTTTACATTTCAGTCAAACATACATGCTCATATACATATTCATTATACATATATCGATGTTCATGTATTCAATTTATTTTCATACTCTCATTATCCAAAGATTTTGTGCAATTTTCAAATCTCATCAAAGTAAGTTCTGCGACGGGCATGTAGTAACTGGAAGGGTACAAGTACCGGTAGTCGGAACGTCCTGTCTAGGCTGGCATTCGTATAAATCCAATATAACGGACCAGTTTGCCTACCTGGGGACCAACGATGAGAGTACGAAGGACCTATTAGGCCAAAGCATGCCACACCAAACGTCGTTCGAACTAACCCTACTTTGAGTTGTCACCGTGTCTACACCTGGACACATTCCGAATATCATACGTTGTATACATATTTCTCTATTTTCTCCGGGTTTTTGTTTACGCAACCTGGCAAACCCGTGCGAACCATATGAAAAACTGGTATTCATGGGGGCCCACATGATTACACAGGTAAAGTATGGCGGCATGTAGGGCCTAATAGCAAGCAAACCCAAGACATCCCATGGATGTAGTAATTTAGTTATCTATAATTATTTTAAGAATGTTCGTTCTTGAATGCGACCCATGATCTCAAAAGCATCCAACTCATACTCTTGTCATGTATTCCTTGTAGATGTCTTCTAACCTCGCCCGTAGGAAGACGAGAGCAAGAAAAGCCCGCGAACGCATGGCTGCCTTAATCGCTCAACAAATGGCTGCTGTAATACCCAATATTGTAATCCAAGTTCAGCAAGCACTCACCGCAAATCCTGTCCATCAAGCAAACCAAAAACATTACAAATTCTGTTCCAATTCGTATGTGCAATACATTGCATTGTTAAAATCATTCACCTGCCTGAGGGTAATCAAAAAGTTAAAGAAGTGCGTTCATCATTTGCTCCGATCGGTTTCAATAATGGGTGACACAATTATAAGTGGCGAACTTGCTACTGACCAAATATCGCATAAGTTCATAGGTTTCTAATTTTCAGAATAAGATTAATTATGGGTTACATTTTACTTGTGAATACAATTAAGGGCACGACTTACGATGGTGTATGGTTGAGAGCTGACCATTATGTGTTACTGTTGGAAAGTTTGAAGGAAATTCTGGAACAAACTTCGATTTTTCCCTAGCCATTTCGTAAATTAGGGAACAAAGAAGCTTCACTTGCCTGGAATTTGACACTAGCAGTTGTTGGTTGCCACGCCCTACAACAAACGGTTTTTCATGGTTTCTCAAATGTGTTTGCCCAAACCATTATTACAACTCCCTTTTCTACCGTTGGCATCGCACAAACGAAATGTGCCCCTTCGGTCGCTTAGTGATACAGACCGGCTTTGTAATCGAATGTGGACCCAAGCCAGCTTGCCACTTTAGAATGATGCAAGATTGAGCTTAGATTGAAGGTAGCGAGGGTAGCGAACCCCAAACAACAACCCTTCACTAGGGGGATAATTAGGCAAAATAAATCCTGAAAAACCTGGACTCCCAAACCGTAATACCGTTCTAAAATACCTTAAGAGTAAAAATGTTTTTGAAGTACGGTACGTTTTCGATAGCCTTAACTTCAAAATTAACCAGTTTATTAACCTTTAGCGTTACAATTCGAACCCGGTGGTAACCAAACCAGTTTCCAAATAAAACCGATTTCGGATTCGTAACCGTTTTTGAACAAATTGTTTTTTATAATTTTATGTATCCCCATACCGCTTAATTGTCGGGTTATGTGGACTTATTGGTCGGCTTATCGGTCGATTTTAGAACAAGTTGCATCGCATACTTTCAAAACTAAATATATTGTTAGTAAAACCCAAAACAGCCAAATAAAACACCATCCCAATTATATGTTATTGTTAAGTAAAACACCAAGCCATTAAAAACACTCCCCAATTGTTTACGTTCAAAACCCAATGCAAAACATTAACCAAAAAGTCAAATACAAAAAGCACCAACCCAAGCCTACACCATCAATTAACTAAAATGAAAATGTCATCGTATCAAGCAACCAATTTTTTAATCTAGACACCAAACAAAACCAAACTAAGACCTCTTCCAGCAAAAAAATACATGATCAAACTTAATCGTTTCTGTTTTATGTTTTTCATTAATTACATGTTTTTAGATCGTTGAGGCAGTAATTTTATCTGAATCAATACTATTTTAATTTCGGTTTTCGTACACATATCATTCAGTTAATTTTTCGAGCGCAGCTCCCTCACACAATTAACCTGAATCCCTTATTATAACTGGTATCTAGACTTGGGCAGTTCCACATGACGAATCTAGGTACTCCGATCTGATTTAATTATGGGTATTTATTTAGATACACTTTACAAACAACAATATACCCATTTGACTATTCTACTTACGGATACAATTTCAATTATCAAAATCATTTAATACGGATGTCCATACGTTTTATGATCCTTTGAGAATAAATTTATAATTGCAAACATGTGTTGTAGTTTTGTTTAATAAATCAAGGATGTTTGAAATTCGTAAAAATTAAATCATCCTTAGGGACATTAGAAGAAGCTAAACATTTCGACAGGAATGGGAGAGAAGAGCTGGTAGTTCACTAATAAGATAGAGAGAATGTTCAAATGACGGAAGATAAGAGAGTAGAGAGGTTCAAGTAAAGACTTTAGTGTGTGTAGATGGGCGTAAAATAGTAAGTGAGTTTTTATAAATTTCAGCTATAACAAGTTCTATTATGTTTCATCTCGTTTCTTATAGCCTTTGGCGTTTAATTTAGTTTCTGCATATCAATGTTTCGGTTACTCCTTGATGTTAGCCTTGATCGTGAAGAAAATCTATTATCGTATCTTGGTTGTGATTTTGGTATCAGAGACCAAGATGTTCTTATTGTTGAAATTTTAGTTTATTGAAAATTTACAAGAATTTATAATTTGGTATCCCAATACAATTAATTTGTAAGATTTTTTTTGGTAAATAAAACTGTTATGAGAAAGTTTTCCAAGGTGTTATGTTAGGTTTGACAAGTTATTTTTTTATATTGAATTGCTCGGTCATTTTTTAAGTCTTGAGAAAAGGTTTATTTATAGCAATTTCAATACACGTTCAGACTACCTATTAATTTCGCGCACAACCTTCATTTCAAGAAAATGAATGACGTGTAGCCACTCCCTGTCGACTAAGTCTTTGTCCAAAGTTTTTTTCCTGTCAGTATTTGTTTGGTGTATTAGTTTTGTGTAGGTCTTTTATTGTCTTATTGTCGTCACAATCGTATAATTACAAGCTAACTGGATTAGCCCTTGATTGCCTATAAATTCATTTTGGGCTTCAAGGTTAAGCATTATTCGACTTTTAATTCTATGTAGTATTTTATTCGTTCCTTTCTTGGAATGAATCTATATGTGTGGAAAAGAGTTAAAAAAATTTCCAAGAATGGTGTGCGTGGTGTAATTGATATAATTTTTTTAAAGTAATACACATTATAGTTTTAGATTCTGTTTTGTTTTTTTTAAATTTGTGTTAAATTATCTTATGTAAGTTGATTTAAAAAAAGATGGTTTGGAATGGACATATGTCAAATAAACATTAAATAACATACTCAATTTCATAACAAATGATATGCGAAATTGAATTATAAACATAAACGATAACTGTTGATATCTTCAAATAATTTGTAACTTCTTTTTATTAACTAGTTCAAAATATTCTTCAAATATTTGTGGTTTTATTTCATGTTGAAACATTCCTGTTCTATTTAACAAGTTCAAATAAAAACATATTTGTCTGTTTTAATTTAAGGTGTCCATGTAGGTATGTATTATAGAAAATATAATATAGCCTTAATGTAACATACTTTTCCTAAAACTGTGCTAACAACAATCATATATATTTTTTTGCAATCATTTCTGCTTACCAATACTTATACAGTAGGCAACAAAAAGCGATTCCTGAATAGGGTACTTAACCCTTACAAGGAACGCTACCACCTCAAACAAAAACTTAAACCTTATTTCTCTAAGCATACAACTGTCAAACTAAAACATCATCATCCTTTTAGTCAAAATATATCATTATTTAAATTTCGGGACGAAATTTCTAAAAAGCAGGGGATACTGTAACATCCGTCAAAAACGGATTTACAAACCCGCTCCGTTTATCAACCGAACAGTCAGTCAAAATTTTCGTTGCGAATTAAATGTCCAAAATAATTTTAAACGATACATAATCAATTATTATACGGGGAAAATATAATTAGTTTTTGAAAAACTATTAAAAAACGCAAAATAAAAATATAATACCTTGCCGGGTTTCGAACCCGGGTCAATGAGCGGTCCGGATACAAGACTTAACACACACACACAAACCACTGCGCCACTTGTTCTGTTTGGTAAATATTGAAACCATTTAATTCATAAAGTGACATAACGAATTCAAAAAACCGGCGCCCAACAGTTCAGTCGTCGGAATCCCGGAAATCTCGCGAGTTTTTAACACCATTTTCAGTTATAACGTAAATCATTATTAGAACATCGGTTATAACCGATGTTTGAAGTCCGCGACCAAACCATAACCGCCGGAGTTTTTATGATTTACGAATACAGTCGGAAATCAGACCAAGTGCATCTCGATTTTCCCCTATAAATTCACCCTTAACCCATTGAAAACCTTTTCGCTCAAAACCACACTCTTTCTCGGCGAAAACTCCCTCGCCGAACTTTTCTGTTCGTCGCCGGAAAACCGAATTCCTTATTTCTGAACCTCACTGAGCCTCTGAGCTTATACCGGAGATACCCACACCCTTCGTAAGCTTCCTGGAGACTCGCTGCTACAAGGAACTCGTCGCCGGAAGGAATTGCTGTCGCCGGAGTTCTGCCGGAAAACAGAGGGTCCAGTCGGTTAACCTCATCACTTATTTTCTTTATCTTTTCACCCTTATCTTACCTTAATGGACTGTAAAACACTAATGAAACTTGAATAAAAACTCGAACCAAGTCAGACCTTATATCTGGTTAACACTTGATGAAGAAGACGATGTATCCGGATCATATATGTATAATATAAATCAGGATATTACTCGGGTTAGACACACAGTCCAGCGGTGGACTGTGTGCACACATAACGCAAAGGTCTCGAGTTCGAATCCCGTTTCACACACGCTGCCTTAATAAAAATCATTTTTTTTGTTAAACTGAACCGGAGTCGCCACAGTTATATGTTAAGTATATTAATAATCGGAATAATAACCAAGTTAGACACACAGTCCAGCGGTGGACTGTGTGTTGTTTATATCACAGGTCACGAGTTCGAGTCCGGTCTACTGCACCGACTCGAACAATTATCTATTCTTTTTAATAAGACAGAAAAGGAAATAATTAAGTTGTATTTAAGTATAATAAAAATCAAATTATATAACATGTTAAACACACAGTCCAGCGGTGGACTGTGTGTTAGATTAAACCACAGGTCCCGGGTTCGAGACCTGTGGAGTGCACGTCCGGTTCGCTTAAAACTGTTTTTAAAATAAAATGATTTTCGGTTTAAACTAATTAATATATATATATAATTAAAATCAGATTTATAACGGGTTAGACACGTAGCTCAGTTGGTAGAGCTGCGTGCACGCGTACGGGAGGTCTCGGGTTTGAGCCTCACTCAGCGCACTTGTGTTCCGCATTCGAACCGGTCAACGGTCAGGTCAACGGTCAACGGTCAGGTCAACGGTCAGAAAAATAAATTTTATTTATTTATTTTTATTTAATTATTTTTATTAAAAATCAATTAAAAATACTTAAAAATAACATTTTTAAGGTTAGAAAATAGCCTCAAACTCACAAAAATACACCCAACAATCCTACTAAAATAGATTAATAAAACCCGTCTACTTACCAAACCATAATGCGATTTATCTAGGTTAATCTCACTCATGGTTAAAACCACTTCGCGTACATTCAACATCATCAACCGAACGCACCCACTGTGAGTGAATCTTACAACTTCCCCTTTTAAATTACACGTTTTGGGGTATGTCATGTGTTATGAAAATAAATAACTTATTTATTTAAACTTGTGCCATACCACATCATGACCTAAACTTAGATTGTTTTTATTGTTGTGATTTACTTACTGCCTTTTGTCAAGTTATATGAAACTCATACATTAAGCCCATCAGTTCCTCGTGGGAGACGAGTAGAACAACGCGTGCTTCAAATCAAATTCATTATTGTTCATGTGTGTATCATTGAGTTTATACTGTTTGTAGTTGTGTCATTCATATTATCATGTTTATGCAATTCATTCATCAGGCCCCCCAGTTCCTCGTGAGAGACGAGTTGAGCATCGCGTGCCTCTAATTGTTCCATTATTGTTCATGAGTGTTTCATTTAATATCTTATGATTGTTGATTAAGTTACATCTATTTTTACTCATGTTTGGTTGTGCACATATTTCATAATCAATTTAAATAAATTGTTCAAATTTTTCCATTGGATTCACTCGCCAACATTATGTTGATCCAAAAACCCTTTTACACATGATACAGGTGAACAGGTTGAAGCAAGGAAAACATAGGATATGCCTTAGAAGAGAACAAAGAAGTTTAGGTTGTTAGTTAGATCATGTTGTAACATTTATTGTAAAATTCTATTTAATTTGTATTAATGAATATGAAACGCTTAATAAATGTCATGAGCTTTGATGATAACCCAATCATGCCCCGATCACCTTATCCGCTGCGGGTCGGGGTGTGACAGAGGGTAATTAAATAATTTAAAAAAAATTGTGCGTTTCATCATTTGCCACGTCGACGGTTCAATCCAATGGGCGGTGACACAAATATATGAGTCGGGTGAACCGTGCGTTACGGACCAAACATCGCTAGTCAAGTTAACACCGGTTTCTAATTTTTCAGAATAAGAAATTAATTCTTGTTTAGCATTTTTCCACAATTTCAAACAATCTCTCCTAAGAGTAGCACGACTTACATGGGTGTATCGTGGTTGGAGAGTTCTTTAAACCATCTTTGTGTAGCGTTGTTTGTCGAAAGTGTTGAACGGCAAACTTTCTTGGATTACAAACTTCGTCATTTCCTCCCTAGCCATTTCGTAATTGTAGGCGAACAAAGAAGCGCCTTCACTTGCCATGGAGCTTTGACCACTAGCGGGTTGTTGTTTCAACGCCCTGCAAAACGGTTTTTCAATGTGTTGTCTCAACGTGGTGTTTGCGGATTCGGCATAGAAACCATTACAATGGTGACAACGCGCTTTTTTTCTCCCGTTGGCCATCTCGCACAAATCGAAATGTGCCCAAACTTCGGGGTTGCGCTTAGTTGGAATAACACGAACCACGGTGTCCGTTTGTAGACTCGCCAATGTGGATCGAATCATGAGCACTAGAACTTGCCATGCTTTTTCAAGAAATATCGAACAAGATTTGAGCGTTTTTTAGAGTTTTTGGAGGTTTAGAGAGTGGTGTGCTTGAACCCAAACACCCACAACCCTTATATACTAGTTGGGGATAATTTTTAGGCCAAAATAAATCCAAAAAAAACGGCTAGGAGCCTCCCAAACGGTCATATGACCGTTACAATAAAATTACCGTTTTAACCGGTTTTAAAAACCTGTTTTTTTTAGAACGTTACCGGTTAACCGGTTTTAAAACCGGGTTTTTGGAATAACCGATTTTTAACCGGTTTTAAAATTAACCGGTTTATTAACCGTTTAGGTTGTAAAATTTCGAACCGGTGGGTAACCGGTTAAAAAAAACCGGTTTCGGTTGCGTAACCGGTTTTTTTGAACACGTCTGGTTTCTTGTTATGGGAATTCTATTTGTAATCTTACCCAAATAAAATCCAGGTTAATTAGTTTCGGGTTATTTGGTTTCGGTTTTATTCGGGTCGGGTTAATCGGTATACAGATTTTTAAATAAAAGTTGCAACGCATACTTTACAATTTAACTTAAATGATTATTGTTAAGTAAAAAACCCAAAAAGCCAAATAAAAACACTCCCAATATAATGATTATTGTTAAGTAAAAAACACAGAAAGCCAAATAAAAACACTCCCAATATGATATTTCGTTCAAACCCATGCATTAAACATATATATTACCTAAAAAAATGTCAAATACAATAAGCACAAAACCAAGCCGTATCAACCAATCATATTAACTAAAATGAAAATGTCAAATCGTATCAAGCAAACCGAATATTTTTAATCGCTTAGACAACCAACAAAACACCGAAACAAAGCACCATCTTCACAACAAAAAAATACATATCGGAGGAACTTTAACTTTCTGTTACTATGTATATATAAATATAATTGACATTTTTATGTAATTCGGGTTGAACGGGTCAACCCGATTAACGTCTTTTAACCTACTTACCGACACGAATACTATTTTCAAGTTTCGGGTTAATCAGGTAACACCATAATCAGGTTCAGGTTAATTTTATTCGAGTCGCATGCTCCTCACACAATAACACTGAACCCTCTAGATTATAACTGGTATCTAGACTTTGGTGCAAGATTCCACATGACGAACTCATTAGGTACTCTCTGATCCTATTTAAATAATGGGATTTTTTAGAATCACACTCACAAACAACTTAATATATACACGATTCTTGACTATTCTATCTACGGATACAATTTAAATTTCAAAATCAATTTAATACAAAGGATGGTCCATACGTTTATATGATTCCCTATTATGATAAGAAAGTTTAAATTGCAAAAGAATGTTTGTAGTTTTGCTCTAAATAAAATCAAGGAATGTTTAGAAAGTTTAGTTATAAAATTAAATCATCCGTAAGGGACATTGTAGAAGAAGCCTCTAACACCAGTTCACTAGGGAATGAAGAGAGAGAGAGAGAGAGAGTTCACTAGGGAATGAAGAGAGAGAGAGAGAGAGAGAGTTCACTAGGGAATGAAGAGAGAGAGAGAGAGAGAGAGAGAGAGTTCACTAGGAATGAAGAGAGAGAGAGAGAGTTGAAGATAAAGACTTTTTAGTGTGTGTAGTAATTTGGGCGTAAACATAGTAAAGTCGGATCCGTTTTCTATAAATCTTTCTTAGCTATAATCAAAGGCTTCTATTATGTTTCAACTCGTTTCTTAGTATCCTTGTTCGGTTTATTTAGTTTTCTATCATTTTCGGGTTAAACATCAAACCAATTGATGTTTCCAATCTGAATCTTGTGAAGAAACATCGCTAGTATCGTTAAATCTTGGATTTTGAACTTACAATTTGGTATCAGAACCAAGATGTTCTTGATTGTTTGAATTTTTAGTTTTTGGAAAAGTTTATCAAAATTTTAAATTTTGGATCTGAAACAATTAAATTGTATGATTTTTTTTTGTAAAAAAAACTGTTAAGAAAATGTTTTCCAAGGTGTTTTGTTAATGTATTTGATCAATTAGTTGTTTTTATTGATTGATTTGTGTCATTTTTTGTAGTTCTTGGAAAAGGGGTTTTTTATAGCAATTGGTGTCACTACACTGATTCTAGAAATACTATCTTAATTTCGGCGCCACTCATCTAGTTGTCAAGAAAATGATGACGATGTAGCCACCACTCTCTCTGTCGCCACTAAGTTTATTGTCTAAAGTTTTGTTTTTACCTGTCAGATTCATTCCAGGTGTCACTTATTCTTGTCGCTGTGTCTTTTGCATTGTCTTTGTCGTCACTAACGTATAATCTCACCCAGCTAACTCGCGTTAGCACCTTGATTGCCATTGGAATTCATTTTGACGTCCTTCAAGTTTAAGCCATTTTTCTCTATATCTCTCGTGTTATTCTCTCCCAGTCTCTGTCTCCCTCTTCTCTTGGAATGAATCTATAGTGTGTGTGAAAGAGAGTTAAAAAGCAAGCTTCTCCAAGAAGCCTGGTGTGGGTGGTGGTGGTAATTGATATTAATTTTTTTAAATGTATAATACACATTAAGTTTTTAGATTTGTTTTTGTTTTTTTATTAAAATGTGTAAAAAGACTAAATTATCTTTATGTAACTTGATTTAAAAAAAAAAAGAATTGGTTTAGGGCCAAAGGACATACTGTGCAAAATTTGAAACATTAAATACAAATTACTCAATTTTAAAGGCAAATGATATGCTGAAATTGAGTATAAACATAAACGATAACTTTTGTAATTAGTCGTTAAAATACATAAAGTGTAACTTACTCTTTTATTAACTAAGATCAAAAATATTTCCTTCAAATATTTTGTTTGGTTTGTTTTTAATGGAATTGAAAAACATTCCCTCAAATTCTATTAACCAAAAGCGAGTAGGATCAAATAAAAATCATATTTGTCTAAAAGTTGTATGAACCATTTAAAGAGTGTCATGTAGTATTTAACAAATTATAGAAAATGATCAAATAATAACCTAAATAATGTCAATCATATTGAATTCCTTAAAACTGTGCTAACAAACAATCAATAATTTTTTTTTGGATCATCCTTTTGTTTTCAGTGTGCTGATATAATTCTCCACAAAAAAAAAGTGCTAAGATAATTCATATATGTGCTAAAATCAATTATCTTTGTTTAATTTACATGTGCTAATATAGATTAAAAGTGCTACTTTTATTTATATGTTGTTTTAGTATATGCTAGTTTAACTTCTTTTTAAGTGATATGATATGTTCTTATGATTTTTAGGATAAATATGATTTGTACCTTAACTATCCCCATCATCTGGTTTTGTCCTTAACCAAAATATTGTTAAGGAAATACAGCCTATAAAAATGGGCCAGGTAATTGTGACGGGCCAAGAATATGTGCTAAAACAGGCCCATATGTTTAAAAAAAAAAAGGAAAACCTGATAAAACTAAGAGGGTGTTTGGGATTGCTTATTTAAGTTTAAAAGTGTTTTTTTATTAAAAAGGTTTATTAACTTATAACTTTTCCAAAATAAGTTTTTGAAAAAGTATTTAGATTAACTTTTGTGATGGGAAAAATAAAATGACCAAAAATGATATTTTAAAAGGACGGGGTTAGATTGGTAATATAATGTTCAAAAAGCTAAAAGTCATTTAAAAAGTCAGGTTTTGCGGCTTTTGAAAAAAAAACTAAAAGTCATTTAAAAACTCAAGTTTTTGTGACCTTTGAAAAACAACTTTTAGTTCTTTTTAAAAAGCCAAAATAAAAGGCACTTTTATCTTTGTCAAACACTTTTTTAACTTATTGGCTTTTTGAAAAAAAAATCAATAACTCAATAAGTTATTTCTAAACTCAATCCCAAACACCCTCAAAAACATATATGTTTTTTCATTTAAGATAATCAATTCAGTTTACAATTTTGCACAATTTAAGAGTGAGTAGCTTATATTTAACTTTTAAATCTAATTTTGACTTTTGAGGACTCTATATAAGAGTTTGTTATCTTGAAAATGGTAATAATAATACTGAAAATAGAAAGAAAAAATTAAGATCCCCACCTTCTCTTGGTAAACCAGGAAATTATGTCATTTAGACGTAAGGTAAAAGAAACAAATTGATCATATCGTAGAGTAAGGGCGTAAGCGAGTCAAATCGTTTATGAATTTTGATAAGCTATCTAAAAGCTTGAATATAGGCAAACTTAATACAAGCGCAAATCTAACTCACAGCTCACTTAATAACCAAGCTTGACCTCAAACTCACATACAAGCTTCAATAGGTTCACAAAACTAGACAACTCTATTATATGTTAAATATAATATTTTTGTTTTATTTAGTAAATATATATCTAATAACAAATACTAATATATATAATTTGGATAAAAGGTTAATATACTAGTGGGTCCCACGTATAATACGGCGGAAATTCAATTTCGGTCGATATTGATTCGGTTGATTATGACACCGGGGTGTGGTACCAACACTCGATATAAAAGAACAAAGAAAAAACCAAAAAATACAATCATGATATGTGCAAAAGCATATAAACAATATGGGCACCGGTTCCAATAATGGTATCGATATCTATTAGCAACAATACTCATTATAGCTTACCGTTACCAAAGAAAATACAATACTTTTAATATAACTTCGCATTCAACAAAATTTATACTGGAAGAAAAAAACTATACACACCTTCGTATTCAACTTCTTTAAAAAAATACGTACACAAGTTAGCAGAAAAGTAAATCAAATAAAAATTAAATAGATTAAAACATATATTATATATTATTAAAATTGAAACCTAGACAAATTGAACTCTAGATATTATAGTTTTGGTATGTATATAAATATAAACATATATATTCAATGTATTATAAATAGCAAACACGTTAACCTTAAACTTAAATAATTATATATATTAAATGTATTATAAATAGTAAAAAAACTTAAACATAAAAAAATACTAATGAAATGAGCTCGAGTTGTATACATGCGAGCTCTATCTGGACTCGGTTTATTTATTATCTTAATGAAGAGACAGAAAATTAAAGACTTTTATTACCTTTTTTATTGTCATTTATAAATAAAAAAAATAGGTGTACTAACTTTTCAAAACAAACTATATCCCTTTCAAGTGATTTGGTGAAAAGATAGTTTAAGTCTGTAAGACTTCAAGGTCGGTCGGTTTTTGCTGACGTTGCCTATTAGCTATAAACGGCCACGTCCCACTTTCTCTTTAATAATTTCAAAGTAATACTCAACCGACCAAGTCTTGTTTATTATTTCTTGCCTTGCTTCTTAAGCTAACTTGTTTGAAATAAGGTTGGACTAATCAACTCCTAATATTTAATATATATATATATATATATATATATATATATATATAGTTCTAATATTATTACATTTTTTTAATATTATAACTATTTTAGTTTATTAATATTATTATAACAGATTTTTTTATGTTTTTGTCATTTCAATATTACAATAGCTAACTATTATATTTACTTTTAAGTTTAAATATATTTCTTTAGTTTTAACTTTAATTTTGCTTTTTGATATTAGTGAGTGTGTTACAACACACTGAGACTTCAAACACTAAGGTAGTATTTGTTTCACGGACTTGAATGGAATCTTGATAAAATTATAATGTTGATTTCGTTTCGTATTTTGTTGGTTTTAACATGAAGATGAATTGAAATTAAATGACAACATAAGGAGGAAAATCTACATTCAAATTCCATTCAGATGTCATTTCATTCTTTGAAACAAACATACCTAAGTTTAAATTCAAATCAAATTTCAAATTCTGTGCAAATTCCAATTCCATTACAATCCCTGAAAGGAACGTTATCTAAGACTTTGTACATGGTTAATTCTTCAATCTATAAGATACACCTGATTTCCCTTCTTCATATTCAATTATAGATGTCTCACATGTAGACTCGCTATTTGAGTAGCATTAGATCTAACTTTTGACATGCAATAAGGATGCAATTCCAAAAGCTATTATTAAAGTTTTATGTTTTTAGCAAAAAAATATATATAAATTAAGTGGAAATTTAGTCAAGTTAGTTTAATCTCATGTAAAAAACATTGTTAGTGCTCTTTTTCTACGTCCATATTATTCAAGATGTATGTGAAACTTCTTGCAATCTGTGACTGTTTTGTAGCATATAATTCAATTCAAACTTGTAATTGACTTTTGACTTCATTGAAATAAGAGATTGATTATATATTAAAAGTCCTGATATAATTCAATTTCATTGTTAGTCACCACATAGTATTTTTTTTCTTATTAGATAATATACATGGAGATGTGTATGTATTTAATTTCATTAAGGTCAATCATATATTAAAAGTATCACATGCCACATATAACAATCTTGACTAAAAACATTTCAAATGATAAATGTGAGGTTTTAGCATATTAACATTTATATTAATGAGGTTGGTAATCCATTAGTAAAACCAAAACATTTAGAAACATTTAAATTTATAAGTCTTGAATTCAAGTCTTAAATATGACATAATTAAATAAATTTCTTGTTAAAATTAGAATTTCATCAACTCTCTCCAAATGAAAATTAAATTGGAATAGAAGATTTTTTTTACTAGTATTAACACTTAACATTATTTTTACTAGTTGAGATGTTTATGTCAGATTGATTTAAATATCATAAAGTACACACTTAAATTACTTTTATACTAATTTTATCACATAGTTAATTTATTTAGTTTAGTTGATTGCCATTATACATTATTTTATATGTGTTTCAAATCTATAGACATAAACAATCATATCCTCAAGAGTAAAGTGCATAAAACGTCCTTTAAGTTTTCTCAAACTTGCAGGTTCCAGCCTTAATGTTTAAAAGTTGCCAAAAACATCCTTTACGTTTATTTTTGTTGCATGTTTAATCCTTTATCACTAACCCAGTTACTAATCCATGTTAAATGGCCTCACATGCATAGCATGTGAGGGTAAAACCGTCTTTTCATCTCTCTCTCTCCACTTTCTTTATCTGCACAAATGCAATTTAAACCCTAAATTCAAACACTATGATGAGACTATTCACACACAGAAAGTCACCACTCATCACCAACAGATTCATCTCACCTATCCACACATCAACAAACACCACACGAATCAACGACGAAACAGTTAATGAAATCACAACACTTCTCAGAAACCGCAATCTGTTAGCGGCGGCGGAGGGGGGGATTTTGGGCGCTGCCAGGGAGACCTGATTTTGGACAGGTGTGGAGCTTCGCGGCGGCGCCGGAGACCGTGGTGTCTCCGTCGAATGTGATGACGGCACAGGGGAGGTTTATTCAGCAGCCGATGGGCTAAGCTCATTTCTTCAATATAACATAAAATCAGATCCAAAAATTGTTATCAGATCCATACACGAGCATCGTTGTAGGCTTTGCGATTAGGTGTCCCGTAATCGTCGCCGTGGGTTCTGCGATTGGGGTGGTGGCAGTTGAAGATGATGGTGGCGGAGTTATTTAGGGATTTTGGGGGTTTTGTCGAAGGTGGAGGTGGTGGCAGAGGAGGTGGTGGCAGAGGAGGTGGTGTCGGTGGAGGAGGTGGTGGCAGAGGAGGTGGTGTCGGTGGAAGAGGTGATGTGTTGGGGATTTTGGGGGTTTTGTCGAAGGTGGAGGTGGTGGCAGAGGAGGTGGTGTCGGAGGTGGAGGTGGCGGCAGATGAGGTGGCATCGGTGGAGGAGGTGGTGGCAGAGGAGGTGGTGTCGGTGGAGGAGGTGGTGGCAGAGGAGGTGGTGTCGGTGGAGGAGGTGATGTGTTGGGGATTTTGGGGGTTTTGTCGAAGGTGGAGGTGGTGGCAGAGGAGGTGGTGTCGGAGGTGGAGGTGGTGGCAGAGGATGGGTTTGATCTGAATGAAGAAGAAGAAAGGGGAGTGGTGGATGGTGTGATGGTTACCTGGATTTTATAACCTCACTAGCAGAAAAGACGGTTTTACCCTCACATGCTATGCATGTGAAGCCATTTAACATGTATTAGTAACTGGGTTAGTGATAAAGGATTAAACATGCAACAAAAATAAACGTAAAGGATGTTTTTGGCAACTTTTAAACTTTAAGGCTGGAACCTGCAAGTTTGAGAAAACTTAAAGGACGTTTTGTGCATCCTCAATGGATAATAGTTGTTTAACATTTATTTTTCTTGATTTTAAGGAGGAAATGGATCGGTTTTTAAATTTTGATTGGGCCCATGATATCTAAGCAAATGGATTGCGTATGTCGACCAACCTTTCCACCACCAACGTGTACCGACACATAACGTGATTAACGTCATTAACTTACTTTTCTTTTTCTAAGCACGTATGGTTATCTTCCTGCAGACTTAATTGACAACCGTTCTCTTAAGACTTTTTTTTATTAGTATTAAACATCACCATGAGTTAAAAAAAAATACATACAGGGACTCCTTTATTTCAATGCCAGCCAACATATTCATAACCAGAGAATCATGTAATTTATAGTTAAAAGAAGGTAACTAAAATAGAGAGAAGGAGAAAGTGCCTTAGTTAGAATGTTACATAGTTCAATGAAAAGTAAAAGGGTGCACAGGTGATGCTGCAAGGAACACAAACACTTTCAAGAGAATCGAAACCGAAATCGAAGCCATCAATTAATTGATCTTATTAACCAATCGGTTAATTTATTCGATTTATTTGGTTAGATTGTTGGTTTTTGGTTCAGTACAGTTAATTTTGGTTAATAACCAAAATCAAAACTTTGGCTAAAATTTTTACACATAAATTAGTGGTATAAATATATGAAATTGATATATATATATATATATATATATATATATATGAATTTATGAATGTTTCAGTTTGGTTAATTTAGGTTAACTAAAGATACAAAATAATAATAATAATAATAATAATAATAATAATAATAATAGTAACTGATAACTGATTAAGTTAATTTGGTTTTTTATTAATTCGGTTTTCAATTAATTTCAGTTTAGTTTTTGTCTGTTTTTGTTTGGTTTCGGTTAACGGTTCAGTTATTGCTTACCTCTATATATTGTTAATCACGGTACAGATTATTTTTTTAATATAAAAATATACCATACTTAAGTCAAAAAGAGTAAAATATTCATTTTTATGAATCAGTTTATAAAAATATTAATGTTTGAAATTATGGCCCTTCAAAATAATCAGCGTAGTTGGATTAAAGTAAGGAAAAGTGTGACTATTATTCAAGAATTTTTACCAAAGTGATATTGTTAGAAAAAAATATTTATTAAAATAGTGTTATTTAAAACTATTTATCAAAATAGTGTTTTATCTTAGGCCTTATTTGTTTGCATCTGAATGGAATCAATCAGAGGTTAGCTCTGATTCTGTCAGAGGTTTTAGTGTTTGGTTCGATATCTGAATGAAAATCAAACTCTTAACCATTCAGCTTTAAGGAATTGCTGAATCATTCAGAGGAATGAAACCTCTTTTCGGTCGGAGGCTCTAATTCACCAAACAAAGCCTAACTTATTAACTTCTCATTACTAATCTCATTAGATAACTAAATTTCATACAACAATCAATGACTTAGTTATTTTTTGATTTAAGAAAATTGTTTTTTAATATTAAAAAGCTGTTAACCTCACATATGTAAATAAATATCTAATAATATTTTTCTTTGATTAATATAAAAATTTTCGTTGCCTCACAGTAAGTAAATAAATATATGTCAACTTTTTATTTCTAGAAATGCAGAGAGATTAATATGGTATCCATGTTATATCTTTCAAATATAAAAACAATGAGTAATGGTAAATAAAAAATAAAGCATATGTGTATACATCGTGTCTTTGTTAATAACCATAAAAAAAGAAATTATTAACATTGTAATTTTAACATTGTGTTATATTCTTCGACATTATGTTATATTTTGTAGAAATTATATAATTTCGTGACCTCGACATTGTATTATATTTCTCGGCATTGTGTTATATTTTTATGGTATATTTTGTGATCTATTGTGGCTTGTACCCTTCTCATTTTTAGAAGATTTTGTATGATAACTTACCCGTATATACATATATAAACTAAATAAAAACATACATATATTTATAATATCAATAAAGAGATAATATAATGCGATTTTGAATAATGGGGTCAGTTCAATATTCATAGATTGAATTTGATTTAAAACCAAATTCGGAATTCGGTATGGATGATCAATGGAAAAATGTCTTGAAGGTGAACGAAAAAGGAGAGATAGAGTGCAGTTCTGATCACCGGCGATTAATCTTCTAAAGAACTGGAGAGTATATGATGAAGATGAAGAGGCAATGCGAACGGCAACCATAGATGCCCTTATATACCCATCACATTTAATGCGGTGGATAACCGTGCCTGCAAGTTGAGGCACGGGCCCAATCAACAAGCGAAAAGTCACGCGGCAAATAATGGATAACGGTTGTCACGTGTGTGTGGGCTTCACGCGCTTGACGCACTAGACGAAAAGCAACTGCTGTGACTGTGATGACATCCTTTGCACAATTCAATAGTCACATCAGCCTTACAACTCTGTCGCCAACCCTGATCTTCAAAAATTTGTCCAGTTTCCAAATATTAATACGCAACTCAACGAGTTGAACAATTAGATGAGAGCATATTACCAGGAGCAAAGGCATACCAACATGTTTTAAAAAAGTGCAAACCAACAATACTTATCTAGTCTAGAGCTTCACCCATCCGCCAATTGTGCATAAGAGAACTACTGGACTGGAGGACTTGAAGAAGTATAGTCCCTAAATATACGCCAACAAGAAAGAAGTCGTGTGCAAAGGATCATACCCATACTTAACAACACTTAGCAATGATACAGTGTCCCTTACGGCTCCAAAAGGGCGCGCGCCTGCAGATGACAACTACCAGATGGTACATAAAATAGCTTAATTTAAAAACAAGTTATTTAGAAAAATAAACCCTTCAAAACATATGACTAGAATCCTTGATCATTTGGGAAGCAATATTATAAAAGTAACAATGGTTTTCAATAAATTATTACACATGTTACTTGCTACATAAGACTCGAACTCTAGGACCAACGTACTGAAGGTTAGCGTAAAGAAGCCAGAATATTCCGGTATATCCAGCACCGTCGCAAAAAAACAGTTAGTTCAGTTGCTCTGCACGCCACGTGTCCTCCTTTCCAGGTTTATCGATTAGTTAATTGAGAACCGCGGATTTGAAGAAAAGTAAAGGAGTCAAATGATAATACGTCACCGTTTAATTGGTCACATACATAATTTACAGCCACACGATTGATTTTGTTGGCGCCTTCTGGATTCATCCACGCTATGTTAGTTTAGTTAGTGGTGATTTTTTTTATTAATGAACGTTCTCAACCACCGCCACCGACTAGAATATATTAAAGAAAACCATTCTTCATATGTATGTTTTGATTTATCAAACATTTGATATATTGGGTCCATGAGAGTTTTGATGTGTTGTGATTTTGATTTGCAAACATTTGTCATCATGCGTAGAATGATCTATAAAGGCATAAAATATTGCACATGGTTCTCCCATTGATTATGACACTTTGCATGTTGACCATATCCATTGTATGAGTACGTATTAAAGGATTCCTACTACTTTTTTGAAACTTGTTATAAATATTTATAACCTTATAACAAGAGAAATTATAAAACTAATTGGACATGTGAAACCTTTCATTTTATTATATCAATTTTTCATTGTGACATTATGAAACCTTTCATTCGGTGCATGCTATTTACCAAACAAACAATCAATATGTACATAAGTTGGACTCGCATATCAACAATTTATTTGCATATCAAAGTCTAAAACAAAAACAATATTTTGTGATGTTAAAAATATTCATATGTAGTTAAACACATGATGTCATGTGTCTTAAAAACCTAATTTCTTTATTTAAATACATGAAGTCATTTAATGAAAAAACACACACACATATGCATATGTATGTTTGTCACTCTAGAGTGAGAGCTAGAGAGTAATGCCCAATCAGTTTTTTAATGAGTATGTTAATCCTAACATGAAGCCTTTGGTTTATAATGTTTTGTATCAATTACGCATGTGAATGACATTGAAATGTGTGATTTCATGAACTAAGACGTGAAGAAATAGGTTATGCTTGTTAATGATCAGAAGTTAGCGGTTGTTGGTGTAGGATTAATAGAAGTTTATCGTTCACATGCTCACTATAGTTTTGATAGATAATGTTCATCTTCAAGACATATCAAGGGTTTTAATATATGTAAGTAAATTTGTGGAAGTTTGATACAAGGTACATTTCCGACACATATATACTCATCACTAATTAATATTAACGTAAAATTGCACAAATTAGTGTTGTTGAAGTCTTGTTAACAGGGCGCCCCTGAGAATTCATGTACCCTGTTCGAGCTTGAAAAAACGTGCCCTTAGACCTTAACGAAATTGGGTATTGGGCTCACTAAAGGTCTAAACCTAAAGCCAATGGCTAACTAATCTAAACCATAAAAATAGTTTTGTGAGTGGGCTTATGTTGGTGTTTGTATGGGTATACTCTATTAAATTATTTATTTTTACATATACATATCGCAGTTTTTAAAAAAACATAATTGCGACATTTGAAATATCGGGCTCTGGCCTGTGGTCTCCGGCCTCCTTTTAGGGCCGGCCATGCTTGTTAAGAGAGTTATATTGTTGGACTATCATAAATGACTTACCGGCCAGTTGCATAATGTTTACATTCAACATTATTGACTTACCAAAATATGGGAGCAGGATTATTATACCTGCATTTCTTTCGTCAAAACTTTATTTACTTACCAAAAGAAGACACACATATGCGTCAAATCTATACCTCATATCCTTCTAATGGCATGTACATCCTCTTGACATTACATGTGATTGAACATGTTTTTGGTGTTTGTTAAAATATAATGTTACATTTATATATCACATTATATTCATTCAATAGTTCATGTTTATTATTGAGTGCACACTTGTCATTACTATTACTTGCGGATGAGTTATGTGCAATTATACATTGTCAGGGGGTTAAGTGAAAGGTTACAGGGACTGCGATCTTCATGAGGCATAGTTGGAGGGCCTGGTTGTAACTTGGTGTTGACTGATGTATAAGAGGCTTCAGTTACTGTGTAGAGTGATCAGATCTCACACACTTAGCTTTTTTCTCTCTGGTTATAATTATGGGTTTGTTAGTGTCTTGTTGGTTTGTTGTAACAATCTCTCATCTGTTGTTAAAGAGATTGATCTTCTGAGTTAGATGATCATCAGTGGATGATCATCATAGTTCTTGCTGTACTTTGTATCATTCAGAGATATTACAATTTGTAAGATCTCAGGTATTGGGGGTAAATCTTTGGTTTGGGTTAATAAGAGTTTGACACATTTTTTGTCGCTATATTGGTGTTGTTGTTTATTTCTGTTCACATTCTTGTTCATATCACAGTTTTTTACATGGTATCAAAGCACAGTGTGTGCTCTTGAGTCCTGGTGGTGGTTCCGCTACAAGATCTAGTGTTATATCTGTATAAGATCTTATAGATTCATACCTTGGAAAGTGTGTCGTACAAGATCTGGACGTGTTTGAAACCCTAGCTAGGGTTTGATTGGTTCTTATTGGATCTGAAATTTGTAACCCTATAAGGTTACAAATCAAATCTGCTGCTTGGAGGGAGTTAAACATTGTTGTGAGATCTTTCTGTTCTCTACTTTTTACTTTCCGTATTCACTACATTGTTGTGTCTAGGCATTGCTGTTACCGGGGTAGTCGGACCGGCACTTGATTGAGTCATTGTGGTTGGAGAGTGGTACGAAGGAATGTTAACAAAAGTAAATTTACTCCAATACTGGTCCCATTCATTAGGACCTTGGTAAGGTAACCCTGCGTAAGAGTTAGAGCCACTAGAAATTTTAATGGGGTGTCCGTGTAACCCCGACGGTGGCATCTCCGGATCAGAGTCCTCGTCCATAGTGTTTGGTTGATCCAACTGATTTTGATCAACTGGAGGTGGGTTCAAATAAAGGTTTGGGTTAAATTCTTCATGGTATGAATATGAGTGAGAATGATGGGAGTGGTGAGAATGGTGTGAATGATGGGAGTGGTGAGAGTAGTGTGAATGGTAAGAATTTTGGAAGTGTGGCGGCGAATATTCATGCGAAACAGAGTGTCTCGCTAGTTGCCAAGGAGACGAATCTCCCGAATCTTGATAAGAACTTGAGTTGTGAGGTTGTGAAGGGACGCGCCCTGACGATCCTCCCCTCATTCGACCTTTTCCTTTTCCACTTTGTCCTCTGAATCTTGGCGGCATTTTCTTATTAAAATCAAGTCAAAAACAATAATAATAACTTAATAATGAAATGAGTAATCCTAGTTCAATGCGCAGACTCGAAAGTCTAAGGAATGTACTATTGTGTAAGTTTGAGATTAAACACAAAAGGCTAGTGTTTAATTCTCTCAAACGTTGGCTCTGATACCAACCTGTCACACCCCGAATTTCCAACCAAATCTCGATGGGCCCGGGTAGGGGAGTATCGTGACGTAAGTTGATGTCATCATAGTCAATTAACACAGCACAACAGAAGTCTTAGAGTTTAAAATACTATTACAAACCAAAAATGTCCAAAGTTAGAAAATAATATACAGACGGTTTGTAACTAAAGATCAACAGGCGGATCGTAAAATATACAAAAGATGTACAACAGACTTTAGGCAGATCTAAGGATTTGCAAGATCCTCTATATCCTACCATCCAGCTTCCAACCTATTTCGTATTGTCCTTGCAACTTAGTCTTTTAAAAATACGTCAGCTTTCATTGGTAAATACAGTTAACGGACTCGTTTTGAAAACATTTCAAAAATTGATTTAAGTGCATAAGGCACATGAAAATCTTTTTTATAACTTGGGAAAGTTAAGCTTTTAACCTTGTTTACAGATTCATATGTTGTCAATACATATGGGGCCCAATATAGAAACCGAGACATGACTAACTGACACACCACTTATAAACCCACGAAAGAGTTATCCTCAACTTGTGGATAAAATATATTTTAGCATTCGCATCTGTCGGGGGTATGCCTATACCCGTGCTTTGGCCGTGGCTATTAGTAACTTAAATGAGCCGAGGATACCAGGAACCCCTAATGTTTAAGTTATCAAACAAAACTGATCAAAACGGAATATACGGATTTACTAGCCACAATCCGGCATTCGATTGATCCCATTCCCAACCAAGCGGTAATAATTTACCTATCCCAAGTCCGTATAGGGAAAATAAGTTAAAAGTATTTACCTGAGCTAGTACTTGACTTTAAATGCAAAGTTTATATTAACTCAGCCGTTTAATCAATAGATAAGTGTAGATAGCATTTACTAGAAGGCTTAGACCGGCTAGCTTAAAGGATCAAAACAGTACGATACGCTAGATTAAGTGATGACCGGATAGAATGTAGTTTAAGCCCAACAAGTAATAAGACTTGTATGACATGGGTAAACAATTACATTCTTGAATTTGAGATTAAAATGATAAGGTTAAACTCGTTTCGGTTAATTTTCGTAAACTAGTTACATAAACTTAACCGTATGCAATATAAGCCGATATCGGGTAACCGGTTAAGTCATGAACAAGTTCTATATGCTATTATACTTTAAATAATAGGCTTATAGGCTTCTATAGCCAAAAGTCAACGTTTTACGGCAAACGCTTTGACTTTCGGTTAAGACCATTATGGTCCAGCCATTGTTCAAAATGAACATGGCTAAGTGTTCATAATAAGGCGGGTGTTAGTCCCTATAAAGGGCACCTCCTGAAGATCACGTTTGCTAGACCAATTGACGGGTCAAAGTTATGTCATTAAAAAGTCAAACAGGCCATTTTCGGAAAAATCATAAATTGATCTTATATATGTTATGAAACCTGTTTTAACACTTAAACAAGTTGGTAATAATTATTAGAACATGTATAAACATGTTCGGCTCGTCAATTTCAGTTCTAGGGTCCGTTCGCACCGAAAGTCGCAAAGTTTGACTTCTGCTTTGACTTTCGATTCTGACCCGATTGAGATTAGTTACCTACTGACCTAAAGTAGCATTATGATCATAATATAATGTAGCATAACCTCTGATGTTATATTACATGATCATAATCAGAATCTAAGTTTATGCACAAGTTCCTATAATTATGCCATCTTTGACCAAAATGTCATTTTTGCATAAAACAGGTTTTAAATGATAATGAACTTAAAAATGAGTTTTCTACTAATGTAATATTATAAGTAGGATTATTTGGGTGTTAAACCAAGTTATAAACTAAGTTTTCAAACAAGTCCTTAAACTATGTCGATAAATGACGGTTTTAGCCCTTGTGGCTTATAAAATTGTTTTAGTCAAATCTTTTCAAGGTAAATAATTTACCTACTGATAGTTATATTAAATAACATATTTTAAACATTTTAATCTGATCCAAATGTCAGTTTTCGTAAACATCGTTTAAAGACGTCATTTTACGACATAAGCGCCGTTTCGGCGCATAATATGGTTTTAAACCATATTAATGGACCAAGACTTGTTACCTACTGATTTTTTTTAAAATTTATTTTAAACATATTTACAGTAGGTACATGTTATAAACTCAGAATCCCAAATAATTTATAAATTATGTGTAAAATGACCAAAATGCCCTTTCGGTACATAGTTTGGTCATAAAAGATAATTTACACATGTATTTGACATCCTACTGATATTATATCATAAATAAAGTATTTTCCAGAATAACTTATAACTATAACATTAAATTATATTCAAGTTCCTTTATTACGGTATATAATTACCGAAATGCCCTTATGAAGCATAGTTCGTTTTAAAACCTCAACGGGCATATAAGTGATATCATACTGATATCTTAACTTATTTAAAGTATAATGGCATATAGAACTTGTCCAAGACTTATCCGGTTACCCGATATCGGCTAATAAGCTTACGGTTGATTATACGTAACTAGATTACGAATTTAACCAAAAAGGGTTTAACCTTGTCATTTAAGTTTCAAAATCCAAAATGTTTATAGTTTACACACACTATAAAGTCAAGTACTTGTCGGGATTAAACTACATTCTATCCGATCATCGTTTAATCAAGCGTTATACGTAATGAATTCAATGTTACAAACGTTAGTATTTAATTGGCTAGTTATGCCATAATCCAGACTAGAGCCTTCCCGGTAAATGCTATATGCATTGGTATTTTGTATACGGCTGAGTTAATTAAAAATAAAAGAAGAAGACTAGCTCAGGTAAATACTCTCGACTTATTTTCCTATAGGGCTTGGGATACGGTAACTTATTAACGCTTTGTCCAAAATGGGTCAATCGAATGCCCACTTGTGGCTAGTAAACCTGCTATATTTCGTTTTAATCAGTTTTGTTTCGATAACTTAAACATCGGGGGTTAAATTACCATATCCGGATATCTGGGCTCAATACATTAGTTATTGGCTACGACCTTAGCACTGGGGTGTGTCATACACCTTTTGATGCTCATATGCAATGTTCCCAAATGAGTTGGGGATGACTCCTTCGTGAGTCCTAGTGGTATGTATTTAATCATGTCTCGGTTTTTGCACTGGTCCTGTATGTATGGACAAACATGTGAATCTGATACAAGGTTGTAAGGTCAACTTTCCCAAGTTAATAAAAGATTTTGGTGCCGTTTGCACTTAAAACCATTTTAATGTTTTCAAAATGAGTCAGTTGGGTGTATTTACCAGCGTAAGCTGACGTATCGTCCAAAGGCTAAACTGCAGGTACAATACGAAATAGGCCGGAAGCTACTCGGTAGTGATAGAGCATCTTGCAAATCCTAAATCTGCCTAAAGTCTATTTTGTATTCTTTCCATGTACATTTTATGATCCACCTGTGGATCTTCTATTACAAGCTTGTGTATTATTTGTATTTTCGAACATTCGGTTTGTAATAGTAATTTTACTCCAAGACTTCAGTTGTGCTGTGTTTAATTGACTATGACGTTATCAACTGTTGTCACGATACTCCCCACCCGGGCCCACCGGTATTTGGATTTCGGGGTTGGAAATCAGGGGTGTGAAAAGGTTGGTATCAGAGCCAACGTTTGAGAGAATTAAACACTAGCCTTTTGTGTTTAGTCTCAAACTTACACGAGCACATTTCTTAGACTTCCGAGTCTAGGCATTGACCTAGGATTACTCATTTCATTATTAAGATATTAGTATTGTTTTTAAATTGATTTCTAACAGGAAAATGCCGCCATGTGTACGAGGACGAAGTGGATGAAGAAAAGGTCCAATGAGGGGAGGACCATCGGGGCGTATTCCTCCTCAACCTCATAACTCAAATACATACCAAGAATCAGGAGATTCGTCTCCATGGCAACCAGCGAGACGTTCCGTCTCTAATAGACACTCGCCCTCACATTCCCAAAATTCTTACCACTCCTACCATTCTCACCATTCCCATTCTCATCACCCCTACCACGAAGAATTTAACCCAACCATTATCTTAACACGCCTCCAGCCGATCAAAATCAGTTGGACCAACCACACCCTATGAACGAGGACTCCGACCCGGAGATGCCACCGTCGGGATCAAATGTGCATCCCATTGAAATTTCGAGCGATTCAAACTCGTATGTGGATCGCCCTACCAAGGTCCTAACGAGTGGGACCAATATTGGAATCAATTTACTTTTGCCCACACTCCTTCTCACCACTCTCAACTACCCCCTGTTCAAGAAGATGTCCACATGGAACCGGTGGACCAACCTCAACAACCACCTGAGCCACCAAGGATTAAGCGTGGAGCACGTATGTCAGTACGTGCCGGACAAAGGTCGGGATCGCTACCACCTTTACCCAACTCCTACCCCACAATACAAGAGGACCCACAAATGGGTGGACCCTCTAATGTTCCACCTATAGTGGAACCAACACCCACCACCACCAACGGGTTATACTAACCCAATTCCCACGTATCCATACATGTCTGGATATGATCATTTTAACCCGTCTACACCGAAGACTATCAAGCATGGTCGCAAGACCCATACATGCAGGCGGTTATGCACAGCGCACTTTACCCGTCTCCTTTCCCACCTACTTATCCACGACTGGATATCCAACTTATGGGTACCAGTATCCGGTTATGCCACAACCACAACCACAACCTCCGCCATCACTTGAGGCCATTAATGAGGCCTTAGAAAGGATGAAAGAAATGCAGCAACAGGCGGAGAAAACGGAGAAGAAGACGAATAAATTCTTCAAGAAACTCTCCAAGTTGGTCAAGGGAAAGAAGGACGAGTGAAGTATCTTCTAATATATGTAGTCCTTGCGAGGACATTGTTGTTTCTTTAGTCCCTGCGTGGACATTTTATTCCTTTAAGTCCTTGCATGGACTAAGTTCATTTCATTTTTCTAGTATTGTAATTTCTTATGAAAATTTAATGAGGTACTTTGGAATTATATATATATGTATTCACCCTCTTGAAAACAAGCGTCTTGATTTTACTCGAAATTTATGCTCTGCGATATAATTCCAAATTGATCTTAATGGTTTTGATTTTTTCCAAGTGGCACAGACCACATATTTGGCCAAATATATAAATGATAGTTAAGAACGAAAGGGTCTTCTATCACGATAGTTAAGGGAAGTTATCCTTCTATCTAGAGGTGGTGGACTAAGTTCAAGCCTCCAAGTCATTAAGGTCAATGCGACCGGGACTATTAATCAACCATTAAGATCCTCTTATGTTAACATTCAAGTAATGTGCATACTCTTGGTAGTGTGACTTGAGGAATCACGCTAGCCTTCAAGGTAATGGACTATGTCCTAACCTTATATAGCCCTTGTGATCTATTTGATCCCGACTAAATAGCCCTTGTGATCTGTTTTGATCCCGGCTAATATCACCAGTGCGGTGATTAAACATCCATTAGAGATGTATTTTATATAACCCTTGTGATCTATTTGATCCCGGTTAAATAACCCTTGTGATCTATTTGATCCCGGCTAAATAGCCCTTGTGATCTATTTGATCCCGGCTAATATCACAAGTGCGGTGATTAAACATCCATTAAAGATGTATTTTATATAGCCCTTGTGATCTGTTCGATCCCTACTAATAACATCAGTGCGATGATAAATAAAACATCCATTAGTGATGTATTACCCTTTCGGGTTATAATCTATTCCTTATAGCCTATGTGATCTATCCTGATCCCGGCTAATATCACCAGTCTGGTGACTAAACATCCATTAGTATTGTAGTGCCTATGTGCCCTATTATATGTCCATTAGTGACAGGCCTAAGTGCCATATCCTACGTCCATTAGTGACAGGCCCTTGTGCCATATTTGATGTCCTTTGTGACAAGCCTATGTGCTATATATATAATTGTCAAATATGATAATGACAGTTGTGACATTGCAATCCCCTGTCTATAATATATGGGACTATGTCCAGATTGTAATTTGCCTATGATGGTCCTATTAAGACCTAGGCCAAATATAGTTATATTAAGCCTAAGAGTTGTGAAGTTATTCACACTAGTATAGGCGGTGGATTTTTCTTATATCCAATATTTAGAAGCCGATATGGTTATTATACCATGGCTAAGATAAATTTCATTTGGTATATAGAACCAAGCTTTGAAGAATGGCAAATTCTAATGAGGCACAAAGTAGCCATCGGAACGTCAAAGACGCCGAAAATATAGCCATAAATAATAATGACTTCCAAGCACGCATTGATGCGGCTGTAGAAAAGGCCATGGGTAAGGCCATAGAGAAGTTAAGAGAGTCGAGTGCTACTCGCTCTAAGCCATTCTCAATTCCACCATCCTCAGCTCATAAGGAAAGCTCTGTTCACTCATCAAATGCGAAGAGTGAACCTAAGAGGATAGACTAAGTTGATAGGTCCCGTTCTTGCAAGGACGGATGCACCTACAAGTACTTTGTCTCCTATAAACCCCGAGACTTTAATGGGGAAAAAGGAGCCGTAGAAGCCCTAAAGTGGCTGGACGAAATGGAAACCATTGTAGACATCAGCAGCTGTGCTGAAAAGGATGTGGTCAAGTACGTATCACAATCCTTCAAGGGCGATGCCCTAACATGGTGGAAGGCCATGATTCAATCAACAGGTAAAGTATACCTGTACAACATGGGATGGTCCAAGTTTGTTGATTTGGTAAAGGAAACTTATTGCCCAACCCATGAGGTGGAGAAGCTAGAGACAGACTTCTTGTCTCTATCAATGAAAAACCTAGACTGTCGGAAGTATGTTTCCGATTTCAATTCCCTATCTAGGTTAGTTTCCTATTTAATTACCACTGAATCCAAATGCATTGCGCGTTTTATTAATGGGATAGCGCCCGAAATAAAGGGCATGGTAAAGGTTGCACAGCCTACTACCTATAGGTCTGCTGTAGACCTATCTCTTTCTCTCACCCTTGATCTAGTGAGACAAAAGTTAGTTAAGTCTGAAACTGACAGAAAAAGGAAAAGGGAAGATGACAACTCCCATAAGTTTAATAAGAAAAATAAAGGGAGATTTGGGTTCAAAGGAAACCAAGGCAAGTCGGCTGTGATGCCATTTTGCAAGACTTACAATCGAAACACTGGGGACTATGTACTTCTGATACACAAGTTAGACCTTGTGGTATTTGTAAAAAAGAGGGCATAAGACCCTAGATTATAAAGATCTTAAGGATGCTGTATGCTACATCTGCAACGAAAAAGGGCACATTGCAACTAACTGCCCTAAGAGTTCAAAGAATAATAATCCGAAGCCTGGAGAGGCAAAGAAAGGGAATGCACGCCCCTTTCGGCTAACTGCTAAGGAAGCTGTTAATGACAATAACGTCATAATAGGTACTTTCCCCATTAATGATATTTATGTCAGAGTTCTTTTCGATTCGGGTGCGGATAAATCATTTGTTGATCATAAGTTTAGTAAACTATTAAATTTACCCATAAGAACTCTAGATAAAATTTATGAGATAGAACTCGCCGATGGAACCTTAGAAACTGCTTCTTCCATTCTTGATGGATGCTCTATATCCATTAAGAATCATTCCATCCTATCTCTCTTTTGCCAATGAAGTTGGCAGGGTTCGATGTTGTCTTAGGCATGGATTGGTTATCTTATAACCAAGCCCGCATTGCCTGCGATAAAAAGCTCATCGAGATTAAAACCCATCTGGTGAAATGATCACCATCCCTGGAGACTCACACTATGGATTGCCAGACAAGGTGTCGTTATTTAAGGCATCTAAGTGTTTGAGAAGAGGCTGTGTCATCTACATGGCACAAGTCACTATAAATGAACCAAAGCCGAACCTTGAAGATCAACCAGTTATCTCAGAGTATCCCGATGTTTTCCCTGAAGAATTACAAGGTCTACCTCCAGATAGGCAAGTAGAGTTCAGAATAGATATCATACCAGGAGCAGCACCCACAGCTAGAGCTCCATATAGGCTAGCTCCAACCGAAATAAATGAGTTAAGGGTTCAATTGGATGAACTCTTGGAGAAAGGCTTTATTCAGCCTAGTTCCTCACCTTGGGGAGCTCCTATTCTGTTTGTAAAGAGAAAGACGGTTTGATGCGAATGTGCATCGACTACCGGGAGCTGAATAAGCTAACCATTAAGAATAGATATCCGGTTCGATGCGAATGTGCATCGACTACCGGGAGCTGAATAAGCTAACCATTAATAATAGATATCCTCTCCCCAGGATCGATGATTTATTCGACCAACTTCAAGGAGCTAGTTAATTTTCTAAAATAGATTTGAGATCAGGATATCATCAACTGAAGGTTATAAGTGAAGATGTTCCTAAGACAGCCTTCAGGACCCGCTATGGTCATTTTGAATTCTTAGTGATGCCTTTTGGGCTCACAAATGCACCGGCAACATTCATGGATCTCATGAATAGAGTCTGCAAACCGTATTTAGATAAGTTTGTCATTGTCTTCATCGACGACATACTTATCTATTCTCGCAATCAAGATGATCACAAGAAACATCTTCGGTGCATCTTAGAATTATTAAGGCAGGAGAAACTTTATGCAAAGTTCTCTAAATGCGAATTTTGGCTTAGAGAAATCCAATTCCTTGGAAATATGGTAAGTGAGCGTGGTATCCAAGTGGATCCCGCCAAAATTGAGGCTATAATAAATTGGGAAGTGCCCAAGACCCCAACAGAAGTTCATAGTTTCTTAGCACTGGCTGGTTACTATAGGAGGTTCATTGAGAACTTTTCAAGGATAACCACTCATTTAACTACCTTGACCCGTAAGAATGTTAAGTATAATTGCGGACCGAAGCAACAAGAATCTTTTGAGATTCTTAAACACAAGTTGAGCAATGCTCCTGTGTTATCTCTACCCGAGGGTATTGAAAATTTTGTTGTCTATTGTGATGCTTCGCACACTGCATGGGTTGTGTACTAATGCAAAATGGCAAGGTAATTGCCTATGCATCACAACAACTAAAGGTGCATGAAAGAAATTACACCACCCATGATTTGGAAATGGGTGCCGTTGTATTTGCACTAAAACTATGGAGACATTACTTGTATAGAACAAAGTGTGTTATATACACAGACCATAAAAGTCTCCAACATCTGTTCAATAGAAAGAATTGAACATGCGACAACGCCGTTGGATGGAAACTCTTAATGATTATGATTGCGAGATTCGCTACCATCCAGGCAAGGCAAATGTAGTTGCCGATGCCTTAAGTTGCAAGGAAAAGGTTAAACCTATAAGATTAACGCTAAAGAGCATTGAACTCAGAAATAGCTTGAGTGAGAAGCTATTAGATGCACAGAAGCAAGCCTTGTTAGAGGCTAATATCCCTAATGAGGGATTAAGCGGAACCATTGATCAATTAACGCCTGGAAAGGATGGAATCCTAAGATTTAATGATAGAATTTGGGTTTCGATCTTTGGAAGACTTAGGGATCTAATCCTCCAGGAAGCGCATAATTCAAGATACTCTGTTCACCCGGATGGTGACAAGATGTATCAAGACTTAAAGAAAAATTATTGGTGGAAGGGTTTGAAGAAATCCATAGCCACTTATGTAGCAAAGTGTCTGACGAGATCGCAAGTTAAGGCTGAACATCAGAAACCGTCAAGACTACTACAACAATTAGAGGTTCCCACTTGGAAATAGGAAATGGTAACTATGGACTTGATTACCAAGTTACCGAAGACCAAAAGTGGTAATGACACTATTTGGGTCATTGTAGATAGACTGACTAAGTCAACTCATTTCTTGCCAATAAAGGAAATGTATAATTCAGATAAATTGGCTAAGTTGTATGTGGACAAGATAGTGTCCCTACACGGTGTGCCGGTATCTATTGTATCCGATAGAGACACTAGATACACATCTCACTTTTGGAAAAGTTTCCAGCAATCGTTAGGCACACGCTTAAATTTTAGTACGGCTTACCATCCGTAGACTGATGGTCAAAGTGAGTGTACTATTCAGACTTTGGAAGACATGCTTCGGGCATGTGTGATTGATTTAGGCGGAAGCTGGGATGACCACTTACCCCTAATAGAATTCTCCTACAATAATAGCTATCATTAGCATCAAGGCTGCTCCTTTTGAGGCCTTATATGGGAGAAAATGTAGAACGCCCGTATGCTGGGCAGAAGTTGGTGAGGCCCAACTGTCAGGACCTGAGATTGTCCTGGAGACCACGGAAAAGATTATGCAAATCCGTGATCGTCTCAAAGCTGCCAGGGATAGGCAGAAGAGCTATGCTGACAAGAGGCGTAAACCTCTTAAGTTCCAAATAGGGGACAAAGTCATGCTAAAAGTATCACCCTAGAAAGGTATGATGCGTTTGGAAAGAACGGCAAGTTAAGCCCAAGATATATTGGACCATTTGAGATAGTCGAATGTATCAGCACTGTAGCTTATAAGCTCAGGTTGCCAGAGG
This sequence comes from Scalesia atractyloides, assembly GCA_947069175.1. Lineage (NCBI taxonomy): Eukaryota > Viridiplantae > Streptophyta > Magnoliopsida > Asterales > Asteraceae > Scalesia > Scalesia atractyloides. The sequence continues at coordinate 9,706,458 of CAMTDV010000012.1, read as the reverse complement.
AGCTTAGCGGAATCCATGATGTATTCCACATATCTAACCTTAAGAAATGTCTAGCCATGAGTCGCTAACAATGTCGCACAATGAGATGCAAATTGATGAAAACATGAGGTTCGTAGAGAAACCAATTTCGATCGAGGATCGACAGGTTAAGAAGCTCCGGAGAAAGATGATACCTATAGTAAAGGTTAAGTGGGACGCTTTTAGAGGTCCTGAGTATACATGGGAGGTTGAGTCCACTATGCGACAAAAGTACCCCCATCTTTTTGAATAAAATCTCGAGGTCGATATTTCTTTTAAGGGGGTGAGGTTGTAACACCCTGTAAAATCGTGTCCAATAGTATAGTGACCCGTGTTGTATTTTGAATATAGTCTGTTAAAGACCAATAAGGACTAAAGGCGTCAACATGCTCAAGTTGAGCCTCTGAGTGACGAACAGATGTCAATATGCATAAATAACAACCTCTGAGTGACTGATATGTCAACATGCTTAAATCATTAGCCTCTGAGTGACTGATATGTCAACATGCTTGAAATTTGGCCTCTGAGTGACCGTTGTGTCAACATGCCTAGCCTCTGAGTGACATCGGAATCAACATGCTTGTAATAAGCCTCTGAATGATCCTTTGTGAAGTCCTAACTCTCATACGTGCCGTTTGTTGGACGAGAGAGTTCAGTTTTGTAAAATCTGAAAGTTGGATAATGGAGGGATTAAAAGTGTTAACATGTTAATTTATACCTCTGAGTGACCTTTTAACGAACCGAGAGCTCAACAATGTCCGGGCATAATCCCGGGTATGCCAAGTATTGGCTACGGAGGGCTAAATATGCCAAAAAGGTGTTTAAAAAGGTTTTTAGAAGCTTTTAAAGTTAAGGGGCTAAAGTGTCAAATTTTGAAACTGACCTTGGGGCGGTCGCGAGCCGCGAGAGACCTGGCCTGAGTCTCTCGCGCCCTGCGAGAACAGGTCTGACGCAAAAAATTTTGTTTGGAGACCAAGCAAAGCTCCAAAACCATTTAAACGAAACCATGGCTTCTCTAAACAGCTATGCCACGTTTTGGGACACTTGTAAGCTTCTTCTTACTCCCCTAAACACCTTGCTTCACCTCCTTTGAGTTCTCCAACTATAAATAGGTGTTCAAGTGTTCATTCCAACTTGCACTTTCTTAAACATAACTCTTATCCCTCCTCTGGAAGTTCCTAGCTGAAAGGAGCATCCAACTTAATTCTCTTGCATTGTAGGAACCTCTTGTAAGTGTTCCTTACTCTTTCATTTTCGTTTATAGGCTTCTATAGCCAAAAGTCAAGCGTTTTACGGCAAACACTTTGACTTTTGGTTAAGACCATTATGGTCCAGCCATGTTCGAAATGAACATGGCTAAGTGATCATATAAGGTGGGTGTTAGTCTCTATAAAGGGCACATTCTGAAGATCACGTTTGCTAGACCAATTGACGGGTCAAAGTTATGTCATTAAAAAGTCAAACAGGCCATTTTCGGAAAAATCATAAATTGATCTTATATATGTTATGAAACATGTTTTAACACTTAAACAAGTTGGTAATAATTATTAGAACATGTATAAACATGTTCGACTCATCAATTTCAGTTCTAGGGTCGGTTCGTAAACGAAAGTCGCAAAGTTTGACTTCTGCTTTGACTTTCGATTCTGACCCGATTTAGATTAGTTACCTACTGATCTAAAGTAGCATTATGATCATAATATAATGTAGCATAACCCTCTGAGATTATATTACATGATCATAATCATAATCTAAGTTTATGCACAAGTTCCATAATTATGCCATCTTTGACCAAAATGTCCTTTTTGCATAAAACAAGGTTTTAAATGATAATGAACTTAAAAATGAGTTTCCTACTAATTTAATATTATAAGTAGGATTATTTGGGATGTTAAACCAAATTATAGACTGAGTTTTCAAACAAGTCCTTAAACTATGTCGATAAATGACGGTTTTAGCCATTGTGGCTTATAAAATGGTTTTAGTCAAATCTTTTCAAGGTAAATCATTTACCTACTGATATGTTATATTAAATAACATATTTTAAACATTTTAATCTGATCAAAATGTTAGTTTTCGTAAACATCGTTTAAAGACGTCATTTTACGACATAAGCGCCGTTTCTTCGCATAATATGGTTTTAAACCATATTAATGGACCAAGACTTGTTACCTACTGATTTTTTTTTAAATTTAATTTAACATATTTACAGTAGGTACATGTTATAAACTCGGAATCCCAAATAATTTATAAATTATGTGTAAAATGACCAAAATGCCCTTTCGGTACATAGTTTGGTCATAAAAGACAATTAACACATATATTTGACATCCTACTGATATTATATCATAAATAAAGTATTTTTTCAGAATACTTATAACTATAACATTAAATTATATTCAAGTTCCTTTATTACGGTATATAATTACCGAAATGCCCTTATGATGCATAGTTCGTTTTAAAACCTCAACGGGCATATAACTGATATCCTACTGATATCTTAACTTATTTAAAGTATAATGGCATATAGAACTTGTCCATGACTTATCCGGTTACCCGATATCGCTAATAAGCGTACGGTTGATTATACGTAACTAGATTACGAAATTTAACCAAAAAGGGTTTAACCTTGTCATTTAAGTTTCAAAATCCAGAATGTTTATAGTTTACCCACACTATACAAGTCAAGTACTTGTCGGGATTAAACTTCATTCTATCCGATCATCGTTTAATTAAGCGTTATACGTAATGATCATGTACAAACGTTAGTATTTAATTGGCTAGCTTATGCCATAATCCAGATTAGAGCCTTCCCGGTAAATGCTATGTGCATTTGGTAGTTTTTTATACGGCTGAGTTAATTAAAAATAAAAGAAGAAGACTAGCTCAGGTAAATACTCTCGACTTATTTTCCCAATATGGGCTTGGGATACGGTAACTTATTATCGCTTGATCCAAAATGGGGTCAATCGAATGCCCACTTGTGGCTAGTAAACCCGCATATTTCGTTTTAATCAGTTTTGTTTGATAACTTAAACATCGGGGGTTAAATTACAATGTCCCGGATATCCTGGGCTCAATACATTAGTTATTGGCCACGACTTTAGCACGGGGTGTAGGCATACACCTTTTGATGCTCATATGCAATGTTCCCAAGACGTGATGTTGGGGATGACTCCTTCGTGAGTCCTGAGTGGTGTGTATTTAATCATGTCTCGGTTTTTGCACTAGGCCCTGTATGTATGGACAAACATGTGAATCTGATACAAGGTTGCAAAGTCAACTTTCCCAAGTTAATAAAAGATTTTGGTGCCGTTTGCACCTAAAACCATTTTAATGTTTTCAAAATGAGTCAGTTGGGTGTATTTACCAGCGTAAGCTGACGTATCGTCCAAAGGCTAAACTGCAGGTACAATACGAAATAGGCCAGAAGCTGCTCAGTAGTGATAGAGGATCTTGCAAGTCCTAAATCTGCCTAAAGTCTGTTTTGTATTCTTTCCATGTACATTTTATGATCCGCCTGTGGATCTTCTATTACAAGCTTGTGTATTATTTTGTATTTTCGAACATTCGGGTTGTAATAGTAATTTTACTCCAAGACTTCCCTGTGCCGTGTTTAATTGACTATGACGTTATCAACTGTTGTCACGATACTCCCCCCGGGCCCACCGGTATTTGGATTTCGGGGTTGGAAATCCGGGGTGTGACATGTATTTTGACAATTATTCTTGAAATGAAATTCGACTATAAATTAAATATTGTCATTATTTGCGTTGTGAGCAATGAGCAATCTCGTTATCGTCTCACTCGATGTTTCCGCCATCGGTTGGGGTGTGACAGATTGGTATCAGAGCATAACTATAGGGAATTAGGTAGAATTGCCATGTTCACCTAGTTTATAGTTCTAAGTACCCGTTTTGACCATTCTTGTTTATGCTTAAAACTTTATGCTTCCTACTTTGCTTCTCCTCTTTTCTTTTGGTCTTAATACATACACATGATGTCTTTCCTAAGACATTTTTACACAATACGCACTTTGAAAACTTGAAGACACTCGTAAACACAACGAGACGAGTTCACTAAAATAGACGTGAAACCCACAATTTGCATGAAATTTCGCCATCAAGTTAGGAGTGAAATCCACATCTTGATGGAAAAATCTCCAATTCAAACCCTAGTGGACCCTTACCAACGAATCGAATTTGCTCTTTGTTTGGTAAGTACCAACCACACTTAGGGTACGAAATCATCAAGTTAGGGGTGAAACCCGCACCTTGTCGATTAAGTCCCATTCCTTGATTTTTTATCTCGCCAAAGTTTTGATTTTTCGATCAATTAGATATGTTTAGTAACTGGAAGGGTAAAATGCCGTTAATCGCTTCTCGACGGGAGCATTTTACCTATAGGCCAAAGCACGTTCCTCTAATTTGAAAGGATCTTCGATTCACTTTGGAATAGTCGACGCTTCTCAACCCGAAGCACTCCAATATTTTACTAAGCCTATCTTTTATGTTATCTCAATTTCTATGTGGTTTTAATACTTGTTACCTCGTTCATTTCAAACCCGATGCACAATTCGCACATCTTTCGCAATAAAGAAACAATAAAAATTCTCGCAAACCAACTAAATTCATACTCCTTACGCAATCATTCGCGTTTATACTATTGAATACTTGTTATACTTATGTCACCTATGTGAACTCATACATGTTATACAATACTTATATGCTCAAACGTGATTTTTATTGTCAATCACTTAGATGACTTTTTTTGCAAAACTCAAGTTGGAGAAATGAGTCGAAGTCCAATCCAACTCGACCGTTTTCATAACAATCGCTATATTAAAACACTTACCTAAACCTTTTATCATTGTTTCAATTTTTCTCATTTATGCATAAACCTCGAACCTTACTATTCATCCATACGATTTCTCACCTAAACATATTTACGTAAATTATATACACGAAACCCCTAATGACATTTTAAACGTTTCTTTGACAATTTTTCAAAAACTTTATGAAATGCTACCCATCAACTTAGTCGGTCAAACGAACCTCTTGCTCTCGATTTTCACAACTCGTCCAAAACACACTCACTTTATACTAACATTCTAAAGACATTTTATTTCCAACAAGAAACCAATACAAACTTCCTCTCACATACGTATAAGTACTTTGCTAAAATACTTTTAAAAAATTTAAGTTTTACATGAATTTTCAAAACACGACTTTTCTTGCATAAATAAAATAAAATATAATAAAATAAAACAAGCTCGCAATTCTAAACCTTTTCAAAATACGCAAATCTAAATCTGAACATATGGGCAAGAAAATTTCATATGAGAATACAAATTTAAAAACAAAAGTAGCATTTCTTTTTATAAACCACAACTTATATAAAAAATTAATACTTTCTCAATATTCATCCGACATTTATAATTTTGGTCCTTCATTCCCAACAAACCCGACTAATTTTATTTTCAACCAACTCAATATTTTAACTCAAGCAACCACACACATGTATCCCGCCTTATACGTTTCTATTTATACAATCAATATTACATGACAATATTACACATATTACCATTACACTCGTATTTTACGCACTCGCAACTTCATGGTAACTTATATATGCTAAATCCTATTTTATTCCACATATACACTCGATACGACGTGCTAATGTTATACGTATTTGTCTTCAATCATGCTCAAAATTATACATTCGCACTACTTAGTAGTCATACTTGAAATCTATAAGTAGGCATAACCTGAGTGGTTTCGCCTACGTTCGACACACTCGTGCATACATACAATCATGCTTACATACTTAATTTTTATACGCTATCTTGCATACCCTTTGCTTACTAGATGTAACATGACCTGTACACTACTAGTACAAACTATGCGGATCATGCACAAACCAAAATAATCGCGGGTGCACACGAGATTATATTGGTAGGCGCATGAAAACTATAGTGGGTTCTACTATGTATCGCAACACGGAACGTAACATGACACCGAATAGCGAAACGACGTAACATGGTGTGAACATGGTGGATACGCCGCTGGTACTTCCTATATATAAGTGTCCCTACCATGTTATTAAACTTTCATAAAACGTGCCATGAGAAATTCGGTGTTTTCCCGGACCATGTTAAATACATTTGATTCATAACAAACTTTGGTGACCCCAATTCGAAATGATTAGTACTCGATTACCCATTACAAAGCTTCATTCTCAAATCGTTAGCTTTAACCGCCACAACTATCACTATCATCTCTCAACATTCCATGTCGCATTTTATTAGATATTCATACCATTTTTACCCCTCGCATACACCTGCCGAATCATTCACTACAATACCATGATTTTCCCAAATTCTTCCCTTAACCTTTTATCCAAACTTTATTTACAGCAAATCAGCCTAAAACGTTCAATCTATTTTTATAAACGTCCCCACCAGCTCAATTTGGTCAAAATGTTTCTTTTCTTTTAAAACTATCTTTCACCCTTATCTACGCGCAAATTCAACAAGTCGGTCTATTATCGCCAAAACCTTTTAAAAACCATGAATATTTACCATCCTAGCTCTCTCTAATAAACATTTTTTTTCTACAACAAGTGATTTTACTAATACGCCTTAGAACTGACAAAACTATTCTTACAGCTTTTAGTGCGGACCGCCCCGTTTAATCAAAATAAATCCTTAGTCATACTAAAACCTTTCTCTTAGGTTGAACTCTTTTAAAATATTCCTTCAAATGAGTTGTCCAAGACCAGTTAAACTCACTTGCTTATCACTTTTAGTGCGGACCGCTCCGTTTAATCAAAATACATCCTTAGTCATACTAAAACCCTCGTTAAACTCTCGTGGCCCGCGACCGAGCCATCTTCACCCTCTCACGCATAATCCGAAGAAGTTGGTTTCAAGCTTATAGATTGGCCAACTTTGTGTTTGTTGCATTTAATACCTTCACCTAACAACCCCCCAACCACCACCAACTTCATTAATTACCTAAACCCTAATTCCCCATTATAAATAGAAGCCTCCTCCCACTCTCATTTCACACTTCAAATATTCTTCTCCTCTTCTCTCTAAAAGCTCTAAGAGCTCTCTTCCTAAAGATTCAAAGTTTCAAAAGTGAGTTCTAACTCACCCTTATCTCTCTCCTTTGATCTTTTCTTCTTCTTCGCACTTGAAACACCTTTGGAAATACTTCCATAGGTTTTCCATGGAAACCAACTAGGAATATCACCCTATTTAAGGTCCCAAGTGTAAGAACCTTCTTGTTTTAATAGGGTTTTAACCCACAAGTGTTGTATCCTTCCAAGTTTGTGCTTGAGTTGGTAGTGTGTGATCACTTGGAAGCCTTGGCTATCCTACCTTCGATCCACCACCTCACTTGATGATTTTGTTTATTTTTCGTCTTTACTTTATGGTTTAAACTTACTCATGACCATCATTGTCGTCCCTATGACGACTTGTGCATTGGTGAACTATTCGAAAGAGGTTAAAAGGAAGGTTATCCTGCTTCCTCCATGCATGACTTCTACGAACTTCTATGATGTTTATGATTTACTTATTACGTACGCTATATAATATATGTATATATTCACTAACCGAGCTCTTGATGGTACTCAAATGATTGTCTGTCATGGTACTAGATTACATCACCTACGTACTTAATCTCTCATTATGATTCTAATGGGTAACCTAACCCATGAAAACACATCAACCCGAATTGGTCTTATAGTGTCAAAAATGAGTATTAAGTCTAGATGACTATTTTCTCGTATAGCATACTTTAGTATATTTAAATTACTAAATCCTCCGTTATCATTCGAATACTTACCAACCTATGTTCTCCTCATGTAGGATAACTCGATGTTCCTCCAAACCCTTCACGGAAGTAATAAGTGGAAGCTAGCAAAACCGTGAGTACACTCGACCCACTTTTCGTTTACAACTCTCTTGGGTGTAACATGTTTACTTATACCAAACCACAACACTTAAACTTTATGAAATGCACAAACAATCCTATACACATGAATACTTGATACGATTACTTGATGCTTATATCTTGGACATTCTTATGTGATACCTTAGTCATTAACTTGCTTTAAGCCTTCATTTGACATGTATAGCGCTATAGGAAGTAACACATCCACCCCCATCGTGTAATCTTGAGGCCATGTTAAAACGTCGTGATTGCGTTAAGGGTTTGACTAGTAGTATTGCATGCCTTGTATATGCTCTTGTAGAATCATAGTTGCCATGAGGATTTGTTTAAACTTTATTCGTATACGTATTGCTTAAACTTGTGTACTCGCCTTTGCTTTTGCATTGAATTGTTATTTTAAAACATGTTACAGGTTGATGAAGAGGATGCTATGAAATCAAATAACAAGAACTTAGATACACACATTTAGACATTTAGGTTAATGTTGTTGTATCAATTTTGTTGTACTGTGTTATTTAAACTTGTTAAGTTTAATTGTTGCATTTGTTTCAATGTTGTATTTTGACAATTATTCTTGAAATCAAATTCGACTTTAAATTAAATATTGTCATTATTAGTGTTGTGAGCAATGATCAATCTCGTTATCGTCTCACTCCGATGTTTCCGCCATCGTTGGGGTGTGACATTGTAAGATCAGTACAAGTGGCTAGGTAGGTGTCAAGAGCTGCAAGAGGGTGGCACATTGTAAGATATCTAGCAACATGGCAGAGTTTCTAACTTAATTAGCATGTTGACACTTTTAGTACTTCAAAGAACATAGTTTTTATTAAATGTCATGAATTGTCCCTTAACTATATCAAATGTTGTTCAGAGGTTATCAAAATGACATAATGACACAACTAGTTCTTCTTGTTCAACACGTGGCACACTCGAGAGTCCGGACATGTGTTGGTATATTATCAGACCTGAATTTGCGAGGTGTTACACCCATACACACACATCTCTAATACATACATACATACATACATATATATATATATACATACATATATATATATGTATATATATATATATGCTAAAACATGTATTTAACTGGCTACTGGGTATTTTATCTAGCGTTTTAAACTATTCTTTTATTATACTATAAAAATAAACTCGCCGTAATATTGTTGAAATATATATTAATTGCCTAGACATGCTACGTTGTCTGTATTTCGCAGTATATGCGCGATATTGCGAAGTATGCGCTTAAACTCGCAAAATAGAGTTTTTAAGCATTTTAATTATTTTTTCCTCATGAATATGATTAAAAATAGTATTTTAATCATAACGGAATATTTTTAGGGTTTTAACAATAATCGGGCGGTCACAGACATTCGTTTCGCATTTTGATCGTTACACGATAAGCGTTTATTTTATTATTGCCAACATAATTTTTAACAAAGTTTGGATTTACTAACACATCAAATACCATCAAATAACATCAAACTTAATAAAATATTATCTTTATTTATTCATAACACGTGTCACACTAGTACGGTACAGACTCAAAATAGCGGGTGTCACAGTCTCCACCTGTTTAGGAAATTTTGTCCCCGAAATTTTTACACTAACGGTCTTGGTTTCTCACTAGAGGGAAAGAGATGAGGATATTTCAGTTGCAACTGGTCCAGTCCTTTCCATGTGAAATTGGGTCCACGTTTAGAATTCCAGCGAACCTTGACAAACTTAATCCGACTCCTCCTAAGCTTCTGAATCTTCCAATCCAGAACTTCTACAGGTTTCTCGATAAATCTCAATTTATCGTCTACTTGAACCTTATCAGGGGGTATGACCAGTGTCTCATCAGACAAACATTTTCAGGTTGGAAACATGAAACACGCCTTGTACTCCACTCAATTATTGTGGTAATATACACACATTTCCTTAAACTTTTTCGTAATATACATATATGTATAGTTAAAATTGACTATATACATATGTGTATAATTCAAGATTTAACAATATACATATATGTATATAGTCAATTTTAAACTATACGTAGTTGTATATTACGAAAAGCTTAGAGAAAATATGTGGTCCATTATTAAGTTTCTCAATTAGCCTAGAGTTTCTAATATGATGCTAACCTACATATACATATACATATACATATACATATACATACACATACATATACATACATATATATATATATATATACATATATATATATACTTTTATTATTAAAGATTATGATATAAAAATGAAGTATAGTATTTTAATAAAGAAATATCAGATCACTACCTCCTATTTAGTTTCATAAGTTAAGAAATACGATATTATAAAAAATATATCCAGAAATCTGAATTTAATAAAAGTGAAATCGAATACAATTAATATAAACCCTAATTTGAAATTATTCGTACTTTTAATTTTTTTTACATTTTTTTAATCCCCCACACTTTCTATATAAACCCTACACCAGCCAAACTTCATATCACCAACAAACCATTCACAAAACATACTTAAAAACTTCCTTACCATCCCCAAACACAATCTTCAATCTTCATTCACAACCATTACAACCACCATGGCTCCACCAGTCGCTAAAAACACCACCAACGGAATGATCACATCCGGTCTGGTGAAGGCAAAAACCTTGCCTCGCCGTGCCTACGTCACCTTCTTGGCCGGAGACGGTGACTACTGGAAAGGTGTGGTTGCTCTCGCCAAGGGTCTCCGCAAGGCCAAGTCGATCTACCCGCTTGTCGTTGCAATGCTTCCCGATGTTCCGCTGGATCACAGACAGAAATTGCTGTCGCAAGGGTGCATCATCCGGGAGATTGAGCCACTCCACCCGCCGGAAAACCAGACCCAGTTTGCTATGGCGTATTATGTCATTAATTACTCCAAGCTCCGTATTTGGGAGGTAACAAACCATTCATTTTTTTGTTCTTTGTTGTGATAGGACTAATTTACAGTAGCAAATTTTGTAACCCTTTTGCGACCAAACGAACAGATCATATGTCTTTTCAGTCGCTAAACTGTGACGTTTTTCGGTTGTAAATACCTAGTTTTCTTTTAACAGTGAATTTGATAATTTTAAAAAGTATATGCAAAGTTTTAAACTTGTAGGATTTATGCCCATACCTAATAAGCAAATATAACTCCTTACGACACATCTCAAAGTTATGTGAGCAAAAGATTCTTTTTCTGGTTTATCATTTCGTATACTATTTCTTAATGTAGAAATTACAAATTTAAATCAGATTTTGTTTTAAAATATTGTTGTATAAGTTGATTACTAACTATTTAATATATCATATCTTCAACATATTTAACATACGAGTTTCTAGCATGCTATCTATATACATATATAGTTTCTAACTTGGTATTTATATGCATATGTATCTATATATATATTATATATATTATAGTATATATATATATATATATATATATATTTGAGAGTTTTTTCAACTTAATTTTTTTTTCTTTGTAAGATAGTTCATATTTTTAGTTTGCATGCATGAAAATAAACGGCAATACCTAAAAATTTAATTTGTTTGCACATATGTATTTGCTTGATAATAACTTCACACATAATCTTGTAGTTCGTGGAGTATAGCAAGATGATATATCTCGACGGAGACATACAAGTATTCGACAACATAGACCACCTCTTCGACTTACCAGACGGCCACTTCTACGCCGTCATGGACTGTTTCTGCGAGCGAAACTGGCGAAACAGCCCCCAATACAAAATCGGCTACTGTCAACAATCACCAGACAAAGTCCAGTGGCCAGAGTACCAACTGGGCCCCAAACCCCCACTCTACTTCAACGCCGGTATGTTCGTCTTCGAGCCCAGTCTCTCCACCTACTACGACCTCCTAGACTCCGTCAAAACAACCCCTCCAACACTATTCGCCGAACAAGATTTCTTGAACATGTTTTTTAAGGACATTTACAAGCCTATCCCGACCGAATACAACTTGATTTTGGCGATGTTGTGGCGCCACCCGGAGAATGTGGAGCTTGAGAAAGTGAAGGTGGTGCATTACTGTGCTGATGGGTCGAAGCCGTGGAGGTATACTGGAAAAGAGGTGAATATGGATCGGGATGATATTAAGATGCTGGTGGAGAAATGGTGGGAGATTTATAACGATGAGACGTTGGATTATTGGCGGATTTCTGGGCATTCGATGGGTACACAGTTGGCAGCCGTGGATAAGCCCACTCCGGTGGTTAGTAAGAGTGGCCGGCGTTACATCACCGCCCCGTCGGCGGCTTAGAGTTTATATATGATGGCGTTCAGTAAGATTATTTTGTTTTTGTTTTTTTTTTTTTAATTTTTCTCGGACTGACATGGGGTTAGTTTTGAGAAAGCTAGTAACTTAAAGAAATGGTGGGGTTTTTCTTTTTATTTTTTGTTTTTGTGTGGTGGCTCTCGGTTTTAGTTTGGGATTGTAAGTAAGTTTGTAACTATGATTATTGGGATTTTCAGCATATTCTAAATGAAAATTCCTATTTTTATATTTCAGTGTTTTCTCCGTTGGAAAGTATTAACGTTTTTTTAAGGAAAACTCAAGTTGTGAGTTTTTCATGTTCCAAACCTAGCACTCATAGTTGTTGGATCGTGGTGTCTTGTATTTCTTAATCTGCTACAACCATTTAAGGTATGTGTTTCTCAAACATCTATGCTTGTAATTGTTAGTGTTTGGTTTTTATCTAGACTGCTGGTGAGCAATCAAAAGTTTGGTCTGGATCGACTCGTACACACGTATCCGTTGTGTATGTTTTTTTAAATACGTTTACGTGATCCAACACAGTTATGTTACTATATTGTCTTGTGTACATGAATATAATCTTGATCATCGATTTCTTTACTCTTATTCTATCACCTTGGTTACACGCAAATAATGTCAATGAATGATTTCTTTGGTTAACTCCGTATACAATGTCGGGGGATATGATGTTTCTTGTCATTGTTGGGAGCACCTTATTATACTTCATGATTCTAACATTTTAACCCTTCAATTAGTAATATGTTGAACATGTAATCATCTTCGTCTTATGTTAAGTTAACGAGTGTGTGATGTTATGATCTTAATAATTTAGTGGTTGATGTTAACAAAATGATACTTGCTAGTAATACTTGTTTGCCTAAAAGAAAAGAATCTGATGTAAAAAGGTCCATACTTAGCACTTTACTAGTCGTGCATACCATCATGTTTTGAAATGTATAATCCCTAGCAAAATAATTATTTTTGGTATTTTCTACCATGTTATTTCGTCTTCTTTCTTCTTTTTTTGTGGGGTGGGGGAGGGGGTATTTTCCACCATGTTATTCCTTATTTAAGTGTTTAAAATTATTTTTAATATAACTTGGTAAATTATATAAGGTCAGAATAATGTGTTAACATTATTAAGTGAATAAGGCTACTCGGTATGGGAGGAGGATAGTACTTGAAGGATGACCCTCTACGTCAGCGTCATGTAGGATGAGTGTGAGAATAGGCCTAAAAGGGATGGACTTAGGAAATGGAGGATGAGACTATATATATATATATATATATATATATATATATATATATATATATATATATATAAATGTGTATATATATAGGGTTAGGTTCATTTGTGAACAACCCCTCAATAGTGAACTGTGTGAACTAACCCTAGCCCTTGATTATCAATACACAAGTGTAAATCAACGGCCAAGATCTGATCAGGATTTAATGATAAAAATACACTAGTGTATTTTACGATTTAATGATGTAAATCAACAGCCAAGATTTGTTCACTCAGTTCACAAATACACTAGTGTTCACTCTAGGACCCTACCCTATATATATATATATATATATATATATATATATATATATATATATATATATATATATATAATAGGTGTGTGTATAGAGAAGAAGAGAGAGAGGACCGGCAACAACGTCTTGGGGAAGACGTTCACGACGCCGACGCAGCCCCGGAAATGGTGTTGAGGCCCGGCGACGGGCCGTGACAGGCCAAGCCGAGCCCCACACCGAATGGCCTAAGGTACATGTTGGAAGGTACATGATAAATATGAGAATGTGTGAACACCACCAACATGTTCAATGTGATGTTAAGAAGGTACATATTGTTGGAAGGATGTGTGAGTTGGATTTAACGCATTGTAAGTGTTGTCTTTTGGTATGTTAAGAATGTAGTGATAAAAGGAAAAGTGGGGGTTAAGCGTTATAATTACGACTACAATATATGAAATAAGTGGTGACATGCAATTTGACAATGAGCAACAATGAAGCTACCCACCAGCCCTGCTCTTGGCTTTTGGTAAGTTAAAGAGTGTTACATATGAACATCATGCGACCGACAAGTCATTCACAAGAGACAGATGATCAATCCAACTGAAAACTATAACAACACTGAATTGTGCATTTCTTATGTCTTTGATAACAAGTGTAAGTGCAAAAATATATCATGAATCAATCTTTATTATAATCTTTAAGATTAGCAACTTCTCTCAAAACTATATTGTAGCGTGTAGAACAATGTATGTCTGCAAACAACCACTAATTTACGAGCATTGACAAGTGTAAGTCGCGTCTCAACTGGTTGATAGTCCTTGAAATCAAATCTATCATCACTCACATGAGATCTAGACATTATAAACTAACCAAGAGTAGTGAATGATCCTGTGACTCGAAAGACCATTGATATTGATTTGTAAGCTTCCAGGTTTGGAGCAACATACAAACAAACTTCTTAGGCGTTACGCTTGAGAGAAAGAGATAGATAGAAAGTATTTTCATTGAAAATAGTTAATATATATATATATAACATTTTTACAATAAAACATATAGTATCATATAAATTATTTCAAATTCTCTAATTGACATTTAAAACTTTGGTATGCAAATAAATTGAGAAAATGACTGATGCTCAAGTCCAACATGCGTACATATTGAAGGTTTGTCCGCTAAATATCACCAAGTAGATAGATTTCCAATAATTTACGTGATATAATGTTGGGATTACATGTCATGTATCATATACATTTTTGTATTAATATATTATATAAGCAAAAAATTGATACATGTTAAATCACATCTATGCCTGTTTTATAAATTATGTTGCTTTTCTGTTTTCAAATATTTATAATAAAGGATATATTCAACAAACTTAAGTGATCTAAACACAAGGCATTAAACATCCACTTGGACAACCATGTGCAATGTTAATTAATAATGCCTCCATGGAACATTCTACTTATAATCAAAATCATCACATATTAAACATCATGGACCAAATATTATAATATTCAAAAGTGAAGAATGGTTTGATCTCATATCATAGTCGGTGGCGGTGGTTGACAACGTTAATTAATGATCAGTACCAATTAAATTACATGTTGTGGATGAATCCGGCAGGTGACAACATGATCAATCGCGTGGCTGTAGATTGCGTTTGTGACCAGTTAAACGGCGACGTATGGTCATTTGACTTCACTTTTCTTTCAAATTCGCGGTTCTCGTTGTTCTAATCGAAGAACCCGGAAAGGAGGACACGTGATTTGAGTAACTGAACTTTTTCTTAACGGCCAACAAATCAATCCCGAGTATTCTCGAGGTACCCACCGGACAAACGAAGTACTCCGAGAGTAACCCGAGTCGTCCACCACCACTTCCGGGGAAAACCCGGTAACCCACCCGCCCGTAGGCACGACAGTGAAATTACCGGTAAAACCCGTTTGGCTCAAGGATCATACCCAGGTTGCCCTGGGTCTCCTATCATCGTCCATCAGTGCCTCACTCATTTCTTTGCACCAAGTGGGAATTGAACTTGAGTCTTCATAGAAGAATTCAAGTTCTCCTACCACTTGAGCTAGAGATCATTGGCCGTGAGTAACTGAACTAAGTGCTTGTTGTGGAAGGTGCTGGATTTGGACGGTGCAAGTTATCCTATAATCAAACCGCATATACCGGAATATTTTGGCTTCTTTTTGCTAATTACCATATTAACCTTCAGTAGGTAGGTCCTAGACTCGAATCTTATGTAGGAAGTAACCGTTCTGTAATAATTTATGGAAATGTTTGTTGGGGTATTAAATAACTGTTTTTTAACCATAAAATTATATTTTAGCAAACTATTGTGACTTTTACATCATTCCTCCCCAATTCATCCAGGATTCTAGTCATGTAGTTTGAAGTGTTTATATTTTTGAATGACTTTTATATTTTTAATGAAACTGTTACCTTTATCGAAGTTATTTGGACGAATAAACGATATTGGTTTGGTTCTTTACCCGTTTGTTTTTGAACAAAACTTGTATTAAAACATATATAAAAACAAACACGTCACAACGGTATGTTCAAAAGTCTCTATTCGGAACAAATTTCTCTTCGTGACTCCAATAGTCAACTAGAAGACCCTGACAAGATTTAAGGAGTCGGTAATTGGGATGCTCTTGATTGGACCAACATCGATGTAAACGCTCTTTTTCAGTCTTCTAAAGATATTGGTGTGTGGAGGAGGGTAGTCCTCAAAGGATGGTCTGCCACGTAGGCGTCCACGTAAGCGAGTGTAGAGGATGAGCTTAAAAGGATGAAGTTAGGGTGTGGGGGATGGACCTCAGTATACATATAGATATGTATATGTATGTGTGATAACCCCGTCCCAGGCAGCCAGGGGGAGACGGTGGCGAAGCCGACGGGCCGAAGAGGGTGGTTTGCTGGACCTTGTCAGACATCGCTGGCCCAAGGACGAGCCCCACACCGCTCGGTCTAACCGTAGCTTTTATTCCTCAATTCGCATGCTTAATTCTCACCACATCACAATCGAAAATGTGTTATTGACTTTGTGTAATTGATGTCACTTTTATGTCTTTTTGTTTGTGTACGAACCTAGTTTCCCTTCAAATGCAACTCTAGATGTCTCACATGTAAACTTGACATTAATAAAAATTAGATTTAGCTTTTGAGTGTTGGACATATAATACCTCATTAGATGCTACATTTAAGGAGAATGCAACTCCATGTCCACTGTTATTAAATGTTTAAGCACAAAACCTATATAATTTAAGTGAGATTTTAGACATTTAAGTTTCATCTCACCTAAAAGTCATTATTAGTGATCTCTTTCTGCATCAGTATTATTTAAGATGTATTTGAAACTTCTTTAAACTGTGAGTGTTTTATTGCATGTAATTCAATGCAAACATGCAAGTGACTTTTGATTTTATTAAAATACAAGATTGAGTATATACTATGTATTTTATTTGATAACTAGCTTACAAACCCGTGTTGTATTACACGGGTTGAATATCCAAAAAATCAAAATATGTATTGAATATTATTTTAAGTTAGAAGTGTTACAAACCTATTTACTACATAATTTAAGTCATCATTTTGTATATAATATTTGTCACACAGTTAATAAATATAATAATATTATAATATTATACATTCATAATTTATAAATTTTATCACACGAGTTGATAAATATAAACAATAATCTTATAAACTATATATTAAGGTCAAAATATATTATTATACGATGTGAATATCGTGTATTCTTGACATGTATATCAATTAATTCAAAAATTATAATATTATTTAAATATTCCTTGTGATAAATTCAATCGTTTTGTAATAAGATTTTTTATTTTATTTTATTTGATTATCCATTAATTTTGTTTATCACTATTTTTTATTTGTATAACGTGTATAAGAAAAATTTTAGTATAAGATTATTATTATTATTATCATTATTATTATTATTATTATTATTATTATTAATAGATATTAGATTAATATATTAATTAATAATATTAATTAATATTGTTACTAACCTAATAGAAAGAATGCACATAACATCAGTTGTAACTTTTTATTAAAATTAGATTAGATATTAGATTATATAAATGAAGATGTGTATGTATTCATTTGTATTAAGGTCAATCATATATTAAAAGTATCATATATCCCTTATAACAATTTTGACTAAATACATTTTCAAATGAATAGCGTGACTTTAAATTTTATGAAAATACAAAAACATAATTTTAGGTTTTAACATATTAACGCTTCTAGTAAAAAAAAATTTATTCTTTGATGCGTACGTGTAAATCAAGATGATTTAAATAACATAAAGTACACATTTAAATGACTTATTTGTTAAATTTAATACATTATTTATATAAATTAGTTGAATTGCTATTGTTATTTTGCTTATTTTACAAATCTACACTCTACAGAGAATAAACAATCATATCCTCAAGGGATAATCTAGTTGTTTGATATCTATTATATCTTGACTTTTAAGAAGGGAATGGATAGATTTCTAGCTATTTAAAGTGGGCCCATGATATCTAAGCAAATGGATCGTGTATCTCGACCAACATCTCCACCACCCTGCGTGTACCACCAACGTCATCCTTTTCTTTTTATCTGTACGTGTGGTTATCCTTATGTAAACTTAAACACGGTTCTCTTAGTTTCTTTACTTTTTCTATTAGTTTCTTTTCACTTAAAATCACATAATCCATTTGTATATAACGTAAAGAAAAATAGTAAAGCAGTAAGAAAATTATACTTAGTACGTCTCCACCACCCGCGTATACCAATAATGTCATGAAAACTTAAAACCCGCTCTCTTAGTTTTTATATAAAAGTAGTAAGAAAGAGTAAGTGCCAAAGCTATGTAGTACAATAAACATATTATGTAGTTTGGATGATTGGACTCAATAAATTTGTAACACTCTAAAAACCTGAATATTTGGTTTACTAGTAAATTTCTTGTATATGGCATGAAGTGGTTTAACTAGTTTAATTAACCTAGTTAGAATATATGTTAAATAAAAAGAAAAAGAAAGTTAGAATAAAAGGGAAAATTCATCAATTTAGAATGGCTCAATGTATAACATTGGTTATAAAAACATAAGGTCAATAGTTTTTGGGGAAGGATGGTAGTGTGTGTGTATTCTTGTGTGAATCAAGGAAGAAGGAGAAGAGAAGGAATTCAAAATTTTGCATGGATAATCTATGAGTTTTGAAGTGTTCATCATCTCCTAATCTTTAAGTAAGTACCCAATCACCTCTTGAATCTTTTGAATGAAGTTTTTGGTGGGTTTTGAAAATTTCAATTAATTGGGTGAATTGAAAGAATGGGATGGTTGAATTTGGGTTTAGATGCACTTAATTTAGTGTTAATAATGATTTAATCATCTCAATTAGGAGCTTTAACGAAAGAACCCATGTTCACGAACTTGAGGTTTTTGATGGTTTAATATGAATGAATTGGAAGAACTAGAGATTTTGCTATTGACGTCTGTCTGCGAATGATACTTGTTGATTAGTAAGAAGGCTTGATGATTTATGTTATGAACTAGGATGATTTGGCATTTATTACCTTTTGAATTGTGCCTTAAATTGTGTACGCACACCAAGTATTTGACGAAATCCCTAAATGACAATATTATGTGAACTTGTATGCTAACAATAGATGAACATATGTAGAATGTAACAGTTACATGATTGATGGTAACTAAACATGAAGGTTGTATTTAAATGGAATACATGTAGGATTTTTGGTTGATTATGTGATTTGGCCAAGATTATGCATTATGAGCTTGTACCATGTGCTTGATTGGATAATGCTCAACATGTGTTTGATTGATTATTAGTTAGGATTAAGAAGTGAATGTGTGATATGTCTATAGCATATGGACTTACTAGTAACGAATGATGTTATGATTATGTTAAATTGACTAACTTTGTATGTGGTTGTCAAATGTAGAATTATGAAAGCATTAACATGTGCAAAAAATCAATTATGTGTAAATGTATAGGTGACAAAGTGATCATGTAGTTATAGGGGTCATATAACATGAGTATGAAATGCATATGATGTTATTACTACGATCTGCCATATCATTATGAGTGTGTGTTCATAAGTCGAAAGTATGAAAGTAGGACTAGTGACTTTCATAAAGTCAACATGTAACACCCAAAAACGGGTTTCTAATAATCAAACCACGCTAATATTAAAGAGCGGATAAAGTATTGTTAGTGGTAAAAGTTAGCCAGTAAACAAAATAACCAGGAACAAAGTTAACCTAGTTAGTAACATGGATATGGTAATAAGACAATGAGTTGTAGCCCTTTATATGAGAAGGGAACAAACAAAAGGGACCAAAGTTGGTAAAAGGGAAAATTATGATTTAAAAAGGAAAAATTTAAAACAAACACAGAAAAGGAGGGGGAAAGCCCCATCTTGACCTAATCTCCAAGATCATCAAAATTGGAAGGGAAATTGGAGCTTAAACTTGGGCAAGAACATGAATTATAGATCACCTAGACTAGGGGATCATAAGGAATGTTTAAAAACCTAGATTGGTAAAAGTTGTAACTAGAGACAAGTATAATACTTGCAATTAAATTGTTGGATTATGATCCAAAGATGAATGAGTGTATATGTATGCATAATTTCGTTTGATATAGTGAAATTATGAAATATTTGAGGTATGATTACTTGTAGGTGATTACCAAGTAAATATTGAGGTGGGTTTTAATAATACGATAAAGTTGATGATATATCTACATTTAGAATCACCATGCATGATAATAGTAGGAAGATACTTGAACAATTTATGAGTTTGAGTACATATTCATACTTGCTATGGAATGGTTTTGTATGAAATAATGAAATAGATGTTAAGTTAATGTTAATAGGTGTAAAAGATCATGTTGTTTACTAGTTTGCATGTAGAACTTGATTATATTAGGTATTCAGATGAATGTCTAATGATATGATGAAGTGGCTTTTACATTGAGATGAAAACCCTTACTTATAGCATGATGAATGGATAAATTAGCATTGTTAATCAAAAGCTAAGTTAACTCGATGTTAACAATCGCTCGAACTTGTTTAAGTGAAAGTAATGACATGAACTTGGTTGGGAATTTAGATAAGAGGGTAGCCTAAAACTATCGCATGCCGAGTAATTGATAAATAAATGAGTTTGTTGAACTTAACTGTGTGTTTGCAAATGTTAATAGACAGTTGACGATTAGAAGTCAAACTGGCCAATAATATGATCAAATGGTGAATTGATGTAAAGCCGTAAGGTGGGATAGTCTTGATGAATGGTGACTAATCTAACCATTTTGCAAATGATAAATGATAGTTCGATGCTTGACAAGCTAGGTGGAAGCTTGGGAAGACGTGGATCAAACAGATCAAGCACGGGAGAAAAAGCATAATCGAATGCAATGTAAGTAAAGCTTACATCTTTTAAGTAGAACATCTACTTATGTATTGACTAAAATAAGGTTATCTAGTATTTGAAATGAGTCTTTGGAATACGACGTTACGACACAAGTCGATACGGATCGGAACAAGTGAAAATGGTAAGAAACCATATTTAATGGTAAAAGGGTAAAAACGTAATTTGGTCAAGTATTGACCAAATTAACATAGAGTTTTGAAAAGACATTTTATGGTATAAGCCATAATGGGTCAAATGAATAAAGAAAACGTTTTTAAGTAATACGACCCTATGGTGCAAATCGCAACGGGTCGAACGAAATAAATGGTAAGTAAATATCCTTTTTACCATAAGCAATGTTTGGTTATATCGATATGTAAAGAGGGCGAGCCAAGAAATAAGATAAACGGACAAACGGGTCAAATGGTGATGTTATCCCCCATTTGAAGATGATTATTAATATCTCGTTTGTTAAGCTTCACGCTTACAGGTAAGCATGATTTGTGAGCATGTATGGCTATAAATTAGTGTATAGAATCGCAAATCATCCCTAACGGGTCGATACTTAGTCGCACCAGGTACGTGTAGTGGTCATACTCTCGACAAGGGTTTACGGTACGACTAAAGTTAGTCAAGATAAGGGTGGACACGAGATCACCTCAAGTGAGGTATATCTAGCGTGTGGGTAATAGGGCCATCGGAGTCGAAGACATGTTTATGGCAAAAAGTGCATTTGAGTGAGATTATAAAACTAAACAATGGAAAACTTTTATGTTTTTAATAACATAATAAATTTTAAATTGAATACGGGTCAAAAGTGCCCACTTGGTCAAAATATGCTTTTAAAAGTCTTTCGTCGTAAAAAGGACTAAAATGGACCAAAATACCCTCGGACGATAAATCGATCAAACGACCCTTGAGGGTAGATTAAAAATGAGTTTTAAAAATAAGTACACCCTTTCGGTAGTCTAAAGAAAATGGCATGGACCATTTTGGTTTAATGCACCTTAACGGGTCTTTTTCGTAAATTTTAAACCGAATGGTAGAATTCGGAATTATATGATTTACCATACCAAATGCATCACAATTATAGTTGTGCTGGAAGATAAATAGAAGTCTTAGTGTGGAAATAGAAGGTAAGGAAAGAATTACCGAGATTTAAGCTTAAATGTTTAAATCTCTTAATATGTCAAAACGAAGATTTACATAAACCGGTTAACGGTTGCGTAATTCATATAAATTATGAATCCAGGTTAGGGATTTCGGGTTGAATAGGTAAGAAAACAATTTACGGAAGTTTAGAAACAAGTTTTATGGGAAACGGATGAAAATTGAATAAGTTATGGAAGTTTTCGTAATTAAAATGGAAAGACACAAATACTTGCGGTAGACAACTTTAAGCTACGGTGGCCAGCCGTAGCTTATGGTAGACAACTGCTGATCGAAAACAGAAACTAGTGTTATACAGATACATCTCTGTAAGTCCCGGTCGTGTTTAAATGTACGGGACTTGAAACGGGTCGAACAGACAAGTTAAATACCAACAGTAGCAAAACTGCTGCAGAAGGTACCGTCGCCGATGGTACATCCGGCCGTCGCCGACGCTACACTATTGTTCCGACGCGTTAAACTACTGCCTACAGCAGTCTTGACCCAACGCAACTATTTGCATGGCGTCGCCAATGCGGCTATATGTCGTCGTCGACGCCACCTCAGAAATTGTATTTTCTAATTTAATTATTTTACCAAGTCGATTATGTTCTGTTTTTGATTATTTGCTACAATACTAATAATTTGCAAATAATCAGTTTAGGGTAATCGCAAGCACTTAGGATGACGATCAAGCTCAATGAAGAACCGAACACGATCAAAGATCAAGCTTCCGCATTTGGTTTCTTTGTTACGGAACTAGTCAATAACGACATGTCAAAATGTTTAATGTTGATAAAGTTTTAATAAACTCGAAAATATGTATGAATGTATATTCGCATTTTTACATTTAAATGCAAAATGTTTTATTAAATTCAATATAATAAGATAGAGTATTACACAACAACATGAGAAGCATGGTTAAGCTTCTGGGCACATTTAAGAATAGACTAGTCATATGTTATGCACTAGATGATTTATTGGTGTATGATGATAATTGAGTTACGTGAATGTGAAACAAGGCGACTATTAGTGTATGTCATATATATGCGGTAGTTGACTAATGCAAGACAAATATTGTGTCACACCCTGACCCGCAGCGGAAATGGTAGTCGGGGCATGATTGGATTTTCATCAAAGCTCATGACATACTATAATAAAGTTTCATATTTATTATTTTCAATTTAAAGGAAAAATTACAACAATCATACAAGCACAACAATATTCATGAACTATTTATATTTCTTCTAAGGAAATTTCCTATGTGTTCCTTGCCTCAACCTGTCCACCTGTATCATGTGTAAAAATAGGGTTTTGGGTCAACAAAAGTTGGCGAGTGAATCTCATTTAAACATTTGAAAGAATTAGTTATATTGGTTATTTAACTAAGAATATGCATAAACCAAGTATGAGTATACGCATATGTAAATTTAACCATAAACCACATAATATCAATCAATGTAACACAAGCATGACAAATGATGAACAATGAGATCAAGGCTCAATCAAACGGAGCCGATCTAATGAGCCACCTGATGCTCAACTCGTATCCCACGAGGAAATGATGGGCCTTAAATAAATGTTTGCACGTAACTTGACAAAAATGTAAACACACAATACAACATATAACATTACATAACACGTAAGATCATATAATGGTAATAGCACAATTGTTTGAATAAACGAAATATGTAAACGACACATGATACACCCCAAAACATGAATAAAAGGGGGAATTTGTAAGGATTCACTCACAGTGGGTGCGTTTCCTTGATGTGACGACGACGCGCACGAGTTTGGAATTTAACCACAAGAGAAACTAGCCTAAATAATAACGTAATAGTTGAATAAATAAGTAAAAGTTAATATTTTAATTAATGCTTTTTATTAGATTCTTAGGTTATTTTTGTGGTATTTAATGGAGTTTTTAAACCTAAGAAATGTTGTTTTTAAGTATTTTTAATTGATTTTTAATTAAAATATTAAAGAAAAATAATTATATAAAAAAATTGGATCTTGTCAGACCTGACAAGGCCTGACCGGTTTTTGTATGGACTTGGCAGCGTGTGCGAGGTTCGAACTCGTGACCTCCCATATGCGTGCACGCAGCTCTACCAACTGACCTACATGTCTAACCCGAAATAATCTCTGATTTACTTAATCTTATATACAAGTTAGGTTATTACATAAATTATTTAATTAAAAAGATTTTAAAAACCTTTGAACCGGCGCCCAAAGTCTGCCTCGAACCCGCGATCTTAGCTTTGCTTTGCACCCAGCCCAACCAACTGGGCTGGGTGTCTAACCCAATGATTCTAGTAATTTAATTATATTTTTTAACTTACTGAAGATGCTCTGAATGCTTTTTTTTTAAATTGGTTTTTATTCAGAAAACCGAACATATGCATGATTCGAACCCGGGACATGTGTAATGTGTTTGCACACTATCCACCACTGGACTGTGTGTCTAACCTGATTAGAAACCCGATTTTAGTTACATTTATACATTGATAAAACTTCGTCTTCTTCATATAAAAAAACTAATAAACTTGAACCCGCCTGAGGACTTAGTTAATCAGATTTGATTAACTGATTTAAACGACCAAATACATTAAATAGATAACAGGAAGTTTTAGGATTTAAACGAATTGAAGAATCGATACCGTTTAGAAAATTCCGGCGATAATTGATGATTCCGGCGACGATGAACTCGAACAGAAGGTTGAACAGAGGATTTAGTTTGTTGATTTTGAGCGATTTTAGACGAAATCCTGGATTGATATTTATAGTGCTCAATACAGTTTTAAATCTTACAGTTTCAAATCTAGATTTTTAAAGTCTATGATTACAATTGCGGTTTCAGTTAAATTGGCTTCAATTTTCGGTTATAACCACGCTTAATTAGAGTGATTAATTGTGAGTATTATGGTTATCGTCGGTTACAAGTCTGTAAGCTTTGACTTGCGGGTTGATGTTTTGTTTCGGTATAAAAATAAATAAATTTCCAGTTATTCACATGTGTGCGTGTGGTGCAGTGGTGTAGATTGGGTGTGAGTTCGTGGGAGACCCGGGTTCGAACCCGGTTGCCTCCTATAAATATATATTTTTTTGCTTCATTATTTAATATTATTATTTTATTATTATTATTTTATTTTTTATTTAATTTTTTTTGTTATATAGTTTATTTATTAACTATAAAAATCAATCAACACCAACTTATAATAAATGAGTAATAAACATTTAATAAATACTTGAATCTTAAACAGAACGGGTTTTAAAACCCGTTTTACATGAATGTTACAGTATCCCCTACTTTTAGAAATTTCGTTCCGAAATTTAGGTAGAAGTTGTAATAGGGAAAAGATGCGGGTATTTTTCGCGCATTAAGTCTTCGCGTTCCCAAGTAAACTCAGGTTTTCGTTTTGACTCCCAATGTACTCTGACTAATATCTGAATATTTTTTAACAGAAAAAGGGAGGTGTGATGTTTGGATTTTGGTTGAGGCGGTAACGTTCCTAGTAAGGGTTGAATACCCTGCTACAGGAATCGCTTTTTGATGCCTAAGATGAACAGCGTTGATACACAGAGTTGATTGACTGAATATGTTCTCAGGCATAAGAGTTTTGAGAGAATTGTTGCGTTGAAAAGATAAAGTTATATTACAAGACAAAAACTTCAACCATGACGATAATAAAACCTACACAGAACTTCTCATAACCACCTGACAATGCTTTTGATCCTTTGACAAGAATACTTATAAATAGGAAGTACAAGCGGCGTATTCACCATATTCTTGTTAAATTTTCATTGGCTTTGTCAGTAAGTTATGATTAGTTCTATGTGACTTGTCCTAAAATCTACAAAACATAAACAAACACAACAGCCAAAGCTTGAGTCTCAAATTTGAAAGAATTCATGACTGAATGTCGACGGTACCTCTCTCGTGGTGTATGATGAAGGGGTCAGACTATGAAAAAGTGAAGACACGGCCCAACTTCTTTAAATGGTGAGACGAGGTGAGTCGTGATGTGTGAAGGACATGAAAATTTAAATCGATGAGTAAAGAAAATGAAATAAAACAATCATATCAATTAACATTAAATTTTTTGGATACCTTAAAATTCTCAAATTTAAACAGGAATATACAAAGATTGAGATTTAAAGAAAACATTGATAATTAAACGGTTGGAGCGGAGTCTTATCTCTTGGCGATGGAAGGCTAGTTGGGTTGCTCGTTTACACCGTTATTAACTTCAACTGGATTTGGCGTTGATGTTGTAAGCTCTTCTTCTCGCTGGTGGAGGTGTTGGGTTTGCTTGATTTGCTTGGTTAACTAGGTTTGCTTGAGCATGAGCGTTAATGATGTTAACCAATCTAGGGCACGTGTTACTAAAATGGGTAGGGTCACCACAATTAAAGCAAGCTCGAACATGTGGAACTATAGGGTATTGAGGTTGTTGATAAGGTTGGATCATATTTTGAGCAGGGGTGGAGCTAGGTTTTGGGGTATGCGACAAGTTTTACTTAGACGACCATAACGCCCACAATTAGTACACAACCGACAAGGTATGGTGGGTTGATGGTGAAACAAAACAGGTGTTGCATTGAGGGTGAGGACCAATGTAAGGTTTCTTGTTTGGGTATGCTGAGTTGGGTGCCACTTGAGTGATTGGGATAGCTTGGAGGGGTACGGCTTGTGGAGCTGGTTGACTGCTTTGAGTGACAGCGAAATTTTGCCCATCTCGCTTTCTCTTGGTAGTAGTTGGGAAGAGGATTCAGTTTGGGTTGAGTTTGAGGTTTCAGTTGGTGTTTTATCTTTCTTCTTCTCATCCTTGAAATCTCCATTCCTAATGTGGTTTTCAGTGAGCTCTATAGCTAGCTCCATTGCTGCTTCCAAAGTTGCAGGTGTAGTACTCAATACAGGGTCCTGAATCTTTGGAGGAAGACCCCTAATGCAATGCTCAATCAAACGGTAGAGAGGGGTGAAACAATTTGGAACCATTTGATTTAACTCGAGGAACCTCTTGTTATTGGTTATGTGATCTCCCTCTTTTTGCTTCAAGGAATAGCACTCATCCTCTAGTTTCTTAATTTCACTTCTTGGACAGAAGTGTCTAGTCATAAGCTCTCTCAATTCTTCCCAAGTTAGGGCTACAGCAGCTTCGTGCCTCGTCTGCCCTTCTCAGCATTCCACCACGTGAGGGCTACTCCATACAAGTGTCCAGTAGCATAGCGCACTTTGCGGTCGTTGGGACAGTCACAGTTGAGGAAGGTACTCTCCATTTCTTCGAACCATCGAAGAAGAGCAATGACTCCCTAAGTACCTTCGTACTTTGGAGGGTCACATGAGTTGAATGCTTGTAGGTGCACTTGGTGGTGTTTGGGGAGGATTAGCAACATTTTGACCTCCTTGGTTGATTGTGTTGATGGGATTAGCGGCAAGGGCTTGTTGGACTTGAACTATGATGTCGGGAAGTATGACGGCCATTTGTTGAGCGATTTGGGCAGCCATGCGCTCGTGAGATTTTCCTGATCTCGTACCTCTACGAGAGTGACTAGAAGACATCTACAAGGAATACGTATCGAGAGTATGACTTTGACATATAGGTGTCATGTGACGTATTTAGAAATGAACATTCACAAAACGAATGAAGAAAATAAATTTGCTACATCCATAGGATGTCTTGGGCTTTGCTCATGTTTGGGCCCCCATATGTCCCCATACTTGGCC
Organism: Scalesia atractyloides; assembly: GCA_947069175.1. Classification (NCBI taxonomy): domain Eukaryota; kingdom Viridiplantae; phylum Streptophyta; class Magnoliopsida; order Asterales; family Asteraceae; genus Scalesia; species Scalesia atractyloides. The sequence goes on along the minus strand of CAMTDV010000012.1, from coordinate 9,678,347 downwards.
TTGGTAGTCATGTGGGCCCCCATGACTACTGGGCTTTGTAGGTTCACATTGGTGTTGGCCTGTTAACACTCACGCCACCCGAATGAAAATCGTAAAACATGATTGCAAAGTACAAGGTCGGAGGGTATCCAGGTGTAGACACAGTGACAACTCAAAGTGAAGTTAGTTCACACGACGTTTGGTGTGGCATGCTTTGGCCTAATAGGTCCTTCGTACTCTCATCATTAGTCCCCTGGTAGGCAAACTAGTCCGTTATATTGGATTTATACGAATGCCAACCTAGACAGGACGTTTCGACTATCGGTACTTGTACCCTTCCAGTTACTACATGCCCGTCGTAGAACTCACTTTGATGAGATTGAGAAAAAAATGAAAACATCACAAACTCTTAAATAAAGAAATATGAGAATGATTTAAATATGTGAGAATTGAAACGTGCGTGATGAGTGTATATGTAAGCATGTTATGTTTGACAATATGTATAACTCATTAAGTATCACACAAAATGATAGTGGAAGTGCTTGCATGCATTTGTGTGTGTAACAAATATGAAACAAATAAATACCATGAGTTTGCATGTAACCATATAAGCAATTAAAATCTAATCGACTATAGTATAGGCTCTAAGGGTCTAATAACTTATCCTATATCCCTATAGTCAAAAGCTCTGATACCAATCTATCACACCCTGACCCACTGCAAAAATGGTAGTCGGGGCATGATTGGGTTTTCATCAAAGCTCATGACATTTACTATAATAAAGTTTCATATTTATTATTTTCAATTTAAAGGAAAAATTACAACACTATTCATGAACTCTTTATATTTCTTCTAAGGCAAATTTCTATGTGTTCCTTGCTTCAACCTGTCCACCTGTATCATGTGTAAAATAGGGTTTTGGGTCAACAAAAGTTGGCGAGTGAATCTCATTTAAAAATTTGAAAGAATTATTTATATTGGTTATTTAAATAAAAATGTGCATAAAACACGTATGGGTATACGCATATGTAAATTTAACCATAAACCACATAATATCAATCAATGCACACACAAGCATGACAAATAATGACCAATTAGATCAAGGCTCAATCAAACGTAGCCGATCTAATGAGGCACCTGATACTCAACTCGTATCCCCCGAGAAACTGATGGGCCTTAAATGAATGATTGCACGCAACTTGACAAAAATGAAACACACAATACAACATATAACATTACATAACACGTAAGATCATATAATGGTAATAGCACAATTGTTTGAATAAACGAAATATGTAAAAGACACATGATACACCCCAAAACATGAATAAAAAGGGGAATTTGTAAGGATTCACTCACAGTGGGTGCGTTTCCTTGATTTAACAACGAACGCTCACGAGTTCGGAATTTAACCACGAGAGAAAAGTAGCCTAAATAATAACGTAATAGTTGAATAAATAAGTAAAAGTTAATATTTTAATTAATGCTTTTTATTAGATTTTAGGTTTGTGGTATTTAATGGAGTTTTTAAACCTGAGAAATGTTGTTTTTAAGTATTTTTAATTGATTTTTAATTAAAATATTAAAGAAAAATAATTATATAAAAAATTGGATCTTGTCAGACCTGACAAGGTCGGACCGGTTTTTGTATGGACTTGGCAGCGTGTGCGAGGTTCGAACTCGTGACCTCACGTATGCGTGCACGCAGCTCTACCAACTGAACTACGTGTATAACCCGAAATAATCTCTGATTTAATTAATCTTATATACAAGTTAGGTTATTATATAAATTATTTAATTAAAAAGATTTTAAAAACCTTTGAACCGGCGCCCAAAGTCTGCCTCGAACCCGCGATCTTAGCTTTGCTTTGCACCTAGCCCAACTAACTGGGCTGGGTGTCTAACCCAATGATTCTAGTAATTTAATTATATTTATTAACTTAATGAAGAGGCTCTGAATGCTTTTTAAAAAAAGACTGGTTTTTATTCTGAAAACCGGACATATGCATGATTCGAACCCGGGACGTGTGTAATGTGTTTGCATACAGTCCACCACTGGACTGTGTTTCTAACCCGATTAGAAACCAGATTTTAATTACATTTATACATTGATAAAACTTCATCTTCTTTATATAAATAAAACCCATAAACTTGAACCCGCCTAAGAACTTAGTTAATCAGATATGATTAACTGATTTAAACGACCAAATACATTCAATAGATAACAGGAAGTTTTAGGATTTAAACGAATTGAAGAATCGATACCGTTTAGAAAATTCCGGCGATAATTGATGATTCCGGCGATGTTGAACTCGAAAGGCTGAATAGAGGATTTAGTTTGTAGATTTTGAGTGATCTAGACGAAATCCTGGATTGATATTTATAGTCCTCAAAACAGTTTTGAATCTTACAGTTTCAAATCTAGATTTTTAAAGTCTATGATTACAATTACGGTTTCAGTCAAATTGGCTTCAATTTTCGGTTATAACCACGCTTAATTATAGTGATTGATTGTGAGTATTATGGTTGTCGTCGGTTATAAGTCTTTAAGCTTTGACTTGCAGGTTGATGTTTTGTTTCGGTATAAAAATAAATAAATTTCCAGTTATTCACATGTGTGCGTGTGGTGCAGTGGTGTAGACTGGGTGTGAGTTCGTGGGAGACCCGGGTTCGAACCCGGTTGCCTCCTATAAATATATATTTTTTTGCTTCATATTTAATATTATTATTTATTTTTTTATTTAATTTTTTTAATATATAGTTTATTTATTAACTATAAATATTAATCAACACTAACTTATAAATAAATGAGTAATAAAACATTTCATAAATACTTGAGTCTTAAATGGAGCGGGTTTTGAAACCCGTTTTACATGAATGTTACAGTATCCCCTACTTTTAGAAATTTCGTCCCGAAATTTAGGTAGAAGTTGTAGTAGGGAAAAGATGCAGGTATTTTTCGCGCATTGAGTCTTCGCGTTCCCAAGTAAACTCAGGTTTTCGTTTTGACTCCCAACGTACTCTGACTAATATCTGAATATCTTTTAATAGAAAAAGGGAGGTGTGATGTTTGGATTTTGGTTGAGGCGGTAACGTTCCTAGTAAGGGTTGAATACCCTGCTACAGGAATCGCTTTTTGATGCCTAAGATGAGCAGCGTTGATACACAGAGTTGATTGACTGAATATGTTCTCATGCATAAGAGTTTTGAGAGGATTGTTGCGTTGAAAAGATAAAGTTATATCACAAGACAAAAACTTCAACCATGACGATAATAAAACCTACACGGAACTTCTCATAACCGCCTGACAATGCTTTTGATCCTTTGACAAGAATACTTATAAATAGGAAGTACCAGCGGCGTATTTACCATATTCTTGTCAAATTTTCATTGGCTTTGTCAGTAAGTTATGATTAGTTCTATGTGACTCGTCCTAAAACCTACAAAACATAAACAAACACAACAGCCAAAGCTTGAGTCTCAAATTTGAAAGAATTCATGACTGAATGTCGACGGTACCTCTCTCGTGGTGTATGATGAAGGGGTCAGTCTATGAAAAAGTGAGACACGGCCCAACTTCTTTAAATGGTGAGACGAGGTGAGTTGTGATGTATGATGACATGAAAATTTATATCGATGAGTAAAGACATGAAATAAAACAATCATATCAATTAACATTACTTTTTTTTATACATAAATTCTCAAATTTAAACAGGAATATACAGAGATTGAGATTTAAAGAAAACATTGATAATTAAACGATTGGAGCGGAGTCTTATCTCTTGGCGATGGAAGGCTAGTTTGGTTGCTCGTTTGCACCGTTATTAACTTCAACTGGATTGGCGTTGATGTTGTAAGCTCTTCTTCTCGCTGGTGGAGGTGTTGGGTTTGTTTGATTTGCTTGGTTAACTAGGTTTGCTTGAGCTTGAGCGTTAATGATGTTAACCAATCTAGGGCACGTGTTACTAAAATGGGTAGGTCACCACAATTAAAGCAAGCTCGAACATGTGGAACTATAGGGAATTGAGGTTGTTAATAAGGTTGGATCATATTTTGAGTAGGGGGTGGAGCTTGGTTTTGGGGTATGCGACAAGTTTTACTTAGACGACCATAACGCCCACAATTAGCACACAATCGACAGGGTATGGTGGGTTGATGGTGAAAAAAAACAGGTGTTGCATTGAGGGTGAGGACCAATGTAAGGTTTCTTGTTGGGTATGCTGAGTTGGGTGCCACTTGAGTGATTGGGATAGCTTGGAGGGGTACGGCTTGTGGAGCTGGTTGACTGCTTTGAGTGACAGTAAAATTTTGCCCATCTCGTTTTCTCTTGGTAGTAAGTTGGGAAGAGGATTTAGTTTGGGTTGAGTTTGAGGTTTCAGTTGGTTTCTTCTTCTCATCCTTGAAATCTCCATTCTAATGTGGTTTTCAGTGAGCTCTATAGCTAGCTCCATTGCTGCTTCCAAAGTTGCAGGTGTAGTACTCATCACAAGGTCCTGAATCTTTGGAGGAAGACCCCTAATGTAATGCTCGATTAAACGGTAGAGAGGGGTGAAACAATTTGGAACCATTTGATTGAACTCGAGGAACCTCTTGCTATAGGTTATGTGATCTCCCTCTTTTTGCTTCAAGGAATAGAACTCATCCTCTAGTTTCTTAATTTCACTTCTTGGACAGAAGTGTCTAGTTATAAGCTCTCTCAATTCTTCCCAAGTTAGGGCTACAGCAGCTTCGGTGCCTCGTCTGCCCTTCTTAGCATTCCACCACGTGAGGGCTACTCCATACAAGTGTCCAGTAGCATAGCGCACTTTGCGGTCGTTGGGACAATCACAGTTGAGGAAGGTACTCTCCATTTCTTCGAACCATCGAAGAAGAGCAGTGACTCCCTCAGTACCTTCGTACTTTGGAGGGTCACATGAGTTGAAGTGCTTGTAGGTGCACTTGGTGGTGTTTGGGGGAGGATTAGCAACATTTTGACCTCCTTGGTTGATTGTGTTGATGGGATTAGCGGCAAGGACTTGTTGGATTTGAACTACGATGTCGGGAAGTACGGCGGCCATTTGTTGAGCGATTTGGGCAGCCATGCGCTCGTGGGATTTTCCTGATCTCCCACCTCTACGAGAGTGACTAGAAGACATCTACAAGGAATATGTATCGAGAGTATGAGTTTGACATATAGGTGTCATGTGTCATATTTAGAAATGAACATTCACAAAACAAATGAAGAAAATAAATTTGCTACATCCATAGGATGTCTTGGGCTTTGCTCATGTTTGGGCCCCCATATGTCTCCATACTTGGCCTTGGTAGTCATGTGGGCCCCCATGACTACTGGGCTTTGTAGGTTCACATTGGTGTTGGCCTGTTAACACTCACGCCACCCGATTGAAAATCGTAAAACATGATTGCAAAGTACAAGGTCGGAGGGTATCCAGGTGTAGACACAGTGACAACTCAAAGTGAAGTTAGTTCACACGACGTTTGGTGTGGCATGCTTTGGCCTAATAGGTCCTTCGTACTCTCATCATTAGTCCCCCGGTAGGCAAACTAGTCCGTTATATTGGATTTATACGAATGCCAACCTAGACAGGATGTTTCGACTACCGGTACTTGTACCCTTCCAGTTACTACATGCCCGTCGTAGAACTCACTTTGATGAGATTGAGAAAAAAATGAAAACATCACAAACTCTTGAATAAAGAAATATGAGAATGATTTAAATATGTGAGAATTGAAACGTGCATGATGAATGTATATGTAAGCATGTTATGTTTGACAATATGTATAACTCATTAGTATCACACAAAATGATAGTGGAAGTGCTTGCATGCATTTGTGTGTGTAACAAATATGAAACAAATAAATACCATGAGTTTGCATGTAACCATATAAGCAATTAAAATCTAATCGACTATAGTATAGGCTCTAAGGGTCTAATAACCTATCCTATATCCCTATAGTCAAAAGCTCTGATACCAATCTGTCACACCATGACCCACTGCGAAAATGGTAGTCGGGGCATGATTGGGTTTTCATCAAAGCTCATGACATTTAATATAATAAAGTTTCATATTTATTATTTTCAATTTAAGGAAAAATTACAACACTCATACAAGCACAGCACTATTCATGAACTCTTTATATTTCTTCTAAGGCAATTTCCTATGTGTTACTTGCTTCAATCTATCCACCTGTATCATGTGTAAAATAGGGTTTTAGGTCAACAAAAGTTGGCGAGTGAATCTCATTTAAAAATTTGAAAGAATTAGTTATATTGGTTATTTAAATAAAAATGTGCATAAACCAAGTATGAGTATACGCATATGTAAATTTAACCATAAACCACATAATATCAATCAATGCACACACAAGCATGACAAATGATGACCAATGAGATCAAGGCTCAATCAAACGGAGCCGATCTAATGAGGCACCCCATGCTCAACTCGTATCCCACGAGGAACTGATGGGCCTTAAATGAATGATTGCACGCAACTTGACAAAAATGAAACACACAATACAACATATAACATTACATAACACGTAAGATCATATAATGGTAATAGCACAATTGTTTGAATAAACGAGATATGTAAACGACACATGATACACCCCAAAACATGAATAAAAAGGGAAATTTGTAAGGATTAACTCACAGTGGGTGCGAACCCGGGACGTGTGTAATGTGTTTGCATACAGTCCACCACTGGACTGTGTTTCTAACCCGATTAGAAACCAGATTTTAATTACATTTATACATTGATAAAACTTCATCTTCTTTATATAAATAAAACCCATAAACTTGAACCCGCCTGAGAACTTAGTTAATCAGATATGATTAACTGATTTAAACGACCAAATACATTCAATAGATAACAGGAAGTTTTAGGATTTAAACGAATTGAAGAATCGATACCATTTAGAAAATTCCGGCGATAATTGATGATTCCGGCGATGTTGAACTCGAACAGAAGGCTGAATAGAGGATTTAGTTTGTAGATTTTGAGTGATCTAGACGAAATCCTGGATTGATATTTATAGTGCTCAAAACAGTTTTGAATCGTACAGTTTCAAATCTAGATTTTTAAAGTCTATGATTACAATTACGGTTTCAGTCAAATTGGCTTCAATTTTCGGTTATAACCACGCTTAATTATAGTGATTGATTGTGAGTATTATGGTTGTCGTCGGTTATAAGTCTTTAAGCTTTGACTTGCAGGTTGATGTTTTGTTTCGGTATAAAAATAAATAAATTTCCAGTTATTCACATGTGTGCGTGTGGTGCAGTGGTGTAGACTGGGTGTGAGTTCGTGGGAGACCCGGGTTCGAACCCGGTTGCCTCCTATAAATATTTTTTTTGGCTTCATTATTTTATTATTATTATTTTATTTTATATTTAATTTTTTGTGATATAGTTTATTTATTAACCATAAATATTAATCAACACTAACTTATAAATAAATGAGTAATAAAACATTTAGTAATACTTGAATCTTAAACGGAGCGGGTTTTGAAACCCGTTTTACATGAATGTTACATAATGTATGTATGGAAAGAAATGAATGTTCGTATGTATGATCATATATGCTAACCATGATATGAATGTGGTGACATGAAAGGACAGAAACAATATTATCACAGACTCAAGCGTGGAAAGCTAACGGGTCATGAGGAAGCAAGCACGAACGCGGACGCTCAAGGTAAGTAATTTCCGGAATCACCTTTTATTTTATAAATGAAGTTTAGTATGTTGAATATGGGAACCATGTAAGAAGTTATGGGTAAGGGTAAGTAACAAGGTAAGTATTGTTGTGGTAAGTCGTAGGTAGTCATCTACGTTTGGAATTACAGGTAGAAGTGAACGGGTCAAAAGATAGAAAGTTACATGGCGTGATGTGATAGTTGGTTCGATCTTGGGGTTAAGTATTAGAAGGATATGGGGGCTTGAATATGGTCATTTTACGTCTTGGAACTTCCGGGATATGCGACTAGAGAGTTAAACACCCGAAGATGATAAGCAAGGCAAAAGACTTTGTTCAGGCGTGTTTTGACTTAGAAGTTAGCTTGGAAGCATGAAAAACGTGGAAAAATGAAGTTCGGGGGGGGGGGGGGGGGCTAATGGTTGTTTTGTGAAAGTTGAAAAGGAAGAGATATGGGATTGAAGAACCCGTCGTAAGTTACGGTGGCTTGGCCGTAACTTACAGCCAAGCAAATGGAAGAAAACAGCATGTGGTTGCCGTAACTTACAACTGAGGGCCGTAGGTTACCGGGGGGTCTGGGTCTGAAATAAGATTAACCAGCAAGTGGCAGCCATAAGTTACGGTGGGTTTAAGGTGGAAGTTCGTTGTTTTGATTTTTCAAAGGGTACGAAACTTGTTTATGAGTATGAATTGTAAAGAAATAGGTGTGTAAGCTCGTAAGCTTGGATGTAAAAAGTGTGATGATGGATGGCTCTTATAGAAGAGTACGATTAGGGAGGTACAGACGAGTTAGCTAAAAGATAAGTCTATATACATCTAAATGTATTGGAATGTAAAATGTACTAATGATTACGCCATGTACATTCGGAGGCGTGAACTTCATACGTATAAATATAAATGATACTAAGCATGTTGTTTTTGAGAATGAAATGAACTGTGGGTACATTATTGTTGAACCATTTGAAGGATCGACACGAAATTCGTAAAGGATGAAGTTAGAAAGCTAAACAAACGGAATGTATTCGAGAACGGAACGTGATGTGGTAGTTTAATTATGCACCTTTAGATTATGTTTGAAATCATCAAGTACTAATATTGCTAATGTATGTGGTGGCTGCAGGTTATAGTATATTATATCACAAAACATTACTATGGAATGCAAGGCGATGAAGATCGAGTCACATAATGGATTGTACGGGAATGTGTAGTCATGTAACTTGATAAATGTATGTCATGTCTTTATTATCCGATAAAAACGGATAATGTAATTGTTGTAAGAACCCTTTTTAAAAGCCTATTCAACATGCTAAAATGAATAAAAACAAAAGAAATTTTATATTTCGTATTTCCGTTGTGCTTTTATGATTGAAACCTTTTAGGGTCTTACAAGTTGGTATCAGAGCCCTGATTTGAGCGAAATCAAGTACACATAGGTAAGTACTTGAACTCAAACTTACGTGCTCTTGTGACATGAACCATACAATTCAAGACTCGATCAAGACCCGAAGTTAAAACCGAATGAGAACATGTATATGTACACTAAAATGAAGAAACTAATTGTGTGGTGTAGTAAAGTAAGCTTTGATAAATAAGAAGGACGATCCAAGGATGCGATCCAGAGCAAGCACCAAAGCATGAGATTGTACTATCGGATCCCAGGTAGACAATTTTAATAAGTATGAGTACCAATACTAGGAGAATCACCAGAGGTAGGATTAATGATAAACGAATGACGTTGATTTTTCCTTGGCGGGATCTTATTGGTGATGCACGAACTGAAACCCATTTCTCTGAACATAAGGTGAAGATTACATGAAGGCAAGAGGCTAGTATGTGGATTGCGCGCCTAGCCAGTGCACAAGAAACATATGACACTCGTGAAACCATAATAATCATCACAAGTATGTTTGAAAGGATTCGAAAGTAAATGGGTTTATGGGAAAGGAATGGTAAGACTCCCAAGCAACTTGGGAACACTTTATGTTGAATGTATAGTAGGAAGGAAAGGTATAATTATTTGTTTAAAAAAATATCATCATCTTCACGAACCCAGAGGGAATCTCTTATGAACCAGTCGTTTTGATTTACAAACTTGATATAAAAAAAGTTGAATCCTTGATGCTTGAATCGAACACATAGAATTAAATATCCCACTTTTTACTTCTCATTCCAATGAAGTTGCACCGATTTGAACTTGTGTTTAGATTTGAATCACAAACAATTTCAATTCGATCCATCGTTCATCAATTCATATCCTCATCAATTCCCCAATCTTCCTTATCAGTTCATATCATCAACAAACAATTCTAAGCATCCTTTTCAGTTTATTAGTTGGGTTCTCAACAAACAGATCTAAGCATCCTCTTCATCAGTTCATATCATCAACAAACAGATCTAAATCATCATCTTCAGGATTCCGTTAAATCATCATCAATATTCCGTCGGTGTTTCACGAACCCCAATCATCATCTTCATTAGTTGGGTTCCCAATTCACGAACCTTAGCACCGACGCAACGGATTCCCAAATCACGAACCTCGACCGATTAACGAAGAAGGCTCATTCTTCGAAAGCAAATATGATACGTTAACCAACATCAGTGACTACAAATAATGGCATATAAAGATCCAGACCTAGTGAAACATGATACAAATCTGCCTAATTATCTTTGAATTGGTTCTTGTTTTAGAATTTGTGGTTTGGTTTAAGATGGTTATGAATTTGTACTTGCTCCTGTTCTTGAATTTATTCTTGTTCTTGATAGATTGGAATTTTGTAAAAGATAGGACATGAACTTTGATGAAGATGGTCATGGATTTGTTCTTGTTAGATCTGGAATTTGTTCTTGTTCTTGTTAGATTTTAGTTGTTTTATATAATGAAGTTACCATTTTACCCTTTGATTTAACAGTCAAACTAACGAAATATTAACGAAAAGACTCAAATCATATTGCTTTTTATAAGTGAAGGACTCAGATGAAAAAATTCTCATTTTAGGGACCCAAGTTAACTCTCCCCTAAAGCACGGGGCGTAAATTACATTTTACTCTATTTCATACATTTATAAGTACAATCTAATAATCACTATCAAATTAATAATAGCATTATAATATGAATGTATATGGTATATCACACGTATAAATATCACAATTCTCACAAGTTAGTTAGTTGCATTCTCTAACTGTGGATACACCCTTACAAGTTACGATCTTCTCAAGTGGTCGAACACAAAAAAAAAGTGATGTATATTGAGGTTAAACCTCTTCTTGTTTGGCCCATGAGGATACTTTCACTTTATTTGCTCTTGTTGCCTGCTTCTCCGCTTGTCACGAAAGATTATGCCTTGAAGAATGAAAAACATATTCATTTGAGAGCAAGTAACAAAGGGAGTGTAGTTTAGTGGTATGAAAATGTTAAGAAACAGTGTATTTTTCATGGGGTTAAAGGTTCAAGTTCTAATGTAGATTTATGAGTACAATTAGGGGATAGAGTGTATGAGTTAGCAAGCAAAAATTATTAAAAAATGAGAGTAAGTTTATATCATTTCTTTTCCAACCCAATTAAGGTCCAACAAACAATTCTAATGTATTTTTTTAGGAATGGTTGTGAAAATGGGGTATGGGTTTTTGTAGAGGATGATGATATGGTGAATCACCCACCTCCCTCCCGAAAATATGTTGTACCACAACCACCCGGGATGGTTGTCGCAATCGATACTCAAATTACGAATTTAGTTTCTTTGGTATTCAATACAAACCCGCCCCATGCCATATATATATGCTCTAATAATCAGATTTGTAATTAAAGAAAACAACAAATTATGTAATAACGAAATCGATCTCACACATATTATCGAAAACAACAATCTTCAACTTAGATGTTTATTATATTAAGTACAAAACATTAGAACTGTTTTGTAATTGTTGAACCTTGGGCTGCAACATCGCAAAGGTCCACATGAGGCAGCAAAAGAAAACGAGGGTCGATGCTATTCTTTTTGTAGGTTTATACTTAAAAAATTAGGGTTGTAGGCTTCCATTTCGAGAATATTCTTTTTGTAGGTTTATACTTAAAAAAGCTATCCAAAAAGGCAAATAACTTATAAAAAGAAACATATATTAAACAAGATGTATAGGATTTAAATCAAGGTCGTTTCTATAGTTACTAATGCAACCATATGTGCTCTTTTGCTTCTATCATGCACATTTGTAATACAGGTGGATCATCATTTGAAAGTTCAAACCTACAGTGAAATCAAACTTTCGATGTTTATAGGAGTCGTCGTCCAACCATATAAAAAGGTAAAAAAAAATAAACTCAAGCGTATACACTCGGTTCCTGGTGAGGTATTGAAATCAAACTTTTGATGTTTATAGGAGTCGTCGTCCAACCATATAAAAAGGTAAAAATAAAAATAAACTCAAGCGTATACACTAACAATTACAAGCATAGATGTTTGAGAAACATATACCTTAAATGGTTGTAGCAGATTAAGAAATACGAGACACCACGATCCAACAACTATGAGTGCTAGGTTTGGAACATGAAAAACTCACGACTTGAGGTTTCCTTAAAAAAACGTTAATACTTTCCAACGGAGAAAACACTGAAATATAAAAATAGGAATTTTCATTTATAATATGCTGAAAATCCCAATAATCATAGTTACAAACTTACTTACAATCCCAAACTAAAACCGAGAGCCACCACACAAAAACAAAAAATAAAAAGAAAAACCCCACCATTTCTTTAAGTTACTAGCTTTCTCAAAACTAACCCCATGTCAGTCCGAGAAAAATTAAAAAAAAAAAAACAAAAACAAAATAATCTTACTGAACGCCATCATATATAAACTCTAAGCCGCCGACGGGGCGGTGATGTAACGCCGGCCACTCTTACTAACCACCGGAGTGGGCTTATCCACGGCGGTCAACTGTGTACCCATCGAATGCCCAGAAATCCGCCAATAATCCAACGTCTCATCGTTATAAATCTCCCACCACTTCTCCACCAGCATCTTAATATCATCCCGATCCATATTCACCTCTTTTCCAGTATACCTCCATGGCTTCGACCCATCAGCACAGTAATGCACCACCTTCACTTTCTCAAGCTCCACATTCTCCGGGTGGCGCCACAACATCGCCAAAATCAAGTTGTATTCGGTCGGGATAGGCTTGTAAATGTCCTTAAAAAACATGTTCAAGAAATCTTGTTCGGCGAATAGTGTTGGAGGGTTGTTTTGACGGAGTCTAGTAGGTCGTAGTAGGTGGAGAGACTGGGCTCGAAGACGAACATACCGGCGTTGAAGTAGAGTGGGGGTTTGGGGCCCAGTTGGTACTCTGGCCACTGGACTTTGTCTGGTGATTGTTGACAGTAGCCGATTTTGTATTGGGGGCTGTTTCGCCAGTTTCGCTCGCAGAAACAGTCCATGACGGCGTAGAAGTGGCCGTCTGGTAAGTCGAAGAGGTGGTCTATGTTGTCGAATACTTGTATGTCTCCGTCGAGATATATCATCTTGCTATACTCCACGAACTACAAGATTATGTGTGAAGTTATTATCAAGCAAATACATATGTGCAAACAAATTAAATTTTTAGGGTATTGCCGTTTATTTTCATGCATGCAAACTAAAAATATGAACTATCTTACAAAGAAAAAAAAATTAAGTTGAAAAAACTCTCAATATATATATATATATATAGATACATATATGCATATGAATACCAAGTTAGAAACTATATATGTATATAGATAGCATGCTAGAAACTCGTATGTTAAATATGTTGAATATATGATATATTAAATAGTTAGTAATCAACTTATACAACAATATTTTAAAACAAAATCTGACTTAAATTTGTAATTTCTACATTAAGAAATAGTATACGAAATGATAAACCAGAAAAAGAATCTTTTGCTCACATAACTTTGAGATGTGTCGTAAGGAGTTATATTTGCTTATTAGGTATGGGCATAAATCCTACAAGTTTAAAACTTTGCATATACTTTTTAAAATTATCAAATTCACTGTTAAAAGAAAACTAGGTATTTACAACCGAAAAACGTCACAGTTTAGCGACTGAAAAGACATATGATCTGTTCGTTTGGTCGCAAAAGGGTTACAAAATTTGCTACTGTAAATTAGTCCTATCACAACAAAGAACAAAAAAATGAATGGTTTGTTACCTCCCAAATACGGAGCTTGGAGTAATTAATGACATAATACGCCATAGCAAACTGGGTCTGGTTTTCCGGCGGGTGGAGTGGCTCAATCTCCCGGATGATGCACCCTTGCGACAGCAATTTCTGTCTGTGATTCATCGGAACATCGGGAAGCATTGCAACGACAAGCGGGTAGATCGACTTGGCCTTGCGGAGACCCTTGGCGAGAGCAACCACACCTTTCCAGTAGTCACCGTCTCCGGCCAAGAAGGTGACGTAGGCACGGCGAGGCAAGGTTTTTGCCTTCACCAGACCGGATGTGATCATTCCGTTGGTGGTGTTTTTAGCGACTGGTGGAGCCATGGTGGTTGTAGATGGTTGTGAATGAAGATTGAAGATTGTGTTTGGGGATGGTAAGGAAGTTTTTAAGTATGTTTTGTGAATGGTTTGTTGGTGATATGAACTTACAGGGTTTATATAGAAAGTGGAAGGCATTAAAAAATGTAAAAAAAAAAAAAGTATGAATAATCTAAAATTAAAAATTTGTTAATTGTATTCCACTTCACTTTTGTTAAATTCGGATATTTGGATTTGTTTTTATAGTATTGTATTTTTTAACTAACGAGAATAAAATATAAGTAATCACTTTATAATCAATACACTATATATTATTAACTTTTTTATTATTAGGTGTAGACTAGAGTAACATTTTGACACACTTGAAAAATAACTTTTCCTTTTAAAATACTATGCTTTTATATCATAATCTTCAATTAATATATGTGTATATATTTTATAGCATTGGCATCCTTACAGTTATTATCAATAAATTATTTAACAAATATTTTGCAGATTGTTCTAATACAATGGAAGATTCATGTGTAGTAGCAAAGTCTCTCTAAGGCCGACAGGGTGCGTTATAGCGGATACATCACGTGTGGATTAACGTGGAACACCGCCCTGATGGATTATATAACGCGTGGATTATACGGTGTGATCACGCGTGGAATTTCAAAAAAAGTTAACATTGAAATGGACCGTTGGGTTGAAAATTATAATTATTTTTTTTATTTTGCTATATATATACACACAATACCTTTTTTAAATACCAAACAATACAATCAACACATAAAATACAATCTTTCAACAAAAACCCAAAATGGAAGGTTCAAGCAAATGAGTTTCGGGTTCGAAGAAAAAACCGTACGACCAAAGGTTCGAGCTAATCTTGGCGAGCTGGTGAGATTTCGGTTGCAAGACGAACCCAACCAAATCCCGTCATTTCAAACCCAACCGTTTCCCAACCAACCCTTTCAAACCCAACAATTTCCACCATTTCAAACCCAACAATATCAAAACCAACCTTTCATTCCATCATTTCAACCTCAACAATTTCAAACACAACCGTTTCAAACCCACCATTTCAACCTCGACCCACTAGAAGATAACAATATCATCCACCAATTCGCCCGTGCATACCGCGAACCACAACAACAACTTGATGACGATAGTGAACCGGCTCAAGATGAAGAAGAAGACAACGATCAAGAAGTTGAAACTGTCCAACAACTGTTAGAGACCATGGACAAGCGAGGAGGAGGTCGCCTTGGTCAAGGCATACTTGCTCATTGGAATGAATAAAGAAAAGACTTGTTTTGAAGACGAGTTATATCTCATTTCGCTAAATTTCCCAGTTCGACCGATCGAAACATGGATCAAATGACCTCGAAGTGAGAAGATTTGAACCGAAAAATGAGTAAATTTAACGCTTGCTTCATTCAATTGGTACGTTTTTTTACTTATTTCTATATGTTTTTTTAACAGAGAACTGTTTTTTTTTTTTTTTAAATATAAAACTGTCTTTTTAAACAGAAAACAGTTTTTTTTATATTTTTTTTAAACAGAAAACTTTTTTTAAACATAAAACTGATTTTTATTTCTTTTTTGAAACAAAAAACTGTTTTTTAAAACATAAAATTGTTTTTTTTATTATTTTTAAAACATAAAACATTTTTTAAATTTTATAAAACCGAAAACTGTTTTTTATCTTGTCTTATAAAAAAAGATAAAAACGAAATCACAAAGCGAAGCAAACGAGCCGACTATCATAAAAAACACTTTAAAAGACTATTGCCGGACATACAAGCATAAAACTTTTCCACACATGGCGGCATGGGAGGTTGCGAGGACATCACCCGTAGTGGAAGCCGGTTGACTTGGTCAACATGCATGGGCCGACGGCTCCAACAAGAAGAGAAGGTCCTCAAAGATCAAAAACTTCCGAGTCCATGAACTACACAACTTCCGAGTCCGGTAACATGCCCGAAATGAATTTGAATGAACAACCCGATGACGAACCCACTCACGACGATACACCCACGAGGTCGCGCCGCAAGAAAAGTGGTGATTTGTCAAGTAGAAGAAAGGAAGCGGTGGCGGAGTCCATCACCAAATTCAAAGAGGCTAAATTGGTGGAAATGTTAAATCCAAAAAAAGGAGAGAAAAACTTGTGGTGGCAAAACTTAAACATGAAAGGCGTATATTAGACACTTGACCGAAAACAAAAAAATAGTGATTTAAACGTCATGTTACAACCGCACGATACTCTCGACAAATCATATAAATCGATCGTACTTCAACGCAAACGCGAGATATGTGAAAAGTGGGGTTGGGAGATGCCGTAGACTTTTTTAGGTTTTTTTACTTTGCAATGTTTATTTTATTTAGTTTGTAATTTAGGATTTATTTAAATGAAATATATAATTTATAATTTTATTATTTTATTGTTAATTTTATAATTTAAAAATAAAAAAAACTATCACTAGTGATTTGGGCATTTCCACTAAAATCCATCACTAGAAAACTCGATTACGTGGCGGAACGTGATTGGATCTTATGAGTGATGAAATTGCATTACTAGTGAAGCACCCTTACCCCCTAACAAATACATTTACCAATGGCGTGCCTCAACAATGGGGTGGGTTAGAAGATTCCAGTGTATTAATTTGTATTTCATCGATAAATTAGCTTTAGGTAAAACAATTAAGCTACATGTATAAACTACACTACAAGAAAACATGAGCAATAGCGGTGACCATTGTTGCCGGTAAAAGTTTGCGCTAATGATCAAAATGTCGTCGCTAATACACCTGTCGCCGCTAATGATTCTGCCGGAAAATTGCCAAAAAATTGCCGGAGTCTTATTTCCATATTACAAACGTGACTGAACTAATAAACTGGTTATCCAAAACCTCAAATAAAGATCAAAGACAAAGAAACATTATATCATCATTCAAATCTCATGTATTTAATCCATACAATCAAACAAAACAAAGACGTTTTTTTACATAAAACTACAAAGCTACATAATTTCTACATAGAACTACGGTGGTGGTTGACGGAGAAGATACTCCGGTGCCAATGGTGCTGAAGAGATGCTCCGCTCATGAAGAAGATGCTGGTTAATTGTGGCTGCCGGAGAAGATGTTTCCGCTGATGAAGAAGTTCCTCCGGTAAAGAAGAAGATACTCCAGTGACGATGGTGCTCCAGTGAAGATGCCCCGCTTATGCTCCGGTGAAAATGCTCCAGTTGTGTTTGTGGTGCTCTGGTGATGCTCTGATGAAGATGCTCCGCTTGTGTTTGTGTTTGTTTTGAGGACAAAGAAGAAGTTTTGAATATGAAGTGTGTGTTTGTTTGGGAAGAACACCAACCCTTTGATCATGTATTCATAAAGGGCCAAGAGTGAATCTTGATTGTAGCACACGGATTGATCTATTACCAGGGAAACCAATAGCGGCGACGCGTGCAATTGTAACACCCTGTAAAATCGTGTCCACTAGTATAGTGACACGTATTGTATTTTAAAATATAGTCTACTAAAGACTAACAAGGACTAAAAGTGTTAACATGCTCAAACTAAGTCTCTGAGTGATTTCTAATGTCAACATGCATAAATCGAGCCTCCGAGTGACCATTAGTTTTAACATGATTAAAAATATAGCCTCTGAGTGACCATTAGTGTCAACATGCTAAAACTTAGCCTCTGGGTGACCGTTGTGTCAACATGCCCAACCTCTGAGTGACATCGGAGTCAACATGCTTATAACGAGCCTTTGAGTGATCCTTTACGAAGTCCTAACTCTCATATGTCCCGTTTGTTAGACGAGAGTGATTAAATCCATTAAATTGTGAAAGTTGGATAATGGAGAGATTAAAAGTGTCAACATGTTATTTTATACCTCTGAGTGACCTTTTAACGAACCGAGAGCTCGACAATGTCCAACATAATCCCGGTATGCCAAGTATTGGCTAAGGAGGGCTAAATATACCAAAAAGGTGTTTTAGAAGGTTTTTAAAAGCTTTATTAAGTTAAGGGGTTAAAGTTCAGAGTATGAAACTGGCCATAGAGCGGGCGCGAGCCACGAGAGACCAGGCCTGGTCTCTCGCGGGGCGCCAGAGGACCTCTGCTGCAGAAAGTTTTTCTTGGCTGCCACACAAAGCTTCAAAAACAATGTACTCGAAACCATGGCTTTCCAAACTACTATGCCACGTTCTAAGACACTTGTAAGCTTCCTCTTACTCCCCTAAACACCTGACATCACCTCCTTTGAGTTCTCTAACTATAAATAGATGCTCAAGTTCACCATTTCAACTTGCACCTTTCTCATTTCAACTCTTCTCCCTCCTATGGAATTCCTAACTGAAAGGAGCATCCAACATAGTTCTCTTGCATTCTAGGAACCTCTTGTAAGTGTTCCTTGCTCTTGCATTTTCGTTTATAGGCTTTTATAGCCAAAACTCAAGCGTTTTACGGAAAACGCTTTGACTTTCGGTTAAGACAATTATGGTCCAGCCATTGTTCGAAATGAACATGGCTAAGTTATCGTAATAAGGTAGGTGTTATTCCCTATAAAGGGCACCTCCTGAAGATCACGTTTGCTAGACCAATTGACGGTCAAAGTTATGATATTAAAAAGTCAAACAAGCCATTTTCGAAAAAAAATTTAAAATGATCTTATATATGTTATGAAACCCGTTTTGACACTTAAACAAGTTGGTAATAATTATTAGAACATGTAGAAACATGTTCGGCTCGTCAATTTCAGTTCTAGGGTTGGTTCGCAACCGAAAGTCGCGAAGTTTGACTTCTGCTTTGACTTTCGATTCTGACCCGATTTAGATTAGTTACCTACTGATCTAAAGTTGCATTATGATCGTAATATAATGTAGCATAACCCTCTAAGGTTATATTACATGATCATAATCAGAATCTGAGTTTATGCGCAAGTTTCATAATTATGCATTTTTGACTAAATATGCCCTTTTTGCATAAAACAAGGTTTTTATGATAATGAACTTAAAAATAAGTTTTCTCTGATGTAATATTATAATTAGGATTATTTGGGATGTTAAACCAGATTATAAACTGAGTTTACAAGCAGGTCCTTGAATTATGTCGATAAATGACGATTTAGCCCTTTGGCTCATAAAATGGTTTTAATCAAATCTTTTCAAGATAAATCCTTTACCTACTTTTATGTTATATTAAATAGCATATCTAAGACATTTTAATCTGACCATAACATTAATTTTTTATTAAATATCGCATAAGACGTCATTTTACGACATAAACGTTGTTTCGGCATAGTATGGTTTTAAACCATATTAATTGACCAAGACTTGTTACCTACTGATTTTAAAACTTACTTTAAACATATTTATAGTAGGTACATGTTATAAATTTAGAATCCCAAATAATTTATAAACTATATGTAAAATGACCAAAATGCCCCTTCATCCATAGTTTGGTCATAAAAGATAAATTACACATATAATTGATAACCTACTGATATTATATCATAAATAAACTATTTTTCCAGAATACTTATAATTATAACATTAAATTATATTCAAGTTCCTTATTGTGCGGTATGAAATTACCAAAATTCCCTTATGAGGCATAGTTTCAAATTAAAACTATAACGGGCATAAAAGTTGATATCCTACTGATATTACAACTTAATTAAAGTATAATGGCATATAGGAACTTGTCCATGACTTATTCGGTTACCCGATATCGCTTATAAGCGTACAGTTAATCATACGTAACTAGTTTACGGAATTCCACCGAAACGGGTTTAACCTTATCATTTTAATCTCAAAATCCAGAATGTTAATTGTTTACCCATATTATGCAAGTCAAAGTACTTGTCGGGTTTAAACTACATTCTATCCAATCATCGTTTAATCAAACGTTATACGTTTTGATCATGTACACTACTCAGTCTAAGTCTATGACTTAAATAAAGACCGTCAGTATTAATTGGTTAGCTTATGCCATAATC
The DNA here is from genome assembly GCA_947069175.1 of Scalesia atractyloides. Lineage (NCBI taxonomy): Eukaryota > Viridiplantae > Streptophyta > Magnoliopsida > Asterales > Asteraceae > Scalesia > Scalesia atractyloides. The sequence goes on along the minus strand of CAMTDV010000012.1, from coordinate 9,658,163 downwards.
CAGACTAGAGCCTTGCCGGTAAATGCTATCTGCACTTAGTAATTTTGTATACGTCTGAGTTATTAAAACTAAAGGAAGACTAGCTCAGGTAAATACTCTTGACTTATTTTCCCTATACGGGCTTGGGATACGGTAAATTATTACCGTTGGTCAGAAATGGGATCAACTGAATCCCGGATTGTGGCTAGTAAATCCGCATATTCTGTTTTAATCAGTTTTGTTTGATAACTTAAACATCGGGGGTTAAATTACCGTGTCCTAGATATCCTCGGCTCATTACATTAGATAATGGCCACGACCTTAGCACGGGTGCAGGCATACACCTGACAGACGCTCAAATGCAAATTACCCAAGACGTTGGGATAACTCCTTGGTGAGTTCTAAGTGGTGGTATTTAATCATGTATCGGTCTCTGTACTGGGCCCTGTATGTATGGACAAACATGTGAATCTATTAACAAGGTTACAAAGTAACTTTCCCAAGTTATAAAAAGATTTGTGACATGTACACTTAAATCTAATTTTAAAAATGTTTTCAAAATGAGTCAGTCGGTGTATTTACCAGCGAAAGCTGATGTATCGTCCAAAGACTACACTGCAGGTACAGTACGAAATAGGCCGGAAGCTGCTCGGTAGTGAATAAGAGGATCTTGCAAATCCTTAGATCTGCCCTAAAGTCTGTTTTATATTCTTTCCTTGTACATCTTATGATCCGCCTGTGGATCTTCTATTACGAGCATGTATATTATTTTGTATTTCGAACATTTGGTTTGTAATAGTAATTTTACTCCAAGACTTTCGTTGTGCTGTGTTTAATTGACTATGATGTTATCAACTGACGTCACGATACTCCCCACCCGGGCCCACCAGTGTATAGATTTGGTTTGAAAATCCGGGGTGTGACAGCAATAGCGACAACAGTTGAAGCCGTCGCCGCTATTGCACGGCGTTGCCCATATTTGGTACTGTTGGGTTTTCTTGTAGTGCTACGCAAACGACACTTTATAGCTTAAAACTTTATAGTATGGGGATCGGGTTAGCTTAAGGTTTCGCCATGTAAAGACATAATCAGGTTCCGTAAGCAAGGTAAGTTGAGCATGCACTATATCGGGAAATTCAAGAAAGAAACGCGTGTTGGCAACGTTGCTTACATATTAGAGTTACAGAAGAGTTAGCGGGGATACACTCGACATTCCTGTATCCTACCTTCGTAAGTGTCTGGCAGACGAGAAGCGATTGAGGAAGATGACAATTCCGATTGTGAAGGTGTAGTGGAAGCACCATAAGGGGATTGAGTCTACTTGGGAGCCTGAAGATGAGATGAGATAGTTCTACCCACAGTTATTTTTGTGGTGTAGGTTTTGGGGACAAAACCTAATGTCTGGAGGGTATGCTTGTAACACCTCGAGCTCTCGGGTCGACATGGGGTTCTATATATTTTCCGTATTTACCGAATAAAAGTTGTTTTATGTGAAAACGGGGACCTGGTATGCGAAACGAGGAACTAAAGGGACCAAAGTAGCACTGGCACGAGATAGAAGACAAGGTACCCTACACTTGTGTTCTCATCATGTTTCTATTTGGAATTTGTTAGTTGTGAGATTAATTGATTATTTCGCGTGTTGGGGTATTTCAGGAAATGGGTTTTCGCAAGAAAGAAGACTAACATGATTTTGATTTGTGAATCTCTTCAATTCAAGGTAACCTCGTAGTGTTAACATATTTGGTTTATGATTGTGGGATCGAATCGAAATTACGATTTGAATCAGGAACTGATTCGGGACCGTCGACCACATCACCGGTCGCCAGTCTCAGTTTGCGTGAAAACTCATCGTCAGACTCGATTAGGGTTCGCCAGTTTCGCTGGCTTTGTCGGTGGTCTGCAACAGGAGAGGTAGTCGAACCCAGTTAGGTTCATCGGAGTTGGAACCAGAGGAAGTCGATGGGTCCAAGTGGGTTCGGTGACAGCTAGGGACAACTCGGGTGACCAAGCCGAATCTAATCGAATTCACGATGGTGGTGCTTACTTTTGTGGGAGCAAAACACGGGTGCCACTTCGAGTTCGTGTTATCGAGTGTCGTTATATGGTTACGTTGTAATTGAATTGTGTAATCTAGGTTGTAAGTTTGATAGCGTGGTGCGGTCGAATCTGTGATAGTGTTCTAGTAGATGAGATTTTACGCTTTAAGGTGAGTTTTATCGCCTATTTTTACGTTTAAATGTTTTAGGCTGACATACGTGCTTAACGACTTTAATAGATGATATGCATATAAGTGTTTTTACGTAAATGTTTGATTAATGAGTTATATGCATTTATGTGTTTAAACGTGGTTTTGGAGTCTCGTGTGCTAGGTAGTCATTATTCTAGTTGAGGTGATGAGTTGATGATGTAAACAGTCGTCAGATTCACCTTATAGTAATGATGTCTCTAGTGATGTAGGCAATTGTTATCTTGTGGTGAAGATGCGTCTAGTCATATAGGCAGTCGTTACATTGTGGTGAGGATGTGTCTAGTGATGTAAGTTGTGGTTACCTTGCGGTGACGATGCGTCTAGTGATGTATAAAGTAGATACCTTACAATAGCGATGTGTCTAAAGATGTAGACAGTCGTTATCTTGCGATAGCGATGCGTCTAAAAATGTAGACAGTCGTTGTCTTTCGATAAAGATGTGTCTAAAGATGTGCACACGCTCGCTATAGTAGATGCGGAAAGTATGCTTTTGAGATTATGAAATAACGTTTTAGAGATGATGATGATATGTGTTTTTACACCGTAACTTATTGAGATATTTTGATGTCAAATACATATTTATTTAATTAATAGAACTCACTCAACGTTGTTGATACCTTTTAACATATGTGTAGGTTAGTGAAGAAATGATGACTAGGATAACGGCTTCCTGGCATGACCAAGATGGTTAACTGACTTTTCTAAGACATTGGCATTTCCATATAGAATGCTTATTGACATTTTGAGGTGTTTGTTGACATTTGACGAATGTTACGCTTTATATTTAGAAATTTCAATGTTGCCATTCGCCAATTGTAGAGCTTCATGGGTTTTCGGGGCTTTACAAGTTGGTATCACAGCCGTAGTTTGAGAGATCTGGGCATCCCCGATGCCTAGACTTGGACTGAGAATGGGCCATGAGTCAAAATACCAATACAGGTAACCTAAAGCCGAGAGCACCTAAATGAGTAAGTAGCATTCTTAGTAGGTTAGGACAGGGGCATAATATCAATAGTACATGACAATGAATGTTTAGAACCCAAAAGGTAAAGTAAGCGGTTAATGGCAGTTAACCATTGTTATTAGCTAATTACCTTACTCATAGTGTTCTAAATTGTACCTAAATTATTCTATTTGGTGTGTAACTGCATGAGTTGATTAATGGCTCGTGGAAGGAAGAGTACACATGGGGCTGGAGCTAAGGTCAACCAACTAACCGGGATGAAGAATCCGTTCACTTGGAAAAAATTGTGCACTATCTGTACACTGATGAATGGGTTGTTTTGGAGCCTATGGTTCATAAGGCTATAGCGAATGAAGTCTACAAGGTCATCCATGAGTCACTTTAGGAGATCGTGCCAGAGCCATGAACACGCTAAAGGACGATGTGTTGAAGGAAATGGGTACGAGGAAGAAGATGACGATAACTTGGGACTTTGACGAGGAAGGCGATGGTTCGAGCAAAGAAGCATAGGATAGGTGCAACTACAGGGAATTTAAGAGGTGCAACCTGCCACCGTTCAGTGTAACTACAGGGATTTTAAGAGGTGCAGCCCGCCACCGTTCCATATTGAATACTTATTGACATTTTCAGCTATTTGTTGACATTTAACATTTGTTGCACTTTTATGTTAAATTTCTGATGCAATTGGTTTTAATTTTTGGTCTTGAACTATGTGTACTGCCATATGCTAGCTGTAGGTACCCCGGGTTTTGGGAGCCTTACAAGTGCTTACTTTTATCTATGTTTGGATACAAGTTTGCTAACAATCAAACGTGTCAAATATAATTCATTTTTTTTTTGTTAGTGACAAAAAATTTAACTATTATAGAAAAGATGAATACCGTGTTGTGCTAAAAAAATTTCGCTTAACGTTCTAGTATACATTTTGTTGTAAACGTAGTTGCATTTAAATTAAATTTCTATTTGGTATCATAAGCCATAACGAATGCCGCTATCGTACCGATGTCATGATGAATCATGTTGATTCCGACTGAACAACATCGGTACCAATATTGATATGATCAGAACTCGTACTCGTATTTGTTTTTATGGTTTTTGACCACGTAAGATGTCATTTGGGCATAACACAATTTTATTTTTTGAGTTATCTCTTTCATTTGCTAAATCAGATACCAATACCATATATACCATAATGAAAACCGAATTTAACTACAATCATCCCGTAACGCACGAAAAAATTCCACTAAGCTATAATATTTCCAGAAAGCACTAGTAAACCTTTCATGCTTATTCAATGATATGGTCAACATGCAAAGCATCATAAATTCATAATCAACGGGACAAGCATGTACTGTGTTTTGTGGCTTTATAGATCATTCTACGCATAATCGACAAATATTTGCAAATCAAAATCAAACAACACATCAAAACATCATGGACCCAATATTATAATAAAAGGTTTAATAAATCAAAACGTATATAAAGAATGGTTTTATGTAAAATATTCAAGTCGGTGGGGGTGGTTGAAATCGCTAATTATAATCAATCACCACCAACTAAACTATACATATTACATACCGTTGATGAATCCATCAGGTGACAACAAGATCAATCGTGTGGTTGTAGATTGCGTTTGTCATTTGACTTCTTTACTTTTGGTTCAAATGGAAAGGAGGACACGTGGCGTGAGTAACTGAACTAACTGCCTGTTGTGGAAGGTGCTGGATTTGGACGGTGCAAGTTATCCTGTAATCAAGTTATTATAAACCGCATATACCGGAAGATTCTGGCATCTTTATGCTAATTACCATATTAACCTCAGTGGGTCCTAGACTCATAGTCTTATGTAACAAGTACCATATGTGTACTAAATTCATAATTCAATGAGATAGCATGAATGAATATGGTAGTTGTATAAGATAACGTTTGTTGGGTACTTGTATAATTATTTTTGGCCATTAAATCATCTTTTTGACTAACCATTGTAGTAATTTTTCTATCTATCTATCACTTCATCAATAAGGATCTTTTCTCGATTTGTTTGTTAATCATTTAAAGAATTATCTTATTTATATATATTATTTTCTATTTTATTTTTCTTTCTATATATATCTTTGTACATAGAGAGATAAAGATAGAGGAGAAGGGTGTATGGATATTAATACTTTTGTCTAAAACTAGAAAAATATTCATTTAATTGAGTGACTTTTAAGTTGTAGATTGTGTTGCCTTAACTAACTGATTATGTGATTTGAACATGATCTATATTATTTGTGTCAAAGAATTAACACAAATACATATACACTTCAAAAGTATGGTGTTTTTGTATAATATTTTAGATTCTTATGTTTAAAATTTGTTTTGTGAATATGAGTAATATTTGGACTCAAAATGAATGTTTTTGTAACCGTTGTTTTATATTCTAACTGTTTTCTTTCTGATGAATTTCATGTATAGTAATTACAGGGAAAAGTCAAATGTTAAACCCTTTCTAAATAACGTACCTAAACTCTAAATTTTAATTTACATGCGAAACCAAAATTTTAATTTATATTAATTTAGTGTTAATGTTAATATTATTTGTAACATTCTACTTATTATAGATGTAATTAGCAAAAGATTTAAGGTCTAATTTAGTGAATACAATCAACAGTTTTCCTTCATTGACATGATTAGATTTTAAAAGTCTTAAGTACAAAATATGATTTTAAACATTTCAACATTTGTTTGTTTCCTAGACAAGGAAAGGTAAAGCGGAAGCTAGAAATTTGAAAGTGTTCGGTTCTTCGTCTTTCTTCATCAACATCCTTGTGTCTTAAGGTTCACCTACAATACAAATGTTTTATTATATAATCCTTACAAGAAATACAAACATAACCGATTTGTTAAAGAATGATTTAAATAAACAAACCTAAATTTTTTTTTTCTCTAAGACCCATCGTAAGCTACGGTTAACCACCGTAACTTACGGTCAAGACCATTTTATCTTACGGTCAGAACCATCTGTCTTACGGTAATGACTTTTTGTTTATTAACAGCAGCAGCCCGCCGTAAGCTACGGTGGCCACCGTAGCTTACGGTGGCATGCTGCAGAATTTTCCTTTTTGCAGTTTTTGTCATGAAATTCTCAAATCTCTTAAATCGCTTATGCGTTTAACTTACCGTTTCTTCATATGTGATCAAAACAATTCCTCTACTTTATACATTCGCAATACAATATCCGCGTTAATCATATGTTTAATTTTATAAGCTTTCGGCTTACTACTATTTATACATATTTTGACTCGTTCGTATTTTCTTAACAATTTATCATATTAAATCATATCCTTTGACCATAAAATCATCTTATTAATGCGCTCAATTCCTGAGAACGATCTTACTGCATTTTATATTTCAGTTACTAAATTTTTGTACTTGAAATTCCAATTCTACCATTTCTTCCAAGTTTGTATCAAGTATTTGTTCATACGCCTCATAGCATATGTCTCAAACTGAATTTCGACCTGTTTGATTACTGTAACGATATCCATTGTTTTATATAACCAAACCTCTATACTTTTATTCCTCAATCCGTTTGGTCGTTATAGCGAATTCCATTGCTTTTCTCGACCAAACTAATATTTATCTTGTTATTTGACTAGTTTAATTTGTCACACCCCGACCCGCAGCGGAAAAGGTGATCGGGGCATAATTGGGTTATCATCAAAGCTCATGACATTTATTATATGTTTCATATTCATTAATACAATTTAATGGAAATAAATTATACAACATCTTCTAACTATCAGTCTAAGCTTCTTGGTTCTCTTCTAAGGCATATCCTATGTTTTCCTTGCTTCAACCTGTCCACCTGTATCATGTGTAAAAAGGTTTTTTGGATCAACATAATGTTGGCGAGTGAATCCTATGGAAAAACATTTGAACGAGTTTATCCAATTGATTATAAATAATGTGCATACCTCATATGAGTAAATGTAGATGTAAATTTATTCACACAACACATAATATTGAATATTGAACATACAAACACCAAATGATTGTTTTGAGGCACGCGTTGTTCTTACGAACTGATGGGCCTAATGTATGAGTTTTGAGGCACGCGTTGTTCTCGTCTCACACGAGGAACTGATGGGCCTAATAAATGAGTTTTAAGGCGCGCGTTGTTCTCGTCTCACACGAGGAACTGATGGGCCTAATAAATGAGTTTTAAGGCACGCGTTGTTCTCGTCTCCCACGAGGAACTGATGGGCCTAAAATAATTTGCATACAACTTTGACAATATGTAATACATCACAACCAACCAATAGTTACATTCTAATTTAGTTCATATAATGGTATAGCACGAATTTGCATAAGAGAATTAGTTTAAGCGACACATGATACACCCCAAAACATGAATAAAAAGGGGAGTTTGTAAGAATTCACTCACATTGGGTGCGTTCGGTTGATGAGGTTGAATGCACGCGAAATGGTGTTAACCACGAGTGAAATTAATCCTAGATAAATCGCATAATGGTTCGGTAAGTAAACGGGTTTTATGAATCTATTTTAGTAGGATTGTTGGGTGTATTTTTGTGAATTTGAGGCTATTTTCAAACCTTAAAAATGTTATTTTTAAATATTTATAATTGATTTTTAATTAAAATAATTAAATAAAAATAATAAAAAAAATATTTTATTTTTGCTACAGTAATATTGACCGTTGACGTTGACTGACTGTTTGACCGGTTCAATGGCATTTTGTTGTGCGCCGGGTGAGGCTCGAACCCGGGACCTCCCGTACGCGTGCACGCAGCTCTACCAACTGAGCTACGTGTCTAACCCGTTATATATCCGATTTTAATTATATATATATATTAATTAGAATTAACAGAAATCCTTTATTATTAAAAATGAATTAAGTCTCGAGAACCGGCGCGCTCCACAGGTCTCGAACCCGGGACCTGTGGGTTAGCGGACACACACTCCACCGCTGGACTGTGTGTCACACTTGGTTATAACTCGGTTATCAATATACTTAACATATACTCAAGGCGACTCCGGTTCAGTTTGCAAAAAAAAGATTTTTATCCAGGCGGCGTGTGTGAAACCGGAATCGAACTCGTGACCTTAGCGTTAAAAGTGCACACAGTCCACCGCTGGACTGTGTGTCTAACCCGGTAAATAACTTGATTGTAATTATACTTAACCATTACCGAAATGTCGTCTTCTTCACTGTTTTTAACCGGAAGTGACGACTGACTGGTTCGAAAGGTTGATTCATGCTCTTTTAGCGTTTAATGATCAATTACAAATGAGATAAAAGTAAAAAGGGAATGAATTAAGCGTGAGATGTACCGACTGGTTTTACTCTGTTTTCCGGCAGAACTCCGGCGACAGAATCCTTTTTCCGGCGACAAGTCTCTTGCAGCAGAGAGTCTTCCGAAAGGTTACAAAGGTTGTGGGTGACTTCGGTGAAAGTTTAGGGGGTTCAGTAAACTCAGAGATTACTGATACGGTTTTCCGGCGAGGTAATAAAAATTTCCCGGCGAGTGAGTCTTGTGTTTCCGGCGACTAGCGTTGAAACAGAGAGTGAGCGATGAGAGTATGGTTTAGAGGTGTGAGAGTGATGAGATGGGTTGTGCGGGTTAAACATCTTGCGGACGTCGGTTATTTATAAGTGTTTTTCGAACCGAAACGAGTCGGTTCCAAAGGTAGGTTCATGATTGGCGTAAACATGGAAAGGAATTACAAATACACGTCCCGGTCAATTAGGATTCATGAAAAAGGAAGGATTTACAGGCTGTTTACGCGTGAAGTTCTTTTGGGCGGCAATTCACTGAATTTGACTTCCTAACTTGAATATTTGAATTAATTGATTCTCTTCATTAACAGAAAATCAAAGTGGCGGAGTGGTTTATGGTGTGTGAGTTAAGTGTTTGGTTGAACCGGTATAGACCCGAGTTCGAAACCCGGCATGATTAAAACATTTTTATTTTGTTATTTTTATCAGTTTTTCAAAAACTAAATATATATCCCCGCATAATAATTGATTACGGATCGTTTAAAATTATTTTGGGCATTTAATTCTCAACGAAAAAATTTGACTGACTGTTCGGTTGATAAACGGAGCGGGTTTGGTAAATCCGTTTTTGACGGATGTTACATAATTAACTTAGCGAAATCCATCGCTTTTATTACAACCCAAACAATTCATAATTAGATATTCTCTATTCGATTCACATGCGTGAAATCCATCACTTATAAATGAACCGAATATGCTTAGGCTTATTTCATTTCTCAGCATATATTACTACTAATATTATAGATAAAGCCTTTCAAAACAATTAAATCACGTACCTTAGAGCTTTCCCTTCAAACGCGTGTCCGTCCCGACTTTGTCGCCCGATGTTTCGTCCGACTTGCCTATAACATTTAACCCGATTTATGGTTTAGAATTCATAGTCTAACATATATATATATATGTATATATATATATATATATATATATCATGTAACTTATCGAAAAGCTCATTTACATGATTCTTTCGTATTTTCAACAAATTATGATCATTTAGGCATTACATCAAGCACCTTGTGGGCGAGATTTTTATACCATTCTTATCAATCCCATGATTTAGTTATTAGTCACGTATTACCACGCATTTCAAGTGTCTATGTCTAGAATAGGCAATTAATATTTAGAACCTAACATATTAACATCAAATACTAAAATCTCACTAACACAATTCATGTGTTCATCATATTCATCAAAACCCATTTAGCACAAATATTGTAAATCATTCAACCACTTAAATCACAACATTTGATCTCTAAATGTTCATCTAGGGTTTAGTTCTAGACTTATATACATCTCAAATTCTGTCATGGCATACACAATGATACTCAATTTAGAACTTATGGTGTTCATGTAATTTCATAATATCATCAAACATCAAAATTCGACATACCTTACGATTCCCTTATATCGATGGTCGTTGATTTACACTCATGCACGAATTTTAGGCTCTTAATCGATTTTGATTTGATGATTTCAGTTCAAAGAAGGGTTTTTCTCCTTCTTTCTTCTCTCTGGTCGCTCCCCAGAACACACACTGTGTTTTTGTTTGTTTTTTATTATTAAACTTAGTTTCCAACTTGCTAGATTCAGCCCCTCATATTTTGTCTATCATGCAAAGACACTACCAAACTGTTTTTAATAGATTTCCACAAGCAACTAGTTCAATTTAGTAAATTAGTTGTGTGTGGAGTATTTTATCATAGTGCCTAATATCACTATATCACTATATATATATATATATATATATATATATATATATATATAAATTTTAGGGACATTACAAGTCCACTTGCTAATTAAATTAAATACCCGTGTTATTTATATAACTTAATATTTTTGGGGTGTTACATTATTGTCATAACAAAATTTTATGTTAAATAATAATATTTAAGGAAGGTGAATATGGGTGTTAGACATCTAACTTACATGCAAAATCAAACAAAATTACATCACCGTTTAACTAAATATAAACAAAAACTAGTTTAAATCTTTGTTCCTTATTTTACTCCATTAACTTGACATCTTTTTTATTCTACTAGCCCATCTCCATTTTTGCCCCACACGTCTTTCACATGGTGTGCTTCTAATTTTAGTTTTCTTCCTCCATCACACATATTGGATTCTTTGTGTATTTTGAAGAGTTTATATTCTAAAACTTCAAATTGGTAATGTTGTAGTTATGTGATACTTTATGGGAAAAGGTCAGTCGATATATTATATATATATTTATTTATAATTGGAAGCGTGATTTGTTGAAAATGTTCAGGTATTCACATTAAGATTTGGGTGGAAATATATTTATTTAATTAATTGTGTGGCGTAATTTCATATTGGGTACAATATATTGGATGATTTCTAGAAGATCTGGAATGATAAAGATCGGGAAAAATTTTTGAAGAAAATGACTAGGAGAGATATCTAATCTTTGTGTGTATATATATATTTTATTTTAAGAATGTTTAAGTGAATTATACTTTTTAAACAAACGACATAGTTTTTGTTTCACATATAAGTTAAATGTTTAATAGCATCATATTCATTTTTCCCATAATAATTTTTTTTTTAATAAACATACGCAAATTGTTTCAATAAATAGTATCTTGAACTTAAGACTGTTTATACTTTTTATGCTTCCTTATTTAGCTCATTTAAGCCCGAATAATCCTTCCAGTCCGGTTTGCGTTCTATCTCCTGGTTCAACATTGCTCCATCAAGCTCATAGAAACCAAAGTTGGCCCATCAAGCTTTTAAACACCAAACTAAGTTCAAAATGAATGGATCCATCATATGATCAAAATTAATTAATTAATTAACTATAATACAATCAGCAACTTGTGTGAACAACGTTTGAGGTTCTTTTTTTGTCTGTTTGTCTTTTTTCACTTTTTATATACTGTTACCTTATTTTTCAGCATTTGTACTAATAACCCTCGACTTTCTAAAGACTTTGTAATCGAGTTTTACGTATTTACCCTTTTACCTTATTTTTTAGCATTGATACTTATAACCCCTCAACTTTCTAAAGACTTTGTAATCGAGTTTTACGTATTTATATTTATGTATGCTTCGGTATACTATTCGCGAAAATGTTGATACAATATGTTGATTTACGCTTCAACGTAAATTTTCTCGAAACCCAACAGCGTAGCGTGGATAATCTTACTAGTATTTCCTACATCTTGCGTTTAGATATATTTCTTTTTGGTATAAATTTTTTTATCCTAAAATGTAACTCTCTTGTTAGGCAATTGGAGAGGAGTCAAATAAATTAAAAAAATTACGTAATTTGATGAGGAGTTTTTGAAAAAATATCGTCATATATTTAACAACCTCAACAAATACGTTATGGCTTTTTCGTATGATTTTGACTGTTTTTAGTATGAAACTCAACTAATATAAAGCTGTCATTCATATGTGAACATGACATGTTAGGATTTGAAATATGTTTTTATGATACGATCATATTCAATTAAACAAAGAAACATGGTGTTATTTTGTATGTGACACATGCATAAGTTGATAAGTACATAATCCATTTGACATTTTATATGCTTTGTCCAAAATTTTAGAGCTTGTAATTTTTGAACTTAAGAATGCTATAGTAGGGGATAAAAAGTCACTTCTCATGTCAACAAAACACAAAAGTTAATCTACCTGATTTTGCTATACTAAATTCAGAGTTAAATACCATTTTAGTCCTTGTAGTTTGGGTTATTTTGCCATTTTAGTCTAAAAGTTTGATTTTTTGTCTGTGGATCCAAAAAGATTTCACCATTACCGTTTTGGTCCAACTGACTTAACCCCATCCATTCACCTATGTTAAGTAAAGGGCAATTTGGTCTTTTCCTAAATTTATAATAGATCATTTATTAAACCTTCCCCATTTAATCAGTTATATATATATATATATATATATATATATATATATGTTATTATCATAAAAAGATAAACATACAACATCATCTCTCTTCCTCTCTCTCACACACCACCATTCACCACCACCCACCCACCCACCACCACCATTCTAGTTACCACGATGACAACTGCCTGTTAGGGACTGTGGTGGCTCGTGACCACACCTGCTTCTTTTGTGGAGGATTTTAACAAAGATCAAGCGACAACGGTGATTAGACCGGTGACCCACCGTCATCCTGCAAGCTCCGGCAAAACTCAAGTGGCTTAATTTACCTCTCAAAGTTTCGTAAGGGCATAAATCAGTTACCCACGAGGTTTAGAGATAGAGAGAGAAAGGCGACTCAGATCTACGATGGTGTTGGTGGGGGGTTAGAGAGAGATATAGATGATTCAGATTTGTTATGATGATTCAGATCTGTTATAATTCAGATCTTTCTGGTGATGGTAGTTGAAGGGGTATGGTCCCAGAAACCCTGCGCCAGCGTAGGAGACCATACCATCAGAATGTTACCAGATCGCTTAAAAAACCTTGCGCACCTCGCGTAACGGTAAGTCAGACCTGAAAGCACAACTCTTATTACCTCGCGCAAGGACAAAGAGCAAAAATGCCTAAACTTCATTTAACATCCTTGCGTGAAACCGCGCAAGGGTATAATTAAGCTTGAAGTAAGAAGAAACTATCAAAACTCTTAAGTTTGGTGCGCATACATCTTTGCGCGAAGGTAATAAAGAACTAAGCTAAAGGAATCTTTTCTGTTATAACCAACTGGACAGGTGGCAACAAATCAAGGCTCCACAACCTTTGATCTTCTAGAAGCATTAAATGGCAATCGTGCAGGCCCTTATTTGGTTATAACCGAATGTCACGTAGCAACATCTGGGACGTCTAGCTTGCACCAATATCAACACAATCTTCATGAAGATCCAAGTAAATCACTGTCCACGTGGCTCTTCCCCAATGGTTGATCATCTTGTAATCCGTGTGCATGGATGGAAACCATGTCCACATACCTAGATTAACTCCCATATGCAGAAACCATGTCCACATACCTAGATCTATTCCGATAGATTCCGGTCTTATGTTTCTTCAGTAGTTATTGGTGGAGTTTTGTGGCCGACAAATATGAGGAACCATCCGGAGATAGTGGTTATCGGTGGAGATTGGTGGCCGACGGGGTTCCGAAGATGGTGGGGGTTATCGATGGACCTTGGTGGCTGACGTATATGAGGAACCATCCAGAGATGGTTGTTATCGTGGAGCTTGGTGGCGTCGGATAAGAGGAACTAGCAGGAGTACTTTTAAGTGATGGTGGTTTTAGGCGGTGGTAGAAATGGCAACGCAGTGGTGAATTGGTGGTGGTGATGGTTCATAGAAAGAGAAAGTTCAGAGAGACAAACTGTGTTTACAGATGGTTTTGTATTAATTGAATTTATATATCTATATATTAACTTTAGATAAAAAGGTTTCATTAAAATAATACTAGAAATGACAAAAATGCCCTCGACTTAACAGAGGTGAATGGATAGGGTTAAGTTAGTTGGACCAAAATGGCAATGGTAAAACTTTTTTGGACCCATAGGCGAAAAATCAAACATTTAGACTAAAGTGGCAAAATGACTCAAACCACAGGGACTAAAATGACATTACTCCTAAAATGTATGTACATAAAAAAAACTAAAATTAAAGTTTTATAAATCTTATTAATACACAAAGTTGTTTAAATGTTTTTGAAAAAGTAATTATTATTTAAAGTTCTAAATAAAATGGGGAGTTAAATGCTTGGTTGGTCCCTGTGGTTTGCGAAAATTGCAGATTTGGTCACCAATGGTTATTAATTACACACTTAGTCCTAGTGGTTGCAATTTTTGCACTCGGGTGGTCCTTATGACTAACCCATGTTAACTTTATCAGTTAAGTCTATGTAAAATTATCACACTACCCTTACTATTAAAAAACAAGAATAAATAAACACCTTCTTCTTCTTCACCCTGATCTCTCTCTCACTTCCTTTTCTCTCTCTAAAACCACAAGACCACCGTCTCCCACCTCCACCACCGCCGCCTCCACCACCGCCGCCAGCTGGGCAGTTTGCTCTCCGGTAAGCCCTCTATCTCTCCTCCTACATCTTCTATTTCAGATCGGTAAAAATCCATATCCTCCGGCCGTTCGATTTTCGTTTCAGGTAGAGATGGTGATGGTCGGGCCGTGATGATGGTGGTGGTGACTGTACGGCGGCTGCCGACAACGGCAGTCATAATGGCAGCAGCAAACGGCAGAAGTTCTCATCGTTAATTGTTATGTTGATATATTAACGCCTTTCTCGAATTTTCATTTGTATCTATTATTTGTTTTCTGTGTGTCCTTTTCCAGTGGGCCCCGCCGAATGTAAGTTTACCCTTGCTAAATTTGGTGGACAAAATATTTCAACTCAACAGAAGAGGCTGGTTAAGGTTTGTCATTTGGTTTATCTAGCTGTAGTATCAGAATCCATACCTCGGATGATTAATATTTGCGTACGCAGACGACATGTGTTTTGGATATCAAAGCAAATCTTGCAACTAATGATGGAAGATGCTATTGATGATTGGCTCTTAAGGCAAATTCGTTTTCTCAGGAGGGATGGTCTTGTTGCTCAAAGAATTTACTGGATCCAAGATGTAAGTTAGTTGCTAAACAGTTGATATATATTTTCTGTATTTTTATTATTTTCTTTTTTAAAATCTAATTTCAAAATGCAACTGTTGTTAGGTTTTGTGGCCTGAAGGCACCTTTTTCTGAAATTAAGAGCAAATCAAACAGATTCTTCTCAGTCAGATACTGCCGTTGTCGGCAGCCGCAGTACAGTCACCACCACCATCATCACGGCCCGACCACCACCATCTCTACCTGAAACGAAAATCGAACGGCCGGAGGATATGGATTTTTACCGATCTGAAAGAGAAGATGTAGGAGGAGAGATAGAGGGCTTACCGGAGAGCAAACTGCCGGTGGTGGAGGCGGCGGTGGTGGAGGTGGGAGACGGTGGTCTTGTGGTTTTAGAGAGAGAAAAGGAAAGTGAGAGAGAGATCAGGGTGAAGAAGAAGAAGAAGGTGTTTATTTATTTTTGTTTTTTAATAGTAAGGGTAATGTGGTAATTTTACATAGACTTAACTGAGAAAGTTAACATGGGTTAGTCATAAGGACCACCCGAGTGCAAAAATTGCAACCACTGAGACTAAGTGTGTAATTAATGAACCATTGAGACCAAATCTGTAATTTTCGCAAACCACAAGAACCAACCAAGCATTTAACTCTAAAATGGGTGTTTGGATTTGGGTGGTGGGGGTGGGTCTCACTTTTTACTTTTAGGTGAGAAGGGCTCAATTTTTTGTAACCCAAACTCCCTAAATATATATTGATGGAGTGATGATAGTCAGGTAAAACCTAGCTGGGCCCACTTATAACGGACCTGCTCCACTCAATTGAAATTCAAAATCTTGTTAATTCTAGTTTTTTGAAGAAAAAAAAAACACTATTACTTTTTTTCGAAAACTTTCTAAATCTTTTACAAATCTTAAATACTTAAAGCCCTTAAAATTAATAGCAAACATAGGTTATTAGCATACTGCATACATCGTAGCATAACATAACATGCTAATTAAATAACATATTTCAAATAGTGTATCGTAATAACCGTTTAAATATTTGTATTTTTTTTGTCTGTTTCGATATTTGTGTTTTTTTAAATGCGATTATAAGACTCTAATGTAACTTTTTGTACCATAGTTTTTCTAACTTTCATAATCCCGTCAAGCATGATATACAAATATTTTATACAAATCATATAGTTTTGTACTTAAAATTTAGTTCTTTAATGAGCATATCAATTATAACATGTGTATGATTTGTAGATTATGTTGTTGACACGTATTGTTGTCTTATCCAGAATTATCATTTTAGATAAAAAAAGTTGCATAAAAAATTATATATATCATATTTTGACAAACTTAGAATGATAGTTTTTAAAAAAATTTTCCCTGTTTTAGAAAAAAAAATTCACCGAGCATTTATTGACTAAATTCAGAGATGTTAACACAAGGTTATGAAATCATGTGGTTTTCTATATAAAAGATACAAATAAGGTATGATATGTTATCTTGGTGACTTTGATGGTGTGTGGAGAGGACCTTCGCATAAGACCATGATTTCGAGGGGCATGTGATTTGTAAAAGAATCCTATATATATGTGTTATTTTTTTTAAATAGTAAACACATAACAATTTCAATATAGGTCCATTACAAATCATTTTTTATGGTTAAGAATTTAGCCTACTTAGCAGATTTATTGAGCCCGATAATAATTTGATTTAAACAAAATAATAATAATAAAACATTATGAAATGACACATATTTTCAAGCTCAAACAATGTACTTAAATTCTAAGAGACGCCTTTATATGTTATAATATTTTTTTAACAAAGCCTAACCACACCATACACTCATAGGCAACCACTTATGTCTACGATCACAAACAACGTTGATGATCCTGCCCATCATCAATTTCAAAGGAAATTACCATCCGAAAACTCATTATGATAAAACTCTTACATTATATATGATATTTTATCACAAATAGGACTCCAATCAACTACCTCCTTAAATAAAATCATCTTGATACTGCTAGATTATTGCCCGTTTTAATTTATTTCATTTCTTTTCTTGTTTCTTTTTCGAAAAAATATTCCTTTTAATTTAATGAAATGAAATAAATTCTCACAAAAACATAATTCTTTTAAAATTTATGAAATAATTAATTGTCCACAAAAACAGAAGGTGAGAAGCACAAACTCGTAGGAAAATCAGAATCCCTCGTTTTTCTCTCTCCTCTCACCACCATCACGAAAGGTTTGACGTTCATCAATGGCGATGCCCAGAAACCGACGCACAACTTCTCTCTGCGACTCCGATACCACTCGACTCCCTGACTCCGATAAGATTGAAGGCGCCGGTAGTTGGGACGCTCTTGAGTGGACCAAGATCGATGTAATAATAATTCCTCTTCTTCTTAACCCTAACTTTTTTTTTCTATTATTATTACTCAATTTGCACGCTCAATTCATTCTTCACCACATCCTAATCGCAAATGTGTTATCAACTTTGTGTGTTTACACAGCAGCCTGTTGTTTCAAGGCCTGTTCCTCATGGATTGTCTGATTTTTTGTATGAAGCTGAGGAGGTTCTCGGTGAGGTAATGTTTTGACTTTTAATTTGATTAAATTATGGTAGAAAAGGTGGTTATTAATCTTAGTTTTAAGTTGAATAGTAACTTTGTTGGCATTTAAACAAAAATTGTGGTTTGTTTTGAGTGGAGAGAGCAACTGTTTTGTATATATATATGTGTATCTGTGTTTGAATACAACAATGTAAAAGCTGCAATTGTGATTGTGGAACTGATAAGATATCGGAATTTTAGTTTGTTTGTCCTGCATTGGATTAGTATATCTTTGGATGGCAAACCACAACCAAACAATTGCGCACAAAACAGAAATTAAAACAGAGAAAACGGAACACAAGGATTACTTGGTTCGGTCGATGTGGCCTACGTCCACGTTGCAACCTGCCATACCTGACGTATATATGATACATGGTAAAAACTAAATGGGTGTTTTTTTTATTCTTCATTAGTCATTACAATGTTTTGTTTTCAAATTTCATGGATGCTTTTCTCAGTTTAAACACATGTATCATCTTAGACGGTAAGTCGGTAACAAAGATAAAATTAATAGGGTAGCCTGCCTAGGCTTCTTTAGAAGAAGGATTATTATAGGACGTGCCATGAATCACAAGCGACAACCTTATTAGTGAGCATTTTTCAAGAGTTTATAATGTGCAATATGCAGAACCTTCTGATATCCAATCATTTATGATCATAATAGAAGTTGTTTCCCAAGTCTTCTGTCAAACATCACATTTGAAGTTAAATTATATGTTAATTTTGGTGTCATTATTGAAAGTTAATCCTGGTGCTAATCCTAGTTATTTCCTCCTTCCTGTTTTATCTTCATATGTTTTTTTAGCAAAGACTTGCTTTTGGGATTTTATCAACACTGACTTTGTTACGAGGTTGTTTTTTCTAACTTTTCTTACTTTGGTGCTAGGGGTATGGTGTTCTTGCCAATACTGATGAGGCAGGTACCTTGTTCGTTACCAATTTTCGTCTTCTTTTTTTGGTAAGTTTTCATTTTTCTGAAGTTTTTGGTTTATGCTCCCTTCCACATGGCAGTTGTATAGCTATAAAATGTGCCCGTTCTTGGTTATGCTCCCCTTCCACATGGCAGTTGCATATGCTAATATGCTATAAAATGTGCTTCAAGGGTTTGTCAATGTATTTAATTGACATTTTAAAAAGCGCGCCTGAGGCGCAAGCCTTGGCGCCTTAGGTAGCCCGAGGCGCGCTTTTTACAAAAAGCCCCAAAAAAGCGCAAATTTTGAGGGGTTTTGAGGCCTGAGGTGTGCACCTCATGTACATAGGGTGTTTTTATACTGTTTTTAAGCATCAAACTGCTGTACAATAGGGTTTTTGGCTTGTACTTATAGGTAAAATCATATATAAACCTTATTTATAGCTATTTTATGAATAAGGGATGCTAAAAACCTATGGGATATATATAAAAAGTTATATAATCACTTTGCGCCTTGGGTACGAAAAGCCCGCCGCTTTTGCGCTTCCCGCCTCGGTTTTAGACCTTGTCGCTTTTGTGCGCCTCTCGCTTTTTAAAACCAAGATTGACATGAAACTGTTTATGGTCTGTTGGTCTGTTTCTTTGGGTCCTAAAATCCATGAAGCAGTCTAATCTATACAAACTATCCATGTATGCGACGGACCAGAAAAGTTCACATCTTGGGCATATGGCATTAGATGATAATATGATATTATACTATTTGAAAACCAGTTGATAACTAAATATGGTGTCATTCAGTCGCATGCACGCGTTGTCTGCTTGTATTGATTAGCATGTTTTCTGTACTGCTTCCTATAAAACTCCGATGCTATTTGTTTACTGTACACTTATACTAGTACTTGGAAATACTCCTATATCTTACATCTTTTCTTTTTGTGTATTTTTCTCTTTCCAGAGTGAAGGGTCCAGGGATATTATCAAACTAGGAACAATACCATTGGCCACCATTGAAAGATTTAACAAGATTGTAAGTTACGCGTCATGTTCATATTGATTTGGAATGACATTACAGCTTTGTGGTTTTCTACCATTTACTTCTTTAGATAATTTATCGTTATTGTGGCGGCATTGAGTTATTGTTTAGGCCTTAGTAGCATGGTGCTACTTCTGTAACGAGAAGTTAGCGGACCCGGAGAAATGAAATATTTTCTAGGGATAGGTAAAATTGGAAAAAGAGAACGAGATCAAGTGAAAGGACAATGGGATGCTTAATGCTGCTTGATAACTTCCAATTTTTGTAATCCTGTTTAGTCACCGTCTAATTACTCTATACATTAAATGGGATGCTTACCGTAGAACCGAGATGGTAATGCACCCACCTCTACTTAGATGCACACCTTGTCTGTTTTAGAACATTGGGATCGGGTAACATTTCAAGAACTCTTTTCTGAAAATGGTATATGTAGTAAGGAACTGTAGCTCACAACTGTTTAGCTACAAAAGCTTTAACAGTTTAACGTACTTTAAACCTTCAATTTCCAACATATATCCAAAACTTATGTTCATAGAGACGTAAACACAGTTTCGTAATTCAGTTTTTCCAAGTTCCAATCATAGTTGTCAATAGCGATAGCTATAGCGCACTATGTAGCGTATAGGTATAGTGTCGCTATTAGGGTTGTAGCGATATAGCAACAACTTATTTTTTTCAATATAAATAGCAATTAAATATAGCTATAAAATAGCTGGGAATTTAGGTTTTTGGTAAATATACATGTAAAATAGCATATATACCAGGGTATTTTGATATAATATACATATTATTTAAAAAAATCTAGTGTATCGCTATTTATAAAATAGTTGTCCCCTATTTATCGCTATTTGCTATGTAGCATATAGGTACCTTATCGCTATTTGTCGCTATTCGCCACTAACAACTATGGTTCCAAATCCAATCACATGCAATATTTCTAAGAGAGCACATTTAATTTATTGATGATTAAAGTTCCAAAATCAATGCAGTCACATTAAATAATAGCTCTTCAGCAAACAAGAAAAACATACTGCTGAGTGCTGATACACACACATACATTTGTATCTGTGTGTATATTACATTATGAAGACACATATAGGGTGACCCAAAAAGCTTGGAAAACAGAGTTTTAGAGGACTAGAATGAATTGAAGATTCAATATAACTGGTGCAAGAGTGTAAAATGATCATGTCATTGAAAACACTACAAGATGTGTTTTAATTTGAAAGTCTCTATTGTTAACTCGTTAACACACTATTTTCTGCTTCCAGCAGATGATTGTGTCCATTCTAAGTAATATTTTTTTTTGCGTAATGTTAAAGGGTCAATTGCCACTAGAGCTTTTTGTTGTTGACATACTTGCCCGCACAAGCTTTTTTAGTCCACGTTATACTTATTTAATTTTTAATCTGTCATGAGGATATATATAGGTAAAAAGCAGCAGTCGGGACCTAGGCAATCTGATAAGACTCCTACACGACGACTTCTTCAAGTTATTGGTATGGTAGAATGCTTATATTTCGTAATGTGATATTATTTCATTTGTCAATACAATGTCTGCATGTTCATGTCTTTTATTTTGCAGGAAAAGATATGAGGATTATTATATTTGCTTTTCGACCTCGAACTAAACAGGTAAATTATGTCTGATTACGTATTTAAAGAACCAAATCAACACTTAATAAAATTGTGATTTTCCAGAGACGTGCTGTCTTTGAAGCATTATTGAGGTGTGCAAGGCCCTCAAGGCTCTGGGATCTGTACGCCTTTTCTTCGGGCCCATCAAGATTTAGCAATATTAGCCCTAAGTGCGATTAGTAAACGAATACTTACGGCTTCTTGGTGTGGAATCACGTCATTCATCATTAAGCACCATTGAAGATGGTTCCTTCACATCGTCTAATAACTGGTGGAGGATTAGTGATGTTAATGCAACTTACGATATGTGTCCAACATACCCTTTTTCTCTGTTATTACCAAAATCAATTAGGTGAGCCATGTTATAGTTAACATCGAAAAAAATTCTAATGATTTCAACTTGGCATCTAAGTACTTAATGCGGTAAAAAACCGGGTCAAGGACCGATATTGGAGATATCGGTAATCGCGGTGGGATATCGGAAATTTTAATTTTATGCAGAATTTATATACATAGCAATTTTATACTAACAATTCAGTATACTCTCCTACCATTAACAAATTAACCTTTTGCAACTTGCAAAACACTTGACAATTGTAGCAAGTAGGAACCGATCAAGACTTAAAACACTAACATTTAACACTAACAATTAATAGTTAAGACTTAAAACACTAATAGCAGCAATAAGAAGAAAGACGATGGTAGAACTAAGAAGAAAGGCACTGATATCGGGAAAACTGGTAAAATATTGGTCAAATATCGCGATAAAATCGGTACCAGTATTCTGACCGATATTTTGCACCGATATCTCACTAGGGGACCGATACCCGATATATCAGTGATATATCGGCGATATTAACTACATATCTTACATTTGTTTGTTTATTTTCAGAGACGAGGATGTGCTGCAAGCTTGTAAATTTCGTGCACGGTGTAGATTGCCTGTAATATCATGGTGTGATGGACGTAAGTTCTGAATATAATTTAAGTATTTTTTCAAATAACCATCATTTGACATTTTAAACGGGCTTTAAGTTTTAGAAGTTTTAATACACGTACTTTTGTTTAATGATATGCAGGCACTGGAGCTGTTCTTGCACGATCCTCCCAGCCATTGGTTGGTCTGATGATGAATATGAGAAGGTAATGGTAATTTGGTAAATTCGCCACATTTTTTTCCCTGAATGCGTAGTAGTAAAATTTGTGAAAAAGTTGTCTTACAATGATTTTATTGCAGTAATGCTGACGAGAATCTGGTTGGTGCTCTCTGTACTGAACTTCCTGGTGGAAAGAGAGGACGGTAAAATTTATATGCTCGTTTATCCAATATTTATATTTATAATACCTTAAAAAGAAAGGTCAGTGGCTTCTGCTACCAACCCTTTCTACCCTTAAACTTTGTGACAATGTCAAAACTAACCCCTCACTTTGTAAATGTTCTTTGACCGTTTCAAGTTTCTAAAGTTTTGAGTTTACCCTACAAACTAATTTCTTACGTTTTTATTTTTTTGTACGTGTCGGTATAAACTCGTAGTTCGCCTACGCTTTAACGTAATGAGTCAGCTCAATTATACAATGTTTTATTTTTATGTACATTTTGAGTTGGACTACGTTTTGATGTAAATTTTGATTGGAAACAAATAAGGTGAAATATAATACGTTTTCTTTCGACGGTATAAATTTGACTTGCTATATGTTTCGACGTAAATTTAGTTCGGAAACGAGTTGGGTCGATTGTAGTCTATACTTTATCACGCCACATACTACACCAACGCACGTGTATATTTTATGCACATTTTGAGTTGGTCTACATTTCGACGTAAATTTTGTTTGGAAACAAGTCGGGTCAATATATACTACATTTTCATTCAACGGTATGAATTCGGATTACTCTACGTTGGAACGTAAAATTAGTTCGGAAACGAGTCGGGTTGATTGTACTCCATAATTTATCACTCCGCGTATGGCGCCGCCGCAACGCGCAGCCGGTAAAAAAATAGTTTTTCATTAATTTGCAAGTTGTTGTTTGAAGTCAAATCATTATATCATAAAACAATTTCACTTGCTCTCATTTTTCAGCTTTTCTAGTTTGATGTTCTTTCTTCACAATGTTCTTGCATTTTTTCGTTTCTGATGGGAATGGTTTTCTATTTATTTTTTTTATTTAGGAAATTATATATCGCTGATGCAAGACCGAGAAAAAATGCTTTAGCAAACGGGGCAATGGGAGGTGGTTCAGAGTCATCCGCCAATTATTTCCAGTCTGAGGTCTGTCAAAGGTTTGACCTAAAAAATACGTTGGTTTGTCACGTTAGTCTATCTGTTTTAAAGCTGAATACGTGGTCGTTTGTGTAGATTGTTTTCTTCGGGATAGATAATATTCATGCCATGCGGGAGAGTCTTGTTCGTCTCAGAGACTATTTGGATACACACGGAACTAAATCATCAGACGGGATGTCATCATTCTTGGTATAATCTCAATCTCCAACATCCTAACCTTAAAAGTTAACTCTAACTTTCAATGCTGTTTTATATGATCAATGTTGTTTACGACAGAGACATGGTGGATGGACGTGGGGTGGAGGTAATCTCAGCAGTATGTCTGCATCTGTATCAACCCTTGGTGACAGTGGCTGGTTAATACACATCCAGAATGTGCTGGCAGGCTCTGCTTGGATCGCTGCTCGTGTTGCAATCGAGTCAGCATCCGTGCTTGTTCACTGCAGGTATATGCGGCATCTGTCACTGTTTCAGACTACGACTTTTCTTAAGAAACAGACATGTATGATATAATTATTCTTCGTGAACATGTTTTTTTTTGTACAGTGATGGATGGGATAGAACAAGTCAGCTAGTTGCTCTTGCAAGTTTGTTACTCGATCCATATTACCGCACCATCAAGGGATTTCAGGTATGTTTTCATTGGAGACGCAGACTATGTATACGTGTCTTTAGGCCTGTAAACAAACCGAACGAACACGAACAGATGCATGTTCGTGTTCGTTCATTTAACTTTAACCGAACACGAACACGAACATAGACAAACAACTTAAACGAACATAATTTAACAAACATAAACGGACGCAATGAACATAAAGGTAGTCATCTTTTATATATAAATTAGTGATTAACTATGATAACTGGAAAGCCCATTTCTATTACTAGAAAGCCTGATTACTAATTAGTTATATATAAGTAGTTAGAAAGCCCATTTTGTATTTATATTTATATAAACATTACTAATTATGTATTTATTAAAACTTAAGCAAACATAAACGAACAACTATAAATAAACGAACACAAACGAACATAAATAAACAAAAATTAATGAACAAACATAAACGAACCTTCATGAACATAAATGAACAAACAAAACGTGTGTTCATGTTTGTTTGTTTGATTAAATGAACAAAGAATTTTTTTCATGTTCGTTCATGTATTAAATAAACGAACACAAACGAACTTCCCGCCGAACAAGTTCATGAACGTTCGGTTCGTTTACAGGCCTACATGTCTTGTTAGCTAAGTAAAAAAAGTACTTTTAATCCCTATTTATATGTAGGCACTTGTGGAAAAAGATTGGCTTGCATTTGGACATCCCTTTTCAGACCGAGCTGGAATGGCAAGCTTAATGGGGAGCGGTTTAGAATTACTGAGGCAGTCTTCAAGCGCGAATATCCCGTCATCACCAATGCGCCAGACACCTGGCGCATTCCCGTCTCAATCTTCAATGTCTAATCAGACGCAAACTTCAAACCATTATTCTCCAATATTTCTTCAGGTGGGCCTTTTCGATATGTTAACAAATCTTATAACTTGTTTTTATTTAAGTAATTGATACATTAACCAGTTCACTTGTGTTTCGTTTGTCAGTGGGTTGATTGTGTCTCTCAGTTATTGCGAATGTACCCTTTTGCATTCGAGTTCTCATCGGTACGTGCCTTTCATTAACGGTCTGTATTTGACTATTTTCTGACATTTGTTGACTTCTTTTGTCAAAACAGTAATCAATATTGTTTTTTTACAGGCTTATTTGGTTGACTTTCTGTTCTTTTATAAAAACAGTAATCATTATTGTTTTTTTACAGGCTTATTTGGTTGACTTTCTGGATTGCACACTTTCTTGTCGTTTTGGGAACTTCTTGTGTAATAGGTAAGTATGACATTGAGCTTATAAGCTAGAGGTTGCAATTTTAACACATTTCCTTATGAATAGGTCAATTTGTGTATGTTAAATTTCAGTGAGAAGGAAAGAGAACAATATGGTGTATCAGACGCGTGTGGATGCTTGTGGATGTATTTAGACGACATGCGTGCTAAAGTGGGGAGTTCTCATGTGCACTACAACCTCTTCTATGATCCATCTAAACACGAGGGTCCTTTATTGCCACCAGCTGCCGCTTTAGCGCCGACGTTGTGGCCCCAGTTTCATCTGAGGTGGTCATGTCCTTCAGAAGCTCAAACCGGAGAGGTTGAAGCTCAGTGTAGGAGTCTGGTCGAGAAAATCTCTGAACTTCAAAGGGTAATTGACATATATACCCCTTTTAGTTTCTGTTGCTATTCTCTTTAATAGGCCTGTTAACGAGCCGAACGTTCATGAACTGTTCGTGAACTTGTTCGACGGAAAGTTCGTTTGTTAATAACGAACATGAACACAACTTTTTGTTCATTTAATTTAACGAACAAACATGAACACACATTGTGTTCGTTCATTTATGTTCGTGAACGTCTATTTATGTTTGTTCATTTTTGTCTATTTCAATATAAATACATAAGTCGTTATAGTTGTATAAATATTAATCATAAAAATTACTTTCTAACTTCTTATATAAATATAACTAATTGGTAA
The DNA here is from genome assembly GCA_947069175.1 of Scalesia atractyloides. NCBI lineage: Eukaryota > Viridiplantae > Streptophyta > Magnoliopsida > Asterales > Asteraceae > Scalesia > Scalesia atractyloides. The sequence goes on along the minus strand of CAMTDV010000012.1, from coordinate 9,631,812 downwards.
TTGGGCATTTTAGTAATAAAAATGGGGTTTTTCAATGGAAATTATCGCAATTAATCACTAATTTATATAAAAATTTACTTGACGAGCGTTTATGTTTAGTCAATTGTGTTCATTTACGTCTGTTCAATTCTGTTCATTTGTGTTGTTTATTGTTTGTTAAATTTAGTTTGTTTGTTTATGTTCGTTTACGTTCGTGAACTTTTCGTTTAGGTTTTAAACGAATGAACATAAACGACCACCGACCTGCCCATTTTCTTATTTTCTTAATAAACAAACATGAACAAAAAAATGTGTTCGATTATATGTTCGTGTTTGGTTAAAGTTAAATGAACAAACACGAACATGCCTCCGTGTTCATTCGGTTTATTTACAGGCGCCTACTCTTTGTATTGACAGTTGATATAATTCACTTTTGATGGAGTTTGTTTTTGGTGATATAAACAGGCCAAGGATGTTGCTGAGAGTAAAGCCCGAGAAATGATTGCCACATTGGAAGCCGTAAAAGCCGAGATACGCAACGAGAAACAGATCAGCAGCTCAGCCATGAATCTGGCAAGAAAAGCCAACAGGGAAAACGATATCATAAAAAGAGCAATACAATCTCTTGGGTGTAGAATACACGTGTCGGGAAATGATGACTGTACAATTAACATCGAAAGGAATCTAATTGACCTACCCGAAAGAATAACTTCGTCCCGTTCAACCAACAGTCCACACTCGTATGATGAAAAGATGGATATGTCTGTATCTGTTACCTTAACCCCTGACGACGATGATGTTTCTGAGAACCCGATTCTTCGAGTTTGTGAAAACCTGTGCCCGCAACGGACCCGAGATGGTGGGTGTAAGTGGCCCGATTCTAGTTGTGCTCAACTCGAGAGCCAGTTTGTTGGTTTGCGAGCTAATTATGATGCTTTTGATCGGTTATCTATTTATGATAGCTACTTTCAACCCGAATGACAAACTGATTAACACGTTCTTTGAGTAATAGTAGTATAGTAAGGTGCTGACGTCCGGGATGTACAGTTTGAGGTTCTTCTCAAGCAGTTTTGAATATACAATTTGAATACTGTTTGGTTTTTAGAAATGTATAGGTGACGGGTAGAGGTGGGGCGTGGTCGAGTCGGGTGCGGTGGCGGCAGCAAACAAAAGAGGTGATTGATTATAATGTCTGTATGGTTGGCATATTTTTTGAGGTGTACAGATTCTTGTTAGATGTATTGTTTATGAAACTAGAGATGTAAAAATAGGTCCTGATAATTTTTTGCTGGTTAATAAAGTGATATAAATGTGCTGGTTTTGAGCCTTTGTTAATTTCATTCCCATTCTCCTTGTGTTAATTTGTAAATTGCTAGTTTTCAAGTCTACAATTCTTATCTAATCAACGATCAACCCTCGTTATGTAGATCTCTTTATTTAGATGTTTATTAGATTATGTTTACCAATAAATGACTAGATGTTCCATTAAGATATATACATAAAACAAGTATAATAAAACTGTTGGTTTACACGACTGGATTCAAGTTCAAATCGTTAGCCAAACTCTTAAACCGCCATAACAGAACTTTATAATGTCATACCACTTGGGCGATTCGATCAACTTTAACGGTTGTGAACACACATAACCATCTAATAAATTTTGTGTATTTAACAAACACCAAAGTTTTATACAAGCAAAAGACGGGTACATTTATGTGGCTTATTGTAAGTTAACTGAATATTAACAACCCCTATTCATCCCCCATCAGCGGCAGCTGCTGGTGGTGGTTGTGGTGAATCTTCATCAGGTGACTTTTTATTTGCCTTTCGCTCATTCCATCTTGCTAATACCCACCTCAAAATGAAAAACCCTCCAATTGCATACACCTGAACCCAATCACATCAGTTACAACTTTACAAGTTTCAACAACTCAATTACAAAGGGTTATAAGCTAATAATATCCACTTTAGTTATGTGTACGTAGAACTTCGTTAGTACATACTTCTTAGAGGTTTGAGTTAAAACCTGTGAACCCATAAACACTTTTTGTCATTTTTTATAAATAACCAATGTCTTAGTCACTATTAAGAAACAATGTTGGTATGATACTAGTTTGAATTATTGAATAAAAACCATCTACAACCTATTCTATGCATCAAAATCAGAAAAAATACACACTTTTTTTTTACTCTCGGCCCATGTTGATCCGACACATTCCCAATATAGCCAAACATTGAAATAAAACACAACCCAGACTTTACCCATTCATATGAAAATATGTTAAAACTACGATATCAGTCGTGAACTGAGTTCATAAGTATATACTCCGTTTCAAATATTACTAACGCGTTTTGACTGTGAACTAGGGAAAAATTCCAAAGTTCATTTCGTTTGAGTGGTTGTAATTACAGAACAGATACCCTTATATAAGTCCATCAATTGTTATGTGTATGTATAACTTCGTACCCACTTCTTAAGAGGCAATAAAGTGTAAATACACGTTCGGGTTAACCCTGTCATATTTTAGTACAGGTTAAGACAGGTTGGATTGAGTTAACCCATAAACACTTATCATTTTTTAAAAGTAACCAAAGTCTTAATTACGATTAAGAAACAATATTGGTTTGATCCCACCCCTTCCCCTTCTATCTAAACTTTAAAATAACACACAACCCAAATTTTACCGGTTCATATGCAAATATGTTAAACTTACAATATCAACAACATAAGGTTGGTCGTGGACCGAGTTCATAAAAATACACTCCGCTTAAAACACCACTAATGCGTTTTGGGCGTATTGACAAAACCGGATACCACACCAACCAACCAAAAAACCAATCTGGTGGGTGAAAGAGCCCATTTGGTATATAAACCCCACATTGGTTGCCCATGTACCCTTTGGTCCATAAAAGAGAGAAAAATCCATAAGCTTCTTGTGTGTAAAGCCATCTATCGTTATAAAAGTAGAATACTACAATAATTCTACCCCTTGTATCTTTAAATTACAGATCTATTCATACACAAAACTCATAGTAAAGTCAAATTTACTAAATAGCATACAAATAAAGAGGCAATCAGAATACTACATACGTATGTTCAGAAAACTATAAATTCAACGATCAACCGATACACAAAAATAAATAAATAATAAATAAATAAATGAACTATCATACCTGCCAAAGAAAAACAGGATTTGTATCCTTATCCACCTCTTCAGCTTCAAGTTTCAAGGGTGCAACAGTCGTCGGACGAGCATCCGAAAACCTAACAGTCACCGGTTTCGAGTCCTCAGCCGGTTCGAAAAACCGTATTTCCAGCTGATTTATTCTCAGTTTCCACTTTCTTTGTCGGTGGTGGAAAACGGAAGTTAATAAGTTGAGTGAAGTTTGAGATGAATGAAGATAAAGGATTTGGAGGTGTGATTGTTTCAGCAGCTTCTTGCTGATCCGCCATCTTTGTTGTTGAAGTTTGAAGAGACACGTTATGTTTGTGTGCGCGCGTGAAAATGATGGGAGGTTGCGTTACTAGATTGATGAAGCAACAATAACGTTTGGATGGGTGGCACTCGCCGTACCGAACGCGTGTACAACACGACAGAGTAGTTTGGGTTTAACTAGTTGTCCAAAGCCCAAATTCATGTTACACAAAAAGGGAAAAAATTATGTGGCCTACCCCCCTACTTAATATATTGGGCTTTGAGTGAAGATCAAAGCTTAAATAAAAAGCATCAATAGCCCAGTTACAACGAGAGCTACATTTGACTTATATTTTGGTTACCTGTACATACTACTCATAACATGATTGTAATAAAAATTATATTAAGGCGTAGATAAAAAAACATTAGTCAAATAAAAGAAAAATATTAAAGTTTAGGAATTCTAGGGTAACTTTATTAAAGTAGAGGAGCAGTAGCGTAAGCTAACTTAAAGAAAAGATAAGGAAAAAATGGGTATTAAATGAAATATTATCAGAAAATGGAAAAAGTTTTGCATTGCCACGGTTTCAAATCCAATCTTTCGCTTGATTATACCTCCAACAACAAAACCACTCCACCACATGCTCTTTTAGTTCAAGAAGTCGCTATAATTGTACGTATACTAAGTAGGAAAACGTAACAGCCAAAAAAAATTTAATAATCATTTACATTCATCATTTTGGTGGACCATGATCGAACGAATATGAGTGTTAATTACTTACTAAATGCGTTAATACAATTGAATAGGTTGAGAAGTATGAGAGATGATAATTGAAGAGACGTGGGCCGGCTCTTGCGGGTCCGAAGCAAACCCGAACTCAACTCATGACCAGGAAGACTAATAAAGACAAATGATCCGCGGGGACCAAGCGACACGTCAGATGAACCAGGACAGAGGAGACAAAAGGGGCATCCTGATAACGACGTCTGGCCAATAACGTTTTGCGGATCACTGGCTCCTTAAACTCCACTAGCATTTATCTCAGGAGAGATCAAAAGTACAAGTGATAGCGACGTCTACCAATAACGTTTCACAAATACACACTCTCCTCTACTACCACTATCGGCTAGCACATAAATGCAACAGAGATATCTAGAAAGCGACGTCTCCTCCAATGCCTTCTCACCATCCTGACTATAAATACCAGACTTCCTTCAGGTGAAAGGAATTCCATACTTCTACTCTCACTTTACACTTACTAAAGAGCTGGAGGGTGGTTTAATGTAGCTATCGTAGGCTAATAAAAAATAAGTAAATTTATAGTATATGAAAGTCGAGTCGTTTCCACAGGGAATTGATGATCAATTAAGTTCTCTATTAATTTAACTAAAAACCGAAGCAAAATTTGTTTGTTTGTTGGTTGGTTTAAAAGAAAGCAATTAAATATATGAGAAAAAGATTATCAGATTAAGAGAAGCAACTCCCACTCAGGTTTCAGATTATAAGTTATACACAAAATTTAGTTTAATTACTTAAACACCACATAGACATGGCCTCGGAATTATTGACTTAGAATAACAATTAAAGACAGTTTTAATGGTAATCGTACAATGTATGTAACACTCGTAAAAATCATATCCAATAGTATAGTGACACGTGCCATTACTTTTATAATAAGTCCATTAAGGACTAATAAGGACTAAATGTGTCAACATGCTCAAACTAAGCCTCTGAGTGACCCTCTGGTGTCAACATGCATAAACCGAGCCTTTGAGTGACCATTAGTGTCAACATGCTTAAACTTAGCCTCTAAGTGACCATTAGTGTCAACATGCTTAAACTTAGCCTCTGAGTGACCATTTGTGTCAACATACTTAGCCTCTGAGTGAGCATCAGAGTCAAGAGGCTTATACTGAGCCTCTGAGTGATCCTTTACAAAGTCCAAACTCTCATATGAGACACTGGTTGGACAAGAGGGTTTAAATTCTGTAATATTATAAAGTTGGACAATGGAAGGGTTAAAAGTGTCAACATGTTAATTTACACCTGTGAGTGACCTTTTAACGAACCGAGAGTTTGACAATGTCCGGGCATACTCCCGGGTACGCTAAATGTTGGCTACGGAGGGCTAATTATGCTATTAAAGGTGCTTTAGAGGTTTTATAAGTTGAGGGGCTAAAGGTGGCAAGTTTTGAAAGTTCCCCGGAGGCGCTCGCGGGCGCGAGAGACATGGGCCTGGTCTCTCGCGGGCGCGAGAGGGCTGTGTCTGCAGAAAATTTGCTTGGCCTCCACACATATTGCCAAAAACCATTTGATTCGAAACTATGGACTTCCAAACTGCTATGCCACGTTTTAGGACACTTGTAAGCTCCCTCTAACACTCCCTAACACCTGGCATCACCTCCTTCAAGCTCCCCAACTATAAATAGGTGCATTTGTTCACCCTTTGAACTTGCACCATTCTCATTTATCACTCTACCTCCCTCATCTGGAAGTTCTTAACTGAAAGGAGCATCCAACTTAGTTCTATTTCATCCTAGGAACTCACTTGTAAGTGTTCCTTTCTCTTGCATTTTCGTTTATAGGCTTTTATAGCCAAAAGTCAAGCATTTATGGAAAACGTCTTGACTTTCGGTTAAGACCATTATGGTCCAACCATTGTTCGTAACGAACATGGCTAAGTGATCGTAATAAGGTAGGTGTTAGTCCCTATAAAGGGCACCTCCTAAAGATCACATTTGCTAGACCAAGTGACGAGTCAAAGTTTTAATATTAAAAAAGTCAAACATGTCAGTTTTCGAAAATATTATAATCTGAGCTTATATATGTTATGAAACATGTTTTGGCACTTAAACAAGTTGGTAATAATTATTAGAACATGTGTGAACATGTTCGACTCGTCAATTTCAGTTCTAGGGTCGGTTCGCAACCGAAAGTCGCAAAGTTTGACTTCTGCGTTGACTTTCGATTCTGACCCGATTTAGATTAGTTAACTACTGATCTAAGGTTGCATTATGATCATAATATAATATAATGTAGCATAACACCCTGAGGTTATATTACATGATCATAATCAGAATCCGAGTTTATGCACAAGGTCTGTTATTATGCCATTTTGACTAAAATGTTTTTTTTACACAATATAAGGTTTAATCAATAACGAACTTGAAAATAAATTTCCTACTAGTGTAATATCATAAGTAAGATTATTTGTGATACCAAGTCAGATTGTATATTGAGTTTACGTACAAGTTCTTGTGTATGTCGATAAATGACGATAAAGCTCTTGTGGCTCATAAAATGGTTTTAATCATACCTTTTCATATCAAATCTTTTACCTACTGATATGTTATATTAAATAACATATCTAAAACAATTAAACCTGATATTAACATCAGTTTTTTTTACTAAACTTCGCACAAATCCTCATTTTACAACATAAACGTCGTTAGAGCGCATAGTATGGTTTTAAACCATATTAATCGACCAAGACTTGTTACCTACTGATTTTAAAACTTATTTAAAATATTTTTACAGTAGGTACATGATGTAAACTCAGAATCCCAGATAAATTATAAAACTATGTGTAAAATAACCAAAATGCCCATTCGGTGCATAGTTTGGTCATAAAAGATAAATTACACATATAATCAATATCTTACTGATGTTATATCATAAATTAATTATTTTTCTAGAATACTTATGATTATAACATTAAAATATATTCAAGTTCCTTTTATAAGGTATATAATTACCAAAACGCCCATATGAGGCATTGTTTCATTTTAAAACCTTAACGGGCATGAGTTGATATCCTACTGATATTACAACTTATTTAAAGTATAATGGCACATAGAACTTGTCCATGACTTATCCCGTTAACCGATATCGCTTTTATGCGCACTGTTAAGTATATGTAACTAGTTTACGAAAAATTAACCGAAACGAGTTTAACCTTTCATTTTAGTCTCAAAATCCAGAATGCTTATGGTTTACCCATATTGTACAAGTCATAGTACTTGTTGGGTTTAAACTACATTCTATCTGATCATCGCTTAATCTAGCGTATTATACCGGTTTGATGCTTTACGTTAGTCGGTCTAAGTCTATGACTTAATTAAGACCGTTAGCATTTTAATTGGTTAGCTTATGCCATAATCCAGGCTAGAACCTTTCGGTAAATGCTATCTGCACTTATATCATTTTGGATACGGCTGAGATATTAAATCTTGCATTTTTAAAATCAAGACTAGCTCAGGTAATACTCTTGACTTATTTTCCCTATACGGGCTTGGGTTACGGTAAATTATTACCGCTTCGTCGGAAAGGGATCAATCGAATGCTGGACTTTGGAGAGTAAATCTGCATATTCTGTTTTGATCAGTTTTGTTTGATAACGTAAACATTGGGGTTTAACGACCGTTTCCTGGAATATCCTCGGCTCATTACTTAGTTAATGGCCACGACTAAAGCGCGGGGTGTAGGCATACACCTGATATGCTAAATTATTTTTACCCACTAGTTGGGGTGTGGGTTCTTAAGTGGTGTGTACGTTAATCATGTCTCGGTCTGGGTCTCATATGTATGGACAAACATGTGAATATGTTAACAAGGTTAAAAGTTAACTTTCCCAAGTTATAAAAGATTTGTGCTCTATGCACTTAAATCAAACTTTAAAAATGTTTTCAAAATGAGTCAGTCGGGTGTATTTACCAGCGAAAGTTGACGTATTTTCAAAAGACAAAGATGCAGTTGCAATACGAAATAGGCTGGAAGCTGCTCAGTAGTGATATAAGATGATCTTGCAAATCCTTAGATCTACCCAAAGTCTGTTACACATTTTTGTATATTTTACGATCCGCCTGTGGATCTTCATTACAAGCCGCCTGTATATTATTTTTCGTACTTTGAACATTTGGTTTGTAATAGTAATTTAACTCCAAGACTTCTGTTGTGCTGTGTTTAATTGACTATGATGATATCAATTTACGTCACGATATTCCCCACCCGGGCCCACCGGTGTTTGGATTGGAAATACGGGGTGTAACAATCTAATTATCCGTTCGCAAATACCAATTACCCACCAAATTATCAACCCGCTAGCGATGCAAGAAATCGCAAATACGTTTAAAAGACAAGTAATTCAAATAGGCAAATTGGATTTAAATAATCCAAACTTTCTCAATTGGCCGATAATAATCCTAACTCAATTATTTGCCGACAATAATCCGAATTGGGCCACTTTTTGCCGATAATAGTTTGCGTTAAAAATAGCTTAACGAAGTTAAGTTTTTTCCCGAATAACAAACCGATGTTTTAGGGCTTTTGATTAGAACGAGGATACGAGTTGATTGATGTAAAATTTACCTAGAAATACTGCCCCAAACGACAAAAACGATGCTTCAATTCGGGTGTTTAAACTTCCAATTAACAAAAATTAAGCCGTTTGGTGCACCGTTTCGAGGTAAGCTTTACATAAGCCGTTTGGTGCACCGTTTTCGAGGTAAGTTTTACGGATTTTCGATCGAGAAAACGTCCGGAATTTGGGTCAAGAATTGACAATTGCTCTTTTCTTAATCACTCGGTTCTTCGTCTACTGAACCCTAATTTATTTAATCAATTTAAGCACTCTCGATAACATTAACGAAATTTTGTCCTTCTCTCTTATCTCCTGCCAAACTCTCCCACCGTCTCCTTATCAACATCACGCCCCCGCCGCACCGTCATCTTCGTAACCACCATCTTTTTCTCTCTACTTCACTCATTCTACTTCATCATCCCCCTCTGACTCCGGGTAAACCCTCCATCCTCACCAAACTTCATATGAGGTGTTTATTCTGACAGATGATGATGGCATTGATGGAGACTTCTAGTGTTTCAATTGACGGGTGATAATGGTGTAACTTTTTAAATATCATTGATGAATGGGTGCAATTCGAATAGTAATTGCGTAAATAATATATAGAATTATTGCAAGTATTAATACAAAGTGAATGGGAGGTCCGCACAATACCACACCAAATTCAATCGAATGCATGAACCAAAATGTTTTCAAAAGAAAGTAGACCTCTTTTGACTCTTGAAGAATTGAAAGGACATTTAGAAGAATTGATAATTGCAACTTGAAAGAACATTTACTTCTTAGCAAATAAGAAAAAGTTGGTGGCTCACAAAGCTCCTATGTGACAATTGTCACTAGTTTGTACGTTGTATCATCTTTATATGTGGAGTTGACTAACAATCTACACATCAAGTAAAGAGAATAAAAAAGCTTTAAAAAAGAGATTAATTAGTCTTAAAAAAACATAAAATACTATAGTCTTTTCACCTTGTGTTCGTATAAAGTTGTAAAATCTCAAATCAAGATGTGTTACCTTTTTTCAACTTCACGTGCTTATTATAAAAACCAACAATGTTGTGGATGGACACCAATGGACCATAGTTGAGATCTAACTGATAAGACTAAGAGCTGTCCCAGTGCTACGTGTCATCCACGTGGCAACGTACCCATCGTTGACCTTGCCTTTATTCCACAACAACTTTCTCCACACCAAAACCAGAGCGACAACTTGTACCATCCCCTTAACCACTTGTACTTTAGCTTGCATATAGTCATTTTAACACTTGAAAAAACCTCCTCTCTGTCCCCTTGGCGTCCACTCGGCGACGGTTATCTCTCCGCAAATTCACAACCTGAAAACTCTTCGTTATCATCACTCGTGATTTCAGATCTCAACTCACTGATCACTTGTTTGCTGTTCGAAATGCATTCGCATCACTTGCTTCTCGAGGAACCGATCCGGATGGCTTCAATTTTAGAGCCTTCCAAGCCTGTAAGTAACTGTATCGATTGTCACTACTTATGTTTACGATCGTCGTGAGTTTGAGCTAGTGAGGTTACTAGAGGACTTTGTGCGATCAAATTGTTGCTACTTCGATCAATTACATACTTTATGGCTACAAAATGAGTAATAATATTCATTACTTTCAGTATATTTCACGAATCGTATCTGCAAGTGATGTGAATTTAGAACTGGTAGGATTATCATTGGCTTTTGTGTGATAAAGTGATAATCTACGGTCTTGTTATTGGAAAGATTGAGATAGTTCTGTGATTTTTCTTTTTAGATTTTAGTGTATTTTGTGAGTGTAAATGGAAGATATGTTTGATTACTGTTGCGTAGAGTTTCTTTCCTGCTATGACGAAGATCGTCGGGACGCTGGGACCGAAATCTCGATCGGTTGAGACGATATCGAGCTGCCTTAAGGCTGGGATGTCAGGTGATGTTTACTTTCTTTTGTGTAGTTCAGATTATGAAAGTGGTTTAGGTTTATCTGAGGGGAAATTCATCAAAATAGACAAGTTAACTCACTCTTTAACAACATAGGCATTGACTTTTAAATGCCAGCTCGCAAATTTGGGGGCTTAGTTGGCAAATTTGGAGGCTAAGCCGGCAAAAATGTCGGTGCCGGCAGTCAAATGTCTATTTTGATAATCTTTCCTTATCTGAGATACAAATTGACTTCACAGAAGTGCATCAAAATTTTGAAGATCACAGGTGTTCTATTCCTGTTTGTTTTTTGAATTGTTCATGATATCATTTTTTATATCTGTATCGATATCTATACTACTTTATAAAAGATTTGAAGAGGATACAATTGTAATTTACTCTCATTTTAAGACGCCTAGTATACATTTTGTTGTATAGGGTACAAGTGCTTTATTCAGTAGTTCCTAATTTGTCCACACTTCACCCTAATTAATATGTCATTTAATAAAGTTCTCCTAATTAAGACGCCATTTAATAATAAAAAGACCTTCATTTTTTTCTTCACAGGTTCAAAGGTAATATTTACAAGATTTTTGAACACATTGCTTGGTTATAGAAAAAATAAAGAAGGATTTTTTTTATATTTGTAATCATTTTTAACACATTGCTTAGTTATAGAAAAATTAAAAAGTTTTAACATTTTGGTCTATTACCTGGCACACATGTATTGGCATCTTTAAGATCTTCTTTTTTCGTATTTTTGAAGTTATTTATGCCACCCGTTACTTGACCCGACCTGAGTTGGTTTTGGTTATGGCTCAAGACTGAACTGAATCGCACCCCGCATATCCCTAAAATCACCAACCTAAATGTTGTGTTCCCCGTCACATCACGCGGGCACCCCATTAGTATTCATCTAAATAGAAAAACATCGGACTCGATTCATAATTGATAATACAAGTCAGGACATATTTCTCTGATATAGAGAATGCTGGCAGCATTACCTTTTCTGTTTAAGCGTTGTGTCTAACCTCTTAATGCTACTAAAATTAATTGGAATGGTAATGATATCGCTGAACTGAAATGCAGTTATTAGTTTTGCCATTTTTCTTTTACAAACTTGACGATGTTTAGCCTAAAATAGATGTGTTACAGTACTGAATAAGCTCTCTTGTAATCATATACTGTCTGTGTAGTGGCACGGTTTGATTTTTCGTGGGGTGACACTGAATTTCATCAAGAAACACTGGAAAACCTTAGGGTCGCTATGAAGAGTACAAGAAAGCCTTGTGCTGTAAGTTTGTTTCCTGCACACAGAGAACTAAAAACTACTTTCCATATTCACTTTCAATTGTAAAGCGTAGATATCCTAACATATACGGATTTTCCGACCCATATATTTTGGTAAGATTTATTAGTACATGGACTTCCTCTTTTACCAGATTCTGTTGGATACCGTTGGCCCAGAGTTGCAAGTTGTCAACAAAACTGAACGGCCTATTTCTCTAGAGGCAGAGACCTTGGTCACCCTCACATCCAATCAAGAACAAGAAGCCACTTCAAACCTGTTGCCAATAAACTTTAGTAGGCTTTCAAAGGTAAATGCGTTAAGTATGTTAGCATCATCCACAAGAATTGACATATGATGTTAAAGAAGCCTGTAAGTAAAATAAAGCTTCTTACTAGTAAAAAAAGACCAGTATATATGCTTATGAAGCCTATAGTTTCTAAAGTTAAACTCGTAAATCTTTGTAGGCTGTGAAAACTGGTGACACAATTTTCATTGGACAGTATTTGTTCACCGGAAGTGAAACAACTTCTGTGTGGTTGGAGGTAAGGCAGCACCAGAACATTTCACATATCTTAAGGCATATAAAATTTCTTTATAAACTTGGATTTTTTTCAATCAGGTTTTTGCAACTATAAGTTTTCGCTTTATTGATTCACAGGTCAATGAGGTGAAAGGAGAGGATGTTGTTTGTCTGATAAAGAATTCTGCCACTTTATCTGGGTCGCTATTCACCTTACATGTGTCTCAAATCCGTATTGATCTGCCAACCCTTACTGATAAAGATAAGGAGGTGAACTTTCTTTTGTGTTTCCATTAAATGTTCTTATGGTCATACGATTGTAAGAATTGGCATTAGCACTAGCATTCCCTTATTTGAGCTTTTGCTGCTTTACGATTTTTTTTTGAAACACTACAGACTTTATTCTAACTAACATCTTTTAGTAGCAACCAGTGCGTGATATTAGATCATTATTATTTATGTCAAATCATAAGTAGCTGGTTTGAGTTCTTTATATAACTGATTAGCTGTTCAATTGTTTGGAAACAAATTTAAGGTTATAAGCACATGGGGACTGCGAAACAATATAGACTTCCTTTCTTTGTCTTATACCCGTCGCGCAGAAGATGTACGACAGGTAAGGATTCTTCCTGCTGACATCAATCTACATTGTCTTATACATGGGGCAGTGATAACATTTATTCGCCAATTTTTTAGAAACTCTTCTATCTTGACCTTCACTACTTTATACCATGTTATAACTATGTTTATAGAAATTCAGTTTGCTCATTTTGTTGTCATGCAGGCTCGTGAATACCTCTCCAAATTGGGTGATCTCAATCAAACTCAGATTTTTGCAAAGATCGAAAATTTTGAAGTACGATGCTATAGTTTTTAAGCTACAGGTGATCTAATCATCTAATTTTTTATGGCTAACACCAATCTACATTGCTTTTTCTTGCAGGGTCTAACCAATTTTGATGAAATCCTACAAGAAGCAGATGGTATAATCCTTTCTCGAGGAAATCTTGGGATAGATCTGCCCCCAGAAAAGGTACGTTTAGTTTATAAACCTTTAAGCGTACACACTCGGCGGACCTATTGTGAGTGGTGGGTGGGCGGCCGCACCCCTTAAAATTTTTCTTTTTAGTTTAAAATGTATGGTAAAATCTCGAGCGCACCCCATAAAATTTTGATTTCGCCCCCCTTGAACTCGTCGGGTCTGTGTGAAAGAGAGGAGGAGATAAATAATTCATCATGGTTTGCTTATTTTTCCGGTGGCCTGTTATGAGTTAGCACAGGATAGAGTGTTTCTATTATGTGGGTTAGAGCCTAGGGATGAGAAGGAGAAGTTAAAATATGGAGTGGTGGACACGTGGTTTAGAATGGATGGTTTTAGAGTGTTTAGTGTAGCCAAACTTTTAATGTGGGTTAGAGCCTAGGGGATGAGAAGAGAAGTTAAAATATGGAGTGGTGGACACGTGGTTTAGAATGGATGGTTTTAGAGTGTTTAGTGTAGCCAAACTTTTTTTTTAACGGCAAAAACTTCTATATATGATGTAGAAACTGGGCTAGCAAGAAGCTGAAAACCCGAAACAACACAAACAAAGATTAATAAGTTACATCTCGAAGATTAAAATCTAGCCACTTATCCCAATCTAGAGCCTTAAATTGCGATCTGCAAGAAATCCACCGAAACGAGTTGATTTTAATTTCCTCCACCACCTTGAGCATCGGAATGTTCCACCCTTAGAATTCCTTTGCGTTTCAGGCTTTCCAAATTTGCCAAAAAGTAGCCATGAAAATCACAGCCACAAGTTTCTTCCACTCCTTGGATCCATTTAGATTTTGCAGCAGGTACCATATAACATATTAAAAGAAAGATCTACATGAAGAAATGGAATTTTATCCAAACCAGCACATGCCACCATACAGTATGTGCCATTAAACAAGAGGCTAGCAAATGTTCCATGGATTCCTCACCCATCCCACACCTCCCACAAGTCACATCTGCCATCTGCACACCTCTAACCGCAAGCTCTTTTTTAACGGGTATCCGATTAATGAAGCGCGCCATAAGAAATAGTTTATTTTTAGGGGTGCCCAATTATTTCATAAAGGCCAAATAACTTCATTTAACTGGTTCTTGGCCTTGGCAATTTTATTACGGATGAACGAACCATCAGGTCTTTGCCCCTATCATTGTTCCACACCCATTGATCTTGCTGGGCACTTATGATCAAGGTACCTAGTAGATACTGCAGCTCACTCATCTGGTTGACAATACACAGGCTGGAAGGGTTTGACTTCCAAGCGCAACCCCGTGTCACGTCCCTCCCAACCCTCGTGAAACAATCAGAAACCATCGCCATCCTATTTTGAGCCAACTTGTAAAGGTTTGGGAAGCGATACCTTAACGGCCTCCATCTATCCAGTTGTCGATCCAAAACAAGATTTTATCACCTCCTCCAACTTTTGTGAAAAGGTTCTCTTCCAAAGCTAAGTTCATGGCAGAGAAATCGTTACCAATGGAACAAATATCTTTCCAAATACCCACTATCTTCTTTTTACATGGAAACGCTTGAATATTTCTTATACTAGTATGGCTTTAATTACCCGAACCCATAAAGCCGTCGGATTCTCCTTAAGCTTCCACCACCACTTGGCCAATAAGGCCAAATTAGTACTCCGAATGTCACCAACACCAATGCCACCCTCAGTTTTAGGAGCCACGGTTTTCTTCCATGCCACCATCTAATTTTATATCTACCCGATTTCTTACCCCACACGAAATCCCTCCTAATCCCTTCTAGGGTCTTTACCACTTTAATAGGAGCTTTGAACAAGGATATATAATAGTTTGGGAGGGCACCCAATACCGACTTAGCGAGCGTTATTCTCCCAGCAAAAGAAAAGACTATTTGCTTTCCATCCCGAGAGTCTAGAGTTGAACCTATCTATAATTGGTTTCCACGCCTTGGTTTTTTTCATGTTCTCCCCAATAGGAACCCCTAGATAAGTAAATGGAAGCCTGCCCGGCTTACACTTAACCACTTCCGCCATATCTTCCACCCTACTCTCTTCCACCCCAATACCAAACATGCTACTCTTAGAAAGATTTATCTTTAACCCAGAGCTTAAAGAAAAAAACATCTAAGAATCCGATTGAGGTTTTTAACATTATCCACATCCCATTCGCCCAGGAAAATAACGTCATCGGCATAACAAAAATGAGAAATAATCGGGCCCTCATTTGGTAACTTTACGCCACGGAAAATCCCCACACCCACCGCCCGATTCATGACAATGCTAAGCGCTTCAAGAACTATAACAAAGAGAAAAGGCGATAATGGATCACCTTGTCGCAGCCCCTTGGTTATTTTGAATTCATCTGTAGGAGAGCTATTTAATAAAATCGAAGCCCGACTTGATTTGAGACACGCCCCTATCCACTCCCTCCATTTCTTTGAGAAACCCATGGCGCGAAGATTTGAAATATCAACCCCCAACATACCGAGTCGTTAGCCTTCTTGAAGTTAATTTTGAAAATAAAAATTTATTTTTTTAACATTCTTGGCCCACGAAATAATTTCGCTCACCATTAATGGACCATCCAATATATATCTCCTTTCCACAAAAGCCAACTGAACCGGTGAGGTAATCGAAGACAAGGTCGGCTTGAGGCGGTTGGCCATGACCTTTGCAATAACTTTGTATGCCACCCTGATTAGAGAAATCGGTCTGAAATTGTTCAAGTCTTGCGGATCTGCCACTTTAGGAATAGGGGCCACTAAGAATTGCACTCTTCGCTAATAAAAGCCTTGCTATGTAACTGATTCAATAAATCTGCAAAAAAAGGGCTTAGTAAATTCCAAAAGCGCTTAACGAATTTAAACGAGAAACCATCAGCGCCCGGGGCTTTATCACCCCCGCAATCCCACACCGCCCGTTTATTCGTTAATATTAAATGGAGCCACCAGATCCTTTCCCATCTCCTGCCCAATTGCGCTAAGCCCGTCCGAAGCAAGTTTTGGTCTGTTGTAGTTGATTTCTCTAAACTTCTTGCTAAACGCTGCTTTCACCTTTTTTTAGAGTCTTTGGGTTTGAGATGGATTCCTCATTAAAAAACAAGGCATTGTTTCTAGCCTTCCTAATCGAGATAATTCGGTGAAATCTAATGGTGGGGTGTGATTTAGAGACATTGGGAATTTAAAACCATCTAAAAATCAGCAGCATTTAAATGATTTAAAGAAGTTACTGTATATCCATTTAAAAAGGTAATTGATAAAAATAAGTTTAAAGAAAAACCCATGAAAGGTAAAAACATAGTAATCAGTAACTTCGTGCATTAACGTTGGATCCTTCATCTTCAT
The DNA here is from genome assembly GCA_947069175.1 of Scalesia atractyloides. Classification (NCBI taxonomy): domain Eukaryota; kingdom Viridiplantae; phylum Streptophyta; class Magnoliopsida; order Asterales; family Asteraceae; genus Scalesia; species Scalesia atractyloides. Next base: position 9,614,982 of record CAMTDV010000012.1, on the reverse strand, counting down.
CTATCTATTAAAATCAAAAAGTACACTTTTCTTTAAATTTTTGTTAATTTCTAAAATCTCTTACATCCAACCTTCTGTCTCTACCTTTATTTTACTCACGTTAACTTATTTTATTATTATTTTCTCTTTCATACATACTCATAAAAAAATATAGTGTGTTAAATATAAACCTCTAAATATAGAGGTGTATTTTAGTCTCTTTAAATTTTTCTCTACTATAGAGGTTCCAATGTAAGTAGTATTTTTATTGTTTCTTCTACTTTTTCCTCTATATTATATAGAATGTCCATGCATAGAGGCTACAATGTGAATGACCTTGTAATAAGAAAATATGGACTCATTGCTTCATTTTAAATGACTCATTGCTTTATGGTATTTTTATAAGGGTAATTTGATTTATACATCCCTTACGCTTAAAACAGTATGTTATTAAAAAATTACTATTAAGTGTTCCTTGTTGATGATCTGGTCTCGCCTAATTACACCATTTAATGATTATTGATTTTGCGAACTAATGAAACTTATCATTTATCAACATATACGATTAGATCACTTTATAGTGTGATTATTTTTTTTAATATGAACCTGCCCGATCCGACCCGAACCGGTCAAAAAAAAGTTATTTTATAGCTATAGCCATCCGCCCCCCATTAAAAAACTTACTGATCTGCCACTGTGAAGATGATTGATCGCAACTTTACGGTTTCTGTTATTTTAGGTGTTTTTGTTTCAAAAACAAGCTGTTTATAAGTGCAACATGGCTGGAAAACCTGCAGTAATTACTCGAGTTGTGGACACCATGACAGACAACTTGAGGCCCACTCGCGCCGAGGCAACTGATGTAGCTAATGCTGTTTTGGATGGTATGTATTTTTATTTTCTATGGTTCAGCTAAAGGTGATTAAACTGTTATACCATTTATTATATAGTTGCTGTGGTTCAGGTAGTGATGCAATTATTCTAGGTGCCGAGACCTTGAGAGGATTATACCCTGTTGAGACTATCTCTACCGTTGGCAAAATTTGCGCAGAGGTAGATTTTTTGTTGCTCTCTAATTGTAAACCTCATACCAATTACGTTTCTGAATACTAATTTGTATAAATCTTTGTCGCAGTCTGAGAAGGTGTTCAATCAAGATTTATTCTTTAAGAAAACTGTGAAACATGTTGGAGAACCAATGTCCCACATGGAATCTATTGCTTCCTCTGCGGTATTCAACTTCACTTTTCCGGCTCTTAATTTGCTCATGTTTGTCGTTAACAGTCTCGTATTATGAATTCACTATTGATGGTCATATATACATATATATATATATATATATATATATATATATATATATATATATATATATTATCCAGGTGCGTGCTGCAATCAAGGTTAAGGCTTCTGTGATCGTTTGCTTCACGTCATCAGGGAGAGCTGCCAGGTCTGTATGCACGGATTTGTCATACCGGTCAAAACGGCTGGGTCTAGTTAGATGGACACAAAACAAATCTTCATCAAAATTTTTGTTTTAATATATATTATATTACAAAAGTCACATTATTTCATTAATAGTTTATTTTTTTTATAAAATGATTTAGAAGGTATTAAGTGATCCACATGCTGTTGTTGAAAAAGAATAAAAAGAATGGGGTGAGAGAGGCTCGAACTCTCGACCTCAGGATCACTCTTTAGCTATGAGACCTACGCGCTAGCCAACTGCGCCACCACCCCTCGATGTTAATTTACATAATTTATTTATCTTATCAAAGATGTATTGTTCCAACTTCGTTTTCACAAAGGCATATACGATATTACAATATTCGGATCTAAACAACCACACGATGTTGCAGGTTGATTGCAAAATATAGGCCCACAATGCCTGTGATTTCAGTTGTAATTCCTCGTCTCAAAACAAATCAACTACGGTGGACATTAACGGGTTCTTTTGAGGTATGCTATTGACCATTACACTAGCTGGAACATCAATTGGCAGCTAGATTGTTCTTATCTTAAAAAAAAAATTATTGTGATCGACCTCTTACTTATGTTTCTGAATGATGTTATAATGTAGGCAAGACAGTCTCTCATCGTTCGGGGCCTCTTTCCAATGCTAGCAGATCCTCGGCATCCTGTGAGATTCTTCCCAATTTTCCTAACCCTATTTAATTTCACATGACCATTCATGTCAACAATCGTGTGTTCTTAAAATTCAGCGGCATGATTTCTTATTTGTGTATATTGTCATTTTGGGGGCAGGCAGAGTCAACAAGTGCAACAAATGAATCGATCTTAAAGATTGCATTGGATCATGGAAAGACTAGCGGTATGGTCAAGTCACACGATCGTGTTGTCGTTTGTCAAAAGGTCGGTGATGATTCCGTTGTGAAGATCATCGAGCTTGAAGACTAGATCAGTTTTCTAAACCCCGAGGTAATTGGATTCTCGGGTTGTTGCTCAATTCTAACTTACAATTCTCATGTATTTGTCATGCTGAGTATCAATAATGCTACATCGTACAATGACTGAACAAAGCTACTTAACATTCTTATTGCAATCCAATTCATGTATCAAGCAACTTAAAGATTCCCGTTGCAATCCAACCCATGTATCAAGCAACTTATAGAGATCAAGAAACAAGACACATAGTAACATAACAAGACAGAAAGATCAAAAACAGAACAAGCAAACAACAAAACACTACAAAACAAACCCTAAAACCACCAAACCCTAACCATGTTTAGCTTGGAACTCCTGCATAAAAGCAACCAACTTCTCAACCCCAGCCAACGGCATCGCATTATAAATCGACGCCCTCATCCCACCAACCGACCGATGCCCCTTAAGCTGAACCATCCCCTCTTTCGCTGCTTCCTTCACAAACTCCCCTTCCAACTCTGCTTTCTCGAGCGTAAACGGCACATTCATCAACGACCTAACCGACTTCTCAACCGGCGACCGATAAAACCCACCGCTCCCATAAATAGCATCATACAAAATCTGAGCCTTCTTAACATTCTTCTTCTCAACCTCCACCAACCCACCCTGTGCCAACAGATCCTCAAACACCAACCCACACATATAAATCCCATAACAGGGTGGCGTATTATACAAACTATTATTATCAGCATGGATCTTATAATCCAACATCACTGGAGTACTCTCTTGAGCATGGCCTATCAAATCTTTCCTTATAATCACAATTGTAACCCCAGATGGGCCCACATTCTTCTGAGCCCCTGCATAAATAATCCCAAATTTCGAAACATCAACCGGTTTTGAACAAAAGTTAGAAGACATATCAGCTACCAAAACCGCATCTTTGTTTTTTACAGTGGGGTAATCTTTAAACTCAACACCGTGAATAGTTTCATTGGCGCATATATGCAAATACCTTGCGTCAATACTCTGATCCAACTCATCAAAAACCGGTAACCCGGTGTATTTCTCCGGTTTACCGGTCCAGATGACTTTAGGTTTGCAATATTTTGTTGCTTCTTTATACGCCTTGTCACCCCATGAACCGGTTACAATATAATCAACCGGATCTTCCGGTTTACATATGTTTAAAGGGATGCTAGCGAATTGGGTGGTGGCGCCGCCTTGAAGGAACAAGACGGCGTAATCATCGGAGATATCGAGTAATTTTCTCAGATCTGATTCTGCTTTTTGAATGATCGATAAAAACTCTTTGCCTCTGTGGCTCATCTCCATGACACTCATGCCGGCGCCGCGCCAGTTGTAGAGCTCCGATTGGGCTTTTAAGAGGACGTTTTCCGGCAGGGTGGCGGGACCGGCGGCGAAGTTGAATAGCCGATCTTGGGCGGCGGCGGAGGTGGGTGGGGCTACGGCGGTGGTGGCGGAGTGTTGGCATTTGATGGAGGTGGGTTTGACGGTGGCGCGTGTGGTTGGGAAGGCATGGGAGATGGGGGTGGGTGAGGGTTTGACGGTGGCGCGTGTGGTAGGGTTTTTGAGGAGGAGGGTGTTGGAGGTGGTGGCTGATGTTGCCATGGTGTTGTGATTGGAAGGTTAGATGCAGATTTTGAGGGTGTGTATGTATGTGTATATATAGGTGTGATGAGTGGGGATGTGACAAATTAGAAAAATTAATCAAGAGTCTTAGAGATATTTTACATTTTGTGTGAAAAGTGAAGTTGTTTTTCTATAAAATATTGTGGGGAAACTTTTAGAATTGAATTTTGAAAATAATTAAAATTGATAATTCTGATTTTAAAATTAATATGTAATATTATTGATAATTAAAATCACTAATTTTGCTACTATAAGAATCTAATTTAACTTTTATTAGTCAAAGGATTTAGTTTAGTTTAAAATATTAACAAGTGGTAAGTGTTGTACATAAATAATATGGTTGGTAGTGGGTCTGGAACAAGTAAAAGCAGAGGTGTGTGATTTTAGTAGGGTAGGTGAGAAAGTGAGTTCCCAGTTATACCCTTGAATTTTCCTTAAATATCAATTTTGGTTCCGGTTTCGGTTGGCTGATAGCTGATGATACTAGGGTTCAATATTTTTTTTGTTTTTTACATTACAATGAAGCTTGTCTCTTATTTAATTATTAGACATATAAAAGAAGCAAAGACTTATGTCTCACCGTTAATTTTTTTAACGGCAACTTTCATTAATGCAAACACGCTACCAAGCCGCTAGGGAAAATTACAAATAAACAGAACATAATCACACATCAAACAGAGACCATTGATTATTATTGCTCTATATTTTACAAAGAAATTGCATTTAAACTTTTATTCGTTTTTGCATAATTCAATAAATATAGTAAAATTGGAATTTGAATTTCATTTCAACGTGTTTGATTCATATAATTTGTTTGAATTGTAATCTAAATTTCAAAACTGTAATATTTGGTTTAGAATGGAAATAGAATTGACTCGAATCCATCTAAATTTCTTCAGAATTTAATTATTTTCTTCTTTTACAAATTGTGAAGGAACTCAACAAAAACCATTGGAATCTCACACTAGCATGCCATTGCCATTTTCATTATCGTTGCCACCTTTGCAAACCCCCCCACCCCTTTAATTGCCACCCTCACCAGTTAGACGTCATAGTTATAACGTTTCGCATATTTGTATTTTCCATTTGTAGAAAGCTTGTAGTCACTCTTTATATTTAGTAACTTTGTAATCGTACTTCATTTCGATCTTTTAAATTCAAGACATCAATCATAATGGAAAACCATATTTATATCAATTGTATCTTCATTCATGCTTGTGTTATGTGAAATCAATAATCAAATACGTATTTACATTTATACTTATGTTATATGCAATAAATCGAGACTTTAATCTTCTTTGTAATGTTATACATATATGTTTACTCATTATGCATACTTATATACCTTAAAATCCTAAAATTATTATTATTATTAATTATAAAAACGGAATTCTTTAAATTTATTTGAAATTTCCCTTCTTCTATCTCCCAACCACTTCATTTATAATCAAACCATAATACCTACTTATAAATACAAGTCTCCACCACCTCCTAAATACTTTCCACACTCTCAAACTCTCAAGGCTCCAATCTTTGTAACTTTTAGGCAGAAAATTTATTGCTCAAAAAGTGAGTTTTCAACTCACTTCTTCATCTTTTCTTTTTGTTTTTTTGTTTCTCCTTCCTTGAATTGCTGATCAGTTTTGTTTAAACATAATGGAAAACATAAATAAATATCTGTGACGACAGACAGGCCAGCAGAGAATCCAGTTAGAGACACAGCCATGGGGTTTGACATTGTCAATATGATCTGGTTCCTCCTTAGGGTGTAAGATTATGATGGTAAGAACCGAACTAGTGATGAATTCGGTTTAGGTTATGGAGAGAGAGGTGGGTGGCGGCTTTAGTGATGTTGTTGTAAGTGTCTAACCCTAAACCTCTCTAATCATCTCCTTATATACACCCAGAAGGAAACCCTAATTAGTTAATAACGGTAATATGGTCCATCAACAATTACCAACTAATATATAATAGGATTAATATATTTTGATCTAATATAATATAAATGATTATAATGGCTGCATGATTAAATATTACAAATAATATATTTAATCTTACATTCTCCCACTTAGTCGAGTAATCATTTATCATGAGTATTAGATAAGCCTGATCAGGAGTTAACACTCATTTTAGCTTTAAACCAAGAACCGTAGCAGAGAAATACAACCATTGAAACATCATTTGACTCAGGACCCTCATTAGTCATACTACAGCCTCAATTTAAAACCTAACAGTTATGATCAAAATATGTAAATAAGCCCTTTAGCATTTGAGTTGTATTTATATTTGTCTATATGTCATTACACCGGCAGAACATATGTTAAAGACATACAAAATCAAACTGAGGAAATTTCATTAATTAAAATAAATAAGTACAATATGCTATTAAACAAGGTCTTTAGTAAATCCCATATTCGAAACACGTTCTTCGAAAACTTTAGGTGGGAGACCTTTAGTCATCGGATCCGCAAGCATACTTTTAGTACTAATATACTCAATACAAAGATTATTTTCCTCAGCTCGTTCACGTACGAACAAGTATTTTGTATCGAGATATAAACCAGCTCCAGTCGAACTGTTACTGTTCGAGAAACTAACGGCAGCTGAGTTATCACAGTAAAGCTTCAATGGTCTAGAAATGGAATCAACAATTTTGAGTCCAGTGATCAGATTTCTAAGCAACATTCCATGACAGGTTGCGTTATAAACAGCAATGTATTCTGCCATCATTGTGGAAGTTGAAGTTAACTGTTGTTTATGACTCTTCCATGAGATAGGTCCGCCTGCTAACATAAAGATATAGCCCGAAGTGGATTTCTTGTCATCTTTGCACTTGGCAAAGTCAGAATCAGAATATCCTACCACTTCCAAATGATCACTTCTTCTATAAGTCAGTTTATAGTCTTTCGTCCCTTGCAGGTATCTAAGTACCTTCTTAGCTGCTTTCCAGTGATCTAAGCCAGATTAGTCTGATAACGGCCTAGCATTCCAGCAATATAAGCGATATCTGGGCGAGTACAGACTTGAGCATACATCAGGCTCCCGACTACTGATGCGTAAGGTATCTGGCTCATTTGCTCCTTTACAACCTCTGTTATCGGACATTGGAATGAACCGAAAACATCTCCCTTAACTACTGGAGCGACTGAGGGTTTGCACTGTTGCATGTTATAACGCGTAAGGACACGATCTATGTAAGCCTTTTGAGACAATCTTAAGATCCCTCTGTGTCTGTCTCGGTGAATTTCGATGCCAATAACGTAAGAAGCATCTCCGAGATCCTTCATGTCGAAGTTATGCGAGAGTAACCGCTTCGACTCATGCAACATGTCTAAATTATTACTTGCCAACAGAATATCATCTACATAAAGGACAAGTATAGTAAAGTTGCTCCCACTCACCTTGAGGTAGGTGCATTGATCCATTTGATTCTTTATAAAATCTTGCCTCTTCATGACTTCGTCTACCATTGACGTGATGCTTGTTTTAACCCGTAAATGGATTTCTTCAACTTACAGACTAGATGCTCCTGACCTTCAGGTTTAAAGCCTTCAGGTTGTTTCATGTAAACATCTTCGTCTAAGTCTCCGTTAAGGAAAGCGGTTTTAACGTCCATCTGATGCAGCTCTAAATAAAAATGAGCTACTAGGGCCATAACGATCCTTAATGAATCTTTACGAGAGACAGGTGAAAACGTCTCTTGATAATCAATTCCTTCTTTCTGAGTGTAGCCCTTTGCAACCAATCTCGCTTTATAGCGTTCAACGTTCCCATTCGGATCTAGTTTTGTTTTGAATACCCATTTACATCCTACGGGTTTGACAGTGTTGGCTAATTCTACCAAATCCCAAACGTCATTTTTCTTCATGGATTCAAGCTCATCATTCATTGCTTTATTCCATTCAGAAGACTGATAACTGCTAATGGCTTCATTATAAGAGATAGGATCATTGAGCTTTTCGGCATCCATTTCAGTCATGTAGGTAACATAATCATCCCAATTAGTAGGCCTTCTGTGCCTGGATGACATCCTGAGTTGATTATCGGTTCAGCTGTGTCTTGGTTCTGAGCGTTTGATGTGCCTTCGTTATGAGGTATAATGGGTTCTTGATGTGGAGGTAAATTTGCAGTTGGTGCAGTAGCTTCAGGTTCAGTTGTTGCATTGGGTACAAGAGGAGTAAACGTAGTAATGGTAAGCGACGAATCTCCCCCCCCCCCCCCCGCGTCTTGTACTCCTTGCAATTCTTCGTAAGGGTTGGTACTGCTCCCATTGACCTTAAAATCCTCCGGGAACGTGGCACGCTTGGTTTCAACAATACGGGTGACATGGGAAGGACAATAGAAACGGTAACCCTTAGAGTGATCGGGATATCCGATAAAGAAGCAGGTAACTGTTTTAGGGTCAAGTTTCTTTAGGAAATGATTGTAAAGTTTCGCTTCAGCAATGCAGCCCCATACTTTCATATATTTAAGACTCGGTTTCCTTCCTGTCCAAAGTTCATAAGGAGTTTTAGGGACAGACTTAGAAGGAACTCTATTGAGTATATGAACAGCTGCTATTAACGCTTCAGTCCAGAGGAATAATGGTAAATTAGTGTTGGCTAACATACTGCGCACCATGTTCATAAGGGTACGAACCATTCTGCTGAGGTGTACCTGGCATGGTGTATTGGTTTATAATCCCCTGGCCCTTACAAAACTCATAAAATGGACCAGGAACTTGACCCACATCAGTGTATCTTCCATAATATTCACCGCCTCTATCTGATCTCACAACTTTAATTTTACGATCTAGTTGTTTTTCAACTTCAGTTTTATAATCTTTAAAAGTTGTAAGAGATTCATGCCACACCCAACCGATGGCGGAAACATCAGAGTGAGACGAAATAGATTGCTCATTGCCCACAACGCTAATAACAACAATATTTAATTAAAACCAAATTTCATTTCAATAACAATTGTCAAGTACAACATAGAAGCAAATACAAATAACACAATACAACAAAAATTGATACAACAAAATTTAGCCTAAACGTCTACTTGTGTGTATCTAAGTCTTTGCTATTTGATTTCATAGCATCCTCTTCATCAACATATAACATGTTTTAAAATACAATTCAATGCAAAAGCAAAGGCGATTACACAAGTTTAAGCATAGCATACGTATACGATTAACATTTAAACGAATCCTCATGGCAACTATGCGATCGAATATTACTAGCCAAACCCTTAACGCAAGCATGTTGTTTTAACATGGCCTTAAGTTCGATGGAGGGGGATGCGTGACTTCCTATAGCACTATACATGTTAAACGAAGGCTTAAAACAAGATAATGACTAAAGTATCACATAAAGAATGTCCAAGATATAAGCATCACGTAATCGTATCAAGTATTCATGTGTATAGGATTGTTTGTGCATTTCATAAAGTTTAAGTGTTGTGGTTTTGGTATAAGTAAACATGTTACACCCAAAAGTGTTGTAAACGAAAAGTGGGTCGAGTGTACTCACGGTTTTGCGAAGTCTTCTAACTTGACAAGTTTGCGAATGTGGTTGATGGATGGGATAAGTGCCGGGTTATCCTACAAGAGGAGAACTTAGGTTGGTAAGTATTCGAACGATAACGGAGGATTTGGGAAATTCAAATGCGAGAAAGTACGAATACGAAAAAGTAATCGCCTAGAGTTAATACTCATTCTTGACACTATGATACCCATTTGGGTTGGTGTGTTTTCATGGGTTAGGATACCCATTAGAATCGTAACGAGAGATTAAGTACTTAGGTGATGTAACCTAGTACCATGACGAATAATCATTCGATTACCATCAAGAGTTCGGTTAGTATTATATATATATATTATATAGTATAGCAAATCAAGAACATCATGAAGATTCATAGAAGTCATGCATGGAGGTAGGAGGAGAACCTTCCTTTTAAAACCTCTCGTAGTATACCAATGCACAAGTCGTCACAAGGACGACAAGGATGGTCATGAGTAAGTTTGAACATAAAAGTAAAAGACAAAAAGTAAATGAAAACATCAAGTGAGGTGGTGGATCGAAGTTAGGATAGCCAAGGCTTCCAAGTGATCACACTCTACCAACTCAAGTCTTGTTTCGAGAACAAGCTTGGAAGGATACAACAGTTGTGGGTAAAACCCTAATAAAACCAAAAGAAAGTCATTACCCTTGGGACCTTAGACATGGTGATGTTCCAAGCTAGTTTTCCATGGAAGACTTATGGAAACATTCCAAAGGTATTTCCAAGTAGTAAGAAAAAGGAAAGATCAAAAGAGAGAGGTGAGTTAGAACTCACTTTTTAGGAGCTTTGATCTTTGAGAGAAGAAGAGAGCTCTTTAGAGCTTTTAGAGAAGAGAAGATAAGATTTAGGTGTGAGTTGTGTCACACCCCGACCCGCAGTGGAATAAAAGTCGGGCATAATTGGGTTATCACCAAAGCTCGTGATATTTACTAAGATGTTTCATATTTATTAAATTCAAATTACAAACTTAAATATCCAAAAACAAAATCCATACAATTACAAAGAAAAATGAAACTATATATTTATTCCAAAGCATTAACTTGTTTATTCTTCTATGCCATCCTAAGTGTTTCCTGTCTCAGCTGGATCACCTGTATCATGTGTAAAACAGGGGAGATTTTGGGTCAACAAAAGTTGGCGAGTGAACCTTGATAAAACATTTTAACTAATTTCTCTTTTTATTTATTAAAGAAAATTTGTGCATTCATCACATGTGAGCAAACATATATATGTAAACAATCACAAACCACTTTGGATGAGTATATGACATGAATGATGATGTATTTGAGATCAAGGCTCAATCAAACGGAGCCGATCTAATGAGGCTCCTGATGCTCAACCCGTATCCCACAGGGAACTGATGGGCCTAATGAAATGCGTGCACTGAAATGATAAATTCAATCTACATATAATTCACACAACAATCAATACACATTTGATCACGGATATGATGTATGCACAAGTGTTTAAATAAAATAAAAGAATAGTACGACACATGATACACCCCAAAACATGATTAAAACGGGGAATTGGTAGAGGTTCACTCACAGTGGGTGCGTTCCTTGATAATGATGAATGCGCACGAATTTATGATTCAACCGACGAGGGAAAACTGGCCTAAATAATTACGAAATAATTCGATAAATAAATAATTTTATTTGGGATTAATATTTTTAATTAGTGCTCTTAATGAGATTTTTAGATTTATTTTTATGAGTTTATTGCAAATTTTTAACCTTAGAAATCTTATTTTTAAGTATTTTAAATAATTTTTCAATTTAATAAGTAAAAAGGGAAAACAAAATTTAAAAAAAAATATGTTGACCTTGTCAGGTCTGACCGGGTCTGACCATCGGATAGCATGAAATTCAGGCGGCGAGTGAGGTTCGAACCCGTGACCTCTCGTATACGTGCACGCAGCTCTACCAACTGAGCTACATGTCTAACTCGAAATATTCTCTGTTTTAATTATATATATATATATACTAACTAACTTTAACCTTATTTGGTTTTTATTAAAAAGGATTTTATATGGCCGAAACTGGTTACAGAACCCAGACTCGAACTCGGGACCTATGGTTCGAGTGCACACAGCCCAACCAGTTGGGCTGTGTGTCTAATCTGCATAAACACTGGATTAAATCAATTTTATATATATACTGTGAATTGATCTGAATAAGTTTAAAAAGTGTTGGCTTTATTTCAGAAAATCGGAAACATGTGCGACTCGAACTCGGGAGGTGTGCTTTGTAATTGCACACAGTCCACCGCTGGACTGTATGTCTAACCCGGTTAAATACCCGTTTTTACTTATATTAAAACATTAACTTAACTTCGTCTTCTTCACCATTCAACAATCCCGACCATGATTCCAACTTAATAAACTGATTAAACAGTTTTGATTACTGTTTTGAGCTATTAATTTACCAAACAAGAGATAACAAGGAGGTTTAGATGATTATACCGGTTTGGAGAACTACGGTTTTCTGGTTTAGAAATTCCGGCGATATTCCGGCGAGTGCGAAAATCTCCGGCGACGTGCTTTGAAAGGAATAAAGCTTCAGGAAGAGAGTGCGGTTCTGAGCGAAATGTTTACAAGGAGTTTGGGTGGGTATTTATAAGGGGGACAGGCCGATTGGTTTCGAATTAGAGGCCAAAATTCGCGGTCAATGATTTCAATTCTCAAAGGAAACGGTTTTGACTAAATTGAGTGTTAAGCAACGGTTATAACTGATGTCGAAATCAGTTTACGCGTTTCAGTCAAGGGAAAGTAGCAACATTTGCGGAGTCTTCGTTTTTGCCGGCGATTTCGGGTTCTGAGTTTTCTGATTTACAAGTTTTGATTTTTGGTTTTACCATAAGTGTTATTTGATTAAGTATTAAACACAAAAATGTGTGTGGCGGAGTGGTGTGATGTGTGTGTGTCTACGCGGTAGACCCGGGTTCGAGACCCGGCTACCCTGTCCTGTTCTTTTATTTAATTTTAATATTATTATTTATTAATTATGGTTTTTTAAACTCTAAAATATTTATTAATTATGTATTATTTAAAATAACCGGCACAATAAATACGCAACGAACTTATAACTGAATATTTGATTATAAAACGAAGCGGGTTTCGAAACCCGTTTTACAACGAATGTTACAGTACCCCCTACTTTTAGAAATTTCGTCCCGAAATTTAAGCAGTAGTGGTGACCGGAAAAAGATGCGGGTATTTTTCGCGCATTGATTCTTCACGTTCCCAAGTAAACTCGGGTCCTCGTTTGACTCCCAACGTACCCTGACAATTGGAATACAACTTCGCCTTAAACGCTTCTCTCCGAAATCCATGATTTCTACTGGTCTTTCAACGAAGTGCATCGATTCATCGACTTGAATGTCTTCTAGAGGAATGTGGAGGTTTTCATCGGCGAGGCACTTTTTCAAGTTTGATACGTGGAATGTGGGATGAATTCTGTTGAGCTCTTCTGGTAGGTCAAGCTTGTATGCTACAGGACCTACTCTCTCGAGTATCTTGAAAGGTCCTACGTAACGTGGTGCTAGCTTGCCCTTCTGGCCAAAACGAACCACTCCCTTCCACGGTGATACTTTTAAAAGTACTTGATCACCAATGTCAAACTCCAAGGGTTTTCGTCGTTTGTCAGCATAACTCTTTTGACGACTTTGAGCCGCTAGAAGATTGTTTCGAATTTGAAGGATCTTGTCGGTTGTTTCTTGAATTAATTCTGGACCGGTGATTTGCGCTTCCCCAATTTCGTGCCAACATACTGGTGATCGGCACTTACGGCCATATAAAGCTTCGAAAGGAGCCATGCCGATACTTGAATGATAGCTATTGTTGTACGAAAACTCGACTAACGGTAGGTGAGCGTCCCAGTTCCCTTTGAAGTCTATGACACATGCTCGAAGCATGTCTTCCAGGGTTTGGATGGTGCGTTCAGATTGACCGTCAGTTTGAGGGTGAAAGGCGGTGCTAAGGTCTAATCGTGTACCCAAAGCGGTTTGTACGGCTCGCCATGTTCGTGAAGTGAAACGACCATCACGGTCTGAAATGATGCTTAATGGTACACCATGAAGGCTTACGATCTCGCTGATGTAGATACGAGCTAACTTATCGTTCTTGAAGTCCTCGCGAATCGGAATGAAGTGAGATGACTTTGTAAGACGATCGATTATTACCCATATGGTGTCATACCCACTGGAGGTGCGAGGTAACCCGGTAATGAAATCCATGGTTATGTTTTCCCACTTCCATACAGGTATTTCGGGTTGGACTAGAAGTCCTGAAGGTCTTTGATGTTCAGCTTTTACTTTGGAACATGTAAGGCACTTGGAAACAAAAACAGCGATATCCTTTTTCATGCCAGGCCACCAGTAGGTGTATCGTAGGTCTTGATACATCTTGTCGGCTCCTGGGTGTACAGAGTATCGTGTTTTGTGCGCCTCATTCATGAGGAAGTCACGAAGGTTATCGCGATCAGGAATCCATATGCGGTTTAAATAGTATAGAATACCGTCGGATTTGGTTTCGATTTTGAGTTCAGCTCCACATGACAGCTCATCGCGTACGTCATTTTCTGTTACAGAAACATGTTGAGCTGCCCGGATTCGATCTTTGATGTCGGTTATGTAACATCCGTCGAAAAACGGGTTTTCAAAACCCGCTTCGTTTATTAATCGAACAATCAGTTTTAAATTTTTGTTGTTTATTTATGGCTTATTTTAATTTTAAACGATACATAATTAATAAACAAATTAGAATTTACAAATTATAATTGTTAAAAAGTAAAAATAAATTAATTAAAAAGAAAAACAGGCTGCCGGGAGTCGAACCCGGGTCAGCCGGGAACCTCAAGTCTTAACTCTCATTCACCAAACCACTCCGCCACTTGTGTTCTTTAGTAATATATCAAAACAATTAATTCAAATATCAAATCTCGATTTCAAATCAGTCAACCAACGCGCCCAATTCGCAGTCGTCGGAAATCCCGACGATTTCGCCAATTACTGTCGGTTTCTTGTGACTTAACGTGTATAATAACTCTTACATCAGTTATAACCGATGTCCAGTCCGCGACATCAGTTATAACCGCCGGAGAATTATTGACCAACGAATCAAGACGGTAATCAGACCCAATTCATCGATATTCTTCCCTATAAATACACACTCTAGCCTCTGATAATCTTTTCGCTCACAATCACACCAATTCTCGACGCAATTTCACTCGCCGGAATTTTTCTGCCATCACCGGACTTTCGCCGGAAAACCGAGACTCACATCAACACGGTAAATACCTCGACTCTCTCTGTTTCATTCCTTTATTAGACCGTTACTAACATAAATCCACCATCTAGAATCAATCCCAGACGACGTTGTCGGAAATTCTGCTTTCGCCGGAAAACTTCTGAAATTTCCAGAATCACGCCGTGAGCCGGTATGATCATTTAAACCTACTGATAATCGTTGCTCAGTAGTTCAATTTCACATCTAATCCATCCAAACTGTTAATTGATCCTAACAGCCGAAGTCACAAAACAGAGCCGACGAATCCTTGCCGGAGTTCTGTGAAAGACACTGATCAGTACATCTTTTCCCCAAACCCTCTCCGTTCATTACCTTTCAATTGCTTATAATCCTTGTTAATCGAATTGGACATGAAACAGTTGAATTATCATTATCTGTGTTCTTGAGCGAAGAAGACGAAGTTCGTTTATGTTATAAGATTAATTAAAATCAGTATTATGAACGGGTTAGACACACAGTCCAGCGGTGGACTGTGTGCAAACAAATACATACACGTCGCGAGTTCGATTCCTATCACAACCTTACTCTCTTAAATAAAAAATGCTCTTTTTAACCGAACCGGGATAACTCACAGAATCATGTTAAATATAATAAAAACCGGATTATTAACCAGGTTAGACACACAGTCCAGCGGTGGACTGTGTGCAACACTAACTCATACGTCCCGGGTTCGAGACTGGTTGACGGCACCGGTTCAAAGCAATTAAAATCCTTTTTAAAAAATAAATGATTTTTGGATTAAGTTAAATAGTATATAAATATAATTAAAAACAGAAATATTTCGGGTTAGACACGTAGCTCAGTTGGTAGAGCTGCGTGCACGCGTACGGGAGGTCACGGGTTCGAGTCTCACTCAGTGCAATAATATTCACAACCGAACCGGTCAACGGTCAACGGTCATGGTCAACGGTCAAAAGTCAACATTTTTTATTATTTTTATTTATTTATTTAATTTAAAAATCAATTAAAAATACTTAAAAATAACGTTTTTAAAGTTAGAAAATAGCCTTAAACTCACAAAAATATATCCAAAAATCCTATTAAAATTGTTAATAAAATCCACTTACTTACCGTACCTTTTCGTTATTAATTAGGTTAGTTATTCCTCGTCGATCAATCCTCTAACTCGTGCGCATTCAACATCATCCACCGAACGCACCCAAGGTGAGTGAATCTCTACAAATTCCCCGTTTTAATCACATTTTGGGGTGTATCATGTGTCGCTATTATTTATTTAAATTAAACACTTGTGTATACATCATATTCATGATCAAATGTGTTGCCAATATATATCTATTGTTTGTGTGGTTAATGTTTAGATTAAAGTTATCATTTTCAGTACATACATTATCATAGGCCGCCGCTCCCCATTACCTATGAGCGTGAGCTGTTCCCCATTACCTATGAGCGTGAACGAGGCGTTGCCAACATAAGATCGGCTCCGTTTGATTGAGCCTTGATCTCACATACATCATCATAGGCCGTCCTTCCCTATTACCTATGAGCGTGAACGAGACGTTGCCAACATATACATTGTCATTCATATCATATACTCATGCAAGGTGTTTGTGATTGTTTGTTTACATTTGTTTGTTCATGTATGATTATTGCACAATTTTCCATATTAAATACAACAAGGTATCAATAACAAATGTTTTTAACAAGGTTCACTCGCCAACTTTTGTTGACCCAAAATTCCCCATTTTTACACATGATACAGGTGATCATGTTGAAGCAAGAAACATATAGGGCGGCGTAGAAGAATAAACCGGTTTAGATTTTGGATTGTTTTAGTTAATTTTTTCCTTTCCTTGTATTGTATGAATTTGACTTGAAACTTTGAGAAGTAATTTGAATTTAATAAATATGAAACATATTAGTAAACATCATGAGCTTTGGTGATAACCCAATTATGCCCCGACTCTTATTCCGCTGCGGGTCGGGGTGTGACAGATTGGTATTAGAGCCATGACTATAGGGATATAGGATAGGTTATTAGACCCTTAGAGCCTATACTATAGTTGATTAGAATTTTTAAATTGTTTGTGTGTTACATGCAAAATTCATGATGGTTATATGCTTTATGTTTGTTGTTACATTAAAAGTTATGCAAGCATGTTCATAAATACATACTATTATACAATGCTTATCATGAATCATATTCTCATAACATATCATATCCATGGGAGCACACACCTCACAATTCATATGATTTTTACAACGATTTTTGTATTTTCAAATCACATCAAAGTGAGTTCTCATGACGGGCATGTAGTAACTGGAAGGGTACGAGTACCGGTAGTCGGAACGTCCTGTCTAGGCTTAGCATTCGTATAAATCCAAAATAAAGGACCAGTTTGCCTACCTGGGGACTAACGATGAGAGTACGAAGGACCTATTAGGCCAAAGCATGCTATACCAAACATCGTGTGAACTAACACCACTTTGAGTTGTCATTGTGTCTACACCTGGACACCCTCCGACCATACATCTCGCAAACATATTTCATGGTTTTCATTCATGTGATGCGAGTGTTAAACCGCCAATACAATGTGAATCCTACTAAGCCAATAGTCATGGGGGCCCACATGACTATACAGGCAATGGTATGGGGGACATTGGAGGCCCAAACATGAGCAAACCCAAGACATCCTATGGATGTAGTGCATTATTGATGATTATGTTATTTTATTATTTTAAACGACACATGACACCTAAACACTCCTCAAACTCACCATCTTCCTATGTATATTCCTGTAGATGTCGGCTAGGCAGCTACGTGGAGGACGAAAGTCAGGAAGGTCAAACGAACGCTTGGCCACTCAAATTGCAAAACAAATGGCCGCGGTGCTTCCTGATATTGTAATTCAAGTCCAGCAAGCTCTCACCGCGAATCCTATCAACCCACCCAATCAAGAGGATCAAAACATCGACAACCCTCCCTCCAAGAAGTGCTCCTACAAACACTTCAAGTCTTGCGATCCCCCAAAGTATGAAGGGACCGAAGGTGTCACCGCTCTCCTCCACTGGTTTGAGGAAATGGAAAACACCTTCCTCAATTGCGATTGTCCGAGGATCGCAAGGTACGTTACGCAACCGGGAGATTATTTGGGGTAGCCCTGACCTGGTGGAACACCGAGAAGGGTAAGAGAGGAGTTGAAGACGCTATGGCCTTAACGTGGGAAGAGTTAAGGGAAATAATGACAAAACGCTTTTGCCCAAGAAGCGAACTCAAGAAGTTGGAAGACGAATTCCACTCGCTGAAGCAAAAGGAAGGAGACCATACTTCCTACAACAAAAGATTTCTTGAGCTGAACCAGATGGTTCCTAACTTGTTCACCCCAGTGTACTGCTTGGTTGAACACTACATTCGAGGCCTCCCCTCGAAGATTCAAGACTCAGTCCTCAGCACTTCGCCTGCAACTCTCAAAGCTGCTATGGAATTAGCCACCGAACTTACCGAGAACCGCATCAGAAATGGTAAATTCAAGGAGGAGAAAAAGAAAGCCCCCGTCGAGGGCTAAACTTCAAACCATTCCACCTCCTCCTCAAAGTTTTCAAACAAGAGGAAACGAAGCACTAGAAATTTTGCTGTTACCCAAACCAATTTCCCTATCCCTGCTGCACCCATCACTCAAGTTGCCCCTTCACCCGCACCATACAAAAGGCCATACTCCGGCCCCTACCCAAAATGCACCCGTTGCCAATACCATCACTCCCCCGAACACCCCTGTCAATATTGCACCAGCTGTGGCCGTGCAGGTCACACCATCCAAAACCTGCCGCTCGCTGCAGCGAATGAACCGTAACCAACCCACAACCCAAACCCACCATCAAATAATGGGTCAAGCCCAACAACCCCTACTACTACCACCTACACAACATACGGCCCAAACCTACTACCAACCCAACTACCCCATGATGCAACCCATGCGGGCTTGCTACAATTGTGGAGACCCAAACCACTTTAGAAACACTTGCCCACGTTTGGTGAACATTATACATGCTCAAGCTCAAGCAAATCCGGTGAACCAAGCTAACCAAGCTCCTCCACCTGCTAGAGGAAGAGCTTTTAACATCAACGCCAACCAAGCTAGGGCCGACAACAACGTGGTTAACGGTACGTTTCTCATCAATGGTAGTTATGCATCTATGTTATTTGATACTGGCGCGGATAAGAGTTTTGTGTCCTTAGAATTTGAACCCATCCTCAACCAAACTCGTGATAAACTTATGGATTCCATAACGGTGGAAGTTGCTGACGGAAAACCGGTCTCATTAAACTCCATTATCCGAAACTGTACTCTTACTCTAAACGATCACGATTTTCCTGTTGACCTCATTCCTATGAAGTTGGGAAGTTTTGACATTATAATCGGCATGGACTGGCTCAGCCAACATTATGCTGAGTGGTATGCCGCGAAAAGTTCACTCGCATTCCTCTTGCAGCCGGTCAAACCCTACGAATCTTTGGGGAAACCCCTTCGAAAGGACTCAAACTGATGTCCTGTCTTCAAGCCCGAAAATATCTCCGCAAGAATTATGTAGCGTTTCTAACTCACATTGTCAAGAAGGGAAGCAAAGAGAAGAAACTCGAAGATATACCCGTAGTGAAAGAATTCCCGCAAGTCTTTCCTGACGACATCTCAGGACTTCCTCCCAAGAGAGAAGTCGAATTCCGCATTGATCTTATACCTGGCGCTACACCCGTCGCGAAATCTCCTTATAGGTTAGCCCCATCCGAAATGCAAGAGCTGGCCAGTCAATTACAAGAACTGACCGACAAAGGATTCATACGTCCTAGCTCATCGCCTTGGGGTGCACCTGTTCTGTTTGTAAAGAAGAAAGATGGAACGTTTCACATGTGTATCGATTACAGAGAACTCAACAAATTAACGGTCAAGAACTGCTATCCATTACCTCGCATCGATGATCTTCTAGACCAACTCCAGGGTGCCACTTGTTTTTCAAAGATCGACCTTCGTTCCGGCTATCATCAACTCAGAGTACATGAAGAAGACGTCCCAAAGACCGCCTTCCGAACTCGTTATGGTCACTATGAATTCATGGTCATGCCATTTGGTCTAACCAACGCTCCAGCCGTCTTCATGGATCTATTGAACAGAGTTTGCAAATCCTATCTCGATCCCTTTGTTATAGTCTTCATCGACGATATTCTCATTTACTCAAAGTCTAAGACAGATCATGAACGACACCTTCGACTCATCCTCACGCTCTTAAGAACCGAAAAGCTCTACGCTAAGTTCTCCAAATGCGAATTCTGGTTAAAAGAAGTGCAATTCCTTGGACATGTCGTCAATGACAAGGGAATACATGTCGACCCCTCAAAGATCAAAGCAGTGCAAGAATGGCAAGCGCCACATACACCAACCGAAGTAAGATGTTTCCTTGGTTTGGCTGGTTACTATCGCTGTTTCATATCAAATTTCTCTCGTATCGCTGTACCACTCACGGCTTTCACACATAAAGGAAAACCCTTCTTATGGGGACCTAAACAAGAAGAAGCCTTCCAAACCCTTAAGCAAAAGCTTTGTGACGCACCTATCCTCACACTCCCCGAAGGTTGCGATGACTTTGTAGTATATTGCGACGCATCAGGGCAAGGACTAGGCTGTGTATTAATGCAAAGGGGAAAAGTGATAGCCTATGCTTCTAGGCAACTCAAAACTCATGAGAAGAACTACACTACCCACGACCTAGAACTTGGAGCCGTTGTGTTCGCTCTTAAGATATGGAGACATTACCTCTATGGTACCAAGTGTGAAATTTACACTGACCACAAGAGCCTCCAACATATCTTTAACCAAAAGGAGTTGAATAGAGGCAACGAAGATGGGTCGAACTTCTTAATGACTACGACTGTGAAATTCGGTATCATCCTGGCAAAGCAAATGTGGTGGCCGATGCACTCAGTCGAAAGGGTTATGCGAACTCTATTCGTCTTCTATGTTCGCAAATCATAACCAACATTAAAGATCAAATCTGAGAAGCTCAACATGTTTCCATAACAGAATACGACATACGCAATGAGTTATCTTGTGGAGCAGAACTTAAACTCGAAACAAAATCTGACGACATTCTGTATTATCTAGATCGCATATGGATTCCCGATCACAATAACCTTCACGATACCCTTATGAAAGAGGCGCACAAAACACGATACTCTGTACACCCAGGAGCCGACAAGATGTATCAAGACCTTCGATACACCTACTGGTGGCCTGGCATGAAAAAGGATATTGCTGTTTTTGTTTCCAAGTGCCTTACCTGTTCTAAAGTGAAAGCTGAACATCAAAGACCCTCAGGACTTCTAGTCCAACCTGAAATACCTGTATGGAAGTGGGAAAACATAACCATGGACTTCATTACCGGGTTACCTCGCACTTTGGTGGGTATGACACTATATGGGTAATCATTGATTGTCTTACAAAATCAGCTCACTTCATTACGATTCGCGAGGACTTAAAAAATGAGCGGTTAGCTCGTGTCTACATTAGCGAAATCGTAAGCTGTCATGGTGTACCGTTAAGCATTATTTCAGATCGTGATGGTCGTTTTACTTCACGAACATGGCAAGCCGTACAAGCCGCTTTGGGTACATGATTAGACCTCAGTACCGCTTATCATCCTCAAATTGATGGACAATCTGAACGCACCATCCAAACTCTTGAAGACTTGCTTCGAGCATGTGTCATAGACTTCAAAGGGAATCGGGACGCTCATCTACCATTAGTTGAATTTTCGTACAACAACAGCTATCATTCAAGTATCGGCATGGCACCTTTCGAAGCGTTATATGGTCGTAAGTGCCGATCACCAATATGTTGGCATGAAATTGGAGAAGCTCAAATCACCGGTCCAGAACTAATACAAGAAACAACAGACAAGATCCATCAAATTCGAAACAATCTTCTAGCGGCACAAAGTCGTCAAAAGAGTTATGCAGACAAACGACGAAAGCCCTTGGAATTTAACATTGGTGACCAAGTACTTTTAAAAGTATCGCCGTGGAAGGGAGTGGTTCGTTTTGGCCAAAAAGGTAAGCTAGCACCACGCTACGTAGGACCTTTCAAGATACTCGAAAGAGTAGGACCTGTAGCATACAAGCTTGACCTACTAGAGGAACTCAACAGAATTCATCCCACATTCCACATATCAAACTTGAAGAAGTGCCTCGCCGATGAAAATCTCCATATTCCCCTAGAAGACATTCAAATCGATGAATCTATGCATTTCATTGAAAGACCAGTAGAAACTATGGACTTCGGAGAGAAACGTTTAAGACGAAGCCGCATTCCAATTGTCAGGGTATGCTGGGAGTCGAAACGAGGACCTGAGTTTACTTGGGAACGTGAAGACTCAATGCGCGAGAAATACCCACATCTATTTCCTGTAACTACTACTACTTAAATTTCCGGACGAAATTTCTAAAAGTAGGGGATACTGTAACATCCGTCGAAAAACGGGTTTTCAAAACCCACTTCGTTTATTAATCGAACAATCAGTTTTAGATTTTTGTTGTTTATTTATGACTTATTTTAATTTTAAACGATACATAATTAATAAACAAATTAGAATTTATAAATTATAATTGTTAAAAAGTAAAAATAAATTAATTGAAAAGAAAAACCGGCTACCGGGAGTCGAACCCGGGTCAGCCGGGAACCTCAAGTCTTAACTCTCATTCACCAAACCACTCCGCCACTTGTGTTCTTTAGTAACATATCAAAACAATTAATTCAAATATCAAATCTCGATTTCAAATCAGTCAACCGACGCGCCCAATTCGCAGTCGTCGGAAATCCCGACGATTTCGCCAATTACTGTCGGTTTCTTGTGACTTAACGTGTATAATAACTCTTACATCGGTTATAACCGATGTCCAGTCCGCGACATCAGTCATAACCGCCGGAGAATTATTGACCAACGAATCAAGACGGTAATCAGACCAAATTCATCGATATTCTTCCCTATAAATACACACTCTAGCCTCTGATAATCTTTTCGCTCACAATCACACCAATTCTCGACGCAATTTCACTCGCCGGAATTTTTCTGCCATCACCGGACTTCCGCCGGAAAACCGAGACTCACATCAACACGGTAAATACCTCAAATCTCTCTGTTTCATTCCTTTATTACCCCGTTACTAACATAAGTCCACCATCCAGAATCAATCCCAGACGACGTTGTCGGAAATTCTGCTTTCGCCGGAAAACTTCTGAAATTTCCAGAATCACGCCGTGAGCCGATATGATCATTTAAACCTACTGATAATCGTTGCTCAGTAGTTCAATTTCACATCTAATCCATCCAAACTGTTAATTGATCCTAACAGCCGAAGTTCACAAAACAGAGCCGACGAATCCTTGCCGGAGTTCTGTGAAAGACACTGATCGGTACATCTTTTCCCCAAACCCTCTCCGTTCATTACCTTTCAATTGCTTATAATGCTTGTTAATCGAATTGGACATGAAACAGTTGAATTATCATTATCTGTGTTCTTGAGCGAAGAAGACGAAGTTCGTTTATGTTATAAGATTAATTAAAATCAGTATTATGAACGGGTTAGACACACAGTCCAGCGGTGGACTGTGTGCAAACAAATACATACACGTCGAGAGTTCGATTCCTATCACAACCTTACTCTCTTAAATAAAAAATGCTCTTTTTAACCGAACCGGATAACTCACAGAATCATGTTAAATATAATAAAAACCGGATTATTAACCAGGTTAGACACACAGTCCAGCGGTGGACTGTGTGCAACACTAACTCATACGTCTTGGGTTCGAAACTGGTTGACGGCACCGGTTCAAAGCAATTAAAATCCTTTTCAAAAATAAATGATTTTCGGATTAAGTTAAATAGTATATAATATAATTAAAAACAGAAATATTTCGGGTTAGACACGTAGCTCAGTTGGTAGAGCTGCGTGCACGCGTACGGGAGGTCACGGGTTCGAGTCTCACTCAGTGCAATAATATTCACAATCGAACCGGTCAACGGTCAACGGTCAAAAGTCAACATTTTTTTATTATTTTTTATTTATTTATTTAATTTAAAAATCAATTAAAAATACTTAAAAATAACGTTTTTAAAGTTAGAAAATAGCCTTAAACTCACAAAATTATATCCAAAAATCTATTAAAATTGTTAATAAAATCCACTTACTTACCGTACCTTTTCGTTATTAATTAGGTTAGTTATTCCTCGTCGATCAATCCTCTAACTCGTGCGCATTCAACATCATCCACCGAACGCACCCAAGTGAGTGAATCTCTACAAATTCCCCGTTTTAATCATATTTTGGGGTGTATCATGTGTCGCTATTTATTTATTAAATTAAACACTTGTGTATACATCATATTCATGATCAAATGTGTTGCCAATTATATCATTGTTTGTGTGGTTAATGTTTAGATTAAAGTTATCATTTTCAGTACATACATTATCATAGGCCGCCGCTCCCCATTACCTATGAGCGTGAGCTGTTCCCATTACCTATGAGCGTGAACGAGGCGTTGCCAACATAAGATCGGCTCCGTTTGATTGAGCCTTGATCTCACATACATCATCATAGGCCGTCCGTTCCCCATTACCTATGAGCGTGAACGAGACGTTGCCAACATATACATTGTCATTCATATCATATACTCATGCAAGGTGTTTGTGATTGTTTGTTTACATTTGTTTGTTCATGTATGATTATTGCACAATTTTCCATATTAAATACAACAAGGTATCAATAACAAATGTTTTTAACAAGGTTCACTCGCCAACTTTTGTTGACCCAAAATTCCCCATTTTTACACATGATACAGGTGATCAGGTTGAAGCAAGAAACATATAGAGCGGCCTAGAAGAATAAACCGGTTTAGATTTTGGATTGTTTTAGTTAATTTTTCCTTTCCTTGTATTGTATGAATTTGACTTGAAACTTTGAGATGTAATTTGAATTTAATAAATATGAAACATATTAGTAAACATCATGAGCTTTGGTGATAACCCAATTATGCCCCGACTCTTATTCCGCTGCAGGTCGGGGTGTGACAGGTTATGATTTGCGAACATAGAAGACGAATGGAGTTCGCATAACCTTTTCGAATGAGCGCATCGCCACCACGTTTGCTTTGCCAGGATGACACCGAATTTCACAGTCGTAGTCGTTGAGAAGTTCGACCCATCTTCGTTGCCTCATATTCAACTCCTTCTGGTTGAAGATATGTTGGAGACTCTTGTGGTCAGTGTATATTTCACACTTGGTACCGTAGAGGTAATGTCTCCATATCTTGAGAGCGAACACAACAGCTCCAAGTTCCAGGTCGTGGGTGGTGTAATTCTTCTCGTGAACCTTGAGTTTCCTAGAGGCATAGGCTATCACTTTTCCTCTTTGCATCAATACACAGCCTAGCCCTTGCCCTGATGCGTCGCAATATACCACAAAGTCGGATAGGTGCGTCACAAAGTTTTTGCTTTAGAGTTTGGAAGGCCTCCTCTTGCTTAGGTCCCCATATGAAGGGTTTTCCTTTATGAGTCAAGGCCGTGAGTGGTACATCGATACGGGAAAAGTTGGCAATGAAGCGTCGATAGTAACCAGCCAAGCCAAGAAATGACCTAACTTCGGTAGGGGTACGTGGCGCTTGCCATTCCTGTACTGCCTTGATTTTTGAAGGATCGACATGAATTCCCTTGTCATTGACGACATGACCAAGGAATTGTACTTCTCCTAACCAGAATTCGCATTTTGAGAACTTAGCGTAAAGCTTTTCAGTCCTTAAGAGTGTAAGGATGAGTCGAAGGTGTCGCTCATGATCGGATTTAGACTTGGAGTAGATAAGGATGTCGTCGATGAAGACTATGATGAAACGGTTGAGGTAGGGTTTGCATACCCTATTCATTAAATCCATGAAGACAGCGGGGGCATTGGTTAAACCGAAGGGCATGACCGTGAACTCGTAATGACCATAACGAGTCCGGAAGGCGGTTTTTGGGATATCTTCTTCGTGCACTCTAAGCTGATGATAACCAGAACGAAGGTCGATTTTTGAAAAGCAGGTGGCGCCTTGAAGTTGGTCTAGGAGGTCATCAATGCGAGGAAGTGGATAGCGATTTTTAACTGTTAACTTGTTTAGTTCTCTATAATCAATGCACATGCTAAACGTTCCATCTTTCTTCTTCACAAAAAGAACAGTTGCACCCCAAGGCGATGAGCTAGGACGTATGAATCCTTTGTCAGTCAGCTCTTGCAGTTGACTGGCCAGCTCTAGCATTTCAGATGGGGCTAACCTATAAGGAGATTTTGCGACTGGTGTAGCGCCAGGTACAAGATCGATGCGAAATTCGACTTCTCTCACAGGAGGAAGTCCTGAAATGTCGTCGGGAAAGACTTGTGGGAATTCCTTCACAATTGGGATATCTTCGAGTTTCCTCTCCTTGTTTCCCTTCTTGATGACGTGAGTTAGGAATGCGACATTGTTCTTGCGGAGATATCTTCGGGCTTGAAGGCAGGACATTAATTTGAGTCCTTTCGAAGGGGTTTCCCCAAAAATACGTAGTGTCTGACCGTTTGCAAGAGGAATGCGAATGAATTTTTCGTGGCACACCACTTCAGCGTGATGCTGGCTGAGCCAGTCCATACCGATTATAACATCGAAACTTCCCAACTTCATAGGAATGAGGTCAATTGGAAAATCGTGATCGTTTAGAGTGAGAGTACAATTGCGTATAATAGAGTTTAATGAAGTGGGTTTTCCGTCAGCAACTTCCACCGTTAGAGATTCCATGAGATTAACACGAGGTTGGTCGAGGATAGGTTCAAATTCTAAGGACACAAAGCTCTTATCCGCACCAGTATCGAATAATATGGATGCATACCTACCATTGATGAGAAACGTACCGTTGACCACGTTGTTGTCAGCCCTGGCTTGGTTGGCTTTGATATTGAAAGCTCTTCCTCTGGCAGGTGGAGGAGCTTGGTTAGCTTGGTTTACCGGGTTCGCTTGAGCTTGGGCATGGATGATGTTCACTAGGCGTGGACAAGTGTTCCTGAAGTGGTTTGGGTCCCCACAGTTGAAACAAGCTCACATGGGTTGCATCATGGGGTAGTTGGGTGGTAGTAAGGTTGGGCTGCGTGTTGTGCAGGTGGTAGAAGTAAGGGTGGTTGAGCTTGGCCCACTATCTGATTTTGGGTTTGGGTTGGAGGTTGATTTTGGTTCATTAGTTGAAGGGTATGGCAGGTTTGGATGGTGTGACCTGCACGGCCACAACTTGTGCAATGTTGGCAGGGGTTTTCGGGAGGGTGATGGTATTGACAGCGGTTGCACTTTAGGTGTGGGCCAGTGTATGGCTTTTTGTATGGTGCAGCTGGAGGAGCAATTTGGGTGATTGGTGCAGCGTTGATAGGAGGGTTGGTTTGAGTGACCACAAAATTTTTGCTATTTCGCTTCCTCTTACCAGCAAACTTCGAGGATGAGACGAGGTGGTTTGGAGTTGGGGTCTCAATGGGTGCTTTCTTCTTCTCATCTTTGAACTTGCCGTTTCGAATGCGATTTTCAGTGAGTTCTGTGGCTATCTCCATTGCGGCTTCAAGTGTTGCACGCGAAGTGCTTAAAACCGAATCTTGGATTTTCGAGGGGAGGCCTCGAATGTAGTGTTCGACTAAGCGGTACAAGGGGGTGAACAAATTGGGGATCATCTGGTTCAACTCTAGAAATCTCTTATTATATGAAGTGTGGTCTCCTTCCTTTTATTTCAGTACGTGGAATTCGTCTTCCAGCTTTTTGATTTCGCTTCTTGGACATAAACGTCTTGTCATAAGTTCCCTTGACTCTTCCCATGTTAAGGCCATGGCATCTTCAACTCCTCGCTTACCCTTTTCCATGTTCCACCAGGTAAGGGCTACCCAAAACAGTCTTCCAGTCGCGTAACGTACCTTACGGTCCTCGGGACAATCGCAATTGAGGAAAGTGTTTTCCATTTCTTCAAAACAGTGAAGAAGGGCGGTAACACCTTCGGTCCCTTCATATTTTGGGGGATCGCAGGATTTGAAGTGTTTGTAGGTGCACTTGGGGGTTTTGGAAGGAGGGTTGGCGACGCTCTGGTCTTCTTGGTTGGGAGAGTTGATGGGATTAGCGGTGAGAGCTTGTTGAACTTGAAGCACGATGTCAGGAAGTACAGCGGCCATTTGTTTAGCGATTTGTGTGCCCAAGCGTTCGTTTGACTTTCCTGACTTTCTACCTCCACGTAATTGCCTAGCCGACATCTACAGGAACATATATAGGAAGATTGTGAGTTTAAGAATTTTCTAGGTGTCATGTGTCGTAAAAAGAATGAAAAACAACATAACTGACAATAATTTAACTACATCCATAGGATGTCTTGGGTTTGCTCATGTTTGGGCCTCCAAACGTCCCCCATACCATTGCTGTTTAGTCATGTGGGCCCCCATGACTATTGGGCTTGGTAGGATTCACATTGGTGTCGGCGGGTTAACACTCGCACCACCCGAATGAAAATCGTAAAACATGATTGCGAGATGTATGGTAGGAGGGTGTCCAGGTGTAGACACAATGACAACTCAAAGTGGGGTTAGCTCACACGACGTTTGGTATAGCATGCTTTGGCCTAATAGGTCCTTCGTACTCTCATCGTTAGTCCCCAGGTAGGCAAACTGGTCCTTTATTTTGGATTTATACGAATGCCAAGCCTAGACAGGACGTTCCGACTACCGGTACTCG
Organism: Scalesia atractyloides; assembly: GCA_947069175.1. Classification (NCBI taxonomy): domain Eukaryota; kingdom Viridiplantae; phylum Streptophyta; class Magnoliopsida; order Asterales; family Asteraceae; genus Scalesia; species Scalesia atractyloides. The sequence continues at coordinate 9,586,359 of CAMTDV010000012.1, read as the reverse complement.
TACCCTTCCAGTTACTACATGCCCGTCGTGAGAACTCACTTTGATGTGATTTGAAAAATACAAAATCATTGCAAAAATCATGGAAATCGTGAGGTGTGTGCTCTCATATATATGATATGTTATGAGGATATGAATTATGATGAGCATTGCATATTAACATGTACTTGTGAGCGTGCTTGCATAATATTGGGTGTGAAAATAAACATGAAACATATAAACATCATGAATTTTGTATGTAACGCATAAACAATTAAAATTTAATCAACTATAGTATAGGCTCTAAAGGTCTAATAACCTATCCTATATCCCTATAGTCACAAGCTCTGATACCAATCTGTCACACCCCGACCCGCAGCGGAATAAAAGTCGGGGCATAATTGGGTTATCACCAAAGCTCATGATATTTACTAAGATGTTTCATATTTATTAAATTCAAATTACAAACTTAAATACCCAAAAACAAAATCCATACAATTACAAAGAAAAATGAAACTATATATTTATTCCAAAGCATTAACTTGTTTATTCTTCTAGGCCATCCTAAGTGTTTTCTGTCTCAGCTGGATCACCTGTATCATGTGTAAAACAGGGGAGATTTTGGGTCAACAAAAGTTGGCGAGTGAATAGGATTGTTTGTGCATTTCATAAAGTTTAAGTGTTGTGGTTTTGGTATAAGTAAACATGTTACACCCAAAAGTGTTGTAAACGAAAAGTGGGTCGAGTGTACTCACGATTTTGCGAAGTCTTCTAACTTGACAAATTTGCGAATGTGGTTGATGGATGGGATAAGCGCCGGGTTATCCTACAAGAGGAGAACTTAGGTTGGTAAGTATTCGAACGATAACGGAGGATTTGGGAAATTTAAATGCGAGAAAGTACGTATACGAAAAAGTAATCGCCTAGAGTTAATACTCGTTCTTGACACTATGATACCCATTTGGGTTGGTGTGTTTTCATGGGTTAGGATACCCATTAGAATCGTAACGAGAGATTAAGTACTTAGGTGATGTAACCTAGTACCATGACGAATAATCATTCGATTACCATCAAGAGTTCGGTTAGTATTATATATATTATATAGTATAGCAAATCAAGAACATCATGAAGATTCATAGAAGTCATGCATGGAGGTAGGAGGAGAACCTTCCTTTTAAAACCTCTCGTAGTATACCAATGCACAAGTCGTCACAAGGACGACAAGGATGGTCATGAGTAAGTTTGAACATAAAAGTAAAAGACAAAAAGTAAATGAAAACATCAAGTGAGGTGGTGGATCGAAGTTAGGATAGCCAAGGCTTCCAAGTGATCACACTCTACCAACTCAAGTCTTGTTTCGAGAACAAGCTTGGAAGGATACAACAGTTGTGGGTAAAACCCTAATAAAACCAAAAGAAATTCATTACCCTTGGGACCTTAGACATGGTGATGTTCCAAGCTAGTTTTCCATGGAAGACTTATGGAAACATTCCAAAGGTATTTCCAAGTAGTAAGAAAAAGGAAAGATCAAAAGAGAGAGGTGAGTTAGAACTCACTTTTTAGGAGCTTTGATCTTTGAGAGAAGAAGAGAGCTCTTTAGAGCTTTTAGAGAAGAGAAGATAAGATTTAGGTGTGAGTTGTGTCACACCCCGACCCGCAGTAGAATAAAAGTCGGGGCATAATTGGGTTATCACCAAAGCTCGTGATATTTACTAAGATGTTTCATATTTATTAAATTCAAATTACAAACTTAAATATCCAAAAACAAAATCCATACAATTACAAAGAAAAATGAAACTATATATTTATTCCAAAGCATTAACTTGTTTATTCTTCTATGCCATCCTAAGTGTTTCCTGTCTCAGCTGGATCACCTGTATCATGTGTAAAACAGGGGAGATTTTGGGTCAACAAAAGTTGGCGAGTGAACCTTGATAAAACATTTTAACTAATTTCTTGTTTTATTTATTAAAGAAAATTCGTGCATTAATCACATGTGAGCAAACATATATATGTAAACAATCACAAACCACTTTGGATGAGTATATTGTAACATTCGTCAAAAACCGGGTTAACCAAACCCGCTTCGTTTATTAACCGAACAACCAGTTAAAAATTTCGTAGCGTATTTAATGCTCAAATTAATTTTAAACGATACATAATTAATAAGTATATTAGAATATAAAATTTATAATTGAAAACGTATTAAAAATAGTGAAATAAAAATTAAAAGCTGATGCCGGGTTTCGAACCCGGGTCAGCCAAGAGTATCATCAAAGACTTAACTCACACTCGCTCAACCACTTCGCCACTTGTGATTTTTGTTAATTTATTGAAACAAGTAATAATAAAATAAATCTGGAAATCAAACCCAGTTAACAGCGCGCCCCAAATCACTCTCGCTGGAAATCCTGACGAAATCGTCAATCATTGACGTTTTCTTTTGGCATAACGGATGCAATTACAGCAGCGCCGGTTATAACTGAAAACTTTATGGTCATTCATTCAAATCATCAAATCGTAACCGAATAACTTTGAATTCAAAACCGGAAATACAATTAAAACTGAGATATACTTTATTCATCAGTTGAGCTCACGAATTTATCCAACTTATACTCTCCATTTTGCTCAGAAAACTTCGCCGCAAGTCGCCGGATTTCTCTGTAAGTTAACCGAAAATTTATCGCCGGAAAACCGAATTCATTCCATCCCGTCTGCTTACCCTAAAATAAGATCTTTAGAGCTCATACCGACATCACCCACACTCACCTTAAACCCCCAGAAGAATCTCTGTCGCAAGAAATTCATCGCCGGAATTCTCTACAAGTCGCCGGAAAACCGAGACTTTCATCTACACGGTAAAAACCTCGACTTTTTCTGTTTTAACCCATTGTTAGACTATTACTAACATCAATCCCTCACCCAGAATCTATTCCAGACGACGTTGCCGGATATCCCATTTTCGCCGGAAAACTTCTGGAATTTCCAGAATCACACTGTTAATCGGTATGATCATCTAAACATCCTGATAATCGTTGCTCATAATTCAATTTCATATCTAATAAATCAAACTGATTATTGAATCCGAACAGAGGGAGTTCACAAAACAGAGCCGACGATCTTTGCCGGATTTCTGAAGAAGACAATCTGTTGTCACACCCCGACCCGCAGCGGAAATAAGAGTCGGGGCATAATTGGGTTATCACCAAAGCACATGACATTTACTATTATGTTTCATATTAAATAAAGTCAAAATTACATTTTCAAATATCAAAACATGTTCATTCAATACAAAGGAAATAAACCAAACAAAACAATCCCAATACTAAATTGTTTTATTCTTCTAATCCAGGTCCTATGTGTTCCTAGCTGCTGCTGGTTCACCTGTATCATGTGTAAAATGGGAGTTTTTGGGTCAACATAAGTTGGCGAGTGAACCTTATTAGATAAACATTTATTAATGAATTAATGCTTAGTTTATCAAAGAAAAATTGTGCATAATCATAAATGAGCAGATGTAAGTAATCAAGCAATGGCAAATAGCAGTTACAATCATAACATACAATAACACTTGATAGCATACATGAACATACCAATATCATATGATAAATAACATAAATGAACTGTGCGATCAAGGCTCAATCAAACGGAGCCGATCGTATGTGGGCACGCCAGGTTCAACCGCATAATAAAATGGGGAACATGCTCAACGCTCATAAATGGGGAGCGGCGGCCTATGAAATTGCATGTACTGAAATAATAAATTGCATCCAATAATAACTACTTAACAGCAGCAAACTAAATACACATGTTCATGATATGATGTATGCACAATGGTTTAGTTATGATATGTATATAAACAAAGACACATGATACACCCCAAAACGTGATTAAAACGGGGAATTTGTAATATTCACTCACATTGGATGCGTTGGATTGGAGATGGTGAGATGCGCACGATTTAGATGAGCGGATCAACGAGGAATACTAACCTAAATGATAATGGAAAAATATATTAAATGGATGGATTTTATTAATGATTTTAATGAAATTTTTAGATATATTTTTATGAGTTTATGGCTATTTTCTATCTTTAAAAATGTTATTTTTAAGTATTTTTAATTGATTTTTAAATTAAATTAAATAAATAAATAAAATATTATTTTTTTAGCGTTGACCGTTGACCGGTTCGGTCAGCGAATTAATCTGCGCCGGGTGAGATTCGAACCGGCGACCTCCCGTTCGCGTGCACGCAGCTCTACCAACTGAGCTACGTGTCTAACCCGAAATAATCTCGTTTTTAATTATATTTATACACTTACTCGATTTAACCGAATTTCCTTTATTTGCAAAAACATTTTAATTCAATCGGACCGGTGCTCGGGACGGGTTTCGAACGCGCGACGTGTAGTTCATGTTGCACACAGTCCACCGCTGGACTGTGTGTCTAACCTGGTTAATATCTCGGTTTTTATTAAACTTAACAACTAACTGGGTTATCCCGGTTTAGTTTCTAAACAAAAAGGCGCGTTATAATATAAGGTGTGCGTATAGCAAGAATCGAACTCGGGACGCGTGTGTGTAATTTGCACACAGTCCACCGCTGGACTGTGTGTCTAACCCGTTTAAAATACCGTTTTTAATTAATCTTATCTTATATTGTGTCTTCATCTTCTTCGTCGATTTACACAGACAATATATTCCGACTTGTTATGATTGATTTATGACTTATACGCTTTTCAGACATTATCAGTAATTTAAAAGTAGAGAATGGAGAGAGTTTAAGGAAGAGGATATACCGATTGATGTTGTTCACAGAATTCCGGCGGAGGTTCGTCGGTACTAAAAGTGAACTCCGGCTGTTGAAACCAATTAACAGCGTTGTTCGATTATTTATGAAGTTGAGTCACTTAAACAAGGTTTAAAAGAAGTTTAGGATATCATACCAGTTCACAGTGTGATTCCGGCAGTTTCAAAAGTTTTCCGGCGAAGATAAGATTTTCGATAAACATTGACTAGGATCGATTCTGATGGTGGAGTTGTGTTAGAGACTGATTAATCACATGATTTAAACAGAAAGAGTCGGAGGAAATACCGTGAGGATGTGAGTCCCGGTTTTCCGGTGACTTGCAGAAATTTTCCGGCGAACTGATTCAGATGATCTGGTGGTCCAAAAATGCGACGAAATTGAAATTGAGTATTGAATATGATAGCTCTGAATCGCGAGAATGGTCTGAAGCTTGAGTTATTCAGGACTTTGATGAACTTTCGGTTTCAAAAACCGAAAATGATGAAACTTTAAGTTCAATCAATTCTAACTTGATTAGAAACCGTCATACATCGGTTATAAGCTGAACATGTGAATTAAACAACGATTTGACGATTGGTTTGCCGATTAACGTTTCTCAGATGGCGCCATCGGTTTACTGACTTGTGTATAAATTTCATTTGTGTTCCTAGATTTAACAGAAAACACGTTGTGGCGGAGTGGTCTTGGAAGTGAGTGTTAAGTTGTTTGAAGTATTTCTTGGCTGACCCGGTTCGAGTCCCGGCAGCTTCAAATATTTTATTTATTTTATTTTAACTTTTTATCAACAATAATTTTTATAGTTTAGTTTGTTTATTAATTATGTATCGTTTTAACTTAAAATTAATCATAAATATTTAATGCAACTTTTATAACTTGGTACTTGATTTCAAAACGGAGCGGGTTTTGAAGACCCGATTTTTACAAATGTTACAGTATCCCCTACTTTTAGGAATTTCGTCCCGAAATTTAAGTAGTTGAAGTAGTAGGAAAAAGATGCGGGTATTTTTCACGCATTGAGTCCTCACGTTCCCAAGTAAACTCAGGTCCCCGTTTCGACTCCCAGCGTACCCTAACAATTGGAATGCGACTTCGACGAAGACGCTTCTCCCCGTAGTCCATGATCTCCACTGGTCTTTCAATAAAATGCATGGATTCATCAATCTGAATATCTTCCAGCGGAATATGGAGATTCTCATCAGCGAGGCACTTCTTCAAGTTCGACACGTGGAATGTGGGATGAATCCTGTTGAGTTCTTCTGGTAAGTCAAGCTTGTATGCTACAGGACCTACTCTTTCGAGTATCTTGAAAGGTCCTACGTAACGTGGTGCTAGCTTCCCCTTTTGACCAAAACGAACTACTCCCTTCCACGGTGATACTTTTAAAAGCACATGATCACCAATGTTAAACTCTAAGGGCTTCCGTCGTTTATCTGCATAACTCTTTTGACGACTTTGAGCCGCTAGAAGATTGTTTCGAATTTGATGGATCTTATCTGTGGTTTCTTGGATCAATTCTGGACCAGTAATTTGTGCTTCCCCAATTTCGTTCTTCCCCAATTTCGTGCTAACACATGCGAACCATATGAAAAACCCGGTAATCATGGGGGCCCACATGATTACGAAGGTGAAGTATGGCGACATGCAAGGCCCAATTACGAGCAAAGCCCAAGACATCCTATGGATGTAGCAGATTTATTATTCTATATTTATTTTATGAATGTTCATTACTAAATACGACACATGATCCCTAAAACATCCAACTCATACTCTTGATATGTATTCCTTGTAGATGTCTTCTAGTCTCGCTCGTAGGAAGATGAGATCAGGAAAAGCCCGCGAGCGCATGGCTGCCCAAATCGCTCAACAAATGCTGCCGTAATACCCAACATTGTAGTTCAAGTTCAACAAGCCCTTACCGCTAATTCCGTCAACCAAGAAGATCAAAATGTTATCAACCTTTCCCCAAATACCACTAAATGCACCTTCAAGCATTTCAAATCCTGCGACCCTCCAAAATACGAAGGAGACTGAAGGTGTCACCGCTCTCCTCCATTGGTTTGAAGAAATGGAAAACACTTTTCTAAATTGCGATTGCCCCGATGATCGCAAAGTGCGATATGCTACTGGTCGTTTACTTGGAATAGCACTTACTTGGTGGAATACAGAGAAGGCCAAACGAGGTGTTGAAGATGCTATGACTTTGACTTGGGAAGAGTTGAAGGAAATCATGACGAGACGGTTTTGCCCAAGAGCGAAATCAAGAAATTAGAGGATGAGTTCTATTCGTTGAAACAAAAGGAAGGCGACAACACCACATACAACAAGAGATTCCTCGAATTAAATCAAATGGTTCCCAACTTGTTCACTCCTCCTTACCGTTTGACCGAGCACTACATTCGAGGTCTTCCTTAAAAAAATTCAAGACTCTATAATAAGTACCACACCTGCAACCTTGGAAGCAGCAATGGAGTTAGCTACAGAGCTCACCGAGAACCGCATATGGAACAAAGACTTCAAGGAGGAGAAGAAGAAGGATAAAGCATCGACTGAAACCTCAAACTCCACCCAAACCAAATCCCCTTCTCAACCCATTTTTAAGAGAAAACGAGATGGGCAACTTTTCGCTGTCACCCAACGCAATCAACCAGCCTCACAAGCCGTACCCTCCAAGCTATCCCAATCACTCAAGTAGCACCCAACTCAACTTACCAAATAAGAAACCTTACCTTGCCCTTACCCTAAATGTAACACTGTTTATCACCATCCATCACCTTACCTTGTCGACTATTGCTAATTGTGGACGCGTGTCATTTGAGCAAGGTTTGCGCACCCTCAAAACCAACCTCACCCCTACTCAAAACATGATCCAACATTATCACATCCAATCTCCACATGTACAGTCTTATGTTCGAGCTTGTTTTAATTGTGTGGCGACCCTACCCATTATAGAAACACGTGCCCTCGATTGGTTAACATCATACACGCCCAAGCTCAAGCAAACCCAGTTAACCAAGCAAATCAAGAAAATCCAACCACTAGGCCACCAGCAAGAGGAAGAGTTTTCAACATCAACGCCAATCCTGTTGAAGATAATGACGAATCACCCAACTAGTCTCCTTCACCAAAAATCAAGATTCAACTCCAACCGTTTAGTTTTTATGTTTTTCCTTTATGTTATCTCAATTTTCACGTATCTCAATTATAAATTGGAAATTTATCCAAGGATCTTAATGCGAATTACTACTTCAGTTTTGTTTTTATACTCATTGATTTAACATTCATATCATCATACCTCACGACGTATCTCAGTCTCATCATTTAAAGAAGTTGAGTTGTGTCTCACTTCTACATGGACTAACCTCTCCATCATAACAAACGAGAGAGGTACTGTCATCATTCAAACATGTATACTATCAGAATTAAGACTCAAGCTTTGATTGTTGTGTTTGTTATGTTTTAGAGTCACATAGGACTAATCATAACTTACTGATAAAACCAATGAAAATTTGACAAGAATATGGTGGATACGCCGCTGGTACTTCCTATATATAAGTATTCTTGCCAAAGGATCAGAGGCATTATCAGGCGGTTATGAGAAGTTCCATGTAGGATTTAGTATTGTCTTGGTTGAAGTTTGTGTTATACTCACTGATTTAGCATTCATATCATCTCATCATTTAAAGAAATTGGATTGTGTTCTATTTCTACATAGACTAACCTCTCCATCATAACAAACGAGAGAGGTACTGTCACCATTCAAACATGTATACTATCAGAATTAGGACTCAGACATTGGTTGTTGTGTTTATTTATGTTCTAGAGTCACATCATAGAACCAATCATAACTTACTGATAAAACCAATGAAAACTTGACAAGAATATGGTGGATACGCCGCTGGTACTTCCTATATATAAGTATTCTTGCCAAAGGATCAGAGGCATTGTCAGGCGGTTATGAGAAGTTCCATGTAGGTTTAGTAGTAGAAGTTTTGTTTTAGGATATAACCTTATCTTTCCAAACATATCAAAACTCTTGCGCATGAAATCATATTTAGTCAATCAACTTTGTTTATCAATATTCATTATCATAGGCATCAAAAAGCGATTCCTGAAGCAAGGTACTCCACCCTTACAAGAACGTTACCGCCTCAAACAAAAATTTAAACTCTTACTCCCTTCTAAGTATGTAACTGTCAAATTAAAACACCATCCTTTTGAGACAAACATGCCACTACTTAAATTTCGGGACGAAATTTCTAAAAGTAGGGGATACTGTAACATCCGTAAAAATCGGGTTAACCAAACTCCCCTTCGTTTATTAACCGAACAACCAGTTAAAAATTTCATAGCGTATTTAATGCTCAAATTAATTTTAAACGATACATAATTAATAAGTATATTAGAATATAAAATTTATAATTGAAAATGTATTAAAAATAGTGAAATAAAAATTAAAAGCTGATGCCGGGTTTCGAACCCGGGTCAGCAAAGAGTATCATCAAAGACTTAACTCACACTCGCCCAACTACTCCGCCACTTGTGATTCTTGTTAATTTATTGAAACAAATAATACATAAAATAAATCTGGAAATCAAACCCAGTTAACAGCGCGCCCCAAATCACTCTCGCCGGAAATCCCGACGAGATCGTCAATCATTGACGTTTTCTTTTGGCATAACGGATGCAATTACAGCAGCGCCGGTTATAACTGAAAACTTTAAGGTCATTCATTCAAATCATCAAATCGTAACCGAAAAACTTTGAATTCAAAACCGGAAATACAATTAAAACTGAGATATACTTTATTCATCAGTTGAGCTCACGAATTTATCCAACTTACACTCTCCATTTTGCTCAGAAAACTTCGCCGCAAGTCGCCGGATTTCTCTGTAAGTTAACCGGAAATTTATCGCCGGAAAACCGAATTCATTCCATACCGTCTGCTTACCCTAAAATAAGATCTTTAGAGCTCATACCGACATCACCCACACTCACCTTAAACCCCCAGAAGAATCTCTGTCGCAAGAAATTCATCGCCGGAATTCTCTACAAGTCGCCGGAAAACCGAGACTTTCATCTACGCGGTAAAAACCTCGACTTTTTCTGTTTTAACCCATTGTTAGACTATTACTAACATCAATCCCTCACCCAGAATCTATTCCAGACGACGTTGCTGGATATCCCATTTTCGCCGGAAAACTTCTGGAATTTCCAGAATCACACTGTTAATCGGTATGATCATCTAAACATCCTGATAATCGTTGCTCAGTAATTCAATTTCATATCTAATCAATCAAACTGATTATTGAATCCGAACAGAGGGAGTTCACAAAACAGAGCCGACGATCTTTGCCGGATTTCTGAAGAAGACAATCTGTTCGGTACATTCTTTCCCCAAACCCTTCTGTTAAATACCTTTCAATTTCTCATAGTATTCGTTAACCGAATTAAACAAGAAACAGTTGGTTTAACCATTGTCTGTGTTTTGAACGAAGAAGACGAAGTCGCTTAGGTTATAAGATAAATTAAAATCAATATTATGAACGGGTTAGACACACAGTCCAGCGGTGGACTGTGTGCAAATAAATACGCATACGTCCCGAGTTCGATCCTTGACACACGCACATTCGCTGTAATAAAAATATTTTTTTTAAAACTGAACCGGATCCATACGCTGTAAGATGTTAAGTATAATAAAAACCGTAATATTTACCAAGTTAGACACACAGTCCAGTGGTGGACTGTGTGCCAAACTAAACCACAGGTCCCGGGTTCGAGACCTGTGGAAGTACCGAGTCGATACCATTAAATCCTTTTTAAAATAAATGATTTTCGGATTAACTTAAAGAAATATTTCGGGTTAGACACGTAGCTCAGTTGGTGGAGCTGCGTGCACGCGTACGGGAGGTCACGGGTTCGAGTCTCACCCAGCGCACACATACAAACGACCGAACCGGTCAACGGTCAACAGTAATGGTCAACAGTCACGGTCAACGGTCAAAAAGTCAACATTTTTTATTATTTTTATTTATTTATTTAATTTAAAAATAAATTAAAAATACTTAAAAATAATGTTTTTAAAGTTAGAAAATAGCCTTAAACTCACAAAAATATATCCAAAAATCCTACTAAAATTGATTAATAAAATCCGCTTATTTACCGAACCGTTATGTTATTTAGGTTAGTTCCCTTGCCGATTAAATCCGAAGTCGTGCGCATTTATCATCAATCCAAGAAACGCAACCACTGTGAGTGAATCTTACAACTCCCCTTTTTATTACACGTTTTGGGGTGTATCATGTTCGCTTAAACTAATTCGTTTATTCAAACTCGTGCTATACCATATTATGATCTAAACTTAGAATGTAAATATTGTTTGTAGTTATGTATTACATATTGTCAAGTTGTATGCAAATTATTTGTTAGGCCCATCAGTTCCTCGCGGGAGACGAGTTGAACAAGGCGTGCCTTAAAACTCATTCATTAGGCCCATCAGTTCGTAGAACAACGCGTGCCTCGAAACTCATTCATTAGGCCCATCAGTTCCTCGTGGGAGACGAGTTGAACAACGCGTGCCTCAAAACAATCTATTATTATATGTGTGTGCATTATTTAATATTAAGTGTTTTGTGAATAAATTTACATCTACATTTACTCATATGTGGTTATGCACTTTATTTTATAATCAATTCAATAAACTTTTTTAAATGTTTTTCATAGGATTCACTCGCCAACTTTTTGTTGATCCAAAAACCATTTTTACACATGATACAGGTGAACAGGATGAAGCAAGGAAAATATAGGAAATTGCCTTAGAAGAAAAATAATGAAGTTTAGAAGGATGTATAGAACATGTTGTATTTGTTTGATTTGATTGTATGATCCCTTTAAATTGTAATAATAAATATGAAACATTATAATAAATGTCATGAGCTTTGATGAAAACCCAATCATGCCCCGATCACCTTTTCCGCTGCGGGTCGGGGTGTGACATATATGACATGAATGATGATGTATTTGAGATCAAGGCTCAATCAAACGGAGCCGATCTAATGAGGCTCCTGATGCTCAACCCGTATCCCACGGGGAACTGATGAGCCTAATGAAATGCGTGCACTAAAATGATAAATTCAATCTACATATAATTCCCACAACACTCAATACACATTTGATCACGGATATGATGTATGCACAAGTGTTTAAATAAAATAAAAGAATAGTACGACACATGATACACCCCAAAACATGATTAAAACGAGGAATTGGTAGAGGTTCACTCACAGTGGGTGCGTTCCTTGATAATGATGAATGCGCACGAATTTATGATTCAACCGACGAGGGAAAACTAGCCTAAATAATTACGAAATAATTCGATAAATAAATAATTTTATTTGGGATTAAAATTTTTAATTAGTGCTCTTAATGAGATTTTTAGATTTATTTTATGAGTTTATTGCAAAATTTTAACCTTAGAAATCTTATTTTTAAGTATTTTTAAATAATTTTTCAATTTAATAAGTAAAAAGGGAAAACAAAATTTTTTAAAAAAAATATGTTGACCTTGTCAGGTCTGACCGGTCGGATAGCATGAAATTCAGGCGGCGAGTGAGGTTCGAACCCGTGACCTCTCGTATACGTGCACGCAGCTCTACCAACTGAGCTACGTGTCTAACCCGAAATATTCTCTGTTTTAATTATATATATATATACTAACTAACTTTAACCTTATTTGGTTTTTATTAAAAAGGATTTTATATGGCCGAAACTGGTTACAGAACCCGGACTCGAACTCGGGACCTATGGTTCGAGTGCACACAGCCCAACCAGTTGGGCTGTGTGTCTAATCTGCATAAACACTGGATTAAATTAATTTTATATATATACTGTGAATTGATCTGAATAAGTTTAAAAAGTGTTGGCTTTATTTCAGAAAATCGGAAACATGTGCGACTCGAACTCGGGACGTGTGCTTTGTAATTGCACACAGTCCACCGCTGGACTGTGTGTCTAACCCGGTTAAATACCCGTTTTTATTTATATTAAAACATTAACTTAACTTCGTCTTCTTCACCATTCAACAATCCCGACCATGATTCCGACTGAATAAACTGATTAAACAGTTTTGATTACTGTTTTGAGCTATTAATTTACTAAACAAGAGATAGCAAGGAGGTTTAGATGATTATACCGGTTTGGAGAACTACGGTTTTCTGGTTTAGAAATTCCGGCGATATTCCGGCGAGTGCGAAAATCTCCGGCGACGTGCTTTGAAAGGAATAAAGCTTCAGGAAGAGAGTGCGGTTCTGAGCGAAATGTTTACAAGGAGTTTGGGTGGGTATTTATAAGGGGGACAGGCCGATTGGTTTCGAATTAGAGGCCAAAATTCGCGGTCAATGATTTCAATTCTCAAAGGAAACGGTTTTGATTAAATTGAGTGTTAAGCAACGGTTATAACTGATGTCGAAATCAGTTTACGCGTTTCAGTCAAGGGAAAGTAGCAACATTTGCGGAGTCTTCGTTTTTGCTCGTGATTTCGGGTTCTGAGTTTTCTGATTTACAGGTTTTGATTTTTGTTTTTACCATAAGTGTTATTTGATTAAGTATTAAACACAAAAATGTGTGTGGCGGAGTGGTGTGATGTGTGTGTGTCTACGCGGAAGACCCGGGTTCGAGACCCGCTACCCTGTTCTGTTCTTTTATTTAATTTTAATATTATTATTATTAATTATGGTTTTTAAACTCTAAAATATTTATTAATTATGTATTTAAAATAACCGGCACAATAAATACGCAACGAACTTATAACTGAATATTTGATTATAAAACGAAGCGGGTTTCGAAACCCGTTTTACGACGAATGTTACAAGTTGAGAGTGAAATGAAGTGGGGTATTTATAGGTAAAGATTGGGAGGTTGTTAGTTGAGGGTAATAAATGCAAGAAAACCAAAATTGACCAATCCATGAGCTTGGAATGTATTTTTCCCGATCGTGCCCCTCTCACGGGCCGCAAGAGGGTGAAGGCATCTCGGTCGCGGGCCTCTAGAGGCCTCGCGGGCCACGAGAGACTTCCAATGCTTCGGTCGCGGGGCGCGAGGCAAGGATTTCCAGAATGTTCTTTGATTTTATCACTTTTAGCCCTTTAACTTGTTTATTTTGCCAATTTTTTGCATGTTTTAAGCGTATAATGAATAAGTATCGTGTGTGAACGTGCGTATAAGCATAAGTTTGCATGTAATCAACGTTTAGATGCGTCTAAGATTAGTAAGTATCAAGTATAAGTTTCATTATGATTCAAGTCTCGGATTACAAGAAAAGAAATGCGAATACAGGTTTCCAAAAATAGAAATACGACAACACTTTCTAATTTAGGAAAGTACGAAAAAGCGAGGCGTTACAGTCTCCCCTCCTTTAGGAAATTTCGTCCCCAAATTTATTCAAGAGGGAGACTTTGGAAAAGATGCCATTTTGGTGAAAATGTTTAGCCAAAATCAGAATTTTGAAGTTCAAAGTTTTTGCGAAGTTCATGTATAAGTGTGTCAATATGTAACGAAATCTTGAAGGATAAAAATGGTAGGTTTGTGAAAGTAATTTATTTGACTAAGATGTTTTGAGACATCAATTGTAAACGTGTATAAGGATAAGTAAACGTGTATGTGTGTGTGCAAGCAAGTGAGTTCGACTGAGTCTGGACAACTTATTGGAAGGAATATTTTAAAAGAGTGCGACCTAAGATGAAAGTTTTAGTATGACTAAGGATGTATTTTGATTAAAATGAGCGGTCCGCACTGAAAGTTGTAAGAAAAAATTTTATCATTCTAAGGCGTATTAGTAAAATCACTTGCTGTAGAAAAAAAATGTTTATTGGAGAGCCCGGATAGTTGTAGCGTTTAAAGCTAAAGATTTTGAGAATGAAGCTTTGTCATGGATAATCGAGTGCTAATCATTTCGGAGTGGGGTCACCAAAGTTTGTCATGAATCCAATGTATTTAACGAGGTCCGGGAAAACACTGAATTTCTCATGGCACGTTTTACGAAAGTTTGGTAACATGGTAGGGACACTTATATATAGGAAGTACCAGCGGCGTATCCACCATGTTACGTCGTTTCGCTATTCGGTATCATGTTACGTTCTGTGTTGCGATACACAATAGAACCCACTATGGTTTTCATGCTCCTACCAATATAATCCCGTGTGCACCGGCGATAATTTTGGTTTGTGCATGATCCGCATAGTTTGTACTAGTAGTGTGGGAGTCAGGTTACATTCAGTATTACAAGCAAAAGATGTGTAAGATAGTGTATAAAAGTTGAGCATGTAAGCATGATTGTATGTATGCACGAGTGTGTCGAACGTAGGCGAAACCACTCATGTTATGCCTACTTATAGATTTCAAGTATTACTATCAAGTAGTGCAAATGCATAATTTTTGAGTAGTGTCGATCATATAGGTGGCATAAAATGGAATTTAGTATATATAAGTCACTATGAAGTTGCGAGTGTGTAAAATACGAAGTGTAATAGTGATATGTGTAATATTGTCATATAATATTGACTGTATAAATAGAAACATATAAGGCAGTATGCATGTGTGTGGTTGCTTGAGTCAAAACATTGAGTTGGTTACAATAATCAAGTTTGTCGGGAATAAAGGACCAAAATTGTGAATGTCGGGTGAATATTGAGAAAAGTATTAATTTTTGATGTAAGATTGTGGTTTTTAAAAGAAATGCTACTTTTGTTTTAAAATTTGTATTCGTATATGAATTTTCTTGCCCATGTGTTCAGATTTAGATTTGCGTGTTTTGAAAAGATTGTAAAATGGTGAGCTTGCTTTATTTTATTTTATTTTATTGATTCAAGAAAAGTCGTGTTTTGAGAATTTTCACGTAAAACTTAAATTTTTGAAAAGTATTTTAGCAAAGTACTTAGACGTATGTGTCACACCCCGACCCGCAGCGGAATAAGAGTCGGGGCATAATTGGGTTATCACCAAAGCTCATGATATTTACTAATATGTTTCATATTTATTAAAGTCAAAATTACATTCCAAATAATCCAAACATGTCCATACAATACAAAGAAAATAACCAAACAAAATAATTCCAAGCTCTAAATCATTTTATTCTTCTAGTCCAATCCTATGTGTTTCTGGCTGCAGCTGGTTCACCTGTATCATGTGTAAAAATGGGGGTTTTTGGGTCAACATAAGTTGGCGAGTGAACCTTGTTAGATAAACATTTATTATTGATTTTCTTGTTAGTTTATCAATGAAAAAAATGTGCATAATCATAAATGAGCAAATGTAAATAATCAAGCAGTAGCAATTGCAATCACAACTATAACATACAGTAACATATGATAGCACACATTAACATACCAACATCATACAATAAATAACATGAATGAAACTGTGCGATCAAGGCTCAATCAAACGGAGCCGATCGTATTGCATGTACTGAAAATGATAAATGTCTGTGCGATCAAGGCTCAATCAAACGGAGCCGATCGTATGTTGGCACGCCAGGTTCACGCTCATAATGTAATGGGGAACATGCTCAATGCTCATAATGTACTGGGGAGCGGCGGCCTATGAAATTGCATGTACTGAAATAATAAATTGAATCTAACAATAACCACACAAACAGTTGAAACAAACTGAATACCTATTTGTTCATGATATGATGTATGCACAATGATTTAAATATAGTATATAGCAAGACACATGATACACCCCAAAACGTGATTAAAACGGGGAATTTGTAAAGATTCACTCACCTTGGGTGCGTTTGATTGGAGATGGTGAGATGCGCACGAGTTGTAAGAACGGAACAACGAGAATTAACTAACCTAAATAATAACGGAAAATATAGTAAATGAATGGGTTTTATTAAGGATTTTAATAGAATTTTTAGATATATTTTTACGAGTTTAAGGCTATTTCCTATCTTTAAAAACATTATTTTTAAGTATTTTTAATTGATTTTTAAATTAAATTAAATAATTAAAAATATAAAAATATGTTGACTTTTTGGGTTGACCGTTGACTTTTTGACTTTGACTGTTTGACCGGTTTATTGTGTGACTGAAATGCGCTGGGTGAGGCTCGAACCCGAGACCTCCCGTACGCGTGCACGCAGCTCTACCAACTGAGCTACGTGTCTAACCCGAAATAATTTTGTTTTTAATTATACTTATATATTAATTCAATTTATCCAAAATTCTTTTAATTTCAAAAACATTTTAATTCATCGAACCGGTGCCACTAACAGGTCTCGAACCCGGGACCTGTGCTTTAACGTTACACACAGTCCACCGCTAGACTGTGTGTCTAACTTGGTTAATATACAAATTTTATTATACTTAACAACTAACGGAGTTAACCCGGTTCAGTTTTAAACAAAAAAGGCATTTTATTACTGCGAAGGTGCGTGTGTCAAGAATCGAACTCGGGACGTATGCGTGTTTTTGTTCGCACACAGTCCACCGCTGGACTGTGTGTCTAACCCGTTCAAAATACCAATTTTAATTATTCTTATATTGTTAGCGCAGTTCATCTTCTTCGTTAGATTTTACAGGCAGTAGATTACACCGTTATATCTTGTTTAGTTCGATTGATAAACATTATACAAACTAATATGAAATGACAGAAACGATAATTAGAAGAAAACATACCGATGAACGGTTTACTTCAGAATTCCGGCAAGGTGGTTTTTGTGCACTTCAACTGAACAAGACAATTAACCGTTTTGATTAGCTAATCGTGGAATTGAAGTGATAAACAAACATTAATAGAGTGTTTGAATGTCCTTACCGATTCACAGATGAAAATAAAGATTTCCAGAACTTTTCCGGCGAACTGGTATTATCCGATAGTAGCGTCTGAATTCGATTCCAAGTGAAAGGTTTGAGTTACAAATAGCTTAACAATTGTTAGACTACGACGGTATTGAAGGACTTACCGTTTTGAGGAAGAATACGGTTTTCCGGCGAACTTGCAGAATTTTCCGGCGAGTAAAATAAACTTCTCCGGTGGACTGTAAAGTGTGCGGAAATGTAATTGGAGGTTTGTAGAATGTTTCTGAGTCGCGAGAAGATCTTTGATTGCAGTAATTCAGGTTATGAGATATTTTCGGTTATAAAACCCATCATCATCAGAATTGAAGTCAATTCAAGTCTGAATTGATTAGAATCGTCGGTGCATCGGTTATAAACCTGAATTCGCGATTATTCAAACGTTTAGACGGTTGAATAGCCGATTTCGGTTTTCAGTTGGCGCAACCGGTTCATCTAGGTTTGTATATAAGACTTATTCGTTTCCTAGAGTTGACAGAAAACAAACAAGTGGCGGAGTGGTTATGCGTGTGAGTGTTAAATCTTTGGAGTTATAACCCGGCTGACCCGGGTTCGAGTCCCGGCAGCCCCATTTTATTTTTAATTGTTTTGTTTATACTTTTTATCAATTATAACTTTTACGGTTTAGTTTGTTTATTAATTATGTATCATTAAAATTAAAATAAGCATAAATAGGCAACGAACATTTATAACTTGATATTCGATTACAAATGGAGCGGGTTTGGTAAAACCCGTTTTCGACAAATGTTACAGTATGTGAGAGAAAGTTTTCGTTGGTTTCTTGTTGGAAATAAAATGTCTTTAGAATGGTAGTATAAAGTGAGTGTGTTTTGGACAAGTTATGAAAATCGAGGGCAAGAGGTTCGTTTGACCGACTAATTTGATAGGTAGCATTTCATAAAGTTTTTGAAAAATTGTGAAGGAAACGTTTAAAGTGTCACTAGGAGTTTCGTATATGTAATTTACGTAAATATGTTGTAGGGTGAGAAATTGTTTGGATAAAAGTAAGGTTCGAGTTTTATACATAAATGAGAAAAATTGAAAAAATGATAAAAGGTTTAGGTATAAGTTTTGATATAGTGGTTGTTATGAAAATAGTCGAGTTGGAGTTAGACTTCGACTCATTTATCCAACTTGATTTTTTGCGACAAAGACATCTAGGTGATCGACAATAAAAATCACGTTTGAGCATGTAAGTATCGTATAACATGTAGTTCACATAGGTGACGTTAAGTTGCATGAGTTTAACAAGTATAGCACGCATGATCACGTATGACTGCGAATAGAAGAGTATAAATTTAGTTTGTTCACGAGGATTAACATTGTTTTGGATTGCGATAAATGTGCGAATGTGTAATGGTTCAAAGTGAACGAGGTAATCAAGTATTAAAACGCATAGAAAATTGAATCACATAAAAAGAATAGGCTCATTAAATGGGGAATGTTTTGGGTAGAGAAACTTCGACAATTCCAAAGTGAATCGAGAAGCGACTAACGACGTTTTACCCTTCCAGTTACTACAAGTCTCTAATCGATCGGAAAAATCGAAACTTTGGCGAGAGCGAAAATCAAGGAATGGGACTTGATCGACAAGGTGCGGGTTTCACCCCTAACTTGACGATTTCGTACCCTAAGTGTGGTTGGTACTTACCAAATGAAAAGCAAATTCCGATTCGTTAGTAAGGGTCCACTAGAGTTTGAATTGGAAATTCTCCATTAAGATGTGGATTTCACTCCTAACTTGATGGTGAAGTTTCGTGCAAAAAGAATAAGAATAGCTGGATGAGAGTTGTTCACCAAATTGTGGGTTTCACGCCTATTTTAGTGAACTCATCTCGTTTGTGTTACGAGTGTTTTCAAGTCTTTAAAGTGTGTATTGTGTAAAAAAGTCTTAGGAAAGACATTATGTATATGTATTAAGACCAAAAGGAAAGAGGAGAAGCAAAGTAGGAAGCATAAAGTTTTAAGCATAAACAAGAATGGTTAAATGGGTACTTAGAACTGTAGACTAGGTCGAATATGGCAATTCTACCTAATTCCCTATAGTTATGGCTCTGATACCAATCTGTCACACCCCAACCGATGGCGGAAACATCGGAGTGAGACGAAATAGATTGCTCATTGCTCACAAGGCTAATAATGACAATATTTAATTAAAACCAAATTTCATTTCAATAACAATTGTCAAGTACAACATCGAAGCAAATACAAATAACACAATACAACAAAAATTGATACAACAAAATTTAGCCTAAACGTCTACTTGTGTTTATCTAAGTCCTTGCTATTTGATTTCATAGCATCCTCTTCATCAACATGTAACATGTTTTAAAATACAATTCAGTGCAAAAGCAAAGGCGAGTACACAAGTTTAAGCATAGCATACATATACGATTAGTGTTTAAACGAATCCTCATGGCAACTATGATTTCACGAGAGCATATACAAGGCATGCAGTACTACTAGCCAAACCCTTAACGCAAACACGTTGTTTTAACATGGCCTCAAGTTTATGCGATTGAGGGGGATATGTGACTTCCTATAGCGCTATACATGTTAAATGAAGGCTTAAAACAAGTTAATGACTAAAGTATCACATAAAGAATGTCCAAGATATAAGCATAACGTAATCGTATCAAGTATTCATGTGTATAGGATTGTTTGTGCATTTCATAAAGTTTAAGTGTTGTGGTTTTGGTATAAGTAAACATGTTACACCCAAAAGTGTTGTAAACGAAAAGTGGGTCGAGTGTACTCACGGTTTTGCGAAGTCTTCTAACTTGACAAGTTCGCGAAGGTGGTTGATGGATGGGATGAGCGCCGGGTTATCCTACAAGAGGAGAACTTAGGTTGGTAAGTATTCGAACGATAACGGAGGATTTGGGAAATTCAAATGCGAGAAAGTACGTATATGAAAAAGTAATCGCCTAGACTTAATACTCGTTCTTGACACTATGATACCCATTCGGGTTGGTGTGTTTTCATGGGTTAGGACACCCATTAGAATCGTAACGAGAGATTAAGTACTTAGGTGATGTAACCTAGTACCATGACGAATAATCATTCGATTACCATCAAGAGTTCGGTTAGTATTATATATATATTATATAGTATAGCAAATCAAGAACATCATGAAGATTCATAGAAGTCATGCATGGAGGTAGGAGGAGAACCTTCCTTTTAAAACCTCTCGTAGTATACCAATGCACAAGTCGTCACAAGGACGACAATGATGGTCATGAGTAAGTTTGAACATAAAAGTAAAAGACAAAAAGTAAATGAAAACATTAAGAGGTGGTGGATCGAAGTTAGGATAGCCAAGGCTTCCAAGTGATCACACTCTACCAACTCAAGTCTTGTTTCGAGAACAAGCTTGGAAGGATACAACACTTGTGGGTAAAACCCTAATAAAACCAAAAGAAAGTCATTACCCTTGGGACCTTAGACATGGTGATGTTCCAAGCTAGTTTTCCATGGAAGACTTATGGAAAAATTCCAAAGGTAATTCCAAGTAGTAAGAAAAAGGAAAGATCAAAAGAGAGAGGTGAGTTAGAACTCACTTTTTAGGAGCTTTGATCTTTGAGAGAAGAAGAGAGCTCTTTAGAGCTTTTAGAGAAGAGAAGATAAGATTTAGGTGTGAGTTGAGAGTGAAATGAAGTGGGGTATTTATAGGTAAAGATTGGGAGGTTGTTAGTTGAGGGTAATAAATGCAAGAAAACCAAAATTGACCAATCCATGAGCTTAAAATGTATTTTTCCGGATCGTGCTCCTCTCGCGGGCCGCGAGAGGGTGAAGGCATCTTGGTCGCGGGCCGCTAGAGGCTTGGCGGGCCATGAGAGACTTCCAATGCCTTGGTCGCGGGGCGCGAGGCAAGGTTTTCCAAAAGGTTCTTTGATTTTATCACTTTAGCCCTTTAACTTGTTTATTTTGCCAAATTTTGCATGCTTTAAGCATATAATGAATAAGTATCGTGTGTGAACGTGCGTATAAGTATAAGTTTGCATGTAATCAACGTTTAGATGTATATAAGACAAGTAAGTATCAAGTATAAGTTTCATTATGATTCAAGTCTCGGATTACAAGAAAATAAATGCGAATACAGGTTTCCAAAAATAGAAATACGACAACACTTTCTAATTTAGGCTTGGAATGGCTCCTCGAATTGCATTTCTTATGGACTGCTTCATGAACATGAGAGACATGCGATTACACCTAGTCCATTTTTCATGAGCCAGCTGCTCAGTAGCGGTACTCTGAGGAGTAAGGTCTTCAGGCTTATTCTCTCTTAGAGCGTAGTCGAAATCCAGAAAGCAAGAGTAAGCATGAGAGAGTCTTTCCATGCAGCAAATTATCACCAGTCAATGGTGGAATCCCGCAATTGGGCGCTGATAGTGGAAATAATATGAGCAAATTATGCTACTAAGAAAAGAAGTCTTAATGTGATCTAAGGGCAAGTTATTCTAAGG
This sequence comes from Scalesia atractyloides, assembly GCA_947069175.1. NCBI lineage: Eukaryota > Viridiplantae > Streptophyta > Magnoliopsida > Asterales > Asteraceae > Scalesia > Scalesia atractyloides. The sequence goes on along the minus strand of CAMTDV010000012.1, from coordinate 9,564,253 downwards.
CAGGCATAAGTAATGACCATTTTATTTATGAAGTTGTGATATTGTCTATTACTAATATCAAAATAATAGACTTAGTTAAAAGTTCTACTTAAATGAAGACAAATCAGCTTTGGCCAGAAGTGTAATCACCTAAGTATGTGTGCAAAGTAATTGTGACAAATCAGCTTTGGCAAAAAATGAGACAATCCCTTTAATTATGCACTTGTCAAGTATGCTAGACATGAATGAATTAGATCAGCTTTGGCCAGAAATAAAACATTCACGTTTGTAAAGCATAATTAACATAGCTTTTCGTAATACTTACAATAAATAGATGCATCAAATCACCTTTGGGCAGAAGTGATACATTAGAAGCTCATTCAAGTTAAGCTATTTGGTTTTGTAAAAAGTTATTTTATTATAATTAATTAAGTGTTTACAAAACCATTTATTTAATAGCAAACCCCCTGTTAGCGCGGATCGAAACCCGAAATTTAGTTCACAAAAGTAGCCTAATTTAGTAATGAGATTTCGGATAAAATCTTGGATTTCGGATGAAACTCTGATTAGTCCGAGATGGGCATCTCGGATGAGTTCCGGATTAGTCCGAGATAGGCATTTCGAATGAGTTTCGGATTAGTCCGAGATAGGCATCTCGGATGAGCCCCAAGTTAGTCCGAGATAGGCATCTCGGATAAGATTCAAGTTAGTCCGAAATGGTCATCTTAGATGAGCCCCAAGTTAGTCCGAAATGGGCATCTTGGATGAGCCCCAAGTTAGTCCGAAATGGGCATCTCGGATGAGCCCCAAGTTAGTCCGAGATGGGCATCTCGGATGAGACTCAAGTTAGTCCGAGTTAGTCATTTCGGCTAAGACTCATATTGGCCCGAGTTAGTCATTTTGGATAAGACTCATGTTAGTCCGAGTTAGTCATCTCGGATGAGGTTCTGATTAGTCCGAAATTTATCCTGCAAGATTTCAAAATCTCTAATAATGGCAGTTAGTTGTGATAAGTTTTGAAATTCGAAATTTTAGAGATTGTTGGATCAATTTTCCTATTTTAATGCTGATCTAAATATATCAAAATATTTCGAAAATAATATTTGTTTATCTTATAGCAGAATTTCGAAAATTTTGTTAAATAAAAATAGATCAAAAGTGGGAAAACACTTAATAATCTGCATTTAACTCCAAATATAGGACTTTTTTCGAATTTCATAAGAATAAGTGATGAACCCTAAAACATAAACTTAAAATATTGAATCCAAAATCTGGGATTTTTGAGTTCATTATAATGATTTTGGAACAGTAAAAATAACCATTTGATTTCGGAACAGTAATTATCCATTAAAACATCAGATCCGAATTATTAATTCACAAGTTACGTGATTTCGGAACAGTAATCATGTTCAAAATTTATGGTTTCCAGATTTTAATTCCAGAATAATGGATACATAACAGAATTGATTTATCAACATATGCTCTGATACCACATGTTGATCAGTTCTGTTTAAACATAATGGAAAACATAAAGAAATACCTGTGACGGCAGACAGGCCAGCAGAGAATCAAGTCAGAGATGCAGCCATGGGGTTTGACATATTTGTCAGTATGATCTGGTTCCTCCTTAGGGTGTAAGATTATGATGATAAGAACCGAACTAGGGATGAATTCGGTTTAGGTTATGGAGAGATAGGTGGGTGGCGGCTTTAGTGATGTTGTTGTAAGTGTCTAACCCTAAACCTCTCTAATCATCTCCTTATATACACCCAGAAGGAAACCCTACTTAGTTAATAAGGGTAATATGGTCCATCAACAATTACCAACTAATATATAATAGGATTAATATATTTTGATCTAATATAATATAAATGATTATAATGGCTACATGATTAAATAATACAAATAATATATTTAATCTTACATGAATAACCTCTAGGAGTATTACCCCATGTTTACCAAGGTAAACAAAGGTGGAAAATCACCATATTTGAGGTCCAAAGTTGGATAAAAATTCTACATTAATTAAAACTTTTACAAACTTGTTTTTATTTACTTTTAACTTGAACAATCTTGTACCAACCTTGCTTCTAACCAAACCCATGATTATGGAGCTTGAGTATGGTTGATTATCATGAGTTTAAAGGTTCAAATACCTTCTAAACTTTTTGTTTTAACAAGGTCTAAGGTGACTTACAACAGGGCGGACCTACCTTAGGCGAAGGGGTAGCCTCCGCTACCCCTTGGCGCTTCGAAGGTAGTGCAAGTTTTGAAAAAAATTGACCTTTTTTTGACGTTTTTTCGATTTCGTTACCCTTTTTTATAAAACATTACCCCTACGAATATTTTCTAGATCCGCCACTAACCTACAAGTGTTGAAACCATCCAAGTCCACCATAGTTCATATGGTGAGTCTTGTGTTTTGCTGAAGGTGTGAATCTTGGAAGCTTGGGCTATCCTAACCTCATTCAACCACCTCACTTTATGATTTTATTCATATTCACTAAGTATTTTTCTAGTCCTAAAGTAAGTTAACCCCGCCTCCAACATTTGCCACATTGGGTATTACACGTTTGGGTTGTTCTTATTTGGCTACTTAGTATGATAGTAGATTAGTTGTACTTTACATTCATTCATGACCAGCCAGGTTTACCAATTTAACTTGGTAAACCTTGTGATTTGGTGAATCATAAAATGAGGTTCAATGGATATTTATCATCCTACCTTCATGCTTGACTTCTATGACATACATGATGGACTTATTATATAAAATATACTGCATAATATATATATATATATATATATATATGTCATAGAAGTCAAGCATGAAGGTAGGATGATAAATATCCATTGAACCATATATATATATATATATATATACATAACTAAATTCTTGATGTTGACCGGATTATGGTTACACGTCATGAAGGTAGGTTGTATTATCTATGTTTTAAACCTCTCGTTACGATTTTAATGGGCAAATTTCGACCCATGAAATCACATGAAAATAATAGTGTCAAAAACGAGTGTTTAATACTAGATAATTATTTTTCTTATACATACTTTTATATACTTAGAATTTCGAATCCGAACTCTCCACAAACCCGAATACTCACACACCTTCGTTTGCCCATGTAGGGTAACTTCGGTGTTCCATCCTCCAAACTTAACAACTCTAGGGTTGCTCGGAAAGCTTGCAAAACCGTGAGTGTACATGACTCCCTTTTTACACTTTTGGGTGCAATACGCACATGTTATCGAAACTCACATAATCACATACTTTATGTTTAAAACACAAACAAATAATCTAATATAGATGCTTAATACGTTATACTTGAATTCATATATGCTAGACTATTCTTATGCTTTATACTTGTCATTAACTTCGTACAAGCCTCCATTAACATGTAGAGCGCTATAGGATTAAAGCACCTCCCGTATTCTTGAGGTCATGTTAATTAAACAAAACGGTCTATTCATTGCTATTATTAGATTAAGCTAGCGGGAATCTATGGGTTGACATGTATAGTTGTATGCTAGTATTGTATGTTAGTTTTAAGTTAAAGATTATGCCATGTGGATTTGTTTAAAGTTTTATATTATGCTAGTAACCAGACTTGTATGCTCGTCAATACTTTTGTATTGAACTATACTTTAATAGCATTGCATGTATTTGATGATGATGACGATCGGAATTAGTAGGATGACTAGAAACGCACTTTTAAATTTAGTACTTTGTTGTATTTTGTTTTTGTTCAACATGTTGTAATTTGCGTCAAACGATTGTACTTGTTTCTTAGTAATGAAATGAAATTTACGTTTAATAATATTGTCGCAATTAGTGTTATGACGACTCTTGCAATCTCATTTTCGTCCCACCCGATGTTCCGTCATCGGTTGGGGTGTGACAATAGTCAACCCCTAGTTGACGTTGATCACCACGACAACCACATACATAATCGTTGTCACCACTGTCATCATGTTGTTTGTTGTCACCTCCACCGTTTGTGAACTCCACCATTTGTGAAGGTGGTGTGATGCATGTGGCAGCAGCAATGCATGTGGTGACAAACATTAATAACGGCGAGGTGCATGGGCGCAACATAATGGGGGCAGGAGGGGTGGCCGACCCTCTGAACTTTTCGCTCAGTAGTGGAGAGTATATAGTTTCGTATAGAAATTTTTGGGTATATACGTTTTCGACCTCGGTCGGAAATCTCAAGCTTTGCCACTGGTGAGGTGGTGTCAGAACAAGGGTTTGTTGTGCAATCGTAAAATTGGTGGTTGGGATGTTGGAGTATATGGGGTTGGTTATGCATATGGCCTTTGGGTGTGATAATAGTCAACCCCTAGTTGACGTTGATCACCATGACAACCACATCCATAATTGTTGCCACCATTGTCATCATATTGTTGTCACCTCCACCGTTTGTGAACTCCACCATTTGTCAAGGTGGTGTGATGCATGTGGCAGCAGCAATGGATGCGATGACAAACAATGACAATGGTGAGGTGCAGGGGTGCAACATAGTCGGAGCGAGAGGGGGCGACCGACCCCCCGAACTTTTCGCTCGGTAGTGGAGAGTATGTAATTTCGTATAAAGTTTTTTAGGTTTATACATTTCCGATCCTGGTCGAAAACCTCATGCTTCGCCACTAGTGAGGTGGTGTCAGAACAAGGTTTGTTGTGCAACCGTAAAATCGGTGGTTGGGATGTTGGAATATATGGGGTTGGTTATGCATGTGGCCTTGGACGGTGGCTGTACGGCGGAGGGCATTAGTGGTGGAAATAGTGATGTAGTGACAGTGGTAATACGATGTGGCGACAATGGTAGAGGTGGTAGTGTCGACTAGTAAATGCATCACAAAATATTAAAAAAATCAGTTTTCAAATTTCAATTTTTTAACAAATTTTAATTTGTTCAAAAAAAATCTGAAACCAAATTCAATAACACTGATATGTTTTTATGTTTTCCAATAGAAGTGAGAAACTAGCAAGTGAGGTTTTTCTTGGGAACACTTTTTTGTAAATATTTTCTAAAATTAAGTAAGTTTTGTAATAAACTTGTAAAAGAAACATAAAACTATAATAACTCCCATTTGTGTACCCAGCTTTCGTTTCCAATCACTGTAAGTTGCTTTTTCAAGTGAAACAAAATTTGTCACGAAAGTTGTCCTAGTATATTAGATAATCTTGCATATTTGGGTTATAAACCACCGTCGACTGGTTCGTTTGAAAACTATTGAAATTGTGAATCACGTTTCTTTTAAAAAGAATGTGATTCTATTCACACATAACTTTTTACTATTTACACCAAATGATGTGACATTAATAAATTTAAATTTTTGTTTTTCTTTCATAACTTCCGATATATAATGTTTTATTAAAAAACGAATACGGTTTTGTGATGTGCTTAATCTTATCTATGTTTTGATATAAATTTTAAAAAGACTGGAATATAAAATTTTGTAACGACTTATAACACGTTATATTTGATACAACTTCGTTTTTTATAAAATTTATATCAAAACGTAGATAAAAATAAGCATATCGCAAAACCATATTTGTTTTTTTTAAACATTATATATCGAAAGTTATAAAAGAAAAATACAAATTTAAATTTATTAATGTTATATCACTTGGTGTAATAGTAGGACCCTAAGGTCATGAAACCAATTTAAATACCATATTTGAGTTCTCTAGTGAAGCATTTAAATATAAATATATTGCCTTTAGGTTCTTAAGTTCTTTTATTAATATATTTATATTTATAGTGTAAAGATCAAATACAAAATAGATTTTAACATAAAAAATACTTTTAACATAAAAAGTAAAGGAGGGTTTTTTTATTAAAAAAAAAATGTTCCTACTATTTATGAATGATGTTTAATTACAAAATATCTAAAAAATGTAATTTTACAATAGTTGAGTAATTATGTAATTTGTAGGGTATTTATAATTACTATACAAATTACATAATTATTCTACTAGTGTAAAATCATAATTTTTTTTAATTCTAGAACTAAAATACGTGCTTAATAAGATGGAGAATAAAAAAATTACTCATTCACTTTTTATTTTGTTCTTGTATGCGTTCATATGCTTTGTTTAAACATATTTATCAAATTTTTAAGTGACGTAATTAGGGACCTTGATGATTTACCAAACTGGTGACATGGACATCTTAAATACTTAAATGTTTAGAGTTTTTAACATTTTTTGAATTATAATCATTACTCATATTCTATTATACTAATGATACTTTTAAATCTAGGAATAATTGATTTTAATAATTCTAACTATTGTCCGTTGGCTCGTAACGGTCCCAACTTTATAAATTCCCACTAGCGGTCTCATCTTTTCACATATTGGCCTTCAATGGACCCTTACTAACAGAACCCTAACACCATTAGTCTCCGTTTCTGGAAAAACGTTAACGGTTTGGCAAAGAGAACAATGGCGCCGCCCATAGCGCTTAGGAGGTGAGGGCAGGGCGCTATAGATCTCTAAAATGGGTGATTAGGTAGGGGGCGCCGAGCCACACCATATGATCTAACAACATGTTATTAAAATTGGTTAAACTAAGAGCTAAATAGGTTTTGAGGTAATCATAATTGTATAAAGTATAATATATAAAGGATAATGCACCATTTAATAACCACTTAAAAAGATTAATTGAAGAGCTTAATCGAATTTGATACTCATCTTTTTTCATTTCAATTTGTTTTTTAAATGCAACATGCACAGATTGATCTTTTAAGTTGAAAATCTCAAGGATCGGTCGAAAAACTTTATCCTAGTAACATAAAAAAATACAGGGCCAGTTGACCCCACAACCTATATAGTATTTCCACCCATAATTATGATATGAAATTTGCCCATCGATATTATGTGTTATTACCCAAAATACATTAGGCATTATGCTGTGATTTTGCTTAGTTAGAAACTGCATCAAAGTGATGACCGAGTTTGGGAAAATAAAGCTCGGGGATCAAGTATATGTGGGGTCATATGAAACAAGTATAAGCCTACTTTGCTTCTTCTTCAATAGTTTTTTCTTTTGTAGTTTTATACTTTATATACAATGAAAGAGAAATATACATAGTTTATTGTTAAAAAATGGAATTATAGTCACTTTTATAGAGTACAAAGCCTATACCATTATAGTTATAGGTAATAACAAAATTAATTAACTTACCATTTGATATGTTACATAACTCATCTCACCTTCCCATTTGACACTACAAGTCATAAATTGTCGATGACAAAACACTTGAATCATAAATATAAGTAATAATACAGCGAGGCCAGAGAAACAACCTTGACTGGTTACTAGTTTGACTATCATCTTTAGCCAACCTCCGATCACCACCATAACCCCACCTTAACCCACCCATAAACCACCGCAAACAACCATAAACCCCACTCAATTATTTCAAAACTTTATAATTGCTTGAAAAAATTAACATAATGAAACACCAATTGAATGAATCGTCTTTATGAATGTATAAACTTCCCAATCACAAGTTTAAGACCGACATCGGTGGATACAATGTTTTAAAAACCAGTTTTTAAATCATATCGGTTTGGCTTTGAAATAGTTTAACCGGTTGAATCGCATGTACCAGGTGGTTCAACCGGGTTACTAATTAACCTTATAATTACATAAATACATATTCATCTAAAAAAGTAATCTAATTTCAATTAATATTTAATGTAATTGATCAAGGTCATATCTAAAAGCAACTATGTTCTTATAAAATATTATGCATTTTAAGATCATTTTTATTACTTATAAACAACAACACTACATTGTACAAGATGAGTAACAATTTCACCAACAATAGAATATTGAAATGGACACCAGGTTGATTACCTTAATATTGTTTTTTATTATAATTAAAAAATCAAATTTTAAGATAACATAAACCGGTTCAACAATTTAAACAGTGTCCAATATAACCAGCCAATTCATACCGGTATTTTAAACTTCAGATACAAATCTACAATAAACTCATTAACGCCTTTCAAATTATTTAAAATTATAATAATTATACATTTAGCGAACTATATCTAAGCGATTCAACTAAAATTGATAGTTAAAGTATCCAAACAGAAGAGTCCGAAGAAAAACTAAGAGACTGTTTGGCAACTTCTAAATGGTTAAGTGCTGAATCAGTAAAAAGTCTAAACCATTAAGAGCTAGTATAATGCTTAACCGTTCAGAGGTAAATGTTTGACCAGTTCAAGGTATAGGTCTTAACCATTCAGAGGTAAATGTTTGACCAGTTCAAGGTATAGGTCTTAACCATTCAGACTCAATATAATGCATAACCATTCAGAGTCACAAAACGAACATTCTGAATCATTATGTACTGAACCAGTAAAAGACCTAAACCATTAAAAGAGAGGTAAAGATACAACCCCTAAATCTTTAAAAAAAAGTACCAACACAAAACTAATTTCATATCATCAAATTCTCAAGCAACCCGCTAATTTCATAACCGAAATTTGTACATCAAAAACCACACTCTAAAAACTAGTAAACTTGGTAACCGCCTTAGTCCCCTTCGAAACAACATGTTTAGCCAAATCACCAGGAAGCACAAGTCTCACAGCAGTCTGAATCTCCCTGGAGGTGATCGTCTGACTTCTTGTTGTACCTTGCGAGCCTAGAAGCTTCATGTGCAAGCTTCTCGAAGACATCATTAATAAAAGAGTTCATGATCCCCATAGCTTTGCTTAAGACTCCAATATTCGGATGCACCTGCTTCAGAACTTTAAAGATGTAGATCTTGTATGTTTCAACCGATTTCTTGTTCCTCTTTTTCTTTTTGTCGGTGGTTGATGCGTCCTTTGGTAGCTTTTTTTCTGCCTGGGGATTTTTCTCTAATGGGGGCTTTTTCTGCTGCTGGTTTTTTCTCTGCCTTTGGTGCCATTTTTGGATGTGACTCTGTATGTGTGTTTGGTGAGTGTTGAAATGTGATTGCGGTGGTGATTGTGAGATGTGTGGGTTATCGTCTTACATTTCAAATACTGGAAAATGTGATTGCGGTTTGTTTATATAGGAAGAGGGTTTTGGGTTTTGATTGGTTACAAGACCCATATTTACATTATATTTATATTCCACATAAAATAACGAGTTATCGTCTTACATTTCAAATACCAAGTTGTTTAAACTTTATGATTATTTAAAACAACTTAAACATTTTAGACAAAAATTAATACATATAATGTACAAGCAAACAGAAGCTTAAATTTTCGGAGTGTTTAGTTCTTCATCCCAGCTTGATCTTCATTTGGTAAACTTCCAGAATATCCTTTAGAAATCAAACTTTCTAATTAGTTAGTATCGTGATGAATAAAGATATTATTTTATAATTATTTTCAAATAATAAATTAAAAATTTTAAAAGTTTTCCGAGAAGCCGTCAGCGACGGCTGATAGCTTCGTCGACAACGCCATGTCTAAAACATCATCGGGTCAGAACCACCGTAGGCAGTAGCATAGGGCGTCAGAACAGTAGTGTTGCATCGGCGACGACCAGTTGTAGCGTCGGCGACGGCACCTTTTGCAGCAATTTTGTTGCGGATTTGTTTAATTGCCGTTCGACCCGTTTTGAGTTCCGTACTCGGGACTTAAAGAAATCGTCCATAAAATAATATTCCTTGTTTTCATTACTGTAGTACTATCGTTGTGAGTGTTTACATCACTCAAATTCTATTTTCATAAATCTCTTAGTTTTGACCCATTTGCAAAATTTTAGCAAACAAACTTGATAGGCATATTATTCTTTACAAAATTATCAATTATATAAGTAGCCTCATTCCTCAGAATAGCTACTTATAATTTGCACATCCACTACTCGATTTTTATGCATATGTACTTTCTTTTTCCGGTTTTGCCCTTAAACACGTTTAAACCAAATTAAGCATTCATGTATCCTTTCCGTATACATTTAAACTCCATTTTACCCGTTTGGTTGCTCTAGCGAAATCCAACGTTTTATTCAACCAAACCTTTATCTATTTTATCATTTAGACCCGTTTGGTTGTTTTAGCAAAATCCATCGCTTTATTCAACCAAACCCTTATCTATTTCCTCATTTTGACCCGTTTGATTGCTTTAGCGAAATCCATCGTTTTATTCAACCAAACCTTTATCTATTTTATCATTTAGACCCGTTTGGTTGCTTTAGTGAAATCCATCGACCAAACCCTTATCTATTTCCTCATTTTGACCCGTTTGGTTGCTTTAGCGAAATCCGTCGCTTTATTCAACCAAACCCTTATCTATTTCCTCATTTTGACTCGTTTGGTTGCTTTAGCGAAATCCTCGCTTTATTCAACCCAACCTTTATCTATTTTCTCATTTTGACCCGTTTGACTGTTTAGCGAAATCCATCGCTTTATTCAACTAAACCTATTTCCCCGTTTTGACTCGTTTGGCTGTTTTAGCAAATCCATCGCTTTATTCAGCCAAACCTTTATCTATTTCATCATATTTTCAACTATCCTTCGTCAAAACAATTTATATATTAATATGCTATAAAACACAAAGCCGCGTACCTTAAAGCTTTCCTTTCAAGCGTGCGTCCATCCCGTCTTGGCCACTTGACGCTTCACCCAATTTACCTATAGAGTTCAATCCGACATATCATTTAGAACTCATAATATAATTTAGGACACACGTCATTGTCAAAACCTCGTTTACTTGATTCTTACACACTTCTCAAGTATTCCGGATTATTTAAACATTACATAAAATGTCTTGTGGGCTAGATTACATATTACCTTTATCACGCCCATGATTTATCTAATAGCCATGTATCCATATCCTTTCTAACCTCTATGTTTAGTATGTATTATTAACATCTAAACTTTACATTATAGCATCACTTCTAGAATTTTCACTATCAAATTTCTCATCAAGGTCCATATTAACATGCTATTTTAACAAACTTACATCTTTGCATTCATAATTATATAATCACTTTGAGGCTTTGTCATGCAAGAACATAACTCACTTCTTTATATTAAGCATAATAATCTCTACTCAAAATTTCATAAATTTATCATCCAATACAGTTAGGATTATGATCCTACACTTTAATTTACATCTCCCATGTGTCATAACATCAATTAAGCATCTTAAGAACACTAATCATCAAAATTAAGTATCACTAAAATTAAAATTACAATTTTACCAGATGTTAGACAAGTATGGATGATCAATATTCTTAACTCAAACACCAATAAAGGTCCCAATCCACCCTCCAATTTGATCACCTCAGTGAATTAGGGTTTGGGTGTTCTTCTCCTATCTCTGGTTGCATTCACACACTCACACACAAGAGTGTGTTATAATTTTTTATTTTATTAAAACAACTTTCACCCTTTTACAATTTTAGTCACTCATGTTTAGTTCATTTAAAAAAGACCCAATTCAAGGTTTTATTTTTATTATTTAACAACCCATTACTAACTAGGTTAAATGTCTCTAGTTTATATATATATAATATATATAATTTAATATTTTTGGGGTGTTACATTGGTGGAGATGAGTTGATGCGGATTTTGGTTTTAGGCCATTGATTTGGTTTGATGATGATTTGACGGTGGAGATTGGAGTAGGGTTGGTTGTTTGTGGCGGATTGCCACAGTGGCAGCATGACAGTTTGTATTTTTTATGATTTTTGTAGGGAAATTGGGTGTGATTATAAAATGTGCGTTTGGCTTATGTTTAAATAAACGTTTTAAGAGAGAATGACATGATAACGTCATATTTTACCTGACATTTGTTATGTGTTTAAATAATTCGACTATGTTATATATTTTTAAGAATAGTCTATAAGTTGTATTCTAATTTTAGTTTGTATTTCTAGAAAAAAAGACATTTGATCACCGTTATTTGCTTACGGATAACGTATTTGATCTTTAACGCTAACAAACTTAAAAAGTTTTTTTTTAATTTATGTGAAATGACTCGTATACCATTTTACCTTTGAAATATAACGGAATCCCACATCTACTCTTTCTTCCCCAAGATCGATTGTTATCCATGTTCTCTGATAATCGTTTCTTTCTTTGCATGCTCTTAACATCATTATCATCATCATATCAGTAAATCCTCACTGGTCTGAGTATGGTACGATGTAGGCAGCCTTACCTCTACCCCGTAGAAATAGAGAGGCTGCTCTCAGTGAGTCCCCCGGCTCGATAGTAGTTTTGCATCAAGCCTTGGACATAAGGCACATAACACTCAACAGTTGAGACAAATGTCGATTAGTGCATGTACCCCCTTGTCTTTCGGCTATCATCGCCACCACATGGTACATGATTAACAATCCCTCTTTTAACGTTATTTTCACGAAATTAGTAAAATAACGTTAAAACTAGGGCACTTTCACTTTTGCCCCCCCCCCCCCCCGAGCGCCCACACATATATACATTATATGCGCATACCGCAAGCTGGGCGATAATTAATTAACGTCGCCCCAAATCCACCTCAATATGTTAAGTGCAAGCATGAAACACTGGATTCTCTGCCAACTGAATAATTAATTAATTATCACACAACACTTCCAATTTGTAACCAACTTATTGACTCTAATACTTGAGTTGCAACAACAACTCAATATTCAGCTTCTATGGTTGACAAAGACATCGTCGATTGCCTTTGCTACATAAGGATACAACATTTAAGCCAACCAAAAACACATAACATGGTGCCGATCTCTTATTATTCGGATTGCCAGCATACTTAGCGTCATAGAAACCTTTTAGTCTTGCACTTGGCTCCTGCTAAACTCAACACCAAAAGTGATTGTGGACTTAAGATACTACAAGACCCGTCACATTGCTATATAAATGAGTCGCCTATGTTTTTGCATAAACCTACTTAATTCACCAACTACAAACGTTATATTCGGCTTAGACAAGGTAAGATATATCAGACTACCTACCATCTTGCCTACAGTCTATAGAATCTTCCAACTTGTCACCTTCTTTTGAATCTAGCTTTGCTTTAACATTAATCAATGTATGGGCTGGTTTACTATTAATCATTCCAAACCGCTTCTATGAGTTGCCAAAGTATACTGCTTCTGATGTAGTATCACTGCATGCTCTTTGTACTCGAGTTCATGACCAATTATATGTTGCAACCTTCCAAGATCCTTTATATTAAATCTCATGGTTAAGTTTTATTTTAATTGACTGATCATGTATTCAAGAACCCTACTTATTGTCAAGTCATCGACATATACTATAACTACCACAAACTTGTTTCCCATTGTATTTATAAGCAAACTTGGGTCGGCTAAAGTCATAACAAAACCATTATCTCCAAGAAACTCTACCATATTTCAAAACCAGGCTTGTGATGATTGCTTCAACCCATATAATGCCTTCTTGAGCTTGCACACATGTTGTAAGGTTTCGTATTTTCTGATGTATCTCCGTTATCTTGTAAATCGTGTTTCATATCTACATTTGTAATCCGAGACTTCGATCATAATGAAAATTCATATCTTTATACATACATGTTATATTCATACTTGATTATTATACAATCGATCATCAATACATGTTTACGTGCAAAACCGAGACTCGAAATACTTTTGAGATATCAATCATACATGCATCATACCTATACCATATTAGGATACACTTTGAATACCTACAAATGAGTTAACATACAATTTTACAACATAAAATAACATAAACCAATTGCACAAAACAAAAAAGTTTGGAAAACCAACATCCTCACGCCATGCGTAAGTCCAATGAACGATCTTGATCGTATTTGGGTTCCACGCCGCGATAACCTTCGTGATCGTTTAATGAACGAACCGCACAAACTAATTGACATTTAAATAATGGACTGTAATGGTTATTTTCAACAAACCACAACAAAAATTTTAATTAACTCTAACAACAAATTCTTAAAAGACAATGTTTATCAAATACAAATCACCAAACTAGAAATTTCCGAATTAGATCTGTAGGTATCTAATGTATTTGTATATCTGTAAGATCACAAGTGTGTTTAGACACAATTAGAATGGTTACACACACCGTTGTAATCATAGAATACGTTCACGATTCAAACATGAACTTTGACACGTCGTTGTAAGAGTAGACTATCAATTAATTAGTTCAAAAACAATGTTGTGACTAGTTATTGGTTTAAATATCACATTATATTCACGCTGTTTTTTAGATATTACAATAGTATGCTAAAATTTGAATTAATGGAAGTATACCGTAACAAAATTAATAAAATCTATATATATATATATATTATATAATAAAAGAAACCTATAATGACACGTGTCATTCATCAGAGCTATCTACTTTTTTATTTTTTCGCCCCTCTCCTAAATATATTTATTTTTTATAAGTAAAAATAGTCTCATGATTATGATAAAATAGAACAAATAACAAATTTAAAATATAAATATTAAATAATATATTAGATTCGTTCGACTTTGAAACACATCATATACAATCTTATTCGAGGTACACAGCTAAATATTTTATAGAAAAAATATGTTTGTTGATGAACATTACCACATAATTAAAAAAATATATCCCTAGTTATTTTTTTGTAAATAAAAATATTGTGTTTGTTGATAAACATTACCACATAATTAAAAAATATATCATTATTTACTTTCTGTAAATAAAATGATAATACAACTTTTCATCGCTATTCATGTTTTGTTGAAAAAAAATATCATAATTATTACCTAATTATTTTTAATCCCTTTCTTAAATAATTATTACCTAATTATTTTTTAATGTAAGTTTACAATTGCTTTTATATTTATATTTCACTCATTCATTTGATTTTTTATCTGATATATTTAAATTTATATTTTACCTATACACGTGTAGTAAATTAACAGTCGTCTTTTTTTTTGTTAACCACACCACAGGAATCATTAACTTTAAACTAATCATAAAATCATGAGTAACTATAAACTTTGAAATAAAATGGCATTAACAGAATATGGCATATTAACAAAAAAATGGTATATTAAAAAAAGTGCATATTAATTGGGACTACAATGGCATTTGAGTGTTGTTTCATAATGGTTTACCAAAAAAATTGGAAAACAAATTATGCATATAAACAGAGAATCAATATGAACGTTGGATATATGGTTTTTTTAAAGGGTGTGAGAATTAGTGCTGGGTTTTTACTTTTTCTCTTTATAATAACTTGTGAAAAACTGAGAAATAATATTGCTGTTAGATGGTGAAATATTATTAATTCTTTTGATAAAATGCATTTTGAAATTTAATTAATATTTGATATGTTCATGTTAAATATGACTAAGATATGACTTAGAAATTAATCTATTCGGTATCAAGGGCCTGTTTGTTTTTAATGATTCAGATCTTTGTTTGTTTTGTGAGCAGATGCTTGAATGGTTCAGACATTTGCCTCGAAATGGTTAAGCACTATACAAAGTTTGAATGGTTAAGACATCTAATCTAAATTAGTCAGACATTTGCCTTTAAAAGGTTAAGCATTATATTGGCTCTTACATGATTCAGACCTTTAAGGGTTCAAACAAGATATAACAAGCTTGCTTAAGCTTCAAACGGTTTATGAAACACCCCCATAACTTTGATATCCTAAATAAATTTCTCAACCAAACAAATGAATTCCCACATTTCTAATACATGTTCTACTATAAAAAAAAATAGAGTAATAGTTCATCTATAGAAGCCTATGAGACACCAACCAAATAAATAAGCAGTTCTTACTCTACATTGCATATTGTTAAAAGGGGCAATGTTTATCAACTACAAATCACCAAACAGCTGCATTGTAGGTATCTAATCTGTAACAGACTGAAAGCAAGTAAATACGTATGGATTAATCAAACTTAAGACGAAAAACATGTAGTTCATACAGATTAACCCTCCAAAATTCCGCAACAGATAACCAAAACAAACAAAAACTACCACTAATCAACAGAATCTGTCACAATAAATAAAACGAAAACCAAAAACAACTCATCTCGCATTCAAAACCTGAGCTTCGAGAAAAACCACCGGTTCTTCCCCGTCTTAAACCGCTCTTCAAACCTAGCTTTCGTCTCCTTACACGCGGTCACCTTCTTATCACGCGACTGCAACGCATCAACCGTCACAACATCCTTCAGATCCACATCTAGCGTGTATCTCGTCGGCATAATATGGTTATAGTTCACCAGCTTAATAAACGCCTTCACACGCGACTTTTTCGCCGTCTTCTTCGCCGAATCCTTACGGATAACCTTCCTAGGGTATTTGGAGATTCCGGCGACCAGACAGTGGCCGTATGGACGGTCGCGAGTGCCGTCGTCGAACTGCTTGACGATAACGGCTTTCCGGCCGGCGAAACGGCCGCCGAGTACCACCACTGCTTTGTTTGGTTTTAGGAATTTCACCATTTTTGTGGAGTTGGGGTTTTGTAACCGCCGCTGGTGACTGGTGAAATTAGGTTTTAGGAAATGGGGGAAGTGTGGGGTTTTATATGGGAGAGTTGGTGGAATTACGAGATTGCCATTAGATTGTTGTGTAAAAGTTGGTGGAGTTTAATTGCTTGGGCCCTTGTATGTTGTTTATAGCGCATATGAGACCCTTGGAGTTTATAAGTTTTTTAAATTAGGTCCCATACTTTCGTTTGATACAAGTGCATGTATAAGTTAAGACTCATCTACTTACACTCGTGTATTTCTATTCTATGTCAAATAATAAGTTTTATTCTTTACTTTTGATAGTTACAGATTAGATTCTTATATCTAGTGAGATAAGCGGCGGACCTAGAAATTTTTCGTTAAGGTGCAGAATATTTTTAAAGATTTTAGGCCCCTAAGTATATATAAAACAATCATCCATAAATTCATAAAACACTAAGGTACTAAACATAAAATCGCTCTATAATTTTCAAGTTTACTTTTCAAGCCCCAGTAATTTTTTATTACTTACGTCTTGTAAGTTGTAACAACCAAAAACTCATTTAAACAACAAAATCACCATATTAAAGTCTAGAACAACCAAAAAACATCAAAAGACATAATTTTTTTTATTTTTTTATCATATCTATAACTCTATTTCTTCCAAAAAAAACAACATAAAACAACGGTATAACACTTATAAACAAATATACCTTGCATTGTTCGGATCCCGGTGAGTTTGGTGGCCAGATATTTGCGATTTCCGGCGAAAAATTGGAGTTGAATGGCTGTTGCGTCGTTGGGGATGAGGATCGCAAGGCAGACGAGGTCATGAGAGAGAGCGGGAGAGACAGAATAGGAAGAGCGTTTTGAGTTGAGTTATTTTACTATAGTTGGTTAAGTGGGATTGGGTTGGGCTAAGTTGTTTAATGAGTGGGTTACAAACTTATAAATAAAGTTATATTTTTATAAAAATAGTGTTTAGGTTATATTTTTGTAAAAAATAGTGTTTATTACAAAAAAAAATTCTAAAGTCGCGTTGAAATTTTTGAAAGGATGCGAGTGAAAAACTCCAAGGGGTGTGATCGAGATTTTACTGGAAAATTAACACTAAAATATTTTTTTAAAGGTTGCGGCCGCCCACCCACGGGTGTGGGTAGGTCCGCCCCTAAGCAAGATTGTAACACGATTGGTGTGGATGTGTGTTTGTTTTTAACGTTAAATCATCTCATACGTTTCTTTCGTTTGCTCAACTATGTTTACTTATTTTTCTTCTTTGTTTCTCTAGTGCAACATACGGTGATATGCTTTTTATTGAAGACATACTTGAATTCAAATATCATGGACTGATCTATAAGTCTATTATTGCCTCAATTTGGTAAGTGCGGAACGTTTGTTACAAATGAATAAGAAATGAAGTGTGCATCAAGCCAGAGATCCAAACTAACTCAGATTTTATTGTAAGGGTATTATTTATAGTGCATTGAAAAATGGTATATTCAACATCACTACTGATGTACACGACGTTTCTTAAACTTCCTCAAACTGATGTACAAAAAGAATTACACCAACCAAAGAAACACAGAAAACCAATCATCACAAAGAATTTGATCTATCTCCTATATCTGTGTTTGTGTTTTCCCGTCCCGATTTACATCATCTTTACATAAGAGGAAGGTAGGCCCCGCCATGCCCTTTTCTCAACACAAGTGGCCCGCCATTGTCTGGGACTCGATCCAATGCTTTCAAGCAGCCCGCAATGACATCGGCAAAGCCTGTGGCAACTGTCGCCAACTGCAACCTCAGCCGTAAATCCCTTGTCCTCCTTAACAAACATCTAAACGATCTCTCTAAATACTTGGCCCATTCAGCAGGCAATCCTCCACCTGTCAACCAAACAGAGAACTGAGACTGGTCCCCACGTGCTGCCACCTCAGCTCTGTAAAACCGTGCTATTTCAGCAAGCATGGTGGGGTGGAGAGGGAGGACCGCCACAAACTCTGCTACAAACTGCTCCGTAAGCTCGGGTTTCAACATTTGATTCCAAAGCACCAGGGCCCATTCACCGGGCTGGTTAAGTCCGTACGCTTCAGCAACAATTAGAGCTTCTTGAAAACGGGATTGTTCGACGAAAGCCCGTCGGGCATTAGTGGCGGATAAACTGAGCCACTGGAAGTCAGGCATACGGATCTGAAGTGAAACGAGAGACGCACTTGCGCATGCCGCTCGGGTTTTGATGCCAGCATCAATGGAAGAATGAACTTCAGCAGCTTCAATGAAGTATCTCATAGATTCTAGGAGGTCTTCGGTATGATCCTTGTTGTAACGAGAGAACCACATGTGATACGATTGCTCAGCACGTGACTCCAGAAGGGAAGCGGTTTCGTGCTTCATATCAAAGTGGTTATACACCATGGCAAATGCATCGAGATCATTTAGGTTGAATTGCTTCAGTGATGTAAGAACAGCCATACGGAAGCCTCTGACAGCTTGTGCGGTGCCGGTGTGGGTGTCGGTGACGGCTGAGTACTTCTGAAGAAGCAGTTCCAGCTGCCCATTTTCGATAAGGATCCCGAGTATGAAATTAAGGGCATGGAAATTGCCGACACCGGTTATTAAACGAGCCAAACAGGGGAAATCTCCTTCAGAAACATAAGCGTCTACTCTGGTTGCTGCTAGGGCCACAAGAACATCAACACCATCAAGGCAAGCGGATGATTTGTAGAAGTGGTGTGAGAGAATAAGAAGCTCAACCTGAAAAGGAATGTGTTAATATTCAAATATCTTAATCAATAATATAATGGTCAAATGACACTTTTTCTGATCAAGATAATAACGTTACCTCACAGGCATGTGGAATTTCCTGTCCGGTAATCACTAAACGCATCAACGCATGACCAATTTCTGATTCTGACGGACACAGTTCAGCCCACTTCAAAAAATCTGAAAATCTCCACAATAAAGGAGCGGGGCCTTCTTCCTTCTGAGAATCGATATATCCACCACGGTGTGCTGCTAATAAGCCCTGAAATTAATAAAAAAACATCACAGGCCAATCTCATCAATGAAACCCCCTAAACCATTTTATTTTAAATGTTAGATTATCATTGAAATAAAAAAGTTTTTAAAGCGTGTTTAATACATTTATTACTCATTAAGTAGGGCTGCAAACGAACTGAACTTTCAGCGAACCGTTCATGAACCGTTCGGCGGGAAGTTCATTAGTGTTTGTTCGTTTAATAAATGAACGAACACAAACAAGAAATTTCGTTCATTTAGTTAAAGGAACGAGCATGAACAAAGGCCGTGCTCGTTCATTTATGTTCATGAAAGTTTGGTAACGTGTTTGTTTGTGTGTTGGGTTTTTAATTTTTATCTATATATGTTCGTTTGTGGGTTGGATCCACTTAATGTCTGTGATGCCAATTTTATTTGAAATTTAATGTATCTTGGTTTGTGTTCGTTTATGTTTGTTTGTGTGCATGAACCCGTTTGTGTGTTGTGTGCGTTCATGAACGTTTGTTTATGTTCGGCACCTATAATTAACGAACGAACACGAACAAATTCATCCCCTTGATGAACGAACATTAACATAAAATCTCGTTCGGTAAGTGTTCATGAACTGTTCGTGAACATGTATTTCCTTAACAAACGAACACTAACAAGGTCGTTCCTGTTAGTTTGGTTCTTTTGCAGCCCTACTTATAAGTTTTAAAAAAAGACAAAATAGTGTTTGCAGGTAAGCCCGACCCCCCAAAGCCGTTTTGATCAGTATTCAGTAATATGAAGCCATTTTGACCCGTTACCCACCCTGCCATTTTGCCAACTCTGCATCAAGTTACAACCTAGTGATGACTACTCTAGATATAAGACGAATGTATGAAATGTGCAAGCAAATTGGACCTTTAAAAAAGATTCTGCAAGAATCTGAGCAATACTAGCAGCTGGCATGGAATGAGTTTGAATTAAAAGATGCGCTTCCTCGAATGAATCTTGAGCTTTGAGAGATAGCAATTGTAGCAGTTCGATTGGCTGTTTATCAAATGCCTCTGAAAATGTGAGACCCAACACATTTGCAGCCTTTACAACAGATATTAATCTTTTACACAATCCACGCCCTCTACCATCGATGAAAAAGGTCGTTAAACTCTCCAATACCTATAATTTCACCAAATTATTTGTAAATATTAGTCCCAAAGTGAATCACATATTTGTGTGTATCCATCATTAATTAAAGTGTAAACCATTATTTCAGTGGTTATGAAGTACGAATAAAAAAAATCTGTACCTGCAAGGGATCAACAAATTGATGGTCCGTTGGCAGGTTGTGTGACTGAATCACGGAACGCACTTCATCATCTAACATGGAAATTGCTACTTTATTGCTAGGAGTTGAGATGGCAGCAAGCTTCAAAACTGCATCTACAAGAGTGAATTCTGACGGAAAACGTGACGGAGATAGCTTATGCTGGAGCTGTCTAGCGGCTGATATTTGTCCGAACTCCAACAGAGAAAGAACAGCCCGCTCCAGCTCGGCAGGCCCAATGCTTTCTTCCCACCTCGAAAAAGATACTTCTGTTGACTTTGAGTCAACTTCCAGATTATTAGGAACAGAAACATCTTCAGATTCAGAAACTTTTTCAGCATCAACAAGAGGCTTTCTTGATGACACTACGGCTTTAGCTCTACGTTTTGACTTTGTGCTAGTGGAAGAAGTTGTTGATTCTACGACATGTGGGCTTCTGTGATGATCGTTCTTTGTCTTCATTGTGTTAATATGAGTGTCCATTTTTGATACAATACTTGACCCCTTTCCGTATCCAGCATCTCTACTGGTATTATTTAACGTTAACTCCCCTCACTCTTAACCTGAGCTTCTGATTCTACCGCCAGGAGCCATACTCTAGTTTCAAGTTCCCTCAACAGATGCGGTGGGTAAACTCTATAAGTCATTACAAAAATATTAAGAAACTTGAAAAATTAGTAAGATGTCAACTTGAAAAATATTTAAAAACTAGAAAAATACGTACGGAGCAGATTGAGTTATCATCCCACTTAGCCACTGGAGAGAAAGAAGCAACAATTCATGGAGTTCTTTTGGTGGAAGATCTTTGTCCACAGCTTCTGCATGTTTCAGGAAAAATAATCCAGCCTACAATGCAAAAGAGGTAACCTATTTATAAACTATAAAAAATAAAATATAAATAACCATTTACACACATCAAACTCTGGACAGAGGAACCTGTAATGGAGGAAAAGCGTATCTGACGAAAAGCATCTGGCAGTGGCCCCACAAAGCAACTCTCTCTTCAGGGACATCCCAAAGAAACTCTTTCCACTCAGCCACCATTGATTCAGCCTATAAATGGAGATTTGCTTTTAGATAAAACTAGAACCGTGCCCGCGCGATGTGGCGGGAAACACAGACATTGCCAGGGTGTGCATTGTTTGGTTGGTTCGGTTATTATCCTCAACCGAAACCGAAGTCATCGATAAGTCTATTTTATTAACCAATCGGTTTTTGGTTAATCGGTTTGGTTTATTTGGTTAGATTGACGGTTTTTTGTGTTAAATAGCCAAAACCAAACTTTGGCTAAAACTTTTGCTTAGAAATACATGAAATTGAGGTATAAATACATGAAATGGAAGTATAAATACATAAAATGGAGGTATAAATATGAAATACATGAAATGAAGGTATAAAAGCTATAAATATTTGAAAATATAAATCGTTCGGTTTGGTTAATTTTGGTGAAACAATGGTACAAAAAATGGCGATTACCGGTTTTGGTTACTTCGGATTTCAGTTAATCGGTTTTAAATTAATTCAGCTTTTGGTTGATTTCAGTTCAGGTTTTGTCTTTTTTTCAGTTCAGTTTAGGTTAACGATACAGTTATTGCTCACTAAGAAATTGTTAATCACATAACATATTATAACAACAACAACAAAACAACAACCACCACCTTACCCAGTATAATCCCACCTACAGTCAATCACATAACATATCAATTTTTTAATTAAATAATTATAGCAATACCATACTCAAAGTAAAGAGAATAAAATACTCGTTTTTATGGTGTAATTTAAAAAAAATATTAACGTACAAAAGAGTTATGATCGTTTAAAAATCGCGGGGGCAGTTAGTTTTTTATAAGGGGATAAAGTGTAACTACCAACTAATTATCTATAATTTTGTTAAAGATGAAGGATTAAAGTGTATTTAAGATGACGGGATTAAAATGTAATTCGTGTTTTAAAGACCATTTTACCCGAATTTTAGGTTGTACCTTATGCATTAAAGCCAAAAGGGGTTCTTAACTTTTGGATATCTTAAAATGCCATTGTCTTAGGCCTTATATATAGTATAGGTTAAACTGTACATAGAAAACCATGCGATAGTGGAAAAAATTAACAGTAACAATACCTGTGTCTCAGTCACATGATGTGTAGCTGACTTCCATGGTCCACCACTAGCCTCCAATTGTTTGGTCCAATTGCGTGCCTGTTCCCAGTACCCATTTGTTTCTAGAGCGGTTAAAAGTGAAGCATCATCCAAAGACTCACTCCCTAGATGTAAAACATCATCTTTGCGCAACAAAGGCTCTGCACAACTGATTTTCCAATACAGCCTCCAGTAGTGTGACATGACAGATCCACCATCACCAAAATCGGTGGCGGATAATAGTTGCAATAAGCATCTTTTTTCATAAGGTGATGGACATGTCATCAGCATTGCTTCAGAGGCTTTTTCAGCAACCGAAACCATTGAACTCCCAATTGGCCCATCTTTCACTGAAGTTTGTACGCCGTTATGTTCTTCCTTGATTCTAGCAGAAAACGATCCTAGATGAGCAGACGCTTCTGTTAAACGCATCTGAGAGAAGGCCTGTATACCACAGATTGTTAAACTTTCACCCTATCGCTTATGAATGGGTTCGGGGTATGTTTTTATTTCTAATGTGTCAAACAGGTAAACTAAAAAATAGCTTATAAAACAGACTAAACGGCTTAAAAGTCGCTTAACGTGTATGTTAAAGTACAGATAGAGCCTTCTAAACCATATTAGTAAAAAATATGATATTTAATAGAACAATAACGTTCGTAGTCATCTTTGCCACACTAATTGTTGATTAAAAAAAAGGGAGTAAAATATCATTTTTGTTCCTAAGGTTTGACCACTTTTGCGACTTTCGTCCAAAGGTTTGTTTTTCTGCATCTGGATCTAAAAGGTTTGAAAATTTTGCCATTTTCATCCGGCTCGTTAACTCCATCCATTTTTCTTCGTTAAGTCAGGGTTATTTCCGTCTTTTTTGTTAACTTAAAGGGCAATCCGGTTTTTTTCACTTTACGTACAAGCATTTAGCATAATGTACAAGTATTCAAAATACCCTTACTAAATAAAAACAAATTAATATATGTAAAAAGACGAAAATACCCCTGACTTAACAGAGAAAAATGGATGGAGTTAATGAGCCAGTTGAAAATGGCAAGATTTCAAACCTTTTGGATCCAGATGCGAAAAAACAAACCTTTGGACAAACGTTGCAAAACTGGCCAAACCTCAGGGATGAAAATGACATTTTTTACTCTAAATAAAATCAACAATTTTGAACAAAAAGTGTATTGGTTCAACGCAGATGGCCTGCCCATTTTTCCACCTCTAAAATTAAAGTTTGAGTTTTAGAACTAACCTGAAGAGCACGGATGAAAGGCAATAGTGAACACGATGGAAGGAACATTTCAAACGCTCTCAGCAAATGAAGAAACAGACAATGTTCACAGAGTACAGCAACCATTTTAGATAAAGAATCAAACACTTTGTCAGATTCTATTGAAACCTTATTCTCATCAGTGGTTTCTTTGCTTTCTCCCCAAAAATGATTCCTTGATCAATGAATATGCTAGTGTTACTGGAAGCAGTAGATGCATCAGACCCATTTGAAGTTAATGTATCATTGGGCCAAGACTCCATAAGCCGTCTTCGTTTGGGGTTCCTGCGGTTGTAATGAAGTGTTTGGGCCCTAGCAGTCACTGGCAATAAATTGTTAGCATCCACAGCTGCTGCAACATTACTAGATATTTGAGAAGCAATATCGTTCACTTTGATGGATGTTATCTCCCTGTGAAGAAAACCAACAATACATATTTATCTTATATGAATTCTACATAAAGCTTTAATCTAGGTCAATGCAGAGAATAAAGCAACAGAGCTAAGAATACATTTTAGTATGATGAAAACTTTGAGTAAAATGCCATTTTCATCCCTGAGGTTTGACCAGTTTTGCGACTTTCATCCAAAGGTTTGTTTTTCGCATCCGGATCCAAAAGGTTTAAACTTGCCATATTAATCTGGTTCATTAACTCCGTCCATTTTTCAACATTAAGTCAAAGGTTTTTCCGTCTTTTTTGCTAACTTAAAGGGCAATTCGATCTTTTTCACTTTATGTGATAAGACCGAATACCCCAAAAAAGGCCGAATCGCCCATTAAGTTAAATTAAGACGGAAATACCCCTGACTTAATGAAGAAAACCGGATGAAGTTAACGAGCAGGATGAAATTGACAAGATTTCAAACCTTTTGGATCCAGATGCGGAAAAACAAACCTTTGGACAAAAGTTGCAAAACTTGCCAAACTTCAGGGACGAAAATGGCATTTTTCTCAAATTTTAGAAATACTTTTTGGGCTAACCTTGCTGCTGTTATCTCAAGCCAAACTGTTAGGCAGCATAATGCAGATACATCTGGAAAGCATGCGGCAACCATAGCTAAAACTGACCAGCATAAATCCTTTGCTTTTAACAAGAGGGTCTCTCCGGGATTTTTCTGCTTTTCACAATCAGCTATGATACCAAAGAGTTCAACAGGAATGTAATTGGTATCCTCCAAAAAAGAAGATTCGTTCTTTTTATTTGTGTTGAAGTTTGAGGACGAAGGGGAGGTTTTCCTTGATTGCATGCCTTTGAGAACTGTTGTAATATGAACCTTTAGACAAGGATCACTGAACTCCTTTGAAGCCTGTAATACAACGATATGGTTAAAGGAACGGTAACATGATTCATTATCGTAGCATATAATTACAATAACGAGAAGCCTACCACTTGGATCACCGTGTCAAAAGGATGTCCTTCAACCTGAGCCTCCGAGAGAAATCCAACCTAAAAACAATAATGCTGGTTTATAATTTCGGAGACATAGTTAGATAACAATTCAAAAACATGTTAACATAGATAATAACGCACCCAGTCGTTGTCTTTAGCTAAAACCGCCAAATACTTCGTACTCATGGGTATCTGATGCATTTTACAAAATTCTGTTACCAAACTCCAATGCTGACTCGCAGCTTTTGCTGTGCCCTCAAATCCGCTCCATCACCATTTCCACTCATTAGCCAAGATCCACATGTTTCTCCACTAACCAATGACGGGAGACTTGCCTTCTCCAAATTCTGAAGAACAAGCACAAGTGCACGATTTGCTTGTTTACCGTTAGTGCTACTATCTTTATCTTTATCCTTTTCCCTCATTACACCAGTGTTGTAGTGTTTTAAATAGTATTCGGCCAACGCTCGAGCCATTGAACCAGTGATATCACCTTCGAGAAACGCAGAGCCCTTAAATGAAGGTTGCACAGAATTATCGGTGTGATCGATAGATTTAAAGAAAGAAGATATTCGCCTCAGGGCAGCAACATCCACTTGAAGCATACTAGGAGATAATCCACATAGCTCTAGAAGAAAAGCACAGGATGCCACTAACACTGAATCTTCAAAATGCATGACTGCAAGTGGCATGACCTGTACACAAATTGCCACCGGAAGATTATATAATTTAAGTAAGTGAGAATAATAGACTTGTTTTACAGATGATATGAGTATTGAGTAGCGAATCTCACAGATGAAAGAAGAGATTCTTCCTCCGGTGTTATTGGAGAAAGTAGAGTATGAACATCGGATTGAATATTTGATTGACCGTTTACTGATGTATCTGAAGGCACTCTGCTTGTTTCATATTCCAGTTTTAGCTTTTTAACTCTTAAAGATAGAAGATGCATAAAGGCTGCCAAGGCACGTCCACGATGCAGGTGATGCTCAAGCCCAAGTCTAGATCCCTGAAAGCGGTAAAAATGTGTGAAGGGTGAACATACGAAACTGATTCTCAAGTGTCAAGTAACATGGTGAATCATAATTGAGATTCACATAACAAGTATGACTGACCTCTAATGAAGGACCGTATAATTCCTCAACATGCCTTTGAATAGCAGCTTCCCAAGATAATGTGGTAATTTTAATTTGCTCATTCCCATTATCTACATAATCAACATCTCGAAGGAGAAAAGATTCTTCCACTGGCATCCCCGGTACAGATTGCCAACCAAGAGGACCCTGCAGTATGTGAATTATGAGCAAACCTGTAACTTTCTCTGGTAACTTTGTTAGAAAAACGCAACGTTGCGTTTACTTTGAGATGAATGGAGTGATAACAAGTGGCAAAACCTGCACATAAAGTTGAACAAGTCTCCCAACAGCCTTAGAGAACCATCCCGGGAGCATTTGTTCAAGTGAGGTATCAAGTCCAGCAGAGTAAAAGATACTGTCACCCAGTTCAAATAGTTGGATAAATAAGAATTTCCAAAGACTGTAATTACAAATAATTGGAGTCAAGAAATATTTCACAAATGATATATAGAGAAGAAGCAAACAAAATGAAAAAACACCTGCCTTTTGATCTGGAACTAAAATAATTGCAAGTTGGATCTTGTCCAAAACATGCTGCTACTAACGTGCGCCATAGTGTAGAATACCGTTGTATAGCTGGCCTAAGATTTTCTAACGTACACTGAGCTGAAGAGCTTCGGTTCCTATCCACACTACCAGTACTCAAGCAATCTTGAATAGGAACAGGTGCATACATTAATGTGGCTATAGCTGCCATTTCACCTGCTCCTTCAGCAATGTCGTCAACTGTATGTATTATGTCATCAATTTCAACTGCACCAAGGTTATTTCCAGAAGTGAAATTGTGTGATGCAACGGCACGAGCGTTTGAGAATGATGCCTCGTATTCGCTCCCTTTGACCCTTGATAAAAGTAACCATTTTGCCCATTGACAATCTCCCTGTGTAGACAGGAATCACAATACATAAACATGGTAGTGTAAGCCTGTAAATGAACCGAACGAACACGAACAGAAGCATTCGCGTCCGTTCATTTAACTTTAACCGAACACAACCGAACATATAATCGAGCACATTTATTTGTTCATGTTCGTTTATTAAGAAAATGGGGCATGTTCGTGTTCGTTTATGTTCGTCGGTTTAAACATAAACAATTCACGAACGTAAACGAACATAAACAAACAAATTTAAACGAACATTATTTAACAAACGATAAACAACACAAACGAACATAACTAAACAAACATAAATGAACATAATTGACTAAATATAAACGAACATTAAATAATTTTTTTATAGAATTAGTGATTGATTACGATAATATCCATTGCAAAACCCATTCTTATTACTAGAAAGCCCAATTACCAGTTAGTTATGTTTATAAAAGTAGTTAGAAAGTTCCTTTAATGTTTAATTTTCTATAATATAACTACTTTATTTAAATTAAAACAAACATAAACGAACATAAATAGATATAAATAAACAAACATAAATCGACGGACACAAACGAACGTTACGAACAAAACGTGTGTTCGTGTTCGTTCGTTTAATTAAATGAACTTTGTTCATGTTCGTTCGTTTATGGTGCCGAACAAGTTCATGAACACTTTATGGACGTCCGGTTCATTTACAGGCCTATAATAGTGAGACAGTATAACTAAAATGAAAATGAAAGAAAATATAATGTGAACTTACAGCAGCTTCAAGCAAGGTAGAAACAAGATCAAGACCTATAGCCAACTTATGGTGATCAAGGTAAAGATCGAGTAGGTATGGCAAGTTAAGTTGAATACAATGGTGCAGAAAAAGCTTATGCAGACCCTGAAAAGATGTATCGCTGATGACATCATCAACATTTATTAAATACAGCTCGGTTGACTCGTTTGTTGACTTCTCAGTAGGAAGAGATATATCACTGGAGTTCGTGACAAAGCCTGACCGCGCTAGAAGACATACTAATTCCTCAGTACCCTCCCAGAATTCTTTGAGAAATATGAATTTCTTTGCGAGTTGAGATTCCACAAGTGATTTTAACCATATGGAGGATGTATTAATGGATGGGAATCTTAGTATCTTAATATCTGGGACATCCGTGTACACAGCATCCAAATCTTGTATAGAATATATGTAGTTTCCGTAATCACCAAACTCACTTTTGATTCCAGCGGAAGTGCTTGGTATACCATCCAAACTGATTCGAAGATTTCCGTGGGATGATGAATATGACGGAATGATATCTATGAGTCTGGAAGCTTCCTCCCATTTACTGTGGGATATGTGGTACTCAAATTGTGACTCCCATGATACATTAAGATCCATCACAGAAAGTCGGTCTAGCACTATCTGTAAATGATAAACATATAAACTAATTTAGTTGGATTAATGAACATGCATTATTGAGTCAATTCATGACATCAAAAAGGATTATACGCAAACAATGATTACTAGGGGTGTGCACGGTTCGGTTCGGTTTTATGGTAAACCGAACCGAAACCGTAACCGAAAGGTTTGGTTTTCGGTTTTTAAAAGCCGTTCGGTTTCAGTTTTTTCTGTTTCGGCAACAGTTTGGTTTATTAGTTTTTTTAGGTTTTTTGAACAAATTTACATAAGATTCAGAAATAAAAAGTATAATCCAAGGTTTATAAATCTTTCTTAGATGTTTACATTTAAGTTATTATATTTAACATTTTAACCTGATTAATTAATATTGTTCACATAAACCCAACCTTTTAATCTATTTTTATTATTCTCCAAAGTTCTTATTAAGACATTTTCTTTTATAATACTTCTAAAATCATTTAATTTTTATGTTAACTTTTGTTATTTGTAGGCAATGAATAAATCATTTCAAAGATAAATAAACATGCTATTGTTTTTCTTATGAATACTTAACATTCAAGATTAAGTTAAAAATTCCTAAATCATTATATAACAAACGTTAAAAATTGATTTTTTAGGTTATTCGGTCCGGTTTTCATCAAATGCAAAACCGTAAATTTCAATTCGGTTTTCGGTTGTTTGAGTGGTTCGGTTAAATCGGTTTTTTTTGTTTCAGTTCGGGTTTTTTCGGTTTACTGCTCACCCCTAATGTTTACACGGACATCTGGTCTTACCTTGATCCTTAGTGAAGGCCACTGTGTTTTTACTTTTCCTACCAAACTACTTTCTCAACCGAAACCCAACCACTAAATCTAAGAGAATCTGTAAAACTCAATTCATGGTAGCATGTTTAAAGAATAAGATACAAACTTACACGATCAATAATTCTCTGATCCCAAGCATCAGACCATACGGCAGCTGCAGCCCAGTAAGAATCATGGGTGTCATCATCATTATCAATAACGGAAACATCTGGATATTTGCTGACATGTCTCCATAAACCTAGCACAACCCCATCAAGTTCACCACACTCAATTGTAAGTTTATCAGATAGTGAATGCAACAAAGAAAGCTTAATTTCTTCCGGTGAATTAACATCACAAACTGCCATCAACTCCTTCTGTCTGGCACGGAATGTTCCGGAAAAGCTACTGCAAGGTACACCCTCTTTCACAAAACAATCAAGTATTACGATTAGAATGAGACAATTACGATATTACATAACTGGATAAAGGAAAATATAAAGATGACAGATACCTCAATAAATGATATCCCTTCCAGTATCTTTGACTCGTATGGTCCAAGATACCCATGAATTTTCATCACTTCGCTTATTTGCTTTCTGAGAGATCTCCTTATGGTGCCAAAAATCAATTGTGTCAGACAACTTTCCAGGTCCTCTCCAAGCTTTTGAAGTGTCGTCACACCAAGTTCGATTTCACCCTTTTGAACATAACAGGTAATGAGCATTAGAGTTAACAAAAAAAAAATTACAAAAACTATTTACACTTAGAATGTGGTAACTGGTATAAGAAGCACCTTAAGAAACAGATCATAAGCAATAGCCCTTCCAATATCACGAACTTTCTCAAAGGTATCATGAGGCTCTTGGTTGTCATCCCTTCCTTTTTGATTATGAAGATGCAATTTAAGGACTGCTAATGGAAGACGACCAGAAAGTAACGCGTCTTTCACGACTTCTTTTTGATCCAAATTATCTACATCCCAACGTCTAATCATATCCTTGGGATTTTCAAATGAAATGCCTCTCCTTCCAAGAAGACTTGTTTCTATTTGAGAAATAGATGCTCCCCCTAAGCTCTCCAGATCTGAATATGATCTAGAGTCAAGTGATTCCATCGATTTCAAAGCATGTCTTTCCTGCTCGTTTGTTGTTTCAATTGATGAGACATTTGGATCGTCTTGTGATAGTTCTGAATCCACAAATTCCAGTGGCTTTAAACCATCCCCCTGTGACACCCCCCCATATGATTTCATAACTCGAGTAAATTAAAGAAATAATAATTATAATAATAACAATAATAATAATAATAATAATAACAATAATAGTAATAGTATAAGAGTAAAATGCCATTTTCATCCTTGAGGTTTGGCCAGTTTTGCGATTTTCGTTCAAAAGTTTGTTTTTTCACATCTGAATCCAAAAAGGTTTGAAATCTTGCCATTTTCATCCGGCTCGTTAACTCCATCATTTTTATCCGTTAAGGCAGGGGTATTTTCGTCTTTTTTGTTAACTTAAAGGGCAATTCGGTCTTTTTCATTTTATGTACAAGCATTTAGCATAAGGTACAAGTATTCAAAAAAGACGAAAATACCTTATGTTAACAAAAAAGTCAAGCCTTAACAGAGAAAAATGATGGGAGTTAACGAGCCGGATAAAAAATGGCAAAATTTTAAACCTTTTGGATCCAGATGCGGAAAAACAAACCTTTGGACAAAAGTCGCAAGACTAGCCAAACCTCAGGGACAAAAATGGCATTTTACTCTAATAACAACAACAACGTAATAATAATAATAAAGATAATAATAATAAATAATAATAATAATAATAATAATAATACAACATACCGATCGTGTAACAGATTTTTTAAATTTGGTAGCAAGACGACATTGCATGTTTCTTATAATCTCCAACAAGCGAGCCATTTCCTGAAGCCTTCTCAAATTTTCAGTTTCATTGTGTTCTTTATCTGCTAAAAGGAAAGGATGAGAAGAATCTTTCATTCCTGAAATACTTGTTGACATAAACTCATTTTGCATATGATGCAATGATCCATAGCTACGTATCATTTTGGTAGAAAAACGGGTGCCTAAAGACAAAAGCCTGAATCATAAACTTAAATGGTGTAAGACAATAAGATAAGAAAGAAAACTAGATAGCACTTCACATCAACATAAAAAAGTGTATCAACCAGGATAAAATGAATCATACCTTGATGCAGAAGATACATCATTATCATTTCCACCTTTGTTCAACATTAAATAAACGGCAGCAAAGACCAATCTCAGAATGCCTTCTTCTGCTAAACTCACACCAGCGAGCAGCTCTAATGATCTGATTATCAATGAAAAAGAACAACATAATTCTATTTCTATACAAACATGCATCTTGTAAATCAGCAATAAAGTATTTTCTACTATACTAAATTAGTTACAGACTTTGAGGAAATGTGATACTGATGAAATAAAAGATACCTACTATGTATTACATTCTATTAGGTACTGCCAATAATAAAAGAAATAGAATTAGAAATGATCAGTTCCTCATTAGTATTATAATGTATTTACATTTTGTAAATGGTTGAGTCAATCAAAGAAACCAAAGATAAAGCAATAACATATGCAAGTGAGTAAATAGAAAGTTATAAATCTTACATCTCGATTTCCTGAAAGTTCAAGAAATCTAATGCAAGTTGCAAGCGACGAATCCGAGAAACCTTCAGGTCCCATCCTGACAAATATCAACAAAAATCTTATGTTGAGATGATAAGTTCTATTTGGATGTTTTAGCAATTATAACTATGTGTCACATCTACAACATAAGCAATATGGCTAAATAATCTTAAACAGGAGCATATAAGAATACAACTATTTGGTAAGCAGTCATGAATCATGTTCACTTATCATGTGCTTTACATAGATTCAAAGTAACTGCAAGTTAAATGCTCAGTTTAATCAGATAACACATAAGCAATCAGGAATCATATCAATAATTCAGCTACAAAGAAGCATCCAAAGATATATAGGCTATAAATACATGATATTTCTATTAACAGAGAATATTATAATAAATATATAAAAATTACCATTTTCCGAGCATAAATGATCTGCCTCTTCATGACCTTCATATAAAAGGACTCTATCTAAAACCTCCAATTTCCAAGTTGGCCAGGGCTGCTTCAATCCTTTTATTTCAATAAGATTTACACTTTGATCCGTTATGCGGCAATTATTCTGGCGGAATCCAATGGCTTCAACAGGAATACAACCAGAAGCTACAGAGATTGAAGGGAGAACTACTGAAAGAGAATCTGCTGTCACCAAATAAAAACATCCATGAAACACGCAACCAACCGCATCAACGATAGTTACTTCCCGGCCTATATTCAATCCCTTATCATCATTCACAGCTGAGTTTAAATACAAGTTGAAATGGATAATTCTATTTCTACGAAGACGGGTGATTCCAAATGGAGAAAGACATATAACATCATCTTTGCTATATTTATCTGGAGGAAGAAATATACTTTGTAAAGTACTGTCGGTGTTCCTATGCCCCACTATCTGTGAAGCAGCAGAGAAACCGGTAATAACCGACTCGTTACCTTCGATTTCATCCTTAGAAAAACTTCTTTCCGTTACAAATTTTATATTCGGAGAAAGATTATCGTATAGCCTTTGGTGGCTGATGTCAGCACCACCAACCTCCCAGCCAACCAATGTCCTGTACTTCAGTTGTTGAAATTGTGGCAGTGGTTTTTCAACTGTGTTATCTATTTCTGAAAGAAGATCACTCGCACGCGTTACATAAACTATACCGTAGTCATCAACTGCAGCCAACAATGAGGTACGCGAAGCAACAAGAAGTGTCCTAAACACACTTTTACCAGCAATATCATTGTTTTGATAAGACAACTTTTTTATAAGATTAACACATCCCATATATTTACCAGTTATATCACCGAAAAAATGTATTTGGCCGGTAGAATTAAGGCATATAAGATATTTATCTAAAAATTTGAAGTCTGTCCATTGATCAACGGGAACCGTATATACATCCTCATCAAGCTTCACTGAGGTGATCCACTGTATGCCCAAGCTGACTATCTTACCAACAAGTACGTTTTTTCTCTGCTTTCTATCGGATTCATCAATACATGTTAAAACAAACCCAATTAGGTCATGTGAATTGTTAACAAACACACTACAATATTTGTATGAAATGTTTATTTCATTTTCATCCCCCTCAGGATCTAATTCAGTATTCTTGTTTAATATGAACCTCAGAAGTGTAGAATCATTTTCAAAAATGTTAAAGGAAACAACTTTAGTTGAGGATGGGAACTGTGACTTGTCGGGAAATCTACTATAAAGTTTACCTTCAGTTTTGACTGTTTTGACCTTTGTAAGGAACGTTTTCAACAACTTTCTTGGTTCACCATTTTCAACATTATCACCATCCTTATCTAGATGCATTGCATCTCTTGAGGTAGATGGACCCCACTCGACCCATATCCCTTCGTCATCCTGGCAATCTGGCGCAGGTTCAACGGACTCATAGCATTGACTCGGTTGACAAAATGCATGGACAGTCAACCCATGGTCTCCAACCACAAATAAAAGTTCTCTAAATGAAGCCCTCTCGTGATCATTATTTGAATCCTCACATATACCCCAAGCAAGTGAATTTATATCAGAAAGCATAGGATAGCTATTAGATCCTACAAGTGAATTTGTATCTACAGGATCGAAATTGATGTGATCATCCACCCTTACACCTGCTAAGAAAAGATACTCACATTTTTAAATCAACAAAAACCAGATTTGATAGTAGCATAAGCAATTAAGATTGGATGTTGACCTTTGACCAGAGGAAGAAGTAGCGCTTCATGGTGATATGAAAGTAACAATGTAAGTTCTCTGGTTGGGGAAAGGAAAGCTTCACGGAACTGTGTTAAGTTCACTTGCAAACAAGAAGGTTCCCATTTGTGCAATTGCACAATAGCGGGGCCCTCTTCACCAAAGCTAGAAGTCATGTCGCGTCTACTAGAGAAGTAAAAGAGATAAACAAATTAAAATAAAGAAGGGGATGTAGACCATCCGACCAAGTTATGGTATTTCTTATGCCTCCGAACGTTCAACAACAAATAAACAGTCGAAAGTCGGAACTTTACGGTAAAGGTGAGCTCGGCAAAATGTAATATACCAAGCTTCTTCTATGTGAAATTTAGCAAAACCGTTTGAATTTGAAGAATATAATTTTCAAATGTTCAGGTACAGCATATCTATCCTTAACCATTTATGGGTGCTAATAGCTTCAGATGGAATGAATTGTTGAGGCTTAACTTTTTGGCCTTTTTTTCTTAAACATTTAGAAAGTTGATTAAAACTGAAAGAATCGAAACAGCGTGAGATAGTCAAACTGCATTCGGCTGACACCCAACATAATTATGTTAAGGCTTAACGCTGTAGCATCAGACTCTCAATCTAAGAGGAGCTGAAGATTAATGATCCACTGATGAAACAGTAAGGCATTAGTGATCAAACATTCAAACAGAGGGCCATAGGTTGGATCCTACTGTGTTTTTTTGGTACCCTAGGGGGTACGTTACTGATGGTCCCACGGCCAACATGAAACCGCTTTATGCTGCATGT
This sequence comes from Scalesia atractyloides, assembly GCA_947069175.1. NCBI lineage: Eukaryota > Viridiplantae > Streptophyta > Magnoliopsida > Asterales > Asteraceae > Scalesia > Scalesia atractyloides. The sequence continues at coordinate 9,528,867 of CAMTDV010000012.1, read as the reverse complement.
GCCTGAATCCTGATGTGTTACATTTGTTTCTCCTGGTTTGTTACTTATGTGGGCAAAAAGAAAAGGACATAACTGCAATATTTGGATTTAAATATGCAACTATCCAGTAAGGACATAGGTTAATTACAAGACGTAACTTAACTCATATGTGATGGCCATTAGGTTTTATCTCTTGAATACACCACATCGGATATTGAAAATAAAAACGGATACCATTTTTCTTATCATGATGATATGATATGATGCATTAAACTAACAAACTGAACCAAGAGAAACATACAAGACATTTTAAGATAACTCGGTATTGATAAGGTCACTGGACTCTGAATACCATTCCACACTAACATTGCCTAAAAATCATGCATGACATCAACACAAAGCACAAACTGAAGTGGTTAAGATCTGGAAGATAAATGACATTACTTCTACCATAAGCATAGTATCATTTATTTGTTACTTTACTTACATAAATTCAACATAAACTATGCAATAAAATACTCTCATAAACTCAAATCTAACTGCAAACTGAAATAGCTAATCAATTATTTACATAAGTTCAATTCCTTCAATGCACAATCAAACCTAATTAGGCAACATTAAAACTAACAACAGCCTAAATAACAACAACAAACAGTCATATATACACTAAATTCACTATCAACTACAAATCAACATCAATATTCAATCAAATAAAACCCTAGGTCACACATCTTACATCGAATTACACCTCTTTCCGCAATTAAACGAAACAAACAGGTACAATCAAACTAACAAACGAAATCGAACAAACGAATATCATCATAATTCTGCAAAAACAAACTAGGTCAACAGATTTTCGTTCGAAGATGACGAATAGAAATCTCGTAATCGTGAACTGATGAGGCGAAAAGCTTATCCGAATAGGTGTGAACGTTGAATCGATGAGGATCTTCAATAGAAAAGAGGATGATTCTGGATTTGAAAGCATGAATTGATATGTGATAGATGTTGTTGATGATGATGACGATGGAGATGAAACTGGAATAATATAGTGGAGTCTGGAGTTGCAGAGCTACACGAATTTTGTTTTTGTATTGATGGTGATTCCATTTCATATTGGGGGAAAATTGAAATGTTAATAAGTAGACTTATTTTTTTACCTAAAATTTTATCTTTACAAGACAAAATGAATGAAAATGATGATTAAAAGTGTTGGTTATAACTATAAGGATTGTTTTTATCGTTGTTTGATGAAATATTCGATCTGTGAGATAAGTAAATTAATTTTCTAATTAATTTTGGTATATAGTCACATTAGATAACGAGTTTCATCATCTTTACACATTTTAGTAACCACATTGTTTTGTTTTATCGGACAACTTATAGGTTTACATACACTTAACCCGTACTCATTTAATAGATCCATATAGAATTTTCTCTGAGTTAAACAGACATCTTCACCCTATAAATGACATCTAGGTCAAGAAAATATTTCAATCTTCCAGGATCCTTAATCATAAACTCAGACTGTAACATATCTTTAATGTTTTCATAATAATTATTTTATTACTTTATTAATTGCTAACGTTTTGTATAACATATTTGATTAGATTTGATATATCATCACTTGAAACTTGAAAGATATTGATGAAAAAATGTATGTTTTAACTTAAAAGGGATTGTGTGTATAAATCGCTTAAATTGATGAGTTAGTTTAAGTTTTAAAAATTAACTTAAAAAGGGATTGTGTGTATAAACCGTTTAAATTGATGAATTAGTTTAGGATTTAAAAGGGTAATAAAAGTTTGATTCATGGTCTTAGTAGCAATTTATCACTAAGGTGTGTTTGTTTTTTAAAAAAAGCTCTGCGCAGGCTCTTCTGTCTGCGCAGCGCAGACCACCTGCAGACATTGTCACGCGCAGGCTATTTGTTTTTCCGAAGACATTTCATTAAAAAAAGTTTGTGCGAGTTCTTCTTGGTGCAGACTTTGGTCAACCACTTTTAAGATCTTCTAAGATTTGTGAGCTCTTTTTGGTGCAGACTTGGTCCAACACTTTATTAATTGCTAACGTTTTGTATAACATATTTGATAAGATCTTCTAAGACGTTTGGTCCTACTCTTTTTCTACAGAAGTCTGAGATGTGTTCCGCGAACTACAGATATTTATCTCTTACAAAACAAACAGCAACTAACATATCTTAACACACTTGTTTCAACTTGATAGCATTTAGTTTATTATTGGTTTTTTAAAAGTAATTGTTTTATCTTATATCACATATAGCATATTTTTCATTTTCGGAGATGAAAATTTTCATTTTCGGGGATGAAAAATCGATCGCTATCTCCAAATTCCATATCACGAGACATTAACAAACACACCTACCCTTCATAATAAAACAAGACTTTGTTTCGCGAGCATAAAGTTGAAGATTCCATTCAACCAAATATCTAAATTCTGAATACAAATAAATATAAACTTCTCCAACTTCATTAAAATAGCATGAATATATATATATATATATATATATATATATATAGGGTAAGGTTCATTTAAGAATAAATTTAATGTGAGAAAAAAAAAGACATAATGGTAAAACATTAAATAGTTTATAACTCCTCTCATTAATTATGTTATCTCTCACTAATAAAGTAAAAACATTTTATCCTGCACATTTCAAAATTTATCCTACATGTGTCTTACACTTATCGGAATTCACCTTACACACATGTAAATTTACCATACGCATTTCAAATTTCCTACACATATAAATTTATCCTACACATGTCGAAAATTGTCCTTCACCATAACTTATTTTATCTTGAAAAAGTATATTAAAATAATGAGTTACAAACTTACTAATTAGCTAATTAATGACAATTATAGATTTACATATATGTCCTTTTTCATAACATTAAATACACACATTAAATGAAGTAAATGGAGAATTTCTATTGGTTTTAAAAGTTTTTTTTTTATTTTTTTAGAAAAATTTCTTCTCATTTGAACTCTCCAATATATATATATATACGGGTAGGGCTGCAAACGAACCAAACGTTCGGCGAGAAGTTCGTTTGTGTTCGTTCGTTTATTAAACAAACAAACACGAACAAGAAATTTCGTTCATTTAGTTAAATGAACAAACATGAACAGAGGTCGTGTTCGTTCGTTTATGTTCGTGAACGTTTAACGTGTTCGTTTGTGTTTGATAGTTCATTAGTGTTTTTAGTTTTTATATTTATTTAAATACTTCAAGATTCTGTCAAATTAAATATCTAATAATTGTCAGTGTATTATATATTTTGTTCCAGAACGAGTTTTGGAACATCCAACAAGTCGACATGAACATTCAATTAAATAATATAATTTTCTTTTATACACTTGTCATTACTTTTTCCCTCTTCTCACTCATCACTACTTTCAAAATATATTAAAAACTAGTTTAATACCCGTCGTGTGGACGGTATTTTAATGTGATAATAACATAACTACTCACCTTTGAATTCTAAAAAAACTATATTTGTTTAAGATCAACGTATAACTCAGTTTGACTTATGAGTAATAACAATGACTGACTTCGTAAAAAGAAACATAAAACAATGAAAATCAGTAATTAATCGGTTTGAACTTTGACAATGAGATAATTTGATGCAGGGATGTTTGGGGTTTAAATTAATTAATTGGTTTGAACTTGTCTTGGTATTTAATTTCATGTTGATTATATAGTGTTTTGTTTTGGTTTAATCTTGTTAAGTTGATTCATGATGAAAGTCGAAAATAGGTAATTCATGGCATTAGAAAACGAAAATATGTAAATATTTATTTAATAAATTTATTGAAGGTAAAATAGTAATTCAATATGAGTAATTTTAATGGAAAGACAAATATGTAATATATATGGTTTAGGAAGGAGAAATATGTAATTGATTTTATAGGTTAGGTAAATATGTAATAAAAGATCATAGTAGGGGAGAACATGTAAAAAACCCTATATAATATGGGGTGAACACTGTCTCATCATATATACAAATAAATAATAATATTTTCTCTCTCACCCTCACTCACAACTACGTCCTATAACCACCTTTTATAATATAAAAATCTCTCATGAAAAAATTGTGAATACTTGTATCGTTCATTTCATAGATTGTAACATAACTATAAATGGAATTAGATTTTAAAGAATTCCGTTGAAATCCCATAATGTGTTTGGTTGGTAAAATGACGTAACTATCTTGTATCCAGACGATTTAGATGCCATTGCAATTGCAATTCCATTCAAATTCAAAATCTATTTGAATATGTGAGGATTTGTGGGTTTGGTCAAAGACTGTCGGGCCTAAATTTCACCAGTTGACACATTATACAACTCAAAACCTAGGAACGAGCCTGACCTCAAAATGGCAGCCTTAAAGTACCATCATCAGTGAGACTATAATATTACCAGGGGACCTGAGTTAAAAGACTTAAATGGCATGCAGGTCATTACTTCCATTCAGTGAGTAATTATACTTCAATCACACCATACATAGATGTACAATTCCAGTGATCAAATGCCACTAAAAAGACATAAGGTCAATAAAATAAATAACTACACGCCTAATGAAGAGAAAAACAGAAAAAATGATAACAAAATCAAACCATAAAAAAGCCTGTTGCAAGATAGATTGTTTTTTTTTTCTTAGATAAAACAAATTCCTCAGGAGAATCTAACTATTCTTAGGATTCCCAAGGTACAACATTAATGTTACATAAAAAGAATGTGTAATCAAGCAAATTAAAACAGAAATCACCGATTTTGAAGGGCCTCGATTGCCTTTTTCCACTGATATGCTCTCTGTTTTGGATCCTCAAATGTCATAACTTTCTTTGGCTGCATCAACAGTAAAATTATAAAAAATCGGATTTTGACACATTTACTCATGAGTGAGTCGATATGGGTTCCGTTTGATTTGAAATGAGTCCCATGGGTCAGATGAAAAAGTTAACCAAAATCAAAATTTAAAGCACACAACCTCCTTTACCATTTCATAACAAATATGCAGGTTATTATTTGTCATAACATTGTTTTTAATTCATAATGACGCATTTGTTATTTATTTAAAATTTACAAATGGACATAAAATGCGTGTGTCAACCCAACCTGACCCGTCTTGACCATTACCCAAACCACCTTGACCCGTCCGTAAAGGGGTGTCAATCGTGTCGGGTTAGTGGGTTGACAGGTTGAAATGTGGAACCCGAACCCGACCCATATTATTATTCGTGTCAAAGAGTTCAACCCTAACCCGCCCACACACAAATTCGGGTCAACCCGAAAACGACCCGTCTAACCCATTTTTAAATTAGTCATACATGTTGACAATTTATGAGCGGGTTGTTGGGTTTTAAGTAGGTCATAGGTAACATGTTTAGTGGCGAGTATAAGTTGGACAAGTAGATAATATGGTGCGACAAAACGAACATGATTATAACTATCCATGTAAAATGGAAAACGAAAAAACCAAAAACAGAAGTTTCTTCTTTTAATGCTTAAACGGGTTAACGGGTCAACCCGAACCCCCCTGTTTTTAATACGGGTCAACCCTGACCCCCTACCTGTTTTTTATACAGGTCGTGTCAGTCGACCCAAAACCAATACTTTTTTGTGACGGGCTTCGGTTCGTGTCAAGAATTGCCGCCCCTAGTCCATATTGCCACCCTAGTGAGTAAAATACTAGAATTTTTGTGCAGTTTAAACGGTTTAAACGAAGTTAATGAATTGGACAACGGCAAAATAGCAACAGAGTGAAAAACGGACTCACAATGCAAATTTTGAAACTTGACGGGCTTGTAACTTGGATGCTAAGGTCATTGGGATCATCCGACCAGATCATAGTCCCTTTACCGGCTAGCTTTGAAGGGTCAACATATATCAACTTTGGCTTGTTTGTTAGAATAAGTTGTACTTTCTTACTCAATAGTTTCTGCAGTTTCTTCACCATCGAGATCATAAGAATCGATTCACCTGGCTCCAAAAATTGTTGCCTGTTGAGGATTTAAATGGTCGAGTCACAAGTCCCAAACAAAAAAAAGAGAAAAGATTGTACAAAATTGATCAGACTTAACAACACGATCATATACCATTTTGAATCAAAGGAATCTATTGAAGCAAGTTTAGTTATATGGCTTGCATCGGAGGAAGATGTGACATCAGCAACCACGTTTCCTGTTGTTGTGACATCACCGATATGCGTCGGGTTCCATGATGAATCTGGAGTGTCGTCACCTCCACTTGAGCGACCACTGGCGGGGCCCTGTAGAAAGTTGAAATGATATGTATAATGTATAAAGATGGAATTACTTCTTTGCCCATTAGTAATATCATAAAAGTTTGAAGACATTTTTAAAAAAATTGATTTTTTTTTAAATTCAAGCATAATAGAGATACCTTCTCTGGTACAAGCCTTGGAGGGGTTTTTGACCTCATATCAGTCCAATCAATACCCCGGAAAAAAGGATGGTTCTTTAGAGACTTGTAGCCATCAGGGCCCGCACCTGGTCTTTTCAACGGATCAATATCCTACATTATTATTTATGAAATCTAAATTAAGTCTATATGAAAAGATCGGGAAACTTTACACTTTTAGCATCTGATATAGTGATACTCAAGAAAGAACAAAAAAAGTGTATTCGTTTGCTTACCAGTAATCTATCAATCAGGTCTTTAGCATCTTTAGAAAAGTAATCCGGAAATCTGACATCTCGGGCTATAATTCGTTGAAAAATGAGCCACTCACTTGCATCTTTAATGGAGAAGTTCCCGATAACATCTGAAACAAGGTGCAGCCAAGTGCCCAAAGATCATTTCTGCCAACATTTTTTTAACATAGCAAAAAAGTCATTTTACAATACAAAGGCAATAATTACAGATGAATAATTTAATGGAGAGAATAATACTCACCCGATAGTTGCAGGTGAAGAATTTAATACCTCTGGAGGGACATATGCAGCTGTCCCCACAAACGTGCTGGCCTTCTCCTCTGAAGAAGAAGGTAACCATGCTTAGATTCAAGGCTGTAGGGTCCGGACACGCACTCACACAGACATTGAAAGGAATATATATATAGGGTTGGGTTCGATGGGGAACACTAAAAAAGTGGGGAACCGACTCTAATGAACTCCGATTGGACTCATTCCAGTGGCATTGGAACCGGCTCGTCGAACCCTAACTAGAAACTCTAAACCCCAAACCCTAAAGCTATACCATAAGACTAAAACCTAAGCCAAACCGTAAAATCTAAACTGTAACCCTAAAGGCTAAAACCTAAAGCTAAACCCTAATGATAAACCCTAAAACTAAACCTTGAAAGCCAAACCCTAATTCCTAAAATCTAAACCCAAACCCTAAAAGCTAAACCCTAATATTTATTTATAGGTTCGACTAGCTGGTTCCAATTCCGCTGGAATGAGTCCAATCGGAGTTCGCTTGAGTCGGTTCCAGCGTTTTTTTAGTGTTCCCCATTGAACCTCATATATGTATGTATATATATATAGAGAGAGAGAGAGTACCTGATGTTGCGTTTGGAAGGACTGTTATTTGGCTATCTTGCATGGGCTTTACGCTTCCAAAATCAGCAATTTTAATATGTCCATCTGATGTAAGAAGCAAGTTCTCTGGCTGTCATTAAAAGGCTGTCAGCAACAATTAAATCATACATATGCTTGGTTGGGCCCACACGAGTCAACTAGTCAAACCAAATCAATTTGACCAGTTTCGCCAGATTGAGAATTATTATCTAGTAAACTGGTTAACTTTCCTGTTCATGTCATAGAAAAAATATTTTCTTTTCTTGTATTAACGAGTTCATTATATATGATAAAATCCTCATGAAAACAATGATTTAAGACCAATTTCTGTTATGGGTACTTTATGTAGGTGATTATCAATCCTAATAGTAACATTGTAGGAAAAAGATAATATATATATAACTGAAATACCTTAATGTCTCGATGTATCAAACCCATATTATGCATGTATTCAAGAGCATCCACGATTTCAGCTGCATAAAAGCGAGCTTCATCCTCAGTCAAACGACCTTTCTGTAAAGACCAAATAAATATATATATTTTAGATATCTTGCAACAAAACCAATACAGATTAATAGTACATGATAAAGAACAGATTAATAGTTGATTGAGTTTTGTCTTGATTAAACATTTGTACGCATATACAAATAGCAATATGACTGAGGTTTATCTAGAATTGATGACATAATTATGTATACTTAAAATACACACACACTTACCCTGGTTATTTGATCAAATAGTTCTCCACCTTCACAGGACTCAAGTGCCATGTCTTCAATATATACAACCAAATGCACGTGTCAATCTATATATCATAATAGAATATATCCGAACGAAAACAAATAACATAAAAGGATTTTAGCCTATTCATAAGACTAACAAAAACCATAAATTTTAACACGATGACGATGTGCTTACATAGTGAATAAGTGTCTTGGAATGTAAAGTGAAGCTGAATTATTCCAGGATGAGTCAACTGATCCAATACAATCCTCTCCAACTTTACAAAAGCAGTTTTGTTTTCCTTTGTTATGAATTTTTTATCCATTATCTTTAAGGCATACACTTTGCCAGTGTCTTTCTTTTTTGCTCTCACAACCTGATGATGTCAGATTTTAACCGATAAGCATACACCAATGAGTAAGTAATTTGCAAGAAAAGGTCAAACTGCCACATTTGAAGGCAAGAACAAACAAATAATAGAAACTAAAAACAGGCCAATTAACCTGACCAGCCCTTTTGATCCATCCTAAAATTTACCTAGTTTGATTCTAATCAATCCGTTTGCCCCATTACATAACCCATCGAACACCAACGAGTAAGTAATATGCAAGAAGAAGCAAACAGCCACATTTGAAGGCAAGAACAAACAGATAACACAAAATAAAAAAGGCCCAAATAACCCAATCGAGCCCTTCTGATCCGTCCTAAAATTTACCTGATTGGACTCTTAATTAAACCGTTTCACCCATTACCCAACCCTCGCATGGGTTAAACTATCCGTTTTCTCCACCAACGGCTCATGTGTGGATAAAATGGTCAACTTATTTCAATTAAACAGATTAAAGAATGCTTAAGATCATATACTTAACCTTGGGCATAAGAATACCATATTTCTCATATTTCAAAAGGCTCAAATTGCAATGTTTACAAAGCACAAATTGCAAAACTACCCAACTATGCAACAATATAAGAACATATTAAACAAAAAAACAGTAAAATAAAAACATATAAACCAAATTACTATAAACTAACTTCAAGATCAACCAACTACACAAACTTACCATACAAGCAACATGAACAAACTACCATTAAAATAACAGAATCAAACCTTTGAATAAGATCCAACACCATAGATCTTCCCCATTTTAAAATCCTGAACAGTGAAATTCTCCTGTGGTGCCCTAAACTTAAAGCTCTTAGCTTTATTCACATCTGTACCCCCATTATCAGCTAAATTGTCCTGAACATTCAACTTAGACTCAAACTCCTTCTCCATTTCACCCCCAATCATAGCCATCATAACTGCCCTAATTTCCCCAATTTCAAACCCTAGAAAACCGAACAAACCCATACGACAATTGTGCACGAAATCCGTTTGTTTTTTTTACAAAAACTAACGCTAGCAAGCATCAATTGGAAGTTTGAAGCAAGAGGATGAAGCAATTGTGGTGATTCAAAACCCTAGAATGTGAAATTGAAGGGGAAATTGGAAAATTGGGGATCGAAGATGACGCATTGGTGAGGGTTTCTTTATCGGGTAATTGAGTTTGGTTTTGTGTTGCTTTTTTTGTTTTTTTTTATGAATTATTTTGGAGGAGTGATGGAGGGGATAAAGTTAGAGAGAGAGAGTAGGGGTAGAGAGAGAGGATGGACACGTGGATGCATAAAATGGATGAATGTGTGATTGGAAATACAAATGGCTAGATGTTGACGATGAGATTTGGCTGTTGGTTTCTTTTTTAACTTTTATCATTTTTGGTCATGACTACAAATTATTATTTTTCATAGAGTAAATTTTCGTTTTGCTTTCTATGGTTTGGTCGTTTTAATGGTTTTGCCCCAATCTTTTAAAAATAGTCATTTTACTCCTTGATCTATACAGCTTATCTCTATTTCACTCCCCACCTCTAACGTCATCCAATTCAACTGTTAAATCCTGGTCATGTGCCCCTCACATGAGGGTATTTTAGTCTTTTCTCATCCTCTCTTATTATTATTATTAATATTAGTTATATATATTTATATAATTATAACAAAAATAACATTCATCCATCCATACATCTTTCTCTCTGTACTTGTACTGTAACAACAATTACCCCCAACCCACCGAACAACCACCATACCCTCCCACCATCTCCACCCGACAACCACCACCACCGACCACCACCTCTACCGACCACCATTACCATCGCGTTGTACCAGCCCCACCCAATAACCACCTTGCACCACCCTCACCCACTCTACACACACTCTGGCGCCTTCCCTAACTATTCAAATCTTTTAAAAGTATATCTAAATCAAGATTCCAACTGGCTTCATCTTCACCATCATCATCCAAGTCTGTAAAGTCATCGGAGCTAGAGTTCTTGGCTCGAAACCCTAGGCGGTTCCTCCAGCGGCCTCCCTAACTCAGATCCACCATTATCTCTCCTACACTTTCTCTATCCGTGTTCCCCTTTCTCTCTATATAGGTTGTATAACATAGGTTGTATCGACATCTTATGTATCCATCCGAATGAATCGTCTCGAGTAAAAATGGAGTTGCAGGAAGCGATTTGCTTCCATTCATCGCTTTTGTTATCGATCCCACTATAAGTCTAGATCTGACTGAAGATCTGTGTTTAAAGCTTGTTTGTTGCTTGAACAGCTCTTGAAGATATTATATTCTATCGGTAAGTGCTTGCGATAGATGAATATCTGTGTTTAAAGCTTGTAGTGGTTAGTGGGTGGTGTCGGCAGGAGGTAGTTAGCGGTGGTCGGTAGATGATGGTGGTGGTGCAGGATGGTGGGGAGGTTGTTGATGGTGATGATGATGATGATTATGGAGGAGAGAGAGAGCATGAAGAGAGAGAAGATAGTGTATATCTATCTAGAGTGTATATCTGTTTTATATATGTATTATTTATATATAATAACAAAATATCTAAAATATGGGAAAAGACTGAAATACCCCTCATGTGAGGGGCACATGACCAGGATTTAACAGTTGAATTGGATGGCGTTAGAGGCAGGGAGTGAAATAGAGATAAGCTGTATAGATCAAGGAGTAAAATGACTATTTTTAAAGGATTGGGGCAAAACCGTTAAAACAACCAAACCACATGGGGCAAAACGGAAGTTTACTCTTTTTCATATTTGGATATACAAATATGTAAATATTACTTTTATTTTTTAGGAGTTTTATCACGTAGAGTAATTACACTTATAGTCTCTGGGGTTTATCTCCAATCACAGATTCAGCTCTTATTTAGAAAAAAAAACTAATGGTTCGGTCTTTGTGGTTGTCGATTGCTCGCAATTAGGTCTCTCTCACTAACGTCCGTTAGTTGAACATTGGGATATATGTTAAAAGACCTTAATGCCCCTTAAGGACTGAAAGTACAAGTCAAAATGTATAATCTTCTTTATAAGCTCTACAACACCTAACCCACCACCACAATCTCAAACACCACTCACCATCACCACCACCAACAACCACCTTGTGCTACCGTCACACCACCACAATCTCAAACACCAATCTAGACACTTATTAGACACAGCATGATTCGTGAGCTCATCATACATGGGGTGTTATCGGTGGAGTTTGTGAGAACTCAACATAATTTAGCCGACCATTTTACCAAAGAGTTACAAGGCGGCTGTAGGGATGGGATTAAAGTCCACATGAGATTTCTCGTGTTAAGATACCTAATTCCCACCTAATATGGCGCTAGGTGCTGAATTCAACGTGGAAAGCTTAACATCTAGAAATTGGAACACATTAGTAGCATCATCCCAAGGTATGTGTTAAGACCTGCAAGTTAAAGAAGGTTGAAGGTTTTCTTCTTAACAGTTCTTTGAAAAAAATGCATATGCAGGTGCAGGAATAAAGAGCTACCTATATGAGCATGAAGTTTAGCCGCTTCAAGAAGCTAGGACTTGGCTTTGATATATTCACTGAAGGATGGAACACATGCTAGTAAAAATAGTGTCAAGAAAGAACATAAAAGCAGGTAAACTTGTATAAAGTTCACTTCATAATAATAATTAAATAAATCACCACTATCAACTGTCCATTACCAAAATTTGCTCATATAGATTTATAACTTATTTTCTTTGATAATTATGCCTCTATACAAAAACATAGTCCAAATCTTTGCATCAGGCATCAAAACCGGATTGTTTTGCCGGTCAACCATAGCAATCCGCCATGGTTCAGCCACTGCAGCCACACCACCACCTAGTTCAACCATAGCAATCCGCCGTATAACTACAAATCCCAACCGTCCTTCCTCCGCCGAAACTCAACTTTCCGATCAGTCAATCCTCCATACAACTCGGTAAACTTCTCCAAACACTTGCTTCTCACCCGATAATGTGCCTGAGTGTTCCCACTAATCGCCACACCCGAAAACTTAGACGTATCGATAGCCCAAGCCGGTTTCACGTACTCCACCGACACGCCCCCAACCGTGGCATTTGCGTATAAAAAATTCATCAAAACATCCTCACAGTTGAAAACCTCATCCACTGTGTTCCGCCCCGGTTCAGCCTCTTTCCCCCAATACCTCTCAAACGCCACGTCATGGTCAACGAATGCCGCCCCGGTCAAAACCATGTTATACCCGTTGTGTTTGCGGGCGTGTTTCTCCGGTCGATACATCAACGGTGGTGGTCCAGTGACTAAGCGCGGGTAAAACCCGACTAGCCGTTAGGGTTTTCCCGCCATATTTTAAACCCACGTTCGAGATCGTCACAGTTCATCATGATATCATCGTCTAGCTCGAGAACTGCTTTGGTCTTAATTAACGGGTCAGGCCTAAACCGGTTGTTTAAAGAGTTTTGCCCCTCGACCCGAAACCTTACCGGAACGTCGAGTCCAGATCGTTTAGGTTTGGCAGCTTCCCTTTATTCCAAACCACCACGATTTCGCGAACCGAGGCACATCGAGAGTAATGTTTTAGTACATTTTCAAGTTCCAGATTCTAGCATCGTAAGTCATTGCTAATAACGTGAACTGAGAAAACCGACCGTTAACGGGGTACGGTTTATCTGCCCCGTTTCCGCCGTAGATGTACCAAAATCCGACACACATTATCATAACTGAGATCATCACCAGTAATGCGAAAATAGACTTACCCGTGTAAGAATTTCGGGTTTATATTCAACCGTAACCTCAGCTTTAATCTCTCCCAAACTAAATACGAGCCATTTTTCCTCTTCATATTGTTGGCGACTAAACATTTAACGAACCCGAGTAGCCAGCATATAATGTAAATGATCGAACCAGCGGTTACAATTAAACCGCACCCAACCATGCGTCTACGTGTAACGTCACCATAAAGAGTCCCATCCCCGTCTGCAACCGCGATCCACTTCCCTGTTCTTAACCGGTGAACATTAAGATGATGAGATCGTGCACCGTTCCATGCATTTTTACCTTTTGTCGGGTTCTTAATCCCCAAATCAACTTCCACTTCTTTGTAATTGTTTACTGAAAGAACTTCAATTTTAAAAACACGAACACGTTCATCTTGAGTTAATCTATAGAGATTCCCGTTGTATAAAAAGGGTCGGCCTCCGTTTAGTGGTCCTGAAATGGGGTTTTTCCTGTGTGCGGTCCAAGGACCAAATGGCGAGTTACTATACCAGATTTCAAGATGTTGGCAGGTTATTCGACTTCGGATAGAACCGAATATCCAGTACTTTTCTTCGTGTTGTATGATAAACGCATCGATGAGTGGACGATCCAAAATGATCTTTTCCAGTTTCCAATTTAGAGGAAACTTTGTTGCTCGGTAAAGACGAAGATCCCCTTTTCTACTTCCATCAGTCATCATATATATCTACAATGATCATGCAAAGTAAAAAAGAATTAAAATAATTTAACTTCCAATAGGCATGTTGGTTAGTAGGGCCAATATTTGTGTTTTTTTTTTCAAAATCATTAGTTTGTATTAGAATGTTAAGATACAAAAATGATTCAAGAATATAATACATAACATAAATGTATATCCCATAACGATTTGGTTCACAAGGCGTGTTCCAGGTTCCAAACCGCCGGCCACACTTATAAACCGCGAAAACCGAACCGCATAAATCTCAAACCCGCCTACTTGCTTTGGTTTGAGTGGTTCAGTAAATTTCAACGGTTTATAAACTTATGTTGAAATAATAATAAAAGATGTTTTATAAAGAATTAACATGACCATAACCATTTTACAAGACATATAGATAATGTTTTATAAACTATGTTGAAATAATAATAATAAAAGATGAAGATGAGAACAAGGAAACCAGTGGTTTAAATAATCTTACTTGACCATTGTAGTCGAATACATATGGATGTGAAAGATGCCAATCTTTATCCAATAACACACCCAAATGTTCCCATGTTGCTCCGTCATCCGTGCTTCTTGCAACACCGATATCTCCTTGCCTTGTTATTGGATTCTTACTTTCAAAGAACATGTAAAGAATATCATCCTGAAGCATACAATTAAATGCTAAACTTAGAATTGGCACATAAAAATGACATGAAAACAATGATCTTGTTTGTGCGCCATTATATAGCCCATAACACCCGTAACAAGACCAAGTGGATATAATGTAAGCTTAGGGGGGTGTTTAGATGTTTATTCGCAAAGTAACTAACCGGAACTTAAAACTCAAAATCACATCCATGTAAGGTTTCTTTTTTTTTTTTAAACCAGATTGTTAATTTTCATTGATATGCCAAAACAATCAATTACAAACAAGTGGCAGGTAAACGGGCAACAAGTTGCGGCACAACCCCCTTTGAATAGCAAAACCGATCCTACTAAAGATGAAGCGAATCTTAAGGGTTGAGAAATTGCTATGCAGGACCTGTTGGACCCTGTTCAGGAATTCCACGGCCCCCACGGCTAGGGAACCAAATGTATCCAACGCAAATGAACAGAAAATTGTTTTGAAAAAATTTAAGTATAATGGATAATTGGATGATCAAAACTAGGCAACAAATTGTAATAAAAACGCGTTTAAAAAAATAATGTTTGAATGCGGTTCCAACAATTGAACTTGTAATAACAAGACGATTGGTTTTCTTCGAGCATTAGGCAACTTTTGATTGTTTAAAAAGCTGGAAAAAGACGAGTGAAAAGAACAATCTTGAAAAGATAAGACTATAGGGACGTTCTCATGTTCATGAACGCTTGAAACCGACTAAACTTCAGAAACCAAACAGAGTAAATTAAGCAAAATAATAAAGAAATTACCTTTGCATAAAGAAATGGGTCAAGAACAAAATTACTTGGGAACCCAGAGTCAGTGACTGAAGCACAAGTCAAAACTGGGTTTACTACAGGCCATGCTGCACTTCTGTTGTCCCATATATTCATCTACAAGTCATTCAAACCAAAACCCACTTCATACATCAAAACCCCACAAAAAAGGTCTAATCTTTTTTTGAATTGAAATAAATAATTCAAGCTAAAGATCCAATAAACATTGATATTTGATACCCACTTCAGATATCACATAATTCAACAAAAAGGACCCAAATTCTTCAATTTATTTGATTCCGAAATCCAAAAACTTTATGTTAATTTCACATCAAATATTAAAAAAAATAAACTTCAAGGGGATGACAAAGTGGTAAGCGCGTGAGCCCCTTATACCACTGGTTTTTTGCCTTTAACACCCTTGAAGACCACCTAACCATGATAGCATAAGCTGCGTTTTTTCAAGAACCCGTTAACAAGGTATTGGTGGGGTGTCATGAGTTTTCGGACAACGGTTTCTCATGGTTATCAAAAAGTCCATAAAAGCTCACATCATTTTTCAAACTAATTAAGGAATTGAAATAAAGAAATCAAAAAAACAGTAACACTCACTTCACACATCAAAAAAGTCAACCAAAGAATACATTTCCTTTGACTATCTTGATTCCCAAATCAAAATAATCATATCAGACCCACTCCACACATCAGAAGCCAAAAAAGTACCATTTTTTCCCAATATTAATCAAACCCAAAAAAACATGTAACACTAAACCACACTTTTAACAAGTTAACATATCAAAAAAGTCCAGAAAACAAAACAATTTCTTCAATCATCATAACCCCCAAAATCACAAAAAAAAAAAAAATTCACACACCCACAAAAAAGTTCCAATCTTTTTTACATATCAATCAATGAAGAACCCTAAACTTAAAAAAAATGCATAAAAAAACCAAACAAATTAATTAAAAAACTTACATCTTCAATGGGTTTAAGAGAAAAGGGTGAATCCCCATAGAAAACTCCAATCCCCCAAGACCCTTCATTATCATCTTGACAACCAACTGAATTCTCATAACCCAAATTACTGCCACTAAACATATAAAACATATAAAAAACCCCAAATGAAATACACAACAGAAACGAAACAAACAGGGGATGCAAGGTGCACGCGCCACCGCCATTGTCGTGCACACGCCACCGCGACCCGTGGGTTTTATCCGACGTCGGACTCCAACCCATATATAAATAACCCTTGAACCGTAACCGATTTTTATTATTATTATTCAAAAGCAATTAATAATCGGCGGAAAAGAAATGAATTTCATGACCAAATCATGAAAGAATTAAAGGGTTTTATTGAGAATATTGATCGTGATGGGGATTATTGTTATTATTGTATGAAGAATTTTGAGTGGGTGGTGTTGGTTTATTCATCTGAATTTTGATAACATTTGCGTAAATTGAGGGTGAAAAAAGGTGGCAGAGACTCAAACGACGGTGATATTGTTGGGATAACGTGACGTGCGTCTATGTGTACGTATGATTTGGGGGTTTCTTATTTAATTTAATTAATATTTACGAAATTAAATTAAAAGAAACAAGAAATGGACTTTTTGAAGGGTAGTCATGATATCCAAGACGCCAAATGTCTCTTTTGTCTTCCATTTGCGCGAACTTATTTCATTTTTGGCCCCTGAGTAGTTTTTTTTTATTTACAAATTATACTTGTAAGGAATATACAGGGTTGTAAACAAGCTTAGAGACTCGAGTGCTACTCGTTATCAATTAAATTAAAATTTTGAACGAGTAGAGTTTAATGAACCCGAGCTTGAAAAAAAGCTTGTTTAGTTATTGAACTTGAAATACAAAACTCGTTAGGCTCGCGGCCCAAACAAAATTTTAGTTTTTTTATATAGTATAATAATAACTATGATAACATTGGTGAGCTGAGCTTTGGCTCGTTTAAAAGATATTGAAGCGAGCTTAAGCCGAGCTTTTAGCTCGTTTGTGATAGTTCTCAAAATTACTCGAGCTTTAGGTTTTACGCACGAGCCAAGCTCGAGCTCAAATAAGTAGGCTGAATCGAGCCGGCTCGAGCTTCAAAAAACATGACAAGTTGGACAGCCTGGCTCTTTTACAACCCTAGGAATCTATCATTAGTTTTTTTAGGTAAAAAATAAGATATTTGAATTAAAATTTAGAAAATAAAAATTGGCGGAGGAAAGCTTGAGTTCTTAACGTGTAAGGGAAGATAAAAAGATGTGACGAGGAGGAAATCATAACCGCCGGAACAATCTACTTAACATAAAAGAACATGCAACATGCATGTGTTTTGTTTTAAGGAGGGATCTACTCACAATTAGATTACTTTTAGTAGCTAACTGTCATGCTCATTATATATATTCATAAATATACATTAATGTCTATTGTGATATGTTGTATGTAGGATTAGAAGTTTAGAACTCTTAAGTCTTAACCACTTAATGAAAAACACATTTTTAAGTCTTCTCATGTTGTATTACAAATCCATTGATATGTATTGACTATTAGAGATACAATGGGAATTGTATGTAGAGTATTGACATCCCTTTCTCTGTCACATCCTGTTGTTTTGATGAGTCTAGATGTGAGGTTTCAATGTAACATTGTATACCAATTTTACAATGCAGCAGAATAGAGAATAGAAGAAAAGGTACAATTATTGAGACGTCAAACTATATTAAAAACTTTTAGAGTATCATAATTCAGTACAAATTATCCCAATATAGGATCAACATAAAATGGACTTTGAGACATCAAAGTATCCCAAGACAGGATCAAAATAAAATGGACTTTGAGACATCAACCGAACCTTATCCAGCCTATTATTGAGGTTCGCCACCTGTAAGTTAATCTTTAGAAATACGTCAGCTTTCGCTGATAATACAGTTAACCAACACCTTTGTAAAACATTTGATAATCATTGGGATAATAATCTTGTTACCAGATTTATATTTTTTCACATTCGAGATCCGGTGTTCAAAACCGGCTTTTGATTAATATACACACCATATATTTTGTGTTTGTGGCCATTACAATAAATGAATTGGGACGCCGGGATTCAGTACTATTAACCCCCAAATATTTTATGTTAATCAAGTAATACGGATTAAAATCGGTTATCAACGTTCTGAAAGCATATGCCCATTGCAATACCCGAACCAAGTGGTTTTGTACCATATCTAAGTTTTTATGATTAAATTGGTTAAACAGAATTTACATATACTAGTTGTGCTTACATCGTATTTTGATCGTAGTACGGCCAAATTCAAAGTTTATTATCCGCGTTGCGTTTAGTGGAAGGCTTTATGGTCCAAAGTGAATGGAAATAATATACATGAGAATAGTTTACGGGTCATTATAAGTCTGTTGGACTTGACCGGTTAACATAGATTTGAGCACGGTTTCGCTAGATTAAATGCTGATCGGATAGAATGTGGTTTATAACCGTACGAGTGAAGGACCTCGTGTTTTATGGTTAAATAACCTTACATTCAGATTTGAAAAAGTTTTGACCTGTTGCGACTTGTTTATATGATTTATGTCATTTCAACGAGTCGTTTGCGTAAATACAGGTTCAAATGGTCAAATGGGTCCGTCACAAGTCAAATATTTATAACATATTTTTGTTATGTTGCACAAATTGTTTTGGTGTCAAAACATCATACTATTATTGTTTAAAATTCATTTTTGGATTATTATATAAAATTGAGTTTGACTTTTTAATAATTCAGTTTCGACTTGCCTTTTGATCCGTTTAGACGTGACGATCACGTAATGTAAATGTAGGGTTTTAACTCTACGTTATGAAGACTAATAGGTTAAATTTTATTTAAAAATTGGTTAACCAAAGTGTCAGGATCGAAGGTTAAATAGAAAAGTCAAATTGTTGACAATTCTTTGACATTCGGACTAATTAGATTATGAAACTACTTGCAAATGAAAATCTAAGGGAAGGAGAGTTACTAGTTCACAGGACGACTGTCACACCCCGACCCGCAGCGGAAATAAAAGTTGGGGCATAATTGGGTTATCACCAAAGCTCATGACATTTACTAAAAGGTTTCATATTTATTAAATTGGAATTTAAAACTTCAAATATCCCAAAAATAAAGAAACATACAAGCACAATAACCATTGTTCTGAACAATATGTATATTATTAATCTTCTAAGGCCATTTCTATGTGTTCCTCTCCTCACCTGTCCACCTGTATCATGCGTAAAACAAAGGTTTGGGTCAACAAAAGTTGGCGAGTGAATCTTAGTAAAACATTTGAAACAGTTGTTATATATTTGTTATTTAATAGTTGGCAGAATCATAAGTGAGCATATGCATATATATATATATAATCACAAACCAATAATATCCACAATGAACACATGACTTGATGAATGATGAACTTGAGATCAAGGCTCAATCAAACGGAGCCGATCTAATGAGGCATCTGATGCTCAACTCATATCCCACGAGGAACTGATGTGCCTTAAATGAATGATTGCACTAAATGATAAAAATGTAACCACACATAATCACACCAATAAAAATACACATTTGATCACATAATGATGTTAGCACAAGTGTTTAAATAAATAAATAAAACATGTACGACACATGATACACCCCAAAACGTGATTAAAAAGGGAATTTGTAAGGATTCACTCACAGTGGGTGCGTTCCTTGTTTGATAATGAATGCGCACGAATTGAGGAGTTGATCGACAAACAAATACCAACCTAAAATTATAACGCGATAAATCGATAAATATAAACCAATTAATATTTTGATTTAATACTTTTTGTTAGATATTTTTTTGTGGTTTTTGTTGAGGTTTTAAAATCTTCAAAATTGTATTTTTAAGTATTTTTAATTGATTTTTAACTAAATTAAATATATATATAAGTAATATAAATAAATAAAATAAAATAATATTAAAAAACTTATGTCAGGTCTGACAGGAGGGACCTGACCGGTTTCTTTGGTGGAATTAGATGCGTGGGGTGGGATTCGAACTCTAGACCTTCCGTTCACGTGCACGCAGCTCTTCCAACTGAGCTACGTGTCTAACACGTTAGATACTTGATTTTTATTATACTTATATACTGATTAGCTTAATATAGAAATCATTTTAAAAATGATTTTAAAACCAAACAAACCGGCGTGCATCCTAGCTCGAACCCCGCTTGGGTTGGGTGTCTAACCTGTTTAAAACCCAATTCTTATTTCTTTTATAAACTGTCTGGAGTTCATCTTCTTCGACAGAACAACCTAGAAATCACCCGCCCAAAAATACTTGATTAATTTAACATATTTACAAACAACTACTGAACTATAAAACGTAGACATTGGAAAGATTTGAGAATTGAAAGAATTGAAAGAAGCAATACCGTTTGAACACTTCCGGTGGTGTTTGGTTATTCCGGCGACCCGTAACAAATTTCTTGGTAGTTGGTTACTTGAGTAGAGAGTGATAACAAGTTTGAGTGAGAATGGCGAGTCGATTTGAATGGGACCAGCTGAATTTATAGAGAGCTTAACTTAATTGTGAGGTTTCGGTTATAACTTTGATTGAGGATCTCGAAACCTTTAACCGATTTTAGAATTGATTGGTTGATGATTGCGGTCTTGTAACTGAATAGCAGTTACATCAGTTTTGGGAATCAAGCTTTAAAACTTGATTGATCGAGAGCGGTTACAAGATCTCAGATGTATGAGTTGCAGGTTTGATCTTCGAAGAGTATACATATATTATGATGCTTGAGATATAACACATCTTGAATGTGTAGTGCAGTGGTGTTTTGAAGAGTGAATATGTGGGGAAACCCGGGTTCGACTCTCCCTTCATTTAATTTTTTTTTTCTTTTAGTGCTTATTGAATTAAATATGCATTTTTATTATAAATATTGGCTATAAATTAAGTAAATCAATTAATACTAATAATTGTGTATTGAACATTAAATAATTATTTGAATTTCAACCAAGGCGGGTTCTCGAAATCCAATTTACACGAATGTTACAACGACGTCAAAAACTAGAAAGGAAAGCTTGTAATGCAGGAGAAAAGGAACTCACACTTCAATTATTTGTGTTTGAGTTGGTATGAGTAAAATGGGTGATCAAATGGGTATTTACAGGAGTAAATTACACAAAACATCCTTTATGTTTCCTCAAACTTGCAGGTTCCAGCCTTAATGTTTAAAAGTTGCTAAAAACATCCTTTAAGTTTATTTTTGTTGCGGGTTCAATCCTTTACAGCTAACCACGTTATTTTCTTCAGTTAAGTTCCCTCACATGCATAACATGTGAGGGTATATTCGTCATTTTGGTTGATCTTCCACTCACGTTGATTATAAGAAAAAAGAATATTTAAGGTTTAACCTATTTTAAAAAAATTCTAACCGCAGGGACTAATATGCAATAAAACCAAACTTTTAAAAACCAAACACCCTCTTTTCCGGTCTTCTTCTCCGGCGACTTCGCCGGATTCCGGCAAACCCGGAATTAAGATAGGAATCTTGTTAAGCTAGCCCACTAAGCTGTAAAGATTAACACAGATTTTGATCATGCCAATCAAACTCTTCAGGATTATCATCAGTTGGAAGAATCGGCGCCTTATTCGCATCAGACGGAAACGACAAACGACTCTTCAACCCTAGATACCTCTCACGGAACTCCGATGCCGTCAAATCAGAGAACTTCGTAACACCGTGTTTAGTAGTCGGATCCAGCAACTGGTGACGCTTAGGACGCCGCAAGTTAGACTTAAACACTATCAAACGGTAATCGTGCTCCGCTTTAGTCGCGTACGTTTATCAAACTTTGTTTAAACTAAGTTAAAACTTAAATATTTTTTTTATAATTGAAGTGGGTGTAACATCCTCGAAAAACGGGTTTCCAAAACCCGCTTCGTTTATTAATCGAATAGTCAGTTATAATTTTTGTTGCGTATATATTGTTCATTTTAATTTTAAACAATACATAATTAATAAACATTGTTAGAATTTTAAACCATAATTAATAAATAATAAAAATAAGAGAATAAAAAATAAATGAGCCTGCCGGGTTTCGAACCCGGGTCAGCCGCTTCAACAAACAAACACTACACCACTCCGCCACATGACACCTTTGTGTAATTACTGAAACAAATAATACTTAAATTAAAACTCGAATTCAAAACCGGACTTCAGCGCGGCAAAACTCGCAATCACCGGAAATTCCGGCAATCCGCGAGTTTAGCCATTTTCCTTTTGACTATAACGTTATAACCGACTTCGACATCGGTAATAACCGACGTCTAACGATCAGTTGCGATCGTAACCGCCGGAGAAACTTTGACCACGAATCAAGACCAAATTCGGACTCAATACATTCTGTTTCTTCCTTATAAATACCCACCCAAACCTCTGGTAACCTTTTCGCTCAAAAACGCACAATCTCTCGAAGCTTTAGCACTCGCCGGAGATATTCTGCAATCGCCGGACTTTCACCGGAAAACCGAGACTTACTTCAAATCAGTAAATTTCTCTGTAATCCATTATTAGACATATATTAACTTCAATCCTTCAACCAGAATCGGTCCCAGACAACGTTGCCGGGAATTTCTGCACTCGCCGGAAAATCACTGGAAATTCCGAAGTCTCGTTGTGAATCGGTACAATCATCTAAACCCCCTGATATCCCTTGTTTAGTAACTTAATTTCACAACTCGTTGATCAAAACTGTTAATTGATTCACTCAGACGGAAGTCACAAATCAGAGCCGACGACTCTTGCCGGAAATCTGAGAAAGACATTCTGATCGGTACATTTAACTCCGTAACCCTCTTTATCCTATTCATTCCAATCAATTATATGTTCGATGACCGATTTAAACAAGAACAGTCGGACATCTTTGTTCTGTGTCTTTATAAATGAAGAAGACGAAGTCGAAATGTGTATAAGCTTAATTAAAACTGAATATTTAACCGGGTTAGACACACAGTCCAGCGGTGGACTGTGTGCAATCATAAAACGCACGTCACGAGTTCGAATCACCCAACGTACCGACTTTCAGAAATAAAACCAATATTTTTAGAACTGAATCAGAACAAGTCACAGTATGTTTATAAGAGTAATATAATCCGTGAGTTAAACAGATTAGACACACAGCCCAACTGGTTGGGCTGTGCGCATACGAACCGAAGGACCCGAGTTCGACTCCGGGTCCCTGCAACCGGTTCGGCCATTTTAAATCGTTTTAATATAAACCCAATAAAATAACAATTAATTAGTATATATATATATATATATATATATATATATATATATATAATTAAAACAGAGAATATTTCGGGTTAGACACGTAGCTCAGTTGGTAGAGCTGCGTGCACGCGTACGAGAGGTCTCGGGTTCGAACCTCACTCAGCGCATGAATAAACGGAATCCGACGGTCAACGGTCAAAGTAAAAAAGTCAACATTTTTATATTTTTTTCTTTATTTATTTAATCAGAAAATTATTTAAAAAATACTTAAAAATAATATTTTTAAAGTTAGAAAATGTCCTTAAACTCACAAAAAAATAAATCTAAAAATCCTATTAAGATTATGAATTAAAAGAATTAATCTCAAATAAAATCCATTTATTTACCGAACCATTTCGTTATTATTTTAGGTTAGTTTTCCTCGTCGATCAAATCCCAAAACTCGTGCGCATCCAACATCATCAAAAGAACGCACCCAACATGAGTGAATCTCTACAAATTCCCCGTTTTAATCACATTTTGGGGTGTATCATGTGTCGCTTAATTCCTTATTATATTTAAATCACTTGTGCATCCATCATATCCGTGATTAAATGTGTATCAATTATGTGTCAATTGTTGTGTGAATTATGTTTAGATTGAAGTTATCATTTTCAGTACATGCATTTCATTAGGTCCATCAGCTCCCGTGGGATACGGGTTGAGTATCAGGTGCCTCATTCGATCGGCTCCGTTTGATTGAGCCTTGATCTCACATACATCATCATTCATGTCATTCGATCGGCTCTGTTTGATTGAGCCTTGATCTCAAATACATCATCATTCATGTCATTTACTCATCCAATGTGGTTTGCGTTTATGCTTTATATATATATATATATGTTTGCTCACATGTGATTATTGCACAAATTTTCAATATTAAATACAACAAGAAATTAATAACAATGTTTTATCAAGGTTCACGCGCCAACTTTTGTTGACCCAAAATATCCCCCGTTTTACACATGATACAGGTGATCCAGTTGAGGCAAGAAACACATAGGAAGGCCTAGAAGAATAAATCAATTTAAGCTTGGGATTGTTTTACTTAGTTTCATTTTCCTTGTAATTGTATGGATTTGATTTGAATATTTAAGTTGTAATTTGAATTTAATAAATATGAAACATTTTAGTAAACATCATGAGCTTTGGTGAAAACCCAATCATGCACCGACTACCATTTTCCGCTGCGGGTCAGGGTGTGACAGTTTGGTATCAGAGCTTTTGACTATAGGGATATATGATAGGTTATTAGACCCTTAGAGCCTATACTATAGTTGATTAGATTTTAATTGTTTATGTGGTTACATGCAAACTCATGATATTTATTTGTTTCGTATTTATTACACACACAAATGCATGCAAACACTTCCACTATCATATTGTGTGATATGTAATGAGTTATACTTATTGTCAAACATAACATGCTTACATATACATTCATCACGCATATTTCAATGTTCACATATTCAAATCATCCTCATATTTCATTTATTCAAGACTTTGTCGCAATTTTCGTTTTTCAATCTCATCAAAGTGAGTTCTACGACGGGCATGTAGTAACTGTAAGGGTACAAGTACCGGTAGTCGGAACGTCCTGTCTAGGTTGGCATTCGTATAAATCCAATATAACGGACCAGTTTGCCTACCTGGGGACTAACGATGAGAGTACGAAGGACCTATTAGGCCAAAGCATGCCACACCAAACGTCGTTCGAACTAACCCCACTTTGAGGTGTCACCGTGTCCACGCCTGGATGCATGCCGAATTTCATACATTACATTCATATTTCTCGATTTTCTCCGGGTTTTAGTGTACAACCAGGCTAACACATGCGAACCATATGAGAGACCCGGTAATCATGGGGGCCCACATGATTACGAAGGTGAAGTATGGCGGCATGCAAGGCCCAATTACGAGCAAAGCCCAAGACATCCTATGGATGTAGTAAATTTATTATTCTTCATTTATTTTATGAATGTTCATTCCTAAATACGACACATGACCCCTAAAACGTCAAACTCATACTCTTGATACGTATTTCTTGTAAATGTCTTCTAGCCTCTCTCGTAGAAAAATGAGATCAGGAAAAACCCGCGAGCGCATGGCTGCCCAAATCGCTCAACAAATGGCTGCCGTAATACCCAACATCGTAATTCAAGTACAACATGCCCTTACCGCTAATCCCGTCAACCCAATCCACCAAGAAGATCAAAACATTGTCAATCCTCCCCCAAAAACCACTAAATGCACCTTCAAGCATTTCAAATCCTGCGATCCTCCAAAATACGAAGGTACTGAAGGTGTCACCACTCTCCTCCATTGGTTCGAGGAGATGGAAAACACGCGACTGCCCCGATGATCGCAAGGTGCGATATGCTACCGGTCGTTTGTTCGGAGTAGCACTTACATGGTGGAATACAGAGAAGGCCAAGCGAGGTACTGAGAATGCTATGACTTTGACTTGGGAAGAATTGAGGGAGATTATGACAAGACGTTTCTGTCCAAGAAGCGAAATCAAGAAACTAGAAGATGAGTTATACTCTTTGAAACAGAAGGAGGGCGACCACACCACATACAACAAGAGATTTCTTGAGTTGAATCAGATGGTCCCCAACTTGTTCACTCCTCTCTACCGTTTGATCGAGCACTACATTCGAGGTCTTCCTTCAAAAATTCAAGACCCTGTAATAAGTACCACACCTGCAACTTTGGAAGCAGCAATGGAGTTAGCTACAGAGCTCACCGAAAACCGCATACGAAATAAAGACTTCACGGAGGAGAAGAAGAAGGATAAAGCACCAACCGAAACCTCCAACCCAATCCAGACCGAGTCCTCTTCTCAATCCACTCCTAAGAGAAAACGAGATGGGCAAAACTTCGCTATTACCCAAGGCAATCAACCAGCTTCACAAGCCGTACCCCTCCAAGCTATCCCAATCACTCAAGTAGCACCTAACTCTACTTACCCAAATAAGAAACCTTACATTGGACCTCACCCTCAATGCAACACCTATTTTTATCACCACCCATCTACCATACCTTGTCGACTGTGTGCAAATTGTGGGCGTTATGGTCATTGGAGCAAAACTTGTCGTGCCCTTCAAAACCAAGCCTCACCCCCTACCCAAAACATGATCCAAACATATCAACAACCCCAATACCCCATGTTTCCATATGTTCGAGCCTGTTTTAATTACGGCGACCCTACCCACTTTAGAAACACGTGCCCTCGATTGGTTAACATCATAAACGCCCAAGCTCAAGCAAACCCAGTTAACCAAGCAAATCACGCAAACCCAGCTCCACCACCAGCAAGAGGAAGAGCTTACAACATCAACACAATCCTGTTGAAGATAATAACGGCCCAAACGAATCACCCAACTAGTCTTCTTTCACCAAGAATCAAGACTCAACTCCAACCGTTTAGTTTTAATGTTTTCTTTATGTTATCTCAATCTTTACGTCTCCCAGTTATAAATTGGGAATTTATGTATCCAAGAATTTTAATGCGAATTGATATTACAGTTTTGTTTTATACTCATTGATTTAACATTCATATCATCAAACATCTCGACGTACCTCGATCACATCATTTAAAGAAGGTGGGTTGTGTCTCACTTTTACATAGACTAACCCCTTCATCATAACAAACGAGAGAGGGACTATCATCATTCAGTCATGTATCCTTTCAGAATTGAGACTCAAGCTTTGGTTGCTGTGTTTGTTTATGTTTTAGAGTCACATAGAACTGATCATAATTTACTGATAAAGCCAATGAAAATTTGACAAGAATATGGTGGATACGCCGCTGGTAATTCCTATATATAAGTATTCTTGGCAAAGGATCAAAAGCATTACCAGGAGGTTATGAGAGGTTCCGTGTAGGTTTTAGTATCGTCATAGTTGAAGTTTTGTTTTATGATATAACTTTATCTTTTTAAACGTGTTTATCCTCTCAAAACTCTTATGCATGAGATCATACCTAGTCAATCAACTCTGTTTATCCATGTTCCGCATCTTCATACTTTAGGCATCAAAAAGCGATTCCTGTAGCAGGGTATTCAACCCTTACTAGGAACGTTACCGCCTCAAATAAAAAAAATTTAAACTCCCACCCTCTTCTAATTATGTAATTGTCAAATAAAAACACCCTCCCTTCGAGTCAAACATACCACTACTACTTAAATTTCGGGACGAAATTTCTAAAAGTAGGGGATACTGTAACATCCGTCGAAAAACGGGTTTCCAAAACCCGCTTCGTTTATTAATCGAATAGTCAGTTATAATTTTCGTTGCGTATATATTGTTCATTTTAATTTTAAACAATACATAATTAATAAACATTGTTAGAATTTTAAACCATAATTAATAAATAATAAAAATAAGAGAATAAAAAAATAAATGAGGCTGCTGGGTTTCGAACCCGGGTCAGCCGCTTCAACAAACAAACACTACACCACTCCGCCACATGACACCTTTGTGAAATTACTGAAACAAATAATACTTAAATTAAAACTCGAATTCAAAACCGGACTTCAGCGCAGCAGAACTCGCAATCACCGGAAATTCCGGCAATCCGCGAGTTTAGCCTTTTTCCTTTTAACTATAACGTTATAACCGACTTCGACATCGGTTATAACCGACGTCTAACGATCAGTTGCGGTCGTAACTGCCGGAGAAACTTTGACCACGAATCAAGACCAAGTTCGGACTCAATACATTCTGTTTCTTCCTTATAAATACCCACCCAAACCTCTGGTAACCTTTTCGCTCAAAATCGCACAATCTCTCGAAGCTTTAGCACTCGCCGGAGATATTCTGCAATCGCCGGACTTTCACCGGAAAACCGAGACTTACTTCAAATCAGTAAATTTCTCTACTCTTTTGTTTGTAATCCATTATTAGATATATATTAACTTCAATCCTTCAACCAGAATCGGTCCCAGACAACGTTGCCGGGAATTTCTGCACTCGCCGGAAAATCACTGGAAATTCCGAAGTCTCGCTGTGAATCGGTACAATCATCTAAACCCCCTGATATCCCTTGTTTAGTAACTTAATTTCACAACTCGTTGATCAAAACTGTTAATTGATTCACTCAGACGGAAGTCACAAATCAGAGCCGACGACTCTTGCCGGAAATCTGAGAAAGACATTCTGATCGGTACATTTAACTCCGTAACCCTCTTTATCCTATTCATTCCAATCAATTATATGTTCGATGACCGATTTAAACAAGAACAGTCGGACATCTTTGTTCTGTGTCTTTATAAATGAAGAAGACGAAGTCGAAATGTGTATAAGCTTAAATAAAACTGAATATTTAACCGGGTTAGACACACAGTCCAGCGGTGGACTGTGTGCAATCATAAAACGCACGTCACGAGTTCGAATCACCCAACGTACCGACTTTCAGAAATAAAACCAATATTTTTAGAACTGAATTAGAACAAGTCACAGTATGTTTATAAGAGTAATATAATCCGTGAGTTAAACAGATTAGACACACAGCCCAACTGGTTGGGCTGTGCGCATACGAACCGAAGGACCCGAGTTCGACTCCGGGTCCCTGCAACCGGTTCGGCCATTTTAAATCGTTTTAATATAAACCCAATAAAATAACAATTAATTAGTATATATATATATATATATAATTAAAACAGAGAATATTTCGGGTTACACACGTAACTCAGTTGGTAGAGCTGCGTGCACGCGTACGAGAGGTCTCGGGTTCGAACCTCACTCAGCGCATGAATAAACTGAATCCAACCGGTCAACGGTCAACGGTCAAAGTCAAAAAGTCAACATTTATATATTTTTTTTCTTTATTTATTTAATCAGAAAATTATTTAAAAAATACTTAAAAATAATATTTTTAAAGTTAGAAAATGTCCTTAAACTCACAAAAAAATAAATCTAAAAATCCTATTAAGATTATGAATTAAAAGAATTAATCTCAAATAAAATCCATTTATTTACCGAACCATTTCGTTATTATTTTAGGTTAGTTTTCCTCGTCGATCAAATCCCAAAACTCGTGCGCATCCAACGTCATCAAAAGAACGCACCCAATGTGAGTGAATCTCTACAAATTCCCCGTTTTAATAACATTTTGGGGTGTATCATGTGTCGCTTAATTCCTTATTATATTTAAATCACTTGTGCATCCATCATATCCGTGATCAAATGTGTATCAATTATGTGTCAATTGTTGTGTGAATTATGTTTAGATTGAAGTTATCATTTTCAGTACATGCATTTCATTAGGCCCATCAGCTCCCCGTGGGATACGGGTTGAGTATCAGGTGCCTCATTCGATCGGCTCCGTTTGATTGAGCCTTGATCCTTGATCTCACATACATCATCATTCATGTCATTAGATCGGCTCCGTTTGATTGAGCCTTGATCTCAAATACATCATCATTCATGTCATTTACTCATCCAATGTGGTTTGCGTTTATGCTATATATATATATGTTTGCTCACATGTGATTATTGCACAAAGTTTAAATATTAAATACAACAAGAAATTAATAACAATGTTTTATCAAGGTCGACTCGCCAACTTTTGTTGACCCAAAATATCCCCCGTTTTACACATGATACAGGTGATCCAGTTGAGGCAAGAAACACATAGGAAGGCCTAGAAGAATAAATCAATTTAAGCTTGGGATTGTTTTACTTAGTTTCATTTTCCTTGTAATTGTATGGATTTGATTTGAATATTTAAGTTGTAATTTGAATTTAATAAATATGAAACATTTTAGTAAACATCATGAGCTTTGGTGAAAACCCAATCATGCCCCGACTACCATTTTCCGCTGCGGGTCAGGGTGTGACAGTGGGTGGAAGATCAACCAAAATTACGAATATACCCTCACATGTTATGCATGTGAGGGAACTTAACTGAAGAAAATAACGTGGTTAGCTGTAAAGGATTGAACCCGCAACAAAAATAAACTTAAAGGCTGTTTTTAGCAACTTTTAAACATTAAGGCTGGAACCTGCAAGTTTGAGGAAACATAAAGGATGTTTTGTGCAATTTACTCTATTTACAGTGAAAGATGAATGGTATAAGCGTGGACAAGTGCCCCTAAGGGTCTTAGAAGCTGTTTAGTGTCCATGTAGATGTCAAATGAAGGTTCAAGGTGGCAATGTTTCGAGACTAGTGGCATAAGAAGGCTGAATGTTGTTGCCAACAAGAATTTGGTTGTTTAGTCATCCTTGCGGACCACAAGGGATACCTCATACGGTTTTTTAGACACCCCTTGCAGACCGCAAGAGGTTCCTGATACAGTCCGCAAGAACTTCTGATGAAACAAAAGTTTACGTTTTGGCAGTTTTAGCCCATCGACTTTGTATTTTCCATTTTTGACGATTCTAACCCTTCTATTTCAATATAGTGAATTGTGTGAAGAGTTTCACGTGTCACTTTAGGATTTAATCAATAATTATCAGGATGTCACATTCCCTATCTTATTTTTTTTAATTACACTAAAATTCACTATATTTTATTTCTCTTTATGAATTAATTAATAATTTTTATACTTTTATCATTAACTTTCCTCTCTCATCGACTCACAATCACTTTCAAAAAATATTAAAAAAATTAATAAAGGTGAACAATGTCTCTCCAAATATACAAACAAACAGTTACATTTTTCCTCTCCTCTAGTCACAACCATTCACAACCACTTTTTATAATATGTAGCATTTACCCACATAAAAATGCAGCATGCGATGTGAATTGATGGCCAAGGTAAATCCATATGCTTCTCAAAACGATATGTATAAAAATTTAAAACTTGACATTTCAATGTTAATCCAAATTTGAAAGAAATAACATCTCATGTATTTTAATATTTTATAAAAGTTTGTTTTAATTCGTTTTTTTCCTTGCATAGGATCTAGCAAAACAGAAAAATGAATATGCATTATATATAACATGCAACGTTGCAGTCTGCCCAAAATCAATATGATAACCAAGGTCCTCCTGATGGTATGATGAAAAAGAATAGGAGACGGCTTAACTGAAGAATGTAATGGGTTTCTCCCATCGAACTTGATAAAAATAATTATACAAAAATAAAAGGAAAGTTGTATATGACATTTGTTTTTGTTTAATGATCTTTGACCAGTAATTGTTTCCGCTTCAGTTTGAAGCCGCTAATATGGAAGCTGATGGAGTAAACAACTGGTGTGGAACTGCTGTTGTGCGTAAACACCTGCTGCAAAACAACTGTTGGTCTCATCAATAGTAGTTGTTGTTGTTGCTGACTTCATTAAAGCGTCGCATTGTGCCCACGCCATGCGCACGTATTCATACCACTCCATTTTTGTTTCCTCCTACGTGGGACAAGTTTACACATTTCCATCATTTTTGTAGGGTATTCGTTCACAAAATAAAATAAATTAACATTTTTATTAATCAAATTCGGATTGCATTACATAAACAGGAACCAAAGTTGACTGAATCAAAATACAATACAAAACTGAACTGAGAAACAAATTACAAAGAAATAAAGAAAATATCAAAACAATGGTGACTGAGGCACGTGAAGGTCACACTTCCATTAAAACAGATTTTGGGCCACCCAGGTGAACCCGTCTATTTCCCAGGGTACAACAGCCAGAGCAGATTGTACTACCGGGAATAGCTAAGCACCTAAAACAAAAGTTCTCAGCGATGCAAAGTAAGGAAATTTTTGTGGAAGTAGAGTGTGTGTTATGAACCATACGGAATTTCTATATCCGTATCCTAAACAAAGCACAAAGCTTTGTATATAATGTGTTTAGAATTCCACAATGAAAGCTCAGAATTGAATACAGAATTCAATAAAAATTAAGTCTCAAATTCAATGGCCTAATGAATTCTGAGAACTTAATTCACTTGACCAGTAGGAATGTAAACAATCACCAGACTACTGGCTCAAGTCACATCTAAAAAATAGTAAATGCGGCTCCAAGCGGCGATGCGAAGTGCAAAGTGCACCATTAAGCGCCACATTGCGCCCATCGCCCTCGTCCCGGTCCCGTGCCCGGGCGCAGGCGCGTGCCGGTTGCTTTGCACCCTCCTGGTTGCCACTGGTGTGACTTATCACCTAGAATACATTTGTGTAGAGAATTATAAACATAAATCAACAAAAGATTTATCTCTCCACCAGTGTGGGACAAACAAACTTCCCACACATTAAAGTTCCAACACACAATTAAACCTTATGATCTCTCGTTCATTTTGCTTTAATCACTAAATAAGTGTTATATTAATTATTAATATAATATTATTTTCCATAATTTCCAACAATTTTCCATCTTCCTTTTCCCAACTTTTAACATCAATATCTCATTTATCTTAGATCTGATTTGAACGTGGTTTAGTTCCTTGTAAAGCCCTCATAACAAATAACACAAACCCATAAAATAGTACTTATATTAACCAAGGTTTAACATACACATATTTGTCCAAGCTTTGAGAAAATTAGACATAACACTTAAGTGAAAATACTCATATTTTTACTAATTTTTCAAGAATATATTGTTTTGGGCCAATCATGCAATGTTACTTTGAGTTTTCCTTATTTCTTCATACGATGTAGTGCCCCTTGTTTTATCTTGATCGTAAGTCTTGTGGTTTCCTAGCAAGGTTACTTTATGCATTTATGCTTATATTTTTTTTTTTTGGATTTGTTAGTTGTTTGTCATAATCAAGATGCACAAAATACATGATCGAATTCAGTGTCTTAGCTCGTCTAAAAGAGGAGGATTATCATATAGTCTAATTGTGTGTGATCGAAAACATAAATAGCTTGGTGGTGTATTGCGTATTTTAGGACAACACGTTTTGTTGATTTTTTTTATTTCAAACTAACAAATAACATAAAATTGGTCAGGATAGAAGATTGTTTTGTTAGAAAGGTTAGTAAGTAATCCTATCCATTAAGTTTAAAATAAATTACTAAGATTAAATGGGTGGAATTGAATAAAAAAGGAGGCAGTGAGTTGTTTAAAGGTTTTCTAGTCCAAGACAATAGTTTATCTCTCCTTCAAGTTCTTGCGTTTTTAAAACCTTAATAACTTTTTCATACGAAATTATTTTTTTTATAAAAATTGCACCATAAAAACGAGCGTTTTTTTTAAAACGACTATGATGTTGTACTTTTGAAAAAGAATCGAAAACCCAAATGTGTAAAACGCAATTGACAAAAAATGTCACACCCTCGAAATCCACATGCGGAGTTTTACCGCGAGGCGTGCGACTGACGAGGATCTAGCCACTAATCACGTTGAACCAACCATTCAAATTATAAAAGCATCACTATCATCATGATTAGCGATAAAGTTTAAATGTCCAAAACACAGTTTAAGTTGCAGCGGAAAAATAAAGCAAAACCATCGAAACTTAAAACCACAAGTTTAATAAATGATCGAAACATAAAGCGTTAACAAACCACACTCCAGCCGATTGCAACGCCCGCCCATAGCTGTACCTAACGACTTGCAAAGCATGTAATAGTATGCCAACATAAAGTCGGCGAGTTCACGGTTTTTCAGTATTGTTTTCAAAAAACTTAGGTTGTTAATTTACTTAATTTATAAAACATGTCACGGGGAGCTACCCCATCTTTAAGCTACTAAACTGTGTGGTACTGAAACTTTGACTGTTTAAGTTGTTTGTACCCCAAGTCAATGTCTATCATCATTGACCAGTTGCCAAGGCATAAAAGTTCACGCCCGTCCTCCCAGGTACGGTGTGAGGTTTGTCGAACCTAATAGCACTATCAACTAATATCCCGTTCGCCAGGCCCCCGCGATTAATCGGTATAATGTGTGAGGACTTTCAGATAGAGTTCGTTTAGTCCGCTAAAGACATGAAATATAAAAAAACATTTAACAATATTCCATCCCCAAGAATACTAGGCAATCCCCTAACTAGGAAAGTGAAGTTAACAGTATCCCATACCAGGAATACTAAGGCAATCCCATACCCGGGAAAGTGAGGTTCCCAACCACCGGGAATATATGCTTTTAGTAAAGGTGTGAACTCACATTTGTTTTTCTCGGTAAGAAATAAAGTGAAAATAGTAGCGAAGATGATCAACCGCGTCCTAGATGGTTACTAAGAACATTAGGGGCCGTTTATGTAATTCACGCAAGCCTTACACGCATCTAACAATTATCATGTAAACAAGTTTTCACAACATAATATCAAGTAGCTTTCAAGCATAGGTTCATAATGTACACTACGATATGTCATTCATCAATTATACAATTATCATACACGCGCGGGCACTAAAAGTAGCAAATTCATCACTTAACAACTTAAAGCTATACATAGGTAAAATCACTGAAAACAAGCTATTTTGGGAAGCTCGTTTTACATACTTATGATGCTGTAAAGATTATGATATTTTTATATGATGTGCCCCTCGGAAGGTTTGGACTTATGTTAAAATTTATAGTCTAACTCCAAACCAAAATTTAATAAAAATCATTTACTAAGCAGCAATCAGATTCATCACTTTCTGACTACAGACTTACTGAAAAATTCATTTAAAAATCCTCGGTTATTCCGATTGATGTAATTCCAGTTGGAAATTTTTGGGACCTTCTGGAACTACCTACAGTAAAAAGTTGAGATCATAAATCAATTCCTACATTGAGTTATGACATTCATAATGAGCTGCAAATTCTGCCAGAAAACGCATCCTAAACCTTTGATACGGAAAATTTCATAAAACATTCAGTTTTCGTCAAAAAAATGCAATTCCAGTGGGGTTCGAAAGGTATGTCCTGTAAGTACATCATGGACTCAAGAAACAACACTTTTTATTAACTTTTGACCCGGTTACAGCCGATTAAAGTCGGCTGCAACGTTCTGGACAGATTCTGTTTCATCACCCAAACCCACAAACGATTATCTAATACACCCAACGACCTAAAATCTTTAATCACAACATATTATCATCAAAATTAAATCATATAAAAATTAGTTCATCACAACCACAGGATCCAACCCATAATCAAAACCCTAGCGGCTTAACCGAACACATAAACAATCTAATCATCGACTAACATGATTTTTAGCACAAAAACTACAAGTTATCATCAAAGATCATCAAGAATCATGAACAAACCCAGAAAACCCAGCCAATATACGAAGAATTATACAAGAATCAAAAACTATATTTTAAGGATTACCGAGTTAGGAGTGATGTGAGTTGTTAGGGACTTGAAAACTGAAAAGCTTGAGGCTTCTTGCTTGCAGTTCGTCGACCAAGAGAGAAGAGAGGAGGCAGACGTTTGTTTTGTAGATTAGGGTTTTGTTGTAGGGATTAAGATAT
The DNA here is from genome assembly GCA_947069175.1 of Scalesia atractyloides. Classification (NCBI taxonomy): domain Eukaryota; kingdom Viridiplantae; phylum Streptophyta; class Magnoliopsida; order Asterales; family Asteraceae; genus Scalesia; species Scalesia atractyloides. The sequence continues at coordinate 9,492,693 of CAMTDV010000012.1, read as the reverse complement.
TATAATAACACAAGTTTAATAATTGGCACACTAAACCCTTGAATTCCAACAAGGGCCCTTTTAGTCCCTTAAGTTTCAAACTCTTGAAACTTGCAAAGGAAGTTATAAAATTCAAGTTAACTTGCTATACAACAAGTCCCTCGAGTTTCAATTACTTGCAATTTGTGCGCAAAGTTAAACAAATCAACTTTGGTGTAAGATACAATACTAGTCCCACTTGTTTATACCAATTTCGTGTGTCCGTATGTTAATAACTTGTAGGTATAATAAATGCATGTATGACATTCAATAATTGTAAATATTTAACAGAGAAAAGTTAACGGTGCTAACTTGGAAATGCGAGTTGTCACATCATCCCCAAGTTGAAAGAAATTTCGTCTCGAAATTTAGTAAGTAATCACTGAAGAAATCAAAGTGTCTGAGGAATTTTCTCAGGCATTATATAACTTGGAAATGCGAGTTGTCACAAAAAACACAAAATATAGAAAGTGTTCCTTCTAAAACACAATGGACAAAAAACAAAAAAGAAAGGTTTTTTTTTCTAAAACGCAATAGACTAAAAACACAAAATAAAGTGTTCTTTCTAAAACGCAATGTACTAAAAATACAAAGGAAAGTGTTCTTTCTAAAACACAATGGACTAAAACACAAAAGAAAAATGTTCTTTCTAAAAGGCAATGAACAAAAAACACAAAAGAAAATGTTCTTTCTAAAACATAATGGACTAAAAACACAAAAATATGTTATTTCGAAAATGCAGTGGACTAAAAATATAAAATAAAAGTGTTTTTTTTAAATGCAATGGACTAAAAACATAAAAAAAGAGTTTTTTTAAACGCAATTAAAAAACCCAGATCGTAAAACGCAATGATTGACGAAATTCTATAGATTTCTTATATATATCGAAACCGATTTATTCAACCATTGACGAAATTGAATGTTAGAAACATTGATCAATGCTTCAAAATCACTAGAGAAAAATGAGAAATTGTATAAAATTAAATTGAGTTTCTTTAAAAAAGTTGAAGAATATTTTGATTGGGTGTTTAAATCATAGAGAAAGAAAGAAAGTGAAGAAAGTGATCATAGAGAAAGAAAGCAGTGATCATAGATAAAGTAGTCATTATAGAAAAAGAAAGAAAGTAGTGATCATTGAGTTTCTTTAAATTGAGTTTCTTTAAAAAATGTAGTGATCATAGAGAAAGAAACTGAAGAAAAAGATTAAAGACAATGGGTTTTGAAGATGTAAGGAAAAAGAAAAAGAGAAAATGAGATAAGATTGTCTAAAATGTTTCTGCCTATTATTGCTTTATATACTTACGACCCAAACCAAACTTCTTGTTTGATCCTCGGCCACGTAAATAAATCTTGACATTTGAGTGTTTTATCTCAATGAGGTTGTTGAAAATTTGTTATTTTGATTTTATAGTTGGATGCATTCAAATTAGGGTTAATGCCTTTATCTATTTAACGATGATTTTTCTTGTCAAAGCGAGTGAGATTTATATATGAACTTGAGTAGTAATTAATAAGACACACGTGGAACCTTTTGTTGTTAGGTTTAGTAAGTATTTAGGCATATTCTAAAAACTTCTAAAAACTATAGTGTTATGCTAGTGGAACAAGAATTGTGGCATAAATGGTAGAAAGGTTTAGTGGTATTTTGTGAAATTGAGACGCCAAAAAAATAAATAATAATAATAATAATTAAAAAAAAAAAACTATCACTTGGTTTCATGTCCACTCAAGACGATTAAGGGGCTATTTAGCAACTTTTAAATGGATAAGTGTTAAACTAGTAGCAAGTCTGAATCATAAGTATTGAACAATTAAGAGGTCTAAACACTAAGAGCCAAATAATACTTCACTATTCAGAGGCAAATGTCTGATTAATTCAGATAAGAGGTCTTAACCATTCAGACTTAGTATAATGCTTAACCATTCAGAGACAAATATCTAAACTATTTAGACATCTGCTTGCGAAACAAACAGTCTGAACCATTAAATGTTTAACCAGTAATATGTCTGAACCATTAAGAGCTGAAAGAAACAGCCCCTAAGTTTAAGAAATTGTGTTTACCTTGAAGAATATGAATCGCTAACTAGAATGGACATATTTGGGAGGTAGAAGCTCAAAGAATAAAAAAAAATGCATTGTTAGCTTCTGAGGTTTATGACATTGTCTTTATCTTGAAGAATATGAATAACTAATTAAAGAAGGAACAAAATTTTAAACTAGTCATTCATATTTTTTTTACTTTGCTTTAGTCCCTAAAAATGATTGAGAGCTATCCCTAATTACAATATCTCTCCAAGCTTTATAAAAAAAACAAAGAAATAAGGTGTTCAGTCAAATAGTTTTTTTCTTCACAATAAAATAAAAAAAAAAACAAAGAAATAAGGTGTCAAGTCAACTAATCTTTTTTACAATTTACATGCTATTGCTAGGAATAGTGTGCAATGAAATACCATCATTCACGTGAGTACAAATCGGATTGAAGTGATGGTAGTGCTTAATGAATTGTGGGGTTTGAAGTGGATTAGTGGTCTCGTGCGAACTGTACAGAACCGTACATAAAATCACATGCACTTAGTCCACACCTCACTTCATTATAATTTGGTGTGATATTGAATTTAAATAAACTTAAGTTTTACCAATTGGCCAATAATACTGTCAATTTTTTATTTGTACATCAGAACTTTCAACTTTCAACTTATTAGCCGATAACACTCCCTAACTAACTGAACCTTAACCTAGTTAGCTGATGTCAACTGTCATGTCATTAAAAATGTCATGTTAGCTGCAACGTCAACAAAAAGAGCCACATCAGATGTCACATCAACAAAAACTAACTGAGTTAGGGTTTAATTAATTAAGTAGTGTTATTGGCCAATAAGTTAAAAGTTGGGAGTGTTAGTATACAAATCGAAAGTTGAGAGTATTATTAGCCAATTGGTGAAAGTTTGGGTTATTTAAATCCAATATCCCTAATTCGGTGCTATGTACGCATGTCATATTAGTGCTATACACAACTAAAATACAAATTCAAGTAAATGTGAGTTTGAAAGTTGTTTAGAAACTTGTGTTTTGTGATTAACTTTGGTGAAAGTTTGGATTATTTAAATTCAAGATCAGTAATTACTGTTATATGATGTTCCTTTACTGAGGTTGGGGTTCGAGTCGGAGTCTTATGATGGATAATAATGTGAATTTAGGAGTAGAATAGTGGGTTGGTTTTGTTTGTCGTTAAAAAAACATAAAGTAACAAACATAAATCGCTACCATCGTTTAATGCACATGTGAGTTGATGTGATATAATGGCTATATATGTTACATATTGATGTTTAAGCTAGTATGGGCCAACGATCATAAATGTTCTACATGATCCAAAAGGAAATATTTTATGATTTTTTCAATGATAATGTTATAACACTATCTCTTAATGATAATCATTTGTCTAAAACAAATATTTAAACAAAAATGTCTATGGGACCGAGACATGGTTTTAAACATTAAACAAACTAGACATGCTTTTAAACATAATTTTAGGTATGTACATTGTTATCCTCAAAGCCATTGTTCTCGTAACCGGATCTATCTGTTTTATCCAAAGCCACCTACAAAACCAGTCCAAATCAATACTCTTGAACCACCTTCATTTGACTGGTCGATTATGACGTCGAACGTTTAAACCAACAAACTGGATCGCCGTTTTGGGTCGCATTTTCGATTTTTATTTTTATTTATGATTCATTATTTACTGCTTCAGACTCTATATTTCATTTATTTCAGATTCTATATTTTGTTAACACTACAAATCGACACGAAAAGAATTTCATAGTTTGTTCAAAATTAGTTGTGTAAGGAAATTTCTAATGCCATCCTGCTTTTTAGTTTTAAAACTCTGTGAACCGATTAAAAGATTGATAGATTAAAGAAAAAATGTTTAATTATAATTATAGTGTTAAAACTAGAGATGGGCATAAAAAACCGGTTCCGAACCCGAACCGGTAGAACCGAAGTGGAACCGGTTCCAGTTCCTACCCGATATTAAGTAGAACCGGTTCCGGGTTCAAAATACCCGTTGGTTCCAACCCGGTTCCACAATTTTACCATTTGACTCGGGTAGTAACCGGTTCCTACCCGTACCCGGTTCCTACCCGTACCCGGTTTCACTTGTACCCGGTTCCATCAGTACCCGGAAATGAAGTTCAAGAAGGAACCGGTTATACCGTTATAATGTTACCTTTGGAACTGGTTATAGCCGAAAAAGTGGAGACTAACGATAGAAAGAAACACAAAAATAACAAACACAATAGAAAGAAACATTACACAAACTTTATTAAAACACCAAACCAAACGGGTTACATCAAACATTGGAAGAACCGGTGCCGGAACCTTCTCCCGTCTCATTTTTCTTTGCCTTCGTCACTAGGCAATGCCGCTCAGTGTGTTTCTTAAGGGTTGAGTTGGCTGCGGCCTTCATAAATTTTCCGCAAGCTTTGCATCTAGCCATCTCGTGGCTGTCAGACATTAAACAGAGATCAAAATTCTTCCATATAGCTGGGTTTCTTTTCGTCTCTAAGACAGTAACAACTTGTTCGTTGCTTGCCATAGGTATTTTGCAAGATTTTTGAGAAGATGATTAAGTTTGTAAGTTGATGATGGTGAGTTTGTAAGTTGATGATGGTGAGTTTGTAAGTTGAAATGGTAAGTAGGGAGGGGTTTATATAAAAAAAACCGATTTCGACGAACAGGAACCGGTTCCCAACGGTAACTTTTTTATCAGGAACCGGTTCCCAACGGTAACTTTTTTATCAGGAACCGGTTATAACGGTAACTTTTTTATCAGGAACCGGTTCTGAACAGTAAAAGTCAGATTTTTCGACTGTCAGGAACCGGTTCTGAACAGTAAAAGTCAGGATTTACTGTTAGGAACCGGTTCTAAACAGTAAAAGTCAGATTTTCGACTGTCAGGAACCGGTTCTAAACAGTTAAAATCAGATTTTCGACTGTCAGGAACCGGTTCCACACAGGAACCGGTTCCACACCATACCCGGTTCCATAATACCCGTACCCGGTTCTACACGGTTCCATATTCTTGGGTGTGAACCCGGGTAGGAACTGGACCCGGTTCCACACCATACCCGGTTCCAATGACATCCGAGCAGAACCGGTTCCGGGTTGGAACCGGTTCCGGGTAATAATAAAACCCGATTATGCCCATCTCTAGTTAAAACTAGCCCAATATACGTCTGGACTTATTAATGGCACTATGGAGATCCATTGGGTCACGACCCCACATGAGATAAAGGATGTGGGTGGGCAAGGTGATATAAAGGCCAAGTTTCATATAATGTGGTCCAACGCAATAGTCGACCAAAAAGCATATTTTGTATCCATAGAATATGCCTATCGTAGTATCGTTTGCTAACCATAATCGAATTGAATGGATAAAGTTGGTTCCTACCGACAAAAAAGAGTTATTGAATATCATATTTTCGTATGGGCTAAACTTTACTAAAAGCGATTATTTACGTTTGAAATTTTAGTTCAGCCATAACATGTTATCTTTTAACCAATACATCGGTTGTATAATATATTATATTAAAAGACATCTAATTATATATTTGATTCATATTCTCATTAGACAAATGTGTTGAGATTTCTTATATTTTATATAACCATGATTTGTTATTTTTACGTTTTTTGAAATCATATTTGTACTCTAGTGTCAAACCATCTTGTACCTAATATGTCAATCGTTTTCAACAACATGCACTTCAAAAGTTTGTTTTTGTGCATGATAGCTAGTTTACAAAACCAATTGGGTTGGTGGCCCATTGGCAAAGGGAAAGTGTTTAGAACACATAGGTTTGAGAATCTTGGGTTTAAGTCTTACAAATGCAGGATTAAAGAAATTCGTCGTTGAAAAAAACCTAGTTTACAAAAGAACATAAGTTATGTCGGTTTTGTTCACTTGTTTTGTAGTTCGACAATAAAGCTTATGTTAGTCAGACTATTATAAACTCGTCAAAATTGGTGTATTTTTAAAAACTAGCCGAACAAGATAAAACATATTGAACATTTATATATTATCAATTAGCAATATGTTGTTGTACATCCGGTGTAAGATGTGTTTTAAGCATGTGGTAGTTCTATCTTTGCATTTGTGGTTGTACAAGATTTGGGCATTTAAGATGATTTTGTTTTTTAGGGTGCGTCATTTGCATTCCACTGCTCCCCTTTAACACTGCTAGCCACCGCCACTTTTGTCGCCTACAACCGCCAACGAATGCTCGGTTGCTGTTGCTTGTCTTCTCCGGCTTGTCTATTGTATGCGACTGGTAAATGATTGCGTTTTAGACCCCTTTAATTAACCCTGGCCCAGTTAGGGTTTTCAGGTTATCTTTTGGTCGTCTTGTCTTTCACGACTGTTTGTTTTTGTTTGGGTGTTTGTTACAAGATGGTTTGACACTAGAGTACAAACATGATTTCATGAAAACGTAAAAATAACAAGTTTCTTTAAGTGCATGTTGCTTTATGTTGTTGCGCATCTATGCCTTTGTGGTTTCTACAAGTTTTTGATATTTAATAGTTTGGAAAAGTGGGTCTTTGTGATGATGGCTTTATGCTCATTTGAGATTTTTTTGCAATGAATATTTAGAATGGCTATGGTGGTGCTCGTCATTTGGCTTGTCAATCTTTGTTGAAACCATGTCGCGCTTTTGAGTATTAGCAGGTTTTATGGCATTTTGTTGTTGTGCATAATGCCCAAAGAATCTATAGCTAATTGATAATATATATTAAAATTAGTAGTGCATTGGGTTTTGATTGTCGTACATTGGTTTGGTGTTTAAAGTGTGAATCAACTATGATGTTTAAAATTCGGTTTTACAAAGCTGAGAAAGCTTAATACAAGCAACCGGTGAAAACCATATTTTTGAGCAAAAAAAGATAAATTTACTACTTTATGATGCGTATTTAAGTTAGGGTTAAATAGAGTGAGTCCTTTTCTTCTATATATTTTTGTTGTACTTTGTTATTTTATATTCAGTTAACGACCTGCTTGATAATGACGAATCGATTGTTAATATGGTCATTGTGACCAACTTGGCATCAAAAAGGGAATAACTACAATGATATGTTCGAGCCTCTTTCTACCGACTTGATAATAAATTTGCATTATTTTTTATTGTTTTTATTTAATTGAAGCAATATGTAAATTTTTGGATCTATAATTTCTACATCTAACGACGAAGTGGACATATTTAAACGGCTAAGGAGGATTCTTGAAGACGTTGCAAAATCCCCTTCCACCCATCATATTTTCCTCATCTAGGGTGTTTTTCTCATTCTGTTTTTATTTAATTTTACAACAATTTATAAAATTTAATTTTGTTAACCTAATAAATAAAAAGAAAGTTTTCATTGAAATAAACAAAGTACACTACTTTAAAAATAACAATACGCATAATCCAAAAAAGAAGAAGGGCGTAATTTTTTTAATAAAAAACTTCAAGTCTTGTCCAAAACTCGAGCTAGTGGTGTACAAATCGTTTTTTTTTCAACCGAACCGGTTTTTCTCTTTAAAAACAGTAACCGGTTTTTTTTTTACATCTCTACCCTGAGCCATTTTGTCACAATTTTGTCTTTCATTTTTATCACAAGTGCCCATTTTATAAGAAGAAATTTCTCAATGTCGAGTCATGAGTTTAAACTCTTCCAACTCATGTTTTTGTAAGTCCAACTTGTGTTGTTCTTGATCTTACCGAAGCCTCTTGAATTCCTTCACCACGACTTCTTGCTTTTCTTTTTCCTTTTTTCGTTGCTTCTCCGCTTGCATTTCCTTAAATTTGTTGAGCTTGCTAAGTAGTAATCTATTTTCGATCCTCCGCTTTCTTCAACCTTGGAACTGGATGCCTTTGAACGCGATGCTTTTTTTGCTTTGTCTCTCCCAATTGACCATTATGCTTCCGGAGTTGGAATATCATCGTTGAACTTGGGTTCATCATTAATATTATCTGAAACACCGCCACTATAATCCTCAACTCGCTCATTTTAGACCTTTGTGCTCGCTCATGCCACCTTGTTTGGCACCGAAACCCACTTCGAACAGCCTCTCAGAATTTTCCACTTCCTAATGAACTGAAACACCCCATATTCTTTGTTTTTGTAGCCGAGTAGAACTGGGCAGTGTAAACGGTGGTTGGTTCGGTTTTAAAACCGATTTCAAAGATAAAGATCACTAACCGGTCTATAATTGCCGGTTCGATTCTGTTCTAAACTGGTTATAGAAAAACCGGTTTCGGTTTTTTTCGGTTTCGGTTTTAAAACCGGTTTTTTTTGTACATCTCTACCCTGAGCCATTTTGTCACAATTTTGTCTTTCATTTTTATCACAAGTGCCCATATTCTTTGTTGTATTTTGCAAGAGCCATATTCAAGGCAACATCATCACTTACACCATTTGGGCGATGGAGATACACATTGTTGTAGTAACTAACAGACCATCCCATTTTTTTTTTGTTCATATACCTCAACTCCGAGCTAACCGAACATAAAAGTTGGTATGGCTTGAACTAATTCAATGCATGAAATTGGTCCGTAACCTTATTCTAAAAACTATCACTCGTTTGAAATAATTTGTAGTTTGAAATGTTTAAGTTAAAAATAATAATAATAATAATAATAATTATTATATTATCATTATTATTATTATTATTATTATTATTATTATTATTATTATTATTATTATTATTATTATTATTATTATTATTATTATTATTATTATGTGTTCACAAATAATAACGTATCAACTAAAACTCTAGAAAAAAATTGGATCTAAATAAATATTACAAACACTCGTACCAATGTTTCCCCCTTTTTCTTATTTGTTTTTGTTTTTTGGTTGAGTTTTGGGTATAATTTCCTCTAATATCGTTCTTGGCTTAGAGAAAAGAAATCGGGGTGCTCTAGTTGTTGGGATGTTTGAACTGGTGGCATTTGATGTTGAACTTGCATTTGCATTTGCATTTGTTGTATTTGAATTTGCCATGCGTTTGAAGTTTGACTAAATCTTGAAAATGTGTTGCATTTGTTGTATTTGAATTTGCCATGCGTTCGAAGTTTGACTAAATCTAAAAATGTGTGAGGGGTTTACGAGTGTAGCCGAGTAGAACTGGGCAGTGTAAACGGTGGTTGGTTCGGAGTGTTCAGGAAGTTTAGGTTCATGGTAGAACAATTTGAGTGAATAGAAATGTTGTAGAACTGTGTAAAAGTGTGCTAAATGAAAATGGTGTCAATTTTAAAATGTTAATGTTGGTTTAAATATCTAAAAATGGCCGTTGTCAAGAGTCACATTTTACCAATGACTATGTATATTGTCGATGCCACGTTGACTGCTGTCGAGCCCACACCCCATGGCCTTACTAGTATAGATTTAATATATCACATTTAACTACTAGTAATATTAAACTTTTATAAATATTACATTTAAACTTATAAATTGTATAAATTCATTTATTTAATAAACTAGTTAATATTATAAGCGTACTCGCTTACTAATAATTTTTAATACATGTTTAACGTTGTGTAAATATTTTCAAATTTATTATTAATAATTAACCAATATATATATATATATATATATATATATATATATATATATATATATATATATATAAATGCACAAAATAAAAAAATGAAATGTGAAAAAAAGAAAAAAATCAACCCCTGACCACACCCTACCATGCACATACGCATTCTCCACAAACACACCACAATGTGGGATTGTGGTTGTCCTTTACCCATCACCACAGTAGGTTAGCTTAAATTGTTTGTTTTCATTATCCAATTTCTTGGTTAGTTTTTTTCTAGACAATCTAAACGTATTTAAAACAGAGTTAATGGTTGAGTCGTTAAACTGTTAATATTTAACGTTCTTAAGATTTTATATATATCAATGATGACTTGTAGTAAAACCAAAGAATGTATTAATTATACATCAAACATGAATTAGTAATTATTCAAATTATTAATAGTCTTATATATATATATATATGAGTTAGTAATTATTCAAATTATTATTATTAATATTTTGAAAATGAAATATACAATAAAACGATTATACGGAATATATGATTGATGGAAATACACCAAATTAATAATATATTTTCATTTCCTTTAGAGTAGCAAGCCTTACTAATAATTTTGAAATCCACGCATAATATGTTATTACCATATTTTAAAACGTAAATTAATTTTGTAAATAGTAAGTAAGCTCGCATATTTAAACTAATTAAAAAATTTATCAGCTACAATGATTTCTTTTCAGACTTTATAGTTTATTAAAGTTCAAAATTATTTCTTTTTAAATAATTTCGTGACCTAACATATTTAAAATTCACATACTTAAATAGTATTCCTAAAACCATGCACTAGTTTTTCAAACTTAAAACCATTTCCATCTCTTACATACATCTTTTATCTCTCCCTTGTTGTAAGACCACCACAACATAACAACCACCACCACCACCTAACAACCACCACCATACATGTAGTGGACCACACTTTAGTACATCGACTTGGGTGGGAACCCGGATTCTTCCACCGCGAGTAGCTCCACCACCATCGCCAACGACGTATCTGGTCTATATCGCGACACCGTCATTGTGTAATTCAATCAAAACCGTTGTACTATTTTTTTTTTCTAACCAAGGATCAGAAAGAGAGAAAGAAATAGGAGAACCAACTCAGAGTGATGGTGTGGACCAATCAAATTAGTAGAAAATTGTACAGTAAACTACTGAGTGACAAGAATTTTGCTAAATTAAAGAGGGGAAATAACAAATAATAATAACAAAGGAAAGATGTTGAAATTGATGAAAATTACCTCTTACGCGCAACTCTTAAGTATTATATTAATAACTTTTAGGCTTGATAGTAATTTAAAAATAACTACACCGATGATTAACATAAAAAATTGCCCCAAAGGAAAACGCGAAATGAAGAATCATCGCAATCAGTGGCGGTGGTGATGAGGGTGTACGAGGAGTACCGTCGCACAGGGTCCATGATTTTGAGGTGCACGTGCTTTTTACAATAAATCCGATATATATATATATATATATATATGTATGTTATTTTTTTTAAATAGTATGCTCATACCAACTCCGAGATAGGCCAATTTACAAAACAATTTACATCTAAGTTAGCCCATTGATATTAAGTTTAGTGAGTCCAATACCTGTTTGATTTAAAAAAAAAACATTGCAGAAGGGTACAACTTTTCGAACTCGAATAAGGTAAATGAATTCTCAAATATGCATTTGATCGCAATCATATCATAAATGAATTTTTAAACGAATTTCAATACGTTGAAATTGAAATTTTACGAATAAAGTCATAAATATAAAGTTTATTGTTATAAATGAATAAATAGACCAAATGATTAAAAGTTCTCAAAGAGTTTTAAGTGACTGAAAAAGATTAGTTTGAATGTCAATTTGAATATTTAGTATTTGAAGGTAACAAACAGAAAATAGCTTCCGTGTGTGTTGCAAGTAACATCACGAGATGTTTGTATTTTTATGCTTGTTAATTTTGTTTCTATATAAAATACTTGAGTAAACTGTCAAAATGATCTATGAGGTCTGATTACTTTTGTTATGTTAATCCAAAACTTAAACTTTTTGAATCTGGATCCCTATTGTTTTAATTTTGTTGTCATTTTCATCCAAAAGAAAAATCTTGTCAGATTTTTCAGTCAACATTCATTTTTTTTTGTCTTTTTCCTCCCTTTTAGTGAATGACAAAGTGTTCAGATTTTTTAAATTTGTTATAATAAAATATTAAAAGACCATTTTGCCCTTCATTAAAAGGGAGAAAAAATACCAAAAAATGGATGTTAATTAAAAAATATAACCATATTTTAAGATTTAGACTAAGTGGTAAAAGTGACAAAATCTAAAGACCATTTTGACACTTTACTCTTATAGTTTATTGTTTTTATTTACTACTTTTATCCCCATAAGGATATGTGATTATGTATCAATCTCTCAACAGTAGAGGGATCTTATTCGTAGCATCTCGATTCAACTAATGTATATAAAATTTTAACACGGTATACACTATTGTGTCACTTTTTTGATAGTCAAATTTCTTACATAAAGGTAGAATTTTTGCTCGGATCACATAAACAAAATAAAATACAATATTATTATAAAAATACAAAATTGATGTTTACCTTATTAATTCGACGTTCCATTAGCCCTAAAATTCCAAGTTTCAACAAAACTAAACTGACTAAAGTTTTAAGCTTAGGTAACCTACGTTTTCAATAATTAAACCAAAATTTCAATCAAGTTACAAGTTTCGCAGCTAAAATTTAAATGAAGGTTTTTTATTTTAGAGATTCATATTAAAATTATATCATATTTTGAATTAAAGAAAAAAGTACTTTCAATTTTTTCTCCTCATTTTGTGTTATATTATAAGGCATCCGTAATGGTTAATGCCCCTAATAAGCATTTTCCGCACATCAACATTATGTCTCTTAAATAATTGTGTAATGATTACGCTCTTTAATGTTCTCATTCTATCATTACTTTCCAATTTTATTTTTCTCATTGAGCATTATATTAGAAATGCTCATTCATCTTCATGCCTGTATAAAGCCTACGGGTGGTGTTGGGGGCATTATCAAGCTACTTCACGAATCACGCCCCTGTAATATCCGTTACTCATGATCTAAACGTCCCTCCCTCTTCGTGTCCCTATAATGCCTACGAAGATGATGTTAAAGGCATTATCAAGCCACTTCACACCTATATAATGCCAATTACTCATGGTTTTAAATGCGTTGTAGCTATTACTTGCTTTTTATTAGTAGCGACCTTAAAAATCGTGGCCAACTTAAATGCTTTCTATTTAATTTGCTTAAATGCTTTATGTTTAATTTAGTTAACTCCTTGAGGGTTGAGATTGAGATATCTAAATTATAAATACTTGGTTAATATATCAAGTTTTATAAAATTTAAAGACAAACTAATATACTCCTAAATACTTTTATACATATACTTGCATGATTTGAACTTTTCATCTCATATATAGATTGAGACATTTTACCACCAAACCATGTCCTCTTCAAGACATTAAAGACTTAGTTAATACACCTAGTTTTACATTTAAAAGCAAAATAAATAGTTAAAAACTGAAAACAACACTTAAGAGTCTCGGACTTTTTACATACTATTATAAGAACCAAAGGTTTACCATTATAACAACCTTTTTGCTAATATGGAGTCATTGTATGACTTATTACATGACCCCGATAGTTATAAGGTGGGTCATCCTTACACCTAAATACCACCTAACAGTACATTCGCAAGGATTTGAATCTGCCCACAAAATAGGAGATAAATATCATACCTCTAAAGTACTAAGTAATGGATGTATCATCGTATTTACTTTGACATGATTACGTACATAGTCAATTCAATTATACATGTAAATCTATATGGGCTTTGTAGGTGCATTTGGGTTGGCTATTATACCATAACTCCTGCTTCAAAATAAGAAATGTAGTACAAATACTTTGCATAAGATTCTAAATAGATTAAAATAACAAGAGTTTAATGTGTTTATATCATGGACACAATTATCTAGCCTCGTAACACACTCTTTCATTATCACCAATCATTTATCTACATTAGCCACTCGTTCCTCCTGACTTATGTGTCTTGTTTGACACGACTCTAAATAAGCATCAACTAACGCACCAAACAACGTGTGTGGTATATACATATAACACTATATAACTAGCCTTCCGTCAATAATTTATATTATAGTAATAACGTATCATAGTTTGTAAGGCATACCAATCATTCATTTAGACTAAATACATAGTCATACAATACAAAATGCACGTCTCACTAATATTTGGTACGACAATAAATAAGTAAAAAACGATACACAACCAATGCGTCACAACTACATATTATACTATATTAATAAGCATATCCAAATGGTAACTTAATGTAATTTGTCGCTTCCCTTAAAACTCCTTTAATGCATGAAGTACAACATCTTTAAGCATAATATGTTTGAGGTGGACAAATTTTGCATTCAATTTTTCAATTCCCGTTTATCCCGATTCCCCATACACCCCTGCCATGGATATACATATAGGGTTTTCTAGATCAGATCTCACATTTTCAAAATCCTCTGGCCCCTTTCTCTCTCTGGTGATTTAAGAACATCAGGCGATTTCACAAGATCCAATCGATATATCCAAACGATTTGAGATCTTCACTGACCCTTTCTCATTTTCATCTCATCTCAGATTCAGATCTCTCATTTTCATCTCATTCTCTCTAGATCCAAACGATTTGAGATCTTCACTGACCCTCTCTCATGTTCATTTCATCTCATCTCAGGTTCAGATCTCTCATTTTCATCTCATTCTCTCTGTTTTTTCATCCATTTAAGATCCAGATTTGGTGAGTACCAATATTTCCTCTCTCATACGGTAGTTATATTGTTTATTTTTTTCAATTTGTAGACATAATTTTAAATGTTCTTAATATAATGCTTTATAGCTCATCTGAAGATTAGGTCTCTCGCCTATAAGTTGAATGGTGCAAATTAAGGTAAGCTAAATAAAACAATTTATTAATTCAAGTTAGAAATATGAATTTTATGGTAAAACAAAACGTGAATCTTGACCCATTCATAAATCTTAACCCCTCTTTGTTACAGGTAGGTGAAACGCCGTAGCCAGTGCAGCCGCAACGCCGCAGCCGCCAACAAGTTTATACGGTAAGCGGTAGGTGCACTTCCACTAAAATGATTTCGTAAACTATATCTCAAGAAATACCAATAATATTAATAGTTATTGTTTGTCAGATTAGATCAGCTACTGAGTCTAGCACGTCTGATTATGATGAAGAGAAATTGAAAGAAGGTTTAAATTGCGTGATATGTTTTCTTTGTTTTTAGGGGGAAGATAGGTGGTTCTCTCATAGGGCTTACAAAACACAGGTTATTGGCGGCAGCCCGCCTTATTTAACAATATAAAAAAACTTTATATGTTAAATATGGCAGACTGCTGCACATAACCTGTGTTTTTTAAGCCCCATGGAGAGAAGCACCCATCTTCCCCTTATAAGGCAAATAAAATTTATATATGTAATTTGTCAAACTACACTAAATTCAGTAAAATATGTGTTGAATATAAAATATATGTTGGAATTGAACCCTACAAAAGAACAGAGATCAGAAGCCAAAATATACTACAACCTCTGATCCAAACAATAATGTAACATCTGCCCAAGTCAAGGTCTGCTGAAGACTAAATGTCCAAGGTCTGCCATAGCTAAACTCTGTTGAAGACAAAGCTCTGCTGAAGTCTAAAGCTAAAGGTCTGCCAAGGCAAAGCTCTATTAAAGACTAAAGTTAAAGGTCTGCTAAGGCAAAGCTCTGCTAAAGACTAAAGGTAAAAGGTATGTAAAGGCAAAGCTCTGCTGAAGACCAACAAGGATGTATCATCAGTGTTTTTTATCAGTCCTTGTAATGTTTAGTGTATAGCTGTGGTTAGCTTAGCAGATGTTATTTTTGTTAAGTGTCACTTTCATGCTGACATCATAATAAGATGCTTAGTGTTTAGGATTGTAGTATAAATAGAACAGTGCCTGTACTGTTCTATTTGATCATTTTCATCGATTATCAATCTAAGCTATCTTCCGTACATTCTGTACGAACAAATCAGTGATCTTAGGTTGAGGGGGAGATTGTGAGTCATATGCAAGTAATCATAATACGAAAGCATGACAATGAAAATAATTTCTCAATTGCTATGAATTAAAGCAAACTTTACATAAATGCCCACTGATGCAAACCACTGACTCACTAACCACTGATGTTATATTCACTAACCACTGATGCAAGTTCATCTGATTTATCTTCTTTCATATACCATTTTTAAAACTTTCATAAACAGTTTCAAACTCAGATCCTAACAATATACATATAATAATCCATAGTTAGAATCTAACTTCATTTGAACCACTCTCAATATAGTTAACTTTCTTACACCTGTCTTTAACAACCTTCATTACTTAAGACAATAAGTATCAATCCTTATAATCCTATCCACTAACATAAATGCAAACTTGACATAAATGCCCCCGGAACTTATAAGAAAATAAGTATCAGTCCTTGTAATCCTATTCACTGATCAGAAACCACTGATGGCAAACCAGTGCTAACACACCAACAGTAGTTGTATAGCAAAACCACTGATTCAACCACTGACCCACTAACCACAGATGTTATACTCAGCAGTGGTTGTCCAGTAGTGGTTGTCTACCACCAATAGTGTTTGCCTAACATCTGATGTTATTACTCCATGAAAATCTATCCGTTGCTGAAAGTGTATCCTCTGTTCATACTTTCACTGTTGGTGAAACCACTGTTTTCCAATCCACTGATAATCTATCCTCTGATAGAGTAAAATCTCATCTGATCATTCCTCTGTTCAGAACCACTGCTGGTCTCTAGCAGAGGTTTCCAAACAACTGTCATCCAATATCCATACAGAGTTTACACGTGCATCGATGATAGCCATCAGACCTTTATAAACCCTGTTTCATCCAAACAGAGTTTCCATTTGCCATTTCAATTTCAAAAACAAAAATCTCTCATAAATTTCTCCATTACTCTCCTTCTTCTCAAAACCCTAGTCACTCACTTCTTCACCATGAATCTCATTATCAATTTGTGGCATGTTTAGACAATTTGTGGAGTATTAAGTTTGTTTACCTGTTCTACTTATATAATGACCTTTTTTTGGCGTGCGCTAGATACATGTTTTTGGCGCTAAAAATTGTAATTTTTTACGTGTACTTTTTGTATCTCTTGTCGTGTGATGTAGGATGCATACCTATAATGTGACATTAATGATGGGGTTTTGAAAATATAAAAAATTCAATTGCCATGGTGTGGTTTTTAATATAATAAATGTTAGTAATAAATTTTTCGTCGTTTTAGTTACTGTTTGTTCAGCTTTATCTATTAAGGCTGTAGCACGTCCCATCTTTTAAGTTTGGCGTTTTGTATTTTAATGGCGTTTTATAAATAAAATGGCAAAATTAAACTTTTGTAAGGCACCATTTTGTTATATTCTCTTGCACATTGTTTTATACATTTCAGTAATTATTTTAAGTTAATAATAATACGTGGTTAAAGGAATTTTATTATAGTTTTGGTGTTTGGCGTTAGTGGCATTTTGGCATTTTATAAGTAAGTAGAGAAATAACGTATTTTATTAGCTAAAATTAGATAACAAACCACAGAAAATGACACCAAAAAAAATATAGAAAAGAAAAAAAAATAAAAATGCTAATCCAATTTCTCATCCAAATCTTCACTGCAATTAGTCTTTTCTTCTTAAAGGTTTTGTCCACCGAACCTTTGAATTTCTTAGATAGCTGCCGGTTTCCCTACACAACTGAAACGCTCTGCTCTAGGCGAAACTGATCATTCAACAAAATATGGCGTTTTGTTTTTTGGTGTGATCTTTGTTGTTGACTGTTGAAGTGGTTTTATGGATGTTGGAGACATAGATCGATGCCGTTTTTTGTGGATGCTATTATTGGGGTGTGATTGTGAGTGAGTTTTTCACTTGGATGATATTTGGACATCATCTTCATGCTCATCTCACTCTTAATCATTTAATAATAGACTCCAAAATAGCATTTACACTGGCATAAGTCTCTTCTTTTCATCCAAACCTTCCTCAAGAACAAAGCACACAAAAAGACATATCACTGTCGCTAGTCTTTTTTTTTCTCGAAGATTTGTCCATCTCATTCAGCAAAATCTTATTGAGTTATCCCCTCACCTAAGAATCCATTCAGCGAAACTTCATAGAGAACAATACTGAATCTCCAAGAAACGACATTTGCCATCTGTGGTTGTTTTAACTTTTTTGTCGTTTTAATCACGTTTGTCATCTTTGAGCATGTTAGAACACACTGTAACATTTGTCAAAAACGGGTTTCCAAACCCGCTCCGTTTTGTAATCGAATATCAAGTTTTAAATGTCACGTCGCGTATTTATGGCTATTTTGATTTT
Source organism: Scalesia atractyloides (assembly GCA_947069175.1). Lineage (NCBI taxonomy): Eukaryota > Viridiplantae > Streptophyta > Magnoliopsida > Asterales > Asteraceae > Scalesia > Scalesia atractyloides. Next base: position 9,474,557 of record CAMTDV010000012.1, on the reverse strand, counting down.
TAATGATACATAATTAATGAACAAACTAAACTATAAAAATTATAATTGATAAAAAGTAAAAATAAAATAAATAAAAATAAAATGAGGCTGCCGGGACTCGAACCCGGGTCAGCCGGGTTGAAACCCAAAGACTTAACACACACACACATCACCACTCCGCCACTTGTTGTTTTCTGTAAATATTAAGAAACAATAAAATTTTATGGTCTTCCATGAAGCAACCGGTTACGCCATCTGTAACCGAAATCGGTCGTCAAACGTCCAAAGACGTTTGGTTGATCGCGGCTTACCGATTATAACCGCTACACCGACGTTTTCAATCAAGTTGCTTTGAATGAACTTGAATTCTAGAAGAGAATCGGTTTTTATAACCGAAAACTTTCAATTCCATCATAACATCAATCTCTGTTCTCTCTCGCGACGCAAACACACTTTACAAACTCTCAATTACATTTCCGCACAATTTTCAGTCCACCGGAGAAGCTAATTGAACTCGCATGAAAGTTTCTGCAAGTCGCCGAAAAACCGTATTCTTCACCAAAACGGTAAGTCTTTCAATACCGTTGTGGTCTATCAATTGTTAAGCTATTGCTAACTCGGACCTTTCAATTGAAATTGAATTCAGACGCTGTTATCGGATAATTCCAGTTCGCCGGAAAATTTCTGGAAATCTTTATTTTCATCTGTGAAACGGTAAGGACATTCAAACACCCTGTTAACGCTTGTTTAGTACTTCAATTCCACGTTTAGCTAATCAAAACGAATAATTTGCTTGCTCAGTTGAAGTTTATAAAAAAACAGAGCCGACGCCCTGCCGGACTTCTGAGTTGAATTATCCCTCCGGTATGTTTGTTTCCAACACAGTCTTTGTCATTTCATCTCAGTCTTATGAATGTGTTAATCGTTTTAAAACAAGAAAACAGAGGGGTAATCGGCTGTCTGTAAAAACTAACGGAGAAGATGAACTGTGCAAACATTATAAGAATAATTAAAATTGGTATTTTAAACGGGTTAGACACACAGTCCAGCGGTGGACTGTGTGCAAATAATACGCACACGCCGCGAGTTCGATCCCTGATACACGCACCCACTCTGTTATAAAGATGTTTTATTTTTCTAACTGAACCGGATAAACTACGTTAGTTGTTAAGTATAATAAAAATCTGTATAATAACCAAGTTAGACACACAGTCCAGCGGTGGACTGTGTGTAGCGTTAAAGCACAGGTCCCGGGTTCGAGACCCACCAATTCGATGATTTAAAAATGTTTTTGAAAATAAAAGAATTTTGAATAAGTTGAGTTAATATATAAGTATAATTAAAAACAGAATTATTTCGGGTTAGACACGTAGCTCAGTTGGTAGAGCTGCGTGCACGCGTACGGGAGGTCTCGGGTTCGAGCCTCACCCAGCGCATGTATTTACACAATAAACCGGTCAAACAGTCAACAAGTCAAATGGTCAACGGTCAGCGAAAAAGTCAACACATTTTTATATTTTTATTTATTTAATTTAATTTAAAAATCAATAAAAAATACTTAAAAATAATGTTTTTTAAGATAGGAAATAGCCTAAAACTCACAAAATTATATCTAAAAAGCCTACTAAAATTAATAATAAAATCCACTCATTTACCATATTTTCCGTTTTTATTTAGGTTAGTAATTCTCGTTGTTCAACTCTTCCAACTCGTGCGCATCTCACCATCTCCAATCAAACGCACCCAATGTGAGTGAATCTTTACAAATTCCCCGTTTTAATCACGTTTTGGGGTGTATCATGTGTCTTGCTACTTATTATACTTAAATTATTGTGCATACATCATATCATGGACAAATGTGTATTCAGTTTAATTCAATTGTTTGTGTGGTTGTTGTTGGATTTAATTCATTATTTTTCAGTACATGCAATTTCATAGGCCGCCGCTCCCCATTACATTATGAGCGTTGAGCATGTTACCCATTACATTATGAGCGTGAACCTGGCGTGCCAACATACGATCGGCTCCGTTTGATTGAGCCTTGATCGCACAGACATTTATCATTTTCAGTACATGCAATACGATCGGCTCCGTTTGATTGAGCCTTGATCGCACAGTTTTCATTCATGTTATATATTTATGCAAGTTGATATGTTGATATGTTATGGTATGCTGTTGGTATGTTATTGTATGTTATAATTTGTGGTTAACATTGTTACTGATTGATTATTTATCATTTGCTCACTTATGATTATGCACAATTTTTCCTTGATTAAATAACAAGAAAATCAATTATAAATGTTTATCTAACAAGGTTCACTCGCCAACTTATGTTGACCCAAAAACCCCCATTTTTACACATGATACAGGTGAACCAGCTGCAGCCAGAAACACATAGGATTGGCCTAGAAGAATAAAATGGTTTCGAGCTTGGAATTGTTTAATTGGTTATTTTCTTTGTATTTGTATGGACATGTTTGGATTATTGAGAATGTAATTTTGATTTAAATAAATATGAAACATAATAGTAATATCATGAGCTTTGGTAACCCAATTATGCCCCGACTCTTATTCCGCTGCGGGTCGGGGTGTGACAGATTGGTATCAGAGCCATGACTATAGGGATATAGGATAGGTTATTAGACCCTTAGAGCCTATACTATAGTTGTTTAGAAATTTTTAAGATTTTTGTGTGTTATATGCCAAATTTCATGATGCTTATATGCTTTATGTTAAATGTTACATTCAATGTTATGCAAGCATGTTCATAAGTATATATTATCATATAATGCCTATCATGAATCATCTTCTCATAACATATCATATCCGTGAAAGCACACATCACATCATTTTCATGATTGCTTTTACAACGATTTTTGTATTTTCAAATCTCATCAAAGTGAGTTCTCATGACGGGCATGTAGTAACTGGAAGGGTACCAGTACCGGTAGTCGGAATGTCCTGTCTAGGCTGGCATTCGTATAAATCCAAAATAAAGGACCAGTTTGCCTACCTGGGGACTAACGATGAGAGTACGAAGTACCTATTAGGCCAAAGCATGCTATACCAAACGTCGTGTGAGCTAACCCCACTTTGAGTTGTCATTGTGTCTACACCTGGACACATTCCGACCATACATCTCGAAACATATTTTGTGGTTTGCATTCGGGTGATGCGAGTGTTAAATCACCAATACTAATGTGAATCCTACCAAGCCAATAGCCATGGGGGTTCACATGACTATACAGGTGAAGGTATGGGGGACATTTGAGGCCCAACATGAGCAAACCCAAGACATCCTATGGATGTAGTTGCATTATTGATATTTATGTTATTTTCATTTTCTTAAAGACACAGGACACCTAAAAAGACTCCATAAACTCATAATCTTCTTATGTATGTTCCTGTAGATGTCGATTAGACGACGATGGGGTAGAAAATCAGGAAGGTCACACTAACGCTTGGCCACTCAAATCGCAAAACAAATGGCCGCGGTACTTCATGACATTGTAGTTCAATTCCAACAAGCTCTCGCCGCAAATCCCAACAATCCTCCCCATCAAGAGGACCAGAACGTCAACAACCCTCCCTCCAAAAAGTGCTCTTACAAATACTTCAAGTCTTGTGATCCCCCGAAATTTGAAGGGACCGAAGGTGTCACTGCTCTCCTCCATTGGTTTGAGGAAATGGAAAACACTTTCCTCAATTGCGATTGTCCCGAGGATCGCAAGGTACGTTACTCAACCGGGAGACTATTTGGAGTAGCCCTGACCTGGTGGAACACAGAGAAGGGTAAGAGAGGAGTCGGAGATGCTATGGCCTTAACATGGGAAGAGTTAAGGGAAATAATGACAAGGCGCTTCTGTCCAAGAAGCGAAATCAAGAAGTTGGAAGATGAATTCCACTCGTTAAAACAAAAGGAAGGAGATCATACTTCCTACAACAAAAGGTTTCTAGAGTTGAACCAAATGATCCCCAACTTGTTCACACCAGTGTACCGCTTGGTTGAACACTATATTCGAGGTCTCCCCTCAAAAATTCAAGACTCAGTTCTAAGCACTTCGCCTGCGACACTTGAAGCCGCAATGGAACTAGCTACCGAACTTACCGAAAATCGTATTCGGAACGGTAAATTCAAAGAGGAGAAAAAGAAAGCCCCCATTGAGGCTCAAACTTCAAACCATTCTGGTTCCTCTTCGAAGTTTACTGGTAAAAGGAATCGAAACACCAGGAACTTTGCTGTCACACAAACAAATTTCCCTATCCCTGCTGCACCCATCACTCAAGTTGCCCCCTCACCTGCATCATATAAAAAGCCATACTCCGGCCCATTACCAAAATGCAACCGTTGCCAATACCATCACTTTCCTGATCATCCCTGCCAACATTGCACCGGCTGTGGTCGCGCAGGTCATACTGTTCAAACCTGTCGCATACCTCAGCGAACGAACCGCCACCAGCCTTCAACCCAAACCCACCAACAAATAATGGGTCAAGCCCAACAACCCCTACTACTACCACCTACCCAACATTTAGCCCAATCATACTACCAACCCAACTATCCCATGGTGCAACCTAAGCGGGCTTGTTACAACTGTGGAGACCCAAACCACTTTAGAAACACTTGTCCACGTTTGGTGAACATCATTCATGCCCAAGCTCAAGCAAATCCGGTGAATCAAGCTAACCAAGCTCCACCACCTGCAAGAGGAAGAGCTTACAACATCAACGCCAATACTGTTGAAAATAATAACGGCCCAACGAATCACCCAACTAGTTTTTCCTCACCAAGAATGAAGACTCAAGTCCAATCGTCTAGGTTTAATGTTTTCTTTATGTTATCTCAATCTTTCCGTATCCCAGTTGTAAAATTTGGAAATTATGTATCCAAGAATTTTAATGCGATTTGATATTACAGTTTTGTTCTATACTCATTGATTTAACATTCATATCATCATACATCTCGACGTATCTCAATCTCATCATTTAAAGAAGTTGGGTTGTGTCACACTTTTACATAGACTGACCCCTTCATCATAACCAACGAGAGAGGTACTGTCATCATTTAGTCATGTATTATTTCAGAATTGAGACTCAAGTTTTGTTCGTTGTGTTGCTTATGTTTTAGAGTCACATAGAACTGATCATAATTTACTGATAAAGCCAACGAAAATTTGACAAGAATATGGTGGATACGCCGCTGGTACTTCCTATATATAAGTATTCTTGGCAAAGGATCAAAAGCATTACCAGGAGGTTATGAAAAGTTCCGTGTAGGTTTAAATATCGTTATGGTTGAAGTTTTTGTTTTATGATACATACCTTATCATTACAAACGTATCAGTTCCCTCAAAACTATTATGCATAAAATCGTAAGCGACATCAAAGATCAAATCCAAGAAGCCCAGCATGTTTCAGTAACAGAAGAGACGTACACAAGGAGCCGTCTTGTGGAGCTAAACCAAAAAAAAAAATTTTTTTTGAAACTAAATCCGACTGTATTCGGTACTATCTAGATCGCATACGGATTCCTGACCACAACAACCTTCGTGAAATTCTTATGAATGAGGCTCACAAAACACGATACTCTATACACCCTGGAGCCGATAAGATGTATCAAGACCTTCGATACACCTATAGGTGGCCTGGAATGAAAAAAGATATTGCTGTTTTTGTTTCTAAGTGCCTTACATGTTCCAAGGTGAAAGCTGAACACCAAAGACCCTCAGGACTTCTGGTCCAACCTGAAATACCTGTATGGAAGTGGGAAAACATAACCATGGACTTCATTACCGGGTTACCTCGCACTTCTGGTGGGTATGACACTATATGGGTAATAATTGACCGACTTACAAAAATCAGCTCACTTTATTCCTATCCGCGAAGATTTCAAGAATGAAAAGCTAGCTCGTATTTATATCAACGAAATCGTAAGCCGACATGGTGTACCGTTAAGCATTATTTCAGATCGTGATGGTCGTTTCACTTCACGAACATGGCAAGCAGTACAAGCCGCTTTGGGTACGCGATTAGATCTCAGTACCGCTTATCATCCTCAAACTGATGGACAATCTGAACGTACCATTCAAACTCTTGAAGATATGCTTCGAGCATGTGTTCATAGACTTCAAGGGAAATTGGGACGCTCATCTACCATTAGTTGAATTTTCGTACAACAACAACTATCATTCAAGCATCGGCATGGCACCTTTTGAAGCCTTATATGGTCGTAAGTGCCGATCTCCAGTATGTTGGCACGAAATTGGAGAAGCTCAAATTACCGGTCCAGAATTGATTCAAGAAACCACAGACAAGATCCATCAAATTCGAAACAATCTTCTAGCAGCTAAAGTCATCAAAAGAGTTATGCAGAGCCTTAGGAGTTTAACATTGGTGGTCATGTACTTTTAAAAGTATCACCGTGGAAGGGAATAGCTCGTTTTGGCGAGAAGGGCAAGCTAGCACCACGCTACGTAGGATCTTTCAAGATACTCGAAAGAGTAGGTCCTGTAGCATACAAGCTTGACCTACCAGAAGAACTCAACAGAATTCACCCTACGTTCCACGTGTCAAACTTAAAGAAGTGCCTCGCCAGTGAAAACCTCCATATTCCTCCGGAAGATATTCAGATTGATGAATCTATGCATTTTATTGAAAGACCAGTAGTGATCATGGACTTCGGAGAAAAACGTTTAAGACAGAGTCGTATTCCACTTGGTTAGGGTACGCTGGGAGTCGAAACGAGGACCTGAGTTTACTTGGGAACGTGAAGACTCAATGCGCGAAAAATACCCGCACCTTTTTCCTACTACTATTACTTAAATTTCGGGACGAAATTCCTAAAAGTAGGGGATACTGTAACATTTGTCAAAAACGGGTTTCCAAACCCGCTCCATTTTGTAATCGAATATCAAGTTTTAAATGTCACGTCGCGTATTTATGGCTATTTTAATTTTTAATGATACATAATTAATGAACAAACTAAACTATAAAAATTATAATTGATAAAAAGTAAAAATAAAATAAATAAAAATAAAATGAGGCTACCGGGACTCGAACCCGGGTCAGCCGGGTTGAAACCCAAAGACTTAACACACACACACATCACCACTCCGCCACTTGTTGTTTTCTGTAAATATTAAGAAACAATAAAATTTTATGGTCTTCCATGAAGCAACCGGTTACGCCATCTGTAACCGAAATCGGTCGTCAAACGTCCAAAGACGTTTGGTTGATCGCGGCTTACCGATTATAACCGCTACACCGACGTTTTCAATCAAGTTGCTTTGAATGAACTTGAATTCTAGAAGAGAATCGGTTTTTATAACCGAAAATTTTCAATTCCAGCATAGCATCAATCTCTGTTCTCTCTCGCGACGCAAACACACTTTACAAACTCTCAATTACATTTCTGCACAATTTTCAGTCCACCGGAGAAGCTAATTGAACTCGCCGGAAAGTTTCTGCAAGTCGCCGGAAAACCGTATTCTTCACCAAAACGGTAAGTCTTTCAATACCGTTGTGGTCTATCAATTGTTAAGCTATTGCTAATTTCGGACCTTTCAATTAAAATCGAATTCAAACGCTGTTATCGGATAATTCCAGTTCGCCGGAAAATTTCTGGAAATCTTTATTTTCATCTGTGAAACGCTTTATTTTCAGTACATGCAATACGATCGGCTCCGTTTGATTGAGCCTTGATCGCACAGTTTCATTCATGTGAAGTTGATATGTTATGGTATGCTGTTGGTATGTTATTGTATGTTATAATTTGTGGTTAACATTGTTACTGATTGATTATTTATCATTTGCTCACTTATGATTATGCACAATTTTTCCTTGATAAAATAACTGTCACACCCGACCCGCAGCGGAAATAAGAGTCGGGGCATAATTGGGTTATCACCAAAGCACATGACATTTACTATTATGTTTCATAATTAATAAAGTCAAAGTTACATTTTCAAACATCCAAACATGTTCATTCAATACAAAGGAAATAAACAAACATAACAATCCCAATACTAAAACGTTTTATTCTTCTAATCCAGGTCCTATGTGTTCCTAGCTGCTGCTGGTTCACCTGTATCATGTGTAAAATGGGAAGTTTTGGGTCAACATAAGTTGGCGAGTGAACCTTATTAGATAAACATTTGATAATGATTTTATGATTAGTTTATCAATGAAATATTGTGCATAATCATAAAAGAGCAAATGTAAGTAATCAAGCATTGGCAAATAGCAGTTACAATTATAGCATATAATATCACTTGACAGCATACATGAACATACCAATATCATACGATAACTAACATATATGAACTGTGCGATCAAGGCTCAATCAAGCGGAGCCGATCGTATTGCATGAACTGGAAATGTAAATTGAACTGTGCGATCAAGGCTCAATCAATCGGAGCCGATCGTATTGCATGTACTGAAATGTAAAATGAACTGTGCGATCAAGGCTCAATCAAACGGAGCCGATCGTATTGCATGAACTGAAATGTAAAATGAACTGATCGATCAAGGCTCAATCAAACGGAGCCGATCGTTGCGGGCACGCCAGGTTCAACCGCATAATAAAATGGGGAACAGGCTCAAACCTCATAATAAAATGGGGAGCGGCGGCCTCGGCAATTGCATGTACTGAAATAATAATTTGCATCCAATAATAACTACTTAACAGCAACAAACTAAATACACATGTCATGATATGATGTATGCACAATAGTTTAGTTATAGTATGTATATAAACAAAGACACATGATACACCCCAAAAACGTGATTAAAACGGGGAATTTGAAAGGTTCACTCACATTGGGTGCGTTGAATTGGAGATGGTGAGATGCGCACGATTTAGATGAGCGAGTCGACGAGGAATACTAACCTAAATAATAATGGAAAAATATAATAAATGGATGGATGTTATAAGGATTTTAATGAAATTTTTAGATATATTTTTGTGAGTTTATGGCTATTTTCTATCTTTAAAAATGTTATTTTTAAGTATTTTTAATTGATTTTTAAATTAAATTAAATAAATAAATATATAAAAAAAATATTATTATTATTTTTTTTAATGTTGACCGTTAACCGTTGATCGGTTCGGTCAGCGGATAATTCTGCGCCGAGTGGGATTCGAACCGGCGACCTTCCGTTCGCGTGCACGTAGCTCTACCAACTGAGCTACGTGTCTAACCCGTTATAAACTCGTTTCTAATTATATTTATATACTTATTTGAATTAACCGAATATTCCTTTATTTGCAAAAACGTTTTAATTCAATTTGACCGGTGCTCGTGACGAGATTCGAACGCGCGACGTGAAGTTCATGATGCACACAGTCCACCGCTGGACTGTGTGTCTAACCCGGTTATATTCTTGGTTTTTATTATACTTAACAACTATCCATTTTAACCCGGTTTAGTTCATGATCAAAAAGGCATGTTATTACACAAAGCGTGCGCGTAGCAAGGATCGAACTTGGGACGTGTATAGTTGTTGTTTGCACACAGTCCACCGCTGGACTGTGTGTCTAACCCGTTTATAATCCTGATTTTAATTACTCTTATGTCATTACTGAATTCATCTTCTTCATTACGAACACAGACCTTAATCAAACATCCGATTCGTGATTAATCTAGTTAATAAACATGATGTCTAGCTTGAATGTATTAAACCGAACAGTTTGGGGAAAAAAGATACCGAACAGGTTGTCTTCTTCAGAGAGTCCGGCGAAACTTGTCGGCTCTGATTTTGAATCTTCGGCTGAGAGGATCTATCAACAGATTTAAGGGATTAGATATGAAATTGAACTAGTGAGTATTGATTATCAGTACGTTGGAATGTGCATACCGATAACTAACGAGTTTCCGGCAATTCCAGAAATTTTCCGGCGAACACAGAAAGTCTAGCAATGTCGTCTGTGGTGGATTTTGAGTGATGGGTTAATTTTAGTAAAGTTCTAACAATAGATTGAAATCGTAAAGGAGAAGTATTTTACCGGTTTGTGTTGAATACGGTTTTCCGGCGACTTTTGCGGAGAATTCCGGCGAACTGTTTTAGGTGCTCAGATGGTTTTAAAATGCGACGAAAAGGAATTTGAGTATTGTTGTGGTAGTTCTGAATTGCGAGATTGATCTGAAGCTTGAGTTAAATCAGAGCTTTGATGAATTTTCGGTTTCAAAAGCCGAAATGATAAGACTTAAAGTTTCAATCAATTTTAACTTGATTAGAAACCGTAATACATCGGTTATAAGCTGAACCAACGAATTCACAACGATTTGGCGATTGGTTTGCCGATTACCGTTATTCAGTTGGCATCATCGGTTAAATTGAGTTTGTGTATAAGTTCCAATTGTTTTCCTAGTGTTAACACAAAACACATTGTGGCGGAGTGGTTTAGGGAAAGAAGGTTAAGTTGTTTAAAGACTTGGCTGACCCGGGTTCGAGTCCCGGCAGCTTCACATATTTTTTATTTGTTTTATTTTAACTTTTTATCAAAAATAATTTTTATAGTTTAGTTTATTTATTAATTATGTAACGTTTTAACTCAAGATAATCATAAATAATTAACGCATCTTTTTATAACTTGGTACAAGATTACAAAACGGAGCGGGTTTTGGAGACCCGATTTTTTTACAAATGTTACAGTATCCCCTACATTTAGGAATTTCGTCCCGAAATTTAAATAGTTGAAGTAGTAGGAAAAAGATGCGGGTATTTTTCACGCATTGAGTCTTCACGTTCCCAAGTAAACTCAGGTCCCCGTTTCGACTCCCAGCGTACCCTAACAATAGGAATGCGACTTCGTCGAAGACGCTTTTCTCCGTAGTCCATGATCTCCACTGGTCTTTCAATAAAATGCATGGATTCATCAATCTGAATATCTTCCAGCAGAATATGGAGATTCTCATCAGCGAGGCACTTCTTCAAGTTCGACACGTGGAATGTGGGATGAATCCTGTCGAGTTCTTCCGGTAGGTCAAACTTGTATGCTACAGGACCTACCTTTCGAGTATCTTGAAAGGTCCTACGTAACGTGGTGCTAGCTTTCCCTTTTGACCAAAACGAACTACTCCCTTCCACGGTGATACTTTTAAAAGCACATGATCACCAATGCTAAACTCTAAGGGCTTCCGTCGTTTATCTGCATAACTCTTTTGACGACTTTGAGCTGCTAAAAGATTGTTTCGGATTTGATGAATCTTGTCTGTGGTTTCCTGGATCAATTCTGGACCAGTAATTTGTGCTTCCCCGATTTCGTGCCAACAAACAGGAGATCGGCACTTTCGACCATATAAAGCTTCAAAAAGGTGCCATGCCGATGCTCGAATGATAGCTGTTGTTGTACGAAAATTCAACTAACGGTAGGCGGGCGTCCCAATTTCCCTTGAAGTCTATGACACATGCTCTAAGCACATCCTCAAGAGTTTGAATGGTGCGCTCAGACTGTCCATCAGTTTGAGGATGATAGGCGGTACTGAGATCTAATCGAGTGCCCATAGCGGATTGTACTGCTTGCCAAGTTCGTGAGGTGAAACGACCATCACGATCAGAAATAATACTTAATGGTACCCCATGTCGGCTTACGATTTCGTTGATATAAATTCGAGCAAGCTTTTCGTTCTTGAAGTCTTCTCGTATAGGAATAAAGTGAGCTGATTTTGTAAGTCGGTCTATAATCACCCATATAGTGTCATACCCACCAGAAGTGCGAGGTAACCCGGTAATGAAATCCATGGTTATATTTTCCCACTTCCATACAGGTATTTCCGGTTGGACTAGAAGTCCTGAGGGTCTTTGGTGTTCAGCCTTTACCTTAGAACATGTGAGACACTTGGAAACAAAAACGGCAATATCTTTCTTCATTCCAGGCCACCAATAGGTGTACCGTAGGTCTTGATACATCTTATCGGCTCCTGGGTGTATAGAATATCGCGTTTTGTGAGCTTCATTCATGAGAGTTTCCCGAAGATTGTTGTGGTTAGGAATCCAGATACGATCTAGGTAATACAGAATACCATCTGATTTAGTTTCAAGTTTTAGCTCGGCTCCACAGGACATCTCTTTTCTTACATCTTCTTCGGTTATTGAAACGTGTTGAGCTTCTCGAATTTGATCTTTAATATCGGTTATGATTTGCGAACATTATGAATGGAGTTCGCGTAACCCTTTCGACTAAGTGCATCAGCCACCACATTTGCTTTACCAGGGTGGTATCTAATTTCACAGTCGTAATCATTTAGGAGTTCGACCCATCTTCGTTGCCTCATATTTAACTCTTTTTTATTAAAGATATGTTGAAGACTCTTGTGGTCAGTGTATATTTCACACTTAGTACCATAGAGATAATGTTTCCATATCTTAAGAGCGAATACAACGGCTCCAAGTTCTAGGTCTTGAGTGGTGTAGTTCTTTTCATGTGTCTTGAGTTGCCTCGAGGCATAAGCTATGACTTTTCCTCTTTGCATGAGAACGCAGCCTAATCCTTGCCCTGACGCGTCGCAATAGACTACAAAATCATCACAACCTTCAGGAAGTGTGAGGATTGGTGCATCACAAAGTTTTTGTTTAAGAGTTTGAAAAGCTTCCTCTTGCTTGGGTCCCCATACGAATGGTTTTCCCTTATGGGTTAAAGCCGTGAGTGGCACAGCAATGCGAGAGAAGTTTGAAATGAACCGACGATAATAGCCAGCTAGTCCAAGAAAAGACCTTACTTCAGTTGGTGTACGTGGAGCTTGCCATTCTTAAATTGCTTTGATCTTTGAAGGGTCAACATGTATTCCTTTGTCATTGACTACATGCCCGAGAAATTGCACCTCTTTTAACCAGAATTCACATTTAGAGAACTTGGCATAAAGCTTTTCCTTTTCTAGAAGTGCAAGAACAAGTCGAAGATGACGCTCATGATCAGCTTTAGATTTTGAATAGATAAGAATATCGTCGATGAAAACTATAACAAATCGATCGAGGTAAGGTTTGCAGACCCTGTTCATTAGGTCCATGAAAACAGCTGGTGCGTTGGTTAATCCAAACGGCATAACCATGAATTCACAGTGGCCATAACGAGTTCGAAAAGCAGTCTTAGGGACGTCTTCCTCATGCACTCTAAGCTGATGATAGCCAGATCGAAGATCGATTTTCGAAAAGCAGCTGGCACCTTGTAGTTGGTCAAGAAGATCATCAATGCGAGGTAAAGGATAGCGGTTTTTGATGGTTAACTTGTTGAGCTCTCTGTAGTCGATGCACATACGAAAAGATCCATCTTTCTTCTTTACAAAAAGGACAGGTGCACCCCAAGGCGATGAGCTGGGACGTATGAATCCCTTGTCAGTCAACTCTTGCAATTGACTGGCTAGCTCTTGCATTTCAGAGGGGGCTAACCTATATGAAGATTTTGCAACTGGTGTAGCACCAGGTATAAGATCAATACGGAATTCGACATCTCTGATTGGAGGAAGTCCTGAAATGTCATCAGGAAAAACTTGTGGAAAATCTTTTACTACAGGAATATCTTCAAGTTTCTTCTCTGTGGTCCCCTTCTTGATGATATGGGCTAAAAACGCGACATAATTCTTGCGAAGGTATTTTTGAGCTTGAAGACAAGACATTAAGTTGAGCCCTTTCGACGAGGTTTCTCCAATGATTCGAAGAGTCTGACCGTTTGAAAGAGGAATACGAATAAATTTTTCATGACATACAACTTCCGCATGATGTTGACTGAGCCAATCCATACCGATTATGATGTCGAAACTTCCCAGCTTCATAGGAATAAGGTCGACTGAGAAATCGTGGTCGTTTAAGGTGAGTGTACAGTTGCGTAAAATTGAGTCTAATGAAACTGGTTTTCCGTCCGCAACTTCCACCGTTATGGATTCCGCGAGTTTATCCCGATTTTTGCTTAAGATACGTTCAAATTCTAATGACACGAAACTTCTATCCGCACCAGTATCAAATAACATAGAGGCATATCTACCATTTATAAGAAACGTACCGTTGACCACATTGCCGTCAGCTCTGGCCTGGTTCGCATTAATATTGAAAGCTCTTCCTCTAGCAGGTGGAGGAGCTTGGTTCGCTTGATTCACAGGGTTGGCTTGGGCCTGAGCATGAATAATATTAACCAGCCTTGGACATGTGTTTCTGAAATGACTTGGGTCGCCGCAATTGAAACAAGCCCGCATAGGTTGGCCCATAGGGTAATTGGGTTGATAGTATGTTTGGGCTAAATGTTGGGTGGGTGGAAATGGTAGTTGTTGTTGTGCTTGACCCATTAACTGTTGGTGGGTTTGGGTTAAAGGTTGGTGGCGGTTTGTTCATTGAAGCGTGCGGCAGTTTTGAACAATATGTCCTGCGCGACCGCAGCCGGTGCAGTACTGGCAAGGATGATCAGGGGAGTGGTGATACTGACAACGGTTACATTTTGGTAATGGGCCTGTGTAGGGTCTTCTGTATGGCGCGGGTGAAGGAGTGACTTGAGTGATGGGTGCAGCAGGAATAGGGGTGTTGGTTTGGGTGACTGCAAAATTCCTGGTGTTACGCTTCCTCTTGTTAGCAAACTTAGAGGAAGGATTGGGGTGGTTTGAGGTTTGTCCCTCAACAGGGGCTTTCTTCTTTTCTTCTTTGAACTTCCCATTGCGAATTCGGTTTTCGGTCAGTTCAGTTGCCAACTCCATGGCAGCTTCGAGTGTTACCGGTGAAACGCTGAGAACCGAATCTTGGATTTTCGAGGGAAGTCCTCGAATATAATGTTCAATCAGGCGATAGGTTGGAGTAAATAAGTTTGGAACCATTTGGTTCAACTCCAAAAACCTCTTGTTGTAAGTAGAGTGCTCACCCTCCTTTTGCCTTAGAGCATGAAATTCATCCTCCAATTTCTTAATTTCACTTCTAGGACAGAAACGCCTAGTCATGATTTCCCTTAACTCCTCCCAAGTTAAGGCCATCGTATCTTCAGTTCCTCTTTTTCCTTTCTCAGTATTCCACCAAGTGAGAGCTACACCAAGTAGTCTCCCGGTGGCGTAACGAACCTTGCGATCCTCAGGACAATCGTAGTTTAAGAAGACGTTTTCCATTTCCTCGAACCAATGTAGGAGAGCAGTGACTCCCTCAGTCCCTTCGAATTTTGGAGGATCACAGGACTTAAAATGTTTGTAAGAGCACTTGATGGTAGGAGGGTTGTCGATGTTCTGGTCCTGTTGTTGAGGAGGGTTAGTAGGATTTGCAGCAAGGGCTTGTTGTACTTGTACCACGATGTCAGGCAATATCGTGGCCATTTGATTCGTGATATGCGTGGCCAAACTTTCCTGAGTCTTTCCCAATTTCTTACCCCTTCGATGCTGTCTAGATGACATCTACAGGATCATAAAATGAGAAGATTGTGAGTTTATGGTGTCTTTTTAGGTGTCATGTGTCTTTAAGAAAATGAAAATAACATAAATATCAATAATGCAACTACATCCATAGGATGTCTTGGGTTCGCTCATGTTGGGCCTCAAATGTCCCCCATACCTTCACCTACATAGTCATGTGGGCCCCCATGGCTATTGGCTTGGTAGGATTCACATTAGTATTGGCAGTTTAACACTCACATCCCCGAATGCAAACCACAAAATATGTTCATGAGATGTTTGGTCGGAACGTGTCCAGGTGTAGACACAATGACAACTCAAAGTGGGATTAGCTCACACGACGTTTGGTATAGCATGCTTTGGCCTAATAGGTACTTCGTACTCTCATCGTTAGTTCCCAGGTAGGCAAACTGGTCCTTTATTTTGGATTTATATGAATGCCAGCCTAGACAGGACGTTCCGACTACCGGTACTAGTACCCTTCCAGTTACTACATGCCCATCATGAGAACTCACTTTGATGAGATTTGAAAACACGAAAATCATTGTAAAATCAATCATGATGTGGTGTGTGCTTTCATGGATGTGATATGTTATGAGCATATGATTTCATGATAGGCATTATTTGATAATAAATACTTATGAACATGCTTGCACAATATCAAATGTAACATTTAACATAACACATATAAACATCATGAAATTTGGCATATAACACACAAAATTCTTATAAGTTTCTAATCGACTATAGTATAGGCTCTAAGGGTCTAATAACCTATCCTATATCCGTATAATCATGGCTCTGATACCAATCTGTCACACCCCGACCCGCAGCGGAAATAAGAGTCGGGGCATAATTGGGTTATCACCAAAGCACATGACATTTACTATTATGTTTCATAATTAATAAAGTCAAAGTTACATTTTCAAACATCCAAACATGTTCATTCAATACAAAGGAAATAAACAAACATAACAATCCCAATACTAAAACGTTTTATTCTTCTAATCCAGGTCCTATGTGTTCCTAGCTGCTGCTGGTTCACCTGTATCATGTGTAAAATGGGAAGTTTTGAGTCAACATAAGTTGGCGAGTGAACCTTATTAGATAAACATTTGATAATGATTTTATGATTAGTTTATCAATGAAATATTGTGCATAATCATAAAAGAGCAAATGTAAGTAATCGAGCATTGGCAAATAGCAGTTACAATTATAGCATATAATATCACTTGACAGCATACATGAATATACCAATATCATACGATAACTAACATATATGAACTGTGCGATCAAGGCTCAATCAAGCGGAGCCGATCGTATTGCATGAACTAGAAATGTAAATTGAACTGTGCGATCAAGGCTCAATCAAACGGAACCGATCGTATTGCATGTACTGAAATGTAAAATGAACTGTGCGATCAAGGCTCAATCAAACGGAGCCGATCGTATTGCATGAACTGAAATGTAAAATGAACTGATCGATCAAGGCTCAATCAAACGGAGCCGATCGTTGCGGGCACGCCAGGTTCAACCGCATAATAAAATGGGGAACAGGCTCAAACCTCATAATAAAATGGGGAGCGGCGGCCTCGGCAATTGCATGTACTGAAATAATAATTTGCATCCAATAATAACTACTTAACAGCAACAAACTAAATACACATGTCATGATATGATGTATGCACAATAGTTTAGTTATAGTATGTATATAAACAAAGACACATGATACACCCCAAAAACGTGATTAAAACGGGGAATTTGAAAGGTTCACTCACATTGGGTGCGTTGAATTGGAGATGGTGAGATGCGCACGATTTAGATGAGCGAGTCGACGAGGAATACTAACCTAAATAATAATGGAAAAATATAATAAATGGATGGATGTTATTAAGGATTTTAATGAAATTTTTAGATATATTTTTGTGAGTTTATGGCTATTTTCTATCTTTAAAAATGTTATTTTTAAGTATTTTTAATTGATTTTTAAATTAAATTAAATAAATAAATATATAAAAAAAATATTATTATTATTTTTTTTAATGTTGATCGTTGACCGTTGACCGGTTCGGTCAGCGGATAATTCTGCGCCGGGTGGGATTCGAACCGGCGACCTTCCGTTCGCGTGCACGTAGCTCTACCAACTGAGCTACGTGTCTAACCCGTTATAAAGTCGTTTCTAATTATATTTATATACTTATTTGAATTAACCGAATATTCCTTTATTTGCAAAAACGTTTTAATTCAATTTGACCGGTGCTCGTGACGAGATTCGAACGCGCGACGTGAAGTTCATGATGCACACAGTCCACCGCTGGACTGTGTGTCTAACCCGATTATATTCTTGGTTTTTATTATACTTAACAACTATCCGTTTTAACCCGGTTTAGTTCATGATCAAAAAGGCATGTTATTACACAAAGCGTGCGCGTAGCAAGGATCGAACTTGGGACGTGTATAGTTGTTGTTTGCACACAGTCCACCGCTGGACTGTGTGTCTAACCCGTTTATAATCCTGATTTTAATTACTCTTATGTCATTACTGAATTCATCTTCTTCATTACGAACACAGACCTTAATCAAACATCCGATTCGTGATTAATCTAGTTAATAAACATGATGTCTAGCTTGAATGTATTAAACCGAACAGTTTGGGGAAAAAAGATACCGAACAGGTTGTCTTCTTCAGAGAGTCCGGCGAAACTTGTCGGCTCTGATTTTGAATCTTCGGCTGAGAGGATCTATCAACAGATTTAAGGGATTAGATATGAAATTGAACTAGTGAGTATTGATTATCAGTACGTTGGAATGTGCATACCGATAACTAACGAGTTTCCGGCAATTCCAGAAATTTTCCGGCGAACACAGAAAGTCCAGCAATGTCGTCTGTGGTGGATTTTGAGTGATGGGTTAATGTTAGTAAAGTTCTAACAATAGATTGAAATCGTAAAGGAGAAGTATTTTACCGGTTTGTGTTGAATACGGTTTTCCGGCGACTTTTGCAGAGAATTCCGACGAACTGTTTTAGGTGCTCAGATGGTTTGAAAATGCGACGAAAAGGAATTTGAGTATTGTTGTGGTAGTTCTGAATTGCGAGATTGATCTGAAGCTTGAGTTAAATCAGAGCTTTGATGAATTTTCGGTTTCAAAAGCCGAAATGATAAGACTTAAAGTTTCAATCAATTTTAACTTGATTAGAAACCGTAATACATCGGTTATAAGCTGAACCAACGAATTCACAACGATTTGGCGATTGGTTTGCCGATTACCGTTATTCAGTTGGCATCATCGGTTAAATTGAGTTTGTGTATAAGTTCCAATTGTTTTCCTAGTGTTAACACAAAACACATTGTGGCGGAGTGGTTTAGGGAAAGAAGGTTAAGTTGTTTAAAGACTTGGCTGACCCGGGTTCGAGTCCCGGCAGCTTCACATATTTTTTATTTGTTTTATTTTAACTTTTTATCAAAAATAATTTTTATAGTTTAGTTTATTTATTAATTATGTAACGTTTTAACTCAAGATAATCATAAATAATTAACGCATCTTTTTATAACTTGGTACAAGATTACAAAACGGAGCGGGTTTTGGAGACCCGATTTTTTTACAAATGTTACAATAACAAGAAAATCAATTATAAATGTTTATCTAACAAGGTTCACTCGCCAACTTATGTTGACCCAAAAACCCCCATTTTTACACATGATACAGGTGAACCAGCTGCAGCCAGAAACACATAGGATTGGCCTAGAAGAATAAAATGGTTTAGAGCTTGGAATTGTTTAATTGGTTATTTTCTTTGTATTTGTATGGACATGTTTGGATTATTGAGAATGTAATTTTGATTTAAATAAATATGAAACATAATAGTAATATCATGAGCTTTGGTGATAACCCAATTATGCCCCGACTCTTATTCCGCTGCGGGTCGGGGTGTGACACACACATCTTACAGGTTTGCCATCTGTTATTTTAAACTTTTTGGCGTTTTAATTTGAACAAAGTGAGGTTTATCTTTATAAAGTTTTGCTGAATGAGTTGGACAACATTGTTATGCTCACTTAATAATGACCTCAGAATGTTGTCCACCTCATTCAGTGAAACTTTATCGAGAACAAGACTGAATCTCCAAGAAACGAGGTTTGCCATATGGTATGTAGTAAATTATGGCATTTGCTTTTGGTGTAATCAATGGAAGGGCCTGAGGTTGTTTATATAAGATGTCTTGGCGCGTAGTTTGGGCGGAAATTTTCTATAATAAATTTCAGTAATAAAGATGGCACGTCCCATCATTAAGTTACTGTTTGTTCAGCTTTATCTGTTAAATTTGCAACACGTCAGTCGTATTCACTGATCAGAAACCACTGAACACAAACCACTGCTAACACACCAACAATAGTTGTATAGAAAAACCACTGATTCAACCACAGACTCACTAACCACTGATGTTATACTCAACAGTGGTTGGCTACCACCAACAGTGTTAGCCTAACATCTGATGTTATTACTCCATCAGAGGTTAACAACATCATAAGTGTTTGTCTAACATCTAATGTTATTACTCTATCAGAGGTTAGCAAACTCATCAGAGGTTTGGCAAGGATTCTTTCAGATGTTGGCTCATCAGTAGTTTGACTAAATTTCATCATCTATTATGACTATCTTTTATTTAATTTGTAAGATATTTGACACTTTATCAATTTACAATGAATATAGACAACTAAATCATCTTATTCATGCTTCTAGCTCGAGTGCATCTACTAGAGCCGAAAAACGAAAAGAGAATAACAAAAGATACTATGCTGCATGCAAAGAAAATAACAAACTCTCAGAATTTAGGAGTGGTGAGGTCTCCCGAAGTTCTTCATCAATATCTTTAATGAGTAATAGATCAACAAAAAGGACACCCTTAAGAAGTTTAGAAACTAATATTACTCAATTTACCCCAAATGACAAATGAGAACGCGTCAAGCACATTCCCCTCTGTAATTGATGAAGTCGTGCGTAGAACATCACGAGGTTTCTATTTATTTAATAATGATTTCTTTGTCGAACTTGACATCTTTAACAACCTTCATTACTTAAGACAATGTTTTTTAGGTGTTCATATTCAAGCGCGTACACTTTTACCTCAATTTTGTGAAGTAGTTGATCAACCTTCCTTCCAAGATGAGAACGTAAAAGATGATCCATATAACTTTGTTTACGATCGTGTACCTAGAGAGCATCGTGTTTTAAAAGAACAGGGTGCATGCCCTGATTGTGGAGCAAAACTTTTTCAATTTGAATTTGATATTTTTTATTGTATGGGTGGGAAAACTGTGTTAGCAAATTCAGAAATTCTAGAGGAATTGCAACGACTTTTCACATCGCAAGATGAAATTGAAAATATTTTTAGGCAAAACATTCGTGCTTATAACACCAATTTTTCTTTTGTCTCAATGGAAGTGACGTTTGATGATACATTGAGCAATATGAGAGACGGTGTATATACTTTTCGTGCACATAGAGGAATATATCACAAAATCGACCAATTAGTTCCAAGGAATGGATACCCTAGGTACCTACAATTGTATTTTTATGATCCTGATGCTGAGTTAGATCTCAGACTCTAATGGCCAAATATTGATCGACGTATTACTTAGATTTTGACACGCGTTCTTTCTACAAACCCATATGTCGATACATTTCGAAGACTTGCGGAACTAGGACCTCTGGACAACTATATAGTCACTTTGAATATTTCGGTTGAACTTGACCAAAGGGTGTACAACCGACCAACGACATCGTAGGTATATAAAATGTTACAAAAACACCGTGAAATATAAACAGTTGATCACAAACTACCACTGATCAAAAACCATTGATGACAAATTACTGCTAACACACCAACAGTAGTTGTGTAGCAAAACCAGTGATTCAACCACAGACTCACTAACCACTGATGTTATACTCAGTAGTGATTGTTTACCACCAACACTGTTTGCCTAACATATGATGTTATTACTCCATTAGAGGTTAGCAACATTATCAATGTTTGTCTAACATCAGAGATTATACGAATTACAATATATTACGAGACGACTGATAAACTAACGGTAAATGAGTATCCTATTTAAATCGTTACTCCCGCCACATCCACATCACGTAAGTGAGGTAAATGACTAGTTCCCATAAAAACACATAACACCACAATTTATTTCAAGCTTGCCCCATGTATCTTTGCACATGACACCATGCCTAGCGTGTACATCTTAAACTCACACAACAATCAAACACATGCTAATTTCGCCCCTTTTCAAAAAACGCGTATAAACCCATAAAAGAAAAACAAAATCATCACAACAAATCAGATCTCATCACCGCCACTCTTGAAAACAACAAACCTCACACTCACACACACAAAATACAAATACATACACACATTATATCTATATCTATACAATCACCATCACATTCTTCACCATTGTTTTCTCTGCACAGTGACTCGATGCTAAAACTGAGTCCACTCGGTTAGACATCTCAACCATGGGCCAAAACTCTCCGAGTCCACACGACGGCGACGACGAATTCACCGGAACCGGTTCATATCCGATACGAGACCGGTTCCGGCTGAAGAGAAACCCTAAATCTGCATCTACACTTGTTACGAAAACATCTTCTGCGTTGAGCTTACTATCGGATCGGCGCCGATCTCACGGTTATGGAGCCAGATCTGTTCTCTACCGGAAGCTGTTTTCAGTTAGGGCAACGAGTATGTTCTACTTGTGTATGTTGATTGTTGTGTTTGGTTTTGCGTTCGTGTCTATGGTGTTGCAGAGCTCGATAGGTGCTATGGTGTTCGGCCAAGGTGGTGAGGTGGCTGGGGGGAGTGTGCGTGACGGTTTGAAGTTCGGTAGCTCGTTGAAGTTTGTTGAAAGGAGGAGTGAGAAGGATTTTAGGAGTGAAGGTGTGAGGAAGATGGCTAGGGTTGGAGTTCGATCGCCTCGGCTTGCAATTGTGAGTTGTTTTTAGTTGTATTGATGGTTAATTAGATGAAAAGTATATACGTTTGTTGAGAATTTGACTGTTGTTGTGGTTTTATGTTTGTGATGTTTGTAAGTTGTGACCTACTTAAGGAAGGTTCTCTGTACTGAGAACTATAAATAATGAACATAGTAGTTTAGTGAATTGGTACTTGGTAGGTAGTTTTTCTGTACCAAACATGTATTTAAATCTAGAATTGATGGATGTTAGTAGCGAATTCTATCCATAGATTTATATTATGCGTTGTAAAATGTCAGACGGAGAGGATGTTGTGTGGATCATATAATAGAAGTTGTTAAGAAGGTTTACTGGAGACTGGAATCATATATCGCTAGTTTTGTTTTAGCTATTATTAATAGATCCTTTAATGTTTTGGGAATGTTTGATGCCTTTGGTGGGAATTATTACTTTCACCTTGTTTTACTGATTCTTGTCCAGTACATATGGTG
This sequence comes from Scalesia atractyloides, assembly GCA_947069175.1. Lineage (NCBI taxonomy): Eukaryota > Viridiplantae > Streptophyta > Magnoliopsida > Asterales > Asteraceae > Scalesia > Scalesia atractyloides. The sequence goes on along the minus strand of CAMTDV010000012.1, from coordinate 9,451,753 downwards.
GGGGTTTGATGGGTAGAGTGAAATTGAGAACTATAGATAATGGAATAGTGGTTTAGTGAATTGGTAGGTGCTTTTTCTGCACCAAACATTTTTTAAAATTTAGAATTGATGGATGTTAGTAGCAAATTTTGTTCATAGATATATGTTCTGCGTTTAAAATGTCGAATGAAGAGAATGATGTCAATCTTGAACTCTTGCATCTCCTATTTATGTGTTGGAAATCACATAATACTATAATAGCAGTACTTAATAAGGTTTACTGGATACTGGAATCATATATAGCTGGTATTATTCAGCTATTATTACTAGATAACTTAACATTTTGGGATTGTTTGATGTCTTCAACGGGAGTTATTACTTTTACCTTGCTTTACAGATTCTAGTCTAGTAGGCATATTTGCTATAAAAGAATAAATGTGTGTGTCTATATATATATATATTCATGAACACTCATGATCACATATTTACCAGAGTGCCTTGTTTGATTATTGTAAGATCGTAGGAAACATGAAGAACGATCCATCTTCCTTGATGCTTCTCACCGTGATGAAGAGTTTGCGTGGATTGGGTTATACGCTTCAGGTTATTTTCTGAAACTCTAGCATCACGCTCTTAGCTTTTTGTATATCTATCTTGAGGTGACAGCAAATTTATGTATTTGTTTGTTTAATTTCATTGTTTTGACTTTTGATAGGCCATAGCAAATATCATTAGGTTTTTATTCTCCTTTCAAATCTTTATGTAGAGCTAAGTGTTCCACATGGAATATGAAGAAATGTAATGTTTGATTGATAAGATTGTTGAAGACTTGAAGTGATTTCCACTTGTAATTGGTGCTTGGCTGATTATTAGTTTTCTACACTAGTTTGTTCGTTTATTGTTATAAAACTTGTGGAAGTAGATTTCTGAATCACTTTTTTTGTTATGCAGATATATGCTACAGAGGATAGCAAAACAAAACCAATCTGGGAGAAGACTATTGGCCACGTCTCAATATTAAGTCCTGAAAATTATGGTCATATAGATTGGTCAACGTATGTTCTCTCTCTCTCTCTCTCCCCTCAATGCATTCTCAAATCTCAACAGTATGCTGTGATTTGACCAGAACCTGTAGTTTATTCGTGTTCTTTCCTCTGTACCATATAATTTTCATGATGTTAAAGATAGAATCAACATATGTTATCTCTATTTCTGCAGATTTGATGGTGTTGTTGTAAATTCTCTAGAAGCACATGATGCTATTTTAAGGTATGGAGAATTTTATCTGAATTATTAACATTTTTCTTGTGAACTGGTTAATTGTGTTTGCTCACATGTTTACCTTACCCGTTAGTTAAACATTTGCTGATTCTCATGCAATCCTGTTATAATTTGAGAGTGAGTAAAGTTTGTTGTGAACTTCATCATGTGGATTACACAGTAGAATTTTAGACAATATTCTATGATACAATCTTTATATAACGATGGGAAATTTCCTGAACGAGTGAAAGCAAATTCGAGTTTGTTTGTCTATTTGTAGATACTATGATTTGTAAATTGTAAGTTTTATATTTATGCAGCCTTATGCAGGAGCCCTTTTGCTCTGTACAACTTATCTGGATCATTGAAGAAGACACCCTGGCAAATCGTCTTCCTTTTTATGAAGAAATGGGATGGGGACATTTAATTGCATATTGGAAGAATGCTTTTAGAAGGGCCGATGTGGTTGTGTTTCCTGGTTATTCTTTACCGGTAAACTTTCCTATCCTACACTGATACTGTAATTATTGCAACCAATAACCGTTACGTGACTTAAATATAGTTTTGGCATTCTTACCTTTATGCATCAGATGTTATATAGTGTGCTTGACACTGGAAACTTCTTTGTAATTCCTGGATCACCAATAGATGTGTGGGCAGCTGAAAGATACCTAAAAGCTCACTCCAAATCGCAGTTAAGGGTAAAAAACGGTTTTGGCAAGGATGAGATGCTCGTTTTGGTTGTTGGGAGTTCTTTCTTCTACAATGAGCTATCTTGGGATTATGCAGTTGCAATGCATAAATTAGGTCCTTTGCTGACCAAATATGCTAGGGACGGCGATGTCGGGCCATTGTTCAAATTTTTATTTGTATGTGGGAACTCTAGTAGTGCCTATAATGATGCTTTACAGGTATACAATTTAATCTCACATTTTGTGTTTTTTTGTAACTGCATAATATAAAGATACCTTATCATAGAAGAAATACTTCTTTTTGTTTTTAAAAGCTTTTGGGTGGTTGCTATCTGAAATTTAAGTCTAGTAGTACCAAAGTTCTTGAGATTAGGGAGAAGATACATGTTGGCATGTTGCATCTGATAATAAATTAATATTTGTGGTATATAAAGTTCATATGTGATAAATTTAACTACAGGTTAGTATTTAATTCTTTGTGCATGAAGATATGATTTTTGATGATGAAATATTTACAGGATATTGCCGGTCATTTGGGTCTTCGTCGTGATTCTGTTGGACACTATAGTTTAAATGGTGATGTGGATGAGATGTTATTAATGTCCGATATTGTTTTATACGGTTCCTCTCAAGATGAACAAGGCTTTCCTTCATTAATCACCCGAGCCATGACATTTGGCGTTCCTGTAATCGCCCCTGATTATCCCATCATAAGAAGATATGTAAGTTAATATAATATTCACGTAATAATTCATCTCTGTTGTATACTTGTATATCTAGGTTAGGTGAGGTTAAAACTTAATATAATAAAATATGATTTTCTTTTTGTCTTTTCTATAAAGATCTCTCGAATCCCCAGGTTGTTGATGGAGAACATGGAATTATTTTCTCAAAAGACGAGCCTGACGAGTTGATGAAAGCTTTTAAACTTCTAACATCCAACAGAAAACTATCAAATTATGCGCATAGGGTTGCTTCTTCAGGGAAGCTTCTTGCTAAGAACATGCAAGCATCAGACTGCATTGACGATTATATGAAACTTCTAGCACATGTTCTTATACTTCCACCAGATTCCATTCTTCCAGGGGTAGTTTCTCAACCGAACCAGGGAGAATGGGAATGGGATCAATTCTCAGAGGAAACCGATCATTGGTCCGGTAATATGACGAATTTGAGTTTGAAGGATGATACAAGAAATACAAGTGTTATTTATGATATTGAGGAACGTATGACACCTTCGCTGGATTCAAGAACAGGATTTCAGGATGAATCTGAGATCATGCTAGACGATAATCTAACTGAACTGGACTGGGATGGTTTAAGTGAAATTGATACTTTGGAAGAAACCGAGAGAGTAGAGTTAGAGGAGGTATGATTTTTTTAGAGGTGGTAATCTCGACCAATTTACTTACCATCTATGCAGTTAATGCGGCAAAAAATGGGATACGGTGGGATATTGGTAATTTTTAGTATCATGCAGAATATATATATATATATATATATATATATATATATAGGTAGAGGTTCATGTAAGAAAATATAAAAGTGTGAGAAGGATAAGAAAGATTTTGGAGGTGACACGTGTCCCTTTTTATTTTGGTAGTTTAATTGTATAAGTGTAATTTAATTAATAAAATCTAATTATGGAATGAATATATGTAACCCGTTTGACCCGTCCATCTTGCTACCTCTTTTCTTGTGCCTAGAGCTTCATTTGTGAGTAAAGTACACGGATGGTCCCTGTGGTTGACCAAAATTTTGGATTTGGTTCCTAGCCTTGTAAAAGTACACGAATGGTCCCTTTGGTTTGCATTTTGTAACACATTTAGTCCATAACTTAGACCTGCCGAAACCTTTAGATTTGTTAGCTGGAGACTAAATGTGTTACAAAGTTCAAACCACGGGACCATCCGTGCGCTTTTGAATAGCTAGGGACCAAATCCAAAATTTTGGTTAACCACAGGGACCATCTGTGTACTCTTTCATTTGTTTTGTAAAGTATATTTTTTCCTTATTGATAATATATCTAAGCAAGGCATCACTTTCCAATTCATGTAGATAGAGGGAAGAACAGATAAAAGCTACGGTGTATGGGAGGAATTATCTCGTGATGCTAAAAAAGCTGATAAATTAAAATTTGAAGCAAACGAAAGGGATGAAGGGGAGCTAGAGAGAACAGGCCAACCTTTATGCATTTACGAGGTTTACAACGGAGCCGGGGCTTGGTCTTTTCTTCACCATGGTTCCTTGTACCGTGGGTTAAGTCTTGTAAGTTATTCCCGGTTCTTGCTCTTCATCATTAGCACTGTCTATTCTTATTAATGGTTTTAGTTTTGTATGTCAATCAGTCAACAAAATCTAGAAGATTGCGATCAGATGACGTGGATGCAGTTCGGCGGCTTTCCATTTTAAATGAGACTTACTACCGAGATATTCTTCTTGAGATGGGGGGCATGTTTTCTATTGCAAGTAGATTGGATAATGTTCACAAGCGACCTTGGATTGGATTTCAATCATGGCGTGCTGCTGCAAGGAAGGTAGGTTATTCAATTTGTCGGAATTTGATACGTCCTCATGGCAAAGTGGCGGGTCCAGCAGGTTGGGTAACAGGTCAAAATGAGTAGTTTTGACTTTTTGTACAAATGGGTTTACGCGAAACACTATGTGTGGAAAGTTTTTGAATTCTGTTACAGATAATCAGCGTGCCAAGTACGATTACAAATATCATATACTTATTAATAATTATCTCATCTTTTGAGAAACCGTTAGGAGTTTTTATGCTTAAAAAGTACATCTTGGGTGATTTCGACCCATTTGGCATCCACATATTTCCTAGAGTAAAATGCCATTTTCGTCCCTAAGGTTTGGCTACTTTTGCGACTTTTGTCCAAAGGTTGTTTTCCGCATTTGGATCCAAAAGGTTTGAAATCTTGCTGTTTTCATCCAACTTGTTAACTTCATTCATATTTGACATTAAGTCGGGGGTATTTTCGTCTTCATAGACATTTTTTTGTGATGAATTAACGGTTTGAGTGTGGAGAAAGTCAACAGAGGTTGATCTTTATTTCTTATTGCGCCTTTTATTTTAATAAAAATGTCTAAAAAGACGGAAGTGCCCCTCATTTAATGGAGAAAAATGGATGGAGTTAATTAGTTGGATGAAAAAGGCAAGATTTTAAACCTTTTGGATCCATATGTGGAAAAACAAACCTTTGGACGAAAGTCGCAAAAGTGGCCAAACCTCTGGGAATGAGAAGACATTTTACCCTATTTCCTTTTTAGCAGTTCTTTATCTGGCTTGCTTATCATAATCTGGATTGACCCAGTCATAAACAAATCGGTCGAAATTGCACGTCTACTTCTCATGTATGCGTATTGGCACTAACTTTTCTAGCATGTTCATGTCTCTGTCATCTGGAGAAATCTGGGCTGTGTAGGGTTAGTTAATATTTTAAATTGTGAAATGATTTTTTAATCTGTCAATCACCTTGATTATGGGCATGTGTATGTGGGTCTGTTTTTTCTTTTTTAAATCTCTCTGTTTTAGGTATCGTTGTCCTCCAAAGCTGAAAGGGTTCTGGAAGGAACAGTGCACCAGAAAAACAGAGGAGACGTAATATACTTTTGGGCACGTGTAGACATGGATGGTGAACTTGCAAGGAGCAATCATGCTCTAACATTTTGGTCTACGTGTGACATCTTAAATGCCGGAAATTGCAGGTACATTTGTACTTAAACCCCTTTACAACATTCATGATCCTCACATGATTTATATTAAGTGCTTTCCTTTTGTTGCAAGCAGAACAGCATTTCAGGATGCTTTCCGTCGAATGTATGCGTTGCCACCGTATGTCGAAGCCCTTCCACCGATGCCTGAAGATGGCGGTCACTGGTCTTCACTACACAGCTGGGTCATGTCAACCCCTTCTTTCCTAGAATTCATGATGTTTTCCAGGTAGGACGGTAAATGTTGTAAGCGAATAGAATCCAAATGATCTCGACTAGTTCTCATTCATTTGGTTCTGTTCAGGATGTTTGCTGATTCTCTTGACAGTTTGCACATGAATGCAAGTGCAACCACTGAATGCCTTTTAGGATCTTCAGTGAGCCAGGTAACTAAGAATGGGTCGATTTGGTTTAAGTTCAATCTCTCAATGGGTCAAATGAAATTATTTAAGCTAACAGTGATACTGGTAAAAAATTTCCGAAGTGTTCTTTTTTGAATACGCATTTTTTGAGTTGAAAAATATTAGATTATTATTATCTCTATATAAATAAAAGAAGTTGAATAATGCCAACATGATAACATGAGCCTTTTCTTTTGAGTTTGGTATGCTAACAAGAGTTTTTATTTTTTTGCTTCTTTGAGTTTAATTTTTTTAACGAACGAAACGATACCGAATACCGATACGGAGAAACCATAGTTGTTAATGGTGAATAGCGATAAGGTACCTATATGGCATATGCCACATAGCGAATAGCAATAAGTAGCGGGCGCTGTTTTGTAAATAGCGATGCACTAGAATTTGTTTTTAAAAAGTGTTAAATGTATATTATATCAAAATATCCTGTTATGTGCTATTTTACATGTATATTTAACAAAAACCTAAAATCCAGCTATTTTATAGCCAATATTTAATTGCTATTTATGTTAAAAAAATAAAATTAAAGGCTGCTATCTATCGCTATAGACCATATAGCGAGCATGGACCTACACGCCACGCTATTCGCTATAGCGACCGTAGCGATCGCTATTGACAACCATGGGAGAAACCGCTTCTAACTTTCTAAAATTTTTAAACGAATTGAACACACACATGTACCCTTTTGGACTTTTTTAACTTTATTATTCATTTGCGATAACGAGTGCACCTAAACCGACCGAGTTCATATCGTTTTACGTTTACCTTTGTAATTTACCTATTGTTTTATCTTTTCTTATTATTTTGATGTTTAGGGCCGAGCTACGACACAAATAACATTTAACACATTTAGATATCATTTTCTTTAATTTTACAAATTTATTTATCGGTTGTCATGGTGTGTGATACGTAGCGAATTCCAATTGCGTCCCGGCACAATGTGGGGTTACTTCAATCCTAGGTGTATTAAAACATGCTTGTAAAATACTATACAAAAAGTGTTTTCAAGTAAATGTGTTTTCTAGTAAAATGCACAATAATCTAGAGGGTCAAGTTTTGTTGATTAGATTTTATTTTCTAAAAATCCTTTTGATTTATGAATACAGAAACAACATTGCTACTGTCGGCTATTGGAACTGCTGGTGAACGTGTGGGCTTACCATAGTGCTCGAACCATGGTTTACATAGATCCAAATTCAGGATCACTAGAAGAACAACATCCTGTAGAACAACGTAAAGGGTACATGTGGACCAAGTATTTCAATTCCACTTTACTAAAGAGCATGGATGAAGATCTAGCCGAGGCGGCAGATGACAGTGACCACCCATACGAAAGGTGGTTATGGCCTAGAACCGGGGAGGTACACTGGCAAGGTATATTCGAAAGAGAAAGGGAAGAAAGATATAGAACTAAAATGGACAAAAAGAGAAAACAAAAAGATAAATTAGCTGAAAGAAATCTAGTTGGATACAAACAGAGGACACTTGCAGGATAGTAACTTCTTTCAAGTTTTCGATCTAAATTCTATCCGTTAAACGATTCGCTTGATATTCCGGGCATCTCACTGCATCAGTTTTGCTGATCATGGAGAATAGGTTCTTATTGACACCATCAAAGTATACATGAAAGGGTATATACGTGTTTGGCTGTATAAACAGAAAGAAGTGCACGGGTATGGCCACAGAGTCTACGGGTGACCACATTCTTAAGTGTCGAAATTATATTTGTTATTTTAGGTAGTGTATTCCTTTTGTTTTTTGGATGACCTGCAAAATTTGTTCCCATTTTATAGACCATTAATTTCGAACAACTGAGTAGTACACTTGCTATGGCCGGAGAAAAGTTGGAATGGAATGCGTTACAGGGAAGGACAATTTTCAACATTTTGTATAATGTTTACATATGTATAGATAAATGATTCCTTTATAAAAAAGCAAACTTTTTATTAATATTATGATGTTATTTCTTTTGATCAGTTATGTTCACTATTAAAGTTGTGACGGGCAATCTTTGATTGCGTCCCATTGTGTCTGTCTTCTATGTTTAGGTTTTTATTTTACAAGTGTCACATGGATAAAAGAGTTTTTAGAGGAATTCTAACAATCGCAACACGTAACCATTTCTTGGTATTCGTCGCGGAAGAAGATAGTGAGGTGGTTTGTTTTTGTAGAGAAATTCTCACAATCGCAACACGTAACCATTTCTTGAGTACGTGCATCGTTGAAGAAGCTGAGGGAGAATAACTTGTAGTCGATGAGCAGGCAAGTAATGGCGATTGACGATGATGGAAAAATTTTGTGGGTCGAAGAAGAGGTGAGGAGTTGGGGTTTTATAAAAGAAGAAATATTTATCATTCATTCACATTTTGATTTTAACTGATGTCCACAAGTTTATATATATTTATACAGGGTGAGGCTATTGTGAGAAAATTTAAAATGTGAGAAAGATAAGAAAGAATCTAAACCATTAGATATTTAATCTAATGGTTGAGATTATAGTGGCAATTCTTAAATAATGTTAACTATTAAACTAACTAATTTTCTAGATTAAGGGTATAAAGGTAAATTAATATTTTTAATTAAGAAACTAAAATTAATACACATGCAAAGTTCCCCATTCTTTTTTAAACATCAATAACTTTTTATACGTAACTTTCTTTTAAAAAAATTACACCATAATAACGAGTGTTTTTTTTACTTTAATATGAGTACCATATTGATATACTTATATAGAGTTATTTCTGTTTTTATATATTTAGGGTGTTATTTCTGTTTTGATTCTGATTAAATTGTTCACTGGTGTTTATTAGGGTGTTATTTCTGTTATATTCATGTTAGGGTGTTCTTTATAAGATGTGTGCCTTCAGTATAATGTTGTGGTGTTTTTATGAGTTATGGTGTTATTTTGTTTATTTCTATTTATTATAAGATGTATGCCTTCAATATCCATGCTGTGGTGTTTTTATGAGTTAAGTGTTTTTATGAGTTAGAGTGTTTTTGATTATATTTCTGTCTTTATAAGATGTATGCCTTCAATATACATGCTGTGGTGTTTTTTTGAGTTAGGGTGTTTTTATGAGTTAGGGTGTTTTTATGAATTATATTTATGTTCTTTATAAGATGTATGCCTTCAATATACATGCTGTGGTGTTTTTGTGAGTTATGGTGTTATTTCAAATTTGAAAATCCCTATAATAACTGCCAAAAATCGGTTGCATATATTCATTTAATAATTAGATTTTATTAGTTAAATTACACTTATACCCTTAAACTACCAAAATAAAAAGAAACACATGTCACCTCCATAATCTTTCTTATCCTTCTCACACTTTTAAATTTTCTCACATGAACCTCTACCTATATATATATATATATATATATATATATATATATATATATATATATATATATATATATATATATATATATTATATATCAGTGGAGAGTTCAAATGAGAAGAAATTTTTTGTAAGAATAAAAAAAAGAAATTTCAACCAATAAGAATCTTTTATTTACTTCATTTAATTTTTGTATTTAATATTAGTGTAAGGGTATAATGGTAAACTTAGATAGATCATTAATTGTTAGTCTTCCTTTTTAATGGTTAACTACATTAAATTTGTAACTTATTTTCAAAAAATATATTTCTTCAAAGAAGAAAAAATAATAATTTAAAGTGTAGGATAAATTACGAGGTGTGTATGATAAATTACGAGGCGTGTAGGATGAATTACGAGTTATGTAGGATAAATTTCAAAATGTGTATGATAAATTTTGATGTGTGTAGGATCATAGTCTTTATGACTAATTAATTAGTTAAATATAATAATAAATGAGATGAGAGAAAAACAATTTAATATTTTACAATTGTACCCTTTGTTCTTTTTCTTCTCAAAGAACCTCCCCTATATATATATATATATATATATATATAGGTTTAGGATCCTGTAAGACTAAAAGTGTGTGAAGGATAAAAAGATTATGGTAATGACACATGTCCCTATCTATTTTATTAGTTCAAGGGTATGACTGTAATTTTAATGATAATCCTAATTAAAGACTAAATATTTGTAACCGTTTTTAGTCAGTTATTTTAGGAATTCGAATTCTTTTTTTGAATTTACGGATGAGAGTCGCCACCCACATATCCATATGAACAATTATTTATAACATTTTCATCATATCCAGTCGCGGTTCTGAGATTTAGTTTATTGCATCTGGGTATTCATTAACACCTTTATCCATGGATAACGACGATCCAGGTAAGCATATTATGGTGTCTTTTTTGTTTATATAGTGGATGTTTACAGGTTTTTGTTGTTCGATAATGAACACCTTTTTAATTATATGTTGTGTTCATATTATTGTTTCATGCAATCGTGTGGGGTTCTGATCAATTTTTGGTTGTGGTTTTTGATGTTTAAAAGGAGTATGGTGTTTTCTCTTCATGGTGGATTTTTTTTATCTATATGGTTTTAGTAATGTAGTATCATACTTCTATGATGTTTTATTTGTACATTGGTAGTTGAGTGGGGTTTGGTCACACAAGGTGTTTATTTCCACATGGTGTTTTTATTGTACATACCGTTTTGTAGTATCTTATTTCCCTTTTGCTATACTCAATGTATACTTTGGTAGTTGAATGGTGTTTTTCCACATGTTTCTTTGCATATGATGTTTTTATTATAAATGATATTATTACGTATGAGAGTCGCCACCCCCATATCCATATGAACAATTATTTATAAAAATCTTCATCATCTTCTAGTCGCGGTTATGAGGTTTAGTTTATTGTATTTGGGTATTGGGTATTCATTACTGTTAATACACTTTTGTGTCTGTAACTTGTTCTTAGTTACGTTTGTAATTGTACGGTCTTTATGTACTGTGTCTGTATAGATTGGTCATGTCGGCCAGATCAAGATATCCTCCTATCTTGATCTAGTACGACGATTAGAATGTCTGTGTACAACAATTGCATGTGTGCATACTGTTAAGTCTCAGGTACGTCATGACTGTGGCACGATCTCCAAAGAAAACAATTGGTGCGAGTTGCAATGCTTCGTACGATCAAGATGTTGCTCGTACGAGTCACACCATTCGTACGATAAAGCTTACAAATCAAGCTTTCAGCTTGATTCGTACGAGCAAGGTTATTGATTCGTGCGAGCCAGTTCATTCGTATGAGTCTATTTGGAGAATGTCTTTGGTGTCTTTTGGTGTTTCGTACGACCAGCAACATACTTCGTACTGTTGCTTGGTGTTGGCACTATATAAGCAGACATGCCCTTCTCAGTAAAACTGTACATGTGTGAGAAAGTTCATTCGAGTGACCAGTGGATACTGAGCTGAGACCTTGAGAGCACAGAGTGAATGCATAGAGTCTGTATGAACATTGTTTGTATATGTTTGTACTAGTTCTCATTAGTTAATCAAGATATTGAATCTTTGGTTATCCTGTGTGTCTCCTACTTTGCTTTGGTTTGCATGCATACTTGGATTCCGCACTGATATGTGTGTTGCATGAACAAGGCAGGTTTATCTTGATCCTCCAGGTGGACCTACAAGTGGTATCAGAGCTTTGGCTCTCTTCCTTGTTCAAAACCAAGCTTAGTGTTGTGTCTGAGCTAGTTTGAAGGTTTCTTGAACTTCCAGCAGGAAAACTTAAGTTTTGAAAAGATAACTAACTTAAAGCTTAGTTAAAATCTGTTATATCCAGAAATTTTTCAGAAAAACCTAGCTAAAATACATGGGTAGACAACATGCCACTTTCGAAAACCAGTCTGTACAAGAAAAGAAAAGTTTTCACCAAACCAACCCTGCAAAAGATTCCTCTGGGAAACACTGCGAAAAACAGACTGTGTAAATAACCCATCCGCACGAAGAACCAAGCTGCCGTGCGAAAGACTAGTCATCCGCACGAACAACCTGGTTCGCACGAAGAAGATCCTCCGTACGAATTATCTTGTTCGTACGAAGAACTTTTATCTGTACGAAACATTGGTTCGTACGAATAACCTTCTTCACTAAGTGTTTTTCGTGTTTCAGCTTTTGACGCTTTGTGTTTTCAAAATTTGCATTTTCTTCAAAATTGTGAATTTTTAAAAGGGAAATGTTATTTTCAAAAATTCAAACTTTAAACCTTTCAATATTTCATAATCAAGAAAATATAATGAGTTCTAATCCGTGGGATTGGATCTGTGGTTCAAACACAAATCAGGAGTCTTAGCAAAGCTCCGCAACCTCATGGGTTAAGTCATTGATGCCTCAACATACAGCCTTGATTACTGCAAATCAATGGGCGTGTGCAAACCAGAATAAGAGCATCTAAATTCTTCTAATGAGCGAGAGTGAAACTGGGAGTAATAACCGTCTGCCGAAGCTAAACCATATGAATCATTATCCTTCGTGGAAGAGTCTTTTTCACACATATGTTCTCGGTCAGAACACAGAATTGTGGACCTGTTTTACTACACCCTATAAAGAATCACTCGAAGAAGCCGGATCGAATCCAACCTCCTTAGCCAATCTAGATGAGAGTGACAAAAAGGCGTATGATCTAGAGAAAAAAACATTTGCTATCCTAACACAAGCTCTTCACAAAGATATTTATCATCAGTTTGTGTATTGTACAACCACGAAAAACTTGTGGGATACTCTGGAAGCGAGAGGAGAGGGGAATGCTGCAACTAGAAAAATTCAGCATGATTTGCTCAAGAAGGAGTTTAAAGGTTTCATGCTTATGGAAAATGAAACATTGAATGATATGACCACATTTTTATCATCTGCTCAGCGAAATGTACTCTTACAAAGTGTTAGCAGCTCCGCAAGAAATTGTGATGCGATTTGCTGACGTGTTACCACCGAAATGGGGTCAATTTATTGACTTGTTAAAACATACAGGTGTTTTGGAATCAATAAGTATTTATGAATTTGTGCAGAAACTGGAGAACAAGAACGAAGAAGAACTTCGAAAGGCACAAAGAGTCACTGTTCCACAAAACCCTGAGATCTATTTCGTAGGTATTAATACAGGTATTAGTGCAAATCAGCAACCGAAGCTTCAAACCGCATTTGTATCGAATGTGAATCCCTTTCTACCACAACCAGTTCAAGGAAATCAATCCGCACGCTCAAGTACTCAACCCTATGGGCAAGTATTTGATCCAAAAGCCTTCCTTCCACAGCCTCGAGATCTAGCACCTCAAGTTCCACAGCAAGCTCCTCAACAAGCTTTCTATGGAAACAATTTCCAATATGCAAACCCCAACACAGTCAAGCTTGACACGTCACATCTCTCCAAAGTCAGTATAGAAGTTGCACAAGAACATATGGAACTTCTCAACACAATGGTCAGTGCTTATTGTGGTTTAGTCGCTGGTCAAATAGGAAACATCAATTTGACTAATGAAGACTACCAATAAATTGACCGAGATGAGATGGAACTGATGGATATCAAGTGAGCATTTTCAAGTGCCATGAGAAGAGCGAAGGATTACATGAGCAGAACAGGAAGAACCAGTTTGGAGAGCAAGAAGGATACCAAATATGGTTTTGATAAAAATGCCGTTACTTGCTTCAACTGCGGAGAAAGAGGCCACTTCAAACGTGAGTGCTCGAGGCCCAGCAAAAAAGGAAATCACAATCCCTTCAGAAATCAACCACAACCATCGAATACAACCCAAGTTAGCAATGATAGAAGAATAGTGGCTGTGAACAACCAATACAACTCCAATCAAGCTGGACCTTCAAATAGCAAAGCTTTAGTTGTTCAAACAGATGAAGGATGCGATTGGTTAGTTCAATTGGGAAATGAGAGTAACGGAGGAACTGCATGTTACACCAACATCATCAACCGAATCAAGCACGTTCACAGCATTGATAGCTCAGATGATGATGATACTTCAGGGTATACTGGTAGTTCTGATGAAGAATGCTCATGTTCGGGTGGTTATGGATCTGATTCAGAGATCAGAGAAGGAAGTGATACTGAGGTCGGAAAGTTGCTGAGTGAAGATGAGAAGATGAAGAGTGAAAAAGTGGGTCTGATGAGGAAAGCAGAAGCTGCAATGAAGGAAACAGAGAAACTTTTTACAGATGGTGCATCCTTCCCTCATCACACTGCCTTCATGGCAAATGTTGCAGGTTCTACAAGTCAGGTAAAATTTGACACTCTAAAATTTGCAATGACTGTGCTGAATTAAAAACAAAATATGAAACAATCAACAGTCATAATCAAAAGTTAGTTATTGAACTATCAAAATGCAAGGAGGCGAACTTGGCTTTAACTCGAAACGAAAAAGAGTTCAAATATGTAATAGAAACCCTTAAGATAAGTGTTTCTGAAGTAACAAAAACAGTTTTGAATAAACAGACAGGAATTAATAACTACATTAATCTCCTTGAAGAAACAAAGAAAGAGTTAGCCATCGCCAAATGCGAACATGATGCAATCAAGCTTAAATTGGACAGTTATTCTAACTCCCGATATGTGCTTGATCATATCATTAATGTTCAAAAACTAAAAGGAGATGTAAAATGCATTGCGTATAAGTCGTGTCCACCCCCGTTGAAACACAACTATACCAAATTGCCTGATGAAGAGGAGATGCCTTGCTTTGAACCATCCGTACCCCTTAATCCTGAAGAATTTGCAGCAGGATTAGGGTTCAAACTAGACAATTCCTCACAAGAACCAAGCAAACAAGAAAACTCATCATCTGATGTTGATCAAAATCCATCTGAAAAAGAGGAAGATGATACATCAGATGATGAATTCAATCAGAAGTGATCAGGATCAATCTCTTGATAAAAGGAAAGAGTAGAACTCTCTGCTGCACCCAGTACTAAACCTGTTGAAAATCAAGAGAATGATCCAAAGAAATCTGTCAAGACAAAAGTGTCTATAGATGAAACAGATAATGTGTTGTATACTCTGGTTGGAGATAAGAAAATCTACTCTAACAAAGATTTTCCAATTAAAAAACGTAAATCCAATCTCTATAGATCAAGTGTTTGAAAATGTAACGCCCCAAAGCCCGAATGTTTAATTTACCAGTATGTTTTATTGTTTTATGACATGAGGTGGGTTACCTAATTAAGTTAGTTAACTTAGTTAAAAATACAAGTTATTTAGTAAGGAAGGAATATGTGATCAAACAAAACAATTAACTAAACAAAGGGACTAAAGACGGGCATGTTAGAAAGTTAAGTTATTAAAAGAAAAAGAAATAAAAAATCTAGTGAATATGTGTATGCATATGTCGATGTACAGAGAGATAGAAAGAACTCTCTCAAGTTCAACATATCACTATATTTAACCAAATCAAGATCGAATTGAGTGATGATGCCTTGCATGGAGGAAGAACTCTCATAATCTCATCCTAACAAACATGTGGTAAGTTATAATTTTTGTATTTTGTATAAAGTGGGTTGTTGAACAATCCATGAATTAGTATGAATTTAAGCATGAATATGTGTTAGAATAACCATATTGAACATGAGTTATGAATGATTTTGAGTAATTTGATATTTGAAGGTGAAACCCACATTGGTGGTGTAGGTGGTGACATGGGTGAATCACCATGTCTAATTCTTATTCAAATTGATGTATTTTGTAGTATGTGACGGATACTTGTTATTTAGGTTGAGTATGGTATGGAAATTTGTTTGATATTTAGTTGTGTTGATGAATAGAAGTGATAAGTAGGAAGAAAAGGATGAAATACTTGTACATTAGGCTTAGAAAGTAGTACGCATACCAAGTGTTTGATGAAATGCCTAAATGGCAACGATATGTGAAATTGTATGCATGTTTTAGGTAATTATACGTATAATGTAATTATGATGTATTGATAGTAAAATATCATGAGGAATATGTTATTGATGAATTCCATGTGAGAAGGTAGTTAATGTGTTATTCGGTAGAGGTATGCTTTAGGAGTTTGACTATATGCTTGTGTGATGTAATACACACCATGTGAATTGTGATTTATAAGTAAATGATAAGCATACGAGAATCCTAAAAAAGGGTAAATTTGGAATGATGTCGGGTTAGCTAAGTACGGGTTATAGTGTTAGTTATGAAGATATAAAAATGCTAGTGTGGATGGGATGGATTATGTATGTGTATGTAATTTGGTGATCAAGTAGTTGTATATGTCATACAATATGAGTATGAAATGCGTATGATGTCAATACCATGATACACCATATTAAGGAAGATTCATGTTCATAGGTTGAAAAGGTTTAAGTAAGACAGTTGACTTTCTAAAAGTCAACGATCTACGAAAATCATGGATAGGCTTTCGGACACAATTGTAAGAGTAGAAGCCATGTGTTATGTACTAGATGATTTATGTGCTATATATGATGATAATTGAATTTGCGTGGATTTGGAACAAGGTAACTATTCGTATGTGACTTATGTATGCGGTAAGTTGACTAATGAAAGTCAAGTAATGTATGAATGGAAAGAAATGAATATTTGTATGTATGATCATATATGCTAACCATGATATGAACGTAATGACATGTAAGGATGGGCATCTTATCAATCGACTCAAGCATGGAGGACTAACGGGTCCATATGAGGCAAGGGAGCAAGCATGATTTTTCGACGTATAAGGTAAGTGATTTCCAAAATTAAAATTCGTATTATTATTTCATGTGACAACAGAATCTTATAAAAACCATATAAAATCATGTATACATCGTATGGAGACGTTCTTTATATGCTTAGAAAGGTATTTCAATAAGCTACGTTTCATTAGTTTACTTGAAAACATGATTCGAAAGTTAAAAGGGTGAAAATGCATAATTATAGCAGTATGGTTAATTAGTACAGCATGCTGATTGAAGCAAAACGTGTTGCTGTCCTGTTTTTGTAAAATTCTATAAATTATGTATACATTGTATGGAGACGTTCTTTATATGCTTGGAAAGCTATTTCAATAGGCTACGTTTCACTAGTTTACTTGAAAACCTGATTCGAAAGTTAAATGAGTGAAAATGCATAACTACAACAAACATAGTTAATTAGTACAACATGCTGATTGAAGCAAAACGTGTTGTTGTCCTGTTTTTGTAAAATTCATATAAATTCATGTATACATCGTATGGAGACGCTCTTTATATGCTTGGAAATCTATTTCAATAGGCTACGTTTCGTTAGTTTATTTGAAAACCTGATACGAAAGTTAAAAGGGTGAAAATGCTGAATTACAGCAACATGATTAATTAGTACAACATGCTGATTTAAAATAGTATTAATAATGATGATATAATAGATTGGTTAAAGTGTTTACTTGTTATGAACGGGTCAAAAGAACGAAGAATGTTTTAGTGAAAGAATGGTCAAAGTGTTTACCCGTCATGAACAAGTCAAATGAACAAAGAATGTCACGTGTTAAGGGACGAAACTAATAATAAGCATGTTTATATATGGAAAATGGTATGTCTAACAAAGTAATATACTTGGTGGCAAATTGAATTATTGTGATTGTATATGTGTATATAAATAAAATTTACATTGAGTATATGTAGTACGAATTTATAAGTGTATATGTGGGTATGGGAAATATAAGTACGTGCTCGGATATATAAACGTGAATGCATGTGATGTAAACCTAATGAACAAAGATTTAATAAAATATTTTTATGTGAAGTTGTGGGTTTCAATATATTTAAGGGTGCACGTTACTAATCATGTTATCGTTGAGAATGAACTGAAAAGTGCAGGTATGATAACGTTGGGTTCGAGTGAGTTGATGCCAGGAAGTAGCGAATGAGTTTTGAAGGATGATCGAACAGGACATCTTGCGTCGTTAGAATGCAATATGATCTTTTAGCTAGATGTTTATACTATGAGTATGGTGTCATATTCACTAAAGTGTCGGTTGTTTATGGTGACCGCAGGTTACATGAAACATTACTATTTATCACGTGAGACAAGCGGCGAAGTTCCAGTTATAGAACATGGATTGTACAGAAGGGTGGTCACTTTGTTCGTATTCACATGTTATATTGGTACATTAATTAAAGATGAATGATGTAATATTTTCTTAAGAATCCATTTTTAAATGGTTTTCGAGTTTGATAGAACATTTAAAGAAAGAAATTTTATGGTACGCATTTCCGCTGCATCTTTTCGATTAAAACATGATAGGGTCTTATAAATTTGTATCAGAACCATGGTTTGAGTGAAACCAAGTATGAAAGATGTAAGTAATTGAACTCAAACCTGTGTGCTCTTGTGACTAGGAGCCCGTACAATCCGAGACTCGATCAAGACTCGAATGTAGAACCGAATGTAAGTATGTATGCGTACGTTTCAAGAAAAGTAACTGTGTTGTAATGTGTAAGGTGAGCTTGGATAACTAAGAAGTATGATCCAATGGTGTGGTCTAGAGAAGACATCAAAGCATGAGATTGGATTGTTGTAACTTAGGTACATATTTTTCAAAAATATGGGTACCGGTGTTGGAAAAAAAACTTCAGCGGGAGGTGTGAATGTTAAATGAAAGGCGTAGATGCTACCTTGATAAGGTTTTATAGGTAAAGCACAAACCGAAGCCCACTTCTCCTGTCAAAGGTGTTGATTACATGATATCACGAGACTTCTATGTGGATTGCGTGCTTGGCCAGTGCACAAGAAGCATATGAAACTTGTGAGGCCATGATAATAATCACACGTATGATCGATAGAATTGGAAAGTAAGTAGTCGTGTGTGTGTGAGAGGAGTGGTAAGACTCCCAAGTAACTTGAGAGTGTTTTATGTTGAATGAAAAGTAGGAAGGAAAGGTATGAGTCCGTAAGTAAGAACGTACCAACCAAGTGTAAATGAAAAGTTTGAATCCGTAGGTGGGCATGAATCAAACATATAAGAATGAAAAGTATAAATGAAAAGTTTGAATCCTAGGTGGTACAGATCAAACTTCTAAGAATGAAAAGTATAAATGAAAATTTTGAATCCGTAGGTGGGTACAGATCAAACTTATAAGAATTAAAAGTATAAATAAAAAGTTTGAATCCATAGGTGAATACGGATTAAACACATAAGAAAGGAATGTATGAATGAAAGGTTTGTATCTGTAAGTAAGTAAGGATCAAACATGTAAAATGAAAAAAAATAGATAAGGAAGCTTTGAACCCGTAAGTGATACGAATCAAACATACAAGAATGACAAATATGAATGAAAAATTTAAATTTTTAGGTGAACACGGATGAAACGTATAGGAATGAAAAGTAAGTATAAAAAAGAGGGGCTTGAATCCGTAAGTAAATATGAACCAAACACATGAGAGTGAGGAAGGGAATGTGTTTCTTTCCCTAATCAAGGTAAGTATAAACCTTATAAGTAAGTGGTGTCGGTAGCCTTGTCGGGTTAAGCATAATGCTTGACTAATAGAATGAATATGTAAGTGTATATATGAACACGTGTGGGATAATTTGTAACTAATTGATAAAATGTAGACAAGAATGTATATGCAATTTGATATTCTGAAAAGTCAACCGAAATTGAATTGATAATCACAATGCGAGTGTAAAGGAATAGTGTGAGAGGGTTGATACAAGAAGCTAGTATAACTATTCGACAAGAGAAATTTTACTAAAAGAAATATGTATTTAAGAAAGTTCCATGTTAGCATGGTAATAATCGAATCATGAGAGTCAGGATGAATAACGGGCTAAAACCTGGACAAATGACTTAAGGATTTATAAAAAGGAAGATTTTCGCAAGAAACGCTAAAACAATGTTTTGTAAGTATGCCCAAATCAAATGAAAGTACTAACCGTACTTCAATATTTAATAAATGAGAAATTTGCAGTTTGCAAAAATTGTGCAACTATCGAATGAAATATAAGGTATGGTATAACATATGAGCGAGAAATTTGTGAAAGAATTATGGGTGAATAAACACCATGTAGAACGAAAATATGAAATGAAATGTGCTAACAGTTAATGTTATAGTGAGATTGGTGGAATTCTTGGCTACGAAAGTAGTAGAATTGTTGAGAGGATGCTCATGAGCGGGAGCTCATTACACGGACGAATGAAATCAATCTGGTATGGTATGGTCTCGTGAAGAAGCGAAACAATCCGGTTTACAGCCTATTGGCTTATGAGGAAGTCAAGGTTAGTAACATGTTTAGCTCATAATTGATAAGTAAGTATTGGTAAATTGAATAATAACCACAAAATAAACAAACGGTAGAAATCGTATGGTATAATATGGAATGATTGACTTTTACAGGTCAACTTAGGAAGAAATTTCAAACCATAATTATTTTCATTAAGGGAAATTTTAAAATTCTTGAATAAGAATTTAGGAGTATTGGTTAAATACTCGTACGATGTATTTGCATATCATGCTTACGTGTGTAATACAAGTTGTATATGAAGAGAGCTAATATAGAGTGACATGAATGAAATATTTAGAATTTAACCTAAGGGTGTGCATCGTAAGGTCGGTGGCAAACGTAGAATGATGCTTAACTCTCGGCTTAAGTACAAATAAGTGAGTATGGAATAGTAGTTATGTTTTGGTAATCATATCATTACTAAATGTTCATAAAATATGTACGATCATATTCTGACTTTTTCATTGACTAAGAAAGTAATTAAAAAGGAATGTTATTAATGGAATATTGTGGCAAGATCATGAGGAATACCTCTATGACTAATGTAAGAATGAAGTCTCAAACATGATTTATAAGTAAAAGTAGAAAAACTCAGTTTGTCTGATTAATGAATGCATGAAAACATGTAATTATGCTTGCTCATGAACGAAGTCTTTATGCGAGCCATGAGTGAGTTCGTTAAATAGTATGCTTTGGGATGTATTGAAGGAATAAACAGTAGTGATAGTATGTGCCGGGGAACTAGCAATTTACAAGAATTAAAAGTTAAGGTAAGCATTGTAGCAGTGCATTCAAAAAGTATGCCAGTTGGAGGAATGACTATCTGGGGTGTAAACATGTCTATAATTTGATAAAAATGAAAAAGGTTTCAGGGACGAAACCTCCTTTAAGGGGGGTAGACTTGTAACGCCCCAAAACCCGAACGTTTAATTTACCAGTATGTTTTATTGTTTTATGACATGAGGTGGTTAACTAATTAAGTTAGTTAACTTAGTTAAAAATACAAGTTAATTAGTAAGGAAGGAATATGTGATCAAACAAAACAATTAACTAAACAATGGGACTAAAGATGGGCATGTTAGAAAGTTAAGTTATTAAAAGAAAAAGAAATAAAAAATCTAGTGAATATGTGTATGCATATGTCGATGTGCAGAGATATAGAAAGAACTCTCTCAAGTTCAACATATCACAAATTTAACCAAATCAAGATGGAATTGAGCGATGATGCCTTGCATGGAGGAAGAACTCTCATAATCTCATCCTAACAAACATGTGGTAAGTTATAATTTTTGTTTTGTGATTTTGTATAAAGTGGGTTGTTGAACAATCCATGAATTAACATGAATTTAAGCATGAATATGTGTTAGAATCACCATATCGAACATGAGTTACGAATGATTTTGATTAATTTGATATTTGAAGGTGAAACCCACCATTGGTGGTGTAGGTGGTGACATGGGTGAATCACTATGTCTAATTCTTGTTCAAATTGATGTATTTTGTAGTATGTGACGTATACTTGTTATTTAGGTTGAGTATGGTATGGAAATTTGTTTGATATTTAGTTGTGTTGATGAATAGAAGTGATAAGTAGGAAGAAAAGGATGAAATACTTGTACATTAGGCTTAGAAAGTAGTACGCATACCAAGTGTTTGATGAAATGCCTAAATGGCAACGATATGTGAAATTGTATGCATGTTTTAGGTAATTATACATATAATGTAATTATGATGTATTGATAGTAAAATATCATGAGGAATATGTTATTGATGAATTCCATGTGAGAAGGTAGTTAATGTGTTATTCGTAGAGGTATGCTTTAGGAGTTTGCGCTATATGCTTGTGTGATGTAATACACACCATGTGAATTGTGATTTATAAGTAAATGATAAGCATATGAGAATCCTAAAAAAGGGTAAATTTGGAATGATGTCGGGTTATCTAAGTACGGTTATAGTGTCTCAAAAGCGTGTGAATTGTGATAAGCATTGTGATTTATAAGTAAATGATAACCATGTGAATTGTGATTTATAAGTAAATGATAAGTAAATGATAAGCATATGAGAATCCTAAAAAAGGGTAAATTTGGAATGCGCAAATCACATGTTTTATCTCAAAAGCCAGGAAAAGGAATCAATCTCTTGGCACAGACGAATGGGACACATTCACCTGAGGAAAATGAACTATTTGGTGAAGAATAATCTTGTGAAAGGTGTACCAGTCAAGAATTTTCATCTTCAAGACATCTGTGTATCGTGTCAAAAGGCAAGCAAGTTAGAAAATCTTATCTCGTTAAGAAGATCAACACTGTGAATATGCCTCTGGAACGTCTTCATATGGACCTCTTTGGACCTATGAAACACAAGACTTACCTTTGTGATTCTTATTGTTCGGTATTTACTGATGACTACTCCAGATTTTCATGGGTGAATATGCTGGCACACAAGAGTGAAGTTCCTAAAATCCTCAAGAATCTCCTGACGCTGTTAGAAAAGTTGTACAATCTGAAGGTAAGGAGAACCAGAAGCGACAATGGCACCGAATTTAAGAATCAAGTTATGGATGAGTACTGTTCTTTAAAGGGCATTTTGCATTAGTACAGTTCTCGCTACACTCCACAACAGAATGGTGTCGCTGAGAGGATGAATAGAACTCTGATTGAAACAGCAAGAACCTTGTTAGTAGAATCAGAACTTCCCGTTCAATTTTGGGGAGAAGTTGTTGCTATGCATGTTACACGATGAATAGAGTTCTAACTGTGAAGAGACACGGGAAAATATGTTTTGAGTTGCTACATAAAAGGAAACAAGATGTTTCTTTCTTAGAACCTTTTGGAGCTCCATGCACTATGATTGATCCACATGGAAAGTTTGGGCCGAAGGCTATCGAAGGCTTCTTTCTTGGATATGCTACTCCGAATTTCAGGGTGTGGAATTAGTCTTCGAAGAAGATTGAAGAATGGGGGGTAAAGTCAAGGTTTAGAGATATACATAATCAGTAAGAGATCCGGGTGCTCCTTGGATGTTTGAATACGATGGACTGTTCGACTCCTTTAATCTGCCAACTTTTGATGATGCATCTGCTGCTGCTTAAATGTCACTGGAAAGTGATACAGCAGTTGACTCGTCATTAGTTCAACCAATTATTGTTAACCCTCAAGTGTCGACTTCGGTTAACAATCTTGTTCAAAATGAGAAATTCGAAGATGCTGCAGATTATAATGTTTCATTAGAAGATGATGAGTTTCATGATGCAAATGAAGCAACCTCTGGTACGGTCCCTGGAATTTCAGTTGTCACGTCAAATATACAACCTCAAGGGACGATTGAAGGTCATGCATCTACATCCTCATCAAATCCAGAACTCGATTTGACTGTTGATCTAAATATCAACAATTTGGGTATAAACTCTCGAGTTCCTGATGTTCCAGACACTCGAATCCATAATACCCATCCTCAGCAGAATATTATTGGAAATGTCCAAAGTGGTGTGCAGACGCGTAATCAGCTTCGAAACAACCAGAATGCTGGCCTGTATTCATAAATAAGAGAATCTGGGGGACAGAACGATTGGTATTTTGCCTGCTATGTTTGCCAAGTTGAACACAAATCTTGGAAAGAGGCAATGAAAGAAGACTCTTGGGTTGAAGCCATGCAGGAAGAACTTCAGCAGTTTCGGAAGTTGGGTGTGTGGAAGTTAGTTGACAGACCTGATAACTACAAGAAGATTGGTACACGAGGGGTGTACAAATGCAAGAAGGATAACCGAGGTGTTGTTGTGAGAAACAAAGCGCGATTGGTTGTCAGGGATTTAATCAGGTAGAAGGCATTGATTACAATGAAGTTTAAACACCGGTTGCACGACTTGAGGCCATAAGAATTTTCTTGGCTTATGCGTCCTACAAGAAGTTCACCGTTTATCAAATGGATGTGAAAAGTGCATTTCTTCATGGTGTGGTTGAGGAAGAGGTATATGTTGAGCAACCGCCAGGTTTTGAAGATCCAATCCGTCCTTACAAGGTTTGGCTTCTCAACAAGGCGTTATATGGTCTTCATCAAGTCCAAGGGCTTGGTATGAAATGTTGTCTACCTATCTTTTGAAGAATGGTTTTCGACGAGGATTGATCGACTGTACTCTCTTCATCAAGGAAAGGAATGAGGATTTGCTGCTAGTGCAAGTATATGTTGATGATATTATTTTTGGGTCTACCAACGATCGAATGTGCACAGAATTCGAGCAGGTTATGTAGGAGAAGTTCGAGATGAGCGCCATTGGAGAAATGACTTTCTTTTTAGGTTTACAGGTTCAACAATCAAAGGAAAGAATCTTCATTCATCAAACCAAGTACGCCAGGGATATTCTCAAGCGATTTCAAATGGAAGACTCAAAGCCTTTGGGAACTCCATTAGCTCAAAATCATGAGATTACTCCTGACGAAATGGGTGAACATGTGGAACCATCTCTCTACCGTGCTATGATCGGATCTCTCATGTATCTTACTGCTTCAAGACCCAATATAATGTACCCAACATGTCTTTTGGCGCGCTACCAGTCAAGTCCAAAAGTTTCTCATATGATGGCGGTGAAAGGATCTTTCGTTATTGAAGGGTCGCCCGGACATTGGTCTCTGGTACCCTAAGGATGATAACTTTGATCTGACAGCATTCAGTGATTCTAATCATGGTGGCTGCAAGATCGATGCAAAGTCAACATCAGCAGGATGTCAGTTTTTGGGAAATCGCCTAGTCACGTGGCAATGCAAAAAGCAGACTTGTGTAGCTACATTAACCCTGTGAAGCTGAGTATATTTCGGCTTCCAGTTGCTGCTCGCAGTTCTATGGATTCAACGGCAAATGCGCGACTACGGTTTTGAATTTCTAACTACTCCTATTTTTGTTGATAACGAAGCTGCTTTACAGATCACTCGTAATCCTGTACAGCACTCAAAAACCAAACACATTGAAATCAAGTATCATTTCATACGCGATTGCTATGAAAAGAAACTTATCAATGTTGTTAAACTCCACACCGATCACTAACGTGGCAACCTGTTTACCAAAGCTTTTGATAAGTCACGTTTTGATTATCTTCTTTTGGTCAATGGCATCATGGTGAAACCCGAGTAATTCTTCTTTAGCTAAAAAATTATTATAAATATTTTTCTAAAATCTAAAACTACAAAAAGATTTTCCATTTTTCGTAGTTTTATATTTTAGGGAGAGAAATTTTCAAAAATACAAAAACACCTAAAAATGCAAAAATACAAAAATATGTCTTTTGTTTATTTACCTTCTATATATAAGAGTGAGAAAATTTCAGAAAAATACAAAAACAATAGAAAACCAAAAAAATAAATAATGAGTTTCTTGGATAGATAAGTTGAAGATGATGAAATACACCGGTAGTCTGTCAGAAATAGTCAAAAGTATAAAAAGAAGATTGATAAGTAGCTTTACTAATGATGTATCGGTAGGCTCACAATCAGACTAAAGTGTGCAGGTTGATATAAACATAACAGACAGAACGTCAGGTGGGAACCATTCATTGGCATATGGTCTTGGTACCAGAATTTCGTTTGATAGTATGCCGAGGTTCTGAGATATGCGGTCTTTATACTGACTTATCATCTGGGTATCATGGTTGAATCTTTTACCGAAAAATAATGGTGACGCAAGTCTAGAACTTCCATGATACCATACATACGTGTA
Organism: Scalesia atractyloides; assembly: GCA_947069175.1. NCBI lineage: Eukaryota > Viridiplantae > Streptophyta > Magnoliopsida > Asterales > Asteraceae > Scalesia > Scalesia atractyloides. Next base: position 9,425,827 of record CAMTDV010000012.1, on the reverse strand, counting down.
CATACTGCATTCGACCAACAAAAGTGATAAACATATCACATTCATCCCAAAAATAAGTGATAAAATATCACAGCTTTATGTGGGAGCTAAGTTCGTCTCTTTGTCGGTATGATGGTACTAACCTGTTCACGGACTTACTCTTGTGCCCTGCATGCATATGAAAATCAAGTTCCTCACCAATAAGTGATTTAATCACATAGGACTTGTTTTCAATCAAAATAAGTGAGTATCTCACATCATATGTATACGTCAAAACAGATGATAAAGCAGTATACTCACCGGTAAGATTTTCTCTCGTGCATATCTTGATACGGGAATGTGTCGTGAAGTGGTTGAACACCGGCTAGTAAGTATAATTCATACTTTAATCATATCTCCTAATCATGATTACATCTGATAAGTTGAGCTTACATGGACAACAATATAGATAATCATAGTAGAATATTTATTTATTTAATTTGATGTTTAAACAAAACTCGTTTTTGACAAGATTAAAAGCTGGTATGATTCTCTTACCTTGAAACTTTAAAAAAAAGATTGTCTGGTAAATATTTAGTGTTAGTAATTACCTTGGTTTACTGTGTTATTAAATTAAGTTCTTTTTGAATTAGCTAAAGTTGAAACTCAAAAGTGTTCTACCAAGATACGCCATGAAAACCATTCGGTTTGATAACACAACTTCACAAAAGTAATTTCTTGCAATGAGTAAACCCATCTCAAAGAAACAAAGTCTGTTTAAAAGCACTGTTCTTAACATAACTTTTTGATTTGTGTGGATATGTGCAAAATTCTAAACAGATCAACGAAAAACCTAAGGTCCTCGAAGAACTGAAATCCAGTTTTTGAAAAACTTGGATTTGTACGAATCGGAGGTATTTCATACGAGTGTATGTATCTCGTACGAATGGACCAATGATGGTTCGTACGAACGGCAGTGCTTCGCACGATTCAAGGGTATTTCGTGCGAGTATGATGTGGTATAAAAGGAAATGAAGTTTTGTGATAGAATTTCACTTTCTCTTTGCTCACGGCATCTTTACATCTCCCTTTAAGTTGTTATTTATATCCTTGAGGTATGTTTGAAATAAACAACTTGAACATTATCTGACTTCATGGCATTAGAACAACAAACTTTAAGAAAATAAATCCTTAACGAAAAATAAGTTTTTCAGAAATAATCTAATCTTAAAGTTGGCTACACAAACAGATAACCTTAATTCGCACTAAGTAAGCTTTGACTCGCACGAGCCACTTACTCATACGAATAAGTAACTTGTTTGAATTTATCATTTGTTTATGCACATCAGTCGTTCTTCGTACGAATTGATTGTTATTTGTACGAGTCAGTATTTCTTCGTTCAGGGAATACATACATATGCAAAATTGAAAGAAATTTTTCGTGTATATTCCCTGATAATTTATGTTCTTATTATAATTGACTTTTGAGTACAGATTGAAAAAGAGAACATAAAAAAAAACCAACAATGAAGAGAACTGATAAGTCAGAAGTTGAAATCATGTCAGAGTCAAGACACAACATGGTGGCCTACTTGGATCCGGCAGACAAATTCGCTGAGTACAACGATATAATGCAGTTCTTGCGCAATTCAAGGATACATCATGCTATCATGCACAAGACTACAGTGTACAAGACGTTGATCCAGGAATTTTGGGATTTAGCTAAAGTCATTGAAGTTAATGGGAAGGAAGTCATCCACGGAAAAGTAAACAACTTGGATGTAGACGTGACTGCCGAAATCATTAACTCAGTATTGCAGCTTGGTGATGATTCTGAAGCTCCATTCTCAGTGGCGTTGATATGTCAACGTGGATGTTTGATGCGTATGAAGTGTGTCGGAGATTTTCTGGTAGGACAAATCAACAAAGCATGGTTACCACTTCGATACAAGTTCTTTCTACATGTTCTAATTCAGTGTTTGAGCAATAGGCGAAGTGGTTATGACATGGAAAATAACGACTTTGTTGGAATGATGATAGCTTTGACATTGAACAAACCATTAAGTGTCTCAAAGTATATTTTCGCAAACATGAAGGAGAACCTGAGTAGAACTGGTTATGGTGGACACAAGTTTTGGATGTATCCCTGTTTTCTTCAGATGATCTTAAATATGCAACATCCGAATCTTCCAAAGAATTACAATGATGTTCCAAAAGTAGAAGTTATGATGGAACATTCATTAAAAATCTTTAAAGGTGTTGCAGCAAAATGTTACAAAACACTCGATTGATCTGTTTTATGGCAAACGACGATTATGTTGCACCAGAAAACAACAAGTGACGCCATGATGACAGTGATTCTGATAATGAAGAACCTATCTTGGAGAAAATGATCAAAGATAGATTTAGTCATAAAAGGGGAAATGGTGATGATGATGATATTGATGGAAATTGTGGTGCTAATGATGTAGGTACTTCATTGGTAACAAGAGTAGAAAGAAACAGAGGAGTTCGTCTATGAATACTTCCTCAGCTCAACCTGATATCATACAACCTACAACCGCACATCAGGAAACTGTACAGGGACCAGCTGCAGAAACTCAGTCTACCTTTACAATGGAGGAAACTAAACCTGTAATGACAAACCAGCTACAGCTCCTGAACCACAACCATCAAGTACCACAGCATCAGAAAGAATTTCAGCTGAAGATGCTCCAGTTCAATCGCAACCTACTCCTTTTTCAGTTCAACAATCCTAACCACAGCTCATCAACAAAAGTCTAAATGAGGAAGTCGTTTGTTCTCTGAAATGGATCAAGATGAGAATGTGGAATTTCTGTTCACTCAGTTGCAAGCTGCGACAATGCAGATTAACAAGCATTCAGAACTTGTGTCTTCAAACCGAAACACAGCTGTCAAGAAACAATTGGAGATAAATTCTTTGAAAGAGACTGTTAGAAAACAGGATTATGTGATTGCACAGTTTAGGAAAGAAAATGAGCAACTGAAGGCTGCAGATGCAGAAAGAGCAACTCAGCTAAAATAGATAGAGCAGCTGATAACTCTCGGGGTATTGAGTTGAACCGACTGAAAGAACGTAGTGCGGCTGTTCAATGATCTGCAGAAACATTGTCTACTAAGCATAATGACTTAAAGGAATTGTATCATTCTCGTAATGCTAAACTGGTGGAAGGCTTCAATGGTATTAAAGACGTCTTTGAAATGAGCAGAAAACAGTGAACATTCTGTGGAATGAGAGATGCAAAGCACAAGAGATCAAACGTAAACGTAATCAGGATTCTGAAGAACCTGGTATTACTACTGCTTCGGCCTCATCCTGCAGCCAAAAGTTTCTGTTCCACCACCAGTGGTAGATTGTAATGTGCAACAGATTGTGACCGATCCAGTTACCTCAAGTGACACTCAAGAGGAAACAGAAAGGTTTGATGAGTCTGGAAAACAATGAAGACCTGGATCCTCAATCAACTATGGATTGATTATCTTCGGGGGAGTTTGTTGATACAGCAGGCAGTTCAAGAAATGAAGATCGAAGACCAAGCAACAGCCATTGGGGAGTTTGTTGATACACTTTTGTGTTTGTAGCTTGTTCTTATTACGTTTGTAATTGTACGGTCTTTATGTACTGTGTCTGATATAAATTGGTCATGTCGGCCAGATCAAGATATCCTCCTATTTGATCTAGTACAACGATTAGAATGTCTGTGTACAACAGTTGCATGTGTGCATACTGTTAAGTCTCAGGTACGTCATGACTGTGGTACGATCTCCAAGAAAACAATTGGTACGAGTTGGAATGCTTCGTACGAGCAAGATGTTGCTCGTACGAGTCACACAATTCGTACGATCAAGCTTACCCAATCAAGCTTTCAGTTTGATTCGTACGAGCAAGGTTATTGATTCGTGCGAGGCAGTTCATTCGTACGAGTCTATTTGGAGAATGTCTTTGGTATCTTTTGGTGTTTCGATACGACCAGCAACATACTTCGTACTGTTGCTTGGTGTTGGCACTATATAAGCAGACATGCCCTTCTCAGTAAAACTGTACATGTGTGAGAAGTTCATGCGAGTGACCAGTGGATACTGAGCTGAGACCTTGAGAGCACAGAGTGAATGCATAGAGTCTGTATGAACATTGTTTTTGTACTAGTTCTCATCAGTTAATCAAGATATTGAATATTTGGTTATCCTGTATGTCTCTACTTTGCTTTGGTTTGCATGCATACTTGGATTCCGCACTGGTATGTGTGTTGCGTGAACAAGGCAGGTTTATCTTGATCCTCCAGGTGGACCTACAATTACCATCTTGATCGATGGATAATGACGATCCAGGTAAGCACATGTTTATTTGCATATGGTGTTTTTATTGTATATGATATTTGTAGTGTTTTTATTTTATTTTATGGTGTCTTTAATGTATAATCTGGTAGTTGAATGATGTTTTCTATATATTTGTATTGTCTTATTTTCCAATATCTGTTAACTAATTTAATCAAGTTATTATTTAGTCTATTTTTTGTAGGTTTTCAAACTTACCAACCGGTTGGGCAACTACGTCTGTCTCCAAACTCCGGTAAGAGGACTTTTTTACCTGATGTGGATGAGTCCCTTAGGCCGAAGGATAAGATGACGTGTGAAACACTGAAAAGCATTCCTTTTTTTAATCAAAAGTATGCAATGGCTGCAGGCTTTACTGCTGGAAGTCTTCACAATGCAAGCCTCATGATGTCATTATATCCAAATATTTCTATTGCTCAAAGAAGGGAACTAAACCTTTCAAGGTGATCATTCATCTAAAGAAATTGACACCTCAAATAATGGGTCAAAAAGGAAAACTATTCGACGGGTTCCTTCTATAAGGACGGGTTTGAAGCATGTCTGTGTGTAAAGTTAAACAGCTTGAAACTATACGAGGTATATCATTTCAAGGAGGATCATAATCACTTTTGTTTGCTGAGGACGATAGGCATTTACTTCCCGCTAACTGAGGTATGAACTATATGCAAGAGCAAGCGGTTAACGCTTTGAGTGCGTTGAATATTGGACCTGTCAAAGCATTTAATATCATGAGGACACTTTATGGTGGGTTTGACAAGGTTGGGGCAACCAAAACCGATTTTAAAAATTTTAAACGAGATCTAAATAGGTACATATCGGAGTTTGATGCTGATATGATGATTAAACGAATATTGAGAAAGAAGAGTACATGCCAAATTTTTCAATGGAGTATACAACCACTGAAGATGGTATTTTAAGGGCTTTGTTTTGGGCAGTCGAGGATGCTAAGAGGAACTTCTCAGTGTTTGGTGATGTTGTTTCATTTGATGTGACATAACAACATATTAAGTTTGTTTACTACTTGCCACTTTTGGATTTTTACAAAATTTTTAATTATCTATCATTGAGTTTTATGGTGTTTATAATGCATTTTGTTGTTAGGTACAAAATGATGTTTGTACCATTTACTGGTATCGACAACCACAATCGTAATGTTACTCTCGGTGCCGCTATAATAGGTAATGAAACGGCTGAAATGTATAGCTGGTTGCTTAAGGTGTTCGTGAAGCATTTGGTCGTGCCCTCCGGTGATAGTTACCGACCAAGACCCAGCCATAAAGAAGGCTATTAAAGATACATGGCCTAAGAGTAGGCATAGGTTATGCATGTGGCATATAATGGACAAGCTTACTGATAAGGTGTTTACTTATTTGATTTATTAAGATTTTTTTACTTTTTTTTCCATATGCTTTGGTCCTTATTGTTTTATATGTTGTTCAATGGTGTCTTAGGTTGGTTCTACAATATGTAATAGTACAGATTTCAAAAAGAGGTTGTGTGCCATTATGTGGACCAATTCAATCCTATCTGAGCAGTTTGAAAGCGATTGGGCTGCCATACTGATTGATTTTAACTTGGTTGAGTATGATTAGCTGCAGTCAATTTATCAAATCACGGATATTTGGATACCGGCGTATTATCACGAGGAGTACATGTCTGGGCTTATGCGTACCTCATCTCGCTCAGAGAGTGATAACCATTTTTTGGACAGTTTTGTAACCCGGAGTATACCCTTGTTGAATTTTTGGGGGCATTTTGATTCTGCCATTGAAGCTCAAAGACACGAGCATAGGAAGTACGATCATGATACTAGAAACACGAACGCTGACATATGGGCAGTAGACTTTGTATTGGAGGATCAAGCGGCGAGTCTATACACACGCACTATATTTTTGATGTCCAACTGGAGATACAAAATGGTCTACACAGATGTGCTATCGGAAAGTGGGAAACGATGGGTGATTTCATTAACTTTTTTGCGAAGGACTGGGAACAACCATGCACTACTTTCTTCGAGGTATATATAAAAAATTAAATATCTAAGTTTCATTTTACATTGTTCCCTGCTTATTGTTACACATGGTGTTATGTGGTGTTATCTATCAAAAAATACAGTATTTTCCTTTATATGGATTATTATGGTGTTATGTTGTGCTATCTATCAAAAGATATAGTTTTCTCCTTTATATGGATTATTATGGTGTTATGTATCTTAAATAAATTCATTTTTTTTAATTGTGTCTCATAGGTAATGATGCGGGAGGACGACATGACTGTATACTGTACATGCAAAAGATTCAAACAGTTTGGGTTGTTGTGCTCACACATATTTTGTGTGCTTAGGATGCTTGATGTCATGGAATTTCCACAATGTTATATATTACGATGTTGGACTAGGGAGGCTGTTCCCAATAGTGCTCTTGGTGCTATTTTAGGTATGAACGAGAGTGACGATCGTTACAATGAAGTTAACCGCATTGTACGTGAGATCACATACTCTACTGAGTCGGTTATTAACAAGCTTGTTACCAACTTCGATGCGTTGTGCTCATTTGGGGATCATGTAGTTAAGTTTTTCCGAACCGCTGATGAGGCATGGTTAATGCACCTCGTAAGAGTCATCAAGAAAGGTTTGCTGAAATAACTGGTAATACACAACCATCTACTGTTACCGTTCGTGTCCCCGTTGGAACTAGATACAAAGGTATGGGTAAGCCTAAATGGATGAAGTCTAAACGGAAATTACGAGAAGCCAATTGGGGAAAAAGAGACATCGGTGTCAAAACTGTTTTAGGTACGGTCATAACAGACGTACTTGCAAACACCCTACAAGGAAAAAAGAAGAGGCTAGTTCTGAGGAAGCGGGGGTGGAAGAAGTGGATGAAGCCGATGAGGAAGCAGACAAGGAGGAAAGAGACGAGGAGGAAGGAGAGGAGGATTAGGAAGTTCTTGAAGCCGTATAGACTTATGTTTTTGTTCAAAGTTATTTTTTTTGGTTTCGTACACTGTTATTTTTTCAATGGTTATCGTGATGGATGGTTTGAACGCTCATAGCTTGATTTTTTTGTCCACTTTATATCCTTGATGAGGATTTTTTTATATTTGTGTTTGTTTTACGTATCAATGTGTTTGACATCATTGTTTTTCAAATATACAAGCACAATACGTAAAGCTATATAACCTCCGAGTGACGACAAAATTTCTGTATATCATGGTGTTGTAACAATGTATCTTGTTTATTTTCGAGAGTATATAACCGATAATCATCGAAACACTTAATGCTCCATCATGAAGGGTAACCCAGTACCCAATTTTCATGATATGTTATTGATGTTTTATGTAATGGGTTGTGGCACGTTATACAGTCAGTTTCCTAATCAGTTTTACGATGCGGTTTTTTTTAAATATACATAATAACGTAGAAACATGTAGTGTTGCTTGATTCCTTGATAAGTTATTTGCCAGGGATCATACTTATTTAAACATGATCTTGCTAATAAACACTGTCCACTCAGTTAACTACATTAACATATTAGGTGTATTTTGAAAACTAAAAGCAAAAAAGTGACCAAACGTTTAACCATTATTTAAACCCCAAAACAAGAGCAACCAAATGCATAGTCATGATAAAAGTTCAAAATTTCGTAATATGTTTTTTCTAACAGGATGAAGATGTTGTCGTCCACGTATAGGTTACCATCTAACCTTTGACAAATCCTCCAGACTGCATTTATTTCAAGGCTCACCCTGTCATCCTCGTCTAAACATGCAAAATCCTTCACTTCTTTCTCTACCTTTACACCTACGGTGTTCACGTCCTAAGAAGCATTTTAGAGATATACTTCTTACGCAGATCCGCGATTTCCTTTGCTTGATTATCCAACACTTCTCCCTTGATGTTTCTGTCAGCGGAGAAACCACACCTCCACTCTTTCACTCTGGTTCCTATATAAGCCAAAAGACACGATTTTCATAACCAGATACATTCATATGTATTTACAGGTGGTTTTTTTCAACATATGGAGTACTTGTAGCTTACCATTGTAAGTCTCCACATGGCGCATCAGGAAAATACCACAGGCGATGCCGTTATATAGTGTTTGCCATGGGAATTTCAGTCTAACGGGTTTAGTAACCCGTAGTTTTGCAGCAATTACTAGCTGTATCTGGCTAAGGAAACCACAAAATGCACTTATCTGGCAATAAGACATTTTGTAATGTTAAATATTATAATTTTTTACACTCTATACATATAGTTATGTATCTATCTAATCCAACCGTACCATCTTCTCAACAGTCCTACCGTATCTTTCTTCTATCCCCGCATTTCCCTCTATGTTGTTGATAGTGAATATTTGGGTTGTTGACAAGTTGAAAAAGATAAGATAGTAGTGATCCCCATTCAAAATAGGTATATATACCATCTGGAGACCTTTAAACGTTTTTGGTTCCGTCCCAACCAACACAGAGTTCATGCTCTCAGCAAATTTTGCTATCTGGTCCTTCTCAGACAAGTCAAACTCTTTCTCTAGCTGTGTTTCAAAAGATTGTAAAACATTTATAGATGTCATGGTGCTATTAAAGTCTATATAATAATAAATGAATAACATACAAACATTCCAGCGTTGCAGAAAATTTTTGGGGATGTTCCCATTTTCCTCATATTTTCCTCGTAGTTTAAGACTACAACCCAAGCACGTATGACATTCACATGTGTTGTGACACCCGGTATCATGGACTCAAATGGCCCCCTCATTATCGTGACTTGCCCATCGTTGCTGAATAAGACATCCCTATAACCCGATACATATTTTTAACGAATGTGAACTTGAACACAGGTGGATTCATGAATTGTAACAAAATAATGTTAACAAATAATACTATATATTAGACAGATACGTACCACTTGTTATGTACTTCACAGAATATACACCGTGCAACTGTGTCTTCAGCCTTTTCTCGCCCGTTTCACAATGAAACTACCCGCTTGACATACGGTGGCCGCATTGTAGCCGACAAAATGATGGTCCTTTTCAGACTCGATGTTTTAGCTGGCACCGCAGCTTGCCTTCCTTCACTACGTTCTTGATCAGACCAAACATTGTCCAGTCTCTTCGACAAGTTCAAGGCTTGAAGTCCTAAGACATTGAACCATGTTTCAGGTGTCTTTTCATTATGTCCCGCATCCATCGCTGCGTCTACCTCTGCCACAAATGACATGTCATCAGTGAAAATGGAGATATTTTTGTGACATTCATCATTTTTCATGTTTGGAGTTGTGTTATCACCGGTATAGGTTACACTACTTTGTCCAAGATTAACGCTTTCATGAGTTAGTCCATCATGCGCATTGGCTGCATTCGTTTTTCTCCTTCAGCTCTAACGCTTGAATGACCATTGTCTCCATCGACATGTACTATTTCATGTTCACCCACAACATTTAGATGTTTCAACTTTATTCTATTCCATTCTAATGCTTTTCTTTCAGCTCACTCTCCGGGTACATAACACACGATTCTGTAAGTGTGTCGTTGATCCTGTATATGCATTCTTTAAACTCTTTGAACAAATTATCCAATAGATTGGACTTATCCTATATCAAAATCCGGTTTAATAATAGGTCTGATAAATTCACATATAGTATCAATTCACTTTCAAACCATAATTTATTTACAACATCGGAATGCCCTTCGGAGGCGGCTGGTGGCGATTCTGTGTTCCCGTATTACGATATCATTGGCACACAGAACTCTCCATTGGTACCTACAAACAATTCACACGTTTGGGTGTCAATCTGTGACAGTAAGTAGTCTGCACAATGTTTGTATATACCCAGGTGCGCGTCATCATCTTCCATTTCTTCAGTTTCTTCATACACATGCTTGTTTTCCATTTGTACGTCCTTTTTCCTTGGTGTTGTTTGCCGCATGCTTTTCTTTTCCGAATCCCGCTTCTTTTTTCCCCTTTATCTACCGACTCAACCTCATCAACCGATTTGTTTTTTTCCCCACTTTCCCTTTAGTTTCTTTTGTTGATCGTTGTGTTTCTTGTCCATCTCCGAAGCAAGCTCTTCCAACACGTCATCATTGACTAATGAATGAGAGGTGAACTATGCGACAAAGGTATTTTTTCTTCTCAATTGCGTATGCGATCTGACACACTGCATGTCAAGATGTTTATTACATTATTATACATGTTATAGTATGAACTTATATGATTACGTGTTAATGAGTATCAACTTACCACGAGTAACACCATTGGTCCTCTAAAATGATAATCATCACCGTGCCATGACTTTTTCATGCGGTTGAGGCATGTTACCATGTACGAATACCGGTCCAAACTTTTAATATAAACACCTGGTTTTATACATGGAACATAACGAACATTCATTGAATTGTTACTCGTAGTTTCACTCAAGAATGAGAAGTACACAACCAGGAAACTCACGACGAACAACTGCCCATAATCGTCTATACCCAAGATGTATAGCCTTAGCTGCAATGGTGACAACCTCTTGCTTTTTATATCCTTAAACTGATTCCTGAACTCTTGTACAACTGTATCTTTCCTTTTGTTTGCCTCTTTTTGTTCAACCAACATTCCATGAGGCAGCCTGAAGACACGGTACACAAGGTTGGATGTAATGTTTACTAGCCGACCTTCACCGAGATTCAACACAAATGCATTAGGGTCATAATTCGAAACCAACCAGTGTGCCAATGCGTTGGGGAAACCTGTTACTTGAAAGCTGAAAATCGAGCCAAACCCAATTTCGTACACCTTTTCTCGCTGCTTCTTACTTAGACTATGTGTTATATTTATCGAATTATCTATCGACACCTTTGGCCTAATTCTTGCACCCGTGAATGGCTTATAAGGTTGCGACCGTATTTGCTGCCTTGTACGTATTGGCAACCTTTTTGCTAGTGATTTAGCCGCTTACCAGGTGGGGTGTCAACAAAATCATCGTCCAAGTCGGCTGGCGAAGAAGTTTTCTGGACATGGTCTGCTTTAGCAGGTTCGGTTGATTTAACATCAGATCTATATTAAACAAATATAGTCTTAGTAAACCAGTACACTATAGCCATGTAGTTCACTATAATTTTTAACATAAATGTATACCATGTGTGTTTGTCCGGGTCACCAACCACCGTGCCGTTGATTTAAACTGCTTCCCGAGTGGGAGTACTACATTTTTTGTCATGGTTGCAAGGTGTTTTAGAGGAGGTTTATTTGTTGTCACTTCCTCATTGATGTTTGTACTCTCATTCACACCCTCATTCATCTTAGCAGAAATATCTGTGGGAAATAAAATCAGTGTTATCAGGTGTCATGCATAAAAAAATATAATAACACCCCTTTTGGTGTTATTTACTTTCTTGGTTTCTAACTTCATGCACAACATCTGTTCATTTATTCAATATATTAGTACAGTACAATATAATTTAAGGCTGAACAATATCCGACCATAACGTAAACACAAACATTTACCATTTACGTATGTAGTTGCTTTAGCGTCAATATTTGTCACAACACCCAGAACTATTGAATAATATGTAAGTTAAATCATTTAAGTTATGAGGGTTATGGGCATAAAATAAACAAACAACATAAACGATTACCATTTTTATTTTTTCCCACTTTATCATCGTCAACTTTACAAGCAGCCACATCTGTTGAATTTGAAGTAAGGCTTATCATTTAAAACCTCAGCACACAAATATAGTCGCACGTATGGGTAAATTTATGTAGAAGCCTACTTTTTAATACACTGCAAGTACCTTTGTCCTCACTATTTTCTGTATCTGAATCGGTACATATGAGTGGTGTTTCCTTGGTGTTTTTATCCTTCGATTTCTGCATTTTTCCTTTGAGCCGTTGGCTTGACCTGACTATAGAAAACATTCAAACAATATATTTAAAACAAAACATAGTATTAAAACAATATATAGTATTATTTGTTGACATTATTTTGTTACAATTCATGAACACCATAAGAACACCATACAACACCCAAAAAAATTCCCTCATATCAGACATAGCATGTATTCTCATTGTATAACCCCATTCAACACCTTAAACACATTACCTCATAACAAACATCTCATTATACAATTTGTATTTTCTAGTTCCATATACAACACCATATATAACCCTATTTTATACTAAAAACACCATCATCATCAATAACAATTACAAATACTCGAAACCATTTTTCAAGCATTCTACAAAACCCCTATTTTTCGACACTAACAACACCATATAAGACATTAACCACAATAAATCCTATAGTGAACACCATAAGAACACCATAAAACACCCAAAAAAAGATTTCCACATATCAGACATAACATGTATTCTCAATCTATAACACCATTCAACACCTTAAACACATTACCTCATGCTAGACATCTCATTATACACTTTTCATTTTCTGGTTCCCCATACAAAACACCATACGAGACCCAATCATATACAACATCATATTTACCCGGTTTTATACTAAAAAAACACCATCATCCTCAATGATCATCTTCACAAATTATCAAAAACCTCTTGAAGAAACACCCCAACAACAATGTAAAAACACCATACAAGACCCAATCATATACAACACCATATATAACCCCATTTTATACTAAAACACCATCATCATCAAAAACTATAATTAAACCAAGTTGTCCTATTTCAACAACAATTACAGATACTCAAAACCATTTTTCAAGCATTCTACAAAAACCCTATGTTTTCGACACTAACAATACCATATAAGACACTAACCACAATACATCCTAGATCACAATGAACACCATAGAAACACTATACAACACCCAAAAAATTTCCCTCATATAAGACGTAGCATGTATTCTCATTGTATAACACCATTCAACACCTTAAACACATTACCCCATAGAAAACACCATACAAGACCCAATCATATACAACACCATATTTACTCGGTTTTATACTAAAAAAACACCATCATCATCAATGATCATCTTCGCAAATTATCAAAGCTCTTGAAGAAACACCCTCTAACAACAATGTAAAAAAACAGAATTAGAAATCACCATTATCATCAACATTATGTTATATCCCCAAACACAGTTTACAGAACCCTATATTTTTTATACTAACACCACTAAATCAGTTCGGTTAGGATTAAAATCCAAGAACATTATATTACATCCCCAAATCATCCAAAAAAAAAGACTAACCTTTCTGGTTTTTATCCAGGGTTTTTGATATATTCTCGCCGGCGTATTTTTCCGGCCGGTGGTAGTGTTATTCTGAGCCGTAGTAGATGCTTCAATTATCTTCTTCATCTTGCTTCCCATACGATATTGTACTATTCTGAAAAAAGTTACGGAACACAAAGAACAATGTCGCTTGAATGAGATAACTACGATTACTCTGCTTCTTGAAATCAACAAAAAATCTTGCTGAAGAACACCCTGATTTTTCGAGCGTATTACTCATAATTGTGGAGGGTGAGAGATACGGTTATTGATTTGAAAAATGGTGAAAGCCCTATAATACCCCTAAATAGTCAAATCAGTCATAAAATTTCATAACACTATTTATAGAATTACCATCAAGATCTCAACCATTAGATTAAAGAACTAACAATTTAGATTCTTTCTTACCCTTCTTACAAAACACACCTTTTTAAAATAACCCCACCCATATATATATATATAATATATAATATATATATAATATATATATTATTTAAACACTTAAAGAGATTAAACATGTTAAAAGGGTAATTTGATATTTTACTTAGATGATTGGCACGTGTGAAAACAAATAGTGATACTAGAAACTAAATTTATAATTTAAAAATAGAATAATACTTATAGAACATTTAACCATTTGACTATTTGATTGTAAGTAACCCTAAAATATCAAAAACACAACACACCACCACACATATATACTATATATTATATATAATATATAACTGGTATTTAACCTAGTAAATGATAAAGTTCTATATAAACAAAATCATGAATTAGCCACTCTTTAAAAATAATATATATATATATATATATATATATATATATAAACTAGGGTATTTAACCTAGTTAATGATAAGTTTCTATATAATAAAAATCATGAATTATGCCCTCTTTATAACAAACTGAACACGAGGGACTAAATTGGCCAAGTTGGTGAAACTTATTATATTAAAAATCAAAACAAAAAAATAACACAACACACACTGGAGTGTGTATGTGTGTGTCGATCAAGAGCAGGAGAAAAAGGGGGTAAACCCCTCAATGATAAAAAATCACCAAATTGAAAGGGAAATCGGGCCTCTAACTCTTGCATGAACTTAATTATTGATCATCAATACTGGGGGATCATAAGGTATGTCAAAATTTGATATTTGGTGATTATTATGAAAATTGGTGAGGTCCATAGATTTCTATTCTTACATGGATTGTGAAAATTAGTGTAAATTACATGATGTAAATGAACTTATGAACAAACCTAGGTGGAAGTTTATGAACAATTGCTAATTCTAAGTATTTGAATGAAATGCAATGTGTATGTAAGTGAGTTTTGGTGAATGTGAGAACACATAAAGTATAATCAGAAAATGATGTAATTGAAGTTTGATGCATTGGGTTTTATGTGCAAATTGAACATATCAGTCATTTTGATGTTATGAGATGTGAGTACATTGTTAATTGTTAGTTAATAGACTTAACAAAGATAGTATAAAATCTTGCACATAATGTGTATGATAAAATGTCAAATGAATGTTTAAATGTTGTTATGATGACCAAAGTGAATGAGAACATGTGATTAGCAAGTTGCTAAGTTTGGTTATAAACTGGAAGGCCTTAAAAATATCGGGCTGTACATTTTAGGCAGCACGGGTGAAGCGTCGGGTAGCCAAGCCGGGACGAACGCTTGGTTGAAGATAAACTTTAAGGTACGTGGCCTTATACTTCGTATGACTTTTATTTATAATTTGTATCGATTAAATGTTAGTTAATGAAGTAACGCTCAGTGAAGTTCGGTTCATTCATAAGTGATGGACTTCGCACGAATGAACCGAATGAATAATTGGTGGATGAACAATGGTTTTGGTTAGTTCATAAGTGATGGGATTCACATGAACAACCTACACGAAACGAATGCGTAAAACGAGTACGGGAACGCAGGTTATGAACAATTAATTTAAGATATGGATGAAAATAAACTTCTTGTTTGGTTAAAGTAACCAAACGGGTCAATTAAGGATAAGTGCATAACCGGGTAACGGGAGCACTCATTCCGTAAAGTTTAAGCCCGGTGACGGGTATTGATTCGATTAAGCACGCAACTAGGTAAGAGAAATGTGAATGTTGAAAGTAACAAACCGGAAAGGGTAGAAGGGATGCATGTAATTCCAAATAATATTTATAAATGATCTAAGTCTATGCATTTAGATCTCTAAGGGGTCAAATGTTCTAAAAGCGCAACCGGGAATGGAAGCATGAGGTAAGTAAGATAAGGACGCCATGAATGGGTTATCGTATATCGAGATAGATCCCATCCGTAAGGGTATGGGTTAAATAGTCTTAAGGGGTATATCGGTAAATAATCCTGTTAAATATTAATGCGTGATTATGTTTCCGATAAACTCTTGTAACAAAAGTAATATAGGAATTAAAACAAGAAATAGTATTTTCTGGAAGTGTCTCTGCAAGTCCCGAGTCGTGTTTTAATGTACGGGACTTGAAACAGGTCGAACGGACAAACAAAACAACACAGCAGCAAAACTGGTGCAGCATGTGGCGTCGCCGACGCCATGGTTGGCCATTGCCGACGCGACATGGGTGTCCAACACCCAATATTACTGCCTACGGCAGTTTTGTCTCGACACGATGAAATACACAGCGTCGCCGATGCGGTTAAATGATGTCGCTGACGCCACCTCAGAAATTGTTTTTTTCCTGATTTGGTTATTTGTTAAATTAGTTATGTTTTACTTCCCATTATTCACTATAATACTAATTAATTGCAATTTCCATTTAAGGTAATCGCAAGCACCCTTGGTTGATGATCAAGCCAACAACAAGGAACCGAACACGATGAAGATTTAGTTTCCGCATCTTTTGTAAACCATGCGTTTAAATAAAAAAATAATAAATAATAAAATATTAACGGGTGTTTTTATTACATTATACGTTATTAATGTAAATCTTTTGTATAAAATATAATAATAAGAGAAATATAATATAGGTGTAACATTACACTTCTTATGTGGAGAAAAAGTTAAAACTGAAATGCATAGGTAAGGACAAAAGTTTCAGCATTTTGTATGATGTTACATATGTATAATTTAACGAATCCCTTACAAAAAACAAACTTTTTGTATCACATAATGATATTTTCTTTATTACTTATGTTTTCAATAATAATTAAAACTATTTTATTTCTGTTAATGTAGGGATAATCCACTTGGTAGAGGTGTATGTCTTTTAAAGGGAGGCATCATATTTGAATGAGAATGAGAGAATTTTGTAATCTTTGGTGCAGTATAAGAGTAGAGTAACGTTTGCTGTTAAAAAGAAAACTATTTCAATTGTTCGTGGCCTTAACAATCACGTAGTAGAAACAACAAAAAAATGCACTCTGAGTTTTAGGGCTGTATCAAACATGTTTGTACAATACTTATATATTAAGTAAAAGCTCTTTAACTAATTTTGCTAATACGTATCTGTGGGCCCGTGGCCATACTTTGCGAAGCTCGAAGTCGTATTGTAAAATTTGTTCTTGTGCATGTGCTTATCGGAGAAGATAAGGAGGCGGAGAGAGATATGGTGGCTAACCATGGAGGCAGGTGATGGCCACAATGAAGAATGTGTGGTTAGTGGTGGTACGATTTTGGGACGTTAAGTGATTCATGAAAGAATAATTAGTTAATAAAAAATTAAAGAGATTAGAATACTAAAACTATCTATAATGATTAATGCCTTCTAAAAGGTATTTTTCATTACATCAGCATCACGATGGCCCTTTCAAAAAATTTGTAATAGCTATGCCTCTTCAATCATTATTTTCCAAATTTTATTCTCCTTATTGGGCGTAATACTATAAATGCCCATCTCTTTTCATTTCCCTATAACGCCCAGAATGATGGTGTTAGGGACGTCATCAAGCCATTTCACGATCCTATAATGCCACTTTACACATGGCCTAAAGGGTAATAGGGTAATGTAATTTTTACTTGGATGATTAGTAAGTGTGAAAGCGGACCAAATTTATAATTATTTTATAAATAGAACGATTTTTATAATTTATATTAACTGACCGATATTTATGTTATTTACTCGAATCATAAATTTACTCATAAATAAAGTTTTAATATATAACTTAAATTAACTGACCGATATTTATGTTATTTACTCGAATAATAAATTTACTCATGTAATGTTATTTACTCGAATCATAAATTTGCTCATAAATAAAGTTTCATTATGTTATGTTATTTATTCGAATCATGAATTTACTCATAAATGAAGTTTCATTATGTTATGTTATTTACTCGAATCATAAGTAAGACTATTAAGTTAATGTAGATGAGTCATATAACATTACAGCTGGCTGTTATATACATTCTCATACACGATAGCAGCAATGTGGCAGCCATAGGCCCATACGTTTCCATATTTTAATATTTGTATTTTTTTTTTCTAGCGAAGTTAATCACAACTAAAGTGGTGCATTGTTTGAATTTAAAATACCAAAAACTTACTAATATTAATATTATAATCATTCTACATACCAAGTTGTTAAATAACAAGAATTTATAAAATACCCAAATGATTATCATTCATCTATAAGGAATAGAAGCATATAAAGTTTTTAATGTTTTTTTATTTATATTAATCAAATCACGATCGTAAAAATGTAAATTTAACTTTTAACTGGTTTTTGAAACTTTAATTTCTTATGAGCAAAACAATTATTACTTTTTGTTGCATTTCTAAAGTTTTCAATTTATATCCACCGTCAAACATATAATAAATTATCATTTTCGTAACCATACTAATTACATTATTTTTGTTTTAATTTAGTAGTATTATAAAACGGATTTAATTACCGTCATTTAATATAATTTTTAATCATAAAATTTAATTTCGTATAGCCTAAATTTGATCTTTTAGGATAATAATTATGATAAGTTATGTAGATTATTCAAATCAGTATAAGCATATAAAATGTGAATTTCATAAATAAATAAGTAAAGACGATATATGAAAATTTAAGAAAATAAATAATATTCATTTTATTTTTAGAAAATGTCTATATGCTTTAACTTGGTTAACTAAGCACAAGGGAACAAATTTTAAAAAAATGGTTCATGCTTTATGTCTGGAGTGGTAATATTTGGTCTTTTACGGAGATTTAGCAGGAGATTCCTTAGGGCCTCTCCTTTTTGCCTTGTTTTACACCAATTGTCCTCCGAATCAGAGATCGTAGCAAGCTTCTTTTTCATGCCTGGTACCTGGATGATGAAACCCGTATTGGAGATGCTACTCAGGTTGCCAAGGCTTTAGACATCATTAGAGTGGAGGACCCTTCCTTGGGCCTCCTTCTCAACATAAAAAAAACTGAAGTTTTTTGGCCTACATGTGTCGGGGTGAAGACCCAAAAGGGGTTTATTTCCACGGAAAATTGGTAGGCCGGTGCATGGTGTGAAACTCTGGGTGGTGCTATCAGTAGAGATGGGGAGTTTATTTGTGTTTGACCCTCAAAAGAGCCAAATGTACGGTTGAGCTGATGGGATGGCTTAAACGTCTCCAGGACCCTCAGAGCGAACTCCTTCTGCTTGGTTCGTGTATGGGTGTCGCTAAACTACTTTTTGGGCTCCGAACGTGTCAGCCTTCTTATGTCAGCGAAGCTGTATATGTTTTTGATAAGGGGTTTAGGAATGCGATTGAGGACATTGTTGTTTGTGGGGGTGCCTTTTTTCAGGGATCTCAATGGAGGTTAGCTTCCCTCCTGACCTATTTTGGGGTCTTGGGATTAGCTCAGCTGAGGATGCCTCTTCCTACGCTTTTGTGGCTTCAAGGGCCCAATCGTGGGTTCTTTAAGACCACATCCTTCGTGAATATGGTGGTGGGTTATTGGACTTTGATTATAGGGGTGCGCTGGACACTCTACATAGTTCTCTTCCCGATCTTGATCTTGGCGGTTTCTACATTAAAGACACCGCCTCCTTAAAGCCTAGAAAATTCTTGCGAACTGCCTTATATGGTGAAATCGTCAAGACAGTTGTGAAGAGAAGTTTGCCTTGTACCCACGGCATCGAGCCGTCTTTGAGTGTCTGCGAGCCTCCCATGCCAGGATTTCCTGTCTGTTGTTCCCATTGAAGGTTTAGGGAAATGTATATCGGCTGTGGAATGTCGAGCTATCCTCAACTACTAGCTGATGGTACCCCTTTTCCCCGTTGATGACATGTGTTCCGTATGTCGGAAGTCTTGCTTGGATTCTATTGGGAGCATGTAGTCCATTGCAAAGATATCCGGGCTTTAAATAACGACATGATTTAGTTCGAGATGTGCTTCATGATGTCCTTAAGCGGGCAGGATCTTGGCAAAAAAGGAAGCCCTGGTGAACTTCTTGACTGATCCCTTAGAAGGGAGATCTACCCTACGACCCGCTGACATTCTCGTTTTAGACGGGAAGGAAGGAAACATGCGTGCGTCGATTTGACAGATGTGTCTCCCCTCGTTGGGCTAAGGGACCACGGGTTTGTGGCGGGCCAGGCGATAACTAAGGCGGAGGCGGGCAAAGTAGCTAAGCACGAAAAAGCTTGCATCGAGAATCAACATGTGTTTGTCCTGTTCGCTTTCGATACCTTTGGCGCTCTTGCCCCTGACGCGGGCTTGTTACCCGTCTACCTGCCATTAGTGTGTAATCGTCTCTGTTTTAATATAAATGAAGTTTGGAATTTAGATAAAAAAAAATTCCATAACAAAAAAATTTATATAAAAAGATGTTCAGGATAGTGAAGGAGATCAAAACAATAATGTTTTTTTTATATGTATAATCAATCACAATTTATATTTTTAGATTGATCTCAATCATGTATTTTTAATCTAGAGACCTAGATGGATACATGGTGTTGTTGCTGTTGTACTCTATACTTGTGGCACCTTGCTAGGAGCTTCTATTTAATGAAATTTCACCATCGTAAAAAAAATTATAAGACATTCACATGTAAAAAAAAGAGAAAAATAACAATGAGTTACATAGGGATCCTTGTGTGGAAGAATAACGGCGTTCACGGAATCCTATGGCATAAAAGGAAGTTGAGGAACATGGTACCGGAAAGCCTTTCACGTGCAAAGATTCATTTCACTCCCATGTGGATTGCGTACCCAACACCACTACCACCTTCCACGTGATCATTTTTTAAATATTTTTTCTTTTATACACAAATCTTTTTCTTTCTTTCTTAATTTGGTTGGGTGGTTGACAACCATTAATAACGGTGGTAGTAATGGTGTTTATGAATATGAAATCTAACCTTGATAATTAGTGATCAAGTAAGATGGTGTTTACGAATATGAAATTAACCTTGATAATTATCGATCATGTAAGAAACAAAAATAAAAGATACTTATAAGTTAGCGATAATGTTGTAGGAAATGTTGTTGTAATTGGATTAGTAATTAAATTGGAGGCTTACTTGTAAGACCCATACTTAAAGCCCTAACTTACTTATTTGGAATTAAAAAAATTTTCATATTTTTTAAGCATAATGCAATCAAAATAAATTACAAAAGTACAGGTTTACTAAAAATTTTAAGTATATAAAAACATTCATAAACACATCAACACTATTTATGTTCCTTAAACGAGGAAAACAAAAGCGAAAGCTTGAAATTCGGAAGTGTTCGGTTCTTCGTCTAACTTGATCAATCATCCGTTACGTTATATTATTCACCTACATCACGAAATTTATTAAAAACGTTAGTTATATAATTTATGTACCATAATAAACATAACTATCCTCGAAAACATGGCCGAATAGTCAAAACAAAAAGTTTTGTTTCGGACCCCGCCGTAAGCTATGGCTAGCCACCGTAGCTTACGGTCTGGGCTTCCTGTTTCAAGCAGTAGCAGCCTACCATAAGCTAAGGTAGGCTACCGTAGCCTATGGTGGCTTGCTGAAGGATTTTTCTTATTTGTCGTTTTTGACATGAAAACTTCCGTATCTTTTAAATCACTTATTCGTTAAACCTCCCGTTTCTTCTTACATGATCGTTCCGGATTAACCATATTTTTAACTTATAAGCCTTCGACTTATTATTTATTTACGAAATTATTGACCCGTTTGTATTTTTTATTAAACAACTCATTTGAACATCTCTAAATCCTTATAAACATCATAACTATGAATGTTTCCTAATACTCGGTGTTCTATAAGCGTGACTCAATCATCCATTATCCGTTATGCTTTCTATTTTATCTAGCCTCTTTCAAATAAGAAAAATTGAACTTATTTCACGCAATTCCCATATACGAATATGTTTATCATTTTGTCATGACTCACAATTCTAGTCTGTTAACTTTAAAATCATCGTTTTTGTTTCTCGGTTTACGAACATATTTAAATTCCTACCCATTATCCGGGCATTATGTCGATGTCATTACTCATACAACCCTTCCGGTATGCATTAAGACTTCGGTTAAAGCGTTTGGTTATCTTAGCGAAATCCACGCTTTGTTCAACAACTTTATTCTTTATCATTTGACCGTTTGGTTATTCAACCAAACCTTTATTTCTTTTTATCATTTTGACCCTTGGTTTTTAGAGAAATCATTGCTTTTATTCAACCAAACCTTTATCCCTTTTTATCATTTTAATCCGTTTGGTTTCTTTAGCGAAATCCATCGCTTTTATTCAATCAAACCTTTATTCCTTTTTATTATTTTGATCCGTTTGGTTTCTTTAGCGAAATCCATCGCTTTTATTCAACCAAACATTTAGTCCTTTTTATTATTCCGCAAGTATTGCATCAATATTTAACGTATGACTATACAAAATAAGTACTAATATTCTATGAAGCATAAAGCCATGTACCTTAAAGCTTTCCTTTCAAGCGCGTGTCCGTCCCGACTTGGCCACTTGACGTTTCACCCAATTTGCCTATAGAGTTCAATCTGATATATCATTTAGAACTCCAATTTCAACATAGGACACACTCATTGTCAAAATCTCATTTACGTGATTCTTTTATACTTCTTAACCATTAATGATCATTTAAACATTACATCAAACACCTTGTGGGCTTGATTTACATACTACCTTTATCAAGCCTATGATTTGTATAATAGCCATGTATTTTTATTCTTTCAAACCTCTATATCTAGTATGTATAATTAACATTGTAACATCAATACTACAATTTCACTATCTAAATTATTCATCATAGTCCATATTAACATGCCGTTTCAACAAACTTACATCATTACATTCATAATTCATACAATCACTTGGAGCTTTGTCATACAAGAGCAAAATCCACTTCTTTATATAGAGCATAATAATCTCTACTCATAATTTTATAAATTTATTATCTATTTTCAGTTAGGATTATGATCCTACATTTAAATTACACCTCCTATAAGTCATAACATCAATTAAGTGTTTCAAGAACTTCAATCATCCAAAATCAAGTATCACCAAGATCAAAATTCTAACTTACCGGGTGTTAGGAAAGTATGGATGATCGATAATCTTGATTCATGCACCAATAAAGACCTCAATCCACCCTTCAATTTGATCACCTCAGTGATTTAGGGTTTAGGTGATTTTCTTCCTTCTTTGGTCGCATACATATACTCACACACAAAGATGTTATATATATATAATATATATATATATAAATATATATTATTATATATAGAGGTTCATGTGAGAAATTTAAAAGTGTGAGAAGGATAAGAAAGATTATGGAGGTGACATGTGTCACTTTTTATTTTGGTAGTTTAAGGGTATAGCTGTAATTTAACTAATAAAATCTAATTATGGAATGAATATATGTAACCGATTTTTGACAGTTATTGTAGGATTTTCGAATTTGAAATAACACCCTAACTCATAAAAACACCACAACATGTATATTGAATGCATACATCTTATAAAGAACAGAAATATAACTCATAAAAACACTCTAACTAATAAAAACACCCCAACTAATAAAAACACCACATCATGTATATTGAAGGCATACATCTTATAAAGAATAGAAATACAACAAAAATAACACCATAACTCATAAAAACACACACAGCATTTATATTGAAGGCACACATCTTATAAAGAACACTTTGACATTGAATATAACAGAAGTAACACCCTAATATAACACTAGTCAACACTTTAATCAGAATCAAAACAGAAATAACACCTTAAATATATAAAAACAGAAATAACTCTACATAAGTATATCAATATGGTACTCATATTAGAGATAAAAAACACTCGTTATTATGGTGTATTTTTTTTAAAAGAGCTACGTATAAAAAGTTATTGATGTTTAAAAAAGAATGGGAACTTTGCATGTGTATTAATGTTAGTTTCTTAGTTTAGAAATATTAAATTTACCTTTATACCCTTAATCTAGAAAATTAATTAGTTTAATAGTCAACAAACAGAATTGCCACTATGATCTCAACCATTAAATTAAATATCTAATAGTTTAGATTCTTTCTTATCCTTCTCACACTTTTAAATTTTCTCACAATAACCTCACCCTAATATATTATATATATATATAATTTTGTTTTAATAAAACAAGTTTCACCCACTTGACCAATTTAGTCACTCATGTTTAGTTTATTATCAAGAAAATCATAATTCATGATTTTTATATTTATTATTTAGCAACCTATCATCAACCAGGTTAAATGTCCCTATATATATGGTTTAATATTTTTGGGTGTTACGTTACTGAATTACTAGCTAGACTGGTTTCAAAAATTGGGTTATGTTAGAAATAGGAGTTAATTGCCCGAATGGTCCTTATGGTTTGTCATTTTTTCACATTTAGTGCCTAACTTTTTAAAATTATATGTATGTTCCCTATGGTTTGATCGTTTGTTACTCGGATAGTCCTCTGAATGGATGATCGTTAGTTTGCTTAGTTAAATTTTTGTAAAATGACAAAAATGCCTTTAATATTACTAATAAATTAATAAAACAACTCAAGTGGGACCCAACCACCACCTAAAAATTATTATTAAAAATTAAGTAAGCCCAGCATCATCTTCACCATCCTGTTAAAAACCCTAACCTAAATAACAGACTCCATCGTCATGATCTCCATCTCCATCAGACTACGTCACTTAACCACCACCCCAACGCCTTTCTTCTTTATTATCCTGTTCTGACGACCACCTGTACTCTACATCTTTTGGATGATCAAATTTGCCCCTGGTTTGCATAAATCGGAAAACACATTGTAGAAGCTCAAGGAAGTCAATTGAGGTTCAATGCTACAATAAATACTTGACCGAAATCCCTTGTAGGCACTTGTCCTCATATTAATTGGTAATATAAATCTGGAATTAGTGCATATGCTTTAAGTGGTTGTGTTTAGGATGATCTCTGACATCTTATTTGTTCATAGAAGTTGAGCACTCATGCGCCATTTACAGTGGTGTTTAGGTGATAATCTGGGTTACTCAGCTGTTGAGACGCAAGGTCAATTGAAGTCGGACCGAGTTTAGTGATGGCATGTAAGTTGCAACTGTAATGGTTTTGGTTTAAGTCTGAATCTGATGAATGGGTCCTAAATCATCCTTTCTCCGTCAAGAACTTAATTCCGTCTCACCATCACCCTTTCTCCATTAAAACTGAATCTGATGAAGTATTCCGAATCCTCTACCAAAGAAGATCTTCAAGCAAAAGAATCGAATTGGAAGAAGTCAAACCAAAGCTTTATGAGATTCAAGAAGAACAAGAATTGGCTAAAACAAGAAAGAAAAAGGAAGCTTTTGATGCAATCCGATGCAATTTTGGTTAAAACAAAAAATGAATTAGCACAAAATGAGGACCATTTCAGTCAGCCACAAATGATTATAACACTCTTTTGTGTAGGAACGGTTTGTGTGCAATTCAAATGATAAGACTTGATAAAATGCACGCTTGAATATCTACAACTTTGCTAAAAGTGCGCAATCCAATCAACAAAATAGTGAACAACATATTTTCTAAACATATCTTTCTATTTCCAATTTGGTAACACTTCGTTACAAATCAACACTTTGATCAAAAGCTCTCCAAAACAAGTTAGGAGGTTCATGCGTATGGAGAGACCTATTTATAGACTTCAATCCTCCGTGCGCAGGACCCTGCGTTTGGAAGACCTCATACGTGTCTAGGACTGCTGTGCACGTATGAGTCCTCTTACAGTCATTTCCAAATTCAAACATAAACATTAACGTGCTACCTAATACATACGGACACATACAAAAGACGCAGATGTTAGAGGTAATATGTACTAACATTTTGTCTGAATCTCTGAAATATCAAGCAGAATTGGAACAACGAGGGTGGGGGAGATTTCACTAGATAAGAAAGTAAGGGAGGGTGGGTTTTCCGCCTGCTCATTTGTTGGAGAGTAGAGTAAACTTGTGGGTGTGGTCGTTGGTTTGCTTAGTTAAGTTAAAGTAAAATGACAAAATACCTTTAATGATAAAACAAAATAAATTGAATAAGTATTATATATATATATATATATATATATATAATATATAATACTTATTCAATTTATTTTGTTTTATCATTAAAGGTATTTTGTCATTTTACATTAACTTAACTAAGCAAACCAACGATTATCCACTCAGGAGACTATACGAGTAATTAAGAACTAAATGTGAAAACATGGCAAACCACAAGAACCATCCGCACAATTAACTCTAGAAATAATTTCAAAACTAATACATATAACTAAATGAAATAAACAAAATATGAAGATTAAAGTGGTAAAGGAAAAAAATAAAATAAAATCTAAGTTTTTAAAATTCTAATTCAACCACATCGATGGGGTTTGCCAATTTCACGGTTAAGGAACCAACATTGTATCTGGTTGGTAAATGGTGGCAATTCAAGAATACTTAATCAGGTCAATTGTATCGGTGATTTTCGATCCCGATGGCCAGTCCTGTTCTAAAAACAATGTTTATGAAAATATTATAACTTTCTGGTTCTATATATTCAACATAATAGACTGGTTGTTGAATAGTGGTTGTTGCACCATTAAAATAGGTCATTGTTTTAATAATCATTCTCTCCTCATGAAAATAGAAAATTAGATAAAGTTGAACACGAAGTTGTGGACTTAATGGTATATTTACTATGGGGATCGTAAAATATATTTTAAGTATGAAAACAAAATTAATGAATAGTTCTTGATGCATTGTTTTCTTGTCATTTCTTGTTGGATTCTTTTAATATAATAAAAATGTACTTATCATTTTGGATAAATGAGATAATTTAGTACTTCCGTGTTTCCATAACTAAAAGTAAGCATTTTCTTTTTTATATCTGTTAGAGTGTTACGGTTTTGTTGTTGGACAACATAAAGGCAGCGTTAGAATATTAATAAAAAAAGCTAAAAGTTTGAGTTAGCATAATTATGTGTTATTGTTAGCTGATTAATTTTTTTTAAACAAAAAATCACACACTTTCTAATTCTATTTTATAATACACATTTTTTTTTCACAAAAGGATTGAACTTTACACTTGAAAAGGCTAAACCGTACCATTTTCATACCGTTAGATCAGTGGCACTTTAGCGTTTCTTAATTACTTGGTATGTAAGGATTCCAACTCAACATTTTGATCTAGAAACCAACATTTTTCAATGGTAAAAGTTCGAAACCAACATCTTTAAATGCTGAAAGTATCAATAACTAAGAAAAATGAAACATTAGGAAACCAACACATTATTTTGAATTTTGAATAACTATGAAAATGAAACATTATGAAACCAGCTCATTATTTTGATATGCTTATCCAATTTTTAGGTTAACAGAAGCCCCAAACAAGATAAAAATCATTTTTAAATGATAACAAGACATAATACTTAACAAATAATGGTCTGGTTTAAATTAAAATATTATTTTTAACAATACTTCCTAAAATTTTATAGAATAAATACATCTCAACATTCACTCTATGGGATATTTAAACTTTCAACATTTTATTTGTGCGCATACAAACCATCATGATGTCCCCTTGAGAACAAAAAATATGAATAACTTTGACATTATATATCACATGGGTAAAGTTATCCTATAAATTCTCTTGAATTTTGGAATAATACAATATAACACCATGCAATGAATATAACACAATGAAATATAACACCATGCAATGAATAACACAATGAATCACAAAATATAACATAATGGATCAAAAACCATAACACCAATGCAATGAAATATAACAAAATGAATCACTAAAAAGATGCAATCACGAAAATATATAAAAAAAATTACAATCCCTAATAAAATATACAATGATTTAAATAAAAAATTTAAAATCTACAAGATAAAACAAAAACCTAAAATCTAATATCGTAGGGTTTGACGAGACGGTTCTAATATTTGCTATTAAAGTCTGTTTCTTATGACTTTCTAGTTTTTAAAAATTATGTATTTGAATCTTTTACTATATCGATACCCTTTTATGTTTTTCTGTACAATGATTAATAAAAATTTTAATCTACAGATAAACAAACCTAAAATCTAATATCGTAGAGTTTTGACGAGACGTTTTCTAATGTTTGCTATTAAGTCTGTTTCTTATGATTTATAGTTTTTTATAAAAAATTATGTATTTGAATCTTTACTATATCGGATACCCTTTTATGTTTTTCTGTGTTCATCATTTAGTAATAACTTTTCACCTCCACATAGACTATTGTAGTATATGGCTTAGATGGTTCTTTAGTAATAACTTATTTCGCCCTCCACCTAGAGTATTGTAGTATATGCTTTGATATCTTATAAGGATTTTAATTATTTTGTGTATATCTGAACCAAAGACAATCTTATTAGAAGTTTGATGTAGAATAAAAAAAATCTACAAATATGGTCTAATATTAGCATTTTCGGTAAATTATCCATTTGACAATAAAGTACTCTTTTGATTTGAATTATAAAACCAATTATTAGGGGGATATTTTAGTCAAGTAAATGTGTGTTTCCTCGGTTTGTGGACAGTATTAACTTAAGTCCGTATTTTGATAATATGGATACTCGAGTTTCCTAGGTTTAATTTTTGTTTTAGTTTGCACCTTTCTGTTAATTTCACGTTAGTTTAGCTATTGGAAAATGAGTGAAAAACCTATTTAACCCCTGACTCCATTATTAAATTTTTATTATTATTAACTCAAGTCCCCCACCCAAACCCTTTCGGCTTTCGCAACTTTACCACTTACCAACCCAAAATTTAGATCACCATCGTTCACCTACGCACCATTAACATCATGTCTCCTTGTTTTGAATTGGGAACAACCACCACAACTACACCATCATCAGGAACATCTTTCTCTTTCTCCCAGTTTCACTCTCTCATCCCTCGTTAGTATCATTTATCTTTATCGGCCAAACACTAGCCACCAAACACCGACCACTATTACATCTGAAATTGAATCCTAATCGAACCACTGCTCACCGTCATCCCTATCACTCACCACAATCAAACCTTAATCAAACCAAAATAGGTATATAGATGTGGACTTTTAAACAAACAAATTTAGGTTTTAGATATGAAATTGCTCGTCGGATGTGAGGTGGCAGGGACTTTAGTTTGAGGCGATTAGGTTAGGGAGGGTTTGATCAGGGTGTCAGCTTTTAAAGGAGGGTTTGATTAGTGGTTGTGATTGTTCCAACAGTGGGGGTTAATAGTCTGATGGTGGTGACGTTGGTGATTTGGGGGTTTCAATAGAAGGGGGGTTGAGAGGAAATGGTGAATTCGATGGTTGGTGGTGGTGGAAAGTAAACAAAATCTGGCGGCGTTGGGTGTTTATGGCGGTAGTGTGGCAATTCTTCAATCTCCTACGACCTTGAAGGTTTTGGGCATAGATCTTGATCGGAGTGTTGCGCCCCGGTTAAAGATATATTCACAAAGTCATATTTCATAACTCACTCGACAATTCGTGAATTCAATACAAATGCAAAACAATTATCAAAAGATTCAAATACTAAAAGAATTGTCACATACCAAATTATAAGTATAATGTTGAAACCCTAGAAATTCTTACAAACACCTACATCAGGGTGAAACCCAAGGGATTAGCCACTCATGGATGATGGAACGAGATCACCGGATAAGAAGCACACGAATATTGACATCTTGATTCTTGAAGCTTGACCTTGATGATGATGGTGAATTAGGGTTAGGAAGGATGATGGTAATTGATGGATTGGTTGAATGGAATGGTGATGATAGGATGATGATTTGGTTTTAGATGTTGATGGATGATTGTGGTGATGAATAGTAGGGGATGGATTGTGGATGAGCGTGATGAAGGGAAAGGCTCCAAGAGTGTGTGATGATGTTTTAAAATCCGTAACTCCTCAAAACATATACCCAAACTCGTTCAAAACTCGTCAACATCAAAATTCAGCGCTTCAAAGATCGAAGACGCGTCGGCAATGCGGTGTACTTGTATGGATTTTCTTTGACGCTCTATCCTACTAGATATGGGCTGTTTTGAATGACGCAATGCGTCGCGACGCGACCTCCAAGTCCGGTTTACTGTTTTCTTTATTCACCGTGTCCGATTGATCCCAATCGCTTCCCGATGCTCCGTAAAGCTCTCGAATGGCTCCTTAAACTCTATTAGACTTGCAAAACACAAATTCTATCAAAGTAGGTCATTCAAAACTAAAATTCATGTAAAAACACAAACTTAATACAGTAAAACAATGAGTTTTCAACCGCGTACAGGATCTCAGGTTTGTTGTGATTTTGTTAATGGCGTTTTTGGTAGAAGTGACGATGGAGTTCTTGTTATGGTACACCAATAATTTTGGTGAGGCAAATACTTACGACAATGTTATGGGGAATGATTTGGGAAGTTTGGTTCGGTCGTACTTCAAAATTGTGTCATGATTTAGGTCGGAGGTTAAGGTTAGGGTTATTGTGGTTAGTGGCAGCTAGTGAAGGTGGTAGCAGGTAATAGGGTGGTGGTTGTAAGGAGGGTGGTGGGCCTAGTGGCAGGTGGTGATGGTGGAAGGGTTTAATGTGTTAGGGGTTTTAATCCGGAGGGGGTCATGTGTTAGGGTTGCGAAATTACCAAAATACCCTTTGAACTAAAGGTCACACTACCAACCACTTGACAAAGGGGCACAAAGTGTAGTGAAAACCGAACGACGAGGACTCGGGTATCTATTTCATCAAAATAGTGCCTCAAGTTGATCATGTCATCATACCTTAGAGACACCAATTGCCCTTTACAAATAATTATGTTTTATCCTATTATATAGAGACCCTGAATGGTGAAGGCGTGAAGCTGTTGTGAGGGAATTATGATTATTTATTACTTTACCAAAATAATCACTAAGTAAATTCGTTTCATTATTATATGTGAATTGGTAATTACACTATGGGATTTGCGATTGAACACAACTTTATAAGGTGCGTTTTGAACAAAAAGAGTGTATGTAAGTAAATGTTTGTGAGGTGGATTGTGCATCTCCTATGAAATCAATCCCTTCTTTGTTTAGAATCAAACTGATTTAGTAAGACGTAATTTGTTATAATGCAGGTCTTTCGTTGCATTTATAAAACACTTGTTTAACGTGATATGGTTCCAACTAATAATCGATTAGCCTACTTTTTACGGTATAAATTCTTAAGATGCAATACAGATATAAAATCTCATTTCCTATTTTTACATTATCAATTTCTTGATTGCATATTTGTTTTCTTCGTAATGTCAAAGAAAAATAAACATATAATTGAGGCTAATGCTATTAAAATATAAGAAAAAGTGTTTCTTGGATTCCTCGTTCTTACGTTCCAGAAAGTCCAATGTTTATGCAATCTGTATGTCATTTCTATCTTATAATAATATAACTTTTTAATGGTCTTAAATTTTTTTATTATTTTCAATCATAATTTATTAATTTAACCATATAGTATATTTATACGGGTGACTACTTCCTTTTTTTTTCAGTGTTCTAACTCTCTATTTAAAATTGATTATCAGTTATTATCAAGCATGTTAAATGTATGTTTCATAGAACTAATTTAAATTCTAGCTCGAAGTTATAGATTTTATTTGTATCGAGATGTCGGGTAAACGAGTAGAAGTGTACCGTATATGTATAGATATGCATATAAATTAATAAATAAATAAATGAGATGTTGATGTTTCTTCAATCACCAAAGTTAGTTGGGTGGTTGAACTTATGGTGAGGACTATGTCATTTATAAGTTAAGTCGCAATCTAATTATCAATGACAAGTTACACAAATTAATAATATATAAATTAATGTCATTTTACATGCAATATAACATAATAATATTTTATTAGAACATTTGATTCCAAAATAAGAGTTGACGGTGTGACTGTCACTTTTTGTACATGATGGATTAGATATGTGGTTGGCACTTTTTGGCATCCAGTGATTCTGATGTGACTTCTAAGTTCCCTTCCCATACTGACCACCACCACATGATCATCACCTTCCTAATTCACTTTCGTCATTCTCACTCCTTCCACACTATTTTTCCATCTTCACTTTAGATCTAACCGGTTTAATAGCTTTTGTTGTTAAAACCGGACCAACTCGTCGGGACCTGGTTCCCGGACATCTAGTTGGACCGAAACACTTGAATCACTGATAACCACTGGAGAATCATTGTATATTCAGTGGTTGGATCGTTTTGAGTAATTTTTTTTGAACGACAAATTTTGGATCACTGACAGACCACTGGAATATCATCGTGCCACCTGTGGAACCACCCGATCATATCCATATCTAGTAGATAATAATGCTTATACACTAATTTAGGAGGAAACCCAATAAATGCAGAAATCGAACCCAAAACCTAACAGTTCCTAAGTCTTATCTCACTCCCAAGATCTCGAGTAACTAGTTTAGAAGTTTTAAATTTAATTTGAAAGTGTTTACCATCTATTGAAGAAAGATGTTGCCATGTATTTTCTATAACTAATTAAATACTTTCTCCTCTAGAAATCTTTTCATTATTTTCTTCCTTTTTTCGATAAGCAATATATTTTCTTTTATTATTTAATTATTATAACAATAATTTTTTAAATTAATCATGATGTCATCGGGTTCCAGTGAACTGTAGGTATGATCAGTTTGATGGCTAGTATGGATCTAAAATTATAACAGTAGTTTTTTAAATTAATTATGACGTCATCCATTTCCAGTGAACTATAGATATAACATGTTTGATGGGTAGTACGGATTTAAAACATTGGATAAACGTGATGACTATAACTAAATGAAGATGTTACCTTCAATTTCGAAACAGAAAACATTTTGTACACATTATAAACCATAATAGTAACTGACAATCATGCAAAAAATTCAGACCTGTTTACAACAATAAGTACAAAACATAATAAAGATGATGATATCATCCAAACAAATCTGGATCATAACAATGGATCAATTAATTAAACAATTTAAATTACAAAAGAAAAACACATCTAATAAACAATTCAAATAAAATCAAA
Organism: Scalesia atractyloides; assembly: GCA_947069175.1. NCBI lineage: Eukaryota > Viridiplantae > Streptophyta > Magnoliopsida > Asterales > Asteraceae > Scalesia > Scalesia atractyloides. Next base: position 9,392,762 of record CAMTDV010000012.1, on the reverse strand, counting down.
TCCAAAATTCAGATCTAAACACTCTGAATTCCGTTTCGAATTAAAATTAAAATTCAAACAATTCAACACATCATAACTAGACACAATAACGTGTAAGAAAATTTTACATACAAATAATTCAAATTCATATCATCATGAACTCGAACCTAAATAAAAATAAAAAAAAATAAAAATAACAAAATCGGTACTAGTTTTATAAAAAAAAATTACACATCACACCTTCGTCGATTGATGAGTTCAAAGCTGGACTTGAAGAACGCATCGATCTCGCCTCCAGCAACAGTTTCAAAGAAGTGAAAGTCGCGTAATCTTCGCTTACATGTTCGGTGCTGCTTTTTAGGCGGCGGCGGACAGGTGAGGAGTGGCGGAATTCTGTGTTCCGGCGAGGTGGGTGTTACGCACTCTTGGGAGTTTTGGGACTGAATTATGCATGATTCGGGTTCCATAGGGGGAAGGTTGAGTGTGAAAGACGGTACTGATTGAATCGGTCGAAGATGTTGTTGTTGTTATTGTTGCGGGAGTTGTAGATCTGCGGACATGGTGGCTGAGGAGGAGAATGGAGAGAGATGCGTGTAAGAGTGTTGTTGCTCTTTATGCACAAGAAATTTGTAGGAGGCGTGCAATGTAAGGTAATCTGAGTCATATGTAGAAGGAATATGCCCAGGGGTAGTTTCGCCTTTTTGGTTTAATATTCTTTTAAGATTTAGATAGATGATTATTATTGTTAATAATGCTTTTTTTTTTCTTCTAAACTTAGAGTTATGGGGTTTTTTTTGCCATTTAATAAAAAAATGATACATGGAATTATTGTTACTATTGTATGGTGTGTATGGAGTGCTAGAAATTATAAGATTTTTTTCCTAACAAGTCTCTGGCAATTAACAAGATCATAGACGATGTGAAGACTTTCGACTGTATTTGAAAAAAAGATAGAGCAAGAATGAAGAACTTGTAGCGTAAAACATGGTGTGCTTTTTTTATGTTGTCTTAATGTGTTGTAATTTGGTAGTCGGTGTTTGGTTCTGCTAACATCTTGCTGGCGGTTCTTGCATTGGTTTTACCCGCAGGTCACGGGTTCGATCCCGGGCCAGTGGTGTTTCCCGCACGGGGACCGGATTCAGCCCACTTGGGAGGTACCGCATTGCGGGCCAAGTGTGGTTCGAACTCGGGTGGCTACTCGTCTTGAGAGCCTTGGGGACCACTGAACCAAACCTTTCAAAAAAAAAATACCATCATTCTTTTTATCTTGTTCTTGAAGAAGATGTAGAACATAGCAATTTTTATCTTCTTTTTATCCTACTTTTGGCCATGTTGACAAAATACCTTGGTTGGAACCAGTTGTCGAGAGTGATCTTAACGCTGTGTTCCGGATTGACTTGAGGAGAGAAAAGAAATAATTCCCTCTTTTTCTTTTCTTTCCTTCTGCTTCCAAATTGGAAAGATCAATTTAGGCAAAAAAATATCTCCTTTTCCTTTCTTCTCTCTCCTTTAATGGAACTCTGAAACACGACTAAAAATTGTTTCCTTTCAAATTATTTCTTTTCTTTCCTTTAACGAAACTCGGAAACACAACTGAACGAGGGAGCACTAGTTAGTTGGAATTACGAGAGTTATCAGGTTCGACGTAGACTAGACAGGTTTCAAAAGCTTAGTTATACCAATCATATGCAAGGCATATGATATGTTAACAATGGAAGGTTAACATTACTTGTATTAAAATAAAATTTAGAACTAAAACTTTGAAGAGGAGAAAAACATGATTTAGTGAATCTTACGAGATAATATTGGTAAAATCTAAACTATCCACATAGATTAACATTTAATTAATAAAGCTTTATAACACAAGTTTATCCATATATTTTTTTCACAAAGAGAAATCATGAGTTTGTACTTTTGAAAAAATTTAAGAAAAATATAAAAATTAAAATAATCAAAATTATGAAATGTTATCATGATAGATGATTAAGAGAAGGATTTAAAGTATATAATTTTCTTTTCTCAAAAAATAGTCAACTCATGCATATGATTTGAAATTGTATGATTGTTTTTGGATCTGGGTGCTTTACACACGGCTTCGGGATTGCTGAAAACACAATCTTTCATAATAACTACAACCCCAGTCCTTTTGTCTCTTGATGTAGTACAATGCTACTACACTACAAACTTTTTTTTCTTTCTTTCTATCAAGATAAAAAGATTTATTTATATTCTTAATCAATCAATTTATAATTATAATGTTATAAGAATATAAATGGACGAATTACCAACATATTTTTATCTTTTATAGTTTATAAACGGATCCAATTGTTAAAAGTGAAAATACTTTATCGGACGAGATGACATAAGTTACTACTAGATATCGTACGGGGAATGCAAAAAGCTAATATATAAGTCAACTCATTGTCATCTCTACCCAATCTCCTTGTTTGGCTGATTTGTATGCACACCATTAGGTCTTCTAGTCATTTCTCTATCCCTTACAAATTACCTTTAACTTGTTAAATTCCAAATTGTTGTTAATAGAGTCGAGTTTGAAACATGCGTGAATGCTAGTAGAACCGGAAGGAGTAGGTCGTTCTTTTACATCACTGATCACTGACCGGGGACAACATACTTAGTACTTCCGTAACTGATCTTTGCATTTATAATTTGCCTCAAATGTACACAATTGATCAAAAAAACTCACTTGTCTCTGTCAATTATATCTCTTTCATGTTTCTTCTCTTGGTTTTATGCACACAAAATGCTTAGAACTTCCACTACATTTTATGCACACAAAATGCTTAGAACTTTCACTTATACAGTGAACCTATTTGTAACCACCAAGATAGAATAAGGCCTTATTAACCACTACAATTGTAACCAGCCAGCAAAGGTTGTATTATTACCTAGGTAAAAACAACAAATATAAAATATTATATAATAGTAACTAAGTTTCTTTGATGATTCACTAAAGCTACTCACATTTTTTAACTACATAAACAACTCAAGTTACAATATTGCTCCATTGTTTTGATTTTTTTATATAATAAATTTTAAAAATTAGTGACCCAAATGCGATAAATATAAGATTTGGTTACTATTTAGTTGTTTACTCTTTTTAGGTTAAATCTGAAAGTGAGATAACTGTTAAGAAAAATGTCGTTAAACAATAACAAAAACCTACCTAAGCTCAGGAATAAGCAAAAACGTATCCAACAGCTGTAAATACGAACAAAAAATAAGCAAAAACCTACCCAAGCTCAGGAAACCGCCATCGCTTCGGCGACAGCCACGTGAAGGCCACAATTAGAAGAGAGAAGTAAAAAACCTTTAAACCACGAACTCGCAACAGACATATAATCGGAGAGAGACCAATCGCAAACCAAAGACAACCGTTGGACATAGGTAACTGATGTGTAAGCAAAGAGAGAAGTAGCCGGAGACAAAATGGGAACTTCAACGGGACTAAAACAATTGTGTTTCACACTCAAAGACAAGACGTTTAAGTCAAAAGACGGAGGGACCACATGTGACACACCCACCAAACATTAAGGGTTTAAATATAAACAATAGGGCTGTTCATGAGCCGAACCGAGCCGAGCTAGTATAAAACTCGGGCTCGGCTCGATTATAAACCTAGATGGCTTGGCTCGGATAGGATTTGAAACCGAGCTGGAAATATAAGCTCGGGCTCGGCTCGGCTTGGTTTGGCTCGAATTTAAAAGGAAAAACTAATACATAGCTCTCAAAATTTAGTAATCTAAAATATTCTTCAAGAATTCAAAAAAAAACATATCCAAAATAAGCTCAACCTTTACAAGTCAAAATTAAGTTTAACAACACAAAATACGTTATTAATTTCAACAAAATACAATATAAGTTCATTAGCATAGTAATCAATATTTAAATTTGGTATAGATATCAAATTACACTCCTAATCACATGTAAATAACAATCACTTTCAAAGCGAACCACTTCAAGCGAGCTTTTCCCGAGCTAAATCCGAGCGAATTTCGAGCTGCGAGCTTTTTGAATAGCCCTTAGAAACAACAAATGAGGGACCAAATTTGTTAAACACATAGTATAGAGGCCAAAGTCTAGCAGTACTTTCACCATCGACTTTTCCTTTTAGTACACAAGCTAATAGGCTGAAGTGTTTGTTGAGTTGAACATGAACAAAAAGTAACACAAAATTGTTATCTATAGGAGTGCTACTATACCTTTTCTTTTATATATATATATTTTTTTGTTTTTTGTGTCACATGTTATATATTTTGGTTAATTTTTGTTTTTTTTTTAATTATATTGAGAGCCATCATCATGCCTTAGGGCCTAGAGTTTCACCCTCAAACAAACATAATTCATGATATAAATATACTGGTTATATGCTGTTAAAAAAATATACCATTTATAAGTATATATTATGACATCTATTATTAAATTTAACGCATGTGAACTCATGTATTTTTGTTTTCTATTTGTATTTACTAGACATTATGACCTTATGGTGGTTTTTTTTTCTACGGTTCGATAGAAGGATACATGTAGGAATTTAGTTGATGGAATAATATGGTAAAAAACATGCATTAGGAGCTTGTACTCTATGTTTGAATGGTATGATGCACATTATGTGTTTAGTTGGTATTAAGAAGTGAAATTGGTGTTGTTGTATAACATGTGGACTTACCAGTAAGCATAATGTTGGGATCATGTCAAATTAGCTAATCGTGAATGATGTTGCCACTTATAGAATCATGCATTAGTATGTGTGGAATCAATTGTATATGTGTATGTTTGTAATTAAGTAATCATATGGTTGTATGTATTCTACAACATGAGTATGAAATGCATATGGTTTCATAGTATAGTCAACTATACCAATATGGATATATGTTCCTAAGGTTCAAAGCTTGTGTGTTTGACAGTTGCCTTCTGAAAAGTCAACGGATGTAGGAATAGCATGAATAGGCATTCTAACACGATAGTAAGGTCGGGGAAATCAAATGATACATATTATTATTATTATTATTATTATTATTATTATTATTATTATCATTATTATTGTTTTTATTATGTGGTATACATGATGGTAAGTAGAACTATTTGAGTTGTGAACAATGTGGTTCTCAATTCATATCTTATGCATGTTAATGATTGAACGATGAAATCAATGTAACTAAGAGTTAAATGAATGTTGATATGAATCAACATGTATACAACAATGTTGTGGACATGATGATATGAAAGGATAGGAATTTCATTAACAAGGAGTCAAGCATGGAAGGCTAATGAGTCAAGGGGAGGCAAGGAAGCTAGCATGGACATGGCAAGCTCCAGGTAAGTGATTCCTGAACTCAATTTATTATTATGCATTGAAGTTTTGTAATCAAAAGGAAAGGGGATCATAAAAGGATGGATAGGTAATGATAGTACCAAGGTAAGTAGTGCCGTAGTGGGTAATTTGTAGTTTAACTATGATAGAAAACACATGGTATAAGCAAGCGGGTCAAAAACTAGAAAGTAGTGTAATAAGATGTGGACTGGATGTTGGGGTATGGGGATTAGTGCTAGAACACTAATCCAATACTATGAGGATAATGAACTAGGTTAGCTTACAACACTTGGTACAAAAGAAAAAGAAGTAAAAGCAAAAGAAAAGTTATGAGTGTTAGTGATTTAAACTCACTTAGAAGAATCTGAGATAATTCTGCCAAAAATCAAGAAATTTGAGAGTGAGAGTGAGAGTGTACAGAAAGTTGGAAGTGGTGAAGTGCGTCTGTATTTATAGAAAAAAATAGCTGCCAGCTTCGCTTCGTGCGAAGTGTACCACTTCATGCGAAGTGTGCCACTTCGTGCGAAGCGTGCTCCACTTTGTATGAAGGGGGTCAATTGAGGCTAGTTTCACGTGTTTTAGCCTGTTTTAAGTATTTTAAGCATAAGAGAATGATGTATAAGTATAATTGCACGCAAAATTGGGCATTTGAGTAATCCAAGTATGAGTTTCTTGCATGAAGTCACGTATCAAAGATTGTAAAGTATGAATCATATGTGTGAAAGATGTACATTTTATGATCGGAATCTTGCATTACAAGGATTGAAATAAAAGATACGAATACGATTACAAGTTTCCAAAGGTAGAAGTACATTTAAACTTTCTAAATAAGGAAAGTATAAAAATGCGGAACGTTACAATATGTACCAGATTAGGGATGAATGAAAGTTGTTATTTCTTATGAAAACATTGTTTTTGATGATCACATTGTTGTGGTTATTGTAAACCCTAATTTTAGGGGGTGCGAGAGCCAGCTGTTGCTAGAGACCGTTTTTCAGAGTTTTGGGGTTGATCTGAGGATTCTGTTAATGAATGCCATGAGGTAGCTGTTGCCGGAGATTCAAAGGCTATGATGAAAACTCTGAGCATCATTGTTGTGAAAATTGAAGTTTTGATACATATTGTTTTAGTTTTGATTTTTTTTGTGTGTTGACATGTTGCTCATATTCAGGGGCTGTGATGGTTACCTGAGCCCTTTATATTGTAGAAGTCGTTTATTATAAAAACAGTACGTATGTGGCATTTGGTAAAATAGCAAGGGTTCTTTTGGTTGGCTGACTCGGCTAACGAATAGTTAACATTAGTACAGACAAATACAGCAGATGAGTTGTAAAGAGAAGCAACATATGGCTAAAGAAATAAAAGTTCCACCACACGTATGACAAAGAAAAGTTTGTACTTACAGCCATTGTACATGTTTTTCTTGTTGTATTCCCTCTTTACTGAAGTATATTTTGATGTATGAGTCTTTAGGAAATTGCGGTGTTCATGACTATATTACATTGTTGGCATGGTTAATTTTCAGCTGCATATCCCATGTTTTCTCCTTGAATTTCAAAGGCCATTTGCCTCAACGTCGAAGGCTAAGACATCAGGAAGCAACCAAGGAGGCACAGTTAGGTTTCTTCAGCGAGCCTTTATAGTGGTCTCACAGCAAATGAACTTGGATTAAGGTGATGGTAGGCTTAGAGTTCCTGTAAGACCCTAACTGTTTTGGTTGAAAACACGCAACAGAAATGCAAACCCAAAAATTTTCTTTCTTTGTGAATATTCTTACATACTCGAAAACCATTTAAAATGACTCTTTTAAAATAATTACATCCTTCATTCATATTTAGGAGATCAATTTAACATACGTTTACAAAATGCATGACTACACACTCTTGTACAATCTATGCTTTAACTCGATCTTCACCGTTTTGCATTCCATGAGGATGACTCGTGTAATCTGCAGTCACCATACACATCCACATCATTATTATTTAGTGACATCATACATAATTAAACCACCACGTCGCATTCTATCTACATATACTGATTCATTCGGTTATCTTTTGAATTTAATCATTGCATCCCAATGTTTATTCTTTAAAGAGCCAAAAATAATATAACTGCATTTCATTCCATTCTCAAAACCAACATAGTTGGCATCCTTAATGCTCATATGTATTAAGAACCACGTATACATATATATAAGTCCCATCCCTTTGTATATATTAAGTTCCAATTCGTGCATGCATATCTTTCTATCCAAACTCTTACATACATCTTACATTCTAACACATTCATACATACAAATCCTAGCCACATACATCCAAACATACAAATCCCATACATACAACCTACGTACATATTCATTCCTAATCATGCTCACTTGTGGGTTCCATCTCCTAACACACTAAATCCATACATATATACTTATTTCATCCCCATACATACTCGCATACAAGTTCCATTCTTACCCGCACCTCATAAAAACTCATAGGTAAGTTGGGGTGCATTTTGGAAGCTTGACAAGGCTTGCGAATGGGGCTACCCAGATCGAAGAAAACAAAGAAACAAGGCGAAACGAGGCCCCCAGCATCGCTGACGGCCATGAAACCCGTCACTAATGCCTACCGGCGTCGATTGAGGCGTCAACTGCCCGTTCGGGCGTCGGCTGACTGCCCAACGTGGGTGAAGCCACCTGTAGTGTTGACACCCGGATTTCGATCTTTTACTCCTTTTAACCCCTGTCCGTGCATCCTGAGAGTCCCAAAATGTAAAATAACATTTTCCAATCTCCCAAATCATCCTAACACTAATCCCCATACCCCAGCATCCAATCCACATCTTATTACACTACTTTCTAGTTTTTGTACCAAATGTTGCAAGCTAACCTAGTTCATTATCCTCATAGGATTGGATTAGTATTCTAGCTAGTGAGAACGTTGGGAGCTTTGCCTACCCGAATTAAGATCCACACCTCACTTGAACATTTTTACATTTTACTTTCTGTACATTCATGATCAACCGGGTTATTACAAGCTTGTGCTTTAGTGAATCATAAACGAGATTTGACATCTCCATTCTTGACATCTATGACCAATTTGAATATCTATATACTTAACCTATACATAATCTTCGTATTTTCTTAATAAACTAGTTGGAACAGAATCCTAATCGCGTTCTGATGAAGTATTATTTTCCTAGACTGTTCTGCCTCATTGCTAATACCCTGTTCAAGAAGACCAGTATCAAAACGGGTGCAAAATGAGCTAAAACGTTACAGAAACAAACCATTCGCATGAAGTGATCAGTCACTTCGCACGAAGTGGACTGTCACTTCGCACGAAGTGGTCACCTCGTACGAAGTGGCATTTTTCCATATTTACCTTCTGTATTATTTGTCCTCCCACCCGAAACCGAATCTAACTAAGAAACACTTACACAATTCTGTTCCCCTCTGTAGGATAACTTCGGTGTCCTACCTTCCATCCTACAGTTCGCGGTTACCAAGGAAGCTTTTGCAAAACCATGAGTATACTCGACCCCGTTTTACCTTTTATTTCATTTTTGGGTGCAATACATGTACTTTATCAATTCACACAAACATGCTATGCTTATATCACAAAACAATCCTTAAACTATGCTCTATGTGCTACACTTGAATTCACACATGCTTATACTCGATTTGCTCATACTTAGTCATTAACTTCGATCAAGCATCCCTTAACATGTATAACGCTATAGGAGTTCGCACCACCCGTAAATTTGAGGTCATGTTAAGTTAAACACATACTGTCTTTTCTTTGCTATGATTAAATTACGCTAGCGGGAAACTTTGGGTTGACTAGTATATTTGCATGCTTGTACATTACTTGTTAGCCTCGAGAATAGACATTGATGCATAAGGATTCGTTTAAAACTTTATACTATGTTATTTATTTAAACTTATATGCTCCCCAATGCCTTGTGTGTTGAACTATACTTTAACAAGTATATCAGGTTAATATTGATGATGAGACACATGGAATCAAGTAGGAAGACTTAAATACTCACCTAGAACGTATTAGAAAGTTGTATTTGTATATTGCTTTGATGTTGTATTTCAAATTTGAAACTATATACTTGATATTCAATCAATGAAATGAAATCTTGTTATTTAAATTACTTGTCATATTTAGCATTATGAAGTATCGAGCAATCTCGTTCGTCCCGCCCCAATGTTTCTACCATCGGTTGGGGTGTGACACACATAGGCTCTGAGTTTGGAAAAATAAAGAAACCACCATGGCTGCAAGGGAGGTTGCAGGTATTCACCCACCCTCCTGCAGCCTGCCTCGCCAAGGTGGGAACTTCAGTAATCTTTACAGAGACCCTCGAACTCATCATAGCCCTTTTGTGAACCCTAATCGAGCAAAAGGGTTACCGTGGGAAAAAATAGATTTCCAATTCTACAAAATAATTCACCATCATAATCCTTTTTTACCAGTACAGATTCAAACGTTAGACTGTAATGCACATAAATCACAGCAATTTATAAAGAATACATATTAAAAAGGGGAAAATTTGGTACCTTTGAAGAGGTTGAAAGTTGGTTTTTGGGTGAACAATTTTGGGGGTGTTGATTAACGTGATGTTGATGCGCCCTACTTTTATTAAATTTTCAAATATCCTTAAATGATCGTCAACAGTCTATCAATCCAAACATCGTAGATCTCAATTCGAACAGTTAAACAATAACCAATACATAACACATCAAGGATCTATCGAATACAAATCCTTATAATAAACCTCTTTCTAAAACACCGCGAAGCAACAATCTTCATCAAATCGCAATAAACCTCTTACCAGAACACCACGAAGCAGCAATCTTCATCAAATCACGCAACAATTTAGAATCGAGTAAAAAATGAAGTGTAGGTGGGAGATGCGATAGTTCGCCATGGAATTAGGATTTGAATATGTAGGAGAAGAGAGTTTCTCCAACAGAGCAATGAGCAAAAACTGTAGCTGTGAACCATTAGGGTTTGTTAAAACAATACACAGGACCCATTTATTGGTAATGGGTCACCAAATTTATTCTCAAAACCCGAAAAAAGCGGATCTGAGGTTTCCCATCTAAACCAAAACCACATAACATAATAGAGTGATACGTGTCTCAAATCACTTCTCATTTATTATATTATATAGATATTGAATATAAGTATATATATATATATATATCGAAACCTCAAATTGCAAGGAATTAAATATGTAAATAACATGTAAATGTAAATTTGACAGATTATTAGATTTCAATTAATATGATAAATTAAAATAAAAAAGTAATTAATAAGCTGTAAAGAATTTGAGAGAAATGATCGAAAGAACTGTTGTTTAAAAATATAATGTTCAATTTAAAATATTTAAAAGATACTAAGAATGTTAAATGCGAACTTTATAATACAACAAGCTTATAAATATAAAAATAAAAATGAATGTTAAATATAAACATTATAATAACATATTATTTAATTCTGTTTTTTTCAAAAAACAAGTAAAAAGTATAAGTAATTTACACCAACACATAACATACCCAATCAAGTGAATTATTCAACCTTTCTTCACTATAAAAAGATATTTTATTTCAAAGAGTTATAGTCCTTGATAAAAACACATTTATGAAATTAGAGAAGTCTCTAAAATTGTATATATTCTTAAATAACTTGTGTTTTGTCAAATAACTGAAAAATCGTATTTAAATAACATGTGTTTTGTCAAATAACTGAAAAATGGTATAAAGCTATAGTTTTATTAACTTTTAGAAACCTTCAATCTGATATCTCTATAATAGTTGTTTTGTTTTTAACAAGTTATATATCTTTAATGGATATAAAAATATAATTGTTAACAATATAGGATACTACCAAAATAACAAAATGTCAAAAGAGGGGTGATCCAGCTATTAGTAATAGTACTACTGTTCTTGCAGTCTGTCCATATTCATATTGCACCGTATCTTTGCATTTATTTATTTTCCATGTATATTTAATTATCGTACTACTTTTAATATGCAAGCAATTACATTGCATATACAAATTATCATATTTTGAGCTATGCCACATGGCCCAAGCAACCAACTTCAAATTATGTTAATTGGGTGAATCAACTTTCTTCTTTGCATGTAATAATAATAATAATATAATAAAATAATAATAATAATAATAATAATAATAATAAAAGACTTCAATTAATGTAACATGACAATCTCTCCTTCAATGTTATAATCTAATCTTCTATCTAAACTCTAATAAACCATTCCAATAAATGTCACATATATATGTATAACTACAATTAATATATTTTACTACAAATAATTTCTATTTTGTTTACTCGTTATTATGTTTAACTACAATTACCACATGACAATTTTTCGTTCAATTTTGTTATCATTAACAAATAAATATATTTTACTACAGTTAAAGCTATTCTATTTTGTTTAATCGTTATTATATTTAACTATAATTACCATAGGAAAATTTTTCGTTCAATTTTGTTACCATTAACAAATAAAAATATTTTACTACAACAAGAATATAGGTAACGATTAAACATAACAAAATATAGATACGGTTAAATATAATAAAATATAGTCAAATATGTCCTTTCATTACTTCGTCACCTCGTTATGCCTAATGGCGTAAAAATAATTAAATTGTTTCCTAAAGAATTGATGACCATGACAAGTACTTTACAAGTGGGTTGAGTATTAATTACTACGAGTAAAAGATTACAAACCTGTGGAATGACTATCATGTACCTATACTTGTCTTATGTACAAATAAATTATTTTTGTTATTCAACACGTGTATACACGGGAGTATAATAATAATAATATAATATAATAATAATAATTATATAATAATTATATATAATATTATTATTATTATTATATATTTTACATATATATATAAATTGTAATACTCGGATTTAATTTAACACACAAGTATCTAAAGTATGATACAAGTCATGTGTACACTCTTAATATTAATAATATGCATGTCACTAGCGTGTAAAGGAGGTGAGCTAAGAGCTCCTTTAAACCATTTGTTTTAGTTTTGGAGAACTTGAGCTAAAGGTCAGCTTATTTCGAGCTCTTGAAATCTCTAACTCCGCTTATTAGTAATTTTTAACTTTGAACTCAAGCTTAACTAGTTATGTTTGTGTATTTATATTTAATACATAAAATTAAAATATTGCATCCATATAAACAACAAAATTTATGTTTAAGCATACGAGCTTAATCAAACTTAGTATTTGACATCGTAGCCGGGTTTGAGCACATTTATTAAATGAGCTTTACTTTAAGCTGAAACTTGTTTAAACTCGGTTTGATTCGAATTTTCAATAAACTAGTGGGTTACACCCGTGCTTTGCGGCGAGCCGACCCAATTTTAATGGAAACGTATACGCAATAGTAAAAATGTAGTTAATGGAAGGAATTCGTTTGATATTGGTTTGGTTCATTAAGATACCAACACTTACCGAAAAAAACAAAAAAAAGTCATGATATGACCAAAAAAATACCGAGATGTGTTTACATCGATCGAAAAAATAAAGTGAATATAAATTTCGATACCAACGTTGTTGATCAGTATTAGATTGTTCCTTTGTTACATATACAAAATAAGGTTCAATTGAAACTTAAAAATGAAAAAAAAAAAAGAAAAACCAAAAATTGAAAAAAAGGAAAAATGAAAAAAAAGTCACTAAAAATAAATTAACAAAAAGACAAAAATCACTGTAAATTAAAAAGTTTTATATATATATATATATATATATATATATATAATATAATATAATATACTATCAACAGCCTGACTCGTTTATGCCCCTCTAGTTTTCACCTATAATTTTCTAATATGGGATTAGCTTTAAACTAATTGCCCTTTGACGTCAATGGGTTAACTCACAAAGTATAAGGTTATGTGGTGTGGTTATGACCCAAATTACCATCACCTCCCTCCATATCAGCGCCATGTCACCACACCATCATCCACCACTCTATATGATGTGGGCCATAATCGTCACTATCATCCATTACCATCCTCCACCAATCATAATCTCCTACTTAATTGAATAGGGTCATGGTTGTCATAGATTAAACCATACGAACCATCATGATTTGGTAAGAGGGCAGTGTACCACAACAACCATGGCTCGAGTAATAATCCATAATCCAATCCGCCACCCCATACCCTAAGAATGTGAACTTTTCATAAATTTGGAAATAATATTTTCCTTACTAAATGTACTAGTTAATTGAATGAGAAAACTGACAAAAAAGAGTTTTGACTATTATGATTAAAATATTAGTTTAACCTTTTATAAAAACACGTTAGTTTATCCATTTTTTTATATTTAATAGTTATATTTTAGTAAACTTTATTTATATAAAAACAAATAAAAAGTTTGATTCTTACTTATAACAACCATAAATAATGACTTGTAACACCCCCAAAACGGGTTTGGTAATCAAACCACGTTAATAGTAAAGAGCAGATAAAAGAGTGTTAGATGTAAAAGTAAAAAAAACCGTAAACAAAATAACTAGGAACAAAATAACCTAGTTAATAACATGAATATAAGTAACGAGATAATGAGTTGTAATCCCGTTTATAATCAAATCACAATTATGAGGGACCAAAAGGGAAAAAGGATGAAACTTGGATATATAAATAAAAATAATAATAATAATAATAAAACACAACACACACACACTAAGTGCGTGTGTGTGTGCGTGAAATAACCAGGAGAAGAACAAGGGGAGCCAAACCCTAGTTCTTCAAAGAATCATCAAATTGAAAAGGGAATTGCGTACCAAATCAATGCATGAACGCATAATATCGATCACCTTGATTAGGGGATCATAAGGTATGTCTCAAAACCTAGATTGGTGAAAAATCATAACTTGAGACAAGTTGAATACTTGTCATTAGATAGTTGGATTATGATCCAAAGATGATATTAAGTGTATGTGTATGCTTGATTTCGTTAAACTTAAAGAAATTACAACAATTTGGTGTAAGATTACTTGTTAGTGATTAACAAGTAGATTACGAAGTGGGTTTTAATTATATGATGAAATTGATGATATATAAATGTTCATGATCATCATATTTGTATGTATGTGTAAGATATTTGAACAAATTAGAGGTTCGAATAAATGTTCATACATGACTTGAAATGGGTTTTGATGATAAGATGAGATTGATGTTAAACACATGTTAATAGATGCTTAAAATCATCATGTGAATATGAGTGTTTAAAGTATTTGGCTAAGTTTAATTTTTCGGTAATTCCATATATATGATGCAATGGGTTGTTTCATAGTGATGAAACAATCCCAAGTTCTTGCATAAGACTGATAGATTATCATATGATTGTAGAAACTATGTTAATTATGTTAATTTGATATTAGCAATCATGTGAACTTGGTTTGAGAAACATAACTTAAATGGTGGCCTAAGAATAGTGCTTACCGAGAAATTAACAAAATGCGTAAATGAGTTGTTAAACTTGTTCATGGGTTAGTATGAGTAAATAGGCAGTTGACTTTTAAAAGTCAAACTGACCTATACTAAGATCGAAAGATAAATTTGATATAAAATCCGTAAGGTGGAATAGTCGTGTTAGATGATGACTAACCTAACCATCTTACGAATGATAAATAATAGTTTAACGCTTGACAAGCTAGGAGGAGGCTTGGGAAGAAGCGGGTCAAACGGAACAAGTACGTGGAAAAGGGTATAATGGATCTCAAGGTAAGTAAAGCTTACACCCTTAAAATAGTAGATTTACTTATATAGTTGAATAAGCTTTTTGCGTATTTGGATTTCGAAATATAAAGTTCCAACACGGATAGATACGGGTTGGAACAAATGAAAAGGGTATTAAATCATATTTGATGACAAAAAGGGTAAAACAATAATTTAGTCATGTAACGACAAATAAACAAGGAATTCGGAAAAAGTTACCTTATGGTGTAAGTCATAAGGAATAAAAAGAGTAAAATGACAATTTAGACACGAGTTGACAAATAGGTATTTAATTTTTTTTTAAATAGACACCCTATGGCGTATGCCATAAAGGATCGAACGAAATGAGAAAAAAATTTAAGTAATATGATCATGGGGTGTAAATTGAAACGGATAAATGGTAAGATGGTAAATAAATACCATCTCATAATGATAAAATGGTCATTTAGACCAAATGGGTCAAATGGTGTGGTCATCACCATTTGACAATAATATCTAATGAACGCTTGTTGAGTTTTGTGTTCACAAGGAAATGGCATTTGGTTCGCGTCGCTATTAATTAATGATTAGTAGTGTAAGGTATTTAAACGGGTCAATGCTATGACTCGAGCCAGGTATGTGTAATGGGTCAAACTCTCATTTCGGAATTTAAGGTCCGATGAGAGATAAGCGAGTCATAAATGAATATCGGATTACCTAAAGCAAGGTAAATCTCATAATCTAAATGGTAGACATTAGATTCATAGGAATCTAATGATTTTAAATATGATTACGATTTAAATGTGCTCTTTGGTCAAATCATGCGATTGAAAGTCCTTATGAAATATAGGTGATGTTTGGGAGCACCGGAGGAGGATCAAGCTATATGAAGAAACGAACACGATGAAAGACGAAGCTTTCGCAGTTGGTTTTGATTTTAACAAAACTAATCAATAATAACATGTCAAATTGTTTAAATATGTTGAAAAACTTTTAATAAACTTGAATATCTGAGTGACGTGTAGTCGCAATTACATGTTTAAATACGAATCCTTTAATAGAAATTCAGTAAAGTAAGATAGGGTCTTACATGACTACATAATCTTTATAATTTTTTTTACATTCATCATAAGCCAAGTACAACTACATCTACGTTTTAAATACCAAATGTTTTTAACTTTTAAAAACTACTTAAACGACTTAAAGTTTTCATCCAATTAAATACATGAACAAAACGTAACAACGGAAGCGTTAAATTTCAATGTCACACCCCGGATTTCCAACCCAAATCCATACACCGGTGGGCCCGGGTGGGGAGTATCGTGACTTTAGTTGATAATCATCATAGTCAATTAAACATGGCACAACGGAAATCTTGGAGTAAAATTACTATTACAAACCAATTGTTCGAAATAGAAAATAATATAGAGGCTCGTAATAGAAGATTCACAGGCGGATCGTAAACTGTACGTGGAAAGAATGTAAAACAGACTTTGGGCAGATTTAGGATTTGCAAGATCCTCTATCACTACCGAGCACTTCCAGCCTATTTTCGTACCTGCAAGCTTAGTCTTTTGAAAATACGTCAGCTTTCGTTGGTAAATACACTCAACTGACTCATTTTGAAAACATTTCAAAAATGTTTTAAGTGCGTATCAGCACAAAATCTTTTTATAACTTGGGAAAGTTGACTGTCCAACCTTGTTGACAGATTTACATGCTTGTCCATACATATAGGGCCCGGTACGGAGACCGAGACATGATTAACGTACACACCACTTTGGACTCACGAAGGAGTCAATTCCTCCCAACCTTGTGGGAATGCATTATTGAGCGTCTATCGGGTGTATGCCTACACCCGCGCTAAGGTTATGGCCATCTTAATTGTAATGAGCCGAGGATATCCAGGACACGGTAGTTAACCCCCGATGTTTAAGTTATCAAACAAAACTGTTTAAAATAGAATATGCGGATTTACTAGCCACAATCCGGCATTCGATTGATCCCATTTCCGACCAAGCGGTAATAATTTACCGTAACCCAAGCCCGTATAGGGGAAATAAGTCGAGAGAATTTACCTGAGCTAGTCATCTTTAATTTTAATAACTCAGCCACAAAAGTACTAAGTGCGCTTAGCATTTACCGGCAAGTCTCTAGTCTGGATTATGTGTCACACCCCGGATTTCCAACCGAAATCCAAACACCGGTGGGCCTGGGTGGGGAGTATCGTGACATAAGTTGATAACATCATTGTTAATAGCACAGCGGAAGTCTTGGAGTAAAGTTACTATTACAAACCGAATGTTCAAAATAAAATAATATACAGGCTCGTAATAGAAGATCCACAAGCGGATCATTAAAATGTACAAGAAAGAATATAAAAAAGACTTTAGAGCAGATCTAAGGATTTGCAAGATCCTCTTATTCACTACCGAGTAGCTTCCGGCCTATTTTGTATTGTACCTGCAATTTAGTATTTGGACGGTACGTCAGCTTACGCTGGTAAATACATCCAACTGACTCATTTTGAAAACTTTAAAAATGATTTTTAAGTGCAAAACGGTACAAAATCTTTTATTAACTTGGGAAAGTTGACTTTGCAACCTTGTATCAGATTCACATGTTTGTCAATACATACAGGGCCCAGTACAGAAACCGAGACATGATTAAATACACACCACTTACGAACTAACGAAGGAGTTATCCCCAACGTCTTGGGTAATTTGCATATGAGCATCTGTCAGGTGTATGCCTACACCCCGCGCTAAGGTCATGGCCAATAACTAATGTATTGAGCCGAGGATATCAAGGAAACGGTAATTTAACCCCGGATGTTTAAGTTATCAAACAAAACTGATTAAAACGGAATATGCAGGTTTACTAGCCACAAACGGGCATTCGATTGGCCCCATTTTGGACCAAGCGGTAATAGTTTACCGTATCCCAAGCCCATATAGAGAAAATAAGTCGAGAGTATTTATCTGAGCAAGTCTTCTTTTAATTTTAATAACTCAGCCGTATACAAAAGTACCAACTGCAGATAACATTTACCGGCAAGGCTCTAGTCTGGGTTATGGCATAAGCTAACCAATTAAATACTATCGGTCTTTATTTAAGTCATAGACTTAGACCGAGTAGTGTACATGATCAAGACGCGTAACACTTGATTAAACGATGATCGGATAGAATGTAGTTTAAACCCGACAAGTACTTTGACTTGCATAATATGGGTAAACAATTAACATTCTGGATTTTGAGATTAAAATGATAAGGTTAAACCCGTTTCGGTTAAATTTCGTAAACTAGTTACGTGTAATCAACCGTTTGCTTAAAAGCGATAATGGGTAACCGGATAAGTCATGGACAAGTTCTATATGCCATTATACTTTAAATAAGTTAAGATATCAGTAGGATATCAACTTGTATGCCCGTAAAGGTTTTAAAACAAAACTATGCCTTATAAGGGCATTTTGGTAATTATATGTCGTATAAAAGGAACTTGAATATATTTTAAGTTTATGATTATGAATATTCTGGAAAATAATTTATTTATGATATAATATCAGTAGGGTGTCAATTATATGTGTAAATTATCTTTTATGACCAAACTATGCACCGAATGAGCTTTTTGGTCATTTTACACATAGCTTATAAATTATTTGGGATTCTGAGTTTATAGTATGTACCTGCTGTAAATATGTTTTAAAATAAGTTTTAAAATCACTAGGTAACAAGTCTTGGTCAATAATATGGTTTGAAACCATACTATGTGCCAAAACGGCGCTTATTTCGTAAAATGACGTCTTTATGCGATGTTTAATGAAAACATACATTAGGGTCAGATTAAAATGTTTAAAATATGTTATTTAATATAACATATCAGTAGGTAAATGATTTATCTTGAAAAGATTGATTAAAATCATTTTATGAGCCACAAGGGCAAAAACCGTCATTTATCGACATAATTTAAGGACCTGTTTGAAAACTCAGTTTATAACTTGGTTTGACCTCCCAAATAATCCTACTTATAGTATTACATTCGTAGGAAGCTCATTTTCAAGTTCATTACCATTAAAAACCTTGTTTTATGTAAAAAGGACATTTTGGTCAAAGATGGCATAATTATGGAACTTGCGCATAAATTTAGATTCTGATTATGATCATGTAATATAACCTCAGAGGGTTATGCTACATTATATTATGATCATAATGCAACTTTAGATCAGTAGGCAACTAATCTAAATCGGGTCAGAATCGAAAGTCAAAGCAGAAGTCAAACTTCGCCACTTTCGGTTGCGAACCGACCCTAGAACTGAAATTGACGAGTCGAACATGTTCTTACATGTTCTAATAATTATTACCAAGTTGTTTAAGTTTCAAAGTAGGTTTCATAACATATATAAGATCAATTGATGATTTTTTCGAAAAATGGCATGTTTGACTTTTTAATAATATAACTTTGACCCGTCAATTGGTCTAGCAAACGTGATCTTCAGGAGGTGCCCTTTATAGGTATTAACACCTACCTTATTACGATCACTTAGCCATGTTCATTTCGAACAATGGCTGGACCATAATGGTCTTAACCAAAAGTCAAAGCGTTTTCCGTAAAACGCTTGACCTTTGCCTATAAAAGCCTATAACGAAAATGCACAACAAAGGAACACTTACCAGTGATTCCTAGGGTGCAAAAGAACTATGTTGGATGATCCTTTTAGCTAGGAACTTCCAGAGGAGGGAGAAGAGTGAACGAATGAGAAAGGTGCAAGTTGGAATGGTGAACTTAAGCACCTATTTATAGTTGGAGAGCTCAAAGGAGGTGAAGCCAGGTGTTTAGGGGAGTAAGAGGAAGCTTACAAGTGTCTCGGAACGTGGCATAGCTGATTACAAGTCCATGGTTTCGAATTAGTGGTTTTTGAGTTTTGTTTGGGAGCCAAGCAAAACTTTCTGCAGCAGAGGGCTTCTCGCGCCTCGCGAGAGACACATGTCGGGTCTCTCGCGGCCCGCGACCGCCACTGGGCAGTTTAAAAATTGTCACTTTCAACCCCTTAACTTTATAAAGCTTCTAAAAACCTTCTAAAACACCTTTTTGGCACTTTTAGCTCTCCGTAGCAAATACTTGGCTTACCCGGGATTATGCCGGACATTGTCGAGCTCTCGGTTCGTTAAAAGGTCACTTAGAGGTATAAATTAACATGTTGACACTTTTAATCCCTCTATTATCCAACTTTCATATATTTACAAATTTGAACCCTCTCGTCCAACAAATGGCACGTATGAGAGTTAGGACTTCGAAAAGGATCACTCAAAGGCTTATTAAGCATGTTGATTCCGATGTCACTCAGAGGCTGGGCATGTTGATATATCAGTCATTCAGAGGCTAATGCTTTAAGCATGTTGACATATCAGTCACTCAGAGGCTATTATTTATACATGTTGACATCGGACCGTCACTCAGATGCTCTATTTGAGCATGTTGACGCCTTTAGTCCTTATTGGTCTTTAATAGACTATTTTTAAATTACAACACGTGTCATATACTATTGGACATGATTTTATAGGGTGTTACATCCTCACCCCCTTAAAAGAAATCTCGACCTCGAGATTTTATTCAAAAAGATGGGGGTACTTTTGTCGCATAGTGGACTCGACCTCCGATGTATATTCGGGACCTCTAAAAGCGTCCCACTTCACCTTTACTATAGGTATCATTTTCCTTCGGAGCTTCTTAACCTGTCGATCCTCGATCGAAGGTTTCTCAATGAACCTCAGGTTCTCATCAATTTGCACATCTTCGTGCGACATTGCTAGCGACTCATCAGCTAGACGTTTCTTAAGGTTAGATATGTGGAATACATCATGAATTCCACTAAGCTCCTCTGGCAATCTGAGCTTATAAGCAACAATGCTGACACATTCGACTATCTCAAATGGTCTAATATATCTTGGGCTCAACTTGCCCTTCTTTCCAAAATGCATCACGCCTTTCCAGGGTGATACTTTCAGCATGACTTTGTCCCCTACTTGGAACTTAAGAGGCTTACACCTCAACGTAGCTTTTCTGCCTATCTCTGGCAGCTTTGAGACGATCATGGATTTGCACAATCTTTTCCGTGGTCTCCAAGACAATCTCAGGTCCTGATAGTTGGGCTTCCCCAACTTCTGCCCAGCACACGGGCGTTCTACATTTTCTCCCATACAAGGACTCAAAAGGAGCATCCTTGATGCTTGTATGATAACTATTATTGTAGGAGAATTCTATTAAGGGTAAGTGGTCATCCCAACTTCCACCTAAATCAATCACACATGCCCTAAGCATGTCTTCCAGTGTCTGGATAGTACGCTCACTTTGACCATCAGTATGTGGATGGTAAGCTGTACTAAAGTTTAATTGGGTGCCTAACGATTGTTGGAAACTTTTCCAAAAGTGAGATGTGTATCTAGTATCTCTATCAGATACAATAGATACTGGCACACCCTGTAGGGACACAATCTTGTCCACATATAACTTAGCCAATTTGTCTGAATTTTACGTTTCCTTAATTGGCAAGAAATGTGTTGACTTGGTCAGCCTGTCCACAATGACCCAAATAGTGTCATTACCACATTTGGTTTTAGATAACTTGGTAATCAAGTCCATAGTTACCATTTCCCATTTCCATGTGAGAATTTCTAAATGTTGTAGTAGTCCTGACGGCTTTTGATGTTCGGCTTTAACTTGCGAACACGTCAGACACTTAGCTACATAGGTGGCTATTGATTTCTTTAAACCCATCCACCAATAATTCTTCTTCAAATCTTGATACATTTTGTCACCACCCGGGTGAACAGAGTATCTTGAATTATGCGCTTCCCGGAGGATTAGATCCCTAAGTCCTCCAAAGATCGGAACCCAAATTCTATCATTAAATCTTAGGATTCCATCCTTTCCAGGCGTTAACTGATCAACAGTTCTGCCTAATCCCTCATTGGGAATATTAGCCTCTTATAGGGCTTGCTTTTGCGCATCAAATAGCTTCTCATTTAAGCTATTTCTGAGCTTGATGCTCTTGGAGTTAATACTTATAGGTTTAACTTGTTCCTTGCGACTTAAGGCATCAGCAACTACATTTGCCTTGCCTGGATGGTAGCGAATCTCGCAATCAGTGTTTCCATCCATCGGCTGTCGCATGTTCAATTCTTTTTGATTGAACAGATGCTGGAGACTTTTATGGTCTGTGTAGATAATACACTTTGTACCATACAAGTAATGTCTCCACAGTTTTAGTGCAAATACAACGGCACCCAATTCCAAATCATGGGTGGTGTATTCTTTCATGCATCTTTAGTTGTCGTGATGCATAGGCAATTACCTTGCCATTTTGCATTAGCACACAACCTATGCCGGTGTGCGAAGCATCACAATAGGCAACAAAGTTCTCAATACCTTCAGGCAGAGATAGCACAGGAGCATTGCTCAATTTGTGTTTTAGAATCTCAAAGGATTCTTGTTGCTTTGGACCCCAATTATACTTAACATTCTTTTGGGTCAAGGTAGTAAAAGGGTGGCTATTCTTGAATAGTTCTCAATGAACTTTCTGTCATAACCGGTCAATCCTAGAAAACTATGAATCTCCGATGGGGTTTTGGGTACTTCCCAATTCATGATGGCCTCAATTTTGGCGGGATCCATTTGGATATCACGCTCACTTACCATATGTCCAAGAAATTGGACTCTTTAAGCCAAAATTCACACTTAGAGAATTTGGCATAAAGCTTCTCTTGCCTTAGTAGTTCTAAGATGCACCGAAGATGTTTCTCGTGATCAGCTTGATTACGAGAATAGATAAGTATGTCGTCTATGAAGACAATGACAAACTTATCCAGATGTGGCTTGCAGACTCTATTCATGAGATCCATGAATGCTGCAGGTGCATTTGTGAGCCCAAAAGGCACCACTAAGAATTCGAAATGACCCTAGCGGGTCCTGAAGGCTGTCTTAGGAACATCCTCACTCCTAACCTTCAGCTGATGATATTCTGATCTTAAATCGATCTTAGAAAAGTAACTATCCCCTTGAAGTTGGTCGAATAAATCATCGATCCTGGGCAGAGGATATCTATTCTTGATTGTTAACTTGTTTAACTCTCGGTAATCGATGCACATTCGCATCGAACCGTCTTTCTTTTTTACAAAGAGTATAGGAGCTCCCCAAGGCGAGGAACTAGGCTGAATAAAGCCTTTCTCTAAGAGTTCGTCTAGCTGCGTTCTCAATTCCTTCATCTCCGTTGGTGCTAGCCTATATGGAGCTCTAGCCACTGGTGCAGATCCTGGTAGGATATCTATTCTAAACTCCACTTGCCTGTCTGGAGGTAGGCCTGGTAATTCTTCTGGAAAGACATCTAAATATTCTAAAATAACTGGTAGGTCTTCCATGTTTGGCTTAGGTTCGTTGATGGTTACTTGTGCCATGTAGATGACACAACCTTTTCTCAAACACTTGGATGCCTTAAATAAAGACATCTTGTCTGGCAATCCATAGTTTGAGTCTCCGGGGATGGTGATCATTTCACTCAATGGGGTTTTGATTTCGATGAGCTTTGTATCGCAGGTAATGCGGGCTTGGTTATAAGATAACCAATCCATGCCTAAGACTACGTCGAACCCCGCCAATTTCATTGGCAGAAGAGAGATAGGGATGGAATGATTCTTAATGGATATAGAACATCCATCAAGAATGGAAGATGTGGATTCTATCGTTCCATCAGCAAGTTCTATCTCATAGGTTTTATCTAGAGTTCTTATGGGCAAATTTAATAGTTTACTAAACTTATGATCAACAAATGATTTATCCGCACCCAAATCGAAAAGAACTCTAGCATAAATATCATTAATGGGGAAAGTACCTGTTATGATGTTATTGTCATTAACAACTTCTTTAGCATTCAGTCGAAAAGCGCATGCTTTCCCTTTCTTGGCCTCTCCAGACTTCGGATTATTATTCCTTGAATTCTTAGGGCAGTTAGTTGCAATGTGCCCTTTTTCATTGCAGATATAACATACAACATCCTTAAGATCTTTACAATCTAGGGTCTTATACCCTCTCCTTTTACAAATACCACAAGGTCTAGCTTGTGAATCAAAATTACACTTCCCCGGTGTCTGCGGTTGCAAGCCTTGCAAAATGGCATCACAGCCGACTTGCCTTGGTTCCCTTTGAACCCGAATCTCCCTTTATTTTTCTTATTAAACTTATGGGAGTTGTCATCTTCTCTCTTTCTTTTTCCGCCAGTTTCAGGCTTAACTGACTTTTGCCTTACTAAATCAAGGGTGAGAGAGAGATAGGTCTATAGCAGACCAATAGGTATTAGGCTGAGTGGCCTTTACCATGCCCTTAATCTCGGGCGCTAATCCATTGATAAAACGCGCAATGCGTTTGGATTATGGGGTGATTAGATAGGAAACTAACCTAGATAGGGAATTGAAATCGGAGACATACTTCCGACAGTCTAGGTTTTTCATAGAAAGAGACATGAAGTCTGTCTTTATTTTCTCCACCTCATGGGGTGGGCTGTAGGTTTCCTTAATAAGGTCCATAAACTTAGACCATCCCAGATTATACAGGTATACTTTACCTATTGACTGAATCGTGGCCTTCCACCATAATAGGGCATCGCCCTTAAAGGACTGTGATACATACTTGACCACATCCTTATCAGCACAGCCGCTGATGTCTACGATGGTCTCCATCTCGTTTAGCCACTTTAGGGCTTCTACAGCTCCTTTTTCCCCATTAAAATCTCGGGGCTTAAGGAGACGAAATATTTGTAGGTACACCTGTCTTTAGCAGAACGGGACCTATCAGCAAAATCTATCTTCCTTGGTTCACTCTTCGCTTTTGATGAGTGAATAGAGCTCTCTTTATGAGCTGAGGATGGGGTAATTGATAATGGTTTAGAGCGAGTAGCACTCGACTCTCTTAACTTCTCTATTGCCTTACCCATGGCCTTTTCCACAGCCGGATCAATGCGTGCTTGGAAGTCATTATCTATGGCTACCTTTTCGGCATCCTTATAGTTGACGTTCCGATGGCTACTTTGTGCTTCATTAGAATTAGCCATTCTTCAAAGCTTTGGTTCTATATACCAAATAAAATTTCTCTTAGCCATGGTATAATAACCATATCGGCTTTTAAACATTGGATATAAAAATCCATTGCCTAATTTAAACTAGTGTGAATAACATCACAACTCTTAAGCTTAAAGTATCTATATTTGGCCTAGGTCTAAAAAAGACCATCAAAGGCAAATTACAATCTGGACATAGTCCATTTATTACTAGATAGGGGATCGTAATGTCACAACTGTCATTGTCATACTTGACAATTGTATAGCACATAGGCTTGTCACAAAGGACATTTAAAACATGGTGCATAGGCCTGTCACTAATGGACATAATATATGGCACATAGGCCTGTCACTATGGACATAAAACATGGCACATAGGCCTGTCACTAATGGACATAAAATATGGCACATAGGCCTGTCACTAATGGACATAAAATATGGCACATAGGCTTGTATCTCAAATGGATGTAAAATAGGGCACATAAGCACTACATCACTAATGGATGTTTTATTTATCACCTTACTGCGATATTAGCCGGGATCAAACTGATCACATAGACTATATAAAATACATCTCTAATGGATGTTTTATTTATCATTCCGCTGATGATATTAGCCGGGATCAAACAGATCACATGGGCTTTATAAAATTAATCATAACCTGAAAAGGTAATACATCACTAATGGATATTTTATTCATTATCGCACTGGTGATATTTAGCCGGGATCAAATAGATCACATGGGCTATATAAAATAAATCATAACCCGAAAGGGTAACACATCACTAATGGATGTTTTATTTATCATCGCACTGATGATATTACTATATAAAATAAATCATAACCGAAAGGGTAACACATCACTAATGGATGTTTTATTCATCACCGCACTGGTGATATTTAGCCGGGATCAGACAGATCACATGGGCTATATAAAATAAATCATAACCCGAAAGGGTAACACATCACTAATGGATGTTTTATTCATCACCGCATTGGTGATATTTAGCCGGGATCAAACAGATCACATGGGCTATATAAAATAAATCATAACCCGAAAGGGTAACACATCACTAATGGATGTTTTATTCATCACCGCACTGGTGATATTTAGCTGGGATCAAATAGATCACATGTGCTATATAAAATAAATCATAACCCGAAAGGGTAACGCATCACTATTGGATGTTTTATTTATCATCACACTGATGATATTAGCTGGGATCAAATAGATCACATGGGCTATATAAAATAAATCAAAACCCAAAAAGGTAACACATCACTAATGGATGTTTTATTCATCACCGCACTGGTGATATTTAGCCCGATCAAACAGATCACATGAGCTATATAAAATACATCTCTAATGGATGTTTTATTTATCATCGCACTGATGATATTAGCCGGGATCAAATAGATCACATGGGCTATATTTAAGGTTAGCACATAGTCCATTACCTGGAAGGCTAGTGTGATTCCTCAAGTCACACAACCATGAGTATGCACATTACTTGAATGTTAACATATGAGGATCTTAATGGTTGATTAATAGTCCCGGTCGCATTGACCTTAATGACTTGGAGGCTTGAACCTAGTCCACCACCTCTAGATAGAAGGATAACTTCCCTTAACTATCATGATAGAAGACCTTTCCGTTCTTAACTATCATATATATATATATTTTTTCCAAATATGTGGTATGTGCCACTCGGCTAAATCAAAATCATTAAGATCTGTTTGGAATTATATAGCTGATCAAAAATTCGAGTAAAATCGTGACGATCGCTTGAAGAGGATGAATACATACATATATATATATAATTCCAAAATATTTCATTAAATGATCATAAGAAATTATAATACTTGAAATAAATAAAAGAAACTAGTTGTCCATGCAAGGACTTAAAGGAAATAACAATGTCCACACAAGGACTAAAAGAAATAACAATGTCCACGCAGGGACTACATATAATTAGAAGAGACTTCACTCGTCCTTCTTTCCCTTGACCAACTTGGAGAGTTTCTTGAAGAATTTGTTCCTCTTCTTCTTCGTTTTCTCCGCCTGCTGCTGCATCTCTTTCATTCTTTTTAAGGCCTCATTGATGGCCTCAAGTGGTGGCAGAGGTTATGGTTGAGGTTGTTGCATAACCGGATAATGGTATCCATAAGTTGGATATCAAGTCGGTGGATAAGTAGGTGGGAAAGGAGATGGTAAAGTGCATTGTGCATAACAGCTTGCATATAGGGGTCTTGCGACCATGCTTGGTAGTCTACCGGTGTAGACGGATTAAAAGGATCATATCCAGACGTGTCTGGATATGTGGGGATTAGGTTAGAATAACCGATGGTGGTGGTTGAACCACTGGTGTTGGCATCGGTTCCACCAAAGGTGAAACATTGGAGGGTCCAACCATTTGTGGGTCCTCTTGAATGGTGGGGTAAGATTTGGGCAAAGGTGGTAGCGAACCCGACCGTTGGCCCGCACGTACCGACATACGTGCTCCACGTTTCCTCCTTGACGGCTCAGGTGGATGTTGGGGTTGGTCCACGGGTTCCATGTGGACATCTTCCTGCACGGGATGTGGTTGTGAATAGTGGGAAGGAGTATTTGCAAAAGTAAATTGACCCCAGTATTGGTCCCACTCATTAGGACCTTGATAAGGTGATTCAGCATAAGAGTTGGAATCACTAGAAATTTCGATAGGATGCGTGTTTGATCCTGATGGCGGCATCTCCGTGTCGGAGTCCTCATCCATAGAGTTAGGCTGATTCAACTGATTTTGATCAGCTGGAGGAGTATTTAGGTATTGGCTTGGGTTGAACTCATCATGGTAAGAATGATGAGAATGGTGGGAGTGGTGAGAATGGTAAGAATGATAAGAACTTTGAGTATGTGTAGGTGAGTGTTGGGCAAATGGCTATGAATCTCCCGAATATTCATAAGGGTTTGGGTGATGTGGATGTGAAGGGATATGGCCGGATGGTCCTCCCCTCATGGGTCCTTTTCCGCATCCTCGAACTCTTGGCCGCATTTCCTGTTTAAAATCAATTAAAAAACATACTAATAACTTAATAATGAAATGAGTAATCCTAGGTCAATGCCGACTCGAAAGTCTAAGGAATGTGCTTGTGTAAGTTTGAGATTAAACACAAGAAGGATAGTGTTTAATTATCTCAAACGTTGGCTCTGATACCAACCTGTCACACCCCGGATTTCCTACCGGAAATCCAAACATCGGTGGGCCCGGGTAGGAGTATCGTCACGTAAGTTGATAACATCATTGTCAATAGCACAGCGGAAGTCTTAGAGTAAAATTACTATTACAAACCGAATGTTCAAAATAAAATAATATACAGGCTCGTAATAGAAGATCCACAGGCGGATCATTAAAATGTACACTAAAGAATATAAAATAGACTTTAGGGCAGATCTAAGGATTTGCAAGATCCTCTTATTCACTACCGAGCAGCTTCCTGCCTATTTCGTATTGTACCTGCAGTTTAGTATTTGGACGATACGTCAGCTTACGCTGGTAAATAAACCCAACTGACTCATTTTGAAAACTTTAAAAATGATTTTTAAGTGCAAAACGACACAAAATCTTTTATTAACTTGGGAAAGTTGACTTTGCAACCTTGTATCAGATTCACATGTTTGTTAATACATACAGGGCCCAGTAAAGAAACCGAGACATGATTAAATACAAACCACTTACGAACTCACGAAGGAGTTATCCCCAACGTCTTGGGTAATTTGCATATGAGCGTCTGTCAGGTGTATGCCTACACCCCGCGCTAAGGTCGTGGCCAATAACTAATGTATTGAGCCGAGGATATCAAGGAAACGGTAATTTAACCCCGGATGTTTAAGTTATCAAACAAAACTAATTAAAACGGAATATGCAGGTTTACTAGCCACAAACGGGCATTCGATTGACCCCATTTTGGACCAAGCGGTAATAGTTTACCGTATCCCAAGCCCATATAGAGAAAATAAGTCGAGAGTATTTACCTGAGCAAGTCTTCTTTTAATTTTAATAACTCAGCCGTATACAAAAGTACCAACTGCAGATAACATTTACCGGCAAGTCTCTAGTCTGGGTTATGGCATAAGCTAACCAATTAAATACTATCGGTATTTATTTAAGTCATACACTTAGACCGAGTAGTGTACATGATCAAGACGCGTAACGCTTGATTAAACGATGATCGGATAGAATGTAGTTTAAACCCGACAAGTACTTTGACTTGCATAATATGGGTAAACAATTCCCGTTTCGGTTAAATTTCGTAAACTACTTACGTGTAATCAACCGTTTGCTTAAAAGCGATAATGGGTAACCGGATAAGTCATGGACAAGTTCTATATGCCATTATACTTTAAATAAGTAAGATATCAGTAGGATATCAACTTGTATGCCCGTTAAGGTTTTAAACCAAAACTATGCCTTATAAGGGCATTTTGGTAATTATATGTTGTATAAAAGGAACTTGAATATATTTTAAGTTTATGATCATGAATATTCTGGAAAAATAAATTATTTATGATATAATATCAGTAGGATGTCAATTATATGAGTAAATTATCTTTTATGACTAAACTATGCACCAAAGGGGCTTTTTGGTCATTTTACACATAGTTTATAAATTATTTGGGATTCTGAGTTTATAGTATGTACCTAAGTTTTAAAATCAGTAGGTAACAAGTCATGGTCAATAATATTGTTTGAAACCATACTATGTGCCGAAACGGCGCTTATGTCATAAAATGACGTCTTAATTCGATGTTTAATGAAAACATACATTAGGGTCAGATTAAAATGTTTAGAATATGTTATTTAATATAACAGTAGGTAAATGATTTATCTTAAAAAGATTGATCACAATCATTTTATGAGCCACAAGGGCTAAAACCGTCATTTATCGACATAATTTAAGGACCTGTTTGAAAACTCAGTTTATAACTTAGTTTAACATCCCAAATAGTCCTACTTATAATATTACATCACTAGAAAGCTTATTTTCAAATTCATTACCATTTAAACCTTGTTTTATGTAAAAAGAGCATTTTTGTCAAAGATGGCATAATTATGGAACTTGCGCACAAACTTATATTCTTATTATGATCATGTAATATAACCTCAGAGGGTTATACTACATTATATTATGATCATAATGCAACTTTAGATCAGTAGGCAACTAATCTAAATCGGGTCAGAATCGAAAGTCAAAGCAGAAGTCAAACTACGCGACTTTCAGTTGCGAACCGACCCTAGAACTGAAAATGACTAGTCGAACATGTCCTTACATGTTCTAATAATTATTACCAAGTTGTTTAAGTGTCAAAACAAGTTTCATAACATATATAAGATCAATTTATGATTTTTCCGAAAAATGGCCTGTTTGACTTTTTAATAATATAACTTTGACCCGTTAATTGGTCTAGCAAACGTGATCTTCAGGAGGTGCCCTTTATAGGGATTAACACCTACCTTATTATGACCACTTAGCCATGTTCATTTCGAACAATGGCTGGACCATAATGGTCTTAACCAAATGTCAAAGGTTTTCTGTAAAACGCTTGACCTTTGGCTATAAAAGCCTATAAACGAAAATGCACAAGGAAGGAACACTTACCAGTGATTCCTAGTGTGTAAAAGAACTATGTTTGATGCTCCTTTTAGCTAGGAACTTCCAGAGGAGGGAGAAGAGTGAATGAATGAGAAAGGTCAAGTTGGAATGGTGAACTTAAGCACATATTTATAGTTGGAGAGCTCAAAGGAGGCGAAGCCAGGTGTTTAGGGGTGTAAGAGGAAGCTTACAAGTTTCCCAAAACGTGGCATAGCTGATTACAAGTCCATGATTTCGAATTAATGGTTTTGGAGTTTTGTTTGGGAGCCAAGCAAAACTTTCTACAGCAGAGGGCTTCTCGCGCCCCGCAACCGCCACTGGGCAGTTTCAAAAATTGTCACTTTAACCCCTTAACTTTATAAAGCTTCTAAAAACCTTCTAAAACACCTTTTTGGCACTTTCAGCCCTCCGTAGCCAATACTTGGTTTGCCCGGACATTGTCGAGCTCTCGGTTCGTTAAAAGGTCACTCAGAGGTATAAATTAACATGTTGACACTTTTAATCCCTCCATTATCCAACTTTCATATAATTACATATTTGAACCCTCTCGTCCAACAAATGGCACGTATGAGAGTTAGGACTTCGAAAAGGATCACTCAGAGGCTTATTATAAGCATGTTGATTCCGATGTCACTCAGAGGTTGGGCATGTTGACATATCAGTCACTCAGAGGCCAAGTTTCAAGCATGTTGACATATCAGTCACTCAGAGGCTAATGATTTAAGCATGTTGACATATCAGTCACTCAGAGGCTGTTATTTATGCATGTTGACATCGGACCGTCACTCAGAGGCCCTATTTGAGCATGTTGACGCCTTTAGTCCTTATTGGTCTTTAATAGACTATTTTTAAAATACAACACGTGTCACTATACTATTGGACACGATTTTACAGGGTGTAACATTATGGCATAAACTTACTAACGGTCTTATTTAAGTCATAGACTTAGACCGACTAGCGTACTTGATAAAAACGTATGACGCTAGATTAAACAATGATTGGATAGGATGTAGTTTAATCCTAACAAGTACCTTGACTTGTATAATATGGGTAAACTATAAACATTCTGGATTTTGAGACTAAATGACAATGTTAAACCCGTTTCGGTTACATATACTTAACCGTACGCATGTCAGCGATATCAGGTAACCGGATAAGTCATTGAAAAGTTCTATATGCCATTATATTTTAAATAAGTTGTAATATCAATAAGATATGAACTTATATGCCCGTTAAGGTTTTAAAATGAATTTATGCCTCATAAGGGCGTTTCGGTAATTTCAAACCGTATAAAAGGAACTTAAATGTTATAACTATAAGTATTCTGGAAAAATATTTTATTTATGATATAATATCAGTAGGATATTAATTATATGTGTAATTTATCTTTTATGACCAAACTATGCACCGGATGGGCATTTTGGTCATTTGACACATAGTTTATAAATTATTTGGGATTCTGAGTTCATATCATTTACCTACTGTAAATATGTTTAAAATATGTTTTAAAATCAGTAGGTAACAAGTCTTGGTCAATTAATATGGTTTAAAACCATACTATGTGCCGAAACGGCGCTTATATCGTAAAATGACGTGTTATGCGATGTCTTACGAAAACTGATGTTAAGGTCAGATTAAAATGTTTTAGATATGCTATTTAATATAACCTACTAGTAAGTAAATGATTTACCTTGAAAAGATTTGATTAAAACCATCTTATGAACCACAAGGGCTAAATCGTCATTTATCGACATAGTTTAAGGACCTGCTTGTAAACTCGGTTTATAATCTGATTTCACATCCCAGATAATCCTACTTATAATATTAAATCAGTAGGAAACTTATTTTCAAGTTCATTATCATTAAAACCTTGTTTTATGCAAAAAGGACATTTTAGTCAAAAATGGCATAATTGCGGAACTTACACATAAACTCGGATTCTGATTATGATCATGTAATATAACCTCAAAGGGTTATGCTACATTATATTATGATCATAATGCAACTTTAGATCAGTGCTTAACTAATCTAAATCGGGCCAGAATCGAAAGTCAAAGCAGAAGTCAAACTTCATGACTTTCGGTTGCGAACCGACCCTAGAACTGAAATTGACGAGCTGAACATGTTCTTACATGTTCTAGTAATTATTATCAAGTTTTTTAAGTGTCAAAACATGTTTCAAAAACATATATAAGATCAATTTATGATTTTTCTGAAAAATGACCTGTTTGACTTTTTAATATCATAACTTTGACCCGTCAATTGGTCTAGCAAACGTGATCTTTCAGAGGTGCCCTTTATCGGGACTAACACCTACCTTATTACGATCACTTAGCCATGTTCATTTTGAACAATGGCTGGACCATAATGGTCTTAACCGAAAGTCAAAGCGTTTTCCGTAAAACGCTTGACTTTTGGCTATAAAAGCCTATAAATGAGAAGGCACAAGGAAGGAACACTTACCAGTGATTCCTAGGGTGCAAAAGGATTATGTTGGATGCTCCTTTCAGTTAGGAACTTCCAGAGGAGGGAGAAAAGTGTATGAATGAGAAAGGTGCAAGTTCAAATGTGAACTTGAACACCTATTTATAGTTGGAGAACTCAAAGGAGGTGATACCAGGTGTTTAGGGGTGTAAGAGGGAGCTCACAAGTGTCTTAAAACGTGGCATAGCAGTTGGGAATCCATAGTTTCGATTAAATGGTTTTTGGAGCTTTGTTTGGCAGCCAAGCAAAATTTTCGGCAGCAGAGGCCTTCTCGCGCCCCGCGAGAGACTTAGGCCTGGTCTCTCACGGCCCGCGACCGCCCTATGGCTAGTTTCAAATTTTGACACTTTAATCCCTTAACTTAATAAAGCTTCTAAAAACCTTCTAAAACACATTTTTGGCATATTTAGCCCTCCGTAGCCAATACTTGGCATACCCGGGATTATGCCCGGACATTGTTGAGCTCTCGGTTCGTTAAAAGGTCACTCAGAGGTATAAATTAACGTGTTGACACTTTTGATCCCTCCATTATCCAACTTTCACATATTTACAGAATTGAACCCTCTCCTCCAACAAATGACACGTTTGAGAGTTAGGACTCGTAAAGGATCATTCAGAGGCTTATTATAAGCATGTTGACTCCGATGTCACTCAGAGGCTGGGCATGTTGACATATCAGTCACTCAGAGGCCAATTATTTAAGCATGTTGACATATCATTCACTCAGAGGCTGTTATTTATGCATGTTGACATCGGACCGTCACTCAGAAGCTCAGTTTGAGCATGTTGACGCCTTTAGTCCTTATTGGTCTTTAATAGACTATATTTAAAATACAACACGTGTCATTATACTATGGGACACGATTTTACAGGGTGTTACATTCAAAGATGTTCAGTTCATCGTCTTAGCTTGATCTTCATCCATGATTGCTCACGATCACCTTGATTAACTAAAATTTCGTTTTATATTTTGTTAGTATCATATCAATAAATAAATTCATTATAACTAAAAGCAGTAAAGAACTCAAATAAATAAATAAACAAATATTAGTATATTTGGCAATGCGTCGGCGTAGCTGCTTATTTTGTGGCGTCGGAGCTAAACTATCGTAGACAGTAGCATAATGCGTCGGACTCCATAGCTGTGTCGGCGACGACCTTACATGGCGTCGACGACGCCACCTGCAGCAACAAAATTGCTACTGTGTTGTTTTCTTGTCCTTTTGACCCGTTTTAAGTTCAACACATTGAAACAAGGCTCAGTACTTGCAAAAAAAGTACACAAAATAATATTTATTGCTTTTCAATTCTGTAGTACCTTATTGTGAGTATTTGTACTACTCGATTTCAAATTTCGTAAATTCAAACAATTTGACCCGTTTACATATTTGGCGAATAAACTTGTTAAACCACATACTTTTGGCAAATCCACTGTTTCTATGATTTCACCTCTTTCCCCAGTCCCCTCGACTTACAGACTGCATTCTCATTACCTGGTTTACACTCATTTGTAACAAATTAAGCCGTCACGCGAATTCCGGCATGCAATAAAACTCCATTTAATCTTTTTGATCGTCTTAGCGAAATCCATCGTTTTACTCATCTACATCTCTATTTATATTATCATTTTAAATCCATTTAGTTGTTTTTATCAAAAATCCATCGCTTTCATTCAACCAAACTTATTCTATCATCTCATTTTGACCGGTTTGGTTGTTTTTAGCGAAATCCATCGCTTTTATTCAGCCAAACTATTCTATGATCTCATTTTGACCCGTTTGATTGTTTTAGCGAAATCCATCGCTTTATTCAACCAAACCTATTTTATCGTCTCATTTTGATCCGTTTGGTTGTTTTAGCGAAATCCATCACTTCTAGTCAACCAAACTCATTCTATCATTTTATCATAACAATCATTAAACAACCAAACTCATTCTATCATTTTATCGTAACAATCATTTACGCATATAAAAAGAAATGTTATCAAGAACAAAACCACGTACCTTAAAGCTTTCCCTTTAAATGTGCGTCCGCACCGGCTTGACTTCCCGACGTTTCACTTGCGTTGCCTAAAGTGTACAAGCCAAATGTCATCAGAACCACTCAGCCCATAACTAAGGCATGTAAATTTTACCAAATACACTATCTCATGTTTTCATTAACACTTTCCATTCATTAAGTATAGTTAGCAATTCATTTAGGCGTTTCATCAAGCACCTTGTATGCATACATTTTAGTTAGCCATTTTATTTCAATTAAACCTTGACTAATCAAGAATCTCAATTTAACAAGCTCAACTACTCATCATAATTTATACTAACATGCAATTTCAAAAACTCATGTCATTATATCTATTATTTCAGTTTAACATAGCTCATAAGCACTAATTAACCATCATAATTTATGCATTCCTCATTTTTACTTAAACCCACTTCCTTAATGCATAACATGATGATCTATTGACTTGTTTCTTAATAAATCATTAACAATTTTAGTTAGGATTTAGACCTTAAGTTCATACAACACCTTCTCTAAGCCACATTATCAACAATTTTACCAAAAACCCAATTTCTAAAGCTTCTCTACATAACAACCATCATCCAAAACAAAATTTACTGCATACCTTATGTTGATCACTTAAGGATGATCGATAATCTCTACACATGCATGAATTCTAGCCCCAATTGCCTTCCAATTTGATGATTTTAGGTCAAGTGAAGGTTTGCACCTTCTGCGCCTTTCCTCTGATCGGTCTAAACACACACATGTGTGTTTCTATTATTTTTTTTATTTCATAGTTATCAATTTAACCACTTTAGTCCCCCATGTTTTGATATTGATAGAATGCCCACGATTAAAAGTTTATTAGACATTAACATGTTATTGACCAAGTTACATATTATGAGTTTTTATACTCTATAATTTTATTTGGACATATTATTTATAAACTCAAATACGTAACTATAATTATTTAAGTTATTATTTTCAGGATGATACAAGTAAACAGAATGAAAGATTTAATAACAAAAGGTTTGTGGCTTAGTAGTATGAAGATATGTTGAAAAGTTGTCACTCACACTAAGATTGATGGTTTAGTCTTAAGATAAACATATACAAATGTATAGATTTAATGGTATTATTAAAATATGTGTAAGTTAGACATTAAAAAGGTGATTTTAATAATTTTTGTGTGCTATACAGTTATATTTAAGAAAGAAATACATAATATTTACATCCATTTATTTTTATTATTTCTTTAATCTTTTAGAATTCATATTCATAAGACCCTGCATAAAAATACGTATTTTTGAATTGCAGACAGACCAAGTCAATGAGTGAGTTGTCCTTGGTCATGTAATTAGTTATTCAATCTGCCCAGTTTTCGACGTGAGTTTAGATCAAATAACAAAATTAATTCAATTTATTTTTTTTGAACGGCAACTTTATTGAAACACTAGCAAGACGCTAGAAAAAACAAACAACAAGAATTACAAATTAAAATTACATCAATCTCTTCACGATAAGGTTTTATAGGACGAGCTATTCTTAATCCAAAGAAAACCAAGTGACTTTATCCTCTCCATAGTTTTTGATATGGGTTCTATCTTGGTGTTGAAAATTCGACTGTTTCTCGTTTTCCAAATTACCAACACCTAGTTGCTGTACCTACTTCAACTTATAAATTCTATCGTATTTTTAGGAATCTCCACCTGAACTTATTCATTCACTTAGTATATCTCTTTATCATGTTAATTCAAAAACTTTTAAGCTTTTTTGTTTTTCGTTTATTATTCTCTTTTTGTTTCTGTTATTGATTTCTATTTCTTTATGATATAATACTATTTTTAATATTTATCACTAGCATTATTAATATAAGATGATTAATTCTATCTTGTTACATCCGCACCACCGACTCGACCAAGCAACCCCTCACCATTTAAGAAACTGGAATGCAACCTAAACTCACAACCAAGTACAACCTTGATTTAAAATTTAGACAATTAATTATAATATTAATTTAAAAAGTTTTAAACTAAATTTTTTTGGGAAAGTTGGTGTCCTCAGTAAAAAAGAGATGCATTTAGTCTATCTCTTTAATTTTTTTATGAATGACTTACATGTCGTAAATTACATTAAATAAATCTTAATCTACTCTTTTAATTCAATTTCAATCTAAATTTTTTTACCTATACTAATTATTCAAATATGTAACCTTTTATATATACACTATATCTATATCTATACTATATAATAAAATAAATCATTTAAGGACACACGATGTTTTATGTATTGATCTCAATTGTTTTTTTCCTGTTTAAATAAATAAATAAACAAATTTTAAAGATAATGAATGAACCTTATATATTATTTTAATCAAATGAATTATACTTTTTTTTATCTTTTACTATTTTATTTTTCAAAACGAATGGATAAATCAATTTTAGAGATAAAAAAATGACCCGTATAGATTATTTTAATCACAAGAATTATATCTTTTTATCTTGCACTCTTTTATTTTTCATATTCATTTATCCTGTTTTAAGTATTAGACAATTAAAGAAAAATAATTGTTTAATATATATATATATATATATATATATATATATATATATATATATATATATTTAAAAGAGATGAAGAGATACCGTTTTAATTTTAATTGCCGATTAATATAATTATGAAAAATAAATATCACAGTTGATTAAAAAAAGTCATATTAGATTAGATTATTATTTAAGATATATATATATATATATATATATACTATTAAATAATTTATTAAGAAAATATGCTATTAAATATTAATTTAGTATTTTTATAATATATATCTCCTTATATATAGGGATAGGTTATATGATAGTTTTATTACCGTTTATTTTGAACATCAAAATTAATTATACGTTTATACTTTTAGATCCAAATTTAAGCAGCATGTTCAAATTATCTATGACTCTTTTATAATCAGTAATATGTTATAAATATATTTATTTTAAATAAAGTATTATATATTTTTTAAATATGTTTTTTTTTAAAAAGGAGAATATGACTTAAGATGTAATTTTGTTATTATCAAATTTAAGAAAATTATTATTATCTAACACGAGAGAAAAATGCCGGAAATCAAAATTCAAAATTAATTAGAAATCAACCCGTGTGATACATGAGTTTTTTTTAAAGATATAACGTTTTTATTTTTTGCTATACAAAATTATATTTATTCACCCTGTGTAATACATAAGGTTTTTATAGATATGACTTTTTTATTATTTAGTATATAAAATTAGATTTATTCAATCCGTACAATACACGGTTTTTTTTAAAGTTATATTTTTTATTATTCAGTAATATTTTTATTATTTGATATATAAAATTACATTTAATCGACCCGTATAAAAATACACAAGGTTATTAAAGATATAATTTTTTTTATTATTTAATATGTAAAATTACATTTATTCAGTCTGTGTAATAAATAAACTAGGTTATTAAAGATTTATTATTTTATTATTTAGTATATAAATTTATTTTTATTCAGCTCATGTAATACACGTGGTTCTAATCTAGTTATAATATAAATTCAATTCCAAAACTTTTTTTTAGTTTAATGCATAATACACAATATTTAAATGAGGGTAAATTAGTCTTTCAAATATGATTAAACTTTAATCCATCATCTTAATTACATAATAATTCCCTAATCTTTAACCAAAAATAGTAATTAGTTAATAGTTACGATCTATCTTTTATAAAAAAACGCTAACAACACCACTATTTTGTATGTTAGTGTGTGTGTTATATATATATATATTAAATTACCTCATAAAAACAAGTATTTTTTTCTCTTTAATTTGAGTGTAGTATAGCTATAGATTTTTTAATTAAAAAATTGATATATTGCGTGATTAACAGTGTCCACGAGTGAGAAATAACTGAATTGTTAACTGAAAACAGACGAAACCAAACCAAAATCAACAAAAAACTGAATTAACCGAAAACCAATTAACCGAAAACCGAATTAACCAAAAATCGGTTATCATTTTTTGTACCATCGTTTAACCAAAGTTAACTAAATCGAACCGAACCTTTCAGATTTTCATATATCTGTAACTTTTATACCTCCAATTCGTGTATTTCATATTTTATATCTCCATTCCATGTATCTATTATTCTACTTCATGTATTTATACATCAATTTAATGTATTCATTACTCAATTTCATGTATTTTTAAGCAAAACTTTTAGACCAAGTGTTGTTTTGGCTATTAACCGAAACTAAAAGAACCAAACAAAAACTGCTAATCTAACCGAATAAACCGAATTGTTAACAAAAAACTGATTGGTTAATAAAATGGACTCACGGATAACTTCGGTTTCAGCTTCGGTTAAGGATAGTAGCCAAACCGATCAAACCATGCACACCACAATGAAATAGATTAATCGATGAATTCGCATATGAAGTATATCCATCGCAATAACACTACAATAAAATACTATACGATCAAGAAAACTATCAGAAACGAATATTTGCATAGCAAATTGTCACCGTGTCGCATCGAATAGACACCCTGATGGTTATCACTACAGTATAGTACTATTTCTAAAAGAAAAAAATAAACAAGTAATAATTCTTTGCTTGATTACGAAGGAAAATAAGGAAACGGTAATTTAATTGCAAAGGAAAACAAGGAAAGAATTGAGAATCTTTAAAGAAGCATGTTACGAGTTTTGGATCAGGCTAGATTAATTAAAAAAATGAAAATATAATTTTTGAATCCTAAAATTGTACAACTTGAAACCAATTATTTATTAAATATAAATATATATAAAGTCACGGAAGTATCCAACTACTCTTTCTAAGCTATTTTGATAATTAATTTTTGTTACCTGTAACCCTCATATGACATTAAAAAGTAGTATGGTGCATATTTGTCGTTTTTAGACCATCTTTATTAAAACTACTTAATGTAGAAATTATTGTATTTTTCATTTTATTGTTTTCAATATCAACAAAAAACAAAGCTTTTTAATATCAATAAAAATATAAAAACAGAATCCCCTCTTCTCAAATCTGTCAATTTGTATATATTAGATTAGATTTATCTTCTCCCTTTCTCTTTGCTATCTCGTTATCTCACAATTGTCTCGGTCTTCTCATCGATACTTCATAACACAACCTCCCTCACACTAGGCCTATCCTCTATTGGGTTTTAATTTTCCTCAATTTTGATTTGTGTGTATCCCTAGCAATGAGTATGTGTATGTGTATGTTTAGTCATGTGTTCGTGTGCATGTTTAAGAAGTTATAGAGATTAAATGAAAATCAGGAGGAGAGAGATGGCGGAACTCTTAAAACTCTAATATCTTAAACTAAAAAAAAAACCCAGAAATTTTCGATAAAAATTACACTACGAAGCGAAAAATCAGTGAGAGTGGGGCACCCCCGGCCTCAATAAAACTACGTCTCTTTGTTCAAGTGTGTTTGTTTTGTGTTCCAGTATGGATTTAACAAACAATTTGCGTTTCTGAGTGGATTTTGATAATTTATTTTTGCATTTTTTTTTCAAATTTGTGAGTATTTATTTCATGGACATTTCGTATATCTTTTTTAAATTGAATTATGTTTATGCACATGTTTTAGATTGTGTTAATGGAATGGACAAATGAATGAAATGGATCATTACCATTTCATGTCCTTATTTGGTTATCATGTC
Source organism: Scalesia atractyloides (assembly GCA_947069175.1). NCBI lineage: Eukaryota > Viridiplantae > Streptophyta > Magnoliopsida > Asterales > Asteraceae > Scalesia > Scalesia atractyloides. The sequence goes on along the minus strand of CAMTDV010000012.1, from coordinate 9,351,754 downwards.
AGAATAGAATGAATCATTACCTTGTGTTATTTGGTAGACATTGAAAGAAGAAAGAATAAAATCAGCGATGAGTAATGGTAGTGAATGATGGCGGTGGTCGACAGTGGCTATAAGTATTCTCATTATATGTATTTCTTTCTAGTATTGTTTGCTAGCTCTCTATTTATAATATAGTTTCACCTTGCAGTTAAAAAAAGTTTAATGTTTATAAGTTAAAAGTTGCTATAAGTATTCTCATTTTATGTATTTCTTTTTAGTTGATACAACTAACTATTAGATCACTTAACTAACTTTTGTTACTAGATAACTAGTTACATTTTAAACTACATAATTCTTCCTCTAGTGTAATATCCGATTCTTCAGTTATGTTTTGGTTTGATATTCTTATTTCTTCTTCTACAATTGTTTGAATGGAAAATGATACAAACTAAACAAATTGGTAACCAGCACTATTTGATATATTGGTTACAACAAAAGAGAAAACAAACTGACTTGAGTAAAAGATACTTGTCGCTTTGTTTGTAGATCCTTGCAGCTATTTAAAAATTCAGGATGCCAAGTCTGATAATCATAAAAAATTAAAAGAATAATCATGATCGTCTTATGCCAAGAAAGAAAAGCAAAAATCATACTACTAAGAACATAAGGTGTGGGCGTGGAAGCCCCTCACGCCAAGAACACCACCCTGTGTATGGCGTGAAGGGCGGCGTTGTGGGTGGCGCTTGAGGATTTCTACCGGCGTGGGGGCAAATGTGTGGGTGAGGTGGAAGCTCTTGATTGATTGATGTAGTTTAGGTTTGTTTTGATTAGTTGATGTTTATTTTACTTTATCTTTTTTTATTCTCTCCCACGTCATTTTTCCACCCCGTGCTTTTTTCTCCACACCACCATGCTGATATGGTTGTCACATGTCGTTCCACGCCCTCCCTTCAAGCCTATCCACACCGTGTGGTCTAAACATTGTATAAACGAAAATATGCACCAAACTAAAATAGAGAGAAAGGAAAATATGTAAAAATAAAAATGGTGTTATAAGCTAGAAGTTCCTTCAATATCTCTAACCAGGTATTACCAACTGATACAACTAACTAATCATCTATCCAATCACTTAAATACTTAATTAACTAACTTTCAATATTAAATTGATAGCATTTATCTGTATCTTTTTCTAGCATCTTGGTACTTTTTAATGAAATCTTTAGGTGTTAAAAAAATAACTAACTAACTAGCTAACCAATTATATTTAGAGTCTTAAACAACACAGGAAGATGCTTTAATTTAAAAAAGGTGATGGATATGTAGAACACTAGAACTGGTCTTGAATGGAGGAAAGTAGAAAGCTATATCATATAAATGTTGTGTTAAAATAATGTTGATCTATATGTTTTGTCACAAATCCAAAACAAACAAGAGTTGCATATAAATTAGAAAAAAATGCCTTCCTAAAATAGTAAAAAATATGTCCCCAACTACAATATTCTATATCGATCGAATCATTTTTTCTTAAACTTTGACATGTTTCCAATATTTGTGAAGAATCCACATAAATTTGTGTGTCAAACAGCAGCCTCGTTTTCCGAGCTGAACGTTAGAAGTTGAGGAAGGAATGTGAATGACAGTTAGACATATATAAAGAAATTTGTACTTTAAATAGTTAAAGTATATTTTTTTCTGCATCTCTTTAATCTTTATATATATATTATCATATAATCACAGCTTTACCACTTATCCCCGACATACAAATAGCATATGTTTTTTTTCTTTTTATAAAATAATTTATTAATATTAATTTGTATACGGTTTAAATATTCAGTGCGAAGTTTGAACGAAAACTCTGTGGGAGTTGGACTCTTAAAATTCAAATAGATGGGGTCGGACTCTTAAGAATTCAATATTTTACACTAAAAAAAACATTTTTTCCGGAAATTTTCAGTTAAATTAACACTACAAGTGAAAAACCAGTGAGGACCAGGCCACCACCTAGCCCCAATAAAGCTCCGCCCTTTGAGCATTAACTACGAGCGATTCGGGATTGAAAATCAAATCGGATTTGTTTTGAACGAAACCAAGCTAGAAAACTTATCAATATTTGGACTGCAAATTGAACCGGTTTATCATGGTCGTTTCAAATTCAGGTAAGATGGTTTAAACTAGGTTAATTAGTTTTTATATAACAATTTGATTTAACCAATTTTCTATGCTCATTTTAAGACAATCCGTAACGCTTAATGCCTCCTAAGGGGTATTTTCCGTCACACAAGCATCATAACGTCTCTTTAAAATGTGTAATGGTTAACGCCCCTTAATGTCCTTTAAGTTATTACCTTCCATTTTGTTTTCTCTTCATTTGACGTTAGACCATTCGTAATGGTTAATGCCTCCTAAGGGGCATTTTTGGGCACATCAAGATGATAACGCCCCTTTAAAGAATGTGTAATGGTTAACGATCTTTAATGCCCTTTAAATAATTACTTTTAGTTTTGTTTTCTCTCCGTTGGGCATTATACTAGAAACGTCCCTATAACGCTCAAAGGGGCGGTGTTAGTGGCATTATCAAGCCCCTTCACATTCCTATAATGCCCCATTACGTATGACCTTATACTGGAAACACCCTCTCTCCTTATGCCTCTATTAGGGACATGTATATTAGTGACGAAGAAGCCAACATTTAGGTACTTTAATAAAATGGATCTTTTGGCCAGTCTCAGTTGTCAGTTTTGAAGAAAATTAAAACTAAATAAAAAGTTTTGAAACTGAAAACCACATATTCTATGTGCACCAGATGATTTCATCTAGTATCGTTTCTACTAGTTTGAACCAATTTTTGTTCGGCAACAACTAATTTAAAATTTTCGACCTGTTATTAGAACCAACTTTATGTGATTTTTTTTGCTTTCACGTTATTTCCATTACAATTTCGGGGATATATATATATGTGTATTATAATTTTTGAAAATATAGATAGCTTTTGTTTTTGGAATGTAATATAACTGGAATTCATGCAAGAATTGAAATCTGATTTGAAATTTAAGTGTATTTCTTTCACATAATAGAATAAAATCTTGATCAAATTAAAATGTGGATTCTATTCCTGTTGAATTCCAATTCTATGAAGAGTTCATTTCATTCAGGGAAATACACACTAACATATAGATACATGATATCAAGAATCAAGAAAAAGTAACATAATGGTTATTCAATACACGTCTATGATGATTTTTTAAAACATTATTTCTAGTTAATGCGCAGATAAAATGTACATATTAAGTATCAAGAAAAAGTAATATAATAATTATTAAATTCACGTCTATTGCGATTCTTAAACATTATTTAATAGCCAATACGCAAATAAAAACTTTGAGAGAGTGAGTGAGAGAACTCACAATATAAAGAATAGAACAGCATACCAAGGAAGACTCTTGAACCAAAAACAGGAAAATTAATGTCCAAGAAAGGTGAAAAGTTAGGGAGATACCTTTTTGCATATTGAAGCAATACAACAAAGTGTGTCTCTTTATCAACTTTATTTTTGGCCTTTATTCTCATGATTGATTACTTCAAAAGAGATATTGGTAAGTAAAATGATTTATCATAAATCAAGATCTACCGATTCTTCTTAAGTCATATATTTAAATATATAGCATTACATAAAATAGATCGGTTCTGTTTTTTATTTACTTTAGTCATCAATTAATTGGTTAAAAGTGTTTTAAAATACTTTAGTAAAGGTAACCACTACAAATCAAGGAACTTTTAGTGACGGTCAGATTTATCGCTTATACATTGCAAGGTGAAGATAAGAATCACGGTTTTGCGGCAGAGAAGTTTCTGAGACCACCAAGCGTGGGTAAAGACATCACCCACATATCATCAAATGTAAATTCACTGATTGAACACTGATAGAACACCGATGGATATTAACAAAAGATCATCGATGGCTTATTAGTGATGAATCAACACCATAAGTTTCATCAATGGATCACAGATGGACCAGTCATACAAGAGCTTCAAAAAATTTCAATTTTGGGTTATCTTTTTTATCTGTAGGTAGTCACTAACAATTTGGATTGGCGGACTATAATAAAAGTATGTTTTCTAGTAGCGAACATCTTAGATTACATTATTAGAAGTTTCAATAATTATAGTTGTAACATTTGTTTATGTACTTTAAAGGTTAAAAAAATAAAACAGAAGCTTAACTTAACCCATCAATCAACATTTTTAAATATATTTAAAACCTTTATGAGTCCACCAATTTTTCGATCTCTGTCACATACTCACATGCAGGTCATTTTGGTAACAAGTTATTGGAGAAATGGAAGTCCTTTAGCCATTATATAGAATAGAACCTCTAAGTTATGGGCTTCGGGAACTTATAAATTTTTATTTATTTGAAAACTATAAAGAGGTATGTTGTTTATTATAATTAGTACTGACATAACAAAGTTTTGTATGTGTGAAACTATATTATACATACTTTGAATTAGCTATATACGTTTCTCTACTATTTAAAAAGGTGAATTAGCTATAAAAAAATACAACTGAAGTAATCATATAAATTCAGTGACGAACCTAATAAACTTTTTCTAGGGGTGCGAAAATTTTTTAAGGATTGTAGACCCCTAGCTATATAATAACTTTTTTCGGTTCTTAGCGGGTTGAATAAGGTCAGGTTAGATGGATCAACCCAAACCTAACTTGTTTTTAAAATAGGTCAACTTCAACACAGCCTGTTTTTTTTAAACATGTCATGTTAACCGACCCAAAACTTGTTTTATCTGTCATGGTAGGGTCATGTCAAGAAATGCGGCCCACAGTACATATATTCATTCCTAAGTAGGTGAGGGTTCTAGTCGCATTGTGAACAGTTGTGTAGATATAAGTAGTCCATTGTATAGTGGCATCATAAATAAGTAGATCATTATTTTCAAATGCGTGAATATTTTAACAAAACGTATGTCTTTATATTTATAAATATACTTGTAACTTTATGGATAAAATTTTAAAATTTCAAAAACTGAATGGGAGAGACTTCTTATGAAACCGATCTTTCATCACTTTGGTTAAAGTAATGGTTATCTCATGATTGTATGAATCCTTAAATTTACCACTAACCATTTCTTACCCATACCTTTTGAAATCCAAAAAATATGCTTCACATTTGATCCTTATATTTTTTAAATATTTTTTAAAGATTGTAAGCCCCTGTACATTATACTGTGTTTCGAGGGCTAATCCACATAAACAAAAAAATTTTCAAACAATGTTTGAATTCACTTTTCTATTTTTATAATTCACATAAACTATAAATTATTTCTAACCAACTTAAATAATGTTTCAATTTCAATTTTTAAACTCTCGTTTTCAATCTAAATTCTAATAACATAAAAAAACAAAGCTTTAAACTATTATTAAATCTAATTATAATTAAATAAAACAAACAAAGTTTCAAACTATAACATTAACTAATTCTAAATATCATAATCCCCCTAATCAACAAACGAAACAATAAAAAATAAAATAAAATAAAATAAAAGAACTACGGGGCGAAATAAATCATACCTTAGTTGAAAGGGGGTGATTGATGATGTTATTCTAGTCGGACACGGAACGTGGTTGGCAGCATGAAACGGCGAGTAGTGGGCTATGGGCCGAATTGGGATTTGGGTTGGAAGTTAAAAGTCTAAGTATATTTTGTGAATTTTAAAATAATGGATAATTAGGTTGGGTTAATGGGTTTCGACAATGAAAATTGGGTAATTTGTAAATGGATTGGTATTTTGTAAATTATATTTGCCTTCTTAAATCCTAACTATAATTTACATAAGTTTACTAGTGTTTATATTATTTTAATTTTTTTTATAAATTATAATATAACTTTTCTTAAGGGTTAGATTCAAAGTTTTAGGGGGCGGTTAAAAAATTTTAGAGCCCGGTCAGGACTTTTTAGCGGAATATAATATTTAAAAAAATTCAAGGTGGACGGCCGCCACCCCGGACACCAAAGTATCCCGTCCCTGTATAAATTAACCTTGATCTAAATGGTAAGTTATAGAATTAAATTAGGCCGTGGGATATATTTTAACCCTCTTCAACTCCATCTAGCTAGGTCACACGTCACCCGCTTTTCTCTATTTTATTCTGCATCACCCCAAAGAAATAGCTTTAATCCTATTAACTTCATCTAACCCTATTATTTAGTGGTTATTTGTTTAGAAAAGAAAAGAATAATTAGTTCAATATTTTAGGGCTCGTTTGATTCACAGAATCTAATTGAATTAGAGTTGGAATCGAAATATATTTCATTTAAAATCATGTTTGGTTGGTATTAAAATGAATTAGACTTGGAATTTTTTCATCATTTAATGGATTTTGAATTCCTTCCCATTGTTGATGGAATTTATAACACTCTTCCTAAGGAAAGTTTAAAATTGACCATTATACCCTCATTTTCTCTCAAGAAACATCTCATCACAGATAGCTAAAATCGGTATTCTCAAAATTGTGACGCGATGAATATCAAACTAACAAAAATCAATAGAACGTAAATCACTAAGAAATCATAAGTCCCAAAAGTTGATCTAAATCCTAACCAAGATGAAGCCATTGCTGTACCTTTGAAACTTATGTCCCGACTGGGTTTCTTCGAATCCTAAGTTTTTTAAAATCACACAAAATTGATGCTAATTTAAAGCTAAACAAGCAAATCGATGATGAATTGAAAGCTTGAAGCTTCAACTTTAATAATGAAAAAAGATGGGTAAGAATGCAATGAACACCATGAAACACACTTAAAAGCTTGAAGCATTTTGAAGTTTGCACAACTATTTTCTGCCGATGGAAAAAGGGGATAAGGGCTTGTGAGCGACAAACCAAATGCCTAATGAATTTTGAGGATAGTTTCGTAATCTTAATTTTTTAATAATCCAATTCTATTGCTAATGTACAAACCAAAAACTTCATGAATTTTGAAAGGAATTAATTCTAATTCCGATTTCAATTCAAATTCGAATTCTAATTGTTGTTAATAATATTATGTAAACCAAACGACCCCTTAATATCCTATTAACATGTTAACAAATAACCCCTTTAACGCCCATTAACACAAGGAGGGAATGGTGTACAACACTAGTTAACATGCCATGTTAGCGTTAACGCCCAAAATATTAGGGCACACCCCCAAGGCCTTACAATCCAACTAAACCTTTTGACAATAGCGGGCTTAAAATTTGCAAGAAAGAAAGACGATAATAGTGTGTACTTTTAGTGTTAAAATTACTTGGTATCTATATTGAATTGTACCGTATCAAACCGTTTTGGTACCCACTTGTTTTGTGATTTTTCAAGATTGGTAATTTCGTTTTAGTACCAATTCGGTATGGTACGGTACGGTATTTTGGGTTGATTTACCTTGGAATACCGGTACTGAATCGTACTGTACCAAGCACTTTCGGTACCGTTGTGTTCATCCCTACTTCACACTATTCTCTATATCAATGTAATTGTATTCTCGAGTTTAATTAAACGGACAACAAGGATAAATGAAAGGAAAGGGAGTTCGGGTCTAGGAATTTTTTTCACTAGTGGCACTGTTTCTAAATGCTCCAATTTTATAAAAACGACATAAAAAAATTTCGGGTTCTTTCGACGGTTCGGGTTGGTTAAGGATCGTCACATAACAAAAATACCATACAATTAATAGTAAAAAAATCATCATCATCACTAAAAAAGTTTATATAAATTTGATGGTCTTTAGGAACTAAAAAAACTACCTATAGTTATTTCCTACGAGTTATCATCTTTTGAAGATGTTGCATTACATCTTCAACCAAACTTATTCAAAGAACTTTTTTCAATGTAACAAATGCACTCACCAAGTGTCACAACCAATTTCAATGCAACAAATGCGATCACCAAGTTTCACATGATCATTGTCTCAATAAATTAACAATGTTAATTCTCTAATTGAATTTTATATTGTTGGATTTGAAAGTATGTGTTTTTGATAAAACAGTTTAGAAATTAATCAAAACAGTGATAATAAACACATTAATCAATACGCAATTGGATTTGGGAAATGATTATCAAATGATTCAAGTATATTCAATCTGATTTCAGTAGAATCAAGGTACAATTTACTCCCCCTCACTAGGTGCTTCTCTCTCTCTCTCATTCTTCTACTTTTTCTCTCTAGATTCTTTATAATAGGACTTAGTTGTAAGAGTGTTGATTTCACATTGATCATGTTTTATTTATAAAAGGAGAGAGCTGTTTGCAAAACTGCTGGACAGTTGGGTAAAACAACTGTTACATTGAAACTATTATAAATACAAGGAAAACTGTAGGGAATCCAAAACTGCTTGAAGGATTCCAACACTTTTGGGATTCCAGTATTTTGGTCTTCTGAGTTTACTTGTTGACTAGTCTTGGTCTTCAGTCTTGACTTGTTGACTTGTTGACCAACTTTATCTATTCTGCAATTGTACTTTTCCTAAAGTACTTTGACCTAGTAGTTCAGTTCCAATTTTTTTGGGTGGTTGTTAGTGAAGCTTTCAAGGGGGGACTTCTAGTACTTCGATAATGCTTTAACCTTATTCCATTAGGTAGGCCCTAAAGATGGTTCCTTTTGGGTTTTGGGTTTCATTGTAACGCCTCGTATTTTCGCACTCCACTACTTTTAAGAAATACGTGTCGTACCACTAAATTATTTATTTGTCCATTTTTATTATCATTATTATAATTATTTATTCTTTATAAATAATAATAATAATAATAATAATAATAAACAAAATAAATTCGACAGTTTTATTAAACTTGTATTTAAAAACGGATCTCGTAAATGCGATCGGGCCACTCAAAAACCTAGTAACAAGCTAACGGGCTTTGAGCCCAACACCTAAACTATCTAAACCCTAACCTAAATAAAACCTAATTATACTTAACTATACGCACACACATCCTACAGACCACACACGTCGCATACTCACAACCCTCTGCCCCTCTCTCACCTCTGTCACCGGCGCCGCAATCCGGCCGGCGGCCGTCGACAGGTTCGTTTCTCCGGCCACACCCACTCTCTCCTCACCTCACAACCCTATCTCCCCTCAACTATGCTCACAACGGCGAAAACCGCGAGAGAAAGAGAGACAGAGGAGACAAGAGAGAAGAGAGAGAGAGAGAGAGAATTTAAGCGGGGAATGAGAGAGGGAGAGACTGCGGGGCCATCTTTCCGACGACAGCGATAGTCGCGTGCATCGGCAGCGACGGCGCCGGTGATGTGCGACGATGGCGGCGCGATGTGCAAACGACAGCGGTGGGACGGTGTTGCTCAGATTGGTTAACAAGGTTTCGAGCTAGCTAACTAGGTTTGGGTTCAACTTTGTTTCAGTTTTCGGTTGATACAGATCTTGGTTCAGCAAGGTTGGGTCTCGACTCAGGTTCGGCTTCAAGATGGTTCAGTCATAAATCCCGATTCAGGCTCGGTTTTGTTGAGGGTTTAGTCAAACTCGGTCAACAGTCAACACGTGTTTTCAGTTCTGTCCCGGTGCAAGCTTTGAGCCACTGGCCAAAATCGGGTCTGCCATGGTTCGGGTCGACGGGTTCGCGTTCGAGTTCGGGTCATGTGTAGTTCAAAGTGGGTGCTCGGTCAACTCCAGTCAAACTCAACAGACACGCGACTTGGTGTACTTTTAACTCCTGAATCTTATTATGTCATTTATACGTAATATGTTTAATATAAATCGAGCCTGAACCAACAAAATCCTTTCATTTTATATACTAAAACGAATATGAGTTAGCACCCGACAAATTACATTTTTGCGTTCTTGATAAAAATATATTCTTAGACATCGTTGACCAAAATTGCATGTTTATATGTTGATGACGAAAGTTATATATATATATATATATATATATATATATATATATATATTATATTATAAATAGAGTCAATAGATTATTGCGTTGGATTTTTTTAACAAACAACAACTTCACAAATTATAATGTATAATATATTATATAATAGAGTCAATATTTATATAATATATTATATATATATAATATATATTATATATATATATAATATATGTTGTTTTGGAATAATTATTGAATTTTGATATTTATAACGACAATTCGTATTGTCGGGATCGTCCGAAAAACAGAGGAGCTCTGCCCGATTTTCGTTAAAAATATATATACATATATCTACTATAGAGTCGAAACGCTAACAAATATGTATCGGGACTCGAACGGATAATTTATCTCGACACTATCGCTAACAAGTTTATGAAATAACTATAAGGATAATTTATCTCGACACTATCTCTATAACTCCCTCTTATCTATGCGAAGGTGATCTTGGAGTTCATATTTCGACCGTTGACTCTTCACAGAATACTAAAGGACGCTTCGCAGAAAGTGAGCATACTCGACCCCCTTTTTACATTTTAACGCATTTTGGGGTGCAACATGTATCAATTAACAAAAGTTATATTATACGAAATTAAATGTATTCAAATTACCAAACGCGTTATCAATTATGCTTATGTGAGTTATGTGTGTTAGCTTAAACTTGTTATTACTTGTTATCTGTTACGCTCATGTTATTTATATGTGCAAACTTCAACTTGTATTCTCATGACCTTGTTATGCTTAGGATGCTATGCATGCTAGTTAAAGTTCTCCATTATATGCTATTGTTATGCTAAATTGTTTATATGAATGTACGATTTAACAATAATGTAACTTTCCATGTTGTAATTGAAACACACTTATACTTCTTTTAAAACTTGTATGCTCGCCAATACTTTTGTATTGATCCACATTTTAATACATGTTGCAGGAATATTGATGCAAGGAATCTAGTAGGATGCCTAGAAACACATTTAAAACTCTATATACTTGTTGTATCATATCTTATTCAAACATTATTGTATGTTGTTTTCAAAGCCTTGTATTAACATGTTATTAATGAAATGAAATTATACTTCTTTTATACGTATCGTGATTTAAATTTGTATTACCTGATTTAAGCTATGTAAAAATGTAATTATTAAATACTTGACACAAATAGCATTATGAAGACTCTTGCAATCTAGTTTTCGTCTCACTCCGATGTTTCCGCCATCGGTTGGGGTGTGACATTCACTCCGATGTTTCCGCCATCGGTGGGATGTTTCCGCCATCGGGGCCGTGGGGAGTATCGTGACGTCAGTTTATAATCATCATAGTCAATTAAACACGGCACAACGGAAATCTTGGAGTAAAATTAAACTATTACAAACCGAATGTTCGAAAATACAAAATAATATACAAGCTTGTAATAGGCGGATCGTAAAATATACAAGAAAGAATACAAAACAGACTTTAGGCAGATCTAAGGATTTACAAGATCCTCTTATTCTCTACCGAGCAGCTTCCGGCCTATTTCGTATTATACCTGCAGATTAGCCTTTGGAAGATACGTCAGCTTATGCTGGTAAATACACCCAACTGACTCATTTTGTAAATATTAAAAATGATTTTAAGTGCAAACGGCACAAAATCGTTTATTAACTTAGGAAGGTTAACCTTGCAATAGACCATGCAATAATAATTTACAGCATCCCAAGCCCTTATAGGGGAATAAATCGAGAGTATTTACCTGAGCTTGTCTTATTCTTTTATTTTTAAATAATTCAGCCGTATACAAAAGTACCAAGTGCAGATAGCATTTACCGGTAAGGCTCTAGTTTGGATTATGGCATAAGCTAGCCAATTAAATACTAACGGTCTTATAAACCGAATAGTGTACATGATATTATGTATAACACTTGACTAAACGAGAATCGGATAGAATGTAGTTAAATCCCGACAAGTACTTGACTTGTATAATATGGGTAAACTATATACATTCTGGATTTTGAAATTAAATGACAAGGTTAAGCCCGTTTCGGTTAATTTCCAAAAACTAGTAGATATGCGTAACTGTGCGCAATTTAGCGATATCGGGTAACCGAATAAGTTATGGACAAGTTCTATATACCATTATACTTTAAATAAGTTAAGATATAAGTAGGATATCAACTTGTCTGCCCGTTAAGGTTTTAAAACGAAATTATGCCTCATAAGGGCGTTTTGGTAATTTCATATCATATACAAGGAACTTGAATATAATTTAAGTTTATCATCATGAGCATTCTGGAAAAATAATTTATTTATGATATAATATTAGTAGGATATCAATTATATGTGCATTTTACCTTTTATGACCGAACTATGCACCGAATGGGCATTTTGGTCATTTTACACATAGTTTATAAATTATTTGGGACTTTGAGTTTATAATAAGTACCTACGTAAATATGTTAAATAAGTTCTAAAATCAGTAGGTAACAAGTATTGGTCCATTAATATGGTTTAAAACCATACTATGCGCCGAAACGACGCTTATGTCGTAATATGACGTCTTTAAGCGATGTTTATGAAAACTGACATTTGGATCAGATTAAAATGTTTAAAATATTTTATTTAATATAACATATCATTAGGTAAGTGATTTACCTTGAGAAGATTTGATTAAAACTATTTTATAAGCCACAAGGGCTAAAACCGTCATTTATCGACATAGTTTAAGGACTAGTTTAAAAAACTCAGTTTATAACTTGGTTTAACATCCCAAATATTCCTACTTATAATATTACATCAGTAGAAATTCATTTCAAGTTCATTACAATTTAAAACCTTGTTTTATGCAAAAAGACATTTTGGACAAATATGGACATAATTATGGAACTTGCGCATAAACTTGGATTCTGATTATGATCATGTAATATAACCTCAAGGGTTATGCTACATTATATTATGATCATAATGCAACTTTAGATCAGTAAGTAGCTAATCTAAATCGGGTCAGAATCGAAAGTCAAAGCAGAAGTCAAACTTTGCGACTTTGGTTGCGAACCGACCCTTAGAACTGAAATTGACAAGCCGAACATGTTTATACATGTTCTAATAATTATTACCAACTTGTTTAAGTGTCAAAACAGGTTTCATAACATATATAAGATCAATTTATGATTTTCCGAAAAATGGCCTCTTTGACTTTTTAATATCATAACTTTGACCCGTCAATTGGTCTAGCAAACGTAATCTTCAGGAGGTGCCTTTATAGGGACTAACACCTACCTTATTATGATCACTTAGCCATGTTCATTTCGAACAATGGCTGGACCATAATGGTCTTAACCGAAAGTCAAAGCGTTTGCCGTAAAACTCTTGACTTTTGGCTATAGAAGCCTAAATCGAAAAAGCAAGAGCAAGGAACACTTACAAGAGGTTCCTACAATGCAAGAGAACTAAGTTGGATGCTCCTTTCAGTTAGGAACTTCCAGAGGAGGGAGAAGAGTGATTTAATGAGAAAGGTGCAAGTTGGAATGAACACTTTGAACACTTATTTATAGTTGGAGAGCTCAAGGAGGTGAAGCCAGGTGTGTAGGGTGTAAGAAGATGCTTACAAATGTCCCAAAACGTGGCATAGCAGTTTAGAAAAGCCATGGTTTCGGATTAAATGGTTTTGGAGTTTTGCATGGAGACCAAATAAACGTTCTGCAGCAGAGCCTGTCTCGCGGGCGCGAGAGACACAGGCCGGGTTCTCGCGGCACGGACCGCCCCTAATTCAGTTTCAAAATTTGACACTTTGAGCCCTGAACATATAAGCTTATAAAACCATTTAACACTTTGGCACTTTTAGTCCTCCGTAGCCAAAACTTGGCATACCCGGGATTATGCCCGGACATTGTCGAGCTCTCGGTTCGTTAAAAGGTCACTCAGAGGTATAAATTAACATGTTGACACTTTTAATCCCTCCATTATCCAACTTTCACATATTTACAAAATTGAACCCTCTCGTCCAACAAATGGCACGTATAAGAGTTAGGACTTCACAAAGGATCACTCAGAGGCATACTGCAAGCATGTTGATTCCGATGTCACTCAGAGGCTGGGCACGTTGACATATCAGTCACACAGAGGCCAAGTTTCAAGCATGTTGACGTATCAGTCACTCAGAGGCTAATGATTTAAGCATGTTGATATATCAGTCACTCAGAGGCTATTATTTATGCATGTTGACATCGGTTCATCACTCTGAGGCTCAACTTGAGCATGTTGACGCCTTTATTCCTTATTGGTCTTTAATATACTATATTAAAATACAACACGTGTCACTATACTATTGGACACGATTTTTACAGGGTGTTACATCCTCACCCCCTTAAAGGAAATCTCGACGTCGAGATTTTATTCAAAAAGATGGGGGTATTTTTGTCGCATAGTGGACTCAACCTCCCATGTATACTCAGGACGTCTAAAAGCGTCCCACTTAACCTTTACTATAGGTATCATCTTTCTTCGGAGCTTCTTAACCTGTCGATCCTCGATCGAAATTGGTTTCTCAATGAACCTCAGGTTTTCATCAATTTGCACCTCATTGTGCGACATTGCTAGCGACTCATCGGCTAGACATTTCTTAAGATTAGATATGTGGAATACATCATGGATTCCATTAAGCTCCTTTGGCACCCTGAGCTTATAAGCTACAGTGCCGACACATTCGATTATCTCGAAAGGTCCTATATATCTAGGGCTTAACTTGCCCTTCTTTCCAAAACGCATCACACCTTTCCAGGGTGATACTTTTAGCATGACATTGTCCCCTACTTGGAACTTAAGAGGTTTACGCCTCTTGTTAGCATAGCTCTTCTGCCTATCCCTGGCAGCTTTTAGACGATCACGGATTTGCATAATCTTTCCGTGGTCTCCAGGACAATCTCAGGTCCTGACAGTTGGGCCTCCCCAACTTCTGCCCAACATACGGGCGTTCTACATCTTCTCCCATACAAGGCCTCAAAAGGAGCAGCCTTGACGCTTGTATGATAACTGTTATTGTAGGAGAATTCTATTAGGGGTAATGTCACACCCCGACCCGCAGCGGAATAAGAGTCGGGGCATAATTGGGTTATCACCAAAGCTCATGATATTTACTAATATGTTTTATATTTATTAAAGTCAAAATTACATCCTCAATATTCCAAACATGTTCATACAAATACAAAGAAAGATAATCAACTAAACAATCCCAAAGTCTAAACCAGTTTATTCTTCTAAGCCATCCTATGTGTTTCTTGCTGCAGCTGGATCACCTGTATCATGTGTAAAAATGAGGGTTTTTGGGTCAACATAAGTTGGCGAGTGAACCTTGTTAGAAAAACATTTATTATTGATCTCTTGTTATCTTTATCAGGAAAAATTGTGCAAAAATCATATGTGAGCAAACGTAATTAAATCATACAATAACAATAACAACAACAAACAATAACTTACATTAACATACAATAACAAACCAACTTGCATGAATATAACACATGAATGAAACTGTATATGTTGGCAACGTCACGTTCACGCTCATAATGTAATGGGGAACGGACGGCCTATGATGAATGTCTGTGCGATCAAGGCTCAATCAAACGGAGCCGATCGTATGTTGGCAACGCCTGGTTCACGCTCATAATGTAATGGGGAACAGCTCAACGCTCATAATGTAATGGGGAGCGGCGGCCTATGATAATGTATGTACTGAAAAATTATAAATATAATCTAAACAATAACCACACAAACAGTTAATACATGTTGATTACACATTTGTTCATGGATATGATTGATGCACAATAGTTTAAATGTGATAAATAATAAGACACATGATACACCCCAAAAACATGATTAAAACGGGGAATTTGTAGAGATTCACTCACCTTGGGTGCGTTCGGTGGATGATGTTGAATGCGCACGAGTTTAGAGGATTGATCGACGAGGAAATAACTAACCTAATTAATAACGAAAAGGTAGGGTAAATAAATGGATTTTATTAACAATTTTAATAGGATTTTTGGATATATTTTTGTGAGTTTAAGGCTATTTTCTAACTTTGAAAACATTAATTTTAAGTATTTTTAATTGATTTTTAAATTAAATAAACAAATAAAAATATAAAAAAAAATGTTGACTTTGACCGTTGACCGTTGACCGTGACTGTTGACCGTTGACCGGTTCGGTCAGTTATATAGTTGCACTGAGTGAGGTTCGAACTCGTGACCTCCCGTACGCGTGCACGCAGCTCTACCAACTGAGCTACGTGTCTAACCCGAAATATTTCTGTTTTTAATTATATTTATACACTATTTAAGTTAATCCAAAAATCATTTATTTAAAAAAAAAGATTTAATTGTATCGACTCGATGTTCTCCACAGGTCTCGAACCTGCGACCTGTGGTTTAGTTTGGCACACAGTCCACCGCTGGACTGTGTGTCCAACTTGGTAAATATTCCGGTTTTTATTATACTTAACAGCTAATTGCGAGTGGATCCGGTTCAGTTTTAAAAAGGAACATTTTTATTACAGAGAATGTGCGTGTGTCAAGGATCGAACTCGGGACGTATGCGTATTGTTTGCACACAGTCCACAGCTGGACTGTGTGTCTAACCCGTTTATAATACCGATTTTAATTAATCTTATAATCATAATAGACTTCATCTTCTTCATTCAAATCACAGACAACGGTTAAACCAACTGTTTCTTGTTTAATTCGGTAACGAACATTATAAGAAATTGAAAGGTAATGAACGGAGAGGGTTTGGGGAAAGGATGTACCGAACAGGTGTCTTTCACAGAACTCCGGCAATGATTCGTCGGCTCTGTTTTGTGAACTTCAGCTGTTAGGATCAATTAACAGTTTTGATTGATTAGATATGAAATTGAACTACTGAGCAACGATTATCAGTAGGTTTAAATGATCGTACCGGCTCACGGCGTGATTCTGGAAATTTCAGAAGTTTTCCGGCGAAAGTAGAATTTCCGACAACGTCGTCTGGGATTGATTCTGGGTGATGGATTGATGTTAGTAATGGTCTATCAATGGAATGGAACAGAAAGAGTCGAGTTATTTACCGTTTTGAGGTGAGTCTCGGTTTTCCGGCGACTTGCAAAGAATTCCGGCGATGATCAGAAAGTAATTCCGACGACCAAACGTGAAATTAGAAGCTCTGGGAATGTAATTGAATCGCGAGATGAGGATTTTGTTGAAGTAATTCCAGAAATGAATGTTTTCGGTTATAAAAACCAAACATCACCTGAATTCAAGTTCATTAACAACTGAATTGATTTACAATGTCGGTTTATCAGTTATGATCAAGATTCCGCGAGCACTCAAACGTCTTGGACGGTTTGAAAGCCGATATCGGTTTCAATTGGCGCAACAGGTTGATTCTCGGTTGTAGATATGATTTAATTGTTTCCTAGAACTCACAAAAACATCAAGTGGCAGAGTGGTGGAATGTGTGTGCGTTAAGTCGCTAAGCTTATATCCGGCTGACCCGGGTTCGAGTCCCGGCAGCCTGTTTTTTATTTTATTTATTTTATTTTTACTTTTTATCAATTATAGCTTTTAAATTCTAGTTTGTTTATTAATTATGCATCGTTCAAAATTAAAATCAACATAAATACGCAACGAAACATTTATAACTTGATATTCGATTACAAACGAAGCGGGTTTGGAAAACTCGTTTTTGACAAATGTTACAGGTAAGTGGTCATTCCAACTTCCACCTAAATCAATCACACATGCCCTAAGCATGTCTTCCAGTGTTTGGATGGTATGCTCACTTTGACCATCAGTCTGCGGATGGTAAGCCGTACTAAAATTTAATCGTCTACCTAACGATTGTTGGAAACTTTTCCAAAAGTGAGATGTGTATCTAGTATCTCTATCGGATACAATAGATACTGGCACACCATGTAGGGACACTATTTTGTCCACATACAACTTAGCCATTATCTGAATTATACATCTCTTTAATTGGCAAGAAGTGAGCTGACTTAGTCAGCCTATCCACTATGACCCAAATAGTGTCTTTACCACTTTTGGTCTTAGGTAACTTGGTAATCAAATCCATAGTTACCATTTCCCATTTCCAAGTGGGAATTTCAAGTTGTTGTAGAAATCCTGACGGTTTCTGATGTTCGGCCTTAACTTGCGAACACGTCAGACACTTAGCTACATATGTGGCTATGGGTTTCTTCAAACCCATCCACCAATAATTTTTCTTCAAATCTTGATACATCTTGTCACCACCCGGGTGAACAGAGTATCTTGAATTATGCGCATCCTGGAGGATTAGATTTCTAAGTCCTCCAAAGATCGGAACCCAAATTCTATCATCAAATCTTAGGATTCCGTCATTTCCAGGCGTTAACTGATCCACAGTCTCGCCTAATCCCTCATTAGGGATATTAGCCTCTAACAAGGCTCGCTTCTGCGCATCTAATAGCTTCTCACTTAAGCTATTTCTGAGCTCAATGCTCTTAGCTTTAATCCTTATAGGTTTCACCTTTTCCTTGCGACTTAAGGCATCGGCAACTACATTTGCCTTGCATGGATGGTAGCGAATCTCACAATCATAATCGGTAAGTGTTTCCAACCACCGACGTTGTCGCATGTTCAATTCTTTCTGATTGAACAGGTGTTGGAGACTTTTATGGTCTATGTATATAACACACTTTGTGCCATACAAGTAATGTCTCCACAGTTAGTGCAAATACAAGAGCACCCAGTTCTAAGTCATGGGTGGTGTAATTCCTTTCATGCACCTTTAGTTGTCGTGATGCATAGGCAATTACCTTACCATTTTGCATTAGCACACAACCATACCAGTGTGTGAAGCATCACATAGACAACAAAGTTCTCAATACCCTCGGGTAGAGATAACACAGGAGCGTTGCTCAGCTTGTGTTTAAGAATCTCAAAAGATTCTTGTTGCTTTGGACCCCAATTATACTTAATATTCTTACGGGTCAAGGAAGTTAAAGGATTGGCTATTCTTGAAAAGTTCTCAATGAACCTCCTATAATAACCGGCCAATCCCAAGAAACTACGAACCTCCGTTCGGGTCTTGGGCACTTCCCAATTCATTATGGCCTCAATTTTGGCGGGATTCACTTGGATACCACGCTCACTTACCATGTGTCCAAGAAATTGGACTTTTCTAAGCCAAAATTCGTATTTAGAGAAATTTGCACAAAGTTTCTCCTGCCTTAATAATTTTAAGATGCACCGAAGATGTTTCTCGTGATCAGCTTGATTACGAGAATAGATAAGTATGTCGTCTATGAAGACAATGACAAACTTATCCAAATACGGTTTGCAGACTCTATTCATGAGATCCATGAACGCTGCTGGTGCATTTGTGAGCCCAAAAGGCATCACCAAAAAATTCAAAATGACCATAGCGGGTCCTGAAGGCTGTTTTAGGAACATTTTTACTTCTAACCTTCAGTTGATGATATCCTGATCTTAAATCTATCTTAGAAAAATAACTAGCCCCTTGAAGTTGGTCGAATAAATCATCGATCCTGGGCAGAGGATATCTATTCTTAATGGTTAGCTTGTTCAGCTCCCGATAGTCGATGCACATTCGTATCGAACCGTCTTTCTTCTTCACAAAAAGGATAGGAGCTCCCCAAGGCGAGAAACTAGGCTGAATAAAGCCTTTCTCTAAGAGTTCGTCTAGTTGAACTCTTAGCTCATTCATTTCGGTTGGAGCTAGCCTATATGGGGCTCTTGCTACGGGTGCTGCTCCCGGTATGATATCTATTCTGAACTCCACTTGCCCATCTGGGGGTAGGCCGGGTAATTCTTCAGGGAAAACATCGAGATACTCCGAGATAACTGGTAACTCTTCAATGCTTGGTTTAGGCTCATTGATGGTTACTTGTGCCATGTAGACGACACAACCTCTTCTCAAACACTTGGATGCCTTAAATAACAACACTTTGTCTGGCAGTGCATAGTGTGAGTCGCCAAAGATGGTGATCATTTCACCAAATGGGGTCTTAATCTTGATGAGCTTTTTATCGCAAGCAATGCGGGTTTGGGTTATGAGATAACCAATCCATACCTAAGACAACATCAAACCCCGCTAATTTCATTGGCAAAAGAGAGATAGGGATGGAATGATTCTTAATGGATATGGAACATCCATCAAGAATAGAAGAAGCAGTTTCTAAGGTTCCATCAGCAAGTTCTATCTCATAAGTCTTATCTAGAGTTCTTACGGGCAGATTTAATAGTTTACTAAACTTATGATCAACAAATGATTTATCTGCAACCGAATCAAATAACACTCTAGCAAAAATATCATTAATGGGGAAAGTACCTGTTATGACGTTATTGTCATTAACAGCTTCCTTAGCAGTTAGCTGAAAGGCGCGTGCATCCCTTCTTGGCCTCTCCAGGCTTCGGATTATTATTCCTTGAATTCTTAGGGCAGCTAGTTGCAATGTGCCCTTTTTCATTGCAAATATAACATACAGCATCCTTAAGATCCTTACAATCTAGGGTCTTATGCCCCCTTCTTTTACATATGCCACAAGGTCCAGCTTGTGGGTCAGGATTACACTGTCCCCAGTGTCTTTGGTTGCAAGTCTTACAGAATGGCATCACAGCCGACTTGCTTTGGTTCCCTTTGAACCTGAACCTCCCTTTATTTTTCTTATTAAATCTATGGGAGTTGTCTTCCTCTCTCTTCCTTTTCCAGTCAGTTTCAGGTTTGACTGACTTCCGCCTCACTATATCAAGGGTGAGGGAGAGAGATAGGTCAACAACAGACCTATAGGTACTAGGCTGAGCAGCCTTTACCATGCCCTTAATCTCGGGCGCTAATCCATTTATAAAACACGCAATGCGTTTGGATTCAGGGGTGATAAGATAGGAAACTAACCTAGATAAGGAATTAAAATCGGAAACGTACTTCCGACAGTCTAGGTTTTTCATGGAAAGAGACAAGAAGTCTGTCTCTATTTTCTCCACCTCATGGGTTGGGCAATAAGTTTCCTTTATTAATTCAACAAACTTGGACCATCCCAAGTTGTATAGGTGTACCTTACCTGTTGATTGAATCATGGCCTTCCACCATGTTAGGGCATCGCCCTTGAAGGATTGTGATACATACTTGACCACATCCTTTTCAGCACAACTACTGATGTCAACGATAGTCTCCATTTCATCTAGCCACTTTAGAGCTTCTACGGCTCCTTTTTCCCCATTAAAGTCTCGGGGTTTACAGGACACAAAGTATTTGTAGGTATATTCGTTCTTGGAAGAACGGGACCTATCAGCATAGTCTATCCTCTTAGGTTCACTCTTCACATTTGATGAGTGAACAGAGCTCTCCTTATGAGCTGAGGATGGTGGAATTGATAGAGGTCTAGAGCGAGTGGCACTCGGCTCTCTTAGCTTTTCTATGGCCTTCCCATGGCCTTTTCCACAGCCGCATCAATGCGAGCTTGAAAGTCGTTATCATTTATGGCTATATTTTCGGCGTCTTTGACGTTCCGATGGCTACTTTGTGCCTCATTGGAATTAGCCATTCTTCAAAGCCTTGGTTCTATAAACCAAATAAAATTTCTCTTAGCCATGGTATAATAACCATATCGGCTTTTTAAACATTGGATATAAGAAAATCCATTGCCTATGCTAGTGTGAATAACATCACAACTCTTAGGCTTAATATAATTATATTTGGCCTAGGTCTTAATAGGACCATCATAGGCAAATTACAATTTGGATGGAGTCCATTTATTATTAGACAGGGGATCGCAGTGTCACAACTGTCATAACAATTATATAGCACATAGGCTTGTCACCAAGGACATCTTAATATATGGTACATAGGCTGTCACTAATGGACATAGATATGGCACTTGGCCTGTCACTAATGGACATATAATAGGGCACATAGGCACAATATTGCTAATGGATGTTTAATTATCATCAGCACTGATGATAGTAGCCAGGATCAAATAGATCACATGGGCTTTATAGAATAGATCATAACCCGAAAGGGTAATACATCACTAATGGATGTTTAATCACGCACGGTGATACTAGCCGGGATCACACAGATCACAAAGTCTATATAACCGGGATCAAATAGATCACAAAGGTTATATAAAATACATCTCTAATGGATGTTCAATCATCGCACTGGTGATACTAGCCGGGATCACACAGATCACAAGGGCTTTTTAGCCGGGATTAAATAGATCACAAAGGCTATATAACCGGGATCAAATAAATAACAAGGGTTATATAAAATACATCTCTAATGGATGTTCAATTACCGCACTAGTGATACTAGCCGGGATCACACAGATCACAAGGGCTTTTTAGCCGGGATCAAATAGATCACAAAGGCTATATAACCGGGATCAAATGATCACAAGGGTTATATAATACATCTCTAATGGATGTTCAATCACCGCACTGGTGATATTAGCCGGGATCACACAGATCACAAGGGCTTTTTAGCCGGGATCAAATAGATCACAAGGGCTATATAACCGGGATCAAATAGATCACAAGGGTTTATAAAATGCATCTTAATGGATGTTCAATCACCGCACTGGTGATATTAGCCGGGATCACACAGATCACAAGGCTTTTTGGCCGGATCAAATAGATTACAAAGGCTATATAACCGGGATCAAATCACAAGGGTTAATATAATACATCTCTAATGGATGTTCAATCACCGCACTGGTGATATTAGCCGGGATCACACAGATCACAAGGCCCTTTTAGCCGGGATCAAATAGATCACAAGGCTATATAACCGGGATCAAATAGATCACAAGGGTTATATAAAATGCATCTCTAATGGATGTTCAATCACCGCACTGGTGATATTAGCCGGGATAACACAGATCACAAGGGCTTTTTAGCCGGATCAAATAGATCACAAAGGCTATATAACCGGGATCAAATAGATCACAAGGGTTATATATAATACATCTCTAATGGATGTTCAATCACCGCACTGGTGATATTAACCGGGATCACACAGATCACAAGGCCCTTTTAGCCGGGATCAAATAAATCACAAGGGCTATATAACCGGGATCAAATAGATCACAAGGGTTATATAAAATGCATCCTTAATGGATGTTCAATCACCGCACTAGTGATATTAGCCGGGATCACACAGATCACAAGGGCATTTTAGCCGGGATCAAATAGATCACAAAGGCTATATAACCGGATCAAATAGATCACAGGGGTTATATATAATACATCTCTAATGGATGTTCAATCACCGCACTGGTGAATTAGCCGGGATCACACAGATCACAAGTCCCTTTTAGCCGGGATCAAATAGATCATAAGGGCTATATAACCGGGATCAAATAGATCACAATGGTTATATAAAATGCATCTCTAATGGATGTTCAATCACCGCATTGGTGATGTTAGCCGGGATCACACAGATCACAAGGGCTTTATAAGGTTAGGACATAGTCCATTACCTTGAAGGCTAGCGTGATTCCTCAAGTCACACTACCAAGAGTATGCACATTACTTGAATGTTAACATAAGAGGATCTTAATGGTTGATTATAAGTCCCGGTCACATTGACCTTAATGACTTGGAGGCTTGATCTTAGTCCACCACCTTTTGATAGAAGGATAACTTCCCTTAACTATCATATATTTGGCCAAATATGTGGTCTGTGCCACTTGGCAATAATCAAAACCATTAAGATCTTTTTGGAATTATATCGCAGAGCACAAATTTTGAATAAAATCGAGACGCTCGTTTTCAAGAGGATGAATACATATTATATATATATATATATATATCCAAAGTACTTCATTAAATTTCCATAAGAAATTATAATACTTGAAACAAATAAATGAAACTGATTGCCCATGCAAGGACTAAAAGAAACAAAATGTCCACGCAGGGACTAAAGAAATAATAATGTCCATGCAGGGACTACATATAAAGAAAAGACTTCACTCGTCTTTCTTTCTCTTGACTAGTTTGGAGAGTTTCTTAAAGAACTTATTTGTCTTCTTCTCCGTTTTCTCGCCTATTGCTGCATCTCTTTCATTCTTTCTAAGGCCTCATTAATGGCCTCAAGTGGTGGCGGAGGTTGTGTGCATAACCGGATACTGGTACCCATAAGTTGGATATCCAGTCGGTGGATAAGTAGGTTGGAAAGGAGACGGGTAAAGTGCGTTGTGCATAACCGCCTGCATGTATGGGTCTTGCGACCATGCTTGATAGTCTACGGTGTAGACGAGTTAAAAGGATCATATCCAGACGTGTCTGGATATGTAGGGATTTGGTTAGTATAACCCGATGGTGGTGGTTGAACTGTAGGTGTTGGTGTTGGTTCCACTATAGGTGGAACATTAGAGGGTCCATCCATTTGTGGATCCTCTTGAATGGTGGGGTAAGAACTAGGCAAAGGTGGCAGCGATCCCGACCTTTGTCCGGCACGCACCGACATACGTGCTCCACGCTTTCTCCTTGGTGGTTCAGGTGGTGGTTGAGGTTGGTCCACTGGTTCCATGTGGACATCTTCTTGAACCGGAGGTGGTTGAGAGTGGTGAGAAGGAGTGTGGGTGAAAGTGAATTGGTTCCAGTATTGGTCCCACTCATTAGGACTTTGATAGGGCGATCCGGCATACGAGTTTGAATCGCTCGAAATTTCAATGGGATGCACATTTGATCCCGATGGTGGCATCTCCGGGTCGGAGTCCTCGTCCATAGGATGTGGCTCGTCCAACTGATTTTGATTGGCTGGAGGGAGTTTAAGTAATGGTTGGGGTTAAACTCTTCATGGTAGGAGTGATGAGAATGGGAATGGTGAGAATGATAGGAATGGTGTGAGTGGTAAGAATTTTGGGAATGTGAGGGCGAGTGTCTATTAGAGACGGAACGTCTCGCTGGTTGCCATGAAGACGAATCTCCCGATTCTTGATAATTATCTGAATTATGAGGTTGAGGGGGAATACGCCCTGATGGTCCTCCTCTCATTGGACCTTTTCCTCATCCAATTTGTCCTCTCACACGTGAGGCCTTTTCCTATTAAAATCAATTCAAAAACATACTATAACTTAATAATGAAATGAGTAATCCTAGGTCAATGCTAGACTCGAAAGTCTAAGGAATGTGCTCATGTAAGTTTGAGACTAAACACAAAAGGCTAGTGTTTAATTCTCTCAAACGTTGGCTCTGATACCAACCCTTCACACCCGGATTTCTAACCCGAAATCCATACACCGGTGGGCCCGGGTGGGGAGTATTGTGACGCAGTTGATAATCATCATATCAATTAAACAAGGCACAGCGGAAGTCTTGGAATAAAATTACTATTACAAACCGAATGTTCGAAAATACAAAATAATATACAAGCTTGTAATAGAAGATCCACAGGCGGATCGTAAATATACAAGAAAGAATACAAAACAGACTTTAGGCAGATCTAAGGATTTACAAGATCCTATTATTCTCTACCGAGCAGCTTCCGGCCTATTTCGTATTATACCTAAAGATTAGCCTTTGGAAGATACGTCAGCTTACGCTGGTAAATACACCTAACTGACTCATTTTGTAAATATTAAAAATGATTTAAGTGCAAACGGCACAAAATCTTTTATTAACTTAGGAAGGTTAACCTTGCAATGGACCATGCAATAATAATTTACCGTATCCCAAGCCCTTATAGGGGAAATAAGTCGAGAGTATTTACCTGAGCTTGTCTTCCTTTTATTTTAAATAATTCAGCCGTATACAAAAGTACCAAGTGCAGATAGCATTTACCGGCAAGGCTCTAGTCTAGATTATGCATAAGCTAGCCAATTAAATACTAACGGTCTTATAAACCGAATAGTGTACATGATCATTATATATAACGCTTGACTAAACGATGATCAGATAGAATGTAGTTTAATCCCGAAAGTACTTGACTTGTATAATATGGGTAAACTATATACATTCTGGATTTTGAAACTTAAAAGACAAGGTTAAGCCCGTTTCGGTTAATTTTCGAAAAATAGTTACATATGCGTAACTGTGCGCAATTTAGCGATATCGGGTAACTGAATAAGTTATGGACAAGTTCTATATAGCCATTATGCTTTAAATAAGTTAAGACATCATATCAACTTGTCTGTCCCGTTAAGGTTTTAAAACGAAATTATGCCTCATAAGGGCGTTTTGGTAATTTCATATCATATAGAAGGAACTTGAATATAATTTAAGTTTATGATCATGAGTATTCTGGAAAAATAATTTATTTATGATTTAATATTAGTAGGATATCAATTATATGTGCATTTTACCTTTTATGACCAAACTATGCACCGAAGGGCATTTTGGTCATTTTACACATAGTTCATAAATTATTTGGGCTTCTGAGTTTATAATAAGTACCTACTATAAATATGTTTAAAATAATTTTAAAATCAGTAGGTAACAAGTCTTGGTCCATTAATATGGTTTAAAACCATACTATGCGCCGAAACGGCGCTTATGTCGTAATATGACGTCTTTAAGCGATTTTATGAAAACTGACATTTGGATCAGATTAAAATGTTTAAAATATGTTATTTAATATAACATATCATAGGTAAGTGATTTACCTTGAGAAGATTTGATTAAAACTATTATAAGCCACAAGGGCTAAAACCGTCATTTATCGAATAGTTTAAGGACTAGTTTAAAAAACTCAGTTTATAACTTGGTTTTACATCCAAATATTCCTACTTATAATATTACATCAGTAGAAATTCATTTTCAAGTTCATTACCATTTAAAACCTTGTTTTATGCAAAAAAGACATTTTGGTACAAAGATGACATAATTATGGAACTTGCGCATAAACTTGGATTCTATTATGATCATGTAATATAACCTCATAGGGTTATGCTGCATTATATTATGATCATAATGCAACTTTAGATCAGTAAGTAGCTAATCTAAATCGGGTCAGAATCGAAAGTCAAAGCAGAATCAAACTTTGCGACTTTCGGTTGCGAACCGACCTAGAACTGAAATTGACGAGCCGAACATGTTTATACATGTTCTAATAATTATTACCAACTTGTTTAAGTGTCAAAACAGGTTTCATAACATATATAAGATCAATTTATGATTTTCGAAAAATGGCCTCTTTGACTTTTTAATATCATAACTTTGACCCGTCAATTGGTCTAGCAAACGTGATCTTTAGGAGGTGCCCTTTATAGGGACTAACACCTACCTTATTATGATCACTAGCCATGTTCATTTCAACAATGGCTGGACCATAATGGTCTTAACCGAAAGTCAAAGCGTTTACCGTTAAAACGCTTGACTTTTGGCTATAGAAGCCTAAATCGAAAAAGCAAGAGTAAGGAACACTTACAAGAGGTCCTACAATGCAAGAGAACTGAAGTTGGATGCTCCTTTCAGTTAGGAAATTCCAGAGGAGGGAGAAGAGTGATTTAATGAAAAGGTGCAAGTTAGAATGAACACTTGAACACTTATTTATAGTTGGAGAGCTCAAAGGAGATGAAGCCAGTGTTTAGGGGTGTAAGAAGAAGCTTACAAGTGTCCCAAAACGTGGCATAGCAGTTTAGAGAAGCCATGGTTTCGGATTAAATGGTTTTGGAGTTTTGCTTGGAGACCAAATAAACTTCTCAGCATCAGAGCCTGTCTCGCGGGGCGCGAGAGACACAGGCCGGGTCTCTCGCGGCCCGCGACCGCCCCTAATTCAGTTTCAAAATTTGACACTTTGAGCCCTGAACTATATAAAGCTTATAAAAACCATTTTAAACACATTTTTGGCACTTTTAGTCCTCCGTAGCCAAAACTTGGCATACCCGGGATTATGCCCGGACATTGTCGAGCTCTCGGTTCGTTAAAAGGTCACTCAAAGGTATAATTAACATGTTGACACTTTTAATCCCTCTATTATCCAACTTTCACATATTTACAAAATTGAACCCTCTCGTTCAACAAATGGCACGTATGAGAGTTTAGGACTTCACAAAGGATCACTTAGAGGCTTACTGCAAGCATGTTGATTCCGATGTCACTCAGAGGCTGGGCATGTTGACATATCAGTCACTCAGAGGCCAAGTTTCAAGCATGTTGACTATCAGTCACTCAGAGGCTAATGATTTAAGCATGTTGACATATCAGTCACCAAGAGGCTATTATTTATGCATGTTGACATCGGTTCGTCACTCAGAGGCTCAACTTGAGCATGTTGACGCCTTTAGTCCTTATTGGTCTTTAATAGACTATATTAAAATACAACACGTGTCACTATACTATTAGAGACGATTTTTACAGGGTGTTACATGATACAAAATCACACTTATTAATGTCTGTCTTTTATTCTCTTATTTACTGATGCCCAGATGCCTTTCTCTTATCTTTCCTTTAATGGCAAGTTCCAAATTCAATGCTTGGACATCATCTTCATATTTTTCAAGTTCTAAATCAATAATGACTTTTATGTCATCCAAACTTAGGCTTTGAACACCATACCTATCCACCTGGATTCTAGAGCCATTTCTCTAAAGATTTCCACATCATTTGAGTCATTCATTGTTTTCCATCTCATAATCCCTGGGTTAGGAAGGATTGGAGGCAAGTGTAGGACTTCAGTGGGTGGAAGTGAATCTGGCCTTGAAGGAATTGTCACCCTTTGATGAGCCACGGATTGATGTGGTAAATCTTGTGGATCTTCTTTTGGAAATTCATCCAAGGCAACTGTATAGGTTCCTGCAACAACATCTTCAGAAGTTCGAACATGTATAGTATCAGGCATGCAGTCTGTTAGGAAGAAGTTTGTTTCCTCATCCAACCCAAGAATCCAAATGGCACAACCGTGCTTTTCCTTTAGGTTATTCATGTAGTTCTTTATTACCTTTGGTTGTAAGAGATAATTTTCTTGAATGTTGTAAGGAGCGCTGTAGTCTTCTTCTTTTTGCCTGTAAGATATATTTTTGTATTCTCCGAGTTTGTGGTGGAGGAAATTCTCAGGATTCTCTTTCTAGCACATAGATAGTCCAAATACTCTTTAAAGAGTGTGGACTCCTTCCATCTTTTATACTAAGCTTCCAATTTGGGGGAGTGACTTTTATACTTGGATCAACAATCATCTTCTTGACCCTGGCTACTTCTGCCAGTAGGTTACAAACATCCCAATTTTGAAATATGTAGAAGTTTTTTTTACTAAATGTTGTATATTCGTTTCAACAAATAAATACTCTCTTGTTTTGATATACTCGTAACTGAGGGATTTTTGAAAGTTGGGACTTGGGAGAGCCTTTGGGATTCTTTGTACATATAATGCTCATAAGCCTTGATCCCATTCATCCCTCTCTCTAAGATTTACTAGGCCTTCTTGTAGGTCATCTTATTTTTGTGTTCTATGAACTCCTTGATTGCCTTCACCTCCATTCTTTTTGTGTTCCCTAGATAGTTTAACTTGTTGTCTATTTTAAGTAATGGCAACTGTTTTAGAGACAAGATAAACTTTGGATATGGAGGAGGATCTTCAACTGTTTCAGAAACTACTGGATTTGCTTTGAATCTTTCAGTGAATGCTGTTGTTGATGCTAGATCCTTTGTGATTATGACAATTGATGTTGGAAAATGTGGTGGAGAGTCTTTTGGATCATCCTATAGCACTAGCTTTCTCTTTCTTGAAAATTGAACCACTAGTTTCTCTGATATTGCTGATTTCTATGGAACTGCTGGTTTTGTAACAACAACTGGTTTGACACCAGATTGTGTTCCAATAGTTTTCTTAACAACAATTTGGTTTTGTCCTAGTCTGTATTTTTGTAACCAATTACCCTTCTTCTACAAGTTTTTCAACTTCAGATGGTTTTGAACATTTTCGAGTTCCAACAGTTTGCAAAGGTCCATCAATTTGAGCCTTGATCTAACTGTTTGACCTGGCCCAACTATTTAAGTTTTCACTCTAGTTGTTTGACCTTGGGCTTGTTTATGAGATTTTTGTTGTTGTTGAGCTTGAACTGGTGGTGAGCTTGAGGAGGAACTTGTCTCTTTTTAGCTTTAACCTTTGCAAGTCTTTTGGTTTTGTTGATGATTGCATGAGGCCTCATATTAACTTTGACATTCTCATTTATTTTATAATCCCGCCTCACACTCTTTTCTGCAGCTCTTTGACTCTCAATTTGAGCTTTAACCTAAGCAACACTTAGACCTCTTGATCTCTTTTGAATTTTGCAATTCTTTCTTCATGGTCTTTGTCACCAACAAAGGGTTCTTTCTGTTTGTAAACATAACAATGGCTCTTGCATCAACTGCCATTTTCTTATCTGTTGTAGCTCCATCATTTTTAATCTTTGGTTTTGCAGTTTTCTCCTGCTTTTTGGCATCAACAACATCTTGCCTATTTAATTAGTGATTCAACCAAGATCTATGGGCAGAGGAACCCAAAAACTTTAGCATCAAAGTTTGAAAGGTAAGATTGGAACATGTGCTGAAGGATATCTTTGAAGGTGTTTTAGGAGCTCCTCTACTAGATTTGCTTAGTGGTTTTAACCTTACAAGTAGTTTGGCTTTCTATGGCTGGTGGATTGTGGAGTGGGAAATACTTTTATGGATTCAAGCTCCCTTTGTGAGGAGGCCAGTTGTTGGGTATATATTTTTGGTGCAAATAGACTTTATCATTGGGCATTTTGGTGACCATCTCATTGATATTAGAGACTGCAACTCCCAACTGTTCCATCAATTCCCCAAACTACTGTGTTTGGGCATCATCCAACTTAATAGAATTATCTGCTCCCCCACTAAAGGTGGTTGTATTAGCATGTGTTTGTAGTTTTTCAACTGCAATGGCACTACCTGATGCCCCTTGTTCTTGGTACTGGGGACCTCCAACACTTGTTTCTTCAAATACCTTAGAGGCATGGAGAATTTCAATGGCTGTTTCCTTCAGGGTGCTCTTATGTATGTTACCACTGCCTTCTTGGGAACAGGATCTACTTGTGTAGGATGTGCCTTTCCTAATATGGGTTAGGACTCGATCCTTCTATACCCGAGCATCTTTCTGTGTCTACATCTCTGTGATTTGTGATTGAGTGTGCCAATTTTGTGGTACAAAGGTATTCCTGCCTTTATAAAAGAGCTACCAAAACTACAGGTTTTGAAGTAACATTTTGGTTTACAACAGGGCTTTGTGGAGAAAACCTCTAAGGAGTTTGGCTGGTAGAGGTTCTGATATGTGAAGAAGTAGCATTAATCTCCAATGACTGAATTTGTGGTTAAGTCAGGCTACTCAGGAACATTTTGGTTTACAATAGGGCTTTGTGGAGAAAGCCTCTGAGGATTTTGACTAGGTAGAGGTTCTGATATTTGATGTGAAGAAGTAATATCAATCTCCAATGACTGATTTTGTGGTTCAGTTAGGCTCTCAAGGACCTCATTTCCTAAGTAGCCTTTGATTTCTTGGCTCTTTTGGAGGGAGTAGTTGTGGATTTGGATTTTGAGGATTTAGAAGGTTTCTTTGTAGAACGCTTCTTCTTCTTTATAGTGATTTTTGTTGTGGTTTCTAGGGGTAGGATTCTCCCTTTGGTAACAGAGCAATGGACTCAGGTGAGTGTGGTTCATCAACTACTTTATTATATCCTCCATTGGCTCAGCTTTTTCTTCATTTATGCTTGGCTCATTTTTAGTTTTTCCCATTCTTAGTAAACATTTCCCCCTTTTGAATACATCACTAGACAATTCTTGTTGTAAGATTGCCATGATGAGTCTAGGGTACATCAAAAATTTTTGTTATGGATGTGACATTTGAACATGTTTTGACTTGAAACTTTAAAGACAGACTCTGACAAAATTAAATAAGCAATATACTAACCTGATATACCTTTGAAGCAGTGCATGATAGTATGAAATAAAAATTTGAGGCCAACTGAGCAATCCTTCTTCTAATAGGTAGCATATTTTGTTGATCCATGATACCCCTATTCTATAGACTTCATATCCATCTCAACCTTAGTAGATTTATCCACACCCTGAGAATCTCCAAGTTAGAGTTTGATTGTTAACCTTAGGGGTGATGACTATTGCTTTCTTTCCTACTATTTTAAAACACTTTGCTTTTATCATCTTTAATAGGCGTGCCTGGTCTAGAACTCCATAAGAGTTGTTTTGTGGAGTGGTGGGTTGACAATTAATGCATGATAGAATAGAGATTTCAGTACAAGATTAATGATTTAGTGATGTTGGGGAGGATCTTTTGACTTGGTGAGATATAGAATTATGTTGTGAACAGGTCGTAGAACTAGGTTAGCCATGATCTAAGAGATGAGTAGTGAATTCTTAAGAGTTAGAGCTTGCAATGATCAACAGACGATTTTGAGAGTGGTAAACGAAACCTAAACTTCTGTAAGAGTATTTATAGGGTTTATGTAACTGTCACAAAAAACTACTAGATTTTAGAAAACATCTAGAGTTTTCCAGCAGTTTTGTTTCAAATGAAGAAAGACAGTAGTTTCCTTTTAGTGGAGTGTTTTTGGAACCCATGCCTGATAACATGCAGACTTGATTCCATCAAGGCTTGATTGATCATTTTGACCATTATTTTAACTCATGGGCAACTGTTGTACCATCCTCATCAATGTTTTTTGGTTCTCTATGAGTGCCTTTATTTCGACACTTTATCAGACATACTTGGCTTATACTGATGAGGGGTAGAATGGTCATTTTCAGTTTTGGCCATTTATTAGCAGTTGGTGGATCAGTCATCTGGATTAGTTTGGTAATTTTCTGTGACCCAAGGCCCTAGTTACTTCAGCATCAACAGTGTTGAATACTTCAAAGGATCCTGTTGACTTATAGTAACTGGATTCACTACAGGGATAGAAGACTGGCTTTTCTTAAAATTTATTTTTCCAAATTCATCCTTTTTCTTTTCTCATAGGCAATGACGTATGGCACTCTTCTGTATTGTTATTTGTTCTTTGACAAACAATGCAAAATAGTGACCCTTTGCATATACTTCTTTTTCAACCCGACTTTGAAATATGATTAGGGGGGTTGAGTAGGGTTGAAAGTTTGAAACATGACTTGAATGTGATGTCGCGATATTAAGGAACCCAAACCCTAATTTGGTTAACTTTCTTTTGAACGACTAAAATAACACCAAACCTGCCTAATTTTGTTGGGGAATAAGCCACTTTGCCACCAGCCTACCCCTTCGGGACAGGTTAACTTTTCATTCAAAACAATTAAGCCAAAAAATGTTAGCTGGAAGACTCGAATCCATGAGTAGTTGTTTAAAATACAACCATTAACCACCCAAACCCTTCTTCATTCTTGTATATGGGTTCACCCCATAGTTTATTTAAGGGTTTCCTCCAGACTATTTATGTACACACCCTATTACGATTTCAATACTTAGCAGGTTCTAATGAGCCATTTTATACACACCCTATTAGAATTTCTATACTCAGCAGGTTCTAGTGAATCCGCCTGGCCTATGTAGGTTCGCCCATGACGAAAGGTCTAAAGACTCACCGGGTAGTGATTATGAACATACATTTAACCTAGGTATCAAACACATCACAATTACCTAGGTGTCATATACATCACAATCTTAAGTAGTCTAACCTTGAAGTCTCTTAAAGGAGTGGGCCATTGATAACTTAAACTAGGTAATTCATATGTTACAACCAAGTGATCGAGAAAATGAAAAACATAACTTAATTATGTGGTAGGAAATCATGTAGGTTTGGTAAAAAAATATATATATAATGGTGTGGATTGTTTTTGTGGATCTTTATATATAAGTAATAAGGTTTGACATATATAAAGACCAAACTTGAGTTGAAACTCAATTAAGCCCTAAAGCTCATTAACACTGACTTGAGCCCAACGTAGCATAAGAACGTATCAATTAGTGATTTTTATTGATGTGATTGTGATCATTTACAGAGGAAAGAAAGAATTCAGCCAACAAATCTTGTGGAGAAGAAGATGTGACGATAAACAGAAAGGGAATGAGAATGGGGAAGCCAAACACTATCTAGTTTTTTCAGAGAAGGGTGATGGTGGGTTTCAAAGGAGAATGTCATAGAACAAAAGGGAGTGGGTTGTTTTTTAGAATTTATTTAGCTATTTTCATGTTTAGTTTTTTTTAATTAACTAAAGGGAAGAAAAGCGTAATTTTCGAAAGTTGAGAACTAAAGATGAAATTTTGGCAAACCAATGGGACTACTCGGACTTTTTATTCAAACTAAAAGGTTAGAATAGGTATTTTCTAAAAAATAATAAAAACCTTTGTAGAATTTAGTGCTAGAACCTAAACTTGTTAAACTATATGGATTACTTATCTAATTAACTTTTATTTGAACGGCTAAATGAATTTTCATTAAAAAAGACCATAACTAGTAAGAAGCTAGACCATTCCAACCCCTAGTACATTATTGATAAGATTAGAAATAAATATTACACCAATCCTCCTATGCGAGATTTAACTTCCCTCTAACTTTTAACTGACATGAAGCCGTACATTTTATCTCCTCCTTTAGGGTGTTGATGTAGACTCTTCTACTATTGAAAATGGCGTCATTCCTAGCCTTCCATGTATACCCACAAAGAGTAAGTACTACTGCATGCACCATTTTTTTGTGAGCCGATGACAAGTTCATGGTTTTATGTTGCTCCAAGAATTCTAAACCATAGTCACCTAATTCGTGGTTCTCTTCGGTTCGGGTACACAGTTCAAATTCGCGATTCGCTAGATGTGACGAATTCGGTACGGAGAGGGTAGGTTCATTTCGGTACGATCCGGTATGCTGTACCATTGAGTCCGGTTCAATGTACACAAATTAAAAAAAATATTAAATTCTTAAATCCAAATAATTAAAATCCAATATTCATGTTACGAAATAGAAAACATAAAATTAACTTTGAGTATTGCATTTTCCCAAAAGGCATTGCAGAAATTGAAGATAAATTGATAAAATATGAAATTGAAGAGTAAAATTGTCAAAGTAGAACTTGGTGATAAAAATTGGCATGCAATGGAATGTATACATATTATAATTTTGATGCAGAAAATTGGAAGACTGGAACGCCTAGGGACTCCTGTTAATTCCCACCATACCCTAGCCAATCGGAGCGATTATTCTTTCCATATTTAACAAACTCTCCGATAATAGTGGTCCTATCCCTATTTTCAGACGCGATTTATGATTTGATACTTACAAAACGTACCATACGCGTTTTTTATTGCATCCCTCACCTTAATTTGCGACCCAATTAACAGAATCCAACAACGATCAGAACGATTGCAAAATGGGACCAGTGTACCAGAACCGATTTCGCACAAAAGGAATTTCGATTTGGTACAAAACGATCCAATACGGAATTCGTGGGTGGATAAGCGATTCCGGTGATTATGGTCTAAACGGAGAAGACAAATATAGGGGGGATATTATACCCAATGCCAATTATTGTTTATCAACAAAAATGCGGTGAGGATGTGTTCGGTTGATTCATCCTCATATAGATTGGCCACATACCTGAGTATATAAATTATGTTTCGTTTGGCTAGAGCCTCCGCATTTTATGATTCTACCCATTTCAGACCTCCATGCAAATATGTTGACTTTAATCGGTCCCATTTACACCATTTCATTTTTAACTGTCGGCCAAAGAAACTCTCTGATTATTATACATAAACTGCAGCCCACCCCTACCCGCCCATCCCATGACCACTAGATCAAAAGATGGCACTCTAAAATATCGAGTTCCACTAAACCTTTACACCCAAACTGATGCTTCCTTATCACCTGTTCCATCTTCTCACCTAAAGGCCATTTCTGATCCAAACTGGCATGCTGCCATGACCGAAGAGTATCGTGCCCTAATGGATAACAATACATGGGTACTAGTCCCACGGCCTCCAGACACCAACATTATTAGATGTATATGGCTTTTCCGCCACAAGTTCAATGCCGATGGTACACTTCAAAGATATAAGGCCCGTTCAGTGGTCAATGGTAAAAGTCAACAAATCTGCGTCGATTGTGACGAAACATTCAGCCTGGTAGTTAAACCGACTACCTTCCGCACGGTTCTAAGACTTTCGGTCTCACGAGGTTAGCCAATTCATTAGCTTGATGTTAAAAACGCATTCCTACACGGTGACCTGAATGAAACACTTTATATGTTTCAACCCCCTGGTTTCATTGATAAATGTCATCCCACACATGTTTGCAAGCTAACAAAATTGTTATACGGGTTGAAACAAGCACCCCGGGCTTGATTTGATAGGTTCGCCACTTATGTTACAAAATGTGGTTTTCGAAGTACTACAAGTGACAACTTTCTTTTTGTCTTCAAAAGGGGTAACCAAACTGCCTACATGCTTCTGTACATGATGATATTATCTTGATTGCATCTGATGATACCCTACTTCGCCACATTATCAACCTGTCATCTCACGAATTTCACATGACGGATCTAGGTAACCTTCATCACTTCCTTGGCATACATGTAACCCGTAAACATGGGGGTCTATTCCTGTCACAAAGCATATGTGCAGGTGAAATTTAGCTCGTGCAAACATGACTGATTGCTAGCCATCAGCCACTCCTGTTGACACTGCCTCAAAATTAAGTGCCACTAGCGGGAACTTACTTCCTGATGGCACACTATACCGTCAACTAGCAGGTGCTTTACAATACCTTACTTTCACTAGACCCGATCTCACATACGCTGTACAACATATTTGTTTATTTATGCATGCTCCACGTGATCCTCATCTACATTTTCTTAAACGCGTGCTACGCTACGTCAAAGGCACTATCAATCACGGTTTATGCATCTCTCCATCCCGATCACAACAACGAATTGCTTATTCGGATGCGGATTAGGGGGATGCCGGACTCACGTTGCTCAACGTCCGGATATTGTGTATTCTTGGGGGACAATATAGTGGCTTGGTCATCTAAACAACAACCAACTATATCTCGGTCAAGTGCCGAAGCGGAGTATTGGGGTGTTGCTAATGCCGTTGCAGAAATGAGTTGGATACGAAACCTATTACTGTGATAATGTTTCCGTCGTATACTTGTCTGAAAATCCCGTGCAACATCAAAGAACGAAACACGTAGAACATGACATTCATTTTGTCAGAGAGAAAGTTTGCATTGGAGCGGTTAGAGTACTACACATTCCAGCAGATTTTCAGTACGTGGACATATTTACTTAGGGTCTACCTCGCCAGTTAGTCACTCGTTTTCGATCCAGTCTATGCCTTCAACCATCTACAGCTTCGACTGAGGGGGAGTATTAGCTGTCATATTGCTGTTAGAATAATTAGCTGTCAATTTGTATTTATTGTGATATATTTCCATAGTTTTAGGAGATTAGTTTCCATATATTCTGATTGTATTATGGTGTATATATACTATGCATTTTTCTAAATAAGACATCAACTGATTCAACACTTAACAATATTAACTAAAAGTATTGAGCGATATGATTTAACATAACCATGTTAACTCGGCTAGGATGTATTTGTCACAACATTTTATTTGATAATTTGAAATATCGTAGCCATATAAAAACAAATAAATGTATATAAATAGCTGGACAGGCAGGGCACTCACATGGCATGGATTTGCGTTGAATTTGTAGTTGGAATGACTTAATCTTTAGTGCAAATATTACAATCCAAAATAGTTTTCAAAACTGAAAACGTATTGGTTGACTTTGTATGCTAAACAAGTAAACAGTTTTGTTTATAAAGTCAACTCTAACAAAAACATATCACTTGCAGCTCGACAACCGGCCGAGTCACCCGAATGTAATCCACGACTTACTAACAGATGTATCACTAGTTGATTAACTTATACATCGTAAACAAGGTTAATATCTCAAAACATGTTTTAATGCAGTTTTCTTGCTTCTAAGAATCTCTTACACTTAAAGTCTGATGAAGAAAGAAAATCCAAAAAATCGGCATAGCTTGTATCTCGATAAAGTCTAGGATTTAAGTCGTCGATAAGTATTGGCGACGGTGTAACATTGTGGTTTGCATTTAGACTGTGTAACGAGGCCACCGATAGTCGGGACTTCATGGAGTTAACTGTCACCCTGTGGACCACACTCTTGTATCTTCCATTGCTAAATATCTGTGACAAATTAAACATGAATTTAAGAACTTTAATTTAAGATATTATGACCATATATGTTATTAGGGCTGCTAAATCGGTTATGTTTGTGGGTTGATGGATTAAACCTGATAAGCTCAAACACCACATGAACCTATAACCATGTTATACACATAAACTCGAACACAACACCTGTATTCACGGAATCACAGGTTAACACTAACATGACCTTTTAACCCGATTTTTCTTTTACATATTAATACTTTAAAATTCTAAATTCACATATTATATTTATTTTTATTATACTAATCTATATATCAACTATCAACTCAAGAAAGATTTGATAGTCGAATTTTTAGTTTTTACAAATTAGCCACTAAAGTTTCGCTTTTCTTCAATTAGTATACATATACGTTTAATATCTTATTAATTTATTCTCAAGTTTATTATCTTATTAATTTATTCTTTATAAGTTTCAATTCTTGTTTTCTACTTATTTTATTTTCAGTTTCAAATTCTGTTTTCATTAATTAATTTGATTTTTTTTTCTATTATAAATTATAAGATACGATGCTCAATAATATTTCAAGGACGTCGTTCTAACATGCCTATTATTATGTACGTCTTACTATAACTTTTTTTCAAAACGAGGTTATAAGTAATTAATGTATAAGCAACCGAAGCAAAAAAGTGCACTCACATTTAGTTTTTTTTAATAAATTGACGATGTATACTCTTTTCGTTATTTTGATAATATAATATTATGCTTTATAAAACTTTTATTACACTGTTGCACCTTGTAGACTTTTATCTACGTAAAAATTTTCGTTAAATATAAAGTTTTATTTGCAATAGCAGTGATGGTACGTTAGCGATATCATGATAGAACCGAACTGATATTGACCCAACAATATCCGTACCACGATGATTCTAACCTAACATCATCGGTAATGATATCGATATTATCGGAATCGTTATTAATATTTCGTTTTTATAGTTTTCAATCAATCTAAAACATGTATCACCATCCTTTTGGGCACATCATGACTTTACCTTTTGAATTTTCTTTTCCTGTTGAACCGAACCAATACTGATCGAATTCCCGTCATAGCGTATGAGGAATTTTACTAGTTTATATTAAAGCAATTATGTTTAACTATACCAATTTGTTTATAAATTGTATATTATGGCATAACTTACAAACTACTCAAATAGTTTAAGTTATTATAAAAAAATATTTTAAAACTTAAAAAAACAAATTGGTCAACAGGTGAACCCACATACCAGCTTATAACGAACATGGCCCCTTTTGGCAAAACATGTTTGCGGATTCGACCCAGAACAGATCGTTTAGACAAATTTCAAACCCGCAAATTTTACCATCATATAAAAAAATCATAATATCCCTATATAGCATGCATGTTAGTAAAGGTGCTGATATATAAAAGTTGGGTTAGCAAATGTCAAGTACATGAGTGTGTGTTTTATGTTAAATTTAGGGTTTAACAAGAACTAACTGACCTCAAATTGGTCACCAATATTGACAACAAAGGAATTAGGGGTGGGTTTAACAATAACCCACTTGCCGTTGTGTTGTATTTGAAGACCTTCAACTTGATCTTGAAGGAGAAGAGTGAGCAAGCCATAATCTGAATGAGGTGGGAGACCTAGTGTTAGTAGAGGCTGTGGACATGCTGGGTACCAATTCACCATCATAAGCTGGTTTCCTTGTTCAAAAATCAGAGTCTCGTTTGTCACTCCAAGGCTTTCGAGTATCGCTTCCATCACCCTTTCGTATAAATTTTGGGTTTTTTTCGAGTACACACCCATGGCTTCCCTGTTAAAAAATAAGATATCATTACACGTCTATAACAAATAAGTTCTTTTAATCCCCTCGGTTAATTCAAACACATAAAACATACTATAAATCAAAGGACTTTCACCGACATGTAATCCGTAGCACATGTTTAGTAGCTAGCGACAAGACTAAAACATCGGGCAAAAATCTTATAGGAAATCAGACTTTCCCTTTGTAAGTAGATTTTTAGAAGAAAGACAGTTTTCTAGCGGCAAGAATATTTAAACATCAAATTGATACTAATAAAACCAAAACATATATACATAAAGATAAAGAGGGGATGTGAAAAATTAGGGTTTACCTCAAATCAAGAGGAGAAGAAGGCCAAAAAGAAGAAAAGTCTTGCATGGGGTGACAACTTAGCTTCAAAAAGTCCCTCCAACAAAAAACCTTATCATTGTTCTGGTTAAAACTGGTACCATATCGAACCAGTGCATGCAAATCCGACGACATATACCGTTGTCTCTCCTCAAACGGTAGCTTGAAAAACCCTTTACTCACATTAATCATCTTCCCAGTAACCTCATCACCAATCCCATGGTTTATCAACTGCATCAACATCCATTGTTGAGCCTTAAATCATAAAACTACGCAACTGAATCTAAGAATATTTTTGTTTGTCAGGTGGTTAGGGTTTCGAAAACTGTTTTCGGTGGTTTAGGGTTTTGAAAATTGTTTTTATGTATTCTGCTAGCAGTGCAAGCGAACATTAACCAACTCTGACAAAAGTCCTCTCATAATACAATTGAACTTTGTAAACCTACACAACTGACTCGATAATATGAAGCCATATTTACCTGGAAAAACCCAAACTCCTGGCAAGCTTTCGAGAGGGATGTGAGAACACGAGGTCTGTCCGCACCTTGAAGCTGCGCGAAATCGATTATTGGCAAGTTGATGCAGCCATCATCGACTAAAATACCTGGTCTTTCGGGTTCGGGTAGAATGTATTTGTTTGGAACTTGCGTGAGCCCATTGTCGCACAGATGTTTTACTCCTTTTTGGTACATGTGTTGTTGAGGTTGCAAAGACATTGTTGTTGAGGTTGCA
Source organism: Scalesia atractyloides (assembly GCA_947069175.1). Lineage (NCBI taxonomy): Eukaryota > Viridiplantae > Streptophyta > Magnoliopsida > Asterales > Asteraceae > Scalesia > Scalesia atractyloides. The sequence goes on along the minus strand of CAMTDV010000012.1, from coordinate 9,310,817 downwards.
GATGTGAATGTGTGAAATTAAAGGGAGATTGTGTGGTTTATATAATATAGGACGTACGACTGCTTCTTGTAATACAGGTTCATGCAGACGGGTTGACTTGGTATTTTTTAGTCAACGCAAGAAGGTCGTGTTTTTTGCAAGTTAACTCATTTGGACCTTACTTGGCTAATCATCAAGACTTTTGAACCAAATCTTCGAACTTTGTCTCCGCGGCGCCGATCGTTTTGGAAAAGTGGGATCGTAAATTTTAACACTTTCCTATTTTTTTTAAGTAACATGTAGCGGGTAAATAAGTCGACGGGGCTGTTTGTCAACTTTTTAATAATTAAGTGTTGAACCAGTAAAAAGTCTGAACTATTAAGAAACAATATAATGATTAACTGTTCAGAGACAATTTTCTGACCAATTCAGATTATAGGTATTAACCATTCAGACTCGGTATAATGTTTAACCATTCAAATGCAAATGTCTGAACCATTCAGACATCTGCTTGCGAAACGGTCTGAACCATTAAGTGTTAAACCTGAACCATTAAGAGACTAATTAAAAGCTAAACAAACAACCCCATATTAAGTTTGAGTTTAGCTTGTTTAATTTAAAAGCTTAAGTTCAACTTATGTAACATAAGAAAAATGAGTTTGGTTTGTTTCGATCTCTATTTCTAAGTGCTCGAGTTCGACACGTAATTAGTTTTTCAAGGTTGAGCTTGACTCGTACTCATAGTTATTTATTTATTATTATTTAATTTTTTATAATCAATTTTTATATATTGATAATAAAAATTTTTAATATCTAACATAATATATATTGTTTGCTTTATATATGTGTCTATGTATAGAAAGGTTTCTATGTAAAACAATAAATATTGTGAGAATGTAGAATAAAATGAATTACTCGTGTTTTCTATTCTAGAAAAACCTAAAACGTAAATGAAATATGTTACAAATGTAAAATTTATTGGATCTCATGCTAGAATTCAAACAAAATATAAAATTTTTTTATTTGTAAACTACATATGTAGTATGCTATGTTATAAATATATGTTTTTATATATAATACACATATGAATGTAGTGGAGAGTTCAAATGGTAAGAAAAAAATTGTAAGAATAAAAAAGAAACTTTTAAACCAATAGAAATTCTCCATTTACTTCATTCAATGTGTATATTTTAATGTTGGGCATATAGGTAAATCTATAATTATCATTGATTAGCTAATTAATTAAACTTTTAACTCATTTTTTTCATATACTCTTTCAAGATAAAATAATTTATTGTGTAAGACAATTTTCGACATGTGTAGGATAAATTTTAGTATGTGAAGGATAAATTTTGAAATGTGTAGAGTAAATTTAAATGTGAATAGGGTAAATTCCAGTAAATGTAAGACATATTTAGGATAAATTTTGAAATGTGTAGGATAAAATGTTTTTGCTTTATTAATGAGAGATAACATAATTAATGAGAGGAGTTATAAGCTATTTAATGTTTTACCATTATACACTTTCTTCTTTTTCTTTTCACATTAATTTTCTTCTTAAATGAATCTTCCTCTATGAATGTGAGAAAACATAAAATTTTAAAAGAATATTCTCTTAGTTCCCAAAATTTAGTGATTTAAAGTTGTTGTTTTTTGTACTCGCAATAATTAGCGTTCTGTAAGGAGTTTCATCATATTATATATATATATATAGAAGGTTAGCGTAAAATGAAAACTTACACGAGTTGTGAGAAAATTGTCCTTAGGAAAGGTTTTGTCAAAAAAAAAGTTACCAAAAATCCTAAACAAATAAAATTTTCCAAAAACAAACTAATTTTTTTCATTTACGGCAGCCGTAAATGCTATAACAAGTGATGTCATGCTTATGTAATCATCTTTTTACAGTCTCTGTAAGGGGCCGAAAAACACAGTTTCGAATTTTTATATTTTTACGACAATCTTTCTAAAACATATTAATCTAGAGGTGTGAAAAATTGAGATAAAACTCACATGCAAAGGCCGAGTTCTCTACGTTTTCACAACTCGAAATGGTTTTCCCTTAATCCAATATATATATATATATATATATATAGTGGAGAGTTCAAATGAGAAAAAAAAATTTGTAAGAATAAAAAAAATAACTTTTAAACAAATAAAAATTCTCCATTTACTTCATTTAATGTGTATTATTAATATTATGAAAAAGTGTATATAGGTAAATTTATAATTGTCATTAATTAGCTAATTAATTAAACTTATAATTCATTTTTTTCATATACTCTTCAAGATAAAATAATTTGTGGTGAGGACAATTTTTGACATTGTAGGATAAATTTTAGTATGTGTATGATAAATTTTAAAATGTGTAAGATAAATTTACATGTGTGTAGGGTAAATTCCGGTAAATGTAAGACATATGTAGGATAAGTTTTGAAAAGTGTAGGATAAAATGTTTTTGCTTTATTAATGAGAGATAACATAATTAATGAGAGAAGTTATAAACTATTTAATATTTTACCATTATGCCATTTCTTTTTTTCTTTTCAAATTAAATTTCTTCTCAAATGAACCTTCCCCTATATATATATATACATATATATATATATATATATATAAATTTCTTCTCAAATGAACATTCCCCTATATATATATATATATAATATATACATATATATATATATATATATATATATATAAAACATTAAATAGTTTATAACTCCTCTCATTAATTATCTTATCTCTCATTAATAAAGTAAAAATATTTTATCCTACATATTTCAAAATTTATCCTACATGTGTCTTACATTTAACAGAATTTTCCCTACACACATGTAAATTTACCCTACACATACTAAAATTTATCTTACACATGTCGAAAATTGTTATACACCATAAATTATTTTATCTTGAAAGAGTATATGAAAAAAATGAGTTACAAGTTTAATTAATTAGCTAATTAATAACAATTATAGATTTACCTATATTCCTTTTTCATAATATTAAAGACGCACATTAAATGAAGTAAATGAAGAATTTCTATTGGTTTAAAAGTTAGCGTTCTGTAATGATTTTCATCACATATATATACATATATATATATATATAGAAGGTTAGGGTAAAATGAAAACTTATACGAGTTATGAGAAATTGTCCTTAGGAAAGGTTTTTTCAAAAAAAAGTTACCAAAAATCCTAAAAAAATAAAATTTTCCAAAAAAACTAATTTTTTTTTTCATTTACGGCAGCCGTAAATGCTATAACAAGTGATGTCATGCTTATGTAATCATCTTTTTACAGTCCCTGTAAGGGGCCGGAAAACACCATTTCGAATTTTTATATTTTGACTACAATCTTTCTAAACATATTAATCTAGAGGTGTGAAAAAATTGAGGTAAAACTCACATGCAAAGGCCGAGTTCTCTACGTTTTCACAATTCGAAATGGTTTTCCCTTGATCCTATATATATATATATATATGTATAGATATATGTATATATATGTATATATATATATATAAATATATAGTGTATATATATATATATAGTGGAGAGTTCAAATGAGAAGAAAAATTTTGTAAGAATAAAAAAATAACTTTTAAACCAATAGAAATTCTCTATTTACTTCATTTAATGTGTATATTTAATATTATGAAAAAGGGCATATAGGTAAATCTATAATTGTCATTAATTAGTTAATTAATTAAACTTATAATTCATTTTTTTTCATATACTCTTTCAAGATAAAATAATTTATGGTGTGGGACAATTTTTGACATGTGTAGGATAAATTTTAGTATGATAAATTTTGAAATGTGTAAGGTGAAATTTACATGTGTGTAGGGTAAATTCCAGTAAATGTAAGACATATGTAGGATAAGTTTTGAAATGTGTAGGATAAAATGTTTTTGCTTTATTAATGAGAGATAACATAATTAATGAGAGAAGTTATAAATTATTTGATGTTTTACCATTATGTCCTTTCTTGTTTTTCTTTTCAAATTAAAGTTCTTCTCAAATGAACCTTCTCATATATATATATATATATATATATATATATATATATAGAGAGAGAGAGAGAGATAAAAAACATTAAATAGTTTATAACTTCTCTCATTAATTATCTTATCTCTCATTAATAAAGTAAAAACATTTTATCCTACATATTTCAAAATTTATCCTACATATGTCTTACATTACCAGAATTTTCCCTACACACATGTAAAATTACACTACATATTTCAAAATTTATCCTACACATACTAAAATTTATCTTACACATGTCGAAAATTGTCTTACACCATAAATTATTTTATCTTGAAAGAGTATATGAAAAAAATGAGTTACAAGTTTAATTAATTAGCTAATTAATGACAATTATAGATTTACCTATATTCTCCTTTTTATAATATTAAAGACACACATTAAATGAAGTAAATGGAGAATTTCTATTGGTTTAAAAGTTATTCTTTTATTCTTACAAAATTTTTCTTCTCATTTGAACTCTACACTATATACGTACGTACATACATACATATATATATATATATATATATATTATTTAGTTATCTTTATTGTAAGTAATAGGTCGTGTCTTATGAGCCTAGTCAAGCTTCATAAATGAAACTCAGGTTTGAGTTCGTTTATCTATTAACTTTTAATAGAGGTTCGAGCTTGTTTAAGCTTAATTCAATTCGAGCTTTTAGAAAACCGATCACAAAGAGCTCACAACATTCTATTTGTCTATGTTTTGAGGAAAATGTATGGTTTGGATAGCACAAGGGTATAGGAGAGAAATATTCTAACTATTCTTTTAAATCATAGTTCATTGGGTTCTTATTTTAACTATTCTTTAAGTTGGAATTTTATCTAGAAAACTGGAAATTTCGATATCGGAATTAATTCGTGGAAATTTGGATTTAAAATTACTTTATTGAAATTTCGATACTAGAATAGATTTACAAAAATCCTTTATAAATTTGGATTTAGGTCCTTAACTGCTAGAAAACTGGTTACATTTTTTAGGTAAAATATCAAAATCGTTTATGAGGTTAGGTCAAATTTACTTGTTCATTCAAAATGACTTTTTTTTGCATTTAGATCCTTAACGTTTGATTTTTATTATCATTTCCATCTAAATCACTAACATCGTCTAAATTAAGCGCTAACTGAAGGGCTTTTTGGTCTTTATGCATCTGTTTTATTTAATCAGTAAATCCTTTATATATATATTAAACAAACATAAATCCTAATTCTTTCATTCCATATACTACAACTATTCTAGAGCCAAATTCCACCCAAATGGAGCAAAATTCAAACGAAATAAAGAATGAAAATTGGTGTTTGCGACATGATTATATCAATTTAGATCCGAAAATTACATATGGTTTGTTCATTCTTCACATACAATGCATTTCATTTTTCCTTAAATGATCTATGTTGAAGCATCATTTTAGTGTTTTATGATTTCAACTATTCCCATATTTCTTCATTTTGGAATTTCTCATGGTGGTGATTTTTCTGACGTTCCAGAGTATATTGACAAAGTGAATCCTGATCTTTTTATTCTGTGATTATAGTGAATGATATATGATGCAAACCTTAGGTTATTCAGAAGATGATATAGTAGTATATAATTTTAGGATCCCATGAGAGGTGCTAAAGTTAGGTTCAAGACCTTTAGGGAGTGACTCTGATGTTATTAACTTAATCCAGTATGATAAAACCAATAAAATTATTAAAGTTTATGTTCAACATGTGAAAACATATCCTAAAAATGATTTGGATAATGGAGAGGGTAAACATGATTAAACTGATGTCAATGAATCTCAGGTTGTTGATTTGAGTGATGAGGGGAGTGGGAGTGATCGATGATAGTAGTTATGAGCCAAGTGATAAGGAGGATCAGGAAAGTAGGATTGTTAAGAGAAGTAAGCATGGAAGGGAGGATGAATATTCTGATTTCATAGTTGATAAAATAAACATAGTGCACCATTATAATGTAGATATGGATGAGTTATAAGCTGCATTGGACTTTTGGCATTAGTGATCAAAGTGAAGATGATGATGATGATGATGGATGGTGGTGGTGGTGGTGGTGGTAGTAATCTGGAAGTTAATTTAGATGAGTTGATCAAAGTTAAGATGATGATGATGATGTGGTAGTAATCTGGAAGTTAATTTAGATGAGTTTGAAACTCTTGGTGACCCGGATGATGATACTACATTGCAAAGAGCTTGTAGGGCTATTAGGTAAAAGAAGAAAATATCTAAACCAACTAATGATTTCCCCTTTTATGTTGGGCAATCTTTCACTAATAGGGAAGCCATTAAAGGTTTGATCGAAACATGCAATACAATCAAGGAGACAGTTGCCATCACAAGAAATGATAAAGTTAGATATCGTGTGATTTGTTTGGGTGAAAATGTTACACTTGGTAGTTGTGAAAGTAATGATGAAAGACAAAACAAGCAACCACATCTAAGGGTAAATCTATAAGATCCAAAACAGTTGGTGGGCCCAAACAACTGGGTGCATCCAATGAGGAGGGTACTTCTATAAATTCTAAGTATAGACCTTTTGTAAAACCAAAATCCAAACCTAAAAAGAAAATTCCACCACCTACTTGTCCATGGACTTTGCACATTTCTAATCTGAAAAAAAAGGTAGTTGAATTGTTAAAACATACATCAAGGAACATAATTGCATGCAAACCAAAGATGTTATTTTGTGCATGATGAGTTGGCTAGCCAAGGAAATCCAACCAATTATTTAAAGCAATCTCGGTTTACTACTTATAGCTCTTCAAGAAGATTTGTAAAAGAGACCACAGGTACAAGTAACTAGGAATCACGTGTTTAGGGCTAAAATGAAGGCAACTAAGAAGGTTAAAGGGCATTATCAGGCTCAATATGAGAGGCTAAGGGACTAAAGTGAAAAGCTTATCAAATCCAATCTAGGGACTATAGTGCAGATTGATGTTGAACTAATTTGTAACCCTAGCAATCCAAAAAGGCAGTTCAGTTACGTATGCTTAGGTGCATTAAAGTCATGATTAAGCTAGCAGAAAGACCAGTATTGGGGCTTGATTGTTGTTTTTTGAAAGGGCCATTTCCTGGGCAGATTTTGACAGTTGGAATGGATGTTAACAACGGGATTTACCGAGTTGCATTGCAGTGGTTGAGGATGAGACTACTGCTTCATGTAGTTGGTTTCTGGAGTTGTTAAGTTATGATTTGGATCTTGCATCTAACAGTAACTTCACTTTCATAAGTGATAGGCAAAAGATTGAATATATAATTGTTTAAGAATTGTTAACTGTTTTAGCTATTATGTTTCAAACCTAGGGTATAATACCTGCTATGGAAAAATGATCAAAAAAACCCTCCCTTACAAATGCAAGAAAACCAAAAATCCCTTTAGTTAACGCTTAATTAAATGGCTTTAGTGATTATTTTGGATGGAAATGACAATAAAACAAAAAACTCAAGAACCCAAATGAAAAAAAAAGTTATTTTCGATGAAACAAGCAAATGTGACTAAATCTCAAGACGATCGAATGCTAATCGCATGGGTTTTGGGCGAACCAGTGGTTAAAGTTAAAGGGCATGAAATAGCGAGGGTTTTACTAGTCATCTTCCAACCTTCCCTGGACTCCTTCACATTATATATAGAAAGGAAAAATCCTATGAATGTGGGAATTGGATGGAAAGAATTCCATCTTTAATACGATCACTATCTGATCAACCACAAAAATATGATGGAATGTTTTTCAGTTCCAATTCTATTAGGTTAAGCGAACCAAACGATGCCCCAAATACACTCGCAATTTTCTAAAACTCTCTAATATAAGAAATGAATAAAAACCTACAAATTAACAACTGGTACAAACAAAACACATAGTTTAGTTGGATAGATATATGACTAATACATTTTCACATTCATTTTTTACCGGATAACTCAAATATCTTTCTAGTTCTATATCTAGTTCTAATATATTTATTGATTCACTACGTGATTCAAACCCTCAACCGGAGGGAGACCTTATATTCACACCTTGATACTACTAGATTAGAAGTGTACTGATCTTACTATCAATGACAACCTCTACAAGTCTTGGTATTTTTTGTGGTCATATCATCCACACGTACAGATGCAATATATTAACAAAATTTATATATGATTGTTCATATTATTAGTATTTATATTACCTCGTTTATCATGTTTCTACTAGTACAAATCCAATCTTTAGAAAAAGTCAATTTGTCAACGACTAATAAATTTTCATGAGCTTATTCCAGGTTAATATCCTTAAGTGTTATATCCTTTACACTACAAGAAAAGGATAGGTTTAGTGGCGACGGCTGTCGCCGCTATTGGTCCCTCCTGTCGCCGCTATTGACCTTTAGCGGCGACACATGACCGCTAAAGCGTCGCCGCTATTACTGGGCCGTTATTGGTCCGGCTGTCGCCGCTAAAGGTATATGTTACCGCTAATGCCCTATTTTGTCTTTAGTGGTTTTGGCGGACTATCAATAGCGGCGACGCCTGTCGCCGCTAAAAGTCAATTTTTTTAACAGCAGCTAAAAACAGCTGCCAAACCTGTTTCCGACCAAAAAAACACAACCTGTATCAATCCGCAACCTGGAAACAACTTCATCCTAATTTATCAAACTCCAACAACACATACAAAACGTAATAAAGTTATAAACAACATTTAAGTCCTACATTATCATCCTAAAACGATAAAAATAACAACCCATACTTCGAAATCATCCTAATCTTCGTCATCTTCTTCGTTATAAAAAAAAGGGTTGTAACAGTCGTCGTCGTCTTTTGCCGGTGCTTTTCCTTTTGAACTTAGATAGTCGTCAAGTCGATTCCGGAAAGCCGAGCTTTGGAACAAGTTGTCAACAAATCCCTACAATAATAAATATCAAAACGTATATTAGCATATTAATTAACCCTACCAACATATATTTAACAAAGAAACACGCGTTCGTTTATTATTTTATAAATTGTGTAGTTTACCTGAGAAAAGGGTTCTTGAGTCTCAGGTTGGGAAGTCGACAAATTCGGGGGCGTATTTGAAGATGGTTTATGCCCCATCCCCCGGTATCATCCTCTCCGCTCTCCCAAGGCTTCCTGAAATGGGGCAAGCGAAGGACCATCACCGTGCCACTCGTTTGTGGCCTCTTCTAAGTTAGCTGTATATTACGAAGATGATTAAATATATTTCTCTCTCTCTCTATCTCTCTCTCTCTCTATATATATATATTTGTTTGTTATAGAAAAATATACTTAAAAGAAAATACTTACGTAGTTTTGTTCGGCAACCGGGTCAACCCAATGCCCCTCCCTATCCTGGTGGGTTTTTGCGTACGTAGGTAGCCAATCTATATCCTGTTGAACATTAAACCTAGATTAGACATTAAATAAACAAAAGCTTACACAAACACATATATAAAACATTACATTTTTGTACACAAACACATATATAAAACATTACACAAACACATATATAAAACATTACATTTAAGGAGGGTATTTCCTAACTAATATATATTTGTCAAACTTACATAAACATAGAAATTATCAAAGTTGAACTTTTTTTTTCAAACCTACACATCAACTTTCAAATTATGAAGTTAAATATATTTTTTTCTCAAACCTAAACATAAACATAGAGATTATCAAGTTAAACATATTTTTTTTTTCAAACATAACCATAAACATAGAAATCATGAAATTTAAACATAATTTATACTACCAACACATATACATACTTATAAACATACATACTAGCATACACATTTTTTTACCAATTGCAAACATATAGATGCACAATTGTTCATCAATTACATACACCTACATACTAACATACAACTATATACATTCATTCATAGACTTACATACACATAAACATTCATCCTTACATACACCTACATCAACAAATACATAGATTTCCATATATACATTTTCACCAAACACACCTACATATTACATTTTACATACAAACATTCATCCTTACATACACCTACATCAACAAATACATAGATTTTTACAAACACATTTTCACCAAACACACCAACATTATACACTTTACATACAAACATCCATCCTTACATACACCTACATCAACAAATACATAGATTTTTACATACACATTTTCACCAAACACACCTAAATTATACATTTTTACATACAAAAATTCATCCTTCCATACACATTTACATACCTAAACAAAAAATTATACAATTTCTAAACAAAAAAAAATACATATAAAACTAACCATTTTTTAAAGTTTCAAGGAAACAAAGACCGCGGAGAAGAGGTGGTGCCGGAGAAATGATGGGGTGACCGAAGAAGAGAGGTGGTGATCCGAGTTTTCTTCCACAAACACAAAAATACACAAAAACGCGCAAAAATTAAAGCCTATAACATGAATATAACAATGTAGATAAGAAATTTAACATAAAGAGAGTTAAACTAACCGATTTGGACGAAAAACGGGGGTCTCCGACGGTGCTCAGGCGACTTTTGGGGGGAAAATGAAGGAGGGAAGAAATAGCGTTGTATAGGGACTGGTACGTCGATACTTTTAGCGGCGACGGCGGGTCGCCGGTATTGATATTGTGTCGGCACTATTGGGTTAACTTGGATAAGATTTATGTGGCTAGGGTTTATTGTGGTTAAGGGACCTTTAGCGGAGACGCCGTCGCCGCTAATAGCCATATATATGTCGCCGCTATTGCTTGTTAAATCCCCAACCGTCAGATCTTGAAAATGATCAACGGCTGGGGTTTGGACTGAGAGCTCGGGACACGGATCGACCAATAGCGGCGACACTTTTGGCTGTCGCCGCTAAAGGGGGGTATTTCTTATAGTGTTAAAACACGATTTCTTGTAAAGTTTCATCGTTGTCTCTTTGTATGATCAACCCACATCTTTAATCGTCGTCTGCTAAACCGTGGAATCTATCTTCAATTACATGCAAACAACGCACAAATAATCTGTGTAGAGTCCTTGCCTCCGGAATCCATCTAAAAAAACATGATAATAATTGAAAATCTTATCAACAACATATATTAATCAGATATATTTACTTACTTATTTTTAATTATAATTTTTTACGTTAAGTTTTGTTAACAATAATCACATCACAATTCTGAATATTTACTTACAGTTAACTAATAAAGAAATCTTTAGATAACGTCTAATATAAGTTAGAAATTATTCTAGAAGATTTAGTACAAGAATCAAGAAAATATCAATGTCTTACGAGCAATACATTTTTGAAAAAACAATATTACGTGTCCTATATATGTTCTCCGCTTTAGATTACATCTATCTTTCGTTATTCCTTGTTTTAGTGGAAAAATGTTATATAATTGATGAGTAGTATTACTTATATAAGCATACTACATGGTCATAAACCAAGTTAACACTAAAAGATCAGATAAAGAATTTAGTAATGTTCGGATACTCACAATCAAGATGGAACCGTGTATCAACCATGCTATGCTAGAGTGTTTACATGTTTCAAATTTTTACAAGTAACAAGTCATATTTTCAAGCATGCATCGGAATTCAAGAATCAAGCAAATTAAAGGTAAATTATTTTGGGTTTTGGTATATCATTTAAAGATATATGCATATTTCTAAAAACTGTTTTTTTATAACTTACTAATTTTATAAACCAACCAAACAAAGTTTTCTAAACAAAATCTTTTTATAGTTGTCTGATCAAACAACAAATAAATGGTTGTTGCTAGCGTTTATTCAGGTATTCCGCTGGTCCATTTGCCGGTGTGCACGAAAGGATAAACTATTTAACAACAAATCAATATCGGCATATCGTGGAGTACATAAAATCTCAAACATTCTTTTGGATAAAAGTAGGTCTAAATCCTTTTCTTTAGATTGCTAGGATTGATGTAATTTCAGAGTTTGTAAGTCTTCATGCTCATTGTGATTTCTTAACTATTTGTATCATTTGTCTCAACTCATTTCTAGTGACATAATAAAATCCTTTTATGTTAGTTCCAAAAAAAACAACCCATTAGAAGTTATCGTAATATAAAACTATGTGTTGTGGGTTAACAAACTTTTGTGTTTATTAAGAAAAAGTGCAATCACGTCAGCGCCAACTTAACACAGTTTTATTAACTAAATTTTTCGTTAACTAGGTGTTTTGGGTCAACTAAGTCCCAATCATTTAAAAATAAGCTTTTAAAAATAACATGTAAATAAAAAATGCAATAAAAGTTTCATTAACATTAAAAAAAACCATAATAAGAGACAAAAAAAGACAAACTTCAAAAACAACAATAGAAAACAATTAAAATTTTTGAAAGATGTTTTGTTAAGACGTTTACGAATTTTGTTCTTTCTTACACTCAAAAAACACTTGATCTTGCTCCGATAAACCCGATTGGTCTTTTTGTAGGGAAGTAAGGTCCGACACAATTTGTTCGTCTGCTCTAAACTCAATTAGGCAATTGATTTTGTGGTCCAAACTTTCGACAATAGTAGCTTTTTTGGGATTTTTGCATACCACTTTTGGAGGAAGAGGTTCGAGATTTGTTGCGTGCCATTTGGTTGTATCTCTCCCCATGGAACGAACTAGTGGTTCAGGCTCTGGTTCGTCTCGCTATCATTATCAAAGTCTAAATCGTTTAGATTTATATGGGAGAGAGTATCCATCGTAGCTTGTGAAGACATTGGCTCGGTACATGATGTTGTTTTTGACCTTTTAGCCTTTGACTTAATTGGTTGCATTGCTTCAATCAAATGCCACTTTAAGGGATTTCCGTAGAAATTTCCAAACCTTTTCCATACCAAAGGGTGCATTGTATCCAATTTTGAATTGGTCGTTAGCCTCAACCATAACATCCACATCACTATTTCCACTCTTGTGGATCGCGTTTAATGAGTTTGGTAATATACGTTCATTTGCCTGAAATTTTATCCGCTCCATGGTAGTCGTCTCGTCCCACCACTTTGTGGAACTTGACATGAACCCTCCTCCAAAAATGTTTACCTTTTTGACTATTCCCTGTTGAATATATATATATATATATATATATATATATATATATATATATATATATATATATAACATGATAGTTAACAAAACATAATATATAAAAAATGAACATCAAAAATAATGTATTTATCCCATAAAGTTAAAAATAATAAATTACCAACTATCGGGTCTTTGGAAACGTGGAGCCACGCTTGTGTTAAGGCGTACTCCTCATCACTAGTCCACTTCTCAACCTTGTCGACCGCATTCTCTTCAGTTTGCAAAGAGCCACGCTATGCACCACCACGTTTTTTTTTCCTTCTTCGACGACTCAGGTTCAGTTGTTTGAGTAGGCAACGATGGTTGTGGGTGTGTGTCGGAAAGGAATTAGGTGTACGTAATGGAGCTTGGTTCGAAATCATACTCCAAGTTTGGAGTCGGTTGGCTTTCTAGTGTACAATGATACACATTTGTTTGATCGTAATACAGAGGATAGAAAAGATTTAAAGGATAATTCGTATTATTGGAATGAGGTAGAATCTGTTGAATGTTCGCAAAAAAATGTGTTCGATTGAGCGTTGGCAAAAAAAGGGGTGCCTCAGACCTCAAGGGTTCATAATTTCTTTGAGATAGTAGAATGTGTAGAGAATGAGAGTGTATATTTTAATTTAGGTTATGTGGGTGGTATTTATACAACTTTTTAATACCAAAATCTTTTTTTAAAATCCCAGCCCAACAGTTAACCCCTCCCCCCCCCCCCCAAACGGCTACCTTTTCCTCGTTTCTTGTTGTCATACCCTGACCCGCAACGGATATGGTAGTCGGGGCATGATTGGGTTTTCATCAAAGCTCATGACATTTACTATTATAAAAGTTTCATATTAATTATTCCAAATTTAAATAAAACATTCCAATCAACACATAATTCATATAAACATTAAATTGTTCCGAACAACTTGCAAATAATAATTTATTTTATTCTAAGGCCCATGTCCTACGTGATCCATGCTTCAAACCTGTTCACCTGTATCATATGTAAAAATAGAGTTTTTGGTCAACAAAAGTTGGCGAGTGAATTCCGTTTAAACATTAGAAAGAATTGATATGTTTATTAATTTAATGAAATGTGCATAAACCAAATATGAGCAACGTATATGTAATCTAACCACAAACCACATAATCATCTAGCAATGTACATGTGAGCACGATAAGCGATGTGCTGTGAGATCAAGGCTCAATCAAACGGAGCCGATCTAATTAGGCAAAGCGACGCTCTACCCATATGTAACGGAGAACAAATGGGTCTAATGTGAGAGCTTGACTGATATGAGAAAGTATAACCACAAATAACAATAACAAATATCACATAGCACGTTGGTTCATATAATGGTAATAGCACGAGAGTTGAATAAGTGACATAAATGAAACGACACATGATACACCCCAAAAACATGAATAAAAAGGGGAAGTGGTAACAATTCACTCACTGTGGGTGCGTTTTTTATTTGATGAAGAGCGCGCACGATTTAAAGATACCAACCGACGAGAAAAGCTAACCTAAATATTCACGTAATAATTCGGTAAATATATTTCTTTTACTTAAAATTAGTATTTTTATTTAATGAATTTTATTAGACTTTTTAGATAATTTTATTGTACTTGATACTAATTTTATGCTTAAAAAGAAATTATTTAATTATTTATTTTATGCTCAAAATAAGCGTAGAGGTATACTGAACAGTGGTGTTTTACGATCACCGGCGATGATTCCGGCAGTTAAGTACAATTCCGGCGAGGTGTAAATTTTGAAAGCAGAGATTACAGAGAGTAGGTGTGCGAGTAGGTGTGCTCTTTGCAAGTTCAGAGAGTCACTATTTATAGAGTAAGGCAATAATTGGATGGATTCTTCGGTTTCATGAGTTTCAGCCAAACTTGATTACCGAAATTGATTTAGTAACTGATCAAACGTTATGGACTCAATGATTGAGTCTGATTACTCGATTGGAAAACGGTTTTAACATTTGATCGCAAAAGAAACGGATACTTGATGATTTCCTGATAACAAGCTTGACTGTTACAAGGCGGGTTTTTGGGTTTAGATTTCAAAGTAGTTTTGGTGTAAAACTCATTTGGCCTGAGGTTGTAACAGATGTGTGTGTGTGGTGTGGTGGTGTGTTGTGTGCATTGTTTGGGTGAAGACCCGGGTTCGATACCTGCGGTCCACACCCTTGTTCTGTTTTGTTATTTTTATTATTTATAGTTTAGTTATTAATATTATTATTATTTTGAACTTTATTATTTATTATTTACTACTAATAGTATAACGAATTCTAAAACGCTTGATATAAACGAGTAACGAATCATAATGTATACTAAAATTACAAAAATTGGAGCGGGTTTTAGAACCTGTTTTACGACAAATGTTACACTTGCGCCATTCAACGGCTCTCTTTAACCTTCAAACCCGTTAACGTGTTAAGGATGGGCAACTTTAACATGGACCGTTAACGCATCAGCATGGTGTGCCGGCCGTTAATGGCCTACTTGGCTTCGCTAAAGGTCTGTCCGTTAACGGAGAACGGATAGTCTAATATGTACTCTTGAACAAACTGTAAAACATCTTTTAAATTGGAAAAACATCAAGCACGCTTTCTTCGTTTTCAATTCTACTTCCTTAATTTGTTTTCAAATTCAAACAATGCGGGTTCTTTTATAATCATAAAGTAACCATTTTCTAAGTGTATTAATTTAATTCATGCTCTAACATGGAAGAGTACTTATCTGAATGTTGTTTTTTAGTCAAATTTAGGTCTGTTTTTCAATAAAATAAAGATCTAATAACATCAATAGCCCAAGTGTTTTAACCCTAATCTCACATTCGAAACCTAAGTTTAAAAAGTTTCATGTTTTTGTGTTACGTTGTTTTCATTTTATAACAAATTTGGGCTCTAACACGAACTTTTGTTAAATATTTCCCATCTAATTTCTTACACTATTTTCATTCTAAACATAATTTTGGGTATTAGTATCTCATCTATCTTAGCTTGTTGTAATCATCTCGAAGCTTGGTGTGAACCTCTTTTAAAAGAGATCACAAACCCATTGTTTGGTAATTACGTTTATACTAATTACATATAACTTTTGTATCCAAAGTAAGTAAAAAGTGAAACTTTTTACTAAATTTACCAAAGATTAATTTACTAATAGTAAATACAATGGGTTTATTCTAAAAGAAGAGTGAGAACATCATGACATCATGTATCGTAATGTATTCATATATAGCTAAACTAATAAAGAAAAAGATTTATAAATTTATCAACAAATTGTGTAAATACAATGGAAAAGAAGAGTGAGAACATCATGACATCATGTACAATAATGTATTTAAAAGAATAGTGAGAGCATCATGACAGCATGTACAGTAATGTATTCATATATATACCTAAACTAATGAAGAAAAGATTTATAAACTTTTCAACAAATTGTGAAATAGTATCCATAAATTTGAATAAAAATAGGGTGAATTAGGGGTTAGGAAGGACCCGTATGAGAGAAAAAACTAAAGGCTAGAAGCCACCGGATGTGTGAAAGTGTGAATACAGAGAGATCGTAGGGTTCTCAGTTGGTCAACTGCAGTCAAACCAGGACAATTGTCCCTTGACCCTCTAAAGTCTTCAGTTTTCATAAGAATATCGACTTTTAAATTCAAAACCAGTGAGCTTACAATATTGGATGGTTAAAAACCACGGAATATAAGTCTTTTCATGGACCAATGATAAGTCATTATAAGGTGTGAAACAGTTAATGTAAGACAAATACACAATACATAACTAATTCATAGTTATAGATATATAATAATGTAAATATACTCTTTTAAGAAAAGTACACGAATACTCTATAGAAAAATTTGAAAGTCGTGAATCGTTGGCTCTCACATAAAGTATATATACGTACAGATATGTTGTATATATAGGTTTCAATAGATATTTTGCAAAAGATGATTGCCTTACAAATCCGATGTTAATGATTCTAAGGGATTAGATGATAAAATAAGGTTGGAAATGATGTATGAAAGTTTAATGATCAAATCTATCTATACAATATAATAAAAGAAATTAACAAATGACATATATCATTCATTGAAGTGTCTACTTTTTAATTTCCTGTTTTTTCATCCTTATATCTTAGATAAATTAATTAATATTAAATCTTATCTTACTTTGAATGTCGAATAAAATTATTTTACTTTTCAAATAAAATATTATCTTTGAATTTAAATTATAAATTTAAGATATTTTTTAAATAATAGCAAAAAACAATAATCTTAAACTTAAAAAAACAATAACACATTCATATCAAAAATTAAAAGAACAAACAAAATACACAAAATAACTTATTACACATAAGAGGAAACTTAAAAAAAACTAAATAGGAAGAGAAGCGAATAATTTAATTCTGTTTTTTATTTTTCAAATTGGAGTTCTAATCAATTCGAATTAAACTTAACCAAGTTTATGATTCGATTCGAATTAAACTAAACCAAATTTATGATTTTTCAACCGAATCCAATTGTATATTATTTATTATACAAAATTACATTTATTTAACTCGTGTAATACACAGTGTTTTTAAAGATATAATATTTTTATTATTTAGTATATATAATTAGATTTATTCATTCCGTATAAGATACGGGTTTTATAAAGATATAACTATTTTATTTATTTAGTATACAAAATTACATTTATTCAACCCGTGTAATACACGAGGTTTTTAAAGATATTTTTATTATTTCGTATATAAAATTACATTTATTGAGTACAATACACATGTTTCTTAAAGATATAGGTTTTTTAATTATTTAATATACAAAATTATGTTTGTTCAAGCCGTGTAATAAACAACATTTTTAAAGATAGACTGTCTTAATTTAGTTTATAACATTACATTTATTCAACCCATGTAATGCACGGGGTTAACATAGTCCATATATACAAATTTGAAAGTCGTAAATAATTAGCTCTCACATAAACTATACATACATATACATATGTTGTATATATAGGTTTCAATAGATATTTTGTAAGAGACGGCTGCCTCACAGTTTCGGTATTGATGATTCAAGGGCATTAGATAATAAAATAAGGTTGTAAATGTTGTAAGAAAATCTGAGAATCAAATTAATATAAATATGCGATAAGCAATTCGATTGGTACGGTTTTTTCCAAATCTTTAATGAAAACAGGAAGCACAACTACTTGCAATAAATGTGTTTCTAATTGATTTAGATTTTGATTAGGAAAAATCTTGAGGATTAAGTTAATATAACATGCGCTACTCAGCGGGTTTTGTTACGTACGTTTTTTTTTTAAATCTTTAACGAAAACAGGAAGCATCAACTACTTGCCATTAATATGTAGAAACCAATCGATTTAGATTCTGATTAGGGATGCAATGTAAACTCTTTGGTAGCACAATTAAGCATAACGAAGTATGTTTCGCCCGCCACAACTTGACAAGATCCATCCTAGTTGTATGTTCAAATGAGATGTTACATAACAAAATAAAACATGCAGGTATGATTCTTGATTGGTATTGTAAATTTTAATGTATGTAGAGTCTCAACTAAATGAAAGAAAATTGAAAATAAAAAGGTTGAAGTCGGTCCACAAAATCGTCCTTGACCAGGTCGGCCCACAAACATCTCCTTATAGATGCCTTTAAATATCAGTGTTACCATTCTAGATGCCCTTAACTATACATACATACATTGTATATACATGTTTCAGTATATATTTTGCAAAAGGCGGTTCTCACAATTCTGGTGTTGATGATATAGGAGATTTGACGGTAAAATAAGGTTATAAATGATGTAAGAAACTATATATATAAATTTGAATTGGTGAATAGTTAGCTAGGGGAAGATACATTTGAGAAGAATATTCTTATAAGAAGAAAAAATTAATTAATCTAAACTTATATTTTTTTGATCAATAGTTGTGATCAAGATATGATTTTTGTCCACTTTTAGTTAATGCTTTAATTAACAAGGGTATAATAGACAATTTGATATAGAATACTAATAAATATAATAAGAGTTATTCAAATCTCATTAATATCATCATAATTTTCTCCTTGATCATCATTAGTGTGTTGTGTGCTACACCAATTTTATTATGAGACAAAATTATTTAAAAGTGTTGTATCCTACAAATATTTTATCATGAGTCGCAAAATTATTTAAAATTGTTTGGGTTCTACACATTTTACCCTACACCAAAACATTATTTTTATGGTGTAGGAAACTTTGTTTTTATGGTATAGGAAATATTGAATATGTAGGATCATGTGCGATTGTTTTTATTGTGTAAGGTACACAACTATTTAATCGGATAAACTCATTAAATAATTAGGGTTCATTAAGTAATCTAAATATTAAAAATAAAGGATATAGTTATTAAATGATTTGTTCAAATTACCTTTGTATCTTTTATTCTTTTTATTCTTAATTTGTGATTTCTTCTCATTTGAACTCTTCATTAGTTAGCTATCACATAAACTATACATATATATTTTGTATTATAAGGTTTCAATAGATATTTTATAAGACGGCTGCCTCACAATTACGGTGTTGATGATTCTAAGGGATTAGATGATTAATTGAGGATGTAAATTATGTAAGAAAAATTGAGGATCAAATTAATATAAACTCACACTAACAGGGTTTCGTTTGTTACGGTTTTTTTTTTCAAAATTGTTAACGAAAATAGGAAGCATCATCAAGTTGCAATAAATATGTAGAAACCAATCAATTTACAGTTTGATAGGGAAAACTTTGAGGATCAAATTAATATAAACCCTCGCTGCGCGGCAGGTTTCTGTTTGGTACGATTTTTCAAAATCTTTAACGAAAACAGAAAGAATCAATACTTGGAATGAATATGTAGAAACCAATCGATTTGGATTTTCATTAGGGATGTAATGTAAGCTCTTTTGTAGCTCAACTAAGCATAATGAAGCATACTTCGCCTGGCGCAATGTAACGAGATCCATCCTAGTTATATGTTCAAATGAGATGTTACATAACAAAATTAAACATGCAGGTTTGATTCTTGATTGGTATTATAAATTTCTAAGGTATGGAAAATTTTCAACAAAAAAGTTGAAATCGGCCAACGAAACCGTCCTTGACCAGGTCCGTCCCACAAACATCTCCTTAGAAACACCCATGGACAAGCCTACACAATCAGACGTTTGTGGCTCTCTCAACTATCAGTGCCACCATTCTAGATGCTCTTAACTATATGTTGTATATATAGGTTTCAATAGATATTTTCCAAAAAGGTGGTTGCCTTACAATTCTGGTGTTAATGATTCTAGGGATTAGATGACAAAATGAGGTTGTATATGATGTAAGAAACTATATACAAATTTGAATTGGTAAATTGTTAGTTATCACATAAAATATATGTTTCAATAGATATTATGCAAAAGACGGTTGCCTCACAATTCCGGTGTTGATAATTCTAGGGGATTAGATGATAAAATGAGGATGTAAATAATGTAAGAAAATTTGAGGATAAAATTAATATAAGCCCATGCTACACAACGGGGTTTCGTTTGGTATGATTTTTTTCAAAATCTTGAAGGAAAATAGAAAGAATTAAACTAGTTGCAATAAATACGTAGAAACCAATCGATTTAGATTTTGATAAGGAAAGCTTTAAGGATCGATATAACTTGTTGCCTTTAATCTGAATAAAAAAGCGTCGTTCAATAAATGTTAATTTTAGATATGCTTCAGACCATGTGTTATTATAGTTTAATATTTTTTTATTATCACGTCATAAAGTGATTATCATCTTACTAACACATCACCTCATCACTTTTTTCACTCATTTTTTGATTGTATCATGTTATGTTTTCACAACTTTTCACTACATCTCAACTATCGTTAATTATCGTCTAATTATTGAAATCCTGTTTTTTTACTATGAAATAATGTATAGAAGTAATAATCATAAAATAAATTGAAAGAAATGATAATAGTGGGAGTGGAGACAAATATTTTCTTTTTGATGTGGAAAACTTTGTATTGCAGTTAAAAACTCAGCTGCAAAACCACACCTGCAAAAACTTCAACCCTCTTGCTGGCAAACTCCAGCAGCACCATCGCCGATCAAAAATCAACCACAGCAACCTACCTTCCTTCCCCTTCAAATGGTCATGACTCTCGAGGAACCCACATTCATCTCTCTTTCACGTCATTAGCCCCCTAACGCCCACCCCCATTTTCTCCACCAATCGCCCAAAAGGCGGTGTACAACGCCCTCTCATGCCAATAATGGTTCTATGTGATCAGGTCGTGCTTCCGTAACTAATGGCCTTACATTATTAAGTAAATGATCACTTATGAAAAAAAGTAAATAATAAGGGAAAAGCTTTGTCTCATTCTTGGAGGGTTTTTTTTTCATTAAATGATTTTTTTTATAATTATATCTAGGAGTTAACAAACATTCAACTACATTCAAGCTTGTATGTAGTATTATTTATGTCAAATTATATGTCATTCAAGTGCATATTTAGGTGGGAGAGGATCAAATGGAAAGTATGGTTTGGGTAGGAATATAGGAAGCAATAATAGAAGGACTTGTGTCAAAGTTGAAAAAACATAAGGAATGACATTTTAATCAAAACCGACCATCATATAAAAAACAGTATCTGCAATTCATTTCTCTTTACTGTATACTCAAATCCACCATTTTCAAAACCACAAACTACCACATAACAATCAACATCACCACCTGCACCTCCACCACCACCTACGATCGCCGCCACCATCTCCACCGTCTTGTCAGAAACCAGATCTGAAATCACCGCCACCTTCAACCACATGTTGCGTTTTTCAGATCTGAAACCACAATTCCATCATCTACCGCCACCACAAACAGTTTCTCCATGGTGTGTAGTTCTTCTCAGTCCACCGTCGTAATCGGAGTTCTTTTGTAAGTTGTGGTTTTTATTTACATTGCGTTTTAGGTTATCAAACCTCAGTTGTGTTTTTCACCTCATTATGTTGCAGTTTAGTTCTTCTTTTCATTTTTGTTCTTTTAGATGTTAAAACAGAGGCATGAACATGTTAAAAACAGAACCATGACCATGTGAAACCCATTGCATTTTAGACATGGAGTGTATGTTTCAGAACCTAGAGTGCAAAGAACATGATCATGCTAAGACAGAAGCATGATCGTGTTGGAACAAAGGAATGACCATGTTAAAACTCCATTGTGTTTTAGAACCTGCGGTGCAAATTCTTGATTTTGAGTTATATTGCGTTTTAAAACCTGGATTGAAAATAACATGATCATGTTAAAATCCATTGTGTTTTAGAACCTGCAGTGCAAAGAACATGATCATGCTAAGACAAAAGCATGATCATGCTAGAACTAACGCATGCCCATGTTAAAACTCTATTGCTTTTTAGAACCTGCATTGCAAATATTTGATTTTGGGTTTCATTGTGTCACACCCTCAAATTCCACATGAAGGGTTTTACCACGAGGCACGTAACAAACCAGGATCAAGGCACTAATCATGTTGAACCATTTCAAAATAATTGGAAAATGTTTGTCTATCACATTCAACATGAATAGTGATAATAATTTCAAATGTTCGAACATGCAAGTTTAAGTTAAACAGCGGAAGCTAAAGTATAAAAATCTAGACATAATAAAAAACCCACAATTGTTTTGCCTAAATAAGGAAAATAGTTTAATAAAAAGCAATAACACTCTAAGCTGCAAGCAATGTTTTTAAAACCGGATCGGTAATCAAAACCGGCCTCTCTACCGGTTCACTGGTCGAACCGTTTTAAGAACCGAAAAAATCTATATAATTTAATTATATAAATAGATACAAAAGAATAAAACTATAGAAATAATTACAATTTATTTCATAAGATCGTTGAAGTTTATTGAATTATATAATATATAATATTAAATAATATAACAATGAAAGATACAAATAAACAAACAAAAATATTTAATAATAAAATTTGCATGAGCTCCTAAAACAAATTGTTTTTAATGTAACCCTACTTAATAAAAAAACTACTTTTGTAGAACTACACACCTACCCAATCAACGTTGTACACTCAAAACTAAATAAATACATCTGCAACGACAATGAAGGTGGTTGTTCTTCGGAAGCCATAACTTTGAGGGTAGGTTATTTCCGTTCAAAAAACTTCAGTTCCGGTCGTCAAAACTAAGAATGTTTGTTGTGTTTACTGTCGGAATCCCGACCAAACCTCACTGTTCCTCTCATATGCGACCAACCGCAGTTCTTTTTCGTTAATAGTCCGGTCTGATCCATCATAGAACCTCCGATCTGATGCAGAAACGACCTGAAGATGTGAACCAACCCGGTAAATCTAGCGGATCCTGGTCGGACCGACCGGTCCAGTCCGGGTTTGAAAACATTAGCTGCAAGTTCCCATGTGAGTCGTACCTAGCGTCCTTCAAAGAATGCTATAGTGTATCAACAAAAACTTGGCGAGTTCACAGTTTTAGTTCAACTAAAAGTAAGTTACATACAAAAGTTATAAAGGCATGTCATGGATTAGTGGCTAACCCACTGTTAAACAATTAAACTGGTGGTACTGAATACTAATAGTGTAAGTTTTTGTACCCCGCATCAATGTCTATCGGCATTGATGCAAATAGTAGGTCAAAAGTTCACATCCGGCTCCCCGCAAGGTGTGACGTTTGTCAAACTTAATAGCACTATCAACTAATACCCCATTTACCATCCGACAACTAATTGATATAAAGGTAGGGACTTTCAGGATAGATGTTCGTTTAGTTCACTATCAATACGAAATTAAACTATAGTATTTAAGTAGTGGTATTCCTTCCCGGAATATATGTGTAGTCCCAAACTAGGGATAATGTAGTCCTAAACAAGGGATGCATGCTTTTAGTAAAGTAGTAAACACACCTTATATTTGCTCGGTAAGGTGAAGTAGCCAGGCAAGGTTACGGGTCAAACAAGTCCTATATGTTTACCATGTTATTATTAGTTAAGTTATTAGAATATTACAAAGTGGTATCACGTAGGTCAATTACAACACATGCATATACACACTTAACCAGTTTTCATGATAAGCTTGTCTACTACTAGGCATCTCATCATGTAACAAAATCAAGGACAAATTGCAATTATTTACCCTTCGAGTATTCATACATACGGGTTTTCAATTTATACGTGCATGTGTTAAATCACATTTAACACTATCCTAGCATGCATATATCATGGTAGCTTTTAATCAAATCCTTAATCTTTAAATCATAAGAAACATCAAAATTGATCAAGAAAACTTACTTGTAAGCATTAAAGGGTATTGAAATTGATCTTGCAAGATCTAAGCAACAGACCAAAGTGTAATAGTGTTTATGTCACAGCCCGGATTTCCAACTCAAATCCATACACCGGTGGGCCCGGGTGGGGAGTATCGTGACGTCAGTTGATAATCATCATAGTCAATTAAACACGACACAGCGGAAGTCTTGGAGTAAAATTACTATTACAAACCGAATGTTCGAAAATACAAAATAATATACAGGCTCGTAATAGAAAATCCACAAGCGGATCATAAATTGTACATGGAAAGAATATAAAACAGACTTTAGGTAGATTTAGGATTTGCAAGATCCTCTATCACTACCGAGCACCTCCGGCCTATTTTCATATTGTACCTACAGTTTAGTCTTTTGAAAATACGTCAGCTTTCGCTGGTAAATACACCCAACTGACTCATTTTGAAAACATTTCAAAAATGTTTTAAGTGCGTATCAGCACAAAATCTTTTTATAGCTTGGGAAAGTTGACCTTGCAACCTTGTATCAAATTCACATGTTTGTCAATACATACAGGGCCCGTGACAGAAACCTAGACATGATTAAATACACACCACTCAGGACTCACGAAGGAGTCATCCCCGGCGTCTTGGGCATATTGCATATGAGCATCAAAGGGTGTATAACTAATGTATTGAGCCGAGGATATCCAAGACATGGTAATTTAACCCCCGATGTTTAAGTTATCAAACAAAACTGATTAAACGAAATATGCGGGTTTACTAGCCACAAGCGGGCATTTGATTGACCCCATTTTGGACCAAGCGGTGATAATTTACCGTATCCCAAGCCCGTATAAGGAAAATAAGTCGAGTGTATTTACCTGAGCTAGTTTTCTCCTTTTATTTTTAAATAACTCAGCCATATACAAAAGTACCAAGTGCAGATAGCATTTACCAGCAAGGCTCTAGTCTGGATTATGGCATAAGCTAGCCAATTAAATACTAACGGCCTTATAAACCGAATAGTGTACATGATCATTACGTATAACGCTTGATTAAACGATGATCGGATAGAATGTAGTTTAATCCCGACATGTACTTGACTTGTATAATATGGGTAAACTATATACATTCTGGATTTTGAAACTTAATTGACAAGGTTAAACCCGTTTCGGTTAATTTCCGAAAAATAGTTACATATACGTAACTGTGCGCATATTAGCGATATCGGGTAACTAGATAAGTCATGGACAAGTTCTATATGTCGTTATACTTTAAATAAGTTAAGAATCAGTAGGATATCAATTTGTATGCCCGTTAAGGTTTTAAAACGAAATTATGCCTCATAAGGGCGTTTTGGTAATTTCATATCATATAAAAGGAACTTGAATATAATTTACTGTTATGATTATAAGTATTCTGAAAAAATACTTTATTTATGATATAATATCAGTAGAAAACTCATTTTCAAGTTCATTACCATTAAAAACCTTCTTTTATGCAAAAAGGACATTTTGGTCAAAGATGGCATAATTATGGAACTTGCGCATAAACTTGGATTCTGATTATGATCATGTAATATGACCTCAGAGGGTTATGCTACATAATATTATGATCATAATGCAACTTTAGATAAGTATCTAACTAATCTAAATCGGGTCAGAATCGAACGTTAAAGCAGAAGTCAAACTTCGCGACTTTCGGTTGCGAACCGGCCCTAGAACTGAAATTGACGAGTCAAACATGTTCTTACATGTTCTAATAATAATTAACAGCTTGGTTAAGTATCAAAACAGGTTTCATAACATATATAAGATCATTTATGATTTTTCCAAAAAAATGGTCTGTTTGACTTTTTAATATCATAACTTTGACCCGTCAATTGGTATAGGGAAAATAAGTCGAGAGTATTTACCTGGGCTAGTTTTCTTCTTTTATTTTTAAATAACTCAGCCATATACAAAAGTACCAAGTGCAGATAGCATTTACCGGCAAGGCTCTTGTCACACCCCGGATTTCCAACCCCGAAATCCAAACACCGGTGGGCCCGGGTGGGGAGTATTGTGACAACAGTTGATAACATCATAGTCAATTAAACACGGCACAACGGAAGTTTTGGAGTAAAATTACTATTACAAACCGAATGTTCGAAAATACAAAATAATATACAAGCTTGTAATAGAAGATCCACAGGCGGATCATAAATTGTACAAAGAAAGAATATAAAACAGACTTTGGGCAGATGTAGGATTTGCAAGATCCTATATCACTACCGAGCACTTCCGGCCTATTTTCGCATTGTACATGCAGATTAGTCTTTTGAAAATACGTCAGCTTTCGCTGGTAGATACACCCAACTGACTCATTTTGAAAACATCTCAAAAATATTTTATGTGTGTATCAGCACAAAATCTTTTTATAACTTGGGTTAATTGACTGTCCAACCTTGTTAACAGATTTACATGTTTGTCATACATACAGGACTCGGCACGAAAACCGACACACAATTAACGTACACACCACTTTGGACTCACGAAGGAGTCAATTCCTCCCAACCTTGTGGGAATGCATAACTGAGCGTCTATCGGGTGTATGCCTACACCTGCGCTAAGGTCGTGGCCATTTCGATTGTAATGAGCCGAGGATATCCAGGACATGGTAGTTAACCCATGATGTTTAAATTATCAAACAAAACTGATTAAACAGAATATGCGGATTTCTATTCCGAACCGACGTTCGATTAATCCCATTTCCGACCAAGCGGTAATAATTTACTGTAACCCAAGCCCGTATAGGGGAAATAAGTCGATGGTATTTACCTGAGCTAGTCTTCTTTAATTTTTAATAACTCAGCCGTACACTAAAAGGACTAAGTGCAGATAGCATTTACCGGCAAGTCTCTAGTCTGGATTATGGCATAAACTAAACAATTAAATACTAACGGTCTTATTTAAGTCATAGACTTAGACCAACTAGCGTACTTGATCAAAACGTATGACGCTAGATTAAACGATGATTGGATAGAATGTAATTTAATCCCAACAAGTACCTTGACTTGTTTAATATGGGTAAACTATCAACATTCTGGATTTTGAGACTT
Source organism: Scalesia atractyloides (assembly GCA_947069175.1). NCBI lineage: Eukaryota > Viridiplantae > Streptophyta > Magnoliopsida > Asterales > Asteraceae > Scalesia > Scalesia atractyloides. Next base: position 9,283,356 of record CAMTDV010000012.1, on the reverse strand, counting down.
AAATGACAAGGTTAAACCCGTTTCGGTTAATTTTCGTAAAATAGTTACATATACGTAACCGTGCGCATATTAGCGATATTGGGTAACCGGATAAGTCATGGACAAGTTCTATATGCCATTATACTTTAAATAAGTTAAAATATCAGTAGGATATTAACTTATATGCCCGTTATGGTTTTAAAACGAAACTATGCCTTATAAGGGCATTTTTGGTAATTTCATACCGTATAAAAGAAACTTGAATATATTTAAGTTTAACATCATAAGTATTCTGGAAAAATATTTTATTTATGATATAATATCATTAGGATGTCAATTATATGTGTAAATTATCTTTTATGACCAAACTATGCACCAAAGGGCATTTTGGTCATTTTACACATAGTTTATAAATTATTTGAGATTTTGAGTTTATAACATGTACCTACTGTAAATATGTTTATAATAAGTTTTAAAATCAGTAGGTAACAAGTCTTGGTCCATTAATATGGTTTAAAACCATACTATGCGCTTAACCGGCGCTTATGTCGTAAAATGGTGTCTTTATGTGATTTTTACGAAAACTGACGTTAAGATATGATTAAAATGTTTTAGATATGTTATTTAATATAACATATCAGTAGGTAAATGATTTACCCTGGAAAGATTTGATTAAAACCATTTTATAAATCACAAGGGCTAAAACCGTCATTTATCGACATAGTTTAAGGACCTGCTTGAAAACTCAGTTTATAACTTGGTTTAACATCCCAAATAATCCTACTTATAATATTACATCAGTAGGAAACTCATTTTCAAGTTTATTATCATTAAAACCTTGATTTATGTAAAAATGTCATTTTGGTCAAAGATGGCATAATTATGGAACTTGTGCATAAACTTGGATTCTGATTATGATCATGTAATATAACCTCAGAGGGTTATGCTACATTATATTATGATCATAATGCAACTTTAAACCAGTAAGTAACTAATCTAAATCGGGTCAGAATCGAAAGTCAAAGCAGAAGTCAAACTTCGCGACTTTCGGTTGCGAACCGACCCTAGAACGGAAATTAACAAGCCGAACATGTTCTTACATGTTCTAATAATTATTACCAACTTGTTTAAGTGTCAAAACAGGTTTCATAACATATATAAGATCAGTTTATGATTTTTCCAAAAAATGGCCTGTTTGACCTTTTATTTTCATAACTTTGACCCGTCAATTGGTCTAGCAAACGTGATCTTCAGGATGTGCCCTTTATAGGGATTAACACCTACATTATTACGATCACTTAGCCATGCTCACTTCAAAAACAGCATGGACCATAATGGTCTTAACCGAAAGTCAAATCGTTTTTACGAAAACGCTTGACTTTTGGCTATAAAAGCCTATAAACGAAAATGCAAGAGCAAGGAACACATACAAGAGGTTCCTACAATGCAAGAGAACTAAGTTGGATGCTCCTTTCAGCTAGGAACTTCCAGAGGAGGGAGAAGAATTATGTTTTAGAAAGGTGAAAGTTGGAATGAAGCACTTGAACACCTATTTATAGTTAGAGATCTCAAAGGAGGTGAAGCCAGGTGTTTAGGGGTGTAAGAAGAAGCTTACAAGTGTCCCAAACCGTGGCATATCAGTTTAGAGAAACCATGGTTTCAGATTAATGGTTTTGGCATTTTTGCTTGGCTGCCAAATAATTTTCTGCGTCAGAGTTGTTATCGTGCCCCGCGAGAGACCCAGGCCTGGTCTCCCGCGGCCTGCGACCGCCCCACGGCCAGTTTCAAATTTTGACACTTTGGCCCCTTGACTTTATAAAGCTTATAAAAACCTTTTTAAACACCTTTTTGGAACTTTTAGCCTTCCGTAGCCAATACTTGGCATACCCGGGATTATGCCCGGACATTGTCGAGCTCTCGGTTCGTTAAAAGGTCACTCAGAGGTATAAATTAACATGTTGACACTTTTAATCCCTCCATTATACAACTTTCACATATTTACAAAATTGAACTCTCTCGTCCAACAAATGGCACGTATGAGAGTTTAGGATTTCACAAAGGATCACTCAGAGGCTTATGATAAGCATGTTGATCCAGATGTCACTCAAAGGCTGGGCATGTTGACATATCAGTCACTCAGAGGCCAAATTTCAAGCATGTTGACATATCAGTCACTCAGAGGCTGTTATTTATGCATCTTGACATCGGATCGTCACTCAGAGGCTCAGATTGAGCATGTTGACACCTTTAGCCCTTATTTGTCTTTAACAGACTATATTTAAAAATACAACACGTGTCACTATACTATTGGACACGATTTTACAGGGTGTTACAGCTCTAGTCTGGATTATGGCATAAGCTAGCCAATTAAATACTAGCGGCCTTATAAACCGAATAGTGTACATGATCATTCGTATAATGCTTGATTAAACGATGATCGGATTGAATGTAGTTTAATCCCGACAAGTACTTGACTTGTATAATATGGCTAAACTATATTACATTCTGGATTTTGAAACTTAATTGACAACGTTAAACCCGTTTCGGTTAATTTCCGAAAAATAGTTACATATACGAAACTATGCGCATATTAGCAATATCGGGTAACCGGATAAGTCATGGACAAGTTCTATATGCCGCTATACAAGTTTGAACACTTGAACACCTATCTATAGTTGGAGAACTCAAAGGAGGTGAAGCCAGGTGTTTAGGGGAGGAAGAAGAAGCTTACAAGTGTCCCAAAACGTGGCATAGCAGTTTAGAGAAGCCATGGTTTTGAATTTAATGGTTTTGGAGTTTTGCTTGACCTCCAAACAATTTTTCAACACCAGAGCCTGTCTCGCGGGGCGCGAGAGACACAGGCCATGTCTCTCGCGGCCCGCAACCGCCCCATGGCCATTTCCAAAGTTTGACACTTTTAACCCCTGAACTATATAAAGCCTCTAAAGGCCTTCTAAAACACCTTTTTAGCACTTTTAGCCCTCCGTAGCCAATACTTGGCATACCCGGGATTATGCCCGGACATTGTTAAGCTCTCGGTTCGTTAAAAGGTCACTCAGAGGTATAAATTAACATGTTGACACCTTTAATCCCTCCAACTTTCACATATTTACAAAATTGAACCCTCAAGTCCAACAAATGGCACGTATGAGAGTTAGAACTTCACAAAGGATCACTCGAAGGCTTATTACAAGCATGTAGATTCTGATGTCACTCAGAGGCTGGGCATGTTGACATATCAGTCACTCAGAGGCCAAGTTTCAAGTATGTTGACGTATCAGTCACTCAGAGGCTAATGATTTAAGAATGTTGACATATCAGTCACTCAGAGGCTATTATTTATGCATGTTGACGTTGGTTCGTCACTCAGAGGCTCAACTTGAGCATGTTGACGCCTTTAGTCCTTATTGGTCTTTAATAGACTATATTAAAAATACAACACGTGTTACTATACTATTGGACACGATTTTACAGGGTGTTACAGCAAATCCAAAACATTAAGATCTTTTGAAATTATATCGCAGAGCATAAATTTCGAGTAAAATCGAGACGCTCATTTTCAAGAGGATGAATACATTATATATAATTCCAAAGTATTTCATTAAATTTCCATAAGAAATTACAATACTAGAAAATTAAATGAACTGTCCATGCAAGGACTTTAAAAGAAATAAACATGTCCACACAGGGACTAAGGAAATAAAAATGTCCTCGCAGGGACTACATATAATTAGAAGAGACCTTACTCGTCCTTCTTTCCCTTAACCAATTTGGAGCGTTTCTTGAAGAATTTGTTTGTCTTCTTCTCTTTTTTCTCCGCTTGTTGCTGCATTTCCTTCATTCTTTCTAAGGCCTCATTAATGGCCTCAAGTGTTGGTGGAGGTTGTGGTTGAGGTTGTGGCATAACCGGATACCGGTACCCATAAGTTGGATATCCAGTTGGTGGATAAGTAGGTGGGAAAGGAGACGGGTAAAGTGTGTTGTGCATAACCGCCTGCATGTAGGGGTCTTGCGACCATGCTTGATAGTCTACCTTTGTAGATGGGTTAAAAGGATCATATCCAGACGTGTCTGGATATGTGGGATTGGGTTAGTATAACCCGATGGTGGTGGTTGAATTGCAGGTGTCGGTGTTGGTTCCACTATAGGTGAAACATTAGAGGGTTCACCCATTTGTGGGTCCTCTTGAATTGTGGGGTAGGAGTTGGGCAAAGGTGGCAACGATCCCGACCTTTGTCCAGCACGTACCGACATACGTACTCCACGCTTCCTTCTTGGTGGTTCAGGTTGGTCCACTGGTTCCATGTGGACATCTTCTTGAACAGGAGGTGGTTGAGAGTGATGAGAAAGAGTGTGGGCGAAGGTGAATTAGTCCCAGTATAGGTCCCACTCATTAGGACCTTGGTTGGGCGATCCGGCATATGAGTTTGAATCGCTTAAAATTTTAATGGGATGCATATTTGATCCCGATGATGGCATCTCCGGGTCGCAGTCCTCGTCCATAGGATGTGGCTGGTCCAACTGATTTGAGCGGCTGGAGGCGTGTTAAAATAATGGTTAGGGTTAAATTCTTCATGGTAAGAATGATGAGAATGGGAATGGTGAAAATGGTAGGAGTGGTGTGAGTGGTAAGAATTTTGGGAATGTGAGAGAGTGTCTATTAGAGACAGATTGTCTTACTGGTTGCCAAGGAGATGAAAGTCTTGGAGTAAAATTACTATTACAAACTAAACGTTCGAAATAAAATAATATACAGGCTCGTAATAGAAGATCCACAGGCGGATCATTAAAATGTACAAGAAAGAATATAAAACAGACTTTAGGGCAGATCTAAGGATTTGCAAGATCCTCTTATTCACTACCGAGCAGCTTCCGGCCTATTTCGTATTGTACCTGCGGTTTAGCCTTTGGACGATGCGTCAGCTTACGCTAGTAAATACACCCAACTGACTCATTTTGAAAACTTTAAAATAATTTTTAAGTGCAAAACGACACAAAATCTTTTATTAACTTGGGAAAGTTGACCTTGAAATCTTGTATCAGATTCACATGTTTGTCAATACATACAGGGCCCAGTACAGAAACCGAGACATGATTAAATACACACAACTCAGGACTCACGAAGGAGTTATCCCCAACGTCTTTGGAACATTGCATATGAGCGTCTGTCAGGTGTATGCCTACACACCGCGCTAAGGCCGTGGCCAATAACTATTGTATTGAGCCGAGGATATCCAGGACACGGTAATTTAACCTCCGATGTTTAAGTTATCAAACAAAACTGATTAAAACGAAATATGAGGTTTACTAGCCACAAACGGGCATTCGATTGACCCCATTTTGGACCAAGCGGTGATAATTTACCGTATCCCAAGCCTGTATAGGGAAAATAAGTCGAGAGTATATACCTGAGCTAGTCTTCTTCTTTTATTTTTAAATAGCTCAGCCGTATACAAAAGTACCAAGTGCAGATAGCATTTACCGGCAAGGCTCTAGTCTGGATTGTGGCATAAGCTAGCCAATTAAATACTAACGGTCTTATAAACCGGATAGTGTACATGATCATTACGTATAACGCTTGATTAAACGATGATCGGATAGAATGTACTTTAATCCCGACAAGTACTTTGACTTGTATAATATGGGTAAACTATAAACATTCTGGATTTTGAAACTTAAATGGCAAGGTTAAACCCGTTTCGGTTAATTTTCGTAAACTAGTTACGTATAATCAACAGTACGCTTATAAGCGATAATGGGTAACCGGATAAGTCATGGACAAGTTCTATATTCCATTATATTTTAAATAAGGTAAGATATCAGTAGGATATCAACTTGTATGCCCGTTAAGGTTTTAAAACGAAATTATGTCTCATAAGGACATTTTGGTAGTTTCATACCATATAAAAGGAACTTGAATATAATTTAATGTTATAATTATAAGTATTATGGAAAAATACTTTATTTGTAATGTAATATCAGTAGGATACCAATTATATATGTATTTTACCTTTTATGACCAAACTATGCACCGAAGGGGCATTTTGGTCATTTTACACATAGTTTATAAATTATTTGGGATTCTGAGTTTATAACTTGTATCTACTGTAAATATGTTTAAAAGAAGTTTTAAAATTAGTAGGTAACAAGTCTTGGTCAATTAATATGGTTTAAAACCATACTATGCGCCGAAACGGCGCTTATGTCGTAAAATGACGTATTTATGCGATGTTTATGAAAACTGATATTAAGGTCAGATTAAAATGTTTAAAATATGTTATTTAATATAAAATATCAGTAGTTAAATGATTTACCTTGAAAATATTTGATTAAAACCATTTTAATAAGCCACAAGGGCTAAAACCGTCATTTATCGACATAGTTTAAGGACCTGCTTGAAAACTCAGTTTATAACTTGGTTTAACATCCCAAATAATTCTACTTATAATATTACATCAGTAGGAAACTCATTTTCAAGTTCATTGCCATTTAAAACCATGTTTTATGCAAAAAGGACATTTTAGTCAAGAATAGCATAATTATGGAACTTGCGCATAAACTTGGATTCTGATTATGATCATGTAATATAACCTCATAGGGTTATGCTACATTATATCACGATCATAATGTAATTTTAGATCAGTTGGTAACTAATCTAAATCGGGTCAGAATCGAAAGTCAAAGCAGAAGTCAAACTTTGCGACTTTCGGTTGCGAACCGACCCTAGAACTGAAATTGATGAGCCGAGCATGTTCTTACATGTTCTAATAATTATCAACTTGGTTAAGTGTCAAACAGGTTTCATAACGTATATAAGATCAATTTATGATTTTTCTGAAAAATGGCCTGTTTGACTTTTTAATATCGTAATTTTGACCCGTCAATTGGTCTAGCAAACGTGATATTCAGGAGGTGCCCTTTATATGGACTAACACCTACCTTATTACGGGTTTGAACAATGGCTGGACCATAATGGTCTTAACCGAAAGTCAAAGCGTTTTCTGTAAAACGCTTGACTTTTGGCTATAAAAGCCTACAAACGAAAATGCAAGAGCAAGGAACACTTACAAGAGGTTCCTACAATGCAAGAGAACTAAGTTGGATGCTCCTTTCAGCTAGGAATTTCCAGAGATGGGAGAAGAGTTGTGATTTAGAAAGGTGCAAGTTCAAATGGTGAACTTGATCACCTATTTATAGTTGGAGTGCTTAAAGGAGGTTAAGCGAGGTGTTACAAGTCCATTGTTTCGAATTAATGGTTTTGTGGAGTTTTTCTTGGCTTCCAAACAAACTTTCTGCAGCAGACCTGCTCTCGCGCCCCGCGAGAGACCCAGGCCAGGTCTCTCGCGGCCCACGACCGCCCCTTGGCCAGTTTCAAAGTTTGACACTTTAGCCCCTTAACTTTTTAAAGCTTCTAAAAACCTTTTTAAACACCTTTTTGATATTTTTAGCCTTCCGTAGCCAATACTTAGCATACCCGGGATTATGCCCGGACATTGTCGAGCTCTCGGTTCGTCAAAAGGTCACTCAGAGGTATAAATTAACATAACATGTTGACACTTTTAATCCCTCCTTCATCCAACTTTCACATATTTACAAAATTGAACTCTCTCGTCCAACAAATGGCACGAATAAGAGTTAGGACTTTACAAAAGATCACTCAGAGGCTTATTATAAGCATGTTGATTCCTATGTCACTCAGAGGCTGGGCATGTTGACATATCAGTCACTCAGAGGCTGTTATTTATGCATGTTGATATCAGACCGTCACTCAGAGGCTCGGTTTGAGCATGTTGACGCCTTTAGTCCTTATTGGTCTTTAATAGACTATATATTTAAAATACAACACGTGTCACTATACTATTGGACACGATTTTTACAGGGTGTTACACTTGTATGTATGTATATATGTATGTATGTATGTATGTATGTATGTATGTATGTATGTATGTATGTATGTATGTATGTATGTATGTATGTATGTATGTATGTATGTATGTATGTATGTATGTATGTATGTATGTATGTATGTATGTATGTATGTATGTATGTATGTATGTTTTGGGATTATATCTATGATGCATTTTAGATGTTATTAACCATGTTTTCATGAGAATGGAAATGAAAGTGCAGGTATATTAAGAGTGTGCTCTTGAGAGTTGAATATTCGAATCCGAAATTGTAATCTTATGGATCAACACTCGTTGAGGGAATTTAATGTGGTCATTTGGTTTCATTAAAAGTTTATTTATATGTTGTTTATGTATTGTATGAAGTCACACACTTTACTAATGATATGGGTGTACGGTGATTGCAGGTTATACGGGTCTTCCATGTTTGGTGCAGAATGGCTGAAGATCAAGTTAAAGCACGGATTGGAGTCTTATTGACGTGTGTGCGAGTGTGAGTAATTTCTAGATATATTTTAAGTACTTTTCACTCGGTTATTCAAGCTTTAAATTTATAAAAACACGATATGCAACTATCACTTTCTACAACACGCTAGGGAAACTATACACATCGTTGGCATATTATAGTGATGGTAAGATACCGAGGCCGTCCAAGGACACAAGAGCTTTTAATACTGGAATATAGTCGACGCCTAATCAGATTAAATTTTTAGGAAAGGTTTTTAATAAGTAAACATAAAGAAATAACTAAAATAATAAAAGAAACAAATATATAAGATAGAATCACTTGGTTCCAACTCATTATTTACGTATCCTTTGATGATTTCCATGCTTTGGGTTTTTTAAGAGATTATCTTAGTTAAAGTGGCATATCCATCTTTTGGATGCAACGCTACCCTCAACCATATTGGTCTGAGTCAGTAGGGATACAGTCCTGCAAGACTGGAATATTGAAAGATAAGAAAATAAGTTATTAATGCAAAATGTGGCATGTCCCTCTTTTGGAGATAACGCTACACTCGGCGATATTGGTCTGAGACTGCAGGGATACAGTCCCGCAAGGCCTGCTTAAAGTTTTAATAGTAGTTTATTTATAAGGGGTTCAAGCCGTTCTTACTTCCCCCGATTTGATACTATCTGCTTCAAGGGAAGTCCTAATAAGCTTGAAGCAAGTCCTTGCAGGATCTATACACTAAACGAGGCAAGAACTTTACCCATACCACCCTTCTAACCCCTTTCCAACAGGTAACGCGCTTTATATATACCGTAAAGACACGAATGAGTGAATCAATGAAACATGAAGGATGACAGAATATAATTCACTATCAATATAAAAAAACTAATTATTAAAGTCATTAATACATATCCAATTAAAAAGTTAACCAAACCTAGAAAATAAAAAATAATACATAAATAACTTATCTTCACCAAGTGTTATAAGAGATTAGCTAAGCATGGCCTTTGTTTGACAAAAGCTCTTACGATCAATCTTGGATCCCAAGACTACTACACACACTCTAAGATGGATGATGGATGAATGTGGTGGATGATGGTGGTATTGTGGTGGTGGAGTGGTGACAGGTATGAGAGAAGTGGTTTGCCAAGGGATGAGTTAAAATGAAACCAGGCACCCCTATTTATAGCTGGAAACAGTGGCCTCACACGGCGGGGCATGGGCCCGTGTCTTCCTTCTTATTTGTCTTCTTTTAATACATATGTCAGATCAGTCTGCTACACGGCCCTGTGTGTCAACAGCACAACCCCGTAGCCATTGTACTTACTATAATATCCCATATATGCAAATCTGAAAGTTGACCACGGCCCCGTGTCTCTTGTCTTCTTCTGATCTGGAATCTTGAAGGGGCACGACCCCATGCTGACAAGGCACAGCCCCGTGCCAGACTTCCGATTCGTTGTTTTTAGTCTTCGGGTGAAGCTCGAAGGGTTAGTATAGTGTGTTGTCTTCCCGTCTTCTATACTTATGCTGGATTTTGTCGTTAATTTTTTACTTTTGTACATTTAAGCTCTTTTTATCCTGAAATCAGAAGTATACAAAGAAACGCACTTTTTCTAACATTAGTACTAAAAACGGTTTATTTTATACCGTATTTGATACAATTTATATGTTGCTTTTGATGCATATCAAATACCCCCACACTTGAATATTTATTTGTCCTCAAGCAAAACTCTTTAATATTTGCTTACACACCCAAATGAAATTGGTAGAGAAGAAGTTTTGGGTCTTGTTTGTAGAGTGTCGGGAATCCAAGTTCTTTTATTCTTGTTTTTATACTATGTACAATCCTATTTGACATGATTTATTTCTAACACTTTTTAAGAAAAATAAATATTTTTTTGGCATAACATGCCTTTATAAAATTTCATTTAGCTATATATAAATTCACACATCTCACAGGTGATCATTCAACACTCGGCCAAACATGTATAAGTGAAATGCTCAATACCGGTATGGAAATTACTCCTACCATATGCTTGACAAATAATCAAACCTCCTCCTTTTTAACAAAATCTTTGTAAATATCAAGAGGACTTTTAAAAGGGTGAGTTTTTGGTTAGGGGTAAAAGAGCTTTATTGAAAAGGGGCTAAAAACGTAAAAAGTCGATTTTCTTTTGAAAATTTATTTATTTGTGACTTAATTATAAACTATATGTTTATAAGCAATAATTTTGCTTATTTATTTCAATTAACTAGAGAGATTTTTTATATGGACTAAGTCAGTAATTTCAAAAGAACCGTATTTTTACTAAAATAAAGGAGTGTGAAAAAAGAAAAAAAACTGGTTTTGGGTGATGGGTAAGTTGTGCAAAATGGTGTTTTGCGGGTTTCGAAACGAAATGTTTAAGCTCAAAAGGGTTTAACTAGGGGAATTCTTTTTTGGTGGGGAGGTAAAAAGAAAATAAAGTTGAAGATAAAAAAGAGCGTTTAAATATCCTAACACCTCCATCATATACTTACTTAGATTTGTTGGTAAGGACCGAGAATATATTGTCTTTTCAAGTTTTAGATTCGTAAGAACCACATGGCTATTTACACAAGAAATGAAAATGAACATAGTAAAGATATAAATTTCAATGCTCGGTAAAGGCTCAAAACTCACATTTTTTTGTGGAAAAGGGGTTAAAAGTGTGAAATTATATATACAATCAAATTTTTACAAAGAATTGGCATGCCTTTTTATAAATTCTTCCTATATGGTTCTTTTTATCACAACGCTATCGGTTGTAAACTTATAAAAATTTGAAAATTTTTAGATCTTGGTTTCTAACTTAAACTATAAACAAGATAAAAATGAAAAAAAATTGAAAAAGATTTGGGGTGTTTTAGCGTTTCTATTTAAAGTTTTGTGTAAGGCTTGTTTTTAGGACAAATAATTTTCAAATTGAGCTTCCCTCATACTTAAATTACACATTACGTATTTTTACTAAAATAAAGGGTTGTTGAGGTTGGTCCACTGTTTCCATGTGGACATCTTCTTGAACAGGAGATGGTTGAGAGTGGTGAGAAGGAGTGTGGGTAAAGATGAATTGGTTCCAGTATTGGTCCCACTCATTAGGACCTTGGTAGGGCGATCCAGCATATGAGTTTGAATCGCTCGAAATTTCAATAGGATGCACATTTGATCCCGACGGTGGCATCTCCGGGTCAGAGTCCTCGTCCATAGGATGTGGCTGGTCCAACTGATTTTGATTAGCTGGAGGCATGTTTAAGTAATCGTTAAGGTTAAATTCTCCGTGGTAGGAGTGATGAGAATGGGAATGGTGAGAATGGTAGGAGTGGTGTGAGTGGTAAGAATTTTGAGAAGGTGAGGGCGAGTGTCTATTAGAGACAGAACATCCACTGGTTGCCATGGAGACGAATCTCCTGATTCTTGGTATGCATCTGAGTTATGAGGTTGAGGGGGAATATGCCCCGATGGCCCTCCCCTCATTGGACCTTTTCCTCTTCCACTTTGTCCTCTCACACGTGGCCGCATTTTCCTGTTAAAAATTAATTTCAAAAACATACTAATAACTTAATAATGAAATGAATAATCCTAGGTCAATGCCTAGACTCTGAAGTCTAAGGAATGTGCTCGTGTAAGTTTGAGACTAAACAGAAAAGGCTAGTGTCTAATTCTCTCAAACGTTGGCTCTGATACCAACCATGTCACACCCCGGATTTCCAACCCTGAAATCCAAACACCGGTGGGCCCGGGTGGGGAGTATTGTGACAACAGTTGATAACATCATAGTCAATTAAACACGGCACAGCGGAAGTCTTGGAGTAATTACTATTACAAACCGAATGTTCGAAAATACAAAATAATATACAAGCTTGTAATAGAAGATCCACAGGCGGATCATAAATTGTACAAAGAAAGAATATAAAACAGACTCTGGGCAGATGTAGGATTTGCAAGATCCTATATCACTACCGAGCACTTCCGGCCTATTTTCGCATTGTACATGCAGATTAGTCTTTTGAAAATACGTCATCTTTCGCTGGTAAATACACCCAACTGACTCATTTTGAAAACATCTAAAAAATGTTTTATGTGTGTATCAGCACAAAATCTTTTTATAACTTGGGTTAATTGACTGTCCAACCTTGTTAACAGATTTACATGTTTGTCATACATACAGGACTCGGCACAAAAACTGAGACACAATTAACGTACACACCACTTTGGACTCACGAAGGAGTCAATTCCTCCCAACCTTGTGGGAATGCATAATTGAGCGTCTATCGGGTGTATGCCTACACCCGCGCTAAGGTCGTGGCCATTTCGATTGTAATGAGCCGAAGATATCCAAAACATGGTAGTTAACCCCCGATGTTTAAATTATCAAACAAAACTGATTAAAACAGAATATGCAGATTTCTATTCCGAACCGGTGTTCGATTAATCCCATTTCCGACCAAGCGGTAATAATTTACCCTAACCAAGCTCGTATAGGGGAAATAAGTCGAGAGTATTTACCTGAGCTAGTCTTCTATAATTTTTAATAACTCATCCGTACACAAAAAGGACTAAGTGCAGATAGCATTTATCGGCAAGTCTCTAGTCTGGATTATGGCATAAACTAACCAATTAAATACTAATGGTCTTATTTAAGTCATAGACTTAGACCGCTAGCGTACTTGATCAAAACGTATGACGCTAGATTAAACGATGATTGGATAGAATGTAGTTTAATCCAAAAAGTACCTTGACTTGTTTAATATGGGTAAACTATTAACATTCTGGATTTTGAGACTTAAATGACAAGGTTAAACCCGTTTCAGTTAATTTCCGTAAAATAGTTACATATACGTAACCGTGCGCATATTAGCGATATCGGGTAACCAGATAAGTCATGGACAAGTTCTATATGCCATTATACTTTAAATAAGTTAAAATATCAGTAGGATATTAACTTATATGCCCGTTATGGTTTTAAAACGAAACTATGCCTCATAAGGGCATTTTTGGTAATTTCATACCGTATAAAAGAAACTTGAATATATTTTAAGTTTACCATCATAAGTATTCTGGAAAAATATGTTATTTATGATATAATATCAGTAGGATGTCAATTATATGTGTAAATTATCTTTTATGACCAAACTATGCACCAAAGGGGCATTTTGGTCATTTTACACATAGTATATAAATTATTTGAGATTCTGAGTTTATAACATGTACCTACTGTAAATATGTTTAAAATAATTTTTAAAATCAGTAGGTAACAAGTCTTGGTCCATTAATATGGTTTAAAACCATACTATGCGCTTAAATGGCGCTTATGTCGTAAAATGGTGTCTTTATGTGATTTTTACGAAAACTGACGTTAAGATCAGATTAAAATGTTTTAGATATGTTATTTAATATAACATATCAGTAGGTAAATGATTTACCTTGGAAAGATTTGATTAGAACCATTTTATAAATCACAAGGGCTAAAACTGTCATTTATTGACATAGTTTAAGTACCTGCTTGAAAACTCAGTTTATAACTTGGTTTAACATCCCAAATAATCCTACTTATAATATTACATCAGTAGGAAACTCATTTTCAAGTTTATTATCATTAAAACCTTGATTTATGTAAAAAGGCCATTTTGGTCAAAGATGACATAATTATGGAACTTACGCATAAACTTGGATTCTGATTATGATCATGTAATATAACCTCAGAGGGTTATGGTACATTATATTATGATCATATGAAACTTTAGATCAGTAAGTAACTAATCTAAATCGGGTCAGAATCGAAAGTCAAAGCAGAAGTCAAACTTCGCGACTTTGGTTGCGAACCGACCCTAGAACCGAAATTTACGAGCCGAACATGTTCTTACATGTTCTAATAATTATTACCAACTTGTTTAAGTGTTAAAAACAGGTTTCATAACATATATAAGATCAATTTATGATTTTTCTGAAAAATGGCATGTTTGACTTTTTATTTTCATAACTTTGACCCGTCAATTGGTCTAGCAAACGTGATCTTCAGGAGGTGCCCTTTATAGGGATTAACACCTACATTATTACGATCACTTAGCCATATTCATTTCGAAAACAGCATGGACCATAATGGTCTTAACCGAAAGTCAAATTGTTTTTACGAAACGCTTGACTTTTGGCTATAAAAGCCTATAAACGAAAATGCAAGAGCAAGGAACACATACAAGAGGTTCCTACAATGCAAGAGAACTAAGTTGGATGCTCCTTTCAGCTAGGAACTTCCAGAGGAGGGAGAAGAGTTATGTTTTAGAAAGGTGCAAGTTGGAATGAAGCACTTGAACACCTATTTATAGTTGGAGAACTCAAATGAGGTGAAGCCAGGTGTTTAGGGGTGTAAGAAGAAGCTTACAATTGTCCCAAAATGTGGCATAGCAGTTTAGAGAAGCCATGGTTTCGGATTAATGGTTTTGGCATTTTTGCTTGGCTGCCAAACAATTTTCTGCGTCAGAGCTGTTCTCGTGCCCTGCAAGACCCAGGCTGGTCTCTCGCGGCCTGCGACCGCCCCACGACCAGTTTCAAATTTTGACACTTTGGCCCCTTGACTTTATAAAGCTTATAAAAACCTTTTTAAACACCTTTTTTGGCATTTTAGCCCTCCGTAACCAATACTTGGCATACCGGGATTATGCCCGGACATTGTCGAGCTCTCGTTCGTTAAAAGGTCACTCAGAGGTATAAATTAATATGTTGACACTTTTAATACCTCCATTATCCAACTTTCACATATTTACAAAATTGAACCCTCTCGTCCAACAAAATGGCACGTATGAGAGTTTGGATTTCATAAAGGATCACTCAGAGGCTTATGATAAGCATGTTGATCCCGATGTCACTCAGAGGCTGGGCATGTTGACATATCAGTCGCTCAGAGGCCAAATTTCAAGCATGTTGACATATCAGTTACTCAGAGGCTGTTATTTATGCATCTTGACATCGGATCGTCACTCAGAGGCTCAGATTGAGCATGTTGACGCCTTTAGTCCTTATTGGTCTTTAACAGACTATATTTAAAAATACCACACGTGTCACTATACTATTGGACACAATTTTACAGGGTGTTACAGCTCTAGTATAGATTATGGCATAAGCTAGCCAATTAAATACTAACGGCCTTATAAACCGAATAGTGTACATGATCAGTACGTATAACGCTTGAATAAAGGATGATTGGATAGAATGTAGTTTAATCCCGACAAGTACTTGACTTGTATAATATGGGTAAACTATATACATTCTGGATTTTGAAACTTAATTGACAAGGTTAAACCCGTTTCGGTTAATTTCGAAAAATAGTTACATATACGTAACTATGCGCATATTAGCGATATCGGGTAACCGGATAAGTCATGGACAAGTTCTATATGCCGCTATACTTTAAATAAGTTAAGATATCAGTAGGATATCAATTTGTATGCTTGTTAAGGTTTTAAAACGAAATTATGCCTCATAAGGGCGTTTTGGTAATTTCATATCATATAAAAGGAACTTGAATATAATTTAATGTTATGATTATAAGTATTCTGAAAAAGTACTTTATTTTTGATTAATATCAGTAAAAATCATTTTCAAGTCATTACATTAAACCTTGTTTTATGCAAAAAGGGCATTTTGGTCAAAGATGGCATAATTATTGAACTTGCGCATAAACTTAGATTCTGATTATGATCAGGTATATAACCTCAGAGGGTTATGCTACATAATATTATGATCATAATGCAACTTTAGATCAGTATCTAACTAATCTAAATTTGGGTCAGAATCGAAAGTCAAGCAAAGTCAAATTCGCGACTTTCGGTTGCGAACAACTTTAGATCAGTATCCAACTAATCTAATAATTACCAACTTGTTTAAGTGTCAAAACAGGTTTCATAACATATTAAGATCATTTTATGATTTTTCCGAAAAATGGCCTGTTTGACTTTTTAATATCATAACTTTGACCCGTCAATTGGTCTAGCAAACGTGATCTTCAGGAGGTGCCCTTTATAGGGATTAACACCTACATTATTACGATCACTTAGCCATGTTCATTTCGAACAATTGCTGGACCATAATGGTCTTAACCGAAAGTCAAAGCGTTTTATGAAAACGTTTGACTTTTGGCTATAAAAGCCTATAAACAAAAATACAAGAGCAAGGAACACTTACAAGAGGTTCCTAAAATGTAAGAGAACTAAGTTGGATGCTTCTTTCAGCTAGGAACTTCCAGGGTATGGAGAAGAGTGAATGAGAAAGGTGCAAGTTGAAATGGTGAACTTAAGCACCTATTATAGTTAGAGAACTCAAAGGATGTGAAGCCAGGTGTTTAGGGGTGTAAGAAGAAGCTTACAAGTGTCCTAAAACGTGGCATAGCAGTTTAGAGAAGCCATGGTTTTGAATTAATGGTTTTGGAGTTTTGCTTGGAGACCAAACAAAACTTTCTACAGCAGAGGCTCTCTCGCGCCCTGCGAGAGACACAGACCAAGTCTCTCGCGACCCCGACCGCCCCCTGGCCACTTTCAAAATTTGACACTTTAACCCCTAATTTAAAAGCTTCTAAAAACTTTTTAAACACCTCTTTGGCACTTTTAGCCCTCCGTAGCCAATACTTGGCATACCCGGGATTATGCCCGGACATTATCGAGCTCTCGATTCGTCAAAAGGTCACTCAGAGGTATAAATTAACATGTTGACACTTTTAATCCCTCCATCATCCAACTTTCACAAATTTACAAAATTGAACCCTCTCGTCCAACAAATGGTACGTATGAGAGTTAGGACTTCACAAAGGATCACTCAGAGGCTTACTAAAAGCATGTTGATTCCGATGTCACTCAGAGGCTGGGCATGTTGACATATCAGTCACTCAGAAGCTGTTATTTATGCATGTTGACATCAGTCCGTCACTCAGAGGCTCAGATTGAGCATGTTGACGCCTTTAGTCCTTATTAGTCTTTAACAGACTTTATTTAAACTACAACACGTGTCACTATACTATTGGATACGATTTTACAGGGTGTTACAGTTTTGAAGGCACAAAGTAGAAATATGGTGGAGGTGGGGCTGCCATAAGTAATTGGGGGGGGGGGGGGTAGGGTTGGGTTATGTTTTTAACTAATTAAAACCTATGGGTGGGCCTTTTGTGGTTTTTTGTAACTTTTGGTGGCCCTTTCTAGCTAACACAAGCCCACCAAACTATTTTCTATAAATTTTTAATAGCCCAAGTCTATAAAAAATAAAACCCACCAGTTTATTTATAAATAAATTATTTATATAATGCTAGATCACACAAAAACACACATTGTTCGCAATTACGAGAAACAACTAACAAGTAGTCCATGTAATCAAATAACATATAATTCCACTCAATTATATTAATATTTCTATGTTTGCAATACTATATCCATGTTTCACCAACGTTTGGGGTCAAACTTATGTGCAGTTTGGTAATTCGGTTAATTCCTCGAATTATTGTTACGTGAGTGTTCGTGTACTAACTGTCACACTTAACCAACCAATATGAAATAAAATGCTATAGTGAATGTTTTAAATCATGTTAAAGATAACGGAGTTGTGTTAGCGGAGTTAACCTGAAAAATCTCAGTTGTCACACATTGCGTTTTACACTTGGAGCACAAAGAACACGATCATGCTAAAATAGAAGCATGGTCATGTTGGAACAAAAGCATGACCATATTAAAACATAACCATGACCATGTTAAAACTCCATTTCTTTTTAGAATATGCACTGCAAAATCTTGATTTTGTGTTTAATTGCATTTTAGAACTGGAGTGTAAAAGAACATCAAAGAACAAGATCATGTTAAAATAGAAGTATGATAACAAACACATGATCATGTTGAAACATAACCATGACCATGTTAAAACCACAATGCGGGAGTGAAATAAGTGATCATGCTAAAACAGAGGCATAATCATGTTGGAACAAAGGCATGACCATGTTAAAACGAAAACATGGCCATGTGAAACCAATTGCGTTTAGACCTGGAGTGTACGTTTTAGAACTTGAGTGCAAAGAACATGGTCATGCTAAAACAGAAACATGATTATGTTAGAACAAAGTCATGACCATGTTAAAACATAAACATGACCATGTAAAACCCCATTACGTTTAGAACCTGGGTTATAGTGTGTTGTTCTACCCATTGCGTTTTACGCATCTGGGTTTTCGGAAAAAGGAAATTCAAAAGTGTAGCAATAGTATACCGTTTTAAAGATAAAAACACTCGTTTTTATGGTGCAATTTTTATAGAAATATTAATGTCGTATGAAAGAGTTATTAACGTTTTAAAAACGACAGGGAATT
This sequence comes from Scalesia atractyloides, assembly GCA_947069175.1. NCBI lineage: Eukaryota > Viridiplantae > Streptophyta > Magnoliopsida > Asterales > Asteraceae > Scalesia > Scalesia atractyloides. Next base: position 9,264,658 of record CAMTDV010000012.1, on the reverse strand, counting down.
GAAGGAGAGAGAAACTATTGACTTTAAAGGACTAGAATACCCTTAATGAAAACTCACGGGCCTCCCGTTTTGATTAATTTAACCCCTTTAATCTATACTATTAATTACTTAATAGATATAAAAATTACTTGCTAACCTTCTTACCCAAATAAACTTCTTTTATCTTCAAAATTTTGTAAGCACTAAGTTGTTTTATTTTACTAACACGAAAAGTAACCAATAGTTTTCGTTTATTTTCCAAATAGATGTCATGTTTGGTATTAAACTTGTTTTTAAACTTGTTTTTTTACCAGATTTAACGTAACTAAGATATTTTTCTAAAGTAGTTTTATATATAGATAGGTGGTCTTGATGAAAAAAAAAATATGATACATAAGCCTAAAACATCAAGAATCTTATCGAATTTGAAAGACAAGATATAAGCAAATGTCAAACATTAACCACCTTATTTAAATTGATATGTCTGATTAATGACGGTGAATGATTAAAAAAGTGAATTATGAATAAACTGAAAGTGAAGAGTTAGAAGAAAAATTTTGTAAAAATAAAAAAAAAATAACTTTTAAATCAATAGAAATTCTTTATTTACTTGTATATTTAATATTATGAAAAAGGGCATATAGGTAAATCTTTAATTGTCATTAATTAGCTAATTAATTAAATTTGAACTTATTTTTTAATATACTTTTTCAAGATAAAATAATTTATGATGAAGGACAATTTTCGATATGTGTAGAATAAATTTTAGTATGTGTAGGATAAATTTTGAAATGTGTAGGGTAAATTTACATGTGTGTAGGGTAATTTCCGATAAGTATAAGATATATGTAGGATAAATTTTGAAATGTGCAGGATATAATGTGTTTTTTTATTAATGAGAGATAACATAATTAATAAGAGAAGTTATAAACTATTTAATGTTTTTACCATTATGTCATTTCTTCTTTTTCTTCTCACATAAAATTTCTTTTTAAATTAACCTTCCCCTAAACTGAAATAAATTTTATTAAGTACAAGACTACAAGATAACATTAAATCACTCAATCATTTTAAGCATTAGTTGTTTTTCCTTTTGAATACTTTTTGTATGCAAATGTGAGCTTAATACATCAACTCATACTCATTCGCGGATGTTGAACAAAAAATCTGAGAGAGGTTCTCAAAATCCAATAGTCTACACTAGAAAGAAATTCAATAAAATTAATACTACGAAACTAAAAAACAAGGGAGTCGGAGACCTCATGGCCCATGAGAAGCTCCGCCAATGCATCAACTTAACATGAAATTAATGGATTAAGTTTAATCCAAACACAAGATTTATGAATTTAAGTTCAATCAAAACAGGTCCAACCTACGCCACCAAACTGGTTCAATGGTTTAACCCAATCATTTTTGAAAGTATTATTCATTACATAGTTTATATCATCTTTGAATGAATTACGTAGTTTGAACATGATTATTTTATAATTATATCTATGTTTTTACAATAAATTTATAATTTTAGATCGGTAACATTTAGGAATAAAAAATATTAACTATGCAAGTTAAACGGGTCATACTCTTCTTAACCAGCAAATACACGACCCATGTTTGTGTCGGGTACAATCAGCAAACCCGCAAAGGCAACCTGTTTTAACCACCCAATCAAAAACTCCACTTGCAAGTTGCAACCCAAAAGAAAAAGGAAAGATTAACGAACATGCTAATCGAGTATAAATATCCCATTATAACATAACATAATAGCTCCAACAATATTAAACCTTCTACAACAGCCTCTTGCAAAAATCTATGTTTCTTCTTGTGTGCTTTTTTTATAAGATGGCCCGCTCGTATGTTGATTCCGCTTCCGTGTCTCTTTCTACTCCATTACATATGATATAGGAATTTAAAATTAAAACAAAATAAAAATACTAGACGAAATGTTGCAAGCAGTTATCTCAGTTTTTAATTGATTGACAGATTCTCGACAGGAAGTTGATCAGGAGTTACATCCGGAGGTGGAGCTGAAGCTGAAGAAACCTTGTGCATTACCATCGCCTCTGCTACACGGATTGCTCTTTGTGAACCCGTGATTGTTACTTTCCTGCAAATGATAGAAGTTGCATTATTTATCTACTGGAATAAAATACAACTATTTCTTTGAACGTGTTAACAGTTATAAGTCAGGGACGGTTCTATGTGGGGGCCAAGGAGTGCCCGGGATATGTAGCCATGATTGACATGGTGGTCAAAAATATTATGAGCAAAGCACTTACAATAATAATTATTAGAGTAAAGTGCCATTTTCATCCCTAAGGTTTGGCCAGTTATGCTACTTTCGGTCAAAGGTTTGTTTTTCCCCATTTGGATCCAAAAGGTTTGAAATCTTACAAATTTTCATCTGGCTCGGTAACTGCATCCATTTTTCTCCGTTAAGTCAGGGGTATTTTCGTCTTTTCTGTTAACTTAAAGGGCAATTCGGTCTTTTTTTAGGGGTATTCGGTCTTTTTACATAAAGTGAAAAAGACCACATTGCCCTTTAAGTTAACAAAAAAGACGAAAATACCCCTCACTTAACGAAGAAATATGGATGGAGTTAACGAGCCGGATGAAAATGGCAAGATTTAAACCTTTTGGATCAGAATGCGGAAAAACAAACCTTTGGTTGAAGGTCAACAAACTAGCCAAACCTCAGGAACGAAAATGGCATTTTACTCTAATTATTAACTAAATAATCACATTAGATGTAAATATTATAAGGGTTTTTTTTGTGGGATTGGGGGTTGAAGATACTAAAAAAACGCATACCTATCATATGTCCCAGGTATGAAATCACCTCTTTCGGAAATCTTGATCCTAGCTCCGCTAATCTGCAATAAGAGAAATTAAATATATGTAAAGATGCATGTGATTAGCAAAAACGACATATTCTTATTCTTACTTACCTGACTGATTTCCATGATATTCCTACCACCACGGCCCACAACAAGCCCTATATGCTCATCTGCAACACCTAGTGTCACATCTTCCTGCAAAACACCAGCAAGTGTTCAGTAAATTCAACTATTTGAAACATTTCGGGAAACAATATGCAACAGCATAATTAATTACTTGTACGAATAGACATCATAAAATGGTTGCTTTCAAATAATTACTAGGTCAACTTTTATAAGTTTTACCAACTAGTTTTTTTTTTTTAAGTCACAAGTCACAGAAAATAGACGACTGGAAGAATGTGAGACAGCAAAGTCGTTAGAAAGTTGATAACCTTATTGTTTTGAAAGCGGTTGTTTTGAAACTTTCCACCAACCCCAGGTGGTCCATAATTAGGTACGTTGTAAGGCGCTGCACAACAGACAAATGAAAACAAAATAAGCTAACCAAAAAATTATTTATAAGCAAAGAGAATATAGTGTCTGTAGACAACATTTATAGGTGGAAATTTGACCCATCATGGATTGATTCGGGTTAGAATTTATCTCTTATTGGGTACGAGTAAAAAAAGGTTGGCTAAAAGGAAACGCAGTGGGAAAGTTCCGAAAGTGTATTTTTAATACATACAAATATACAATCTCCAATACCTGCCATTCTACTATAAATTTTCTAGTACTTTTATTAATTTAAAAATAAATACATGCAAATATACCATCTCCAATATCACTTTATTAGAAGCATATACATTATTGCTGTCATGTTGGAAATCAAGAGACTTCTCACTCAAAACTGATATAAATTAAGAACAAGATCACACAAAACTATATATGATAAATTCTGAATTCTGGATATATACACCACAACCTCAATTTGTTCGACATACCCTATATATGCATTATGAAATGATGACTTTGGAAGGACGCGCCACTACATCAAAACGACTGCACTACAACGGTTTTACCCTAAAACTTATGACCCTCACAATCTAGACCCATAAATTTGTACAAGATTAACACTAAGATGGTAAGACCCTTATACTAATAATAACATAATAATACTAACTTCTGGTTTAACTTTCAATATGTCAGCTTTTTTATGTGATCATATTTATAACAAAGTGTGATGTGTAGCATTTCTCATGATCTTCACCTTTAATTGATAAAACAAAAGACCATGATAGTATGGTATTCCAATGCAATTAATTGTGATAAGGAAAACCTAAAGATTGTGTTCACAAACCTATAGCAACAATTTACAAGCAGCTCTCCACGGCAAATGAAAACAAAAAAGGATTTAAGAAGAAAAATAAGCATACCAGCATACGGAAATGTGGGGCCAATGGACTGTACATAGTACCCATCATCAGACAACTTCTGTAGAATCAGACTAATGGCTTGACCCAACTGTGGTAAGGTACCGAATATCGTTACCAACCTATCATTTAATCCAATATAGGTGTTATCCTGAGCAGAGATCTTGATGTTAGCTCCAGATTCTTCAATGAAGGACCTGTAACACAAATTGGTCAACACTTTAAGTATTCGGATTTGAAAAATGCTAGTGTAAGAGCAAACAGTAACTTGCAAGTAGACTTCAATTGGCATTTCAAGCTATATCAACATGGGTAATATAGAAGTACGTTTATTTCAATCCTTAAAAGAGCAACAGCGAAGGATAAAACACAAAAAAGCCAGAAAAGAAATGGTATCCAACAAAAAATTAATATACACGACTACAACAGACTCAACAAAAAACCTATGCAGTTATTATCGGTGATATATCGGTTATCGGTCCCCATGCAAAATATATGTGTCAAATATCGGTACCGACATTATCCGCGATATTGACCAATACTTGACTAATATATCACCGATTTCCCAGATATCAGTACCTTTCTTCTTCATTCTACCATTCGTCTTTCTTCTTAGCTATTAGTGTTTTAAGTCTTAATTGTTAGTGCTAAATGTTGGTGTTTTAAGTCTTAATTAGTTCCTACTTGCTACAATTGTGAGTGTTTTGCAAGTTTCAAAAGGTTAATTTGTTAATTGTAGGAGAGTATACTGAATTGTTAGTGTTAAATTGCTATATGTATAAATTCTGCATGATATTAAAATTACCGATATCCCGCCACAACCAATATACGATATTTTACCGCATTAACTGCTTAGTGTAGGAGTGAGCTAAAGATCTAAATCAAAGAAACTCTATCGTAAAAGCCAACCCTTTCATGAATACCAATGTTCGAAATTCATAAGTATGTACATCCACGTAAGTATATAAACAGATGGCATTAAACAAATCAAACGTGGTGAGCAGCGTTTTACCTTATCATGGATCCCCCCTTCCCAATGAGTCCACCACAAGAGCTATTGGGTACTATTAGTCGAACTTTTGATCGTGGTTCAGCCTCCTCACCATCTTCAGCATAAAACTGATAAACAATAGACTATATTCTGTAAATCTTCAGCATAAAACTGATAAACAATAGACTTTATTCGGTAAGTTCAGTAATGCAGGCTAGCAGATGCAAGTGTTTAACAAACATTACCTCATTAACCAACTTAGTTAGGATAAGTTCAACAGCCTCGAGAACTTCCTCAACTGTTCCAGACACCATAATAACCCTGTCAGATGTTCCTGGAAAATACTCGTAGTTGCGCGACAGCTGGATTCGTGCATTAGATCGTGACTGGAAATCAGAAATTGTCGTTCCACCCTTCCCAATGATTGAACCAGCTTCAGCATTTGATGCGAGAAACCTCAGATATGTAGTCTCCATGGGGTCTTCAACATGAAGTTATATGTTATTACTAACAGATCCAAAAATAAAATATATGACTCATGTATATGTAATAATTAAGCACCTTGAGCATGAAGATGGAGACTCAAGGAGAATTTGCACCACAATTTCTACTCTGTGATGTTTTGTTCTTGTTTATTATGTAATTCCTCAAAATCTTGGTCCTATGGATCTGATCAATTTATTTCTTAAAAAAATCCAAAATTTCAATATCCTATCCTACCTCATATTACCATTGTAGCAGACACCTGCTGAAATTTTGTGTATTATGACTTTGCAGGAGGATCAAAGCCCAAACCTTATTTGTCTAAAACAATCTGTGGTTTGTATAGTTAGCCGAGTAGCTTGAATTAGCGGTATTACACAATAGAACGATCCAGAATCCTTTAGCAGTTAAATTTGGTGTAATTATTAGCTCTAAAAGTTAAGCAGATAGGATCTGTTTGTGCAAAAGTCAGTAGATATAAAATTTATGAGCATCAAGGTCACAAAGACCAGCATTCCCTTCACATACATGTGCAGTAATGCTATTAAGTAATCTAATCAATAATTCAACACTAGCATATACAAAAAAAGAATCTGAGAAGCAACTATTCGAAACTAACCTAACATTTAATTTCATTAATACATATATCTTAACTACACACACTTTCTTCATATAATCTCCGTACATTTATTACACACCTGAATAACATAACTGTCATCAAATCATCAAAACCTAAATCTCAAAACATTTCAACAAACACAACGTCTCTAATTCTACGGAAGCCAACAATTCATCTCAATAACAAAAACAGTAAAACACATACAAAATTAGGGCAAAATAAGTAGATCGATAACGTTATAGATCGAACAAAACGAAAACCGATAACCACAAGAAGAATACCAGAAGAAGGTTGTAGATCTGGCTTGTGCGGCGGAGGATTCGCAGGAGCACCGCCTTCATTCGACGAAGCGTAACCAGAATCCGGCGATCCCATAGCGATGGTGCTTGTTGATATACAGATCTATAGATATAGAGATATTAAGAGATTTGAAATGAATTTTATCAGAGAGAGAATGATAGTAATATTATTATTGTACCTGAGTTCAGGCCGCCGATGCAGGTTAACTCCATCCCTCTGCTTCCGTGAGAACCGCCTCTATCTTTCACTCTTCTTTGGCTGAGTTGCAATAATGGTCCCTACGTTATCTACCCCACTCCATTTTTCTTCTTTAACTTTATATAATTCTTTCTTTAACTTTAGTTGATTGTTTGTTCTACAACAAAAGTTTATATCCTTTTTTGGAAGTGAAAATTTTCGGTTATTACTCGAGAACTGAACTTTTCTATAATTGTTTGTTTAACTTTAGATGATTGTTATTTAATAAACGAAAACTAAATTTTCTATAATTGTTTGTTTAACTTTAGATGATTGTTTTTTAATAAACGAAAACTAAATTTTCTATAATTTTTTTGTTTAACTTTAGATGATTGTTCTTTAACAAAAGTAACTTTAGATGATTGTTCTTTAACAAAAGTTTACGTCCTTTTAGCGGAAGTGAAAATTTTTGGGTTACAAACTAAACTAATTACTATGCGAAGTGTAAATTAATCGGCTTAATGTCTGGATGGGGATTTCAAAAGGCTAAATACAAGGTTTGTCATTGTTTTTTGCAAAAATTTTAATGTTGGTTCCTAACTATGAAAAAGTTCACAAATAATCCAAATTTTTGCACATGGGTAACATGGTTGGTTCATGAATTGGATGAACATTGGTTTTTTCAAAAGTTTTTGGTTTAAAAAAGTGCGTTTAGGCGTGAGGAGATCTCAAACACACTTGCTTGTGCTTCAGACAACAATATATGAGTTTTCATACTGTTGACATGGGTGAATGTTTTATACTCTTGGTTCAAAATTTCTCTAACTAGTGGGTTACACCCGCACTCTGTGACGGGACGACCCAATTTGTAATGGAAACGTAGATACAATAGTAAAAATAACGTTAATGGCATAAATTCGTTTGATATTGGTCTGGTTCATTAAGATACCGAAAGATTAAAAAAAAGTCATGATACGGCCAAAAAAATACCATGATGTGTTTAAATCGATCGAAACAATAAAAACGAATATCAATTTTGGTACGACGTTATTCGGTCAGTATTAGACTATTCATTTTGTTACATGTACAACACCAGGTTCGATCGAAGCTTAAAAAGGAAAAAAGAAAAACCAAAAAATATAAAAGAAAAAGGGAAGATGATAAAAAAAATTCACAAAAGACAAAAATCACAAAATGACAAAGTTCATTGTAGCTAAGAAGTTTATAAATTATATATATAATAATGTTTTCCTGAACTTCATCTATGCCACCAAATGGTTCGTTTAAAGCATCCCACAATTCTTTGACATTCTCACAGCATAGATTTCATTGGGTAAGGTCATGGAGAGTATCCCGAATGCCTTAGCATCGAGCTCCAGTTTCTGGAAATATTGCTCAGAATAATCAGTGGATTTTTTATGGACATTAACGTTTGGTTGTTCAGCACCTGGTACAGAAGGAACATAAGGACCATAAACCACTGACCTCCAGCAACCAGTGTTTTGCTGGGATAGGTGGTGACACATCCTTCGTTGTCATATCTTAAATTCATGGCGAACGAGTATCGGAGGCTTGTTTGTTAATCCGACATTGTGACGATCATGAGTGATTGACATCTCTCTGAATTCTATTGAGGTTTGAAAACTGGTTGCAGCGACTAGTTGTACTGCTCAAATCTTGTGGTTGTAATATCAACTGCTGGATTATAGAATAACTGCTTTGAAAACTCTCATCAAAATGCACAGTGAAGCTACTCATAATATCATCAAGACTCTTGTCCAACATTCAAGAACCAAGCATACTAATATTAGACACCACTTTGTATGAGATTGTTATGAAAAAGGTCTGATTTCAATTCAACATGCGTCCTCAAATGACCTTACAAATATCTTTACAAAACCACAAAACCACTGGACACACTAACATTTCAAAGCCTAATATCTAGGCTTGGGATGTTAGAATTAGAATAAAAACTAAAAAGAATAATAAACAACCTCACTCTTCTTATTCCTCTAAAATTTTCAAAATTCAAAACTTCTGATCGCATACCAGTTGGCAGTTGTTTTATCAAAATAGAATAAACTTCTAGTTACACACCAGAAGTTTCACACACGACTAGTCTTTGTACCAGGTTTCTTCAAATCGTCATTTTTCACCTCTCACATTATCAGACAAAGATACAAGGTAAGAATAGGTATGATTTCTATAGTTGATTATCATTTTGGGCCTACTGCCCCTATCCATCCAAGGAAAAACACCTTCATATGGTATCCCAATATAGACAAACTTCACAAAAAACATGTTGACATGTTACATCATTCTTCAAAAGCCCACATGTCTTACAAAAAGTGACACATATTTACTCACATATAAGATATATGTTATTTCTTCACATCTAATCTTGATGATTTTCTTCAAACAATTGTTTCACTAATTTATAATGTTGATTATTCTTTTCAAAATAACAACAACAACAACCGAATCCAATAAATCTCACAAATAGCAAAGCTATTGTTAGGGTCTGGGAGGGTGAGATGTAGACAAACTTTACCTCTATCCCAGGGATAGAGAGGCTGCTTCCAGTATTCTTTTCAAAATAGTAGTTTATAATTTCATGATGGCTGAACACCTAAACATCACAAATGAGCAAAATCTCACTGCCACATTTAAGTGATAATCAGTCAATCTAATGTTCAAATGTTACAACATTCATTTCCTAACCAACATGAAGAAGATGTGAAATCCATATCTGGTATATGCAGTTGATGAGATTGTATGTGTGGCTTCCACTCTTTTGATTGACCCCACCTGGTCACAGATTGATAGAAGAAACATAAGTAAGACCACCTTGAAGACAATAGTAGTTTGCTTCCTTAAGAAGACAAAACAATTGGAAGTCCTCAGTACAAAGAAAAAGAGCATCATAGTTGTATAAAACTTGTGATAAAACCATACTTTGTGAGGGTATATGATCTCACTAGATTTAATGATGCTAGAACCCTGAAACTTCTTGAGTTGATGAAATAGGCTAAGAGCTGAGGTCTCCAATATCTAGTAGATGGTCACCAACATGCCTCAAGCTAAGACCAAGTGATCCATGAATATACCCAACAACTGGCCTCCTAAACAGGAGCTCAAAATTTCATATATGCTAATGACTTTCAAAATCCTTCCAGCCACCAAAAGCTAATAATATTGGTAAGGAAATAGCCACCTCATCAATAACCAGTAGAGGTGTTATTATCTCTATCCAACCAATCAGCTGATACAAAAAATGGGGAGATACTATACTTAATGTCACATACCACATAATGCATTCATCATACCTTCTAGAACATTCAAGAATTTGGAAAACTTAAAAAAAAAGCCAGTATTCTTCCTACCTCGGAAAATTCAATTGATATCTTCTAAAAGCTTTTTACCAATCAATGGAGTAGCAAAGAAGAGTCAAGATGGTAGACAAATAAGGATTAAAATGATAATTCTTCCACAAAAACTCAAGGAGTTTAGGACTATCAATCTAATCATTAACTTGATGACATACAAACAACTAGAAGCTAAAACATAGAGCATCCAGTAGTTTTAAAAAATCCAGCACTTCTCACAACTAGAAGCTGCCACGCATAAAAATCCTTCATAAGCTTCTAAAGGTCTTAGCATTGTCAACTATTCTTAAAAGGATCAATCATTACTTGATAAAAGGTGACCAATAGTTCTCACACCTCTTAGGAGAAAGGAGTGTCTGTCTTTCTTTAGAGGTCCAAAGGGTAGCAACCTCTAATCTTCTCTAACTTAGAGATTCAGAGACAATAAGCTACTTAAAGATTAAAAGGTGTGAAGACAGAATTTTTCTCTGTAAGTCAAAGATGGTTGACTATGATGAAGATAAAGGAATTGTCCAGAGCTTCAACATCAATAAAACTTTTCAAAGGACTCTTCATCAACATAATAAGAGAATAAAGGACATGCTCAAAATAAATGTGTTTTGGCATCAACAGATCTGGAAGAGATTTTTGGGTTATATAAGATCTGCTAATGATAAAAGCCAAAACCCAAGAGAACTATCATCCCTACCTTATGAAATAAGTTAAAGTACAATCACAAGTCCAACAATTTCTTTCCCCTTGAAAGCTTCTCAAAACAGCTGCATCAAACTACTCCTTTCAAAGATTTAGAGTTTAGAAGAACACGTGTTGATTGTCAAAGTGCTGGTCAACAGTCAGGCTGAAAACTAGAAGACCAAGTTAACAAGTCAAAGACAGAAGTACTTAATGAAGAAAACAAAATGTTATCCAAGCAGGGGACTAAATATGTTACCGGAATGCAAAAGTTTGGATCATCTATGTAATTTTCAAAATGAGAAATGAAAGTCTAAAAATTTATGCAATTTTGACGATGATTTAATTTACATAACTTTTCTTACACTTATGTAAAACAAAAAAACACCACTGTAAAATTTCACATGCAATTTTTTTACACCTCCAGGTTAATTGTAAATACAAGGTTAATGTAACATGCATGAAATTCTTGATTTAAATAAATGATGTTCTTTATTTTATTTTATGCAATTTGATTTATAAATTCATTCGCGTTTACTATTCAATACGATAGATGTTCTCACGCGAATTTAATCATGTAATATTGTAATAACCAAAAAAAATTATATACATAATAAAACAATAATAATATTTTGTAAAATGGTCACAATTTGTATAATAATAAAATAAAATTAATAATGTAATTACAAACTAATGACAGTTATAAAAGCAACAAGATGTGCCGTTACCCCCTTCTGAATAGCAAACCATTCCCTACTAAACACAAAATTATGTCCTTTAACATGCGGTGTTATTACTTACCGCCTGTTGAACACGTTTGAAAAACCACACCGCTCAGGGGCGAGAGCGCTAAAGGTATCGAAAGCGAACGGGACGAACACATGTTGATTCTTGATACAAGATTTTTCGTGCTTAGCTACTTTGCCCGCCTCCGCTTTGGTTATCGTCTGGCCCGCCACAAACCCGTGGTCCCTTAGCCCAACGAGGGAGACACACCTATCAAATCGACGCATGCGTGTTTCCCTTCTTCCCATCCAAAAACAAGAATGTCAGTGAGCCGTAGGGTAGATCTCCCTTCTAATGAATCGGTCAAGAAGTTCACCGAGGCTTTCTTTTTTGCCGAGATCCCTGCCCGCTTAAGGACATCATGAAGCACATTTTGAACTAATTCATGTCGATATTTAAAACCCGATAATTCTTTACAATGAACTGCATGCCCCCCAAAAGAATCCAAGCAAGCCTTCCGACATACGGGACATGGGTCATCAAACGGGAAAAGGGGTACCATCAGCCGGTACTTGAGAATAGCCCGGTATTCCACAACCGACATACATTGCCCTAAACCTTTAATGGGAATAACAGACAGGAAATCCTGAGCATGGGGGGCTCGCAAACACTCAAACACGGCTCGCTGCCGCGGGGACAAGGCAAACTTCTCTTCGACTGTCTTGACGATTTCACCATATAAGGCATTCGCCAGAATTTTCTAGACTTTAAGGGGAGGGTGTCTTTAATTTAGAAACCGCCAAGATCAAGATCGGGAAGAGAACTATGTTGAGTGTCCAACGCACCCCTATAATCAGAGTCCAACAACCCACCACCACATTCACGAAGGATATGGGTCTTGAAGAACCCACGATTGGGCCATTGAAGACACAAAAGCATAGGAAGAGGCATCCTCAGCTGAGCAAATCCCAAGACCCCCAAAACTGGTTGGGAGGGAAGCTAACCTCTATTGGAGGTCTCCGAAAAAGGCACCCCTACAAACAACATTGTCCTCAATCGTATTCCGAAGCCCCTTATCAAAAACAGAGACGACTCCCCCGACATAAGAAGGTTGACACGTTCTCAGCCCAAACAGCAGTTTAGCAACTTCCATACACAAACGAAGCAGGAGGAGTTCGCTCTGAGGGTCCCAAAGACGTTTTAGGCATCCTATCAGCTCAACCTCACATTTGGCTCTTTTAAGGGCCAAATCACTAATAAACTCACCATCTCTACTGACAGCACCACCCAAAAGTTTTACACCATGTACCAGCCTAACAATCTCCCGCGGAAATAAACCCTCTTGAGTCTTCACCCCGTCACATGTAGGCCAAAAAACTTCGGTTTTTTCTATGTTCAGAAGGAAGCCTAAAGAGGGGCCATTCACTCTGATGATGTCTAAAGCCTTGGCAACCTGAGTAACATCTCCAATAAAGGTCCCATCATCCAGGTACCAGGCGTGAAAAAGAACCTTGTAATGATCTCTGATTTGAAGGACAAGGGAATGTAAAACAAGGGCAAAAAGGAGAGGCCCTAAGAGATCCTCCTGCTGAACCCCCGTGGAAGAACAAATATTACCATTCCTCACATAAAGTCTAGCTGGTTGCTCGTATAAAAAATCAATCCAAGCAGAGATGAATGGACACATTTTTCTTCCTACAAAGTGAATGTTTTCTTTAGTTTACGTAATAGTAAAAAAAACAAATTTAAAAAAATATATATATATAAACTTTGAAGTTCATGTTGATAGCTATCTTTTTATAACTATTTTGTAACAATCTGATTAAGCACTAAAAAAACCATTTGGTGAGATTAATTTTTATTTTCACTTAGATGTATATTATTACTATTTATGAATACTAAATATGAGTTAAGTAGAATGCCAATTCAAAAGTTAAAAGATGGTTACCTTTTTTTATATCAAAACGGTTGTGAGTTAATGGTGGCCATTATTAGTCATAAAACAAAATATAGTGATAAACCCAAAGCTCACTTGCGAACATAAAGATCGCCATGAACTTGCATGATTGACAGTTACTAAAAAACACCTACTGCCACACCCATGTACCTTGGTTGATGCGGTTTTTTTTTACCTTATCTCTAACTACGGTATCCGAGACTTCGTTCATACATTCTGTCGTAGCCTTCGCTACCCTTTCTTGGATCTGTAGATTTGTTATCGTCCTTTAGCCAAAACCCTTACAACTGTTCCTACGCCCAGGCGATCAGCAACATGTTCAACAATATTATTAGTAACACCTCAACAATGAATGATTCTCCTTTATACATGAAACCAATATTACACCAGCCCCTTAATGGCTTCGATGGTCATTACCATACAATTTAATTACTTTACCTTGCTCGGTGGTACGATTCGCTTGACAAAGTTTAAGGCATCATCACAACAATAGACCTAAACTCTAATCGGTCACACTTGTGACGGGGTTTTTGCTTCACACATTCTCACAACTTTCTCGGTCGCTGCAGCCACCGAAATCAAGAATCGTCGCTATTGCAGTCCTTACCAAGTTCGATTGCGACACGGTTCCGCCACTGCACGAGTGCCTTGTTTCATCACGAACTCCCACCACCATTTGTAGGTGTTGCCGCTATTGTGTGGTCGTTCGCAGTCACTTCCTTCACCTACTTATTGTTCTAGCGATCGGATCTCCCTTAAAACCTCTTTATTGGTTCTACAGTTAAGGTTACAAATACAATTTGGGTTATTATAAATGACTCATGTGTTCGTTCATATATACCACATACACATTTTGGAAATTATTTGAAACAGTAATCCACTTTGAGATGTTTGGAATCCTACGTAAATTTTCATTAATAAATAGCAATATATTATAATTCATAAATTAAGTCCAACAATCTATTGATCTAGTATTTGTTGAACTACTAGGATAATTCTTCAGAAATCTCCCAACTACAATTGCTTGTGTACTACCTAGCTATTTATTCTCGGGCGGATTGTTTTCTTGTGCATCATATCTTCGCACGGATTTTTCTGTGCATCATATCTTCGCAACCAGTGAGTAAATTCAATCTCTTTTTCCCTTTTTTGCCACTAACTCTTTTTGGGGTGCATCACGTGTTTGATTTACATTTATGTTTTCAATTGATAGCATGCAATTCGATATGTTTCTATGTGTCACTTGTTACTATATTCTATTGTTTCTCTATACGTGCATCTATGTGTTACTCGATTTGTGTCACAGGTTTTGCGTTGATCCACCTAGCTGACCCGTTCCCCACGGTCATGGGTCGAACTCGGTATCGCCATCATTGTTTCGCAGATTCGCCTTTCGGGGCTTGAATATCTATGTGTCTATGGTTACTAATATTGTTATGTTTGTGTTGCTTATGAGATACATGTTGAATTCTTGTTATATTGAAAGACTAGTTTCGCATTTGATAATGCATGTTATAAAGTAAGCTTTTTTCTAAAAATAATAATACAAAAACGTTTTTAAATAAAGACGGAATCTATTCACTAACATGTTTGTTGACCCAAAACTTTTTAACGTGTGATACAAGTACGCAAGGGTGGGCGGATTTTGAGTTGAAGACATGTCGAATTGCCTTAGTAATAAACCGGCTAGGATATGTTTCTTTTATTTATTTGATTTTGTAAATCGGTATTAATATTTGAAATCTATGTTATGTGTGACAAATTTAATATTGATGCTTTAAATCAATTTTCAAATAGTTGTTATAAGCTTAAAGCAATCAATCATGCCCCGTATCATTCCGCTGTGAGTCGGGGTGTGACAGTTAACACCTAATTGCATGTCCGTCTCATACCCACAATAAAAATTAATAACTAATATCATACTGAATCCACGCCCCTATACTTGTTCCATTACCTGCCTCAAATACGGTTTACGCATCAGGTTCAAGTTCGATTATCATCTCTACCACAAGGCTACAAGCTCTACCCAATACCATTTTGAGGTAAGTTTAAATCAATCAACTCATATCCTTGTTCTACCAAAAGCCCTAAAATATTAGTTTGAAATTCTGTTAAATTTTTTTTAACGGGGTCCAGTCAGAAAAAAAATATCTAAAATGTGGGACTACCAGTGATAATGTTTGAATCTGGGATCATTATTGGCACCTCTAGGTGAGACTATTAAAATATATTTCTCCTTTTCTTACGTGATTATTTATAAGTATATTATGGTATAAATTCAAGTTAGTTTACGTTTATACGTAATTTTTCTCAATATTGAGTCAGATCGTATATGATCTATATAATCTGTTTTCATGTTTATTTTTATGTGGATTTTTTATTGGTCTATATTTTAACATAATTTTTCTTAAAAACGAATCAAGTTAGATATTTTATGATATAAATTTAAGGTACTTTAAGTTTTGAAATTATAGCAAATAGGTGAAATGGTGATTCAACATACTAAATTCTTTGTAAAGTAAAAAATATTGTCATCGTCAATAATTAATAGGCAACTCCTAGACAAAGAAATAAGTTTTAGTAAGGAAAATTAAAATGCTCTAATAAAACATTGTTAGTTTTGTAATATTTAAAACTAAATCTATATATGTATACGTTAATACTCAATAATACAAAATTTTAGCGATCGCTAATTATGATCAACATTAATAGTTATAGTTGTTATAAAAAATATAATATAAAATAGGGTTACTGAATTTTAATGATCCAAACTTTGACCAATTGGCTAACAATAATCCCAATTAAATAAATTCCTCTGCTAGTCCCAACTTTCAAGCTATTTCCTCTATCAAGCCTTTACTAACTAGGGACTAACTCAGTTAATGTTTTGCTGATGTGGCACCAAACCTGTTTATTTGCTAATGTGGAATCTTAGGCACCATCACCATCAAACACTCCCCGCAAGTCAACAACTTGTTCCAGCAACTCCGATCATTTTCGACCCCGTGTGACCTTCTCTGCCGCTTATGACTTCAAAGTTTCCACCATCTCCACAACTCTGTTGACCTGCAACTTATTCAGGCGACCATTTTTACCTCTGAAACCACCAAACGAGACCACCATTAGTCATCTTCGACCTCATGTAATCTTCTCCGCTGCTCAAAAGTTCAAAATTTATACCATCTACGCAACTCTAATGACCTGCAACTTATTCCGGTTACCCTTTTACCCCTGAAACCACCAAATGAGACCACCACCAGTCATCTCCAACCTCTAGTTATCTTCTTCGCTGCTCAAAATTTTCACCATCTACGCAACTTTGTTGACCTGCAACTTATTATGGCGACCTTCTTTACCCCCGAAACCACCAAAGGAGACCACCACTAGTCATCTCCAACCTCTAGTGACCTTCTCCGCCGATCAAAACTTCAAGCTTTCCACCATGTTTGGGTCTCACATTTTTCCAGTGAGTCGGTTGGAGTTGTGGATGGTAGTTTAATGGAGGTGGCCGGAGGTTGGAAGGGTGGGCAGTGGCAGACGGTGGTTTTGGGTAGTGGTGATGAAGGTGGTGATGATGATGGTGCCACATAAGTTTCCACATTAGCAAATAATCAGTTTTGGTGCCATATAAGCTGCCACATCATCAAAATACTAACCGGGTTAGACCCTGGTTAGTAAAGGATTGGTGGAGAAAAATAGCTTGAAAGTTGGGACGACAGTGGGAAATTTTTAAGTTGAAATTATTACCGACAAATTAGTTAAAGTTTGTGTAAGTCCCGTAAATGGATCAAACAGGTATCACTAACCTAATCAGTAGCGGAAATTATGATTAGGAAGAAGAACAACTTGAATAACTTTGAATAATTCTAACTTGCATACACCAAAGATGTCTGATACAAGTTTTTGCTTTCAACTTTCTAACCTTTTCTCAATCACCTAGCTCCTCTGTTTATAAGCATCATTAAGCCCATAATTACAACCCTAGGCCCATTAGGCACTAGGAAGCCCACATAAACCCCAAAAGCCCAAATGCATCCCTAATGAATAAACCTTTAATAATCCAAGCCCAACATTCTCCCCCTAGGTTTACTTCATTGGTCTTTCGGTTGAGCATCCACACCGAGTCTTCCAGCGATGATACCAGGAACTGCAGCAGTCCAATCCTTTGCACAAACCTCATACATCTCAGCAGTTCGAATTTGATGTGAAGCAGGACTGTAAGTCCTCGTAATGAAAGCTCACTAAATCCACCACGTCGTTGACTCTGAACGCCTTCTCTTTAGTCACAATAGCAACACTTCCGACTTTAGGATCGTATAACCAAAAGTTAAAATTCTTCAGAATCCCCTGAGGAAATGTAGGAGCAACCGGGATAACTAACTCTTTGTCGGTTGGCGGCCACATCACCGATTTGAACCTTTTGCTAGTGTGTGCATCGCGAACTCCTTTAGCCATTCTCAAATATGGTTCAGCAGTCTTCATATTCTTGAAGCCACTCCTAACCTCACGTTCAAGTTTTTTTAAGAATCTCCACCCGGGTCCACGCTCTGTAGTGTCATCATCAGTGTATGGAGCTCTCAAAAGATCAGTCAAAGCAACTTTAGTCCACGTCTCGAATTGCGACTCTTTAGAATAATATTCACGGGTTCCATCTTGGCGCACGATAATCCACATATTTTTGACGTGATCGTACATCCAACTCAGCATCTTGGACTTGCTTCCCACTTTACTGTAGTAACTTGACCCCAACTCTCTCCGACTGATTTGTTGGATCCTTAAGCTAAAAATTCTCATCAAGTGGATTCACGTTGACATTCTTCATTAAAACCATTTGCTTTTTCTTCTTCTGATCAGCGGCACGTTTCTGACTAGCAGTAAATTTTTTGCATGGATCGCTCATATGATCATCCAGACCTGCTTGGCGTTCAGCTGCCAACTGCACAGCTGCCAATCTTTGTTCTTCAGTTTCCTCAGCCATTCGCTGTTGTGCGGCACGATGCCTAGTCTCAACGTTCATCGGGTCATCTGTAGGGTCACTGAACTCCCTTCCAAACTTGTTTTCCAGCTTCCCCTCAAATAAAAAACCAGAGTTATAAGCATTGTAACATCTCCCTGCAGCTAATCAATAGTCTGATCTCTGACGTTTAAATGATTCTGCAGAGAGGCAATTTGAGCATCCTTCAGAATGACCTCTTGTTCCAAAACAACCACCCGTTTCTTCAAATCCACTACATCAACCTCTGTATCATCATTGACACTATCCAATCCTCCGAATTCGAATGCCCTTTTCTCTGATCTTCGCACATAATCTTCAGCAACATCATCAGTATAACCAACTCCACTACCACCTGCTTCCAAACCACGAGCACCTGATGAACTGCCTCCAAACTCCATCATTTGTAGAATCGTGTCAGCAGGAATCGACACAACGGTAGACTATGTAATAATAGGAGCGGTTTTCTGTGCAAATGAAACAAGTGTATCAACCATAGAAGTATGAGCAATAGATTCAGTAACTGTAGACTCAGCAACAGTAGACGTGATCAATTTAGATTCAGCAACAATGAAAACAACGGTAGCTTCAGGTGCACTGGATGGAATGCTCGGCTCAGTTCTTCGCCTTTTGATCAATGGCACCTCATCTTCTTCATCTTCGTCATCTTCTTCAATCTGAGCAGTTGGTGCAACAATAGATGGAATCCCGAGTGGAGGATCACCCTGTTTCTCCTGGATATCTTTCAAGTGAGCAATCAAGGCTTCTAAGTTCTCGGATGATAACTCTGGTAAAGTGGGAGTCAAAGTGGCATTGAATTCAGCGAGATCGTCAAGAAAAGCTTGCCCAACATCATCTTCATCATCAGTAACTAAGTCCTCGATCTCTATCTCCTTTTCTTTGGCAGGTATGTCGTGTTCTTCGGCCACTATAGCGTTAACTGGAGGCGGAGGAGGTGGTGGAATATCCAAACCAACCACTTCAGAAAACTTCCCGAACTTCTTCAAAGCAAAACGACCCACAAACACTGTCTTGGACGTAGAGCGGTTCTTCTTCATTATGCCAAAAATAGTAGGCCCCATCGGCTTCATATTAAGCAAGTTGGCATCTGTAGCATCCTTTGCCAAATAGGATAACGGGCATCTAGTATGAGCTGGACAAAGCGCGGGTACAAAAGAAACATCCGCATCTTGGACTGCTCTAAAATTTTCTTCATGTTGTCGAAGATATAACCAGAATAGTGATACTTCCAGTCCATAACTAACGAAACTATAGCAGATGTCTGGGCTTGATTTGGTGTCACAACCCGGATTTCCAATCCCGAAATCCATACACCGGTGGGCCCGGGTGGGGAGTATCGTGACGTCAGTTGATAATCATCATAGTCAATTAAACACGGCACAACAGAAGTCTTGGAGTAAAATTACTATTACAAACCGAATTTTTGAAAATACAAAATAATATACAGGCTTGTAATAGAAGATCCACAGGCGGATCACTAAAATGTACAAGAAAGAATAAAAAACAGACTTTAGCAGATCTAAGGATTTGTAAGATCCTCTTATTCACTACCGAGCAACTTCCGACCTATTTCGTATTGTACATGCAGTTTAGCCTTTGGACGATACGTCAACTTACGCTAGTAAATACACCCAACTAACTCATTTTAAAAACTTTAAAATAGTTTTTAAGTGCAAAACGACACAAAATCTTTTATTAACTTGGGAAAGTTGACCTTGCAACCTTGTATCAGATTCACATGTTTGTCAATACATACAGGGCCTGGGACAGAAACCGAGACATGAATAAATACACACCACTCAGGTACTCACGAAGGAGTCATCCCTAACGTCTTGGGCATAATGCATATGAGCATCAAAAGGTGTATGCCTACACCCCGTGCTAAAGTCGTGGCCAATAACTAATGTATTGAGCCGAGGATACCCCGGACACTGTAATTTAACCCCCGATGTTTAAGTTATCAAACAAAGCTGATTAAAACAAAATATGCGGGTTTACTAGCCATAAGCGGGCATTCGATTGACCCCATTTGGACCAAGCGATAATAATTTACCGTATCCCAAGCCCATACAGGGAAAATAAGTCAAGAGTATTTACCTGAGCTAGTCTTCTTCTTTTATTTTTTAAATAACTCAGCCGTATACAAAAGTACCAAGTGCATATAGCATTTACCGGGAAGGCTCTAGTCTGGATTATGGCATAAGCTAGCCAACTAACTACTACGGTCTTATAAGCCGAATAGTGTACATGATCAATACGTATAACGCTTGATTAAACGATGACCGGATAGAATGTAGTTTAATCCCGACAAGTAGTTGACTTGTATAATATGGGTAAACTATAAACATTCTGGATTTTAAAACTTAAATGGCAAGGTTAAACCCGTTTCGGTTAAATTCCGTAAAATAGTTACATATACGTAACTATGCGCATAATAGCGATATCGGGTAACTGGATAAGTCACGGACAAGTTCTATATGCCATTATACTTTAAATAAGTTAAAATATTAGTAGGATATTAACTTATATGCCCGTTAAGGTTTTAAAACGAAAGTATGCCTCATAAGGGCATTTTGGTAATTTCATACCATATAAAAAGAACTTGAATATAATTAAAGTTTATAATCATAAGTATTCTGGAAAAATAATTTATTTATGATATAATATCAGTAGGATATCAAATATATGTGTAAATTATCTTTTATGACCAAACTATGCACCGAAGGGGCATTTTGGTCATTTTACACATAGTTTATAAATTATTTGGGATTCTGAGTTTATAATATGTACCTACTGTAAATATGTTTAAAATAAGTTTAAAATCAGTAGGTATCATGTCTTGGTCCATTATTATGGTTCAAAACCATACTATGCGCCGAAACGGCGCTTATGTCGTAAAATGACGTTTTATGCGATGTTTAACGAAAACTGACATTAGGGTCAGATTAAAATGTCTTAGAGATGTTATTTAATAAAACATATAAGTAGGTAATTGATTTACCTTGAAAATATTTGATTAAAACCATTTTATAAGCCACACGGGCTAAAATCGTCATTTATCGACATAGTTTAAGGACTTTCTTGAAAACTCAGTTTATAACTTGGTTTAACATTCCAAATAATTCTACTTATAATATTACATCAGTAGGAACTCATTTTCAAGTTCATTACCATCTAAAACCTTATTTTATGCAAAAAGGGCATTTCGGTCAAAGATGACATAATTATGGAACTTGTGCGTAAACTTGGATTCTGATTATGATCATGTAATATAACCTCAGAGGGTTATGCAACATTATATTATGATCATAATGCAACTTTAGATCAGTAGGTAACTAATCTAAATTGGGTCAGAATCGAAAGTCAAAGCAGAAGTCAAACTTCGCGACTTTCAGTTGCGAACCGACCCTAGAACTGAAATTGACGAGCTGAACATGTTCTTACATGTTCTAATAATAATTACCAACTTGTTTAAGTGTCAAAACAGGTTTCATAACATATATAAGATCAATTTATGATTTTTCCGAAAAATTGTCTGTTTGACTTTTTAATAACTTAACTTTGACCTGTCAATTGGTCTAGCAAACGTTATCTTCAGGAGGTGCCCTTTACAGGGACTAATACCTACCTTATTACGATCACTTAGCAATGTTCGTTACGAACAATGGCTGGACCATAATGGTCTTAACTGAAAGTCAAAGCGTTTTCTGGAAAATGCTTGACTTTTGGCTATAAAAGCCTATAAACGAAAATGCAAGAGCAAGGAACACATACAAGAGGTTCCTACAATGCAAGAGAACTAAGTTGGATGCTCCTTTCAGATAGGAACTTCCAGAGGAGGGAGAAGAGTGTGAATAAGAAAGGTGCAAGTTGGAATGAAGCACTTGAGCACCTATTTATAGTTGGAGAGCTCAAAGGAGGTGAAGCCAGGTGTTTAGGGGTGTAAGAGGAATTTTATAAGTGTCCCAAAACGTGGCATAGCTGATTACAAGTCCATGGTTTTTGAATTAATGGTTTTGGAGCTTTGTTTGGAGGCCAAGCCAAACTTTTTGCTGCAGACCTCCTGTCGCGCCCTGCGAGAGACCTAGGCTTGGTCTCTCGCGGCCCGCGACCGCCCCATGGCCACTTTCAAAGTTTGACACTTTAGCCCCTAAACTTTAAAAAGCTTCTAAAAACCTTTTTAAACACCTTTTTGGCACTTTTAGCCCTCCGTAGCCAATACTTGGCATACCCGGGATTATGCCCGGACATTGTCTGAGCTCTCGTTCGTTAAAAGTCAATCAGAGGTATAAATTAACATGTTGACACTTTCAATCCATCCAACTTTCACATATTTATAAAATTGAACCCTCACGTCCAACAAAAGGCACGAATGAGAGTTAGGACTTCACAAAGGATCACTCAGAGGCTTATTATAAGCATGTTGATTCCGATGTCACTCAGAGGCTTGGCATGTTGAGATATCAGTCACTCAAGGCCAAATTTCAAGCATGTTGACGTATCAGTCACTCAGAGGCTAATGATTTAAGCATGTTGACATATCAGTCACTCAGAGGCTGTTATTTATGCATGTTGACATCGGACCGTCACTCGGAGGCTCAGTTTGAGCATGTTGACGCCTTTAGTCCTTATTGGTCTTTAATGGACTATATTTAAAATACAACACGTGTCACTATACTATTGGACACGATTCTACAGGGTGTTACATTTGGCTGATCCAGACCACCCTTGTTCTCCGACACACACTGCATGAACATATGAACGAGCAACCGGCAATAAACCGGAAACATTTTCTTCAATAGTGGTGGATACGAACCCTCATATCCCATCTCCATAAGTACAAGAAGCACCTTCTCTTTGGCGTAGATGGTTGGATCACTGAAAGTATCGGTAAGCTGCAACACCTCTCTCACATGCTTCGTTTACCACTATCTCTTTGCCCTGAATCTGCGAACGGATAAGTGGTCTACCATCCTCACCTCTTGGCTGAATACGTGCTCTTTTCCAGAATGAATGTACTAGGTCTCTATAGATAACTGGGTTAGCACAGAGGGCATATGCGATCTTGCATGCGTTGAGCCCACAATCATAGCCTGAAACTCCTGGAAGAACTCTACTGGCGGGTCTGAGAGATGCCCTGCTTGGTTGTGGAATTGCTCCTCAACCAGCATCACCGCGTCAAATGCTTCTTCAACCATATCTGTCAAAAACATCAACCAAGTTAAATCCAACTAACAGAAGTTAACGAAGTTTAACAATATGGCAGTTAAAAACTAATTAGATAGGTCAAACAGAAGTCAAGGTTCAAATTAACACGAGTTCAAATTAATTATAGGGTTCAACAGTTGAAAACGTTCAAACCGGATGAAAGGTTCAAAACCTCAAATCCGGATTACTGACAGTTTAATATGAATCCAGATGAACCCTTTCATCAATCCGGATTACTGACAGTTCAATATCAATCCGGATTGAAGGAGGTCAAACAGTATGGACAAAATGCAATCCGGATTACTCATTGTATCTCGTATGGATTGTCATTCCGGACGAAGATCCAATCCGAGATGAAATCTGAGCTCATCATTTCGGATGGATACCAATCTGGAATGAAATCCGAAATGCCTAAGAACTTGAAGATTAATCTGGGATACAATCCGAAATGCATTAAATATTCATAATTCATCCGGAGTACATGTGTTTAATGCAGTTATACCTAATCTGGAATGAATTATCCGAGATGCACAATTCGAAAAAGATAGTGACTCAGAGAAGAAAACACTATTTCAGAATTTGGATAATCCGAAATGAGAAATCAGAGATGCCTGTATATTACCAAAATGGGCTTGGGCCTGAGATTTTGAATCCAAATTGGGCTTGTGACAGGCCCAATCCGTAACAGTAACACAGTGGGCCTGTCCGGTAACGTCCAAATGGGCCTTTCCGGAAAAGCCCAATCCGGAACAATAACCCTTTGGGCCCAAAGAAGCCCAATCCGGAATAGTAACTTGAATTTCCAATTTTCAGACTTTTAACCAATTTTATTAGGCTGGCCCAAATCCCAAAGCACACTGGGCCAGTCCAATATCTCTTGACAGAAACCATCTTGTGACAACCTGGAAACTTCTTATACTTTCGTGTACTATTGTTGACTAAATTCTTGTGCATGGCACTTGGAAATCTTTGTGTATGGCACTTGGGAACTTCTTGTAACGTTGCGTACCATCATTAACGAACTAACTCTTTGTGCGTGGCACTCTGAACATGTACGCTACATGCTAAACCGCGTTTACTCAATTTTCGGGACGAAAATTCTTTCAACATGGGGATAATGTGATATCCCGGGTTTTTCAGATAACTTAAACGCGACACTTGTCGAATAATGTATATGCTAAGTATTAAACGTGCACGAGTTAAATGAATACGTAATGTGTGTGGTGTGATTGTTTTAGTTATAGAGTAAGTAGGGTAGATATGTACACGAACTGAACCGAACTGCGACACGAACCAGCTTTGATTCATTGTAACTCTAGGAATTAACCAAGTTAGCAAACCTAAAACTATTTGGCCGCGAGATCAAAACCTAAAACTAATTCGGCCAAGATCAAACCCAAATCCGTAGCAAACCTAAAACTATTTGGCCGCGAGATCAAGCCCAAACCCAAACCAAAGCAATCCAAGTATCATCGGCCACATATGCTTACCCAAACCGTAACCACCATTCCCTTTTGCGCCTATATATACGATTCACATGCATGTATCCTTCACGATTCTACAAAACCCTAATAAGCAAACAGCCGACGGCAGCTTTTCTTCATCATATCAGTCGCAAAACAGCCGCTCCCCACTCTTCTTCACGGTCGCAAACAAGCCCCTTCTCGGTCGCGATTTACCTTCAACTCAAATCCATTCACATCCAAGTCTCGGCCACTTACCTTGTCACTTAAGGTTAGGATTTATCTTTGATTACGAGATCATGTTCGGACGTATATATGCTTGAATGATTAATTGATTAGTTGCTTCGGAATACATGTGTTTTGATTGTGTTGTTTTCGGATTATACATGTTTTAATCGGCTGATGTATCATAGTTACAAGTATGGTTGTTTTCGGAACATATAAGTTTGCCAAGTATGATTGAACGAGAAGTTAGGCTAGCCGATTTGTTAATGATGCTTACATTGGATGATTGCATTGTTTCGGATTGTTTATACTAGATTGAATGTTGTTTGAAAGTTGAATGTATAGGCTGTGATTTGGTTATAAAGACTAAAGTTATTGAGTAGGGTTTGCATGGATAGGTTGTTAGTATTAGTCTATGATTAGAAATCAGTTCTAGATCGCCTAGGTTAATCGCATGAACGGGTTATACGAGTTTATGATAAAGATATGCTGAAAACAGTCTGCTGAATAATAGTTACAGCCGACTTCATCTGGCTGTAACTCGGTCGTTAGTTGTCGAAAAACGGATTTTCTGATGTCTAGAACGTAGAGAATTGAATAAGGAATCTAATGGCGCTGGATTCATAATTTTCTGAAGTCGTTTGATATTTTTAAAGGGCCAAACAAGTTCAATAACTAAAACTGTGAAAATCCTGAAATATTGTTAGTTGTTTATCAAGTTGGATTTTAAAATCAGTAGGGAGTTGAGCCATGAATTTTGTACAGCAACTAGGTATGGAAATTTCCGGGCAACTCCAGCTGGAATTTTGTTAATTGGGCGATCAATGATTTTTAAATAAATTCTTCCGTGGACTGCAGTCAGATAGCGGTAAATCTGACTGCAGCCTAGCATATTAATATTTATGGTTAATTGGTAAAGATCTAGGACTTGGAAAATTTATATAAATTTCTATGGTATAGATGTCACCTACTGTAAAAATATTGGAATTTTTGGAATGTTAGAACTATTTTATAAAAATCCTAGAAAACAGCTGAATAATGAGTGTTAAGCTGAAATTTGATAATTTGTGATTGTGTGCACCAAATTGTGGCATGAATTGGTTTATGGTTATGATAAGATGTTTTGATTACTATGATCACATGAGGATACTTGCATGCATGTCTGAGTGTTAGAGATGTTGTTTGTGTGTATCAATTTGTGAGTAAATTATGTGTAGAATTTGTATTGGTGTGTTCACGCACTGACGTGGAATTAATTGGTTGTTAGGATGCAACTAGCGGTCCCATCTCTTATAACATCTTTGCTACACTAACCGAGCAAATAAAGGTGAGTTCACGGCCCCTAACTTTATCCGGTTTTTAAACAACAGGGGGAGAAACATGTATACACTCTCAAACTCAATCTCTTTACGTTATACGAATTTAACGTCACATAACTATACGGTAACTAAGTTAATGTTAATGTAATGTTATGGTCACTAAGCAGCTTTATCACTTAAGTCCTCGACAATCTCCTCGGAGCGTTAGTATTTGGGTTTAATAGCGGGGGAATTATAAGTAGTACTACTGGGTCTGACGAGCCCCATCCGAGCTAGTCGCGCTAGCCGACCGGGTATGGTCAACGGATGAATAATTGGCCTAACATCGCCATGGTCATGTGATAGGCCTGGCAAAACGGAGGCACAACTGTCAGCTTCGATCGCGAACTCTTACGTGACATGACTTTAGGCTAGCTACCTATATATTAACATTGAACTTAATTACGAATCAACTGTATTATCCCGGGTTGGGGATAATGGAAACAACAACTGTATTATCCCGGGTTGGGGATAATGGAAACAACAACTTAATATTCCGGGTTTGGAATATTGGAAACAACAACTTAATATTCCGGGTTTGGAATATTGGAAACAACAACTTAATATTTCGGGTTTGGAATATTGGAAGCAACAACTTATTATTCCGGGTTGGAATAATGGAACCAATACGTTATCCCGGGTTAGGGATAACGGAGAAAACAAACTATAACCGAACAAACGAATTTATGAAAACCTGTGAACTCACTCATCTTTAATGTTGACACTTGTTTCTTTACATGTTTCTCAGGACGCTAGGAGCTCTAGGTGCACGCACATGCATTGAACAAGACATCTTTTATCGAGTCTTATTTCTTAATATTGTTTTGGGATTTTTCATTCGTTTTGGCGTTTGTGTTGGCGCCCGCTTCACTACTTATTTATGCTTCCGCTCAAACTTTAAAACTAATGCTCTGCTAAATATTGGTAATTAATATAAAATCTACAACGAATGATTTTGGAAAACGTATTATCAAATCATGTAGAGTCGTTCGACGTACTAGTGTTTCAGATTCTGGTTTGTTCACACGCCTCGCGGTAAAACTCCGCAAGTGGAAATTGAGGGTGTGACACATCTCACCAAAATTCATCAAGTAGACTAACCAAGCATCCAACCACCTTTTAACATTTCACAAAGAGGAACTAATTAAGACAGACTAAATATTTAACAAGCCTTGCTAAGGGATCAAATCGTTTCAAAAGCTAACTAAGGAACATTTTTCAGTATGAGCAGGTTCAATTGGTCTAAGCGCTTGTCAATATACTTGTCCATTTAAATCTAAAACTCAACCCTTGTAGTTCAGGCATTATGATACGCTTAAGGTAATATTATACTAAGATACTCGTGTGTCCCATACCATGACATACCCCCGCGATCAAGGTAAGCACAACAATTCATCGTAGCAGGTGAGTATACTATGGTCATCCTTTATATTTTACAACATAAGGCTATTGGTGAACAGGTGAGTACTTTCGTACAGCAGAGAGACCAATAGTGACTAACGAGGGTTAGGCAAATACCTTATGAGGTACGTAAGAACTTATGAAGAAACTTCTGTTCTCTTAGGTTTTGGCCTTTCCATTTTGGCTCTTTTACAAAGATATACTAACTGTGCCTAGGTCTGCATATAATCTGGATGCAACAGAAGGGCAATCAAGATATCCCTGGATGACTCAACAACATAAAGACCTGAAACCTCAGATGTTGGCTATCTATCAACGCAATATTTAAGACCATGAAATCATACGCCTATAGTAAGTGACCCACTGAGTACATAGTTCGTTATGTTTATATCATTTGACTTTCCCCATCCAGTTGAGTTTTAGACCTACCGACACATCACTTTCGATCCAAATCTTTTCCGATTCGACACCTTACATGTGTTAATCACACATTTTATCACGAAAAAGTATTTCATTTCCCTATCCTTGCAAAAACTGTTTTTTTTAAGATTTCTCCCCCTAAATTTGTGCATGCATATGAACAAATTTATGAAGCAATGAAAAGAAAATAAGAACAGTAAACAAAACACAAAGACAGAGGATGCCTAGGTAGAAAACCGAATCATTTTGAGAAGATCCACAAGCACTTGAAAATGCGCGTTGCTAACGGGTTTCGTGAACAAATCCGCCACATTTGCATCAGTGTGGATTTGCTCAAGCTTTACGAGACCTTTTTCATAGCAATCACGGATAAAATGAACTTTAATATTTATGTGCTTGGTTTTGGAGTGGAAAACAGGGTTTTTAAGTATTTGGATTGCGGCATCATTATCACAGTAAATGGTTGTGTTTAGATAAGTCAAACCGTAATCCGCAAGCTGATGTTGCATCCATAAAACCTGGGAGCAGCAAGCAGAGGCTGCGACATATTCTACTTCTGTGGTAGAGAGCGAAACCGTCTGTTGCTTCTTGCATTACCACGAAATTAAGCGATCTCCCAGAAATTAGCAACCAGCCGAAGTTGAGCGCATGTCCCTATCTGTACCTCCAAGATTATTGTCAGAGAAAGCAAACAGTTCAAATTCAGAATTTTTAGGATACCAGAGGCCCATTGATGGAGCCCCTTTGAGGTACCTAAAAATTCATTTAACAGCATGTAAATGAGAAAGTTTAGGAGTAGCCTGATAACGAGCACACTGGCAGACGGCAAACATGATATCTGGCCGACTAGCAGTGAGATACATGAGTGATCCAATCATGGAGCGATACATAGTAGGATTAACAGGCATTCCTTCAGCATCTTCATTTAGCAGAGGCCGTTCGACAATAGGTGAAGCCATAGGCTTGGAATCTATAAGCTTGAATTTGGCAAGAACGTCATGGACATATTTTCCTTGATGAATTAGGATACTCTTTGGGCTCTGACGAACTTGAAGTCCTAAAAAACATGGTCATCTCCCCCAATGAGCTCATCTCAAATTTCTTCTTCATGATTTCTTCGAATTCGCGGCACAAACCATCATTGGTGGAACCAATGATAATATCATCAACGTAGATTTGGACGAGAATAATGTCCTTATCAATGCGTTTGATAAACAGAGTTTGGTCAATGGTTCCCCGTGTGTAGTCATGAGCAAGCAGATGCTCTGTAAGAGTAGCGTACCATGCGCGAGGCGCTTGATGCAACCCATACAAAGCTTTGTCGAGTTTGTAAGCATAAGTTGGCTTGTCAGGATCAGTAAAGCCCGTGGTTGTGCCACATAGAATTCCTCTTTCACCTTGCCGTATAGAAACGCAGTCTTGACATCCATTTGATAGACAATAAAATCCATGTAAGATGCATATGCCAAGAAGATACGTATAGCCTCCAAACACACGACAGATGCATAGACCTCATCATAATCTAATCCTTCAATCTGTCGAAACCTTGAACTACCAGTCTAGCTTTATTCCGAACGATAACTCCAGTTTCATCCTGCTTGTTGCGGAAAACCCAGGGAGTGCCGAGAGAACGTTTTCCTTGAGGCAGCTCCACCAATTGCCAGACACCAAGCTTCTCAAATTGATTGAGTTCCTCGTGCATGGCATCCACCCAGCCTGGTTCCTGCAAGGCAACATTAATACTTTTAGGTTAATTTTGGGAAATGAAACAAGAATAAAGACAGGTATTGATATCCCCGGAATGGCTGCGGGTTCGAACAGCAGCGTTGACAAGACTAATAATATTTTCAAGGGGGTGATCAACTGTAAACGCTGCGGTATTGGTGTAGCTGGAACGAGAACATCTGTTTGCAAGTTGGTGACACTAGCTGTAGCGACTCCAGATGTCTCCCCCTCAACAGAGGCACCAGTAGAAGTATGAGCTGACAATCCACTGAACAATCGAGTGGAGCAGGCTCGGGAAACAGAGAGGAACTCAAAACATCGAGAGTATGGCCTTCATGTGTTGTAGGAGACTCTGGATCAGAAACCACAACTTCAGGAGGATCGATCTGAGCAGGCGAAGGGATAGTAGGCTCTTGAGAATGCGAAACGGTGGAGGATGGCGAGACAGTGTCATTAAATCTAGGAGGATCCACACTTAGCTGCTTTAAAGTCTCATATAGCGCGGCAGCGTCAGCATCGTCTTCAGAAGAAACGGGCACCGTTGGAAGGGCAGAATTCGAACTGTTACCTGCAGGCACATTAGAAGAAACATCAAAATGATTAAATAAAGTGGAGTAGTCATACAACCAGTCAGGACCAATGCGTGTGTCCTTGGGATTTTCCTCCAGCCAACCCACATTGTAGGTTTCAACTACCATCTTCTTGATCTTGTTATAAATGCGATATGACGTATTTTTAGAATAGCAAACAAAAATGCAAGGATCCCCGTGTGCTTCGAACTTTCCTTTAGCGTCCATGAGCAGGAGAACACAAGGGCATCCGAATTTGCGGAAATGCTTGACTGAAGGTTTGCGACCTTCAACCACTTCGTATGGAGTCTTCATGTGGCGTTTATTGATCAGAGCATGATTCTGAATAGTATGCATTATTGTTGCTTCTGCCCAGAAGATAAGAGGTAGCTCGGATTCAACCAGCATATGCGTGCAGCTTCAATGAGTGTGCGATTTCTGCGTTCTGCAACCCCATTTTGTTGTGGGGTTCTGGCTGCACTAAACTGTCGGTCAATTCCCTTGGAGGAGCAGAAGGAGTTTAAGGTAATATTCTTAAACTCTGTCCCATTATCACACCGAATAGCCTTCACCGTAGAATCTGTCCGGTTTTCCATAAGCGTGACAAATTGTTTGACTAACTCAGCGGTTTCACTTTTATGTGTGAGAAAGAAAACCCAGGTGAATCGAGAGTAGTCATCAATAATAACCAGACAGTAAGCCTTCCCGCCAATGCTGCGTATGTCTGTTGGACCGAGAGATCCATATGTAGCAGTTCTAAGACCTGAGAAGTGGAGGGAACGACTTTAATTTTGTGCGGCTGTCGATGTTGTTTCCCACGCACGCATGATTCACATTTTTCGATCTGCATGAAGTCAGAACTGGTAGATCTCTGACTAAACCACCTTTTGCAAGACGATTTAAATTCTTCGTGTTGATGTGACCTAGTCTGCAATGCCATAGCATGGCGTCATGTTCGGCTGTCGAGGAGAAGAGGCAAGTGTGCTTGTCAGAAGGAGCCTGGTTCATATCAATAACATACGCGTTGCCTTTACATGCAGCTTTAAGAAGAATCCAATCATCTAGAATAATTAAACTGGGTTTAAGCACATAACATCCTTTCTTGATGAAGAGAACATCCAAATATTGTCGCAGAGTTGAGACACACTCAACAGACTGTGCTTCAATTCTGGTAGGTAATTGACATTCTTAAAGCTGAGGGCTCCATTGCACACAGTCCCTCTCATGGTAATTTTCCTTGTTTCTCCACCTGCAAAGGAAACAAACCCGCCATCGAAAAACTGAATGTCATTCAACTGTGAGATGTGTCCGGTCATGTGCCTGGAACAGCCGCTATCAATGTACCATAGTTTAACAAGAGCGTGCCAGAGCTGTTCGTGCACATTTCAACAGGTTTTAGTTAGAAATCGGAACCCAGGCCATTGAAGATCTAGGTTTGCCATTAGCATCAACGTAAGTAACCTCACGAAAGATCAAATTAGTTGAGGATGAGGTTGATGATGCTTTTGATTTATTAGACATGGGGGTAGAAGACTGAGTCTTGGCCACTGACTTAGGCATCCAGGTTACCGAATCAGAACTCTGCACATTTCTTGGAGTGCTAGAGGGATTCTGGAAAGCTGAAGGTCTCAAGGGTTTGAAAGATTGTTTCTTGGCCAAGTTCTAGTCTTGATCAGAAGACTTAGCCATAAATCGAGCCTCAGGTGGGCGATTAGGCTTAGTGTTCTGATGTCTGGAATACAAAGTTTTGAAAGAGGTAAAGGGCTTTTGACAATTTTGAGCAATGTGCCTGGGAGATCCACAATTGAAACAGTCTGCCTCTTTTGGAAGAAAACAGTCCGTTCAGCTTGGGAAATTCTGGGCAATTTGTCTATCAGTTTCTTGCTGGCGGGTAATGCGGCTGATGCACGGTCTTGGTCTTGAAGGTGTCCTGTGCACAACCATCAGCACACTTGTTAGTTTTGTGATTTGAATTTAAGGTTTTTGAACATGAGATTTTGGCCTGTTCAGCTGGTTGCTTAACAGATTCAGTTTATGACTACTGAGTTAATTCCTCAGTTTGATGAGAAGACCCAGCAGTTGCCGTTTCAGTTTTTGTAGACGCCTGTTTTATTTTCTTCTTTTTAGATCAGCGAGTTCTCCGCTTCTTAGTCTTACTTTTCAAATCACACTTCGTGACAGATTCTGTAGAGGACACAAGTGGCTCTACAGGGACATCCTGTTCTGTAATTTCAGAAGATGACTGTGGAATCTCGCAATTTCGAAAAGTTTGAGATTTCGATTCAAAATCAGTTTGAAGATTTTCATTTGAATCATGAGGAAAAATGTGTTCATCTTCTGTCATTTCAGAATCAGTCCATTGTGTTGAGTCGCCCAAGGCTTCCAGAATTATGTCACTATCAACTTTTACAGAATTGGTTGGTTGGTCTACTTTCACATGCTCAACACTAGGAGATGCATCAACAGACGCAGCCTCTGGAGATGAAAATTTCGGTATCCTCAGCTGAAACTAATGAAACCAATCATCTGTTGATGCAGAACCTGCAGCTAAATACATTTTCTCATCACACAAATTATCACAGATATTAGCATCATTCAAAACATCAGTATTTGATGAAAAACCAGAATTAAAACTATCTAAATTCTCAACACAACCAACACTATTTGAGCAGTAAATTGTTCATAAGAAATTGATTTAAAATGTCAAAAGAAGGCTTATAAAATGCATAATCAGCAGCTGAATTGTCTGAATTTGTATTCAAACATTCCTCTTGATCACCCTCAGTGATATCCCCAACTAAAATCTCTTCTGCACATGAGTTAGACACATTAGTATCGTTCACAAATTCAGTTTGAGTATTAGAATATTCTTTTCCGTTGGATTCTGTGGAGGATGCAGATGTTTCTGCCTCAGGCACTTCTTTCTCCAATCCATCTGTACTTCCAGAGGGATGATTACCAGTTTCACGAGAAAGTGGTGTAGAAGCCACAAAGACATCATCCCTCTTGAGTTCAGTGGGTTTGGAGAACTTTAGGTAATAGGGTGTCCATGGTTTGGATAAATAATCTGAAGGTTTACCATACATCATCTTTTCTGCATTTTCTACCTCTTCCTCAGATTCAGGCATTCTAGTATAGTTATGATTATATGGTGGAGGCGCCCTATTGTAACCCAAGGCCTTTGGTAAAATTCTTTTGATAATTTAGCTGGAGGTCACATAAGTCCTTGAAAAGTTTGCTGGAAGTTTCAAATTTCTTAATGTTTATTTCATTTTCGTGAAGCTTCCCTGTTAAGGAATTCAACTTGGCTAAGGCTGCTTGAAGTTCTACGTCCTTTTCAGCTAGTTTTAGCTTGTAGTCGTAGACCCAACATTGCTGTTGGTTCAAGTCTAGCTTTAGCTGAGCCACATCCTGTTTCTGAGCTTCGACCTTCTCCATAAGAAGCTTGTTCTTATGTTTAAGGGCGATGTTCTGCGACGCAGCTTGTTGATATTTTAGCCACTAAAGTTGAATTATGGGCGTGCATTTGTGATAATTTAAAACGACAACTATCAGAACAGAGAATTCGATTTACCGTTTCCGAAAGATCGGGCGTCTCAGTTGTCTGCGCCATCATGCAGTGGTTGCTGTTCTTGGATAGATTCAATGTTTCCATTTGAGCTGCAGCATCTGCCTAGTTGAAACCCTCATGCTGTTGGGCCATCAGTGCTGTGGACTTCCCGCCTGAGCTACTTGATGGACTCGTAGTTGACTTGGAAGGAGAGACGGGAACCAGCTGTTTGTCACTACTCTATATATCAGCGACTCTGGATGATAAATACCCTGACGGTGGCTTCTTGCATTCCCTAGCGAAGTGTCCTGGTTCGTGACATCGGTAACATCTAAGTTTGTCCTTGGTGAGACCAGTCTTCAAATTTGACAAGGGTTGCCTTCCATATTTCTTCTGAAACTTGTTGACCCGAAAAGCAGCCATTGTTAAATTCCAAGAGACATCGATCAACTTCGGTTGGAAGAATAGTTGGAGGGGTCAGATCACCTGCCAGGAAGGCGTTTAAACTTTTGATCATTGATGCCGCAATAGCCAGTTTCTCCTCGTTTTCTTTAGTGAGAAACGCAGAGTTGGACGCCGGTTGAGCAGGTGCAGGTGCTGGTGCAACCGCTTGAGGAGTGTTGCCTTGTTGCATGGTTTGAGGAATCGCAGGACTGAATACCATGTTGGGATACTGAGCATGGTACTGTGTGTGAACTGCAGCTGAAACCATTGTAGGATTCTGAGATTGAAGACCATACACGTACTGAGTGTTCTGAGGCGTGGCTATAGGACTATAAACCACGTTTGATCCACCCGGTGCTTGTGCATTTCCTTGCAGAGGACCATAAATGAGATTTTGTGACATTAAAGCCACATTCTGCCCTCTCATCCCTGCGGCCATCAAATTGCTTTGATGGTTGATTTCCCTTGGCTTGTTGTCAATCTCACATGATTTGATAGTAGCTATCATCTCAGTGAGAGTGACATCATTCAAGTTCTTCGTCTTTTTTATCATGCCCACGTCTGCATCCCAACTCTTGGGCAGTGAATTTAATAACTATCTGTTCATGGCACTGTTGGTGAGGGTGATCTCAGCTGAAATCATCTGGGAAACTAGCTTAACATAGCGACGTATCTGGTTTTCGATAGTTTACCCATAGATGTGATTGAACGAGCTGGATTGCTGATTCGGCTGATTCACCCTGCTTGCTTTCATGTCGACATTTCCCTCGTAGAGATTTTGCAACTCCTCCAAACCTCCTTTGCGGTCTTACAGTTTCTGACTGCTATAGAGATATCAGGTCCTAGAGCCATAGTCAGAGTTGCCAAAGCCTTCTCATCTTCCTCTATGATATTGATGTCCTCTGGAGTCCATAGGTGCATGGGCTTAGGAATTTTCGTTTCTGGATCTTGCTCAGTGCTGTAAACTATGGTTCTTGGACCATTCATGATACATCTCCACACCCCGGGCTATTTAGCCTTACAGTATTGTTCAAAACGGAACTTCCACTCATAGTATTCATCCCCATACAATAGACGTGGCACTTTGGTGGAAGTGCCAATTACTTTATCCAGCTCTTGATGGAGAGCCAGTGTTTGCGATTGCAGGGCAGCCAGAGTGGCATTTGTCAGATTTTGTGCGGTCATGAATCCAGCCATCATAATTAAGTTAATTAAAAATTTACCAAATCGATTTAAAGATTAATTAATTTTAAGTGTTTCTGATGAACAGTACTGAATCCGAAAGGGTCAATCCTGTAGTCAATGATGGTCAAACCCGGAACCCGAATCTAATCCGAAATGGCAATCCGGAAGTCAATGATGGTCAACCCGGAAAGAATCTAATCCGAAATGGCAATCCGGAAGTCAATGATGGTCAACTCGAAAATTATCTATGAATTGATGATGATCGGATTGATGAATCCGACTTGAAAAACCCGAAATGAGAAGACCGAAGTACAAATCCGAAATGGAGAGTCCGAGATGTATGATCCGGAATAGCCAACTCTTGAATATGAATCCGGAATCAAGATCTGGAATGCTGGACTTATCCGATTAATCCGGAACATTAATCCTTATCCGTAACAGTGAACCCGCTTTTCCTGCAACTGAATTCCGAGATCCAAGGAATTCAAAAACCGCATCAGTAACTCGGTTGCAATCCGGATTGAGCAACAGTCCGGGATCAATCCGAGATGGATGATCACCTTCGTGTTCTTCGGAATCCGGAACAGTGGTTGATCCGAATTGTGAGAACCTTCTTCGTGTTCTTCGGAATCTGGAACAGTACTAGATCCAAATTCTTCAAAGATTCTTCGAGTTCTTCGGAACAGTAGCCTTTCGACGATGAATAGTGATCCGAAACAGAAAAACGATCCAAACAGCAACAACGCACTTCAAAAACTTCTTCAATCAGCAATACCCAGAGCCTGTATTAGAACAGCAGGCTCTGATACCAATTGTAAGTCTCGTAAACGGATCAAACAGGTATCACTAACCTAATTAGTAGCGGAAATTATGATTAGGAAGAAGAATAACTTGAATAAGTTTGAATAATTCAACTTGCATACACCAAAGATGTCTGATACAAGTTTTTGCTTTCAACTCTCTAACATTTTCTCAATGACCTAGCCCCTCTATTTATAAGCATCATTAAGCCCATAATCACAACCCTAGGCCCATTAGGTACTAGGAAGCCCACATAAACCCCCAAAACCCAAATACATCCCTAATTAATAAACCTTTAATAATCAAGCCCAACAGTTTAGATAATTTTAGAATCCAATAACCCTATAAAATATGTAACATTTATTATATTAAACGTGATTAGACAGTTTATTCAAGTCTTTGTGTTTTATGCTCTCTGACCTATTATGTTTTGATTGTTTTATGTTTTTTATCAGGTTCTTGTTTGATTATCATTCTTATCCCTATAACATCTTTGATCATTAATTTGTAGATAATGAACTAGACGGTGGATCATGTGAACATACTAAGTTTGAAACTTTTTGTCCGTATCGAAATAAGTATAATCCGATTTGTAAATTATTTAATAATTTACATTTCATATAAATTAAAAAACCTAAAATTACAAGGAAAGAAAATCTGAAATTTCTTTATAAATTAAAAAGTTAATGTCATTATTAGAAACCAACTAGTATTTAGAATTCATGTGTTCACACCCTGACCCACAGCGAAATAAAAATCGAGGCATGATTGGATTATCACCAAAGCTCATGATATTTACTAACAGGTTTCATATTTATTAAATTCAAATTAAAATTCAAATATCCAACAAAATTTCATACAAACATAAATATTAATCTAAATGCTTGTTCCAACGAAATAACTTGATTATTCTTCTAGGCCATCCTAGGTGTTTCTTTCCTCAACTTGATCACCTGTATCATGCGTAAAACAGGGAAATTTTGGGTCAACAAAAGTTGGCGAGTGAACCTTGATAAAACATTTAAGTAAATCAATTTTATCGTTGTTTAAATAAGATTGTGCATAATCACATGTGAACAAATGTATAATGTAACAAATCACAAACCATATTGAATGAATATATGACATGAATGATGATGTACTGAGATCAAGGCTCAATCGAACGGAGCCGATCTAATGAGGCACCTGATGCTCAACTTGTATCCCACGAGGAACTGATGGGCCTAATGAAATGAGTGCACTGAAATGATAAAATGTATCCACATATAAACCACACTACAAGCAATACACATTTGACCACGAAATGATATAAGCACAAGTGTTAAATAAAATAAAGAAATGATACGACACATGATACACCCTAAAACGTGATTAAAACGGGGAATTTTAGAGATTCACTCACATTGGGTGCGTATTCTTGAGCGGGAAAAAGAGCGCACGAGTTGTGGTTTACCAACGAGAAAGTACTAACCTAGTAATAGTAACCGATAAATAACCAAACTAATATTTCTGGTTAAAACCTTTGTTTAGATTTTTAAGTTCTTTTCGTGGATTGTACTGATATTTTAATCCCTTAAAAGAATATATATTTAACCTTCCATTTAAATAAATACAATAGAATTGAAAAATAATAAAAAAAAAAAAATCTTGTCAGTCTGACAAGATCCCTGTCAGACCGGCTCAATGTGTGGTAGGCATGCGTGTGTATAGAGTCGAACTCGAGACCTCACGTTCACTGCACGCAGCTCTTCCAACTGAGCTACGTGTCTAACCCGACATATTCTGGATTTTAATTATATTTATACACACTTTAGATTATTTCTAATTTAATTAAATTTACAAAAAGATTTTAATAATCCGACCGGTGCGTGCCAAAGGGCTCGAACCCGAGACTTTGATGGTGTGATGCACCAGCCCAACCAACTGGGCTGGGTGTCTAACCTGGCTATACATGCATTTTAATTATACTTATATATAAATAAGTTTACACAGAAAAGGTGAATTTATGAAGGGTTTTAAAATGTCAGGCGGTGTGAGGGCGTGGACTCGAACTCGGGATCACACGTATAAAATGCACACAGTCTACCGTTGGATTGTGTGTCTAACCTGTTTAAAACACACGTTTTAATTATACTAATCAGGTAACGGTTATAGTTCATCTTCTCCGACGAGTATGATTTCAGATCAGAACCCGACATTCTTCAGATTATTATGAATTTCATTAGTATGATACGAACATAAAAGAAGGAAGATTAAGGATTTATACCACTGATGTCGCTGGATCTTGGCTTATCTTTACCGGTGGTTAAATTTCGACGACAAAACTGTGGCTCCGGCGAGACAGAGGGGGGGGGGGGTGTTTAGCAGAGTTAGCTTGAGGTTAGAAGTGAAAAGGAGGGAGCGAGTTTAACAATAGGAGTTCGATCAGTATTTATAGGCTTGAAAGGGGTTGCTTGATATTCAAATTCAGAAACGAATTGAGTGTGATTGATTTTGAATTGATTGGTTCTAAATTTGGGAAGGGTTTATGCGGACAAACAGCTGGTTCTTACCGGATTCCAGAAGCAGGGACAAGATCGGCGGGTTTGCTGATTTGAATTCGCAGGAAATCAGTCAGGTTCATACATATGTATAAGTTGTTTCCAAATTCTACCAAATGGTGTGTGTGGCTCAGTGGTGTTTGCGGTGTGTGCGTATCCGGGGAACCCGATTCGATCCCGGTTCACCCTTTTTTTTTATTCATAATTTTTTTATTATCATTACACCCAATAATTATTTCCTAAGTATATTATTATTTAATTGATTACTTATTATTTTATTAATTTTAAAGCTGTATTTATTATCCACATATTAGATGTATTTAATAAATTTTTTAACATTAAATAAATAAATAAAAAGAATTATCGAACGACGTAAAATAAATATACTTCGATTGATAAATGGGGCGGGTTTTCAAACCCGATTTACACAAATGTTACAGTATCCCCTACTTTTAGAAATTTCGTCCCAAAATTTAAGTGGTAGTGGTAACCGGAAAGAGATGCGGGTACTTTTCGCGCATTGAGTCTTCACGTTCCCAAGTAAACTCGGGTCCTCGTTTTGACTCCCAACGCACCCTGACGATTGGAATACGATTCGCCTTAAATGCTTCTCACCGAAATCCATGATTTCCACTGGTCTTTCAACGATGTGCATTGATCCATCGACTTGAATGTCTTCTAGAGGGATATGGAGGTTTTCGTCGGCGATGCACTTTTTCAAGTTTGATACGTGGAACGTGGGATGTATCCTGTTGAGTTCTTCTGGTAGGTCAAGCTTGTAGGCTACAGGTCCTACTCTTTCGAGTATCTTGAAAGGTCCTACGTAGGGTGGTGCTAGCTTGCCCTTTTGGCCAAAACGAACCACTCCATTCCACGGTGATACTTTCAAAAGTACTTGATCACCAACACAAAACTCCAAGGGCTTTCGTCGTTTGTCAGCATAACTCTTTTGACGACTTTGAGCCGCTAGAAGACTGTTTCGAATTTGAAGGATTTTGTCGGCTGTTTCTTGAATCGGTCGATTTGCGCTTCACCATTTCGTGCCAACATACTGGAGATCGGCATTTACGACCATATAAAGCTTCGAAAGGAGCCATGCCGATATTTGCAATGATAGCTATTGTTGTACGAAAACTCGACTAACGGTAGATGAGCGTCCCAGTTCCCTTTGAAGTCTATGACACATGCTGAAGCATGTCTTCAAGGGTTTGGATGGTGCGTTCAGATTGACCATCAGTTTGAGGGTGAAAGGTGGTGCTAAGGTCTAACCGTGTACCCAAAGCGGTTTGTACGGCTCGCCATGTTCGTGAAGTGAAACGACCACCGGTCTGAAATGATGCTTAACGGTACACCATGACGGCTTACGATCTCGTTGATGTAGATACGAGCTAACTTCTCGTTCTTGAAGTCCTCGCGAATCGGAATGAAGTGAGCTGATTTTGTAAGACGATCAATGATTACCCATATGGTGTCATACCCACTGGAGGTGCTAGGTAACCCGTAATGAAGTTCATGGTTATGTTTTCCCACTTCCATACAAGTATTTCGGGTTGGACTAGAAGTCCTGAAGGTCTTTGATGTTCAGCATTCACTTTGGAACATGTAAGGCACTTGGAAACAAAAACAGCGATATCCTTTTTCATGCCAGGCCACCAGTAGGTGTATCGTAGGTCTTGATACATCTTATCGGCTCCTGGGTGTACAGAGTATCGTGTTTTGTGAGCCTCATTCATGAGGAAATCACGAAGGTTGTCGCGATCGGAAATCCATATGCGGTTTAAATAATATAGTATACCGTCGGATTTGGTTTCAATTTTGAGTTCAGCTCCACATTACAGCTCATCGCGTAGTCATTTTCCATTACAGAGATATGTTGAGCTGCCCGGATTCGATCCTTGATATCGTTATGATTTGCAAACATAGGAGACGAATAGAGTTCGACATATCCCTTTCGACTGAGCGCATCGGCCACCACGTTTGCCTTAGCCAGGATGATACCGAATCTCGCAGTCGTAATCGTTGAGCAGTTCGACCCATCTTCGTTGCCTCATATTCAACTCTTTTTTATTGAAGATATGCTGGAGACTCTTTGGTCAGTGTATATTTCACACTTGGTACCGTAAAGATAATGTCTCCATATCTTGATAGCGAACACAACGGCTCCAAGTTCCAGGTCGTGTGTGGTGTAATTTTTCTCATTGAACTTTGAGTTTCCTAGAGGCATAGGCTATCACCTTTCCTCTTTGCATCAATACACAGCCTAGACCTTGCCTTGATGCGTCGCAATAAACCACAAAGTCATCGCAACCCTCAGGGAGTGTAAGATAGGTGCGTCACAAAGCCTTTGCTTTAAAGTTTGGAAGGCCTCCTCTTGCTTAGGTCCCCAAATGAAGGGTTTTCCCTTGTGGGTCAAGGCCGTGAGCTGAACGGCGATACGGGAAAAATTGGCAATGAAGCGTCGGTAATAACCAGCCAAGCCAAGAAATGACCTAACTTCGGTAGGTGGTGGCGCTTGTCATTCTTGTACTGCTTTGATTTTCGAAGGATCGACATGAATCCCTTTGTCATTGACGACATGACCAGGGAATTGTACTTCTCTTAACCAGAATTCGCATTTTTAGACTTAGCGTAAAGCTTTTCAGTCCTTAAGAGTGTAAGAATGAGTCGAAGGTGTTCGCTCATGATCGGATTTTGACTTGGAGTAGATAAGAATGTCGTCGATGAAGACTATGACGAAACGGTCGAGATAGGGTTTGCATACCCTATTCATCAAATCCATGAAGACAGCGGGGGCGTTGGTTAAACCGAAAGGCATAACCATGAACTCTTAATGACCATAACGAGTTCGGAAGACAGTTTTTGGAATATCTTCTTCGCGCACTCTAAGCTGATGATAACCAGAACGAAGGTCGATTTTGGAAAAAACAGGTGGCGCCTTGAAGTTGGTCTAGAAGTCATCAATACGAGGCAGTGGATAACGATTCTTAACCGTCAACTTGTTGAGTTCTCTATAATCAATGCACATGCGAAACGTTCCATCTTTCTTCCTCACAAAAAGAACGGGCGCACCCCAAGGCGATGAGCTAGGACGTATGAATCCTTTGTCAGTCAGCTCTTGCAGTTGACTGGCCAACTCTTGCATCTCGAATGGGGCTAACCTATAGGGAGATTTTGTGACCGGTGTAGCGCCAGGCACAAGATCGATTCGAAATTCGACTTCTCGCACAGGAGGAAGTCCTGAAACGTCGTCGGAAAAAAACTTGCGGGAATTCTTTCACAATTGGAATATCTTCGAGCTTCCTCTCATTGCCTTCCTTCTTGACGACGTGAGCTAGAAATGCGACGTAATTCTTGCGAAGATAACTTCGGGCTTGAAGGCAGGACATCAATTTGAGCCCTTTCGAAGGAGTTTCCCCAAAGATACGTAGTGTCTGACCGTCGGGAGAGGAATACGAATAAACTTTTCATGGCACACCACTTCAGCGTGATGCTGGCTGAGCCAGTCCATGCCGATGATAATATCGAAACTTCCTAATTTCATAGGAATGAGATCAATTGAAAAATCATGATCATTTAGGGTGAGAGTACAATCGCGTATAATAGAATTTAATGAAGTGGGTTTTCCATCAGCAACTTCCACCGTCAGAGATTCAACGTGATTATCACGAGGTTGGTCGAGAATAGATTCGAATTCTAAAGACACAAAGCTCTTATCCGCACCAGTATCGAATAATTTGGATGCATAACTACCATTTACGAGAAACGTGCCGTTGACCACATTGTTGTCAGCCCTGGCTTGGTTGGCGTTGATATTGAAAGCTCTTCCTCTAACAGGTGGAGGAGCTTGGTTAGCTTGGTTTACCGGGTTTGCTTAAGCTTGGGCATGGATGATGTTCACCAGGCGTGGGCAAGTATTCCTAAAGTGGTTTGGGTCCCCACAATTAAAACAGGCTCGCATGGATTGCATCATGGGGTAGTTGGGTTGGTAGTAAGGTTGGGCTGTGAGTTGTGCAGGTGGTAGAAGTAAGGGTTGTTGGGCTTGGCCCACCATTTGATTTTGGGTTTGGGTTGGAGGTTGACTGCGGTTTGATCGCTGAAGGGTACGGCAGGTTTGGATAGTGTGACCCGCACGGCCACAACTTGTGCAATGTTGGCAAGGGTTTTCAGGAGGTGATGGTATTGGCAACGGTTACACTTTGGGTGTAGGCCAGTGTGTGGCCTTTTGAACGTGTGGCTAGAGGGGCAACTTGGGTGATTGGAGCAGCAATGATGGGAGAGTTGGTTTAGGTGACAACAAAGTTCTTGCCATTTCGCTTCCTCTTACCAGCAAACTTCGAGGATGAACCTGAGTGGTTTGGAATTGGGGTCTCAATGGGTATTTTCTTCTTCTCATCTTTAAAATTGCCATTTCTA
The DNA here is from genome assembly GCA_947069175.1 of Scalesia atractyloides. NCBI lineage: Eukaryota > Viridiplantae > Streptophyta > Magnoliopsida > Asterales > Asteraceae > Scalesia > Scalesia atractyloides. Next base: position 9,220,806 of record CAMTDV010000012.1, on the reverse strand, counting down.
ATGCGATTTTCAGTGAGTTCCGTAGCTAACTCCATTGCGGCTTCGAGTGTTGTAGGCGAAGTGCTTAAAACCGAATCTTGGATTTTCGAGGGGAGGCCTCGAATGTAGTGTTCAATTAAGCGGTATAATGGGGTGAATAGATTGGGAACCATTTGGTTCAACTCAAGAAACCTCTTGTTGTAGGAGGTGTGATCCCCTTCTTTTTGCTTTAGAGCATAGAATTCATCTTCAAGCTTCTTAATCTCGCTTCTAGGGCAAAAACGTCTTGTCATGACCTCACTTAATTCTTCCCATGATAAGGCCATGGCATCATCTACACCTCGCTTACATTTTTCCGTGTTCCACCAGGTAAGGGCTACCCCAAACAATCTTCCAGTCGCGTAACGTACCTTACGGTCCTCAGGACAGTCGCAATTGAGAAAGGTGTTTTCCATCTCCTCAAACCAGTGGAGGAGAGCGGTGAACCTTCAGTCCCTTCATATTTTGGGGGATCGCAAGACTTGAAGTGTTTGTAGGTGCATTTAGGGGTTTTGGGAGGAGGGTTGACGATGCTTTGGTCTTCTTGGTTGGGAGGGTTAATGGGATTAGCGGTGAGGGCTTGCTGAACTTGTAGCGAAGATGTCAGGAAGCACTGCGGCCATTTGTTTAGCAATTTGCGTGGCCAAGCGTTCGTTTGACTTTCCTGACCTTCTACCTCAACGTAATTGCCTAGCCGACATCTACAGGATTATATGTAGGGAGATTGTGAGTTCAAGAATTTCCTAGGTGTCATGTGTCGTAAAAAGAATGTAAACAACATAACTGAAAATAATTTAACTACATCCATAGGATGTCTTGGGTTTGCTCATGTAAATGTCCCCCATACCATTGCCTGTGTAGTCATGTGGGCCCCATGACTATTAGGCTTGGTAGGATTTACATTGTGTCGGCGGGTTAACACTCGCACCACCCGAATGAAAATCGTAAAACATGATTGCGAGATGTATGGTCGGAGGGTGTCCAGATGTGGACACAATGACAACTCAAAGTGGGGTTAGTTCACACGACGTTTGGTGTAGCATGCTTTGGCCTAATAGGTCCTTCGTACTCTCATCGTTAGTCCCCAGGTAGGCAAACTGGTCCTTTATTTTGGATTTATATGAATGCCAAGCCTAGACAGGACGTTCCGACTACCGGTACTCGTACCCTTCCAGTTACTACATGCCCGTCGTGAAAACTCACTTTGATGTGATTTGAAAAATATGAAAACATTGCAAAAATCTTTTAAAAGAAATAACAGAAATTGTGAAATTGTGAGGTGTGTGCTTTCATAGATATGATATATGATATGAGGGTATGATCTATGATGAGCATTGCATATTAACATGTACTTGTGAGAATGTTTGCATAATGTTGTGTGTGAATATAAACATGAAACAAACATCATGAATTTTCACTGTAACACATAAACAATTTAAATCTAGTCAACTATAGTATAGGCTCTAAAGGTCTAATAACATATCCTATATCCCTATAGTCAGAAGCTCTGATACCAATCTGTCACACCCCGACCCGCATCGGAAATAAAAATCGGAGCATGATTGGGTTATCACCAAACCTCATGATATTTACTAACAGGTTTCATATTTATTAAATTCAAATTAAAATTCAAATATCCAACAAAATTTCATACAAACATAAATATTAATCTAAATGCTTGTTCCAACGAAATAACTTGATTATTCTTCTAGGCCATCCTAGGTGTTTCTTTCCTCAACTTGATCACCTCTATCATGCGTAAAAAAGGGAAATTTTGGGTCAACAAAAGTTGGCGTGTGAACCTTGATAAAACATTTAAGTAAATCAATTTTATCGCTGTTTAAATAAGATTGTGCATAATCACATGTGAACAAATGTATAATGTAACAAATCACAAACCATATTGAATGAATATATGACATGAATGATGATGTATCTGAGATCAAGGCTCAATCGAACGGAGCCGATCTAATGAGGCACCTGATGCTCAACTCGTATCCCACGAGGAACTGATGGGCCTAATGAAATGAGTGCGCTGAAATGATAAAATGTATCCACATATAAACCACACTACAAGCAATACACACTTGACCATGAAATGATATAAGCACAAGTGTTAAATAAAATAAAGAAATGATACAACACATGATACACCCAAACGTGATTAAAACGGGGAATTTGTAGAGATTCACTCACATTGGGTCCCTATTCTTGAGCGGGAAAAAGAGCGCACGAGTTGTGGTTTACCAACGAGAAAGTACTAACCTAGTAATAGTAATGCGATAAATAACCAAACTAATATTTCTGGTTAAAACCTTTGTTTAGATTTTAAGTTCTTTTCGTGGATTGTACTGATATTTTAATCCCTTAAAAGAATATATATTTAACCTTCCATTTAAATAAATACAATAGAATTGAAAAAAAAATAAAATAAAAAAATAAAAAATCTTGTCAGTCTGACAAGATCCCTGTCAGACCGGCTCAATGTGTGGTAGGCATGCGTGTGTATAGAGTCGAACTCGAGACCTCACGTTCACGTGCACGCAGCTCTTCCAACTGAGCTACGTGTCTAACCCGACATATTCTGGATTTTAATTATATTTATACACACTTTAGATTATTTCTAATTTAATTAAATTTACAAAAAGATTTTAATAATCCGACCGGTGCGTGCCAAAGGGCTCGAACCCGAGACTTTGATGGTGTGATGCACCCAGCCCAACCAACTGGGCTGGGTGTCTAACCCGACTATACATGCATTTTAATTATACTTATATACTAAATAAGTTTACACAGAAAAGGTGAATTTAAGAAGGGTTTTAAAATGTCAGGCGGTGTGAGGGCGTGGACTCGAACTCGGGATCACACGTATAAAATGCACACAGTCTACCGTTGGACTGTGTGTCTAACCTGTTTAAAACACACGTTTTAATTATACTAATCAGTTAACGGTTATAGTTCATCTTCTCCGACAAGTATGATTTCAGATCAGAACCCGACATTCCTCAGATTATTATGAATTTCATTAGTATGATACGAACATAAAAGAAGGAAGATTAAGGATTCCATGATGTCGCTGGATCTTGGGCTTCTCTTTACCGGGTGTTAAATTCCGACTACAAAACTGTGGCTCCGGCGAGACAGAGAGGGGTGTTTAGCAAGTTAGCTTGAGGTTAGAAGTGAAAAGGAGGGAGCGAGTTTAACAATAAGGAGTTCGATCAGTATTATAGGCTTGAAAGGGTTGCTTGAATTTCGAATTCGGAAACCGAATTGATTGATTGATTGCTCGCGATTTGAATTGATTGGTTCTAAATTTGGGAATGGTTTACGCGGACAAACAACTGGTTCTTACCGGATTCCAGAAGCAGGGACAAGATCGGCGGGTTTGCTGATTTGAATTCGCTGGAAATCACTCGGGTTCATACATATGTATAAGTTGTTTCCAAATTCTACCAAATGGTGTGTGTGGCTCAGTGGTGTTTGCGGTGTGTGTGTATCCGGGGAACCCGGGTTCGATCCCGGTTCACCCAATTTTTTTTTATTTCAGAATTTTTTTTATTATCATTACACCCAATAATTATTTCCTAAGTATATTATTATTCAATTGATTACTTATTATTTTATTAATTTTAAACTTTATTTATTATCCACATATTAGAAGTATTTAATAAATTTTATAACATTAAATAAATAAATAAAAAGAATTATCGAACAGCGTAAAATAAATATACTTCGATTGATAAATTGGGGCGGGTTTTCGAAACCCGATTTACACAAATGTTACATCATGTTTTACGACGGGCTTGTTAAATCGAATAAAAAATAGACATATAAACGTTGAACATTCACGTACACTCATTGTGGAGTGTTAACTCGCAAAAAATAGACTGGAAATCTGAAACGCAAAACATATAAAATAATAACTAAGTCGACTTAGTACCCGCGCACTGTAACAAGATTGCTAAACGTAAAAAAATAGACAAAAATTACTAGAAAAAGAAATGAGTTCCGAGGGTAAGTTTTTTATTTAAATTTCAAGTGCATAAATTCCTAGAAAAAATGTTTATTAATGAAATTTAAAACTAGTCTTAAGCCCCACATATTATTAAGGAGCGTAAAACCGGGCCAAGTAGCACTAATGCTATACAATCCGCAAACACTGGAAAAGCACATAAAACATAAGAGATAAAAAAATGAACAAAAAAAATGAACGAATGTAGACGTAAAAATGTTAAATCACGCACACGCGTTGCGACATGTTAATGCGCAAAAATTATGCCAAAACATATAAATAGAAAATAATAACTAAGACGATTTAGGACGGTCGTTAAACATGCAAAAATAGCAAGTAAAAATGATGAACCACACACACGTTGCACCGTTTGCGGCTTTGTTAATGCACAAAAATTAGACCAAAAGGTAAAACATATGAAAAAATAACTAAGCGACCAAGGAACCGCACGTTGTGACGGGGCCGTTAAACGAGATAAATAGTCGTAAAAATGTTAAATCACACACGCACGTTATAGTGTTAAATCGTAAAACTTATAATAAAATTAAAATAAAAAATTAAAAAAGATGAAAAATATAGGTTATTAAAGTTGAAAGTGAAAGTGCAAAGGTTAAAAATAAAAAAATGCTAAAGTAATGTTAAAAGAAAAAAAATAATAAATAAAAAACAAGAAATGACTACAATAAATAAAACCTAACGTATAACCAACATTGCATAAAAAGTTGATAACTATACATAACTAGTATTTAACCCAGCGTTGTAGAGTGAGGTCGTTAAATCATGCTAAGTAGTAAGCAAATGACGGCCCAAATCGGAAAATCACAAAATAAAAGCACGAATTTATTTCATAAATTGACATAAATCACAGATAAAGACAAACACAAACTTATATCACGAACTAAATGAAGTGTATACAAACTCAAATATATAAAGAAAGCTTAAGTTAAAAACCCAAAAGATACAAAACTTGCATGTCTAAAAATAAATCATACAAAATGTGAGAGAACAGAAATGTAAATTACACTAAAAGACAACAAAAAATAAAAAGGGGGTTTTCTCGGCTATTGTGTTGAAAAAGGGGTTTCTATGCAAGAAGCTACCCTAAATGTTATTATATATATATATATATATATATAAAAGTTATAAACTTTTAGCTATAGTAATTTTTGTGTTTTTTGTGATTTTTGTTTATGAATTTTTTTATATATTTTTTTTTTTTTTTTTGTTGTTACAATCGATGTAAACACATCTCAGTATTTAATGTTCGAGACATTATTAGATAGTTTCGGGTGTGGATGGGCGTTGTTTTTGATGTTTGGTTGTAGCTGTACGGTTTTTTTTTTCAGGTTTTACGGCATATTTAATAAAAAAACATTTCAAAATCATAAATTCACAATTCTGTAAACCAGGATTCTTTTCCTACTTCCTTTGTTATGCCATTATGTATTCTATTTTTATTTAGAAAGGTTAACTGAAAAAGTAACAGTAATAAACCATATTATAATAAATTTATTTTTAAGATAATGTTAAAATGAGATCGTATATATTTTGTGAGAAGTGCTATAACTTAATAAAAAATATTGTAAATTTGATTTTTTAACACTTACCATTATTAATAGAATATAATATTAGAAAAAAATTACCTGTTTAAATTTACATGTCTTTATAAATAAAAAAATTTACATGTGTAAGTTTGTCATTTACATATGTGTAATTTGTTATATTTACACATATGTAAAAAAAATATTAAGAGTAATTTTGAAAGTAGATATGAATTATTTAAAAAGTAAATTCTTTTTTAATGTTGTATTTTAATTATAATTAGAGTTGTATTAAAAAATAGATTTTGATTCATTTTTCATTAGTTTTCACCATTATTACAATTTTAGTGTTATTAAGATAATTTACCCCGGTATATATAAATATAAAAAAAGATGGAGATTGGATCAAGTACACAATATTCTTATTCTAGGAAAGATCTTGATCATTAATCAAATCACTTTAATGGTTAACATTAATTAAGTAGTATAGTAAATAATTAAAAGTTAGTAAGAGCTACAAGGTGGAATCAGAGATAAAATTGGTATAACCGACTTTTTAAAAGTTCATTAGTTAAATTTAAAAGTTCAATAATTTTTATACGACGTTTTTTTAATAAAAGTATATAATAAAATTGAGTATATTTTTTTCTATTTAGATAAGTACTATATTGATATATTTTTTATAATTTAAAAAACATGTAATCAAATCGTTCGTATAATTGTGCTGTTAAACACTAACACAGTATTGATATATGCAATATTTAACTATGTTATTATACTTTTTATACGGTGTTGATATGTGTCAAGTCTAGATAATTGTGCAGATAACCTTGTTATTAATAACGACACTTTACTTTTTGCAATCAGAAAACTATTTAAAAAAATCATTAAAATGGTCGATTTTACGGTATATTTAAAAAAATATTAAAAGTTATGGACATTTAAATTTAATGGATGACTATTAAACTGACTTAACTACCATTGTCCATAAAAAACTAATGTGTTACGTGTCGTAGTTCCATTGCTTCCTACGTTTTTAGATTAAAAACGTTGTGTAACATATGTAATATTTGTTATATACGTGATTATATAGAAAAATGAAGTAGTCGTGTTTGTAGTTCTAGGCTTATAGGTCCTTCCTCTAATCCCCTCCCAGCAAATTAAACTCTAATATTTGAAAAAGTTAATCCATTCACTTTTGATGATTATAACATTCATCATATCTCTCGTAATTTATCATCTTTTATCTCTTGGTTAACATAACTAACACCTGTTTTTCTTTTGCATATTAGTTAATGTAATTTAGAAACCAAATTTATTATATTGCTTTTGGAGAAAAAAAAGTTTTGTAATAGGTAAAAAAGATCTAAAGGTTATAAAATCTAGTATTTATTTCATTATCTCCACTAAAGTTTAATGCAACCAAGCTTTATATCGACTTCAAAATGAAATGGCTTTATTTAGTTATATTTAGTTTCATTATACTTTCACTTTATGGTTTTTTTTAACAACAGCCATGAACATAAAACTAAACCTAATATATCTAATTCATATTAAACCGCTCTAGTGCGCTGGTGCCATGATCCACAGCATGCTTAGCCAATTTGCCATTCAGCACAAGCTTCACAGCACATTCAATATCTCTAGAAGATATTGTGCTTTTCTTGTTGCGCCTTGCCAGTTTAGAAGCTTCAAGGGATATCTTTTCCATGATATCCATGACGAAGGAGTTCATGATCTCCATCGCCTTGTTAGAGATCCCCACCCTCCTATGTACCACCATCTTCAATACTTTGAAGATGTACGGCTTGTATGACTCATACGATTTCTTTCCCTTTCCTTTCTTTGTCTTCATTACTGATTTCCCTTTGGAAGGAGCCTCCTCCTCCTTCAAATTGTTTTCGTTTGATGCATCCTTGAGGATCATTTTTTCATATGGCATTTTAGAGGGGTAATGAAAAGGAAATTAGGGCAAATGTAGAGATTATAAAAAGGAATTGGAATGCTTAGATGTGAGAAATTAAGTCGTATCCTAAACGTATATATAAGCGACCGTGAAATTATCTGATTGGTTGATAAGGAAAAACACGGATCATGAACTTTGTTGTCTTAACGGTCAGATGAAATTTTAAGGATCGCATCTTAGCCGTTAATTCATCAAGGCGAGATATGAATGACCCGCATTAAATAGCCAATGTTTACAATGGATACAAAGTAATTATGTACTTTTAATAAATAAAAAGTAACATATCAATGAAACTTTCTTTAGAAATTTTAATTTTAAGAAAACCAAAGTACTCTTTTCCGGGATGTATTATATATTTAGGGGTGAGATCTGGATAAAACGCTTAAAAGTATGAAAACTCTTAAAAGTATGAAAACGATTTTGGTGTTGACATGTGACGTTGGTGTTAACTTACACTAAGGGTAATATTGTCATAAAGTTCATGCACATGGCACTCACATGCAAAAAACCATCCACATGCAAGTCACATGAATATTCCACCTTTCTTTTTAAACTATCGTAACTTTTTTATACGGATTATTTTTTTTAAATTACACCATAAAATAGAGTGTTATATTATCTTTCCGCGATACTATTGCTATACTTTTGAAATAAAAAAATGACATGAACTAGGTGTCTTAAATAAAAATGCCATAAAACACCTATTTCAAAAAAAGCTATGAAAATACACAGTTGAAAACGTCATAAAACACATAGTTAGAAAAAAAAAAACCCATGAAAACCCAGTTGAAAACGTTATAAAAACACTCAATTCTGAAAAGTCATAAAAAACTAGTTGAAAACGACTAAAAACGCTCACTTCAGAAAAATGCCATAAAGAAACAAAGTTCAAAACGCCATAAAAATACCCAGTTCATTTTTTTCAAAAAAATAAATCAATAGTATACTCGTTGGAAAGATAAAAAAACGCTGAGTTTTATGATGTAATTTTTTTAGAAAAATAATCATGTATAAAAAAGTTATTGATGTTTAAATATATGGGGGAAAATGACATGTGATTAGCATGTAATTAGCTTGTGCACCCTTGTTTGGATCTTCCAATTTTACCCATCTTGTAGTTCTAAGGCTCCCATTATTTAAAAAAATGTCACCGCGTCATCTTAGCCACAAATCACAAAGATCTTATGGGTGAAAATCGTTCTCACAATTTTTACACTTTTAGGTGTTTTCTCCTTATCCCGTTTCTATATATTTATAGTATACAGTTATGTAAATAATTACAATTATTGTCATGAAAAAGGTTAATCTATTGCTGTGTTACACAATTTCTCGCGTAACATGTAACCCATAAAATACATGTCATACGCGACTTTAGCTTTCACTTGTATAGTATTCTTTCTTAGGGGGTCTTCATCGAATCGAATAACGAATTTTTAAATTACTCGAATCGAACTTTTTGGATAATTTTTTTTTGCTGGAATTCTAATTCAATTCGAATTCGATTAAAAATCCGAATTGAATCGAAGTTAGATAAATTCGACTCGAATTCAGATAATTCGCTTGATTCAAGTTTATTTAAAATATGTAAAATCTACCAAAATCATAACTTTAACACCAACTTTAGATTTAAAGTAGCCACAAATCACAATATAAAATTAAAAAGTTCAAAATAAAGTACTAATAGTCAAACATTCAAAACGAGAAGTCAGGAACATACAAGTTAATATTATAATTAGCTATTTTAAGACTTTGATTAAATTTATAGATTAATTTATATTATAGTCAAATTAAAGTTATATATAAATATAAAATAAATATGTATAATTTGAATTCAAATCTCAAATAAATTTTTAATTACAAATTCGTATTCAATTTACTAGACTCGAATTCAAATTGAATAGAATACGAATTCTTGATAATTGAATCGAATTAAATCGAATTTCGAATATTTTGAATGTAAATTAAATTTTGAACGCCCTGAATCTTTCTCTATGATAAAAGACATAGTTAATACTTATTAATTTTTATGCTCCTTATTCTACCTATTGCTTACAATTTTTTTAGTTTTCATCTTCAAATTTCATATAACTTATTGTTTAAATCGAAAGAAATGGTTAATTATCTCAAAACAATGCAAAAATTATTTATTACTATGAGATACATATTACATTGTACACTCAAACCAAATATATAATAAAGGTCCTCACATGACATGGTGCAGTAGTAAGGTATCTCATTTATATCTATAAGATGGATGGTTCAAATTCTGTAAAGTGCAAGTATAAAAGTATTTTAGGAGTAATTTAGTTTCAGTTAAAAATTATATATACACAATAAAGATAAAATTGTTATGAAATCTTTTGTTTTGAGTTTTAATATGTAATAAAAAATAGAAAATAAAGATTTATAGAATAACTTAGTAACTATGCTTGTTGATTTTGTATACATTGATTTGGGTATGAGAACAACCAAGCATCATACAACATCTTCTTTTCATCGTAAGTTAGTTTGTATGCATTTAGGTTAAATAGCTTTGTAAAAGGGACACTAAGAACGTTATAAGTTGAAAACAATGTTAACTATCAAACATTCTCGTATATGTTAAGTTGAGAACGTCTTAGCTTTATAATACACTGATTGATTTTAAGAAAATAATTCAACTTTATAGCACTATCATGTTTGAATCTATTGATTGCTTTGTTGAAAGAAGGTGGCGTTGTAGGGAGAAGACCCTAAGTAAGCATTATCTTGTGTTTGTACCAATGTATTTGTCGGAGTATAACCCTTACTAAAATGAGTATATCCACTTTTCCCCTCTGGTGTCAATATGCATAAATCGAACCTCTGAGTGACCATTAGTGTCAACATGCTCAAATCAAGCCTCTGAGTGACCATTACTGTCAACATGCTTAAACTTAGCCTCTGAGTGACATCGGATTCAACATGTTTATACTGAGCCTCTGAGTGATCCTTTACGAAGTCCTAACTCTCATATGTGCCACTTGTTGGACGAGAGGTATTCATTATGTAAATATGTAAAAGTTGGACAATGAAGGGGTTAAAAGTGTCAACATGTTAATTTATACATCTGAGTGACCTTTTAACGAACTGAGAGCTTGACAATGTCCGGGCATACTCCCGGATGCGCCAAATGTTGGCTACGAAGGGCTAAATGTGCCATAAAGGTGTTTTAAGAGGTTTATTAAGTTGAGGGGCTAAATGTGGCAAGTTTTGAAAGTTCTCAGGAGGCGCACGCGGGCCGCAAGAGACACTAGCCTGGTCTCTTGCGGGGCGCGAGAAGGCTGTGTCTGCAGAAAATTTGCTTGGCCTCCACACATGTTACCAAAAACCATTTGATTCGAAACTAGAGACTTCCAAACTGCTATGCCATGTTTTAGGACACTTGTAAGCTCCCTCTAACACTCCCTAACACCTAGCACCACCTCCTTCAAGCTCCCCAACTATAAATAGGTGCATTGGTTCACCCTTTGAACTTGCACCTTTCTCATTTCCATTCTATCTCCCTCCCTCCTCTAGAAGTTCCTAACTGAAAGGAGCATCCAACTTAGTCCTAGGAATCACTTGTAGTGTTCATTTCTCTTGCATTTTCGTTTATAGGCTTTTATAGCCAAAAGTCAAGCGTTTTACGGAAAACGCCTTGACTTTCGGTTAAAACCATTATGGTCCAGCCATTGTTCGTAACGAACATGGCTAAGTGATCATAATAAGGTAGGTATTAATCCCTATAAAGAACACCTCCTAAAGATCACGTTTGCTAGACCAATTGACGGGTCAAAGTTTTAATATTAAAAAGTCAAGTAGGCCAATTTTCGAAATTATTATAATCTGAGCTTATATATGTTATGAAACACGTTTTGGAACCTAAACAAGTTGGTAATAATTATTAGAACATGTGAAAACATGTTCCGCTCATCAATTTCAGTTCTAGGATTTCGCAACCGAAAGTCGCAAAGTTTGACTTCTGCTTTGACTTTCGATTCTGACCCGATTTAGATTTGTTAGCTACTGATCTAAAGTTGAATTATGATCGTAAAATAATGTAGCATAACCCCCTAAGGTTATATTACATGATCATAATCAAAATCTGAGTTTATGCACAAGTTTCGTTATTATGCCATTTTGACTAAAATGCCCTTTTTACATAAAATGAGGTTTAATCGATAATGAACTTGAAAATGAATTTCCTACTGATGTAATATCATAAGTAAGATTATTTGGGATGTCAAGTCACATTATATACTGAGTTTACGTATAAGTTCTTGTGTTATATCGATAAATGACGATAAAGGCCTTGTGGCTCGTAAAATGGTTTTAATCATACCTTTCATATCAAATATTTTACCTACTGATATGTTATATTAAATAACATATCTAAAATAATTAAACTTGATCTTAACATCAGTTTTTACTAAACTTCGTACAAATCATCATTTTACGACATAAACGCCGTTTCGACGCATAGTATGGTTTTAAACCATATTTAACGACCAAGACTTGTTACCTACTGATTTTAAAACTTATTTAAAATATTTTTACAGTAGGTACGTGATGTAAACTCAGAATCCCAAATAAATTATAAAACTATGTGTAAAATGACCAAAATGCCCATTCGATACATAGTTTGGGCATAAATGATCAATTACACATATAATCAATATCTTACTAATATTATATCATAAATAAATTATTTTTCCAGAATACTTATGATCATAACATTACAATACATTCAAGTTCCTTTATACGGTGTATAATTACCAAAACGCCCTTGTGAGGCATAGTTTCATTTTAAAACCTTAACGGGCATGTAAGTTGATATCCTACTGATATTACAACTTATTTAAAGTATAATGGCATATAGAACTTGTCCATGACTTATCCGGTTACCGATATCGCTTATCTGCGCACGGTTAAATATATGTAACTAGTTTACGGAAATTAACCGAAACGGGTTTAACCTTATCATTTTAGTCTCAAAATCCAGAATGTTTATGGTTTACCCATATTATACAAGTAATAGTACTTGTTGGGTTTAAACTACATTCTATCCGATCATCGCTTAATCTAGCGTATTATACGTTTTGATCCTGTACGCTAGTCAGTCTAAGTCTATGACTTAATTAAGACCGTTAGTTTTACTTGGTTAGCTTATGCCATAATTCAGACTAGAGTCTTCCGGTAAATGCTATCCGCACTTATTTCATTTTGGATACGGCTGAGATATTAAATCTTGCATTTTAAAATCAAGACTAGCTCAGGTAAATACTCTCGACTTATTTTCCCTATACGGTCTTGAGTTACGGTAAACTATTACCGCTTGATCGGAAATGGGATCAATCGAATGCCGGACTGTGGCTAGTAAATCCGCATATTCCGTTTGATCAGTTTTGTTTGATAACTTAAACATTGGGGGTTAATGACCGTGTCCTGGATATCCTCGGTCATTACATTAGATAATGACCACGACAAAAGCGCGGGGTGTAGGCATACACCTGATAGATGCTCATGCTATATTATTTTTACCCACTAGTTGGGGATAACTCATTCGTGAGTTCTTATGTGGTATGTACGTTAATCATGTTTTGGTCTCTGTATTGGGCCCCATATGTATGGATAAACATGTAAAGTTGTTAACAAGGTTACAAGGCTGACTTTCCCAAGTTATAAAAGATTTGTTCCTTTTGCACTTAAATCTAGTTTTCAAAATGAGTTAGTTGGGTGTATTTACCAGCGAAAACTGACGTATTTTCAAAAGACTAAGTTGTAAGTACAATACGAAATAGGCTGGAAGCTGCTCGGTAGTGATATAAGAGTATCTTGCAAACCCTTAGATCTGCCCAAAGTCAGTTATACATTTTTGTACATTTTTCGATCCGCCTATGGATCTTCCATTACAAGCCGTCTGTATATTATTTTTCGTACTTTGAACAATTGGTTTGTAATAGTAATTTAAACTCTAAGACTTCCGATGTGCTATGTTTAATTGACTATGATGATATCAACTTACGTCACAATATTCCCCACCCGGGCCCACCGGTGTTTGGATTGGAAATCCGGGGTGTGTCAAACGGTTCTTTTTACAACGGTCACATGGTGTGATTATAAGTGTTAAATATGGATGAAAGTGGAGGTCTTAGTTGTAATTAACCAAAAACCTAAATTAGAAGGACCAAAGGTGACAAATAGGGAAACTTAATAAAAATTAGATATGTGTGTGTATGTGTGTCAACATATGCAAAGGAAAAGAAGGGGTTTCTCTGAAACAACTCCGATCCTCAAATCGATGATGACATTGAGCCCCAGTCTCTTGCATGGATTGAAATCCTTCATCATTTATCCCTAATGAACATGAATTGAGTTATAGAATCTTCAAAGATGAAGATGTATTTTAGATGGTTCTTTATTATGGAAATCTTGTATGAAATTATTGTAATTCTATTTGAATTCAGTAGGAATTATGTTTGAATTTTGTTATTTGGACATGTATGAATAATAGATATGTAGGAAATTGAGAATTTAGGAAAGAACTTGTGTGGGTTATGTGGGTGTCGAAAATGTAGGATGAAGCCATAGCCATTTTTGGTTAAATGGGATGTAGTAACTAAAATATGCTTGAATATATACCATGTTCATTAAGGGTTGAATGGTACTTGGATTTGGAAAGAAGCATGGTGTTAATGCCACAAACTAGTAAGGTAGAGCATGAATTACTTGTACGTTATGCCTTAAATGTTGTATGCACATCAAGTGTTTAATGAAATGTCTAGATAACAACATTAGGTGAAATTGTATGTATGTAATTGATGAACATGAAAAGAATGTGATAATGATGTAATTTCTAGTAAATTAACATGAGGAATGTGTTTTAGAAAATGTGAAACATGATGCTTACTGGTAAGGAATAATGCTGGAATTATGTTGATAGCTAACCTTGGATGGTGTTGCTAATTGTAGAATCATAAAGGCACTAGTATGTGTAGAATGGATTTTGTTTATATATGTATGTAACTGATGTTCTAAAAGTAGTTAATTAAAAACAACTTAAATTACCCTAATTCTAGAATCAAATTAAACTCTAGACTCCTAAACTATACTAAACTACTAACCAGCAAGGGGACCGGTCAATTGTAGAATAGCATTAAGTAAGTCCGGATTATCGAACCCACAAAACTCTCTAATTACTATGACTACTTAACTTGACTCAATTAAACACTTTGTATATTTTAGGGGGGGGGGGGTTTGCTACTAATTCTAAATTATTAGTTAAACTAAACTACTAAATTGGAACAAATCAAACTATGAACTTTTTAGGAAATTGGGAATAAATCAGGAAATAATGAACTAGTCACCTAGGTTGGATTTTTAGACTACTACTCATTTGATTTAATATTAATTTATTAGGTTGAATGTTTTACCGGGATCTTGAAATATTAAATCCTAGGTTTACCGAGCAGGACCCCCGACCCTTCTCAGGAAGACACCTATGATAACCTATAATTATTATTTGTTTACAGGTTCTAAAGATTTCTTTTTAGTTATCTTTTAATTTAGTAAAGTGTCTAATTAGTTAACTACTTCTCAATAATTAACCTAGATCAACTACAACTTCTAGTTTAGCGTAACTGACCTAATTTTGACAAGTAAATTAGATTCGGGAATTTCTCAAAACCTAAACCTAACAATTTATCTAATTAATTCAGCCAACTAATTACTATTTCTCAATAACCAATTTAGGTATAATGACAAAACTGATTTTATATTTCATTCAATTGTTTTCCCGGTTTTATTGGCCAATTTATCGATAACTTCCCGAATCCCTAAAGACACGAAAAAGTAACACAAACCTATTCTATGGAAGACATCCACCTAGATTCATGTAAAACAACTAAACAAACACAAATCAATCAAAATCATGCAAATACACTAAACTAGATAATTAAAGTTGTGAACTTTACCAAATACACATTCAAACCAAAATTAAACTAAAATAAATCAAACTTTCATAAATCAAATCATCCAAACCTAGGTAACTGAATTAAATCTAGCCAAGTATCATGTTTGAAAAACTAATTAAACAAGGTTTAGAACAAGAAAATACATAATCAAGTAAACAAAGGAGTATAAAGCTTAAGAATGTTGTGATAAAACCGTTAAAGCTCCTGCCTCGAAACTCCTTGATCACCCGAACAATTCTTGCAGCCTAAATCTTCTTCTCCTAGCTCAGAAGCTCCAGAAAGATTGCTCCAAAAGCCCTTAGTTCGTCCAAGTTGGTCCCAAGATGTATTTTAACTCAATAATGATTCAATAAATAGCAAACAAATCTCAAAACAACTATGTTTCGAAACTTTCTGGATAAAACACCCTCTCGTCGGCCGCGAGAGGGATAGGAGCTTCCGGTCGCGCCACGCGACCGATTCATAACCTGGAGATAATTATCACCCTCTCGCGCCCTGCGAGAGGGATATGGCCTGTCGGTCGCGGCACGCCACAGGGTTAAAAACCCATAATTGCATTTCGTTTCCTCTTTCCTATCCAATCCCGTTCCGGCTCGGTTCTAATTACCATTTTAGCTCGTTTTCCTATCCTTCCAACCGTTTTCATGAACCAAGACCTGCAAAACGCATTTGGATTAAAAGTATATAAATGCTTGACAAACCGAAACGAAAACGTGCTAAAACTATACAAACTCTACATGATAAATGTATGTATTATTCAATACATCAAATATCCCCACACTTGCTCTTTTTTCGCCCTCGAAAAAGAATTGTGCATAAACGGAATCATAACCAACAATTACGCGATTTCAAAGATTAAGGTTATTTTCATTAGGGAATGAGATTTATGTTAACCGTGATTGCAAGTATTGGATCCACTTAAACTCAAAATTCGGTTCAAACCTCTTATCATGTGAATTTAGTTTAAGTGCGGTCAATCTACCTAGGGTCTCACACTAGAATCCACAGTACCCCTAATCCCACCTCAAGCTTATGGAACAAAAGGAACGAATTATTTAAACCCTTTCCTAACCGTTTTATACCAAAATATAAAGAATTTAAAACCAAGCAATTTTCTCTTTTTTTTCTTTCGAGCATTTGATTTCTTTTTGCATATCTAACCTAGAGGCTGTCTCAACCAGAGTCACCATCCCCGAGAACGACAACGTGGGCTTCAATACTTAAAATTTCAACTAATCCCCAAGGGAGATTCCATAGGCCTCGTCTACTTTTCAATCAAGCTCATTTTTTCTATTTTTTTACATGATTAAAAATTCTAAATATTTTAGCTTATAACGGCATTCCTTATACTATTTTTTACGGTTTCAGTTTCCCATTTTTCCTAGATGAGTACCCACTAGTAGACCGACAATTAAGGTATATTAATCTCAAAGAATATAAGAACCGAATCGAGCCTACTCACATATCCCAAGTTAGACACAAACTCACCCTTTTATTTCTCATATTATTATTATTTGAAACCGAATAAAAATATAATTTTTCTATCATTTCCGTTTAATTTCATGCAAACTTCTTTTTCAAAAGACATTTTCGGATTTTTTAATTTTTGTTTAACACTACTCTACTATCTTATCTCCACACTTAAATTTTTGCATTGTCCCCAATGCAAGGATGAGACAACCTACCACTCAAAATAAAACAAAACAAAACAAAATAAATAAAGAAAACACAATACAAAAGTGAAGCGACTTAGCTGGTAGTGCAAGACTATCAATGTGCAAGTCAATCCACTCATGCTCTTCAAACCGAACGCGCTCAGTGTACCACTATCAAAGCTCTCATGCGAACGGAAGCAACATACAACATTGACCTATCACCATACAATTCCAAAACATAATATGATAAAGCAAATAAATAGATTGTTTTGAAGATTTTCCACATAATACCCAAACCATTCATCACCCCCACAATGTAAATTGTTTAAATTTCAGGCCATTTAGAAATTAAAACAGCAGAAAAAGAAAAATAAAGATAAAGCTCCACTGCTGCTTCAATCGTCCTCCTCCGACTCTTCCGACAGCCTCGAATACCTGATACAGTTGAATGTCCTCCATACCAGCAAACTGACTTGACCCTGACTGACCACCTGGATGCTGAAAGTAGGATGGGACCCCCATGTTCAAATTCTGCATCATATACCTCATCCCATCTTCCAGCCTTCGCTGGCTAGCCTCATGCATGCGCCTACTCTCCATCATGGTCTGGATAACTCCACCAAACTGCTGGTCGACATAGCCCCGCAGGTCCCCAAACCCCGTCTCCATCCTGTCATACAGAGAATCTAAAGTCAGTTGGTCTGGGCGAGGCTGACAAAGAGGATACTATCGTCCTGGCAGCTCCTGACGCATGAACAGCCGCTGATATCGAGTGGGGACGCCAGCCTGCATAGATGATGCAACTTCAGATCCTGGAGGCGGTTGTACCTGAGGTCCTTGGCGGGCTGGCTCCCAGCTAATGTAACATTTGTCAAAAACGGGTTTTCCAAACCTGCTCCGTTTGTAATCGAATACCAAGTTATAAATGTTTCGTTGCGTATTTATGTCCATTTTAATTTTTAATGATGCATAATTAATAAACAAACTAGAATATAAAAGTTATAATTGATAAAAAGTAAAAATAAAATAAATAAAAAGAAAAATAGGCTGCCGGGACTCGAACCCGGGTCAGGCGGGTTAAGCTCAAAGACTTATCACACACACATATAACCACTCCGCCACTTGTTGTTTTCTGTCAATTCTAGGAAACAATTAAATTTTATGGTCAATCATGAAGCGATCTGATTACGCTAACTGTAACCGAAATCGGTCACCAAATGTCCAAAAAACGTTTGATTGTTCGCGGTTTACCGATTATAACCGCTACACCGACACCTCCAAACAATTGAGCTTTGAATGGACTTGAATTCAAGAGTGGATCGGTTTTAATAACCGAAAACTTTCAATTCCTGAATTACTCCAATCATAGACCCCTCTCGCGACTCAAACACATTCTGCAAACCTTCAATTTCATTTTCGCACAACTTTCAGTTCGTCGGAGCAGCTATTTGAACTCGCCGGACTTTCGCCGGAAAACCGTGTTTTCTATCAAATCAGTGAGTCACTCAATTCTTTTATCATCTATCAGTTGTTAAGCTGTTGCTAACTCAAACCCTTCAATCGGAATCAATTTCAGACGTCGAGATCGGATAACTCACACTCGCCGGAAAACTTCTGAAAATTCTTATCTTTCTGCTGTAAAACGGTATGGTCATTCAAACCTTCTGATAACTCTTGTTTAGTACTTCAATTCCACAATTAGCTAATCAAAACTGTTAATTTGTTCGCTCAGTCGAAATTCATAAAAACAGAGCCGACGCCTTGCCGGAATTCTGAGATAACTCATTCCTTCGGTATGTTTACTTCCAACACCGTCTCTGCCATTTCATTTTAGTCTTATGAATGTTTGTCAATCAAATTAAACAAGAAACAATAGAGTAATCGTAGACTGTAATTCGGTAACGAAGAAGACGAAGTAGGTTGATTATAAGTTTATTATAATTTGGATATTATCTCGGGTTAGACACACAGTCCAGCGGTGGACTGTGTGCATACATATATCACACGCCGCGAGTTCGATTCTTGATACACACACCCTCTCGGTAATAAAGATGTTTTATTTTTCTAACTGAACCGGATTAACTACGTTAGATGTTAAGTATAATAAAAATATGTATATTAACCAAGTTAGACACACAGTCCAGCGGTGGACTGTGTGTAACATTAAGTCACAGGTCCCGGGTTCGAGACCTGTTGACGGCACCGGGTTGATGATTAAAATTCTTTTTAAAAATAAATGAATTTTGAATAAACTAAATTAGTATATAAATATAATTAAAAACAGGATTATTTCGGGTTAGACACGTAGCTCAGTTGGTAGAGCTGCGTGCACGCGTACGGGAGGTCTCGGGTTCGAGTCCTGCCCGGCGCATACATTTACACAATAAAATCGGTCAAACAGTCAAACAGTCAATGGTCAACGGTCAACGCAAAAGTCAACATTTTTTTTATATTTTTATTTATTTAATTTAATTCAAAAATCAATTAAAAATACTTAAAAATAATGTTTTTAAAGATGGGAAATAGCCTTAAACTCACAAAAATATATCTAAAAATCCTATTAAAATTATTAATAAAATCCACTCATTAACTATACCTTCCATTATTATTTAGGTTAGTTAATCCTCATTGTTCAATCCTTCAAACTCGTGCGCATCTCATCATCTCCAACCAAACGCACCCAATGTGAGTGAATCTCTACAAAATCCCCGTTTGAATCACGTTTTTGGGGTGTATCATGTGTCTTACCATTTATTATATTTAAATCATTGTGCATACATCATATCATGAACAAATGTGTATTCAGCTTGTATCAACTGTTGTGTGGTTATTGTTTAGATTTAATTTATTATTTTCAGTACATACAATTTCATAGGCCGCCGCTCCCCATTACATTATGAGCGTTGAGCAGTTCCCCATTACATTATGAGCGTGAACCTGGCGTGCCAACATACGATCGGCTCCGTTTGATTGAGCCTTGATCGCACAGACATTCATCATAGGCCGTCCGTTCCCCATTACATTATGAGTGTGAACGTGACGTTGCCAACATATACAGTTTCATTCATGTTATACATTCATGCAAGTTCATATGTTATTGTATGTTATAGTTGTGGTTGTTATTGCTATTGTTGGATTATTTACATTTGCTCGCATATGACTATTGCACAATTTTTCCTTGATAAAAATAACAAGAAATCAATAATAAATGTTTAACTAACAAGGTTCACTCGCCAACTTATGTTGACCCAAAAACCCCCATTTTTACACATGATACAGGTGAACCAGCTGCAGCAAGAAACACATAGGATTGGCCTAGAAGAATAAACTGGTTTAGAGCTTGGATTGTTTAGTTGGTTATTTTTCTTTGTATTTGTATGGACATGTTTGGATTATTGAGAATGTAATTTTGACTTTAATAAATATGAAACATATTAGTAAATATCATGAGCTTTGGTGATAACCCAATTATGCCCCGACTCTTATTCCGCTGCGGGTCGGGGTGTGACAGATTGGTATCAGAGCCATGACTATAGGGATATAGGATAGGTTATTAGACCCTTAGAGCCTATACTATAGTTGATTAGAAATTTTTAAGATTTTTGTGTGTTACATGCCAAATTTCATGATGTTTATATGTTTTATGTTTAATGTTACATTCAATGTTATGCAAGCATGTTCATAAGTATATATTATCATATAATGCCTATCATGAATCATATTCTCATAACATATCCTATCCATGAAAGCACACATCACATCATTTTCATGATTGTTTTTGCAATGATTTTTGTATTTTCAAATCTCATCAAAGTGAGTTCTCATGACGGGCATGTAGTAACTGGAAGGGTACAAGTACCGGTAGTCGGAACATCCTGTCTAGGCTTGGCATTCGTATAAATCCAAAATAAAGGACCAGTTTGCCTACCTGGGGACTAACGATGAGAGTACGAAGTACCTATTAGGCCAAAGCATGCTATACCAAACGTCGTGTGAGCTAACCCCACTTTGAGTTGTCATTGTGTCTACACCTGGACACATTCCGACCATACATCTCGTAAACATATTTTGTGGTTTTCATTCGGGTGATGCGAGTGTTAAATCGCCAATACTAATGTAAATCCTACCAAGCCAATAGTCATGGGGGCCCACATGACTATACAGGTGAAGGTATGGGGGACATTTGAGGCCCAACATGAGCAAACCCAAGACATCCTATGGATGTAGTTGCATTATTGATTTTTATGTTATTTTCATTTTCTTTAAGACACATGACACCTAAAAAGACTCCATAAACTCACAATCTTCTTATGTATGTTCCTGTAGATGTCGGCTAGACAACAACGAGGGGGTAAAAGATCAGGAAGGTCTCACGAACGCTTGGCCACACAAATCGCGAAACAAATGGCCGCGGTGCTTCCTGACATTGTGGTTCAAGTACAACAAGCTCTCGCCACAAATCCCACTAATCCTCCCCAGCAAGATGACCAGAACATCGGCAACCCTCCTACCAACAAGTGCTCATATAAACATTTCAAGTCTTGCGATCCTCCTAAATTTGAAGGGACCGAAGGTGTCACTGCTCTCCTCCACTGGTTTGAGGAAATGGAAAACACCTTCCTCAACTGCGATTGTCCCGAGGATCGCAAGGTACGATACGCAACCGGGAGACTATTTGGGGTAGCTCTTACCTGGTGGAATACTGAAAAGGGTTAGAGGGGAATCGAAGATGCTATGGCCTTAACGTGGGAGGAGTTAAGGGAAATCATGACGAGGCGATTCTGTCCTAGAAGTGAGATTAAAAAGTTAGAGGACAAATTTCATTCTTTGAAGCAAAAGGAGGGAGATCATACTTCCTACAACAAGAGGTTCTTAGAGTTGAACCAAATGGTCCCTAACTTGTTCACCCCGGTTTACCGCTTAATCGAGCATTATATTCGAGGCCTTCCCTCGAAAATTCAAGATTCAGTTCTCAGCACTTCACCAGCAACACTTGAAGCTGCTATGGAACTAGCTACTGAACTGACCGAGAATCGAATTCGCAACGGTAAGTTTAAAGAGGAGAAAAAGAAAGCCCTCGTTGAGGGCCAAACTTCAAACCATTCCACCTCCTCCTCTAAGTTTGCTAACAAGAGGAAACGTAACACCAGAAACTTCGTTATCACACAAACCAATTTCCCTATCCCTGCTGCACCCATTACCCAAGTTGCCCCCTCACCCGCACCATACAAAAGGCCATACTCTGGCCCATTACTAAAATGCAACCGTTGCCAATACCACCATTTTCCTGATCATCCCTGCCAACATTGCACCCGCTGCGGTCGCGCAGGTCATACTGGTCAAACTTGTCGCATACCTCAGCGAACGAATCGCCACCAGCCTTCAACCCAAACCCACCAACAAATAATGGGTCAAGCCCAACAACCCCTACTACTACCACCTACCCAACATTTAGCCCAATCATACTATCAACCCAACTATCCTATGGTACAACCTATGCGGGCTTGCTACAATTGTGGAGACCCAAGCCACTTTAGAAACACTTGTCCACGGTTGGTGAACATTATTCATGCTCAAGCGCAAGCCAATCCAGTGAATCAAGCTAACCAAGCTCCTCCACCTGGAAGAGGAAGAGCTTTCAACATCAACGCTAATCAGGCTAGAGCTGACAGCAATGTGGTTAACGGTACGTTTCTTATCAACGGTAGTTATGCATCCATGTTGTTTGATACTGGCGCGGATAAAAGTTTTGTGTCTTTAGAGTTTGAACCCATCCTAAACCAAAATCGTGATAAGCTCATGGAATCCATAACAGTAGAAGTTGTTGACGGGAAACCGGTCTCATTAAACTTTATTATACGCAATTGTACTCTCACCTTAAACGACCACGATTTTCCAGTTGACCTTATTCCTATGAAGTTGGGAAGCTTTGACATTATAATTGGTATGGACTGGCTCAGCCAACATCAGGCTGAAGTGGTATGCCGCGAGAAGTTTATACGCATTCCTCTTCCAAACGGTCAGACTCTACGAATCTTTGGAGAAACCCCATCGAAAGGGCTCAGATTAATGTCCTGTCTTCAAGCTCGAAAATATCTTCGCAAGAATTATGTCGCATTTTTAACCCATGTCGTCAAAAAGGGAACCATGGAGAAGAAACTCGAAGACATCCCAGTGGTAAAAGATTTCCCGCAAGTTTTTCCTGACGACATTTCAGGACTTCCTCCCGTGAGAGAAGTCGAATTTCGCATTGATCTTATACCTGGTGCTACACCAGTTGCAAAGTCTCCTTATAGGTTAGCCCCCTCTGAAATGCAAGAGCTAGCCAGTCAATTGCAAGAGTTGACTGACAAAGGATTCATACGTCCTAGCTCCTCGCCTTGGGGTGCACCTGTCCTTTTTGTGAAGAAGAAAGATGGATCGTTTCGCATGTGCATCGACTACAGAGAACTCAACAAGTTAACGATCAAGAATCGCTATCCATTACCTCGCATTGATGATCTTCTTGACCAACTTCAAGGCGCCAGCTGTTTTTCAAAAATCGACCTTCGATCTGGTTATCATCAACTCAAAGTACATGAAGAAGACGTCCCAAAGACCGCTTTCCGAACTCGTTATGGTCATTATGAATTCATGGTCATGCCATTTGGTTTAACCAACGCTCCAGCTGTCTTCATGGATCTAATGAATAGAGTCTGCAAACCCTATCTCGATCGTTTTGTTATAGTCTTCATCGACGACATTCTCATTTATTCAAAGTCTAAGTCTGATCATGAACGGCATCTTCGACTCATCCTTACACTCCTAGAGAATGAAAAGCTTTACGCGAAATTCTCCAAATGCGAATTCTGGTTAAAAGAGGTACAATTCCTTGGACATGTAGTCAATGACAAGGGAATACATGTCGACCCCTCAAAGATCAAAGCGGTACAAGAATGGCAAGCGCCACGTACACCAACTGAAGTAAGATCTTTCCTTGGTTTGGCTGGTTATTATCGCCGTTTCATCTCAAACTTCTCTCGCATTGCTGTACCACTCACGGCTTTAACTCATAAGGGAAAACCTTTCATATGGGGACCCAAACAAGAAGAAGCCTTCCAAACCCTTAAACAAAAACTCTGTGATGCACCAATCCTCACTCTGCCTGAAGGTTGTGATGACTTCGTGGTATATTGCGACGCGTCAGGGCAAGGACTAGGCTGTGTTCTAATGCAAAGAGGAAAGGTTATAGCTTATGCTTCGAGACAACTCAAAACTCATGAGAAGAACTACACCACCCATGACCTAGAACTTGGAGCCGTTGTGTTCGCTCTTAAGATATGGAGACATTATCTCTACGGTACTAAGTGTGAAATATACACTGACCACAAGAGTCTTCAACATATCTTCAATCAAAAGGAGTTAAACATGAGGCAACGAAGATGGGTCGAACTTCTAAATGACTACGACTGTGAAATTCGGTACCACCCTGGCAAGGCAAATGTGGTGGCTGATGCACTCAGTCGAAAGGGTTATGCGAACTCCATTCACTTCTATGTTCGCAAATCATAACTGACATTAAAGATCAAATTCGAGAAGCCCAACATGTTTCAGTAACGGAAGACGACGTACGAAAGGAGCTGTCCTGTGGAGCTGAACTTAAAATTGAAACTAAATCTGACGGTATTCTGTGCTATCTAGATCGCATATGGATTCCTGGCCACAACAACCTTCGTGAATTTCTTATGAATGAGGCTCACAAAACACGGTACTCTATACACCCAGGAGCCGATAAGATGTATCAAGACCTTCGATACACCTATTGGTGGCCTGGAATGAAAAAGGATATTGCCGCTTTTGTTTCCAAGTGCCTTACATGTTCCAAGGTGAAAGCTGAACACCAAAGACCCTCAGGACTTCTGGTCTAACCTGAAATACCTGTATGGAAGTGGGAAAACATAACCATGGACTTCATTACCGGGTTACCTCGCACTTCTGGTGGGTATGACTCTATATGGGTAATCATTGATCGTCTTACAAAATCAGCTCACTTTATTCCTATCCGCGAAGATTTCAAGAACGAGAAGCTAGCTCGTATTTACATCAGCGAAATCGTAAGCCGCCATGGTGTACCGTTAAGCATTATTTCAGATTGTGATGGTCGTTTCACTTCACGAACATGGCAAGCAGTACAAGCTGCCTTGGGTACGCGATTAGATCTCAGTACCGCTTATCATCCTCAAACTGATGGACAATCTGAACGCACCATTCAAACTCTTGAAGATATTCTTCGAGCATGTGTCATAGACTTCAAGGGAAATTGGGACGCTCATCTACCATTAGTTGAATTTTCGTACAACAACAGCTATCATTCAAGTGTCGGCATGGCACCTTTTGAAGCTTTATATGGTCGTAAGTGCCGATCTCCAGTATGTTGGCACGAAATTGGGGAAGCTCAAATTACCGGTCCAGAATTGATTCAAGAAACCACAGACAAGATCCATCAAATTCGAAACAATCTTCTAGTGGCTCAAAGTCGTCAAAAGAGTTATGCAGATAAACGACGGAAGCCTTTGGAGTTTAACATTGGTGATCATGTACTTTTAAAAGTATCACCGTGGAAAGGAGTAGTTCGTTTTGGTCAAAAAGGCAAGCTACCACCACGCTACGTAGGACCTTTCAAGATACTCGAAAGAGTAGGACCTGTAGCATACAAGCTTGATCTACCAGAAGAACTCAACAGGATTCATCCCACATTCCACGTATCAAACTTGAAAAAGTGCCTCGCTGATGAGAACCTCCATATTCCTCTGGAAGATATTCAGATTGATGAATCTATGCATTTTATTGAAAGACCAGTAGAGATCATGGACTTCGGAGAAAAACGTCTACGACGAAGTCGCATTCCAATTGTTAGGGTACGCTGGGAGTCGAAACGGGGACCTGAGTTTACTTGGGAATGTGAAGACTCAATGCGCGAAAAATACCCGCATCTTTTTCCTTCTACTACTACTTAAATTTCGGGACGAAATTCCTAAAAGTAGGGGATACTGTAACATTTGTCAAAAACGGATTTTCCAAATCCGCTCCGTTTGTAATCGAATACCAAGTTATAAATGTTTCGTTGCGTATTTTTGTCCATTTTAATTTTTAATGATGCATAATTAATAAACAAACTAGAATAGAAAAGTTATAATTGATAAAAAGTAAAAATAAAATAAATAAAAAGAAAAATAGGCTGCCGGGACTCGAACCCGGGTCAGCCGGGTTAAGCTCAAAGACTTATCACACACACATATAACCACTCCGCCACTTGTTGTTTTCTGTCAATTCTAGGAAACAATTAAATTTTATGGTCAATCATGAAGCGATCTGATTACGCTAACTGTAACCGAAATCGGTCACCAAACGTCCAAAAAACGTTTGATTGTTCGCGGTTTACCGATTATAACCGCTACACCGACACCTCCAATCAATTGAGCTTTAAATGGACTTGAATTCAAGAGTGGATCGGTTTTAATAACCGAAAACTTTCAATTCCCGAATTACTCCAATCATAGACCCCTCTCGCGACTCAAACACATTCTGCAAACCTTCAATTTCATTTTCGCACAACTTTCAGTTCGTCGGAGCAGCTATTTGAACTCGCCGGACTTTCGCCGGAAAACCGTGTTTTCTATCAAATCAGTGAGTCACTCAATTCTTTTATCATCTATCAGTTGTTAAGCTGTTGCTAACTCAAACCCTTCAATCGGAATCAATTTCAGACGTCGAGATCGGATAACTCACACTCGCCGGAAAACTTCTGAAAATTCTTATCTTTCCGCTGTAAAACGGTATGGTCATTCAAACCTTCTGATAACTCTTGTTTAGTACTTCAATTCCACAATTAGCTAATCAAAACTGTTAGTTTGTTCGCTCGGTCGAAATTCATAAAAACAGAGCCGACGCCTTGCCGGAATTCTGAGATAACTCATTCCTTCGGTATGTTTACTTCCAACACCGTCTCTGCCATTTCATTTTAGTCTTATGAATGTTTTTCAATCAAATTAAACAAGAAACAATAGAGTAATCGTAGACTGTAATTCGGTAACGAAGAAGACGAAGTAAGTTGATTATAAGTTTATTATAATTTGGATATTATCTCGGGTTAGACACACAGTCCAGCGGTGGACTGTGTGCATACATATATCACACGCCGTGAGTTCGATTCTTGATACACACACCCTCTCGGTAATAAAGATGTTTTATTTTTCTAACTGAACCGGATTAACTTACGTTAGATGTTAAGTATAATAAAAATATGTATATTAACCAAGTTAGACACACAGTCCAGCGGTGGACTGTGTGTAACATTAAGTCACAGGTCCCGGGTTCGAGACCTGTTGACGGCACCGGGTTGATGATTAAAATTCTTTTTAAAAATAAATGAATTTTGAATAAACCTTTTTAAAAATAAATGAATTTTGAATAAACTAAATATAATTAAAAACAGGATTATTTCGGGTTAGACACGTAGCTCAGTTGGTAGAGCTGCGTGCACGCGTACGGGAGGTCTCGGGTTCGAGTCCTGCCCGACGCATACATTTACACAATAAAATCGGTCAAACAGTCAATGGTCAACGGTCAACGCAAAAGTCAACATTTTTTTTATATTTTTATTTATTTAATTTAATTCAAAAATCAATTAAAAATACTTAAAAATAATGTTTTAAAGATGGGAAATAGCCTTAAACTCACAAAAATATATCTAAAAATCCTATTAAAATTATTAATAAAATCCACTCATTAACTATACCTTCCATTATTATTTAGGTTAGTTAATCCTCATTGTTCAATCCTTCAAACATCTCATCATCTCCAACCAAACGCACCCAATATGAGTGAATCTCTACAAAATCCCCGTTTTAATCACGTTTTTGGGGTGTATCATGTGTCTTACCATTTATTATATTTAAATCATTGTGCATACATCATATCATGAACAAATGTGTATTCAGCTTGTATCAACTGTTGTGTGGTTATTGTTTAGATTTACTTTATTATTTTCAGTACATGCAATTTCATAGGCCGCCGCTCCCCATTACATTATGAGCGTTGAGCAGTTCCCCATTACATTATGAGCGTGAACCTGGCGTGCCACATACGATCGGCTCCGTTTTATTGAGCCTTGATCGCACAAACATTCATCATAGGCCGTCCGTTCCCCATTACATTATGCGCGTGAACGTGACGTTGCCAACATATACAGTTTCATTCATGTTATACATTCATGCAAGTTCATATGTTATTGTATGTTATAGTTGTGGTTGTTATTGCTATTGTTGGATTATTTACATTTGCTCGCATATGACTATTGCACAATTTTTCCTTGATAAAAATAACAAGAAATCAATAATAAATGTTTAACTAACAAGGTTCACTCGCCAACTTATGTTGACCCAAAAACCCCCATTTTTACACATGATACAGGTGAACCAGCTGCAGCAAGAAACACATAGGATTGGCCTAGAAGAATAAACTGGTTTAGAGCTTGGATTGTTTAGTTGGTTATTTTTCTTTGTATTTGTATGGACATGTTTGGATTATTGAGAATGTAATTTTGACTTTAATAAATATGAAACATATCAGTAAATATCATGAACTTTGGTGATAACCCAATTATGCCCCGACTCTTATTCCGCTGCGGGTCGGGGTGTGACAGCTAACAGGCTCTTGGGTCGTCAAAATCCCAGCAGCCTAGAGGTCTCGAATACTCATGACGCAGGGGGCAGGGCCTTCTCTCAATCTGTCTTGGGGATATCTGTCGAACACCCCTATACTCTCGGCTAAGCACGTAATCAAGGGCCCACAATACACCCTTGCCCTGGGGCCTCCCCTCCACAGCCGCTTCATCGACCATGCAAATATAGTAGCCAGGTTTGCCGACCGTCCTTCCACCATGCTCATCAGACAGAACAAACTTACCTGATTTACCTTGTTGTCCCCCTGCCCTCTTCCAACTAGTGAAGCAGTAAGAATATTGTGGATAAACCGGTAGACCGAATCAATAATGTCGCTTGCTACCATATTGTTTGAATATGGAGCAGAAGAGATTGTACCCCAAAACCTGGCTAGCTCATCCGTATAAACACTATGGGGGTGCCTCCTTTTAAAGACCCCCTAAAGACTAGTGGAGAAGTCTGGTGCCTGAACCTCCTCTAACGAGTATATCTGCGAGGCCACCACGAACTGTGGAACCATCATCTCATAAACTTGCTCCCCAAGGCGAATGAGACAGCATCACTCTCATTAAATTTACCCTGCTGGTATTCGAACGTAGAGTGAAACTCGTAGGTGATCTCTTTATAATGTCTAGCTCCATAATCCAACACCCTCCTGAACTTGTTGCCCAACAACTGTTCAATCCTACCCCTTTGACCCAGATGGTCAATCACATCCCAATCGATCCTTCTATAGGGTAGCAGCTCACAAGTGACTAGGTTAGAAAGCCTTTCCCACTCGTGGGAGTCTAGATCGAACTGAAGAAGGGGACTGTCCACTATTCTCGTGCTATGTCCATGGGGAATACCATCCCCCCTGTACCTGATTCTGCGTCGACCAAAATACGAAGATTGCTGTGATGCATCAGCTGGTCACCTCTCTGGCGAGGTGTTGGCCCTCTCCTCTTTCGTCCGGCACGACTTGAACTACCCTCTCCAGACATCTGCATAAAGCACAAATAAGACAAGTACGACATTAGAAAGAGGCAACCACATAGAACAAATGACCGTATGCATTTCATTCGTGGTCATGTCTGAAAAAGATAAACACTTTACCACATAACTTTAGATACATTTTAGCATTGTAACATTATTAATTAATAAAATCGAATCTCGCCCGAATGGAGATTGAGTACGGGCGATACCGAATTCTATATGCATGAACATCCAAATGTTACTAACCCCCGAAATATATCCAAAACCAAACAGCTACCCCCCTTCTGGCACTTTAGTTGCCCTCAATTAAACCGATGTGCCGAAAAATGAGCCAACATGGAGTGTAAATCTAAAGATAAAACTGTATGAACATAGTAGAAACAACGGGTTGAAGATCTTAAAAAATCTGATTTTGAGTACCAATGTTAACCAACCCGAATCCCCACACTTAATGTTGGACCTCACTAAACCTGTCAAGAAAGACCCTGCATACACTTAATCTACCCACATAAAGTAACAACCATCACCAACAAAACTCAAACCAAACCAAGGTTATCCCAACCCGCAAAATAACTTAACATGCAACTATCATCGGACAAAACACCAAAATAAATGAAACAACTAGATATATGATGAAAATGAAAGCATAAAGGTTGCGAAAAAACATACCTTGGCGCCGATCTGTAAGAACTAGTACACAAATAGTTGAAAAGTTGCAACACCGTTAAAAAGCTCGGTTGAAAGGGGAAAAACGCAGGTTTGCACTTAAAAATGGGTGAAGGTTGATGTAGGGAAGCAAAGGGGCAAGATTTGGGTGAATGTGGGTTAAAATCGTGAAATTTGGTGAAGAATAGGGGATGAGCCGTAAGTGAGAGTGTTGAAGAAATGGTTTGAAAATGGGGAAAATGGTGGCTAGGGTTTAAAAATTGCAGATAAGGTCTCTCGCGGGCCGCGAGAGAATCCTTTAATTCTCTCGCGCCCCGCGACCGAGTGGTGTTACCGGATCTACAAGGCTCTCGCGGGCCGTGAGCGAGAAGGCTTATGCCTCTCGCGCCCCGCGAGAAGCCTGTTTTCACATAAAGTTTTGAAAAAAATTCAGGTTTTGTGCCTTAGAATTTTTTTGAAAGTTTCATTTTGTCTATTATAACTTAGTGAACCACTCCTCTCGTAACCGGATCTAAGAAAACGTACCTGCAATTTCCCGCTCTCCATCAATGGTGCGTGATATAACCTGCAAAAACAGCTAAACCGACCCACACACAAACACACAAAATACGAAAACATGAATTAAAAAAACCTGAAATGCAGTTAAATACCAACTATACATACTCTACACTTGAGCTGACACTCAAGAACCTATGCGGTATGAGGTGGAACTTCGAGAGGACTTTCCTCCATCTCGGTGGGATCTAGTGGTCCTCCTAAATAGTGCTTCAATCGATGCCCATTGACCTTCCACGTCCCTCCGTCCACTTCATCTTTCAGCTCGATTGTTCCATACGGGAATACCTTGTTTACCACATACGGGCCGGACCATTTTGATTTCAACTTACCAGCAAATAGTTTCAATCGCGAGTTATATAAGAGCACTCTGTTGCCGATTTGAAACTCTTTCACACCTTTGAATCTCCTGTCATGTGGCGCCTTAGTTTTCTCCTTAATACTCCATGAACGCTCATACGCCGCATCACGAAGTGCCTCAAACTCGTGAATTTGGAAGTAACATCTCTTGGCAGCTTCTAGTGAGGTCGAAATTCACGGTTTTCAAAGCCCACAATGCCATATGCTCAAGTTCAACCGGGAGATGGCAGGCTTTACCATAAACGATCATGAAGGGCGTGGTGCCTAGCGGTGTCTTTTAGCCGGTGCGAAACACCCATAAAGCATCATCTAACTTATCAGACCCGTCCTTCTGACTTTTGCCTGCCGTCTTCTCGAGGATCTGTTTCACCCCCCTGTTCGCATTCTCCACTTGGCCGCTCGTCTGAGGATGATAAGCGGTGGAGAGGCGATGAGTGACACCGTAGCGCGCTAATGCCTTTTCCATGATGGCATTGCAGAAGTGTGTGCCACGATCACTAATAATAGCTCGTGGGGGTACCAAAACGGGTGAATAGCTTCTTCAAGAATCTCACCACCACTCGGGCATCATTTATGGGTAAAGCTTGAGCTTCAACCCACTTGGAAACGTAATCAATAGCCACAAGGATGTACCGATTCCCGCTAGAGACGGGAAACGGTCCCATGAAGTCAATCCCCCATACAACGAAAACTTCAAGAATTTGGATCGGATGTTGGGGCATCTCGTCCTTGGATGAGATGTTGCCAGTGCGCTGGCAACGATCACATGTCTTAACGAACTCTAGAGCATCCTTAACTACTGAGGCCAATAAAAACGGCAATCAAAAACCTTTTGAGCGGTGACGTGAGGACCACGATGACCTCCTATCAGTCCCTCGTGCACGTGCCTCAAAATCTCCGCCCCCTCTTCTCTACTAACGCAGCGCCTGAGAATCCTGTCTCCCCCTACCCGAAATAGAAACAGGTCATCCCAGATGTAACGCCTCACATCGCGGAAGAATTTCTTCTTCTGCTGCGTGGTCATCCCCTTCAATACCACTCCATTCGCGAGATAATTCACAAAGTCGGAAAACCACGGCATTCCCTCCTTTTCCGCTGCCACAAACTCCACTGACTCATGTGAAAATCTATCACCGATCTCTTCTTCCCTAATTTCTTCTCTACTAGGATCCTCTAATCGGGACAGATGGTCAGCGGCCACATTCTCTGCTCCATTCTTATCTCTAATCTCTATGTTGAACTCGGAAAGCAAGAGAATCCACCGAATGAGACGAGGCTTTGCGTCCTTCTTTTGGAAAAGGAAGCGCAGAGCCGCATGGTCAGTAAAGACGATGGTTTTGGAAAGGACGAGGTAGGAGCGAATTTATCAAACGCGAATACTACTGCTAAGAGCTCCTTTTCTGTAGTGGTGTAGTTCTCCTGAGCGTCATTAAGGGTTTTACTACCGTGATAAATAGGATGAAAATGTTTATCACGTCGCTGACCCAAAACGGCGCCGACCGCATAGTCGCTCGCATCACACATGAGCTCGAAGGGCAAGCTCCAGTCGGGTGAGACGAGAATAGGAGCACTCACCAGTTTCTCTTTAAGGATTGTGAAGGCTTTCAAGTAGTCATCATCGAATACGAAGGGTACATCTTTTTCAAGGAGTCGAGTCATGGGGCGGGTTATCTTCGAGAAATCTCTGATAAACCGTATGTCGAAGCCCGCATGACCGAGAAAACTACGGATAGACTTGACGCTAGTCGGTGGAGGGAGTCGCTGATAGTATCTATCTTCGCCTGATCGACCTCTATCCTTGCTCGCGAGATCTTGTGCCCTAGCACTATGCCCTCTTTCACCATAAAGTGACATTTCTCCTAGTTAAGCATTAATCTATCTCGACAACGTTTCATCATCGCATCTAAGTGACTAAGACATTGATCGAAAGTGTTTCCATAGACAGAGAAATCGTCCATGAAAACCTTCATCGAGGTCTCAATCATGTCCTGAAAGATAGCGACCATGCATCGCTGGAAAGTAGTTCGAGCTTTACATAACCAGAACGGCATGCGGCGATACGCGTAAGTACCGTACGGGCATGTGAAGGTTGTCTTCTCTTGATCCTCAGGAGCAATCGGGATCTGGAAGTAACCTGAGAACCCGTCAAGAAAATAATAAAATTGCTGTCCTACGATCGCTCCAACATTTGATCGATAAACGGGAGCGGGAAGTGGTCCTTGCGGGTGGCGTCATTCAATTTACGATAATCTATGCACACCCGCCAGCCCGTGACTGTTCGAGATGGGATAAGCTCATTCTTCTCATTCATGACCACTGTCATTCCCCCCTTCTTGGGAACAACCTGAATGGGGCTTACCCATGCCGAATCAGAGATCGGGTAGATGAGACCAGCTTCCATCAGCTTGAGCACCTCTTTCTTCACAACTTCTTGCATATTCGGGTTTAGACGGCACTGTGGCTGCACTACTGGCTTAAAGACGTCCTCCATGAGGATCCTATGCGTACAGAAGGTAGGGCTAATCCCCTTGATATTAGACAGTTTCCACGCGATGGCCTCCTTATTGGATTTTAGGACCTCTATCAGACGCTCCTTCTCCTCCATTATGATCACGGGTAAGCTCGAATTATCACCTAGGAACGCGTATTCTAAGTGGGACGGGAGGACCTTAAGCTCTACGACTGTTGGGTCTCTAATGGTGTACTCTCGCTAGCTGCACTCACCTCACAGAACTCTAAGGTCTCGGGAACCCTAGGAAATCGTCCCCTATATCTTCGTTGTCGCTCTCCTCGGCTACTAAACTCTCGCTCACTAGGTCGGCTCCGCTAATATACTCTAAACAGTGATCAACGCACGACATGAATGAATTCAAAAAGTATAGGGAGTGACAAGGGCCACTATCGCTGTCGCCACCACTCGGGTGTTGCATCGACCTTGCGATTTCGAACCTGACATTCTCGTCCCCGATGCGAAGGGTGATTTTCCCATCATGAACATCAATGAGCGCTTTCGTGGTGCGCAGGAATGGGCGACCTAAGATCATGGGTACCTTCTCGTCGGCCTCCATATCGAGAATGACGAAATCTACAGGAAAGACAAATCTATCGACCTTAACCAATAAGTTCTCTACAATTCCCCTCGGGTACTTAACAGACCTATCGGCTAACGACAGTGACATACGAGTAGGGGTGAGCTCCCCTAAACCTAATCTCTCGTAGAGTGAGAAAGGCATCATATTTATGCTCGCCCCGAGATCGGCTAAAGCATGAGCTGGAGCAATGGAACCGCCGAATAGGCATGGAATTGTAAAGATACCCGGATCAGTCAGATTTTTGGGTAACTTGTTTAAAACCATGGCAGAGCATCCTCCAGTCAACGGGACATTCGAGAGCTCCCCCAGCCTATCTTTACGTTTTAGAAGATCCTTCAAAAACTTGGCATATTTAGGCATATGCTGGAGGGCCTCGATGAATGGGAGATTGATTTTTAACTGAGTAAACATGTCAAGGAAATTCCTGTATTCCTTGACATATTTTTGCTGTATTAGATGTGTTGGGTAGTGTCACACCACGATTTCCAACCCGAAATCCATACACCGGTGGACCCGGGTGGGGAGTATCGTGACGTCAGTTGATAACATCATTGTCAATTAAACATGGCACAACGAAAGTCTTGGAGTAAAATTACTATTACAAACCAAATGTACGAAAATACAAAATAATTATACAAGCTTGTAATAGAAGATCCACAGGCGGATCATAAAATGTACATGGAAAGAATACAAAATAGATTTTAGGCAGATTTAGGATTTGCAAGATCCTCTATCACTACCGAGCAGCTTCCGGCCTATTTCGTATTGTACCTGTAGTTTAGCCTTTGGATGATACGTCAACTTACGCTGGTAAATACACCCAACTGGCTCATTTTGAAAACTTTAAAATGGTTTTAAGTGAAAAGGCACAAAATCTTTTATTAACTAGGGAAAGTTGACCTTGCAACCTTGTATCAGATTCACATGTTTGTCAATACATAAAGGGCCCAGTACAGAAACCGAGACATGATTAAATACACACCACTCAGGACACGAAGGAGTCATCCCCAACGTCTTGGGAACATTGCATATGAGCATCAAAAGGTGTATGCCTACACCCCGTGCTAAGGTCGTGCCAATAACTAATGTATTGAGCCCAGGATATCCAGGACACGGTAATTTAACCCCCGATGTTTAAGTTATCAAACAAAACTGATTAAAATGAAATATGCGGGTTTACTAGCCATGAGTGGGCATTCGATTGACCCCATTTTGGACCTAAGCGGTAATAATTTACCGTATCCCAAGCCCGTATAGGGAAAATAAGTCGAGAGTATTTCCCTGAGCTGGTCTTCTTCTTTTATTTTTAAATAACTCAGCCGTATACAAAAGTACCAAGTGCAGATAGCATTTACCGGGAAGGCTCTAGTCTGGATTGTGGCATAAGCTAGCCAATTAAATACTAACGTCTTATAAACCGAATAGTGTACATGATCATTACGTATAACGCTTGATTAAACGATGATCAGATAGAATGGTTTAATCCTGACCAGTACTTTGACTTGTATAATATGGGTAAACCATAAACATTCTGGATTTTGAAACTTAAATGACAAGGTTAAACCCGTTTCGGTTAATTTTCGTAAACTAGTTACGTATAATCAACCGTACGCTTATAAGCGATAATGGGGTAACCGGATAAGTCATGGACATGTTCTATGTGCCAGTATACTTTAAATAAGTTAAGATATCAGTAGGATATCAACTTGTATGCCCGTTAAGGTTTTAAAACGAAATTATGCCTCATAAGGACATTTTGGTAATTTCACACCATATAAAAGGAACTTGAATAAAATTTGCTGTTATAATTATAAGTATTCTGGAAAATACTTAGTTATGATATAATATCAGTAGGAAACCAATTATATGTGTAAATTAGCTTTTATGACCAAACTATGCACCGAAGGGGCATTTTGGTCATTTTACAATTTATTATTTGGGATTCTGAGTTTATAACATGTATCTACTGTAATTATGTTTAAAATAAGTTTTAAAAATCAGTAGGTATCAAGTCTTGGTCAATAACATGGTTTAAAATCATACTATGCGCCTAAACGACGCTTATATCGTAAAATGACGTTTTATGCGATGTTTAATGAAAACTGATATTAAGGTCAGATTAAAATGTTTAAAATATGTTATTTAATATAACATATCAGTAGGTAAATGATTTACCTTGAAAAGGATTGATTAGAACCATTTTATAAGCCATAAGGCTAAAACCGTCATTTATCGACATAGTTTAAGGACCTGTTTGAAAATTCAGTTTATAACTTGGTTTAACATCCCAAATAATCCTACTTATAATATTACATTAGTAAGAAACTCATTTTCAAGTTTATTATCATTAACCTTGACTTATGTAAAAAGGGACATTTTGGTCAAAGATGGCATAATTATGGAACTTGCGCATAAACTTGGATTTTGATTATGATCATGTAATAAACTTCAGAGGGTTATGCTACATTATATTATGAAAATAATTCAACTTTATATCGGTAAGTAACTAATCTAAATTGGGTCAGAATCGAAAGTCAAAGAAGAAGTCAAACTTCGCGACTTTCGGTTGCGAACCGACCCTAGAACTGAAATTGACGAGCCAAACATGTTCTTACATGTTCTAATAATTATTACCAACTTGTTGAAGTGTCAAAACATGTTTCATAACATATATAAGATCAATTTATGGTTTTTCCGAAAAACGGCTGTTTGACTTTTTATTTTCATAACTTTGACCCGTCAATTGGTCTAGCAAACGTGATCTTCAGGAGGTGCCCTTTATAGGGACTAACACCTACCTTATTATGATCACTTAGCCATGTTCATTTCGAACAATGGCTGGACCATAATGGTCTTAACCAAAAGTCAAAGCGTTTTACGAAAACGCTTGACTTTTGGCTATAAAAGCCTATAAACGAAAATGCAAGAGCAAGGAACACTTACAAGAGGTTCCTACAATGCAAGAGAACTAAGTTGGATGCTCCTTTCAGCTAGGAACTTCCAGAGGAGGGAAAAGAGTTATGATTTAGAAAGGTGCAAGTTGGAATGAAGCACTTGAACACCTATTTATAGTTGGAGAGCTCAAGGAGGTGAAGCCAGGTGTTTTGGGGTGTAAGAGGAAGCTTACAAGTGTCCCAAAATAGGGACATAGTAGTTTAGAGAAGCCATGGTTTCGAATTAATGGTTTTGGAGTTTTGCTTGGAGACTAAACAAAACTTTCTGCAGCGGATACTCTCTGGCGGGCCGCGTGAGGCACAAGCCCTGCCTCTCGCGCCCCGCGAGCGCCCCAAAGGCAGTTTCAAACTTTGACACTTTAGCCCATTAACTTATAAAAGCTTATAAAAACCTTTTTAAACACCTTAATGGCACTTTTAGCCCTCCGCAGCCAATACTTGGCATACCCGGATTATGCCCGGATATTTTCGAGCTCTTGTTCGTTAAAAGGTCACTCAGAGGTATAAATTAACATGTTGACACTTTTAAACCCTCCATTATCCAACTTTTCATATAGTTAAAAAATTGAACCCTCTCGTCCAACAAATGGCACATATGAGAGTTTAGGACTTCACTAAAGGATCACTTAGAGGCTTATGATAAGCATGTTGATTCCAATATCACTCAGAGGCTAGGCATGTTGACATATCAGTCACTCAGAGGCCAAATTTCAAGCATGTTGACATATCAGTCACTCATAGGCTAATGATTTAAGCATATTGACATATCAGTCACTCAGAGGCTGTTATTTATGCATGTTGACATCGGACCGTCACTCAGAGGCTCGGTTTGAGCATGTTAACGCCTTTAGTCATTACTGGTTTTAATAGACTATATTTAAAATACAACACGTGTCACTATACTATTGGATACGATTTTACATGGTGTTACATCCTCACCCCCTTAAAAGAAATCTCGACCTCGAGATTTTATTCAAAAAGATGGGGGTACTTTTGTCGCATAGTGGACTCAACCTCCCATGTATACTCAGGACCTCTAAAAGCGTCCCACTTAACCTTTACTATAGGTATCATTTTTCTTCGGAGCTTCTTAACCTGTCGATCCTCGATCGAAATTGGTTTCTCAATGAACCTGAGGTTTTCATCAATTTGCACATCCTTGTGCGACATTGCTAGCAACTCATCGGCTAGACATTTCTTAAGATTAGATATGTAGAATACATCATGAATTCCACTAAGCTCCTCTGGCAACCTGAGCTTATAAGCTACAGTGCCGACACATTCGATTATCTCGAAGGGTCCTATATATCTAGGGCTTAACTTGCCCTTCTTTCCAAAACGCATCAAACCTTTCCAGGGTGATACTTTTAGCATGACTTTGTCCCCTACTTGGAACTGAAGAGGTTTACGCCTCTTGTCAGCATAGCTTTTCTTCCTATCCCATCAGTTTTGAGACGATCACGGATTTGTATAATCTTTTCCTGTTCTCCAGGACAATCTCAGGTCCTGATAGTTGGGCCTCCCCAACTTCTACCCAACATACGGGCGTTCTACATTTTCTCCCATACAAGGCCTCAAAAGGAGCAGTCTTGATGCTAGTATGATAACTGTTATTGTAGGAGAATTCTATTAGGGGTAAGTGGTTATCCCAACTTCCACCTAAATCAATCATACATGCCCTAAGCATGTCTTCCAGTGTCTGGATAGTACGCTCACTTTGACCATCAGTCTGCGGATGGTAAGCCATACTGAAATTCAATCGTGTGCCTAAGGATTATTGGAAACTTTTCCAAAAGTGAGATGTGTATCTAGTATCTCTAGTCGGATACAATAGATACTGGCACACCGTGTAGGGACACAATCTTGTCCACATACAATTTAGCCAATTTATCTGAATTATACGTTTCCTTCACTGGCAAGAAGTGTGCTGACTTAGTCAGCCTATCCACTATGACCCAAATAGTGTCATTACCACATTTGGTCTTAGGTAACTTTGTAATTAAATCCATAGTTACCATTTCCCATTTCCAAGTGGGAATTTCTAATTGTTGTAGTAGTCCTAACGGTTTCTGATGTTCAGCCTTAACTTGCGAACACGTCAGACACGTAGCTACATAAGTGGCTATGGATTTCTTCAAACCCATCCACCAATAATTCTTCTTCAAGTCTTGATACATCTTGTCACCTCCCGGGTGAACCGAGTATCTTGAATTGTGCGCTTCTTGGAGGATTAGATCTCTAAGTCCTCCAAAGATCGGATCCCAAATTCTATCATTAAATCTTAGGATTCCATCATTTCCAGGCGCTAACTGATCAACAGTTCCGCCTAATCCCTCATTAGGGATATTTGCGTCTAATAAGGCTTGCTTTCGCGCATCTAGTAGCTTCTCATTTAAGCTATTTCTAAGCTCAATGCTCTTAGCGTTAATCCTAATAGGTTTAACCTTTTCCTTGCTATTTAAGGCATCGGCAACTACATTTTCCTTGCCTGGGTGGTAACGAATCTCGCAATCATAATCATTAAGAGTTTCCATCCAACGGCGCTGTCGCATATTCAATTCTTTCTGATTGAACAGATGCTGGAGACTTTTATGATCAGTGTATATAACACACTTTGTGCCATACAAGTAATGTCTCCACAGTTTTAGTGCAAATACAACGGCACCCAGCTCCAAATCATGGGTGGTGTAATTCTTTTCATGCACTTCTAATTGTCATGATGCATAGGCAATTACCTTGCCATTTTGCATTAGCACACAGCCTATACCGGTGTGTGATGCATCACAATAAACAACAAAATTCTCAATACCCTCAGGTCGAGATAACACAGGAGCGTTGCTCAACTTGTGTTTAAGAATCTCAAAAGATTCTTGTTGCTTTGGACCCCAATTATACTTAATATTCTTACAGGTCAAGGAAGTTAAAAGAGTGGCTATCCTTGAAAAGTTCTCAATGAACCTCCTATAGTAACCAACCAATCCTAAGAAACTACGAACCTCCGTTGGGGTCTTGGGCACTTCCCAACTCATTATGGCCTCAATTTTGGTAGGATCCACTTGGATACCACGCTCAATTACCATGTGTCCAAGAAATTGGACTTCTCTAAGCCAAAATTCGCATTTAGAGAACTTTGCATAAAGTTTCTCCTGCCTTAATAATTCTAGGATGCACCGAAGATGTTTCTCGTGATCACCTTGATTACGAGAATAGATAAGTATGTCGTCTATGAAGACAATGACAAACTTATCTAAATACGGTTTGCAGACTCTATTCATGAGATCCATGAATGCTGCCGGTGCATTTGTGAGCCCAAAAGGCATCACTAAGAATTCAAAATGACCATAGCGGGTCCTGAAGGCTGTCTTAGGAATATCTTCACTTCTAACCTTCAGTTGATGATATCCTGATCTCAAATCTATTTTAGAAAAGTAACTAGCTCTTTGAAGTTGGTCGAATAAATCATCGATCCTGGGGAGAGGATATCTATTCTTAATTGTTAACTTGTTCAGCTCACGATAGTCGATGCACATTCGCATCGAACCGTCTTTCTTCTTTACAAATAGGATAGGAGCTCCCCAAGGTGAGGAACTAGGCTGGATAAAGCCTTTCTCCAAGAGTTCGTCCAATTGAACTCTTAGCTCATTCATTTCGGTTGGAGCTAGCCTATATGGAGCTCTAGCTACGGGCGCTGATCCTGTTATGATATCTATTCTAAACTCCACTTGTCTATCTGAAGGTAGGCCTGGTAATTCTTCAGGGAAAACATCGGGATACTCCGAGATAACTGGTTGATCTTCAAGGTTCGGCTTTGGTTCATTTATGGTAACTTGTGCCATATAGATGACACAACCTCTTCTCAAACACTTGGATGCCTTAAATAATGACACCTTGTCTGGCGATCCATAGTGTGAGTCTCCAGGGATGGTGATCATTTCACCAGATGGGGTCTTAATCTCGATGAGCTTTTTATCGCAGGCAATGCGGGTTTGGTTATGAGATAACCAATCCATGCCTAAGACAACATCGAACCCCGCCAATTTCATTGGCAAAAGAGAGATAGGGATGGAATGATTCTTAATGGATATAGAGCATCCATCAAGAATGGAAGAAGCAGTTTCTAAGGTTCCATCGGCAAGTTCTATCTCATAAATTTTATCTAGAGTTCTTATGGGTAAATTTAATAGTTTACTAAATTTATGATCAACAAATGATTTATCCGCACCCGAATCGAAAAGAACTCTAGCATAAATATTATTAATGGGGAAATTACTTGTTATGACATTATTGTCATTAACAGCTTCCTTAGTAGTTAGCTGAAAGGCGCGTGCATTCCCCTTCTTGGCCTCTCCAAGCTTCGAATTATTGTTCTTTGAACTCTTAGGGCAGTTAGTTGCAATGTGCCCTTTTTCGTTGCAGATATAGCATACAGCATCCTTAAGATCTTTACAATCTAGGGTCTAATGCCCTCTCCTTTACTAATACCACAAGGTCTAACTTGATACACTGTCCCCAGTGTTTGCGGTTGCAAGTCTTACAAAATGGTATTACAGCCGACTTGCCTTGGTTC
This sequence comes from Scalesia atractyloides, assembly GCA_947069175.1. NCBI lineage: Eukaryota > Viridiplantae > Streptophyta > Magnoliopsida > Asterales > Asteraceae > Scalesia > Scalesia atractyloides. The sequence goes on along the minus strand of CAMTDV010000012.1, from coordinate 9,178,770 downwards.
CCTTTGAACCCAAATCTCCCTTTATTTTTCTTATTAAACTTATGGGAGTTGTCATCTTCCCTCTTCCTTTTTCCGTCAGTTTCAGACTTAACTGACTTTTTGTCTTACTAGATCAAGGGTGAGAGAAATAGATAGGTCTACAGCAGACCTATAGGTAGTAGGCTGTGCAGCCTTTACCATGCCCGTTATTTCGGGCGCTAACCCATTAATAAAACGCGCAATGTGTTTGGATTCAAGGGTAATTAAATATGAAACTAACCTAGATAGGGAATAGAAATCGGAAACATACATCTGACAGTCTAGGTTTTTCATTGATAGAAACAAGAAGTCTGTCTCTATTTTCTCCACCTCATATGGTGGGTAGTAGGTTTCCTTAATAAGGTCCACAAACTTGGACCATCCCAGATTATACAGGTATACTTTACCTGTTGATTGAATCATGGCTTTCACCAGATTAGGGCATCGCCCTTAAAGGACTGTGATACATACTTGACCACATCCTTATCAGCACAATTGCTGATATCAACGATGGTTTCCATTTCGTCCAGCCACTTTAGGGCTTCCACAGCTCCTTTTTCCCCATTAAAGTCTCGGGGTTTACAGGAGACAAAGTACTTGTAGGTGCATCCGTCCTTGGAAGAACGAGACCTATCAGCATAGTCTATCCTCTTAGGTTCACTCTTCGCATTTGATGAGTGAACAGAGCTCTCCTTATGAGCTGAGGATGGTGGAATTGATAATAGCTTAGAGCGAGTAGCACTGATAATAGCTTAGAGCGAGTAGCACTCGACTCTCTTAACTTCTCTATGGCCTTACCCATGGCCTTTTCTACAGCCGCATCAATGCGTGCTTGGAAGTCATTATTATCTATGGCTATATTTTCGGCGTCCTTGACGTTCCGATGACTAGCAGATAGGCTTGTCACAAAGGACATCAAATATGGCATAAAGGCCTGTCACTGATGGACATAAAATGTGACACATAGGCACTACATCACTTATGGATGTCTTATTTATCACCGCACTGGCGATATTAGCTGGGATCAGATAGATCACATAGGCTATATAAAATAAATTATAGCCATAAGGGCAATACATCACTAATTGATGTTTTTATTCATCACCGTACTAGTGATATTTAGCCGGGATCAAATAGATCACAAGGGCTATATAAAATAATTCATAACCCGAAAAGGGTAATACATCATTAATGGATGTTTCATTTATCATGCACTGATGATATTAACCGGGATCAAATAGATCACATGGACTTTATAGAATATATCATAACCCGAAAGGGTAATACATCACTAATGGATGTTTCATTTATCATTGCACTGATGATATTAGCCAGGATCAAATAGATCACATGGGCTTTATAGAATAGATCATAACCCGAAAGGGTAATACATCACTAATGGATGTTTTATCATCGTACTGGTGATATTAGCCGGGATCGTACAGATCACAAGGGCTATATAAAATACATCTCTAATGGATGTTTTATTCATCACCGCACTGGTGATATTTAGCCGGGACCAAACAGATCACAAGGGCTATTTTAGCCGGGATCAAATAGATCACAAGGGCTATATAAAATACATCTTTAATGGATGTTTTATTCATCACCGCAATGGTGATATTTAGCCGGGATCAAACAGATCACAAGGGCGGGATCAAACAGATCACAAGGGCTATTTTAGCCAGGATCAAACAGATCATAAGGGCTATTTAGCCGGGATCAAACAGATCACAAGGGCTATTTAGCAGGGATCAAACAGATCACAAGGGCTATTTTAGGTTATGACATAGTCCATTACCTTGAAGGTTAGTGTGATTCCTCAAGTCACACAACCATGAGTATGCACATTACTTGAATGTTAACATAAGAGGACCTTAATGGTTGATTAATAGTCCCGGTCGCATTGACCTTATGACTTGGAGGCTTGAACTTAGTCCACCACCTCTAGATAGAAGGATAACTTCCCGTAACTATCATGATAGAAGACCCTTTCGTTCTTAACTATCATTTATATATATTTAGCCAAATATGTGGTCTGTGCCACTCGGCAAATCAAAACATTTAAGATCTTTTTGGAATTATATAGCAGAGCATAAATTTCGAGTAAAATCGAGACGCTTGTTTTCAAGAGGATGAATACATATATATATATATAATTCCAAAGTACTTCATTAAATTTCCATAAGAAATTACAATACTAGAAAATGAAATAAACTGTTCGTGCAAGAACTTTAAAAGAAATAAACATGTCCACGCAGGTACTAAAGAAACAATAATGTCCTCGCAGGGACTACATATAATTAGAAGAGACTTCACTCGTCCTTCTTTCCTTGGACCAACTTGGAGAGTTTCTTGAAGAATTTGTTTGTCTTCTTCTTTGTTTTCTCCGCCTATTGCTGCATTTCTTTCATCCTTTCTAAGGCCTCATTAATGGCCTCAAGAGATGGCGGAAGTTGTGGTTGTGGTTGTGGCATAACCGGATACTGGTACCCATAAGTTGGATATCCAGTCGGTGGATAAGTAGGTAGGAAAGGAGACGGGTAAAGTGCGTTGTGCATAACCGCCTGCATGTAGGGTCTTGCGACCATGCTTGATAGTCTACCGGTGTAGACGGGTTAAAAGGATCATATCCAAACGTGTCTGGATATGTGGGGATTGGGTTAGTATTACCCGATGGTGGTGGTTGAACAGCAGGTGTTGGTGTTGGTTCCACTATAGGTGGAACATTAGAGGTCCACCCATTTGTGGGTCCTCTTGAATTGTGGGGTAGGAGTTGGGCAAAGGTGGTAGCGGTCCTGACCTTTGTCCGGCACGTACCGAAATACGTGCTCCACGCTTTCTTCTTGGTGGTTCAGGTGGTGGTTGAGGTTGGTCCACGGGTTCCATGTGGACATCTTCTTGAACCGGGGGTGGTTGAGAGTGGTGAGAAAGAGTGTGGGAAAAAGTGAATTGGTTCCAGTATTGGTCCCACTCATTAGGACCTTGGTAGGGCAATCCGGCATATGAGTTTGAATCGCTTGAAATTTCAATGGGATGCATATTTGATCCCAACGGTGGCATCTCCGGGTCAGAGTCCTCGTCTATAGGATGTTGCTGGTCCAACTGATTTTGATCGGCTGGAGGCATGTTAAGATAATGGTTAGGGTTAACTCTTCATGGTAGGAATGATGAGAATGAGAATGGTGAGAATGATGTGAATGATAGGAGTGGTAAGAATTTTGGGAATGTGAGGGCGAGTGTCTATTAGAGACAGAACGTCTCGCTGGTTGCCAAGGAGACGAATCTCCTGATTCTTGGTATGCATCTGTATTATGAGGTTGAGGGGGAATACGCCCCGATGGTCCTCCTCTCATTGGACCTTTTCCTCGTCCACTTTGTCCTCTCACACGCGACGGCATTTTCCTGTTAAAAATCAATTCAAAAACATACTAATAACTTAATAATGAAATGAGTAATCCTAGCTCAAAGCCTAGACTCGGAAGTCTAAGGAATGTGCTCGTGTAAGTTTGAGAATAAACACAAAAGGCTAGTGTTTAATTCTCTCAAACGTTGGCTCTGATACCAACCCTGTCACACCCCGGATTTCCAACCCAAAATCCATACACCGGTAGGCCCGGGTGGGGAGTATCGTGACGTCAGTTGATAACATCATTGTCAATTAAACACGGCACATCAGAAGTCTTGGAGAAAAATTACTATTACAAACCAAATGTATGAAAATACAAAATAATATACAAGCTTGTAATAGAAGATCCACAGGCGGATCATAAAATGTACATGGAAAGAATACAAAACAGATTTTAGGCAGATTTAGGATTTGCAAGATCCTCTATCACTACCGAGCAGCTTTTGGCCTATTTCGTATTGTACCTACAGTTTAGCCTTTGGACGATACGTCAGCTTACGCAGGTAAATACACCCAACTGACTCATTTGAAAACTTTAAAATGGTTTTAAGTGCAAAACGGCACAAAATCTTCTATTAACTTGGGAAAGTTGACCTTGCAACCTTGTATTAGATCCAGATGTTTGTCAATACATACAGGGCCCAGTACAGAAATCGAGACTTGATTAAATACACACCACTCAGAACACCTAGGAGTCATCCCCAACGTTTTGGGAACATTGCATATGAGCATCAAAAGGTGTATGCCTACACCCCGCGCTAAGGTCGTGGCCAATAAGTCATGGATATGTTCAATATGCCAGTATACTTTAAATAAGTTAAGATATCAGTAGGAAATCAACGTGTATGCCCGTTAAGGTTTTAAAACGAAATTATGCCTCATAAGGACATTTTGGTAATTTCATACCATATAAAAGGAACTTGAATAAAATTTGTTGTTATATTTATAAGTATTCTGGAAAAATACTTTATTTATGATATAATATCAGTAGGATACCAATTATATGTGTAAATTATCTTTTATGACCAAACTATGCACCGAAGGGGCATTTTGTCATTTTACACATAGTTTATAAATTATTTGGGTTTCTGAGTTTATAACATGTACCTACTGTAATTATGTTTAAAATAAGTTTTAAAAATCAGTAGGTATCAATTCTTGGTCAATAACATGGTTTAAAACCATACTATGCGCCTAAACGGCGCTTATGTCGTAAAATGACGTTTTATGCGATGTTTAATGAAAACTGATGTTAAGGTCATATTAAAATGTTTAAAATATGTTATTTAATATAACATATCAGTAGATAAATGATTTATCTTGAAAAGATTTGATTAGAACCATTTTATAAGCCACAAGGCTAAAACCGTCATTTATCGACATAGTTTAAGGACCTGCTTGAAAACTCAGTTTATAACTTGGTTTAACATCCCAAATAATCATACTTATAATATAACCTCAGAGGTTTATGCTACATTATATCACAATCATAATGCAACTTTAGATCAGTAGGTAACTAATCTAAATCGGGTCAGAATCGAAAGTCAAAGCAGAAGTCAAACTTCACGACTTTCGGTTGCGAACCGACCCTAGAACTGAAATTGACGAGCCGAACATGTTCTTACATATTCTAATAATTATTACCAACTTGTTTAAGTGTCAAAACAGGTTTCATAACATATATAAGATCAATTTATGATTTTTCTGAAAAAAAGGCCTCTTTGACTTTTTATTTTTATAACTTTGACCCGTCAATTGGTCTAGCAAACGTGATCTTCAGGAGGTTCCCTTTATAGGGACTAACACCCACCTTATTACGATCACTTAGCCATGTTCATTTCGAACAATGGCTGGACCATAATGGTCTTAACCGAAAGTCAAAGCGTTTTCCGTAAAACGCATGACTTTTGGCTCTAAAAGCCTATAAACGAAAATGCAAGAGCAAGGAACACTTACAAGAGGTTCCTACACTGCAAGAGAACTAAGTTGGATGCTCCTTTCAGCTAGGAACTTCCAGAGGAGGGAGAAGAGTTGTGATTTTGAAAGGTGCAAGTTCAAATGGTGAACTTGATCACCTATTTATAGTGGGAGAGCTCAAAGGAGGTGAAGCCAGGTGTTTAGGGGTGAAAGAGGAAGCTTACAAGTGTCCCAAAACATAGCATAGCTGATTAAAAGTCCATTGTTTCGAATTAATGGTTTTGTTGAGTTTTGCTTGGCTGCCAAACAAACTTTCTGCAGCAGACCTGTTCTTGCACCCCGCGAGAGACCCAGGCCAGGTCTCTCGCGGCCCGCGACAGCCCCTTGCCCAGTTTCAAAGTTTGACACTTTAGCCGCTTAACTTTTTAAAGCTTCTAAAAACCTTTTTAAACACCTTTTTGGCATTTTTAGCCCTCCGTGGCCAATACTTGGCATACCCGGGATTATGCCCGGACATTGTCGAGCTCTCGGTTCGTTAAAAGGTCACTCAAAGGTATAAATTAACATGTTGCCACTTTTAATCCCTCCATCATCCAACTTTCACATATTTACAAAATTGAACTCTCTCGTCCAACAAATGGCACGAATGAGAGTTAGGACTTTACAAAGGATCACTCAGAGGCTTATTATAAGCATGTTGATTCCGATGTCACTAAGAGGTTGGGCATTGTTTTCATATCAGTCACTCAGAGGCTGTTATTTATGCATGTTGACATCGGACCGTCACTCAGAGGCTCGGTTTGAGCATGTTGACACCTTTAGTCCTTACTAGTCTTTAATAGACTATATTTAAAATACAACACGTGTCACTATACTATTGGACACGATTTTACAGGGTGTTACAGGTAGGGTAGGCGTGAAGTATCTACTATTTTTTGATGGCCTAACCTCTACCGGTTTCCTCTCTCTCTTACTCTCAACTGAAGGTCCACTGGTTGGTGCGGTAATTGTTGGGTCAAGCCTGGTGTGCACCCTAGGTGAAGCCTCCATCTCTATTTACTCATCCACCTCCTCATCATGCTCCTCTACCTCTACCTCTACCCCCTCTCTACCCACTTCCTTCAAACTCCTACCACTGCGTGTAGTATTCGCTTTCGCGTGTTGGTTCGCCGGGTTAGGTTGGGTATTACCCGCGAACTGGCCATATGGCTGCTCTTGCAGCTGCTTAGCGATACTACCTACCGATCTCTGCAGATCTAAGAGTGAAGACTGTTGATTCTTCAGGAGAAGATCGTGTTCCGCAAGAGTTTTCTGAGTAGCCTGATCCTTAACAACTAATTAAGATAATAACTCTTCAATCCTGTTTAGACTACCCCCTAAACCTCCACTCCTAGTCTAACCCTCCTGATTCGAACCCCTCCACTAAACTGACTGGAATGGCCTGACCCTCCACTAGTGTAGTGACCCTACCCCCTGTTTTGATATGAACCTGATTGGAAACCAGGGGGGTTACCGGAAGATCGATAGTTATTATTATCATTATTATTACGCCAGTTTGGGTTATAATTGAAGTATTATTATTAAAGGGATTCGTCAGACCTCGACTCTGACCAGATAAACTCTACCTTCTCGACAGTGAGCGTAGGACACTCTAACGTGTCATGACCCCCCTACACACCTTACATATATCTACCTTCTTCTTCAGCTCCTGTATCTCCTTAGTGACCTCCCTCTTAAAGCTATCTAAGGCAGCCGCTACCGTAGTTTCCAAGCTAACTTGGTGTAGGCCCCGGTTAACCGGAGGCGTACGAGAAACAGGAATTGAATTCCTGCCAGCAGTGTTGTAATCTACATCGGAATGGGCAAAGCTTTCGAAAAGTTCGTTACACTCGGCTACTGTTTTCTTTCCCATCAAGTGTCCACCAGCAGAGGTGTCGAATCGAACGCGGGTCTCAGGGGTGAGACCGTTGTAGAATTTCACTATAAGCGCCCAGTCTGACAGACCATGTTTAGGGCAGCGGGACACTAAAGTTTGGAAACGCTCCCAAGCTAAATGGTAGGGCTCGTCAGGTTCCATTCGGAACGAATGGATCTGATCACGCAGGCGAGATGCTTTAGCGGGTGGGAAGTATTTTTTTAGGAAAGCATCCCGTAGAGCAGTCCAAGTAGAAAAAGTACCGGGTGATTGAGAGTCAAGCAAAATGGCGGCTCGACCCCCGAGAGAAAAAGGAAAAACTTGGAGGAAACGGGCATCGTTGCCTGCACCCTCCATGTTGAAGGTGTGACAGAGACGGGTGAAGTGGTTTATGTGTGCGGGCGCATCCTCATCATCACGACCGTGGAATTGGCACGAGTTAGTGATAGCGGTCATGATGTAGGAAGGGATTTTCCAAGCTCGATCGTTTTTCATCAGGGGGAGGGTGATCGGTGAGTTTGCACCGGTGAAGCCGGTGGTGGCCTGTTGGTAAACGGTTTGATTGTTATTAGCCATGTGAAAGTTGGGTGGTGGCGGTGGTGGTCTTACATTTCTATGAACTACGCGGGGTGATGGGGAACCGGGTGGTGAAGGCTTTGGTGTAAAATCGAAATCGGGCGGAATAAAGGAATGAGATGAACTTGAAAAAGTGGAGGAAGAAGCACTTACCTTTGGTGCGGGAGAGAAAGGCGTATCCGTCGGCAGCTTAGGCGGAGGTCCTTGCGAACACGTATGGGGCATCCACTAAACCGGAAACACGACAAACACAATATTTGCAAAACATTTAAAATATATATTAACAAAGACAAATTTTAAACTAATTAAATAATTTAGACTCCTACGACACAAAAAAATAAAAATTAAACAAAAGTGTAATAACAAAGCCTAAATCGAGTAATCAACGCAATTGCCAATAAGAGAGTCCTCGGAACGATGCCAAAAACTTGATGTTCTAAAAGTAGTTAATTAAAAACAACTCAAATTACCCAATTCTAGACTCAAATTAAACTCTAGGCTCCTAAACTATACTAAACTACTAACCGGCAAGTGGACCGATCAATTGTAGAATAGCATTAAGTAAGTGCGGATTATCGAACCCACAAGACTCTCTAATTACTTTGACTATTTAACTTAGACTCAATTAAACACTTTGTATATTTTAAGGGGGGGGGGGGGTTTTGCTACTAATTCTAAATTATTAATTAAACTAAACTACTAAATTGGAACAAATCAAACTATGAACTTTTTAGGAAATTGGGAATTAAATCAGGGAATAATGAACTAGTCACCTAGGTTGGATTTTTAGACTACTACTCATTAGATTTTAATAATATTTTATTAGGTTGAATGTTTTACCGGTATCTTGAAATATTAAATCCTAGGTTTACCGAACAGGACCCCTGACCCATCTCAGGAAGACACCTATGATAACCTACAATTATTATTTGTTTACCGGTTCTAAAGATTTCTTTTCAGCTATCTTTTAATTTAGTAAAGTGACTAATTAGTTAACTATTTCTCAATAATTAACCTAGACCAACTACAACTTCTAGTTAGCTTAACTGACCTAATTTTGACAAGTAAATTAGATTCGGGAATTTCTCAAAACCTAAACCTAATAACTTATCTAATTAATTCAGCCAACTAATTATTATTTCTCAATAATCAATTTAGGTATAATGACAAAACTGATTTTATATTTCATTCAATTGTTTTCCCGGTTTTATTGGCCAATTTACCGATAACTTCCCGAATCCCTAAAGACACGAAAAGGTAACACAAACCTATTCTATGAAAGACATCCACCTAGATTCATGTAAAACAACTAAACGAACACAAATCAATCAAAATCATGCAAATACACTAAACTAGATAATAAAGTTGTGAACTTTACCAAATACACATTCAAACCAAAATTAAACTAAAATAAATCAAACTTTCATAAATCAAATCATCCAAACCTAGGTAACTGAATTAAATCTAGCCAAGTATCATGTTTGAAAAACTAATTAAACAAGGTTTAGAACAAGAATACATAATCAAGTAAACAAAGGAGTATAAAGCCTAAGAAAGTTATGATAAAACCGTTAAAGCTCCTGCCTCGAAACTCCTTGATCACCCGAACGATTCTTGCAGCCTAGATCTTCTTCTCCTAGCTCAGAAGCTCCAGAAAGATTGCTCCAAAAGCCCTTACTTCGTCCAAGTTGGTCCCAAGATGTGTTTTAACTCAATAATGATTCAATAAATAACAAACAAATCTAAAAACAACTCTGTTTCGAAACTTTCTGGATAAAACACCCTCTCGCCGACCGCGAGAGGGATAGGAGCTTCCGGTCGCGCCCCGCGATCGAGTCATAATCCGGAGATAATTATCACCCTCTCGCGCCCCTCGAGAGGGATATGGCCTGTTGGTCGGCCCACCAAAGGGTCAAACCCATAATTGCGTTTCGTTTCCTCTTTTCTGATCCAATCCCATTCCGGCTCGGTTCTAATTACCATTTTAGCTCATTTTTTCCATCCTTCCAACCGTTTTCATGAACCAGGACCTGTAAAACGCATTTGTATTAAAAGTAGATAAATTCTTGACAAACCGAAACGAAAACATGCTAAAACTATACAAACTTTACATGATAAATGTATATATTATTCAATACATCAGTAAATAAGAGATCACAAGGTTGTATATATCCTACAAAATGGGAATGAAATGCATATGGTGTCATTAGTATGTGAGTATAGGTTGAAGTATATATTCTTGATAGTTGACTTTCTAGAAAGTCAATAATGTATGAATAACATGGTTAGACTTCCTACACGATTGTGATATTAAGGAGATCATGTGATACGTGTTAGATAATTTTTGTGGCACACATGATGGTGAGTTGAATTGCTTGAATTTTGAACCATGTGGTAATGGATCTGTATCTTAGTAGTTGACCAATGAAAGTTAATGTTACATAGGAGTTGGAATGATTGTTGATATGAATAAGCATGTATGCTAATAGTGTTCTGAACATGATGACATGAAAGAATAGTAATTATGTCAAGATGGACTTAAGCATGAAAGGCTAACGGGTCAAAAGGAGGCAAGCAAGCAAGAACAAACATGACAACTCGAGGTAAGTGATTTCCAAGCTTAATTTATGTTTATGTAAACAACTTGATATGTGCAAGAAGATTGGGAATCACAAAGGGATGGATCATTTATAGTGGTGCCAAGGTAAGGAATGTTGTAATGGGTTAACTTAGTTTATCTAAGCTCGAACCCACATGGTAGGAGAAACGGGTCATGAATAATGGAAATAGAATAGTGAAACATTTAATTTGGTGTTTGGGAGAATGAAAGATGAGGATAAAGGACTCCAAGAACCTCCTTATAATTCCCTATTTTGAATCATGGTCAAATCAATGCATTAAACCCGAATTGAATGGCAAAAGTTTAAAATCTGTGTTTTAGGGGCGGTTAAGCCCGTCACCAACGGCTTATGGTGGCTGATGGGGATCTTTTATGTCTACGGCTTGGCCGACGGCCTATATGGCATTGCCGGGGGGCCTGAACCCCATCGCTGATGCAGGCTAAATTCCAATCAGCATCCGTTTCTTTGTTTTTGGGGCCCTTAGCTCCATTCCAAAGCCTCGTTAAGCTTCCAAAATGCATGGAATCTATATGGATGGGACTTGTATGTGTGCATGGGATTTATATGTATGTATGTCGATGCAACTTGTATGTATGAATGTAAGGTATTTATATGTATAGACTTGTTGTCACACCCCGGATTTCCAATCCGAAATCCATACACTGGTGGGCCCGGGTGGGGAGTATTGTGACGTCAGTTGATAACATCATTGTCAATTAAACATGGCACAACGGAAGTCTTGGAGTAAAATTACTATTACAAACCAAATGTTCGAAATAAAATAATATACAGGCTCGTAATAGAAGATCCACAGGCGGATCATTAAAATGTACAAGAAAGAATATAAAACAGACTTTAGGGCAGATCTAAGGATTTGCAAGATCCTCTTATTCACTACCGAGTAGCTTCCAGCCTATTTCGTATTATACCTGCAGTTTAGCCTTTGGACGATATGTCAGCTTACGCTGGTAAATACACCCAACTGACTCATTTTGAAAACTTTAAAAGAGTTTTTAAGTGCAAAACGGCACAAAATCTTTTATTAACTTGGGAAAGTTGACCTTGCAACCTTGTATCATATTCACATGTTTGTCAATACATACAGGGCCCAGTACAGAAACCGAGACATGATTAAATACACACCACTCAGGACTCACGAAGGAGTCATCCCCAACGTCTTGGGAACATTGCATATGAGCGTCTGTCAGGTGTATGCCTACACCCCACGCTAAGGTCGTGGCCAATACCTATTGTATTGAGCCGAGGATATCCAGGACACGGTAATTTAACCCTCGATGTTTAAGTTATCAAACAAAACTGATTAAAACGAAATATGAAGTTTACTAGCCACAAGCGGGCATTTGATTGACCCCATTTTGTACCAAGCGGGGATAATTTACCTTATCCCAAGCCCGTATAGGGAAAATAAGTCGAGAGTATTTACCTGAGCTAGTCTTCTTCTTTTATTTTAAATACCCCAGCCGTATACAAAAGTACCAAGTGCAGATAGCATTTACCAGGAAGGCTCTAGTCTGGATTACGGCATAAGCTAGCCAATTAAATACTAACGGTCTTATAAACCGAATAATGTACATGATCATTACGTATAACGGTTGATTAAACGATGATTAGATAGAATGTAGTTTAATCTCAACAAGTACTTTGACTTGTATAATATGGGTAAACTATAAACATTCTGGATTTTGAAACTTAAATGACAAGGTTAAACCCGTTTCGGTCAGAATCGAACGTCAAAGCAGAAGTCAAACTTCACGACTTTCGGTTGCGAACCGACCCTAGAACTGAAATTGACGAGCCGAACAACTTCTTACATGTTCTAATAATTATTATCAACTTGTTTAAGTGTCAAAATAGGTTTCCTAACATATATAAGATCAATTTATGATTTTTCCGAAAAATGGCCTGTTCGACTAACACCTACCTTATTACGATCACTTAGCCATGTTCATTTCAAACAATGATTGGACCATAATGGTCTTAACCGAAAATCAAAGAGTTTTTCATAAAACACTTGAATTTTGGCTATAAAAGCCTATAAACAAAAATGCAAGAGCAAGGAACACTTAAAAGAGGTTCCTACAATGCAAGAGAACTAAGTTGGATGCTCCTTTCAGCTAGGAACTTCCAGAGGAGGGAGAAGAGTTGTGATTTAGAAAGGTGCAAGTTCAAATGGTGAACTTGATCACCTATTTATAGTTGGAGAGCTCAAAGGAGGTGAAGCCAGGTGTTTAGGGGTGTAAGAGGAAGCTTACAAGTGTCCCAAAACGTGGCATAGCTGATTACAAGTCCATTGTTTCAAATTAATGGTTTTGTTGAGTTTTGCTTGGCTGCCAAACAAACTTTCTGCAGCAGACCTGTTCTCGCGCCCCGCGACCGTCCCTTGGCCAGTTTCAAAGTTTGACACTTTAGCCCCTTAACTTTTTAAAGCTTCTAAAAACCTCCTTAAACACCTTTTTGGCATTTTTAGCCCTCCGTAGCCAATACTTGGCATACCCGGGATTATGTCCGGACATTGTTGAGCTCTCGGTTCGTTAAAAGGTCACTCAAAGGTATAAATTAACATGTTGCCACTTTAATCCCTCCATCATCCAACTTTCACATATTTACAAAATTGAACTCTCTCGTCCAACAAATGACACGAATGAGAGTTAGGACTTTACAAAGGATCCCTCAGAGGCTTATTATAAGCATGTTAATTCCGATGTCACTCAGAGGTTGGGCATGTTTACATATCAGTCACTCAGAGGCTATTATTTATGCATGTTGATATCGGACCGTCACTCAGAGGCTCGGTTTGAGCATGTTGACGCCTTTAGTCCTTATTGGTCTTTAATAGACTATATATTTAAAATACAACATGTGTCACTATACTATTGGACACGATTTTTACAGGGTGTTACATCCTCACCCCTTAAAAGAAATCTCGACCTCGAGATTTATTCAAAATGATGGGGATACTTTTGTCGCATAGTGGACTCAACCTCCCAGGTATACTTGGGACCTCTAAAAGCGTCCCACTCAACCTTTACTATAGGTATCATTTTTCTTCGGAGCTTCTTAACCTGTCGATCCTTGATCGAAATCGGTTTCTCAATAAACCTCTGGTTTTCATCTATTTGCACATCTTCGTGTGACATTTCTAGCGACTCATCGGCTAGACATTTCTTAAGATTAGATATGTGGAATACATCATGGATTCCAATAAGCTCCTCAGGCAACCTGAGCTTATAAGCTACAGTGTCGACACGTTCGATTATCTCGAAGGGTCCTATATATCTAGGGCTTAACTTGCCCTTCCTTCCAAAACGCATCACACCTTTCCAAGGTGATACTTTTAGCATGACTTTGTCCCCTACTTGGAACTGAAGAGGTTTACGCCTCTTGTCAGCATAGCTCTTCTGCCTATCCCTGGCAGTTTTGAGACGATCACGGATTTACACAATCTTTTTCATGGTCTCCAGGACAATCTCTGGTCCTGTTAGTTGGGCCTCCCCAACTCCTGCCCAACATACGGGCGCTCTACACTTTCTCCCATATAAGGCCTCAAAAGGAGCAACCTTGATGATAGTATGATAACTGTTATTATAGGAGAATTCTATTAGGGGTAAGTGATTATTCCAGCTTCCAAATAAATCAATCACGCATGCCCGAAGCATGTCTTCTAAGGTCTGAATAGTACCCTCACTTTGACCATCAGTCTGCGGATGGTAAGCCGTACTAAAATTTAATCGTGTGCCTAAATATTGTTGGAAACTTTTCCAAAAGTGAGATGTGTATCTAGTATCTCTATCAGATACAATAGATACCGGCACACCGTGTAGGGACACAATCTTATCCACATACAACTTAGCCAATTTGTCAGAACTATAAGTCTCTTTAATTGTCAAGAAATGTGCTGACTTAGTCAGCCAATCCACTATGACCCAAATAGTGTCATTACCATATTTGGTCTTAGGTAACTTGGTAATCAAATCGATAGTTACCATTTTCCATTTCCAGGTGGGAATTTCAAGTTGTTGTAGAAGTCCTGACGGTTTTTGATGTTCGCTTTAACTTGCGAACACGTCAGACACTTAGCTACATAAGTGGCTATGGATTTCTTCAGACCCATCCACCAATAATTCTTCTTTAGGTCTTGATACATCTTGTCACCACCCGGGTGAATATAGTATCTTGAATTATGCGCTTCCTGGAGGATTAAATCTCCAAGTCCTCCAAAGATCGAAACCCAAATTCTATCATTAATCTTAGGATTCCATCCTTTCCAGGCATTAACTGATCCACAGTTCTGCCTAATCCCTCATTAGGAATATTAGCCTCTAACAGGGCTTGTTTTTGCGCATCTAATAGCTTCTTACTCAAGCTATTTCTGAGCTCAATGCTCTTAGCGTTAATCCTTATAGGTTTAACTCGTTCCTTGCGACTTAAGGCATCAGCAACTACATTTGCCTTGCTTTGATGGTAGCGAATCTCGCAATCATAATCATTAAGTGTTTCCATCCATCGGCGTTGTCGCATGTTCAATTCCTTCTGATTGAACAGATGCTGGAGCCTCTTATGGTCTGTGTATATAACACACGCCGTGCCATACAAGTAATGTCTCCATAGTTTTAGTGCAAATACACAGCACCCAATTCCAAATTATGGGTGGTATAATTCCTTTCGTGCACCTTTAATTGTCGTGATGCATAGGCAATTACTTTGCCTTTTTGCATTTACACACAACCCATGCTAGTGTGCGATGCATCACAGTAGACTACAAAGTCTTCAACACCTTCTGGTAGGGATAAGATAGGAGCATTGCTCAACTTGTGTTTTAGAATCTCAAAAGATTCTTGTTGTTTTGGACCCCAAATGAACTTAACATTCTTACGGGTCAGGGTAGTCAAAGGAGTGGCTATTCTTGAAAAGTTCTCAATAAACCTTCTATAATAACCAGTCAGTCCTAAGAAAACTACGAATTTTAGATGGAGTCTTGGGAACTTCCCAATTCATTATGGCTTCTATCTTGGTGGGATCCACTTGGATACCACGCTCACTTACAACATGTCCAAGGAATTGGACTTCTCTAAGCCAAAATTCACATTTAGAGAACTTTGCATAAAGCTTCTCTTCCCTTAGCAGTTCTAGGATGCACCAAAGATGTTTCTCGTGATCAGCTTGGTTACGAGAGTAGATAAGAATGTCGTCTATAAAGACAATCACAAACTTATCCAAATACGGTTTGCAGACTCTATTCATGAGATCCATGAATGCTGCTGGTGCATTTGTGAGCCCAAAAGGCATCACCAAAAAATCAAAGTGACCATAGTGGGTCCTGAAGGCTGTCTTATGAACATCTTCACTTCTAACCTTCAGTTATTGATATCCTGATCTCAAATCTATCTTAGAAAAGTAGCTAGCCCCTTGAAGTTGGTCGAATAAATCATCAATAATGGGCAGAGGATATATATTCTTGATTGTTAACTTGTTCAGCTCTCGGTAGTTGATGCACATTCGCATCAAACGGTCTTTCTTCTTTACAAAGAGAATAGGAGCTCCCCAAGGCGAGGAACTAGGCTGAATAAAGCCTTTCTCCAAGATTTCATCCAATTGAACTCTTAACTCATTCATTTCGGTTGGAGCTAGTCTATATGGAGCTCTAGCTACGAGTGCTGATCCTGGTATGATGTCAATTCTGAACTCCACTTGTCTGTTTGGAGGAAGGCCTGGTAATTCCTCTGGGAATACATCGGGATATTCTGAGATGACTGGTTGATCTTCAAGGTTTGGCTTTGGTTCATATATAGTGACTTGTGCCATGTAGATGACACGGCCTCTTCTCAAACACTTGGATGCCTTAAATAATGACACCTTGTCTGGCAATCCATAGTGTGAGTCTCCGGGAATGGTGATTATTTCACCAGATGGGGTTTTAATTTCGATGAGCTTTTTATCATAGGCAATACGGGCTTGGTTATAAGATAACCAATCCATACCTAAGACAACATCGAACCTCGCCAATTTCATTGGCAAAAGAGAGACAAGGATGGAATGATTCTTAATGGATATAGAGCAGCCATAAAGAATGGAAGAAGCAGTTTCTAAGGTTCCATCGGCAAGTTCTATCTCATAAGTTTTATCTAGAGTTCTTATGGGCAAATTTAATAGTTTACTAAACTTATGATCAACAAATGATTTATCCACACCCGAATCGAAAAGAACTCTAGCATAAATATCGTTAATGGGGAAAGTACCTGTTATGACGTTATTGTCATTAACAGCTTCTCTTGCAGTTATTTGAAAGGCACGACCATTCCCCTTCTTGGCCTCTTCAGGCTTTGCGTTATTATTCTTAAGAAGCTTAGGGCAGTTAGTCTTTATATGCCCTTTTTCGTTGCAGATGTAGCAAACGGCATCCTTAAGATCTTTACAATCTAGGGTCTTATGCCCTCTCCTTTTACAAATACCACAAGGCCTAGCTTTTTGAATCAGAATTACACTGTCCCCAGTGTCTGCGGTTGCAAGTCTTACAAAATGGCATCACAGCCGACTTGCCTTGGTTCCCTTTGAACCCAAATCTCCCTTTGTTTTTCTTATTAAACCTATGGCAGTTGTCGTCTTCCCTCTTCCTTTTTCCATCAGTTTCAGACTTAACTGACTTTTACCTCACTAAATCAAGGGTGAGGGAGAGGGATAGGTCTACAGCAGACCTATAGGTATTAGGCTGAGCAGCCTTTACCATGCCCTTAATCTCGGGTGCTAATCCATTAATAAAACGCGCAATGCGTTTGGATTCGAGGGTGATTAAATAGGAAACTAACCTAGATAGGGAATTGAAATCGGAAACATATTTCCGACAATCTAGGTTCTTCATAGAAAGAGACAGGAAGTCGGTCTCTAATTTCTCCACCTCATGGGGTGGGCAGTAAGTTTCCTTAATAAGGTCCACAAATTTGGACCACCCCAAATTATACAGGTGTACTTTTCGGTAGACTAGATCATGGCCTTCCACCATATTAGGGCATCGCCCTTGAAGGATTGTGATACATACTTGACCACATCCTTATCAGCACAATTGCTGATATCTACTATCGTCTCCATCTCGTCTAGCCACTTTAGGGATTCCACAACTCCTTTTTCCCCATTAAAGTCTCAGGGTTTATAGGAGACAAAGTACTTGTAGGTACATCCGTCTTTAACAGAACGGGACCTTTCCGCAAAATCTATTATCCTTGATTCACTTTTCGCATTCGATGAGTGAACGGAGCTCTCCTTATGAGCTGAAGATGGTGGAATTGATAATGGCTTAGAGCGAGTAACACTCGACTCTCTTAGCTTTTCTATGGCCTTACCCATGGCCCTTTCCACAGCCGCATCAATGCGAGCTTGGAAATCATTATCATTTATGGCTACATTTTCGGCGTCACTAGAGTTGACGTTCTGATGGCTACTTTGTGCCTCATTAGAATTAGCCATTCTTCAAAGCTTTGGTTCTATATACCAAATAAAATTTCTCTTAGCCATGGAATAATAACCATATCGGCTTTTAATCATTGGATATAAGAAAAAAAATCCATTGCCTATACTAGTGTGAATAACATCACAACTCTTAGGCTTAATATAACTATATCTGGTCTAGGTCTTAATAGGACCATCATAGGCAAATTACAATCTGGACATAGTCCATTTATTACTGGACAGGGGATCGCAATGTCACAACCGTCATTGTCATATTTGGAGATTTTATAGCACATAGGCTTGTCACGAAGGACATAAAATATGGCACATAAGCCTGTATCACTAATGGATATAAAAATATGGCGCATAGGCCTGTCACTAATGGACATAAATTATGGCACATAGGCCTGTCACTAATGGACATAAGATTTGGCACATAGGCCTGTCACTAATGGACATAAATTATGGCACATATGCCCGTCACTAATTGACATAAAATATGGCACATAGGCCTGTCACTAATGGACATAAAATATGGCACATAGGCCCTACATCACTAATGGATGTTTAGTCACCGCACTGGTGATATTAGTCGGGATCAGGATAGATCACATAGGCTATACAAAATAAATTATAACCCGAAAGGGTAATACATCACTAATGGATGTTTAGTCACTGCACTGGTGATATTAGCCGGGATCAGGATAGATCACATAGGCTATATAAAATAAATCATAGCCATAAGGGCAATACATCACTATTGGATGTTTAGTCACCGTACTGGTGATATTAGCCAGGATCAAATAGATCACATGGGCTATATATAATACATCTCTAATGGATGTTTTATTTATCACCGCATTGGTGATATTTAGCCAAGATCAAACAGATCACAAGGGCTATATAAAATACATCTCTAATGGATGTTTTATTCATCACCGCACTAGTGATATTTAGTCGGGATCAAACAGATCACGAGGGCTATATATAATACATCTCTAATGGATGTTTTATTTATCACCGCATTGTGATATTTAGCCGGGATCAAAAAGATCACAAGGGCTATATAAAATACATCTCTAATGGATGTTTTATTCATCACCGCACTGGTGATATTTAGCCGGGATCAAACAGATCACAAAGGCTATTTAAGGTTAGAACATAGTCCATTACCTTGGAAGTTAGTGTGATTCCTCAAGTCACACAACCATGAGTATGCACATTACTTGAATGTTAACATAAGAGGACCTTAATGGTTGATTATTAGTCCCGGTCGCATTGACCTTAATGACTTGGAGGCTTGAACTTAGTCCACCACCTCTAGATAGAAGGATAACTTCCCTTAACTATCATGATAGAAGACCCTTCCGTTCTTAACTATCATTTATATATATGGCCAAATATGTGGTCTTGCCACTCGGCAAATGTCACACCCCGGATTTCCAACCCAAATCCATACACCGGTGGGCCCGGGTGGGAGTATCATGACGTCAGTTGATAATCATCATAGTCAATTAAACACAGCACAGCAGAAGTTTTAGAGTAAAATTACTATTACAAACCGAATGTTCGAAAATACAATATAATATACAGGCTCGTAATAGAAGATCCACAGGTGGATCATAAATTATACATGAAAAGAATACAAAACAAACTTTGGGCAGATTTAGGATTTGCAAAATCCTCTATCACTATCGAGCACTTCCGGCCTATTTTCGTATTGTACCTGCAGATTAGTCTTTTGAAAATACGTCAGTTTTCGCTGGTAAATACACCCAACTGACTCATTTTGAAAACATTCCAAAAATGTTTTAAGTGCGTATCAGTACAAAATCTTTTTATAACTTGGGTTAATTGACCGTCCAACCTTGTTAACAGATTTATATGTTTGTCATACATGCGGATCTCTATTCCAAACCGGCGTTCGATTAATTCCATTTCCGACCAAACGGTAATAATTTACCGTAACCCAAGCCCGTATAGGGGAAATAAGTCGAGAGTATTTACCTGAGTTAGTCTTCTTTAATTTTTTAATAACTCAGACGTACACAAAAAGGACTAAGTGCATATAGCATTTACCGGCAAGTCTCTAGTCTGGATTATGGCATAAACTAACCAATTAAATACTAACGGTCTTATTTAAGTCATAGACTTAGACCGACTAGCGTACTTGATCAAAACGTATTACGCTAGATTAAACGATGATTGGATAGAATGTAGTTTAATCCCAATAAGTACATTGACTTGTTTAATATGGGTAAACTATAAACATTCTGGATTTTGAAACTTAAATGACAAGGTTAAACCTGTTTCGGTTAATTTCCGATAAATAGTTACGTATACGTAACCGTGCGCATATTAGCGATAACGGGTAACCGGATAAGTCACGGACAAGTTCTATATGCCATTATACTTTAAATAAGTTAAGATATCAGTAGGATATCAACTTGTATGCCCGTTAAGGTTTTAAAACGAAATTATGCCTCATAAGGGCATTTTGGTAATTGTATATCGTAATAAAGGAACTTGAATATAATTTTAGGTTTATCATCATAAGTATTCTGGAAAAATATTTTATTTATGATATAATATCAGTAGGATATCATTTATATGTGTAATTTATCTTTTATGACCAAACTATGCACCGAAGGGGCATTTTGGTTATTTTACACATAGTTTATAAATTATTTGGGATTCTGAGTTTATAACATGTACCTACTGTAAATATGTTTAAAATAAGTTTTAAAATCAGTAGGTAACAAGTCTTGGTCCATTAATATGGTTTAAAACCATACTCTACACCGAAACGGCCCTTATGTCGTAATATGACGTCTTTAAGCGCTGTTTAATGAAAACTGACCTTAGGGTCAGGTTAAAATGTTTAAAATATGTTATTTAATATAACATAACAGTAGATAAATGATTTACCTTGAAAAGATTTGATTAAAACTATTCTATAAGCCACAGGGGCTAAAATCGTCAATTATCGACATAGTTTAAGGACTTGCTTGAAAACTCAGTTTATAACTTGGTTTAACATCCCAAATAATCCTACTTATAATATTACATCATTAAAAACTCATTTTCAAGTTCATTACCATTTAAAACCTTGTTTTATGTAAAAAAGGGCATTTTGGTCAAATATGGCATAATTATGGAACTTGCGCATAGACTTGGATTCTGATTATGATCATGTAATATAACCTCACAGGGTTATGCTACATTATATTATGATCATAATAAAACTTTAGATTAGTAGGTAACTAATCTAAATCGGTTCAGAATTGAAAGTCAAAGCAGAAGTCAAACTTCGCGACTTTCGGTTGCGAACCGACCCTAGAACTGAAATTGACGAGCCAAACATGTTCTTACATGTTCTAATAATTATTACCAACTTGTTTAAGTGTCAAAACAGATTTCATAACACATATAAGATCAATTTATGATTTTTTTGAAAAATGGCCTGTTTGACTTTTTATTTTCATAACTTTGACCAGCCAATTGTCTAGCAAACGTGATCTTCAGGAGGTGCCCTTTATAGGGACTGACACCTACCTTATTACGATCACTTAGCCATGTTCATTTCGAACAATGGATTGACCATAATGGTCTTAACCGAAAGTCAAATCTTTTTTACAAAAACGATTGACTTTTGGCTATAAAAGCCTATAAACGAAAATGCAAGAGCAAGGAACACATACAAGAGGTTCCTACAATGCAAGAGAACTAAGTTGGATGCTCCTTTCAGCTAGGAACTTCTAGAGGAGGGAGAAGAGTTATGTTTTAGAAAGGTGCAAGTTGGAATGAAGCACTTGAACACCTATTTATAGTTGGAGAACTCAAAGGAGGTGAAGCCAGGTGTTTAGGGGAGTAAGAAGAAGCTTACAAGTGTCCCAAAACGTGGCATAGCAGTTTAGAGAAGCCATAGTTTCGAATTGAATGGTTTTGGAGTTTGCTTGACCTCCAAACAATTTTTCAACACCAGAGCCTGTCTCGCGGGGCGCGAGAGACACAGGCCATGTCTCTCGCGGCCCGCGACCGCCCCATGGCCATTTCAAAGTTTGACACTTTTAACCCCTGAACTATATAAAGCCTCTAAAGGCCTTCTAAAACACCTTTTTAGCACTTTTAGCCCTCCGTAGCCAATACTTGGCATACCCGAGATTATGCCCGGACATTGTTAAGCTCTCGGTTCGTTAAAAGGTCACTCAGAGGTATAAATTAACATGTTGACATTTTTAATCCCTCCATTATCCAACTTTCACATAATTACAAAATTGAACCCTCTCGTCCAACAAATGGCACGTATGAGAGTTAGAACTTCACAAAGGATCACTCATGTCACACCCCGACCCGCAGCGGAATAAGAGTCGGGGCATAATTGGGTTATCACCAAAGCTCATGATATTTACTAATATGTTTCATATTTATTAAAGTCAAAATTACATTCTCAATAATCCAAACATGTCCATACAAATACAAAGAAAAATAACCAACTAAACAATCCAAGCTCTAAACCAGATTATTCTTCTAAGCCAATCCTATGTGTTTCTTGCTGCAGCTGGTTCACCTGTATCATGTATAAAAATGGGGGTTTTGGGGTCAACATAAGTTGGCGAGTGAACCTTGTTAGATAAACATTTATTATTGATTTTCTTGTTATTTTATCAAGGAAAAATTGTGCAATAATCATAAGTGAGCAAATGTAAATAATCAAACAGTAGCAATAACAACCACAAACTATAAAATACAATAACATACAATAACAAAAATGGGGAACGGACGGCCTATGATAAATGTATGTACTGAAAATGATAAATGTCTGTGCGATCAAGGCTCAATCAAACGGAGCCGATCGTATTGCATGTACTGAAAATGATAAATGTCTGTGCGATCAAGGCTCAATCAAACGGAGCCGATCGTATGTTGGCAACGCCAGGTTCACGCTCATAATGTAATGGGGAAGTGCTCAACGCTCATAATGTAATGGGGAGCGGCGGCCTATGAAATTGCATGTACTGGAAATAATAAATTAAATCTAAACAATAACCACACAACAGTTGAAACAAGCTGAATACACATTTGTTCATGATATGATGTATGCACAATGATTTAAATATAATAAATGGTAAGACACATGATACACCCCAAAAACGTGACTAAAACGGGGAATTTTGTAGAGATTCACTCACATTGGGTGCGTTTGGTTGGAGATGATGAGATGCGCACGAGTTGGAAGAATTAAACAACGAGGATTGACTAACCTAAATAATAACGGAAGATATAGTAAATGAGTGGATTTTATTAATAAATTTAATAGGATTTTTAGATATATTTTTGTGAGTCTAAGGCTATTTCCTCTCTTTAAAAACATTATTTTTAAGTATTTTTAATTGATTTTTAAATTAAATTAAATAAATAAAAAATATAAAAAAATATGTTGACTTTTGCGTTGACCGTTGACCATTGACTGTTTGATGTTTGACCGGTTTTATTGTGTAAATGTATGCGCCAGGCAGGACTCGAACCCGAGACTTCCCGTTCGTGTGCACGCAGCTCTACCAACTGAGCTACGTGTCTAACCCGAAATAATTCTGTTTTTACTTATATTTATATACTAACTCAGTTTATTCAAAATTCTTTAATTTTCAAAAATGTTTTAAATCATCGAACCGGTGTCGTCAACAGGTCTCGAACCCGGGACCTGTGACTTAATGTTACCACAGTCCACCGCTGGACTGTGTGTCTAACTTGGTTAATATACAGATTTTTATTATACTTAACATCTAACGTAAGTTAATCCGGTTCAGTTAGAAAAATAAAACATCTTTATTACAGAGAGGGTGTGTGTATCAGGGATCGAACTCGCGGCGTGTGCGTATTGTTTGCACACAGTCCACCGCTGGACTGTGTGTCTAACCCGTTTATAATACCGATTTTAATTAACCTTATAATGTTAACACACTTCATCTTCTTCGCTAAATTTACAGACAACTATTTACTCAACTGTTTCTTGCTTTAAAACGATTAACAAACATTCATAAGACTAAAATGAAATGGCAGAGACGGTGTTGGAAGTAAACATACCGGAGGAATGATTTATCTCAGAAATCCGGCAAGGCGTCGGCTCTGTTTTTATGAACTTCAACTGAGTGAACAAATTAACAGTTTTGATTAGCTAATTGTGGAATTGAAGTACTAAACAAGAGTTAACAGAAGGTTTGAATGTCTATACCGTTTTACAGCGGAAGATAAGAATTTTCAGAGGTTTTCCGGGGAGATGGAATTATCCGATATCGACGTCTGAAATTGATTCCGATTGAAGGGTTTGAGTTAGCAATAGCTTAACAACTGATAGACAATGAAAGAATTGAGAGACTTACTGATTTGATGGAAAACACGGTTTTCCGGCGAAAGTCCGGCGAGTTCAAAAAGCTGCTCCGACGAACTGAAAGTTGTGCGAAAATGAGATTGAAGGTTTTCAGAATGTTTTTGAGTCGCGAGAGGGAACAATGATTGAAGTAATTCAGAAAATGCAAGTTTTCGGTTATTAAAACCGATTCACTCTTGAATTCAAGTCCATTCAAAGCTCAATTGATTGGAGGTGTCGGTGTAGCGGTTATAATCGGTAAACCGCGAATAATCAAACGTTTTTGGAC
Source organism: Scalesia atractyloides (assembly GCA_947069175.1). NCBI lineage: Eukaryota > Viridiplantae > Streptophyta > Magnoliopsida > Asterales > Asteraceae > Scalesia > Scalesia atractyloides. The sequence goes on along the minus strand of CAMTDV010000012.1, from coordinate 9,154,194 downwards.
GTTTGGTGACCGATTTCGGTTACAGTTAGCGTAATCAGGTCGCTTCATGATTGACCATAAATTTATTTGTTTCCTAGAGTTGACAGAAAACAACAAGTGGAGGAGTGGTTATGTGTGTGTGTGATAAGTCTTTGAGCTTAAACCCGGCTGACCCGGGTTCGAGTCCCGGCATCAGTATTTTATTTTTATTTCATTATTTTTAATAGATTTTCAATTATAAATTTTATATTCTAATATACTTATTAATTATGTATCGCTTAAAATTAATTTGAGCATTAAATATGCAACGAAATTTTTAACTGGTTGTTCGGTTAATAAACGAAGCGGGTTTGGTAAATCCGGTTTTTGACGGATGTTACAACTCAGAGGCTTATTACAAGCATGTTGATTATGATGTCACTCAGAGGTTGGGCATGTTGACATATCAGTCATTCAGAGGCCAAGTTTCAAATATGTTGACGTATCAGTCACTCAGAGGCTAATGATTAAGAATGTTGACATATCAGTCACTCAGAGGCTATTATTTATGCATGTTGACATCGGTTCGTCACTCAGAGGCTCAACTTGAGCATGTTGACGCCTTTAGTCCTTATTGGTCTTTAATAGACTATATTAAAAATACAACACGTGTTACTATACTATTGGACACGATTTTACAGGGTGTTACAGCAAATCAAAACCATTAAGGTCTTTTGAAATTATATCGCAGAGCATAAATTTCGAGTAAAATCGAGACGCTCATTTTCAAGAGGATGAATACATTATATATAATTCCAAAGTATTTCATTAAATTTCCATAAGAAATTACAATACTAGAAAATGAAATGAACTGTCCATGCAAGGACTTTAAAAGAAATAAACATGCCCACACAGGGACTAAGGAAATAACAATGTCCTTGCAGGGACTACATATAATTAGAAGAGACCTTACTCGTCCTTCTTTCCCTTAACCAATTTGGAGAGTTTCTTGAAGAATTTGTTTGTCTTCTTCTCTTTTTTCTCCGCTTGCTGCTGCATTTCCTTCATTCTTTCTAAGGCCTCATTAATGGCCTCAAGTGGTGGCGGAGGTTGTGGTTGAAGTTGTGGCATAACCGGATACCGGTACCCATAAGTTGGATATCCAGTTGGTGGATAAGTAGGTGGGAAAGGAGACGGGTAAAGTGTGTTGTGCATAACCGCCTGCATGTAGGGGTCTTGCGACCATGCTTGATAGTCTACCGGTGTAGATGGGTTAAAAGGATCATATCCAGACATGTCTGGATATGTGGGATTGGGTTAGTATAACCCGATGGTGGTGGTTGAACTGCAGGTGTCAGTGTTGGTTCCACTATAGGTGAAACATTAGAGGGTTCACCCATTTGTGGGTCCTCTTGAATTATGGGGTAGGAGTTGGGCAAAGGTGCAACGTCCCGACCTTTGTCCAGCACATACCGACATACGTGCTCCACGCTTCCTTCTTGGTGGTTCAGGTGGTGGTTCAGGTTGGTCCACTGGTTCCAAGTGGACATCTTCTTGAACAGGAGGTGGTTGAGAGTGATGAGAAAGAGTGTGGGCGAAGGTGAATTAGTCCCAGTATTGGTCCCACTCATTAGGACCTTGGTTGGGCGATCCGGAATATGAGTTTGAATCGCTTAAAATTTCAATGGGATGCATATTTGATCCCGACGGTGGCATCTCCGGGTCGCAGTCCTCGTCCATAGGATGTGGCTGGTCCAACTGATTTGAGCGGCTGGAGGCGTGTTAAAATAATGGTTAGGGTTAAATTCTTCATGGTAAGAATGATGAGAATGGGAATGGTGAAAACAGTAGGAGTGGTGTGAGTGGTAAGAATTTTGGGAATGTGAGGGCGAGTGTCTATTAGAGACAGATTGTCTTGCTGGTTGCCAAGGAGATGAAAGTCTTGGAGTAAAATTACTATTACAAACTAAACGTTCGAAATAAAATAATATACAGGCTCGTAATAGAAGATCCACAGGCGGATCATTAAAATGTACAAGAAAGAATATAAAACAGACTTTAGGGCAGATCTAAGGATGTGCAAGATCCTCTTATTCACTACCGAGCAGCTTCCGGCCAATTTTGTATTGTACCTGCAGTTTAACCTTTGGATGATGTGTCAGCTTAAGCTGGTAAATACACCAACTGACTCATTTTGAAAACTTTAAAATAATTTTAAGTGCAAAACGGCACAAAATCTTTTATTAACTTGAGAAAGTTTACCTTGAAACCTTGTATCAGATTCACATGTTTATCAATACATACAGGGCCCCGTACAGAAACCGAGACATGATTAAATACACACCACTCAGGACTCACGAAGGAGTCATCCCCAACATCTTGGGAACATTGCATATGAGCGTCTATTAGGTGTATGCCTACACCCCGCGCTAAGGTTATGGCCAATAACTATTGTATTGAGCCGAGGATATCCAGGACACGGTAATTTAACCTCCGATGTTTAAGTTATCAAACAAAACTGATTAAAACGAAATATGAGGTTTACTAGCCACAAGCGGGCATTTGATTGACCCCTTTTTGGACCAAGCGGTGATAATTTACCGTATCCCAAGCCCGTATAGGGAAAATAAGTCGAGAGTATTTACCTGAGCTAGTCTTCTTCTTTTATTTTTAATAGCTCAGCCGTATACAAAAGTACCAAGTGCATATAGCATTTACCGGCAAGGCTCTAGTCTGGATTGTGGCATAAGCTAGCCAATTAAATACTAACGGTCTTATAAACCGAATAGTGTACATGATCATTACGTATAACGCTTGATTAAACGATGATCGCATAGAATGTTGTTTAATCCTGACAAGTACTTTGACTTGTAATATGGGTAAACTATAAACATTCTGGATTTTGAAACTTAAATGACAAGGTTAAACCCGTTTCGGTTAATTTTCGTAAACTAGTTACGTATAATCAACCGTACGCTGATAAGCGATAATGGGTAACCGGATAAGTCATGGACAAGTTCTATATGCCATTATATTTTAAATAAGTTAAGATATCAGTAGGATATCAACTTGTATGCCCGTTAAGGTTTTAAAACGAAATTATGCCTCATAAGGACATTTTGATAATTTCATACCATATAAAAGGAACTTGAATATAATTTAATGTTATAATTATAAGTATTCTGGAAAATACTTTATTTGTAATGTAATATCAGTAGGATACCAATTATATGTGTATTTTACCTTTTATGACCAAACTATGCACCGAATGGGCATTTTGGTCATTTTACACATAGTTTATAAATTATTTGGGATTCTGAGTTTATAACTTGTACCTACTGTAAATGTGTTTAAAATAAGTTTTAAAATTAGTAGGTAACAAGTCTTGGTCAATTAATATGGTTTAAAACCATACTATGTGCCGAAACGACGCTTATGTCGTAAAATGACGTATTTATGCGATGTTTATGAAAACTGATGTTAAGCTCAGATTAAAATGTTTAAAATATGTTATTTAATATAATATCAGTAGGTAAATGATCTACCTTGAAAAGATTTGATAAAACCCTTTTATAAGCCACAAGGGCTAAAACCGTCATTTATCATAGTTTAAGGAACTGCTTGAAAACTCAGTTTATAACTTCGTTTAACATCCCAAATAATTCTACTTATAATATTACATCAGTAGGAAACTCATTTTCAAGTTCATTACCATTTAAAACCTTGTTTTATGCAAAAAGGGCATTTTAGTCAAGAATGGCATAATTATGGAACTTGCGCATAAACTTGGATTCTGATTATGATCATGTAATATAACCTCAGAGGGTTATGCTACATTATATCATGATCATAATGCAATTTTAGATCAGTGGGTAACTAATCTAAATCGGGTCAGAATCGAAAGTCAAAGCAGAAGTCAAACTTCGCGACTTTTGGTTGCGAATCGACCCTAGAACTGAAATTGAAGAGATGAACATGTTCTTACATGTTCTAATAATTATTATCAACTTGTTTAAGTGTCAAAACAGGTTTCATAACATATATAAGATCAATTTATGATTTTTCCGAAAAATGGCCTGTTTGACTTTTTAATATCGTAATTTTGACCCGTCAATTGGTCTAGCAAACGTGATCTTCAGGAGGTGCCCTTTATAGGGACTAACACCTACCTTATTACGATCACTTAGCCATGTTCATTTTGAACAATGGCTGGACCATAATGTTGTTAACCGAAAGTCAAAGCGTTTTCTGTAAAACGCGTGACTTTTGGCTATAAAAGCCTATAAACGAAAATGCAAGAGCAAGGAACACTTACAAGAGGTTCCTACAATGCAAGAGAACTAAGTTAAAGCTCCTTTCAGCTAGGAACTTCCAGAGGAGGAGAAGAGTTGTGATTTAGAAAGGTGCAAGTTCAAATGGTGAACTTGATCACCTATTTATAGTTAGAGAGCTCAAAGGAGGTGAAGCCAGGTGTTACAAGTCCATTGTTTCGAATTAACGGTTTCGTGGAGTTTTGCTTGGCTTCCAAACAAAACTTTCTGCGCGACTGCCCCTTGGCCAGTTTCAAAGTTTGACACTTTAGCCCCTTAACTTTTTAAAGCTTCTAAAAACCTTTCTAAACACCTTTTTGACATTTTTAGCCCTCCGTAGCCAATACTTAGCATGCCCGGGATTATGCCCGGACATTGTCGAGCTCTCGGTTCGTCAAAAGGTCACTCAGAGGTATAAATTAACATAACATGTTGACACTTTTAATCCCTCCATCATCCAACTTTCACATATTTACACAATTGAACTCTCTCGTCCAACAAATGGCACGAATAAGAGTTAGGAGTTTACAAAGGATCACTCAGAGGCTTATTATAAGCATGTTGATTCCGATGTCACTCAGAGGCTGGGCATGTTGACACATCAGTCACTCAGAGGTTGTTATTTATGCATGTTGACATCGGACCGTCACTCAGAGGCTCGGTTTGAGCATGTTGACGCCTTTAGTCCTTATTGGTCTTTAATAGACTATATATTTAAAATACAACACGTGTCACTATATTATTGGACATGATTTTTACAGGGTGTTACACTTGTATGTATGTATGTATGTATGTATGTATGTGTGTATGTATGTGTGTATGTATGTATGTATGTATGTATGTATGTATGTATGTATGTATGTATGTATGTGTGTGTGTGTGTGTGTGTGTATGTATGTATGTATGTATGTATGTATGTATGTATGTATGTATGTATGTATGTATGTATGTATGTATGTATGTATGTATGTATGTATGTATGTATGTATGTATGTATGTATGTATGTATGTATGTATGTATGTATGTATGTATGTATGTATGTATGTATGTATGTATGTATGTTTAGTATGTATGTATGTAGATGGATGGATGGATTGCATGCATGCATGCATGCATATGCATGCATGCATGTTGTATGTATGTATGTATGTATGTATGTGTATGTATGTATGTTTGGGATTATTCTATGATGCATTTTAGATGTTATTAACCATGTTTTCATGAGAATGGAAATGAAAGTGCAGGTATATTAAGAGTGTGCTCTTGAGAGTTGTAATATTCGAATCCGAAATGTAATCTTATGGATCAACACTTGTTGAGGGAATTTAATGTGGTCATTTGGTTTCATTAAGTTTATTTATATGTTGTTTATGTATTGTATGAAGTAACATACTTTACTAATGATATGAGTGTACGGTGATTGCAGGTTATACGGGTCTTCCATGTTTGGTGCAGAATGGTGAAGATCAAGTCAAAGCACGGATTGTCACAGAGTCTTATTGACGTGTGTGCGAGTGTGAGTAATTTCTAGATATATTTTAAGTACTTTTCACTCGGTTATTCAAGCTTTAAATTTAAAAACACGATATGCAACTATCACTTTCTACAACACGCTAGGGAAACTGTACACATCGTTGGCATATTATAGTGATCGTAAGATATCGAGGTCGTCTAAGGACACAAGAGATTTTAATGCTGGAATATAGTCGACGCCTAATCAGATTAAATTTTTAGGAAAGGTTTTTAATAAGTAAAAATAAAGAAATAACTAAAATAATAAAAGAAACAAATAGATAAGATAGAATCACTTGGTTCCAACTCATTATTTACGTATCCTTTGATGATTTCCATGCTTTAGGTTTTTTAAGAGATTATCTTAGTTGAAGTGGCATATCCCTCTTTTGGATGCAACGCTACCCTCAGCCATATTGGTCTAAGTCAGTAGGGATACAGTCCTGCAAGACTGGAATATTGAAAGATAAGAAAATAAGTTATTAATGCAAAATGTGGCATGTCCCTCTTTTGGAGATAACGCTACACTCGGCGATATTGGTCTGAGACTACAGGGATACAGTCCGCAAGTCCTGCTTAAAGTTTTAATAGTAGTTTATTTATAAGGGGTTCAAGCCGTTCTTACTTCCCCCGATTTGATACTATCTGCCTCAAGGGAAGTCCTAATAAGCTTGAAGCAAGTCCTTGCAGGATCTATACACTGAACGAGGCAAGAACTTTACCCATACCACCCTTCTAACCCCTTTCCAACATGTAACGCGCTTTATATATACCGTAAAGACACGAATGAGTGAATCAATGAAACATGAAGGATGACAGAATATACTTCACTTTCAATATAAAAAACTAATTATTAAAGTCATTAATACATATCCAATTAAAAAGTTAACCAAACCTAGGAAATAAAAAATAATACATAAATTACTTATCGTCACCAAGTGTTATAAGAGATTAGCTAAGCATGGCCTTTGTTTGACAAAAGCTCTTACGATCAATCTTGGATCACAAGACTACTACACACACTCTAAGATGGATGATGGATGTGGTTGATGATGGTGGTATTGTGGTGGTGGAGTGGTGACATGTATGAGAGAAGTGGTTTGCCAAGGGATGAGTTAAAATGAAACCAAGCACCCCTATTTATAGCTGGAAACAGTGGCCTCACACGGCGGGGCATGGGCCCGTGTCTTCCTTCTTATTTGTCTTCTTTTAATACGTATGTCAGAGCAGTCTGCTACACGGCACTGTGTGTCAACAGCACAACCCCGTAGCCATTGTACTTACTATAATATCCCATATATGCAAATCTGAAAGTTGACAACGGCCCCGTGTCTCTTGTCTTCTTCTGATCTGGAATCTTGAAGGGGCACGACCCCATGCTGACAAGGCACAGCCCCGTGCCAGACTTCCGATTCGTTGTTTTTAGTCTTCGGGTGAAGCTCGAAGGGTTGGTATAGTGTGTTGTCTTCCCGTCTTCTATACTTATGCTGGATTTTGTCGTTAATTTTTTACTTTTGTACATTTAAGCTCTTTTTATCCTGAAATCAGAACTATACAAAGAAACGCATTTTTTTCAACATTAGTACTAAAAAGGGTTTATTTTATATCGTATTTGATACAATTTATATGTTGCTTTTGACGCATATCAAATACCCCCACACTTGAATATTTGTTTGTCCTCAAGCAAAACTCTTTAATATTTGCTTACACACCCAAATGAAATTGGTAGAGAAGAAGTTTGGGTCTTGTTTATAGAGTGTCAGGAATCCAAGTTCTTTTATTCTTGCTTTATACTATGTACAATCCTATTTGACATGATTTATTTATAACACTTTTTAACAAAAAAAAATATTTTTTGGCAAAACATGCCTTTATAAAATTTCATTTAGCTATATACAAATTCACACATCTCACAGGTGATCACTCAACACTCGGCCAAAAATGTATAAGTGAAATGCTCAATACAGGTATGGAAATTACTCCTACCATATGCTTGATAAATAATCAAACCTCCTCCTTTTAACAAAATCTTTGTAAATATCAAGAGGACTTTTAAAATGGTGGGTTTTTGGTTAGGGGTAAAAGAGCTTTATTGAAAAGGGGCTAAAAATGTAAAAAGTCAATTTTCTTTTAAAAATTTATTTATTTGTGACTTAATTATAAACTATATGTTTATAAGCAATAATTTTGCTTATTTATTTCAATTAAATAGAGAGATTTTTTTTTATATGGACTAAGTCAGTAATTTCAAAAGAATCGTATTTTTACTAAAATAAAGGGGTGTGAAAAAGAAAAAAACTGGTTTTGGGTGATGGGTAAGTTGTGAAAAATGGTGTTTTGCGGGTTTCGAAACGAAATGTTTAAGCTCAAAAGGGTTTAACTAGGAGAATTCTTTTTTGGTGGGGAGGTAAAAAGAAAATAAAGTTGAAGATAAAAAAGAGCGTTTAAATATCCTAATACCTCCATCATATACTTACTTAGATTTGTTAGTAAGGACCGGGAATTATTGTCTTTTCAAGTTTTAGATTCGTAAGAACCACATAGCTACTTACACAAGAAATGAAAATGAACATTTAGTAAAGATATAAATTTGAATGCTCGGTAAAGGCTCAAAACTCACATTTTTTGTGGAAAAATGGTTAAAAGTGTGAAATTATACATACAATCAAATTTTTACAAAGAATTGGCATGCCTTTTTATAAATTCTTCCTATATGGTTCTTTTTATCACAACGCTATCGGTTGTAAACTTTATAAAAATTTGAAAATTTTTAGATCTTGGTTTCTAACTTAAACTATAAACAAGATAAAAATGAAAAAAAATTGAAAAAGATTTGGGGTGTTTTAGCGTTTCTAATTAGAGTTTTGTGTAAGCCTTGTTTTTAGGACAAATAATTTTCAAATTGAGCTTCCCTCATACTTAAATTACACATTTTGTTTGATGTGTTCAAAATTGGTTAAAATTGATTAAATCTGTAAACGTTGGTTAAAAACAAAAAAAATTCAAAAACCAGACACTAGACACGGGGGCGTGTTTGGGGGACATGACCCCATGTCAAAAAGTGCCATTAATTAGATTTCTGAGAAAGTTTTCAAAAGGTAGACACGGGGGTCTGTTTGGGGGACAAAACCCTGTGTCAAAAGTGACAGTAATGAAAATTTTCCAGAAGCCAGGCATGGGGGCGTGTCTACGGGACAAAGCCCCGTGTCAGTGTTCCAGATTCAAAAAAATTTCTGAACACTTGAGGCACGGGGGTGTGCTTACCTTACACAGCTTCGTGCTGCACTTACTATTTTGAAGATTTTGCTACGGGAAGTGTCTTTTACGTGCATGGGGTGTTGTTTTAATGTCTCTTTGGCCATTTGCATAGTTTCTCACACTTTTATTGTTTTCAAAACACCATAATTCATTCCATCCGTTCATCATTACAACTAAAAATAAAAGTTACATGAAGATTGAGGTCCTAAGATAAGGTAGTTGCCCTACGAGATTATTAGCCCTGAATAGCTTTCCCTAGATAAATCTATGGAAGATTAGCAAAAACCAAAAAATAGTTTCCGGAAAACAAGGGCTTTAAGCTATTCCCCGGGAATGCTCCTTTAGAGGTCGTTGAGCATTTCCTCAATCTCCCTTGGAAGAAGATGAATGGTTCGTCATCGACCTCCTCTTGTGGAAGGGGGGCGGGGTTTATCGAAAACTCAAAGTAAGCATTGATGGCAGGTTATGGGGGTATCTCGTTCCACCTGGTGGGGTTAATCACCTCGTTAGTGATGTTCCAATCATCTTGGGGTAAGATTGGCTCCATCAGGGGCATCAGCAAGATGTTCAATCTTTGGTGAAGAAGGTTGATATCCCTAAAGCTATCCTCCAAGGCAAGAGTGAGGTAGTTCACCCTATCCACAAGGACCTCCTCCACCGTTGTCATTTCTTCTATGGATTCTCGTAAATCGCAAACGTAGCGGACGAGAGTGGCTTCAAGCGATAGTCTCCTCCCCCTTCGGTTGTTCCTTGAACTGGTTGAAGACGTGTCGCTCTGCTGACTCGAAGTGCTAGTGATTTAAACCATTAAAGTGAGTTACAGAAGAGTTACACGGACCCCGTGCTGATTCACCAGTTTTGGTATTCTAGCCCAATGAACCTTTGTTTTAAGTTTAAAACGGTTTGATTTTTACTTTTTTAAACGTAAGAAACTTAAAATATTGTTGTATAATAGTAGTTTGTAAAAATTTGGTCTAAAAACCATGTTTTTAACCTAACAATTAAAGATTTTTTGAAGCTTAAAGCTTCAACTTTAATCGAGGTTGAAGGTTAAAGATGGAGAAATGACTAAAAGTCACAAAGACAAAAAGGTTAGGAAACCTTTTTAAGAAACTCCCTTTTCAGGTATGTGTGAGAGATTAGGTAGGATCTTGGCCTTTTAGGAATGGGTCCAAACATTCTTCTCATGGCTGACTTTATAGAAAACAGCACGTTAACACGACCCCATGTCGCCTGCATGAGTCAGAGAACGTTGTCTGTTAGTGAGACACAGGCCATGTCGAAGTAGACACGGCGTCGTGTTAAAAAGTACGGATGGAACGGCCCCGTGTATTTTTACCACGCCCTCATGTTTAGAGGATAGATGGGGCACGGCCTCGTGGCCAAGTGGCACGGCCCCGTGTCTTTAAGGATTTATGAAGTTTTGTCGGAGTTTTTAAGTTACCATGTCTCATCGGGTGGTTCCTTACTGGTTGGAACAACACCGAATAATGTACCTTAGGTTCCGGCAAGAAATACGAAAACGCAAGAGATTGTCGGAAAGGTGGAATTCTAAGCTAAAAGTAGGAGGGCGCAACCATCCTTTATTTACCTTTTTCGGGCTCTTGTTAAAGGTGTGAGTCGACTCGCTCTGGTCTAAACCGTTGGTGTGAAGTTCACAAGCCGCTATGGATTCCTTCATTGCAGAGTCGATACAGGGACGACTATCGTTTTTGTTTTCGCACAGAGTTAGGGTAGATTTGTTGGCCTCGGTATTGTTTATTCCTGAGTATGGTTCCATTGGTTCTTCGATGCTCTTGTTCATTGATGAATATCACGCCTTCATCATGGATTCTATTTACTTGATTTTTCAGAGAATACTCTTTTCTATTTACTTGAGTTTTTGGAGAATACTCTTTTTGGAGAATAATCTTTTCTATTTATGTCTTTTATAGAAGAGGTTTGATTGAATTCAGGAGGAGGGTGGTAGTTATTGTTTTTACTCCTACCCGTCTTAAGGTGATCGTCACAATAAAACGATGGGTCTAGATAATGAGGAATAATTTTCAGAATGGGACATTCTAAATCTTTATGAACTAAACCACATAATTGACACCATTCACCTTAAGGGTGGCGGGGGTAAAAATAATCATTAACATCTATGGTTGCCAAATTATATTTTAACCGTTAGGATCGGACGGTATTGTTTTCTAGAAACTTTGTTGAGACCCAGCCTCGTGTAGTAGTTACAAGGCCCCGTGCTGCAGCGTCTATCTAGCAGAAAACAATTTTGAAATACTGGGAAAACTAACACGGCCCTATGTTGATCAAACACAAACATAACCCCGTGTTGTTTTTACAAAGAGAAGAAAAATTTAAGAAATAAAAAAGAAAAATCTAAAAAGAAAAACCTAAAAAGAATAATTCTAAAGCACAAAAATGATTAGGGCCGTCGATTTTAAACTTTCTTAAAATCCTTGTGTCCCCGACAACGGTGTCAAAAACTTAACGTGTGTGCGAGCGTGAGAATTTCTAGATATATTTTAAGTACTTTTCACTCGGTTATTCAAGCTTTAAATTTATAAAAACACGATATGCAACTATCACACTCTACAACACGCTAGGGCAAGTGCACCAATTGTTGGCGTAGTATAGTGATTGTAAGATACCGAGGTCGTCCAAGGACACAAGAGCTTTTAATACGGAATATAGTCGACGTCGAATCTGATTAAATTTTTAGGAAAGGTTTTTAATAAGTAAAAATAAATAAATAACTAAAATAATAAAAGAAACAAATAGTCAAGATAGAATCATTTGGCTCCGACTCATTATTTACGTATACTTTAATGATTCCCACGCTTTGGTTTTTTAAAAGATTATCTTAGTTAAAGTGGCATGTCCCTCTTTTGGAGGTAGAGCTACTCTCAACCATATTGGTCTGAGTCAGCAAGGATACAGTCCCAAATGCCGGAATATTGAAAGATAATTAAATAAGTTATTAATGTAAAAGGGAAGTCCTAATAAGCTTTAACCAAGTCCTCGTAGGATCTATACATTGAACGAGGCAAGAACTTTACCCATACCACCCTTTTAACCCCCTTTCAGGCAGTTCACATGCTTTATATAGACCGTAAAGACACGAATGAGTGAATCAACGAAACATGAAGGTTCACTTTCAATATAAAAAAACTAGTTATTAAAGTCATTAATACATACCCAATTAAAAGTTAACCAAAGCTAGAAAATCGAAAGTAATAACATAAATAACTTATCTTCATTAAGTGATGTAAGAGATTAGCCAAGCATGACCTTTGTTTGACAAAAGCTCTTACGATCAATCTTGGATCTGAGGCTACTACACACACTCTAAGATGGATGATAGATAAATGTGGTGGATGACGATGGTATTGTAGTGGTGGAGTGGTGGCAAGTGTGAGAGAAGTGGTTTGCCAATGAATGAGGTGAAATGGAACTAAAAACAAATATGTGAGTTCCTGGATGGGCAACCCATCGGAGGCAAAGCGGACAATATTGGTGGTGAGAGAGACTGGATGTTACAAATGGTATCAGAGCCACTCCTGTGTCGTTCAGAATGGTGGGGCAAACCTTATCGAGTACGATAAGTCCCTAAGGGGGGTGATTGTAACGATGCCGATACCGACTACCGAAATATTAACATTTACCATTGTGACACCTAGGCAAATCCCACATCACTCGTGGTCAGGAGAGATTCTTGGTTCATAAGACATTCTCCGCCTCTTAAATAACCAACGTGTTTTGGGCTTAGTTGGCTGTGATATAAATGAAAACTCCACAGTTAAGCATGCTCAGGTGGAAGTAATACAAGGATGGGTGACCTCCTAGGAAATCTCCACGGGGACAACCAAAAACAAATCTGTAAGCTCCTGTAACTTTAACTTCGTTTTCTTATTCGTGTAAAAGAAATTGTGTAGTATTATGACTATAAGTTACTCACACGGGAAATCAAAAAACATGTTAAACTCTCACGTTTTTTTTGTTTTTTTAAGGCATTTTTCTAGAAAGCTAACTCCCACACCTACTAAATTTATTCGTAAATATTACACCAACATTCACTATAGGACTAGAAACCGTATCACTTGGAGGAGGCAACATTATACTACACTTCTTGATACCAGTAGGATACAAGCTTTATGTAATCTAAACATACACATCTTGCATCTTTATTAGTTTGGATGAGGTGTTATTTTTCAGATCTCTCTCATCCTATAATTTTTTTAAATAAAAATCTAAAATAATCGAAAGTAATAAAATAAAATAAAAAACTCAAAACATATAAAAATTTAGTAATTAAAATAACATTTCGTTAATATAAATGTACAACTAAATAATAATCAAGAACAAAAGATATAGCTAAATAAAACAAGTCATCAAGATTGGATATCCAGACTCCTGTAATACTACATGAGATCCGCTCATAGGTTATATTGGCAAATGAATTCCCTAAATGTATATTGATTTTCTTTTAGACCTTGAACGGTTGGGAACTCATTTTCCCAAAAGTGACATATGTTCGAAAGGGTAATATTGTATGAAAAATATAGTGTAAAACATAACAAAGTTAAGAGTTTATTTGTAGATTTTTTAACACAAAAGGTAGTCTTTAGCATTGAAGTTTTTTGGCCGACACATACACCATTCCGGTATATGTTTGTGTGGTACAGTGTGGGTACGGCTCACCAAAACCACAACGTCACATTTGTCATGTCGAACCAGTCCCCTACCGTTAGTTTACTTCATTTCTTTATAAATCAGCCATCGGTATTTCTAAAAAATGTTTTAACAAAAGTGGTTTAACTTGTTTTTCTGTGTGCTTCTTTTTTCTTTCAAACATAAAATATAAATAAGCTCTCAGTATTCCTACAATCTAATTTTCACATCTCTATAGGTATACGGCCGGTATAAAGTTATACGAGCCATATAACTGATTGTTGCACAAAGAATGTCAGAGAATGTTTTTTTGTCTCCATGTATACGGGTCGTATAACATTATACGACCCCTATACAATGTTATACGACTCGTATAATGTTATACGACCTAAACCTCATATAATTATACGACCCGTATAATGTTATACGACCCGTTTATACGACTTAATATTTTCTCCATTTATACGAGCTGCATAACATTAGGTATAACATTATACGGCTCAATATTTGTCATGTCAGATTATTCTATACGGGCCGTATAATGTTATATGGCTCGTATACAGGGTGTGAAATTAAGATTTTGGGGTGTGTCTTTATTAGCACCCTTTAAATAATAGAAGATAAATAAAAACAAATAAAGCATTAAAAAATAACATATAGTCGAAAATACCTTGTGAAACAAAGAAGTAAAAAATGCACGTTAGTATATTTTGACAATAATATAGTATATAATTTTGTATTTAAAACTATCTTAAACTGTATTATGATATCATATGATATAATACTATGATTAGTATACAAAGGATATTTTTTTTAAAGTGTGAGAAGTCTATATAGACATTATATTTTGAACTTAAAAAATCATTGTTTTTGACACGTTATTATATAGAAAAACACCAAAAAATAACAAACGATATTAATAGAAAAACACCAAACATATAATTTAAAACACAATGCAATGTATTATAGACATATATTTTAAAGACAACTAAAACACACTATTTAACGCTTAAAACACACTGCTTAATTTTCTTGACATGGTATTTTAAGTTTTAAGTCTATAATACATTGCATTGTGGTTTTAATTATAACGTTTGGTATTTTTCTATATAATATCATGCCAAAACAATCCAATGTATCATGCCTAAGTAGAAAACATAATGCATACATGTTAATTCTTATACCTTCTTAGGATCTTCATCCTTTGTAAAGGTCCTCTTACCTGATATAATATAATATAAAAATGTAACGTAATGTAATATAATATAATTCCTTTACCTGAGTGATAACATCATGAATTATAAATGTTTAGGATTATAATATTATTACACTAGGTTATTCACCTCGTATGTTACGCCGGTTGAGGAAAAAAGAGAATATCAATAAAAACACTTATGAACCAAATTTCATAACATGTGTACGTATAATATGAATATAAGTTATAATACTTCTGAAAAAAATTAACATATCTATGATCTCTTTAAAATGCAGTTGAATATGGACTTGAGAATAGATGGCAAGATGATGATATGACGATTTAAAAGAAACTTGTATTATATACCTCTTAATTTATAATTTATGATCTATTAATAAATAGTGAATGAATACTAATTATAAATAATGGTGGTATGGTTATCATACAAATGATTTATGTGTTACATAGTAAATTTAAAGTAAGAAAATATCTTATAATTTAAGAAACAATAAAGATATGTCACTAATTGTTTAATTGTATATTAAAAAACTCAATGGCAAAAAATAACCGACATGCTATAACTTTAAAGTGATTTCTCTAGTTCACAAAAGGAATTATAATTGATTCGAATTTAACCGATTTACAAATGAAGATATAAAGTTATAATATAATAACACGCTTTACATTTTTCTTACTTAGAATGATGGCATTGACCAATAAAATTTAACATGATAATTGTTTATCATTATAATTATACACTGTATATTTAGTTTACGATTTAATTTAATTTAATAATAACATAGACTTGTGGTGCAGAATTGATAAAGTGATAAACCAATATATCATATTTGTCATACTAGATTATTCAATTGAGAATTTTTAAAAGATTTACAAACCACGTGATCTATGATTTATTTATTTTATATGATTATAGAAATGATATGTTGTTGACACGAGATTTTTTTTAGACTTATGAATAATATTTTTAAAATCTTAGAGGAGGAGGCGTTGCCATTTAATATCATTTTGAGTCTATTATTATAAGCTAGCTTACAAACCGTGTATTACATGATCAACTATAAAAAATACATTGACTATTATATTAATTTATATGTGATACAAACCCATATATCATATAGGTTTATCACACGATTAAAATGTCGTAACATTATAATCTTATACATTCATAATTCATGAATATTAACACACGGGTTGAGGAAATATACGTTATAATCTTATAAAAAATGTGATTTACGGTTAACAGGTGTAATAATATTATCATTATTATCTTATCACATGGTCGAATATGTGTATTGTTTATGGTATATCAATTGTTTCACAAATTATATTAGTATTTAAATTTTATTTGTCATAAATCCAATTTTTTTTTTTTTTGTTTATAAGATCTGTGCGAAGGTGGTATATTATAAGCTAAAATTATAATAATATTTTATTATTATATTATGTATTCGTTATGATATTTTTTTCTAGTATTATGATATTTCAGAGCCGTCCTCAAGAACTCTTAAAAAAATTTAGCCCCCGAGCGACAAAAAGAATTGGGCCCAAACTTATGGTAAAGGGAATAAATTTAAAAAAATAAAACCTTAGAAGTGGAGCCAAAACTTGAACTTGAAACCTCTACATTATCATGAGATGATTTTTACCATTCCACCACCAACACTTATTTTCATAATAAGTGGATGGATATACTAAATATACAATTTAAATATATATATATATATATATATATATATATATCCTTTCGAGCCCTTTAAAAATTTAGTCCTTGAGTGACGGCACGAGATGGCCGGCCCAAGAGCCGACCTGCGAAGTTTGATAAGTTTTTAGAGTAAAAATTATATATATAATATTAAAATAAATAAAAACAAAAGTGTCTTTTTATATCTTTTAAAAAAGTTAGATATTATAACTTGTTAAAAAATAACTTCAGTGTAGGTGAAATAAATTGTTTAAAAGAAAAAAAATCAAATTAACAACCATTTGGTTGTTGACCGTGTTGAAGTCCATCTCACCGACCCAAAAATGAGATAAGACAATTTTGTTAATCATTTATATTATAAATAATAATAATAATAATAATAAGGAACAAAATATATTTTAAAAAAAATATTAGTAAAATTATGAGGGTGAAGGAGAAAGTGTTATGTGGCATTACTTGGAGTATTTTATTATTATTCAGATTTTTAAACGTGTGCTAAGGATTATGTAGAAGTTTATGATTTACATTTTTTACAATATTCAATCCGTGTAATACACCGGTTTATAATACCTATAAATTTTTATAATATCCAATCTAATTTCTTCACTATTTAATTCATGTAATATACGGGTTTGTAAACTAGTAATATAATACAATACAATATAATATCCTTATTATAATACATGATTCATAAAGTGCAACGTGTTGCTACTAGAATTACTCGCACACATTTATCTTTTACAGTAATTTTAGTTTAGATATTAACTTTTAATTTCTACAATATGAGGATATACATGTTCAAATCTTACGATTTAATCATATTTGGTTGATTTATTAGTAAAAACTACAGTTTAAAGACTTAACTTTTGAGAAACAAATATATGGTAATAACTTTATGGCATGGTGGCCATGTTGTTGGTTGTTAACTCGTGCATCCCAGGTTCGATTCTTTTTTATTCTTGTATGGTATGTTTTTGCCATTGAGGTGGTGGTGGAGTGGTAAAGGAGAGACTTGGTGTTCTAAGTGATCCAAGTCCGATTCTTGCACTCTCATTGGTTTCTACGGCAACTAGTGATGATGGGAGACTAGGCGGAGATCGCTAGTTCAATCCTTGAACTCACCGGGTTTTACATCATCGCATTGTCGTGACTTCAGGCGAGTGTTCACGAGCTTCTGTCACATCCCGACCCGCAGCGGAATTAAAGTCGAGGCATGATTGGGTTATCACCAAAGCTCATGATATTTACTAATAAGTTTCATATTTATTAAATTCAAATTTACTTCAAATATCCAGCACAAATACCATACAAACACAAACATTAAACCAATGATTGTTCCAAACGAAATAAATTGTTTATTTTTCTAAGGCAATCCTATGTGTTTCTTTCCTCCACTTGTTCACCTGTATCATGCGTAAAACAGAAAGTTTTGGTCAACAAAAGTTGGCGAGTGAACCTTAATAAAACATTTAAGTAATTTATATTGTTGTTTAAATAAAATTGTGCATGAATCATATGTGAACATATGTATATAATAACCAATCACAAACCACACTGAATGAAGACATGACATGATGTATGATGTATTTGATATCAAGGCTCAATCAAACGGAGCCGATCTAATGAGGCATCTGATGCTCAACCCGTATCCCACGAGGAACTGATGGGCCTAATGATGAAATGTAACCACATATAAACCACATAACAACTATACACATTTGATCATGAAATGATATTAGCACAAGTGTTAAATAAAAAGAAATTGTACGACACATGATACACCCCAAAACATGATTAAAACAGGGAATTTGTAGAGATTCACTCACATTGGGTGCGTATTCTTGAGTGGTAATGAGAGCACACGAGTTATGGGTTTAACCGGCGAAGGAGTACTAACTCGTGTTGAAGAACACTTTAGGAACTCAAGATAGGAGGCTTCCAAAAGTTGGAAACAAGCTCCAAGAAGGATAGAAAGAAGAACTTCACACTTTGCTTTGAAGTGTTTTGAAGTGGTATGAAAAAAATGGAAGAATCATGGGGTATTTATAGTATTTTAAGATTAAGGAGGTGATGACAAGTGTCCTTGGATTAGTGTCCTGACATGTGTCAACACCATATTAAGTGTGGCAAAGTGAGTGCTAGGTATCAAAAATTGGAGATAGGTGACAAACTTGGTGAAGAAGCAAAAATATTTATTATTTTTGACATTTTTGGCCCTTGGACTTGTATTTTCACTTGTTTGCCATTTTAACCCCTTTAACCTAATATTTAGATTATATAAAGGTTTTAAGACATGTGTAACTTGGATTATACCCGAAAATGTCGTGGATGTCAGTTCGTTCGGTTGTACGGTTACGCGTTTCGCAAAATAAGTAAAAAATTTAATATTTATGTTAATTCATTAAGGTTATTTCCATTATTATTATTTTTTCTATATAAGAAATATTTTAATACCTTAAGCAATATTAAAGAAGAAAATAACCGAACGCCATAAATTCATATACTTGATTGATACTTAGGGGCGGGTTTTCGAAACCCGATTTACACAAATGTTACAGTATCCCCTACTTTAGAAATTTCGTCCCGAAATTTAAGTAGTGTTTGTAACCGGAAAAAGGTGTGAGTATTTCTCGCGCATTGTGTCTTCACGTTCCCAAGTGAACTCGGGGCCTCGTTTTGACTCCCAACGCACCCTGACGATTGGAATTCGAATTCGCCTTAAACGTTTCTCACCGAAATCCATGATTTCTACTGGTTTTTCAATGAAGTGCATTGATTCATCGACTTGAATGTCTTCTAGAGGGATATGGAGGTTTTCGTCGACGAGGCACTTTTTCAAGTTTGATACGTGGAACGTGGGATGTATTATGTTGAGTTCTTCTGGTAGGTCATGCTTGTAGGCTACACGACCTACTCTTTCGAGTATCTTGAAAGGTCCTACGTAACGTGGTGCTAGCTTGCCCTTTTGACCAAAACGAACCACTCCCTTCCACGGTGATACTTTCAAAAGTACTTGGTCACCAACACAAAACTCCAAAGGCTTTCGTCGTTTGTCAGCATAACTCTTTTGACGACTTCGAGCCGCTAGAAGATTGTTTCGAATTTGCAGGATTTTGTCGGTTGTCTCTTGAATCAACTCGGGTCCGGTGATTTGCGCTTCACCAATTTCGTGCCAACATACTGGGAATCGGCATTTACGACTATATCAGGCTTCAAAGGGAGCCATACCGATACTTGAATGATAGCTATTGTTGTACGAAAATTCGACTAGCGGTAGATGAGCGTCCCAATTCCCTTGAAGTCGATGACACATGCTCGAAGCATGTCTTCAAGGGTGTGGATGGTGCGCTCAGATTGACCGTCAGTTTGAGGATGGAAGGCGGTGTTGAGGTCTAAACGTGTACCAAAAGCGGATTGTACGGCCCGCCATGTTCGTGACGTGAAACGACCATCATGGTCTGAAATGATGCTTAACAGTACACCATGACGGCTTACGATCTCGCTGATGTATACGAGCTAATTTCTCGTTCTTGAAGTCCTCACGAATTGGAATGAAGTGAGCTGATTTTGTAATAGGATCAATGATTACCCATATGGTGTCATACCCACTGGAGGTGCGAGGTAACCCGGTAATGAAGTCCATGGTTATGTTTTCCCACTTCCATACAGGTATATCGGGTTGGACAAGAAGTCCTGAAGGTCTTTAATGTTCAGCTTTCACTTTGGAGCATGTAAGGCACTTGGAAACAAAAACAGCGATATCCTTCTTCATGCCAGGCCACCAGTAGGTGTATCGTAGGTCTTGATACATCTTGTCGGCTCCTGGATGTACAGAGTTTCGTGTTTTGTGTGCCTTATTCATGAGGAAATCACGAAGGTTGTCGCGATCGGGAATCCAAATATAGTTTAAATAGTACATAATACAATTGGATTTGGTTTCGATTTTGAGTTCGGCTCCACACGACAGCTCATCACGTACGTCATTTTCCGTTACGGAAATATGTTGAGCTGCATGTATTCGATCTTTGATGTCGGTTACAATTTGCGAACATAATAACCTTTCGACTGAGTGCATCAGCCACAACGTTTGCCTTGCTCGGATGATATCGAATCTCACAGTCATAATCATTGAGGAGTTCGACCCATCTTCCTTGCCTCATGTTCAACTCTTTTTGATTGAAGATATGTTGGAGACTCTTGTGGTCAGTGTATATTTCACACTTGGTACCATAGAGATAATGTCTCCATATCTTGAGAGCGAACACGATGGCTCCAAGTTCCAGGTCGTGAGTGGTGTAATTTTTCTCATGTACTTTGAGTTGCCTAGAGGCATAGGCTATCACCTTTCCTCTTTGCATCAGTACACAGCCTAGACCTTGCCCTGACGCATCGCAATAAACCACAAAGTCTTCGCAACCCTCAGGGAGTGTAAGGATAGGTGCGTCACAAAGTTTTTGCTTTAAAGTTTGGAAGGCCTCCTCTTGCTTGGGTCCCCAAATGAAGGGTTTTCCCTTGTGAGTCAAGGTCGTGAGTGGAACGGTGATACGAGAAAAATTGGCAATGAAGCGTCAATAATATCCAGCCCAGCCAAGAAATGACCTAACTTCGGTAGGAGTGCGTGGCGCTTGCCATTCTTGTACTGCCTTTATTTTTGAAGGGTCGACATGAATCCCTTTGTCATTAACTACATGACCAAGAAATTGTACCTCTTTCAACCATAATTCACATTTTGAAAACTTAGCGTAAAGCTTTTCAGTCTTCAAAAGTGTAAGGATAAGCCGAAGATGTCGCTCATGATCGGATTTTGACTTAGGGTAGATAAGGATGTTATCAATGAAGACTATGACAAAACGGTCGAGATAGAGTTTGGATACCCTATTCATCAAATCCTTGAAGACAGCGGGGGCGTTGGTTAACCCGAAAGGCATAACCATGAATTCGTAATGACCATAACGAGTTCGAAAGGCAGTTTTTGGACTATCTTCTTCGCGCACCCTAAGCTGATGATAACCAGAACGAAGGTCGATTTTGGAAAAACAGGTGGCACCTTGAAGTTGGTCTAGCAGGTCATCAATACGAGGCAAAGGATAGCGATTTTTAACAGTCAACTTGTTGAGTTCTCTATAGTCAATGCACATGCGAAACGTTCCATCCTTCTTCTTCACAAAAAGAACAGGTGCACCCCAAGGCGATGAGCTAGGACGTATGAATCCTTTATCAGTCAGCTCTTGCAGCTGACTGCCCAGCTCTTGCATTTCCGATAGGGCTAACCTATAAGGAGATTTTGCGACTGGTGTAGCACCAGGTACAAGATCGATTCGAAATTCAACTTCTCGCACAGGAGGAAGTCCTGAAACGTCGTCGGGAAATACTTGAGGGAATTCTTTCACGATTGGAATATCTTCGAGCTTCCTTTCTTTGCCTTCCTTCTTGACGATGTGAGCTAGAATCTACGAGCTTGAAGGCATGACATCAATTTGAGCCCTTTCGAAGGGTTTCTCCAAAGATACGTAGTGTCTGGCTGTCGGTGAGAGGAATACGAATGAACTTTTCATGGCACACCACTTCGGCGTGATGCTGGCTTTAGCCAGTCCATACCACTGATAACATTGAAACTTCCCAATTTCATAGGGATGAGGTCAATCAAGAAATCGTGATCGTTTAGAGTAAGAGTACAATCACGTATAATAGAATTTAATGAAATGGGTTCTCCGTCAGCAACTTCCACCGTGATTGATTCGGTGAGACTAACACGCAGTAAGTCGAGAATAGATTCGAATTCTAGAGATACAAAGCTCTTATCCGCACCGGTATCGAATAATATGGATGCATAACTACCATTTACGAGAAACGTACCGTTGACCACATTGTTGTCAGCCCTTGCTTGGTTGGCGTTGATATTGAAAGCCCTTCCTCTGGCAGGTGGAGGAGCTTGGTTAGCTTGGTTCATCGGTTTGCTTGGGCTTGGGCATTGATGATGTTTACCAGGCGTGGGCAAGTATTTCTGAAGTGGTTTGGGTCCCCACAGTTAAAACAGGCTCTTATGGGTTGCATCATGGGGTAATTGGGTTGGTAGTAAGGTTGGGCTATGGGTTGGGCAGGTGGTAGAAGTAAGGGTTGTTGGGCTTGGCTCACCATTTGGTTTTGGGTTTGGGTTGGAGGCTGATTGCGGTTTGATCGTTGGAGTGTACGGCAAGTTTGGATAGTGTGACCTGCACGGCCACAACTTGTGCAATGTTGGCAAGGGTTCTCAGGAGGGTGATGGTATTGGCAACGGTTACACTTTGGGTGTGGGCCAGTGTATGGCCTTTTGAATGGTGCGGCTGGAGGGGCGACTTGGGTGATTGGAGCAGCAGTGATGGGAGAGTTGGTTTGGGTGACGGCGAAGTTCTTGCCATTTCGCTTCCTCTTACCAGCAAACTTTGAGGAGGAACCAGATGGGGTTGGAGTTGGGATTTCAACAGTCGTTCTCTTCTTCTCATCTTTAAAATCGCCATTTCGAATGCTATTTTCCGTAAGTTCCGTAGCTAATTCCATTGCGAGTGTTGCAGGTGAAGTGCTTAAAACCGAATCTTGGATTTTCGAGGGGAGGCCTCGAATATAGTGCTCGATTAAGCGGTATAATGGGGTGAACAGGCTGGGAACCATCTGGTTCAATTCAAGAAACCTCTTGTTGTAGGAGGTGTGATCCCCTTCCTTTTGCTTTAGAGAATAGAATTCATCTTCAAGCTTTTTGATCTCGCTTCTAGGGCAGAAGCGTCTTGTCATTATTTCTCTCAATTCCTCCCATGATAAGGCCATGGCATCTTCCACACCCCGCTTACCTTTTTCCGTGTTCCACCAGGTAAGGGCTACTCCAAACAATCTTCCAGTTGCGTAACGTACCTTGCGATCCTCAGGACAGTCGCAATTGAGAAAAGTGTTTTCCATCTCCTCAAACCAGTGGAGGAGAGTGGTGACACCTTCAGTCCCTTCATATTTTGGGGGATCGCAAGACTTGAAGTGTTTGTAGGTGCATTTAGTTGTTTTTGGATGAGGGTTGGCGACGTTTTGGCCTTTTGGTTTGGAGCGGTTGAGATGGGATTTGCGGCGAGGCTTGTTGAACTTGTAGTACGATGTCAGGAAGTACCGCGGCCATTTGTTGAGCAATTTGCGTGGCCATGCGTTCGCTTGACCTTCCTGAGCTTCTATGTCACACCCCGACCCACAGCGGAATAAGAGTCGGGGCATAATTGGGTTATCACCAAAGCTCATGACATTTACTAACATGTTTCATATTTAATGAAGTCAAAGTTACATTTCCAAAAATCCAAACATGTTCATTCAATACAAAGAAAATAAACCAACATAACAATCCCAACTCTAAATCGTTTTATTCTTCTAGTCCAAGTCCTATGTGTTCCTAGCTGCTGCTGGTTCACCTGTATCATGTGTAAAAATGGGAGTTTTCGGGTCAACATAAGTTGGCGAGTGAACCTTATTAGATAAACATTTATTAATAAATTAATTGTTAGTTTATCAATGAAAATTTGTGCATAATCATAGATGAGCAAATGTAAATAATCAAGCAATGGCAAATAGCAGTCACACTATAACATACAATAACATATGACAGCATACATGAACATACCAACATCATACTGTAAATAACATAAATGAAACTGTGCGATCAAGGCTCAATCAAACGGAGCCGATCGTATTGCATGTACTGAAAATGAAAATGTCTGTGCGATCAAGGCTCAATCAAATGGAGCCGATCGTATGTGGGCATGCCAGGTTCAACCTCATAATAAAATGGGGAACATGCTCAACGCTCATAATGTAATGGGGAGCGGCGGCCTATGAAATTGCATGTACTGAAAATAATAAACTCGCATCCAACAATAACTACACAACATAAACAAACTGAATACACTAGTTCATGATATGATGCATGCACAATGGTTTAAGTATAATATATATATAACAAGACACATGATACACCTCAAAACGTGATTAAAACGGGGAATTTGTAAAGATTCACTCACATTGGGTGCGTTGGATTGGAGATGGTGATATGCGCACGAATTAGATGAGCGGAACAACGAGGATTACTAACCTAAATAATAACGGAAAAATATATTAAATGAGTGGATTTTATTAAGGATTTTAATGAAATTTTTAGATATATTTTTGTGAGTTTAAGGCTATTTTCTATCTTTAAAAATGTTATTTTTTAGTATTTTTAATTAATTTTTAAATTAAATTAAATAAATAAAAATATAAAAAAATTTGTTTATTTTGCGTTGACCGTTGACCTGTTGACTTGTTGACCGGTTCGGTCAGGAGCATGGTTTGCGCTGGGTGAGGCTCGAACCCGAGACCTCCCGTACGCGTGCACGCAGCTCTACCAACTGAGCTACGTGTCTAACCCGAAATAATCTTGTTTTTAATTATATTTATACACTTATTCATTTTAACTGAAATTCTTTTTAATTTCAAAAACATTTTAATTCAACGGACTGGTGCAAGTGACGGGTTTCGAACGCGCGACGTATGGTTTATGTTGCACACAGTCCACCGCTGGACTGTGTGTCTAACCTGGTTATTATCTCTGTTTTTATTATACTTAACAACTAACTGAGTTATCCCGGTTTAGTTTTTAAACAAAAAGGCATTTTATTATATAAGGAGTGCGTATAGCAGGAATCGAACTCGGGACGTGCGTTTGTATTTTGCACACACTCCACCGCTGGACTGTGTGTCTAACCCGTTCATTTTACTAGTTTTAAATATACTTGTAACTTAGTTAGCTTCGTCTTCTTCATTCTAATTACAGTCAATCTGATTTACTATCTCGTTCCTTGTGTTTACGATTTACAGACATTATTAAAACTTAAATGAAAAGGCAGAGACGGTAATTAGAGGTGAACATACCGATGAACGGTTTATTTCAGATTTCCGGCGATGTGTCGGTTCCTGTTTTTATGCTCTTCAACTGAACAAGATAATTAACTATTTTGATTAGTCGAATGTGGAATTGAAGTGATAAACAAACGTTATCAATGTGTTTGAAGACCCTTACCGTTTCACAGACGGAATTAGAAATTTTCAGGGGAGTTCCGGCGAACTGGAATTAGTTGAATACAGCGCCTGAATTCGATTTCAATTGAGAGGTTTAGGTTAGAAATAGTCTAATAATTGTTGAACTGCAATAATATTGAGAGAATTACCGTTTGAGGATGAAACGGTTTTCCGGCGGGATTTGCAGAAAATTCCGGCGAACTGATTTAAGCGTTCTGATGGTCTGAGAATGTGACGAAAATGAAATGGAGTAAGGTTATGACGTTTCTGAGTCGCGAGAGTGAGCTTGGATTGAAGTATTCAGGATTTGATTGCTTTTCGGTTATGAAGGCCGATAATGATGAGACTTGATGCTCAATCAATTCTGAATTGATTAAAGACATCGGTTCATCGGTTATGAACGTGAATACGCGAGAAATCAAACGATTTGACGATTGCTTTGCCGTTTTCCGTTTCTCAGTTGGCGGAACCGATTCAACTTAGTCTGTATATAAATCTCGTTTGTTTCCTAGTGATAACAGAAAACACAAAGTGGAGGAGTGGTGATTTGAGTGTGTGTTAAAGCGTTGGAGTGTGTCTTGGCTGACCCGGGTTCGAGTCCCGGCAGCAACATAATTTTTTTTTTTTTTATATTAGCTTTTTATCAAATATAATTTTTATAGTTTAGTCTATTTATTAATTATGTATCGTTTTATATGTAAATAATCATAAATATTCAATGTAACTTTTATAACTCGATATTCGATTACAAAACGGAGCGGGTTTTGAAAACCCGATTTTTACAAATGTTACAGTATCCCCTACTTTTAGGAATTTCGTCCCGAAATTTAAGTAGTTGAAGTAGTAGGAAAAAGATGCGGGTATTTTTCACGCATTGAGTCTTCACGTTCCCAAGTAAACTCAGGTCCCCGTTTCGACTCCCAGCGTACCCTAACAATTGGAATGCGACTTCGTCGAAGACGTTTCTCCCCGTAGTCCATGATCTCCACTGGTCTTTCAATAAAATGCATAGATTCATCAATCTGAATATCTTCCAGCGGAATATGGAGATTCTCATCAGCGAGGCACTTCTTCAAGTTCGACACGTGGAATGTGGGATGAATCCTGTTGAGTTCTTCTGGTAGGTCAAGCTTGTATGCTACAGGACCTACTCTTTCGAGTATCTTGAAAGGTCCTACTGAACGAGGTGCTAGCTTCCCCTTTTGACCAAAACGAACTACTCCCTTCCACGGTGATACTTTTAAAAGCACATGATCACCAATGTTAAATTCTAAGGGCTTCCGTCGTTTATCTGCATAACTCTTTTGACGACTTTGAGCCGCTAGAAGATTGTTTCGAATTTGATGGATCTTGTCTGTGGTTTCTTGGATCAATTCTGGACCAGTAATTTGTGCTTCCCCAATTTCATGCCAACATACAGGAGATCGGCACTTACGTCCATATAAGGCTTCAAAAGGTGCCATGCCGATGCTCGAATGATAGCTGTTGTTATACGAAAATTCTACTAATGGTAGGTGGGCGTCCCAATTTCCCTTGAAGTCTATGACACATGCTCCAAGCATATCTTCAAGAGTTTGAATGGTGCGCTCAGACTGTCCATCAGTTTGAGGATGATAGGCGGTACTGAGATCTAATCGTGTGCCCATAGCGGATTGTACTGCTTGCCATGTTCGTGAGGTGAAACGACCATCACGATCAGAAATAATACTTAACGGTACCCCATGCCGGCTTACGATTTCGTTGATATAAATACGTGCAAGCTTTTCGTTCTTGAAATCTTCGCGGATAGGAATAAAGTGAGCTGATTTTGTAAGTCGGTCTATAATCACCCATATAGTGTCATACCCACCAGAAGTGCGAGGTAACCCGGTAATGAAATCCATGGTTATATTTTCCCACTTCCATACAGGTATTTTCGGTTGGACTAGAAGTCCTGAGGGTCTTTGGTGTTCAGCCTTCACCTTGGAACATGTGAGGCACTTGGAAACAAAAACGGCAATATCCTTCTTCATTCCAGGCCACCAATAGGTGTATCGTAGGTCTTGATACATCTTATCGGCTCCTGGGTGTATGGAATATCGCGTTTTGTGAGCTTCATTCATAAGAGTTTCACGAAGATTGTTGTGGTTAGGAATCCAGATACGATCTAGGTAATACAGAATACCGTCTGATTTAGTTTCAAGTTTTAGCTCGGCTCCACAGGACATCTCCTTTCGTACATCTTCTTCTGTTATTGAAACGTGTTGGGCTTCTCGAATTTGATCTTTAATGTCGGTTATAATTTGCGAACATAGAAGATGAATGGAGTTCGCATAACCCTTTCGACTAAGTGCATCAGCCACCACATTTGCTTTACCAGGGTGGTATCTAATTTCACAGTCGTAATCATTTAGAAGTTCGACCCATCTTCGTTGCCTCATGTTTAGCTCTTTTTGATTGAAGATATGTTGAAGACTCTTCTGGTCAGTGTATATTTCACACTTGGTATCATAGAGATAATGTCTCCGTATCTTAAGAGCGAACACCACGGCTCCAAGTTCTAGGTCATGAGTGGTGTAGTTCTTTTCATGTGTCTTGAGTTGTCTCGAAGCATAAGCTATGACTTTTCCTCTTTGCATAAGAACGCAGCCTAATCCTTGCCCTGACGCGTCGCAATAGACTACAAAATCATCACAACCTTCAGGAAGAGTGAGGATTGGTGCATCACAAAGTTTCTGTTTAAGAGTTTGAAAGGCTTCTTCTTGCTTGGGTCCCCATATGAAAGGTTGTCCCTTATGAGTTAAAGCCGTGAGTGGTACAGCAATGCGAGAGAAGTTTGAAATGAACCGACGATAATAGCCAGCTAGTCCAAGAAAAGATCTTACTTCAGTTGGTGTACGTGGAGCTTGCCATTCTTGAACCGCTTTGATCTTTGAAGGGTCAACATGTATTCCCTTGTCATTGACTACATGCCCGAGGAATTGCACCTCTTTTAACCAGAATTCACATTTGGAGAATTTGGCATAAAGCTTTTCCTTTTCTAGAAGTGCAAGAACGAGTCGAAGATGACGCTCATGATCACATTTAGATTTTGAATAAATAAGTATATCGTCGATGAAGACTATAACAAATCGATCAAGATAAGGTTTGCAGACTCTGTTCATTAGGTCCATGAAGACAGCTGGTGCATTGGTTAATCCAAATGGCATAACCATGAATTCATAGTGACCATAACGAGTTCGAAAAGCAGTCTTAGGGACGTCTTCTTCATGCATTCTAAGTTGATGATAGCCAGATCGAAGATCGATTTTTGAAAAGCAGCTGGCACCTTGTAGTTGGTCAAGAAGATCATCGATGCGAGGTAAAGGATAGCGATTCTTGATTGTTAACTTGTTGAGCTCTCTGTAGTCGATGCACATACGAAAAGATCCATCTTTCTTCTTTACAAAAAGGACAGGTGCACCCCAAGGTGACGAGCTAGGACGTATAAATCCCTTGTCAGTCAACTCTTGCAATTGACTGGCTAGCTCTTGCATTTCAGAGGGGGCTAACTTATATGGAGACTTTGCAACTGGTGTAGCACCAGGTATAAGATCAATACGGAATTCGACGTCTCTAACTGGAGGAAGTCCTGAAATGTCATCAGGAAAAACTTGCGGGAGGTCTTTTACTACAGGAATGTCTTCAAGTTTCTTCTCTGTGGTTCCCTTCTTGATGATATGAGCTAAAAACGCGACATAATTCTTGCGAAGATATTTTTGAGCTTGGAGATAAGACATTAAGCTGAGCCCTTTCGACGAGGTTTCTCCAATGATTCGAAGAGTCTGACCGTTTGAAAGAGGAATATGAATAAATTTTTCACGACATACAACTTCCGCCTGATGTTGACTGAGCCAATCCATACCGATTATGATGTCAAAACTTCCCAGCTTCATAGGAATAAGGTCGACTGAGAAATCGTGGTCGTTCAAGGTGAGTGTACAGTTGCGTAAAATATAGTCTAATGAAACTGGCTTCCCGTCCGCAACTTCTACCGTTATGGATTCCATGAGCTTATCCCGATTTTTGTTTAAGATAGGTTCAAATTCTAAAGACACAAAACTTCTATCCGCACCAGTATCAAATAACATAGAGGCATATCTACCATTTATAAGGAACGTACCGTTGACCACATTGCCGTCAGCTCTGGCCTGGTTAGCGTTGATATTGAAAGCTCTCCCTCTTGCAGGTGGGGGAGCTTGGTTTGCTTGGTTCACTGGGTTGGCTTGGGCATGAGCATGTATAATATTAACCAGCCTTGGACATGTGTTTCTGAAATGACTCGGGTCGCCGCAATTGTAACAAGCCCGCATTGGTTGACCCATAGGATTATTGGGCTGGAAATATGTTTGGGCTAAAGGTTGGGTGGGTGGTAATAGTAGGGGTTGTTGGGCTTGGCCCATTATCTGTTGATGGGTTTGGGTTAAAGGTTGGTGGCGGTT
Organism: Scalesia atractyloides; assembly: GCA_947069175.1. NCBI lineage: Eukaryota > Viridiplantae > Streptophyta > Magnoliopsida > Asterales > Asteraceae > Scalesia > Scalesia atractyloides. Next base: position 9,124,046 of record CAMTDV010000012.1, on the reverse strand, counting down.
CGTTCGTTGAGGCATGCGGCAAGTTTGAACAGTATGGCCTGCACGACCGCAGCCGGTGCAATATTGGCAAGGATGATCAGGGGAATGGTGATATTGGCAACTGTTACATTTTGGTAACGGGCCAGTGTAGGGTCTTTTGTATGGTGCGGGTGAAGGAGTGACTTGAGTAATGGGTGCAGCAGGAATAGGGGAGTTGGTTTGGGTAACTGCAAAATTTCTGGTGTTGCGCTTCCTCTTGTTAGCAAACTTAGAGGAAGGAATGGGGTGGTTTGAAGTTTGTCCCTCAACAGGGGCTTTCTTCTTCTCTTCTTTGAACTTCCCGTTGCGAATTCGGTTTTCGGTCAGTTCAGTTGCTAACTCCATAGCAGCTTCAAGTGTTACTGGTGAAACGCTGAGAGCTGAATCTTGGATTTTCGAGGGAAGTCCTCGAATATAATGCTCGATCAGACGATAGGTTGGGGTGAATAAATTTGGAACATTTGGTTCAACTCCAAGAACCTCTTGTTATAGGTAGTGTGATCACCCTCCTTTTGCTTTAGAGCATGAAATTCATCCTCCAACTTCTTAATTTCACTTCTAGGACAGAAACGCCTAGTCATGATTTCCCTTAACTCCTCCCAAGTTAAGGCCATCGCATCTTCAGATCCCCTCTTCCCTTTCTCAGTATTCCACCAAGTGAGAGCTACTCCAAATAGTCTCCCGGTGGCGTATCGAACCTTGCGATCCTCAGGACAATCGCAGTTTAGGAAGGTGTTTTCCATCTCCTCGAACCAATATAGGAGAGCAGTGACACCCTCGGTCCCTTCAAATTTAGGAGGATCACAAGACTTAAAATGTTTGTAAGAGCACTTGCTGGTAGGAGGGTTGTCGATGTTCTGGTCCTGTTGTTGGGGAGGGTTAGTAGGATTTGTAGCAAGGGCTTGTTGTACTTGGACCACAATGTCAGGCAATATCGTGGCCATTTGTTTCGCGATCTGAGTGGCCAAACGTTCCTGAGACCTTCCCGATCTTTTACCCATTCGTTGCTGTCTAGACGACATCTACAGGATCATACAATGAGAAGATTGTGAGTTTATGATGTCTTTTTAGGTGTCATGTGTCTTTAAGAAAATGAAAATAACATAAATATCAATAATGCAACTACATCCATAGGATGTCTTGGGTTCGCTCATGTTGGGCCTCAAATGTCCCCCATACCTTCACCTACATAGTCATGTGGGCCCCCATGGCTATTGGCTTGGTAGGATTCACATTAGTATTGGCAATTTAACACTCTCATCCCCCGAATGCAAACCACAAAATATGTTCATGAGATGTTTGGTCGGAACGTGTCCAGGTGTAGACACAATGACTACTCAAAGTGGGGTTAGCTCACACGACGTTTGGTATAGCATGCTTTGGCCTAATAGGTACTTCGTACTCTCATCGTTAGTCCCCAGGTAGGCAAACTGGTCCTTTATTTTGGATTTATACGAATGCCAGCCTAGACAGAACGTTCCGACTACCGGTACTGGTACCCTTCCAGTTACTACATGCCCGTCATGAAAACTCACTTTGATGAGATTTGAAAACACGAAAATCATTGTAAAAGCAATCATGATGTGGTGTGTGCTTTCATGGATGTGATATGTTATGAGTATACGATTCATGATAGGTATTATATGATAATACATACTTATGAACATGCTTGCACAATATTAAATGTAACATTTAACATAAGCATATAAACATCATGAAATTTGGCATGTAACACACAAAAATCTTATAAGTTTCTAATCGACTATAGTATAGGCTCTAAGGGTCTAATAACCTATCCTATATCCCTATAGTCATGGCTCTGATACCAATCTGTCACACCCCGACCCGCAGCGGAATAAGAGTCGGGGCATAATTGGGTTATCACCAAAGCTCATGACATTTACTAATATGTTTCATATTTAATGAAGTCAAAGTTACATTTCCAAAAATCCAAACATGTTCATTCAATACAAAGAAAATAAACCAACATAACAATCCCAACTCTAAATCGTTTTATTCTTCTAGTCCAAGTCCTATGTGTTCCTAGCTGCTGCTGGTTCACCTGTATCATGTGTAAAAATGGGAGTTTTCGGGTCAACATAAGTTGGCGAGTGAACCTTATTAGATAAACATTTATTAATAAATTAATTGTTTGTTTATCAATGAAAATTTGTGCATAATCATAGATGAGCAAATGTAAATAATCAAGCAATGGCAAATAGCAGTCACACTATAACATACAATAACATATGACAGCATACATGAACATACCAACATCATACTGTAAATAACATAAATGAAACTGTGCGATCAAGGCTCAATCAAACGGAGCCGATCGTATTGCATGTACTGAAAATGAAAATGTCTGTGCGATCAAGGCTCAATCAAACGGAGCCGATCGTATGTGGGCATGCCAGGTTCAACCTCATAATGAAATGGGGAACATGCTCAACGCTCATAATGTAATGGGGAGCGGCGGCCTATGAAATTGCATGTACTAAAAATAATAAACTTGCATCCAACAATAACTACACAACAGAAACAAACTGAATACACTAGTTCATGATATGATGCATGCACAATGGTTTAAGTATAACATATATATAACAAGACACATGATACACCCAAAAACGTGATTAAAACGGGGAATTTGTAAAGATTCACTCACATTGGGTGCGTTGGATTGGAGATGGTGATATGCGCACGAATTAGATGAGCGGAACAACGAGGATTACTAACCTAAATAATAACGGAAAAATATATTAAATGAGTGGATTTTATTAAGGATTTTAATGAATTTTTTAGATATATTTTTGTGAGTTTAAGGCTATTTTCTATCTTTAAAATGTTATTTTTTAGTATTTTTAATTAATTTTTAAATTAAATTAAATAAATAAAAATATAAAAAAAATTGTTTATTTTGCGTTGACCATCTGAGCTACGTGTCTAACCCGAAATAATCTTGTTTTTAGTTATATTTATACACTTATTCATTTTAACCGAAATTCTTTTTAATTTCAAAAACATTTTAATTCAACGGACCGGTGCAAGTGACGGGTTTCGAACGCGCGACGTATGGTTTATGTTGCACACAGTCCACCGCTGGACTGTGTGTCTAACCTGGTTATTATCTCGGTTTTTATTATACTTAACAACTAACTGAGTTATCCCGGTTTAGTTTTTAAACAAAAAGGCATTTTATTATATAAGGAGTGCGTATAGCAGGAATCGAACTCGGGACGTGCGTTTGTATTTTGCACACAGTCCACCGCTGGACTGTGTGTCTAACCCGTTCATTTTACTAGTTTTAAATATACTTATAACTTAGTTAGCTTCGTCTTCTTCATTCTAATTACAGTCAATCTGATTTACTATCTCGTTCCTTGTGTTTACGATTTACAGACATTATTAAAACTTAAATGAAAAGGCAGAGACGGTAATTAGAGGTGAACATACCGATGAACGGTTTATTTCAGATTTCCGGCGATGTGTCGGTTCCTGTTTTTATGCTCTTCAACTGAACAAGATAATTAACTATTTTGATTAGTCGAATGTGGAATTGAAGTGATAAACAAACGTTATCAATGTGCTTGAAGACCCTTACCGTTTCACAGACGGAATTAGAAATTTTCAGGGAAGTTCCGGCTACAGCGCCTGAATTCGATTTCAATTGAGAGGTTTAGGTTAGAAATAGTCTAATAATTGTTGAACTGCAATAATATTGGGAGAATTACCGTTTGAGGATGAATACGGTTTTCCGGCGGGATTTGCAGAAAATTCCGGCGAACTGATTTAAGCGTTCTGATGGTCTGAGAATGTGACGAAAATGAAATGGAGTAAGGTTATGACGTTTTTTGAGTCGCGGAGTGAGCTTGGATTGAAGTATTCAGGATTTGATTGCTTTTCGGTTATGAAGGCCGATAATGATGAGACTTGATGCTCAATCAATTCTGAATTGATTAAAGACATCGGTTCATCGGTTATGAACGTGAATACGCGAGAAATCAAACGATTTGACGATTGCTTTGCCGTTTTTCGTTTCTCAGTTGGCGGAACCGATTCAACTTAGTCTGTATATAAATCTCGTTTGTTTCCTAGTGATAACAGAAAACACAAAGTGGCGGAGTGGTGATGTGAGTGTGTGTTTAAAGCGTTGGAGTGTGTCTTGGCTGACCCGGGTTCGAGTCCCGGCAGCAACATAATTTTTTTTTTATTTATTTTATTTTAGCTTTTTATCAAATATAATTTTTATAGTTTAGTCTATTTATTAATTATGTATCGTTTTATATGTAAATAATCATAAATATTCAATGTAACTTTTATAACTTGATATTCGATTACAAAACGGAGCGGGTTTTGAAAACCCGATTTTTACAAATGTTACATTCTACCTCCTCTTAAGTGTCTAGCAGACATCTACAGGAATATATGTAGGGAGATTGTGAGTTTGAGAATTTTCTAGGTGTCATGTGTCGTAAAAAGAATGAAAACAACATTTATAAATAACTGAAAATAACTTAACTACATCCATAGGATGTCTTGGGCTTGCTCATGTTTGGGCCTCCAAAAGTCTCCCATACCATAGCTTGTATAGTCATGTGGGCCCCCATGACTATTGGGCTTAGTAGGGTTCACATTGGTGTCGGCTGGTTAACACTCGCATCACCGAATGAAAACCGTAAAACATGATTGCGAGATGTAAGGTCGGAGGGTGTCCAAGTGTAGACACAATGACAGCTCAAAGTGGGGTTAGTTCACACGACATTTGGTATAGCATGCTTTAGCCTAATAGGTCCTTCGTACTCTCATCGTTAGTCCCCAGGTAGGCAAACTGGTCCTTTATTTTGGATTTATACGAATGCCAAGCCTAGCAGGACGTTCCGACTACTGGTACTCGTACCCTTCCAGTTACTACATGCCCGTCGTGAAAACTCACTTTGATGTGATTTGAAAAATATGAAAAGATTGCAAAAATATTTGAAAAGAAATCACGGAAATTGTGAAACCGTGAGGTGTGAGCTTTCATAGATATGATATGATATGTTATGAGGATATGAACTATGATGAGCATTGCATAGTAACATGTGCTTGCGAGAGTGCTTGCAAAATATTATGCGTGAAAATAAACATGAAACATATAAACATCATGAATTTTGCATGTAACACATAAACAGTGAAAATCTAATCAACTATAGTATAGGCTCTAAGGGTCTAATAACCTATCATATATCCCTATAGTCACAAGCTCTGATACCAATCTGTCATACCCCGACCCGCAGCGGAATAAAAGTCGGGACATGATTGGGTTATTACCAAAGCTCATGATATTTACTAATAAGTTTCATATTTATTAAATTCAAATTTACTTCAAATATCCAGTACAAATACCATATAAACACAAACATTACCCCAACGATTGTTCCAAACGAAATAAATTGTTTATTTTTCTAAGGCCATCCTATGTGTTTCTTTCCTCCACTTGTTCACATGTATCATGTGTAAAACGGAAAGTTTGGGTCAACAAAAGTTGGTGAGTGAACCTTAATAAAACATTTAAGTAATTTATATTATTGTTTAAATAAAATTGTGCATGAATCATATGTGAACATATGTATATAATAACCAATCACAAACCACACTGAATGAACACATGACATGATGTATGATGTAATTGAGATCAAGGCTCAATCAAACGGAGCCGATCTAATGAGGCACCTGATGCTCAACCTGTATCCCACGAGGAACTGATGGGCCTAATGATGAATGTAACCACATATAAACCACATAACAACTATACACATTTGATCATGAAATGATATTAGCACAAGTGTTAAATAAAAAGAAATTGTATGACACATGATACACCCCAAAACATGATTAAAACGGGGAATTTGTAGAGATTCACTCACATTGGGTGCGTATTCTTGAGTGGTAATGAGAGCGCACGAGTTGTGGGTTTAACCGGCGAAGGAGTACTAACTCGTGTTGAAGAACACTTTAGGAACTCAAGATAGGAGGCTTCCAAAAGTTGGAAACAAGCTCCAAGAAGGATAGAAAGAAGAACTTCACACTTTGCTTTGAAGTGTTTTGAAGTGGTGTGGAAAAAAATGGAAGAATCATGGGGTATTTATAGTATTTTAAGATTAAGGAGGTGATGACAAGTGTCCTCAAGTGTGGATTAGTGTCCTAACATGTGTCAACACCATATTAAGTGTGGCAAAGTGAGTGCTAGGTGTCAAAAATTGGAGATAGGTAGCAAACTTGGTGAAGAAGCAAAAATATTTACTATTTTTTTTGGCATTTTTGGCCCTTGGACTTGTATTTTCACTTGTTTGCCATTTTAACCCCTTTAACCTAATATGTAGGTTATATAAAGGTTTTAAGACATGTGTAACTTGGATTATGCTCGAAAATGTCGTGTATGTCGGTTCGTTCGGTTGTACGATTACGCGTTTCGCAAAATAAGTAAAAAAAATTAATATTTATGTTAATTCATTAAGGTTATTTCCATTATTATTATTTTTTTTATATAAGAAATATTTAATACCTTAACCAATATTAAAGAAGAAAATAACCGAACGCCATAAATTCATATACTTGATTGATAGTTTAGGGGCGGGTTTTCGAAACCCGATTTACACAAATGTTATAGTCGACCCTAGGTGAGGGTTTCCCCGGTTCGGAGGCAAGTGTATCCCGAATGGTGAATTTTTCCAGCCATTTGGATGATCCGTTGGTCGTTCAAAAAACAATTATATGCTTTAAATAAACGTACTTTCTAAACCACCACCACTATCACTACTACTACTGTTTAGGGTTGTAATTTCAGAAAGTTACAACATCACCCTTAAAAAAATCTCCAAACTTATTAGTACCAAAAAATAACAAATTATAATATTAAGAGTTTTGATAATTCGAAAGTTCACTCCAAATTAAATCTGAAATCATAATTATTGAAAATTGCTTCAAATCTCAAATCATCATTAATGACATCAAATTATCACAAATACTTTGTTAGAGTTATGTAGTCTCAATCTCTATACCTATACCCAATGAATAAAAATTTTAGGGGACACATGGCACAGTTTTAGACATAATTTTTGTGTTTTCATCTAAACCGTATACCCATCTAGCTTAAACGTGAATCCTTACTCGTTTTAAATTTACTCGATTTTCTTTCAATATTATATTTAATATACTCGTTTCATCCACCTCGCATGTTTTCATTATATAAACTTTACCATCTTTATATTAAAATTTCAATTCACCGTTATTTTGTTTCTATTTTTTTCATAAATTATGTATGTGTGTGTACCATATATAGTTTAGGAGATGACAAAAGTGTGAGAAATCTATATAGGTATTGAAATTTTAGGCATGATGTTTACATTCTTTTAGCATGATATTATATAGAAAATTACTAAACATAACAATTTAAGACATAATAAAATGTATTTAGGCATATAATGTATTCTAGGCATGAAATGTGAGACACCATTACAAGAAAGTCAATTAGCGAGCTTAAAATTTAATGCTTATAATACATTTCATTGTGTTTTACCTTGTTACATTTGGTGTTTTCCTATATAATACCATGTCAAAAGAATTTAAAACATTATGCCTGAAATTTAAAACATAACGCTACATGGGGTTCTCACACTTTTTAAGAGTTTTGGACTTTGTAGCCGAGCTCTACCGTATATATATGTATAGGTTTATGATCGTATGAGAAGCACTAGGCTAATTAAGAAGCTTGAGAAACATTCTGGATTACACATTTTTCCTAAACAAAAATGCAATTTTTTTTGGAAAAATCACAGCTTTCTATCAGTTTTTTAAGAGATCTACACACATGTGTATATTGTCAATCTTGTAACTATACATATATGTATATCCACGTGTTTAAAATTGAAAAATAAGTATTATACATCTATGATTGAGGTGAATGATTTAGTTATAGCTTTAGGGTTTAGCATTAGGGGTTGTTTTAGTATTTAACAATAGTATTTTGGGTTTAGCTTTATGGTTTAGTTTTAGTGTTTAACATTAGAATTTAGAGTTTAGCTTTAGGGTTTTAGTTTTTAGATTTAACATAGGGTTTAACCTTATGGTTTTGATTTAAGGTTTAGAGTTTTTGGTTATTGTTCGACAAGCCGGTCCCAATGCCGTTAGAATTAGCTCAATCGCGTTCGTTTGACCCGGTTTCCTACACTTCTTAGGTTAAGGATATATATTTTTCATAATATACTCATACGCATAGTTTAAAAATTGACTATATACATATGGGTTAGTTAACGTACAATTTTGCTTAACATACGATGCGACGAGATACAATTATAACATGCGGATTTTGTTCATGCGTCATGTTATAACATGCTGATTTTTGTTGCTTATAACATGCGGCTTTGCATTTTTATAAACATACGGATTTGCCTTTTTATAACATGCGAATTTGTTGATTTGTATGTCTGTATGTACATGGGGGTTTCGTTTTAGGGGTTTATAATGTGCGGAATTTACATCGTGTACGCTCGTACGTTAAGGACAATTGTACAGTACACTTTCTCATATACATATATGTATAATTCAAAATGGATAGAACATATTGGTTGAGATTTACTAGCTTTTGTGTAATATGTTTAATGGAATTTGTCTCAATGATGAATAAACTTACCTAACTTTACTTTAATATTGAATTAACTACATAATGTGAACTACGAGTGTGGTTTGTAACTATGTGCCCAAATGTAGAAGATAAGTCATGGCATTTCTAGAGGCTCATGATCGCGCTACTAATGATAATTTATGAAAACGATCATAACTTTGGTCACGGGTCTCCGTTTTAGGTGTTCGACCATTCAAATCGAAGCTGGAAACGAGGAGCATGTTGTGGCAAGGGCTCGAAGGGGCCTTGTCCAATTTCTGTCCAAAAAACAGATTCAAGTGGGAGTTGCGGGCTTTTTAATTTTTTTCTATGTTTTATGTATTTTGTTTTTGAGCTTGTGTTTGGCACCATAGCCTTTTATTGGCCGTTTCGAATTTCAGTTCTTATTTATGTTCTTGAGATGTAATTTGGATGGTCATTCATAAATTTTAGCTATAATCATTTTCACTTCAAATTTGTAGAATAAACATGATCAATCCTCGTTATCAATCCTCGTTATCATATCACACGCTACATCATTATGATGAATCTTTTGGGTTGAGTTTGGGGGTTTGGGAAAGATTATCATGGGTATTCGTAGAATAAACGTGATCAATCATCGTTATCATATCACACGCTACATGATTATGATAGATCTTTTTTAAATAAGCTTTCTCATACGTGTTAACAGTTATCAAATTTCGGATCAATTTTAAACGTATACTAAAGGTTTGACGAAAACGTGGATATTACAAGATGGTATTGGAGCGTTGGTTTAAAGAGAATTAAGCATCTAATGTGAATGCTTATACTTAAACCACTCTCATGATAAGTTGGCAAGTTCCACTAAATACATGTGTATGTGTACATGATGAGTGATTAAATTATCTAATGCATGATTATATCTGATGTGATATTTAAACTAAAACGTGTAACTCGAGGCATAAGACAATGGCAACAAGTAATCATCTGTATAGTTTATTGACAATTTCATCTGACCAATGAGATTATGAACACATGGTTCGAGTGGGGCCATGATCGTTAAGATGAACAAATAGTAAATAACGTAGTAGTTGTGTGTAGAAAACTATAAATGTTTTAGAAACGTAGGTGCACACGAAAATGAAGTGCATGTAAATAACAAATAATGTAATGTGATAAAAAAAAATTGTGAGATACGTATAACATCCTAAATTTTAACTCGACATCTTAGCACTTTGAAAAAACTGATTCTCAAAGACTTCCGATATTTTGTGTGTGTATTTTTTTTTTTTTTTTTTTGAGGGGGGAGGGGGGAGTAACCAATCATTAGTAGGATTTGTTGTTATTGGTGGGCTTGAGCCCTATCTTCATTTCTCAAATTGGTGTGATTTGTTTCATATTGAGCAATCGCATCCGCAATGCGTTGATTCTGTAACATCCGTCAAGAAAACGGATTTACCAAACCCGCTCCGTTTATTAACCGAACAATCAGTTAAAACTTTCGTTGCGAATTTAATGCCCAAAATATTTTTAAACGATACATAATTAATTATTATATGGGAATATATAATTTGTTTTTGAAAAACTGTCAAAAATAAGAAAATAAAAACAATTTGTTACTGCCGGGTTTCGAACCCGGGCCAGTAACCGGTCCAACAACAAACTTAACACACGCGCACTAAACCACTGCGCCACTGGTATTATCTGTTAATTATTGGAATCATTTTATTCATACCATGAATTTCCGAATTCAAAACCGGCGCCCAAAGTTGCAGTCGTCGGAAATCCCGGCAATCTCGCGAAACTTAACGATTCTTTCCGTTATAACGTAAACTTTAACTACACATCGGTTATAATCGACGTCTGAGTCCGCGACACCATCTATAACCGCTGGAGAAATTCAAACCGACGAATCCAGTCGGAAATCGGACCAAATCCATCGACTATTTGCCCTATAAATACCCCCTTGGACCTCTGCAAACATTTTCGCTCAAAACCGCACCCTTTCTCGGCGAAAACTCACTCGCCGGAAATATTCTGTTCGTCGCCGGAAAACCGAGTTCTTAACTTCTAAGCCTTACTAAACCCTATGAACTTATACCGAAGTCACCCACATACTTTGTAAGCTTTCTGAAGACTCTCTGCTGCAAGACACTCGTCGCCGGAAGTGATTTCTGTCGCCGGAATTCTGCCGGAAAACAGAGGAAGCTAGTCGGTATACCTCACGCCTAATTTCTTCATTCTTTTTATTTAATATCACTTGTATTTAATCATCAGACACTAAAGAAAACGATTAAAACTTTGAACCAGTCGGTTTTCCGATTCTGGTTAAAAACTGACGAAGAAGACGATGTATCTGTAACATATAAGTATAATTTAAATCAAGAAATAACTCGGGTTAGACACACAGTCCAGCGGTGGACTGTGTGCACAATAAACACACAAAGGTCTCGAGTTCGAATCTTGTTCCACACACGCCGCCTTAATAAAAACGCCTTTTTTTGTTAACCGAACCGGAAGCACCACTGTTATATGTTAAGTATATTAATAATCGGAATAATAACCAAGTTAGACACACAGTCCAGTGGTGGACTGTGTGTATGTTTAATCAAGGCGCACGAGTTCGAGTCCGGTCTTCTGCATCGACCCGGACAATTATTTACCTTTTTAAATAAGTCAGAAATAAAAATAATTAGTTTGTGTTTAAGTATAATAAAAATCAGTTAAGTTAACAAGTTGGACACACAGTCCAGCGGTGGACTGTGTGTTAGTATAAGCCACAGGTTCCGGGTTCGAGACCTGTGGAGCGCACCGAGTCTTGGATTAAAAATCGTTTTTAGAAAATAAAAGGATTTTCTGTTTAATCTAATTAATATATATATATATATATAATTAAAAACAGAAATATATCGGGTTAGACACGTAGCTCAGTTGGTAGAGCTGCGTGCACGAGTACGGGAGGTCTCGGGTTCGAGCCTCACTCAGCGCACAATTTCTCGATTCGAACCGGTCAAAGTCAACGGTCAACTGTAGCAAAAAAATCAAATTTTTTTTATTATTTTTATTTATTTATTTTAATTAAAAATCAATTAAATATACTTAAAAATAACATTTTTAAGGTTAGAAAATAGCCTTAAACTCACAAAAATACACCCAACAATTCTACTAAAATAGATTAATAAAATCCGTTTACTTACCGAACCATAATGATATTTATCTAGGTTAATTTCACTCGTGGTTAAAACCACTTCGCGTGCATTCAACATCATCAACCGAACGCACCCACTGTGAGTGAATCTTACAACTCCCCTTTTTAATTACACGTTTTGGGTGTGTCATGTGTCTCAAATAATTAACTCGTTTATTTAAATTTGTGCCATACCATATCGTGACCTAAACTTAGATTGTTTATATTGTTGTGATTACTTATTTCATTTTGTCAAATTATATGAAATTCATTCATTAAGCCCATCAGTTCCTCGCGGGAGACGAGTTGAACAACGCGTGCCTCAAAACCAATCCATTATTGTTCATGTGTGTATCGTTGAGTTTATATTGTTTGTAGTTGTGTCATTCATATTATCATGTTTATGCAATTCATTCATTAGGCCCATCAGTTCCTCGTGAGTGACGAGTAGAGCAACGCGTGCCTCTAAATGTTCCATTATTGTTCATGTGTGCTTTATTTAATATCTAATGATTGTTGAATAAGTTTACATCTATTTTTACTCATGTGTGGTTGTGCACTCATTTCATAATCAATTAAATAAACTTGTTCAAATGTTTTCCATATGATTCACTCGCCAACTTTATGTTGATCCAAAAAAAACCTTTTTACACATGATACAGGTGAACAGGTTGAAGCAAGGAAAACATAGGAAATGCCTTAGAAGAGAATAAAGAAGCTTAGACTGATAGTTAGAACATGTTGTAATATTTATTGTAAATTTTCATTAAATTGTATTAAATGAATATGAAACGCATAATAAATGTCATGAGCTTTGATGATAACCCAATCATGCCCCGATCACCTTTTCCGCTGCGGGTCGGGGTGTGACAGATTCAACAATGCATTAAGTTCAGCTTGAGAAGTGGGTAAGGGAGTTTGGAGTTGATGTATGCTCCTTCTTCTTGGTGGCATGATCTTCATATGTAAAATCATATAGAAGAAATTAGACAAATATTTCAGATAAATATTGTCACTCATGGATCTAATAGAATAAAATGCATCATAATATATATATATATATATATATATATATATATACAAGTCAAATAAATCGAATCATCTCTCACGTGAGATATCCATACATATATCGTCATGACACAAACATAATGAATAATCAACAATGCATGATAAAAAGAAGGATAATCAACTTTCAAATATATATATATATATATATATATATTGTCAACTTGTTACATCATTTTTGCGAAATACAAAAATATAATTCGGAGTTTCATCGCTCCGACATACAAGTTATATACAATACATAAGCAAAAGTAGATATTTTCTTCGCATCGTTTCTTCAAAGTCTTCAAGTTGACTTATATATATCTTCAAAATCCTTCATTCTTCAACTAACCTGATACGGGTACTACCTCTAAAACCTAATTACATACCAAACTAGACAGGCGGTGGGGGTGGGGTGCAGATGCGCGGATTACACCGCGGAAGTACGCCATCTCCTCCACGATGGCACTAATGCGCCTCTCAAGTGATGAAGAGGTGGCATGGGATGACGTAAGTGATGGTACTAATGGGGATGGTGGTGATGGAGGTGATGATGTGGGTAGCGGTGGCTGGGATGATGATGATGGAGCATTCTGAGATGCTCGAATAGCAGAAAGTTAAGCATCAAGCTCATGAAACCGTCAAAACAAAATACCGAGCTGTATCTCTGTGGATGTGAGTCTGTACTCGGTGGTGCTGAGTGGCAAATGGTTCGGGTGGTACGGATCGGATGGGCTCCTAGAGGTGGCTGGTCATGTGAAACAACATAGTAAGATGAGGGGTATGTAACAGTACTATGCATATGTGGTGGGGGATGAGATAGATCTCCGGCAGTGGAGATCGGAATAAAAGGAGGATACTTAGTCATAGAATGACTGTATGGAACATGTGATGGCCCTGTAGCAAACGGGTCCTGGTAAGAACTGAGAGTCGGTGTAACAGTAGTAGAAAAAGATCTAGCAAAAGGATAAGGAGGTACATGATCAGCATGCTGAGATGTACTACCAAGAGTATAATGAGACGGTCCAACAAAAGAGCGATGTATCGGGTGGTCAGTGTGGTGTGTGATATCTCCCAAAGAATGCAGTGGTGCTGCAGACTCAGATAAATGATCAGTGGGGAATGTGTCTGGTAAAACGAATCATCATGTATAGGTAGAGTATCTGAAGATGGTGATAAAACGATATCGGGTGAAGGCATAGGTGATAGGGTCAGAGGTGTGGAAGGTGCAGACGATGTAATGTCAATAATTATGGCCTTTGGCTGGGCTACCTCTAACATAGCAATGTCAAAGTCCTCACCAATGCCAAGGTCATCATCAACATGCTCAACATGTATGACTGGAATGACATCATCCTCAACATCAACAATAGGAGGTGCGGGTGTCCGTCCTCATCGATAATATCATCAAATGGATCTACCACATTAAGTGGTACGGCGACATAAGCAACAACATGTTCACCCTCAGGGTGACCGAATATGACCATCTCATGAAAATGGGGTACATCCAGTACATCATCCTCTAAAGGACTGTCAGCATGATCAGGCTCAAGTAAGGCAAAAGGCTGGAAGTCGATATTCATCCATTCATCGTCCGAAAGCTTGTCATCAGAGATGATGATGATAACAGGTGGGGCATGATCATCTAGTGGTATGTAATCGGTGTTCATGGCATATCCCGTAGAATCGGATTCGGAGTCGGAAGACATGGTCCTGGCAAAATAACCCGTACAACTCATATATGTGAACAACTTATAATATAATTTTGGGCAATTATATTTCAGTTACATTGTAAGTTATGTCATGTATCGTTCTGATTCATCTACTGTTATCGTGTCTAATCTTCAAAGACTATCTCGTATAATGTCCTTGCATTATTATTTTGATTTATCGTTTAGTACTAGTGGACTTTCGTATACATGCCGTGGGGAAAAACTCTTGTTACAATTTCGTAAACAATTTATGACTTTCATAAAAAGACCATTTTGAAATTGTAGACCAGACTCAAAAGAATCTTAGTTCACTACAATTGAAGCTCTGATACCAGGTCTGTCACACCCCGATTTCCGATGTAGCGGAAGCGTGTGCGAGGTGTGGCCAGAGCGGCAATCGTTGCATTCAAGCAAGTAAATGACAATTGTATTACATTACAAAATATCCATCCATACTTTTTATATAACACAAAATTTACATAATAACTTTTGTCTTTAAAACATACCACAAGTTTAACATCATTACTTAAAATTCAAACATAAGTTTATAAAACATAACAACAAAAGTTTGGATGAAATATAACGTCTTGACTTCATAACATACGAACAAGTTTTTCCCCGAAGGCCATCCACTAGTTTCCTGTAATGCATGTTAGTTTTGAAAACAACGTCAACAAAAGCTAGTGAATTCATGTTGTATCAAATGAATCTTCAAAAACATTTGAAATAATAAATTCGTTTAATATGGCTTAATAAACTTGTAAGATTATTAGTGTATTGCAAGGATACTAATATGCCAAATAAGGTGGCAACCAACCCTTGACGATTTATTGTGTCTGGGACACTTGTTTTAGACACAAAAGCACTCTAATACGATCTGTTATTATTGCCGTAATAGAGTAGGGCTCGCCCAAACCCAATAGATCTATCCTCTTGTTCTTTGGTACTTGTTATTCATTAATGGCTCCAATGCTTGAGCCTTATTCACATGTGATCTAAATATTTTCATTTCTCAGCTATATTAAATGTAACATGTATACATCCCCGCACGTTTAAAAACCATAAAAAAGTTAAAATAAAAGGGGAAACATGAACTCACAGATTTGCGTTCCGTGCAAATCTCTATTCGATTCTTGATACTTTGTCCGTTTCTCGACCTACAAGTGTTCTAATCTATTAGACACTTAGTCTATCTTTTGATTTTCGTACAAGTATTTTATCTTAAATTTCATACTTATAATTGTTGGTTTTTCTTTGTTGGTATACATATATATATATATATATATATATATATATATATATATATTTCATATATATATTCTAGATTGATTACATGTAAATGAACCTAGCCCATAATTTAATTGTAAGAATTCAATCTACAAGTTCATTACATATGGGCCTAGCCCAATTTGCTTACTATGTGTGGGCTTAGCCCAATTCGTTTCATGTATGTGGGCCTAGCCCAACCTAGTTTTGTTTAAAGTATGTTAAGCCCAATTGGTTTGTAAAAGTGGGTCTAGCCCAAGTTAAAATGAAAGATCGGGCCTAGCCCAAAATAGTTTATAGAAATTGAATTAGCCCAAGTTTAGTTTTATAAAAGTGGGCTTAGCCCAAAGTTAGTTTTTATAGAAATGGATTAGCCCAATTTATTTCTTTATAAAAGTGGGCTTGGCACAAAGTTAACTTTTATATAAGTGAGCTTAGCCCATGTAAATTTTTATAAAAGTGAGCCTAGCCTAAAGTTTGATTTTTTATACCAGTGGGCCTTGCCAAAATTATTTTATATAAATGGGTTAGTCCATATATTTTATAAAAATGGTTTTAGCCCAATATAATTTTATGAAAATGGGCTTAATCCAAACAATTAGTTTAGTTGGGCTTAATCAAAGTTTTTAAAATATTTACTAGTAATTGTTATAACTTATAAAAATTTATTTGTAAAAATTATTAGTTATAAGTTAAATTTTTATAAATCTTAGTAAATATAAAGTGTAACGGTTGATTTGTTCGTTTTGACCGTTATTGTCACACCCCGGATTTCCGACCCGAAATCCATACACCGGTGAGCCCGGGTGGGGAGTATCGTGACGTAAGTTGATAACATCATTGTCAATTAAACATGACACAACGGAAGTCTTGGAGTAAAATTACTATTACAAACCGAATGTTCGAAAATACAAAATAATATACAGGCTCGTAATAGAAGATCCACAGGCGGATCATTAAAATGTACAAGAAAGAATATAAAACAGGCTTTAGGGTAGATCTAAGGATTTGCAAGATCCTCTTATTCACTACCGAGCAGCTTCCGGGCTATTTCGTATTGTACCTACAATTTAGCCTTTAGACGATACGTCAGCTTACACTGGTAAATACACCCAACTAACTCATTTTGAAAACTTTAAAAGAGTTTTAAGTGCAAAACGGCACAAAATCTTTTATTAACTTGGGAAAGTTGACCTTCCAACCTTGTATCAGATTCACATGTTTGTCAATACATACAGGGCCCAATAAAGAAACCGAGACATGATTAAATACACACTACTCAGGACTCACGAAGGAGTCATCCCCAACGTCTTGGAATATTTGCATATGAGCGTCTGTCAGGTACGCCTACACCCTGCGCTAAGGTCGTGGCCAATAACTAATGTATTGAGCCTAGGATATCCAGGACACGGTAATTTAACCCCTGATGTTTAAGTTATCAAACAAAACTGATTAAAACGAAATGTGGGGTTTACTAGCCACAAACGGGCATTCGATTGACCCCATTTTGGACCAAGCGGTAATAATTTACCGTATCCCAAGCCCGTATAGGGAAAATAAGTCGAGAGTATTTACCTGAGCTAGTCTTCTTCTTTTATTTTTAAATAACTCAGCCGTATACAAAAGTACCAAGTGCAGATAGCATTTACCGGGAAGGCTCTAGTCTGGATTATGCATAAGCTAGCCAATTAAATACTAACGGTCTTATAAACCGAATAGTGTAAAAGATCATTACATATAAGACTTGATCAAACGGTGATCGGATAGAATGTAGTTTAAGCCGACAAGTACTTTGACTTGCATATTATGGGTAAATAATTAACATTCTGGATTTGAGATTAAAATGATAAGGTTAAACCCGTTTCAGTTAATTTCCGTAAAATTTAGTTACATACACGTAACTGTGCGCATATTGGCGATATCGGGTAACCGGATAAGTTATGGTCAAGTTCTATATGCCATTATACTTTAAATAAGTTAAAATATCAGTAGGATATCAAGTTATATGCCCATTAAGGTTTTAAAACGAAACTATGCCTCATAAGGGCATTTCGTTAATTTTATACTGTTAAAAAAGGAACTTGAATATAATTTAATGTTATAATTATAAGTATTTTGGAAAAATACTTTATTTATGATATATAATATCAGTAGGATATTAATTATATGTGTAAATTATCTTTTATGACCAAACTATGCATCGAATGGGCATTTTGGTCATTTTACACATAGTTTATAAATTATTTGGGAATCTGAGTTTATAACATGTACCTACTGTAAATATGTTTAAAATAAGTTTTTAAATCAGTAGGTATCAAATCTTGGTCAATAATATGGTTTAAAACCATACTATGCGCCGAAACGGCGCTTATATCGTAAAATGACGTTTTTAAGCGATGTTTACGAAAACTGTCATTTGGATCAGATTAAAATGTTTAAAATATGTTATTTAATATAACATATCAGTAGGTAAATGATTTACCTTGAAAATATGATTAAAATCACTTTATGAGTCACAAGGACTAAAGTCGACATTTATCGACATGGTTTAAGGACCTGCTTGAAAACTCAGTTTATAACTTGGTTTAACATGCCAAATAATCATACTTATAATATTACATCAGTAGGAAACTATTATCATTAAAACCTTAATTTATGTAAAAAGGGCATTTTGGTCAAAGGTGGCATAATTATGGAACTTGTGCATAAACTTGGATTCTGATTATGATCATGTAATATAACCTCAGACGGTTATGCTACATTATAATATGATCATAATGCAACTTTAGATCAGTGTCTAACTAATCTAAATAGGGTTAGAATCGAAAGTCAAAGCGGAAGTCAAACTTCGCGACTTTCGGTTGCAAACCGACCCTAGAACTGAAATTGACGAGCCGAACACGTTCTTACATGTTCTAATAATTATTACCAACTTGTTTAAGTGTCAAAACAGGTTTCATGACATATATAAGATAAATTTATGATTTTTCCAAAAAATGGCATGTTTGACTTTTTAATAACTTAACTTTGACCCGTCAATTGGTCTAGCAAACGTGATCTTCAGGAGGTGCCCTTTATAGGAATTAACACACACCTTATTACGATCACTTAGCCATGTTCATTTCGAACAATGGCTGGACCATAATGGTCTTAACCGAAAGTCAAAGCGTTTTCCAAAAAACGCTTGACTTTTGGCTATAAAAGCCTATAAATGAAAATGCACAAAGAAGGAACACTTACCAGTGATTCCTAAGGTGCAAAAGAACTATGTTGGATGCTCCTTTCAGTTAGGGATTTCCAGAGGAGGGAGAAGAGTATGAATAAGAAAGGTGCAAGTTCAAATAGTGAACTTGATCACCTATTTATAGTTGGAGAACTCAAAGGAGGTGAAGCCAGGTGTTTAGGGGTGTAAGAGGAAGCTTACAAGTGTCCCAAAACGTGGCATAGCAGTTTGCAAGTCCATGGTTTCGATTTAATAGTTTTTGGCATTTTTGTTTGGAAGCCAAGCAAACTTTCTGCAGCAGAGGTCCTCTCGCGCCCCGCGAGAGACACTGACCACGTCTCTCTCGGCCCGCGACCGCCCCTTAGCCAGTTTCAAACTTTGACACTTTCAACCCCTTAACTTATAAAAGCTTATAAAAACCTTTTTAAACACCTTTTTGGCACTTTTAGCCTTCTGTAGCCAATACTTGGCATACCCGGGATTATGCCCGGACATTGTTGAGCTCTCAGTTCGTTAAAAGGTCACTCAGAGGTATAAATTAACATGTTGACACTTTTAAACCCTCCATTATCCAACTTTCATATATTATTGGATTTAATCACTCTCGTCCAACAAACAGGACATATGAGAGTTAGGACTTTATAAAGGATCACTTAGAGGCTTATTATAAGCATGTTGATTCCGATGTCACTCGAGGCTGGGCATGTTGACATATCAGTCACTCAGAGGCCAAATTTCAAGCATGTTGACATATCAGTCACTCAGAAGCTAATGATTTAAGCAGGTTGACATATCAGTCACTCAGAGGCTGTTATTTATGCATGTTGACATCGGACCATCACTCAGAGGCTCCGTTTGAGCATGTTAACGCCTTTAGCCCTTTTGGTCTTTAATAGACTACACAACACGTGTCACTATATTATTGGACACGATTTTATAGGGTGTTACAGTTATGTTCGTGTCGACCATTTTATTTGTTTCGTCTTTGTCGTTTGTTTCGTTTATACCATATACTTTATTTTGTCCGAATTGTCCAAGTTGTCGGAATTGTCCGATATATTATTTTGTCAAAAGTTGAACACTTATACATATTTTTATACAAAATATATGTACACATGTTAGGTGATTTCAAAATATATATTTATCTCCTTTTTAGTTTAAGAAAACATAAGTAATCATATTCTTAACTTTTTCATCCAAACCTTTATTTAAACAAGATTAAAGTTTCTAATCACTTTTAATCATAAAATTTTTAGTTTAATCACATCTAATCAAGATTAATTTTTATAAAAATTTTGCCATAATTTCTTTTAAAATATTAGCTTTCCCATGTTTATATAAACATGTTTTAAATAATTTTTCTAACTCAAATCATCATCAAATCACATATATTATACAAAAGTATTAACAAAAATGTCATGAACTTATTATAGTTTTAATCTTTTTTAAAAAGGAAACTTTATTATCACTTTTAAACAAAATTTCTAAATCATAACTTTATTTAATAATTTATAACTTGTATGATCATCTTTAAAATATAAAATCATGTTCATGACTATTTTTGTTAATGAATCTTGCTAATCTAAACACGCATGTGTTTAGATCATTTTTTTATTCATAAAATTGCAAGATTCAAGTTTACTAGTTTTTAACAAATTCAAGATCATCCGTAATCATCAAGAAAATCACATAATTATGTTAGTGATTATAGTTTTATTAGTGTTTTCAAGTGGGTTTTTAAATATGTTTTAAGATGATCTTGTGCATTTTTATAAAATATAAAGTACAAGATTAGGTTAAGAATCTTACTACTAGCACTAGGCTATGGATGATCAAAATGATGGTAAAAAGATGAAGAAAAAGTGTTGATCAAGAGTTCTAAGTTTCAAAGTGAGCCTCCTAATCTTTGCAAATACTTTAAATCATCATTGGATCTTCATGCAAGCTTGAATTTCTTGTGTTTGGTTTTAAAAAAAAATTGAAGATGAAGATGGTAGTGTTGGTGGGAGTAGAATGGAAGTGTTCTTGAGTTTTTGGTGTTGTGAGAAATGAAAGGAAATGAATGTGGATCTTGGATTTGTGTTATGATCATGAACTTACAACACACATGCCACTAATCACCACAATTAGCCAACACAATACTAAGTGACTAAGTGGTATGGGGTTTTACACTCATCTAGTCGTGAGGTGGGGGGTGTGTTTGATTATTTTTTTTATAAATAATGTGTAATTTTTATAAACTTTTATAAATTTTAACATTTTTATATATAAGTTTTTATAAAAACCAATGCCCCAACACTTTAAATTGATGTTATAATGTGTCAAAATAACTTACTATTCTTATTGTTTCGTTGTTTGGTTGATAAAGTTGGTTCGGCTCTTGTACCAATTAAAATACTGACATATTGTGTTACTTATAAATTTTATTCACACAATAGTTCTAGTACAATTATTATTGTCCCGTTAATTAATCTAGCTTTCAGACTAGTAAATTTGTCATTTTGAGTTCAGTTCCGGTACCGGCTTTGTTGTCAAGTTTTTACTGAACAAACTGTATAACTTTAAACAGCAGGATCTATTTATACTATTTCTAACACCCATTATTATTCTTTAGCTAAAAATATTTATTTTTCGCTTTTCGGACATTTGCTGTTTTGTGCTGCGGAATGCTGTATTTTTGCTGCAAAATGCTGTATTTTGCTGCAGACTTGGAAAATTTGGTGTTTTAAATAAACTTTTCATGGTATAACAGTTCAGACATATCTTATGTCTTAATTCTGAAATATCAGGCTGTACCGTAACCAGTACTGATATTTATTACGTGTTCGCGTCTTTGGCATTTGTCTAGGATTAGTTTAATATGTTCGTAATTGTGACGAATTCATTATCATACCAAACTATGATTTTGTTGAATTCCTAGACTTTTAATACTTTAAATCAAAATTAATTCATATCGTGCGGTAAACGGATAATGTAATAGTTGTTCAAGTTGTACAAATTACCGGAATTTCGCCAATTGTCACACCCGTTGTCCAAATTAAATTTATTTTAACGATTTTCGGTCGATGTAAAATATGTGTCGATATTCTTTTAAGCATATCTCTTTCGGTTGCTATACGGAACCAAAATAGATATCAATCGAAACCCCGCAGTGTAGCCTGGGTAATCTTACTAGTTTTAATTATTTTGTAAGGGAACATATGATTTTTTAAGTTTTAGTTGGGTACATAACAAAATTTTCAAGTTTATAAGGATATATACGAAATTAATCCTTTTTCATACATATTGATCAAAATAGTAGATAAATATACCACACGCATATCGAAAAAAAATTAAAAATATAAGTCCGATTTCACGTGAACCTGAGTTTAAGTGTATTTATTAAATAAGTTGAGATTATCATATTGATATGAACTATCAGGATTAAACCCGCGAAATTCGATCAATATCGGTATCAACTCGTTACAATACCAACACATGCTATATCAAGCCGAAAAGAAAACTCTAAACATAATCAGTATTGGTTTGGTTTATTAAAAAACTAAACCAAATAATTATAATAGATATAAAAAATAGTAAAATAAGTTAATATAAAGTGTAAAATAAGTTTATTAAAATCCACTTTTAAACCGATGATTTCTCACATTGTGTAAATTAAAGTTTTACATGTTTATTTTTATGTACGTGTTGGTATAAATTCAAGCTGATTTACGTTTTGACGTAGTTTTTTCTTGGAAATGAGTTTGGTCAAATATAATATGTTCTTATGCTTATTATTATGTACGTTTTCAGTTGATCAACGTTTCAACATAAATTTTATTTTTTTTCCTATAAATGAGTTGGGTCAAATATAATACGTTTTCGTGCTTATTTTTATGTACGTTTTTAGTTAATCTAAGTTTTGACGTAAATTTTGTTCGGAAACGAGTCGGGTCAAGTATAATACGTTTTTATTGCACGATATAAATCCAAGTACTTTACATTTCGATACCGTCTCAACACGCCGTACCTTTTTTAGCTTAAAAACACTATTTTTATGTGCTAATTTTTATGTACGCGTCGGTATAAATTCAATTTGGTTTACGTTTTGACGTAAATTTTCTTCGGTAATATGTTAGCTCTTATATAACGTTTTCATGCTCATTTTTATGTACGTTTTCAGTTGGTATACATTTTGACGTAAATTACAATTAGCA
Source organism: Scalesia atractyloides (assembly GCA_947069175.1). Lineage (NCBI taxonomy): Eukaryota > Viridiplantae > Streptophyta > Magnoliopsida > Asterales > Asteraceae > Scalesia > Scalesia atractyloides. Next base: position 9,100,771 of record CAMTDV010000012.1, on the reverse strand, counting down.
AGTTGTGTGAATAGTGATTTCATCCTATTTGTTTTGTTGTTTCTTTCTTAAGTTTTTTTTTTTACTTTATTATTTTTACTTTTCTATTTGTTTAATGTTTTAGTTTTAGGTTCCTTTAACATTAAAATTATATTTAAGATAAAATTTACATTTCATTTACAATTAATTTGAAGTAAGCCCGTCCCACTATCCAAATTAAATTTATTTTAGTGGTTTTTGGTCGATGTAAAATATGCATCGATATTCTTTTAAGCATATCTCTTTCGGTTGCTATACGGAACCAAAATAGATATCAATCGAAACCCCGTAGCGTAGCTAGGGTAATCTTACTAGTTTTAATTATTTTGTAAGGGAACATATGATATTTTTAGTTTTAGTTGGGTATATATGAAAATTTTCAAGTTTATAAGGATATATATGAAATTAATCCCTTTTCATACATTTGATCAAAATAGTAGGTAAATATTCCACACATATATCGAAAACAGCTAAAAATATAAGTACAATTTCACGTGAACCTTAGTTTAAGTGTATTTATTAAATAAGTTGAGATTATCATATTGATATGAACTATCAGGATTAAACCCGCGAAATTCGATCAATATTAGTATCAACTCGTTACAATACCAACAAATGCTGCTATATCAAGCCGAAAAGAAAACTCTAAACATAATGGTTTGGTTTATTAAAAAAAGTAAACCAAATAATTATAATAGATATTAAAATAGTAAAATAAGTTTATTAAAATCCAGTGTAAATTCAAGTTTTACACGACCGATACACAAGTTACAAGTAAGACTCCACCATACGGAATACTATCTGGTCCATTAGAATTGAGGTCGTGTCAATTATAAATAGTATTATAATATAATATAATATAATATTATATTATATTATAATTATAATTCTAAAGAAAAAACAAGATTAGGTTTAGTTCTTCCCCCAAATACACAAACAATCACTCAATCGGAAACAAGATTATCATGTAAAACATCAATTTTATCCACTCTCACACACTTTTTCATCTGAATCTGTCGGTAGATTCCTCTTAATCGATTCAATTTCGCTTTTTTGTGGCCCATGAACATTTTAGGCTTTCCCGCACACTAATATATTGAAAAGAACACACACATAGCTTCAAAGGTACGTTTTTTCTTTGTTTTTCAATGTTTCTCAATCTAAAGTTTCGATTTTGTTATAGATTATTATGCTGATTGGTTCATAGATCTTTGTTTGAGATATGTTAGATCTCAATTTGTGTTCTTTTGATTGATCATATGTTTTTTTGTTTGTGAATTGGATGAATTCTTGATCTGAATTTAGGGTCATGAGGTTTGGAATTGGTGAATTTTGTGTTAGGGTTTGTTTGTTTGTTTGTTTGTTGGTGAATTCAGGAGGGGAGTGAGAACTGAGAAGATGACGGATATTCGGTTACAACGGTTACAGAAGCCCGAGAGTACGACGGATACGTGTTCGGAATATGAGAGGGATGGTGATTTTGAGAGGGGGTTGGAAGAGTTGATGAGGGGGCAGTTGGATGATTGTATGTCGTTTGAATCGTGCAGTTCGCCGAGGAATGATGAAGATGAGGACGAGAGTGAAGGTGGTGGGGATTTGGTGGTGAGGAGGAGGAGGAGGTCGGATCTTGAAGGTGATGATCTAGCGGAGACGTCTGCTGCGAGAAGACGACAGTCGCGGATTTTGAGCAGGTGGGTTGCTCGACAAGCGCAGGAGATGATAACTACGAGAGAGCGGAGGAATCGGGAGAATGAGTTGATGGCGCTTGCGGGTTTGCACACGGTTTCCATGCTCGATTCTTCGTTCTTGCGGGAATCTCCATCGCAGTCGCCTACTTCTAGGAGACAGGGGAATGTTGAGAGACCGAGCTCGCGCGCGTCGTCTATTTTGCAGATGTGGCGGGAACTGGAAGATGAGCATGTGTTGAATCGGGCCCGGGAAAGAGTCAGAGAAAGACTCAGACAACAGAGTGGTGTGGACTCTGCTATGTCGGAAAGCCGAGCTAGTGAGCGCGGGAATGAAAACGATTACGGGGCGTGGTCCAATGATCAAATGGAAGCACAAAACGAGAGTCAAGAAAACGATGGTTCTAACCGTGAGCAGTCTCCCGATTCAGTTGAGCTTGATGTTGAACGAGAGCGGAGAGAGAGTGAGGCTTATAGTTCAAGGATGGAGGGAAACCGGTGTCGCCGAACATTCATCTAGTGTTCCTGAAAGAAGTGGTAGCTCACGAGCCGAGTGGCTCGGTGAAACCGAGCGTGAAAGGGTTCGGATCGTGAGGGAGTGGGTTCAAATGACTAGCCAACAGAGGGGGTCTCGTGGCAGTCATAGGGAAGAACAAGTGCAACAGTTCATGATCAAAGTCAAGATAGGACAGGTGGAGACCATGATGAAGGTCAACCCGAGCATATTAGAAGGGATATGTTGCGGTTGCGTGGGAGACAAGCTTTACTTGACCTACTTGTTAGGGCCGAGCGGGAACGCCAAAGGGAACTTCAAGGCTTAACCGAGCATCGTGCTGTTTCTGATTTTGCTCATAGAAACCGAATTCAGGTTAGTTTCTGATTTTGTGCTGTTATATTAGCAATTAGAACGTTTTTGTTATAAGATAATTAGGTGTTGATGTTTGCTTTCATCGTGTCAGTCGTTACTGAGAGGCAGATTCTTAAGAAACGAAAGGCCCGTTGAGGAAGAGCGGCTTCCATCAGTAGCTGCAAGTGAGTTAGTCCAGCTGAGACAACGCCACCACCGTCTCTGGTCTCAGGTACGTTTTGGCATACTGGTTGAAACCGGTCAACACAAGTCGGGATATATGTATTTTCTTGCGATATTCATGATTCGTGCATGCATCTTATTCTTTACTAGGGAAGGGTTTCGGTCTAGGCTAGAAACCATTGTTCGTGGTCAAGCAAGCAGTCAACCTGAAAATTCACCCGACAACACCACCACTACCACTGATTTTAGAACCGATGGGACTCATGCAAACACTCCACAACAGATTGAGCATGAAAATACGGAGCAAGCTCAATCATCGGTTCAAGAAAACGACATTCATCAGGTTTCAAACCATATGGGGAGTTCGGAGCCGGGTGCAACTGTTCAAATTCCTAATCAGCAAGCCAGTATTGACGGAGAACATTGGCAGGACCATGCTTCAGAAGATGTTGATCATAATTGGCAAGAAAGTTCAGTTAACGATTGGGTACAAGAAATCTCAGGAACTGAACCGGCTGAAACTTGGTCTGATGGACCTTCTGAACCGCTAAGAAACACCCGACAAACTGTTCCTACCAGGAGAGCCAATAGATTTCACGCACCGGAAGATGATAGCGTGTACAGTATGGAATTAAGAGAACTTTTAAGCAGGTAACTTTTTGATTTTTGTGGTCATTAATAATTTGTGCTTTAGTTTGTTTTTCTTTTTATCTGATTTTGTTGTTTATTATAGGAGAAGTGTTTCTAATCTTCTTAGAAGCGGATTCCGTGAGAGTTTGGACCAGTTAATTCAATCATATGTCGAAAGACAAGGTAGCGGTCCCGTTGATTGGGATCTACACCGAAACTTGCCCACCACCCCAACATCACCAGAGGGCGGCCAAGAACCGCATGAAGCCATCGATAGACCGTCACTAGTCGCACCATCTCCACCAGTACCGCCACCACAACCGATGTGGCACCATGATATACCACATTCTGGTTGGTCTCGTCACAGCATTCATCGTTCTGAACTTGTAAGTCAAGCATGTGATCCGGTTTTGTTATATTGCGATCTCATTCATGATTAGGTAGTAATAATAATATTTTTAAATGGGGATTTGTTGATTAGGAATGGGAGATGATTAATGACTTGAGGGCTGACATGACGAGGCTCCAGCAAGGCATGAGTCATATGCAGAGGATGCTTGAGGCTTGCATGGATATGCAACTTGAGTTACAACGTTCGGTTAGACAAGAAGTCTCTGCTGCTTTGAATCGGACTGGTGGTGGACAAGGTAGATATTATTATGTTAACATATAAACTGCTATTACTAATATGTAATAATTGCTAGAGGGTTTAGTGATTGAACAAGTCCGGGTCAAATGGCTGGTACATGATAAACAGGGTATTTCCGTCATTTTTGTTAACTTAAAGGGCAATTCGGTCTTTTTCACTTTATGTACAAGCATTTAAAATATCCCTGACCGAATCTGTTGGACCGAATTGCCCTTTAAGTTATCAAAAAAGACGGAAAATACCCCTGACTTAACAAAGAAAAATGGAAGGAGTTAACGAGCCGGATGAAATTGGCAAGATTTTAAACCTTTTGGATCCAGATGCGAAAAAACAAAACTTTGGACGAAAGTCGCAAAACTGACCAAACCTCAGGGACGAAAATGGCATTTTACTCTTTCATAATAAATCCAAATTATTTAATCTTTTTAGTAAAGTGATTTAGGAGGCTTTATGAACCAAAGGTACACGTCAGCGAGACTAGTTCCGTTTGACCAGTTTCCCTTTTCGCTATATTTGCTTATTTGACCCGTTAAGCACCTCTACTGGATGCATACAGAATAAGGGAACTTAAATATAGTGAAATGTCATATAGGTGTTGATGCAACAACTTCTGAAGATGGATGCCAATGGGTTCATGTCAAAAAGGGAACGTGTTGTGTCTGTTGCGATAGTCAAATTGACTCGCTACTGTACAGGTAATCCATTCTTGACAACCACCCAATATGCCACCTTGTGAGCTTTAAATTCTTGATCTTTTTTAACATCATCTTATTATGTGGTACAGATGTGGCCACATGTGCACGTGCTCAAAGTGTGCAAACGAGTTGGTTCGTGGAGGAGGGAAATGCCCCTTGTGCCGGGCCCCCATCGTTGAGGTAATCCGAGCTTACTCCATATTGTAAAAAGTTACAAGTCGGGCCGAGGTAGAAAATTTCCATCATCTACTGCCGTTCACATGAAGTCTCGTATAATCATATGTATAGTGTTTTCATTTTCTGATAAAAGATATGCGTTGTATAAATGAAGGACAATTGGTGCATTACGATTGGTCGTAAATAAAGTTCCCAAGGAATTAAAATTTATAATTTAAATTTTAATTGTTTGTGCACATCTGGTGTTTGATTTAATTGAAGGCATCACTATCAAAGTAGTTGAGAAATAGCATCACATGCTTCACAATTGCCTGTCTTGCAAGAGTTGTCAAAATATATTTTCCAGGTCATGGCTCATGTTTTCCTATCAAATCTTTTATTGTTTGGGACCATTCTACCCTTATCAAGTTTCTTTCATTATCAACAATTATTAAAAATAAATGCAAACATCATTAGTGAATTGTCCTTTTTTGGAAGTTATGGACTTAGGTTCATTTGCTTTCTCATATCATACTGATAAAGGATTGTAACAAAACACATTAACCTGACCTTTACAATTTAATTTTTTCATCAATGTTTTTTCTTTGAAATATAAGATTACTGCAAAAATATTCCATTGTTATATTGAACAAAATTAAACATCCGTCTTCAAATCTCCTCTGAGAAAAATTTGTTCCATTTATGACTGTCATGGTCACGCGACACAAGTTTAGTATAACGGATTCTCATAGTTAAAAGAAAAATATTGGATGTTAATAATCCTGACTATTCACCGTTGGCCGCCAATAGTCGCAACTTCAAAAATAACTGGCAGTCCCAACTATTAACATATTAGTCTCCAATGGATCTTGACTAACAGAACCCTGACGCCGTTAGTCTCCGGTCGCCGAAAAAAACGTTTTTGGCCAGAAAAAAGTTTCTAAAGGGGTTTTGGACGAAAAAGTTGAGTTTTCCGGTGACCTCAATAATTGTGGCTTTACTAGAAAAAGGTTTCTAAAGATCCGTAATAAGGTTACAAAGGTTTGGGACGAAAAGGTTGAATCTTCCGGCCAAAAAGAAGTTTTCCGGCAAAAAATGTTTTTCCAACGACCAAAAAAGGGCGTTAGTGTTATGTTAGTCAGGGTCCATTGAAGGCCAATATGTTAATAATCAGGGCTATTAATGGTTATTTTTTAGGTTGTGACTGTTGGCGGCCAATAGCGAATAATTAAGATTATTAAAATCCAATATTTCTTTAAAAAAGGTTTGCTAGCAATTTTTTCTTATAAAATCTACTAAGTTGACAATGCAGTTTTCAATTTTAATGACTTGATCCTGAATTCAAACCGAGTTGCATTTGCCATACAAATCGAGCATTGGGCAAAAGATGAATGCAAACACATATGATGCGTTACAAATAGAGATGGGCATAATAACCGGTTCCAAACCCGACCCGGTGGAACCTACCTGGGACCGGTTCCGGTTCCTACCCGACATATAGTAGAACCGGTTCCGGGTTCAAAATACCCGATGGTTCCTACCCGGTTCCACATTTTTGGAAAAAAAATAAGTTCCGTACCCGGTTTTTATCATACCGGTTCCTACGGTAACCTTCCAGACCCGGCGTCAATATATTTTTAATGTGAGTTTTTTTAAAGTCTTTGCTAGAACAAGGTATAATACATAAACATAAAACTATTTATTACAAGAAACAAGTACCCGGTTACACAAACCTAAACATGAAACGTTAAACAAAACACATAAAACACTAAACATACTAATCATAAAACACAAATGGGTTTACAATACATAAAACAAACTAAACTTTCGATGACCCGGTCCCGGATGCTTCACCCTTTTCATTGTTTTTCGCCTTTGTCACCGGACAATGGCGGTTGATGTGTTTCTTGAGCGTCGAGTTGGCCGACGCTTTCATGAACTTCCCGCACCCCTTGCATCTAGCCATTTCATGGCTATCCGACATCAAGCACAAGTCAAAGTGCTTCCAAATAGCGGGGTTTCTTTTGGTTTCCAAAACATCCACGACCTCATCGTTGCAAGCCATCGTTATCTCTTTGATAGTATTAGATTTGAAGTGGTTAAAGTGTTGATTTTTTTGTAGTAAGTAAATGAAATTAGAAGTGGTGTAGAGAATGAGGTTTAAATACAAGAAAAAACCGATTTTAAGAGTAATATTCAGTTTCAATTATTAGGAACCGGTTCCTAATAGTAAATGCAGCTTTTTATGACAGAACCGGTTCCACACAGAAACTTGCAGCCTTTTCTTCACATATACGACAGAACCGGTTCCTACCCGTACCCGGTTCCTACCATACCTGGTTCCAAATTACCCGGAACCGGTTCCAACCGGTTCCACATTTAAAAACTTATACCCGGGTACGAATTGGAACCGGTTCCACAGAGGAACCGGGTCTATAGCATGAGGAACCGGGTCAGGGTTGGAACCGGGTCCGGGTATTCAAAAGACCCGATTTTGCCCATCTCTAGTTACAAATGATAGAAAACTTCTCCTTAACAAGATAAATTTTAGAAAAAATCACAAGTATCTACCTCTCTGGTTTTTATATATACTCGTACCGGTTTCATGTATTGCATAACTGCCATACTTTAACAACAATATAAGCTAGGTTTTCTTCCTCATTCATGAGTTACTAATGTGATTTCATGAATATTTGAGGTGCATTTTATGAAAACCAGCTCCGTCCAGGACCAATGGCTTTGAGCTTTAAAACAAGCTCTTCACGTTGCGCTTCTACTTCTGCGTATTTAAGGCTCATATGGAGATATCGTTCTTGAAGTTCACTTAGCTCCTTCTCTAGTGATGAAACCTCATTCTTATGTTCTTTGTTAACGTCTGACTCGTGACCAGGTCCCTCAGACACGAAGCTGAAATTTCATAATAACAGCAGTAATGAGCATATACAAGTGAAAAAAGATTAATTACAAACATATATCGTGGAGTGTTGATTAACATTACAAACATAAACAAACCTCTTAAGCTGTAGTTTATACATTTCGTTAGCCTCCAATGCCTCGGCAAGTGCAACTTCTAATGATTGGATTCTCGAGTCAACCTTATTAACTTCCGCATCCTATGGTGTGAAAAAAGTCAAAGTCAGGAGATAAAAGATGAAAACACAGAAATAAAACATAAAAAAATAAAATAAGAAAGAACATGATAGGACCTCTGTACTCTTCGTTTCCTCATGAACACTAGTACTATCTGATCCATTCGGTTTCAAATCTTGCTTTTGCTCCTCAAGAGTCTCTGTTTTCTTTAGGTATTCGTCTTTTTCCTCTTGAAGACGGTTTATTTTCCACTGTAGTTGACTATTTGACCGCTTTAAACGCCCAACTTCGTTTTTCAACTCAGCATCCTGTGCACCTAATGCTTCTCTAGCAGTTAAATCCCCTTGAAGCCTCAAAATCTTTTCTTCCAAAACAATTTTATTTCGCTTATGATCCTGTAATTCAATCATAGACTTCTGCATGCTAGATACTTTTTCAACTAACGAAGTATTTTCTTCTTTTAACTGCTGATAATCATCGGATACCATTTGCAACGAAGCCGACAACCTTTCATTTTCAAATTTCATATCGTTTAGCGAATTCTTAAGCGCCACAATTTCATCTTGCAATACTGGAAGTCTCTGTAATTGGTCTTTAAGGCTTGAATTCTCTTCGGTAACTTGTACCGTTTTGTATTCATAAGATTTAACGTTAGCAGAAAGCTCACTAACGGTGTTTTTCAGTTTTTCTTCGCTAGACCTCGTATTCTCCAACAATTCCATTAATTTCTCATGGTTTGTTACTAGCTCTTCATGGTTCTGTTTGGAAGAATTGATCTCAACCGTTAGATCTAAAATCTTTGTTTCATATTCAACCTGGATCGTATCAACCTTCTTCTCAGACAATCTAAGTTTTTCTTCAACTTCCGCAATCAACTTTACCAATTTATCCTTCTCCGCACGTAAAACATGCATTTCGAGTACCGCTTCCGAAGCCATTTTATCCCGTTCGTCATGAGTCGCCGACATTTGTCGATTGAAGTGTTCTAATTCTTGTTTAAGGTTTTCAACCTCAACAACCTTATCCGAATACATCTTATTCAACATGTTCTCATCAGTCACAGACTTCTCCGCATGTTCTTTAAATTTCTGACGCAAACCATCAATTCCCGAATTGAAAGTTTTCTCTTTCAATTCAAGCGCATCGATCATCGACGATAACTTATCTTCTAAATCTTCCGAACTCTTCGACAACTTCATAAAATTATCTTGCGATTCTTTTAATTTCGTTTCGAGAATCGTGCACCGATTATTCAACTCTAATCTTTGCTGGCGTAATTCACTATTCGATTTCTGAAGCAAACTGCATTCTTCCATAAGATTTTCGGTGGTCGATTCTAATTTCGGATTCGCTTTTCGTAAATACTCGCATTCTTCTTGCGCTTCTAACCACCGTTTCTGCATGTCCTGCACTTTCTTTCGCATATCAACTTTCGTACTTTCTAATTCACTTTCCAATTTTTCGATTTCCGATTGTAATTTCAAAACTTGAGATTCCGAATGCTCCGCTTCTAACCGACTCGATTCCCGATCATCGGTTAAATATCTTAATTGCGGTTCTAGTCCCGCTATGCGGCCCGATAAACGTAGATTCTCTTCTTCCAATTCCGCTAATTGCATCTCTAATTCATGATTATGCGTCTCTAACTCCAGTATTTTCTTTTCGAGAATCTTCGTGCCCGAAATATGCGAATCCTTTGTGTCGTCTAATTCTTTCTGCATAACTTTCAAACTTTCTTCCAATCGATTGTTTACTAGTTTCAGATCCGACAACTGAACTGAAGAAGTAATAGAACCGCCATCGGTTGAAAGATCATTATTTGATTCTTTGAGCTTATAAAGGAGATCGAGATTTTCATCAGTAAGCTCGTTACAATCTCTCTCAAGTTCTAGAACCTTCTCCCTCAACGCTTTGACTTCTTCATCGAGATCCCGAGTTTCTATCGTGCGTGACTCGGTTTCCCGTGACTCGGTTTTGTTCAGAACCGGTACGGCAACAGCTTCCGATAACTTCTCTTTTAAATTATTAATTTCTTCGTCTTTCAAGCGTAATTCTTGTCGCCATTTTGACTCATTATCCACTAGAGTTTGACTTTTCTCTTCTAGAGTCTTCTCGAGATTCAAGATCGTATCTTCCAATCGTTTTTGCGATTCCCGGTGTTCCTGTAATTCGACGTCTGAGTTCCAGCTTTCACCTGTCGGTTGTTGTTCGGACGGCTCACGACTCTCAATCTCCATTCTCTGTTTTTCTATCGTTTCTTCTAGTTCTTGAAGAACTGAAACAAGCTCAAGATTCGATTCTTGAGTTTTGCTCAACTGTAAAGCCAAATCATCGTTCAAACTTTTCTGAAATTTTATTTCTTCTTCGAGTTTTACCTGGATATCCTTATTATCTTGAACCTGATTTTTTAGATTAACGGCATCGTGTTCTTTAACCGCTGATTCACCTAACAGAATTTTCAGGTGTTTGATTTCATCTTTCAACCCGTTACATTCTTTTTGTAATGCCGAAAGCTCCATCGTCACATTTTCAAGATGCTTTGTTTGATTGATAGTTTCGTTTCTTGATAAATCAAGATCGACTTTTAATTTTCTAGCGTTTCTTTCCCATGATCGTGCTTCTGCGCGGAGTTCTTCTGGTGTAGACGCGTCAGCTTCTAGAACAAATTCGGATGATGAATGAAAGGTTCGTAATGGTGATGCGGGAATGTGTGAAACTTTTCCGGAATCTTGTCGTTGATTTAGAAGATTCTTTCCGGAGCGATTTGACTTAGGAGAATCATAAACGTTGACCAAACCGGTTGACTCTGGTCTTCCGATTAGATCAATTGTAACTTCACTTAGGTTACTAAGAGAACTTTCCCTCCCGAAAGAATCATCCATCGAATCGAAACTATGATATGATCTCACTGTCGATGAACTTGTTGCCTGTAACAGAAATAAAATTACGTGATATCATGCTTGCAAAAAACGTAAAGCTTGCACATTTTCATATCTATATCTATACTATATATAATGCATAACACAAGAACATTTTAAGATACCTAAAAGTTAAGAACTTTTTTTTTGCTTTAATGCATAAAGTACAACCTAAAGTGAGCGTAAATCATTCTTTCAAACACTAATTACACCTCAATCCCATGCTCTTAATTACACTTAAACCCCTCATCTTTAACAAAATCATAGATAATTAATTAGTAGTTACACTTTATCCCTTTAGAAAAAACAACTACCCCCACAATTTTAGAACGGTCATAACTTTTTTGTACGGTAATATTTTTTTAAAGAAATTACAGCATAAAAACGAGTATTTTATTCTCTTTAATTTGATAGTATTGCTATAGTTCATTTAATTAAAAAATTGATATGTTACGTGATTAACAGTGTCTAAGGGTGAGCAATAACTGAATCGTTAACCGAAACCTTTCAATTAAAGTTGTGAAAAATACCCTGCTACCAAGTGCTCTTGCAGGAGATGCATCCACAACGCTATCAGTCGATGAAGATCCAACGTTATTTATGTTTGTACCGTGTGGTGCGTCTGACATGTTATCTAAATCACTATATTCTGAATTAACATCTTCTGCAATGGAATTGGAGTCTTTGGATCTGTTTTCAGAAACGTGCAGCATGTTACAACTTACAACCTTTGTGATGATCGGAAGAGATAACATTAATCTTTACAAACTTTATTTGAAAACAAACCTCAAATTTGCTCGAGGATTTAAGCACTGAATAGCCACCTGCAAACAGATAATCCAAATTCTTCCTTCTGAGAGAGCAAACACAGGACTTCGTCTCATAATAAAGGTCTAATTTTAAAAAATTACAACCTAATACTAGAGAAGCCATAGTTCTATGAAATGAAGAGCATATACAGATACATTATCATACTAATATGATCCTTGTATAATTCCAGGGGTGAGCAGAAAACCGAAATAACCAAACCGTAACCGAAATAACCGAACCGAAATAAAAACCTACGGCTTGGTTTTCGGATTTTTAATAACTGAATTTCGCTTCGGTTTTTGGATAACCAGTTTGAATAACCGAAAAAAACCGAACCGATAAGTTACAATAGTAAGCCCAGTCCATGCTAGTAGAACTAGAAATTATTAATTTTATTCTTGAATGTTAAGTATTTATAATAAAAACATTAATATGTTTATTTATAATTGAAATGATTTATCTAAAGCCTACAAGAAATAACAAAATTTAATGAGTTAAATGCTTGGTTGGTCCCTGTGGTTTGCAAATCTTGCAGACTTGGTCCTAGTGGTTCACTAATTACACACTTGGTCCCAGTAGTTTCAAATTTTGCACTCGGGTGGTCCTTACCACTAACCTTTGTTAGATTTCTCAGTTAAGTATACATAAAATGTCTATTATACCCCTCGTCTTCTTCATCCTTTCTATCTCTCTGAATAAAAAGCCCTGTCAACCATTGCAACTACTCTGCTACCACCACCCTCACCCTGCCCGCTAACGTGAATCAGTTTCTTGATTGCGACAACTGTGTTGTCTTTTAACTGGGCCCGGTAAACATCGCCAAACCCGCCTGATCCGATTAGACTGTTGTTGTCGAACCCGTTTGTTGCTTCGAGAAGATCCGCGAATGTGAGCTTTCTAACGGCTTTTCGAAAGCAGCTAAGTTTATGCTCAACGCCTCGCGAGTCGTAGTTAGTTTCCAAGCAGTGCTAGCGTTAGCACGGTCACCGCCAGAGCACGAATTGCCACCACCATCGGCGTACGCTTCAAGGGCGGCAGCAGCCTTCTTCCCCCTCCTTTTCCTCATCTCCACCAAGATTACAATCACTCCAAATATGCAAAATAGTGAGAATAACAATCCCATTGCTACGCTCCAGGCTAGTGATGCTTCTCGTTTGTTGGACTTCCGATGACCATTCGATTTGTCATCTTTATCTGGCTCGCATTTAGGTAGAGGATAACCACATAGCCCGGAGTTATTCGAAAATCTGTCTGCCTGAAATGTGTCAAACGGGGCGGATATCGGAATAGCACCCGACAAATTGTTGTAGGAGAGATCAGCATCTCCAAGACCAAGAGTAGTTAAAGAATTCGGAATCGAGCCATTGAGTCTGTTATGCGATAAATCAAGAATGGCTACGTTTTTTAACCCGCTAAGTTCATCAGGAATCGGCCCAGTGAGATCATTGTGACCGAAATTCAATATGTTGAGATAGTACATTGACCCGAGTTCCTTCGGAATCCCACCCTCCAGTTTATTGTACGAAAGATCAAAGAAGATCATCGACCCATTGTGATTGAAATTCGGTTGAGTGATCCCCAAATACACTCTAGTGAAATTACATGGATGTCTAGACGAAATCCGGTCCAAATCCTCCTGCCGGATTCCCCCAAATTCGAGTAAATTCCCAGCACCATGACATTGCTTACTCCCATCATTCTTGACGTACAGATACGGTTTTCCGGTCAGATACGCATCAGCAATGAATCCATATTGCTTGAAAAGATCAGGTGGAATAGTCCCACTTAATTGATTGGTGTTTAAATCCAACCATACCAAGCTCTTACAATCCCCAAGCTCCGGCGGAATCTCACCGGAAAAAGAGTTGTTCCCAAGCTTAAGAATAGCAAGATTTGATAAACCCCCAAGGGCAGCCGGAATTTCGCCCCCCAATTTGTTGTTGGAAAGTGAAATCCAATTCAAATTGGTGCAATTGCTTAAACTAGCAGGGATTGAACCGGTTAAATAATTGAAATCCAGAATCAAATTTTCGAGATTCGAAAGGAACCTAAGTTCCTCGGGTATTTCACCGGTTAACAAATTCATCCATATAATCAAATCTTGTAGTTTTGACAAGTTTTTGAAACTTTTAGGGCTTTTTATTCAGAGAGATAGAAAGGATGAAGAAGACGAGGGGTATAATAGACATTTTATGTATACTTAACTGAGAAATCTAACAAAGGTTAGTGGTAAGGACCACCCGAGTGCAAAATTTGAAACTACTGGGACCAAGTGTGTAATTAGTGAACCACTGGGACCAAGTCTGCAAGATTTGCAAACCACAGGGACCAACCAAGCATTTAACTCAAATTTAATATATAATGAAATGATCTTCAAATTTATTTTTGAATCTTAAGTAATTTTGTTCCAAAAACCGAAAAACAGAACCAAACCGTTAAACCAAAACCAAATGGTTTCCGAAAACCGAACCAAACCGTGCACACCCCTATAATCCACAATCCCGTCCATATTATAAATTAATAATTTTTCAAAAATATATAAATTTCTGGGAAAATTTTGCAAAATATGATTCTGCTGTGATTTTCTTTTTCTTAAAACTTAGATCTACATCGAGCTCGTGTCTAACTATTCTTATTGCATTCAAATATTCCGGTGTTGTACTCATGAACCTTACTAAGCTTACTAATCCAGCAAGTTTTATGCAAATAAAATCCACATTTGTTGAACGGGGAATGAAGTCTATAAAATAATAACTTTATTAATTGATTGATCAACTAATACCTCTCTTATCTAATAACTTTTCATAGTCAGAACAATATTAACTTCTTGAGGTTTTACTATATACTTTAATCATAATAATAATATTAATAATGATGATAATAACTTAATAATGCTAGTGAGGATTAGAGTATCGACTTGCCTGTAAGATGGTTCCGTGATCACACTTTTTTAGCGGTAGTGCAACAGGAAGAGAAGTTTCAGAACTAAAATAATTAGACAAATTAACAGTAACCTCTCCAAGGATGCTCGATCTAGTTGATCCCTGTTAAAAGAAAAGTATTAGAAATAATTAATAAATTACAAATGTGAGTTGAACAAGTAGAGATATATACCTTTGAAATTAGAAGTTTATACAGACATTGTTGAAGCTCTTTTGATGAGTCATCTTGAGAGATCCAGATGGATTCTGATAAGCTTTCTGTCCATCGACAGTTTCCGTTGTATACAGATGCTTTACCTGTTTTGGTAACGGTTTTATCTGTTTCTACGGATATGAGAGACAATGTAAGCTTATCCCATCCTGCGGGTACCTGCGTATATAACTATATATTAAACTAATATGTATTTAACTGTATTTATCATGTTGTAGAAGGTTTCTATGTGTAATATTAAACTCTATACATAGATCTCAATATCTCATATGTGACCATGTTATACAAACAATCAATATACGATACATTTATGAATTCTTAACAAACAAGAAATAGAGGTTACAACTAAAAATGATAGCTACTTTAAATCTAACATGGGCAGGTTTTAACTACTTGCACAGTTGCACCCTTCATTCATCATATTAACTGAAAATTTATTCCTGTAACCATAAAGTATCTAAATGATTATTTTCTCAAATAGTAAAGGTTCTTGCTAAAAGATTTAGCATTAACCAAAACTATCATCCTATGTGGTTATAAAATATAAACAGTGACATGTACACAATCAGTAGCCTTTTTCTTCTACACAATTTAAAGCAATATACCAAATTACGTTTGTGTAGCCAAAGCGAGTATTTAAAAGGTTACGCGGCCACACAAATATCCAAACAGACCATTAAAGTATAAATATGGTATTGTTCACGCCAATTCGACCGAAAAAAACTATCAATAGGGTTTTGTTCATGCCAATTCCACCAAAAAAAACTTGTTGAATAACTGTAAAATTACGAAAATGCCCACATTAGAGGCTATTAAAGTATCAATATGGTTACGGTTTCGTCAATCAATCTAAATTTGATCATTTTGAGTAAAACCATAGGCATTTTTGTTAATTACAACTCTAAACATAGCAAAACCTTTAAAGCTAGGGGATTCTTTTTTAATCAATTTTATACTTTTCACCAAATTAATAATCAGATATTACTGAATAAGTTTTTATGTCTAGATAGCCTGTACACATATTATCATTTATGCACAAAACACATCTATTTCTTTCCAATATTTTATTTACTCACTTAACTTGCAAGCTAACACACAAACAAAACAGAATGATTACAATACTATCATTAATCTTATTTCTCAATCCTATAAAACTTGCTAAAACACTACACGTCTCTACAAAATAGGCATAACTAACAGTTCTCTACTTAACTATCATGTAATACATATATATATATATATATAGAGAGAGAGAGAGAGAGATTGAGACCTGAAGAGCTTGAAGACTGGAGAACTTGAAATCGAGTTTTTCACCCGATTTAAAATCAAGAGAGGAAGATGAGGAAGAATTGCGGCGGTGAAACCTGTTCATCATCTTGTGCTTCATCATCTCCTTCATGGTGCTTGATTATTGATTGTGTGGATTGTGATTGAAAGTGAAACCCTTTGTTTTCACACAGTTGTTACAGAGGGAGAGAGAAAGGGGAAAACATGGTGGAAAGTGTGGTGGATGTTTAGTGCCACTATTTTTTTATATTTTATTTATGGATTTTTGTCGTTTCTTTTGGATTTTGGAAGACCTGCGATTTACTGCTCCAGTCAAATATAATAAAAAGATTCTTATAAAGATCAAATCCAGATCTTTTTAACTTTTATTTCTTAACAAGTGGGTTATATGTATGTTTCCCGACAGGACAACCAGATTTTTAATAAAGTTTAAATGAAAAGTTAAATTGTCTCGAATTATAAGGTTTAATTAAAACATATTATATTTGATCCAACTAATTTTCTAAAAAATTTTACATTAAAACGTATACCAATTATAACATACATAAAAATACGTACAGAAACGTATTATATTTGATCCAACTTATTTCCCGAAGAAAAAACAAAGTCTTTTACATCAAAACGTATACCAATTGTAAGCATACATAAAAATAAGCACGAAAACCTATTATATTTGGCAGAACTAATTTCCAAAAAAATTTTACATTGAAACGTAAATCAACTTGAATTTATATCAATACGTATATAAAACTAAACATGTAAAGCTCAATTAACAAGTCTTTAGAAAGTTAAGAAGTTGTAAGTATCAATGCTAAAAATTAAGGATAAAAGTTTTAAAAATATAAAAGCATAAAAAGTTCCAAAAAAAAGTCAAGATATCGTTCACAAAAGTTGATAGTTTGTAATATAGTCAATAACGAAAAACTACCTTACTATAAAAAAAAACTACACCACTTGCCTGTAAATAAAACAAAACTTTTATTACTTTAGGAGATGGATAACAATGCAATAATTTTATACCATTGGGCTAAAGATCTTTTTAACTACTAGAGAAACTTCACCGACAAGGACACAACGGATGTTTTAGTGTGTTTTTACATTTTAGCCTATGGACGTTTTTTTTTTCTTTTTGTTTTTAGCGTGTTTATGGGACGTTCCATTTGGGATATAAGGATCAGGAATACGAATTATGAGTGAAGGAGAAGAGAGGGAAGAGTGTTTTTGGATATAAGGAAGCCGAAAACAATTTAATTAGATGGTACGTATGGTATCGTGAAAGTTACCGATGTAATTGTTCTAGTTAAATTAACATTATCATGTTGGAAATAACAAATATATCTGTCGAATGGTACTATTTTTAAAAATATGAGTTGTTATTTCATGTCATCTATTTATTTTCATTACTCGCATATTAAAAAACATAAACAACATGGCCCCATGTCTTCAATACTATTTTGGTAAGATTCGTTTAGAAATAAAAAAATTATATTAAAAGGTTATTTAGTTCGAGCGACATGCATATATTAAAATATCGGCATATTTGTCTTTTGATTCTTTAATCAGTTTGAAGAGAGAGAGAGAAAATACTAAAGATATGTTATATTATTAATACCTTTATAATATAAACTAGTGCTAAGCTCTCTTTTAGTATGTTGGAAACGTAAAATCGTGAGTAGTATTAATGTTATACCATCGTCAGCGACCATTAACACTAAAGTTGTAGCGTGGTAAGGCGAAAAAATTAAACCCCGCTTTGGGACCCGCGTATTGCAACGAACTTGTCAGACAAGTAAAAAATAGACAGCGTAAAAATGTTGAACCACACATGCATGTTGTGTCGTGTTAACCCGCAAAATTTAGAATGAAGCGTAAAGTGAAATGTAAAAACATTGAACCACACACGATGTTACGCTGAAATTTAGAACGAAACATAAAACGAAAAATTTGCAAATATGAAATGTATAAGAGACCAAAGTTGAAAGTAAAAAAATTACAAGGTTAAACTGCAAAAGATGAAAATTTTGGCTTAAAAATAAAAAATCAAATAATTTTGGGTTAAAAGTCTAACATCAAATTTTCTTTGAAAAAAACCTAAGCATTGGGTTCAGCACTCTATGAACAAAAATGTTGTGAATTTATAGTTTGTAAATTATCAGTAAGATTACCCTGCGTGATTTGGTGGAATTTCAATTTTGATCGGTTTTTGTTAACTTTGTAATAGTGGCACTACTCAGTATAGCAACAAAAGATATATAGAAATATAAAGTCGTGAATGCCCAAAAGATACACACATGTTTATGAAAACGAATATCAGTGGCGGTTCCGATAATACCCAATCCTAGTACCGTTCCGATAATACCCGATATCGGTTTGGTTCGGTTCATCAGAGTACGGGTATAGTGTTAGCAATCTTTATAGCTTAAGTTACTAAAGAAAAAGTCTGCTTTGAATACAACTCTATTTTTTTTTAACAAAATATATAGCAGAACGTCGAGAAAAAAAAACAAACACATATGCGTATTCAGATTTTATTTAAGAGTTAACTAACGCAAATTATTAGAGGAAAATAAAACTAATTAAAACCAAATGGTTAAAGACGTATATTTTTTAATGTATAACGGGTGAAGTTGAAACTAATATAATAGATAAATTAAATATTATGTACCTAGTATCCATCACTTTTAATATATAAATGTTAGGAATTGTGCGTTGCAACGGGATTGTCAAACCAAACAAAAAATCGATGTAAAAAATATTGAACTATGCACATGCGTTGGGGCCGTTATCTCGCCAAATTTAGACAAAAATTTAAAACATTTGGACAAAAGAATAACTAACTCAAAACAATAACAAAACTAAAGTAAAAAAATTGAATAATATATATATAGTATAATTGTTTAGCAAGCTATAAATAAACTAGAATTACCACCCACCGCAATGCGGGGGGATTCGTTTATGTGTAAAACATAGAAAAGAATAATTAAGTCGATCTTTGACTCGCGCGTTGCGATAGACCTATCAAACGAGGAAAAGAGGATGCGTGCGAAGGGACTGTCAAATGGGAAAATATAGAAAAACAAATGTTGAACCCCACACACACGTTGCGGCGTGTTAGCTCGGATAATTTAGAACCAAACGTTAAACTTGTCAAAGATGAAAAGTATAAAAGGGGCCAAAGTTGAAAGTAAAAAAGGTGTGGAGGTTAAATTGCAACAGAGGAACAACTTTAGGTTAAAAGTTAAAAAATCAAAGGGGTTAAATTGTAAAAAAAATAATAATAAATAAGCTTTTAAATTAGAAGTGAAAAATAAATTAAGTAAAGGGAATAATTTACCAAATATTGAAACTCTAGACTTAAATTGCCAAAGATCGAAACCTTAGAGTTAAAAAGGAAAATTTTAGTTTTTTTTTTAATAAAATCTCCCAAAACCAAGGATACAACAACCATAAGCACAAATATATTAGTTATTTATACTATTTTAATATTATGAGTTATTCATTTGAGAATATGCAATTGATGATATTTGTTGAATTTATTTTTCATGAACTTTTTACCTCTTAAAGAAAACTAGTATTGAAGACCCGCGCTACCACATGCCCATAAAAGTATAATAATCGCACAACTTTAAAGAGTCATGGGAAGTATAGAGTTTATTGCCCTAAGTGTTATTTTGTATTTTTACTAATACTCACAAAAAAGAAACTAAAATGTATCACATGCAATTAAGGTTTGTACATTAGATATACCAAATAAAAAAATGGAATAGTAGATGTCACGTAGCGACCACCTTAATTATTATCGCTTTATATCATATTTTTATAATAACATACTACGTATAAACTATAATCCAATCTTATTTAAACATGCTATAAGTATTGAAGTAGATTAAATGTATAACAGATAATATATTATTTGTTTTTTTTTTTTTATTTTTTATTTTTTATTTTTTTTGCAAAATCGAAACATACAACAGGAAAACTATATTTGTTTTGCTACTATACGACATGTTTTTTTATAAGTCAACTAACAATTAGTTCCTACAACTAATAAGAAATATAAAATAACTTATTTAGAAATTAATTTACATTTGAGTATATTAATAATTGGTTATACCCCATCATAATAAAAATAAAAGAAGTGCATGAGTAAGTGTCATTAATTTATTGGAGAAGAGTAAGAATGGAACCAACTAATAAAAAGAGTGAAAAATTGAATATTAATTGTGTGAGTATACCAAATTTTGCTTATATATTGGTAATGCTAATCAATATATAGGTAATAACCAAAAAAGGTAAAAACAATGGTTTTTTTTACCATCCGCGCTTCACGGTGAATTTAAACATAGATAAAAATAAATAAACTGTGATGATACGTAATACGTTGTTCCGGCGGCAACCCAGTTTTGAACATCGAAACATAAGTAAAAAAACTCATTATGACGATACATATATTCGAAAGTGAAATAAAAAATATCAAACGTAGGAGGTTCATGAGAAAAACCTTTGTGGCCAGATTTAAATTATAAAGGGTAAATTACACTTTTCATCCTACATGCTTATACCAAATTGCAATGGGCGTCCTTTACCTTTTAAATTACAGGAATCATCCTTTATATATTAAAAAACATTACACCTATGTCATTTAGCACTAACCAATTAAAATTATTATTTAAGTTTGGTCATGTACAAGACATATGAGGGTATTTCAATCATTTATAAAACCACCAAATAAAAAAACATATATAAAAATATATATTTATAAAAAAAAGCCTAAACACTTCTCTCTCATTACAGTCTCTCACTCTCTGCTTCTTCTAGCTATCGTTCAAAATCACAAATCCCATCACCACCATCTACCATAACCGCACCAAAACCCAGATCTACAACTAAAAACCACCATCTTCGGCCGGTAAGAACGAACCCAAATCATCGCGAATCAACTTTGCTTTTATGACAGCCCACCCACACCAAAACGATTTTGGCAGGTTTATGTAAGTTTAAATCTGGTGGATTTCAATTCCCGCGAGTGAGAGAGAAATGAGTTCAGATTTAGTTGTAACGCTTCGTATTTTTGTATTTTCTACATTTAGAAAGTTGTAATTGCATTTCTATTTTTATCTTGTATACGTATTTCATTTCCAACCTTGTAATCTGAGATTTCGATCATAAGGGGAATTAGTATTTATATCAATTATACTTCTGCTATATAGAATCAAATCATTAAAATACGTGTTTATACGCGAAACCGAGACTTATTATGCATACATACTATCACTCATACACGCACGCTGTGTAAGACCCATTTGTACATAAATGGAAATTTTATAAAAAAATTGCATTTATATAAGTAATGCAAATAACTTACATACAAAATTTTGGGTTGATAAAAACATAATAAGTATTTTAAACATTTCAAAACACAATAACACTATTCGGTTTCTAAAAAGACTAAGCAAAAACGGAAGCTTGATCTTCGGTTGTGTTTGGTTTTTCATTAAACGTGATCAATCATCCGCAAAGTTATATCTAACACCTATAATACAAATATTTGTTATAAACGTTAGTTACATAATGCATATAACATATTAAATTCTAGCAAGTATACTCTCGTGGCTCAACAAACAAAATAAAAAATTGTTTTAGACCTCATCGTAAGTTATGGCTGGCCACCGTAGCTTACGGCCATCAAAGGCCATTTTGGGCAGGAGAGCCCAGCCGTAACCTACAGCTGGCCACCGTAGGTTACGGTGCATTGCAGCTGCAGATTTTCCTTGTTTTTGCCCTTATCGACTAAAAATCGCATAACTTTTTCATTACTTTCCGTTTCGCTTGGAACTCGTTTCTAAATGTTCGTAAAACATATACCCACATTCTTAGCTCATAAACCCACGACTCGGTTTCATAAATTTTATGTTTTACGCCGTCGATTCTATTTTAAATAATTAAATATTTGACCCGTTTGCTTAAATAAGCTAACAATCTTATAAAATCACACTCTTTTCGCAAGAACATCATTCTTATGAATGTTCCTCACTATCTATGTTAATTTTCCTTGTGTTTTATGCATCCGTTGTCCGGTATGCATTCATACATATTCAATCCGTTCGACATTATAATGGTTGAACTTTATTTTTCCGAATTCTTTTCATAATTTCGCCATTTTTCGACTATGACTCTTCTTCACCCGAGTTCCTTGATTTATAGTCAGCGTTCCTGTTACTCAGTGTACGCCTAAAATTTTGATTTTACCCATTTTACCGGATTTAAACTCAAGTAGTCATTCATACAATTCTAGTATATGTCACGACTTAGTTTTGACCCGTTTGGTTGTTTAAGCGAAGTCCATCGCCTTTATTTAACCAAACCTTTATTCTTTTATTATGTGACTCGTTTGATTGCCTTAGCGAAATCCATCGCTTTTATTCAACCAAACTTTCTCTTATCATGTTGTTTGACCCGTTTGGTTACTTTAACCAAACACGATGCTTATTTTCACCCATGCAATTAATCTTATTAATAATGTAACATCCGTCAAAAACCGGGTTAACCAAACCCGCTTCGTTTATTAACCGAACATCCAGTTAAAATTATCGTTGCGTATTAAATACTCAAACTAATTTTATACGATACATAATTAACAAATATATTAGAATTTAAAATTTATATTTGAAAATTTATTAAAAATAATGAAATAAAAATAATATGCTGATGCCGGGTTTCGAACCCGGGTCAGCTGGGTAAATCCCAAGTCTTAACTCACACACATCCTACCACTGCGCCACTTGTGTTACTTGTTGAAATACTGAAACAATTAATACTTAATAAAAAAAAACTCAAAACTCAAAACCAGCGCGCCCAAGTCACTCTCGCCGGAAATCCCGACAAATTCGTCAATCATTGACGTTTTCTTTTGACATAACGGATGCATTTACAGCAACGTCGGTTATAACCGAAAACTCAATCAATTTCACTCTTAAACCAAAAATTTCATAATCAGAAACTTGAAATCTCTTATACTAAAAAAAATACATTCAGTCAGGAAAACCCAACTCAATTATTCACTCGAATTAGCTCTCAATACACTCGTTAACCTCCCTACAAGTCCCTAATCGGCAAGAACAACTCGCCGGAAACTTTCTGCAACTCGCCGGAAAACCGAACCCCTTCGTCTCTGTGCCTTACTCTAAAAACAGAACATCTAGAGCTCATACCGAAGTCACCCACACTCACCTCAAACTTCTTGAAGATCCTCTGCCGCAAGATACACGTCGCCGGAACAACCTGCTGTCATCGGAAACTCGCCGGCGAAACAGGGGATCTCTGTTCGGTATATCTTACACCTAATCTCTCTCATTTTTTTTATTAATCTCATATGTAGTTAATTGCAATTTACTAAAGAAATTGATGAATGTATCGAAACAGTCGGGATTGGTTTCTGGGTTAAGTTTAACGAAGAAGATGAAGCTTCGGTTATATATATTTAATATAAATCGAGTTACATCTCGGGTTAGACACACAGTCCAGCGGTGGACTGTGTGCGATTTTAAAGCATACGTCCTGGGTTCGAATTCTGTTGTGTTCCGATTCACTGAAATATAATGCCTTTTTTATAAACGCCAAATCCTGAAACATGTAATCAGTGTATAAGTATAATTAAAACAAGTTATATAAACGGGTTAGACACACAGTCCAGAGGTGGACTGTGTGCAAACGATTAACACACGTCCCGAGTTCGATCCTTGACACAATCACATTCTCTGTAATAAAAATGTTCCTTTTTAAACTGAACCGGATCCACACGCAGTTAGATGTTAAGTTTAATGAAAACCGGAATAATAACCAAGATAGACACACAGTCTAGTGGTGGACTGTGTGCGATTTTAAATCATACGTCGCGGGTTCGAGTCCAGGCTACCGCACCGGTTCTGGCAATTATCAAAGTTTTTATATAAGGACATAAATGAATTTATCTAGTTTGTATATAAGTATAATTAAAAACAGAAATATTTCGGGTTAGACACGTAGCTCAGTTGGTAGAGCTGCGTGCACGCGTACGGGAGGTCACCGGTTCGAGTCTCACCCAACGCATATCATATACACGACCGAACCGGTCAACAGTCAACGGTCAACGGTCAAATGGTCAACGGTCAACTGGTCAAAAAGTAAAAAAAAATTTCTTTTATTTATTTCTTTTATTTAAAAATCAATTAAAAATACTTAAAAATAATATTTTTAAAGTTAGAAAATTTCCTTGAACTCACAAAAATAAACCGAACAATTCCATTGAGAACGTTAATTAAAAATACTAATATCAAATAAGAGTTTATTTATTTATCGAACTATTATGTTATTATTTAGGTTAGTTCCCTTGCCGATTAAATCTGAATTCGTGCGCATTTATCATCAATCCAAGAAACGCATCCACTGTGAGTGAATTCTTACAAATTCCTCTTTTTATTCATGTTTTGGGGTGTATCATGTGTCACTTAAATTAATTCGATTATTCAAACTCGTGCTATACCATATTATGATCTAAACTTAGAATGTAAATATTGTTTGTTATTATGTATTACATATTGTCAAGTTGTATGCAAATTAATTGTTAGGCCCATCAGTTCCTCGTGGGAGACGAGTTGAACAACGCGTGCCTTAAAACTCATTCATTAGGCCCATCAATTCGTAGAACAACGCGTGCCTCAAAACTCATTCTTTAGGCCCATCAGTTCCTCGTGGGAGACGAGTTGAACAACGCGTGCCTCAAAACAATCTATTGTTGTATGTGTGTGCAATATTTAATATTAAGTGTTTTGTGAATAAATTTACATTTACATTTACTCATATGTGGTTATGCACTTTATTTTATAATCAATTCAATAAACACGTTTAAATGTTTTAAATAGGATTCACTCGCCAACTTTTTGTTGATCCAAAAACTATTTTTACACATGATACAGGTGGACAGGATGAAGCAAGGAACACATAGAAAAGTGCCTTAGAAGAAAAATAATGAAGCCTAGAATGATGTATAGAACATGTTGAACTTGTATGATATGATTGTATGATTTCCTTTAAATTGTAATAATAAATATGAAACATTATAATAAATGTCATGAGCTTTGATGAAAACCCAATCATGCCCCGATCACCTTTTCCGCTGCGGGTCGGGGTGTGACAGATTGGTATCAGAGCTTTTGACTATAGGGATATAGGATAGGTTATTAGACCCTTAGAGCCTATACTATAGTTGATTAGATTTTAATTGTTTATGTGGTTGCATGCAAACTCATGATGTTTATTTCTTTCATATTTATTACATACACAAATGCATGCAAACACTTCCAATATTATATTTTGTGTGATACTTAATGAGTTATACTTATAGTCAAACATAACATGCTTACATATGCATTCATCACACATATTTCAATGTTCACATATTTAAATCATCTTCATACTCCGTTATTCAAGATTTTGTCGCATTTTTCATTTTTCAATCTCATCAAAGTGAGTTCTACGACGGGCATGTAGTAACTGTAAGGGTACGAGTACCGGTAGTCGGAACGTCCTGTCTAGGTTGGCATTCGTATAAATCCAATATAACGGACCAGTTTGCCTACCTGGGGACTAACGATGAGAGTACAAAGGACCTATTAGGCCAAAGCATGCCACACCAAACGTCGTTCGAACTAACACCACTTTGAGGTGTCACCGTGTCCACACCTGGATACATTCCGAATATCATACGTTACATACATATTTCTCGATTTTCTCCGGGTTTTAGTGTACGTAACCAGGCTAACACATGCGAACCATATGAAAAACCCGGTAATCATGGGGGTCCACATGATTACGAAGGTGAAGTATGGCGGCATGCAAGGCCCAATTACGAGCAAAGCCCAAGACATCCTATGGATGTAGTAGATTTATTATTTTATATTTATTTTATGAATGTTCATTCCTAAATACGACACATGATCCCTAAAACATCCAACTCATACTCTTGATATGTATTCCTTGTAGATGTCTTCTAGTCTCGCTCGTAGGAAGATGAGATCAGGAAAAGCCCGCGAGCGCATGGCTGCCCAAATCGCTCAACAAATGGCTGCCGTAATACCCAACATTGTAGTTCAAGTTCAACAAGCCCTTACCGCTAATCCCGTCAACCCAATCAACCAAGAAGATCAAAATGTTATCAACCCTCCCCCAATTACCACTAAATGCACCTTCAAGCATTTCAAATCCTGCGACCCTCCAAAATACGAAGGGACTGAAGGTGTCACCGCTCTCCTCCATTGGTTTGAAGAAATGGAAAACACTTTTCTAAATTGCGATTGCCCCGATAATCGCAAAGTGCGATATGCTACTGGTCGTTTACTTGGAATAGCACTTACATGGTGGAATACAGAGAAGGCCAAACGAGGTGTTGAAGATGCTATGACTTTGACTTGGGAAGAGTTGAATGAAATCATGACAAGACGGTTTTGCCCAAGAAGCAAAATCAAGAAATTGGAGGATGAGTTCTATTCTTTGAAACAAAAGGAAGGCGACCACACCACATACAACAAGAGATTCCTCGAGTTAAATCAAATGGTTCCCAACTTGTTCACTCCTCTTTACCGATTGATCGAGCACTACATTCGATATTCCTTCAAAAATTCAAGACTCTATAATAAGTACCACACCTGCAACTTTGGAAGCAGCAATGGAGTTAGCTACAGAGCTCACCGAGAACCGCATACGGAATAAAGACTTCAAGGCGGAGAAGAAGAAGGATAAAGCATCAACGGAAACCTCAAACTCCACCCAAACCGAATCCCCTTCTCAACCCATTTCTAAGAGAAAACGAGATGCGCAACTTTTCGCTGTCACCCAACGCAATCAACCAACCTCACAAGCCATACCCCTCCAAGCTATCCCAATCACTCAAGTAGCACCCAACTCAACTTACCCAAATAAGAAACATTACCTTGGACCTCACCTCAATGTAACACCTGTTTTTAACACCATCCATCTACCTTACCTTGTCGACTATGTGCGAATTGTGGACGCTATGGTCATTTGAGCAAGGTTTGCCGCACCTCTCAAAACCCAACCTCACCCCCTACTCAAAACATGATCCAAACATATCAACAACCCTAATACCCCATGTTCCCATATGTTCGAGCTTGTTTTAATTGTGGCGACCCTACTCACTTTAGAAACACGTGCCCTCGATTGGTTAACATCATAAACGCCCAAGCTCAAGCAAACCCAGTTAACCAAGCAAATCAAGAAAACCTAACCACTAGGCCACCAGCAAGAGGAAGAGTTTACAACATTCAACGCCAATCCTGTTGAAGATAATGACGGCCCAAACGAACCACCCAACTAGACTCCTTCACCAAAAATCAAGATTCAACTCCAACCGCTTAGTTTTTATGTTTTTCTTTATGTTATCTCAATTTTCACGTATCTCAGTTATAAATTGGAAATTTATCCAAGAATCTTAATGCAAATTACTATTTCAGTTTTGTTTTTATACTCATTGAATTAACATTCATATCACCATACATCACAACGTATTTCAATCTCATCATTTAAAGAAGTTGAGCTGTGTCTCACTTCTACATGGACTAACCCCTCCATCATAACAAACGAGAGAGGTACTGTCATCATTCAAACATGTATACTATCAGAATTAAGACTCAAGCTTTGGTTGTTGTGTTTGTTATGTTTTAGAGTCACATAGGACTAATCATAACTTACTGATAAAACCAATGAAAATTTGACAAGAATATGGTGGATACGCCGCTGGTACTTCCTATATATAAGTATTCTTGTCAAAGGATCATAGGCATTATCAGGCGGTTATGAGAAGTTCCATGTAGGATTTAGTAATGTTTTGGTTGAAGTTTGTTTTATACTCACTGATTTAGCATTCATATCATCATACATTTTAACGTATTTCAATATCATCATTTAAAGAAGTTGGACTGTGTCTCACTTTTACGTAGACTAACCTCTCCATCATAATAAACGAGAGAGGTACTGTCATCATTCAAACATGTCTACTTTCAGAATTGAGACTCAAGTTTTGGTTGTTATGTTTAGAGTCACATAGAACTAATCATAATTTACTGATAAAGCCAATGAAAATTTGACAAGAATATGGTGGATACGCCGCTGGTACTTCCTATATATAAGTATTCTTGTCAAAGGATCAGAGGCATTATCAGGCCATTATGAGAAGTTCCATATAGGTTTTAGTAGTAGAAGTTTTGTTTTAGGATATAACCTTATCTTTCCAAACGTATCAAAACTCTTATGCATAAAATCATATTTAGTGAATCAACTCTGTTTATCAATATTCTTTATCGTAGGCATCAAAAAGCGATTCCTGTAGCAGGGTACTCAACCCTTACAAGGAACGCTACCGCCTCAAACAAAATTTAAACTCTTACTCCCTTCTAAGTATGCAATTGTCAAATTAAAACACCATCATTTTGAGACAAACATGCCACTACTTAAATTTCGGGACGAAATTTCTAAAAGTAGGGGATACTGTAACATCCGTAAAAAATCGGGTTAACCAAACCCGTTTCGTTTATTAACCGACCATCCAGTTAAAATTTTCGTTGCGTATTAAATACTCAAACTAATTTTATACGATACATAATTAACAAATATATTAGAATTTAACATTTATAATTGAAAATTTATTAAAAATAACGAAATAAAAATAATATGCTGATGCCGGGTTTCGAACCCGGGTCAGCTGGGTAAATCCCAAGTCTTAACTCACACACATCCTACCACTGCGCTACTTGTGTTACTTGTTGAAATACTGAAACAATTAATACTTAATAAAAAAAAACTCAAAACTCAAAACCAGCGCGCCCAAGTCACTCTCGCCGGAAATCCCGACAAATTCGTCAATCATTGACGTTTTCTTTTGACATAACGGATGCATTTACAGCAACGTCGGTTATAACCGAAAACTCAATCAATTTCACTCTTAAACCAAAAATTTCATAATCGGAAACTTGAAATCTCTTATACTAAAAAAAATACATTCATTCAGGAAAACCCAACTCACTTATTCACTCGAATTAGCTCTCAATACACTCGCTAACCTGTAACATCCGTCAAAACGGATTTTACCAAACCCGCTCCGTTTATTAACCGAACAATCAGTTAAAAATTTCGTTGCGAATTTAATGCCCAAAATAATTTTAAACGATACATAATTAATTATTATATTGGAATATATAAATTGTTTTTGAGAAACTGTTAAAAATAAGAAAATAAAAATAATATGTTTCTGCCAGGTTTCGAACCCGGGTCAGTCAACCGGTTCAGCAGAAACTTAACGCACACACACTCAACCACTGCGCCACTAGTGTTTCTTGTTAATTATTAGAATCATTTAATTCATAACATGTTTTCCGAATTCAAAACCGGCGCCCAAATTTCAGTCGTCGGAAATCCCGGCGATCTCGCGAGACTGAACGGTTTCTTCAAGTCGTAACGTAAACTTTTAACACACATCGGTTATAACCGACGCCTGAACCAGCGACACAAGTTATAACCGCCGGAGATTTTCTAACCGACGAATCAAGTCAGAAATTTAAACACACATCGGTTACGTTAAGACTTGAAGAAACCGTTCAATCTCGCGAGATCGCCGGGATTTCCGACAACTGAAATTTGGGCGCCGGTTTTGAATTCGGAAAACATGTTATGAATTAAATGATTCTAATAATTAACAAGAAACACTAGTGGCGCAGTGGTTGAGTGTGTGTGCGTTAAGTTTCTGCTGAACCGGTTGACTGACCCGGGTTCGAAACCCGGCAGAAACATATTATTTTTATTTTCTTATTTTTAACAGTTTTTCAAAAACAATTTATATATTCCAATATAATAATTAATTATGTATCGTTTAAAATTATTTTGGGCATTAAATTCGCAACGAAATTTTTAACTGATTGTTCGGTTAATAAACGGAGCGGGTTTGGTAAAATCCGTTTTTGACGGATGTTACAGTATCCCCTGCTTTTTAGAAATTTCGTCCCGAAATTTAAATAGTGATATATTTGACTAAAAGAATGATGGTGTTTAGTTTGACAGTTACATGCTTAGAAAAAGTAAGGTTTTAAGTTTTTGTTTGAGGCGGGTAACGTTCCTTGTAAGGGTTAAGTACCCTATTACAGGAATCGCTTTTTGTTGCCTACTGTAAAAGTATTGATAAGCAGAATTGATTCGCTAAATATGGTATCATGCATAAGAGTTTGGATATGTTTGGAAGGATATGGTTATATCCTAAGGCAAAACTTCTAGTACTACAACCTACATGGAACTTCTCATAACCATCTAACAATACCTCTGATCCTTTGACAAGAATACTTATATATAGGAAGTACCAGCGGCGTATCCACCATATTCTTGTCAAATTTTTATTGGTTTTATCAGTAAGTTATGATTGGTTCTATGACTATAGAACATCAATAAACACAACAGCTAATATTTGAATCCACATTCTGATAGCATATATGTTTGAATGGTGATAGTTCCTCTCTCGTTTGTTAGGATGGAGAGGTTAGTTTATGTAGAAATGGAACACAATCCAATTTCTTTAAATAGCGAGATGATATAAATGTAACACAAATTTTAACCCAGGGCAATACTAAATCCTACATGGAACTTCTCATAACCGCCTGATAATGCCTCTGATCCTTTGGCAAGAATACTTATATATAGGAAGTACCAGCGGCGTATCCACCATATTCTTGCCAAATTTTCATTGGTTTTATCTACAAGTTATGATTAGTTACCAAGAAACTACTAAATCCTACATAGAACTTCTCATAACCGTCTGACAATGCCTCTGATCCTTTGACAAGAATACTTATATATAGGAAGTACCAGCGGTGTATCCACCATATTCTCGTCAAATTTTCATTGGTTTTATCAGTGAATTATAATTAGTCCTATGTGACTCTACAATCAATACAACAAACACAAAATACTGAAAATGAAAAATGTCTGTGCGATCAAGGCTCAATCAAACGGAGCCGATAGTATTGCATGTACTGAAAATGAAAATGTCTGTGCGATCAAGGCTCAATCAAGCGGAGCCGATTGTATTGCATGTACTGAAAATAATAAACTTAATCTAAACAACAATCACACAAACAGCCTATACATGGAACCTCTCATAACCGCCTGATAATGCCTCCGATCATTTGACAAGAATACTTATATATAGGAAGTACCAGCAGCGTATCCACCATATTCTTGTCAAATTTTCATTGACTTTATCCACAAGTTATGATTAGTTCTATGTGACTCTACTACAAACACAACAACCACAAAATACTGATAATGAAAATGTCTGTGCGATCAAGGCTCAATCAAACGGAGCCGATCGTATTGCATGTACTGAAAATGAAAATGTCTGTGCGATCAAGGCTCAATCAAACGGAGCCGATCGTATTGCATGTACTGAAAATAATAAACTTAATCTAAACAACAATCACACAAACAACCTATACATGGAACCTCTCATAACCGCCTGATAATGCCTCCGATCATTTGACAAGAATACTTATATATAGGAAGTACCAGCGGCGTATCCACCATATTCTCGTCAAATTCTCATTGACTTTATCCGCAAGTTATGATTAGTTCTATGTGACTCTACAACAAACACAACAACCACAAGATACTGATAATGAAAATGTCTGTGCGATCAAGGCTCAATCAAACGGAGCCGATCGTATTGCATGTACTGAAAATGAAAAATGTCTGTGCGATCAAGGCTCAATCAAACGGAGCCGATCGTATGTGGGCACGCCAGGTTCAACTTCATAATGAAATGGGGAACATGCTCAACGCTCATAATGTAATGGGGAGCGGCGGCCTATGAAATTGCATGTACTGAAAATAATAAACAATAATTACTCAAACAGTTTACACATGGAACCTCTCATAACTGCCAGATAATGCTTCTGATCCTTTGACAAGAATACTTATATATAGGAAGTATCAGCGGCGTATCCACCAAGTAAGTGCTATCCCATATAATCGACCGGTAGCATATCGCACTTTGCGATCATCGGGGCAATCGCAATTTAGAAAAGTGTTCTCCATCTCTTCAAACCAATGGAGGAGAGCGGTGACGCCTTCAGTCCCTTTGTATTTTGGAGGGTCACATGATTTAAAATGCTTGTAGGTGCATTTAGTGATATTTGGGGAAGAGTTGATAACGTTTTGATTTTCTTGATTGACAGGATTAGCGGTAAGTGCTTGTTGGACTTGGATTACAATGTTGGGTATTACGGCAGCCATTTGTTGTGCGATTAGGGAAGCCATGCGCTCGCGGGCTTTTCCTGCTCTCATCTTCCTACGGGCGAGGCTAGAAGACATCTACAAGGAATACATGTCAAGAGTATGAGTTGGATGTTTTTGGGTTCATGGGTTGCACTAGGAATGAACATTCATAAAATAATTATAGAAAAATAAATCTACTACATCCATAGGATGTCTTGGGCTTTGCTCGCCATTAGGCCTACATGCCGCCATACTTCACCTTCGTAATCATGTGGGCCCCCATGAATACCGGGTTTTTTCATATGGTTCGCATGTGTTAGCCTGGTTGCGTACACTAAAACCCGGAGAAAATCGAGAAATATGTATACAACGTGTGATATTCGGAATGTGTCCAGGTGTAGACACGGTGACACCTCAAAGTGGGTTAGTTCGAACGACGTTTGGTGTGACATGCTTTGGCCTAATAGGTCCTTCGTACTCTCATTATTCAAAGATTTTGTTGCAATTTTCAAATCTCATCAAAGTAAGTTCTGCGACGGGCATGTAGTAAC
This sequence comes from Scalesia atractyloides, assembly GCA_947069175.1. Classification (NCBI taxonomy): domain Eukaryota; kingdom Viridiplantae; phylum Streptophyta; class Magnoliopsida; order Asterales; family Asteraceae; genus Scalesia; species Scalesia atractyloides. Next base: position 9,067,791 of record CAMTDV010000012.1, on the reverse strand, counting down.
TGGAAGGGTACAAGTACCGGTAGTCGGAACGTCCTGTCTAGGTTGGCATTCGTATAAATCCAATTTAACGGACCAGTTTGCCTACCTGGGGACTAATCTGTCACACCCCGACCCGCAGCGGAAAAGGTGACCGGGGCATGATTGGGTTATCATCAAAGCTCATGACATTTATTATACGTTTCATATTCATTAATACAATTTAATAGGAAATTTACAACCATAATTAAATGTCATGAGCTTTGATGATAACCCAATCATGCCCCGGTCACCTTTTCCGCTGCGGGTCGGGGTGTGACAGATTGGTATCAGAGCCATGACTATAGGGATATAGGATAGGTTATTAGACCCTTAGAGCCTATACTATAGTCTGCCTAAATTTTAATTGATTAGGTGGAATACAGAGAAGGCCAAACGAGGTGTGGAAGATGCTATGACCTTAACTTGGAACGAATTGAAGGAAATCATGACCAGACGATTTTGCCCAAGGAGCGAAATCAAGAAATTAGAAGATGAATTTTATTCGTTGAAGCAAAAGGAAGGAGACCACACCACATACAACAAAAGATTCCTCGAGTTACATCAAATGGTTCCCAACATGTTCACTCCCCTCTACCGCTTGATCGAGCACTACATTCGTTGTCTTCCGTCAAAGATTCAAGACTCTGTAATAAGTACCACGCCTGCAACTTTGGAAGCAGCAATGGAGCTAGCAACAGAGCTCACCGAGAACCGAATCCGAAACAAAGACTTCAAGGAGGAGAAAAAGAAGGATAAAGATTTATTAGTGCTGTCCCCCTTGCGTTCCCTCCCTTTGTGAAGAATTCCATTTCCCTTTTTCTCCACTCTTCTTTCTTCCTTTCTTATTCTCAACTGTAGCAAAAAAATCAATTTTTTTATTATTTTTATTTATTTATTTTATTTAAAAATCAATTAAAAATACTTAAAAATAACATTTTTAAGGTTAATAAATAGCCTTAAACTCACAAAAATATATCAAATCATCCTACTAAAATTGATTAATAAAATCCCATTATTTACCAAACCATTATGTTATTATCTAGGTTAGTTTTCACTCGTGGTTAAATCCAACTTCGTGCGTATTCAACATCATCAACCGAACGCACCCAATGTGAGTGAATCTTACAACTCCCCCTTTTTAATTACACGTTTTGGGGTGTGTCATGTGTCACAAAATAATTAACTCGTTTATTTAAACTTGTGTCATACCATATCGTGATCTAAACTTAGATTGTTTATATTGTTGTGATTATGTATTTCATTTTGTCAAATTATATGAAATTCATTCATTAAGCCCATCAGTTCCTCGTGGGAGACGAGTGAGCAACGCGTGCCTCAAAACCAATCCATTATTGTTCATGTGTGTATTATTGAGTTTATATTGTTGGTAGTTATGCCTTTCATATTATCATGGTTATGCAATTCATTCATTAGGCCCATCAGTTCCTCGTGAGAGACGAGTTGAGCAACGCGTGCCTCTAAACGATCCTTTATTGTTCATGTGTGTATTGTTTAATATTAAATTAATTTATGAATAAGTTTACATCTATTTTTACTCATGTGTGGTTGTGCACTTTATTTCATAATCAATTAAATAAACTTGTTCAAATGTTTTCCATAGGATTCACTCGCCAACTTTTTGTTGATCCAAAAACCCTTTTACACATGATACAGGTGAACAGGATGAAGCAAGGAAAACATAGGAAATGCCTTAGAAGAAAACAATGAAGCCTAGATTGATATTTAGGACATGTTGTAATATTGATTGTAATTCTCCATTAAAGTGTATTAATGAATATGAAACGTATAATAAATGTCATGAGCTTTGATGATAACCCAATCATGCCCCGGTCACCTTTTCCGCAGCGGGTCGGGGTGTGACATAACCTCCCTACAAGTCCCTAATCGGCAAGAACAACTCGCCGGAAACTTTCTGCAACTCGCCGGAAAACCGAACCCCTTCATCTCTGTGCCTTACTCTAAAAACAGAACATCTAGAGCTCATACCGAAGTCACCCACACTCACCTCAAACTTCTTGAAGATCCTCTGCCGCAAGATACACGTCGCCGGAACAACCTGCTGTCATCGGAAACTCGCCGGCGAAACAGGGGATCTCTATTCGGTATATCTTACACCTAATCTCTCTCATTTTTTTATTAATCTCATATGTAGTTTATTGCAATTTACTAAAGAAATTGATGAATGTATCGAAACAGTCGGGATTGGTTTCTGGGTTAAGTTTAACGAAGAAGATGAAGCTTCGGTTATATATATATTTAATATAAATCGAGTTACATCTCGGGTTAGACACACAGTCCAGCGGTGGACTGTGTGCGATTTTAAAGCATACGTCCTGGGTTCGAATTCTGTTGTGTTCTGATTCACTGAAATATAATGCCTTTTTTATAAACGCCAAATCCTGAAACATGTAATCAGTGTATAAGTATAATTAAAACAAGTTATATAAACGGGTTAGACACACAGTCCAGAGGTGGACTGTGTGCAAACGATTAACACACGTCCCGAGTTCGATCCTTGACACAATCACATTCTCTGTAATAAAAATGTTCCTTTTTAAACTGAACCGGATCCACACGCAGTTAGATGTTAAGTTTAATGAAAACCGGAATAATAACCAAGATAGACACACAGTCCAGTGGTGGACTGTGTGCGATTTTAAATCATACGTCGCGGGTTCGAGTCCAGGCTACCGCACCGGTTCTGGCAATTATCAAAGTTTTTATATAAGGACAGAAATGAATTTATCTAGTTTGTATATAAGTATAATTAAAAACAGAAATATTTCAGGTTAGACACGTAGCTCAGTTGGTAGAGCTGCGTGCACGCGTACGGGAGGTCACCGGTTCGAGTCTCACCCAACACATATCATATACACGACCGAACCGGTCAACAGTCAAACGGTCAACGGTCAACTGGTCAAAAAGTAAAAAAAAAATTCTTTTATTTATTTCTTTTATTTAAAAATCAATTAAAAATACTTAAAAATAATATTTTTAAAGTTAGAAAATTTCCTTGAACTCACAAAAATAAACCGAACAATTCCATTGAGAACGTTAACTAAAAATACTAATATCAAATAAGAGTTAATTTATTTATCGAACTATTATGTTATTATTTAGGTTAGTTCCCTTGCCGATTAAATCTGAATTCGTACGCATTTATCATCAATCCAAGAAACGCATCCACTGTGAGTGAATTCTTACAAATTCCCCTTTTTATTCATGTTTTGGGGTGTATCACGTGTCACTTAAATTAATTCGATTATTCAAACTCGTGCTATACCATATTATGATCTAAACTTAGAATGTAAATATTGTTTGTTATTATGTATTACATATTGTCAAGTTGTATGCAAATTAATTGTTAGGCCCATCAGTTCCTCGTGGGAGACGAGTTGAACAACGCGTGCCTTAAAACTCATTCATTAGGCCCATCAGTTCGTAGAACAACGCGTGCCTCAAAACTCATTCTTTAGGCCCATCAGTTCCTTGTGGGAGACGAGTTGAACAACGCGTGCCTCAAAACAATCTATTGTTGTATGTGTGTGCAATATTTAATATTAAGTGTTTTGTGAATAAATTTACATTTACATTTACTCATATGTGGTTATGCACTTTATTTTATAATCAATTCAATAAACACGTTTAAATGTTTTAAATAGGATTCACTCGCCAACTTTTTTGTTGATCCAAAAACTATTTTTACACATGATACAGGTGGACAGGATGAAGCAAGGAACACATAGGAAAGTGCCTTAGAAGGAAAATAATGAAGCCTAGAATGATGTATAGAACATGTTGAACTTGTATGATATGATTGTATGATTTCCTTTAAATTGTAATAATAAATATGAAACATTATAATAAATGTCATGAGCTTTGATGAAAACCCAATCATGCCCCGATCACCTTTTCCGCTGCGGGTCGGGGTGTGACAAATAACATGCGTTCCCGTTACCTGGTTTACGCATACGCATAGTTTTTGATTTGTTCATGTGAATTACTTCACCATTGAACTTGCCAAATCTATTGTTATTCTCTATTTTGACCCGTTTGGCTGTTCGTGTGAAATCTATCACTTATGAACTACCAAACACGTCATTTTTCACTATTTACCCATTCGGTTCATTCGTGCGAAGTCCATCACTCATAAATGAACCGAATTTCACGAGTATTATTTAATTAATCAACATATATTAAATACAAATGTATTAACGAATTCCTACGAAGCGTAAAGCCACGTACCTTAGAGCTTTCCCCTCAATCGTGTATCCGCCTCGGCTTGGTCACTCGGTGTTTCACCCAATTTGTCCATAAAGTTCAATTCGATTTATTGTTTAGACTTCAAACTATATACGTGACATATAACTTGTCAATTTCTATTTACATAATTCTTTCATGCTCTTTAACAATCAATGATCATTTAAGCGTTACGTCAAGCACCTTGTGGGCAAGATTTATATATTACTCTTATCAAGTCTACGATTTAGCTATCAACCATGTAATAACATTCTTTCAAGTCTCTATGCCTAAGATGCAAAAAAAATCACCATCTAACTAACTTATTAACATCAATTACTACAATTCTCACTATCATAATTCATGTTTTCATCATATTCATAAAAACCCATTTAGCACAAACATTGTTAATCATCCAAACACTGGAATCAAAGCATTTGATCACTAATTCTTCATCAAGGATTTATTCCTAAACTCATATACGCCACAATGTCTGTTATAGTATTTACAATTTTACTCAATATAGAACTTATGATGCTCATATAGTTTCATAACATCACCAATCATCAAAATTCGACTTACCTTATGATTCCTTTGTCTAGGTGATTGTTAAATTATGCTCATGCAAAAATTTCAGGCCCAATTTCTCTTTTGATTTTGAGGAACCGATGATAATGATGTGCGTGAATTAAATATATTTTATTTCTATGATTTTCATTCACACAAATTAGGTTTTAAAAATGATTTTTACTTAAAACCAACTACACACACATAGGGCAAGTGTACCCGTCAGGTGGTAGTACAGTCTATCGGTAAGAACCGGATATCAATCCGTGGACTCAGTATCTCAATACTAGATCTTTGTTACTTTTAAACCTGGTTCAATGGGTGAATTGATTTCTTGACTTTTTAACTATTATGAAAATATAACAATTAATTATTTGAATTAATAAAGAACAATAATTAAGAAAGGTTACTTAAATTAAGTATCCACTAATAAACATATGACAACAATTGAGGAAAAATAATGGTGATGCAAGATCTAGATTCAACTAAGTTTCCATTCAAGGTTTCCTAGTTTTATAAATCTTGGGAAAATTATAATGAAATAACATTTTAATTACCTAAGATTCATTCTTTTAAGCTCACTTGCTAAATTGATGTTAATCTTTAAATATGAGTTAATTGCTTGTCAAAACTCCTAACTCTACAAATTAAGGAAAACTAACATGAACAATACACTAATCACCCTAACTTGGTTTCAAGTAAATGATATCTTCAACAAGTTCTTGACATGAATCACAAGCATGGTCATGCTAGATAACAACCTTGGCCTAAATCATCAATCCAAACATGAACACAAACTATAGAATCCATATAAACATTCATGTGATCTTTCCAAATCCAAAAGCAAGAATTCATACTCATATTTAAATTATCATTCTAATCATGTTAGAAATTACCATTCCTAGTTTCATACTATGAATCAAATTAACAAACTAACAAGATTCAATAATCATAATCTCTACATGGGTTTTCCAACACTACATGTAAATTTTTATGATCAAACATTCAAGAATTATGACTTTAAACATGAACATGCATTCCAAGAACAAGATCAAATATCATCATGAAGATTTGCATACAACAATCACCACATTTATTTCCATGTTGTCAAGTGTTCATTAGCTTCAACAAAACTCAAACAACACAATTGTTTAGCCTAGAATGCTCATGATAATTAAGACAAATGTAAAGTAATATGGATTGTGCATGAAAAACAAGTGGAATACTAGAGTTTAAGATAAGATAATTAGCAAAATGAGTTGAATTATCAAGTGATACAACCTCCTAAAGGCTCCTTCTTCAATCTCCAAGCTTCCAAGATCAGCTTCTTGAGAGAGAAAATCACCCAAATGCTCCCACTCCCTTTCAAATGAGTTGAATTCACGTATTTAAGCTATTAGGCATTTCGCACGACCATGCCACCTTTTGGCACGGTCGTGCTTGGTAAGTGGCAGGTGCCTTTCTGAGTTGTTGACTAAGTTTGATGCTAAATCCGGAAAGATCCCGCTAAAATTTCCCCTAGGTGGCACGACCGTGCCATTGTGTGGTACGGTCGTGCTTATCGATATCGTACTTGGAATTGACTAAGTTGATCTCGGAAACTAGCTGATTAGTACTTGTGATTGCACGTGCACGGTCGTGCTTGGGGTTGGCACGATCGTGCCAAGTATTGGACTGGCTTGGTTTGTGCAGGCTGATGATAGTGCTGGTGATAGTGCCGGCTTCTGAATGCTTGGCACGGTCGTGCCATATCTGGCAGTTTGGCTGAAATGTTCCATTTTTGCTCCAATTTTCTCCCAAAGCCTTTGTTTCTTCACCGAGCCGAAGCCCGGACCTACATTATCACAAACAACTCAAATGAGTATCAAGATCAATGAAAACACAATGAATTTCCGCATTAATGGGGAATATTTGAAGTTTAAAAGATGTATAAATTCTTATACATCAATAATTAGGGTTTCTAAGATTTTTCCTTCTTCTTCTTGTCTGGTTAACCAAAACACACACACTGTGTGTTTTGAATTTTAATTCCAATTTATAACCACTAGTTTACCAAGTATCTAATTCAGTCCTCTATGTTTTGTTTATTATACAAAGGCACTATCCAAATGCTTTATTAGTTATCAACAAGTAACTAATCAAGTTTTAAATTCATTATAATAATCATGTGTATAATATCTACCATGAAGCTAAATATTATTAAATATTTTATATATATTAGGGACGTTACAAGTCCATCCCCCTTAAAGGGGTTTCATTCATTAAGTTAAAAGTCCCTGATTATTTATATAATTTAATATTTTTGGGGTGTTATACGCTATGTAACACACGCATGCATACACTTTCTATACTTGAAAACATCCAAAAATATAAACTATTTACATAAAATAACAAACCTTTAAGAGTTCAAGGGCTAAAGTGTAAGAAATAAAACTTCAGTTAGAATACTAACACGCCGCGTCGCGCGGGTACATAATCCTTGCCCGCCGCGCGACACGTGGATGCATAATCTGCATATGTATTTTTAACCAATCCGAAATCATCTTCTCCCCCTTCTTTCTTCCCCAATCACCTTCATTCTTCTTTAAAACACAAACCCTACGTAACCACTGTATAACCAAGCCATCTACATCTTCATTTCACTTTCCCAACACTCTAAACTCACTCAAAACACTGTCAAACTACTAGAAACTCAAGCTTTAGGGCATATTCTTGCAAGCTTCAAAAGTGAGCTTCAAACTCACTTTTCTTTTTTTCTTCATGAATTCTTGCTTCAAACTTGTTTGGAACACCTTTAGGACTAAGATGGAGCATCCCACCATTTTGAAGTCCAAACTTTCTGTTTTGGTTTAACTTTTACAAACCTCCCATAAACTTGTTATTTATGTGGTAATCTTGCACCTACCTTACTTCTAACCAAATCTATGGTTTGGGGCTTGAGTATGGTTGATTCCCATAATTTTAAAGGTCTAAACAACTCTTAATTATTTTTTGTTTTAACAAGGTTCCAAGCAACCTACAAGTGTTGAGATCATCCAAGCTCACCACCTTCAATGTGGTGAGACTTGTGTTTTGATAATGTGTGAACCATGGAAGCCTTAGCTTTCCAACTATGTTTCCACAGCTTCACTTGCTTGATTTGTTAGTTAATATTCCATCTAAGTTACCAAGAAACTTACTAGTAACAAAATGGTCAAACTACACCAAGTCTCCAAACATTTGCTATGATTGGAATCCACTCGTATAGTTTGAGCTCAGTTGGTTACTTAGTGACCTAGATGATACAATGATTTAAGTAGCTTCCTAGAATCAAAGTAAGCCGACCTCACCTCGTTCCAACATTTGCCATATTTAGTATGCACACGTCCAGGTTGTCCTTATTTGGCTACTTGACAAACTTACTTAATTGTAATTTTAATCTTACACACACACACACACACTGATATACACTAAATTATACATGTTTTAGTCCCTCATTTTACTTCTGTTTTACGTGTTTTTGACTATAAATTCGATGTTAGGTTCTTAATCGTGTACTTTTGGGTTTTCAGGTCTTAAACGACGTTTCACGGTCAAATTTGGAGAAAACGAGGAGTTTCTGGGCATTTTGGATGAAAACTTCACAATCTACTGAAGACACAGATCATGCACGGCCGTGCGTCTTAGTTGCACGGCCGTGCGTCTAGGTTGCACCCCCGTGCACTTTTTGTGCACGGCTGTGCACACACTTTGCCGCCAAATCAGCCACTTGCTCGACCCATACCCTGCAGCTGACGTCATGATTAGACTTGTACAGTGCACGGCGTGCACTTTATGTGCACGGCCGTGCGGATATGAAAATCTCTATAAAACAGGGCAGACACTTCTGATCAAATTATTGGGTAATTTTCCAAGTTTCTAGGCGATTTCTGAGGTCTGAGAGCCTTCTGGTTAGGACGGTTTCAAGCCTCAAGGTTGCAAGAAGCTTATCATTCATCCAATCCATCAAATCCTTGCTTGTTTATGGTTTGATTTCTTGTTCTTAATATATATTTCAAGTACATTTGCAAGCATTGAGCTGATGTTTATGTAATATTGTTATAAATGTTATGAAAACACTTGTTTTATGATCAATATTTAGTTTATTATCATATTAAAGTGAAGCTCAGGCAACTTGTTCATGTTTGAATCTTGATGATCATATGGCAAACTTGGTTCATTGATGTTGGATTCTTGATTATGGTTGTTTATCTTGGATGATTAGTAAATGGTTAGTTAGGATAAGTTGAATAAACCCCATAATTAATCACTTATTAGTAAACTGTTAACTTGATTAATATGTTTACACCATGAAACTAGAAATGGGTATTAGTTTAATAAAAGATAAATCTGATTTTGATCAAGAATGCTTTCTTACACGTAAGGGCTCTAACGGGTTAGATGGTGTTATTGCGGGTTATTGACATGGGTCATAATCTTTGTTGAGTATTTTTGGCCAAAATGACCAACTTGGTAGATTTATGTTTAAGACTTGCAAAATGGATAAGTTTGTGATATGATCTACGTTATGCTTGTCTCAGTGGTTGTATTGTGTTTATCGGTATTGCTTTCCTTGATAAAGTGAGGTTAGAAACTCTTAACGGATGACTAACTTATTTTTAAAGGTTCACATGAAAATATATCAATAGCTCGTTAAAGAATAATTTTAGGTGGTTAAAGTGTGTTTATCGCGTTAACTTTCCGAAGAATTATCATGTTAGGATTCCCGAAAGGGATACTAGTTGTCTTTATAATTGGAAAATTGATCAAATGCCTTTGTGACATTTTTGATAACATGCTTAGATTGTTTATAAAACAAGACAAAAGAAAAAGAAATTATATTTTTGTAACTGAAGTCTTATATGTTTTAAAATATATTTTTAGAAAATTTTAGTAAACACCCTTTCACATATCTTTTTACCGGTAGATAAATGACGACGGTTTAGTACATAAGCGCATGCCCGCGTCCATGGATCGACATCTGGTTCTTACCCATACTTTACTACATATACGATAGGGTACACCTGTCCTTTTGTGTGTGTTTTAATTTAAGGTATAAATCATTTTTCATAAATATTAAAACCGAGTTCGTGTGTAAATTTCATTGTAAAAACATGTATATATACGCACACGTCACACACACATTTTCTTGGATGTGTATTTACTTTTATCTTGTTAAATTAAAAAAGAGATATAGTTTTCAATTTGACTTCATGTAATCATCCCTAAATTACATAAATTATACGCATATGATGTAGTTAAAAAACTTCATGTTAAATTTCATGGTATTAAACATCCAAGAACTCAAACGATTACAACGAGATGTTAACAAAAACACAAAATCTCTCAACTGTACCCTACAAGATTATCAATATGATAATCTCACAATATTATCAATGTGATAATCTCACAAATCTAACTAGAATCTCACAAACGTCATCTTTGATTCATGGAGTCAACTATATATAAGAAACTCTAATCACCTGATTTTATAGAAAGAAACAGAGAATCAATTATGAGTGTTTAAGCTTCTGGAAAGAGAACCACCTCTTTTATATAGCGTGTGACCGGTTACAATCAACCATCAATCATGAAGTACCTGTACACATCCTCACAAAACAATAAAATAAATTACTAATAAAGAAAAAAACAAAAAAGAAAAAAAAATAAAAGAAAACCTTAGACAAATCTATAAACATTGATTTGGAAACCTTAGGGTGTAAGAGGTAGTCACCTCATGAGGAGAGGTAAATTCTCTACCCAACCAATCACATCATGCCATGTCAATTCCCTCTTACACTAAAACATAAGGGGTGATCACTCTTGGTGAATTGCTTTTTTTTTTAAATTTCTTTAAGTTATGTATTTAAACAAGATAATTAAAACATATTTTAAACAAAATAAAATGACATTAATTAAATAAGGGCATTACAATAAACTAAAATTAAGAAAAAGACAATACATAAAATTAAAACCAGTTAAATAAATAAATTCAAACCATAAAACAATTAGAAATTGCATTTGTTGTGTGAAAAATGAGATGTATAGTGAAGTTCAAATAGGAAAATAAAGGTAAGTTTTTTTTTATTAAAGCAACGGCTATATAGCCGTTAATCATCCTCCAACGTTCATAAAGTTCTGACGGTAACATAATAGTGAGCGATGATTATTCACCGAATCCCCAGGTCACCGCGTAGTAAACAAGGGACGGCGGCGGTGTTCCCCATTGGTAAACTCAATCCCCGCGCCAATCCCCGCACCCACCCTGCGTACCCTTATAACTTTATAAGTTTTAGAATAAAGTGCAATTTGCCTCGCTGAGTTTTGGTCCAGATTTCTGTTTGACTCCCTCTCTTTCATTTTTTGCTCGCTGACTCCCTGACATGTTTATTTCATTGCCACCCTCCCCCGACTGTTAGTCAAAGGTTAGTGAAAAAATGTTTGACCGTCCACTTGAGGGGTATAATCTCTTCTTCTCTTCATCTCCACCTCTACTTCTACCTCCACCTCCATCATCACCACTACCCCCACCAACTCCATTATCACCACCACCACCTCCATCATCACCACCAACCCCACCACCTACCTACTAGATTTTACTTGTCATTATGGTCTCAAGATTCAATCTTCACATGCTTATTACAGAACTGAAGTTATCTTAGTTTGAAAATCAAGAAAGTCAAAAGGTTATGAGCATAACTTAATTGGATTCACATTAATTGTGAAAGATTGAAAGCTACAAATAATTAGCAGTGATAACAACATATAACACAGAAGTTAGATTAAATTTTTAGATTTTTGGGAAAAATATTACAAAAATCTCTAAAACAACAAAGTTGTTATGTACAATAATCACGAGACAATACCTCTAGATATTTGAATCTCAAATCCAGAATCATGTGCAACTTCCATATACTATCGCAACGAATTATGGGTTATGTTTATCTCAAACGGGTCAAATAAATTTCTTTGTTCTTTTCATTAGGATCTGATCAGTAGCACCAACAACTCAATTAGATCAATAGCACAACAGTTTTGATCAAGAACAATCGAGCATGTCAGTAGCCGACCAACATCAGTAGAATAACAGCGATCTCAACCGTTGTGAGCAGAAGTTATTAAACAAACAATCACGCCAACAGCAAGAACAATACGAACTTGGCGACACCACTTAAATCAATATCAACAAGACAACAACCACATCAACTATAGACCTTGGAATGAAAAAAAAAGTTGAGCTTCTTCAAGCTTTCCTAAATAAAAATAGGATTTTCCATGCCCAAATCGAGATACCTTTCAGTAATAAGCCCAAAATTCTCTTGCTTCTTAATAAATTCATGAGCTTCTTCAAGCTTTCCTAAATAAAAATAGGATTTAACAATCGAGTTTAATCTCCATGAGTCTGACACATCAAAACTTAGAGTGTGCTCACACATCTAAATAATTTGATCATATCGCTGTAACTACAAAACCAGCATGATTATCGAAATCAAACCTAAATTATCAACAATAATTAACGAAAATCAACAATAATCGAATTTGTATAAATAGGCTGTATTGTCCTCACCGCCGTTTAACAACTCAAACCGCCTCCTTTGTATCCTTGCACCGCCTTCACTGCCGTTTAACAGCTCAAACCACCACCATCATTGGATTCCCCATGCACAAAACGAGAGACTGGAATGATCCACGCAGATCTAACCAACAATTTATCAAAAGCAAACCTGAAACTCGCAAGGACCTCATGGTTTCCATTAAATGAACAAGTGCGTCTTTCAAACGAGGGCAAGTGACAATGAAATAATCATGTCAGGAAGTCAGCGGGCAAAAAATAAAAGACATGAAATTAGACAATAATCTGAACCAAACCTCAAGGAGGCAAATTGCAATGTAATAAGTTTTAACACTTCATTTTGTAGGACCTTAAGATTTATAATAACATGCAGTGCGTTTCGTTGATCTTGAGTCACAAGTGACTGGGGTTATGGAAAGCCACAGGGAAAATTCCGGTAACTCATGAACCTTTCGATTGTGCATATGTGAAATTATATGGCATTATTTTAAATCGGTCAACATGGGAATCGTTTGCTTGTGATGCATCTTTTAGATAGCTCGTGGTGGGCAATCTGTGACATTGGTTGGTTCAAAACTTATAATGTTTGGGGGAGAAGACAAACATAGACGACTTTTGAATGATGTTAATGTCCTTGATCTGGAGACAATGATTTGGAATGTTGCGGAGACTACGTAAGTGTATTTGTACAACGATAATGTCCATTGTGCTATAGTGTATGTATATGTGGTTATGTGCTTAAGTGCCTATTTTAAAATGTTATTTTTATATCAATGTATTTTTCTCTGCTAGGAAGACTCCTCCAGCACCCAGATGTGATCATAAGGCTGCAGTGCATGTAGACCGCTACTTTCTAATATATGGGGGTGTTCTCATTCAACTTTCTTCAATGATCTGCACGTGTTGGATTCGGAGACGGTAATTACTCATCTTTCCTTATGCTGATATTCAAGCTGTTTGTTTTTTGCTTACACAAATTTGTTAGTATTGGATAAGTTAATAATTTTTGTAAGAATTTTACTATCTACCAACTCCCAAGGGTGTTCGTAGGTCACAGACCGGACTGGCCAGGACAGAACCCGGAAAGGACCGAAACCAATAAAGGCTGAAGATGGAACCCGAGGACTGACCCATAAGAGGGTCCCTTGGTTCCGGGTTAGATGGGTTTTCTCGGGCCGGGCCGTATATTGGGTCGGGTAGGATGGATAATAATATAACATTGGTTTGGGTTGGAAAGTTGTTACGGGCCTTTGGTTCTTCCCAGTGGACCAAAAATTAGAAACCACTTCTTTTATTTTTACTTTACCATAACAAGTTCTCTCTGTTATTGCAGTTAGAATGGTCCCAACCGCAGATTCAAGGTAATTTGGTGTCTCCTAGAGCAGGCCATGCTGGTGTTTCTATCGATGAAAAGTGGTTTATAGTTGGTGGTGGAGATAGTAAAAGCGGTACGTAATAAATGAAAAAAAAATAACTAGATGCTAACACTAACAAACCATGACATCATCTTTTGTTGCAGGTGCTTTAGAGCACTGGTGCTGGATAAGTCTACTCTTGTTTTGTCAGTCTTGACGAGTGTAGTACGGAACGATCCACTTGCTAGTGAGGTCACTATTACTACTACTATTTGTCGTTATTTAATTTTAGTAACAAGCAACCTTAATTTTCAGTCAGTTTTTTTTTCCGTATTAAATAGGGTCTTACTCTATCATCAGCATTAGTAAATGGGGAACAGTTTTTGGTTGCTTTCGGTGGCTACAATGGAAACTACAACAACGAGGTATGTTGATCTTTATTTTAGTTAGTAAAATGTCATTTTTGTCCCTGAGGTTTGGCTAGTTTTGCAATTTTCGTCCAAAGGTTTGTTTTCCTGCATCTGGATCCAAAAGGTTTGAATCTTGCCATTTTCATCTGGCTCGTTAATTCCATCCATTTTTCTCTGTTAAGTCAGGGGTATCTTCGTCTTTTCTGTTAACTTAAAGGGCAATTCGGTCTTTTTCACTTAAGGACTCGCTTGTACATTATGCTAAATGCTTGTACATAAAGTGAAAAAGACCGAATTGCCCTTTAAGTTAACAAAAAGACGAAAATACCCCTGACTTAACGAAGAAAAATGGACGGAGTTCATGAGCCCGATGAAAATGGCAAGATTTCAAACCTTTTAGATCTAGATGCTAAAAAACAAACCTTTGGACAAAAGTCGCAAAACTGGCCAAACCTCAGGGATGAAAATGACATTTTACTCTTTTAGTTAAAACAAACAATTGATTTTGTAAATTTCTGATATAGCTATCAAGTTTATCATTAAAATAGTTTATTTAGTCTCTTTGTTTTTAATGAAATTACTAGGTTTTTGTGATGAAACCTAAACCAAAGGACTCTAAACAACCAAAGATTTTCAAGTCATCAGCAGCTGCAGCAGCAGCAACTTCTGTAACTGCTGCATATGCTTTAGCTAAATCTGAAAGCTTAGTTTACCAGTCGTTGAAAATTCAAAAGCTAAGGTGAATCTTTCGGTTGAAATTGGTACTATTAAAGAAGAAAAAAAGGCTTTAGAATCATCCATCGCATGGGTCAAAGCAGAAAAGTCAACTCTGAAGGCAAAGCTTGATGAACTTAATGAAACTCACACTGACTTATCAAAGGTATGTTCAGTTAACAGATTTTTATGGTAATTGTTTTAATTGCTGGTTTAAGACTCATATATTTTTTCAACTTACTGTAGGAATTGCACTCGGTTCAAGGTCAACTAGCTGCTGAGAAATCTAGATGTGCTGATCTGGAGGTTCTCTTTTTTATCTTCAATTCTTTTATATCTTTTCAAATTAAAGATTTTATTTATACGAGGGGGTGTCTGGATGTGCGATATAACAACATAATACTTGTTTTATGTGCCTTCAGACACAAATTTCAGAGCTACAAACAAAGCTATCGTCAATGCAATCCATAGAGGAAAAGGTTCAAGCACTTCGCTCACAGAAATCTGCATTTGACAATAATACTTCTGTTCAAAGACACAGTTACAGTGGATCATGGAGATGGATGGCTCCATAGGGTACAACTTTCAAATCATTACCTGAGACACAAGAGCGCAAACATTCAGTCAAATGGTCAATTTTCATGAAGATAAGTTTCATGGACATTGAGTTAAAGAGGGACATAACAGCATGCTTTTTATAATTGGTCCTTTTATCATGTTTCCTATCTTGCTTATGTTTTATTTTGATTGCTACAAATTATAACAAAAACAATTCTTTTTGACCATGCAATGTTAATACCGTAATACCCTTCTTGTTCTGAAATTCGAGGTCTTGTTTGATTCGTTTTGGATAACATATCATTGTACGTGTTCATTAATCCAGAATTCTTCTTTTGTTGTTTTTATCATTGAATTAATAATGGCAATATTTTGGTAGAAATTGAGTTAAATTCGTTTTTCGCTCCTGTGGTTTGTTGAAATAACCATTACAATTCACTAGTTTAAAAATTGCCAGAATAGTTCAGTACTTTTACTTTTGTAACAATGATAACCTCTTCAAATTTAGCGTTAAGTTTTTGGTGAAAAGACTAAAATACCCCCATTTAAAAAACAACATATAAAATTACGCTTTTCGTCCGTGTGGTTTGTTGAAAATAACCATTACAGTCCATTAGTCTAAGTACTCCAATTTACCGTTAAGTACCGGTACTGTTTTGGCAATTTTTAAACTAATGGACTGTAATGGTTATTTTTAACAAATCACAGGGACGAAAAATGTAATCAACTCTTTGATATATTTAAACGCTTGACGAATATCCTGTACAAATAAGGACAACATAATTACATATGTAATTACACAGTGAAACTTTCATCTTTATTACAGTTTCGATCTACTGTTCTGTTTGCTTTGTGCCACTAAATCCTTCCTCAGAATCTTGCCAGCAACAGACTTGGGAATTTCATCAATGAAAGCTACTTTCTTGATCTTCTTGTATGGAGCCACCTGGACACATTGTCAAATAGCGTTATGACATGTGTCACTGCTCTTGTAGGAAGAAGAAACAAAGGTGTTTAGACTTACCTGGGCAGCAATAAATTGCATGACTTGGTCCTCACTGAGCTCGGAACCTCTTGCCTTAACTATGTATGCCATAGGTACCTGTCCTGCCTCTTCATCTTCAAGTCTACAAGATCATAAAAATAATCGTTTCACTTAAAACGTGCATGCATTGTTACTAGAGGTGGAAAAGTAGATGAGTTCATGGGTTGTGTAATAGGTCAAAATGGGTAATTTACGGGTTGGGTTGACCCAAATCACTTTTTGACCAGTTTTTACCTTTCTTATACTCACTTAATGTGTCATATGATTACAAAATTTATCATTTAAAAGATAAATCTTTTTTTTTACGAGCAAAATGTCATTTTCGCCCTCGAGGTTTGGCCAGTTTTGCGACTTTCGTCCAAAGGTTTGTTTCTTCGATTCTGGATCCAAAAGATTTGATATCTTGCCATTATCATCCAGGTCGTTAACTCCATCCATTTTTCTCTGTTAAGTCAGGGGCATTTTTGTCTTTTCTGTTAACTTAAAGGGCAATTCGGTCTTTTTCATTTTATGTAAAAAAACTGAATGCCCTTGAAAAAGACTGAATTTCCCTTTAAGTTAACAAAAAAGACGAAAATGCCTCTTAAGTTAATGGAGAAAAATGGAGTGAACGACCTGGACGATAATGGCAAGATTTCAAACCTTTTGGATCCCGATGCGGAAAAACAAAACTTCGGACGAAAGTCGCAAAACTTGTCTAACCTTAGGGCAGAAAATGGCATTTTACTCTTTTGTTTTTGGTATAAAATGATTCAGGAGGTCAAAATTGCCGACTTGTAGTTTGTTACACACACAACTGCTGCATCAAGTATAACGGGATGATTAAATAGTATGGCTTCCAGTTCTGCTGGAGCTACCTGCATTTACAGTCATGTTATTTCAGCTGATATAGAGTTATAGATTCAACCTAGAACCTTATTTTGTACGTCTATTTAACACAATAACAAGCTGTTTTGAGTTGCATACCTGATACCCATTATATTTTATCAGCTCCTTTATTCTATCAACAATAAAAAGATATCCATCATCATCAAAGTAACAAAGATCACCAGTCCTCAACCACCCATCCGAATCAATGGTTTCAGACGTTGCCACCTCGTTTCCTAAATAACCTTTCATCACAGCCGGTCCCTTTAACCACAGCTCACCTTCACCATACGGACCCATTGCCATCTTGGTGACTGGATCAACCACCTTAGCACAAAAACTTGGCAGTAAAGCTCCCGAAGCTGCCGACCGAGCTTTAGCTTCCGCAGCCGTAACGAAAAATGATGCTGCCCCGCAGCTCTCAGTCAGCCCATACCCCGGCTTCAATTCAACCCATGGGAACTTTGCTCTGAACCGTTGAGCCAGGTGCTTGCTCAATGGTGCGGCACCTGAACCCACGCTTCGCAAAGATGACAAGTCACAACCACCACCGTTGTACTTCACTAAACTTAATATAACAGGAGGTACAGCCGGAATATTATTAACTTTATAAGTTTGTATTGCTTCTAACATGCCTTTTAAATCAAACCTTCGTTGTGCCAGCACATAACAAACCGAATCCGAAAAAGGCTAACCCGTATATATGGAACATGGGTATAAAACATAGAAAAATATCGTCTTCTGCTGATGTTATATCAACCGCCCATTTGAGTATTGTAATCGTCGACATAAGATTCCTGTGTGTTAATATCACACCTTTACTGGTCCCGGTGGTCCCGGAAGAGTATAGTACCGCTGCCGTATCCGACTGACCACGTGGTTTTCCGGCAATACCATCGACTACAACAATCAATTAACTCTTCGACCGAGAGTTCATTGCCACTTGAGGGCTCACGGGTTGTGACTATAATTGGAACCCCAGTTGAAATTAGTTTGTGCTTCTCTTCAGGAGCAACAATGGCTAGTTTTGCACCGAGTCAAGTACTTGTTTGTTTAGCTCTGATACTGACTGGGTTCGCGGTTGTAACCACACCACCGATTAAGAGTGTCGCTAGACATATGGTTGGGTAGAGCGTCGAGTTTGGTGATAAATGAAAGACCACATCACCCTTACGTACCCCGAGCCGATGGTACAATCCAGCTGCCAACGAGTAGATCGACCGTTTGAGTTGACCATAAGTGACTCGGTGGTTCGTAGCTGAGTCTATAAGTGCAACCCTTGACTCGGCTAGGTCTAGCTTCGAGAACTGAGATAACACAAACGAAGCTGTGTCGAGACGGGTCTTAGTTGGAATCTTGTGCTTTCCTTTGAGCTTGATCAAGGAGTGGTAGACCCCGGTTCGAGGGTTGTAACCGATCTTTGTCTGGCTTGATAACCGGGTTCGGTTTACCTGATCTTGGAAAGTGACCATTTAAGTGGTGTAGAGGGGTTGTAACAAGTAATGTAGTGTGGAGCGAGTTATATGTGATAACATGGGGTACATATAGAATTTGGTTTATGATAAAGTCAGAGGTAATGGATGATATTTTTGTTTTTTGGTTCATATTTAAAAAGACACACGTAAACAGTGACTTGTCATTAAGATTTAACATCATGACATTTTTGTTTTTTGGTTCATGTGTTCTGACCTTATAGGGCAAACATACAATAAAACGAGCACTAATGTATAAAAGTGATGATACAAGCATCTAAATTCCAACGTGTAAAATGGACCGAAGCTATATAACATATCCTTTTTAGAATTTATTGTCGATTGTATTTAGTGGGATGGGTGTTTTAAAGTTTTTAATGGTCTTTAATAATTATTATTTAAAGTAATGTTTTAATTGAATTAATAATATTCAACGTTTGTAAGGTACAAAGAAGACATTTATGTCGTATATTAGGTCTATTTTACGTAAATAAATACATATAAGTCGGACAAATTGTCGAATGGACATTGATGCCTAATCACCATAAATAAGGTTTATAATGTTTAGGCTACAGGAATGACGGGATGCATCAAGCATGAAATCGGGATGGGTGAGGTAGCACTCGGTACCGACAGGCCCGTTGGGTACCGAAAAAATTGATTCCAATCGGTATTCGGTAGCCTTCAATTGACCATTCCATACAAATGACCGTTTATATAAATGTAAACTTTAAAAAAATTAGAAATTAATTATTTTAAAAATAATCATTTAATTTTTTTTCCTTCAAAAGTTCCTACTATTAATTTTTTGTGATGTTTGTAGCGTTCAAATTCTCGCTACCGTCGTTCAAGTATTGTTACGTCTCACGGTTTGGAACCCGACCCTTCATACCCGTGTAGAAGACCCAATTATTAGAAGTGGTTCAGTTATTGGTTCCCTTTTTTCTAGTTCATAGGTTTCATTCTGATTCCAGTTCTGACCCCCCAAGACTCGTCACAAGACCGTGGAACCGTTGGAATAATTAAAACCTAGTTTTTTAGGTGGTTAAACCAACCGTCCGCATTACCAGCTTTCAAAGTTCGATCATCTCCATCAAACCCAGGGGCGGAACCAAGTGAGCCCTTGGGTGGGTGGGCACACCCCCTTGAAAATAATTCCTAAGTCCGTCGCTAATCAAACTAACATACTTCACAGCCCTATAGCTAATGGCAACCCTAGTTTTACTAGTGGGTTTCCATGACATCAACGATTTTCTCTTGTTGTGTTGTGGGTTTCCATGGCATCCCTAGTATTAATACAAAAAACAATAAAATATTTTCTTTTTCATTGGTTTATACGTAATCACTAATAAAGTGTTTTGAGTCTACTGTAATCTTGTTTCAACGTAAATGTTTTATTGCATGCATAGCCGGTTTTTTGAGGATTAAAGTTCAAGTGCACTAAAAAAACCAATCGTTTAGACACTAACAAATTATATAAACTATTTTTATACAACGATTAACCTTACATTAATATTTATGTTAGTGGATTATGAATAAATTATTTTAAGGATGTTAATTGTTGTTATTATTATCATTTAGGTTAATAGATCATGGATTAATTATTTTTATTTAGACTCAATAAGTTATGAGATTTTACTATTTTATATAGAGGGCCTAATAAGTTTTTTTTGGATTCATATATGCATATACTAGGTTAAAAGTTAAAACCCTGTGTAGTACACGTATTTAGGTACAAAAATATATTAAATCAAGAAAAAAAAATTATGACAAATCTATACGTATTATTGTATTTTTATTTATATCTTTGGTAAAAAATACTAATTATTGCATTTGATAAAGTTAGATTTACAATTTACAAATTAATACCATATTTATAATTTATAGGTGATGAATGATGATTAGTTGCAAATAAGGAAACATAATGAAAACTAAAATAATAACTAATATTAATATGCAATTGATTTTTATTAAATGAAAAATGAATTAGGATAAAGGACTACACCAATTTAATTTACTTGTGTGGACCCATATGCTTTGCTACAAACAGAAAATAAATCTGGAAGATTTTGCAATTACACAAAGCAGCCGCATAATTCTTGGGCCGATTAGTCTAACAGATCACATAAATTAACCAAATAACAACAGAACAGATGACTATAACATTAAGATTCTCTTTAGCCACAATATTGTTTTTTGGTAATCAATCAGGCCTAAAAACCAAGGGGATTCTCAAATTATACTAAAACGAACATATTTTGTTTTTTTTTATTAATAAAGTTGAGAAAACAAAAGTACATAACAATGTCAGACTGAACCAAGAATAACAAAGTCACTGTCAAACAATAAAGGGATTTCACATTTTAGAGATGAGCTCCATCTACAAAAAGAGAAAGTAGATTAGGTTGTGCATATTGGAAAGCAAAAACTTACAAAGTCATCATTAGATAGTGTTTAGATGTAATAACATAAGAAACAACATGATTATTGTTAGGTATCTGATTAAGGTAGGTTGAAGTGGAACCGAAACAAACACTCACTAGCATAAAATAAAGAACACGAGAATTTACGTGGTTTGATCAAGGTGACCTACGTCTACGCGCTGCAACTAGGTATGACTTTTATTAGGTGTTCTATAGAATATAATTACATCATGGGTATATATAGAACAAGATTAAGGTTAACTAATGGAGACTTAGGTTTTCCAATGAGACTCAAGTTCAATTCCCACTTGTGTCATATTGGGGTGGATATAGGCAATGAAGGATTTGGACTAGGCCTTGTGTGAAGTTGTCAGCTCGATTCCCGAGCTCAACCGGGTTTTCATCTCACCGTGTGTAACGCTAGAGAGTTCAGCTCTTGTGGTGACACAACGACTGCCAAGTGGCAGCCGGCGGTATGGTTTCCCAGGGGAACGGCCAAAAAAGCCAAACTTTGAAGTCAACGTAGACCCGGTTAAGACAACATAGTCTGGCTAAAGTGGGGCAGGGGCTTTCCGATTTAGAAAGTATGAATAACCTTATACATAAAATTCACCATTAAAAAAATTAAATTAACAAATTAACTAAGTAAGCATAATAACCTAATTAATGCCGGCTACCAAAGCCTACGAACCCAATAGATTCTTAAATATTATACTATTCTAGAACATTGAAACTCACAAAAATAGTACTAAGAAAGGCACTAGGGTGCTCTAATTTGAATCCTTCATTTTATACAAATATTAAATGAAACATTTTTATAATTGAAATTTCTTTTTATAAAAATTCTTTTCATTCTTTGAATCATACACTATATATAAGGATTGGCTAAAATGAGAACTAGAAATAATTGAGAGAACTAAAAGAGCTATTATAAAGCCTTGATTAAGTTGTGGGTATTTTTCATTAAAAACCATTAAAAGTACATAAAGGGTAATTTTGATATTTTTATATTTCTTGACCTTTTGTGTCAGTTATATATCGTCCCATCAAATCCATTAAAGCCCCACAACTTATTCTTGGTTCAAACCACAACTTGCATTAACCCGATCTACAAATTTATATACATGTAAAAATATATTTTCATACATGTAAAACATAAATTTTATGCAAATTTACATTTACAAAAAAGAAATCCCTAGCATCCCACTCACCGACAGTCCTGAAAGCGTATAATAAACTCAAACACATATTTACATTGACGTAAATCACCAAAATTGTGACAAAATAAATAAGTAAACGCAAATCGTTGTTCGTCTCTTGTTTGTTATCTTCGTCTCTGAACATAAAGTACCAACACTCACGAAAGAAAAAAAAACAACTTTAATAAAGCACTAACATTTTAAGGAAAAATAACGAAAAATTAAAAGTAGATTTTGCTTATATTTACATATGCGTAAACATATATTTACACACTTGTACTCGTGCAAAAAGTGATGTAAAAGCATCAAATTTTTACGAAAACCATAACGAAAAATTAAAAGGAGATTGGCATGTATTTACATGTGTGTAAAACATCAAATTTTTAATTGATATGAACAAGTGGACGTAAAATGTTTTTACATCAATTTTTTTCTGAAGAACCTAAATGTTTTTGTGTAAAATGTAAAAGCACTAAAACATTTGGTTGACGTAATATATTTTTACATCCAATGTTTTCCTAATAACCTAAATTATACACAAGTTTAAATCTTGAATTTACAGTTAACAAATGTTTTACACAAAAAAACCCTTACAAAATTATACACAAATTACGACATCAAACAAACCACCCCCCCCCCCCCCCCCCCCCCAAAAAAAAAAAAAAGGACCAACCCCTAAAAAATTCAAACTAAAACTTGGTGTAAAAAGAAGAATGTTAGGTAGATAAATAAATATTTCAAAACAAGAATCATCGATTTCACATCTACATAAACATTTCAACACAAAACTCAATTTTAGTGAATGAGTAAATAAATATAGTTAACATCTTACTTACAAAGGATATTCATGTTAACTATATACCTCTAATTTACAAAAATAAAAACAAAAATAGGATTTTTATCTATAATTTCACTTTATCTCGTTTTTTCAATATATGTATGAAATTTAGGGATGAGTTCCTATTGCTATAGTTATTCACTTTTCATCCCTCAAACGTCAAACCTCATATTTTATCAAGAAATAGAAAAGATAATAAAAACAGATAAATATTTTTCATTTGTGGTAGCCACAAGCAGTAACAAAAAAAAAAAAAAAAAAAAAAACAAATCTGAGAACATATTCCACAGAAAGAAACAGAGAACAAGAAAATCTACAAATCTAAAAACAAATCTAGGAATAGATTGGGATATAAGAGATACCGTTATCTCACCGGAGTCAAACCCCACCGGAAAGCGTGGATCTAGCTTAACCAACATACTCCTGCCACTAACCTGGTACACCCCAAAAACATCGCAGCGGATATACAAACCTGACAGCGACGGAGGTTGATACCCATAAGTATCTTATTGAAAGATGCATTAATTATTTTGGACATTTAACTAAAATAAAACATAGCGTGTAAAGTTTTAAACATAAAACACTGTCACATCCCAACCGATGATGAAATCATCGGGGCAGACGTAAATAGATTGCTCGAGACTTCATAACGCTAATAAGTGACAAGTATTTAATAAATAGAATTTCATTTCATTGCTAATGATTCAAGTACATGATTAACAAGTATCAAATGACTACTCTAATAAATAAAAATTCAAAGTTTAGTGCGTTTCTAGTCCTTTACTAAATTCGAATGCGTCACGATCACAATCCTGCAATATATAATAAAGTAACATGTCAACACATAAAATATTGGCGAGCATACAAGTTTAAATGTACTAGTATATGTATAAAAGGGGACGAAATCCACATGGCAATAACGTATACTAAGGCGTTCTACACATAATTAGCATGCAAAACATACTTGTTAACCCAAAGTTTACCGCTAGCTTAATCTTATTGTCACAACGATAAGACCGTTTTGTTTACTTAACATTACTTCACGAATACGGGCGGTGCGTTACTCCTATAGCGCTACATAAGGGAGGCTTGTACGAAGTTAATGACAAAGCACTATGCATGTAAAGTTTCTAGCATGTATGTATTCTAAAATATAACGTGTAACCATGTAAGTTGGATTCGATTGCATGTATAAAGTGTTTGCGCATAAGTGTTTGTGTGAGTTTTTGTATAGTGTATATATTGCACCCAAAAGTGTTAAAACGGAAAAAGGGATCATGTATACTCACGGTTTTGCAAAGCTTTCCTAGCAATCCGCGAGTCGTTAGGTTGGAGAGTAGGACACCAAGATCATTCAATATGAGGGGATAGAGTTGTGTGAGTACTCTGAGTTGGCGGGGATTGCAGATTCGAAAACAGAGGGTACGAAGGTAAACTGGAAAAAGATCCCACTTTGTACGAAGTGACCACTTCGTGCGAAGGGACTGTTTCTATTAATTTTAGCTCGTTTTAGCTCCCGTTTCGACAATTAGTTCTGTTGAAGGAGATTGTAGGGACGAGTCTAGCTCATAACAGTTAACCATGAATCGGTCAATATCAGGAACTTGACTAAGGGGGAAAGTATATATTTTATAGTATTTAGTTATGTCCAAAGTCTAACAATTATGTCATAGATGTCAAGCATGGGGGTACGAATACCTCGTTATATGATTCACCAAATCACAAAGTTTATCAACAGTGTTGATATACCCGGTTGGTCATGAATGACAGAAATGAAATATGTTCAAGTGAGGTGTGGAACTTAATTCGGGTAGCCAAGGCTCCCAACGTTCTCACTCTTGCTGGAAACAAGTTCAGTCCTATTGAGGGCGATGAACTCGATCAGCTCCTACACTTGGTGTAAAGAAAAAGAGGAGAAGAATTATAAAAAATCACACAGTCATAGGGAGTTAAACTCACTTAGAACAACCTGAGATCAATCTGCCAAGATTTCGTGAGTTTGGGGGTGGAAGTGAGAAGATTCGGAAAGATTGAAGTTGTGAAATGAGCTGGTATTTATAAGAACATGTTGCTGCCAGCTCCACTTCGTGTGAAGTATGTTACGCTTCGCATTCTTGTACTTTCCATATTTAGAAAGTGTAATTGTACTTCTATTTGTGGAAACTTTTATTCTTACCATTTAGTATTTCCTTTCAACCTTGTAATCTGAGGCGTCAATCATAATGAACATTTATACCTTATGCACACGAATATACTTATTATTCAAACAAACATACATGTTATCATGTGCTATTCATATATTTATACTTGAATAACCATGAAAACAATCGTTTAAATTCATGACTTTTATGCAAATCTACATTCAAGATACATGCTATGCACACACGATACATTCCATGCTTAAAAATGCTTAAAACTGACTAAAACATGAAAACTTAGTCTAAACTAAGCATCTCGTACGAGTTGAGTTCACCTCGTACGAAGTGATACCTCGCACGAATGCTTCTGTCAAGTCCCCTTCTCCTATAAATCAGACACTTCACTTCCATTTCCAAACTTCCGAAATCTCATTCACTCCCATTCGAATTTTCAAGTATTTAGCAGATTCTATCAGCTCTAAAGTAAGTGTTAACACAAAATTCATCCAACTCTTACAAGTTTTCCTTACTTCTTCTATTTCCTTTTCCTTCTTTGGTACAAACAAGTGAGCTAAGCTAAGTTCTAAGCAACTTAGTGTTAAGCTAGTGTGAGAACGTTGGAAGTCTAGACTCTTCGAATTAAGTTCCGTCACTGTTGGTACATGTTTTAAAATCCTAAAACCGATTCAGTTTTCATCAGAGTGACAAGGCTACGACACGTAACACCATTATGTTCGGGATGCACGCACCTAGCTTGTTCACTCGGCTGTTAACGTTTTAGTCTACTTACATTTTGTTAATTCATGACCAACCGGGTTATTACAACCTTGTGATTTGGTGAATAATATAAAAAGGTTTGACATCTCCATGCTTGACTTCTATGACGAACTTGATTAAACTATACTTCTTTTACTTACGGACTGATCTGGACATAATACTGATCACAATCTGATCTAGTGTTATGACTCGGACTATCCTGCCTCGTTATCATGACCCCCGCTCACAGAAATCAGTGCTGAAATGGGTACAAAACAGGCTAACACGTTCCAGGACTATCATCTTGCACGAGGTGAATAGTCAACTCGTACGGGGTGCAAGTCAACTCGTACGAGTACCATTTAACTCGTACGAGTTGCAAGTCAGCTCGCACGAGGCGGTCAGTCCACTTCGTACGAAGTGGCATTTTTTCCATTTTCTTTCCTACTTTCTGCTTCAGAATTTGGATCTATCGTCCGACTCAGTATACTCACACCCACCTGTTTACCCCATGTAGGGTAACTTCGGTTTCGGGTTGCATCACTTGAGCACTCTACGCACAGAATACTAGGAAGCTTGCATAACTGTGAGTACACTCGAAAGTCCCTTTTGTTTTACACTTTTGGGTGCAACATGTTCAATCTATCATAAATACGCACAATCACACCTATACTTTATGCAAACACACAAACAATCCATCATACATGCTAAAGATACGTGATATGTGATTTGTATACTTGGAACATTCTTGTCTGATACGACTTGTCATTAACTTCGTACGAGCCTCCCCTTAACATGTATAGCGCTACAGGAGTAACGCACCACCCGTATTCTTGAGGTCATGTTAAGTTTATTCTATTTTGCGGTGACACTTGAGGATTGACTTGTAAATCGCATTCCTTGTTTACATTAATCTAGTATGCTATTTTAACATGTGGATTTGTTTAAGCTATTTCATACTTATGCTATATCAAACTTGTGTACTCGCCAATACTTTTGTATTGAACTATACTTTTAACATGTTGCAGGTTAAGGATGACGCCATTGATAAACTTAGTAGGAACTTTCTAGAAATGCACTTAGAAATTTCTAGACTTTATGTTGCCAATTGATAATCAAGTTGTACTTGAATCTTTTAAATGTTGTACTTTCTAATTTCTTATGTTGTACTTGACGAATTTTGAAATGAAATGAAATTTTGTTATCTTAACTATTGTCGCAAACTAGTGTTATGTTGACTCGAGCAACCTCTTTCGTCCCACCCCGATGTTTCCGCCATTGGTTGGGATGTGACAAAGTGTGTTCACTTCGTGCGAAGTGTGCTTCACTTCGTGCGAAGTGGGTTCAACTTGCACGGGTGGGTTGGTTTTGGGCTGTTTTTTACGTATTTTAACCGGTTTTCGAGTATCTTGAGCATAAAATTGTAACGTCTGAGTATTTGTACGTATAAAAAATGTTGATTTGTATGAAAATACGTATTTAAATGATTGATTGTATGAATAATAAGTACGAAAAAAACTTGAATTTCACTATGATTAAAGTCTCGGGTTTCAAAGTTGGAAACGATTATGAGTATAATATGACTACAAGTTTAAAACAGAAATACGAATATGTTTTCCAAATAGGAAAAATATGAAAATGTACAAACACAACCATGACATAGTTGTTTAATCCTTTATGGATCTTAATACAAACGGTCCCAAATAGTTTTAAAAGTTGTCCAAAACATTGTTTATTTAAGTTTGCGTTCACTAACAGAAGATACGCCAAAATCCTGAAACATAACTCATGTACCTGAAGAACACGTAAATCAAGTGTCAACACAAAATGGTTGGTAAGTTCACGTATTTAAAATTAAAAGTAAATTTCTTCACAATTTCTTATAGGAAAAACCTTCTCGTTTGAGAGTCTTTATTCCGATAATCAAACATATTTAGGTAAATTTAATCAAACTACCTTTCTTAAAATCTGAGGGTTAGCTCACTTGTCATAAGCAATAATTCCCAAAACCTTCGTCTCAATTTATCTTCCCAAAGGTTTA
Source organism: Scalesia atractyloides (assembly GCA_947069175.1). Lineage (NCBI taxonomy): Eukaryota > Viridiplantae > Streptophyta > Magnoliopsida > Asterales > Asteraceae > Scalesia > Scalesia atractyloides. Next base: position 9,039,539 of record CAMTDV010000012.1, on the reverse strand, counting down.
TATATATTAAATTTCTAGCATCAAAATTTCAGATTCATAAGGTTGCAAAGCCTATGAGCTATATGTTAACAATAAGGGTATATCAACGCTAGACAATCACTGAATATCAATTCGTCATCTTGACTTGACACGGAGCTACCGGTCACGACGGGGTGGTCAACCCGATAGATCTATCAACAATTTTGCGCTTACTAGTATTAAGGACTAAACGAATAAATAGTGCAAAGTGACTCAAATTGGGTCACTTATGGTGCCTGCAACAATATTATATATATATATATATATATATATATATATATGGATAGGTTAAAATGAGAACCACCTTAAGTTGTGAGAACCTTGAGAACTAGGCCATCCAAAAGGTTTTTTCGATTTTTTTTCTCAAAAGTCATAAAAAAATCACTTGTTTTAACAAAAAATGCCACATACCCACATTTACATGAGACGTAAAAAAATATTTATCTTCGTACAAAATTTACATCATTGCGTAAAAAAACTTGCATCAGTCAAACTACTGACTCGACAAATTTTTTACTTTTTTTACAAATGTGTTTATAATATTTTCATTATGTTTGTGCAAAAAAATTTTGGCCCAACTCGTGTGGGAAGAAAAAGTTCTCACGGTTCTCACAACTCGTGGTAGTTCTCATTTTCGAATTCCCGAAGTCCCCACCAAGTCATAGGCCTATTCCGTTACCTAACCTCTTGAGATCAGGCAAGATCGTCACAACTTAGATTTAAATATTTTTAATTTGTATAGCTGTTTTTACCCAAATCGTTGTAACCCTGTTTCTCCCCAAAACTATAATTTGTCCATCCCTTTTCCTGAAAGACCCTTTCCCATATTATATAAAGTAATTCATAAAAGTTGCATTCATATAAATATATTCATATTGCAAACTAATTAAACGTATACCAAAGTTGAAGTTATTTAAAAGCTCTTAAGTATAATCAAGAGAAAACTGTTAGTTAGCAATGTTTGGGTTTATAAAAGATTAAAACAAAACGCGAAAGCTAAGCTTTCGTTTGTGTTCATTTCTTCGATAACTCGATAATCATCCGCAACGTCATACTAAACACCTACATTACGTTAGTTAATTTAAACTTTAGTTATATAAAACATATACGTCTTAGAACATAACAAACAACTAAAAATGGCCCAATCAAACAAAAACAAAAATTTAGTCGGACCCCGCCGTAGGCTACGGCTTGCGACTGTAGCCTAGGTCCTGTTATGTTGTTTCAATCAGCAGCAACCCACCTAAGCTACGGTAGGCTACCGTAGCCTACGGTGGCTCGCTGCAGAAATTCTCCCCCCTTGTTTTGCCATTTACAATACGAAAACCTCCGTATCTTTTAAACGCTCAATCGTTTACTACGAACCTTGTTTCTATTTAATCGTAAAACGATTGTCCACACGTTTAACTTGAAATCTACTACCTGATTCCATGATAACATGATTTACACTATCGACTCAATTTTGTTTTTTGTAAATTTAAGTATTTTGACCCGTTTGCACATTTTGCAAACAAGCTTATAAAACCACATCTTTTTTTTTATCTAAATCGTCATTTTTATGATTGTACCCCATTCCTCGAGGTAACTTTCTTGCGTTTTACGTATTTGTTATCCGGTACGCAACCACATTTATTCGACCCGTTCAACTTTATGTTCATTGAACTTACTTATTCCGAATTCTTTTCACGAATTCTCTATTAGTCAATTATGACTCTTTCCCCGAGTCCCTTGACTTATAGTGCGCGTTCCCATTACTTGGTTTACGCTTATATTTCGATTTTAGCCTTTTTACCGGGCTTAAACCCAAGTGGTCGTTCACACATCCATTCTAGTATATGTCACGATTTCATTTTGACCCGTTTGATTGCCATAGCAAAATCCCTCGCTTTTATTCAACCAAACCTTTATTCTTTTCATAATTTTGACCCATTTGGTTTCCTTAGCGAAATCCATCGCTTTTATTCAACCAAACCTTTATATTTTCATCATATTGACCCGTTTGGATGTTTCAGTGAAATTCATCATTTTAACATCCAAACTAATTCCTTTTCTCATTTACCCAGTTCATTCATGCGAAATCCATCGCTTTGAATAAACCATATTTCACAAGTATCGCTTCAATAATCAACATATGATATGTTTATACAAAACAACAAGAGAATTCTACGAAACATCAAAGCCACGTACCTTAAAGATTTCCTTTCAAGTGCGTGTCCGTCCCAGCTTGGCCACTTGACGTTTTACCCAATTTGCCTATAGAGTTCAATCAATATATCGTTTAGAACTCACAATACAACATAGGACACACAACATTGTCAAAATCTCAGTTACGTGATTCTTTCATACTTTTCAACCATTCATGATCATTTAAGCATTACATCGAACACCTTGTGGGCAAGATTTACATACTACCTTTATCAAGCCTATGATTTATCTAACAACCGTGTATTCTCATCTTTTCAAACCTCTATGTCTAGTATGTATAATTAACATCTAGAATTTAACATTTTAACATCAATACTACAATTTCACTATCACAATTCATGTGTTCATCATATTTATCAAGACCCATTAACACAAGCATTGTTAACCCTTCAAATACTTAAGTTATAACATTTGATCACTAATTTCATCAAGGGTTTGTCTCTAAATATGAACACACTCCCAACCATGCTATAACACCTACAATTCATACTTGAATCGCAACTTGTGATGCTCATCAAATTTCATAACATCACCAAACATAAAGATTCAACATACCTTATGATCTCCTAGCTTGGTGATCACTAACTTCAGTTCATGCGTTAATTTTAGACTCAATTCCCCTTTCAATTTGAAGAAATAATGAACTTAGGTCTTGGGGAGTTCTTCCCCTGGTTTTGGTCGACTAGAACACACACTTAGTGTGTGTTTTTGGTATTGTTTGTATTATTAGCATAATAGTTTGGAAATTGACAACTATAGTCCCTCAAGGTTAGTTGTTGCCCATGATAGTTTATAACTTGATGTTTTCAATTAACACAATTCTTGTTACTAATTATGTTAGTTTTCTTTTGGTATTATATAATAATACATATACATGTGCACACTTACATATATACATATATTTATATAGATTTAATATTTTTGAGGTGTTACATTTTCTCCCCGAAATAAATATATATTCATTCCATTCCCGTTTTACTCGAAAACAGTTTTATATCATCCAAATTCCAAAACCATGTTTTTCTCGATAACAAAATACGTTCATTTTCAAACCATATTTTTCCTCGAAATATATTAATAACTCATTTAAAGGCATGTTTTATTTAAAAACATATTATATCCTTTTTAAAGCATGTTTTCCCCTAAAACGTTATATAAAACAATAAAAAGAGGGGTAATGAAACTCACCTTTGGGTGTGTTTCAAACAAGCAGCCATTTCTACACAAATTGATTGACACGTCCTATTTTCAAGTAAGAACAATTTATTGACCAAATATTCTAAAATCACTAACTTTCTCCAAAACTTATGATTTTCACACAACTTTAGGTTTCTCAGAATGAATTTATTTTGGTTAGGTTGGTGTGTTTATATATATGTGATGTTCTAAAAGTAGTTAATTAAAAACAAAACAAATTATCCTAATTCTAGATCAAATTATACTCTAGACTTCTAAATTATACTAAACTACTAACCGATAAGTGGACCGATCAATTGTAGAATTATCGAACCCACAGAACTCTCTAACTGCTAAGACGACTAATTTAGACTCAATTACACACTATCTAGATTTTAAGGGGGGGGGGGGGTTACTAATAAATCTAAATTATCAATTTAACTAAAACTAATAAATTGGAATGACCAAACTATGAACTTCTAGGGATTTATTAGAATTTTTATCAAGAGATAATGAACTAGTTACCTAGGTTAGATTTTTAGACTACTACTCCTTCAATTTAACAATAATTAATCTGGTTGAATATTTTACCGGGATCTTAGCATATCAAAGTTTAAGTTTATTAAAAAGGACCCCCGACCCTTCTCAGGAATACACCTACAATAACCTATCCTTTTTATTCGTTTACCGATCTTAAAGATTCTTTTTCAATTATCTTTTCAATTTAGTAAAGTGCCCAATTATTAATTACCTCTCAATAATTAACCTAGACCAACTACAATTTTCTAGTTTAGATTAACTGTTTCAATTATGGCAAGGAAATTAGACTCGGGAATTTCTCAAAACCCTAACCTAACAATTTACCACATTAATTCAACCAACTAATTGCAATTTCTCAATTAACAAATTAGGTATAATGACAAGTTTGATTTTATGGTTAATCTAATTGTTTCCCCGGTTTTATTGGCCAATTTTACCGACAACTTCACGAATTCCTAAGAACACGAAAAGTAACATAAACCTGTTATATGAAAGACATTCACCAAAGTTTATGTAAAACAACCAAACAATCATCAAACAAACAAGATCATGCAAATACCCTAAACTAGATCATTAAAGTTGTGACCTTTACCAATTAAATATTCAAACCATAAATTTCATTAAAGCAAATCAAAGTTTCATGAATCCATCATCCAAAACCTAGGTAACCGAAGAAAATCTAGCCTAACAACATGTTTAAAAAGTAACTAAAACAAAGTTGATAACAAGTTAGCATGATTGATCAAAACAGAGAAATCGAAGTGGAGATTTGTATGATAAACCGTGACAAGCTCCTGCCTTGAACTCCCGTGATCACCGTCACAATTCTTGCAACTTAGATCCGCTTCGTGTAGCTTCAAACCTCCAGAAAATAGCTCCGAATCTGCCCTAGTTCGTCCAAAGTTGCCCAAGATGTGTTTAACAATGATCATAAGTCTTTTAAAAACAACCAAGTCCCAAAACAACTCTGATTTCGAAACTTTCTGGATAAACACCTCTCTCGCGGGCCACGAGAGAGTATGGGTAGCCCGGTCGCGTCTCGCGACCGAGTTTTAGAACCGGAGATAACTATCACTCTCTCGCGCCCCGCGAGAGAGTCTATGTTTGCCGGTCGCACCCCGCGACCGGGTTGAAATCCCTGATTTGCGTTTCGTTTTCTCGTTTTCGATCCACTTACGTCCCGGCTTGGTTCTTTTCACTATTTTTGCTCGTTTTCCCATCCTTCCAACCGTTTTCACAAATCAAGACCTGCAAAACGTGTTTGGATTAAAAGTATATAAATTCTTGACAAATCGAAACGAAAACGCGCTAAAATTATACAAACTCTACAAGATAAATGGATGTATTATTCAATACATCAATATGCATTCATATATAGGGGAAGGTTTAAATGAGAACGCTAAATATTATGAGAACCGTGGGAGCGAATGGAAAAACCGCAAGAACTTTTTCAAAAACAATTCAAATTCGAATCATTATTATTAGAATACGATGATAAATATTAAATTTATACGTTTAAATTTACATGTATTCGTAAATATTAAAAATTTACACATGTATAAGTTTTCTCATTTACACTCGTGTAAGTTTCCTTGTTACATATTAATATTAAAACACAAAATAAATAATCAATGGACATTAACGCGCATGCTAAACAAAAACAGAAAACAAAATAAACCAAATCCATTTAAAAAAATCCTAGCAAAATCCAACTAAAAAAACTCACAAAAAATTCCAACTAAAAAGCATACATAAATTAAAAAAAATGGAAAAACAGTTTTAAAAATCAACATTCATTTTTTCATCAAAAAATGATCAATGGACATAAACTACATTAGTTGATTATAATTTTCGTCAACACAACTAAGCCGAAAATCCAAATACATCAAATATAAACAAAAAAAGTCATCGAAATTAGATCTAACAAACAACATCCAAAAACTATAAATCTAGACAAATTACACATATAACAAAATTAAAGAACTTCAAACTCATTGATAAGTAAGATCTCATCTAATACTCAACTTGTACGTGTGTTCTTGTTGAACACGATGAAAGTGTTTTTTTCTCTCTTAAAAATTCAATTTTCTTTCTCTAATCTATTCTTTTTCTCAAAATGACCGATGAAAAGATAAACAGGAGAGACACACACTTGTAGGTGTGTTCTTGTTGAATATGATGAAAGAGTTGTTTCTCTCTCTAAAATATCAATTTTCTCTGTCTAATCTTTAATGTATTCTTTTTCAAAATGGCTGGATGAAAAGAGAAATATGAGAGAGAGATGATGGATGTGACATAAAGGAGGTGATGGTAAGGTGTTGGTAGAATAGACAATAGTACAAGATGCGTAATGACCAAAATAACCTTGACTTTATCTTAATAGTTGATGATGTGGAGCAACCATATCCATACAATAGGATTTACCAACTTTTCTCAATTAATAAGGTTTTCAATATATATATATATATATCATATATTTTGGATGGTAGTTCCTTTTTCTTTAGAGCTTATCAACTTTGTCTTCTCCGCAAAGGTGATAGGTTTCCTATACCTATCGTTATTGAGATTAGATTCTAAATAGTTGGGGTTTCTGAAAGAACGTGTCTCCTTCATTATAGTTTCGATTGCTTACTTTCTTTGTAATTCAAAGGTTCTGGATTTTATGTATCTATTCTTCTTGAGTTTAGAAGTGGTTGGGTTGGGAAAGAACACAAAATCAAACAAGAAGAGTTCTAAACAAAATCTGAATTCTTCGCTTGAAAATTCATATCACGACCCTTCATGACGATCATCAACATTCAAAGTTCCATCATCTCCATCAAATTATTCACACTCACAAACTTCACAACTCTAATCGCTCATCACCCCAGTATGCACACAGAGAATCAGTCATCATCATCAAGTAAACACGCTAGACATTATCAATAATGTATTTGTTCTTCAATCTTATATCAGTTCAATTTTCATGAGGGTTTCCATGGTAACCAAGTTTTACTTGTGGGTTTCCATAGACATCAACGATTATATGTGGAGTTATACTTGTGGGTTTCCATGGCAGCTTTAGTGTAAATATAAAATCTAAAAAAGTCAAAGATATTCTTTTTGATTTGTTTGTATGTAATGTATTCTAATAACCTGTTTTGAGTATAGTGTCATCTTGTTACAACATAAATATTCTATTAGATGTATTCTGATTATTCGGTTCTGACCTAGACCCATGATAACCGACCCATTAGGAACCGAGAACGACCCACTGATTTATGGTCCTAATATATTGACCTTCATATTTCTTGTTCGGTCCGGTTGTTACTGACCCCTAGTCATGATCTAATCTCGTGGAACATATTGCAAACATCCCAATTAGGACGACTGCTTAGATCTTTAATGGTTTGGTCATATATGACATTTTTACATGGTTTAACACCTATAACTCTAGTACATATACAACTTTTAATACTTTTCTCACATTTTGATTTTTTTGTATATTATTTTAAAATTCTTAAAACACATACAAGGAAATATTAAATGGCAAATCAACGATTAACTAAAAAATTCTCATAATTATTAGTGGATTAGGTAGCACGTGATTTAAGGATTGAACTTTCTTGATCGTATCACGTGGGACTCGCAAACCTACGGACATAAACGTATTTTTGTAATGCACGGAAACAATATCAAAATTCAAAGCTATAAATTTAATCCCAGCTTCTGTTATTTTCTATTTTTAATTTCCATAAAAAGTTCTAACCCACTTGAGAAAAGCTATGATGCGTTATTTTATATCTTAGCGTTCCATAAATGAATTGTTAGACTTATAATAATATTATACATGTATCGTGTTATATAGGTATAAATGAGTCGAATGTTGTTCATAATTTACTCAAGATTAACTCATAAAAAAATTAAAATAATTTGAGTTTAAACGAGTTCAAACCCAAATAAACATATTATTGAGTCGGCCCGATAGGCTAAATGATCAAAGCTTCATATACCTAGTTTTGAGTTGGCTCAATAGCCAAAATAAACATATATTATCTATAAAGTATACTTTTATTTAATATGTATAAAAATAACTATTAGGTCATGTGCTGTGAAGATTGTTAAGAGGAGCTAAGCGTCCGCCACGTGGGCAGTGTTGCGTGCGAACACCACGCTGGGTGGGGCGTTAGTGCGGTGGATATGAGGACCAATTATTTAACTTTTAAAATAAAATGATATTACCCATTAAATAAAATTACCTTAATCCACCATTACATTTCATATTTCTACAACACATATTCTTGTATATGAAATGTGAAACTCTCCATTTTTTATGTGACACTTTATATACACATTTAAAATTCACCACAACACAATCTTATACAAATACTTATGATAAAATAACCAAATGGTATATACACTATGTTATATGTTTAAAGTTGTAATTATATATATAATTATATGATTCCGTCTCGATCAAAATTTTATAACTTTTTTTTGAGGTGAACTTCATGTACAAAGGTGAAAGAGATGCACCTCTAATGAGGTGAGGGAAATTTTTTTTAACCCAATCATACGATGTTATGTCGTTTCCCCTCTCTAACTCTACTCTTGCCAAAAAACATAAGGGGTGCACCCTTCATGAGGGGTATGGGAAAACTATTTTTTTTCTTTGAACTAATAATTAATTAATAAATAAAACATAATTTTAACAAAATAAAACTACATTAAATTAAAAAACTTACTAAAATTACTAAAAAACATTACTTTAAATAAAAATAGCTAAAATTATATTAACTAAAAAATATTAAATAAAATTATACCTACTAAAAAAACAAAAACATAAAAACATATTTAGAAACTACATGCTCAATTATATTTTTTGGCGATCTCCCGTTTTTGTGCTAGTGTGATTTCAAACATCTCCGTTGGAACATTATCGTGCTGCCTATTAAACCTCTCGAGATCTTTATCAAACCTAATCGATCTCAACGTCTCTCGATGTTCATGCACCAACTCCATAGATCTTTTCCTCTCGTTTCTTTTTAATGTCCACCAATTCTTGTTTCATATATTTGTATTCTTAGAGCTTGTTGGACATACCAACCGACCTTTCGCTTGATGTTGCGGATGCTTTATCTTTCTTTTTTTCCTTCTTGGAGAGGGGTCTAAATTTATGTCGGGAATATCACTAACGAATTCGGTATTTGGTGTATCCGCTTAGTAGTTACTCGAACCCGATTACTTTCTTTTTTGCCCCAAAGTACCACTCTCCTCTTCGTCACCCAACAATGGAATTGGGGACCATTTCTGATTCTTTCTAACCACCTCCCACGCCTCAATATGAGGAAAGCCACCCAGATTTTTTTTGTTCGTCTTTAAGCGCTTGTGTCATAACATGAACATCGTCACTCCCGCTATGACTTAAACGACCTATCATAAAAATATAAATTATATTTATATTAAAAATAACAACATATATATGTAAAAAAAATTATAAGTTATACCGCTTGATGCCAATATCCATTGAATAAGTTCAACTTCCCTTGCATAGCTTTCCACTATGGACGGACTTGATGGACGCTCTGTGTGCTTCCTCCAACGGTTGCATTGTAATGTGCGAGAACTTTTTTTCCAAAAACCATCCGATTTTTGGGCATTCCCCTTTTTTGTTGTTTAAAGTACAATGCACGTGTACCATCGCTAATGCCTCTTCTTGTTTCTTCGTTCATCTTTGGATCCGCCTTACCCGCCTTTCCTTTCAGTTCATCTTCGGCTACTTCTTCGACTTCAACTTCTTCCTCTACTTCATTTTCATCTTCGTCTAAGTCTTGAGTCTCAACTACATATTCTTCATCTTCCTCATCATCATATATTGGAAGCACGTGTTCAACGTTTTCTCTAGGAGATTGAGTCGGTGTAGTAAATCGTGGAGCAAACGGGTCAAAAGCATTTTGGGTTCCATAGGATAATCGTACACACGGTGCAACCATCGTAGGACCTTGTGGTAAAGAAAAAAATTGTGGTGGATAGTTTGGTGGGGTTGGGTGTTGTAAAAACCCGGTTGTTGAAAAAATTGTGGTGGATAGTTAGGTTGGTACACACTCAATCCGTCTCGTCTAGTTTGTGAGCCGCGTCCCCTCGCCTTCCAACCGGAACCCGAAACTTTTTTCTTCCCTCGCTCTTGTTTTGCCTATCCAGAGTATTGTTTGATTAATTGAATGGGTTGTGTAAATGGGGTGAAAAAAGATGATTTTATAAAGGTATTTATTATTTTTTTTAAATTAACGGCTATAATGCCGTTCCCCAACGTTCAAAAATGCCAACGGTCACATTCTTTCATGCGGTGAATGGACACCGAATTACCCTCCTCCCGACGCGGTTTAAAGGGGTTGCGGCGGCGTGCCCCCCCCCCCCTTCCCCCCCGCGGCAAACACACACCCCGCAACCTTCCGCGCTTACGCCCCGTTTATCCTAAGGTTATCACACTCTCCAAATCGGAGAGCCCCTTATTGCCCCACTTTGGCCAGACTATGTTGTCTTAATCGGGCCCACGCTAGCTGGCTTTTTTTGGCGTTCCATCGAGAAGCCATATCGCCGGCTGCCACTTGACAGTCGTTGTGCCACTACAAGAGCAGAACTTTCTGGCGTGACACAAAGTGAAACGAAAACCCGGTTGGGCACGGAAAATTTTATAACTTTGAACTATGTTAAATTAAAGGAGTTTTTAACAACTCTATACCATACTTTAGACAAAATTAAACAACAAATCTATCCCTTAGAAGAAAAAATACAAACACCGAAATTATTGACAAAAATATCATTTGACTAAAACACATACAAGTAAAACAAATCATACAAACACCAAACCAAAGTGATAATGTCAGTACCCGATACTATCAATGATCCCCATAACCACATCACAAAACTGCTTCAAACCCTTCTCTCTGTGACTAATCTCGGGTGGATAAACCAGATTAGGGTTCCTCTTAAATGCATTATGACACGCATTTGCGTAATCTGAAGCAGCCATCACATGCATATATGCATAATCATACAGGTCCGACTCCAGATCTTGGATCGAGTTCTGCAATGACATACGCGCAGCTGAATACCGGTCTTCACATTGCTTCAGCACCTTTTTCAATGCAGTGTCGTTAGGGTTCTTCACGAAAACATTGGATGATAAGAAGGAGTTGGTGCTGGTGGCATTAGCCATGGCAAGTTTGGCTAGTATGATGGCGAGCCCTTTCGTGTCGGCTTGAGGACTCGTTGGGTAGGACTGGAGAGATGACAGGCAAAGATCGTAATAGTTGGTGGTTTGGCAGGTTTTTTGGATCAAATTGGTGTCTCCATTGGCAAGTAAATTACGGTTTTGAGTGCAAGAAATGGTGAGGATCATGAGGGGCAGAAAAGGAAAAAAGGAGGAAGAAGAAACCATTTTGAAAAGTGTTTTGGTCAATGTATTGGGTTTGTTACTCGAGTGTAGGTTTTATATATGTGCTGGATTATTTCAGGATTTAGAAAATTTACATATAGGTGGAATTTTTTATTCCGGAACTAAAAAAATTTGTAGAGAATCAAATCAAACGAAATTTTGATTAAACCCATTCTAACGTATTTATACACCTGTCCATACATTTTTTAAACAGTTATAAGATTGTAATTACCATTTTAGAATTTCACATATTCCTTTCTAAACATTTATAATATCATATACATATATATATTCAATTAAATTTTAACATATGAAATGTGTATCAACTTTTTATTTACTTTTTTTGTTTTTGATGATGAATGTTTATCTTCACTTTCCAAAATGAGAACTCCACAAACCGCGTTTGACCACCTTTACCACATTATCAACATTTTGAATAGTTAGCTTCTTACCCTATCCCACTTGACTACACCATCAACATTTTTTTAATGTTCTTCTTTTTGCCACTTCCTGTTGACCATTAACAACTTCTCAATTACAGAACACTTCTCTCCAATTTATAATCATGAACATCATACCAACTTTTTTCCCTCAATATTAACCCTTCAATATAATAATGTACCAAAATAAAGCCCATCTGAAATTCTAAAACAAGCAATTTACTAAAATTCTGACTAATTTTGGTGATTTTAGCGTCATTAAACAATTGTAGTTAGTTAGACTTGCTTAAGTCCAGGCTAAGTTTCTTAAACAAATGATAGGAGGTATAGATGGACACTTGTTCAAATTATAATGATTTTAGCACCAAGGATCCTCAAGTTCAAAGGGACAGCCCCTTTGTGAAAAATTTGAACCTGTCTGGTTGCTTGAAGAAAATTCGAGTACCACCACCCACGATGAGTGAAAATTCGATTACCATGCTGAAATGTATATTGGAAATTCCTTTTAGTTGGGTCTGTTTGCTGATAGTGGAAAGTGATCATCATTGGAAAGTGACTATAATTGGAAACTGGTCCTTGAGTTGCAACTATGAAGAACATCAATTAAGTTATCAATAGTAATTGCGCCCAACAACAACGGTGATAAGTACTAACCAGTGATGTGAATGTAGCTGCTATCAACAATAACTAGGTATCATAAATAACTTGGGAGATTAGTTACTACTGACAGGTCAACGATCACCCGTAACTATTTCTTGCTAATAGAAGTTACTGCTGATGGAATCAAAATTAACAAACTATCTCACAAAAGGTTGTATCGTTTCAACAAAATGTGTTCTTATATCTACTAAACTATTAAATGCAAGTGTTTGGTTTTTTTACGGCCATGTTTTTCAGAATATCCCACGCTCATTCTTGTTCTTCTTTAAATTACCTGACTAAGATATTGGGAGTACCATCAGAATAATTTAATCTAAATGTGAACATACACGATTCACAGAAGTATCATGGGCTACTAAAAAAGGGAGTAACATGTTCAATTGCGAGATTAAATAATGTGACGATGCAGGTTTGCATGAAACAATGCGTACCGGTACGCAATAACTATATGTGACTTAAATGCAATTTGTATAGGTTATTTATTGCACCGTTTGTATCCCTATATATCAAAGCTTGTAACCTCTTTTCAATAACAGAAAATCATTTCATCTCTTCTTTCATGGTATCATAAAGCCAACCCAAAATGGTTGAGTTCTCTTGATCTTTCCCTCTCCCCCCTCCCCTTTCTTCTTCCCTATCTTTTTCTTTTTTTTTTTCTTCCTTTTCTACCGTGAATCTGTCCTTTCTCTTCTCATCAGCTTCTTTGTTCTTCTTTTTTTTTTATTTTCCCATGGCTTCACCATCCACTACAAATAACTCTCTCTTACCCATGAATGGCTTAGGCCCCATGATCACAATTAAATTATCTGTATCAAATTATATCTATTGGAATAAACAAATTCTACCACTTCTCTCATTCAAACCTTTTGTCTCATGTCGATGGGTCCAAGACAATTCCTCCACAAATGATTGAAAATAATGGCAAACAAGTTCTTAATCCAGATTTTTCTACATGGATGCATGAAGAACATCAAGCTATTATCATTCTTAATGCCTCTCTCACCAAAGAGGCTCTCGCCGTAACCGTAGGTTCTTCTTCGGCTCGGGATATTTAGGGTGGCCTTGAGGCGGCCTTTTGTAACACTTCTGTTGAACGGGTTCAAAACTTACGGGATAATCTTGTGCCCTTAAAAAAGTGATAAAAGTGTAGCCGACTATGGTCGTGAATTTAAGTCTATATGTGACCAACTTCATGCCATTGGGCATCCCGTGGATTCAATGGATCAACTCCATTGGTTTTTATGTGGGCTTGGTAAAGCTTTTGAAAGTTTCTCTACAACCATTCGGTCTTCTCGACCCGTTCCAAACTTTGTGGATCTTTTGGCTAGCGCGGAAAGCCATGAGCTTTTTGTCAAGAATTTGTCATCAGAAGGTATCACATCCACTGTTGCTTTTTCGGCCCAACAGGCCCCATCGGCCCAACGTGGGTCCTCTAACAGCCGGTCTCGCCGGCCCAACCGAGGTTTTTTTGATCAATCGGCCCAACAGTTCTCGGGGATTCAAACAGGCCCAGTCGAGGCAATTTTTCTCAGCAATATGGCCGTAGGACTAGGCCCAATCGATCTCAATTTTCTCAGTTTAGAGGATCCTCACGTGGTCAGTTTCCTTAGTCCTTTGGGGCTCTATTTTTTTCAGGTTCCTGGCCTTCCGGTTTGTTAATTATGTGGTAAAACTGGACATCTTGCATCCCAAGTTGGCATCTTGCTTCGTTTGCCGCCTCGGCTTCACCCTCGGATGAACAAATGGCCCAAGAATTTCATGCTCAATGCCATTTGAACCCCTCCGTCCCCGATTGGACATCCGACACGGGTACTTCCACTCACATGCTCCCCAACACTACTACTCTTCAAAATTCCTCCCCGGTTTCAGGTAACGAAAAAGTGTATTTTGGCAATGGTGAGTCTCTAAATATTTCACATATTGGTAGTACAAAATTACTTGGTACTCTTGATCTTAATAATGTCCTTGTTGTTCCAAATCTCACAAAAAATCTTCTTTATATTGGAAAATTGACGGAGGATAATCTGGTTCATGTGATATTTTCTAACCCTTATTTTTACATTCAGGATCATCGAACGAAGCAAACTCTAGCACGGGGATGCCGTGAAGACGGTCTCTATGTTCTTCATGACACAAATAAAGCTTTTTTTGCCTCTCCATGTGTCCTAAGGCTTCTTTTGAAACATGGCACTCTAGACTTGGCCATGTTAATCTTAATGTTGTTACCTTTCTTAAGAATAATGGCTCTTTGTCTTTTACTTCGGTATTACCAAAACCCGGTCTTTGTGGTCCTTGTGAACTTGCTAAGTCTAAAAGACAAACATTTGACCTTAATAAAAAAGGGCTAATGCTCCACTTGAGTTAATACATTGTGACCTATGGGGTCCGTCACCGGTTAACAACAGATATTTTTTGTATTATGTGGCCTTTGTGGATGACTTTTCTCGCTTTACATGATTATATCTGTTAAAGGCCAAATCTGATTTTGTTGAAGCCTTGTCCATATTTATCCCCTTTGTTCAAACCCAGTTTTCTTCAAAAATAAAAATCTTTCAAAGTGACGGTGGCACCGAATTCACTAACAATCGTGTTCGACTCATATTTGAAAAGAATGGTACATTTCATCATATGTCATGCCTATACACACCTCAACAAAATGGTCGTGTCAAACAGAAACATCGTCACATTGTTGAAACTGGCTTGGCCATGATGTTTCATGCCAAAATTCCCACGAGATTTTGGGTGGATGCCTTTGCTTCGGTCGTGTTTGTTATCAAACGACTTCCGTCAAAATTACTTCAAGGGAAGTCTCATTTTGAACTCCTTTACCATTAGCGACCAAATTACTCATCTTTTCGGTCCTTTGGTTGTCGTGTGTTTCCTTATCTTCGTGATTATGCTCCTAACAAGTTATCACCTAGGAGCATTCCCTGCATTTTTTTTTGGGTATTGTTCTAAATATAAAGGATATCGGTGTCTTGACCCATGCACCTCTCGTGTATATGTTACCCGCAATGCTAGATTTGATGAACATCACTACCCGCGTGATCATACAACCAATGCTTCACCAATTAATCAACTTGATATCAACACTTTTATTGATGTTAATTCTGAAACCACTCACTCAACTAAGCCAATCATTCCTGAAAACATTCCTACTTGTGCGTCCATCCCGGTCACTATTCCTTTCTTTCTGGCCCAAAGCTCTCTTGCGGCCTCCGGCCCAATGGCTGCCACCTCGAATACTTCTGGCCCAGAGAACAGCGGCCCTACATCTCTCAGCCCTTCAGTCGCTGATTCCTCAGCTGCTCTTCCGAGCCCAGAAATCTCCGGCCCAGATACCTCCAGCTCTTCAGGCGACGCCATGGGCTCCTCAGATGCTGGCCCAACTGTCTTCCGCTCCTGTTCAGACTCCTCTAGCCTAGCTGAGGTCAGCCTGCCTGAATCTGGCCCTGTTTCTAATCCAGCTCAACCTTCTTCAGCCCAAACTCCTTTTTCCTCTCTGGTATCTACTCCGGAATCAACTCCTCCCACTTCTCAGACTCCTCTCGTTCCTTCTCAACTTCCTCCATCTACCCAATGATCACTCGCTCAAAGTCCAGAATATTCAAGCCACGTTATCGTGTTGATCTGGCTCATACGTAACACTTTCCCCTTCATCGCGCCTTGTTTGCCATGACTGATCCTTCGTCTTTCACCATGGCTGCCAAGGATGCTAAGTGGGTGAGTGCCATGGAGGATGAATTCTCTGCTTTACGTAACAATAACACATGGACGCTTGTTCCTCGACCCTTGCACGCAAATGTGGTTGGTTCCAAATGGATTTATCGAACCAAGTTCAAAAGTGATGGTTCTATTGATCGCTACAAGGAACGTCTTGTAGCTCAAGGCTTCACACAGGTTCCCGGTCTTGATTACTCACACACATTCAGTCCTGTTGTTAAGGCTACAACAGTTTGCACCGTTCTTGCATTAGCTGTCATTAACGGTTGGTTGCTCCATCAATTGGATGTGAACAATGCAATTTTTACATGGACACCTTTCTGAAACCGTATACATGGAACAACCAAAGGGGTTTATTGATCCTCAATTCCCCTCTCATGTGTGCAAACTAAACAAAAGCCATCTACAGGCTTAAACAAGCTTCGCGGGCTTGGTTTCATCGACTGAGCCTCTTCTTATTGAATCATGGTTTTTCCTACAGTCGTGCCGATCCATCTCTATTTATTTTTAAACATGATTCCTATATCATGTATCTGCTTGTTTATGTCGATGATCTAATTCTCACTGGAAATCAAACTTCCGTCATCAAATCCTTTATTTCCTCTCTCAACAAAGAATTTGCCATTAAAGATCTAAGGAAGCTCAACTATTTTTTGGGTTTGGAGGTTACCTACACTTCACATGGTCTTTTCCTAAATCATTCAAAATATGCTATGGATATTTTAACCCGTGCAAAGATGTTGGATGCTAAACCTGCACCAACACCTTTAAGCACAAATGTATCTTTTGTTTCTACATGTACTTCATTTCCGGATGCTACACATTATCGCTCTATTGTAGGTGCTCTCTAATATTTGACGATCACGAGACCTGATATATCGTATGCTGTGAATCAAGTCAGTCAGTTTTTGCATGCTCCCACTACTGCTCATTTTCAGGAAGTTAAGAGAATTCTACGCTACATCAAGGGTATTGTTGCTTTCGGACTTCACTACAGCCGTCCTACTCAAACAGCTCTTCTCGGTTATTCTGATGCAGATTGAGCTCGTTGTTTGGAAACCAGGCGATCCACCTATGGATACTCTATCTTCCTAGGTGGTATTTGATTTCATGGAGCGCTAAGAAGCAACCGATTGTTGCTCGTTCTAGCTGTGAATCAGAATATCACGCCATGGCAAATACTGATGCATAAATTGTTTGGTTAACTCATCTTCTACAAGAACTTCATGCCTTACCTCACACTCGTCCAACCATTCTCTGTGACAATCAAAGTGCAATTTTTCTCACTCAGAATCCGGTATCGCATAAACGGGCGAAGCATATAGATCTTGACTATCATTTCTTACGAGAGTTGGTTACTGCTGGGAAACTCATTACCAAGTTCGTTCCTACCAAGCTTCAGGTGGCGGATATCTTCACCAAAAGTCTTCCAAGTTCTCAATTTCATAAGTTTCGTCAAATGTTGCCCATTGCTCCCCCACCAATCAGCTTGCGTGGGGATGTTAGATAATAATTATATGCGACTTAAATGCAATTTGCATAGGTTATTTATTGCACCGTTTGTATCCCTATATATCAAGGCTTGTAACCTCTTTTCAATAACAGAAAATCATCTAAGAGGACCTAAGGCATTATAAGAAATAGCCAGAGAATTGCGCAAGCATCATCAGTGTCGGTTTGTGGCTAGTGTGTTCTTCACTTGTAATCCACATACTGAACTAGGGATAGTCAAGTTACCTGGATCGTGCTGCTTATGTGACATCTTATTGAGCAGGATTGCTAAACATTCCTCCCCCAAGCCTACATGATGTATTTGTTCAAGCCGTTTCTTGTATTTTCATATATTTTGGCATTTGGGTTAGAACATCTACACAATGTAGGTTTATGTGGAGTTGTTTTAGTAGGCTTATGAACTTCCCCAACTGCTCTTCGGTTTTCTATTTGACTAAGCGACTAGGGTAGGGAACTCGTTGTCTTCTAACAAGTTCCTCAAGCTGAGTTAGGCCACTGGTAGTTGAATGAATCCATGTAGTGGGTTGTGGATGAAAAGGTCAATTTCTAGACATAATGTTCATTTTGGATTAATAGACGCAAGAAGAAACCGAAAAATAAAAGGAATTTACCTGATATTTGGAGAGGTTGTTGTCGAGTATATCATACAAAGACCAAGATAAGAAAGATCATGTCTAGAAATTCTCCACATTTTTTGCTTCGAATTCCCATGTGTTCTCCATTTTTTCCTTAAGGTTACTTTGAGAATGGGTTTTGCAATTAGAGTGAGCAAAAATTAAAGGCAAATTTTTGTAATGGATAGAGGAGTTGCTTATGTTGAGACCCACGATTTCCAAATTATAAACAAATATTCTGATACACAAAACAACTATTTTTTCACATATAAGGAAGGACAAAGCAAGCATAGAAAAATTAGGAAAATAAAAAATGTGTATCTGTAGAATACTGTGAGCAAATGGCTCTGGTGGTGTGATTTTTGTCGGTTCTTTTCTCTGTTATCATTCATTGAATAAGCATGTTTGAGGTACAATTTATTACAATAAATATATATATATATATATATATATATATATATATATATATAAAAGATTGGGATGATTTGAGAACAATGAGAACCAATTTGAAGCACTCATTTTTTTTTACTTTTTTTTCTATTTTTATTTAAAAGGGCGTAACAGAAAGATAAAAAATATATCTCTTAACTATGTCACACTCTCAAATTCCACATGCGGTACCGCGAGGCGTGTGACCGACTAGGATCTAGCCATTAATCATGTTGAACCAACCATTTAAAACAATAAAAGCATCACTATCAACATGATTAGCGATGAGGGTTTAATTTGTTCAAAATACAGTTTGTGTTTGCAGCGGAAAACAAAGTTAAAACCCAACAGGAAACTAAAACCACAAGTTAAATAGATGTTCAAAACAATAAGTTTAAACGAACCACCCACTCAAGCCGATTGCAATGTCCGTCCACAGCTGTACCTATTTACCTGCAAAGCATGCAACTACGTGTCAACAATAAAGTTGGCGAATTCACAAAATTTGAGTTTAGTAAAAGTAAAGTTCACAATGTTTTAATTTAAGTATGACTCGGGTAGCTAACCCTCATCATATGACTAAATTGTGTACCGAATGCTGACGTTTCGTTTGTGCCCTCAATAATGTCTATCAACATTAAAGCAAGAGTGAAGGTTAGAAGTTCACGCCCGGCCTCCAGCACGGTGTGAGGTTTGTCAAACCTAATAGCGCTATCAACTAATACCCCGCGTATGCCCACCCGGCAATCTAATCGGTAAAATGTAGGGACTTTCATGATAGATTTTTCGTTTAGTCTAAGTGTACTATCCACCTCCAGTGGATAACATGTTTCAGTTGTCCACGCAAGGGACGCGCGCGTAGCCCAAAACAGGGATACCGTAAAAGTGTTATCCCAAACTAGTGACGCATGCTTTTAGAAAATAGTTGTGAACTCACCTTAGTTTGCTCGGTATTCAACTTGAAAGGTAATAGGGGGGTCAACTTTACCCTGATATATTTACCGTTTCAATTAGTTCAATTTATGAATTCATACACGTAGTCTAACACATAATCACCGAATCACGTTGTCGTACAAATTACACGTTTAAGTAAGTTAGAGTAGGTGATCGCCTAATTCCATATAATGCATTCATAGACACCCGTTAACGTTTCTAACAAACATACAACACTTTGTTGCAACATATAATCATATTTAACACGTTCACAAATACCTTTAGCTTAATGCAGTTTTATGTCAGTTTTAAGGCAGTTTTTCGGAATTTATTTAAAATACTAAACGAACTCATAAAATTATGATATTTTAATACAACGTGCCTTCTAGTTCCCAAATAGTTGTGTATTTTTTTCATAACCTGAATCTTTACACAAAAATCACTAAGAATCATTCTCTACGCCTAGGTCTGATCTACCACTTTCTGATGACAGTTTACGCCAAAAATCATTTAAAAATCCTCATTTAATCTTTTTACGAAATTCCAGTTGGATATTTTCGTGACCTCCTGGGAATTCCTACAGTAAAAATTTGAGATCATAACTCAATTCCTACATTGAGTTATGACACTCGTAATGGATACAAATTCTGGCGAAAAATGCAGCCTGAACCTTTGACACGAAACAATTTCATAAAACATTCAATTTTGGTCGAAAAAATGTCATTCCAGTGGAGTTTGAAAGGTATTTCCTGGAAGTTCACCATAGACTCAAGAAACATCAGTTTTTGATAAATTTTAACCCGGTTACAGCCGATTAAAGTCAGCTGTAATGTTCTAGACAGAACCTGTTTAGTCACCCGAACCCCATAAAAGACTAGTTTATGAACTCAATAGCTTATATCCATAAATCACAGCAGGTTTTTATCATAAATCGTATCATGTAGCAACTAGTTTATCACTAACCACCGGGTTAAACCTATAAACAACACCCGAGAGACCTACCCGAACCCATGATCAACCATAACGTATCACAATGCAATTTCTACCAACTCTATGCCACATTTAGTCATTAAAACGACAATTTATCCTTATCACAACAGAAAAACGCAGCCATGACACTTAACAACAATCATGCATGAACATTTATAAACATCTCAAAACCCAATATTTAACTCGTAACGAAACCCTAGCGACTTAACCGACCATGCAAACAGCTTACACATTATAACCCATGATTCCTAGCGTCTAGCTCTTCATATACATGCATAACAACAAATTTCATCCAACAGACATATCATTACACTAAAAAGAACCAATTAAAACCCAAAGAATTATCGAGTTATGAACCGGAGAAGTCGCTTGTAACTTGAAACCGGCTAGATTTGAGTCCTGGGGTTGTTACTTGTGTCAACAGAGGGAGAGGGAGGTGAGATCGCAGGAAAATAATACATAAGTTAGGGTTTTAGATTAGATAAGTTATAATATAAATACATGTATTCAAAATCCTTAATTTGATAGAAGTTGGGAACGGTTTAGGAGAATGTGTGGGGTTGGGCCGACTTAGTCGGGCTAGAGGATCAACAGAATACATGAGTAATGTTGTACCAATCTTTTGTATGCATGGTATATCGATTAGAATTTTTATACTATCATAATCAAGTACTACCACTTTCACAAACAATAAACAAAAACTAACAGACTCACACAACAATAAAAAAAACAATATTATTATAAGGATATGTAATGGAAGGCAGTTTGGATCGAATTCATGTTTTAAGATTGTTATATATAATTTTTTTAACATCAACCAATATAGATGTATATGTTTTACGCTGGTTCAGATCTCATGAGTTTCGAGTTACGCGAGTAGGTTGAATCGACACGCGAGACATGTGTTTTGGTTCAACGGTTCGGGTCGGTTCAATACGATATGGATTTGGTTCGAATACGCGTTTAGGTAATATAAATTAAATAGGTATAAAATTAATTCGTTGATTAAGATAAGTCTATATAAATTTATTTATAAATGCGAAACTAATAATTTTTACCTCAAGATTTCGGGTTGTCAAATCATCCGCAAGTTGAGAGAAATTTCGTCCCGAAATTTAGCAAACGGTTGCTGAAGAAGCTAGTGCAGTTGAGCGTTTCCGTGGGGTGTTACATCATCCCCAAGTTGGTTTGGAATTTCGTCTCGAAATTCAGTATCAACTTCAGCTTTGGATGAATCATTTTTGAACAATTGGGGATATTTGCGCATCATCTGATCTTCCCGTTCCCAGGTGAATTCTGGTCCACGCTTTGAAATCCAACGAACCCGAACAATGGGAATTTTACTACGTTTAAGCGTTTTGACCTCCCTATCCATGATTTCAAGTGGTTCTTCAATAAAACGGAGTTGGTCATCTATCTTGAGTTCCTTGAATGGGACCACAAGTGTCTCATCAGATAGACATTTCTTCAGATTTGATATATGAAAGACATTGTGCACACCACAGAGCTCTTCACGTAAATCCAGTCTATAAGCCACTATGGCAATTCTTTCTATGATCTCGAATGGTCCAACATAGCGCAAATTGAGTTTGCCTCGTTTCCTAAAATGAACAACGCCCTTCCAAGGTGAGACTTTTAACAAAACCCTGTCACCAACTTGGAATTCCAACGGTTTCCTACGCTTATCAGCGTAGCTTTTCTGACAGTCACGAGTTGCCGCCATGTGGTTTCTAATATGAACGATCTTCTTTGATGTTTCAAGCATGAGTTCAGGACCAGTGGTTTGGCTGTCTCCAACTTCAGCCCAACAAATAGGTGATCGGCATTTCCGTCCGTACAATGCTTCGAACGATGCGGCCTGTATGCTCGAGTGATAACTATTGTTGTAGGAGAAGTCCACCAGGGGTAGGTGTCTTTCCCAACCTTTACCAAAATCGATAACACACACTCGCAGCATGTCCTCAAGTGTCTGGATGGTGCGTTCGGTCTGACCATCGGTTTGTGGGTGATATGTCGTGCTCATGTCTAATCGCGAGACGAATGATTTATGCATGGACTGCCATAGGTAGGATGCGAAACGAGGGCCACGATTAGAGATGATAGAGGTGGGCACGCTGTGCCGCGAGAGTACTTCCTTCAAGAATAGTCTGGCAAGCATGTCATATTTGTCGGTTTCTTTGATCCCGAGGAAGTGGGCAGATTCAGTTAGGCAGTCCACGATCACCCACATGGTGTTGTTTTCGCTTTGAGTTCTCGGTATCCCGGTGACAAAATGCATGGAAATTTGCTCCCATTTCCATGTTGGTATTTCTGGTTGCTGAAGTAACCCAGACGGCTTTTGATGCTCGGTCTTGACCCTAGCACAGGTCAAGCACTTGCTGACATACTTTGCTATAATTGCCTTCATGTTAGGCCACCAGTACAATACCTTCAGATCGTGATACTTCTTGTCATACTCAGGATGTATCGAGTATCGAGACTTGTGTGCTTCGTCCATCACAAGCTCTCGCAAATTTCCGTAGGATGGAACCCATATACGTTCCATGAAGTAATGAATGCCATCAGATTTGGGCTCGAGTTGTTTCTCCATGCCCTGCATGGATTCAGATAGGAGATTCTCTTCCTTTAGTGCTTCAACTTGAGCATTGCAAATTTGCTCGGGAAGGTTCGAATGGATCTTAAGTTGTAGAGCACGAACTCGTTTGGGCTTTGTTTCTTTTCGGCTGAGGGCGTCGGCTACAATGTTTGCCTTGCTCGGATGATATTTGATTGCGCACTCATAATCATTTAGAAGTTCAACCCATCGACGTTGTCGCATGTTCAACTCCTTTTGGTCGAGTATGTGCTGGAGACTCTTGTGATCGGTGTATACCATGCACTTAGTACCGTACAAGTAGTGTCTCCATATCTTGAGTGCAAACACTACAGCTCCCAGCTCCAGGTCGTGGGTAGTGTAGTTCTTTTCATGTACCTTGAGTTGTCGGGACGCGAAAGCAATGACTTTCTCGCGTTGCATTAACACGCAACCGAGTCCCTGAATGGATGCGTCGCAGTAGACAACGAAATCATCGGTGCCTTCAGGTAGAGATAGAAGAGGTGCACTAAAGAGCTTCTCTTTCAAATGCTGAAACGCGGATTCTTGAGCATCACCCCACTTGTAGGTGATACCCTTTTGAGTTAGAGTAGTAAGAGGTTGTGCGATCTTCGAGAATCCTTCAATGATCTACGATAATAACCTGCCAGGCCAAGGAATTGGCGGATTTCTGTTGGAGTTTTAGGCGCATGCCAATTCTTAATCGAGTCGATCTTGGCTGGATCAACTTGATTCCCAGCTTCATTGACCACCTGACCGAGGAAATGGACTTCACGAAGCCAAAAGTCGCATTTCGAGAATTTAGCGTAAAGTTGTTCATTCCGTAAGAGTTCCAAAATAAAACGTAGATGTCGCTCGTGTTCCTCTTGGCTCTTAGAGTAGATTAAAATGTCTTCAATAAAAACAATGACGAACTTGTCAAGGTAGGGCTTGCACACTCGGTTCATAAGATCCATAAAAACCGCGGGTGCATTCGTTTGCCCAAATGAAAAGACACATCAACTTTCGCATTGATTTGGTGCCGGCAGCCGCACCAATAGCGAAGCCTCCATACCGATTAGCTCCGTCATATATGCAAAGACTATCTACACCACTTCAAAAGTTGTTAGAAAAAGGACTCATTAGAACGAGTTCCTTGCCATGGGGAGCTCCGGTGCCTTTTGTCGAGAGAAGGATGGAACCTTCCGAATGTGCATAGGCTACTGAGAACTAAACAAGTTAACCATCAAGAATCCGTACCCATTACCGAGGATTGATGATCTGTTCGATCAATTACAAGGGTCGAGTTTTTATCCAAAGATGGATTTAAGATCCGGGTATCATCAGTTAAGAATCCAAGAGGAAAGTATTCCTAAGACAGCGTTTAGGACTCGTTATGGTCATTACGAGTTCCTTGTTATGCCTTTTGGCCTAACGAACGCCCCTGCAACATTCATGGATTTGATGAACCGGGTATGTAAGCCATACCTCAACAAGTTCGTGATCGTCTTCATAGATGATATATTGATATACTCGCGAACCGAGGAAGAACACGGACAACACATGAAGACTATTTTGGAGTTGCTGAAGAAGGAGCAATTATATGCCAAGTTCTCGAAATGTGCATTTTGGATTTGCGAAGTGCAATTTCTCAGTCACGTGGTGAACGAGAACGGAATAAATGTTGACCCTTTGAAGATCGAGGCTATAAAGTGCTGGACCACGCCAAGAACCCCCACGGAAATACAACAATTCCTAGGTTTAGCGGAGAAGATTTATTGAGAACTTCTCAAAAGTTGCTCAACCGCTAACCTCGCTTACACAGAAGGACGAAAAGTTTGACTGGGAGAAAAACAAGAATCGGCGTTCCAAGGATTAAAAGAGAAATTATGTAAGGCGCCGATATTATCACTCCCAGACGGTACCGATGACTTTGTGGTGTACTGTGATGCATCGCATCAAGGCTTAGGTTGCGGGCTAATGCAACATGAAAAAAAGTCATTGCATACGTGTCACGTTAGTTGAAGGTTCATGAAAGGAATTATACCACACATGACCTAGAATAAGGAGCAGTGGCATTTGCCTTGAAGATCTGGAATCATTCTTTATATGCACTAAGTGTACCCTATTCACGGATCATAAAAGTCTTCAACATATATTCAACCAAAAGAAATTGAATATGCGCCAACGACGTTGGGTGGAATTGTTGAACGACTATGATTGTGAGATCAAGTATCACCCGGGCAAGGCAAATGTTGTGGCAGATGCCTTGAGCAGGAAAGAACGAGTCAAAACATTACAGGTACGAGCTTTAGAAATGACGATCCAGACGAACTTTATAGTTCGAGTGCGCGAAGCACAACAAGAAGCATTGAAACCAGAAAACATTCCAGCGAAATCATTACAGGGAATGGAAAAACAGTTGGAACCGAACAAGGAAGGAACTCTATATTTCATGGGAAGGACCTAGATTCCCTATTATGGCGATTTGTGAGACTTGGTGCTGGATGAAGCACACAAGTCCAAGTACTCGATACACCCAAGATCGGATGAAATGTACCAGGATCTAAGAGAGTATTACTGGTGGTCTAATCTCAAGGGAGATATTGCGACCTATGTTGGGGAATGCCCAACTTGTGCAAAGGTCAAGGCCGAATACAAAAAAAAAACCATATGGTTTATTACAACAACCTGAGATCCCGGTTGGGAAGTAGGAACAAATATCAATGGATTTCATTATGAAATTACCACGGACCTCTCGAGGTCATGACATGATCTGGGTTATCATTGATCAGTTAACCAAATCAGCTCACTTCTTACCCATCCGCGAAAAAGACAGTACCGAGAAGTTGGCAAGTTGGCTGAACTGTACCTGAAGGAAATCGTGGCACGCCATGGTGTGCCAATCTCCATAATCTCTGATAGAGATAGGCGCCTTGTGTCACGGATATGGAAATCATTTCAAAATTCGTTTGGTTCTTGCTTAGATTTAAGCACAACTTTTCACCCGCAGACCGATGGTCAAAGCGAGCGAACCATCCAAACGTTGGAAGACATGCTTCGGGCCTGTTTGATGGATTTAGGCGTAAACTGGGATACTCATTTACCGTTGGTAGAGTTTTCCTACGATAACAGTTATCACACCAGTATCAAGGCCGCGCCATTCAAAGCACTATATGGACGAAAGTGCCGATCACCACTATGTTGGGCGGAAGTCGGTGACAGTTAACTCATTGGTCCCGAATTAGTACAAGAGACCACAGACAAGATATTTAAGATCCGTGAGCGTATCAAAGCAGCCCGAGATAGAAAAAAACCTACGCAGATCGGAGACGCAAACCATAATCCTTCGAGGTTGGAGTCAAAGTATTGCTAAAGGTCTCACCTTGGAAAGGCGTAGCTAGATTCGGGAAGCGCGGAAAACTAAACCGAGATATATTGGACCTTTCGAAATTCTGGCAAAGATTGGTACAGTGGCTTACAAGTTAAAACTGCCAGAGGAACTCAATAATGTACATGACACATTTCACGTGTCTAATCTGAAGAAAAGTCCAACTAATGACACAGTTATCATTCTAGCGGATGAGACTCATGTTGATGACAAATTACAATTTACCAAAGAACCAGTGAAAGTCATGGACTAGAAGGTCCAAAAGACAAGAAGAAGCCAAATCAAACTGGTGAAGGTTCGCTGAAATTCGCGCCACGGTCCCAAGTATACGTGGGATCGTGAAGATCAAATCAAGTCAAAATACCCGCACGGTTCAAGAAAAACTCCTTCAGTGGATGCCTCAAACTGAATTTCGGGACGAAATTCTTTTTAACAGGGGGAGTATGTGACAAATGGCAAAATAACCGGTAATTCCGTACAATTTAATCCCTATTTGTAGTTCATAATCTCATGCATATTATCGCAATTTAATTTCGTCACTGAGTCGTACGTCATATCCTGAGTATTAGGACAAGTAAATCTGATCATAACATATACTGGTTTCCGTTACCACGCGAAACAAACCAAAACAATGCCCCCAAAGTGTTGGTAGAAAGTGTTAGGCGCACTAATTGCGGTGACACTAACTGTGTCGGTAAAGCCGCTAAAACGAATCAGAACAAGAAATGACGGCATGTTGATGCCATGCCTGAGTCCATATGCAAATGAAAACACATATTTGAGAACAACTATTACAATAATACATAACTTTCTGGTATAAACGCCTAAATTGCAAAATTGTCCGTTTCGACCAAAAAGGTGACAAATGTCGATTTGTCCGCAAGACTAATTCGGAGGATTCCGGAGGTAAGAATAAGAATAAAACAATGTTAAACATCCTAAAACAATGTAAGAATAATAAGAATGTACAAAAGACATTGTTGCCGGTCATTCGTCAGACAATGCACAATTCGACCGGAAAGCGGCCGATTGTCGAAAAGACGAATATTCTAGTGGCTGATAGCCTCATCCGGGCATCTAGTGAACTAGTTAAGCCTCATTTAGAACTCAGAATCTATTCAACTAACATGAGGTCATGGAAACACAACTTTCAGAAAAGTTCGACGACGGAACACAAAAGTGCCGATATCGATCGAACGGAAGACATTTCGGCCATCCTAACTTATCGTATATTCGTCCAGCGAATTAGTCATGCATATTTTTATATCGAAAATGCACTAAGTAGACGCCATATTAATTGTGGTGGTCGAAAACAAAAGCTTCCGGTACTAAATGAATAGTTTCGTTTATTAGCGATTATTACGACGATGAGCGATCTAGAACGTATCCGTCATCCGAAACTTATACCCTAAACTCAAGTCTTATGCTTAAGATGCTAGGTCATTAACCCTAATCACTATACTTAGCCAAATTACCAAAATATCTACACTTTTTAACATGTGTAAAAATTGAAAGTTACACTTTACCCCCCTCCAATTGACGGTCATAAGTGGGCCCCATGCCACTTGATTTTGTTGAAAAATTAAAGATTAGGAGTATGGTGTTTAGAGATTTGATGGAACTTGAAAAATGATGGAAATATATAATAACTTCACAAGATTACTTATCATTTTCACAACCAAAAATTTGCAACATTTTCCCCTTCTTGTCTCCCTACCTCACGGCTCCACCATCATCACCAAACACCACCATTGTGCCACCCTTAAATACCATAACATCTACATCTTAAAGCCTAATCAAGTCCACTAAAGAAGCTAGCAAGGATGGAGATCATTAGGGCTTCCTAAAGAGCTTCATTTTCTTCCATAATCATCAAGAAACTTGTGCACCCTTTGTAAGTTAAACTCATCCATAATCTAGCTTATTTTTATGCTTAGATTATTAGTGTACAAGTTGTTCATCTTGAAAATCAAGAAAAAACAAACCACAAACACTAAAACACAACATAATAATAACATTAAATATTGTTTATTTTGTGTTGATTATATGTTTATATGATTGCTAGTTAGGATGTTGCAGTTGTTTATGTTAAAAATATGATATAAAAGTTGGATGATCTTGTGTGGTTTAGTATAAAAATGACGATTTCAACATGATAAGGTTTAAATCTAAACAAGATCATCAACTACATCATCCATGAAAAATACTACAATTTAAAGGTAATTTTTATGCATATGAATGATTTTATAGGAAGTAAACACTTGTATTTAAGTTGTAATCACCTTAAAAATGTGTAGTAATCAAGGGGTTAAATGCATGGACTTGATTTAACAACATGCTAAAGTAGTGATTTGAAATGGTTAATAAAGATTGAAAATCCTCTTGATTTACTAGTATTTTTAACAATAAAAAGTCATGGATGATGATGGATTTTTAATGTAAAATAAATGTTAGATGGTTTGTTTGTCACACCCCGACCCGTAGCGGAATAAAAGTCGGGGCATAATTGGGTTATCACCAAAGCTCATGATATTTACTAAGATGTTTCATATTTATTAAATTCAAATTACAAACTTAAATATCCAAAAACAAAATCCATACAATTACAAAGGAAAATGAAACTATATATTTATTCCAAAGCATAAACTTGTTTATTATTCTAGGCCATCCTAAGTGTTTCCTGTCTCAGCTGGATCACCTGTATCATGTGTAAAACGGGGGAGATTTTGGGTCAACAAAAGTTGGCGAGTGAACCTTGATAAAACATTTTTACTAATTTCTTGTTTTATTTATCAAAGAAAATTCGTGCATTAATCATATGTGAGCAAACATATATATGTAAACAATCACAAACCACTTTGGATGAGTATATGACATGAATGATGATGTATTTGAGATCAAGGCTCAATCTAACGGAGCCGATCTAATGAGGCTCCTGATGCTCAACCCGTATCCCACGGGGAACTGATGGGCCTAATGAAATGCGTGCACTGAAATGATAAATTCAATCTACATATAATTCACACAGCAATTGATACACATTTGATCACGGATATGATGTATGCACAAGTGTTTACATAAAATAAAAGAATAGTACGACACATGATACACCCCAAAATATGATTAAAACGTTGGTAGAGATTCACTCACAGTGGGAGCGTTCTTTGATGATGATGAATGCGCACGAGTTTACGATTCAACCGACGAGGAAAAAACTAACCTAAATAATAACGAAATGATTCGATAAATAAATAAATTTTATTTGAGATTAATATTTTTAATTAGTGCTCTTAATGAGATTTTTAGATTTATTTTTGCGAGTTTAATGAAATTTTCTAACTTTAAGAATCTTATTTTTAAGTATATTTAAAAGATTTTTCAATTAAATAAATAAGTAAAAATATAAAAAAATGGGTTGACTTTCTGTCAGGTCTGACCGGTCAGACAGTGTATTTCAGGCGGTGCGCGGGATCGAACTCGGGACCTTTCGTTTGTGTGCACACAGCTCTACCAACTGAGCAACGTGTCTAACCCGAAATATTCTCTGTTTTAATTATATATATATACTAACTAACTTTAACCTTGTTTAGTTTTTACTAAAAATGATTTAATAAGGCCGAACCGATTACAGAAACCCGGACTCGAACTCGGGACCTTCGGTTCGAGTGCACACAGCCAACCAGTTGGGCTGTGTGTCTAATCTGCTTAACTACTGGATTATATTCCTCGTATATACATACTGTGGGTTTGTCTGAATAGGTTTTAAAAATGTTGGTTTTATTTCAGAAAGTCGGTAAAATGCGTGATTCGAACTCGGGACGTGTGTATTGTATTTGCACACAGTCCACCGCTGGACTGTGTGTCTAACCCGGTTAAATATCCGATTTTAATTATATTAGTACACATATTCAACTTCATCTTCTTCACTTACAAGAATACAGAACATATATCTGACCGGAAATTGTTCAAAACAGAATCTGGTTGTCTGATTAAGATTAATACATGCTAAATAATGGATTACCAAAAAGAGTTAAGAATTATACCGATTAGGAGTAAAGCTTCGGTTTTTCGGTGATATTCCGGCGAGTGCGAGGACTTCTGGCAACGTGCTCTGAAAGGACTAAAGCTTCAGGATGAGAGTGTGGTTCTGAGCGAAATGTTTACAAGGATTTTGAGTTGGTATTTATAGGATGAACAGACCGATTGGATTTCGATTTTTGGAGACCAAAATTTACGGTCAAGATTTCAATTATCGACAGAAACGGTTCTTGACCCAATTGGATGTTATGCAACGGTTATAACTGATGTCGAATTCAGTTTATATGTTTCAGTCAAAGGAAAATAGCCACAATTGCGGAGTTTTCGGTTTTTCTCCTGTGATTTCGAGTTCTGAATGCGCGGCCTTGCAGGTTTGACTTTTGGTTTTTATTATTAGTGTTATTTGCTTCAGTATTTATCACAAAAGAAGTGTGTGGCGGAGTGGTGTGGTGTGTGTTTGTCTTTGCGGGAGACCCGGGTTCGAAACCCGGCTACCCTATTATTTATTTTTTTATACTTATTATTATTAGTCATAAATTATGGTTTTTAAATTCTAAAATATTTATTAATTATGTATTGTTTAAAATTAATCTGAACAATAAATACGCAACGAACTTATAACTGAATATTTGATTAACAAACGAAGCGGGTTTTGAAACCCGTTTTTCAACGAATGTTACATTGTTGATGATGATTATGAGCTTAAACAGGTTTTAAATACGTTTTTGAAACGTGAAAAAACGCCAGAGTTTAGGGAAAACTATATGGAAATTTTCTAAAAATCTAATCACGATGAAAACATGATTAGTGGGGTGATTAGTGGGACTAAACGCGATTAGTAACTTAATCGTCATTAAGTAGACTCTAATGACAAGGGTTATCCCTAAATGGCCAAGTGTTTAACAAAGTTATAAATATATATTTATTAGTAAAAACAAATACTTTTTACAAATATATATTTCTACTTGGAAAATAATACAAGTATATATTTATATATTTGTTACCAAAAAATTTGTATGTATACATGTGTGTATTGTATGTGTATGTATTAGAAACTTAGGGTATTCACAATAAAAATACCCAATCATATACAAAATATAAACACTTGATCAATACACTAAGTGTTGGTGACATAACAAATATATCCTTGAAAAGCGTCGAAACAATAATCGGACAATCGAAACGATGTGAACATTAGGCGAACATTCAAGATTACACCGTCGCGTCGACGACCAACGGGTGAATTGCCGGCACGAAAGGTCATTACGACAATGGGCGATTCTCGATGAAAATGAACATGTAATAAACGACGCCGCCGACGAGTATAAATATATTTTTAGACGTTCAACATATATATATATATATATATATATATATATATATATATATATATAAATGTTATTGAAATCAAAATCCGGAAAGTTAAAAATATAAAAAGCTAGAAAATTATAAGTAAATACTTATAAGAAAATGGGCTTTTAATAAGTAAATGTGGGCTAGGCCCAAATCGTAAAAGTCTTGGACATATATATATATATATATATATATATATATATATATATATATATATATGTTATTGAAATCAAAATCCGGAAAGTTAAAAATATAAAAAGCTAGAAAAATTATAAGTAAATACTTATAAGAAAATGGGCTTTTAATAAGTAAATGTGGGCTAGGCCCAAATCGTAAAAGTCTTGGACAAGGCCCAAAGACATAAATTACATGGGCTAGACCCAATGACATAAAATACATGGGCTAGGCCCAAAGACATAAAATACATGGGCTAGGCCCAATGACAAGAAAACATGGGCTAGGCCCAATGATACGTGAAGGGCAAGGCCCAGTTCACACACGATCTAAAAACAATAATATATATATTAAGAAATATATATAACTATATTAATCGAACAAACAAAACTACCAACACTATGATAACATTTAAAAGTTGTTCTACCATAACAAAGAAATGCATAGCAAGAATTCAAGATGAACAACGAGTACAAGGTCCATTAAGGCCTAGGTGTCTAATAAACTCAATACACATGTAGGTTATACACGTGTACGGACACCGACCGTGATTAGTACGACTTAATGGAATGCAAAACTGTGAGTTCATGTCCCTCCATTCATTGATTTCAAAGTTTTGTTTTACAAACTATCGAGGGGAAATACATGTCATAACAAATAGTATGTTAGCTATGGGTTCAGTTGATAATAGGATCATTTGTGCATAAGTAGGATGATGACAATAGTAACCATTAATCACGTAGTGACCAAGGTGCAAAAGGTATATATCTATCGAGTTTGAGACACGCTCCACTCCTAGTATGATAACCGGTTAGGAGTACTTTTGTGATCCCAATTATGTCAGAGTCGTCTCGGGTTGGTTACTTACTTATGGCACATATATGTCAGGGTACTCGCGACACTTTGATAGATCCCCAGAACGCCATGATGCTAATAAAATACTCGGATTTCATTACTGGATTTCAAGAATGACATTTTTATCCGAAAACATTAACTACATGAACTCGCCAACTTTATGTTGACTTTTTAAAATTACATGTATTTCAGGACTCAAGACATGAGCTGGTGATATGATTCGGGTTATGGGAATATGTCAAGACAACGATATGCCATCTTTTGGAGTGTTTGCCTTTTATATCCCAACTTCGTATGGGTATATAAGGGTCAAAACCTCACTATGTACTTGTGATGAAAATAGTTAAAACTATGTAATCACTTTTGGTTGACTGTAATATTGGAATGAAACTTATTATTAATGGCATCGTTGTTGAATTATAATTGTTTACTAAATTGGATGCAATGATTACCTAATATTCACACATTTGCGCTTCCGCTACGACCGGGGTGTGATAGGTTGGTACCAGAGCTCTGGTTGTAGTGAACCGGGGAAAAACTTTTTATTAAAAGTTGGTCTACAATCACCAGGGGCTCACACATGAAAACAAAGTTTAAAACATAAAAGAAATGTTTTGGAATTATAACAAGATAACAAAAAGGTCTTCATTGTGTCACGATAACATGAGGATCTATCACACGAGCTCAGCCGTAAGTAACGAAAAAGGATCAATACATGATTAGTCTATGGGAAATAGACACATTACATTAGAAGACTATGTGTCATGGACACGTTAAAAAGGATAGAAATCCTGGCTAGATGGGATTTTATGTGATTATATATATATATAATTTATTTATATATGTGTTGTACGGAATATTTTGCCAAGAACGAAATGCCTTCGACTACGGATAGTATTATTACCCGTGACTCGCACAATGAGAATATCGACCTTGCGTCTATTGCGGAGCTTATGGCGAACGTGTTCCTAAGCGAGACCTTAGGATCGATTCCACATAAGGTGGTTGCTTTTCCACGGATTCGGAGATGCCTGGCTTCGGTAGTGACGAAGAGGCGGAGGTGGTAGCCTTGGACGACAAATCTATTAGCAGGACGAGGTCACAGTGACCCATATTAATCATTAATAACGACACTCTTGTCCAGACAAGGAAAGTGAAGTACTAATCTTGAAGGTGCCCCTCCAGTTGTTATTGTTGCAAATTCTCTCTATTTCTAAATTTGTCTAACGACATGCCCTTTTGCGAGTAATGTCAAGGGACGATAGCAAGTGGACCAATCATGAAGGTCCCTTATATGTTGAAGGTATGTAGACAATAGCGTCCTCTCTCTGACCGATCGTCGTCTTTGAACGGTTAGAACACTAGGGTGACCATGCAAGGCAATTTATTATTACGGGGGCCCACGTAATAATAACTTGCAGTGGATGAGAATCCTGGTGGGCTATGCGGTTAAAGATTACTACTCATTCGAAATTGTAAGGTTGGTCGAGTTTCTATCTAGTGGGACTAGTCATCTAAACAATCAACCTGGGTGGTTGCTATATCCCATGATTCCTAGTCATCTAAACAATCAACCGGGGTGGTTTCTATCTAGTGGGAGACTAACCGGGGTGGTTGCTATAACCCATGATTCCTAGCGACTAGCTCTTCATATACATGCATAACAACAAATTTCATCCAACAGACATATCATTACACTAAAAAGAACCAATTAAAACCCAAAGAATTACCGAGTTATGAACTGGAGAAGTCGCTTGTAACTTGAAACTGGCTAGATTTGAGTCCTGGGGTTGTTACTTGTGTCAACAGAGGGAGAGGGAGGTGAGATCGCAGGAAAATAATACATAAGTTAGGGTTTTGGATTAGATAAGTTATAATATAAATACGTGTATTCAAAATCCTTAATTTGATAGAAGTTGGGAACGGTTTAGCAGAACTTGTGGGGTTGGCCCGACTTAGTCGGGCTAGAGGATCAACAGAATACACGAGTAATGTTGTACCAATCTTTTGTATGCATGGTATATAGATTAGAATTTTTATACTATCATAATCAATACTACCACTTTCACAAACAATAAATAAAAACTAACAGACACACACTACAATAAAAAAACAATATTATTATAAGGATATGTAATGAAAGGCAGTTTGGATCGAATTCATGTTTTAAGATTGTTATATATAATTTTTTTAACATCAACCAATATAGATGTATATGTTTTACGCCATGGTTCAGATCTCATGAGTTTCGAGTTACGCGAGTAGGTTGAATCGACGCGCGAGACATGTATTTTGGTTCAACGGTTCGGGTCGGTTCAATACGATATGGATTTGGTTCGAATAAGCGTTTAGGTAATATAAATTAAATAGGTATAAAATTAATTCGTCGATTAAGATAAGTCTATATAAATTTATTTATAAATGCGAAACTAATAATTTTTACCTCAAGATTTTGGGTTGTCAAAACTATCTTTTCATACCCTTCAATCTCTCTTGAAAAATTAAACTATATCACCTTTTCAACAAGACAATCAATTCAAGAGAGAAAAATCATCGTCGCCAATCTTCATCTCCACCGTCACCAACTTTCCTTACCATCGTCGCCAACCATTTTAACTACAATCACTAACCCATAAGCCATCGTCATCACCGCAGCCCATCACCTACGTTTGTTATGAAATAAACTAGGGTTTTGGGTGTGTAGAGGTTACCTTGTTTTGATCAGATTAAGGTGTTGAAAATGTGATATATGTATGTACATTGAAGACGTTTGATTGTTTTAAAGTTGGTTTGGTTATGTACATTGAAGAAATTTGATTGTTTTGAACGCGTTTTGATGTATGCATATGTACATTGAAATAATCTGATTGTTTGGACCATGGTTTAATATAGTGCATATATGTACATCTGAAGAAGCTGGTCGTTTTAAGCACTAGTTTGATAATGTACATATATCTACTTACATGTTCTGAGCATGGTTTGATAATATATATATCTATACTATATTATAATGCATGAGTGATGGGCATTTTAAGATGCCCAAAAGTTAAGTACTTTTTTTGTTTAATGCATAAGGTACAACCCTAAAATAAGGGTAAATTAGTCTTTTAAATACTAATTACACTTTAATCCCCTTATCTAATTACACTTTAATCCACTCGTCTTTAACCAAATTATGAGTAATTAATTAGTAGTTACACTTTATCATCTTATAAAAAACTAATTACCCCCACGTTTTTAAGACGGCCATAACTTTTACATACGTTAATATTTTTTTTAAAAAGAGTACACCATAAACGAGCATCTTGTTCTCTTTAATTTGAGTATATGGAGGGGTATGGCCCCAAATTGCGCGCATGGCCATGCGCATACATGACCACACCCACACTCATATAACAAACACTCAGCCGACTGGGAGTTCCCTCATGGTCATATCCTCGTGTGTGCGTAACATGACAGGTCACGTAAGGAACAACTAGTATAGTTGGCAGAAGCATGCAACCATTCAGGTTACGGCTGACCTTGCAAATACAATCTCCACAATGGACGAGTTATGCAGGGACGACAAAGAGAAAAGGACAGTGACGTGGCACCAAGTAGCTATCTCAACTAACTGCTCCAAGATCTCCACCCAGGGGTGATGACAGATGCGACAGAAGGTACACTTGGTCAATGATGTGTAGCCAATCACGTTGCGCCATGCCACCTCCACCTCTACAGACACTACTTGTCGTGTCAGAGGGGACCAAGTGGATATTCCCTGAAAGCGACGTCTGGCTAAGGCTCATCAACAACAATCTTCTCCAAACCTTTCAGCTATAAATACCTTCTTCTCCAATTGTTTAAGGATATGATTTCTCTTACTCTCTCTCTTTCTCTCTATCTCTCTCTCTTAGCACACTCTTTCTTTATTCTTCTTAAAGCGATACTTATTTTCACTCCGGATGATGGTTACGAGAAGAACCCCCCACCTCTCCTTCACGTAACAAGCTCACGATGTTATTGTTTTGCGTATTAGCTATCAAGACTACATTGATCCTGTGATCTAGAAGTGATTAAGGTTTAATCCTCTTGTTAAAGCTACCTCGCAGGTCATATCCCCTGCGATTAGAACTGGTACTTCTTCAGTATAGTATTACTATAACTGTTTTAATTAAAAAAATGATATATTACATGATTAATAGTGTATTGGGGAGAGCAATAATTAATTGTTAACCAAAACCGAACCGAAAACAAAGGAAACCGGACTCAAAATCAACAAAACTAAATTAACTGAAATCTGATTAACCGAAAATGTAATTAACCAAAAGCTAGTTATCAGTTTTTTTTTTTTCTGTACCCCCGTTTAACTAAAATTAACTGAACCAAACCGAACAACTCATATTTCTAGGTTTTATACATCCAATTCATGTATTTCATATTTTATACCTCCATTTTATATATTTATACTTCAATTTCATTTATTTATACATACATTTTCATACGTAAAATTTATATATTTCTAAATAAAAGATTTAACCCAAGTTTAATTTTGGCTTTTAACCAAATTTAAACGAAAGGAACCAAAACCTTCAATTGTTTAACCAAATTCTAAGTGTAAGGATTTATTGTGACCTATTAT
The DNA here is from genome assembly GCA_947069175.1 of Scalesia atractyloides. Lineage (NCBI taxonomy): Eukaryota > Viridiplantae > Streptophyta > Magnoliopsida > Asterales > Asteraceae > Scalesia > Scalesia atractyloides. The sequence goes on along the minus strand of CAMTDV010000012.1, from coordinate 9,001,878 downwards.
TACATTATTTTTAACTACTTTTATAAGTTTTAACTATTTTGGATTGTTATTTGTGGTATAATCCCTTTTGTTTTATACAATTTAGACAATGCATGATGATTTATATTTATCATATGTATTATGTTACAAGTCATTTCACTAAGATTAAATACAAATTTATGTTTTGTATTTTTTTTTTATTTTCAACCAGTATAATACACGGGTTTATAAGCTAGTTAATTAATAAAATAGGCTAATCGGTTACTTCGGTTGAGGAACTAAACCATGCATATCCTTGTAGTGTCGTCGTTTCTCGCCGCATCTCGCAGACACCCTTGTAGTGTACATATATGTACAAATTAACATATTATCTAATTGCAGAGAGAAGTTATTCAACTACATATTAAGAAATTATTTTAAAACCCATTTAACTTGTAAAATCATAGTTAGTGAAGGGTCGATGAAAATATTTTCTTAGACCGTCCGTAGTGGGTGACGTGCCAAGGGTAGTGAGCCTCTTTGGACGTGCTACTATGTTAAAGGAAGGGGGCTTGGGGTGTGAGCCCCTCTTTTCCCCCAACCAGTCAAACAACCCAACTAGCGTTTTTATAAATAAAAATCACTAAGCTTTTAGTAAAAGTGTCTCACATTTTTTAGTTATTCCATTAGGAATGGTGTTATTTTCAACTTTTTATAGTCCGTTAAAAGAACTCAACCATGGTCCATATATGTTATGCCAAAGCGAGTTCACGGGGGCCATGGGCCATTCCTGCTTTTATTGTGTGTTTTGTTTCTTTATATTCATTCTATGGACCCATTACACATGCTTCAACATCATTATCATTTTGTTTCGTAAAATAACAACAATTTCTGTGTTTAAAATGCCTCGACTGAGTTTCATCGGTATTTGATTTCAAGATATAATAATAATAATAATAATAATAATAATAATAATAATAATAATAATAATAATAACAACAACAACAACAATGATGATGACGATGATAGCCATTAGTTGCATGTTAGTTATTTGAAACGTTCCATGTTATATAACAATTTGTGCATCATCAAAATCAAATGTAGAGAGACTGTCATATTTAATTTTATAGTTTTTCCTTCTGTCATGTGTATGTTCTTATTAGTAAGCATACATTTCGGCACAAGGTTTAGGCAATGTTTTGAAAACCGAACGCAACTAGAATGTCTGACCGGACATATAAAGTTTTTCGAAGTTTTTAGGTAAAATTTACACTACGAAGTGATAAAACAAGAGGGTCAGGGCTCCCTCTGCCTCAAACTAAGCCCCACCCATGCTGACTCTGTTAAACCAGGAACTAATGACGCCATTGAGTTGGTTACTGAGGTAATGGAACAACAAATGAATCGCGATTGATTTTAAGCAAGACACACAAAAGCGGTGAAAACTGTCGGAGACTAATGGCTTGCCTGCTCCTTTTGTCAAAAGCGATCGTTAACCACTAGAGCCGTTGATTCTTATATTATTTTTTAAAGATTGGTATTAGGAATATTAACAAGTAACGCTTACTAGTATGTAAAAGATTAACCTAGAATTTTATAAAAGAATATTGCATTTTTTGTAAAAAAAATAATAACTAAAGTTGTTATTGTACACATACATTTCCTATATTGTAAAATTGTGGTTCATACCCACTCTAGTACCTATCAGGTATCAAGAATTCTTTTTCGTTTATTAAAAGTTAATCGCTAAAAAATATATTTCTTACTATTATAATTTTTTATAACTTTATTGCCTAAGGAAATTCAAAGTATAAAACGAAAATATAGTTAATTAGTATCAGTATCTTATTCTATTATCAATGTCAACACAAAATAAAGATAAAAAAGAAAATGTTGGTGGGTATGGTTTGGAATAACGAGTATGTATGTTTAAAGTAATTGGATCAAGAAACACATAATATCATACACGTTCAATATCCATGAATTTTTTTAAATTAATCTCGTACCCAATTCCATACCTGAATACTTCTCCTATTACTTGTCTCGATTGTTTTAGATATGAATTTGTCGGGTTTAAGTTTGTTTGTCATCACTACCACCATTTTGTTAGTGATTTTGACTAGTAAAACTGCCCCAATGCTCGAACCCGCTCTACTACAACTTCTCACGGAACCATCTATGGAAGCTTAGCGAGACGTTCGCGATCCACATGAACCATCTGTTCTATCCCGTGTATATTCATGGATTAATAGTTTCGTCATATCATGAATTCATCTAGCCCTACTCTCGCCCCCTTTTAGTTAATCGTTAAAGTACTATGAAGATATGCATGAGTCACCACAAACCATGCGTGTAAACAATTAAGACTTGTCTAATCGTATTGTCCAAATATATGGCCAGACATTAACACGTTCCCTTTTATACTTCTGAAATGGAAATACATCATCATATTATGTGTAAAAACCACTATCATCATATTATGTGTAAAATACCGGAGGTTGGTGATACAGTGACAAGTCAAATCCTTTTAATACATTAATTAAGTGTGAGCTTTTGTGTTTAAGTATCACAAGAAGCAAGATATTCATCTTTAAAAAAATATTATTTGTAAAATGTATATAATTTCAATTTATTTTAGTAGATACGTTATTAGAGGGCATCCTTTTTCAATCAATTAAAGGTAACTAATTTTTGTCCTCCTAAACTAAGATTTTATGTAATAAAAAGGCCTGCTTCATTGGTTTTTGCCGATGTGAGATGCTAAGTTACCACATCATATATTTTCTAATATAATTGTTATTTATAATAATAGATTAAGATAAATACAAAGGACAGCATAAATAAAAATAGTAAGAATGATGCTACTTCATTGATCTTAGATTTAGAGGGTTGAGATTAGTTTTAGGGAAAAGAAAATAATAGAATGGCATAAAAGGGATCTTTACATATATTGACTTTCTCTGCATGCAAGACACGTACCAATTTTCCTATCAAATTTAAAACATCCGTAACTTTTTCATACATTTGTTTAAAAAAAATCACCATAATAATGAGCGTTTTTTATCTTTAATATGAGTATGATATTACTATATAAAAATAAAAAAAATTCAATTTTACTAGGTTTTCTTTGTATTGTGTTCAAGGTTGTGACAATTGTGTTTTTCAACTGGGTTTGGTCCTTACATTTTTTATTAAGGTTTCTATACATTATGTTATTATCAAAACTTATAACACAGTGTTAATTTGAGTTCTATTCGTTTCATTTTTATCAGAACCTATAACACAATGTATGACACAATGAAGATGATGTTATATTTGGTAGTCTATATATCGTGTTATAGGTTCTGGTCATTATGTTTATTTGCTACCTATTGTGTTTTAATCTGTTGTTCATTGTGTATTAGTCTGTTGTTCATTGTGTCTTTTATTTGTTCTCACTAATTGCGTCTTTTATCTTGCGTCATCAATTGTGTTTTTAGTCTACTTTCCATTGTGTTTTACGTTATGTCCATTGTGTTTTTTATCTGTTGTCATCGATTATGTTTTTAGTCTACTTTCCATTGTATTTTACGTTATGTCCATTGTGTCTTTTAATAATTGTCATCAATTGTGTTTTTGATCTACTTTCTATTGTGTTTTTAGTTTGATACTCATTGTGTTTTATGTTATGTCCATTGTGTAATACGCAACTGGGTTTTCTCGTGTTTTACGTTATGTCCATTGTGTAATACGCAACTGGGTTTTAAATTTTTTTTTTTCTAAATATAACAATATGATACTCATATTAAAGATAAAAAGACGCTTACTATATTTTTTTAAAATAAACAAATGACATATAAAAAAGTTATTGATGTTTAAAGAACATGGGGAAAATAGCACGTGACTTGCATGTGCATATTTTTTTTTTATTTGACAAAATTATCATTTTCGCTTGATTTCTTTTAAAACACTCGTCAATCTATAATGGTTTTTTACAATTCTTATTTTTATAACACTTATAATAATACGTCTAACTTTTTAAATGTGTTCATCATTTCCATTCAACAATTATAAGAATTTCTAACTATCATTTTTAAGTCTTCAATATCACCACATATATCTATCATAACTGAGAACACACCCTAAATATGATACATCTCCAATAACACACATTAACATTTCATGAACAATAAACATCTTGAGAACTCTAAGGGGCTGTTCGTTTACCTTTTAATAGGGCTCTTAATGGTTCAGACTCTTACTGGTTCAGATTGTTTGTTTCGCGAGCAAATGTCTGGATGGTTCAGACATTTGCCTCTAAATGGTTAAGCATTATACAGAGTCTGAATGGTTATAATATCTAATCTGAATTGTTCAGACATTTACCTCTGAACGGTCAAGCATTATACTGGCTTTTAATGGTTCAGACCTCTTACTGATTTATCACTTGATGATTCAGGCCTCTTAGTGTTCAGCACTTAACCATTTAGAAATTGCCAAACAACCCCTAACTCAAGATCTAATATCTTAAATTGGAAGTATTTATCACCTCAAACAGCAACCCTAGATCGTGAACATACCCTCGAATTAAATATAATTTCGTGAACACCAAACCATGATTATAAACCCCCAAACCAAACAAGTATGTCTAATTTTTTTTTTCTTTGTTAACAGTAAGAATCGTTCTCGAACATCTAACATAGATATACAACATTACAAATCTAAAACACGAATATGAAGAATATGTGGATGAGGTTCAATATCATTTGCGGTGAAAAGAGAAGAATCAAGTAAGGATTCGTGGAAGATGAATGATAAAAATAGACGAAAGTGGAGTGTTTGAATGTTACTTACAATATCTATATATATGACAAAGGCTATCACCACTTTGATGGGATAGTAGAGGTTTTTTGTATCTTGGGGAGAGATCAGTTGTAACATTTGCGTAAAACGAGTTTTCTAAAGCTAACGCATTGGTTATTTTCTATGTATTGACTAAATGTTCATAGTATATTTATTAAGGTCACTTATTTATTTTGTCACAATAATGAATGTATTCGAAAATAAAACACACATTAATAAATAAAGAAAATATTATTTGAGTTAACATAAACTTTAAAACATTAAGAACAAAAATAAAAAAAATTAAAAAGAATGAGAGAAACCGGGATCGAACCCGGTTCTCCCGAACATTTACACACACAAACACCACTGCGTTGCTCATACATTTGTGTTACGAAATGAAAACAAAGATTTTTATTTTCTAACTCGCTCAACCTGCAACTCTCCTTTTTAAAGAAATCGTGAAACCGTCAGAAGATTTAATCAACTTTAAATCTGTGATTTCAAAATCGATTACATCGGTTTCCAATCCTACAATTATGCAGCATTAATCATCAATTCGGTTATGGAATCAAAGAAATCATTGACCCATATTTCTAGCCATAACCGAAACATCTATGTCTTGCATGATCGACTATTTAAACCAACCCTTTTTGCTCAAACGAATCTGCACTTATCTCTCTTTCTTTCTAAAAAGTCTTGGGTACTATATTCTGTTTTGAATTTTTGTCACCGGAGAAGTCTTCACCGGAATCAGTCACCGGAGCGAAGGGGACCTCGATCTACCGTGGGTATGAGTTCTTATCACCTTTGTCTAAAAGTACTCAACACATCTCTGATCACTAAACACACAAATGATAAAAAAATTTGGTTGAATCAAGTTCTGTTCAAAGTATTGAAATCATTGGGGAAGACGATTTTCGATCAGTACATAAATGTTTTGAAGATTAGTTTTAACCAAGTTAGACACACAGTCCAGTGGTGAACTGTGTGCTTAATAACACGCCCAACCCGAGTTCGAATCCCCCTATACATCGCCGGTTTCCTGGATAAATTGTTGATTCTTTTTGTCAAATAATAACAGTCTTCAATAAGGCTATAAATACAAAACAATTTTAATATATGATGGGTTAGACACTCAGCCCAGTTGGTTGGGCTGGGTGCAGTGAAGCAAAGAGAGCTGGGTTCGATTCTCGTTATGGCGGGCGGTTCGTTTGTTTAAAACCTTTTTAAAATGTAATAATTTTTGAATAAAGTTAAAAAGAGTATAAGAATAATTAAAAACCAAATCTAAACGGGTTAGACACGTAGCTCAGTTGGAAGAGCTGCGTGCACGCAAGAGGTCACGAGTTCGAGCCCCACCACACACAGTCAAAAAGTCAACGAACCGGTCAGGTCATGTCAGACCTGACAATATTTTTATTATTTTTATTTTTACTTTATTTTAATTATTTATAATTTATCATTTTAGTTTTAAATCAATTAAAAATATATATACAATTCCTAAGGATTTAATTCTCAATAAAAATATTATAAGCAACCATAAAATCTAACAAAAAGTAGTAAATAAAAATACTCATTTGGTTATATTTATCGAATTATCATATTCTTATTTTAGGTTAGTATTTCGTTCGTCGTTCAAAATCCTCAATTCGTGCGCAACTTTCACCAATCAAGAAAACGCACCTACTGTGAGTGAATCCTTACAAATTCCCTTTTATTTCATGTTTTGGGGTGTATCATGTGTCGTACATGTTTTATTTATTTAAACACTTGTGCTAACATCATTTCGTGATCAAATGTGTATATTCGTTTGTGTGGTTATGTGTGGTTACATTTTATCATTTCAGTGCAATCATTCATTAGGCTCATCAGTTCCTCGTGGGATACGAGTTGAGCATCAGGTGCCTCATTAGATCGGCTCTGTTTGATTGAGCCTTGATCTCAAGTTCATCATTCATCATGTCATGTGTGCATTGTGGATATTATTTAGTTTGTGATGGTTTAGATATATACTTATGCTCACCTATGATTCATGCACAAATTTTTATTTAACAACTAATATAACAATTATTTAGATGTTTTACTTAGATTCACTCGCCAACTTTTGTTGACCCAAATCTTTTGTTTTACGCATGATACAGGTGAACAAGCTGAAGAAAGAAACACATAGGAACGGCCTTAGAAGATTAAACAAAACTATTATGTTCTGAAAAATGTTTTGATTTTTATTTGTGCTTGTATGACTCGTTGTGTTTGAAGTTTTTAATTAAATTAAATAAATATAAAACTTATTAGTAAATGTCATGAGCTTTGGTGATAACCCAATTATGCCCCGACTTTTACTTCCGCTGCGGGTCGGGGTGTGACATCAGTGTTCAATTTCTAGCATATGATAAATTTGGTGTAACCTATAAGTAAGGATTATGTAACCTTTGCCATTTGGATATATATATATATATATATATATATATATATATATATATAGGTATATATATAGGTATAGGTTCATGTGAGAAAATTTAAAAGTGTGAGAAGGGTAAGAAAGAATATAAAGGTGCCATGTGTCCTATTTTTTTGGTAGATTTAGGGTATAACTGTTATTTCCCTAATAAAATCTATTAATGGTATTTATATGTTACAACCGAACAAGCAGTTATTTTCGGGATTTTATCAATTCAATTTGGTTTCAAGATTGTGATAAATTCGCAGAGAAGTTTTTATTTGTTTCGAAAATTCAGCATTTTTTGTTTGATGCATACGTGATTTACGATTGAAATTCGATTACATCTGCCCTGATAAATTTGATTACATTTGCGATTGAAAATTCAGCAATTTGATGGATGATCATGAACCAGGTTGAATGTAAGGTGTTTGTTTGTATTCGATCTGGATTTGTTCCATCCTTTTTGTTTTTCTTGTAATCAGAATGAATAACTGTGTTCTCAATTACTTTGAATGATTTTTTAGTTTCCAACAGCGTTGTGTTGATATGGTTTTTTCAATTTGTTGTCATGGTGTCTTTTGTTTTCTTATCTTTATATACGTGGGAGTGCAGGGTCTTTTTCATGTATCGCATGGTGGTTTTTGAATTGGTGTTATGTTGGTTTTTTTAAGGAGTGGTTTTGTTTGTTCGGTATGGTGTCTTATTTAATAGATGTTCTGTTAGACCATGACATTTAGTGATCAATATGGCTTTTAGTTTTAAACCTTATGTGCATTTCTGGTGTTTTTTAAAATAGTGTCATGGTATCTTTTATTAATGGATTAACTGTATAACTTATTAAATGGTATTTTGTGGTGTTATCCTTGTTATAACTAATGTTCTTTCATGGTATTTTGTGGTATAACTAATGGAAGTTGTGTGTGTTTCTTTATGTGGGATTACGTGTGTCTTCTGGTGTTATTTCATGGTGTTATGGTGTCTTTTTCATCTTGGTGAATTTTCATGGTGTTATAACTAATGGAAGTTATTTATGCGTCTGCTTACATATATGTGGTGTTATTTCTGTTATAACCAATCATTCATGGTGTTTTTATGTGTTCAATGTGTGCTTATATATATGTGGTGTTATTTAAGTTATAACAAATGTTCCTTCATGGATTTTTTTTCGAGCTATTGTGCTGGTTTTAAATATATACATTTGTGTTGCTATTTCATGGTGTTATTTCTGTTACAACTATTTCATGGTGTTTTTATGAGTTATGGTGTCTTTTTCTGTGGTGTTATAACTAATGGATGTTATTTCTGTCTCTGCTTACATATTTGTGGTGTTATTTCTGTTATAACCAATCTTTCATGGTGTTTTTATGAATGTCTTATAATTTGTAGGGCCTCAGAATTACCAGCCTGTTGGGCGTCCACGTCTGTCTCCTAAATCTGGTAAGAGGACTTTTTTACCTGAGGTGGAAGAGTCGCTTAGGCCGAGAGAGAAAATGACTATCGACACACTGAATAATGCATTCTTTTTTTATCAAAAGTACGCGATGGCTGCAGGCTTTACCGCCAGGAAGTCTTCACAATACAAGCTACATGATGTTATTAAGTCTAAATATTTCATTTGCCAAAGGAAGGAACCAAACCTTTTAAGGTGATCGACTCATCTAAAGTGGTCAACACCTCAAATATAGGTTCAAAAAGTAAATCTATTCGGGGGGGTCCCTTCTATTAGAAATGGATGCAAAGCACGTATGTGCTTAAAGTTAAATGATTCGAATCTATATGAGGTATACTATTTCAAGGAGGACCATAACCACTCTTTTGTTGCTGACGAGGATAGGTATTTACTCCCGTTAACCGAGGAATGAATTATACGCAAGAGCAAGCGATTAACGCTTTGAGTGCGATAAATATAGGACTTGTCAAAGCATTTAATATCATGAGGACACTATATGGTGGCTTTAACAAGGTTGGGGCAACCAAATCCGATTTCAAGAATTTTAAACGAGATATAAACAGGTACATATCTGAGTTTGATGCTGATATGATGATTAAACGGTTGCTGAGAAAGAAAGAGTATATGGCAAACTTTTCAATGGAGTATACAACCTCTGAAGATGGTATTTTAAGGGCTTTGTTCTGGGCAGACGAGGAGGCCAAGCAAAATTATTCAGATTTTTGGTGACGTTTTATCATTTGATGCAACATATCGGCGTAACAAGTTTGTTTACTAATTATATATGTTGTTTGTTTTTTTTAAATTCTTTTGAGTTATATATAAAAGACATTTATATGGTGTTTTTTTCTTTTTTTGTTAGGTACAAAATGATGTTCGTACCATTTACTGGTATCGACAATCATAATCGTAACGTTACACTTGGCACCGCTATAATAGGAAACCAAACCGCTGAAACCGTATAGCTGGTTACTTAAGGTGTTTCATGAATCTTTTGGTCGTGCTCCTCCGGTTGTCGTGACCGACCAAGACCCAGCCATGAAGAAGGCTATTGAAGATACAGGGCCTGAGAGTAGGCATAGGTTATGCATGTGGCATATAATGGACAAGCTTACTGTTAAGGTGTTTTTGCTTATTCAATGTATTAAGATGTTTCCATTTGTTGTATGGTCCTTATTTTGTTTACATGTTTTTTTCAATGGTATTTTAGGTTGGCCCTACAATTTGTAATAGTATAGATTTCAAGAAGAGGTCGTGTGCCATTGTGTGGACCGATTCTATACTACCCGAGAAGTTTGAAAGCGAATGGGGTACCATAATGAATGATTTTAATCTTTCTGAGCATGAGTGGTTACAGTCAATTTATCAGATCAGGGATGGTTGGATACATGCGTATTATTGTGACGAGTACATGTCTGGGCACATGCGCACCTCATCTAGTTCAGAGAATGAGAACCATTTTTTTGGACAGTTCTACAACCCGGAGTGTACCCTTGTTGAATTTTTGGGGCATTTTGATTCTGCAATTGAAGCTCAAAGACATGAGCATAGGAAGAACGACCATGACACTAGAAACATGATTGCTGACATATGGGCAATAGACTTTGTTTTGGAGGAGGAGGCCACGAGGTTATACACACGCACTATTTTTTTGATGTCCAATTGGAGATACAAAATGGTATACATAGATGTGCTATTGGAAAGTGGGAAACTATTGATGACTTCGTTAAATTTTTTGTGAAGGATTGGGAACAACCATGCACCACTTTCTTCGAGGTATACAATAGACTTTATTTTTGTTGGTTTTGTTTACATTTGTTTTGTGGTGTTATATACCAAGATTAAATATAGTTGGTTCCGACACATGAATTAGTATGGTCTCACTTGGTGTTATATATAAAAAATTATAGTTATACGCTTTTTGTGTGAATTTATCTGTTTTTGTTGTGTCTCATAGGTAATGGTGCGGGAGGCCGACATGACTATTACTGTACATGCAAAAGATTCGAACAGTTTGGGTTGTTGTGCTCACACATATTCTGCGTGCTTTGGATGCTTGACGTCATGGAATTCCCTCAACGATATAAACTTAGACGTTGGACGAGGGAGGCTGTTCCCAATAGCGCTCCTGGGATATTTTAGGTATGAACGAGAATGAAGATCGGTATAATGAAGTTAACCGGGTTGTACGTGAGATAACACAATATACTGAGTCGGTTGTTAACAAGCTTGTTACCAATTTCGATGCATTGTGCTCATTTAGGGATCATGTGGTTAAGTTTTTCGATTCAGCTGATGAGGCCGTCAGAAATGCACCTCGCAAGAGTCGTAGGGAAAGGTTTGCTGAAATAACTGGTAATACACAACCATCTACAGTTATTGTTCGGGTCCCTGTTGGAACTAGATATAAAGGTATGGGTAAGCCGAAACGGATGAAGTCTAAACGTGAAATTATAAGAAGCCAAATGGGTAATAAGAGACGTTGTTGTCAAAACTGCTTTAGGTACGGTCATAACAGACGTACTTGTAAACACCCTAAAAGGAAAGAAGAAGACGCTAGTTCTAAGGAAGACAGGGGAAGAAGATGTCGAATATGATGAGGATGAAGCAGACGAGGATGAAGCAGACGAGGAGGAAGGAGAGGATCAGGGATTGTTGGATAAGTCATTTTTTTGGTGTTTGTACAAAGTGGATTTCGGTTGAACGTCTAAACTTCATTTTTTTTCTTTGAAACGTTATACACTTGTTTAGTTTTTTCCTTTATGAGTTTTTTTACGTGTCAATTTCAAAAGTGTACATATTGCATGTTGATATAACAATGTATTTTTGTTCATGTATCGAAATGCATTGTGTTTTTATATATCGTATGGTGTCTTGTCAATTGGTTATTATGGTGTTCTTTTTATTTTAAAGAGAGGTTTAGCCAACTGAATAGGTTTATGCCATGAGTTATAACAATTTAAACGGTTTGTTATCGTGTCTTTATGTTATAGTGTTTTGTTTTAAGCATATATTCTGTGATATTCGGTAATTCCATCTGTTTTGAACGATATAAAATTAGTTTATTGCAACAAAATATTTTAGAAAGTAAAAAAAAACACATAAGAAATGATCAAATGTCACACCATTTTTGAATCAAAAAACCCCATAAAATGATCATACGTCACACCATTGTTTAGAGCAACCAAATCGAAAATGTACCAACTGGATTAACTTGTTTGAAACCTACATTATACCATCCAACCTGTGACAAATCCTCTGGATTGCATTTTCTTCAAGCTTCACCCTTTCATCCTCGTCAAAACATGCAAACTCTCTAACTTCTTTCTCTACAATAACTCGTTCTGTGTTCACCTCACTAAGAAGCATTTTTGATACATACTTCTTGCTTAGATCGGTGATTTCCTTTCTTTGATTTTCTAAGACTTCCCCCCTTCGTGTTTCTCTCTGATGATAGTCCACACTTCCACTCTTTCACGCTTGTTCCTATATAAGTCAAAAGGCATGTGTTTTCGTAAGCAGATACACTCATGCACACTTACAGGTATGTTTTCAATTTACGAGGTAACCTTTAGCTTACCGTTGTAAGTCTCCATATATCACATTAAGAAAATACCACAGTCGGTACCGTTAAATAGAGTCTGCCATGGAATTCTAGTCTTACGGGTTTGGTAACTCTTAGTTTTGCAGCTAATACTGGCTGTATACGGCTAAGGAACCCACAAAAGGCACTTACCTGAAATAATACATCCAGTAATGTCAAACATTATTGTTTTTTTACAATATATAAATATAGTTATGTATATATCTGAGTTGACCGTACCATTTTTTCGACCGTCCCGCTGTATCTTTCTTCTAAACCCGCTTCACCCTCTATGTTGTCGATGATTATTATTTGGCTCGTAGACAAGTTGAAAAAAAAGCAGAAAGTAGTGTTCCCCATTCAAGATAGGGATGTACACCATCTGGAAACCTTTAAATGTCTTTTGTTCCGTACCGTCTAGCACATACTTCATGTTCTCCGCAAACTTTGATATCCGGTCTTTTTCAGGTAAGTCGAACTCCTTTTCTAGCTGCATATGTTTATTTTTTTTTTGTCAAAAACACTTTTAGATGATATGGTGTTATTATGTTTTTTCAAACAACAAGAGTTGTAACATCAGAATAATATTATTACAGCACCAAAACAGAATAACGACATCAAGTCATATGTATTCACCATAACTCATAAAAAACAGAATTTACATAAGTTATAACAGGAATAACACCATGAGAGAACTTTAGTTTTAACAGGAATAACACCATAAACAATAAAGAACACATAAAAACACTTCAACAGTAGTATAACACATGAAAGAACTTACATAAGCACACATAGATCACCAGATGGCATACAAATAACATTTAGTTATAACACCATGAAAGAACATCACTTCTAACAGAATCCACACCACAAGTATATACGCAGACATACAACCACTAGAACAGTAGAACAATCAACACCATAATCAATAAAGAACACATACCAACATTCCAGCGTTGCAGAACAATTTTGGGCTTGTTCCCATCTTCCTCATTCTCTCCTTGAAATTCAAGACTACAGCCCATGCACTTATGACATCAATATGTACTGTGACACCCGGTATCATCGACTCGAATGGTGCCCTCATCACCGACAGTTGACCATTATTGCTGAAAATTACATCTCTACAACATGAGAGAATTATTTTAAATAAATAATGTTAATGAATAATTATATGTCACACCCTGACCCGCAGCGGAAATGGTAGTCAGGGCATGATTGGGTTTTCATCAAAGCTCATGACATTTACTATAAAGTTTCATATTTATTATTTCTCTTTAAAGAAGAAATTACAATAGACAAACAAGCATAACATGTTCAAATACACTTTCATTACAACTAAAGTATTAGACGAAAAATCATACAATTACAAAGGGAAACTAAACTAAATTGTCCATTCCAAAGCATTAACTTGTTTATTCTTCTAGGCCATCCTACGTGTTTCTTTTCTCAACTGGATCACCTGTATCATGTGTAAAAATAGGGTTTTTGGGGTCAACAAAAGTTGGCGAGTGAATCTTATTTAAATATTTGAAAAGATTAGTTATGTTGGTTATTTGAATAAAATTGTGCATAACCAAATATGAATAAACGTAAATGTAAATTCAATCATAAAACACATAATATCAAATAATGCACACGCACACACCAAATGATGAACAATGAGATCAAGGCTCAATCAAACGGAGCCGATCTAATGAGGCACCTGATGCTCAACTCGTCTCCCACGAGGAACTGATGGGCCTAATGAATGATTTGCACGCAACTTGACAAGAATATAAACACACATTACAACAAACAATATTTACATCACAAGTTTAGGTCATATAATGGTAATAGCACAAGTTTGAATAAACGAAATAATTAAAGCGACACATGATACACTCCAAAACATGAATAAAAAGGGGAATTTGTAAGGATTCATTCACAGTGGGTGCGTTTCCTGGATGACGATGAATGCGCACGAATATTAGGATTTGATCGACGAGGGAAAAACTAACCTAAAATAATAACATAATAACTCAATAAATAAATAAATTTTATTTGAGATCAATATTTTTAATTAGTGCTCTTAATGGGATTGTTAGATTTTATTTTTGTGAGTTTAAGGGAATTTTCTAACTTTAATAACCTTATTTTTAAGTATTTTTAAATAATTTTCCGATTAAATAAATAAATAAAAAGAAATAAAAAGGGTTGACTTTTTGACCGTTGACCGTTGACCGGTTGGATTGTGTTTTTATATGCGCTGAGTGAGGTTCGCACTCGGGACCCCTCGTATACGTGCACGCAGCTCTACCAACTGAGCTACGTGTCTAACCCGAAATATTTCTGATTTTAATTATATTTATATACTTACTGGTTTAAATCTGGAATTTAATTAATTAAAAAGGTTTATACTGGCTTGACCCGGACGCGTACCACCTGTCTCGAACCCGAGACCTTGGCTGTAACTTGCTCCCAGCCCGACCAACTGGGCTGGGTGTCTAACCCGTATTATATAGTTCTTGTATTATATTTAACAACATACTGTGGGACAATCTGTTTTGGTTTAAAAAAATGGATTTTATTTCAGCAGAGCGGACATGTTCAAGACTCGAACCCGGGACATGTACGTTATGTTTGCACACAGTCCACCATTGGACTGTGTGTCTAACCCGGTTAGAAACCCGAGTTTAATTACGTTTATACTTTAATAAAACTTCATCTTCTTCATGTGAATAAAACCCAGAAACATAACTCGACTGTTTGATTTAAAACTCTTTGTTTTAAATTATGAATGGACGATTACAAGACATTTAAGAAGGATTCAACAGGGTTATACCAGACAGTCGTGATCTTCACTTCTCCGGTGGAATTCCGGCGACAACACAAAATTCCGGCGAAGTATAACTTGCGACAGAGGCTCTACAGGGAGTTTGAGGTGAGTGTGGGTGACTTCTGTCTGAGCTCTAGAAGTCTTATTTTAGAGTAAGGCACTAATAAAATGATTTCTTCGGTTTTCCGGTGAGTAACTGAGGATTCCGGCGAACAGAAAATTTTTCCGTCAAGAACAGAGTGTTTGAGCAGAGTGATTTTGTGAACGATTTGGAATGATTGGAAGATAGTATTTATAGGCAGAGGCGGTCTTCATCTTGGTTTGAATTTTCAGTTACGATTTCTATAAAACTTTAAGGTTTCGGTTATAACCGATGTTGACATCAGTTACCTTCAGTTACCGGCAAGGAAAAACGTTAGTCGCAGCGATGATTGGCGGTTACAGATTCGATAGTTTGAATTTGTAGATTCGCGTTAGTTTTTAGTATAAATTTAATTTGTTTTCAGTTTCATTCAATATAGTGTGTGTAGTGCAGTGGTGAAAGCTGTGTGTGTATAAGGTAGGGACCCGGGTTCGACTCCCGGCTCCCCCCTTTTTTTGTTTGTTTAATATTTTAGAATCTTAGTTATTGTTAGTATATATATATATATATATATATATATATATATATATTTTATTCCTTCATTTAACTAAAATATTTATTATCTAATTTATTTATTAATTATGGAAATTTCATTTTATAAAATGAGGACAATGCGTAACAAAACTTTTAATAAATTTCTAGAATTTTTAAACGGAGCGGGTTTTTGATACACGTTTTACACAAATGTTACATTATAATTGTATGATTGATACGTACCACGCTTTACGCACTCCGTAGAATATACACCGTGCAACGACTTCTTCTGCCTTCGCTCGTCCGGCCCTCAACGAAACTACGCGGCTGACATACGACGACCGTAGCGTAGGCGGAAAAATTATTGTCCTTTTTGGCCGTGGTGTTCTATCGTGCATCGCAGATCACGCCACTTCACCACTTTCCTCATGACCCCAAACACTGTCAAGCCTTTTTGAGAGGTTCACGGCCTCAAGCTCTGAAACATTGAACTGTGTTTGGGGTGTCTTTGCAGTATACACCGCGTCTATCGCTGCCTCTACCTCTGCCACAAATGATGACGTCATTGGTGAAAAGGGAGGATTTTTTTGCGACATACTTTCATGATTTCTCATTTCTGGAGTAGTGTTATTACTGGTAAATGTTACACTACCTTCATGAGTTTTGACATCATGCGTGCTGGCCTCATCCGAATTTAGATGTTTCAACTTCATTGCATTCCATGTCAATGTTGTTTTTCTTGAATATCTCACTTTTTGGGTACAATGCACACGATTCCGCAATTGTCTCATTGATGATGCGTACGCATCCTTCAAAATCTTTGAACAATTTATCCAAAAGGTTGCATTTATCCTGTATCAAAATCCGGTTAAACAACATTTTTGGTAAAACAATATATATGGTATCAATCTATTTACAACCTATTGTTTACTTACCACATCAGAGTCCCTTTCAGATGCGGATGGTGGCGATGGTGTGTCTTCGTATTGCGATACCATTGGCACACAAAACGCTCCATCTGGACCTACAAGCATGGCACACGTTTGGGTGTCAGTTTGTGTTAGTAAGTAGTCCGCACAATGCTTGTATATACCAAGGTGTGCGTCATCTTCAACTTCTGTAGTACCTTCATTCACATTTTTTTCCTTTCCACTGATCTCCTTCGATCCAGCTTCCTTTTTCCTCCCTTTCTTTCTGACTCAACATCTTCAGCTGATATGTTTTTACGTTCCATCTCTGAATCCAGCTCGTCAAACATGTCATCAGTTGCTAATGCAATCAGAGGCCAACTATGTGTTGAAGGTATCTTTTTCTTCTCGATTGCATAGGCTATCTATCAAGTTTCATGGAAAAGAGGTTTACTACATTTCTACAAAATTTTAATGCATGAATTCTTTTGTTTGTGTTTTATTGAGTATTAACTTACCATCAGTAAAACCATTGGGCCCCCGAAATGATCGTCGTCACCGTGCCACGATCTTTTCATGCGGTTGAGGCACGCCCCATGTAAGCACACCAATCAAAACTTTTTATTTCAACTTTAGGTTTTATGCACGGAAGATACCGGACATTAACCGAGTTATTACTTGTAGTTTCTCCCAAAAATGAAAAGTAGACAACTAGGAAATTCAGAACGAACAACCGTCCATAGTCGTCTATACCCAATATGTACAGGATCAGCTGTAATGGCGACAGTCTTTTTCTTTGTATATCTTTAAATTGATCCCTAAACTCCTGCATAACTGCATCCCTCCTCTTGCTTGCCTTTGTCTATTCAACCAGCATATTTTTCCCACGAGGCAGCTTGAATACACGGTATACAAGGTCTGCAGTAATGGGTACTAGCCGATCGTTTCCAACATTCAAGACACACTCATCTGGGTCATAATTTGTGACCAACCAGTGTGCGATTGCTGTTGGGACACCAGTAACCTGAAGGTTGAATTGAGCCAAATCCAATTTCGTAAACCTTCTCTCGTTGTTTCGCACTCAAACCATGCGTCAGATTTAACAAATTATCGATTAAAACTTTTGGCTTAATTTTTGTTCCAGTATAGGGTTTGTAAGGTTGTGTTTGTATTTGGCGTTTTATATGAATCGGCGATTTTTTTGCTAGTGACTTCTTTCGTTTTCCTGGTGGGGTGTCAACAAAGTCATCGTCCGGGTCGGACGGCAATGAAATCCCCTGATCAGGCTTCTTTGAGGTTATCTTTGATTCTACATTAAACAAACACACTATTAGTAATCTCGCACAGTATAGACATTTAGTTCAATATAATTTCCAACGAAAAATGCATACCATTTGTGTTTGTTCCTGAAACCAACCATCGTGCAATTAATTTGAATTGCTTCCCTGGCGGGAGCACTACTTTTGTTGTTTTTGGTTCCGGTTGTGGTGGCACTTCCTTGTTTTGATTTGTAATCTCACTTATACGCTCAGCTATATGAGCATGCACATCTGCACCAACTAAAGTCAAGTCTTATCAGTTAATTTTTATGTTGCAATCGTTACATATGTACGTGACATTTAGTTGTAATGCAAGTACCTTTTTCTCATATTCCTCTCCATCTGAATCTAAACAGATAACAGCAGTTTCTTTTGTGTTCTTATATTTTGATCGGTACATTTTTGAACGGAGACGCTGGCTTTTCCTAACTATAGAGTACACATGTGCAACAAATGTATTATAACCCCAGTTATTTCAACAAATGTATTATAACAAATGTATATATAAACCAAGTTATTACAACAAATGTGTTATAACACCAGATATGAGACCAAAACAGAATTAAAACAGAAATAAAAGAACACATAAACTTGTTTGTAAAAGAACACCATAGATGATAAATAACACCAAAAAACAGCGTAACTCATTGAAAACACCACATCAGTATTTGTTGAATGAATTCAACTCATTAAATAACACCCTAACAGATAAACTCTAACAGAAACCACTACAGAAACCAAAAAACCACCCAAACAGACAAACCCCAAATCTTAGAATGCAGTTTTGTTTGAATGAATACAAAAAACAGCATAACTCATTGAAGACACGACAACAATGTTTGTTGAATGAATACAACTCATTAAATAACACCCTAACAGGTAAACTCTAACAGAAACCAAAAACCCACCCAAACAGACAAACCCCAAGTCTTAGAATGCAGTTCTGTTTGAATAAATACAAAAAACAACATAACTCATTGAAGACACCACAGCATTGTTTGTTGAATGAATACAACTCATTAAATAACACCCTAACAGGTAAACTCTAACAGAAACCACCATAGAAACCAACCCCCCCCCCCCCAAACAGACAAACCCCTAGTCTTAGAATGCAGTTTTGTTTGAATGAATATAAAATACAACATAACTCATTGAAGACACCAAACAGTTTTTGTTGATTGAATACAACCTATAAACAACAACCTAACAAGAATAACACCATGTTTTCAATGAGTTATGATACAACGCATAAACCGTAACAGAAACCAAAAACACCCTAACAGATAAACCATAACAGAAACCTAAAAACACCTTATCGACTTATAAAAAACACCACACTAACAATAATAACACCATGTTTTCAATGAGTTATGAATACAACAGATAAATACTAACAGAAACCAAAAAAACACCCTAACAGATAAATCCCAACATAAACAAAAAAACACCATAAAATTTTATAAAAAACACCACAGTAATCAAAAAACACCCTAACAGATAATACGTTAACAATAACAACACCATATTCTCAATGAGTTATGAATACAACAGAAATAAACCATAGCCTTTAAATAACACCCTAATAGATAAACCCTAACAAAACCAAAACACCTTAACAACTTGTAAAAACAACACAAAAACTAGAAAACACCCAAACAGAACAACCTAATTCCTATAATGCAGTTTTTTTTTCAAATGAATACAACTTAAAACGAACACCATAGATTAAAAAGTACCAAAACCAGCATAACTCATTGAAAACACCATAGCAGCATTCTTCGGTTGAAATTAAGGAACCTATCGAAAAACCTAATCATACCAACTAAAGTTATAGCAATAACACCATAAAACATTTAAATACGACTAAAAGACACCCTGATTTCATAACACATTACTTACCTCCAGGTGTTTGCAGGATTTCCTGGCGGCGTAGATGCCGATTTCGTTACCTTCTTCCGGTCGCCAAGAGATTGTTGCTTGATCTTCTTCATTGTCCTGAGAGATTTGCGATTAGAACTCGTATTGAAAATACTTTCCTGAATAACCTCCGAATTTCTCGATGGATTGATTTTGAATGTTGGGGAAGAAGATACGGTTTTTGTTTTGAAAGTGATTAAAAGGTCGAAAATACCCCTAAATGCTCCATTCAGTTATAAATTTTGGAAACTTTATTTACAAATATGCCACTATGATCTCAACCATTATATATTTAATCTAATGATTGATATTTTTTCTTATCCTTCTCACACTTTTAAATTTTCTCACAATAACCTCACCCATATATATATATATATGGGGTGGGGTTCCAGAGTGAACACTAGTGTACTTGCGAACTGAGTGAACAAATCTTGACCATTGATTTACATACGTGTATGGCTAGGATTTTATCATCAAATCGTAAAATACACTAGTGTATTTTATAATCAAATCCTGACATTGATTTACATACGTGTATTAATAATCAAGGGCTAGGATTAGTTCACACAGTTCACTATCAAGGGGGTTGTTCACGAATGATCCTAATCCTATATGTGTATATATATATTGCAAAGAGTAAACTACAATTTGAGTCCCCGTAGTAAACATCAAATGGCATGATGAGTCCCTATTTTATAAAATTGAACAAACAAGTCCATGTGGTTGTTAATTTAAATCAATCAAGCGCCTCTTAACAGAATCTATTAGTTGACTGAAAGAATGATTTAAAAAGCTAAAGGATTCGGGTTCAGATCAAGGATTTGAACATATAATTATAATGGGAAAGTCCTAAAAATGGTAAACTTGAAGTTAGGTCAAAAATTTTTGAAATTTTCGCCCAATTTTAGGGAGGGTTAAAATCTGCCAGCTAGGGCTGTAAACGAACCGAACGTTCAGCGAACAGTTCGTGAACCGTTTGTCGGGAAGTTCGTTCATCTTCATTCGTTTATTTAATGAACGAACATGCAAGATATTATGCTCGGTTAACTAAATGAACAAACATGAACAAAGTTCTCGTTTGTCCAATTGCGTTCGTGAACGTTCGGTAAAATGCCCATTTACGTTTGTTTGTTTATGTTAATAATTATATTTAAAAAATAGTAAATTGTAAACCCTTTTCTAAACACATTAAGAAAATGGACATTAAACACATTTTTTGGATATGTCTATGTAACTTTGGATAATTATATTCAAAGTTAGCTAAACTTGATTTATCATATGGTGCTTATAGTAGACTTTTTGTGTCTTCAATTCTTAATTTATTATTTAGTGGTAGTATCTGATTACTTGTGTCGAATGTTTAAGGTTACTGGTGATTTTTTCAAGTTTAATGTTCGTTTGCGTTTGTTTGTTTTTGTGACTAGTGTTCACGAATTGTTTCGCGAACAACTGAAATTTCCTAACAAACGAACACGAACATAAACTTTTGTTCGACATGTGTTCGCGAACACTTCACGAAAATCTGCATCTTCTTAACAAATGAACACAAACATGGCTTCGTTCGTGTTCGTTCAGTTGGTTTACAGCCCTACTGCAAGCATTCTAAACTTTCTGGAAAAGTGTCATCCCCGCGCCACGCAGAGGAGACACTTTGCTCCTCTGCAACGCGGATGCACTCAGTCAATAGAATTCAATATGGTGCTTCCTCGCGCCACGTGAGGGAGCTGGGTTGCCCCTCCGCGACGCGCGAGGGTGATTTTATTTCAGAGAAATTGTTTATCCAATCAGAATATCATTACTAAAGACATTTTCACCACCACACGTTTTTTCCCTAAGAATATGAATAAAACTATATTAGTTTATAGAAATATTAATATATTATCAGAAGGGCATGGCAATAAGTTGTTTTTACTCATTTTTAGCATCGAGAAAACGATACATCATCCAGCTTTACCATTGTAGAGTCTGTTTTAACACCCGTTTTCGAAGTGTAGTTTTTGTCTTCTTCATCAAGAAGAAAAAACGAATTAAGGTTAGACTTATTGTTTCTATATATATAAACTAGAGAGCGAGAAGTGGTTAAAACTTTAAAACGATGACAATAATGTGATAATGCTTCTTTATGTTTTAAAAAAAAATAAAAATATTTTCCGATACAATAGTTGATTAAACAAGTTTATAGGTGTTTTGATGTCTCCTTTCTTATACATAATTCTAACAAAAGCTTTGTATGTCCTTTTAACAACATTCTTTTTGCATGTCAACATCTTCAAAACAAACCTTAAACCTTCATTAACATAATTCTCCAATCAAATCATTCAACCTCAACTCAATAATAAGATTTATATAAGTTTTAAGTGGATTGAGTGAAAATGACAAGTGTCATGCAAAGAGACCTTATATCCTCTGTTTCTCCCTCCAAAACTTCCACTCATCCTTTCCCCTTCAACTTATTCTTCACCCTGCTTCAATGGCGGTAGCAGACCTAAAAACCCCTGCTTACCCCATAACCAAATTCTCCAATCCAAACCCACCATTCGTTTCATCCTCATCTCGTCTGAGTTTCCGGCATCTTCCTCAGTCTCCGGCTCCCTTAATCCGGTGTTCTGTTACCTCCGAGTAAGTCTTCTCTTACTGTTAGTTGCAGTTTGGTTGTTTGTTAACTCGTTTGTTGTTTATTTCATAGCCAAATTCAAGCACCGGTTGGTGTTGATGCTAATGATCCGCCCGAATGTTTCGGTGTGTTCTGCCTCACTTATGATCTTAAGGCGGTAAGTTTTTGACTTAATCGGGTCTGGTTTTGTAAACACTAGCTTCTTATTTTCATGCCTGGAGAATAATTATTCAATCCGGTACTACCGGCCGCTTTGAAATGGTTTTTAAAACTGCAGTTTTGGTTATGGGTGGATAAGAAAGATATAGGGTGTTGGGTCAACCCACACAGAGTTTTTTTTTTTTTATTTGTTGCATTTGAAAAACAAAAAAAATGAGTCCAGAATTCAGTTTAACATTTCAGGTATTTTTTTATAGATGTTTCGTCCGTTAAAAAATGGAATTTTTATATGGTTATTAAATTACATTTTCGTGACCTTTTGGTTTTACCTGCAACGCCAAGTTATCATTATTTATGTGACCTGACTTAACCAAAACTGAAAATTAGGACGTTAGGTTAAGAGACATCCGGGCACCGGTACGGATGGGAAAAAAATTAATGGGTTTGCCAGTGTTACTTTAAGTAGAGTTGAATTATTAAACTAACTTTGATTAATTTTGAAATACTAACCAACCTGCTTGTGGTTGTAATCTGTTATCAGAGAAGAAACAAAATCATGGAAGAAGATGATTAATGCCGCGGTTTCTGGTGCAGCTGGAATGATATCTAACTAGAGATGGGCATAAAAACCGGTTCCGAACCCGAACCGGTAGAACCGAACTGGAACCGGTTCCAGTTCCTACCCGACATTAAGTAGAACCGGTTCCGGGTTCAAAATACCCGTTGGTTCCAACCCGGTTCCACAATTTTACCATTGAATCGGGTAGTAACCGGTTCCTACCCGTACCCGGTTTCACCAGTACCCGGTTCCATCAGTACCCGGAAATGCAGTTCTAGAAGGAACCGGTTATACCGTTAAAATGTTACCTTTGGAACCGGTTATAGCCGAAAAAGTGGAGACTAACGATAGAAAGAAACACAAAAATAACAAACACAATAGAAAGAAACATTACACAAACTTTATTAAAACACCAAACCAAACGGGTTACATCAAACATTTGAAGAACCGGTGCCGGAACCTTCTCCCGTCTCATTTTTCTTTGCCTTCGTCACTGGGCAATGCCGCTCAGTGTGTTTCTTAAGGGTTGAGTTGGCTGCGGCCTTCATAAATTTTCCGCAAGCTTTGCATCTAGCCATCTCGTGGCTGTCGGACATTAAACAGAGATCAAAATTCTTCCATATAGCTGGGTTTCTTTTCGTCTCTAAGACAGTAACAACTTGTTCGTTGTATGCCATAGGTATTTTGCAAGATTTTTGAGAAGATGATTGAGTTTGTAAGTTGATGATCGTGAGTTGTAAGTTGATGATGGTGAGTGTTAAGTTTGAAATGGTAAGTAGGGAGGGGTTTATATAAAAAAAACCGATTTCGACTGCCAGGAACCGGTTCCCAACGGTAACATTTTTTATCAGGAACGGTTCTACGGCAACATTTTTATCAGGAACCAGTTCTAACGGTAACATTTTTATCAGGAACTGGTTCTGAACAGTAAAAGTCAGATTTTTCGACTGTCAGGAACCGGTTCTGAACAGTAAAAAGTCAGGGTTTACTGTCAGGAACCGGTTCTAAACAGTAAAAGTCAGATTTTCGACTATCAGGAACCGGTTCTGAACAGTAAAAAGGTCGGGTTTACTGTCAGGAACCGGTTCCACACAGGAACCGGTTCCACACCATACCCGGTTCCATAATACCCGTACCCGGTTCTACACGGTTCCATATTCTTGGGTGTGAACCCGGGTAGGAACTGGACCCGGTTCCACACCATACCCGGTTCCAATGACATCCAAGCAGAACCGGTTCCGGGTTAGAACCGATTCCAGGTAATAAAAAACCCGATTATGCCCATCTCATATCTAACCATTTACTCTTCAAGGTAACGAGTTTTTCTCTCACTTTGATGCTTGAAAGAAGATTCATGATTGAAGGTTTAATGGCAGCTTGCATCTGGCGAGGTTTTTGGCCGGATCAACCTATTGCCCTGAAACTTTTGGGATCAGAACGATCGTTTGGAGCCCTTGAAGGTAATAACTGACAATCTGACATAAGTATAACACTCTTATTTAATATTGAGTGTAACGGAAATTTATATAATTCACGGGTGATGTTGTAGGTGTGGCTATGGAACTTGAGGACTCTTTGTTTCCGTTGTTAAGAGAAGTAAGCATTGGCATAGATCCATATGAGGTGTTTGAAGATGCCGATTGGGCACTTTTGATTGGTGCGAAACCTCGAGGACCAGGAATGGAAAGAGCGGATTTGTTGGATATTAACGGCCAGATCTTTGCCAAACAGGTACTTTTATAAATCTATAGGTAACTACCGTAGAAAACCTAAGGTGCATTTTAGACCAGTTTTGATACTTCAATATACCAAAATTAGTGACTTTTTCGTGTATTTTTTACAAGTTTAGACGTTAGTATACAGCGAGATTAGGTTGAGTGACTTTTCATGCAAAATAAAAAATGATATTGGTTTTTTATGAAATTAACTCCAAGTTTTAAATGAATCTCTTGATAGTCTTATAATTTAATGAAGATGTGACATGAATGACACGGGAAAAGCTCTTAATGCTGTTGCTTCACGTGACGTCAAAGTTATGGTGGTTGGAAATCCCTGCAATACCAAGCATGCATCTTAAGTTTTGACTTTTGTAAAAGTCAAAAGTATATTGTTTTTTGACTTTTGTAAAAGTCTAAATATATTGCTGTTTTGGCTTTTAATTTTCTTATTGTTATGTTGTTTGCAGTGCTTTAATCTGTTTGAAAATGCTCCAAACATACCCGCAAAGAATTTTCACGCGTTAACTAGACTAGATGAGAATAGAGCAAAATGTCAGGTACGAACACTTTATAAAAATGTTTTGAAAATCGGAATGGCCGGTTAAGAATAGAGCAAAATGTCAGGTTGTCGGTTGGCCAGCTACAACAAAACCCGTCTCGTTTGAACCCCACAAGATGATGAAAACCGGATGAGTTGACTTTAACTTTGACCAAATTAATAAATTTGTTATTCTTTTTGCAGTTGCCTTTAAAAGCAGGAGTGTTCTATGATAAAGTCTCTAACGTCACCATTTGGGGAAACCACTCGACAACTCAGGTTTACTCGAACGTTTTTTACATGTTTTCGGTTGTGTTTATGTTTCGTTTGCTGAATGTAATCTGTTTGTCTTAGGTTCCAGATTTTTTAAATGCTAAAATACATGGAATTCCTGTCACCGAGGTTATTAGGGACAGGAAATGGTTAGAAGAGGATTTTACTCAAAAGGTTCAGACGGTAAGTCCGTATTAACTATATCCTCGTGTGCGAGTGCGTACGCTGGCTTTACTTCTTTTTTTGGTGCTAATTGATGGGGAATGTTGTGTAGAGAGGTGGAGCTCTAATTAAGAAATGGGGAAGATCTTCGGCTGCATCAACTGCCGTTTCTGTTGTGGATGCAATAAGATCACTTGTAACACCAACACCCGAGGTTGATTGGTTTTCAACCGGAGTAAGTTTCGTGTTGATAATTTTACCTTACACACGCTAAACGTAAGTTGTGCATCCTTAGTTCCAAAGCTAAATCTTTGCAATGAAAATAATGCAGGTTTATACAAACGGAAACCCATATGGAATAGCAGAGGGTATTGTTTTCAGCATGCCTTGCAGATCTAATGTGAGTAAAAACCTTGTTTTTCTTTTGATTCTTCATTCTAATATGAATTTCATGAACTCCATTTGAAATACATATATTCATTTTGCTAGGGGGATGGTGATTATGAGTTTGTCAAAGATGTGATATTCGATGACTATCTTCGTAAAAAAATTAAAAAGGTTCTCGAAATCCTCACTATTGAATGTTCTTACTCTTCTATAAAGTTTGATACTAAAATGGCGGTTTCGTTATTGTTTTTCAGTCTGAAGACGAACTACTTGCCGAGAAGTAGTGCATAGCACATTTAACTGGAGAGGTGAGTACAAAACGGGTGGAAACAAGTCGGGTCAACCACAAACATTTTTCTTACTTCTTAAATTTTACAAGTAACTACACAAAAACTATGGTAGTAGTTATTACAACTGTAGTTTTTCATATATATAAATTTTCACGAGCAGAAAACCGTGACAGTTGTTTGTTTAAGTTTCTAATAATATTTCCCTTTAATTTTTTTTTTATCAGGGAATTGCTGTCTGTGATCTACCAGAGGATACAATGCTTCCTGGTGAAGTGTAGAAGAAGATATATAAAAATATTGATCAAATATTTATCTGGCATACCCTATCACAATTCTGAGATATTCAGGAAACAGAATTTGAATCATGTTTATGCATAATATCATGTTCTTATAGCTGCCAACACGGGCAATTTCAGCCACTTTACTAGATTAAGCTATTTGTAATTTTGTTGACTGGATTCAGATCTTGGTCAGACTTGAGAAACACATGTATGCAACGTGATTACCATTCTGTTTTCATATGGTTCGTATTTGCAAAATCGTTGTCATATCTTGAAACCATTCATTTTAGAAGTGGTCCTAAATTCCAAATCAATCAAAAACAAAACGTGCGCAATACAAACCGATAATATATGATAGCTGTTCGAATCTCAAGTCTGGAAAAACATTAGTCACAAAGTACTTCCACCAAAGTTATACTTTTTTTGAACTTACTAAAAACATAGCAAATAAGTATAGTTTATTATTAGATAGAACAGTCTCAGCTCATGAATGACCTAGAACATACAAGGCTCGCAATCTTGAAGCTGATAGAAAGCACCAGAATCCAGAGAAACGCAGAGTAAAACCAACTTCGCGGCACGCCTGATCGACCACCTTCCCAGCTTGATGTGAATTGATGTCACTTTGACCTGTTGACCCGAAAGAGAGAACGATGTTGAGTTGAGTGTGCTTGCCCAGTGGTAAGTCAACCACACCCCCATTGAAGAAGACGTTGCCGAAAGTGACATTGACTGAGCTTGAAGCTTGAGAAGCAGACGACATGTATTTTGTAGGAAACTCTGATGCCAATGCGGGTGGAGCGGAAATGTTGCCCAACATGTAACTCGCCTTTTTGAGAAACGGGTATGAAATATCTGTAGAGTAACAAAGTAAACGTTAAGTTTAAGATTCTCGGAAACATACAGCAATTGAAAAAGAACAAACCAGTGGTGGTCGGAAACATACAGCAACTGAAAAAGAACAATCCAGTGATGGAAAAATGAGGTCAAGTGTAGGGTTGTAAACAAGGTTCACGAACGCTTACCGAACGAGATTTCTTGTTCGTGTCGTTCATTAAGAAAACGAACATGTTCATCAACACTTACCGAACGTAAACGAAAGCAAACGAACACAAACAAATGTTGTTGAAAACAAACAAATGTTATATATTCATTCTAAAATAAAATCTGCATTTTTCATCAGAAAGATTACAAAGAATTCACCAAAAATAAATAAGTACTTAACATAATTATCCGAACATAAGTGATATAATTACTATAAACATAATTGAAATGGTCAAATGAGGAATGTTGCCGGAGGTGTACAGCATAACTATCATTTCAAATTTTCAAACACTAAAACCAATATAATAAAAACATAACTTTAAAACCCCTTTAAATAAACGAACAAAAATAAACATAAACAAGCAAACATAAATGAACACATTACTGAACGTTCACGAACATAAACGAACAAACGAAATTTCTTATTCATCTTTGTTCATTTACTAAACGAACGAACATAAACAAACTTCCCAACGAACGGTCAATGAACTGTTGCTGAACGTTCGGTTCGTTTACAGCCCTAGTCAAGTGAGTTTGGCAACATGTCCGGTCAAAAATAGGAACTAGAGACTTCTAGTAACAGGACCCGGGGCGTATACGTTATGGAGCGTGGTGGCCGGTGACCACGCGTGGAACACCGCCGCCACCCTCTTTTATAACGCGTGAACTGGATAACGCGTTGCCATGATCACACGTGAAGAATTGAAGGTGCTGCACATGTTCGATGATGGAGATGAGTGTGTGGTGAGTGATGGGCATTTCCACTAAAATCCATCACTAGTGATGGAACCAAGCTCGATGGCGTGGCGGAACTTGATTGGATGTTGTGAGTGATGGAAAACCATCACTAGTGGAGCGCCCCTAAAGGTCAGACTGAAACCACTCTTTATCCAAAATTTCATTTTTCTGTTACCATGTCAAATATGATCACAGAAATCATATTATTTCAACAATAAGCCAACTTTTTTAATATTAATATGGTTTAAAAATGTTTTATGCATTAGACGTATTTGTTTTAATCATTCGACTCCTTAAAAATTAGAAACAAAAGTTATAATAACCTATAATGACCAATAAATCCATAAGTAGATTGAACAAGCAAATGCCTCTTTACCTGTTTCTTGATCTGGAAGCTTAGAAGAGGGGGCAATCTTGTTCGAGCCTGGTCGAGCTTGGGCTTGGGTTGGCTCGGCTCGTTTGCACCGCTACTTTCTGAAGTGGTTTACCATGATCTATAGAACACTGAATGTAAATAAAATCTTAAATGATTAAATATCTCCAACCAATTTCAAAAGATACCACAACATGAAATGCTAAGTGAGAATGGATAGCTGGTACCATGTCGAATTTTTTGAAATAAAACACAAATCACAATGTCCTGCATAACGTGATTATCTAATAGAAGCTAACGAGATTAAAACATTAGCCATAATATAATGAATATAGTATAAAGGGTGCTCAATATCATTAGCATCTAGATAGGTATCCTTATCAACAGGCAACTCCTCAGTATAATCATCCTGTTTGGGCACAAATATTGCCTCGTCATCTTCCCATTCCTCTTCAATAAACGGTGCCCCATACTTTTCACCATTCTTAGGTCCGGAGCCACTTTTTTGAAATATCCTACAAAGTACGAAAGCATCCTGCCAACCAAAATGCAGCATAAACGAGGACAAAAAGAGACGTATTAAGGATCATATACAACAAAGAATGCCAAAAATAATCACAATCAAAGACCCCACACACACCTGCAGAACTCCAGCCTTTTCGAGCTCCGGATCAATAAGCCTATACTCATGCATAACCCAGTTTGTCCTCTCACCTTTTGGGGCCCGCCCGCTATGGTACACCAAAGTTTTCTTCATCCCAACTTGTTGAGATCTATGGTGAACCACACGGTCCTTTCCAGTAGTCTTCCAATACCCCTTCACTGTAGCCCGGTTAGTTCGGGATCCATTCCCGTACTTCTTGTCAAGCATACTGAAAAAGTACCATTCCAAGTCTCTACTCTTCAGCTTAGACAGTCCTATGACCCAAAATTAACCAAATAAAACCCCTAGCATACTCCATTCAAATCTTTACTTAATAAATAGATAACTGGTTGCGCCACATGTCACAGTTCCGTAAGCCCAAAATTCTTTTCCCCCTTGTCTTATTTCACCCTTCATGTTCTATATCTTAATTTAAAGAAAATTTAATTTCAGTCATTTTCTATCTCAAAACATTGTTTTATAATTCCTAAAGTTCCATTACTGACTATTTATTATTTCCTTCATTCAACCTATGTAATACATGAGTTTCTAACCTAGTATACTTGTAATCTTATATATCATGATCTATACGTATGCTAATAAACAACCAGAAGGTAAACTTCATAAAGCATGATCCTTCTTCCTTGCACTATAGAAACAATTCTACTACAACTGCTAGAGTGACTGATTTATTCTATAATTCTTAACCAAAACGAACAATTCAAGATTAAAAAGAGAGGATTGGCCCGGAAGATCCGACGGCTCTCCTAGCATATTTCATTCAAACCTATTCCTAATAAATAAATAACTAACTAATTGCGCCACGAGTCACAATTCTGTGATCCTAAAATTATTTTTCCCACTTCTTTTGTCTATACACTTCATATTTTATTTCAGTCATTTCTTATCTCAAAATATCGTTTTATAAATTCCTAATTATTCGTTACTAACTATTTATAATTTTATTTATTCAACCTAATACCACCTACTTATATAACATAATCCATACGTATACTAATCAACAATCACAAGGTTCCTAAACAGTTACACTACAACTGCTAAAGTAACTAATTTATCCAACAATATAAGGTTATTGGTTGTGATTGATGGAATAAATCGATCGGAGAAAAGTGAAGAATTGATGAATTAGGGTTTCAGTGAGGGTTTCGCCATTGAGGGAGTCCCATTTGGGGAAACGAATTGGTTTACGAAAAGTGATTACGAAAGTTGTTATAGGAGTTGTTGTTGCGGGAAATTGTGTTTGGTGGGTTCACACGTTTATCTATTGACTCATAAGGGTAACGGGTCAAAGTAATAGACACGTATCAAGTTTTAGTTTCTTTATTTTTAAGGTTTTATGGCCGGGTTGAAGATGTTGCGTAACTAGTCTGGTTGAGTATATTTTAGGGGGTCTTCTTCTAAATAGGTCGGTTATCATAATTGTTTTTTATCTAATAATAAACTTTAGATTTTATAGTATTTGAATTGTCAATCTTTTGATTGTGAGACATACACCTTAACTATCATGATGTCAACTTAAGGACATAATGATAATGATGACCATTTAACCATGATAATCAAATGTGTGGTTAGACTGAATTTAAAAAAATATATATATCAAAATCTTAGTATTGTTATCATTTATTTTAGGCTTTATATTTTGGCTATCTTTTGTTTTTTTTAACGACAATTTTGGACCACTAATGGATTACTAGACTATAATTGAGGTACCAGCAGAACCACCCTATCATATATATCTCCACTAGGCAATAATATTTATACATCAATTCAGAAGAAAACTCAATAAATCTTGTAAAACTCTCTTATGAAAATCGAACCCCGGACCTCACAGTCCCTAAATCTTATCCCACCCTCAAAATGTCATTATCTTTTGTTAAAATTGTAAATCTAGTTTAAAATATACATACTCTCTAAAGATTTGCAATGACTAGTGATCGAAAGAAATAGCATGTTGTATCACTTTTCTATATAAAGTAAATATAAAGGAATTTATGAGTGTGTGTATATATATATCTTGAAGTTTTTATCATGTTCAAACATATGAGTAGGGATGGCAAATACATCCGAGTTTGACGGGTGTACTCGAAACCCGACACAAATGGGACTGGTATATCCGATACCCGACGTGTATTAGGCCGGGTATAAGATTAGTTTTAAATCGTGGGTATTGGTTGGGTATGGGATTAGGTGATATCCGACCCGATTACCCGAAACCATATACTTGTTTACCCGAATTATATACCGATCATATACCTGATTTTTTTTTAATTTATATTTTTATTTTCTATTAATCCTTGTCTATTAGTGATTTATTTTAATATAAGCATTTGATAATAGTATTTATATTTTATATGATGTAAAGTATATAGATAAGTATTATAAAGTTATATGTATATATTTTTTTTTTTTTTTGACTGGCAAACAAATATATTATTAAAACAAGACCCAACAAACAAGTTGGATCAACACCAAACGTACGGTAGACACCAACATAAAAACATCATCAACCAATACATGCTGGAAACATCAAAATCACACCACTGAGACCAAGTTAAACTGTGAGTCTTTGACCGATTCTTTAACCAAATGAACCCAAGATGCTTGATCTCCTCCTTAATCTCTTCGATGCTCCTTTCCTTTTGCTTGAATACTGCCTCATTTTTGCATTTCCATATACTCCAAACTCCCACTCGCATAATGCCATTTATTAGCTTTCTCCATCTAGTGCAGCCCCTCACGTGCGCCCCAAAATCCACTACATCCTTGACCTCCATAACTGGCCTAGTTGTGATCCTACACCAAGATGCTATGAACTCCCAGACCCCTTGAGCGAAACTGCAGCCAACCAAAAGATGCTCCAGGGACTCGTCCGCTTCACCGCAGAGTTTGCAATATAAGGACCCGAGGTTAACGTTCCTCTTTGCAAGCTCCGTCATAGTCGCAAGGCGTCCCAATGACACCCTCCACAGTAAAAAATTAACCTTAATTGGGACGAGATTATTCCACGAAAATGAGTGCCCCTCATTAACCGCTCTCCTCCGCTACAGCTCCTTTTTTAGACTTTTTACCGTAAAAAAGCCATCCGCCTCAAGACCCCAAGCGACCCGGTCATATTCGGACTCAATATTAAACAACATTACCCCCACCCCCAAAAACCTAAATCCATCCTCCCATCAAAAACAACATTAGCGGCCTAATTTTGTCGAAGTCACATTAAAATTTAATTGGCATTGTCATTTAATTCCTAGAATGGGGTGTTAGTTTTAATTCATTTTCCTATATTTTAAGCTTTTTATATATATATTCTTTTCTAAAAAGATTATATTCTAGAGGCTCGTATTTTCTTTTCGTCACAGAGCCCTAAATTTTTTAGAATTTTCGGAGACGATCCTGAGTATTTCAAGCATTGTTTGCTTAACACAAGACACATCCTGTGAATTGTTTAGTTTTGCTTTGGTTATATAGTCAAAAGGGACACTCGGATGTCACACATTTAATCTTGGTGTGCAATGACCATCGTTCCTTATATACTGGTCTGTACATGGGCTCGAGCGTTCCATTGTAGCATGATTCATCACTTTGTTAGGACATGGGATCCAACGTGCAACGACTAGTACTGGTCTGTACATGGGCTCGAGCGTTCCATTGTAGCATGATTCATCACTTTCTTAGGACATGGGATCCAACGTGCAACGACTAGTACATCACAACATCCCTTTTACAACGTCCATTACTCTCTTCGATGACCATCGAGCATGAATGTCTCTCACCACCACTACACAATTGACTTTTTTGAGAGCGTGAGAGAATCGACATGAGCATACCCAATAGTCTAAAGGGTCCAACCCAACTCTAATACCAGTTGTCACAAATTTATCTAGACGAGCCTTGTGTTATGTCTTTATCCGAAAAAGGTCAAACCTTTCATCCCGTATGTGACTGAGGTTCTCATGTCACACGTTATGCAAATCTAGCATTGGTCAAGAGATAGGAGAGATGTCGGGCTCAAAAGGCAAGAGCAGCATCTTGTATCACCAACGCATTTTGCATACATTGATAACGAAACTTCACAGTTAAGTGTACTTGCCAGTTGGGTGGGAGAAATCCCAGAAAGGGCCTCCTAGGAAGTCTTCGGTCGGGCAACCAAAAAACAAATTGGTGACTTTTTTTGTGGATAAAGTGAAGAATATTAGTTGGTACGAGTGTCCGAATATTACAAATGTTACCAGAACCTCATCATGAAGACATGAACGATGAGTTCCCGAGGGTGTTTAGAAGATATAAAGTGAGTCTCACATATTGAGATGGTGGGGCAAACATCATCTGATCAGATGAGTCCTAGAGTCAAGAGGTGATTGCAACACCTTAGGCATATTAGGCGGATAACCAACAAATTCGTGAGCTTTTAATTTGTAAAACAGACAATATTTAGTCTGATGTCACATTCTAAGTTGAATTGTACTTTAAACATTTGGCTCTCAAGTCTTTAACAAGGTAGCACACAATAACACCAGTCTTTGAAATGTAGAATTTACGGTCATGCAATTGTCTAAAGTATGAGTCCTACTCGAGAACTATTGCCGATTAACACGTTGCAGGCATCGACAAATGATACTAAATAGCACAATCCCAGCAACGACATTCCTACTCGAAACCATCTTGAGGTCCAAAACATTAATTAAAAAGAAAAGCCGAACACTACAGAACCAGTCTCGACACAACTTTATTTGGCTAGATGCGATAACCAACTACACAACTGGGTTAACGCTACACATTACATGAGACCGCGCACCTACCTATCCACCAGTCCGGAACCCACCATTCTCCTTGGTTAAATCCTCAATCCGTGACTGTAGAATCTCTATCATGGCCTGGGCCCGCATCACTTCGATCTTCAAGGTCTCTTTCTCCATTGAAACATTAAGAATTTCGTTCTCCAAATTACTTATGAACTTTAAATAGCCCGGGGGAACGGATTTCTCAAGGGTTGCAGCGTCAAAAGATGGCAGTGTGGTTGGTGGGTGACATTCTTTGGCTTCGATCGATTCTAGTAATGGGAACTCCAATAGCGCTCTTCTTGGATCTTGACTCGTGGTGGTCGAGTCTTCTGAACCATTTGCATTGTTGCTTGAGTTAGGGTCACTTGGCTTTGCTCTTTTGTTGTGGAATAAAGAGAAGGTTTCGAGCTCGGGTTCGCTATTTAAAGCACGGTCTTCGGATCGTTCACGTTTGCAAACAAACGGAATGGCTTCCTATAAAGATGAAATATTGTGATCAATCATAGTTTAACTTGGATTGTGGGCCCAACCAAAACCAGACCCACAATATACTCTTTGACCGGAACCCATTGTGCTCAAAACCTGTTCTGACCCGTGACCCGACCCACCCATTTAGCAGACCTACAAAAAGATAAATACCTGCACACTATCATTGCCATCGGGTCGAGTCTCGTCACCATTGGTCAAATCATCTTCAGCTTCACCACCAGGAACCATAAGTGCTGCATCATCATTCCATTCTTCCTCAAGAAAAGGTGCATAACGGTCCCCGTTTGGTGGCCCTAACCCGCTCTTTTGGAAAATCCTGCATAGCACAAACGAATCCTTTTCCCCACCACCCACAATCAAACCAATCAGTTCAATATCCCAAAACAAGCATGTGTAAAAAACGATCAAAAAGACTCAAGAACGAATCAAACCTGTGTTACTCCAACACGAAGCAATTCATGATCCAAAAGCCGATATTCATGCATGACCCAATTCGTTCGTTTCCCATCAGGCGCTCGCCCACTATGGAACACGAGTGTTTTCTTCATCCCAATGGTCTCTGACTTATGCCGCACGCATCGGTCCTTTCCTGTTGCCTTCCAATATCCCTGGCCAGTGGCTCGGTTCAACCGCGAACCATTTCCATATTTCCTATCTACAGGGCTAAAAAAGTACCATTCTTGATCTCTTGTCTTCAATGATGAAAAGTCTACAATACACATAAGACCACAAAAGCAAACAGATTTCAGCTTTTCATCATAGAATCTAGATACTCAATATCTAAAAACTAAAATTTCATTTCATCACAAACCCTAAAAGCCCAACTGAAAGTTTGGGGAAAATTGATGTTCAAAATACATGTAATTTACAAGTCTACATATGAACAAAATCCTAATTTTCTTTGTAAGTTATCAGTTTTTTCATTAATTTCACATCAATTGACTATAAATAGATAAGTTGCTCTTAAAGCAACTGCAGAAATGATTAAAGTTGAAGCAACCTAACAACAAAATTAGCTTAAAATTATGAATTTCAATAAAACAAGTTCCAATCCAGATGATACAAACAAACCCACAGTAAAACATCAAAACAAAATTTTAAAAAATCTCAACTTTCTTTGCAGGTTTGAATTTTTTTTCATTCATCTCACATCAATTGACTATATATTTGCTAACTTGTTCTTAAAGCAACTGCAGAAATGATTAAACTTTAAGCACCTAACAACGAAATTAGCATAAAAAATGATGAATTTCAATGAAACAAGTTCCAATCCAGATATTTTAAACAAAATCAACAAAACAAACAAACAAATTAGTACCAAAGCATCACCAAAATTAAAAAAAAAATCCGAACTTTCTTTCCAAGTTTGCATTTTTTTCATTATTTTCACATCAAGTAACTATAAACTAATAAACTTGTTCTTAAAGCAACTGCAGAAATGATTTAAACTTCAAGCAACCTAATAACAAAAATAGCATTAAAAATGGTGAATTTCACTAAAACAAGTTCCACCAGATGATATAAGCAAAATCAACAAAAAATCAAAACAAGATAAAAAAAAAAAAATCCCAACTTTTTTTCCAAGTTTAGATTTTTTTTCACTAATTTCACATCAATCTCACTAAAAAAACTAATAACTTGTTCTTAAAGCAACAGCAGAAATGAATCAAATGATTGAACTTTAAGCAACCTAACAACAAAATCAGCACAAAAATTAACAAATTCATAACAATCAACTCAAAACAAGTTTCAATCGATACAACACAAACAAAATCAACAAAACAAACAAACAAATTGGCACCAAAACACAAAACAAACTCAAACAAAACACACAAACAAGCAAAACCCTAACACAAATCCTAGATTCATAAACTATACCGGCGAGTTCCCAGGGTTCTGATTTATAAACATCGATTTCCGTAACAGCTTGAAACCTAAACGGTTTCCCACAAGCTTTCCGTCGCAAATAGTACATCACAAGCTCTTCATCGGTGGGGTGAAACCGGAACCCAGGTGCTAGCGACGTCGGCGGCGGTGGTGGGGCTACGGCGGTTGCCGGAGTAGCTACGGCGATGATTTCTTGACCCATGTTGGTTGATTTTCGATCTGCAACAGATTATTACAGAGATTGAAGTTGTGGGTGTTGTGGGTGATGAAAGGGGTGAAATTAGGTTAAAAAGAAGCCATTAAAATGGGGATTGAAGATGAAGGAAGTGTGGGGGAGTTGAGTTGGTTGCCCGTGGGTCAAGAAAGCTTAGATCAATGGATGCTTGGTGGACACGGGAATCGAAACGGAGGGAGACAAAATATATGAGTGTATATATATATGTGTGTGTGTTTGTATAATAATAATGGGATATATGTGTGTGTGGTAGTCATCGTCTTTACTTCCTTGGTGGGTTTTTCCTTTTGCTATATGTTTAGGGTTTTCATTTTATAAGTTGTTGAGTGGCAAAATCCATCACTTTTATCATAAGTTACTTTTTATTGAGGGTTTTGTCAATTGCCATGTAGTTTAGTTAGACAAGTAATTAGTTAGATCGGTTTATTTTATCTGTCTGATTAGATATAAGAAAAAGATCATTTTCTGAGAAAAAGATCATTTTTATAAGAAAAAGATCATTTTTATATGTTTTCTTACTAGATACATTGATTTGAAGTCTTTTGGATGCATAAAGTTAGCATCTTGGTTTGTTTTCATATCTTAAATCCATAACCGACACCAAAGTTCAGATGTGGGGTTTCTTCAAAGAAAACATGTATGTAATGCGTCACTTTGCGCATGTGAAGGACTTTTGTGTGCAATTTCCTTTGCACGCAACACTTTACGCTAGATTTAGATTACGCTTTTTAGTAGTAGTTTGCGCTCAACCCTAAGTAGAACTATACTTTGTGTTTCAATTGAATTTGCACATGGGCATAGTCTGCACATTGAGTTAGTTTGTGCGTGAACCTAGTTTGTGCATGGACATTGAAGTGCAATCTCGACTTTGCGCTTGTATTTTAACTAGTGTTGACTTAGGATTTTAGGTGTCGGGATCCTATAATTTGTACAGACTTAGAGCAGAGTACTACAAGCGAGTTTCTAGACCCCTTTTTAGATAGTTTTTGGGGATGTGCATACATGGTAAAGTAATGTAAAGTATAGCACGATAGTTGAAGTATGAAAATCCATGAAAGAAAAGATTTATGACATGAACGTTTTTTTAATAAATTATAGTAATGTTTTTTAATGATAGTTTAATTCAATTCAACCTGATACGTAAATGAAAGTCAAAGACAAATAGAAAGATAAAGTTGCAGTAACAATGCATTTTACAGGGCAATTACCTACGGGAAGAGTTACAAATGAATCGAAAGTTCAACGAACAATTTGTGAACCTTTCGGTGGGACGTTCATTTGTTTAGTAAATGAATAAACACGAATATGATTTTTTTTGTTTAGTTAAATGAACAAATATGAACAGGGGTCGCATTGGTTCAATTATGTTCGGGAACATTCGGTAACATGTTCATTTATGTTCGTTTGTTTTATGTTCATTTGTGTTCGTTATGGCCTTTTTAAATTTTTCATATTTTGTTTAGATACTTCGAAATTCATTATATTTATTAAATAGTTATGTATTGTATATTACATACCTTTTAACAATTTAGGGTTTACAGCCTTCGAAAATTGCAGCCTTTAGAATTCCCATCACCACCTATACCGTCAACATTGTTTTCTCGAAGACCACTGGTTTCGTATTCTAAACCATAAGTGTATTGTATGTTACGTACCTTTTAACCATTTGGGATGAAAGATATTAGTATTTGAAAATTTAAGACATGTTCGCTTGTGCTTGTTTCAGTTCAAGAACACTTGTTTGTGTTTGTTTCATAGTGTTTGTGTTTGTTTGTGTTCATGAACATTTGTGAGTGTTTATTTGCATTCATGTGTGCTCGTTTGCATTCATTTTTTTGTTACCTAAGATTAATGAACTACCAATGAACACTTAACGAACGAACAAGAACGCATTGTTTGGCAAGTGTTCATTGGTAATTCGTAAACACATTTATTTCCTTAACGAACAAAAACGAACAAGGCTTTGTTTGTTCTCGCTCGGTTCATTTGTAGTTGTAGCTACAGGGCAGCAAGTCTTATTACGTGGGCTAAGGTCATAAAAATGACACATAAGGAGCATAGCATAGACAATTACTAATGGGGTTGCGAGTATAGGCAGTTACCTATGACGTTGTAACTCTAGGGCAGTGACCTACGAGGCTACTAGTGGTTGTACAGTTCATGATAGGAGTGATGATGACTACTCATTTGTGAATGTCTCCTTAATGTTAAAGTTTAATGTATGTTATGTAAAGGTTTTACTAAATGTATGTTTTGCTATAACTATTTACTATGTTATTGAAATTAGAACTCACACGGCGTAACTAACTTTTAGTATGCACATAAACTTATAGTTTAGACAGTGGAGAGCTTTCGGGAATGGCAGTGGCATTTGTGGAGACTACCCCTCGAGAAACTTGCATCCCATACTATCTTGTTATGTTTATGTTTTGAGACTTTTAGACTATGGTTGTATTTGACTTGAATGTTTGGCTTGTATGCATTTCCGTTATGTATGGTTTAAATCATTAGTCCAAAAACTACTCGCTACATAGTAAAAATAACTGATGAGATTCCCAGGCTTCAGGTGTTTTATAGTCATTTTTAGCATTCTTGTTTTGAGTTGTAGGATCACACATTTGGTTCTAGACATTACTAAATTCGAAACCATATAATGAAAGTCAGCAATAAAAATTATTACCAACTCATTGACTTGCTTGCCAAAACTCGTAAGGAGTTCAAGGTGAGATCAACTACCTTTAGTCCGTATGAACCATGGTAGGATATAATACAAACTTGTGGTGTGACATCACTAATTGGTGATTATTCTTTTAATCATTCTGAAACATATTTTAAATTATAATTTTATGACCTAACTTTGAAAGTGGTAATTTTTAGTGCAGCTTTTACAAAAATTGACACATGTAGTGAATGAACAGATTGGTTTGTCAAATTGGCAATGAATGGTTTTGAATGACCGACTGTACTTCAATGTTTGTGTTTAGATTTTAGAATACACATGAGTAGTGATTGGGTGGATTTTATAGCTAACAATAAGTTGTGGGTTCAGTTTTCAAATAATTATGTTTCAAAAAATAATTATGTTATGTATACAAGTTCATACTTATGTATTCTATTTAAATTCCTAACCATGCCACATCAACCCAATAACAAGTGAAACACCGTGTTTCCTAGTTATTGGGGGCGTCATTCAATATCTTGTCATTCGGTTAACAATGGTTAAAGGAAAAGATGGGGTCCATGCTTTTTTCAACCAATCACATGTCTTTCTTTTTTTATTTTTTTATTTTAAAATTTTTTTGTTTCAGTTATTGATATTGGGTGTTTAATTATTTCAGTACACATAGTTATTAGATGTTTAGTTATTGCTCAGACTCCTACGTGGCAATGACATGACGACGTCTGGCACTGGTTTTAGTTATTCCACAAAATATATTAGGCTTGTGTAATGGTCTCACATTTTTAATCGTCACGTCATAAAGTGTATGTCGCATTAGTGTCACGTAGGTATGAGCTTTTACTCTTTTTCTTTTCACATTTAGGGTGTAATGGTTTCATAAGTTCTAACTACTAACCACCTCATTAAAATATTAATAAATATAATAAACAAAAAAAAAAGAAAAAAAAAAAGATAACTATGATTGGTGGAAAAAAGTTAGGGCTCACCAACCACACCTCCTGCTGGTTAGTTGCATAACCAAGTGCCCTATAACGACCCCTTTTACGCCTCTCGAGGCGGTGTTTAACACCCCTTCGCTTATCACATCATTAGGGTTGTTCATGAGCTGAGCCGAGCTAGGGCAAGCTCGAGCTCGATTATAAACCGAGTTGGTTCGGCTCGGCTCGGATTTGAAACCCAGCTGAAAATATAAGCTCGAGCTTGACTTGGTTTTAAACCGAACTAGCTCGGCTTGGTTTAGCTCGATTCTGAAAAGAAAAATTAATAGGTACCTCTCAAATTTTAGTAGTTTAATATATTATTCAATAATTAAAAAGAACATATCCAAAATAAACTAAACCTAATACATGACATGGCAAAATTAAATTCAACAACACAAAAAAGTTTTAAATTTTATCAAAATACAATATCAGTTTATTAACATAGTAATCAACCTTCAAATATGTCATAGATATCAAATTATACTTCTAAATACATCTAAATATTAATAAGTTTTTCTATAACGTCTAATAATGTCTATAGATATAAATATATTAAAGTAAAATAATCCGAGCTAAGCCAAAGCGAGCTACCAAGCGATCCAAACCGAGCCAATACGGCCCGTTACGAGCCGAGTTAGGCTCACTTTCTGACTGAGCTGTCGGCTCACTTTCAAACCAAGCCATATCAAGTGAGTTTTTTCTAAGCTAAATTTGAGTGAGCTTTGAGAGAACGTTAAGCCACGAGCTTGTTGGACAACCCTACACATCATCAGAGTGGTACCCAAGTATACATCAACTTGTTTTTTAAGGATAATTATGAACTTTTTGGCTATGTTTACTTGCCCAATTCACCAAAGAGACCACTGGGCTACCAATATGATTAAGTTATTTAACTGCTAGGTTTATCATGCAATTCATCAATCTATTAATTTGACTTTTGTGTAGGACATGTATAGGGATCTATCTATACGTGAATAAGGTGTTCATCTCAATTTGGACAGTATCTGTGATATGTGCTTGCTAAGAGATTACTTGCATGTAATTTGGCATTTTGAAGACTAACGGCTTTCATCTTAAAGCCAATGAAATTTAATTGGTGTTGCAAGGCAATTATCTAAAAAAATATAAGGGTGTCATTTCTTAACACGATCCAAACACAACATGAGAAAAACATGTTTTGGGTCGACTAGCATGGCCCGTTTTAAAAAACGGATCATGTTCTAGTTGTTCCGTATAAAAAATGGGTTGACCCGTTAACCGTTAAATTATCTAAAAAATATATAATCTCTACAAAGTTACAATCCTTTTTCAAAATTTTCAATATTAGAAAAAAAAAACCTTCATATTATTCACTTAATCTGCAACTCTAATTGGTTTCCAATTTTGTTAGTCATAAAATATGTTAGTTTTTGAATACCGTATTATCTACTTGTCACGCTCTTAATTACTTAGTAAACATGTTGGTGACAACCAAGTTACAACCCAGGCTCACAACTCATCACCATGTTTGACTCATTTAAAAATATGGGTTAAAAGGGTCGTGTTCGGGTTAATCTGAATTTATGTGTGGGTAGATTAGGGTTTAAGTATTTGACACGAATAATAACATGGGTCATGTTTGATTTGAGGATGAGCATTCTAGTATGTGTGAGTTAAATGGTAAAAGCATAAAGAATATGTATATACAGAGAGAGAAAATGTACTGTATAATATCCCTTAACGTACAATTGTACGCGATGAAAATTCCGCATGTTGTAAAAACAAGTCTGCATCTTATAAACCCAAAGCTGTATGTTTGTAAAACCAATCCGAATGTTGTAAAACCAAATCAGCATATGTTAAGGTCAATTGTACGTTAACTAACCCCTGTATATACACACACAGAGGAGAGATAGAAAGACAACTCATATTATTTAAGAAAACTAAAAAACCAAAATGAATGGACCTCCTTATGCCAAGTGTTACATCTTTTTGCAGACTGTGTTATGTGGAACAACAAGAGGCTGTCTCTTGTTACATGTAACAGCTTTTGCAGACTTTCAGTTTTTTCTAAAAAACTAAAAGTTGTTACGTAACACATAGTTGTGCAAAAAAAGGTGTAACAC
The DNA here is from genome assembly GCA_947069175.1 of Scalesia atractyloides. NCBI lineage: Eukaryota > Viridiplantae > Streptophyta > Magnoliopsida > Asterales > Asteraceae > Scalesia > Scalesia atractyloides. Next base: position 8,959,088 of record CAMTDV010000012.1, on the reverse strand, counting down.
GTGGCAAAAAGAAGTCCATTCATTTGGATTTCTTTAGTTTCTTAACTAATATGAGTTTTCTTTTTTATCTCTCCCCTATACACATCGGTTAGTTAACGTACAATTGACCTTAACATATGCTGATTTGGTTTTACAACATGCGTGATTGGTTTTACAAACATACAACTTTGAGTTTATAAGATGCAGACTTGTTTTTATAACATGCGGAATTCTCATCGCGTACAATTGTACGTTAAGGGATAGTATATAGCACACTTTCTCTCTCTGTATATACATATTATTTATGCTTTTCCCATTTAACTCACATATCCTTGAATCCACATATTTATTTATTTATCATAATACTAGAACACTTATCCTTACGAGAAATACACATTTCCGTCATGCATCTTTTACGCTAGCCGCTAGGCTACAACCCTTTTGAATACTAAAAAAGTTCTAACAAAAAAAAAATGATCGAAATTAATTTAAATTGTTGACATAAAAATCAAATAAAATGTTTATTTTGTAATTTAATTTAAATAAAATATAAAATCGATTAATAAAAAGGCTTTGTTTGTGGTTGAAGTAATTGACCACGAAGTGGAGGCCATCATTATTTTTGCCCGATTTACACTTCCTTCAACCCCACACACCTTTCACACTTCACAAGATACACATCACTCTCTTCGTGGTTTGTTTCCTTGTGGAAGTTGATTAGAATGATTGATTTTTTTTATTCTAAATATTCGGATCACGTAATACTTATCTTTCAAATATACGTGTATACTATTAACTTGAATATTTATTTGTAACATTCCACCAAACCTTAATATAATTAAATTCAATTTGAAAAGGATTACTAATATAGTTATTTGGATAGGTTTTGTAATTTAAACTGGGTTGTGACACAATATGTTATTTGATTATTTGTCGTTTGTTTGTAATATGTTACTTTAGTGTTTTACTTTAATTTTATTAGGCTACAAGCACTTTGATAGTTAACTTGATATACAACATGTTTAGATGTTGTATTTAAAAGTAAAATAAAATAAATCTACAGTAGTAAAAAATACATTTCCTCTAGGAATTAATTTAAAATATATTAATTATGTTGTAGTATGTATTTACTCAAAGTGGGACCCTTTGAGATAACTCAACGATAAATGTAGCAACAGTTTGGAGGGGAAGCCAAGCAACCCTTTGCCCTTCGTTCAAGAAATCCAATGAAGTTGATATCGATGACTCGAATAATCTTATCAAATTATATTTATTACTAATCTATTTATTTCCAGATTTTTGAAATACTTTTATTTTTATTATTATCTTTATGATGTTTTCCTTAAAAAAAATATTTTTAATGATAAAATTAGATCAACGATGGATTACTGGAGTATCATCATGTTATCAGCAGAATCACCCGATTATATCCATCTCAGCTAGGCTAAATGCATATACACCAATTTAGAATAAAACCCAAACGCTTGTGACAATCGAACCCAGGACCTAATGGTCTCTAAGCTTATCCCACCTTCAAGATGCCAATTTTCGTCCATGTAGTTTGCTAATTTTAACACTCTAAGTCCAATTGTTTAAAAATTGCATTTATCGTCTACTAGTTTGCCGATTTTAACAGTTTCAGTCCATTAGTTTGTTGATTTTAACAGTTTCGTCCACACCATTAACACCGGTGTGGATTGAAACTGTTAAAATCAGAAAACTAATGGATAATAAATGAATTTTTTAAACTATTGAACTGAGAGTGTTAAAATTAGTAAACCATAAAGACGAAAATTGAGGTTTACTCTAAAATATATTTTTGAATCAATATTTTTATATACAATTGGTATTTTCCGTAGATAGCACATTAAATAATAATTAATAATTAATAATTAATAATTAAAAAACAAATCAATTTAACAAATAAAGTTTTGGAGGTGGAGCGAACAAATTCATGATTGTTGTGGACACCAAATCTAAACCCAGATCGTAGGTAGGGACAAGTGTTTGTAGGCTTCTTATGGCATGAGGGTACCTAATGGGCCAAACTTAAAATTTAGAAAGAGACGTAACGTGGATATGGAAGTGATTTGTTAGCATGTCTTAAATTCAAATGTATTGTCATACGTAAGTACATACATCATACATATATAATAAATACATAAAAAAATACGCCTTTTTCTTTCTAAATATACTAAAAATTTTAGGTCATTTATCAAATCATTTTAACACTTTTAACACTTAACGTTAACTAAAAATTTAGGTCATTTATCAAATCATTTTAACACTTAAGGTTACCAATATTCTAGTGGTGCCCACCCTTTACTCATTCACAGAAGTGGTGTGTTTTAATCCTCCAAGGTGCAAGGTTGATGGTATTGAAGTGTTAAAAAAATATTAGTTAAGATGAACATATTAAGATGATTTTAGTGTTTTTTTTCCAAAAAAAATCCAAACACGCCCCTAACCTGCTCCCTTGGATTTTTTTTTTCAAATTTTTTGTCCCAGGCGTTCTTCTTAAATCCACACCTTCCTTCAATTTTTTTTGGCAAATAACAACACACATTCCCAATCTTTGGCCAATAACCTTTTTTGTATGGTTTTTATTTTTATTTAATTCTGTTGGAATATAAAGGCCCACAGGATTTCAAGCCTCACAACACCCCTTTTAACATAATGCCCTATTGCTGACTGGACTGCCACATGACGTAAAACGCCCAAGGGTGCGGGCATTATTTGTGTCTTCCACTACACATGGTCTAACAAAAATGTAATTACCAAAAGAATTGTAGTCTAGCAGTGCTAAAGAGTGTATTAAGGTGATGTCTCTCAAGTGACGAGGTATCTAGTAAAGTAGTGGACATTTGTGTAAAATTTAGGAATAAATTTAGTTGGTGATAAGTTAATCGTTTAAGAAAACAAAAATAAAAACAAAATTGTAACTGATAGACAATTAAATATGACCACAAAATAATGAGACTAGTTCTCAAATTTAATTTTCATTTGAGATAGTTTTCATTCACTTCTTTTATATTTTTATTTATTTACAAAGAAAAGTAACCGATTCATTAGACCAACAACTCTTAACAAGAAGCTAAGAGCATAGACATTAGTTACTGTTGGGTCTAATATGTATAGTCTAACGTTATCAACAAGTCAAGTCAACGTCACTGTGTCAAAGTCAACACGAAAGTCAACCGGAGAGGATCGAAGAAAGAATTGGTGTGTTAAAGTTTGAGATACGATTGTATATATTGTTCTAGTTGATTAAATATATTTTGTTAGGCAAAATATAATTAATATAGTCATATAAATTTATTAGTTAATTTCTAGGGGGTTATATTGTACTTAGTCTAAAATGTTTTTGGCTATAAATAAATAAAGATTTACTGTTTTAAATGACACATAACTAGAGAGAATTTGAGGGTTTATCATTTTTTTTATATATAGGAAATTAGCTCCTGGATTCATACAATAAACAGCCAAAATCGTTTATGCCTTGATAAACACACACTTCAGACCCTTGCGTAATGTGCACACACAAAACCCATATATATATAGTCCCAAGGCCCGATAAGGCATGACGTATTTATTAATACATTGACACCTAGCTAAATACATCGTTCCTTGTAAGAAGTTTCCCTTAATTATATTAAAGCCCCTTATCTTTTAGTTATCCCATTAGAACCCTAATTAGCTAATCTAGCGTCAACGGTCTCTTTCAGTTCCAACAATATTCCCCCTAGACCATTGCATACTAGATTGTTTTCTTGAAGCTTCCGGGTCTTTCTCTTTTGACGAAGCCGCTGCTTTCGAGGATTTGTTTTTCTTTTCCACAGCTCTTTTTTATCGAGTCACGATGTCGTCCAACAGTTCCATCATTTCGTTCTACCTTCTCTTGCTCTTTCGACAACCCTAAGAAATAACATGGATTCTTTTAATAATGGAGCTCTAACATCAACCTTGATCTTCTTTTGCCCATAAAGAATATTCAGATCGATTAGGCCGTCAAAGAGCCACTTCTCGAAGTCTTGCAACACCATGCTTTGCTTAGGAGGAACCATGACTCAAGTAACTACTTTGGCAGGATTGACAACAAATGAAACTCATCCTTGTTTGGTGACTAGATCAATGGTCATCTTGGAGACCCTTCTTTTCGGCTTTTGAGGCGTGAATACCAGAATTCCTCTGTCACATTCCATTTCCATCTCAAGCTTCACGTATGGTGTCTTTCTTGAGACCCAATTCAACAAAATTAGCTGGCCTCTCGTCTTCACTTACATACTCTTCATCAAATTCATCACTGCCTTCTCAAGATGATCCGACATTCACGTCGTTTGCTCTTTTTTCGCTTTCCGTTCTTCATGAAATTTGTTAATTTGTTAAAAACGAACACCATACTGGAAATTTATGTACATCGCTTGTCCAAAAACGGTCTTTTTCGATCCATGGTTTCTCTTTTTCACCTCCTTCAGCTTTTCCTTTAACAATTTGTATCTTCTTCTTGACTTTTCAATGTCACCATTTCTCTGGCTACCGTTTTCCCAACTTCTTTAACAAGCTGCTCTTAGAGAGTTTTGAAGATAAAAAGTACAAAAGGTAAAGATGTAAACCGTTAAAATATTTATGTAGTCTTTTGGGGAACCGATGTATTAATAAATATGTCGGCATCCTTCTAAATATGTTGGAATCTTTGGTTTCTTGGTTCCTTTCATGCAACTTCATCACAACAACATTTTGGGAAGTACTGGTTGCAATACTCATGTCGAGAACGTACAGATCATTCTCTCGAGGAGCCTGCATGATAATCCACTCTTCAATAATTTTGAATCCAAGTTTCAAAATATACATTCTTTGTCAGTGAATTGAGTTGAAAACTTCTTGTCACAGATCTACGAAACACTTAGCAGCTTGTTTCTCTAGCTCGGTGATATAGTTGACTTTATCGAACGAAATCTTTCCGGTTGACAATATGTAATAACACGAGGGCTCGATTCATCTAATCACAATCACATCCAAACTATAAAGGCTTGATCATTTTTGTCAAACAATTTTTGTTTTGACAAAATAAAACTAAAGATCAATAAAAAATAATATCTGAATAACTGTAAAGTGGCTCTGATACGATTGTAGAGAATCCTGGGTATCCGTTGTATTATACAATCCAAATATATATTAAATAATAATAGTGCTTTATTATTAATTAGATGCGAAAGCTTGAATAAACACAAAATCATGGTAATATTATTTCCACCAATGATCCAGTTACAGGCTATCTCAGATAATTATATAAACACAACTATAGCGGGTTTAAAGTTATACCTTGACGAAAACCAAACCCTCGCACGATGGATGCAACAATCGATTCTACCAGCAAGCCTAATCACAATCTCCAAAATCACCAATAGATCCACACACGAAAAAAAAATCAAATCCGAATCACCAAACGCGAGACGGAAACGACGACGGCGGAGCCGGGGGAGTTGGTGGAGGCGACGGCGGTGGTGAAGCGGTCGGCATTAGTCAGCTGATGGTGGTGGGTGGTTGGCGATCGCGAGGGAGAGAGGGGAGAGGGTTTCAGGTTTCTTTTGCAATTATGTTCTTGCTCTATAATTAAGGTTTCAGGTTAAAGTTCTATTTAAAAAACCCCTAATTACACTCTAGCCCATCAACATTTACTTTCCTTCCAAGAAGGGCTGTAAACGAACCGAAGTTCAGCGAACAGTTCGTGAACCATTCGGCGGGGATTCCGTGTATGTTCGTTCATTTAGTAAATAAACGAACACGGACAAGAAATTTTGTTCGTTAAGTTAAACGACGAACATGAATAGAGGTTGTTTTCGTACGTTTATGTTCATGAACGTTCACTAATGTGTTCATTTATGTTCGTGGGCATTCGACAATGAGTTCATTTATGTTCGCTCGTTAATGTTTATTTGTGTTTGTTGTTTAAAAGTTTCTATATGTTGTATTTTCTTTGGTGTTTCTAGTTTTAAAAATTTTGAAACCCTAGTTATCTTATATACCTCTCACAACATCCCTCATTTAACTATTTCAATTTTAGTTTGTGATAAAGCTTGACAAACTCTTCATTTTGTGTTAATCGTGATTCTGATTATCATGTCAACTGTGTTCGGATAATTATGTTAATTGTTTATTTATTTTTTGTGGATTATTTGTAATGTTTGTGATGAAAATGCAGATTTTGTTCTAAAATGAATATTGTATTCATTTGTGTTCATAAACGTTGTTTGTGTTCATTTATGTTCGTGAACATTTGTTAGAGTTCATTTGCGTACGCTAAGGTAAGTTTTCGTGAACATTTCACGAACATGTTCATTCCCTTAATGAACGAACACAGAGAAGAAATCTCGTTTGATAAGCGTTCATGAACAAGTTTGTTCCTTAACAAACGAACACGAACAAGGCCTTGTCCGTGTTCATTCGGTTCGTTTACAACCTCACCTCCAAGTAATTAACCCTTGTTTAATTATTTATTAATTGCTAACCCTTTGACTTTGTTTTATTATCAAAACAAAACTAACTCTCATTATTTTTTATCCAATAACAATTAATCCTCATTTGTGTCAAATAACTGTTTAATTTATTATCTAATAATAAATTATCACTCGTTCAACTCTTTAAACGACACCAATTATTTCCATTAAATTAATTGTTTTGTAAACAATTAATGTTTCTAGTATTTCTCTCAATATCTGTCATCTATGATAAATTATCTGCAAGCGTGATTTATAATATTTAGGACTTAAATATTATTCTTTATTCATTGTCCAAAGTGTAACTCTATGGATCGTAACTTGATAGCAGCAACATTAAATAATTGATAATTGGACACCCAATTCCAACAATTAAGGAAAGTGTCGCAGGTCAAGTCTCGCAAGTACAAGGTGAGTGTTCTTTGATCAAAGATGTCTAAGTAATTTATGACTTAAGTTTTGAGTGTCGCTATAAAACTTTGAACAAAAGTCAAAGTCTCTAACTTGTGTTAGCTAAGAGAGTGTCATCAATGTACTTGTTGTGACAGTTGTGAGTGTCGCCAACGAAACTATAGCTGGATATGTGAGTGTCGCCTGATGGTCAGACGATGGTGACGTGGTGGTGCTGGAACAGTGGCTTAACTTTAATACCAAGTAAAACACCTTTATATGTGTATATGTGTGATTGTATTGAAATGTTGTAAGAAGTGAGGTTACAAAGGATGAGTATTTATAGAATCTATATTTACACACTACTACTTCCATTATTTACATAATGAGCGTTTAACTATCCATAATTACTTTATTGTCTAATAATTAAGTGGTGGGATTTAAAGAAAAGTTTTAGTTGAACAAATATTAAACCTCAAATTTTTCATTGTTCTTTCTCAACCAGTTTTTTTACAACTTGGGCTTTAGTGTTTTTGTTTCCATTAATAGTATTTGCCTCCATTTAAGCCGGTTTTTGCATAGTTGCATACCAAATTTTTGGAGCATTCAGATTTGGGTATGAGACACCACTTGTCAATTATTGTTTTCTCACTATGAGAGATGCTTGAGAGGGGTGGGGTAGGTTTAATGAATGAAAGACATGCTTGGTGCTCCTTTAATAAGGGATAATATTTATACTTTTTTTAATAAGCTATAAAAACATTCAAAATAAACATGTACTATAGCACAAAATTTCATAATACCCTTTCACAAAAGTAACACAACTAATATATATGTATTTATGTTTTAATGATATTTTACATTTTCAGTTATGTATTATGTATATAATTATTTTTTATCAAACACTAATTTTATATAACCGAGAGCTATATTTTATCAAACACAGATATAGAAGAATGTGTGCGTGTACTTTGTAACATTATTGCAGCATTAGAAAAATGAATTTGCTTTCGTAAACATTAGAAAATAGTTATTGATGATTTAAACTGCAATATTCAATTTTAGACCACAAAATAAAAACAAGTCGACAATTAAACTTGATTTTAAGAAAATATCAATATTTAGCATGCGTATTAGTTTTCTTTTTTATTTCTTTAAAGGTGATTATTATTTTAGTATAACAGTACTGCATCCAATAAATAAATTATTGCCCGCTTTAATTACCAACAAATCAACAATGAGGACCAAGATTAATGGAGTTTTGAAAACGATTTATTCGTATCTTGCAAACGTATATTGTCATAGAAAAGATTAACATGTTATCAATAAAGTTTATTGAAAAATATATAGAGCGGCGGACCTACATACAAAGGTCAGGGTTAACCCGAACCCACTGACTTTCGGAATTTTATAAGGAGGCGTATACAAAAAATATGAGTGAACCCATAAATAAATTATAGGATGAAACCATTCACAAAAGTGAATGGTGTTTGAGTGGTTAAGGCGCTAACTAATAAGCAAATGATCCAAAGTTTGATCCTTCTTGCTGCTTCTTTTTTATAATTTAACAGTTAACGAAGTCAAAAACAACAGTAAACAGCCTAACAGAACGCACCACAACCTCCCTTCAACTGAATCTCCTGCATTATTGTATTTATCATAGGTTCATAGAGATTCTATCTTTTTTTCGTTAGTTAGCACTTTGAATTGAAGGAATTTGAACTCTTCCTTTGTTTTTGCCTTTCTGATTATACTTCTCACACAGCCATGGATAAAATCTTCAATATTCACAAAACTTTCATGTCATATTAGAACAGGTCGAAACTAGATTTCAGATCACAAAGCTTTTAACGTAACAATCGAGACTAGTAAAAATGGAAAACACCAATGTCATACAGAACATATAGATTCCAATACACCAATGTTAATAATGATACAAGAACCGTCCCAATACATATCGAACAAATAGATTCGATACGGTATGAGATACTCATGTCATTGTGCATATTAATTTAGAATTTGTGATATAGTTTTGTTAAAACTTGAATTTTAGGGCTAATGAATAAAAAATTTAACATCTTATGAGAAATTCGACCAGCTCCGACACGAAAACTTTAACATTTGGTTGCGGGATACTTGATCACCGGAAAAAGGTGAACTCACTGAAAAAAAATCCTGGATCCGCCACTGAATATATATTCATATTTTTAGAAGAAAACATATACAAATAAATTAATATCAAAGAACATTATATAGATCAATAGCTTTCAAGAGATCAATTATAATAAAATTATTCTAATAATACAAGATTAGGACAAAAATGTTAGAAAGTCGAGTAAAGTGCCATTTGGTCCTTGAGGTTTGACCAGTTTTGCCACTTTAGTCCAAATCTTAATTTTTTGCATTTGGGTCCTTGTGATTTCAGTTTTGTTGTCATTTTGGTCCAAAATTGAAATCAGCTCAAATTCCCAAATTAAATCCTCATATTTTGTCATTTTGCTCAGGGGCATTTTGGTCATTTAGACCCACATCATATTCCCCAAATACCCTAACACAAAACCAAACACCCACCTCTCTCTCTCCTCTAACTCTGCACACACACCTCTGACTCTCTCTCTATAACACCACCGCCACCTACGAACATGATCTTGACGAAGACGAACAACAACCACCTGAACCCAACACCTCCCACCCACCGCATCAACATTCATAGAGAGAAAGTGGAACCGAGAGAGATGCAGTGACGTCCGGGGTGGTGCACGAACGACAGCGGAGGTTGTGTGGTGGTGATGCAGTGACGTCCGACGTGACTCACGGTGGCGGTAATCTTCTTGTTTGAATCTTTTTCTCTCTAAACACACCTCTCTCTCTCTAAACACCCTCTTTCTCTCTGTTCTCTCTCTCATCTCTCTAGTGTTGATCTGCTAACTTTTGTTTCATCCACAAACAAAAAAAAAGATTCAAAACCGAACGATTCAGATGCAGATGCAGATCTGTTGAGAGGGGCTCCGGTGATTCAGATGCAGATCTGAGCAGCGAGTGGAACCTGAACCCCTGATGTTGTTCACCAACCTCATCGCGATTCAGATGCAGATCTTACCAACCTCGAATTTTCGGCACACTTTTCCGGCGATTCAGATGCAATCTGTGTTTGTGTGTGTGAGAGAAGGTGAAGAGAGAGAGGATGTTGTGTGTGTGTTGGTGATAATATGCAAATAGAGAGAAAGAGGAAAGCGACAGGTTTTTTTAAAATGACCAAAATGCCCTGAGCAAAATGACAAAATATCAGGATTTAATTTGGGAATTTGAGCTGATTTCAATTTTGGACCAAAATGGCAACAAAACTGAAACCACAGGACCCAATGCAAAAAATTAAGATTTGGACTAAAGTGGCAAAACTGCCCAAACCTTAGGGACCAAAATGCACTTTACTCTAGAAAGTCAAAAGAGGTGAAATGTCTTTCTTATACAAAGTTATTCGTAATAAAACTAATATAATATGAAAGACGAAATAATGTGATGAAACTCGTTAAATAATTTTAAAGCATAAATAAACAAAGATAGAATATACAAGAAGAATTCGATTCAGTACGATTCTTTTAAAAGAGCTGTCACGCTCTTCACGTCGCAAACATGCACAATTGACAATTTTGTATTTTTAGACCATTTCAAGTATTAAGCTATACGCATGTTACTCTCTGACTAATCGTTCCAAGGTAGGTTGTTGAGACAACTTTTTTTAACTCCGCCTAATTATTCGGAATCAATCAAACATGGTAACCTAGCCAGAATCGAATCTGTAGGTCAACTTAGGCGGAGTTTGACTTTAAGAAAATAAAACATAATTTCTAATGTCTATCGTATTAAAAAAATAAATATCAATTTCGTATTTTGTTATAATTATTAGTAAATTTATATTACTTGACCTATATTTAATTTTTGAAAACTAATTTTCTTTATAATTTAGCATGTCCGAATACTCTCAACTCCTCGCTCGACCGACTAGAGAGCGCCTAACGACTTTTACAAACATTTCTACACGTGTGTGAATATTTGAGTGAGGTACATTTAAAGCTTATAAATGTATCGTTTCTTTACTTATTTCTTTGTTTTGGTATCAATCATCTTTTCAGTTTTCACTAAATAATACTTGAAAATTAAGCAAACTGTTTAAGATATTGATATCTAATATACCTTATCTTTGTTTTAAATAATACTTATTTCTTTGTTTTGGTATCAATCATCTTTTCAGTTTTCAATCATCTTTTCACACTTATAAATTACTTCAACGTTTATTTATGCACCTAAATAATACTTTAATACTAAAAAACTATTTAAAATATTGATATCTAATATACCTTATCTTTGTTTTAGATATATAATATGATGCTGAAATGCCGATGAGAACTCTTTAAAACTTCGCTATTTTATTGAAATTAAATAAAAAAAAACATAGCTTTGATTAACTAATATAAAAATCTCCAAAATTCACTCCAGTAAATATTTAATTGAACAATACCACATTCACTTTACCCTAATTAATGATCACATTATTCAATATACTTGACCCTTATTAATGATCAAATATACAATAATTAAGCATAATACATCCAAAGTGAATAAAAACCACTTTTCACTAAACTTTTCCAACACAATAACATCAAATATATGTATTCACACATATCATTTAATTCTCTTATATTATAAACTAAAATCAAATACATATGTCAAATTAATAAAAAAGATGATGGAAACACTTTACACTTGCCAAATGCAAATCTTCCACTTAAACAATTATTGAGAAAAGATTCCCACTCCCAAAACAAAACCCCACAAAATAATTGACTTTTACTAAACATTAATTTCAATTAGCCATGCTTCAAGCCTTTCATATTATGAAACTTTTGATCACATCTGTTCCATTTCTTCACATCTTGTTCTTGTTCATGGCTTCTTAAACCAACAAAAACCACCATCTTCATGCACATTCATCTTCTTCATCATCATATTCACACTACAAATATAATGTTTTCTTAAGCTTCAAAGGCAAAGATATTCAAAAAACCTTCATTGAACATCTCTCTCTACATAGCTTTGAGCCAATCTGGAATCCACACATTCAGGGGTGGCTACGAACTACCAATTGGCAATCCATAGTTTTTTTTTATTGTGTTTTAGAAAAACTATGCTTTTTTGGTCGGTATCTTGATGAATTGGTGACGTTATTGGACTGCAAGGAGTATAATGGGCGGGTACTTCTTTCGGTTTACTACAACATTAACCGCCTCAAATTCGTGAACAAACCATGACTTTTTGGTTGTTGTTTTGGTAACTATGAGAAGGGTTTGGCTATGGACATCAAGAAAGTGGAAAGATGGCGGCCGGGTTAGCCAAGGTTGCAAATTTATCTGGATGAGACCTGCAAAACATCACGAATGGGTAACACTTCAGTTTTAACATATGCGCTTTCGTTTACATTGTTTTTACCTCATTTGGTTTGACAAAAACTGCAGGCATGAAGCGAAGTTTATCGACGAAATTGTCACGCATGTTTATAACATAGTAAAGCATAAGAGACTACATATAGCAAAGTATCCTGTGGGATTAGAATCTGTCGTTAAAAATGGTATTGTTGACCGGGTCAAATGAGGTCAAACTAGTTGGAATCTATGGAATGGGGGCATAGCCAAAGCTTTCTACAATTCAAGTTTTCATTTGTTTGAAGTTAGTTGTTTCCTTGATCCAACGGTCTAGTTCGTTGACAGGAGAAGTTTCTGAACAACCCAACGGTCTAGTTCGTTTACAAGAACAACTTCTTTTTAAAATACTCGAGGGTGTGATACTAAAGGTTCCAAATGAGCATATAGGGATCACTTTTCTTGAAAAAAACTGCGCCATAAACGAGTTCTTATTGTTCTTGACGAACAACAACCACCATACCCAGTGTAATCCCACGCATAGCCTACGCATAGACTGAAGCTATTTGTGGGGTTTCTTAACGATATAGACCAAAGCATTAAATAAGCATGATTCTATGAGGCTATTTAGTTGGCATGCTTTCCGAAAACCAGATCCTATTGTGAAATATTGGAATCTATCAGCGGAAATTGTGCATTATAGTAACGGTCCCCCGTTAGCTCTTGAGGTTGTAGGTGCTTCTTTGCTAGGACAAACCTCAAAAGAAATATGGATTAGTATTTTACATAAACTGAGAAAAATTCCTCCCCAGCAGATACTAAAAAAGCTTAGGATAAAGCTTTGATACACTGGAAGATGATAACATAAAGGATATTTTTCTTGACATACTGTGTTTTTTCATTGGAATGGAGAAAGATTACGCGGTTGATATATTTGATGGCCGCTGTGGCTTCTTCCGTGGATGGAGTTACTATCTTGATTGACAAATGCCTATTGAGAATTAGTGAAAAAAATATGCTAATAATGCACGATTTAGGGAGGGATATGGGAAGGTAAGTTGTCCGCGAAAAAAATTCCTTTTGAACCTGGAAGCGTAGCCGAATTTGGTTTCATGAAGATGCCGAGTTTATCAAAAGAAGAGGTAAGAATAAGAATTTACATGCTTATGGTGTATTGATGCTCAATGTTTATGTTCTAACTTCTAAAAGGGTGCTCTAACAAATGGGTCAACCTGGGTTGTATTTTACCTCAAACAGATTAAATAAAATAAATAGCTAAAAAGAAAACGGGTTAAACAAGTTGAGAACCAAACCTCCTAAATTCTTTTATTCAAAGATACAGATAAGAAAGTAAATGCAACCAGTTTCAACATGTACTAGACCTTACCCATTATGGCCATTGGCCTGTACTAAAAAACGCTCCGTTTCAACCTGCATCGACAACCCAATCCACCCATCTTGCCACCTCTAGCACTTGTATTTAGTCATAACTATTGTATGAATATTTTCTTTATTTTATCTAATAGGGTTCAAAAGCAATTAAAGGGCTTGTCGTAAACCAACCAAAGCCAATGCAATGAAATATACAAACATTTGCAATTATGAAAAAGTTAAGGTTGCTACCAATATCAACAATGTCCACCTCCATGGAAGCTTTCAAGATCTGTATACAGAACTAGGTGGCTTTGTGGGCATCATTTTCCATTGGAATCTTTGCGAACCGATGTGCGTCCTAGAAAACTAATTGCTCTTGACATGCAACCCAGTAATCTCAAAACATGGAATGGCATGAAGAGATATTAATATCCCGATTTAAATTTGGGATACAGTGAGAACTTAAAAAGTCTTCCAAAAAGCATTTGCAACTTAAGATCGCTAGAACGCCTATATCTCGATGAAGGCACATATTAAGACGATTTACCAGAGGAAGTAGGTAATATGGAATCCTTACAGGAGCTTCATGCTCCTGGAACTGCAATCAGCGAATTACCTGATTCATTTGGACTTCTAAAACAACTTACAAATGTTTTCTTTAGCTCAGAGTTATAGATGATCCTGAAAGCTAAACGTGAGTTTTCATTCTTTCGGTTTCAAATGTTTCACAAACGTGGATCTTATTGACAGTAATTTGTCTGATGCTGATATTCCACATGATCTTTCTCAACTGTGTAGTCTTCCACACCTTTGGTTGAATAATTGTGTATTGATACAGTCAACTATAGAAATTACTCCAAAGTCTAATAACACTAGATGTAAGTAAACTGCCTTTTGTTGGAAAGACTCCATCAAACTTGAAATACTTGAAATGTTTGGATTTTAGTAACTGCAGCAGCTTAGTTGTCTTACAAGTTACAAGGTCTACAGGACATCAAGTCCATAAAAGAGATTTATCTTGAAGGCTGCAGTAATCTCACAACTAGTTTAGAAGAAAGCTTATTTCAGGTCTCTCTCTGTCTCTATAGTCTATCTATATCTATATCTAGCCATCTAGGGGAGGGTTTTAGGCGTAACAAAGTTTTTTTTTTCGACATCAAGAAGACAAAATAAATCATTCAATTTTTCAACATCGAAGATAAGAAAATGATAGAAATAGAATGTTTCATTTCTCTTGAGATAAAACAAATCTATATGAACAAGTTTCGTTTAAACCTACACATATAGAAGTCATGCGTAGACTCATATGAAGGTAAACGTTTAAAAGTTAAAAAAAAAAAAAAAACATATGAACAAATTAGTTTAAGGGTGTTTTATATACATAGCATATACATTAAAATGTAAAAAGTGAAAATTTTAGAAAATATGAACCGGTCACTAATAAAAAAATAAAACGATTTACGTTTTTTCTTTCTGTTGTCACACTAATTTAGTGTTTTGAAATAAAGCTAACCAATAATATCTACATATATCTCTCTCTCCGTAAATATACACACATGACATACATACACAAATACACATTATTTATGATGAGATAATTTATTGTGTTCAGGGGTACACTGAATGATTGGTTTATTGTAGCATTTTTCTTTCAAGGAGGGGAATTTCACAATGGTTTAATCATATAAAGTTGGTTCTTTTATATCTTTTGATGTACCCTCAGACAATGAAAAAAAATTCTGATAGATGACTATGAAGCCAGATTTGTTAGGATCTATGAAGTGAATTCATGGGTTAGTAATGGATGGTCTGCAACCGTACCCGATAAGAAGTGGGAAGAAGATTAAGGTTTATGTTGGAGGGAATAAAGGTTTGAAGATTGAGAAATGTGGGTTCATTTGCATACAAAAAACACTATCAAAACTACAACACAGCACTCACAAGCAATGGTGGAAATTGTTTATACATGAAAAGAGAGGCCATGTTGTAGTGCAAACAAACCTTGAATTGTCTAATGAGAACCAACCCTCATAGAGATTGAAACTAGAGTAAAGTAGTTACATATTGAACAATCACAAAGATGAAATTAACTACAACATATTTTGGTTGTAATTCAGTGAACTTATGCACACCTATTAAGATATATTATATATGACAGAAATGCAAAATTTTGTGATTGCACAGTAATCACTTGCCCAATTAAAGTATATAGGGCTGACTTGCTTAAGCTATTCAAAGGCACATGTTAAGTTTTAAAAACCATAGTTTTATTTTATAAATACCCATGCATATATATAACTTTTTTTTGTATCGAGTAGGGGCGGACACAAGGTGCTTACGTAGCCGGTCACCGTTTGGCTAAGATGCTTGATGACTGATTCAAAAACCACTCTAGCTTGATTTCAGTCTTGTGTTAAGTGTTCTCATAGCAACTCAGGTCCTAACAACTTGACGTTAGACTGTTCAACATGAGAGACATCTATGAGGGGCTTAACCAAATCTTCAAAGGGTGCGAACGAGATTTTGGTCTATAAAATACATGGAATTCTTTTTCAAGTGATGCACCCGCCCACCCACCCACCCCTTACTAGGTCCGCCCTTGGTATCGAGTTAGAAGAAAAAACCTAGTCACAACCGTGGACGTAAAGAAAAACCCTATTTGCAGCCGTGAACATAGGTTTCGCACTGAAACCAAGCCACATTAAAATTGTCGTGTGGTTTTAGTTTTTGTTTGTGTGTTTAATTCGTTAGTGTGGGGTTTTTGTTGAGCCACTTGAATCGTAACATGCAACTTGTTTAAACATGAAATTAAGGAAGTCATCCCAGCAAACAAAAGTCGCTAGACGAAGTTGTTATTTCTTCACAACAATTTCAACCAATAACAGAATATCAGTCAGATGAAGTAGAGACTTAGTGGGTACCTCATTGCCATAGACATATAAAAAACATGAATATCATTTGACCAAAAAAACATCTTTTTTTTTTATTTTTTTATTGAATTTTGCCGTCGCATGGGATTTTCCGCAGGTTGCCGTTCGGGTAACGGTAACATTGAGAGTCGGATACGGACACGTAAATGCAGTCGAAACGGCTGAGTGTCACCGGAGTGGGCCCATGCCGGCTCATGTGTTGACACGTGACAATGATAGCAATGAAATGAAGCCATGTGTGTCTCTCACATATCTACTACACACCAAACCCCTTTATCGCTTTTAATATTTTATAATAGAAATGAAGACCAGTTAATATAGAAACCTTAAAAATATAATAAGGTCGAATTTGCAGGTTTGTCCTTTAAGTATCGGTTTAATGGCTTTTCTTTCCTTCAACTTTTATCACTTGTTTTTTGGTAATTTTGATATTTTTATTTATAATAAATTTATACAACTAAATAATACAATTATACCAATGGATGTATGATGGTTTGTGATTATGAATTTGTTTGTAATCTTAAAAACTACAAATTTAGTCGTAATCATTTCCATATCATAACATTTCTTTTGTGATTTGCAAACGTTTAAAAAACTACCAATTTAGTCGTAATTATTTCCATATCATAACATAAGTGTCAGATTAAGCTAAAATTCCTCTTTTGATATGCAAACGATGATAAAGGGTAGGGTCGTTCCAACGTTTTTGAAGACTCTAAGCGCACTTACGAATGGAAGGCTCTAATTTCACCCGTAAACTCTCTTCCAATCCCGATGGACCCGTCACCATAGGTGATTATGGTTACTTTTTCCGTCTAGTGATAGCCGATAGCCTAGAGATTGAAAGCAGGTTGTGATGGGAAATGGGAGCGATGATTGTGGCTGTATTTGAAGGGCTTTAGGTGATGGTTGTTGTTGCGTTGTAATAGCTGGAAATTAATGCGAAATGGGCTTTGAAACTGGGTCTTTTTTTTTTGCTAAACAATATTTACTTTGGGGCCGTTCAATGAAAAACTAGTTTAGTTTTAAAATAAACTTTCTTATTTGGGTCTAATACAAACACTAGATATAAAAATTTTCTAAAAACTTGGAGGCTCTTATTTTTTGATGACCCTAGGCCCGCATCTAGGTTGGCAAGCCTATGAAGCCGGCGCGCGTTACAACATGTCTTTTTTTTAATTATTGTTACCTATTAAAATGTAACAATAATATGACTTTCATTCATGATCCCTATTCAGTGTTGCAAGATTTGTTACCCCTAATATGACATGAACAAGGTGAAAAGGTAAAAGGTAAAAAGCTTAAACGTCATCGGGTTATGGATTTGACAAAAGAAAAGCTGGTTAGGTATTTTGAAAAGGAAAGCTTTTAAGGCAAAAACATAAGCTACACAACATGTGAAAAGAGCTAACATGTTTACTTTGTAAAAATGTTGTGCTGCAAAACAGAACATGGCATTAAACAGACATGAACTTGGCTTACCAAAAATGATTTAGATGACAAAAACATGTGGCCTAAGTAGTTGTACTTTAATTAACATAAAATGTTGGTCCTATATAAATGACAAAAAACATGTGACCTAAGCCTTATTATCCAGCAACCCCTATTCAACCATTACATCATATACAAGCAAGGAGGCCAAAGAAAAAAAAGGTGGGATGAGACTGATTCAGAAGACATTGCCAAAAGTCGAAAAATTCCAAGAAAATGACAAATAGTTGCATATTCCAAGTGCAGGAAGTGATGTTTCAATTCAAGGACAAGCAAAGGGTAAGAAGGATTTCATGTAATTGATTTTTAATGTTAGTTTGGTGTTACCAAACTATAAACTTTGGTAGTTTACCTTCAATATTGGTTTTTGACCTTAATAGACGAGGAATGACCTCCATTGCATCAGAATACTTATGAGATATTGGATTTAAATAACGTAAATTTTCATTAATTGACCCATGTTACTTCCAATTTTCGATTTGTACCATACGACTTTCAACTTATTTTCCTGTGATACTTCAAATTAACTGAACTCTAACTCAGTTACATGATGTCAAATGTCACGTCGTAAAAATGTCATGTCAGCTTTCACTTCAGCCACCATGTCATCAAAATTGCCGCGTCAAATGCTATGTTAGCAAAAAGTTTCACGTCAATTGCCCTGTCACAAAACAAAGTGCCACATTAGAAAAAAAAAACTAACTGTGGTTAGGGTTCAGTTATTTGGAGAGTAGCAGAGGAAAATAAGTTGGAAGTGATGTCGTACAAATTGAAAGTTGGAGTGATATCAGTCAATTATTGAAAATTGAGGTTATTTACATCCAATATCCGTAAGTTTATCCACCCATATGTACATTCACCCAACCGAAAAATTAAAGGTTAGAGAACGGTAAACAAAAAGTTTTGAAAAAATGATTTTTGATGAAAATCAAATGTGGAAATAATAGAAAAGGTTTCGAGCAATGGATATATGTACTTCCACTTAAAACAGAATGTAAGATAAGACATATACAAAAGCATCTTGTCCTTGTTGCATAAAAATTAAGTAACAAGAAAAATATGTTTGAGCAAATGAAAGAGATATCATAGTTCAACATATTTAAAAGGAGATGAAAACCAACATAAAATGATAAAAAAAGACAGTTCTAAAAGTTCAAAAGTTAATATCAAATCTATAAAATGAACATCACATTAAGACCATTCATGTACTTTATCCTTTATTTACTTATCACATATCAAAGATATATAAATATCTTAATTTTTATTAGACAATAAAACAAAATACATTATTGAAGATTGAGTTAAAAATCTTAGAATCAATAAATTATTATTTTTATTTCTTTGCATTTTACAATAAGTCAACAATTCTTATTATTAGTTACATATAAACTTGATTTTATCGTTAGGGAGTAGGTTTATGAAAAAACAAGTTTTGAGATTTCCCTGTAGTGAAGTTGATGTTTAAACTACTATGAAAATATCTTCTTCCTATGTCTTGTTTTCTTATAAGGCAACTTCTATGATCTTACATGAATCTCAATTTTCTTTAATTAGATGATATAACATTAAAGTACCACAGTAAAGGGTTAAGTTATTCTATAAAGTCTCCTACAAATAAGAAGTGTACAACAACATACCGAATCGTACGAGATGACACAATATCGAGTAAAATATAACACAATGCCAAAAAATATAACACAATGTGGAGGAAAAGACACAATGAATCGCAAAAAAGACACAATGACGTAAATATAGAAAAAAACAATGATAATAAACAAAAACTCTAAAATCTACAACTTATAAATCCAAAAGTGAAAACCTAAAATCTCACATCGTAGAGTTCTATGAGACGGTTCCAATACCGCTTGAATGAGGTCAATCGAAGACCGTTTGATACCCTTTGTACGACTTCTTATTTTTAGGAGTCTTTGTATTTAATTATAAATCACACAATAAAATCTTTAAGGTTAAAATTATATAGAATCATACACATACACATTACTTATATCCATTGTATATTAAAAGAATACATAATGTTGTTATACGTTGTATATTTTTAATCAACTTTATGTATGGATCGTAATTAAGCTATTCTATCATTTCATAATTACAGTTTATATAACTAATTTACCTAATTAACACGTGCATTATTGATTTCCATTTTATTCTGATGATAATAGTTGTTTTGAAATGTTGTAATTGTTTATAACAGATGTTCAATAGTGTTTGAATAAGGTCAACACTTATTCGTATGATATGATATTGTGATTAATAAATTGACACATCATCTTAATCCTTCAGTTTACACGTGTTTTTAGTTAATCATAGCATAATGGCCATAGTTGTTTTCACTTGGGCGAGTATACGTTGATCATGTAACACTTATTTCATAAAATGTATTTTTATATGAATGTCTAATGAAACTTTTGTTGTTTCTTTGAAATTTTGACTGAAAATGACTTATTTCCCAATGTAATTAATTTGATATTTATAGACCAAGTTATATCATAAGTGCAACATTCAAAGAGCATCAGCATTTAGATTTTTTAAATACTCGACCGGGTTTTTCATATCCGAACCTGGAAATAGGGTATTATAATATCCGGGTATAGAAAACCCGAACCCTACCTGGCCAAAACCCGGACCCAACCCGGGTATTGGCAATACCTGAAAGTTCAAAACCCGGCCATACCCGTACTCGGGTATGCACCCGAACCCAGATATTAAAAAAACCGGTTTGTGCACTTCTGTCACAAATGAACATACATTTGGGCTTAATTGCTAGATGGGTTTTAGATGTTGGGTATTATTTGGTATCAGATGTGGGTTTGTAATACTATTAAAGAGGTGTAACATAAATTATGTTAAGGGGTAACGAAATCGAGAAAAACGTCAAAAAATATTTTTTACACTACCGATGAGAGGTTAAAGGGTAGCGGAGGCTACCCCTTATTACATTGTATGCCTGCTTGTAACACCTCGTAAAATCGTGTCCAATAGTATAGTAACACGTGTTGTATTTTTTTTTTTAGTCTATTAAAGACTAATAAGGACTAAAGGTGTCAACATGCTCGAACTGAGCCTCTGAGTGACTGTCTGATGTCAACATGCGTAAACGTAAGCCTCTGAGTGACTGATACGTTAACATGCTTAAAACAACAGCCTCTGAGTGACTGATATGTCAACATGCTTAAACTTGGCCTATGAGTGACTGATATGTTAACATGCCCAGCCTCTGAGTGACATCGGAGTCAACATGCTTATAATGGGCCTCTGAGTGATCCTTTACGAAGTCCTAACTCTCATGCGTGTCCGTTGTTGGACGAGAGAAGTTAATTCTGTAAAAATGTGAAAGTTGGATAATGGAGGGGTTAAAAGTGTGAACATGTTAATTATAACTCTGAGTGACCTTTTAACGAACCAAGAGCTTGACAATGTCCGGGCATAATCTCGGGTACGCCAAGTATTAGCTACAGAGGGCTAAATAAGCCAAAAAGGTGTTCTAGGAAGGTTTAAAGGGGTTTAATAAGTTGAGGGGCTAAATGCGATAACTTTTGAAAACTGACAAAGGGCGCTCGCTGGACGCGAGAGGCTAAGGCCTGGCCTCTCGCGCGGCGCGAGAGGCCTGTGTCTGCAGAAAATTTCCTTGGCCACCACACAAAGGTGCCAAAAACCATTAAATCGAAACCATGGTCTTCCAAACTGCTGTGCCACGTTTTAGGACACTTGTAAGCTTTCTCTTACACTCCTTAACACCTGACATCACCTCCTTCAAGCTCTCTAACTATAAATAGGTGCCAAGGTTCACCATTTGAACTTGCACCTTTCTTATTCACAACTCTATCATCCAACTAAGCTCTATTGCATTCTAGAAACCACTTGTAAGTGTTCCTTGCTCTTGCATTTCCGTTTATAGGCTTTTATAGCCAAAAGTCAAGCGTTTTACGGAAAACGGCTTGACTTTCGGTTAAGACCATTATGGTCTAGCCATTGTTCGTAATGAACATGGCTAAGTGATCGTAATAAGGTAGGTGTTAGTCCCTATAAAGGGCACCTCCTGAAGATCACGTTTGCTAGACCAATTGACGGGTCAAAGTTATGATATTAAAAAGTCAAACAAGCCATGTTTCGGAAAAATCATAAATTGATCTTATATATGTTATGAAACCTGTTTTGACACTTAAACAAGTTGGTAATAATTATTAGAACATGTAAGAACATGTTCAACTCGTCAATTTCAGTTCTAGGGTCGGTTCGCAACTGAAAGTCGCGAAGTTTGACTTCTGCTTTGACTTTCGATTCTGACCCGATTTAGATAAGTTAGATACTGATCTAAAGTTTCATTATGATCGTAATATAATATAGCATAACACTCTGAGGTTATATTACATGATCATAATCAAAATATGAGTTTATGCACAAGTTTCGTAATTATGTCATTTTGACTAAAATGTCCTTTTTGCATAAAAAGAGGTTTTAATGACAGTGAACTTGAAAATGAGTTTCCTAATGATGTAATATTATAAGTAGGATTATTTGGATGTCAAATCAGATTATAAACTGAGTTTATGAGCAAGTCCTTGTATTATGTCGATAAATGACGATAAGGCCCTTGTGGCTTATAAAATGGCTTTAATCACATCTTTTCAAAGTAAATCTTTTACCTACTGATATGTTATATAAAATAACATATCTAAGACATGTTAACCTGACCTTAACATCAGTTTTCATTAAACGTCACACAAATCGTCATTTTACGACATAAGCGTCGTTTCGGCGCATAGTATGGTTTTAAACCATATTTATCAACCAAGACTTGTTACCTACTGATTCTAAAACTTATTTTAAATATTTTTACAGTAGGTACATGATACAAACTCAGAATCTCAAATAATTTATAAACTATGTGTAAAATGACCAAAATGCCCCTTCGATGCATGGTTTGGTCATAAAAGATAAATTACACATATAATTAGTATCCTACTAATATTATATTATAAATAATTTATTTTTCCAGAATACTTATAGTTATAACATTAAATTATATTTAGGTTTCTTTTATACGGTATGAAATTACCGAAACGCCCTTACAAGGCATAGTTTCACTTTAAAACCATAACGAGCATAAAAGTTGATATTCTACTGATATTACAACTTATTTAAAGTGTAATGGCATATAGAACTTTTCCATGACTTATCCGGTTACCCGAAGTCGCTGAAATGCGTACGGTTAAGCATATGTAACTAGTTTACGAAAATTAACCGAAACGGGTCTAACCTTGTCATTTAAGTCTCAAAATCCAGAATTTTTATAGTTTATCCATATTACACAAGTCAAAGTACTTGTTGGGATTAAACTACATTCTATCCATTCATCGTTTAATCTAGCATTATACGTTTTGATCAAGTACGCTAGTCGGTCTAAGTCTATGACTTAAATAAGACCGTTAGTATTTAATTGGTTAGTTTATGCCATAATCCAGACTAGAGACTTGCCGATAAATGCTATCTGCACTTAGTAGTTTTGTGTACGACTGAGTTCATAAATCTTGCGTTTAAACAAAGAATAGCTCAGGTAAATACTCTCGACTTATTTCTCCTATACGGGTTTGGGTTATGGTAAATTATTACCGCTTGGTCGGAAATGGGAATCAATCGAATGCCGGATAGACGCTCAAAATGCATTGCCACAAAGTTGGGAAGAATTGACCTTTTCGTGAGTCCAAAGTGGTGTGTACGTTAATCATGTCTCGGTTTTCGCACTGGGCCTGTATGTATGGACAAACATGTCAATCTGTTAACAAGGCTGCAACGTCAACTTTCCCAAGTTATAAAAGATTTTGTGCTGATACGCACTTAAAACATATTTTAAATGTTTTCAAAATGAGTCAGTTGGGTGTATTTACCAGCAAAAAGCTGACGTATTTTCAAAAGACTAAGCTTGCAGGTACAATACGAAATAGGCTAGAAGTACTCGGTAGTGATAAGAGGATCTTGCAAATCCTAGATCTGCCTAAAGTCTGTTTTACATTCTTTCTTTGTACAATTTATGACCCGCATGTGGATCTTCTATTACGAGCCTGTATATTATTTTATATTTGGAACATTTGGTTTGTAATAGTAATTCAAGACTTCCGCTGTGTTGTGTTTAATTGTCTATGATGTTATTAACTTACGTCACGATATTCCCCACCCGGGCCCACCGGTGTTTGATTGGCTGTGGAAAGTCGGGGTGTGACACTGCTCGTGTTGAAAAGGGGATGTGAAACGCCATATGACAGGCATGTCAACACATTAAAAAAAATGGCGTGGTGCAAAAAAAACATGGGGGGACGACACACACTTTTTATTATTATTTTATATTTAAAAATTATAACAATCGTATTAAATTAAAAAACATTATTATTAATAAAATAAACAACAATAAAAACATTACATATGTTAAAAAAACGAAACTAAAAAACCCGAAATATACTAAAAAAATTACATAAATTAAAAATAAACCGGAACTAATAAATAAAAAAATGAAGTACGATATTTTGTCATGATTTCTTGCTTTGTTTATTCGTACATTTGTCTTTCTTGGGGTTAAAGGGGATCGGTTTTCATAGCGAGCAATTTTATATCCGCTCGCTTTTTTTCTCCGAGTCCTCGTTTTTCAAATTTACTATATTCAAAAAGCTCGAGAACCTTCTCTTTGTTGGTGTTTCATTCTTGTCGGATGCTATTGAATAAAACTATTTGTTCATTTAGGTCGGCTAAACCGGGGGTGTGTTCCCCACAAAAATTCTGTGATTTTTGCGCCCTTTTTTATTTATCTATATCAAGTGGGTGTTCCACTTCAACCTCGTTGTCGTTTAAGTTTATCTCATACTTGGTACGAGCATCCCAGTGATTAGTAGAGGAACTAGTTTTCGACCTTTTGAACGAAGATTGTCTAGCTAGAGGTACTCTTGCTCATTTTGAGAAGAACCTCGCAGCATTCCAACAATGAATAAATTTAAAAGTTGACCTTTTCTTTTCATCCGAATACAAACTCAACGCACACGTCAACATACTGGCCTCGATTTCTCCTCTCTTTGGGTTGTTCATTAAGTTGTTGTAGCGGCACTGAAAGAAGGTCATTGCGGTACTTACTTCGTGTCACTTTGACAAGAGACTATCATTTTTCCTATAGTAGTTTCGTTCCAAAGTCTTGTGATAAAGGTCGTTTATTCGATTTCAAAAATCGTTATCGTGTTGATTGTTACCTATTTTATAAAATATTTACTATTAATATCAAGATAAAATACATACTTTTTTTAAAATATCTATATTTTATAACAATAAATATAAAATAAAATATACCTTAAACCGAGTTCTCCGAAATAGATAGCCAAGCTTTCATTAACACCAACTCTTCCTCCTTTGTCTACGGAGTAACGACTCGATCCTCTTTGACTTTTTCCTTCTCCGTGTTGGTTTTCTTTCTGTGGTTTCGTTTTTTCGCGTAGAGGGTTCAATGATATTTTTAGGTGGCATTTCGGGAACAGATTCGGGTGTATGGGGCGTTTGAGATAGACGAGATAGTGGTTGTTGTTGAGGGGAGTTTAGGATTTGTGGCACATAAAACATTGGGTAGTCACAATAAGATGTGCATAAACGTTAAGTCGTTAAAATTAATCAGTACTTGTAGATGAGGGCGGGGTTGAGGCGAAGTAGCATTCAATATTTCGTCTACACCATACGGGTTGTTCGGATCAAAAGAATGATTATGGGGATACATTTTCTATAATCTTGGGAGATTTTATACATTTTTTAGTGAGGTAGAAGATATTTGGTAAAGAATTTGTGGAATGGGTTAGGTTTAAATAGGGTGAGTTATTTAGTTTTTAAAATTATTTTTTTCAAATAATATTGTTGGGGTTCAACGGCTACAATGCCACCCAACCATAACATAACATGCCACGTCCACTCTCCTTAAAACTTCACACCAGTGAAAATTATCACCCCACCTAGTACGCACGTCGTTCATTGACCGGTGTGCACGACATAAAGAGGCTTTCACACTTTGATCCACGCTCACTTCGTGTGTTCAAACCATTTACACCATTTTCAATCATTTCATATGATTTATTAGAGAACTCAAATTCTACTAATAATCTTTTCATCTTCAACTAATGTGAAAAATCAAACAAGTCAACATAACCGAAGGACTACAAACAAACAATCCAATACTTGAAGGACCAACAACCAATTATCCCCAAAACGAAAATGAAATTGAAAATGAAAATGTTCACCCGCCAAGACCCTGACAGTTTCCTCCATTTGTCTCACCCATCCACACCATCTCTATTTTATACCCTAGAGAGAGAGAGAGACAAGCATCACAAAGTTCAAATCTTTTTGGAGATTTTAGATGGGTTCATCTTCTCCATCAGCAACACCTTATATGAACGGAGAAATCAAAGGCGGTTGGAAAAGATCACAGATCAGTCCCACAAGTTATGATTACTCTTTCAAGATTCTTGTTATTGGAGATTCAGGTGTTGGTAAAAGTAGTCTCCTGATGAGTTTTATATCTACCTCTGAAGACCCTCTTCAAGATATTTCTCCTACAATTGGTAAACATTCCATTTTTCTGTATCGGTATCTGTATCTGTATGTGTGTGTATATATTTTTACTGTGTTGAAGGGTTTCTTGGGTTTTTTATTCAGTATTTTATATGGGTTTTTTAAGATATATTTATGTAAGGTTTTGTGATCTTAGGGAGTGGATGGTGATTAAAACTAAGGAGAGTGATTTTTCTTGATTTGTTGTTCATAGATTATATATTCTCTGTTTTTCACACAGTTATAATTTGATTTTATTGGAAATTTTTGTATTATAGCCATTTGATCTTTTAAATTTTGTAAGATTAAGTGGTGCTTTTGTAGATTTGGTAATTTGGTTGATGTTTCGGTTTCAATATATTTCTCTTACAATCGGTAAATGTTCAAATACAACATTTTTCTGTATCTATATTCTATATATATAATATATTACTGAGTTACAGGCTTCTTGGATTTTTATTCAATATATTTATTGGATTTTTTAGATATTTGTATAAAGTTTTGTAATTTTAGGGGGTAAATGTTATAGTATCATCTTGTTCAAATAAAGGAGAATATCTTTTTCTTGATTTGTTGTTCATAATCATATATGCTCTGTTTTCTACACCCTTATATAATTTGATTTTACTGGAAAGTTCACATAAACATATTATAGTAATTTAATTATATAAATTAAGCAGTTTATAAGATTAAATGGTGATTTTTTTAGCTTTGATGATTTGGTTGATGTATAGGTTTCAAGATATTTTTCCTTTTCAAATACCACCAGTTTTCTGTATATATGTGTGTGTGTTGTTTTTACCGAGTTATAGGGTTTCTTGGATTTGTATTCAATTTATTTATTGGGTTTTTTAGACATTTGTATGAAGTTTTGTAATTTAAGGGAGTAAATAATATAGTATCATCTTGTTTCAAATTAAGGAGAGTAGTTTTTCTTGATTTGTTGCTCATAATCATGTATCCTCTGTTTTCCACACACTTTTTGATTTTCTTGGAAATTTGTATTGTAATTTAGCAGTTTGTAAGACTAAGTGGTAATTTTTAGGTTTGATATTTGGTTGATGTATAGGTTTTAATGATTTCCTTGGAAATCTGTATGTTTTTGTTATTTATATATATATATATATATTGTTCATACCTGTGATAGATAGGTAAGGTCGTATATGTAAACCATCCCTTTTCTCTCTCTGTCGAATACGGGAGATTGATAAAAATTATTTACCATATAGTATTTATTTATTTTTTATTGGGACTTTTTCCACCGTAGACACTCATTATTATATATATTATTATTTTTGGATTTGGATTTACCCTTCTACAACTGTATTTTCTTGATATTTCTTCTTTGTTAATTGATCTTCTTTTTCGTTTCTTGCTATGATTGTTTTCATTGGATTTATGAGTCTTTTGGGAAATTCACTGACAACCCATGTTCCCAAATCTATGATTTTTATTTTGTTCTTCATATGTTATTCATTCTCACCCTAAAAAACTACAAAATTATTTCTTTGTCTCCTTGAATTATTCAGTGGATAAAGTGAAAATTGATCTTAATTGTCTATCATTTATGCAACCTTTAGTCATGTGAATTGATTCACTTAAGTTCCAAACTTTTTGTTCTTCAAATAAAATACCACTCTTTGCATGTGATAGGGTAGTACCAAGATTTGGTTTTATTATATGATATGACAGTAGACTACAAAATAAGGGTCCCCTAAATTAACATTTCCATGATTTGCTGCTATACATGTTTCAGACAAAAGCTCATGATGTATGCTTATATGTTCCCATTCAGTTTGCGGGATCAATAATTTGTCTTAGTGACAGTTTTTACATGTTTATTGATATGATTTGATATGATGTGTCATGATTCATGAATTAGTTGTTATAATGTTAGGCATGCACACATTGTGTTTGATAATATCCCAACTACATAGATTTGTAAATCAAGTAACCCAGAAATAATATATGTCGATTTCCAGGTGTGGATTTCAAGATGAAAATGCTCGCAGTCGAAGGAAAACGACTCAAACTGACCATATGGGATACAGGTAACTAACTAACTAACTAACTATAGATCGTTTTTGGACTAATAACCGTTCATGGGTTGAAAACGAATACGGGTTTTGAAACGCGTTTTATGTTGCAGCTGGACAAGAGAGGTTTGGGACACTAACAAGCTCTTACTACCGCGGAGCACATGGAATCATTCTTGGTATGCTAATAAATTAGTTTACAACTTTACGTCATTACACGATGATTAGCTACAACCTTCATGTTCGTTACATTTTTTATTTTCAGTTTATGATGTTACCCGAAGAGAAACTTTTACAAACTTATCAGAAATATGGGCACGGGAAGTTGATCTCTACTCCACAAACCCTGATTGTGTCAAGATTCTAGTCGGAAACAAGGTCGATAGGGTAAGTTTATGAACTAAGATGGTCGCATCTTTTCTGTTATCATCTTTTTTTATATAACGATTAATCCC
Source organism: Scalesia atractyloides (assembly GCA_947069175.1). Lineage (NCBI taxonomy): Eukaryota > Viridiplantae > Streptophyta > Magnoliopsida > Asterales > Asteraceae > Scalesia > Scalesia atractyloides. Next base: position 8,929,927 of record CAMTDV010000012.1, on the reverse strand, counting down.
GACACGACTATGATGGCAAATTTCAGGACGTTGAGAGGGCTGTAACGGTTGAAGAGGGAATGGCGCTTGCAAAAGAACATGGTTGTTTATTTTATGAATGTAGTGCTAGAACTAGAGCCAATGTACAACAATGCTTTAAAGATCTTTCCCTAAAGGTACAAATATATGTTGTGTTTTTGATGTGTCGGTTAAATAAAAGGAGTCAGCTAAAAGGGAAACTGGTCAAATGGGTCAAACGTGTTGATAGTCTCCCAGAGTGTATATTTATTGCATAAAACTTCTTAAATTATTATGTTGAAAAGATAAGTTGTCACCAAAAAGCTTATAGCAACTGTTGTAAAAATCTTGAAATTGTGCAGATACTGGATAAACCGGGTCTACTGGAGCAAGGATCGGTAGTAGTGAAGAGACAAATCTTGAAGGAGAAGCAACTTTCCCTGAAGAAAAGAAGTGACAACTGTTGCTCTTAATCGTATCTTTTACGGTTCTTTTTTCCGATGGTTTTGACCTGAGATGGTCAAACCTGTTCCTGCATTCTCCATGGTCAACGACGCTATCAATGTTATCAGGCTTGAAAAGAAGTGGAGCTTATCGTGTACTGCTTTGTAGCTTAAATTGCATAGGCGTATTTTGTTTATTTGTTGAATCTTTTGTCACGGTATGGTCTTGTTAAGAGTCCACCTTGGAGTTTTGAACGGTTTCGGTTTAAAATGTCCGAATGAAACCCTGTTACGGGATGGCAGTAAATAGTTATGTATTATCATCGTGCTTTTTGGTTATACGATGTTTTTGATGTACATCCGATTTGCTTGCTCATAAATCCATCGAATGTGCTAGTAGCTGTTGTACTAGGACAACACCGAAATGGGAGCAGCCTAAACCGTGAAAACGGGGTTTGTGGGAGAGCAATACAAGCGCCGTGCTGCTAGGCGAAGCAGTAGAATGCTGCACCCTAGATGGCGAAAGTCCAGTAGCCGAAAGCATCACTAGCTTACGCTCTGACCCGAGTAGCATTAGAGAGGTGGTTAGTAGTCTCGGTCTAGTAATTTATTAGAATAAGTTACATGTTTGTTCTAGGTATTTTATTTTAGTAAGATTATGGATTTGATACAAAAGTTTTGATTTTTATGAGTTTGATTTCTATAGACTTTGTCAACCTTCTATAAAAAGTAGCAAAGCTCTGAGTAGTGTAGTTACGGGTGTGCACAAAGCCAGATTAACCGACCCATAACTGAATATTAACCGATGAAAATGAACTGATACAACTAAACTGTACTAAAAAATGCTGGGTCGGTTTAATGATTTTTTGAAAATTGACAATAGTGGGTCATTTTAAAGTATGCTAATGTATACAAATGTCAAATAACTATTTATTCCTTAATTTCTAGGTCCTAATTATGTCTAATTATATTGTTTTGAGCTATTTTTAGCTAGGCCTTACGGTTAACATGAAAACCGAATGGTTATGGTTATCCATAAACCGACATCTTGGTTATGGTTATGTTTTTGGGCCAAAACCAACACATGCACGTCCTGTAGTTATTGAGATCTTGATGAAATCCTAAGCAATCCATCCTGATCTTTAGGTTGACATTTGTCAGTTTGACCACAAAGTCAAAATTACTATTTGGGTATAAAAATGCTTATATTTTCAACTGTTCTTATACAGTATAAAATGTTGACTTCTCCAGTCAAACTATGTATTTCCAAACTAAATGATTTTTTTAATCTTTCCCATAATTTGCACCAGCTTTTAGTTCATAGTAACAATTCCATAAGATTTTTCAGAATTCCCATGCTAATTATGAAGTTAAAAATCGAGTTGACCAAGTCAAACCGGTCAGAGTTTACATTGTTTTGCTTGAAGAAGTCAAATCTTTATATAATCTTGTAGATGTGGCTGTAAGTTACATGACACAAAAACATATGGCTAAGTAGACTGTTATTTCAATCATTGTTATTAACTTAATAGCATCTAGACATATATGAAATGACAAAAAACAGTTGGATCCTCTATGTTTATGGCGGTATCAACTAAACTGTCAAAACCGAAGCTGTTTTGTCTTTTGAGCTTGATCAACTTTTGTGCCGGCATGCATTATGCATACAACCTCTATTCCATCACCCACCCTTGTTACATAGACCCCATATGCAGCTTTTGACCATCTGCAACTCACAATGGCTTCTTTAGACCACTCAATATGGTCCATACTAGCTTTTCTTGTGGTTTTACTTGCTACCACAAATGCCGAAGTCATTGATCTACGATGGGATGTTGATATTGATGACGCACTCGGGCCATCATCATCTGCGCAACCGGTATGTAGACTTGATGTCCTGATAACTAGTTTTATTAACTATCACATAGTTACTTTTAGAAAACACATCCAAACAAGGGTGAGTAGAAAAACTGAATAACCGAACTAAACCTGTTTAACTTAAAAAAACCTAACCAATTGAAAAACCGATCGTCTGTTTACGGTCTTTTAGTAACCAATTATAGTTGTTTGGTTACACTTACATGTATTTATTTAATAAAAAAGCGAACTGAGCCTATATATATACCTCGGATATATAAAAGAACAACTTAACCGAACAACAAACCAATTAACCGAGAAAAAAGGCCACAAAGTTAACCTATTTAACTCGAAAAAAGAAAAAAAAACAAACCATCCTTTTTCTAATAACCTAAAGGGGACACGTTTTCTTTTCAAAACCAACATTATGTAAATAAATGCTAGAATTGAATAGAACACTTGTACGTAGTACATTGATAATTTAATAGGAAGAGAAAGATTGTGGTGTGTGGGGGGGGGTAGGTAGGCAGGCAGTTATGTAAATGTCTTATGTAGCACTAGCATGTTTAAAGCGAAAAGTACACTACATCTTTGATTCATTATGTGATTATGCGGTTCTCAAAATTCTCAACATAATTTTGAAATAAACGTGCCCCTAACCCGAAGTGTGTGATTAGTTTGAAGTGCATTGACGGTGTTTTCTTGTTTGCGACAGGTTATAACCATTAACGACAAATTCCCAGGACCACTTATTAACGCAACAACCAACGACATCGTTAGAGTTAACGTTTTCAACAATTTAGACGAACCCCTTCTTTTCACTTGGTATTATTCAAAACTGTTTGGTTTTTTAGTGTATATGCATGCTTTAATTTGTTAAAACCAATATATTTGTTTATAGGAATGGTATTCAACAGAGGCTTAACTCATGGCAAGATGGAGTGTCAGGGACTAATTGTGCAATTAAGCCTGGCACCAACCGGACTTATGCATTTGTGGTAAAAGACCAGATTGGTACTTTCACTTACTTCCCTTCTATCAACTATCAAAAGCTTGCTGGCGGGTTCGGGCCAATTCGGGTCAACAATCGTATCGTTATCAACGTCCCGTTTGCTAAACCGGAAGCTGAGTTTGATCTTCTCATTGGTGATTGGTCTTTTACGGATTATAAGGTACAATGATATAATTAGAGTGATCATGTATATCACAAATACAATCCAGAAAAAGAATAAAAAAGAAGTTTAAACAGTCGTCACTGATCTGTCGGTAAATATCAATGCATTTTCCGACAGAATATTATGCATAAATATATACAATTTTTATTATTATAAATATTATCATAATTTGTCAGTGATCACCAACGACTAAATAGCGGCGGATCCCATGTATAAAGGATTTCGGATAAGATATGATTCTAACCTTTTTAGTGAATAGTGGTGGACCTAGATTTTCTTTCCCGGTTTTTTTTTGTTGGTCAATGTCACTCAACTTGGCGTCTGAATTTTCGGTTAGAGTTGAGTCGGGTCATGTAAAAAAAGATGATTTATTTATGTTACCAATAAAACAAAATTAAGAGCTAAAATGAGTTTTTTAAGGCAGCCATGACCACGAAAGGTTATATACCGTATTCATACTTAACTTTTTATGGCGTTTCACTTTTTTTTATTCAAATGCAACATTTATAGATTAATCTTTTTTAAGTCAACTGATTTTAAGTTGTCCATGAACTAAATTTAGGCATTAGGTCAAGCCTTGAAGCTTCAACTGAGGTTCCTGATATGATATTGATCAATGGCAAAGCTCCATACGGGTATTCGACATCGAAACCTTACGAGTCTGTGGAGGTCACTAAAGGTTTGTGACTGTCACTGATAACACATCACTTTACTATTTTTACATTTGGATGTTACAAGTTACAATCAACTGGCTCATTATGCTTTAAAACTTCAGGCAAAACATATAGATTCAGAGTATCAAATGTCGGAACTACGTTGAGTTTCAACTTCAGGATCCAGAACCACAAGATGGTTGTAGTTGAGACCGAAGGTTCATACACGAACCAGATCACATTGGACTCGCTTGACGGCATGTCGGACAGTCATACTCAGTTCTAGTGACTGCAGATCAAGATGATGCTGATTACTACATTGTAGCAACTCCTAAGATACTAAACACCACAGATGATAGCTCGCTTGTCGCTAAAGGCGTGTTGCATTACGCCGAATCGGGTTCGCGTGTTAGCATCCTCTCCCCACTGGCCCTGACCCTTGGGACATTCAGTTTTCAGTAAACCAAGCTAGATCAATCAGGTAAATAAAGAGTCGGTTTATGTCTATTTTGGGCTCAAACATAACAAAAACCGAATTTATGGTTTTTGGAAACAAGTCGGTTTGGCTCGCTTGCTAGCTCGGTTCAGCTTAACTCAGATTATTTTACTTTTTTATATTTTTTATATATATTATTAGCTCACATTGTTTTACTTTTTATATATATTTTATTTATATATATATCACTATGAAGTGATTATTATTTAAATGTATTTAGGAGTTTAATTTGTGATCTATAGTATATTTGAATGTTGATTAATTACTAGCTAATTGAGGTTATTTTGGAGATGTGTTTTAAACTATTGAAAATTATTTTAGACTACTGAATTTTAAGAGTTATTTATTAATTTTTCTTGTCAAAATCGAGGCAAATCAAGCCGAGAAGAGCCAACCTAGTTCAAAACCAAACCGAGCCTGCTGGTTTATAATCGAGCCGAGCCTGAGCATGCCCTGGCTCGGCTCGTGAATAGCTCTATATGAGAGTATGTTTAGAGTGAGAGGTACATTTAGACACACCCATTTCAATTTTTTATATTACATCATTATATATAAATTCGATACGGTTAACGTCGGTGTTTTTGTTTTACATTTGGGCTTGAAATGATTGGGCCGAAAAATGGCCCAAAATGCTGAACTTGGACCCGGAACTTTTGACCAAGAAGTATTTGTAAACCGATTAGAGATGGGCATAAAAACCGGTTCCGAACCCGAACCGGTAGAACCGAACTGGAACCGGTTCCAGTTCCTACCCGACATTAAGTAGAACCGGTTCCGGGTTCAAAATACCCTTGGTTCCAACCCGGTTCCACAATTTACCATTTGAATCGGTCGTACCCGGTTCCTACCCGTACCCGGTTCCTACCCGTACCCGGTTCCTACCAGTACCCGGAAATTCAGTTCTAGAAGGAACGGTTATACCCGTTAAAATGTTACCGTTGGAACCGGTTATACCCGTTAAAATGTTACCGTTGGAACCGGTTATACCGTTATAATGTTACCGTTGGAACCGGTTATAGCCGTTAAAATGTTACCGTTGGAACCGGTTCCTGACGTTGAACCGATTCTATATGTTAGAAATCTATTGTTTAGCACACAATTTCTCATATCTATTCTTCTTGTTACATTTCTTTCTTGTTCTTTTTCACATTCTAATCAACAAATGACCTCAAAGAGTTCCAAAAACGCAAATTCCCAATCCGTTAACAATGTTCCTCAAGATCAATCGGTTCCATATGTGGTTGGAACATTGTCTCATAATCGCAGTAAGGAAGTTTGGAGCAATTGGGAGTTGGTCGAGATGAGTGACGGCTCGCAAAAAGCTCAATGTAAACATTGTGGATCGTTATTAGCCAAGGAATCAAACCCAACGTTAACGAAGCATATTAATAAGTATTGCAAAGCTTTAAAGGTAATGACATCCGGTCAAGTTCCACTATCCAAAGATGGTACCATTTTTCATTATGAGCAAAAATTAGCTCGCGATCGGATGACGAAGTTGGTGATACAAAAAGCGTTGCCGTTTGGACACTTCGACGACCCCGATCTTACAAATCTTATTCGGGAAACGCTACAACCTCGCTATAAACATGTAAGTCGTCGTACTTTAAAACGTCTTTGTTTAAGTTTATGGGAAAATGCAAAAAAAAATTTAATTGTTTTTTTTAAGAATTTAAAAACTAGTGTAAACCTAACTAGTGATGTGTGGTCGGCTCCACATGGTTTACCGGAATCGTACATATGTGTCACCGCTCATTGGGTTGATCCCGATACATGGCAAATGATGAAGCGTATGATTGCGTTTGACGAGTTTCCTTCTCCTAATACGGGAGAAAATATTTATAAAATTATAAATGGCACAATAATTAAATATGGTTTAGAAGATAAAATTTTTTTCAATATCCTTATAAAGTTGAAGTACAAACCAATACTTGATGGTGTTTTTTTTCACACACGATGTGTTGCACATATTATTAACTTAGTAGTGCAAACCGGTTTAAAAGATCAATTTGTATCGGATTTTATTATAGCTTTAGAGCTATGCTCCAAGATGTTTTCAAAAGTGGAAAAGAAATATATCAAGAATATAAAAAACTTTGTAAAGATGTCAACCAAAAAATTATTGGACCGAATTGGGATATACCGACTCGTTAGAATTCAACTTGTCATATGTTTGAAATGGCTATAAAGCAAATGGGCACTTTAAAATCTTTTCATACAACTTTAAGTGATGAGTACCTTGTCGTCCCCTTTCCCGACACGGCTTGGGAAAATATTAATAACCTAAGTACTTTTTTACAAGTTTTTAAAACTACAACGACTTTGATTTCCGGTGTTTATTATCCTACTAGTTCTAAAGTTGTGGACCAATTGTATTTGATAACAACTAATTTTAAAAAGTTTGAAAATTCTAGTGACATGTTAAGGAATATGACGAGACCAATGATTCAAAAATTTATTTTTTTTAGAATTACCACCCGTTTTTCTATGTGCCGCTGCTTTAAATCCAGCTTTAAACGTACCGGGTGTTGAAGCTTTAATTGATGAAATTTATGACAAGTTGAGGAGGATCCAACTTTAAAAGCAAAAACAAAAAAAAATATTCAACGAGTGTATGACCAAACTTTATGATCATTATTTTAAAAAATATGGTGAAAAAAATCATACAAATTTGTTTGAGTCTCGGTCCACGGCCTCTAACGATGAAACAAGCGGGGATCCACTTATAACCATGTTGAATGTCGTTAGAGACAAGACCGCTAGACAACAAAGGGGTAGTGAACCAACAAGTGAACTTGGGAGATATAAAAAAAATCAGTATTCGCTTACTATGACCACCGAGGAGTATAGGAAATTTGATGTTTTGGCATGGTGGAAATCGAAAGAATCCGAATACCCGATTCTAGCCACCATGGCTCGTGATATACTAACGGTCCAAGCTTCCACGGTAGCTTCGGAAAGTGTGTTTTCTCTTAGTGGCAGGGTTTTGTCAATTAGAAGAACAAGACTAACTCCGGAATCGCTAGAGATGCAATATGCTTAAAGGACCATTTGGATGCCGTTGATCGTGTTCAACATAAAACTAGTCTAGAAGATGAAGTTGAGTTAGAGCATAAATTGTTGACGAAGAGGAGGACGAAGAAGTGGAGACTAACGATTCGGACGACGATTGTACCGTGGTACCCGCACCTAAGAGAAACTCATCGGAAAGTGTTGCACCTGCCGCTAGTAAACGATCAAAGACATAAAATCTTACTGGAACCGGTTCTGAGTAATTTTTTTTTGTAACCGGTTAATTTTTTTTATATATTGTAACCGATTAATTTTTTTTTAATTTTAACCGATTATTGTTACTATTTTTATTTATCAATGTAACTAATAATAAAAATCAAACATAACAAACACAATTGAAAGAAACATTACACAAACTTTATTAAAACACCAACGGTAACATTTATCAGGAACCGGTAAGTAAAGGTTTATATACAAAAAAAACGATTTTTTATCAGGAACCGTTCCACGGTAACTTTTATCAGAACCGGTTCTGAACAGTAAAAGTCAGGTTTTGACTATCAGGAACCGGTTCTGCACAGTAAGTCAGTTTGACTGTCAGAACCGTGTCCCACACTACATAACCGGTTCCGCACCATACCCGGTTCCATAATACCCGTACCCTGGTTCTACACGGTTCCATATTCTTGGGTGTGAACCCGAGTAGGAACTGGACCCGGTTCCACACCATACCCGGTTCCAATGACATCCAAGCAGAACCGGGTCCGGGTTGGAACCGGTTCCGGGTAATAATAAAACCCGATTATGCCCATCTCTAAAACCGATTATTAAAAAATACGGGCATTCAAACAAGTTTGGTGTGATTCAGTTGCATGTTTTGGTTGGTTGGTTTGGTTTTGAAACGAGATACAACCTTTAATAAAACAATAACAACCATTGGTTATGTTGGTTCGGTTTTGTCGGTTATTTTAGTTTCGATTCAGCTAATAGGTTTTAAAATTACATAAAATTAACCAAAGTGTTCTTCAACCTAGGAAATAACTTTGGTCGGTTGTTGAACAGATGGAATATGACAACAGGGGCAGCACGGCCTAACCCACAAGGAACATTTAACGTGTCCAATGTGACCTTGACCGAGACTATCATCCTTCACGGGTTACAAGCAATATTGGCGGCTTGTACCGCTATACGGTCAATAACATATCATATTTAACACCGGATACGCCATTAAAACTAGCTGATTATTATGTCAACGGGTCTGGAGTTTACCGGCTAGGTGAATTCCCGATCCAGTCCATCAAAGATGTCGCCACCTATAGTGTTTCCGTTGTGGATGCGACTCATAAAGGGTGGCACGAGATCATCTTTCAAAATGACCTGAGTTCAATGGATTCTTGGCATTTGGATGGCTATGGATTTTATGTTGTCGGGTATGCGATCAAACCTTTTACAAGAATACTTATGAACTGTTGTTTGCAGGGGCGGAACCAAGGGGGGTTTGTTGACTGTTGTCACATAAATTTGTTATTTTGTTATGCACAAAATATGAGGTTTTTAAAAAAATTGAGTTAGGGTCCGTAGTTGTAAATCTTTAGAAAAGGGAACTTATGATGGTATGTTCAAAGAGATGGTGGCTTGCTTGAAAAGAGCTCACTTGAAATTGTAAATGAGCTAAGTTTGAGCCTCGTAATCTTGGTTCGTTGGCTCGCTTGTTGAAATTAGGCTTGTTTAGCTGATCTCATTGGTCGTTTAAATTAAAGCCCAAAATTTTAGTGTATATCAATTATAACACAAAATTTATATATAATAATAAATTCTTTTCTGTATTATGTTTACGTTAAAATATTTTTTTTGTTTATATATCTATCGAAATGTGTTAAAAGTATAATTTTATTTGTAAAATATAATTTTCTTTCATAAACGAGTTTGCTCGGCTTGTTTACAACCTACTTTAATTTTGATAACCCCTCGTCAAATATATTCTTGTTCTACCTTTTAACTTTTTGTGTATAGAGTTATTACGATGTTTGTTTGTTTTTTTTTTGCAGTTTTGGTGATGGAGAATGGACATCGGGATCATGAGATTCGTACAATTTGTATGATCCGGTGGTTCGGTCCACTGTCCAAGTCTACCCTGGAGGGTGGACCGCGGTGTATGTTTTTCTAGACAACCCCGGAATGTGGAACTTGAGATCACAACATTTGAAACGTTGGTTTTTGGGGCTAGAACTGTATATTCGGGTCCATGATTATGATCCGAACCCAGCTAAAGAAAATCCTCCACCAGAAAACCTCCTTCTATGCGGTGAGTTTGGTGAGCCAGTAGCACCAGGTAGTGCACCAGAGCCTTAGCCGGGATGGTGATGAGCGCGACGGATGACAGTGTAACGGTCATGGTGGTGGTTCATGAGCACCTTTCTGCTAGCAATAATGTGTTCGAGTGATAACATTTGTATTTTATTTTTTATCACTACTTCATTTTAATAACTAAAATGATAAACTTTTTCTATAGATTATTTATTATACATACAACTTACAAACACATATTTGGATTTTATCATTTTGATCACACTCACATCTTTGTGATCTGATTCATCATTTTAAATGTTCACAAATTTGGATTCCAATTCATTATTTTGATCACACTTACACCTTACCTCTAGATATATCTTTGTGTTCTAATTCATTCCATGGTATATCTATTTGACCATATGGTGAATTGGAATACGAAGGTATAAATAAGAATGATTAAAGGCGTATAGTTTATTAACTAATTTTATTCAATTTAATCTCATTTTAATAGCGATATGATGATCATTTAAAACGATTTTTAGTTAAAATCTCATTAAAGGTCAAATTATGTTACTATTGTCAAGTACACACTAGTAAAGTTTTGAATTTAGCTTTGTATTCATATGTAATGAATTTCTAAAAATTATCAGTACCAATGTGATGTTTCCAAGTATATAAATATCTCAGTTACCCATTCTTTTCCCATAAATTTGGATTTGAACATCAACCCACCAAAATCATAAACTACGAACATTAACCCACAAAAATCACAAATCGCCCATTCTAGAATGTAACGTATTGTTTGAAGTTAATGGGTTATAAGAGCTTCATATCACCATTTATTAGACCATGTGCAGTGGGAGGGTAAAACAATATCCCAACCCTTAGGTGTTTTGCGCCATATGACAATCCAATCAGCAATGTGACTTTATTGACATTATCCTAAAATAGGTGTAGTGGTAAATGGGGTCTAAGGTAAGTATATATATATAAAGAAATGAAATAATCTTTCTAAGCATATTTAAGGTTGATGAAGTTGGCAACAGGTCATTGGCCAAAGAAAACAAGGAGGGGCGTGGAAAAAGGACGTCGCATACATTTTTTTTGAAAAAAAACGCCCACGGGAGCGGTTTCGGGGTGTGTTTGGGCTTTTTGGGGGAAAACGTCAAAAAACTCCCTCATCACGGTGGTCTTAGTGGCGGATTTAGCATATTTTGCGGGTTCTTAGGAACCAGGCAGTTTGAAAAAAAATAGTGAGAATTACTGAAAAACCTTGTATGATTAAAAAAAATGATAATCTATAAAAAAAAACCCAATTGAATTTTTTTTTGGATCTGCTATTGCCATTTATAATACTTTTTGGATATTTTATATAGCTTAGAAAGCATTGGTTGTAATCAATATCATAACCTGAGGTAAAGTAAAATCCATTAAATATATAAAGTCAAAGATTAGATTTTAACAAGTTTGCTTACCTATGAATTCTCTTCACTTAAAAGATAGATTTCATGAAAATTAAAATTGATTAGTGGATCCAGTTAGGGTTGGAAGGAATTTCTCTTATTGTTGTTGCTTATGCTTTCCATCGTTTTCTCCCAAGACTACCCTACACACTTTTAACAATTTCCCCACACAAAGAAAAGTTCCCCCACTCAAAGATTTATTAAAGGTGAAGTTCTTGTCTCAAAATTAGTCTTTACACATGTTACACTTTACTATCAACCAGTAGAGTGAGCGCGCGTTACGACAGTAACATAACACTTAGCTGATGTTATCATAACTTATAGGGAGATCCATTGGATGACTCGACTTAAGTTATAGTACTGCCATAAATGCAAAATAAGAGTCATCTAACTTATTATTTTTTTATAATTTATCTAAGTAACAATATATAATCGAGTACCCAAAAATAATTTTAGTTGTCCATCTTTAGAATCAAAACACCTGTTTCTTAATTGGAAGAATAAAATGGTTATGTAAGGTAGTTCTGTACAACTTATAAAATACATAGTTGGGTTCGAAACCAATGATTTATTTCATAGATAAATAACATGACTATAAAACTTTAAAATTATAAAAGTGTTTAATGGACTTGTACTTTAATGCATTAATAACTTATACATTATAACTTTCTAACTACCTTGTACATTATAATGTATCAAAACAAAGAATTGTACGTGAGACACTCATTTATAATACCTTAGCTACCTTTAATTATCTTAGAGAACAAAAGATATTGTATCTTAATTGTTTTATTAATTTATTAATCTTTATAAAAAGAGTAATAAGTTAGAAAACTGTATTATTGGTGGAAATTTAATTTACAAATATATCTTAAGTCAACGTAAAAAGGTGATTCTTTTGAAATTTTACAAGAAAAATCATTTCTATGGAACACTTGAAAATCGATGCCTCCTCTCTCTAGAGATGTAACATGTAAATATATTAGAAATTAAATACCTAAAACGAATTTCAAAATACAACTTTTGTAAAAGTATATATTAAAATTTTTTATCATAATCATAAGTTTACATATTTGTAATAAAGAAATTATATACATGTGTAATTATAATAAATTTACATATATTTAATAATCAATATATATATATATATATATATATATATATATATATATATAAATCAAAATTACATATAAAATAATGAATTTGACTATCTTTCATTAATATTAGATATATTAAATAAGTAAATGTATTTATTGTTTGTTAAGAGTTCTTTAAGTTATTTTAATTTTTTTGGAATTGTCCAATTTCTCTCTCTGACTGGCCTCTCTTTTTTATATACGATGAGTTTTGATCGATAAAGAAGTGGCGGTACGGTTTTGGATGCGTGGCCAACGCGGTTGGCAAAAGCAATACGCATGAACGCGACCCAATAGAATAATAGAATAGTGACATCATCTATTAGTCACTATTTATTTGAGTTGCTATTAGGTCATGTGTAATCATAAAGTCTCTTGTGGGGCGTTATGCGATAAGTGAAACATCCATTTTATAACATAAATATTCCATATAAAAATTTATATGGAAATTAAGGAAACAAGTATATATTTTAAATACCATACTAAGTAGTTTAAGCTTTATAAATATTCAAAACGAAATAACATTATACATAATTTGAACAAAACAAGCGGAAGCTTGAAAATCAGGAGTGTTCGGTCCTTCTTCATAACTTGATCTTAGCCCAAGGATACCTTTGATCTCAATTTCCTACTAATTTACAATTAATTAGTATTTTATTAAATATAATGAATACGTAACATAATTAAATTAACAAACATTAAATTTTAATTTTATAATTTCTGAAGTAGCATCGGCGACGCTTCTTCTAAAACCCTGTCGGAACTGGACTACCGTAGGCAGTATTTAAGGCGTCGGATAAATTGTAGCGTCGGCGACGACCCAACAGGTCGTTGGCGACGCTGTTTACTGCAACACTTTTGCTGCTGAGTTATTTTCCTTGTTCTTTGACCCATTTAATGTCCCGTAAATAAAACACAACTCAGACCTTATATAAAACATCAGTACAATATTGCTTCTTGTTTTCAGTTCTATAGTACATTTGTTATGAGTGTTTACAACTCTCTGTTTCTAGAATCGTAAAACTATTTATTTTGACCCGTTTGCACATTTGGTTAAACAAACTTGATATATATCAATGTTTTACAGAATCATCAGTTTTTATAAATATGTCTCATTCTTTGGGATGATTATGTCGTAATTTAAGTGTTTGTTATTCGGTTACACTTAATTTTCCAGATTTTACCCTTTGAACTCATTTAGTCGTCTTAGCGAAGTCCATCGCTTCTATTCGAACAAACTTCAATTATTACAATGTTTCATCCGTTTGTTCATCTTAGCGAAGTCCAACGCTTTTATTCGATCAAACTTCAATTATTACAATGTTTGTTCCGTTTGTTCATCTTAGCGAAGTCCATCGCTTTTATTCGATCAAACCTTCAATTTTTACAATATTTACCTGTTTGGTCGTCTTAGCGAAGTCAATCGCTTTTATTTGACCAAACCTTCAATTAGTATCAATATTTGACCTGTTTGGTCGTCTTAGCGAAGTCCATCGCTTTTATTTGACTAAACCTTCAATTATCACTATGTTTGACCCGTTTGGTCGTCTTAGCGAAGTCCATCGCTTTTGTTCGACCAAACTTTCAATTATCACAATGTTTGACCTGTTTGGCCACCTTAGCGAAGTCCATCACTTTTATCAACAAACCTTCAATTATCACAATGTTTGACCTGTTTGGTCGTCTTAGCGAAGTCCATCGATTCTGTTCGACCAAACCTTCAATTATCACAATGTTTGACCTGTTTGGTCGTCTTAGCGAAGTCCATCGCTTCTGTTCGACCAAACCTTCAATTATCACGATGTTTGACCTGTTTGGTCGTCTTAGCGAAGTCCATCGCTTTTGCTCGACCAAACCTTCAATTATCACAAAGTTTGACTTGTTTGGTCGTCTAGCGAAGTCCATCGCTTCTGTTCGACCAAACCTTCACTTATATTTTATTTAACAACATATATCTCTACAAGAAAATATTTAAAATCTTATATAATGATAATACGCGTACCTCAAAGCTTTCCTTTTAATTGTGTGTCTGCACCAGTTTAACTCCCTGACCCTTCGCTTACGTTGCCTATAGTGTACAAGCCAAGTGTTAGTAAAACTTCTCGGCATAACTAAGGCATGTAGATTTGCCGTGCACTACACCTCATGTTATTATCATCATTTTTGTATATATATTGATAAGATTGGCAATTCATTTAGGTGTTTCATCAAGCACCTTATACGTATATATTTTAGCCATTTATTATAGTTCCATTGAACCTTGGCTAATCAAAACCCTAATTTAACTAGTTCAATTTACTCGGCACAATTCATATTAACATGTAAACTTCTACAGATTCTTGTCATTAAATTCAACATCAACACGAGCACTTGGGGCATTTCATCTAGGATCAAGACCACTTCTTCATACAAAAATCTTAATGATTTCAACATAAACTTTTTATGAGATCATCAACAGATTTTTGTTAGGATTACAATCCTATACCTAAGTTACACCTTCCTTAGATCATAACATAAATCAATTATTCAAGAACTTCAATTAACCAAACTTACCCAAAATCAATCATTACCAAAACTGAAATTGTAACTTACTTACGTTAGTTAAGTATGGTTGATCAATATTCTTGATTCATGCACCAATATTAGCTCCAATTCACCCTTCAATTGAATCAATTTGACGAAAGAAGGGTTTGGGAGTTTTATCTCTAGCTCTGCTCACACACACGTACACACACAAGTATCATTGTGTTTTTGAGAGTTTCTTTTTAATAAAACAACTTTCCTAATTTGCCACTTTTAGTCCCTCATGTTTAGCTTTGGTATAAATAGAACCCTAATTTATGATTTTTTATTAACATCCATTACTAGGTTAAATATCCCTAGTTATATATATATATATATATATATATATATATATATATATATATATATTTGGGGTGTTACAATAAGTGGCGGTTGCGTAAGAGAGACTTTATATCACACGAGGGTGTAGTTATAAAGCCTCATACTTATCATTACCTAATCATTAATTTTCTATTTTTTAATTGATCTCTAGATATTTAAAAAAACACTTTAATTAAATTTAAAAAAAAAGTAACAGTAAAAAAAACAATACATTTATTTTTGTCTTCGTCGTCGTTCTCTCATTCTTCCTCTTCGTTTTCTCCATCTTGCAAACCTCTTTCTGCAAAGTTCTCATCTTCGAATTCTTCAACTTCTTCTTCCTCGTAGTTATCTTCGACGTTGCCATCGTGTCGAATGGGGCGAATCGCCCAAGCATGCTCGACCAAATCCGCCTTTAACGCATTATGTATATCCTTAGATCGCAATAGTTAAGCATTTAAGATTCTCTTTTCCATTATTGCTTGGGTTCCTTCAACTACATCTTCCGGGAAATAGTTTTGGCATATCACTTTTTCATCATCCTCTATGATCATATTATGCATAATGATGCAAGCATACATGACCATTCAAATTCTATCCTTATTCCATATACAACAAGAATATCTAATGAAATGCCATCGTTGTTGAAGAACCCCGAAACACCTTTCGATGTCCTTTCGCGAATACTCTTGTAGTTTTTTAAAATATTGTCTTTTCACATCAAGCGTTTCAGAAAATATCTTAACAATATTCGAATACTCTGGGTATATACCATTGCCCAAATAGTATCCATGCTCGTAGTCATTCCCGTTTGCACGAAAACCGGCTTTCGGTATCGTGCTAGAAATGTAGCTCTCTAACAATGGTGAACACTCGAAGGTATTAAGTCGTTCATACACCCGACTACACAAAAGAAAGCCGACTAACCCAATGTTCGTATGATGCAACGCTTGTAAAACCAAAGTTGGTCCTTTCTGGTCACCGCTTGTATGTTGACCTCGCCATGCAGTTGGACAATTATACCAACGCCATGGACGACAATCCAAACTACCAATCATGGCGTATATTCCATGCTTTCTAAATGCACCTTGTATATTTGTTGAACGTCATTCCAAGTGGGATTTCTCAAGTAACGTTTTCCATGTGACTGGCATATACCTAAAATATAATTAAATATATAAAATTTAATACACAAGTTTTACAAGTGATGTACTTTAAAATAAAAATATAAAAGTGAGTAAAAAAAATACCAAAGCAGAAATGTTCCACGCTATCTTGTGTTGTTTTCTCCTCCATCTTCAAATACTCGTTTTTAACACCCCAAAAACGGGTTTGGTAATCAAACCACGTTAATATTAAAGAGCGGGTAAAAGACCATTAGCGTGAAAGTTAAACTATAAACAAAATAACTGGGAACAAATTAACCTAGTTAATAACATGTATACAAGTAACCAAACAATGAGTTATATTCTCATTTATAATCAAAACCAAACTAAAGGGACCAAAGTTGGTAAAAAGGAAAGTAGTGTTTTAAAAAGCGAAATTAAAACACAACACACACTTAGTGTGTGTGTGTGAAACGACCAGGGGATGAACAAGGGAGCCAAACCCTTGTTCTTCAAAGAATCACCAAATTGAAAGGGGAATTGGACACCAAATTGATGCATGAACGCATATTATCGATCACCTTGATTAGGGGATCATAAGGCATGTCTCAAAACTTAGATTGGTGAAAAATCATAACTTGAGACAAGTTGAATACCTGTAATTAGATAGTTGGATTATGATCAAAAGATGAAATTAAGTGTATGTGTATTCTTGATTTCGTTAGACTTAAAGAAATTATGCACAATTTGATGAAGGATTACTTGTTAGAGATTAACAAGTAGATTATGAAGTAGGTTTTGATTATGTGATTAAATTGATGATATATAAGTGTTCATGATCATGATACTTGTATGTATGTGTAAGATATTTGAACAAACTAGAGGTTCGAATAAATGTTCATACATGACTTGCAATGGGTTTTAATGATATGATGAGATTGATGTTAAACACATGTTGATAGATGCATAAATCATCATGTGTATATGAATGTTTAAAGTATTTGGCTAAGTTTAATGTTTGGGTAAATTCCATATAGATGATGTAATGAGTTGTTTCATAGTGATGAAACAATCCCAAGTTCCTGTATAATGATCGATAGATTAGCATATGATTGTAGAAACTATGTTAATTTGATATTAGCAATTGCGTGAACTAGGTTTGGGGAACGTAGCTATAATGGTGGCCTAAGAATAGCGCTTACCGGTAATAACGAAATGCCTAAATGAGTTGTTAAACTTGTTCGTGGGTTTGTATGAGTAAATAGGCAGTTGACTTTTAAAAAAATTAAACTGGCCTTAATAAAATCGAATGATAAATTTGATATAAAATCCATAAGGTGGAATAGTCGTGTTAAATGATGACTAACCTAACCATCTTGCGAATGATAAATGATAGTTTGACGCTTGACAAGCTAGGTGGAAGCTTGGAGAGAAGCAGGTCAAACGGATCGAATGCGCGGAAAAAGGCAAAATCGGACTTCAAGGTAAGTAAAGCTTACATCCTTAAAATAATAGATTTACTTATGTAGTTAAATAAGCGTTTTGGTATGGAACGAGATTTCAAAATATAAGTTCCAACACAGATAGATACGGGTTGGAACAAGTGGAAAATGTGTTAAATCATATTTGATGATAAAAATGGTAAAACAGTAAATTAGTCATGTAATGACAAATAAACAAGGAATTTGGAAGAAGTTACCTTATGAAGTAAGTCATAAGAAGTAAGAGAGTAAAATGACAATTAGTCACGAGTTGACAAATAAGTATTAAATTTTTGAAGTAGATACCCTATGGTGTATGCCATAAAGGATCGAATGAATTGAGAAATGAAATCAAATAATATGATCATGTGATGTAAACCGAAATGAGTTAAATAGGTGAGATGCAAATAAGTGCCATCTCATAATGACAAATGGTCATTTAGACCGAATGGGTCAAATGGTGATATTATCACCATTTGACAATGAAGACTAATATCGTTTGTTGAATTTTCTTGTTCATAGAAAGAATAGAGCATGACATTAGAACAGATCAATGCTATGAGCCGAGCTAGGTAGTGTAATGGGTCAAACCCTCAAAAAGGACTTACGGTTCGTTGAGAGGTAAACGAGTCATGAATGAACAATAGAATACCTAAGGTAAGGTAATCTAATAATCTAATTCATAGACATTATGTTTTCAAGAACATAATGATTTTAAATAGAATATGGTTAAATGTTCATTTTTTGTCAAAACATGAGATTGTAAGTCCTTCGTCGTAAAATAAGAGACTAAGTTGACAAAATGTCATCGAGTGATGAAATAAGTAAACGACTCGAATATGAGTTTGAAAATGAGTTTTATAACATAATAGACCCTTTCGGTAACGAAAAGAGAAAAGCATAAGCCTTTTTGGTTTGATGCCTTTTAAATGGTATTTTCCGTAAAATGTCAAACCAAAGGGTGGAAATTTGATAAAACGAATTTTTAATAATAAATCAACCACAAATAATGTTGTGGTGGGAATTTGATAGATATCTTAGTGTGGATATGATAAGATAAAAGGTTTGGTTCAAATAAGTGTTGAATTACGCTAAAACAACCAAACGGGTCAAAATAATTAATATAAAAGGTTTCGTTGAATAAACCGATGTATTTCGCTAAGGAAACTATACAGATAATAATAGATAATAATGGAGTGTTAATCCCATATCGAAATGGATGCGTAAATGTATAATTTAGTTTAAATGGGGTAAAAGGGCAAAATCGGAAAATATGAGCATAAACGGAAATAAATGCATAATTCATATGAAATAAGTATCCGGGTCAAGGATTTCGGGTTAAATATGTAAGAAAAATTTATACGGTCATTTAGAAACAAGTTTAATGAGAAATAGATATAAATTTAATAAGTTACGAAAGTCTTCGTAATAATTACGACAAGACGTAAATTCTAGCGATAGTTCAGTTTTAAGCTACGACGGCCAGCCGTAGCCTACGGTGGGCAACTGATGAATGAAAATAGGAAATAATATTTTACGGGCATGTCACCATAAGTCTCGAATCATGATTTAAATATTCGAGACTTGAAACGGGTCGAACGGTCAATTAATCAAATTTGCAGCAAATCTGCTGCAGAAGGTACCGTTCGCCGACGGTACAGTCACACGTCGCCGATGCCACACCATTGACCCGACGCATTAAACTACTGTCTACGGTAGTAAAGCTCCGGCGCTAGTTATCAAGGGGCGTCGCCGACGCGACAAGATGCCGTCGCCGACGCCAACTTAAAATTTTAAATTTTCTGTTTTGATTTATTTGACTAGTTCGTTAAGTTGTATTTTTGGTAATTTGCTAAAATACTAATATTTTGCAAATTCCAGTTTAAATGTAATCACAAGCACTTCCGGATGAGGATCAAGGCCGATGAAGAACCGAATACGATCAAAGACCAAGCTTCCGCATTTAGTTTCAAGAATATGGAACTAATCAGTAACGACTTGTCAAAATGTTATTGTTGATAAAGTTTTAATAAACTCGAAAATTTGTAATGACGTATATTCACATTTACTCGTTTAAATACGAATTTTTATAGAAATTTCAATATAATAAGACAGGGTCTTACATCGTTGTTGATGTCGTACGTGTTTCCATAGGCTAGTATACGTAAAGCGGAAGTAACCTTTTGAATTGAGGTAAACCCTAGATATCCTCTCGCATCCATTCTTTGCTTAAAGTAGTCATACTTAGCTTCCAAATCATTATTAATGCGCAAAAATAACCTTTGGCTAATCCTAAACAGCGTCTAAAAAATTGGGTCCGTGGACCGGTGTGGGATCAAAAGAATCTTTTATCAAACCTTCTTTGCGGCTTCACGGTCTCGTAAGATAAAAGTGCGTCTCAAAATGGGGGCAGGAGGAGAACAGATAACGTGTTGCATGGCTTGTATCTCAAGAGCACATGCACTCGCAACCGCTTCTTCCTCCTCTGCGATTTCTTCGGATGAAAAAAACCTTCGGTAAATATTGGTGAACGAATCTTCGGATGGGGAGCCCATTATTTTTTAAAAGAAAGTGGAAGTTTATTTTTTGGAATGAGAGTGTTTTGAGGTTTCGTTGAGTGTAACGTGAAGATATGGATATATATATTATATATATATATATATATTGATTGATTAGAAATTTTTTTATTAAATATATGATCATTGCAACGGTCATTTTTTTAAAACCCCCATCGTTCACGCCGCTATATTGCTCGCGGGGATTTAAACTCAACCATCATTAACGTCGGCCATAGCGGTCTAACGTCACGCTATAGGACGCTATGTGATGTTTAGCCGGGATATGCCTCCCTACTACGAATGACTTATAGATATTAATTATAAAATGAACTGATCCATCCCCATCTCTCTAAATATTATGAATTGAGAATGTTACATCAAACCAAAAACAAAAAGTGTCCCTTACACTATTAATTGGCCACGAAAATCCATATAGTAAAAATAAATTTTGTAGGGTATAAGGAATATGATCTATTAATAAAAACAGAATACCCAATTCATGAAGAAAATGTGGCACATGCATGCATGAAGAATCACTTAACAAATATCTACTTTCCTTCTCGTCGTTTCGTTTTAGCATCTTGTATTTTCTCAGTTGTCTTAAGTCTTGAAAACGAAATCAAACTATTAAACATACTTGAGAAAATAATATTACTCTACCGTTTTGAATTAAATTAATTACACTACGAAAACGAAGTAAAGTAATATTATTTAAAAAATATATAGTCATCGTTTTTTTATTTTTTTCTCAAAACGTCTAAAACATATACATTGCATGCCCTAAATTTTTTTAATAAAAAATATGTTATTTAAATAATGTTACATAAAAGTTTTTAAAGTTTTCTCAATTAAATTAGTTTTTATTAAAGTTTTACTCTCTCTCTATATATGTGTGTGGGGTGTGTGTAGAAAGAGATAATTGATAGATGCATAGATATAGCATATCAAATATAATTGTAAATGTGTGTAAATGGTATGAATGCAACAGAAAAACACACACGAACATAAACAGATTAATATACTTTGGTATAAGCTAATGTAGACGAAAATCCATTTGATAAACTTTAATCATAACTATAACCCGTACCCATGCAACTTCACATCCTCCTATAAATACCAACACTTCTACATTTGTGTCCCTCAAACTCTCGTACACCAAACCATCATCATAACCATAAACCACTTCTAACCATCTTATCCTCATCATGAAGATAACATTGTGTTCGGTTTCCTTAAACCTCTTCATCTTCATCACCACACACTCACTTCTCTCAACCGCTTCCGACGTAATCTACGACTCCACCGGCAACAAGCTTCTAAAGGGTGTCCCCTACTACATCCTCCCCCTCCTTCGCGGCACAGGCGGCGGCCTCACCCTCTCCCGAGCCTCCAAAGACGCGTGCCTGCTCGATGTCATACAAGAACCATTCGACCTCAGCAACGGCGTCCCCTTCCTCATCAACCCTATCCTTTTCGACCAAAACTACATTCGCGCTGCATATCCGGTCTCCATTGAAGCAGATTTTTCGGACCCCTGTAGGGGATCCAATATTTTGAAGGTGACAACGTCGGAAGATGTTGCGGAAACTGTTACCGTTGGTGGTCAGTTTGACACACCGGAAAGTTGTTTTCAGTTAGTGGAAAATGATATGATGCCCGGGTTGAGGAGTTACCAGATTCAATATTGTCCGTCTAAATGTGGTTCGAATACTGGTACTGGTACTGATGTTGTTTGTTACAATATCGGGATTATATCGAATTCCGACGGTAAGAGGTTTGTTGCTCTGACTGATGTCATGTTTCCGGTGGTGTTTGAGAGTTCGTTTGCTAAAAACCGTAAAATCGGAGTAGTGTTAATTAATTTGGTGTTTTTTTTTCTCCGGCGAGTTTGTTACTTATTAATTGCATATGTTTGGTTGAATAATATTGTATCTTGTTGATTATGGTGAAATTAATAAAAGTTTTCATTTATAGTTATGTCACCGTGGTAGCGGTGTTCAATATTCGGTTTCAAACTGAGTAAACTGAAACTAAATTATACTAATCTGTTTAAAAGTAAAAGGCAAAACAAACACAAATGATTCAGTTTGGTTTGTTTCGACTTAAAGATCTTCAAACCAAACAGAATAAATCGAAACTAAACCGATGAACCTTAAAATATCATGAAATCACTTAGAAATAGTTTGTAAGGCTCAAATTCAACGAATTGTTTATTTTTGTATCTTTTATGTTTTTTTAACAAAAACACTTGCAACGACCAAAAGTAGAATTTAACATTGTTTGTTTGTTCGAAAATATCTTGGTGGGGTTTTAACAATTGTAGGTTTATTGCTGATAGTCTTTTCAAGAATGTGAAAAAGAAAAACAAAACGTTGACGATGTGTATAAAGCACGTGAGTAAGGAGGTGAATATGGTTGATTAAATAGATTGCCTAGATTTTTCTAAGTAACGAGACCGATATCTTGTGTTTTTAATTCCATTTCTAAGCACATAATTCCATTTCTAGACGAGAACGATACGATACTAGCACTCATTAAAGCAATAAAAAAAGAACACTTTTATGATAAATTTATAATTTATAATATGCTTAAAAGGATATTGACATGTGTTTTAAATAGACAAAAACCATATAAACTAACATCGTACCAGTTCCGATGATACCGATATCCGTGGCATGTTATTCAGTCAGAATCGATTCACTTCGTCCCTAACACGGTACCGGTACTCGCTATAGCATACAATACCAAAAACTACTTTATGTTATATACAATTCGGTTTCCAAACATTGTTCGTTCAAAATCTGTTTCTCTCGTCACGACACTACGATACCAGTACTCGCTAAGAAAGTAAATTCGTTGAAATCAGTTAATCCGGTATGATCTTATAAATATCTATATATAATAAAGTAAACAAATTTAAGACACATGCCAATCATTGAAGCTATCTTGAATTCTATTTTTTCGTCCTAAAATATAATCCCTTTACTTTCATAAATAATCCTAAATTTAAATATCTACATAAATCAGTTGAGATAAACACAAGTTAAAAATATAATACATAATCAATTATCTACTTGGAAGAAACATAAAAACAAATATTAATAACTGAAAAAAATCGAATAGAAAGTTGTTTAAATTTTGATGTAAAATTATCTTTTCTTCATATTCTATATATCGTTAATAATAATAATAATAATAATAATAATCTATCTTCTATAAACAAATAATAAAAGTAAACCAATTTGATACACATGACAATCATTGAGCTATCTAAAATTCTAATTTTCAGTCTAAAACATATCCCTTTAGTTTCATAGTTAATCCTAAAATTTATATATATATATATATAGAGAGAGAGAGATATATATTAGGTTCATGTGAGAAATTTAAAAGTGTGAGAAGGGTAAGAAAGAATATGGTTGTGCCATGTGTCCTGTTTTTTTTGGAGATTTAGGGTATAATGATAATTTCCCTAATAAAATCTATTGTTGGTAATTATATTCTATAACCGAACATCAGTTATTTTCGGAGATATTCAAATCAATTTGCGCAAGATTTTGATAAAATCGCAGAGTTCATATTTGTTTTAAAGTTCATCAATATTCGTTTGAATTCATACGTGATTTTCAATTGAAACTCGATAACATATACCCTAATAAAATCGATTTATGACTGCTATTGAAAACACTGCATTCTTATGGAGAATCATGGATCAGGTATGTTTGTAGGGTGATTGTCTGTATTAGATATCGAGTTGTTCCATACTTTTTTTATTGTCATCGGAATGAATAACCCTGTTCTAAATGGCGTATCTTTAGGAATGAATAACGTGGGAGTGCAGGGTGTTATTTGTTCATGTATCGCATTGTGTTTTTTTATTCTTGTTATGTTGGTTTTTTTAAGTAGTTGGTTTATTTTGTTCTGTGTGGCGTTTTATTAATCATGCATGGTGTTTTTTAAGTTATAACATTTTTTCCTTCAGGGTTTTTATTAACAGGCTATTTGTGCTGGTGTTTAATACATACAGTTGTGTTCTTCATGGTGTTATTTAATACAGTTGTGTTCCTTCATGGTGTTTATTAATACACAGTTGTGTTCTTCATGGTGTTATTTAATACATTCTGTTCCTTCATGATGTTATTTAATACAATTGTGTTCCTCCATAGTGTTTAATACATACAATTGTGTTCCTTCATGGTGTTTAATACATACAGTTGTGTTCCTTTCATGGTGTTTATTAACGGGCTATTTGTGCTGGTGTTTAATACATACAATTGTGGTGTTATTTCTGTTATATACAAATCATAATTGAAGTATCATATGTGGTGTTAATTGTAGGGCCTTATAATTACCAGCATGTTGGGCGTCCACGCCTGTTTTCAAATTCTGGTAAGAGGACTTTTTTACCTGAGGTGGAAGATTCGCTTAGGCCGAGAGAGAAGATGACTTTCGACACACTGAATAATGCATTCCTTTTTTTTATCAAAAGTACGCGACGACTGAGGCTTTACCACCAGAAAGTCTTCCCAATACAAGCTGCAGGATGTTGTTAAATCCAAATATTTTGTTTGCTCAAAGGAAGGGACCAAACCTTTTAAGGTGATCGACTCATCTAAAGTGGTCGACACCTCAAATATAGGCTCAAAAAGAAATCTACTCGTCTGGTCCCTTCTATTAGGACTGGTTGCGAAGCACGTATGTGCCTAAAGCTTAATGAGACGAATATATATGAGGTATACTATTTCTAGGAGGACCATAACCACTCTTTTATTGCTGACGAGGATAGGTATTTACTCCCCGTTAACCGAGGATTGAATTATACTCAAGGGCAAGCGGTTAATGCTTTGAGTGCGATAAATATTGGACCTGTTAAAGCATTTAATATCATGAGGACATTGTATGGTGGCTTTGACAAGGTTGGGGCAACCAAATCCGATTTCAAGAATTTTAAGCGAGATATAAACAGGTACATATCTGAGCTTGATGCTGATATGATGATTAAATGGTTGTTGAGAAAGAAAGAGTATATGCCAAACTTTTCAATGGAGTATACAACTGCTGAAGATGGTATATGTCACACCCCGAATTTCCAACCCGAATCCAAACACCGGTGGGCTCGGGTGGGAGTATCGTGACGTATGTTGATAACATCATTGTTAATTAAACATAGCACAGCGGAAGTCTTGGAGTAAAATTACTATTACAAACCGAAATGTTCGAAATCTAAAATAATATACAGGCTCGTAATAGAAGATCCACAGACGGATCGTAAAATGTACAAGTAAGAATACAAAACAGAAGTTTAGGCAGATCTAAGGATTTGCAAGATCCTCTTATTCTCTACCGAGCAGCTTCCGGCCTATTTGTATTATACCTGCAGATTAGCCTTTGGAAGATACGTCAGCTTACGCTGGTAATACACCCAATTGACTCATTTTGAAAATATTAGAAATGTTTTAAGTGCAAACGGCACCAAAATCTTTTATTTACTTGGGAAAGTTGACCTTGCAATGGACAAGCAATAACAATTTACCGTATCCCAAGCCCATATAGGGAAAATAAGTCGAGATATTTACCTGAGCTAGTATTCTTCTTTTATTTTTAAATAACTCAGCCGTATACAAAAGTACCAAGTGCAAATAGCATTTACCGGCAAGGCTCTAGTCTGGATTATGGCATAAGCTAGCCAATTAAATACTAACGGTCTTATAAACCGAATAGTAAACATGATCATTACGTATAACGCTTGATTAAACGATGATCGGATAGAATGTAGTTTAAACCCGACAAGTACTTGACTTGTATAATATGGGTAAACTATAAACATTCTGGATTTTGAGGCTAAATGACAAGGTTAAACCCGTTACGGTTAAATTCCGTAAAATAGTTACATATACGTAACTGTGCGCATAATAGCGATATCGGGTAACCGGATAAGTCATGGACAAGTTCTATATGCCATTACACTTTAAATAATTTAAGATATCAGTAGGATATCAACTTGTATGCCCGTTATGGTTTTAAAACGAAACTATGCCTCATAAGGGCATTTTGGTAATTTCATACCATATAAAAGAACTTGATTATAATTTAATGTTATAATTATAAATATTCTGGAAAAATACTTTATTTATGACATAATATCAGTAGGATACCAATTATATGTGTAAGTTATCTTTTATGACCAAACTATGCACCGAAGGGGCATTTTGGTCATTTTACACATAGTTTATAATTTATTTGCGATTCTGAATTTATAACATGTACCTACTGTAAATATGTTTAAAGTAAGTTTTAAAATCAGTAGGTAACAAGTCTTGGTCAATAATATGGTTTAAAACCATACTATGCGCCGAAACGACGCTTGTGTCGTAAAATGACGTTTTATGCGATGTTTAGGAAAACTGACATTAAGGTCAGATTAAAATGTTTAAAATGTGTTATTTAGTATAACATATCAGTAGGTAAATGATTTACCTTGAAAAGATTTGATTAAAACTATTTTATAAGCCACAGGGGCTAAAACCGTCATTTATCGACATAGTTTAAGGGCCTGCTTGAAAACTCAGTTTATAACTTGGTTTAACATCCCAAATAATCCTACTTATAATATTACATCAGTAAGAAACTCATTTTCAAGTTTATTACCATTAAAACCTTGATTTATGTAAAAAGGCATTTTGGTCAAAGATTGCATAATTATGGAACTTGCGCATAAACTTGGACTCTGATTATGATCATGTAATATAACCTCATAGGGTTATGCTACATTATATTATGATCATAATGCTACTTTAGGTCAGTAGGTAACTAATCTAAATCGGGTCAGAATCGAAAGTCAAAGTAGAAGTCAAACTTTGCGACTTTCGGTTGCGAACCGACCCTAGAACTGAAATTGACGAGCCGAACATGTTTATACATGTTCTAATAATTATTACCAACTTGTTTAAGTGTCAAAACAGGTTTCATAACATATATAAGATCAATTTATGATTTTTCCAAAAAATGGCCTGTTTGACTTTTTAATAACATAACTTTGACCGTCAATTGGTCTAGAAAACGTGATCTTCAGGAGGTCTCCTTTATAGGGACTAACACCTACCTTATTACGATCACTTAGCCATATTCATTTCTAACAATGGGTGGACCATAATGGTCTTATCCGAAAGTCAAAGCGTTTGCCGTAAACGTTTGACTTTTGGCTATAGAAGCCTAAAACGAAAATGCAAGAGCAAGGAACACTTAAAAGAGGTTCCTACAATGCAAGAGAACTAAGTTAGATGCTCCTTTCAGTTAGGAACTTCCAAAGGAGGGAGAAGAGTGATTTAATGAGAAAGGTGCAAGTTGGAATGAAGACTCATGTACCTATTTATAGTTGGAGAGCTCAAAGGAGGTGAAGCGAGGTGTTTACGGGAGTAAGAAGAAGCTTACAAGTGTCCCTAAATTTGGCATAGCAGTTTATAAGTCCATGGTTTCGGATTAAATGGTTTTGGAGTTTTGCTTGAGCTTCAAAACAATTTTCTACGTCAGAGTCTGTCCCGCGGGGTGCGAGAGACACAGGCCATGTCTCTCGCGGCCCGCGACCGCCCTATGCCATGGTTTGACACTTTTAACCCCTGACTATATAAAGCCTCTAAAGGTCTTCTAGAACACCCTTTTGGTACTTTTAGCCTCCGTAGCCAATACTTGGCATACCCGAGATTATGCCCGGACATTGTCGAGCTCTCGGTTCGTTAAAAGGTCACTCAGAGGTATAAATTAACATGTTGACACTTTTAATCCCTTCATTATCAGTTTTCACATATTTACAAAATTGAACTCTCTCGTCCAGCAAACGGCACGTAAGAGAGTTAGGACTTCACAAAGGATCACTCAGAGGCTTATTACGAGCATGTTGATTCCGATGTCACTCAGAGGCTAGGCATGTTGATATATTAGTCACTCAAAGGCCAAGTTTTAAGCATGTTGACGTATCAGTCACTCAGAGGCTAATGATTTAAGCATGTTGACATATCAGTCACTCAGAGGCTGTTATTTATGCATGTTGACATCGGTTCATCACTCAGAGGCTCAGTTTGAGCATGTTGACGCCTTTAGTCCTTATTGGTCTTTAATAGACTATATTTAAAATACAACACGTGTCACTATACTATTGGACACGATTTTACAGGGTGTTACAGTATATTAAGGGCTTTGTTCTGGGCAGACGAGGAGGCCAAGTAGAATTATTCAGTTTTTGGTGACGCTGTGTCATTTGATGCAACATATCGGCGTAACAAGTATGTTTACTAATCAATTTTGTTGTTTGTTTTTTTAAATTCGTTTTTAGTTTTATATAAAAGATATTTATATGGTGTTTTTTTATTTTTTGTGTTTAGGTACAAAATGGTGTTCGTACCATTTACCGGTATTGACAACCATAATCATAACGTTACACTTGGAGCCGCTATAATAGGAAACGAAACCGCTGAAACGTATAGTTGGTTGCTTAGGCTTTTTCATGAATCTTTTGGTCGTGCTCCTCCGGTTGTCATGACCGACCAAGACCCAACCATGAAGAAGGCTATTGAAGATACATGGCCTGAGAGTAGGCATAGGTTATGCATGTGGCATATAATGGACAAACTTACTGTTAAGGTGTTTTTTCTTATTCAATCTATTAATATTTTTCATGTTGTTGTGTTGTCTTTATTTTGTTTTCAATGGTGTTTTAGGTTGGCCCTATGATTTGCAATAGTACAGATTTCAAGAAGAGGTTGTGTTCCATTGTGTGGACCGATTCTATACTACCCGAGAAGTTTGAAAGCAAATGGGGTACCATAATGAATGATTTTAATCTTTCTGAGCATGAATGGTTACAGTCTATTTATCAGATCAGGGGTAGTTGGATACCGGCGTATTATCATGACGAGTACATGTCTGGGCTCATGCGTACATCATCTCGTTCAGAGAGTGAGAACCATTTTTTTGGTCAGTTTTGCAACCCGGAGTGTACCCTTGTTGAATTTTTGGGGCATTTTGATTCTGCAATTGAAGCTCAAAGACATGAGCATAGGAAGAATGACCATGACACTAGAAACACGGTTGCTGATATATGGGCTGTAGACTTTGCTTTGGAGGAGGAGGCCGCGAGGTTATATACACGCACTATTTTTTTGATGTTCAATTGGAGATACAAAATGGTATTCATAGATGTGCTATTGGAAAGTGAGAAACTATCGATGACTTCGTTAAATTTTTTGTGAAGGATTGGGAACAACCATGCACCTCTTTCTTTGAGGTATACAATAGACTTTATTTTTGTTGGTTTTGTTTACATTTTACTTTAAATATACTTGGCTCCGACACATGAATTAGTATGGTGTCATTTGCTTAATCGATTTTTTGTAACAATTTATATGTTTTTTGTTGTGCCTTATAGGTAATGGTGCGGGAGGCCTACATGACTATATACTGTACATGCAAAAGATTCGAACAGTTTGGGTTGTGCTCACACATATTCTGCGTGCTTAGGATGCTTGACGTGATGGAATTCCCTCAATGATATAAACTTAGACGTTGGACGAGGGAGGCTGTTACCAATAGCTCTCCTGGTGTTAATTTAGGTATGAATGAGGACGGAGATCGGTATAACGAAGTAAACCGCGTTGTACATGAGATTACACAATATAGAGAGTCGGTTATTAACAAGCTTATTACCAATTTCGATGCATTGTGCTCATTTAGGGATCATGTGGTTAAGTTCTTCGATTCAGCTGACGAGGCCGTCGGGAATGCACCTCGTAAGAGTCGTAGGGAAAGGTTTGCTGAAATAACTGGCAATACCCAACCATCTACAGTTACTGTTCGTGTCCCCGTTGGAACTAGATATAAAGGTATGGGTAAGCCGAAACGGATGAAGTCTAAACGTGAAATTGTAAGAAGCCAAACGAGTAATAAGAGACGTCGTTGTCAAAATTGCTTTAGGTACGGTCATAACAGACGTACCTGTAAACACCCTAAAAGGAAAAAGAAGACGCTAGTTCTGAGGAAGACGGGGGGGGGGGGGGGGAGGAAGAAGTGGTCGAATCTGACGAGGATGAAGCAGACGAGGATGAAGCTGACGATTAGGGAGTGTTGGATAAGTCATTTTTTGTGTTTGTACACAATGGTTTTCGGTTGAATGTTTGTACTTCAATTTTTAAGTTGAAACGTTATACACTCGTTTAGTTTCTGCATAGATGAGTTTTTTTTACGGGCGAATTTTTAAAAGGGTACATATTGCATCTTGGTATAACAATATTTTTTTGTTAATGTATCCCAATGCTTTGTGTTTTTTTATATATCGTATGGTGTTTTGTCAACTGGGTATTATGTTATTCCTTTTATTTTAAAGAGAGGTTTAGCCAACTGAATAGGTTTATGCCATGAGTTATAACAATTTATATGGTTTTGTTATCTTGTCGTATTTGTAACAGTGTTTTTGTTTTCAAGCATATATTTCATGACATTCGATAATTCCGTCTGACATGAACAATATAGAACTAGTTTATTGCAGCAAAATATTAGATAAAGTAAACAAAAAGAAAAATAACAACAAAACACAATAGAAATGATCAAATTTCACACCATTTTTTCTTACCCGAAAAAACCCATAAAATGTTCATACGTCACACAATTGTTTAGAGCAACCAAATTGAAAATGTACCAACTGGATTAACTTGTTTGAAACCTACATTATAATATCCAACCTGCGACAAATTCTTTGTATTGTATTTTCCTCGAGCTTCACTCTTTCGTCCTCGTCCAAACAAGCAAACTCTCTAACTTCTGTCTCTACAACCCCTCGAACTGAGTTCACCTCACTAAGAAGCATTTTTGATACATACTTCTTGTGTAGATTGGTGATTTCCCTTCTTGATTATCTAAGACGTCCCTTTTTGCGTTCCTCTCTGATGATAGTCCACATTTCCAATCTTTCACGCTTGTTCCTATATAAGTCAAAAGACATGTGTTTTCGTAAGCATATACAATCATGCGCATCTACAGGTATGTTTCTAAATTTTACCGGCGAACCTTTTAGCTTACCGTTGTAGGTCTCCATATGCCGCATTAAGAAAATACCGCAGTCGGCACCGTTAAACAGAGTCTACCATGGGAATTCCATTCTTACGGGTTTGGTAACTCTTAGTTTATCAGCTACCATTGGCTGTCTACGGCTAAGGAACCCACAAAAGGCACTTATCTGAAATAATACATCCGGTAATACATTATTGTTCTTTTTTTTCAATATATAAATATAGTTATGTATATATCTGAGTTTCCGTACCATTTTTTCGACCGTCCCTCCGTATCTTTCTTCTAAACCAGCGTCACCCTCTATGTTGTCGATGATTATTATTTGGGTCATTGACAAGTTGAAAAAAAGCAGAAAGTAGTGCTCCCCATTCAAGATAGGGATGTACACCCTCTGGAAACCTTTAATTGTCTTTTGTTCCATACCGTCTAGTACATACTTCATGTTCTCTGCAAACCTTGATATCCGGTCTTTTTCTGGTAAGTCAAACTCCTTTTCAAGCTGCATATGTTTATTTAAAAAGAAAAATAAAGTTAGACGATTTGGTGTTATTACAGATCCAAAACAAAATTTTCACTATGTTATTTCAGATCCAATAACGAGTTACGTTTATAACAGAATAACACCATTAGTTCATTTAGGCTTCATTTAAAAGGAGTCATATAATTTAAACAATATTCAGGCCTAGGACTGTCTTACCAATGATTTAACTATTTCATGTCCATTATGCTATAAAACTGATAACCTGTAAACTGACTAAATGCAAACATTTTTTCACTGGTCCAATCCGTGTTTCAAGAGAATTCTTTCGGACTTTCATTCCAGCTTACAATAATCAATAAAGAACACATACCAACATTCCAGCATTGCTGAACAACTTTGGGGCTGTTCCCATCTTCCTCATTCTCTCCTCGTAGTTCAATACTACAGCCCATGCACTGATGACATCAATATGTACCATGACACCCGGTACCATTGATTCGAACAGTGCCCTCATCACCGAAACTTGACCATTATTGCTGAAAATTACATCCCTACAACACGAGAGACTTATTTTAAATAAATAATGTTAATGAATAAGTATAATTGTACGATGGATACGTACCACGCGTTACGCACCCCGCAGAAAATATACCATGCTACGACTTCTTCTGACTTCTCTCGCCTGGCCCGCAACAAAACACGCGGCTGGCATATGGCGACCGTAGCATTAGCGGCAAAATTATGGTCCTTTTGGGGCGTGGTGTTTTTTCGTGCATCGCAGATCGACCCCCCTCAACACTTTTATCATGATCCCAAACACTGTCAAGTTTTTTTGACAGGTTCACTGCCTCAAGCCCTGATACATTGAACCGTGGTTGGGGTGTCTTTGCTGTACCACCGCGTCCATCGCTACCTCTATCTCTGCCACAAATGATGACGTCATTGGTGAAAAAGGAGATTTTTTGTGACATTTTCATGATTTCTCGTATTTAGAGTAGTGTTATTACTGGTTAATGTTACACTACCTTCATGACGGTTGACATCTTGCGTGCTTGCCTCATCTGCTTGTAGATGTTTCAACTTCATTCTATTCCATGTCAATGCTTTTTCCTTCAATTTATCACTTTTGGGATACAATGTACACGATTCCGCAATCGTCTCATTGATGCTACGAAGGCATCCTTCAAAATCACGGAACAACTTATCAAATATGTTGCATTTATCCTGTTTCAAAATATGGTTAAACAACATATTTGGTAAAACAATATATACTGTATCAGTCTATTTACAACCTATTGTTTATTTCTCATCAGATTCTCTTCCAGATGCAGATGGGGGCGATTGTGTGTCTCCGTACTGCGACACCATCGGCACACAAACGCTCCATCTGGACCTACAAGCATGGCACACGTTTGGGTGTCAGTTTGCGTCAAAAAGTTAGTCAGCA
The DNA here is from genome assembly GCA_947069175.1 of Scalesia atractyloides. NCBI lineage: Eukaryota > Viridiplantae > Streptophyta > Magnoliopsida > Asterales > Asteraceae > Scalesia > Scalesia atractyloides. The sequence goes on along the minus strand of CAMTDV010000012.1, from coordinate 8,896,389 downwards.
CAATGCTTGTATATACCAAGGTGTCCGTCATCATCTTCAATAGCTATAGTACCTTTAACCACGTTTTTCTTTTCCTTCCACTGATATCCTCTGATCCACGTTTCCTTTTCCCCCTTTCTTGCTGAATCAACATCCTCTCTTGATATCTTTTTACGTTCCATCTCTGAAGCCAACTCCTCAAACAAGTCATCAGTTGCTAATTTAATCAGAGCCGAACTATGTGTTGCAGGTATCTTTTTTTTCTCTATTGCATATGCCATTTGTCACGTTTCATGGAAAGAGGTTTAGTACAGTTTATACAATTATTAAATGCATGATTTCCTGTTGTTTATATTTTATTTAGTATTAACTTACCATCAGTAAAAGCATTGGGCCCCTGAAATGATCCTCGTCACCGTGCCACGATCTCTTCATGCGGTTGAGGCACGCAACCATGTAAGCACACCAATCAAACTTGATATTTCAACTTCTGTTTATGCATGGAAGATACCAGACATTAACCGAGTTGTTGCTCGTCTTTTCTCCCATAAATGAAAGTATACAACTATGAAATTCAGAACAAATAACCGTTCGTAGTCGTCTATGCTCAATATATGCATCATCAACTGCAATGGAGATAATCTTTTTCCTTGTACATCTTTAAATGGATCCCTAAATTCCTTCATAACTTCACCACTCCTCTTGCTTGCCTCGTCTGTTCAACCAGCACATTTTCCCCATGAGGCAGCTTGAATTTGCGGTATACAAGGACTGCAGTAATGGGTATCAGCCTGTAGTTTCCTACATTCAAGACGCACGCATCTGGGTCGTAATTTGTGACCAACCAGTGTGCGATTGCGGTAGGGACACCAGTAACTTGATGGCTGAAAACTGAGCTAAATTCGATCTTGAAAAGCTTCTCTCGTTGTTTCACACTCAAACCACCATTTAGATTCAACAAATTGTCGATTGAAACTTTTGGCCTGATTTTTGTTCCGTATAGCGCTTGTAAGGTTGTGAGTGTATTTTCCGTTTTGCATGAATCGGCGACTTTTTGGCTAGCGACTTCCTTCGTTTTCCTGGTGGGGTGTCAACAAAGTCATCGTCCGGGTCGGACGATGGCTTTGAAATCACTTTCTCAAGCTTCTTTATGGTTAACTTTGATTCTACATTAAACAAACATACTATTAGTAATAGCGCACAGTATAGACATTTAGCTCATTGTAATGTTCAACGATAAAATGTATACCGTTTGTGTTAGTTCCTGCAACCAACCATCTTGCATTTGATTTGAATTGTTTCCCTGGCGGTGGCACTATTGTTGTTGTATTTGGTTCTGGCTGTCGCGGCATTTCCCTGGCGGGGGCACCTTGTTTCTCATATCCCTCTCCGTCTAATCCGAACAGACGATAGCAGTCTCTTGTGTGTTCTTGTATTTGGAGTGGTGCATTTTTGTTCGTAGCCGATGGCTTTTCCTAACTGCACAACAAAATGTATTATAACCATAGTTATTAAAACAAGTGGATTATACCAAATTTATATATAACAAAAGTTATTGAAACAAATGTCATATAACACCAGGTAAGAGACCAAATCACGATTAAAAACAAAAATAAAGAACTCATTGAAGACACCCCACCGTAGTGTTTGTTGAATGACTACAACTCACTAAATAACACCCTAACAGGTAAGCTATAACAGGAACAGCTGCAGAAACCAAAACCCAACCAAACAGACAAACACCAAGTACGGGAATGCAGTTTTGTTTGAATGAAAAAAAAACAGCATAACTCATTGAATACGTCCAAAGAAACCAAAAACCATATTCATAGATAAACCCTAAGTTTTGTGATGCATTTTCTCAATGAATACAACTTATTTACGAACCCCATAGATGGTAAATAACACCAAAAATTACAGTATCTACTCGAAGACACCACATCAGTATTTGATGAATGCATACATCTCATTAAATAACTCCCTAACATTAATCTCTAACCGACAAACCCAAGTCTTAGAATGCAGCAAACTCATTGAAGACACCCATAGAAGTTTTGTTGAACGAATACAACTAATTAAATAACACCCTAATAGATAAAAGAACACCACAGTATACTTAAAAGCACAATTGCCTATAAATAACACCCTAATATGTAAACCCAAACAGAAACCAAAAATCTAACTAACAATTAATAAAATAAGTTGTAAACCATGAGTTACAGACTACAGAAATAACATCATTGATTTTTTATAACACCCTAATTAGTAAACCCTAATGCAAACCAACACCCAAACTAACAATTTATAAAAAACCACAAACATTTAAAAACACTAACACATACAATATTCTAAAATAAGTTGTAAACCATGAGTTTACAGACTTCAAAAATAACAATATTGATCTTTTATAACACCCTAATAGGTAAACCCTAACGCAAACCAATACCCAAACTAACAACTTATAAAAACACCACAAACATTTAAAAACACAACACATCCAATATTCTAAAATAAGTTGTAAACCATGAGTTTACAGACTACAAAAATAACACCATTGTTCTTTTATAACACCCTAATAGGTAAACCCTAACGTAAGCCAATACCCAAACTAACAATTTATAAAAACACCACAAACTCTTAAAGACACCATAAACTCTTAAAGACACCATAAAACTTAATCCTTAAATCATACAATGCAGATTTGTTTTTTTATGAATATGGCTTAAATCAAACTCCATTGATAGAAATAAAACCAAAACCTTAATAAGTCATTGAAAAACACCAAAATAGCTTCATTAGGTTGAAATTAAGCAACTTATCGAAAACCCTAATCATACCAACAAAAGGAATCAGCAATATCACAATAAAATGTTTAAATACGACTAAAAACACTATGTTTTCGTAGCACATTACATACCTGTATGTGATTTTGCAGGTTTCCCCATCGACGGAGTCTGCGTCGTCGTCTCCTTCTTCCGGTCGCCAATAAACGGTACCTTAATTTTCTTCATTTGTGGAGTGTGATTTGCGATTACAACTGATATTGAAGATTGTTTTCCTGAATAACCTCTGTAATTTTTGAAGTCTTCATGTGTAACACCCTGTAAAATCGTGCCCAATAGTATAGTGACATGTGTTGTATTTTTAATATAGTCTATTAAAGACCAATAAGGACTAAAAGCGTCAACATGCTCAAGTTGAGCCTCTGTGTGACGAACCGATGTAAACATGCATAAATAATAGCCTCTGATGAGTGTGATGATATGTCAACATGACCTAGCCTCTGAGTGACATCGGAATCAACATGCTTGTAATAAGCCTCTGAGTTATCCTTTGTGAAGTCCTAACTCTCATACGTGCCATTTGTTGGACGAGAGGGTTTAATTTTGTAAATATGTGAAAGTTGGATAATGGAGGGATTAAAAGTGTCAACATGTTAATTTATACCTCTGAGTGACCTTTTAACGAACCAAGAGCTCAACAATGTCCGAGCATAATCCCGGGTATGCCAAGTATTGGCTACGGAGGCTAAAAGTGCTAAAAAGGTGTTTTAGAAGGCCTTTATAAGCTTTATATAGTTCAGGGGTCAAAGTGCCAAATTTTGAAACAGAATTAGGGGCGGTCGCGGGCCGCGAGAGACCCGGCCTGTGTCTCTCGCGCCCCGCGAGACAGGCTCTGCTGTAGAAAGTTTATTTGGTCTCCAAGCAAAAATCCAAAACCATTTAATCCGAAACCATGGCTTCTCTAAACTGCTATGCCACGTTTTGGAATACTTGTAAGCTTCTTCTTACACCCCTAAACACCTGGCTTCACCTCCTTTGAGCTCTCCAACTATAAATAGGTGTTCAAGTGTTCATTCCAACTTGCACCTTTCTTAAACATAACTCTTCTCCCTCCTCTGGAAGTTCCTAGCTGAAAGGAGCATCCAACTTAGTTCTCTTGCATTGTAGGAACCTCTTGTAAGTGTTCCTTACTCTTGCATTTTCGTTTATAGGCTTCTATAGCCAAAAGTCAAGCGTTTTAGGCAAACGCTTTGACTTTCTTAAGACCATTATGTTCCAGCCATTGTTCAAAATGAACATGGCTAAGTGATCATAATAAGGTAGGTGTTAATCCCTTTAAAGGGCACCTCCTGAAGATCACGTTTGCTAGACCAATTGACGGTCAAAATTATGATATTAAAAAGTCAAACATGCCATTTTTTGGAAAAATCATAAATTGATCTTATATATTTTATGAAACCTGTTTTGACACTTAAACAAGTTGGTAATAATTATTAGAACATGTATGAACATGTTCGGCTGTCAATTTCAGTTCTAGGGTCGGTTCGCAACCGAAAGTCGCAAGGTTTGACTTTGCTTTGACTTTCGATTCTGAACCGATTTAGATTAGTTACCCACTGACCTAAAGTTGCATTATGATCATAATATAATATAGCATAACCCTCTGAGGATATATTACATGATCATAATCAGAATCCAAGTTTTGCGCAAGTTCCATAATTATGCCATCTTTGACAAAAATGCCCTTTTTGCATAAAACAAGGTTTTAAATGGTAATGAACTTGAAAATGAATTTCTACTAATGTAATATCATAAGTAAGGATTATTTGGGATATTAAACCAAGTTATAAACTGAGTTTTTAAACAAGTCTTTAAACTATGTCGATAAATGACGGTTTTAGCCCCTGTGGCTTATAAAATAGTTTTAATCAAATCTTTTCAGATAAATCACTTACTTACCGATATTTATATTAATTAACATATTTTAAACATTTTAATCTGATCCAAACATCAGTTTTCAAAAACATCGCTTAAAGACGTCACTTTACGACATAAATGCCGTTTCGGCGCATAGTATGGTTTTAAACCATATTAGTGGACCAAGACTTATTACCTACTGAATTTAAAACTTATTTTAAACATATCTATAGTAGGTACTTATTATAAACTCAGAATCCCAAATAATTTATAAACTATGTGTAAATGACCAAAATGCCCTTCGGTGCATAGTTTGGTTATAAAAGGTAAAATACACATATATTTGATATCCTACTATAAATAAATTATTTTTCCCAAAATACTCATGATCATAAACTTAAATTTTATTTAAGTTCTTTTTATACGATAGAAATTACCGAAATGCCCCTATAAGGCATAATTTCGTTTTAAAACCTCAACGGGCATACAAGTTGATATCCTACTGATATCTTAACTTATTTAAAAGTATAATGGCATATAGAACTTGTCCATAACTTATCCGGTTACTCGATATCGCTATTACGCGCACAGTTACGTATATGTGACTATTTTAGGATTTCAACCGTAACGTGTTTAACCTTTCCATTTTAAGTTCAAAATCCAGAATGTTTATAGTTTACCCATATTATACAAGTCAAGTACTTGTCGGGTTTAAACTACATTCTATCTGATCATCGTTTAATCAAGCGTTATACGTAATGATCATGTACACTATTCTGTTTATACAACCGTTAGTATTTAATTGGCTAGTTTATGCCATAACCAGACTAGAGCCTTCTCGGTAAAAGCTATCTGCACTCGGTACTTTTGTATGCGGCTGAGTTATTTAAAAATAAAAGAAGAAAGCAATCTCAGGTAAATACTCTCAACTTATTTCCCTGTAAGGGCTTAGATATGGTAAATTATTATTGCATGGTCCATTGCATGGTTAACCTTCCTAAGATAATAAAAGATTTTGTACCGTTTGCACTTGAAATCATTTTTAATATTTTCAAATGAGTCAGTTGGGTGTATTTACCAGCGTAAGCTGACGTATCCTCTAAAGACTAATCTGCTAGTACAACACGACATTAAGCCGGAAGCTGATCGGTAGAGAATAAGAGGATTCTTGTAAATCCTTGATCTGCTTAAAGTCTGTTTTGTATTCTTTTTGTACATTCTATGATCCGCATGTGGATCTTCTATTACAAGCTTGTATATTATTTTGTATTTTCGAACATTCGGTTTGTAATAGTAATTTTACTCCAAGACTTCCGCTGTGCCACGTTTAATTGACTATACGTTATCAACTGTTGTCACGATCTCCCCACCCGGGCCTACCGGTGTATGGATTTCGGGGTTGGAAATCCGGGGTGTGACAGGGTTGGTATCAGAGCCAATGTTTGAGAGAATTAAACACTAGCCTTTTGTGTTTAGTCTCAAACTTACACGGGCACATTCCTTAGACTTTCGAGTCTAGGCATTGACCTAGGATTACTCATTTCATTATTAAGTTATAGTATGTTTTTGAATTGATTTTTACAGGAAAATGCCGCCACGTGTGAGAGGACAAAGTGGAAGAGGAAAAGGTCCAATGAGAGGAGGACCATCAGGGCGTATTCCCCCTCAACCTCATAATTCAGATAATTATCAAGAATCAGGAGATTCGTCTCTATGGCAATAGCTAGACGTTCCGTCTCTAATAGACACTCGCCCTCACATTCCCAAAATTCTTACCACTCACACCATTCCTATCATTCTCACCATTCCCATTCTCATCGCTCCTACCATGAAGAATTTAACCCCAACCATTACTTAAACACACCTCCAGCTGATCAAAATCAGTTGGACAGCCACATCCTATGGACGAGGACTCCGACCCGGAGATGCCACCATTGGGATCAAATGTGCATCCCATTGAAATTTTGAGCGATTCAAACTCGTATGCCGGGTCGCCCTACCAAGGTCCTAACGAGTGGGACCAATACTGGAATCAATTCACCTTTGCCCACACACCTTCCCATCACTCTCAACCACCTCTTGTTCAAGAATATGTCCACATGGAACCGGTGGACCAACCTCAACCACCACCTGAACCACCAAGGAGGAAGCGCAGAGCACGTACGTCGGTACATGCCAGACAAAGGTCGGGATCGCTACCACCTTTACCCAACTCCTACCCCACAATTCAAGGGGGCCTACAAATGGGTGGACCCTCTAATGTTCCACCAATAATGGAACCAACACCAACACCTGCTGTTCAATCACCACCAACGGGTTATACTAACCCAATCCCTACATATCCAGACACGTCTGGATATGATCCTTTTAACTCATCTACACCGGTAGACTATCAAGCATGGTCTTAAGACTCATACATGCAATCGGTTATGCACAACGCACTTTATCCGTCTCCTTTCCCACCTACTTATCCACTGACTGGATATCCAACTTAAGGGTACCAGTATCCGGTTATGCCACAACCCCAACCATAACCTCCGCCACCACTTGAGGCCATCAATGAGGCCTTAGAAAGAATGAAAGAGATGCATCAGCTGGCAGAGAAACGGAGAAGAAGACAAATAAGTTCTTCAAGAAACTCTCCAAGCTAGTCAAGGGAAAGAAAGACGAGTGAAGTGTTTTCTATTAGATGTAGTCCCTGCGTGGACATTGTTATTTCTTTAGTCCCTGCGTGGACATTTTGTTTCTTTTAGTCCTTGCATGGACAACCAGTTTCATTTATTTGTTTCAAGCATTATAATTTCTTATGGAAATTTAATGAAGTACTTTGGAATTATATATATATATATATATATATTTATATATGTATTCATCCTCTTGAAAACGAGCGTCTCGATTTTATTCGAAATTTATGCTCTGCGATATAATTCCAAAAAGATCTTAATGGTTTTGATTATTGCCAAGTGGCATAGACCACATATTTGGCCAAAAATATGATAGTTAAGGTAAGTTATCCTTCTAATCTAGAGGTAGTGGACTAAGTTCAAGCCTCTAAGTCATTAAGGTCAATGCGACCGGGACTTATAATCTACCATTAAGATCCTCTTATGTTAACATTCAAATAATATGCATACTCTTTGTTGTGTGACTTGAGGAATCACACTAACCTTCAAGATAATGGACTATGTCCTAACCTTAAATATAACCCTTGTGATCTATTTGATCCCGGCTAAATAGCCTTTGTGATCTGTTTGATCCCGGCTAAAATCACCAGTGCGGTGATTAAACATCCATTAGAGATGTATTTTATATAACCCCTGTGATCTATTTGATCCCGGTTATATAGCCTTTGTGATCTGTGTGATCCCGGCTAAATAGCCTTTGTGATCTGTTTGATCCTGGCTAAAATCACAGTGCGGTGATTAAACATCCATTAGAGATGCATTTTATATAACCCTTGTGATCTATTTGATCCCGGTTATATAGCCTTTGTGATCTGTGTGATCCCGGCATAAAAGCCTTTGTGATCCGTGTGATCCCGGCTAGTATCACCAGTGTGATGATAATCAAACATCCATTAGTGATGTATCACCCTTTCGGGTTAAAAGCTATTCTTTAAATCCCATGTGATCTATTCGATCCCTGCTACTATCATCAGTGCGATGATAATTACCCATTAGCGATATTGTGCCTATGTGCCCTATTATATGTCCATTAGTGACAGGCCTAAGTGCCATATATATTATGTCCAATGTGACTGGCCAATGTGCCCAATTAATATGTCCATTAAGGGACAGGCTTATGACCTATGTATAATTATCTGTATGACAAACGACAGTTGTGACATTGCGATCCCCTTTCTAATAATATTTGGACTTCGTCCAAATTGTAAATTGCCTATGACGGTCCTATTAAAACCTAGGCCAAATATAGATATGTTAAGTCTAAGAGTGGTGATGTTATTCACACTAGTAAATGTAACATACGTCAAAAACCGGATTTACCAAACCCGCTCTGTTTATTAACCGAACAATCAGTTAAAAATTTCGTTGCGTATTTAATGCCCAAATTAATTTTAAACGATACATAATTAATAAGTATATTGGAATATATAATTTATATTTGAAAATGTATTAAAAATAATGAAATAAAAATAAAAGGCTGCTGCCGGGTTTCGAACCCGGGTCAGCCAGCGATTTCAGCAATGACTTAACATTCATCCATCAAATCACTCCGCCACTTGTATTCTTTAGTAATACATCCAGACAATTAATTCAAATAATGAAAACAGAAATCAAATCCAGTCATCTGACGCGCCCAAATCCGTTGACGCCGGAAAATCCGACGATTTCGTCAAACGGCGTCGGTTATCAATGACTTAACGTAAACATTAACTACTACATCGGTTATAACCGATGTCCAGTCCGCGACACAAGTTATAACCGCCGGAAAATCTTTAACTGACGAATCAAGACGGAAAACGGGCCAAATTCGTCGATGTCCTGCCCTATAAATACCCCCTCTAACCTCTGTTAGCTTTTTCGCTCACAATCACACTCTTTCCCGACATAATTTCACTCGCCGGAGAACTTCTGCAACTCGCCGGAAAACCGAGCCTTTCACCTCTGTGCCTTACCGAACACCCAGAGCTCATACCGAAGCCACCCACACTCATCTCAAGCTCGTTGAAGATCCTCTGCCGCAAGACACACGTCGCCGGAATAACCTGCTGACATCGGAGCTTCGCCGGCGAAACAGAGGAGTCCAGTTCGGTATACCTTACACTTAATCTCTCATTCTTTTTATTAATCTTACATGTAATTAATCACAACACCCTCAAGAAATTTGATTAAATCGTCGAACCAGCCGGAATCCGATTCTGGTTAAGTCCAATGAAGAAGACGAAGTATCAGTTGTATATATGTTTAATTAAAATCAAGATATATCTCGGGTTAGACACACAGTCCAGCGGTGGACTGTGTGCAAATAAAACACGCTTACGTTCCGAGTTCGATTCTTGTCCCACGCACACTCGCCTTAATAAAAATGTTCCTTTTTTTTAACTGAACCGGATTCATTTCATATAGATGTTAAGTTTAATAAAAACAGGAAAAATAACCAAGATAAACACACAGTCCAGTGGTGGACTGTGTGAACGTTTAAATCACACGTCACGAGTTCGAGTCCAGACTACCGCACCGGTCCGAACAATTATCAAACTTTTTATAAAAGACAGAAATGAAATTATTTAGTTTGTATATAAGTATAATAAAAATCAGATTATTTAACAAGTTAGACACACAGTCCAGCGGTGGACTGTGTGTTAATCTAAACCACAGGTCCCGGGTTCGAGACCTGTGGAGAGCACCGAGCGAGTCATTTAAATTGTTTTTGAAAAAAATGATTTTCGGATTAATTCAATTAGTGTATAAATATAATTAAAAACAGAAATATTTCGGGTTAGACACGTAGCTCAGTTGGTAGAGCTGCGTGCACACGTACGGGAGGTCTCGGGTTCGAGCCTCACCCGGCGCACACAAATACACAATAAAACCGGTCAACAGGTCAATGGTCAACAGGTTTACAGTCAAAAATCAACAATTTTTTTTGATTACTCTTATTTATTTATTTACATTAAAAATACTTAAAAATAACATTTTTTAAGGTTAGAAAATAGCCTTAAACTCACAAAAATACATCCAACAATCCTACTAAATTTGATTAATAAAATCCGCTTACTTACCGAACCATAATGCTATTTATCTAGGTTAGTTTCACTCGTGGTTAAAACCAACTTCGCGTGCATTCAACATCATCAACCGAACGCACCCAATGTGAGTGAATCTTACAACTCCCCTTTTTAATTACACGTTTTGGGGTGTGTCATGTGTCACTAAAATTAACTTGTTTATTTAAACTTGTGCCATACCATATTGTGATCTAAACTTAGATTGTATATATTGTTTGTAGTTATGTATTTCATATTGTCAATTATATGCAAATCATTCATTAGGCCCATCAGTTCCTCGTGGGAGACGAGTTGAGCAACGCGTGCCTCAAAACGATCCATTATTGTTCATGTGTGCATTATTTAATATTAAATGATTGGTGAATAAGTATACATCTATTTTTACTCATGTGTGGTTGTGCACTTTATTTTATAATCAATTAAATAAACCTGTTCAAATGTTTTTCATAGGATTCACTCGCCAACTTTTTGTTGATCCAAAAACCATTTTTACACATGATACAGGTGAACAGGATGAAGCAAGGAAAACATAGGAAATGCCTTAGAAGAAAACAATGAAGTCTAGAATGTTGTTTAGGACATGATGTAATTATGATTGTATATTTCCCATTAAATTGTAATAATGAATATGAAACGTTATCATAAATGTCATGAGCTTTGATGATAACCCAATCATGTCCCGATCACCTTTTCCGCTGCGGGTCGGGGTGTGACAGATTGGTATCAGAGCCATGACTATAGGGATATAGGATAGGTTATTAGACCTTTAGAGCCTATACTATAGTTGACTAGATTTTTAATTATTCATGTGATTACATGCAAACTTATAATATTTTTTTGTTTCATATTTGTTTATACTTACAGTCAAACATACATACTTACATACACATTCATCATACATATTTCAATGTTCCTATATTCAAAACATCTTCATACTTTTGTTATTCATAGATTTTGTCGCAATTTTCAAATCTCATCAAAGTAAGTTCTGCGACGGGCATGTAGTAACTGGAAGGGTACAAGTACCGGTAGTCGGAACGTCCTGTCTAGGTTGGCATTCGTATAAATCCAATATAATGGACCAGTTTGCCTACCTGGGGACTAACGATGAGAGTACGAAGGACCTATTAGGCCAAAGCATGCCACACCAAACGTCGTTCGAACTAACCCCACTTTGAGGTGTCACCGTGTCTATACCTGGACACATTCCGAATATCATACGCATACATATTTCTCGATTCTCCGGGTTTTAGTGTACGTAACCAGGCTAACACATGCGAACCATATGAAAAACCCGGTATTCATGAGGGCCCACATGATTACGAAGGTGAAGTATGGCGGCATGCAAGGCCCAATGACGAGCAAAGCCCAAGACATCCTATGGATGTAGTAGATTTATTTTTCTATATTTATTTTATGAATGTTCATTCCTAAATACGACTCATGATCCCAAAAACATCCAACTCATGCTCATGATATATATTCCTTGTAGATGTCTTCTAGCCTCACCCGTAGGAAGATGAGAGCAGGAAAAGCTCGCGAGCGCATGGCTGCCCTAATCGCTCAACAAATGGCTGCCGTAATACCCAACATTGTAATCCAAGTCCAACAAGCACTTACCGCTAATCCTGTCAACCAAGAAAATCAAAACGTTATCATCCCTCCCCCAAATACCACTAAATGCACCTACAAGCATTTCAAATCCTGCGACCCTCCGAAATACGAAGGGACTGAAGGTGTCACCGCTCTCCTCCATTGGTTTGAAGAAATGGAGAACACTTTTCTAAATTGCGATTGCCCCGATGATCGCAAAGTGCGATATGCTACCGGTCGTTTATACGGAATAGCACTTACTTGGTGGAATACAGAGAAGGCCAAACGAGGCGTTGAAGATGCTATGACTTTGACTTGTGAAGAGTTGAAGGAAATCATGACAAGACGGTTTTGCCCGAGGAGCAAAATCAAGAAATTAGAAGATGAGTTCTATTCGTTGAAGCAAAAGGAAGGCGACCACACCACATACAACAAAAGATTCCTCGAGTTAAATCAAATGGTTCCCAACTTGTTCACTCCCCTCTACCGTTTGATCGAGCACTACATTCGAGGTCTTCCGTAAAAAATTCAAGACTCCGTAATAAGTACCACGCCTGCAACTTTGGAAGCAGCAATGGAGTTAGCTACAGAGCTCACCGAAAACCAAATCCGGAACAAAGACTTCAAGGAGGAGAAGAAGAAGGATAAGGCATCGACTGAAACTTCAAACTCCACCCGAACCGAATCCCCTTCTCAACCCACTTTTAAGAGAAAACGAGATGGGCAACTTTTCACTGTCACACAACGTAATCAACCAATTTCACAAGCCATACCCATCCAAGCTATCCCAATCACTCAAGTAGCACCCAACTCAACTTACCCAAATAAGAAACCATACCTTGGACCTCACCCTCGATGTAACACCTGTTTTTATCACCATCCCCTTACCTTACCTTGTCGACTATGTGCAAATTGTGGACGCTATGGTCATTTGAGCAAGGTTTGCCGCACCCCTCAAAATCAAATCTCACCCCCTCCTCAAAACATGATCCAAACCTATCAACAACCCCAATACCCCATGTTCCCATATGTTCTAGCTTGTTTCAATTGTGGCGAACCTACCCACTTTAGAAACACGTGCCCTTGATTGGTTAACATCATAAACGCTCAAGCTCAATCAAACCCAGTTAACCAAGTAAATCAAGAAAACCAAATCACTAGGCCACCAGCAAGAGGAAGAGTTTTCAACATCAACGCCAATCCTGTTGAAGATAACGACGGCCCAAACGAAACCACCCAACTAGTCCCTTTCATCGAAAATCAAGATTCAACTCCAACCGCTTAGTTTTTATGTTTTTCTTTATGTTATCTCAATTTTCCCGTATCCCAGTTATAAATGGGAATCTTATCCAAGGATCCTAATGCGAATTACTATTTCAGTTTGTTTTTGTTTTAAAGTCACATAGAACTAGTCATAACTTACGGATAAAGCCAATGAAAATTTGACAAGAATATGGTGGATACGCCGCTGGTACTTCCTATATATAAGTATTCTTGCCAAAGGATCAGAGGCATTATCTGGCGGTTATGAGAAGTTCCATGTGGAATTTAGTATTGTCTTGATTGAAGTTTGTTTTGTACTTACTGATTTAGCATTTATGGCATCTTATCATTTAAAGAAATTGGATTGTATTCCATTTCTACATAGACTAACCTCTCCATCACAACAAACGAGAGAGGTATTGTCATCATTCAAACATGGATACTATCAGAATTAAGACTCAAGTGTTGGTTGTTGTGTTTGTTTTAGAGTCACATAGAACTAATCATAACTTGCGGATAAAGTTAATGAAAATTTGACAAGAATATGGTGGATACACCGCTGGTACTTCCTATATATAAGTATTCTTGTCAAAGGATCAGAGGCATTATCAGGCGGTTATGAGAGGTTCCATGTAGGATTTAGTATGTTTTGGTCAAAGTTTGTTCATCATACATTTCAGCGTATTTCAATTTCATCATTTAAAGAAGTTGAGCTATGTCTCACTTCCACAATGACTAACCTCTCCATCACAACAAATGAGAGAGGTATTGTCATCATTTAAACATGGATACTATCAGAATTAAGACTCAAGTTTTGGTTGTTGTGTTTGTTGTAGAGTCACATAGAACTTATCATAACTTGCGGATAAAGTCAATGAAAATTTGACAAGAATATGGTGGATACGCCGCTGGTACTTCCTATATATAAGTATTCTTGCCAAAGGATCGGAGGCATTATCAGGCGGTTATGAGAAGTTCCGTGTAGGATTTAATATTGTCTTGGTTGAGATTTGTGTTACATTCACTAATTTAACATTCATATCATCTCGCCATTTAAAGAAATTGGATTGTGTTCTATTTCTACATAAACTAACCTCTCCATCATAACAAACGAGAGCGGGACTGTCACCATTCAAACATGTATGCTATCAGAATTTGGACTCAAATATTGGTTGTTGTGTTTATTTATGTTCTAGAGTTACATCATAGAACCAATCATAGCTTACTGATAAAACCAATGAAAATTTGACAAGAATATGGTGGATACGCCGCTGGTACTTCCTATATATAAGTATTCTTGTCAAAGGATCAGAGGCATTGTCAGGCGGTTATGAGAAGTTCTATGTAGGATTAGTAATTTCTTGGTACATTGGTTGTGGCGTTTATTTATGTTCTAGAGTCACATCATAGAACCAATCATAACTTAATGATAAAACCAATGAAAATTTGACAAGAATATGGTGGATACGCCGCTGGTACTTCCTATATATAAGTATTCTTGTCAAAGGATCAGAGGCATTGTCAGGCGTTTATGAGAAGTTCTATGTAGGATTTAGTAATTTCTTGGTACATTGGTTGTGGCGTTTATTTATGTTCTAGAGTCACATCATAGAACCAATCATAACTTACTAATAAAACCAATGAAAATTTGACAAGAATATGGTGGATACGCCGCTGGTACTTCCTATATATAAGTATTCTTGTCAAAGGATCAGAGGCATTGTTAGACGGTTATGAGAAGTTCCATGTAGGTTGTAGGATTAGAAATTTTGTTTTAGGATATAACCCTATCTTTCCAAACATATCAAAACTCTTACGCATGAAATCATACTTAGTGAATTAACTCCGCTTATCAATATTTTTACCGTAGGCAACAAAAAGCGATTCCTGTAGCAGGGTACTCAACCCTTACCAGGAACGTTACCGCCTCAAACAAAAATTTAAACTCTTACTCTTTTTCTAAGTATGTAACTGTCAAACTAAACACCATCATTTTTAGACAAATATATCACTACTTCAATTTCGGGACGAAATTTCTAAAAAGCAGGGGATACTGTAACATCCGTCAAAAACCGGATTTACCAAACCCGCTCCGTTTATTAACCGAACAATCAGTTAAAAATTTCGTTGCGTATTTAATGCCCAAATTAATTTTAAACGATACATAATTAATAAGTATATTGGAATATATAATTTATATTTGAAAATGTATTAAAAATAATGAAATAAAATAAAAGGCTGCTGCCGGGTTTCGAACCCGGGTCAGCCAGCGATTTCAGCAATGACTTAACACTCATCCATCAAACCACTCCGCCACTTGTATTCATTAGTAATACATCTAGAAAATTAATTCAAATAATGAAAACCGAAATCAAATCCAGTCATCTGACGCGCCCAAATCCGTTGACGCCGGAAAATCTGACGATTTCGTCAAACGGCGTCGGTTATCAATGACTTAACGTAAACATTAACTACTACATCGGTTATAACCGATGTCCAGTCCGCGACACAAGTTATAACCGCCAGAAAATCTTTAACCGACGAATCAAGACGGAAAACGGGCCAAATTCGTCGATTTGTCCTGCCCTATAAATACCCCCTCTAACCTCTGTTAGCTTTTTCGCTCACAATCACACTCTTTCCCGACATAATTTCACTCGCAGGAGAACTTCTGCAACTCGCCGAAAAACCGAGCCTTTCACTCTGTGCCTTACCGAACACCCAGAGCTCATACCGAAGCCACCCACACTCATCTCAAGCTCGTTGAAGATCCTCTGCCGCAAGACACACGTCGCCGGAATAACCTGCTGACATCGGCGGAGGAGTCCAGTTCGGTATACCTTACACTTAATCTCTCATTCTTTTTATTAATCTTACATGTAATTAATCACAACACCCTCAAGAAATTTGATTAAATCGTCGAACCAGCCGGAGTCCGATTCTGGTTAAGTCCAACGAAGAAGACGAAGTATCAGTTGTATATATGTTTAATTAAAATCAAGATATATCTCGGGTTAGACACACAGTCCAGCGGTGGACTGTGTGCAAATAAAACACGCTTACGTTCCGAGTTCGATTCTTGTCCCACGCACACTCGCCTTAATAAAAATGTTCCTTTTTTTTAACTGAACCGGATTCATTTCATATAGATGTTAAGTTTAATAATAACCGGAATAATAACCAAGATAAACACACAGTCCAGTAGTGGACTGTGTGAACGTTTAAATCACACGTCACGAGTTCGAGTCCAGACTACCGCACCGGTCCGGACAATTATCAAACTTTTTATAAAAGACAGAAATGAAATAGTTTGTATATAAGTATAATAAAAATCAGATTATTTAACAAGTTAGACACACAGTCCAGCGGTGGACTGTGTGTTAATCTAAACCACAGGTCCCGGGTTCGAGACCTGTGGAGAGCACCGAGCGAGTCATTTAAATTGTTTTTGAAATAAATGATTTTCAGATTAATTCAATTAGTGCATAAATATAATTAAAAACAGAAATATTTCGGGTTAGACACGTAGCTCAGTTGGTAGAGCTGCGTGCACACGTACGGGAGGTCTCGGGTTCGAGCCTCACCCGGCGCACACAAATACACAATAAAACCGGTCAACAGGTCAACAGTCAAAAATCAACAATGTTTTTTGATTACTCTTATTTATTTATTTACATTAAAAATACTTAAAAATAACATTTTTTAAGGTTAGAAAATAGCCTTAAACTCACAAAAATACATCCAACAATCCTACTAAATTTGATTAATAAAATCCGCTTACTTACCGAACCATAATGCTATTTATCTAGGTTAGTTTCACTCGTGGTTAAAACCAACTTCGCGTGCATTCAACATCATCAACCGAACGCACCCAATGTGAGTGAATCTTACAACTCCCCTTTTTAATTACACGTTTTGGGGTGTGTCATGTGTCACTAAAATAACTTGTTTATTTAAACTTGTGCCATACCATATTGTGATCTAAACTTAGATTGTATATATTGTTTGTAGTTATGTATTTCATATTGTCAATTATATGCAAATCATTCGTTAGGCCCATCAGTTCCTCGTGGGAGACGAGTTGAGCAACGCGTGCCTCAAAACGATCCATTATTGTTCATGTGTGCATTATTTAATATTAAATGATTGGTGAATAAGTTTACATCTATTTTTACTCATGTGTGGTTGTGCACTTTATTTTATAATCAATTAAATAAACCTGTTCAAATGTTTTTCATAGGATTACTCGCCAACTTTTTGTTGATCCAAAAACCATTTTTACACATGATACAGGTGAACAGGATGAAGCAAGGAAAACATAGGAAATGCCTTAGAAGAAAACAATGAAGTCTAGAATGTTGTTTAGGACATGATGTAATTATGATTGTATATTTCCTATTAAATTGTAATAATGAATATGAAACGTTATAATAAATGTCATGAGCTTTGATGATAACCCAATCATGTCCCGATCACCTTTTCCGCTGCGGGTCGGGGTGTGACAGTAAAGGCAAAGGATTGTTATATCCGATGATTAAAAGCCGATATGGTTATTATACCATGGCTAAGAGAAATTTTATTTGGTATATAGAACCAAAGCTTTGAAGAATGGCTAATTCTAATGAGGCACAAAGTAGCCATCGGAACGTCAAAGACGCCGAAAATATAGCCATAAATAATGATAATGATTACCAAGCTCGCATTGATGCGGCTGTGGAAAGGGCCATGAGTAAAGCCATAGAAAGGCTAAGAGAGCCGAGTGCCACTCTATCTAGACCCCTATCTATTCCACCATCTTCAGCTCATAAAGAGAGCTCTGTTCACTCTTCAAATGCGAAGAGTGAACCTGGATAGCAGACTTTGTTGATAGGTCCCGTTCTGCTAAAGACGAGGGTACCTATAAATACTTTGTTTCCTGTAAACCCCAAGACTTTAATGGGGAAAAAGGAGCCGTAGAAGCCTTAAAGTGGCTGGATGAGATGGAGACTATAGTAGACATCAGCGGCTGTGCTGAAAAGGATGTGGTCAAGTACGTATCACAGACCTTTAAGGGCGATGCCTTAACATGGTGGAAGGCCATAATTCAGTCAACAGGTAAGGTATACCTGTATAATCTGGGATGATCCAAGTTTGTGGACCTTGTAAAGGAAACTTACTGCTCAACCCATGAGGTGGAGAAAATAGAGAGACTTCTTGTCTCTTTCCATGAAAAACCTAGATTGTCGGAAATATGTTTCCGATTTCAATTCCCTATCTAGGTTAGTTTCCTATTTAATTACCCCTGAATCCAAACGCATTGCGCATTTTATAAATGCATTAGCGCCCGAGATTAAGGGCATGGTAAAGGCTGCTCAGCCTAGTACCTATAGGTCTGCTGTTGACCTATCTCTCTCCCTCACCCTTGATATAGTGAGGCAGAAGTCAGTCTAGCCTGAAACTGACCGGAAAAGGAAGATAGAGGAAGACAACTCCCATAGATTTAATAAGAAAATAAAGGGAGGTTCGGGTTCAAAGGGAACCAAAGCAAGTCGGCTGTGATGCCATTCTGTAAGACTTGCAACCGAAGACACTGGGGACAGTGTAATCCTGACCCACAAGCTAGACCTTGTGGCATATGTAAAAGAAGGGGCATAAGACCCTAGATTGTAAGGATCTTAAGGATGCTGTATGTTATATTTGCAATGAAAAAGGGCACATTGCAACTAGCTGCCCTAAGAATTCAAGGAATAATAATCCAAAGCCTGAAGAGGCCAAGAAGGGGAATGCACGTGCCTTTCGGCTAACTGCTAAGGAAGCTGTTAATGACAATAACGTCATAATAGGTACTTTCCCCATTAATGATATTTATGCTAGAGTTCTTTTCGATTCGGGTGCGGATAAATCATTTGTTGATCATAAGTTTAGTAAACTATTAAATTTACCCATAAGAACTCTAGATAAAATTTATGAGATAGAACTCGCCGATGGAACCTTAGAAACTGCTTCTTCCATTCTTGATGGATGCTCTATATCCATTAAGAATCATTCCATCCCTATCTCTCTTTTGCCAATGAAATTTGCGGGGTTCGATGTTGTCTTAGGTATAGATTGGTTATCTCATAACCAAGCCCGCATTGCCTGCGATAAAAAGCTCATCGAGATTAAGACCCCATCTGGTGAAATGATCACCATCTTTGGTGACTCACACTATGGACTGCCAGACAAAGTGTTGTTATTTAAGGCATCCAAGTGTTTGAGAAGAGGCTGTGTCATCTACATGGTACAAGTAACCATCAATGAGCCTAAACCAAGCATTGAAGACTTACTAGTTATCTCAGAATATCCTGATGTTTTCCTTGAAGAATTACCAGGCCTACCCCCAGATAGGCAAGTGCAGTTCCGAATAGATATCATACCAGGAGCAACACCCGTAGCAAGATCTCCATATAGGCTAGCTCCAACCGAAATGAATGAGCTAAGAGTTCAGTTAGACGAACTCCTGGAGAAAGGCTTTATTCGGCCTAGTTCCTCACGTTGGGGAGCTCCTATCCTTTTTGTGAAGAAGAAAGACGGTTCTATGCGAATGTGCATCGACTATCGGGAGCTGAACAAGCTAACCATTAAGAATAGATATCCTCTGCTCAGGATCGATGACTTATTCGATCAGCTTCAAGGGGCTAGTTATTTTTCTAAGATAGATTTGAGATCAGGATATCATCAACTGAAGGTTAAAAATGAAGATGTTCCTAAGACAACCTTCAGGACCCGTTATGGTCATTTTGAGTTTTTGGTGATGCCTTTTGGGCTCATAAATGCACCAACAGCATTCATGGATCTCAGGAATAGAGTCTGCAAACCATATTTGGATAAGTTTATCATTGTCTTCATAGACGACATACTTATCTATTCTCGTCATCAAAGTGATCACGAGAAACATCTTCGGTGCATCCTAGAATTATTAAGGCATGAGAAACTTTATGCAAAGTTCTCTAAATGCGAATTTTGGCTTAGAAAAGTACAATTTCTTGGACATGTTGTAAGTGAGCGTGGCATCCAAGTGGATCCCGCCAAGATTGAAGCCATCACAAATTGGGAAGTGCCCAAGACTCCAACAGAGGTTCGTAGTTTCTTAGGTTTGGCTGGTTACTATAGGAGGTTCATTGAGAACTCTTCAAGGATAGCCACTCTTTTAACTTCTTTGACCCGTAAGAATATTAAGTATAATTGGGGTCCAAAGCAACAGGAATCTTTTGAGGTTCTTAAACACAAGTTGAGCAACGCTCCTGTGTTATCTCTACCTGAGGGTATTGAGGAATTTGTAGTCTACTGTAATGCATCGCACACTGGCATGGGCTGTGTGCTAATGCAAAAAGGCAAGGTGATTGCCTATGCATCACGACAATTAAAGGTGCATGAAAAGAATTACACCACCCACGATTTGGAATTGGGTGCCGTTGTATTTGCACTAAAACTGTGGAGACATTACTTGTATGGCACAAACTGTGTTATATACACAGACCATAAGAGTCTCCAATACCTGTTCAATCAGAAAGAATTGAACATGCGACGACGTCGGTGGATGGAAACACTTAACGATTATGATTGTGAGATTCGCTACCATCCCGGCAAGGCAAATGTCCTTGCCGACGCCTTAAGTCGCAAGGAAAGAATTAAGCCCATTAGGATTAACGCTAAGAGCATTGAGCTTAGAAATAGCTTGAGTGAGAAGCTACTAGATGCGCAAAAACAAGCCTTGTTAGAGGCTAATATTCCTAATGAGGGATTAGGCGGAACTTTTGATCAGTTAACGCATGGAAAGGATGGAATCCTAGATTTAATGATAGAATTTGGGTTCCAATATTTGGAAGACTTAGAGATCTAATCCTCCAAGAAGCGCATAGTTCAAGATACTCTGTTCACCCGGGTGGTGACAAGATGTATCAAGATTTGAAGAAGAATTATTGGTGGATGGGTTTGAAGAAATCCATAGCCACTTATGTAGCTAAGTGTCTGACGTATTCGCAAGTTAAGGCTGAACATCAGAAACTGTCAGGACTACTACAACAATTAGAGATTCCCACTTTGAAATGGGAAATGGTAACTATGGATTTGATTACCAAGTTACCTAAGTCCAAAAGTGGTAATGACACTATTTGGGTCATAGTGGATAGGCTGACTAAGTCAGCTCACTTCTTGCCAATTAAAGAGACGTATAATTAAGATAAATTGGCTAAGTTGTATGTGGACAAAATAGTGTCCCTACACGGTGTGCTAGTATCTATTGTATCCGATAGAGATACTAGATACACATCTCACTTTTGGAAAAGTTTCCAACAATCGTTAGGCACACGATTAAATTTTAGTACGGCTTACAATCCGTAGACTGATGGTCAAAGTGAGCGTACTATTCAGACTCTAGAAGACATGCCCAGGGCATGTGTGATTGATTTAGGCGGAAGTTGGGATGACCACTTACCCCTAATAGAATTCTCCTACAATAATAGCTATCATACTAGCATTAAGGCTGCTCCTTTTGAGGCCTTATATGGGAGAAAATGTAGAACGCCCGTATGCTGGGCAGAAGTTGGGGAAGCCCAACTATCAGGACCTGAGATTGTCCTGGCGACCACGGAAAAGATTGTGCAGATCCGTGATCGTCTCCAAGCTGCCAGGGATAGGCAGAAAAGCTATGCTGACAAGAGGCGTAAACCTCTTCAGTTCCAAATAGGGGACAAAGTTATGCTAAAAGTATCACCCTGGAAAGGAGTGATGCGTTTTGGAAAGAAGGGCAAGTTAATCCGAAGATATATAGGACCCTTCGAGATAATCGAATGTGTCGGCACTGTAGCTTATAAGCTCAGGTTTCCAGAGGAGCTTAATGGAATACATGATGTATTCCACATATCTAATCTTAAGAAATGTCTAGCCGATGAGTCGCTAGCAATGTCGCACAATGAGGTGCAAATTGATGAAAACCTGAGGTTCATTGAGAAACCAATTTCGATCGATGATCGACAGGTTAAGAAGCAGCGAAGAAAGATGATACCTATAGTAAAGGTTAAGTGGGACGCTTTTAGAGGTCCTGAGTATACATGGGACGTTGAGTCCACTATGCGACAAAAATACCCCCATCTTTTTGAATAAAATCTCGAGGTCGAGATTTCTTTTAAGGGGGTGAGGATGTAACACCCTGTAAAATCGTGTCCAATAGTATAGTGACACGTGTTGTATTTTTAATATAGTCTATTAAAGACCAATAAGGAATAAAGGCGTCAACATGCTCAAGTTGAGCCTCTGGGTGACGAACCGATGTCAACATGCATAAATAATAGCCTCTGAGTGACTGATATGTCAACATGCTTAAATCATTAGCCTCTGAGTGATTGATACGTCAACATGCTTGAAACTTGGCCTCTGAGTGACTGATATGTCAACATGCCCAGCCTCTGAGTGACATCGGAATCAACATGCTTGTAATAAGCTTCTGAGTGATCCTTTGTGAAGTCCTAACTCTCATACGTGCCATTTGTTGGACG
This sequence comes from Scalesia atractyloides, assembly GCA_947069175.1. Taxonomy (NCBI): domain Eukaryota; kingdom Viridiplantae; phylum Streptophyta; class Magnoliopsida; order Asterales; family Asteraceae; genus Scalesia; species Scalesia atractyloides. The sequence continues at coordinate 8,873,590 of CAMTDV010000012.1, read as the reverse complement.
AGAGGGTTCAATTTTGTAAATATGTGAAAATTGGATAATGGAGGGATTAAAAGTGTCAACATGTTAATTTATACCTCTGAGTGACCTTTTAACGAACCGAGAGCTCAACACGCAACCGAGAGGTCACGGGTTCGAGTCTCAACACGCATGCTTACAACTCCAATTAAACGGTCTGACACGTGTCAGACTGACATTTTTTTATTATTTTTATTTTATCTTTATTTATTCTATTTTCATTTTTCTTTTATTATTTCATTTCATGGTTTTGGTTAAAAGAGAATATATTTTTAAACACTTAAAAAAACACATAATTTCAGGGGCTTAATTATATCAATACAAATCATAAAATTAACTTAAAATCTCAACAAGGGATCCTAACCAAAATATTAGTTTATTTATTTATCGCATTATTATTTTTAGGTTAGTACTTCATCGTCGGTCAAATCCGCAACTCGTGCGCTCTCATTTTCACTCAAGAATACGCACCCAATGTGAGTGAATCTCTACAAATTCCCCGTTTTAATCACGTTCTGGGGTGTATCATGTGTCGTATCATTTCTTTATTTTATTTATCACTTGTGCCTATATCATTTCGTGATCAAATGTGTATTGCTTGTACTGTGGTTTATATGTGGATACATTTTATCATTCCAGTGCACTCATTTCATTAGGCCCATCAGTTCCTCGTGGGATACGGGTTGAGCATCAGGTGCCTCATTAGATCGGCTCCGTTTGATAACAATGTCCGGGCATAATCCCGGGTATGCCAAGTATTGGCTACGGATGGCTAAAAGTGCTAAAAAGGTGTTTTAGAAGGCCTTTATAAGCTTTATATAGTTCAGGGTTCAAAGTGACAAATTTTGAAACTGAATTAGGGGCGGTCGCGGGCCGCGAGAGACCCGGCCTATGTCTCTCGCGCCCCGCGAGACAGGCTCTGCTGTAGAAAGTTTATTTGGTCTCCAAGAAAAACTCCAAAACCATTTAATCCGAAACCATGGCTTCTCTAAACTGCTATGCCATGTTTTGGAACACTTGTAAGCTTCTTCTTACACCCTTAAACACCTGGCTTCACCTCCTTTGAGCTCTCCAACTATAAATAGGTGTTCAAGTGTTCATTCCAACTTGCACCTTTCTTAAACATAACTCTTCTCCCTCCTCTGGAAGTTCCTAGCTGAAAGGAGCATCCAACTTAGTTCTCTTTCATTGTAGGAACCTCTTGTAAGTGTTCCTTACTCTTGCATTTTCGTTTATAGGCTTCTATAGCCAAAAGTCAAGCGTTTTAAGGCAAACGCTTTGACTTTCGGTTAAGACCATTATGGTCCAGCCATTGTTCAAAATAAACATAGCTAAGTGATCGTAATAAGGTAGGTGTTAATCCCTTTAAAGGGCACCTCCTGAAGATCATGTTTGCTAGACCAATTGACGGGTCAAAATTATGATATTAAAAAGCTAAACATGCCATTTTTTGGAAAAATCATAAAGTGATCATATATATTTTATGAAACCTATTTTGAAACTTAAACAAGTTGGTAATAAGTATTAGAACATGTATGAACATGTTCGGCTCATCAATTTCAGTTCTAGGGTCGGTTCGCAACCGAAAGTCGCAAGGTTTGACTTCTGCTTTGACTTTCGATTCTGACCCGATTTAGATTAGTTACCCACTGATCTAAAGTTGAATTATGATCATAATATAATATAGCATAACCCTCTGAGGTTATATTACATGATCATAATCAGAATCCAACTTTATGCGCAAGTTCCATAGTTATGCCATGTTTGACCAAAATGTCCTTTTTGCATAAACAAGGTTTCAAATGATAATGAACTTGAAAATGAATTTCTACTAATGTAATATCATAAGTAGGATTATTTGGGATATTAAACGAAGTTATAAACTGAGTTTTTAAACAAGTCTTTAAACTATGTCGATAAATGACGGTTTTAGCCCTTGTGGCTTATAAAATAGTTTTAATCAAATCTTTTCGAGATAAATCACTTACTTACCGATATGTTATATTAATTAACATATTTTAAACATTTTAATCTGATCCAAACATCAGTCTTCATAAACATCGCTTAAAGACGTCACTTTACGACATAACCGCCGTTTCGGCGCATAGTGTGGTTTTAAGCCATATTAGTGGACCAAGACTTGTTACCTACTGAATTTAAAACTCATTTTAAACATATTACAGTAGGTACTTATTATAAACTCAGAATCCCAAATAATTTATAAACTATGTGTAAAATGACCAAAAGGCCCCTTCGGTGCATAGTTTGGTCATAAAAGGTAAAATACACATATATTTAATATCCTACTGATAATATATCATAAATAAATTATTTTCCAGAATACTGATGATCATAAACTTAAATTTTATTAAAGTTCTTTTTATACGATACGAAATTACCGAAATGCCCCTATAAGGCATAATTTCGTTTTAAAACCTCAACGGGCATACAAGTTGATATCCTACTGATATCTTAACTTATTTAAAAGTATAATGGCATATAGAACTTGTCCATAACTTATCCGGTTACCTGATATCGCTATTATGCACACAGTTACGTATATGTGACTATTTTACGGATTTCAACTATGACGGGTTTAACCTTATCATTTTAAGTTCAAAATCCAGAATGCTTATAGTTTACCCATATTATACAAGTCAAGTACATGTCGGGTTTAAACTACATTCTATCTAATCATCGTTTATTCAAGCGTTATACGTAATGATCATGTACACTATTCGGTTTATACAACCGTTAGTATTTAATTGGCTAGTTTATGCCATAATCCAGACTAGAGCCTTCTCGGTAAAAGCTATCTGCACTCGGTACTTTTATATACGGCTGAGTTATTTAAAAATAAAAGAAGAAAGCAATCTCAGGTAAATACTCTCAACTTATTTCCCCTGTAAGGGCTTGGGATATGGTAAATTATTATTGCATGGTCCATTGCATGGTTAACCTTCCTAAGATAATAAAAGATTTTGTGCCGTTTGCACTTGAAATCATTTTTAATATTTTCAAATGAGTCAGTTGGGTGTATTTACCAGCGTAAGCTGACGTATCCTCTAAAGACTAATCTACTGGTACAACACGAAATTAAGCCGGAAGCTGCTCGGTAGAGAATAAGAGGATTCTTGTAAATCCTTAGATCTGCCTAAAGTCTGTTTTGTATTCTTTCTTGTACATTCTATGATCCGCCTGTGGATCTTCTATTACAAGCTTGTATATTATTTTGTATTTTCGAACATTCGGTTTGTAATAGTAATTTTACTCCAAGACTTCCGTTGTGCCACGTTTAATTGACTATGACGTTATCATCTGTTGTCACGATACTCCCCACCCGGGCCCACCGGTGTATGGATTTCGGGGTTGGAAATCCGGGGTGTGACATGATTGTGATTGTTGGGGAGTCGATACGGTTTCTATTTTGAACTTGGTTAAAAGGTCTAAAACACCCCTGAATGATCCAATCAGTTTTAATTGTTTGACACCCTATTTACAATAATGCCACTATGATCTCAACCATTAGATTTTTAATCTAATGGTTGATATTTTTTCTTACCCTTCTCACACTTTTAAATTTTCTCACAATAACCTCACCATATATATATATATATATATATATATATATATATATATATATATATATATATATATATATATATATATATATATATATATATATAAATATATATATATATATATAAATGTTCAAATATATGTATGTTATATTTCCAATTTAGAAAAAATGTTACATGGGGTTTTTACAAAGGGTTCTTGGGTTTTTTCAACTTAAGTGGGTTTATATATATATATATAAATGTTCAAATATATGTATGTTATATTTCCAATTTAAAAAAAATGTTACATGGGGTTTTTACAAAGGGTTCTTGGGTTTTTTCAACTTAAGTGGGTTTTCATTTTATCTTTCACACACACACACATATATATATATATATATATATATATATATATATATATATAGATTACCTCAATAATTAAAATTTAGATTGCACTATTTTTATAATCGGAATGGAGTTTAGATAATGTTTAGAATTCATACATGATATTTCGCTTTATGTAAATGAAAGAAACTTAACTTTGGTTTATGAAACATTTGAATTACGTGCTTCTCTAATAAATTTTATAATACTAACACATATCATCTTTGTATGAACTTAATTATGTTAATTTAGTATTAATGTCTCAATCTTTAATTTGTATTTACAAAAAATATTTACTATATAGTTTAATTGTCAACCCGTATAATATACGGGGAACTAACCTAGAATGTGTGTATATATATATCATAAATTAATCTAAAGTTTCTTTTTGCTGGCAGTCCATCAATGAAGCCCACGAGAAGAAGAAAAAAGAATGCATGAGCAGGAAGAAAAATTGTTTGGATGGTGACATCAAATGATGGAAGGGGTCCACTATTTATAAGAAGGAACTGGGCCACTCTGATTATAAGAAGGAATTAAAATCAGTAGGCTTGGATTAATTAATTGGGTTATTCTTCGAATGTGCTCGAATCTAGAATATTATTTGATGGGCTTCATGGACTAAAAAGCTGAGCAAGAGGGAGTATTTATAGTTATCGGTGTAAAGGAGAGCAGGTTATCATTGCTATTAAAAAATATATTTATTTTCAATTTTTATGATTGGCTAATTTTTATGTGATCACAACTAGATATAGGGTTAGTAACATTACATGTATAAACTTGGTTTGATTATGTTTTGATATGAATTACTAACGAACTTTACGGATTTAACAAAATAATATATTCTCGAAGTATTGATAAAGGACATTATATGTTTATAATGAACATATATAAATTCTTATGAAATGCAAAAGGTTAATAAAATAAATTAAACAATCCACGTATTATAGGACAAATGAGAATAGCAAGTTGTTTGATTTGAATTGCTTCAATAAGTAGAAACGTTGATGGGTCAGTTATAAGAATTGTATAAAGTATATTATTAATAACTTTTAGTTTGCACCTTTTATTTATAGTATGTAAATGCTAAATATGACATTACCGTAGAAATTTTCATCCTAGGGAACCAAGTATGAAAAAAAAATATAAAGACACTTCATATCATATTAACATTTTTAACACCAACTTATAACTCAAATTTTGTTGCTTAAAAATAGCCATAACCACTTGGAAGATGTTCGATGTTAACAAAATAAACAAACATAAATACATTAACATAAGTTATCATAAAACATAAACAATCATTAATATGTCTATAGTTCAAACAACTTATCATTACAATATTAAGTATCAAATCTGATGGAACCATTCATTTGTTCTCTTCTTTATTATATAAACTCACATATACAATCATAGAGTAGAGTTCCTGCGCAAAGTGTGTTTTTCCTACAAAGTATAGGAAGCGATCTGAGCCATCTGATGGGTTTGTTTAATAGTTGAGATCAAGTCAATGACATTTTTGTAATATTTGTATGTCATTAATTAATTGTCATAATAGGTTAGGGGTAATTTGGTCATTATGTGTTTTTAATCAATCAAATAACTGTCATAAATAACACATGCCCCTACAATCTCACGATTTTCTATCTCTATCTCTCTAAAACCAATTATAGAAAACCCTCTTTCATACAAAAAATAGCTAGAATCATGAATCAAGATAACAAATTCGGATTGAAATATAAGCACGATTGATTCCATGTTTATCATTCCATTCGCAATTCATCATCTTCTTCTAAAGCACATTCAATTCATATTTAATTTGGTTCATCACATTGTATTTTATCACAAAAACACACTACTATGAAACACATCCAGTATCCAACTTCAAGTGTAGTAAAACACAATACTATGATAAAACACAATGTGAAGAAACTAGAAACTGATAAAACACAGCGTCAAGACAGTGTTATTTACATTGATATTGTTCTAAGGATTGATGTGTTAAAGCTACATTATGATTAAATTCTGCATATACATGTATCCAATATGTTTTGTTGAAGATGGCGTTGTTTTCTAAAGTTTGATAATTGTAGTGTGTTTTACTACACTTGATGTTGGATACTAGATGTGTTCATAGTAGTATGTTTTAGTGATAAAACACAATGTGAATAACAAAGTGACAGTCTTGGTAAAGGTGTTGTTTTTACATTGATATTATTTTAAGGATTAATGTGTTAAATCTAGATTGTTACTAGATCCTGCATATATATGTATTCAATTTGTTTCGCTGAAGTTAAGGTGTTTTCTTTTAAGTTTGATCATAGTATTGTGTTTTACTACACTTGAAGTTAGATACCGGATGTGTTCATAGTAGTGTGTTTTAGTGACAAAACATAATGTGGTAAACCAGATGAAACACGAATAGAATGTGCTTTAGAAGAAGATGATGAATTACAAATGAAATGATAAAATGGTATCAATCGTAATATAATTGTCAGTTCGAAATCAACGAGATATTTGGTTCCTTTAAATTTCTCATATGTTAGTTTGGAATATAATATGTAAGTCCCGATAAACCGGATCTAACACTGATACACACAATCACTAAGGATGGGCGGAATCCAAACTTGGTGATCTTTAGGAAAACCGAAATAACGAAGAACAACACGAATCAACTTTAACACCTTGCACACGATTCTATTACTTGAACAAGCAAAACCGTCTGGTACAAGATGGAGGCTCTCTCTAGAGAAATCCCAAAGTCTTTCTTAGTTCTAACCCTAGGAATGACATAATATTGTATTTATACCTAGGGTTTGCCCATGCCACTCATGGGCTTCCCTTGGGCTTGGCTGGCCCACATGGCCTGGGGCATGCCCAAGTGACCTATTCAAGGTCCAAACCTGATACAAACTAACCCAGTTAATTCCAGTTAACTACCATTGACTGTTGCGTATATTTGATGCTTCAGTCTCACACTTCTAGGATCTAACATAATAAATCCCAAAAATAAAATAAATATCAAATTACATTCTTGCCCTTTTCACTAAATTAACTAATTGCCACATGTCATTAGGATGTGGCTTCCTACAGTTTGTAGGAAAAATTGGCTTTGTAGCCAACTCCTACTCTATAAACGCAATTAACCTCTTCATTTGTTGCTATTCAAGTTCTCTTATTTTGTATATCAACTTTACCTCCTGCAAACAAATTACTGTAGATTTGTTAATTAAAGTCATTAAGTGGAACAATAATCCACATGTCTTGAAGATGCAAAATAGACAACATGTAATGTGAACTCACATAGATATACTAAGAGACTTAGATACACCCGGGATGTTGCCTTTTCTTCTACAAACAAAAAACAATTTTAATGCATCTACAAATTCTGTGATAACAAAATCCATGGTAATATTTGCTCTAGGCAAGCAAAAGTGCTTGTGGAGATGTATACGTGCAATTAAAAATTTGTAGTGCTAACCTTTAAAAATAATTACCCATGATATCATATATGGCTTAAATACATTCATGAATACAAAAAAAAATTCGTTGAAGTTACATGGTCAACATGATATAAACCGGAAGCAACAACACCGCTCAGGTTGAGAGGGTGGGCCTAAGCCGTCTGATTCCCCATGTCATACGCGTGCAGTGCTCAACCTGAAATAGTACAATGAAGATGGCTTAACCCAGTAATCGAGCTCAAGTATGAAAAATGATTAAAAGTGTAATTTCTAATTATCCTTATTCTCGTGTCATCATAAGTGTTACCTAAGAGACAATTAACTTGATGCAAGCATCCTAAACTATTATTCACCTTATTACCTCATGTTAAATGATCCATTTAAGTTTGAAAATGATAAGAGACTGGATAGAAAATTTGTGCTGCAGCTTCTATTTCATTGTCAAACAATCCAAGATAGATGCACCTAAGTCAAAACAATGTAAGGCAAACAAAGTGTACACTGAATGATTTATATTTTTCAAAATCAGGGTTAATACTGTAAGCTACATTCATCTCAGTCAAGTATCTTAATATACTTCATATTTAGATATTACTATCAGCCAAAAATATTAAAAACACATTTTTTTATGTTTTTAAGAATATTAATATATTCTTAAAAAGCTTCTAATAATTAAAATGATATTAGAAAACATATGCTAGCATCTTGAGGCAAAGAATCATCTATAATAGACGGAAAGTTCAAAAGTCAATTCCGTATCTATTATTTTAATGATTTAAAGCATATATGGTAACAACCAATAAATGTTAAAATATTATTGTTGAATAATTTGAATCTAATTAGTTATATAAAACCAATAATTGTTGATTAGAGGTTATTAAAAATTATATAATTAGCAATTATAAAAATTAAATGTAGTTAGATTCTATTTTAGGTAACTTTATTTAAATATAAGTCAAATATAATTTAAATTTTAAATCACTATAATATTTTGAAAGAATTTAATCAAAATTTATATAAAAATATTAAATTTTAAATCACTAACATGTCTAGGTACATTGAAACCACCAAAAAGACAATCCAATTAATGTTTATAACTCCAAATCATTGACTTCCATATTATCCTTTAAAAAAAAATTTTGAATTTAAAATCAAGTTATTATCTATTCTCTAAATAAGAAAATAATAATTATTAATGATAATTTTGTAACAAACAGATGGATAGTACCAAATCATTATCATGATTCGAAATTCAATTGTCAAACATCAAGGATCAAACCATGAAACTCCAAAACAGACATGATATTTAACCAATCTTCAAACAAAACAATAGAAGGGTGGAGCAAAGATTCGACAACATAATGAAATAAAAAACAACCAAACACTTCTAAATTCCCACAAATATATCTAGCCTAACAACAAATTACAAACACAACAATCATAATCCGATAATCAACCACAATATTAAATCCTTAACTCAAAATCAACATTAACACGAAAAATCATACCTTGATGTGGACGTCATTCGTGTGTCAAACATAATGAAACCATGTTTATTAACTTAAACTTGGTATATCTTTGTATTCTAATTCATCTCACGGTTATATCTATTGGACCATTTTATCATATATTTGCACTATAATACAATCATATGTATAGTCACACTTCATATTAGCAATCAAAGACTCACAGTTCAGATATCATATACATATTCACATATTTTAGTGCATACTTGCAAACTCAACGATGTTTGTACTCATCTTTACCACTTGACATGTTTAGTGTACAACTTAAAGATTCACATTTGATTACTTTCAATTGTACCTCTTAACATCTCACACATTATAAGAGATATGAGATACCATTTGAAACCAATGTCAGCCAATTAAACTAACCAAAACACAATTTGGCATTCTTAAATTTAAAAATAAAATAAATTATCAATTTAATCAAAATCACTTTTTCACATACTAAACTATATCTTTTAGCTTAAACTCATTCCAATAGTGATTCTAGCTATATCTCATCCATTGATGATGATTAAAAACCATTTTTACTTGGAATCTCATTATTGGTCAAATAGGTCAAAATTATAAAGAACACACTGATAAATTTTTTACTTTAGGTTTGTATTTATATTTAATCGATTCCCATAAGTTATGAACATCATATGATGTTTTCAAGTCTATAAACATCTAAACCTTAGACCCGAATCTTCAATCTAGCATCTTGTTTGGAGTTAGACTCCTAATCGCTTTAAATCACCATTTATAATCATTCTAAGCTATTTTATGTCTTGAAAACCATTAGCTTTAATTAGTCTCATTTTTGAGGTAAAATACATCAAACAAATCTTGAAAATCAACCATTAAGTTAACAAGTTTGATGAATTATTGAGTTGTCTTCACTTTAGGGTGGGCAATGTGTAAGAAGGGTAGCCCGGGCTACCCCTCAGGCCTCAACTCCGTCTTCATGGTGTAAAAATACTCTTCAACTCCGTCTACGTAATATAAAATTTTTATTTTCTTTTTATATAAAATAATATCTCTAATCCCAATTTCTTTAATACACTTAAATTTTTGTTCTACATCCGCCACTACTTCACTTTAAAACTTCTTAATTACGTGGCATAGTCACCGGGTTTCTCTTTCTAAGTTTCCCCACTAGCCATGCTTCTCAATAAGAAATTCATTCCGATGCATCAAAATCATTTATCCTAGAAAGATATTTTCAAATGTTTGTATATATCTGTAGATTATATTAAAATAAAAGATGTTATATCAAACTAAAAGTGTCCCTTCTTACACCATTAATTGGCCCCAAAATTTCTAAATAAATTTTGTAGGGCATTATGAATTCAAGATCTATGAAAGAGACACAAATCACCAAATTATGAAGTATGCACTAAATGTGGGCACATGCATGACCAATAACTCAACAAAATATCTACTTTCCTTCTCGTATTTTCGTTTTAGTATCTAACTAGCTTGTGTTTTCTCAATAGTCTAAAGTCTTTGATGAATGTTTTTGTAACTAACCGTTATATTTATTAAATATATAAATTTTGTGTGAAAATAGGTTAAAAATTGGTTTTTACGTGTAAAATCCATGGTTTTATCCGTCCTCATTTTTTTATGGTTCTGCAATGAAGTTCACCATACACACACTCTTTGCATACTCAATATTATGTTGAAAAGACAAGAACTACATAAAACATTATACATTTTGCTCCAAGTGTAATACATAAAAACAACTAGATGCACAAATAACATTTGGTACATTTTACTTTACGTTTGATGCATATTACATAACCGTCTACTCCGCTATTATCTATATACAAGTATTTTATATAGTTCTTCTTACAGTTCTCATACACATATACATACACACGTATATATTAATTATTTAATTATTAAAACTTTAATCATAACTTCATATCCTTCTATAAATATAAACAATTTCCTTGTTTGTGTTTCTCAAAAACTATTGAATACATATTCTTACAACTTTCTATTTATCTTATCCTCATGAAGATCACATTGTCTTTCATTTTCTTAAACCTCTTCATCTTCATCGGCACACATCCACTTCTCACCACGGCTGCGGACGTTATCTACGACTCCGCCGGCAACAAGCTTCTAAAGGGCGTCCCATACTACATCATGCCGCTCCTGCGGGGCACTGGGGGCGGCCTCACTCTCACCCGGGCCACCAAAGACGCATGCCCACTCGACGTCACACAAGAACCCTTCGAGCTCAGCTACGGCGTCCCATTCACCATTACACCAATCATTTTCGATGAAAACTACGTTCGTGAAGCGTATCCAGTCTCCATTGATGCAAATGTTGCGGACCCTTGCCAGGGATCCAAGATATTGAAGTTGTCCACAACAGAAAATATTGCTGCTGCTACTGCTACTACTACTAAAACTATTACTATAGGCGGGCAGTTAAACGCGCCCGAAAGCTGTTTTCAGCTAGTGGAAGATGATATGATGCCCGGATTGAGGAGTTACCAGATTCAGTTATGCCCATTTAAATGTGGTTCGAATACCAGTACCAGTACCGATCTTACTTGCTACAATATTGGGCTTGTCTCAAATCCTGACGGCAAGAGGTTTCTTGCCCCGACCGACGCCATTTATCCGGTTGTGTTTCAGAATTCTTTTGGTAGTTCCGTGGCTTCAATTCAATCTGAGTAGTGTTGATCGAATTGGTGTTTCAGAATTCTTGTTAATGCACATTTGAATAATTTTGTATGTTGATGAAACTAATATTTTGTATGTTGATGAAATTATTAATAAATTTTCATTTGTGAAAGGATCATGGAAACACTTGTAATAGTTTGCAAGACTCAAATTCATTGTATTGTGTTTTTATCTAGATCTTTTGTGCTTTTTTAAAAAACTTGCTACAACGTACCAAGATAGATTTATTTTTTTTAACTTTAGTTTGTTATACGAAACTATCTTGGTGGGGTTTACTAATTGTGGATTTATTGGTGATAAGAGTGTTTTCATGAATGTCCTATAAAATAAAAATATTTGTTAACTATGTGTTCAAAAGACATAACTAAATATATTTTTTAGCAATAAATAATGTGAAAATAAGAGAATAAAAATAGAAGATAAATGTTAAAACCATGTATCTCGATTGATTTCTAGTCAATGACTCAGTTCACTAATTATGTAAGCAAACTCGGGAAGTTGGTTCGTCACAAAACTAAACTTGTCGAGTTTGTTTATAAGCTAGTGAACTACCAAAGTACAAGAATTTACAAAAGAAAAGAAAAGAAAACAGTTAAAATATACCAGTACCGTTTATAAACAAATTAGCTAAAGTTAGTGAAGATCGTTTGAAATATTCGCTAGCCTAAAATTTGAAGATGCAGGGTAATTAACAAAAAATTACAGTTAAAATATACCGGTACCGTTTATAAACCACCTAGTAATATAAAAAAAGTTCACCTATTTACCATATAGATTATTTAGTCTTCTGATGGGATTTGAACTTTGAAGGTCTACTTCTTATGAAATTTTATGTCAACACATTATTCGTTAAGAAGAGATATATAAATTGTTAATTACCCTGCATCTTCAAATTTAGGCTAGCGAATATTTCAAACGATCTTCACTAAATTTAGCTAATTTGTTTATAAACGGTACCGGTATATTTGAACTTGAGGTCTACTTCTTATGAAATTTTTATGTCAACACATTATTCGTTAAGAAGAGATATATAAATTTGTTAATTACCCTGCATCTTCAAATTTTAGGCTAGCGAATATTTCAAACGATCTTCACTAACTTTAGCTAATTTGTTTTTACAAATGTTTCAATTTAATTAGTTTTCAAGTTCTCAATAGTTTAATTATTATATTTTAATACAGCTTTGTTATTTCGGGCCACCACTAAATCGGTAGTTTATGAGAGAAAATCTTGATAATAGTTATTTTTCATGATTATGATATAATATGAAGTTTATTTGGGTAAAAGGATAAAAGGTAATTTTGTCTATCTATTTAGTAATCAATAGTTAAAATTAAATGAGCGAAATTAAACAAAAAAGAGGAGGTATGTAGGTTTGTGTAGAGGCATTCTAGTCAATCCAAAAGCAATAGTTTCTCTCTCCTCCAATTCCTCCTGTTTTTTAAACGTTAATGACTATTTCATACGACATTATTTTTTTATAAAAACTGCACCATAAAAACGTGCGTTTTTTATCTTTGAAACGATCACACTAGTGTTATACTTTTGAAAAAAAGTTTTCGATAACCTAGATACGTAAAACGCAATGAACAAAAAACCCAAAAAAATGTTTTTTTTTTCTAAAACGCAATAGACTAAAACACAAAAGAAATTGTTCTTTCTAAAACGCAAAGGACAAAAAACACAAAAATATGTTTTTTTCTAAAACGCAATAGATAAAAAACACAAAACAAAGTATTCTTTCTAAAATGCAATGGACTAAAAACACAAAAGAAAGTCTTCTTTCTAAAACGCAATGGACAAAAAACAAAAAAAAATGTTTTTTTTTCTAAAACGCAATAAATAAAAAACACAAAACAAAGTGTAGTTTCTAAAACGCAATGGACTAAAAATATAAAAGACAGTGTTTATTTTCTAAAGCAATGAACTAAAAACACAAATAGATGTGTTGTTTCTAAAACACAATATACTAAAAACAAAAAAAATGTGTTTTTCTAAAATATAATGTACGAAAAACACAAAAAATGTATTTTTTTTTCTAAAACGTAATGGACTAAAAATACAAAAAAAAAATTATTATTTTATAGAAAAATGACTTGTTTCAAAGACGCAATGCAACAGTTAAGGTTAATACATATGGTATTCCGTTTTTAATAAAAATATTCGAAGTATAAAATACATTTAATTTGAAAGACGGATGCAAAACAACTATAATTATTAAAATGCAGCCAAATGAAACATGGTATGAGTATTGGCATCTGGACAAAAACGTACCACCTCATACCTCCAAGTGCCACCTTCTTCTTTTTTATTTAACTTAACTATCATTTTCCTCTTTATCATTTATTCATTTTTATTATTTCAGTATAATTTTAAAAAATGCATTAGTTTTCTTTCTTATGAAAATATACCACTTCAGTCTAAAATTAAAAATCAGTTAAGGCAGTCAGGTTTAATGAAGGGTATTTTTGTACTCTTCATTAAACCTGACTGACTTAACTGACTTTTACTTTTTGGACTGAAATGGCACGTTTTCAGTAGCTGAGGGAGAAAACTGATGCATTTTTAAAAATTAAACTGAAATGACAAAAGTGAATAAACCAAATGGACAAAAATTATAGTTAACTCCTCTTATTTTATTATTTATGTTTGATCTTTCACTACATTCACAAATTTGAATACTATTACAGCCAATAATCCTCTAAAACATAAGCTATTTTAGGGATCTTCACATAAAACGCAATGAGGAACAGACAAACGTAAAAGTAAAAAACACTTATACAAATTCATTGTGTTTGCAGATTCACGTAAACGAAGAAACATAAAGGTGAAAACACACAATTGCGTTTTATAACTAGTAACTGTTCACATTCCGATCACTATCATAAGAAAACAACTCACAACTGTTACTTTCATTATATCCTTCATTAATTGAGGACATTAATCTGGTTGTTCGGAGGTGGTACCGGTGCCGGCGTCGTCGGAGATGACGTATCCGTTGCTTTTCTTCATCATGGCAGCCGGAACGGTGTCGTTTGGTTGATCTAATCGGAATCATGTGGAATTCGGCGTACACCGCCCGGGAAATTGTTAGTTGGTGTTCGGCGGTAGTGGGATGGGATGAACATGATGCTGCTGGGTTTTTTTAGATATAGGGTTATTTGAAACAAATTTGTGGTGGACTAAAATACCCTTTGTTTAGTTTTTTAGTTTGCCACATGTTCTCATACTATTGCTTCTTATACTTCTTATCCCAAAACAAACTTTTTATTTAATCTTTTCCTATTTTTTGAATGGTGATTATTTATCATCATGTTTAAAGAAACTAACACCTTGATCTGGCATAAGTGGCACACAACTCGATGTCACGTAGTTATTTTTAGGGATATTGGATTTAAAGAACACAAACTTTAATCAGTTGGTCAATAATATTTCCAACTTACGAATTATACCATACCACTTCTAACTTTTAACGTTTTTTCCTTTAACACTTCCTAACTAACTAAACCCTAACTTAGTTAGCTGACATCAGGTGCCACATCAGCAAAAAATGTCACGTCAGATGTCATGTCACTAAACAAGTGCCATATTAGCAACAAAAAGATCTGGTTAGGGTTCGATTAGTTTGAGAGTGCCATAGGAAAATAAATTGAAATTTAGGAATGACGTGGTACAATTTGTAAGTTAGAATGTTATTGACCTAATGATAAAAGTTGATATTATTTAAATACGGGATTCCTTATTTTTTGTTACATATCTAACTTTATGGCCTATAAATAAACGTGACATGTAACAAATACGTGCATGACTCTTCTTTCCCTCAGGTATCATAAATATACCATTTTTATATTAAAATAATCATGGTAACACAACACAAATATGAGTAGTATCACGTGTTGTGAGGAGGATGAGGATGACCATTTAAAGCCTGATGTAACATGTAACAAAATTATATATCCAAAATAGCATTTTAGAAAGTTAGAGGCTTAAGTGTAATTTTGTCAAAGTTCAAATAGACGGGCTTAATTGTAATTAGGACAAAGTTTAAGTCCATGGTTAAAAGTGAATTATGGAAGGATTAATGTCTCATCCCAAACTTGAAATGGGCATATTTTAGACTAGGAAATGAGTTATGGGAGCCATAAAATATTAACTTGGGTGTCACGACGATCCGAATGTGAAAAAAGTTAGATAACAGACCGTCGCCACATCCTAACGATTCGTTCGTTATGGGGGTGACTGTTCGTCACCGTTTCGTGACGGTCTATGACAAGCATAGAAGACAAGTCTTTAGAAATTGATGCGTGGAAGCATGACACTGATTCGTGACAGATGTAAGTAGTAAGTAAGGGTCTGATACGTCACAAAATCCATGGATGTGCCAGAAATAGAAACGTTATGATAATCAACTCTCGCAATCGGCACAGATCGTCACTAGTCTGCATGGGTCCGTTACGTCACAAAATCCATGAAGGCGACACATATTGCCACATGTCTGGTAATTAATCCCCGCCAAGCGATGAGGGGCAGTCACGAGGACTTCGAAGACAGATTACAATTTGTAACACCCTGTAAAATCGTGTCCAATAGTATAGTGACACGTGTTGTATTTTTAAATATAGTCTGTTAAAGACCAATAAGGACTAAAGGACGTCAACATGCTCAATCTGAGCCTCTGAGTGCGATCCGATGTCAACATGCATAAATAACAGCCTCTGAAGTGACTGATATGTCAACATGCTTAAATCATTAGCCTCTGAGTGACTGATATGTCAACATGCTTGAAATTTAGCCTCTAAATGACTGATATGTCAACATGCCCAGCCTCTGAGTGACATCGGGATCAACATGCTTATCATAAGCCTCTGAGTGATCCTTTGTGAAGTCCTAAACTCTCATACGTGCCATTTGTTGGACGAGTGGGTTCAATTTTGTAAAAAAATGTGAAAGTTGGATAATAGAGGGATTAAAAGTTTCAACATGTTAATTTATACCTCTGAGTGACCTTTTAACGAACCAAGAGTTCGACAATGTCCGGGCATAATCCCTGGTATTCCAAGTATTGGCTAAGGAGGGCTAAAAGTGTTAAAAAACATTTAAAAAGGTTTTTAGAAGCTTTTTAAAGTTAAGGGGTTAAAGTGTCAAAGTTTGAAAGTGCAGAGGGCGGTCGCAGGCCGCAGAGACTTGGTCTGTGTCTCTCGCGGGCGCGAGAGAGCCCCTGCTGCAGAAAGTTTTGTTTGATCTCCAAGCAAAACTCCAAAACCATTAATTCGAAACCATGGCTTCTCTAAACTGCTATGCCAGTTTTGGGACACTTGTAAGCTTCTTTTACACCCATAAACACCTGGCTTCACCTCCTTTGAGCTCTCCAACTATAAATGGTGTTCAAGTGCTTCATCCAACTTGCACCTTTCTAAATCATAACTCTTCTCCCTCCTCTGGAAGTTTCTAGCTGAAAGGAGCATCCAACTTAGTTCTCTTGCATTGTAAGAACCTCTTGTAAGTGTTCCTTGCTCTTGCATTTTCGTTTATAGGCTTTTATAGCCAAGATCAAGCGTTTTACAGAAAACGCTTTGACTTTCGGTTAAGACCATTATGGTCCAGCCATTGTTCGAAAGGAACATGGCTAAGTGATCGTAATAAGGTATGTGTTAGTCCCTATAAAGGGCAACTCCTGAAGATCACGTTGCTAGACCAATTGACGAGTCAAAGTTATAAAAATAAAAAGTCAAACAGGCCATTTTTCAGAAAAATCATAAATTGGTCTTATATATGTTATGAAACCTGTTTTGACACTTAAACAAGTTGGTAATAATTATTAGAACATGTAAGAACATGTTCGGCTCGTCAATTTCAGTTCTAGGGTCGGTTCGCAACCGAAAGTGGCGAAGTTTGACTTTTACTTTGACTTTCGATTCTGACCCGATTTAGATTAGTTACTTACTGATCTAAAGTTGCATTATGATCATAAAATAATGTAGAATAATCCTCTGAGGTTATATTACATGATCATAATCAGAATCCAAGTTTATGCGTAAGTTCCATAATTATGCCATCTTTGACCAAAATGCCCTTTTTACATAAAACAAGATTTTATATGGTAATGAACTTGAAAATGAGTTTTCTACTGATGTAATATTATAAGTAGGATTATTTGGGATGTTAAACCAAGTTATAAACTGAGTTTTCAAATATGTCCTTAAACTATGTCGATAAATGACGGTTTTAGCCCTTGTGGCTTATAAAATGGTTTTAATCAAATCTTTTCAAGGTAAATCATTTACCTACTGATATTTATATTAAATAACATGTTTTAAACATTTTAATCTGACCTTAATGTCAGTTTTCATAAACATCGCTTAAAAAACGTCATTTTACGACATAAGCGGCCGTTTCGGCGCATAGTATGGTTTTAAACCATATTATTAACCAAGACTTGTTACCTACTGGTTTTAAAACTAATTTTAAACATATTTAAAAGTTACATGTTATAAATTCAGAATCCCAAATAAATTATAAACTATGTGTAAAATGACCAAAATGCCCATTCGGTGCATAGTTTGGTCATAAAAGATAATTTACACGTATAATTGGTATCCTACTGATATTATATCATAAATAAAGTATTTTTCCATAATACTTATGACTATAACATTAAATTATATTCAAGTTTCTTTATTACGGTATGAAATTACCAAAATGCTCTTATGAGGCATACTTTTGTTTTAAAACCTTAACGGGCATACAAGTTGATATCCTACTGATATCTTAACTTATTTAAAGTATAATGGCATATAGAAATTGTCCATGACTTATCCGTTACCCGATATCGCTGCTATGCGCATTGTGACGTATATGTAACTATTTTACGGAATTTAACCGAAACGGGTTTAACCTTGTCATTTAAGTTTCAAAATCCAGAATGTATATAGTTTACCCATATTAAACAAGTCAAGGTACTTGTTGAGATTAAACTACATTCTATCAAATCATCGTCTAATCTAGCGACATACGTTTTGATAAAATACGCTAGTCGGTCTAAGTCTATGACTAAAATAAAGACGTTAGTATTTTATTGGTTAGTTTATGCCATAATCCAGACTAGAGACTTGCTGGTAAATGCTATCTGCACTTAATCCTTTTGTGTACGGCTGAGTTATTAAAAATTAAAAGAAGACTAGCTCAGGTAAATACTCTCGACTTATTTCCCCTATACGGGCTTGGGTTAGGGTAAATTATTACCGCTTGGTCGGAAATGGGATTAATCGAAACGTCGGTTCGGGATAGAAATCCGCATATTCCGTTTTAGTCAGTTTTGTTTGATAATTTAAACATCGGGGGTTAACTATCGTGTCCTGGATATCATCGGCTCATTACAATCGAAATGGCCAAGACCTTAGCGCGGGTGTAGGCATACACCCGATAGACGCTCAATTATGCATTCCCACAAGGTTGGGAGGAATTGACTCCTTCGTGAGTCCAAAGTGGTGTGTACGTTAATTGTGTCTCGGTCTCCGTACCGAGCCCTGTATGTATGACAAACATGTAAATCTGTTAACAAGGTTGGACGGTCAATTAACCCAAGTTATAAAAAGATTTTGTGCTGATACACACTTAAAACATTTTTGAAATGTTTTCAAATGAGTCAGTTGGGTGTATTTACCAGCGAAAGCTGACGTATTTTCAAAAGACTAATCTGCAGGTACAATACGAAAATCGGCCGGAAGTGCTCGGTAGTGATTGAGGATCTTGCAAATCCTAAATCTGCCCAAAGTCTGTTTTATATTCTTTCTACGTACAATTTATGATCCGCCTGTGGATCTTCTATTATAAGCTTGAAAATTATTTTGTATTTTCGAACATTTGGTTTGTAATAGTAATTTTACTCCAAGACTTCCGCTGTCCCGTGTTTAATTGACAATGATGTTATCAACTGATGTCACGATACTCCCCACCCGGGCCCACCGGTATATGGATTTCGAGGTGTGACTGGGTTGGTATCAGAGCCAACGTTTGAGAGAATTAAACACTAGCCTTTTGTGTTTAGTCTCAAACTTACACGAGCACATTCCTTAGACTTCTGAGTCTAGGCATTGACCTAGGATTATTCATTTCATTATTAAGTTATTAGTATGTTTTTGAATTGATTTTTAACAGGAAAATGCCGCCATGTGTGAGAGGACAAAGTGGATGAGGAAAAGGTCCAATGAGGGGAGGACCATCGGGGCGTATTCCTCCTCAACCTCATAATACAAATGCTTACCAAGAATCAGGAGATTCGTCTCCTTGGCAACTATCAAGACGTTCTGTCTCTAATAAACACTCGCCCTCACATCCCAAAATTCTTACCACTCTTACCATTCTCACCATTTCCATTCTCATCACTCCTACCATGAAGATTTTAACCCTAACCATCATCTTAACACGCCTCCAACCGATCAAAATCAGTTGGACCAACCACACCCTATGGATGAGGACTCCGACCCGGAGATGCCGCTGTCGGGATCAAATGTGCATCCCATTGAAATTTTGAGCGATTCAAACTCATATGCCGGATCGCCCTACCAAGGTCCTAATGAGTGGGACCAATACTGGAACCAATTTACTTTCGCCCACACTCCTTCTCACCACTCTCAACCACCTCCTATTCAAGAAGATGTCCACATGGAACCCGTGGACCAACCTCAACCAACACCTGAACCACCAAGAAGGAAGCGTGGAGCACGTATGTCGGTACGTGTCGGACAAAGGTCGGGATCGCTACCACCTTTGCCCAACTCCTACCCCACAATTCAAGGGGACCCACAAATGGGTGGACCCTCTAATGTTCCACCTATAATGGAACCGACACCAACACCTGCTGTTCAACCACTACCAACGGGTTATACTAACCCAATTCCCCCGTACCCAAACACGTCTGGATATGATCTTTTTAACCCGTCTACGCTGGTAGACGATCAAGCGTGGTCGCAAGACCTATACATGCAGGCGGTTATGCACAATGCACTTTACCCGTCTCCTTTCCCACCTACCTATCCACCGACTGGATATCCAACTTATGGGTACCAGTATCCGGTTATGCCACAACCACAACCACAACCTCCGCCATCACTTGAGGCCATTAAGGAGGCCTTAGAAAGGATGAAAGAAATGCAGCAACAGGCGGAGAAAACGGAGAAGAAGATGAATAAATTCTTCAAGAAACTCTCTAAGTTGGTCAAGGGAAAGAAGGACGAGTGAAGTCTCTTCTAATAATTTGTAGTCCCTGCGAGGACATTGTTATTTCTTTAGTCCCTGCGCGGACATTTTTATTCCTTTAAGTCCTTGCATGGACAAGTTTATTTCATTTTCTCGTATTGTAATTTCTTATCAAAATTTAATGAAGTACTTTTGGAATTATATATATATATGTAAATCATCCTCTTGAAAACGAGCGTCTCGATTTTACTCGAAATTTATGCTCTGCTATATAATTCCAAAATACCTTAATAGATTGATTATGCCAAGTGGTGTATACCACACATTGGCCAAGAAATGATAGTTAAGTACGAAGGGGTCTTCTATCAAGATAGTTAAGGGAAGTTATCCTTCTATCCAGGAGTAAGGGACTAGGTCCAAACCTCCAAGGTCGTTAAGGTCAAAGGTGACCGGGACCATTAATCAATTATTAAGGTACTCTTATGTAACATTAAGAAATGTTCATACTCTTGGTAGTGTGGCTTAAGGAACCACAGTAGCCGTCAAGCCAATGTGCCAGGCTGATATGCCATGCACATCTGATATGATGTAGGCCAATGTGCCCAATTACTTGTCCAACGGGACAGGCTGATATGCCATATACATCTGATATGATGTAGGCCAATGTGCCCAATTAATTGTCCAACGGGACAGGCTGATATGCCATATACATCTGATATGATGTAGGCCAATGTGCTAAATTAAGTGTCCAACGGGACAGGCTGATATGCCATATATAACTGATATAATGTAGGCCAATGTGCCCAAATAATTGTCCAACGGGATAGGCTGATATGCCATATACATCTGATATGACCGGCCAATGCGCCCAATTATTATGTCCATTAGGGACAAGCCTATAAGCTATATAATTGTCAGTAATGACAATGGCAGTTGTGACATTGCGATCCACTGTCCAATGATATATGGACTATGTCCAAATTGTAATTTGCCTATGATGGTCGTATTAAGACCTAGGCCAAATATAGATATGTTAAGCCTAAGAGTTGTGATGTTATTCACACTAGTATAGGCAATGGATTTTTATATCCAATATTGAAAGCCGATATGGTTAATGCGCCATGACTAAATGAAGTTTTATTGGTATATAGAAACCAAGACTTTAAGATGGCTAACTCAAACGAAGCACAAAGTAGCCACAGGAATAATGAATCTAATAAAGCTGAAAATAAAAATATAGATGATGAAAATTTTGAAGCTCGCATTAATGCGGCTGTGGAAAGGGCCATGAGTAAGGCCATAGAAAAGCTAAGAGAGCCGAGTGCCACTCGCTCTAGACCTCTATCTATTCCACCATCTTCAGCTCGTAGGGAGAGCTCTGTTCACTTTTCAAATGCGAAGAGTGAACCAAAGAAAATAGATCTTATTGAAAAGTCCCGTTCTGTTAAGGACGGATGTACTTATAAGTATTTTGTGTCATGCAAGCCCCGAGACTTTAACGAGGAGAAAGGAGCGGTAGAAGCCCTAAAGTGGCTAGATGAGATGGAAACGATTGTAGATATCAACAATTGTGCTGATAAGGATGTGGTCAAGTACGTATCACAATCCTTCAAGGGCGATGCCCTAACATGGTGGAAGGCCATGATTCAATCAACAGGTAAGGTACACCTGTACAACTTGGGATGGTCCAAGTTTGTTGATTTGGTAAAGGAAACTTACTGCCCAACCCATGAGGTGGAGAAGCTAGAGACAGACTTCTTGTCTCTATCAATGAAAAACCTAGACTATCGGAAGTACGTCTCCGATTTCAACTCCCTATCTAGGTTAGTATCCTATTTGATCACCCCCGAATCTAAACGCATTGCGCGTTTAATAAATGGCTTGGCACCCGAAATAAAGGGCATGGTAAAGGCTGCTCAGCCTACTACCTATAGGTCTGCTGTAGACCTATCTCTTTCCCTCACCCTAGATCTGGTAAGAAAAAAGTCGATTAGGACTGAAACTGACGGAAAGAGGAAACGGGAGGATAATAACTCCCAAGGATTTAAGAAGAAAGAAAATTTCGGGTTCAAGAAGAACCACGTGTCTAGTGACAAACCTCTGTGCAAGAATTGTAAATATAGGCACTGGGGACAGTGTAGTATAAATCCACAAACCAAACCCTGTGGTATCTGCAAGAGAAAAGGGCATAAGACCTTAGATTGCAAGGATCTCAAGGATGCAGTTTGCTATAACTGCAACGAAAAAGGGCATATAACGTACAGTTGCCCCAAGAAACCCAAAAGTAACGATGCAAAGTCTGGAGAGGCCAAGAAAGGGAATGCCCGTGCCTTTCAAATAAATGCAAGGGAAGCTGTTAATGATGACAATGTCATAACATGTACTTTCCCCATTAATGATATTTATGCTAGAGTTCTTTTTTATTCGGGTGCAGATAGATCTTTTGTAAATCATAAGTTTAGTCAACTATTAAACCTGCCCATAAGAACTCCATTTAAAACTTATGAAATAGAACTTGCTGATGGAACGATAGAATCCACATCTTCCATTCTTGATGAATGCTCTATATC
The DNA here is from genome assembly GCA_947069175.1 of Scalesia atractyloides. Taxonomy (NCBI): domain Eukaryota; kingdom Viridiplantae; phylum Streptophyta; class Magnoliopsida; order Asterales; family Asteraceae; genus Scalesia; species Scalesia atractyloides. Next base: position 8,850,191 of record CAMTDV010000012.1, on the reverse strand, counting down.
CATTAAGAATCATTCCATCCCTATCTCTCTTCTGCCAATGAAATTGGCAGGGTTCGATGTTGTAATAGGCATGGATTGGTTATCTCATAACCAAGCCTGCATTGCCTGCGATAAGAAGCTCATCAAAATTAAGACCCCATCTGGTGAAGTGATCACCATTCCCGGAGACTCACACTATGGACTGCCAGACAAGGTGTCGTTATTTAAGGCATCCAAGTGTTTGAGAAAAGGATGTGTCATCTACATGGCACAAGTTTCTATAAATGAACCAAAGCAAAACCTTGAAGATCAACCAGTTATCTCGGAATATCCCGATGTCTTCCCTGAAGAATTACCAGGCCTACCTCCAGATAGGCAAGTGGAGTTCAGAATAGATATCATATCAGGATCAGCACCCGTAGCTAGAGCTCCATATAGGCTAGCACCTACAGAGATGAAGGAGTTGAGGACGCAGCTAGACGAACTCCTAGGGAAAGGATTTATACAACCTAGTTCCTCACCTTGGGGAGCTCCAATCCTCTTCGTTAAGAAGAAAGACGGATCAATGCAGATGTGCATCGACTACCGGGAGCTGAACAAACTAACAATCAAGAATAGATATCCTCTGCCCAGGATCGATGATTTATTCGACCAACTTCAAGGGGCTAGGTACTTCTCCAAGATCGATCGGAGATCAGGATATCATCAACTGAAGGTTAGGAGTGAGGATGTTCCCAAAACATCCTTCAGGATCTGCTATGGTCATTTCGAATTCTTAGTGATGCCTTTTGGGCTCACAAATGCACCGGCAGCATTCATGGATCTCATGAATAGAGTCTGCAAACCATATTTAGATAAGTTTGTTATTGTCTTTATAGACGACATACTTATCTATTCTCGTAATCAAGATGATCACGTGAAACATCTTCTGTGCATCCTAGAATTATTAAGGCAGGAGAAACTTTATGCAAAATTCTCTAAATGCGAATTTTGGCTTAGAGAAGTCCAATTCCTTGGACATGTGGTAAGTGAGCGTGGTATCCAAGTGGATCCCGCCAAAATTGAGGCCATCATAAATTGGGAAGTGCCCAAGACCCCAACGTAGGTTCGTAGTTTCTTAGGATTGGCTGGTTACTATAGAAGGTTCATTGAGAACTTTTCAAGAATAGCCACTCCTTTAACTTCTTTGACCCGCAAGAATATTAAGTATAATTGGGGTCCAAAGCAACAAGAATCTTTTGAGGTTCTTAAACACAAGTTGAGCAATGCTCCTGTGTTATCTCTACCTGAGGGTATTGAGGAATTTGTAGTCTACTGTGATGCATCGCACACTGGCATGGGTTGTGTGCTAATGCAAAAAGGCAAGGTGATTGCCTATGCATCACGACAATTAAAGGTGCATGAAAAGAATTACACCACCCACGATTTGGAATTGGGTGCCGTTGTATTTGCACTAAAACTGTGGAGATATTACTTGTATGGCAGTGTGTTATATACACAGACCATAAAAGTCTCCAACATCTGTTCAATTAGAAAGAATTGAATATGCGACAACGCCGATGGATGGAAACACTTAATGATTATGATTGCGAGATTCGCTACCATCCAGGCAAGGCAAATGTAGTTGCCGATGCCTTAAGTCGCAAGGAAAGGATTAAACCTATAAGGATTAACGCTAAGAGCATTGAGCTCAGAAATAGCTTGAGCGCAAAAACAAGCCTTGTTAGAGGCTAATATATTCCTATGAGGGATTAGGCGGAACTTTTGATCAGTTAACGCCTGGAAAGGATGGAATCCTAAGATTTAATGATAGAATTTGGGTTCCAATCTTTGGAGGACTTAGAGATCTAATCCTCCAAGAAGCGCATAGTTCAAGATACTCTGTTCACCCGGGTGGTGACAAGATGTATCAAGATTTGAAGAAGAATTATTGGTGGATGGGTTTGAAGAAATCCATAGCCACTTATGTAGCTAAGTGTCTGACGTATTCGCAAGTTAAGGCTGAACATCAGAAACCGTCAGGACTACTACAACAATTAGAGATTCCCACTTGGTAATGGGAAATGGTAACTATGGATTTGATTACCAAGTTACCTAAGACCAAATGTGGTAATGACACTATTTGGGTCATAGTGGATAGGCTGACTAAGTCTGAACATTTTTTGCCAATTAAAGAGACTTATAGTTCTAACAAATTGGCTAAGATGTACGTGGACAAGATTGTGTCCCTACACGGTGTGCCGGTATCTATTGTATTTGACAGAGATACTAGATACACATCTCACTTTTGAAAAAGTTTCCAACAATCTTTAGGCACACGATTAAATTTTAGTACGGCTTACCATCCGCAGACTGATGGTCAAAGTGAGCGTACTATTCAAACTCTGGAAGACATGCTTAGGGCATGTGTAATTGATTTAGGTGGAAGTTGGGATAACCACTTACCCCTAATAGAATTCTCCTACAATAACAGTTATCATACTAGCATCAAGGCTGCTCCTTTTGAGGCCATGGGAGAAAATGTAGAACGCACGTATGTTGGGTAGAAGTTGGGGAGGCCCAACTATCAGGACCTGAGATTATCCTGGAGACCACGGAAAAGATTGTGCAAATCCGTGATCGTCTCAAAGCTGCCAGGGATAGGCAGAAGAGCTATGCTGACAAGAGGCGTAAACCTCTTTGGTTCCAAGTAGGGGACAAAGTCATGTTAAAAGTATCACCCTAGAAGGGTGTAATGCGTTTTGGAAAGAAAGGCTAGTTAAGCCCAATATATATTGGACCATTCGAGATAGTTGAATGTGTCGGCACTGTAGCTTATAAGCTCAGGTTGCCAGAGGAGCTTAGTGGAATCCATGATGTATTCCACATATCTAACCTTAATAAATGTCTAGCCGATGAGTCGCTAGCAATGTCGCACAAAGATGTGCAGATAGATAAAACCTGAGGTTCGTTGAGAAACCAACTTCGATCGAGGATCGACATGTTAAGAAGCTCCGAAGAAAAATGATACCTATAGTAAAGGTTAAGTGGGACGCTTTTAGAGGTCCTGAGTATACATGGGAGGTTGAGTCCACCATGCGACAAAAGTACCCCCAGCTTTTTGAATAAAATCTCGAGGTCGAGATTTCTTTAAGGGGGTAAGGATGTAACACCCTGTAAAATCGTGTCCAATAGTATAGTGACACGTGTTGTATTTTTAAATATAGTCTGTTAAAGACCAATAAGGACTAAAGGCGTCAACATGCTCAATCTGAGCCTCTGAGTGACGATCCGATGTCAACATGCATAAATAACAACCTCTGAAGTGACTGATATGTCAACATGCTTAAGTCATTAGCCTCTGAGTTTTTGATATGTCAACATGCTTGAAATTTGGCCTCTGAATGACTGATATGTCAAAATGCCCAGCCTCTGAGTGACATCGGGATCAACATGCTTATCATAAGCCTCTGAGTGATCCTTTGTGAAGTCCTAAACTCTCATACGTGCCATTTGTTGGACGAGAGGGTTCAATTATGTAAAAAATGTGAAAGTTGGATAATGGAGGGATTAAAAGTGTCAACATGTTAATTTATACATCTGAGTTACCTTTTAACGAACCAAGAGCTCGACAATGTCCGGGCAAAATCCCGGGTATGCCAAGTATTGGCTAAGGAGGGCTAAAAGTGCCAAAAAGGTGTTTAAAAAGGTTTTTAGAAGCTTTTTAAAGTTAAGGGGTTAAAGTGTCAAAGTTTGAAAGTGGTCAGAGAGCGGTCGCGGGCCGCGAGAGACTTGGTCTGTGTCTCTTGCGGGGCGCGAGAGAGCCCTGCTGCAGAAAGTTTTGTTTGATCTCCAAGCAAAACTTCAAAACCATTAATTCGAAACCATGGCTTCTCTAAACTGCTATGCCACGTTTGGGATACTTGTAAGCTTCTTCTTACACCCCTAAACACCTCGCTTCACCTCCTTTGAGCTCTCTAACTATAAATAGGTGTTCAAGTGCTTCATTCCAACTTGCACCTTTCTAGATCATAACTCTTCTCCCTCCTCTGGAAGTTCCTAGCTGAAAGGAGCATCCAACTTAGTTCTCTTGTATTGTAAGAACCTCTTGTAAGTGTTCCTTGCTCTTGCATTTTCGTTTATAGGCTTTTATAGCCAAGAGTCAAGCGTTTTACGGAAAACGCTTTGACTTTCGGTTAAGACCATTATGGTCCAGCCATTGTTCGAAATGAACATGGCTAAGTGATCGTAATAAGGTATGTGTTAGTCCCTATAAAGGGCAACTCCTGAAGATCACGTTGCTAGACCAATTGACGAGTCAAAGTTATAAAAATAAAAAGTCAAACAGGCCATTTTTCGGAAAAATCATAAATTGGTCTTATATATGTTATGAAACCTGTTTTGACACTTAAACAAGTTGGTAATAATTATTAGAACATGTAAGAACATGTTCGGCTCGTCAATTTCAGTTCTAGGGTCGGTTCGCAACCGAAAATGGCGAAGTTTGACTTTTACTTTGACTTTCGATTCTGACCCGATTTAGATTAGTTACTTACTGATCTAAAGTTGCATTATGATCATAATATCATGTAGCATAACCCTATGAGGTCATATTACATGATCATAATCAGAATCCAAGTTTATGCGCAAGTTCCATAATTATGCCATCTTTGACCAAAATGTACTTTTTATATAAAACAAGGTTTTAAATGGTAATGAACTTGAAAATGAGTTTCCTACTGATGTAATATTATAAGTAGGATTATTTGGGATGTTAAACCAAGTTATAAACTGAGTTTTCAAACAAGTCCTTAAACTATGTCGATAAATGACGGTTTTAGCCCTTTTGCCTTATAAAATGGTTTTAATCAAATCTTTTCAAGGTAAATCATTTACCTACTGATATGTTATATTAAATAACATGTTTTAAATATTTTAATCTGACCTTAATGTCAGTTTTCGTAAACATCGCTTAAAAACGTCATTTTATGACATAAGCGCCGTTTCGGCGCATAGTATGGTTTTAAACCATATTATTGACAAAGACTTGTTACCTGCTAATTTTAAAACATATTTTAAACATTTTAAACATATTTACAGTAGGTACATGTTATATATTCAGAATCCCAAATAAATTATAAACTATGTGTAAAATGACCAAAATGCCCATTCGGTGTATAGTTTGGTCATAAAAGATAATTTACACATATAATTGGTATCCTACTGATATTATATCATAAATAAAGTATTTTTCCAGAATACTTATGACTATAACATTAAATTATATTCAAGTTCCTTTATTACGGTATGAAATTACCAAAATGCCCTTATGAGGCATAATTTTGTTTTAAAACCTTAACGGGCATACAAGTTGATATCCTACTGATATCTTAACTTATTTGAAGTATAATGACATATAGAACTTGTCCATGACTTATCCGGTTACCCGATATCGCTGCTATGCGCACAGTTACGTATATGTAACTATTTTACGGAATTTAACCGAAACGGGTTTAACCTTGTCATTTAAGTTTCAAAATTCAGAATGTATATAGTTTACCCATATTAAACAAGTCAAGGTACTTGTTGGGATTAAACTACATTCTATCCAATCATTGTCTAATCTAGCGTCATACGTTTTGATAAAATACGCTAGTCGGTCTAAGTCTATGACTTAAATAAATACCGTTAGTATTTAATTGGTTAGTTTATGCCATAATCCAGACTAGAGACTTGCCGGTAAATGCTATCTGCACTTAATACTTTTGTGTACGGCTGAGTTATTAAAAATTAAAAGAAGACTAGCTCAGGTAAATACTCTCGACTTATTTCCCCTATACGGGCTTGGGTTAGGGTAAATTATTACCGCTTGGTCGGAAATGGGATTAATCGAACGTCGGTTCGGGATAGAAATCCGCATATTCCGTTTTAGTCAGTTTTGTTTGATAATTTAAACATCGGGGGTTAACTATCGTGTCCTGGATATCATCGGCTCATTACAATCGAAATGGCCAAGACCTTAGCGCGGGTGTAGGCATACACCCGATAGACGCTCAATTATGCATTCCCACAAGGTTGGGAGGAATTGACTCCTTCGTGAGTCCAAAGTGGTGTGTACGTTAATTGTGTCTTGGTCTCTGTACCGAGCCCTGTATGTATGACAAACATGTAAAAATCTGTTAACAAGGTTGGACGGTCAATTAACCCAAGTTATAAAAAGATTTTGTGCTGATACACACTTAAAACATTTTTGAAATGTTTTCAAAATGAGTCAGTTGGGTGTATTTACCAGCGAAAGCTGACGTATTTTCAAAAGACTAATCTGCAGGTACAATACGAAAATAGGCCGGAAGTGCTCGGTAGTGATAGAGGATCTTGCAAATCCTAAATCTGCCCAAAGTCTGTTTTATATTCTTTCTATGTACAATTTATGATCCGCCTGTGGATCTTCTATTACTCCAAGACTTCCGCTGTGCCATGTTTAATTGACAATGATGTTATCAACTGACGTCACGATACTCCCCACCCGGGACCACCGGTATATGGATTTCGGGGTTGGAAATCTGGGGTGTGACACAATTGAATGCTTTCGGCCTTCCTTTGAAGCATTCACCTAACCCAATTCTCTCTCGGATCTCTCGCACCTGACACCCACTATACCGTCGTTTCTTTGTCTCGAAGAAAGGTCTAGAAACCCTGTTAATGAACCCCAAAGTTAGATACGATAGAGAGGGTTGATCCAACACCATCAAAGTGTTCAAGGTAAGGTCTTAACACTCAACGTATTACTTTATGTAGATCATAAAGTGTCTAAGTTTTGATGTTACATATAGATTGTCAAACCTTGTTAAATGTGAATACGCTATCCAAAATGGTTTTATAAAGGCTTTGAATCAAACGAACCCAACGTTATTCATAAGGTTTTGAACCTTCAAAACTTAGACCCATAAAGGTCTAGAGATATAAAGCTAGATCCTACGATTATCCATCTAGTTGATTAATACAAACCTATGGTTCATCTATACTAAAACAAACATGGTTGAATAAATGTACTACTATTTAAGCTAAAAAAAATTGTGTGTGTTAACGTTTATCACTAGCTATCTGCTAACGTATCATTTTCGAAACGGTATTAGGTAATCATAAATTAATGTATTTAACAAGGGTAGATGTTAAAGGGATTACGACTTTAGGCATGATAAAACCTTGTGAAGAGAATTTTATAAGATTATCAAAAGACATGATTGTGAAGTGAAGTTTACATTTTTGTAAAAAAGAATCCCCGTTTTGTATGAACATTTAAATCCCCGCTGTGCAAGTACGTATTCAACTCATGAGTTGTTTATTAAAAAATAAAAAAGAAATGTTTTATTGCGTTTTACTCAAATCAAGTTACCAACTAATGATTCACGCCTAGGGTGTCAAAAAATGGGATGTGACTCCTGTGATGTTAGCATCTATAAGGGCACATTTGAGAAGGGACACATAATGCACATGCCACATATTACACTCAATTAGGGAACCCTGGCTTCATCTTTATTTGTCCAAAAACAGAATTCATCGAATACTAAGTGGATGATAAAGAGTCCCTACTTAAATTTTATTTTCAATGACAAAAGAATCATTGGCGAATTGTTTAAGCCACACACCAACAATATAAACTTACATCGTATAATACCAATAGGTATTCATCGATGATATGTAACAGATTTATGATGAATAGGTTAAATCCCAAATATATATATATGTACACACTCTGTATTATAATAAATATAAGAAGGACAAAAGGTAATTTTACATAATTTTAAGAGTTAAAGTAATTATAACTTTGAAAAAATATGGTGTAATCCTTCGAAACTTTGAAACATATTGTTGACTTTTAAACCAATTTCTATTTTTAAACAGTCATATCTTTTTCATACATTAACATTAAAAACACCATAAAAACAAATATTTTATCCTTATTAATTTGAGTATGGTATTATGTGTGTGTAATTATCTTGTCAATAATTCCTTGGTTATTAGTAACATATTAGCGAGGGATGGTGTCAGTCTCGGCCATTGCTTTTCGCGATCGATAAGCCGTCAATGATCCATCAGCAATTGTGAAGATTAGCTTCTAAATGAGATTTCCTCTAAGGCTTTATAGTCGTCGTCCATAACAAGGTATTTTCGATGGTTATTCTGTCAATGATCTATCAAAAATATTGATTACAAGTATTATCCAAGCCTTCATTGTTTTCAAATGCTTTCTTTATTGAATACTTGTGATTACTCTCCAAACCTCCCTAGTTTTTAAATGGATGCTTCATCTCCCCAACCTCCCATGATTTTACTTGTATTACATGTTGAATTGGTGGTGTCATAGGTTAAACACGACACATGTGATGTTGAATCCCTCGTGTGGGATATGACGATTTTTGCAGATGGTTACCATGTATCAACACAGAAGTCGATTGGTATATGTTTCAACCTATCTCTGGACACGACATTTTAGTGTCGATTTCTTAAGAGTAAATGAGAGCTAAGGGGATCTTTGATAACTCATAAGTCACTCAGTTTTCACATCTAGTGATGAGCAATGTGAATTTCCCTAGTTTTTTTCAGTCTTTTTCTGTTAACTAGAGATGTGACAAGCTATGGACATCAATAATATATTTAAAAAGTATCGGTGAGTTCCTTTCGCTAGATAAGGGAAATATAAGATTATCTATAATATTTTCGTCATAGTTTTCAGCTATTGTGACCAGAGATACGACGAGTATAGAATGTTGCCTATTAGTGTCTAGTGATCTACTAATCTAGCAAAAATATACACAAGAAATACCTCCATCCTGTCTATAGTTTTCATTTGCAATATTATTGAATACAAATACAAATTTCAGTATCATGATTATCATTTATCAAAATACCCGCTATATTTACTAGCAGGACACTAATAGAAACTTTATTCATTTATCTTTAAATTTCACCCGCCACAAATGTCACTTGTTTTCTCTTGTGCTAGAACAGAGGGTTAAAAAAATAATGGTAAGAAACAGTATAAAATAACAAGTGTTCAATAAGAGAAGTGGGAATGGTAATTTTGTCGAAGAGAAAAATGCGTGTGCAAGTCTAGTGCCTAGAAACATGCACATGCAAGTCAAATGCTATTTCCTCATATTTTTAAATGTCTGTAACTTATTTATATGTATTTTTTAAATTATACCATAAAACCGAGTGTCTATTTATATTTAATATGAGTACCCTGTTGTTATACTTTTAGAAAAATTTTGGAAACCCAGTTGCGTAAAACACAAAGGACATAACATAAAACATAATGAGTATTGAACTAAAAACATAATGGAAAGTAGACTAAAAACACAATTGACATTGGATAAAAAAACACAATAAACATCCGACTAAAACACAATGGACAACAGACTAAAAACACAATGAACAACAGACTAAAATACAATAGATAGTAGATTAAACACAAGTATAGTAGAACAAAAAAAAACACAATGGACAAACAGACTAAAACACAACGAATAATAGATTAAACACAATAACCAAAACCTATAATACAATGTACAGAAAACCCACCCAATTGAAAAACACAGTAATCAAAATTAATAACACAATGTGTAGAGAACCCAAATATAACACCATCTTAATCGTGTCATACGTTGTGTTATAAATTTTGATAATAAATACATAATGGACATAATCAAAAATAATATTGTATTATAAGTTTAAATAATAACCCAATGTGAAAATTAATGATTAGAAAATTAAACACAATTGAATAAGTTATTGGTGTTTCAAAATGACGAATAAGTTGACATGTGTCTTGCATGTGGAGAAAGAGCAGATCAACATTATAGGATATTTCTTTTATGCCATTCTTCTAATTTTTTTTCCTCTAAAACTATTCTCATTCCTTCATATCTAATATCTAAGATTAATGGATTATAATCTTTCTTATTCTTTATCTTTTTCCACTTTATATTTGATTTTAATTCTATTTGTATAGTATGACGTGTTATATGATTAAAAAGTTATATTTTTCCACTTTATATTTGATTCTAATTCTATTTGTATAATATTATGATTAAAAAGTTACCTGTTTTTTTGTATTTAAAAAAGGCCGAGCTGTGTGGACCGCACAAAACTCAATACTAATGTCTTATACGGAAAGGAAATTTAAGATATGATTATAAAAATGATTAAATATATAAAAAACAAATTTTTCGAATAATTAAATAGATAACTCGAGCTTCACATCAAAATTTTAGCTTTTCTGTATAAAACAAGCCAAACTCAAATTTAGACGTGCCAAATTCAACATGTTTACCTCTTTGATTTTAAAAAATATGGTATTAAGTGGCCAAGAAGTGTTTTTAGAAAAATAAACCAACAATTATTAGTTTTGTCAAAGTAGATTTTATCATATCTTGCTTGTCTCACAACACTTTTTCTGAATTTGATATATTTTGTCAAAATAGATCTTATCATTATTGATTCTTGAACTCATTAATACGTTATATGGATATCTTAAAACTATATATCTTTAAACTATATTAGAAAAATAATAATATTTATATTTAGTAAAAAAAATTTAATAAGCTATTACACTTTAGTCTTTACTTTTAAACCGCATTCATTTCTGTTCTATCTTCTTAAATTTGACAAATAGAAAGTACATCGACGAAAGAACTTGGAAATTTCCTGGCAGGTACTTTTTGTTACATATGGCAAATAGGTATTGAGGTAGTTGTTCGGGTCCCTTCTTTCTGTTATGATTGGTCTATTATATTTAATGTTTACAAACGACAGTAATTTTCTTTTTAAGGTTCAACTACCATGCATTGAAACTGCATTGCAATAAGTTTAAATCGAAAGAGGACGAGGATTATGCTAAGTGGGTGTTAATCGAATCGAATATTGAATTTTTGAATCGTTTGAATCGAATTTTTCGAATAATTTTTTTTCTTAAACTCGTGTTCGATTAAAAACCTGCAAATTCGTACTTGAATTAAAATCCCAATTCGAATTCGATTACAAGTTCGAATTCGAATCGAATTCAGATACATTTGAACAAATTTGTTTTGATTCAAATTTAGTTAGAATATGCAATAAATCGGTTTTAGTTATGGGCTTTGAAGAATGATGTTATCAACTGACGTCACGATACTCCTCACCCGGGCCCACCGGTATATGGATTTCGTGGTTGGAAATCCGAGGTGTGACTGGGTTGGTATCAGAGCCAACGTTTGAGAGAATTAAACACTAGCCTTTTGTGTTTAGTCTCAAACTTACACGAGCACGTTCCTTAGACTTCTGAGTCTAGGCATTGACCTAGGATTATTCATTTCATTATTAAGTTATTAGTACGTTTTTAAATTAATTTTTAACAGGAAAATGCCGCCACGTGTGAGAGGACAAAGTGGACGAGGAAAAGGTCTAATGAGGGGAGGACCATCGGGGCGTATTCCTCCTCAACCTCATAATACAAATGCTTACCAAGAATCAGGAGATTCGTCTCCTTGGCAACTATCGAGACTTTCTGTCTCTAATAAACACTCGCCCTCACATCCCAAAATTCTTACCATTCTCATCATTCCCATTCTCATCACTCCTACCATGAAGAGTTTAACCCTAACCATCATCTTAACACGCCTCCAGCCGATCAAAATCAGTTGGACCAACCACACCCTATGGACAAGGACTCCGACCCGGAGATGCCGCCGTCGGGATCAAATGTGCATCCCATTGAAATTTCGAGCGATTCAAACTCATATGCCGGATCGCCCTACCAAGGTCCTAATGAGTGGGACCAATACTGGAACCAATTTACTTTCGCCCACACTCCTTCTCACCACTCTCAACCACCTCCTATTCAAGAAGATGTCCACATGGAACCCGTGGACCAACCTCAACCATCACCTGAACCACCAAGAAAGAAGCGTGGAGCACGTATGTCGGTACGTGTCAGACAAAGGTCGGGATCGCTACCACCTTTTCCCAACTCCTACCCCACAATTCAAGGGGACCCACAAATGGGTGGACCCTCTAATGTTCCACCTATAATGGAACCGACACCAACACCTGCTGTTCAACCACTACCAACGGGTTATACTAACCCAATTCCCCCGTACCCAGACACGTCTGGATATGATCCTTTTAACCCGTCTACGCTGGTAGACGATCAAGTGTGGTCGCAAGACCCGTACATGCATGCGGTTATGCACAATGCACTTTACCCGTCTCCTTTCCCACCTACCTATCCACCGAATGGATATCCAACTTATGGGTACCAGTATCCGGTTATGCCACAACCACAACCACAACCTCCACCATCACTTGAGGCCATTAAGGAGGCCTTAGAAAGGATGAAAGAAATGCAGCAACAGGCGGAGAAAACGGAGAAGAAGATGAATAAATTATTCAAGAAACTCTCTAACTTGGTCAAGGGAAAGAAGGACGAGTGAAGTCTCTTCTAATAATTTGTAGTCCCTGCAAGGACATTGTTATTTCTTTAGTCTCTGCGTGGACATTTTTATTCCTTTAAGTCCTTGCATGGACAAGTTTATTTCATTTTCTAGTATTGTAATTTCTAATCAAAATTTAATGAAGTACTTTTGGAATTATATATATATGTAAATCATCCTTTTGAAAACGAGCGTCTCAATTTTACTCGAAATTTATGTTCTGCTATATAATTCCAAAATACCTTAATAGATTGATTATGCCAAGTGGTGTATACCACACATTAGCCAAGAAATGATAGTTAAGTACGGAGGGTCTTCTATCAGGATAGTTAAGGGAAGTTATCCTTCTATCCAGGAGTAAGGGACTAGGTCCAAACCTCCAAGGTCGTTAAGGTCAAAGGTGACCGGGACCATTAATCAATTATTAAGGTACTCTTATGTAACATTAAGAAATATTCATACTCTTGGTAGTGTGGCTTAAAGAACCACAGTAGCCGTCAAGCCAATGTGCCAGGCTGATATGCCATGCACATCTGATATGATGTAGGCCAATGTGCCCAATTACTTGTCTAACGGGACAGGCTGATATGCCATATACATCTGATATGATGTAGGCCAATGTGCCCAATTAATTGTCCAACGGGACAGGCTGATATGCCATATACATCTGATATGATGTAGGCCAATGTGCCCAATTAAGTGTCCAACGGGACAGGCTGATATGCCATATACAACTGATATGATGTAGGCCAATGTGCCCAATTAATTGTCCAACGGGACAGGCTGATATGCCATATACATCTAAAATGATGTAGGCCAATGTGCCCAATTAATTGTCCAACGGGATAGGCTGATATGCCATATACATCTGATATGACCGACCAATGCTCCCAATTATTATGTCCATTAGGGACAAGCCTATAAGCTATATAATTGTCAGTAATGACAATGACAGTTGTGACATTGCGATCCACTGTCCAATGATATATGGACTATGTCCAAATTGTAATTTGCCTATGATGGTCGTATTAAGACCTAGGCCAAATATAGATATGTTAAGCCTAAGAGTTGTGATGTTATTCACACTAGTATAGTCAATGGATTTTTATATCCAATATTGAAAGCCGATATGGTTAATGCGCCATGGCTAAATGAAGTTTTATTGGTATATAGAAACCAAGACTTTAACATGGCTAACTCAAACGAAGCACAAAGTAGCCACATGAATAATGAATCTAATAAAGCTGAAAATAAAAATATAGATGATGAAAATTTTCAAGCTCGCATTAATGCGGCTGTGGAAAGGGCCATGAGTAAGGCCATAGAAAAGCTAAGAGAGTCGAGTGCCACTCGCTCTAGACCTCTATCTATTCCACCATCTTCAGCTCGTAGGGAGAGCTCTGTTCACTTTTCAAATGCGAAGAGTGAACCAAAGAAAATAGATCTTATTGAAAAGTCCCGTTCTGTTAAGGACGGATGTACTTATAAGTATGTTGTCTCATGCAAGCCCCGAGACTTTAACGGGGAGAAAGGAGCGGTAGAAGCCCTAAAGTGGCTAGATGAGATGGAAACGATTGTAGATATCAACAATTGTGCTGATAAGGATGTGGTCAAGTACGTATCACAATCCTTAAAGGGCGATGCCCTAACATGGTGGAAGGCCATGATTCAATCAACAGGTAAGGTACACCTGTACAACTTGGGATGGTCCAAGTTTGTTGATTTGGTAAAGGAAACTTACTGCCCAACCCATGAGGTGGAGAAGCTAGAGACAGACTTCTTGTCTCTATCAATGAAAAACCTAGACTATCGGAAGTACGTCTCCGATTTCAACTCCCTATCTAGGTTAGTATCCTATTTGATCACCCCCGAATCCAAACGCATTGCGCGTTTCATAAATGGCTTTGCACCCGAAATAAAGGGCATGGTAAAGGCTGCTCAGCCTACTACCTATAGGTCTGCTGTAGACCTATCTCTTTCCCTCACCCTAGATCTGGTAAGAAAAAAGTCGATTAGGACTGAAACTGACGGAAAGAGGAAACGGGAGGATAATAACTCCCAAGGATTTAAGAAGAAAGAAAATTTCGGGTTCAAGAAGAACCAGCACGTGTCTAGTGACAAACCTCTGTGCAAGAATTGTAAATATAGGCACTGGGGACAGTGTAGTATAAATCCACAAACCAAACCCTGTGGTATCTGCAAGAGAAAAGGGCATAAGACCTTAGATTGCAAGGATCTCAAGGATGCATTTTGCTATAACTGCAACGAAAAAGGGCATATAACGTACAGTTGCCCCAAGAAACCCAAAAGTAACGACGCAAAGCCTGGAGAGGCCAAGAAAGGGAATGCCCGTGCCTTTCAAATAAATGCAAGGGAAGTTGTTAATGATGACAATGTCATAACATGTACTTTCCTCATTAATGATATTTATGCTAGAGTTCTTTTTGATTCGGGTGCAGATAGATCTTTTGTAAATCATAAGTTTAGTCAACTATTAAACCTGCCCATAAGACCTCTAGTTAAAACTTATGAAATAGAACTTGCTGATGGAACGATAGAATCCACATCTTCCATTCTTGATGGATGCTCTACATCCATTAAAAATCATTCCATCCCTGTCTCTCTTCTGCCAATGAAATTGGCGGAGTTCAATGTTGTATTAGGCATGGATTGGTTATCTCATAACCAAGCCCGCGTTGCCTGCGATAAGAAGCTCATCAAAATTAAGACCCCATCTGGTGAAGTGATCACCATTCCCGGAGACTCACACTATGGACTGCCAGACAAGGTGTCGTTATTTAAGGCATCCAAGTGTTTGAGAAAAGGATGTGTCATCTACATGGCACAAGTTACTATAAATAAACCAAAGCCAAACCTTGAAGATCAACCAGTTATCTCGGAATATCCTGATGTTTTCCCTGAAGAATTACCAGGCCTACCTCCAGATAGGCAAGTGGAGTTCAGAATAGATATCATATCAGGATCAGCACCCGTAGCTAGAGCTCCATATAGGCTAGCACCTACATAGATGAAGGAGTTGAGGACGCAGCTAGACGAACTCCTAGGGAAAGGATTTATACAACCTAGTTCCTCACCTTGGGGAGCTCCAATCCTCTTCGTTATGAAGAAAGACGGATCAATGCGGATGTGCATCGACTACCGGGAGCTGAACAAACTAACAATCAAGAATAGATATCCTCTGCCCAGGATCGATGATTTATTCGACCAACTTTAAGGGGCTAGGTACTTCTCCAAGATCGATCTGAGATCAGGATATCATCAACTGAAGGTTAGGAGCGAGGATGTTCCCAAAACAGCCTTCAGGATCCGCTATGGTCATTTCGAATTCTTAGTGATGCCTTTTGGGCTCACAAATGCACCGGCAGCATTCATGGATCTCATGAATAGAGTCTGCAAACCATATTTAGATAAGTTTGTTATTGTCTTCATAGACGACATACTTATCTATTCTCGTAATCAAGATGATCACGTGAAACATCTTCGGTGCATCCTAGAATTATTAAGGCAGGAGAAACTTTATGCAAAATTCTCTAAATGCGAATTTTGCCTTAGAGAAGTCCAATTCCTTGGACATGTGGTAAGTGAACGTGGTATCCAAGTGGATCCCGCCAAAATTGAGGCCATCATAAATTGGGAAGTGCCCAAGACCCCAACGTAGGTTCGTAGTTTCTTAGGATTGGCTGGTTACTATAGAAGGTTCATTGAGAACTTTTCAAGAATAGCCACTCCTTTAACTTCTTTGACCCACAAGAATATTAAGTATAATTGGGGTCCAAAGCAACAAGAATCTTTTGAGGTTCTTAAACACAAGTTGAGCAACGCTCCTGTGTTATCTCTACCTGAGGGTATTGAGGAATTTGTAGTCTACTGTGATGCATCGCACACTGGCATGGGTTGTGTGCTAATGCAAAAAGGCAAGGTGATTGCCTATGCATCACGACAATTAAAGGTGCATGAAAAGAATTACACCACCCACGATTTGGAATTGGGTGTCGTTGTATTTGCACTAAAACTGTGGAGACATTACTTGTATGGCACAAAGTGTGTTATATACACAGACCATAAAAGTCTCCAATATCTGTTCAATTAGAAAGAATTGAATATGCGACAACGCCGATGGATGGAAACACTTAATGATTATGATTGCGAGATTCGCTACCATCAGCAAGGCAAATGTAGTTGCCGATGCCTTAAGTCGCAAGGAAAGGATTAAACCTATAAGGATTAACGCTAAGAGCATTGAGCTCAGAAATAGCTTGAGCGCAAAAACAAGCCTTGTTAGAGGCTAATATTCCTAATGAGGGATTAGGCGGAACTTTTGATCAGTTAACGCCTGGAAAGGATGGAATCCTAAGATTTAATGATAGAATTTGGGTTCCAATCTTTGGAGGACTTAGAGATCTAATCCTCCAAGAAGCGCATAGTTCAAGATACTCTGTTCACCCGGGTGGTGACAAGATGTATCAAGATTTGAAGAAGAATTATTGGTGGATTGGTTTGAAGAAATCCATAGCCACTTATGTAGCTAAGTGTCTGACGTATTCGCAAGTTAAGGCTGAACATCAGAAACCGTCAGGACTACTACAACAATTAGAGATTCCCACTTGGTAATGGGAAATGGTAACTATGGATTTGATTACCAAGTTACCTAAGACAAAATGTGATAATGACACTATTGGTTTATAGTGGATAGGCTGACTAAGTCTTCACATTTTTTTGCCAATTAAAGAGACTTCATAGTTCTGACAAATTGGCTAAGTTGTATGTGGACAAGATTGTGTCCCTACACGGTGTCCGGTATCTATTGTATTTGACAGAGATACTAGATACACATCTCACTTTTGGAAAAGTTTCCAACAATCTTTAGGCACACGATTAAATTTTAGTACGGCTTACCATCCGCAGACTGATGGTCAAAGTGAGCGTACTATTCAAACTCTGGAAGACATGCTTAGGGCATGTGTAATTGATTTAGGTGGAAGTTGGGATGACCACTTACCCCTAATATAATTCTCCTACAATAACAGTTATCATATTTGCATCAAGGCTGCTCCTTTTGAGGCCTTGTATGGGAGAAAATGTAGAACGCCCGTATGTTGGGTAGAAGTTGGGGAGGCCCAATTATCAGGACCTGAGATTATCCTGGAGACCACGGAAAAGATTGTGCAAATCCGTGATCGTCTCAAAGCTGCCAGGGATAGGCAGAAGAGCTATGCTGACAAGAGGCGTAAACCTCTTTGGTTACAAGTAGGGGACAAAGTCATGTTAAATGTATCACCCTAGAAGGGTGTAATGCGTTTTGGAAAGAAGGGCAAGTTAAGCCCAATATATATTGGACCATTCTAGATAGTTGAATGTGTCGGCACTGTAGCTTATAAGCTCAGGTTGCCAGAGGAGCTTAGTGGAATCCATGATGTATTCCACATATCTAACCTTAAGAAATGTCTAGCCGATGAGTCGCTAGCAATGTCGCACAAAGATGTGCAGATAGATAAAACCTGAGGTTCGTTGAGAAACCAACTTCGATCGAGGATCGACATGTTAAGAAGCTCCGAAGAAAAATGATACCTATAGTAAAGGTTAAGTGGGACGCTTTTAGAGGTCCTGAGTATACATGGGAGGTTGAGTCCACCATGCGACAAAAGTACCCCCATCTTTTTGAATAAAATCTCGAGGTCGAGATTTCTTTTAAGGGGGTGAGGATGTAACACCCTGTAAAATCGTGTCCAATAGTATAGTGACACGTGTTGTATTTTTAAATATAGTCTGTTAAAGACCAATAAGGACTCAAGGCGTCAACATGCTCAATCTGAGCCTCTGAGTGACGATCAGATGTCAACATGCATAAATAACAACCTCTGAAGTGACTGATATGTCAACATGCTTAAATCATTAGCTCTGAGTTTTTGATATGTCAACATGCTTGAAATTTGGCCTCTGAATGACTGATATGTCAACATGCCCAGCCTCTGATGACATCGGGATCAACATGCTTATCATAAGCCTCTGAGTGATCCTTTGTGAAGTCCTAAACTATCATACGTGCCATTTGTTGGACGAGAGGGTTCAATTATGTAAAAAAATGTGAAAGTTGGATAATGGAGGGATTAAAAGTGTCAACATGTTAATTTATACCTCTGAGTGACCTTCAGAGGTGCCCTTTATAGGGACTAACACATACCTTTAAAGAGAGCGCCCCTGCTGCAGAAAGTTTTGTTTGATCTCCAAGCAAAACTTCAAAACCATTAATTTGAAACCATGGCTTCTCTAAACTGCTATGCCACATTTTGGGATACTTGTAAGCTTCTTCTTACACCCCTAAACACCTCGCTTCACCTCCTTTGAGCTCTCCAACTATAAATAGGTGTTCAAGTGCTTCATTCCAACTTGCACCTTTGTAAATCATAACTCTTCTCCCTCCTCTGGAAGTTCCTAGCTGAAAGGAGCATCCAACTTAGTTCTCTTGCATTGTAAGAACCTCTTGTAAGTGTTCCTTGCTTTTGCATTTTCGTTTATAGGCTTTTATAGCCAAGAGTCAAGCGTTTTACGGAAAACGCTTTGACTTTCGGTTAAGACCATTTAGTCCAACCATTGTTCGAAATGAATATGGCTAAGTGATCGTAATAAGGTATGTGTTAGTCCCTGTAAAGGGCACCTCCTGAAGATCACGTTGCTAGACCAATTGACGGGTCAAAGTTATAAAAATAAAAAGTCAAACAGGCAATTTTTCGGAAAAATCATAAATTGATCTTATATATGTTATGAAACCTGTTTTGACACTTAAACAAGTTGGTAATAATTATTAGAACATGTAAGAACATGTTCGGATCGTCAATTTCAGTTCTAGGGTCGGTTCGAAACAGAAAGTCGCGAAGTTTGACTTCTTCTTTGACTTTTGATTCTGACCCGATTTAGATTAGTTACTTACTGATCTAAAGTTGCATTGTGATCATAATAAATGTAGCATAACCCTCAGAGGTTATATTACATGATCATAATCAGAATCTAAGTTTATGCGCAAGTTCCACAATTATGCCATCTTTGACCAAAATGCACTTTTTAATAAAACAAGGTTTTAAATGGTAATAAACTTGAAAATGAGTTTCCTACTGATGTAATATTATAGGTAGGATTATTTGAGATGTTAAACCAAGTTATAAACTGAGTTTTCAAACAAGTCCTTAAACTATGTCGATAAATAACGGTTTTAGCCCTGTGCCTTATAAAATGGTTTTAATCAAATCTTTTCAAGGTAAATCATTTACCTACTGATATGTTATATTAAATAAAATGTTTTAAACATTTTAATCTGACCTTAATGTCAGTTTTCATAAACATCGCTTAAAAACGTCATTTTACGACATAAGCGCCGTTTCGGCGCATAGTATGGTTTTAAACCATATTATTGACAAGATTTGTTACCTGCTGATTTTAAAACATATTTTAAACATATTTACAGTAGGTACATGTTATAATTCAGAATCCAAATAAATTATAAACTATGTTAAAATGACCAAAATGGCCATTCGGTGCATAGTTTGGTCATAAAAGATAATTTACCAAATAATTGGTATCCTACTGATATTATATCATAAATAAAGTATTTTTCCAGAATACTTATGACTATAACATTAAATTATATTCAAGTTCCTTTATTACGGTATGAAATTACCAAAATGCCCTTATGAGGCATAATTTTGTTTTAAAACCTTAACGGGCATACAAGTTGATATCCTACTGATATCTTAACTTATTTGAAGTATAATGACATATAGAACTTGTCCATGACTTATCCGGTACCCGATATCGCTGCTATGCGCACAATTACGTATATGTAACTATTTTACGGAATTTAACCGAAACGGGTTTAACCTTGTCATTTAAGTTTCAAAATTTAGAATGTATATAGTTTACCCATATTAAACAAGTCAAGGTACTTGTTGGGATTAAACTACATTCTATCCAATCATTGTCTAATCTATCGTCATACGTTTTGATAAAATACGCTAGTCGGTCTAAGTCTATGACTTAAATAAATACCGTTAGTATTTAATTGGTTAGTTTATGCCATAATCCAGACTAGAGACTTGCCAGAAAATCTATCTGCACTTAATCCTTTTGCGTACGGCTGAGTTATTAAAAATTAAAAGAAGACTAGCTCAGGTAAATACTCTCGACTTATTTCCCCTATACGGGCTTGGGTTTATGGTAAATTATTACCGCTGGTCGGAAATGGGATTAATCGAAAACGGTTCGGGATAGAAATCCGCATATTCTATTTTAATCAGTTTTGTTTGATAATTTAAACACGGGGGTTAACTATCGTGTCCTGGATATCCTCGGCTTATTACAATGGCCACGACCTTAGCGCGGGTGTAGGCATACACCCGATAGACGCTCAATTATGCATTCCCACAAGGTTGGGAGGAATTGACTTTGGGTCAAGTGTGTTACGTTAATTGTGTCTCGGTCTCCGTACCGAGCTCTTATGTATGACAAACATGTAAATCTGTTAACAAGGTTGGACGGTCAATTAACCCAAGTTATAAAAAGATTTTGTGCTGATACACACTTAAAACATTTTTGAAATGTTTTCAAAATGAGTCAGTTGGTGTATTTACCAGCGAAAGCTGACGTATTTTCAAAAGATTAATCTGCAGTACAATACAAAATAGGCCGGAAGTGCTCGGTAGTGATAGAGGATCTTACAAATCCTAAATCTGCCGAAAGTCTGTTTTATATTCTTTCTATGTACAATTTATGATCCGCCTGTGGATCTTCTATTACTCCAAGACTTCCGTTGTGCCATGTTTAATTGACAATGATGTTATCAACTGACGTCACTGATACTCCCCACCCGGGCCCACCGGTATATGGATTTCGGGGTTGGAAATCTGGGGTGTGACAAATTGAATGCTTTCGGCCTTCCTTTGAAGCATTCACCTAACCCAATTCTCTCTCGGATCTCTCGCACCTGACACCCACTATACCGTCGTTTCTTTGTCCCGAAGAAAGGTTAGAAACCCTGTTAATGAACCCCAAAGTTAGATACGATAGAGAGGGTTGATCCAACACCATCAAAGTGTTCAAGGTAAGGTCTTAACACTCAACTAATTACTTTATGTAGATCATAAAGTGTCTAAGTTTTGATGTTACATATAGATTGTCAAACCTTGTTAAATGTGAATACACTATCCAAAATGGTTTTATAAAGGCTTTGAATCAAACGAACCCAACGTTATTCATAAGGTTTTGAACCTTCAAAACTTAGACCCATAAAGGTCTAGAGATATAAAGCTAGATCCTACGATTATCCATCTGGTTGATTAATACAAACCTATGGTTCATCTATACTAAAACAAATATGGTTGAATAAATTTACTACTATTTAAGCTAAAAAAAATGTGTGTCTTAACGTTTATCACTAGCTATTGCTAACGTATCATTTTCGAAACGGTTTTAGGTAATCATAAATCAATGTATTTAACAAGGGTAGATGTTAAAGGGATTACGACTTTTAGGCATGATAAAACCTTGTGAAGAGAATTTTATAAGATTATCAAAAGACATGATTGTGACGTGAAGTTTACATTTTTGTAAAAAAAATCCCCGTTTTGTATGAACATTTAAATCCCCGCTGTGCAAGTACGTATTCAACACATGAGTTGTTTATTAAAAAATAAAAAGAAATGTTTTATTGCGTTTTATTCAAATCAAGTTACCAACTAATGATTCACGCCTAGGGTGTCAAAAAATGGGATGTGACTCCTGTGATGTTAGCATCTATAAGGGCACATTTGAGAAGGGACACATAATGCACATGCCACATATTACACTCAATTAGGGAACCATGGCTTCATCTTTATTTGTCCAAAAACAGAATTCATCGAATATTAAGTGGATGATAAAGAGTCCCTACTTAAATTTTATTTTCAATGACAAACGAATCATTGGCGAATTGTTTAAGCCACACACCAACAATATAAACTTACATCGTATAATACCAATAGGTATTCATCGATGATATGAAACAGATTTATGATGAATAGGTTAAATCCCAAATATTATATAATATGTACACACTCTGTATTATAATAAATATAAGAAGGACAAAAGGTAATTTTACATAATTTTAAGAGTTAAAGTAATTATAACTTTGAAAAAATATGGTGTAATCCTTCGAAACTTCGAAACATATTGTTGACTTTTAAACCAATTTCTATTTTTAAACAGTCATATCTTTTTCATACATTAACATTAAAAACACCATAAAAACAAATATTTTATCCTTATTAATTTGAGTATGGTATTATGTGTGTGTAATTATCTTGTCAATAATTCCTTGGTTATTAGTAACATATTAGCGAGGGATGGTGTCAGTCTCGGCCATTGCTTTTCGCGATCGATAAGCCGTCAATGATCCATCAGCAATTGTGAAGATTAGCTTCTAAATGAGATTTCCTCTAAGGCTTTATAGTCGTCGTCCATAACAAGGTATTTTCGATGGTTATTCTGTCAATGATCTATCAAAATTATTGATTACAAGTATTATCCAAGCCTTCATTGTTTTCAAATGCTTTCTTTATTGAATACTTGTGATTACTCTCCAAACCTCCCTAGTTTTTAAATGGATGCTTCATCTCCCCAACCTCCCATGATTTTACTTGTATTACATGTTGAATTGGTGTGTCATAGGTTAAACACGAGACATGTGATGTTGAATCCCTCGTGTGGGAAATGACGATTTTTGCAGATGGTTACCATGTATCAACACAGAAGTCGATTGGTATATGTTTCAACCTATCTCTGGACACGACACTTTAGTGTCGATTTCTTAAGAGTAGATGAGAGCTAAGGGGATCTTTGATAACTCATAAGTCACTCAGTTTTCACATCTAGTGATGAGCAATGTGAATTTCCCTAGTTTTTTTCAGTCATTTTCTGTTAACTAGAGATGTGACAAGCTATGGACATCAATAATATATTTAAAAAGTATCGGTGAGTTCCTTTCGCTAGATAAGGGAAATATAAGATTATCTATAATATTTTCGTCATAGTTTTCAGCTATTGTGACCAGAGATACGACGAGTATAGAATGTTGCCTATTAGTGTCTGGTGATCTACTAATCTAGCAAAAATATACACAATAAATACCTCCATCCTGTCTATAGTTTTCATTTGCAATATTATTGAATACAAATACAAATTTCAGTATCATGATTATCATTTATCAAAATACTCGCTATATTTACTAGCAGGACACTAATAGAAACTTTATTCATTTATCTTTAAATTTCACCCGTCACAAATGTCACTTGTTTTCTCTTGTGCTAGAACAGAGGGTTAAAAAAATAATGGTAAGAAACAGTATAAAATAACAAGTGTTCAATAAGAGAAGTGGGAATGGTAATTTTGTCGAAGAGAAAAATGCGCATGCAAGTCTAGTGCCTAGAAACATGCACATGCAAGTGAAATGCCATTTCCTCATATTTTTAAACGTCCGTAACTTATTTATATGTATTTTTTAAATTATACCATAAAACCGAGTGTCTATTTATATTTAATATGAGTACCCTGTTGTTATATTTTTAGAAAAATTTTGGAAACCCAGTTGCGTAAAACACAAAGGACATAACATAAAACATAATGAGTATTGAACTAAAAACATAATGGAAAGTAGACTAAAAACACAATTGACATTGGATAAGAAAACATAATAAACATCCGACTAAAACACAATGGACAACAGACTAAAAACACAATGAACAACAGACTAAAATACAATAGATAGTAGATTAAACACAAGTATAGTAGAACAAAAAAAAAAAAAAAAACACAATGGACAAACAGACTAAAACACAACGAATAATAGATTAAACACAATAACCAAAACCTATAATACAATGTACAGAAAACCCACCCAATTGAAAAACACAGTAATCAAAATTAATAACACAATGTGTAGAGAACCCAAATATAACACCATCTTAATCGTGTCATACGTTGTGTTATAAATTTTGATAATAAATACATAATGGACATAATCAAAAATAATATTGTATTATAAGTTTAAATAATAACCCAATGTGAAAATTAATGATTAGAAAATTAAACACAATTGAATAAGTTATTGGTGTTTCAAAATGAAGAATAAGTTGACATGTGTCTTGCATGTGAAGAAAGAGCAGATCAACATTAAAGGATATTTCTTTTATGCCATTCTTCTAATTTTTTTTCCTCTGAAACTATTCTCATTCCTTCATATCTAATATCTAAGATTAATGGATTATAATCTTTCTTATTCTTTATCTTTTTCCACTTTATATTTGATTTTAATTCTATTTGTATAGTATGACGTGTTATATGATTAAAAAGTTATCTTTTTCCACTTTATATTTGATTCTAATTCTATTTGTATAATATTATGATTAAAAAGTTACCTGTTTTTTTGTATTTAAAAAAGGCCGAGCTGTGTGGACCGCACAAAACTCAATACTAATGTCTTATACGGAAAGGAAATTTAAGATATGATTATAAAAATGATTAAATATATAAAAAACAAATTTTTCGAATAATTAAATAGATAACTCGAGCTTCACATCAAAATTTTAGCTTTTCTGTATAAAACAAGCCAAACTCAAATTTAGACGTGCCAAATTCAACATGTTTACCTCTTTGATTTTAAAAAATATGGTATTAAGTGGCCAAGAAGTGTTTTTAGAAAAATAAACCAACAATTATTAGTTTTGTCAAAGTAGATTTTATCATATCTTGCTTGTCTCACAACACTTTTTCTGAATTTGATATATTTTGTCAAAATAGATCTTATCATTATTGATTCTTGAACTCATTAATACGTTATATGGATATCTTAAAACTATATATCTTTAAACTATATTAGAAAAATAATAATATTTATATTTAGTAAAAAAAATTTAATAAGCTATTACACTTTAGTCTTTACTTTTAAACCGCATTCATTTCTGTTCTATCTTCTTAAATTTGACAAATAGAAAGTACATCGACGAAAGAACTTGGAAATTTCCTAGCAGGTACTTTTTGTTACATATGGCAAATAGGTATTGAGGTAGTTGTTCGGGTCCCTTCTTTCTATTATGATTGGCCTATTATATTTAATGTTTACAAACGACAGTAATTTTCTTTTTAAGGTTCAACTACCATGCATTGAAACTGCATTGCAATAAGTTTAAATCGAAAGAGGACGAGGATTATGCTAAGTGGGTGTTAATCGAATCGAATATTGAATTTTTGAATCGTTTGAATCGAATTTTTCGAATAATTTTTTTTCTTAAACTCGTGTTCGATTAAAAACCTGCAAATTCGTACTTGAATTAAAATCCCAATTCGAATTCGATTACAAGTTCGAATTCGAATCGAATTCAGATACATTTGAACAAATTTGTTTTGATTCAAATTTAGTTAGAATATGCAATAAATCCGTTTTAGTTATGGGCTTTGAAGAAACACTGGCTGAACCGAGAGGTGTCCGGAGATATCTTAATTACAGCCTAATTTTTCTGCATAAAAGGTTGTCTCTCGTTCGTCTTCTGGATGATCTCACTTCAAGCCAATCTGCAAAAACTAGCAACGCCGTTAGCCTCGTCACGAGAAAAGGGGAGGGTTTTCTCCATGACCACACTCCGGCGTGAGAATAAGTATTTGGTGATTGCAAGGTAGGGGCAAGTAAGTAGTAATTAGTGAGTAAGCTGGAAAGCATGTGTTTTACTTTGTGGTTCGATACTCATTTTATAGCCGAAGATAAGTGGGTTTAGGAGATGGGCTGATTGACATTGGGCCCGACCAGGGATATCCGTTCTGTCCCCCTAGGAGACGACCAGGGATATCCATTCTGTCCCCCTGCAGCGATCATTAAATGATCTCTGGAAGGAGGTGTGCTTTGTCGGATGTTGAATGGTGCCACGTGTTATGGCAGCTGTCCCTAGTGTCAGACCTGTCATCAGCCGAAAGTGGAGGATGTGTGACAGTCACTGGCGTGAGTATGGTTTGTGCACAGTCTTGCCTCTGCATTACTGTTCATGCGATGCAGTCTGACACAACCTGCCGAGTGACCATCGGGTCACAGCTCTGCCACTTTGTACCCTTGTATTTAGTCAATGCCTCTTTGCGCTTTTCCCTTCTGCGTGACTTTTAGTGCTTTCTGGCCAGGGCAGAGTTGTAGGAGTTAAGTCCTTTTGTTCCAAGACTATGAGTTGTTCTCATGTTTGTCTTGTCCTTGTGCAAGGTTTTAGGACTTCGCGGCTAGAGGGTTGTTTGGTCTGCGCAGGGTCAAGTAGCTTGCGTTTCTAAGTCTAACTTGCCGTTGCGCCAAGTACGCAAGGTTCGTTGTGTGACTTGTATTTCCATGTCTAACTTGCCGCTGCGCAGAGTGCGCAAGGCTCGTTGTGTGACCAGCATGGGTTGGTCTAACTTGCCGTTGCGCTGAGTGCGCAAGGCTCGTTGTATGACTTGTATGAGTTGGTCTAACTTGCCGTTGCGCTGAGTGCACAAGGCTCGTTGTATGACCTGTATGGGTTAGCCTAACTTGCGTTGCGCTGAGTGTGCAAGGCTTGTTGTGTGACCTATTAGCGTTAAGGTTGCAATACCGTTGTGCGTTGCGAGTAAGGTTTGTTAGGCAACCTGTTGATTCCAAGAATGGCGCACCATTGCGCATTGCGCGCAAGGTTATTCTTGTAGTATGTTGTTGAGGGTATGGTCCCTTGTGCAGGCGTAAGGTTATTCTTGTAGTATGTTGTTGAGGGTATGGTCCCTTGTGCAGGCGCAAGGTTTTTGGGACCATACCCCTCCAAGTCCCCCAGTCCAGTGCTGCTCCTATGCGCATGTTGGCAAGTAGGTGGAGTGCTAGACTATAAGAATTCTTGTATGCGCGCTTATTTCAACGACAAAAATTCAATAAGGATTGGAGAAAACCTTTGTGTGAGGGAAACCCTTAATCATGATGAGTTCTTCGAATTTGAATCTTTGTCATGCTGATGTTGCAGGCGAGTTGGTGAGAAAAAGGGTGCCCTGGAGGTGACATTTGACAAGGTGGATGTGGGCGAGAAGAAACTTGAGAATTCTGAAGCCGCCCGCGGCATCTCCGAGTCGCTGGTGGAGTCGCTGGCCAACAACATGCTGTGGATGCAACAACATGGAGTTGTCAATGTAAGTACTCCATTTGTATTTTAATTGCTTTGTCTTGATTCTAATCCTGTTGTTCTTGTATTGCAGATCGCGAACTCCATCCTGAATTCTATGGAGTTGGACGGCTCATGGCCAAGTTGATGGTCACTGTGCGCCATGATGGGTATGTGTAGGGCTATGCTGAGTGTGCGCACCACGTCACTCGTGCATTGGACGTGCAATGGGACAACAGCCGCGCTTCCACTCTTGGAGTTGATACCGACGCTGCCTTCTTTCAGGCTAAGCAGGAGTATGACCGGTTATGGAGTTGGTGAGCGAGGCGCTCTAACACGATGACTTGTTGATCGCCTTAAAGACATATTCCCGGATGAAGCCGAGGCGCAGGGAGTGAAGAGTAGTGTAGGACCTTATTGTAATATCTTCAATGTATCTTGAATGTAACTACGCATTGCGCATGTATGTACATATTTCTTCTTTTAATGAAATGTTTCTTTCCAATTACAATATTTGCGTGAAAAGAACCAACTTTGTGTAGGTATAGCGAATGAACTGGTAATGAACTCGTGTATGAACATCCCCTCAATGAATTTTCTTCATGATTCATTGTGTACCGTGGTGTTTTTGCGTAGAACCAAAGTGGTTTCGTGCATTTGTAACAAAACATGTAGATAAAAAATTCATGTAACCATTGTCTTTATTAATCAATAAGGCATAAGAGCCATGTACAGAGTAGACAATAAGATACTATGTTTGCTAATTTACACGTAGCACCGCCTTAGCTATTGCGCATTCCATGTCCTAGGATTGTTTGTGTCGTCCAAACGTTTAAGGGTGTATGCGCCCTTTCCTAGGACTTCATGATAATGTAGGGACCTTCCCACTTAGGTGCGAGTTTTCTAGGACTTTCTGCGTTAGACGCTTCATTGTCGCGTAGAACAAAATCACCAGGTAGAAAGGTAGATATGCGGACTCGCGCGTTGTAGTATTTCTCGAGCTTGGATTTGTATTTTGCTTCGTTGATAGCGGCGTTTTCACACCTTTCTTCTAGGAGATCCAACTCGAGTCTGCACTCGTCTTCATTATTGTGGCTTTGCGTAGCCAGCATGCGTGGTGATGGGAGGCCTATCTCTGCGGGAATCACTGCCTCCGTTCCATACACTAGGCTGAAAGGAGTTTCGCCTGTGCTGATTTTTGGCATGGTTTGATGAGCCCAAAGGATGCTTGGCAACTCATCTACCCAGCCTCTTCGTGCCGTACCCAATCTCGTCTTGATCCCTTCGACGATGCTCTTTTTATACTTTCCACTTGGCCATTCCCTTGGGGATGCGTGACCGAAGTGAAGACATGTTCGATATGCATTTCCTTTATCCATTGCTGTAGTTCTTCAGCTGCAAAGTTGGGGCCGTTATCACTGACTATGCGCAGGGGTAACCCAAAGCGGCATATGATGTGTTCCCAAATGAATTTCCGAACTACATTTGCTGTGGTGGATACAAGGGGCTTTGCTTTTACCCACTTGGTGAAGTATTCGACTGCGACGATTATGAACTTCACCGCGCCAGGGGCATCTAGGAAGGGTCCCACCATATCGATTACCCATTACTGGAGGGCCATGTTGTTGTCACTGGATCAAGGGATTCTTGGGGCGCGGTGTCTTCGGCGCATGGCGCTGTCATGATGCGCACTTCCACAGTGTTTCCACTGCATCTAGGTGCATGCCATGCCAGTAATAACCAGCGTTCATGATCTTTGCTATGACCATGCGCGAACCGTCGTGAATTTCGCATAACCCTTAATGTATTTCGCGTATCAAGTATTGCAGCGGAGGAGCGGCCCAAGGTATGACTTCCGGTATAGGATACCGTTCGCCATTTCGTAGTTGAGTGCCTTGTTCTGGACCTTCCTTGCTTCCGCTTTGTTTTCGGGGAGGGTCCCGTATTGCAAGAACATGATTATAGGAGACATCTAGGAAGGATTTCCCCACTTCGATGATGTTTACTTGACGCAAGGGAACAGAAGGGTTCTGAGTACCTCAATGCGCACTTCACGTGCGAGGTGCGTTGGCATGTTTATTCTCGCTTCGGTTGACATGGGTTATTTTGAAGCTTTGGAATTTGGTATTAAGGCTTGCGCCTGTTCAAGATACAAAGCCATCGTTTCGCCTTTTGCATCGTATAGGTCGTTGACCTGTCCTGCGACTAAAAGGGAATTGATGTGTGCTTCCAAATTCTGGACGCCCATCTTGATGGCTAACCGAAGGCCTGCCAAAAACGCCTCGTACTCAGCTTCATTATTGGTGCTTTTGAATTCCAACCTGATGGCGTAGGTGAATTCTGATTGTTGGGGCTTATTAGGCGGAGGCCTACCCCTGCGCCATCATCGTTGATGCGCCATCTGTGTGAAGTATCCATGCGCGGTCATCTATAACCGGCGCTGGGTTCTGTACAGCTTCACACTCTTGCGCTTTATTGCTAGGTATTTCTGTAACAAAATCCGCTAATATCTGGCCTTTTATTGTTGGGCGTGATTTGTACACGATGTTGTGTCCATCAATCTCAATCGCCCATTTTGCTAGACGGCCAGGTATGTCTGGTTTAGACAAAATTTGGCCTAAGTGATAGTTCGTGAGAACTGTTATCACATGGCCGGATTAATACCGACGTAGCCTACAGGATGTGTGGACTAAAGCTAGAGCAAGATTTTCCATCATAGGATATCTCGTCATCTGGGTCAGTTAACATTTTGCTGACATAGTAGATCGGAGTTTGAACTCCTACACGCTCCACTAGCACGACTGCGCCCAGAGCGATATCTGATGCGGAAAGGTAAAGAATCAGTGGCTTGTTCTTTTGGGGTGCGTGAGCGTAGGCAGCTGAATCAAGCACTCCTTCATTTAAGTGAAGGTTTTCTCCACATCCGGAGTCCACAGAAACTTGTTTTGCCTTACACAATTCCGCAATGTGCTGATGAATGGAAGGATTTCATTGCGTGATTGGCCAAGAACTTGTTCACCGCAGCCAATCTCCCCGTCAACCGTTGCATTTCTTTGATGGTCGAGGGGGAAGGCATACGCTGAATCGATTCCACTTTCTTGGGATTAACTTTGAAACCGTCGCGCGTGACGTTGAATCCAAAAATTTGCCTTCTTCCATTCCAAATGAGCACTTGCTGGGTTTCAGCTTCAGGTTTGCCTTGCGCAAGGATGCAAGCATTTTCTGAATGTTCATCAACATCTTCTCCTCATCCGAGCTCATGATGACAAGGTCATCAATGTACACTTCTACGGTTTCGCCAATGTCGTCCCCGAAGACATGGCCCATTAAACGCTAATAGGTGCCTCCTGCGTTGCGCAATCCGAAGGGCATCTTTGTGTAACAAAAGATCCCCTTTTCAGTGCGGAATGCAGTCTTGTCTTCATCCTCTCTCTTGATTTGTATTTAGTGGTAGCCTTTGTAGCAATCAAGGAAGCATTCCACCTAAATGAAGTGAGGGAGTCCACCTTTTTGTCGATTTCTGGGAAAGAGTAGCAGTCCTTGGGACATGCCTTGTTCAGATCTTTGAAATCGACGCACATGCGCCAACAGCTGTTGTGTTTTTGGACCATGACTGGGTTGGCTACTCATGTCTGATAGCGTACTTATCGGATGATTCCGGCTTGGAGGAGCTCTGAAACCTGCTCGTTAGTGCGCGGGTCTTTTCAGGACCAAAGCTGCGCTTTTTCTGAACGATGGCTGAACTGAAGGGAATGTGTGCAGCGCGTGCTCAGCGATTGCCCCCGGTACCCCTGTCATATCGCCGGCGACCAAGCAAAAATATCTACATTGCGGAACAAAAGTTGTTTTTAACCGCGCCTTGACTACGGGGGTCATGGCATGTAACACCCTGTAAAATCGTGTCCAATAGTATAGTGACACGTATTATATTTTTATTTTTAGTCTATTAAAGATTAACAAGTACTAAAGGTGTCAGCATGCTCAAACTGAGCCTCTAAGTGAGTATCCGATATCAACATGCATAAATAACAGCATCTGAGTGACTGATATGTCAACATGCTTAAATAATTAGCCTCTGAGTGACTTATATGTCAACATGCTTAAAACTTGGCCTCTGAGTGACTAATATGTCAACATGCCCAGCCTTTGAGTGATATTGGAGTTAACAAGCTATCAATTGAGCCACTGAGTGATCCTTACGAAGTCCAACTCTCATAAGTGTCATTTGTTGGACGAGAGGGTTCAATTATGTAAATATGTGAAAGTTGGAAAATGGAGGGATTAAAAGTGTCAACATGTTAATTTATACCTCTGAGTGACCTTTTAACGAACCGAGAGCTCGACAATGTCCGGGCATAATCCCGGGTACGCCAAATATTTGCTACGAAGGGCTAAATATGCTAAAAGGTGTTTAGGAGGTTTTAAGGATGTTTAATAAGTTGAGGGGCTAAATGTGACAAAATTTGAAACCTGACATGGGGTGCTTATGGGGCGCGAGAGGCAAGGCTTGTGCCTCTCGTGGGGGCGAGAGGCCTGTGTCTGCAAAAGTTTTGCTTGGCCATCGCACATGTTGCCAAAAACCATTTTTTTCGAAACTATGGACTTTCAATCAGATATGCCACATTTTAGAACACTTGTAAGCTCCCTTTTACACCCCTAAACACCTGGCATCACCTCATTTGAGTTCTCCAACTATAAATAGGTGTCCAAGTCCACCCTTTAAACTTGCACCTTTCTTATTCATAACTCTTCTCCCTGCTCTGGAAGTTCCTAACTAAAAGGAGCATCCAACTTAGTTCTCTTGCATTCTAGGAACCTCTTGCAAGTGTTCCTTGCTCTTACATTTTCGTTTATATGCCTTTATAGCCAAAACTCAAGTGTTTTACGGAAAACGCCTTGACTTGCGGTTAAGACCATTATGGTCCAGCCATTGTTCGAAATTAACATGGCTAAGTGATCGTAATAAGGTAGGTGTTAGTCCCTATAAAGGGCACCTCCTAAATATCACGTTTGCTAGATCAATTGACGGGTCAAAGTTATGAAATTAAAAAGTCAAACATGCCATTTTTCGGAAAAATCATAAATTGATCTTATATATGTTATGAAACTTGTTTTGACACTGAAACAAGTTGGTAATAATTATTAGGACATGTACGAACATGTTTGGCTCGTCAATTTCAGTTCTAGGGTCGGTTCGCAACCGAAAGTCACAAAGTTTGACTTCTGCTTTGACTTTTGATTCTGACCCGATTTAGATTAGTTACTTACTGATCTAAAGTTGCATTATGATCATAATATAATGTAGCATAACCCTTTGAGATTATATTACATGATCATAATCAGAATCCAAGTTTATGCGCAAGTTTCGTAATTATGCCATTTTTGACTAAAATGCCCTTTTGCATAAAACAAGGTTTTTAATGATAATGAACTTGAAAATAAGTTTCCTACTGATGTAATACTATAAGTAGGATTATTAGGGATGTTAAATCAGATTATAAACTGAGTTTGCAAGCAGGTCCTTAAATTATGTCGATAAATGACGATTTAGCCATTGTGGCTCATAATCAGTTTTAATCAAATCTTTTCAAGGTAAATCTTTTACCTACTGATATGTTAAGTGCCGTTTCGGCATATAGTATGGTTTTAAACCAAATTATTTGACAAAGACTTGTTACCTACTGATTTTAGAACTTATTTTAAACATATTTACAGTAGGTACATGTTATAAACTCAGAATCCCAAATAATTTATAAACTATGTGTAAAATGACCCAAATGCCCATTTGGTGCATAGTTTGGTCATAAAAGATAAACTACACATATAATTGATATCCTACTGATATTATATCATAAATAAAATATTTTTCTAGAATACTTATAGTTATAACATTAAATTATATTCAAGTTCCTTTTATACGGTATGAAATTACCAAAACGCCCTTGTGAGGCACAGTTTCAATTTAAAACCATAACGGGTATAAAAGTTGATATCCTACTGATATTACAACTTATTTAAAATATAATAGCATATAAACTTGTCCATGACTTATCCGGTTACCCATTATCGCTTATAAGCATACGGTTGATTATACGTAACTAGTTTACGGAATTCAACCAAAACGGGTTTAACCTTATCATTTTAAACTAAAAATCCTGAATATTAATTGTTTACCCATTTTATACAAGTCAAGATACTTGTTGGGTTTAAACAACATCCTATCCGGTCATCGCTTAATCTAGCGTACCGTTTTTGATCCTTTACACTACTCGGTCTAAGTCTATGACTTAAATAAGACCGTTAGTATTTAATTGGTTAGCTTATGCCATAATCCAGACTAGAGCTTTCCTGTAAATGCTATCTGCACTTAATTCAATTTGGATACGGCTGAGATATTAAATCTTACATTTTAAAATCAAGACTAACTCTAGTAAATACTCTTGACTTATTTTCCCTATACGGGCTTGGGATACGGTAAATTATTACCGCTTGGTCAGAAATGAGATCAATCGAAAGTTGGATTGTGGCTAGGAAATCTGCATGTTCTGTTTTAATCAGTTTTGTTTGATAACTTAAACATCGGGGGTTAAATTACGTGTCCTAGATATCCTCGGCTCATTACATTAGATAATGGCCACGACCTTAGCGCGGGGTGTAGGCACACACCTGACAGACGCTCAAATGCAAATTACCCAAGACGTTGGGGAGAACTCCTCTGTGAGTTCTAAGTGGTGTGTATTTAATCATGTCTCGGTCTCTGTACTGGGCCCTGTATGTATGGAAAAACATGTGAATCTGTTAACAAGGTTACAAAGTAACTCTTCCAAGTTATAAAAGATTTGTGCCCTATGCACTTAAATCTAATTTCTAAAATGTTTTCAAAATTTGTCAGTCGGGTGTATTTACCAACGAAAGCTAACTTATTTTCAAAAGACTAAGCTGCAGGTACAATACGAAATAGGCTGGAAGCTGCTCGGTAGTGAATAAGAGGATCTTGCAAATCCTTAGATCTGCCCTAAAGTCTGTTTTATATTCTTTCTTTGTACATTTTATGATCCGCATGTGGATCTTCTATTACGAGCCTGTATATTATTTTGTATTTCAAACATTCGGTTTGTAATAGTAATTTTACTCCAAGACTTCCCGCTGTGTCGTGTTTAATTGACTATGATGTTATCAACTGACGTCACGATACTCCCCACCCGGGCCCACCGGTATAAGGATTTGGGCTGGAAATCCAGGGTGTGAGAGGTTGGTATCAGAGCCAACGTTTGAGAGAATTAAACACTAGCCTTTTTGTGTTTAATCTCAAACTTACACGAGCACATTCCTTAGACTTTCGAGTCTAGGCATTGACCTAGGATTACTCATTTCATTATTAAGTTATTAGTATTGTTTTTAATTGATTTTAACAGGAAAATGCCGCCAAGAGTAAAAGGACAAAGTGGAAGAGGAAAAGGTCCAATGAGGGGAGGACCATCAGGGCACATCCCTTCTCAACCTCACAACTCAGATTCCTATCAAGAATCAGGAGATTCATTTCCTTGGCAACCAGCGAGACACTCTGTCTCTCAAAGACACTCGCCCCCACATTCCCAAAATTCTTACCACTCTCACCACTCCTATCATTCACACCATTCTCACCATTCCCATTCAGACTCTTATCATGAGGAATTTAACCCTAACCACTACTTTAACATGCCTCCAGTCGATCAAAATCAGTTGGACCAACCAAAACCTATGGACAAGGACTCCGACCCGGAGATGCCACCGTCGGGATCGAATACGCATCCCATAGAAATCTCAAGCGACTCGAACTCTTACGCCGGATCGCCTTACCAAGTTCCTAACGAGTGGGACCAACATTGGAACCAATTTACCTTTGCCAACACTCCTTCCCATCACTGTCAACCACCTCCTATACAAGAAGATATCCACATGGAACCGGGGGACCAGCCTCAACCACCACCTGAACCACTAAGGAGGAAGCGTGGAGCACGTATGTCTGTACGTGCAGGACAAAGGTCGGGATCACTGCCACCTTTGTCCAATTCCTACCCCACTATTCAAGAGGACCCACAAATGGGTGGACCCTCTAATGTTTCACCTGTGATAGAACCAACACCAACACCTAAAATTCAACCACCACCATCAGGTTATAGTAACCCAATCCCCACATATCCAGATACGTCTGGATATGATCTTTTTAACCCGTCTACACCAGTAGACTATCAAGCATGGTCGCAAGACCCCTATATGCAAGCAGTTATGCATAACGCACTTTACCCGTCTCCTTTGCCACCTGCTTATCCACCGACTGGATATCCAACTTATGGTTACCAGTATCTGGTTATACCACAACTACAACCTCAACCTCCACCGCCACTCGAGGCCATTAATGAGGCCTTGGAACGGATGAAAGAAATGCAGCAGCAAGCGGAGAAAACGGAGAAGAAGACAAACAAGTTCTTCAAGAAACTCTCCAAATTGGTCAAGGGAAAGAAGGACGAGTGAAGTCACTTCTAATTATATGTAGTCCCTACGAGGACATTGTTATTTCTTTAGTCCCTGTGTGGACATTTTATTTCTTTAAAGTCCTTGCATGGACATTGTTATATACATATGTATTCTTCCTCTTCAAAACGAGCGTCTCAATTTTACTCGAAAATTATGCTCTGCGATATAATGCCAAAAGGATCTTAATGGTTTTGATTAGCCAAGTGGCACAGACCACACATTTGGCCAATTTATAAATGATAGTTAAGTACGAAGGGGTCTTCTATCAGGGTAGTTAAGGGAAGTTTTCCTTCTATCTAGAGGTGGTGGACTTAAGTTCAAGCCTCCAAGTCGTAAAGGTCAATGCGACCGGGACTATTAATCAACCATTAAGGTACTCTTACGTTAACATTCAAGAATGTTCATACTCTTGGTAGTGTGACTTGAGGAATCACACTAGCCTTCTAGCTAATGGACTATGTCCTAACCTTATATAGCCTACGTGATCAAATTTGATCCCGGCTAATATCATCAGTACGAGGATAATAAACATCCATTAGTGATGTATTGCCCTTGGGGCTATGATTAAACATCCATTAGTAATGTATTACCCTTGGGGCTATGATTAAACATCCATTAGTGTTGTATTGCCCTTGGGGCTATGATTAAACATCCATTAGTGACGTATTGCCCTTGGGGCTATGATTAATCATCCATTAGTGATGTACTGCCCTTGGGGCTATGATTAAACATCCATTAGTGATGTATTGCCCTTGGGGCTATGATTAAACATCCATTAGTGA
The DNA here is from genome assembly GCA_947069175.1 of Scalesia atractyloides. NCBI lineage: Eukaryota > Viridiplantae > Streptophyta > Magnoliopsida > Asterales > Asteraceae > Scalesia > Scalesia atractyloides. The sequence continues at coordinate 8,813,285 of CAMTDV010000012.1, read as the reverse complement.
TGTATTGCCATGGGGCTATGATTAAACATCCATTAGTGATGTACTGCCCTTGGGGCTATGATTAAACATCCATTAGTGATGTATTGCCCTTGGGGCTATGATTAATCATCTATTAGTGATGTATTGCCCTTGGGGCTATGATTAATCATCCATTAATGATGTATTGCCCTTGGGGCTATGATTAAACATCCATTTAGTGATGAATTGACTTTGAGCAATATTATATTGACAAAAATGACAACGACAGCTGTGGTTAATATAACCCCATGTCCAAATTCTATGTCCATTAGTGACAGGCCTATGTGCCATATTTTATGTCCATTAGTGACAGGCCTATGTGCCATATTTTATGTCCATTAGTGACAAGCCTATGTGCCCTATTTTATGTCCTTTGGGACAAGCTTAAGAGCTAAACATCATTGTCAAATATGACAATGACAGTTGTGACATTAGGATCCACTGTCTTGTAATATAAGGACTATGTCCAAATTGTAATTTGCCTTTGATGGTCCTATTAAGATCTAGGCCAAATATAGATATGTTAAGCCTAAGAGTTGTGATGATTCACACTAGGTTAGGCAATGGATTGTTATATCCTATGTATAAAGCCAACCTGGTGTTAATACCATGGCTAAGCAAGAATTTTATTGGTGTATAGAACCAAAGCTAGAAGATGGCTAACTCAAATGAGGCACAAAGTAGCCACCAGAATGTTGACTCTAACAAAACCGAAAACAGAGATATTGATATTTTCAAGCTCGCATTGACGCGGCTGTTGAAAATGCCATGGGAAAGGCCATAGAAAAGCTTAGAGAGTCGAGTGCTGCTCGCTCTAGACCATTATCGATTACCCCATCCTCAACTCATAAGGAGAGCTCCGTTCACTCGTCGAGTGCGAAGAGTGAACCAAAGAAAATAGATGTTGCTGAAAGGTCTTCTTCTATTAAAGACGGATGTACCTATAAGTTTTTTGTCTCCAGCAAGCTCCGAGATTTTAATGGGGAGAAAGGAGCTGTAGAAGCCCTAAAGTGGCTGGACGAGATGGAGACGATCGTAGATATTAGCGGTTGTGCTAATAAGGATGTGGTCAAGTATGTATCGTAGTCCTTTAAGGGCGATGCCCTAATCTGATGGAAGGCCATGCTCCAGTCGATAGGTAAAGTAACACCTGTATAATTTAGGATCGTCCAAGTTTGTGGACCTTGTTAAGGAAACTTACTGCCCACCTCATGAGGTGGAGAAAATAGAGACAGACTTTTTGTCTCTTTCAATGAAAAACCTAGATTGTTGGAAATATGTTTCCGATTTCAACTCCCTATCTAGATTAGTTTCCTATCTGATCACCTCTGAAACCAAACGCATTGCGCGTTTTATCAATGGGTTAGCACCTGAAATTAAAGGTATGGTAAAGGTTGCTCAGCCTAGTACCTATAGGTCCGCTGTTGACCTATCTCTCTCCCTTACCCTTGATCTAATAAGAAAAAAGTCAGTTAAGTATGAAACTGACGGGAAAAGAAAGAGAGAAGATGACAACTCCCAAAGATTTAATAAGAAGAATAAAGAGAGGTTCGGGTTCAAAAGAAACCAAGATAAGTCGGCTGTGACGCCAACGTGCAAGACTTGCAACCGCAGGCACTGGGGACAGTGTAATTTTGGTCCACAAGCCAAACCCTATGGTATTTGTAAGAGAAAAGGACATAAGACCTTAGAATGCAAGGATCTCAAGGATGCTGTTTGCTATGTCTGCAATGAAAAAGAGCACATAAAGACTAACTGGCCTAAGATTCTTAAGATTAATAATGCAAAGCCTGGAGAGGCCAAGAAGGGGAACGCACGTGCCTTTCAGATGACTGCAAGAGAGGCTGTTAATGACAACAATGTCATAATAGGTACATTCCTCATTAACGATATTTATGCTAGAGTTCTTTTTGATTCGGGTGCAGATAAATCTTTTGTTGATCATAAGTTTAGTAAACTATTAAAACTTACCTATAAGAACTCTAGATAAAACTTATGAGATAGAACTTGCTGATGGAAGTTTAGAAACAACATCTTCCGTTTTATATCCATTAAGAATCATTCAATTCCTATCTCTCTTTTGCCAATGAAATTGGCAGGGTTCGATGTAGTTTTAGGCATGGATTGGTTATCTCATAACCAAGCCCACATTGCATGCGATAAGAAACTCATCGAAATTAAAACCCCATCTTGTGAGATGATCACCATCCCTGGAGACTCACACTACGGATTGCCAGACAAGGTGTTGTTATATGAGGCATCAAAGTTTTTGAGGAAAGGTTGTGTCACTTACATGGCACAAGTTACCATTAATGAGCCTAAGCCAAATATTGAAGACCTACCAGTTATCTCGGAGTATTCCGATGTTTTCCCTGAGGAATTACAAGGCCTACCTCCAGATTGGCAAGTGGAATTTAGAATTGATATCATACTTGGATCAGCACCCATAGCTAGGGCCCCATATCGCCTAGCGCCCAACGTAAATGAAGGAGTTAAGGCCACAATTAGATGAACTCCTAAAGAAAGGCTTTATTCAGCCAAGTTCCTCGCCCTGGGGAGCTCCTATCCTATTCGTTAAGAAGAAATACGGTTCGATGCGGATGTGCATTGACTACCGAGAGCTAAACAAGTTAACTATTAAGAATCGTTATCCATTGCCCAGGATCGATGATTTATTCGACCAACTTCAAGGGGCTAGTTACTTTTCTAAGATTGATTTGAGATCTGGATATCATCAGCTGAAGGTGAGAAGTGAGGATGTTCCTAAAACTGTCTTCAGGACCTGATATGGTCATTTTGAATTCTTGGTGATGCCTTTTGGGCTCACAAATGCACCTGCAGCATTCATGGATCTCATGAATAGAGTCTGCAAGCCATATCTGGATAAGTTTATCATTGTCTTTATGGACGACATACTTATTTATTCTCGTAATCAAGTTGATCACAAGAAACATCTTCGGTGCATCTTAGAACTGTTAAGGCAAGGGAAGCGTTATGCTAAATTCTCTAAGTGTGAGTTTAGAGAAGTCCAATTCCTTGGACATATGGTAAGTGAGTGTGGTATCCAAGTAGACATTGCCAAAATTGAGGCTATAATGAATTGGGAAGTACCCAAAACCCCATCAGAGGTTCGTAGTTTCCTAGGATTGGTTGGTTACTATAGGAGGTTCATTGAGAACTTTTCGAGGATAGCCACTCCTTTAACTACCCTGACTCGTAAGAATGTTAAATTTAACTGGGGTCCAAAACAACAAAAATCCTTTGAAATTATAAAACACAAGTTGAGCAATGCTCCTGTGTTATCTCTACCTGAGGGTATTGAGGAATTTGTAGTCTACTGTGATGCATCGCACACTGGCATGGCTGTGTGCTAATGCAAAAAGGCAAGGTAATTGCTTATGCATCACGACAGTTAAAGGTGCACGAAAAGAATTACACCACCCACAATTTGGAATTGGGTGCCGTTGTATTTGCACTAAAATTGTGGAGACATTACTTGTATGGCACAACGTGTATTATATACACTGACCATAAAATTCTCCAACATCTGTTCAATCAGAAGGAATTGAACATGCGACAACGCCGATGGATGGAAACACTTAATGACTATGATTGCGAGATTCGCTATCATCCATGCAAGGCAAATGTAGCTGCTGATGCCTTAAGTCGCAAGGAACGAGTTAAACATATAAGGATTAACTCCAAGATCATTGAGCTTAGAAATAGCTTAAATGAGAAGCTACTAGATGCTTAGAAGCAAGCTCTATTAGAGGCTAATATTCCTAATGAGGGATTAGGTGGAATTGTGGATCAGTTAGCGCCAGGAAAAGATGGAATCCTTAGATTTAATGATAAAATCTGGGTTCCAATTTTTGGAGGGCTTAGGAATCTAATCCTCCAAGAAGCGCATAACTCAAAGTACTCTGTTCACCCCGGTGGTGACAAAATATACCAAGATCTAAAGAAGAATTATTGGTGGATGGGTTTGAAGAAATCCATAGCCACTTATGTAGCTAAGTGTCTGACGTGTTCGCAAGTTAAGGCCGAACATCAGAAGCCGTCAGGACTTCTACAGCAATTGGAAATTCCCACATGGAAATGGGAAATGGTAACTATAGACTTGATTACCAAGTTACCTAAAACCAAAAGTGGAAATGACACTATTCGGGTCATTGTGGATAGGCTGACTAAGTCAGCACATTTCTTGCCAATAAAGGAAACGCATAATTCAAGCAAATTGGCTAAGTTGTATGTGGACAAGATTGTGTTCCTACACGGTGTGTCGGTATCTATTGTATCTGACAGAGATACTAGATACACATCTCACTTTTGGAAAAGTTTCCAACAATCTTTAGGCACACGATTAAACTTTAGTACGGCTTACCATCTGCAGACTGATGGTCAAAGTTAGCGTACTATCCAGACATTGGAAGACATGCTTAGGGCATGTGTTATTTATTTAGGTGGAAGCTGGGATGACCACTTACCCCTAATAGAATTCTCCTACAATAATAGTTATCATACGAGCATCAAGGCTGCTCCTTTTGAGGCCTTTTATAGGAAAAAATGTAGAACGCCGTGTGTTGGGCAGAAGTTGGGGAAGCCCAACTATCAGGACCGGAGATTGTCCTGGAGACCACGGAAAAGATTGTGCAAATCCGTGATCGTCTCAAAGCTGCCAGGATAGGCAGAAAAGTTATGCTGACAAGAGGTGTAAACCTCTTAAGTTCCAAATAGGGGACAAAGTCATGTTAAAAGGAGCACCCTGGAAAGGTGTGATGCGCTTTGGGAAGAAGGGCAAGTTAAGCCCAAGATACATCGGACTATTCGAGATAGTTGAATGTGTCGGCACTATAGCTTATAAGCTCAGATTGCCAGAGGAGCTAAGTGGAATCCATGATGTGTTCCACATCAGTAATCTTAAGAAATGTCTAGGCGATGAGTCGCTAGCAATGTCGCACAAAGATGTGCAAATTGACGAAAACCTGAGGTTCGTTGAGAAATTTCGATCGAGGATGACAGGTTAAGAAGCTCCGAAGGAAATTTATACCTATAGTAAAGGTTAAGTGGGACGCCTTTAGAGGTCCCGAGTATACATGGAGGTTGAATCCACTATGCGACAAAAGTACCCCCATCTTTTTGAAAAAAATCTCGAGGTCGAGATTTCTTTTAAGAGGGTGAGGATGTAACACCCTGTAAAATCGTGTCCAATAGTATAGTGACATGTGTTATATTTTTATTTTTAGTCTATTAAAGACAAATAAGGACTAAAGGTGTCAACATGCTCAAACTGAGCCTCTGAGTGACTGTCTGATATCAACATGCATAAATAACAGCCTCTGAGTGACTGACATGTCAACATGCTTAAATCATTAGCCTCTGAGTGACTGATATGTCAACATGCTTAAAAACTTGGCCTCTGAGTTACTGATATGTCAACAAGCCCAGCCTTTGAGTGATATCGAGTTAACATGCTATCAAGTGAACCTCTGAGTGATCCTTTACAAAGTCCAACTCTCATACGTGCCATTTGTTTGACGAGAGGGTTCAATTCTGTAAATATTTGAAAGTTGGAAAATGGAGGGATTAAAAGTGTCAACATGTTAACTTATACCTCTGAGTGACCTTTTAACGAACCGAGAGCTCGACAATGTCCGAGCATAATCACGGGTACGCCAAATATTGGCTACGGAGGGCTAAATATGCTAAAAAGTGTTTTAAGAGGTTTTAAGGATGTTTAATAAGTTGAGGGGCTAAATGTGACAAAATTTGAAACCTGACATTGGGCGCTCGCGAGGCGCGAGAGGCAGGGCCCTTTACGTCAGCAGAAAGTTTTGCTTGGCCTCCACACAGTTACCAAAAACATTTTTTCAAAACTATGGACATTTCAATCAGCTATCCACGTTTTAGGACACTTGCAAGCTCCCTCTTACACCCCTAAAACCCTGGCACACCTCCTTTGAGTTCTCCAACTATAAATAGGTGTCCAAGTCCACCATTAAACTTGCACCTTTATTATTCATAACTCTTCTCCCTCCTTTAGAAGTTCCTAACTAAAAGGAGCATCCAACTTAGTTCTCTTGCATTCTAGGAACCTCTTGTAAGTGTTCCTTGTTCTTGCATTTTCGTTTTAGGCCTTTATAGCCAAAGTCAAGTGTTTTACAGAAAACGCCTTGACTTTCGGATAAGACCATCATGATCTAGCCATTGTTCGAAATGAACATGGCTAAGTGATCGTAATAAGGTACGTGTTAGTCCATATAAAGGGCACCTCCTGAAGATCACGTTTGCTAGACCAATTGACGGGTCAAAGTTATGAAATTAAAAAGTCAAACATGCCATTTTTCAGAAAAATCATAAATTGATCTTATATATGTTACGAAACCTATTTTGCACACTTAAATAAGTTGTAATAATTATTAGGACATGTAAGAACATGTTCGGCTCGTCAATTTCAGTTCTAGGGTCGGTTTGCAACCGAAAGTCACAAAGTTTGACTTCTGCTTTGACTTTTGATTCTGACCCGATTTAGATTAGTTACTTACTGATCTAAAGTTGCATTATGATCATAATATAATGTAGCATAACCCTTTGAGATTATATTACATGATCATAATCAGAATCCAAGTTTATGCGCAAGTTTCGTAATTATGCCATTTTTGACTAAAATGCCCTTTTGCATAAAAAAGGTTTTTAATGATAATGAACTTGAAAATAAGTTTCCTACTGATGTATACTATAAGTAGGATTATTAGGGATGTTAAATCAGATTATAAACTGAGTTTACAAGCAGGTCCTTAAATTATGTCGATAAATGACGATTTAGCCATTGTGGCTCATAAATCAGTTTTAATCAAATCTTTTCAAGGTAAATCTTTTACCTACTGATATGTTATATTAAATAACATATCTAAGAAATTTAATCTGACCCTAACATCAGTTTTCATTAAACATCGTATAAAACGTCATTTTATGACATAAGTGCCGTTTCGGCACATAGTATGGTTTTAAACCAAATTATTTGACCAAGACTTGTTACCTACTGATATTAATCTTAAATTAAACATATTTTCAGTAGTAATGTTATAACATCAGAATCCCAAATAATTTATAAACTATGTGTAAAATGACCCAATTGCCCATTCGGTGCATAGTTTGGTCATAAAAGATAAACTACACATATAATTGATATCCTACTGATATTATATCATAAATAAAATATTTTTCTAGAATACTTATAGTTATAACATAAATTATATTCAAGTTCCTTTTATACGGTATGAAATTACCAAAACGCTCCTTGTGAGGCAAGTTTCAATTTAAACAAACACATAAAAGTTGATATCCTACTGATATTACAACTTATTTCAAATATAATGGCATATAAACTTGTCCATGACTTATCCGGTTACCCATTATCGCTTATAAGCATACGGTTGATTATAGTAACTAGTTTACGGAATTCAACCAAAACGGGTTTAACCTTATCATTTTAAACTCAAAATCCTGAATGTTAAATGTTTACCCATTTTATACAAGTCAAGATACTTGTTGGGTTTAAACAACATCCTATCCGGTCATCGTTAATCTAGCGTACCGTTTTTGATCCTTTACACTACTCGGTCTAAGTCTATGACTTAAATAAGACCGTTAGTATTTAATTGGTTAGCTTATGCCATAATCCATACTAGAGCATTCCTGTAAATGCTATCTGCACTTAATTCAATTTGGATACAGGCTGAGATATTAAATCTTACATTTTAAAATCAAGACTAACTCTAGTAAATATTTTTGACTTATTTTCCCTATACGGGATACGGTAAATTATTACCGCTTGGTCAGAAATGAGATCAATCGAATGTCGGATTGTGGCTAGGAAATCCGCATATTACGTTTTAATTAGTTTTGTTTGATAACGTAAACATTGGGGGTTAAATTACCGTGTCTTAGATATCCTCGGCTCATTATATTAGATAATGGCCACGACCTTAGCGCGGGGTGTAGGCATACACCTGACAGACGCTCAAATGCAAATTACCCAAGACGTTGGGGATAACTCCTCTATAAGTTCTAAGTGGTGTGTATTTAATCAAGTCTCGGTCTCTATACTGGGCCCCATACGTATTGACAAACATGTAAAGCTGTTAACAAGGTTACAAAGCTGACTTTCCCAAGTTATAAAAGATTTGTGCCCTGTGCACTTAAATCAAATTTTTAAAATGTTTTCAAAATGAGTCAGTCGGGTGTATTTACCAGCGAAAGCTGACGTATTTTCTAAAGACTAAGCTTGCATGTACAATACGAAATAGGCTGGAAGCTGCTCGGTAGTGAATAAGGGGATCTTGCAAATCCTTAGATCTACCCTAAAGTCTGTTTTATATTCTTTCTTTGTACATTTTATGATCTGCCTGTGCATCTTCTATTACGAGCCTGTATATTATTTTGAATTTCGAACATTCGGTTTGTAATAGTAATTTTATTCTAAGACTTCCGCTGTGCCATGTTTAATTGACTATGATGTTATCAACTGACGTCACGACACTCCCCACCCTGGCCCACCAGTATAAGGATTTGGGTTGGAAATCCGGGGTGTGACATGGCGGGTCCTAACAGCACTGTTTGTTCCGGGTACTTGTTGTTTATTACCCACTTCTCTGGCTTGCCGTTGGATGATGACTTCGGTAGCTTCGTCGGTGGTTCCTCTTTCTGTGGGAAACCTGCAGGCAGCATGAGGGGTAGAAGTGATCATGCTGAACTCTCGTTGTGCCCGCCGACCCAGTAACACATCATGGCGCGAAGTCGCGGGCATGACCACGAAGTTGACCGAGATCGTGCGCGAGTATCGCCCATCGGAAAGAGTCACCGGAAAAGTGATTTGGCCCAGTGTAAAGACGACCTCGTTGCAGAAACCAGTGAGTGGGAAGTCCACCGGCTCCAAGGGCGCCTTGTCTTCTGGGTCCAGTTGTTGGAAGCACTGTTCATATATGATGTCCATAGAGCTTCCCGGGTCTATGAACATGTAATCGGTGCGATAATGGCCAAAGATGCAAGTTATCACGACTGGACGTTCCTCTTGCGGGCCCCCAGGGACTATAGGGAAGATGACCTGTTGCTCGCGCTAGTGAGGCGTGCAACTCTTCTAATGGCCGCGCTTGCGCGACGGGCCACATTGGATCATATGAACAGATTTCATCTTCTTGTTACTCGGGCCCTCGCCGCCTCGAGTAATCTAGCGCACCTCCTTGCGCACATTTTGAAGTAAGTGGGTGAGCTTCCGACTCTTCAGCGCCTTCTCGATCTCCATGCGCAAGGAGATGCAGTTGTCGGTTGTATGCCCCGTATCTTTGTGATAATCGCAAAAAAGGTTGGGGTCTTGAATTGGTGATCTTCGGTGCTAAGTACCTCCGCCGGTGTTTTCGTCAGTGGTGTCGACCGGCGAGTTGGATGGGTGCTGGCTAGTTTCCCTCCAACTCTTTTCATTCTTCTTAAAAACTATTGCTCATGTCGTGGGGACGGTAATGGGGTAGGGGAGGTCTAGTGTTATTTAGGTTGCGCTCCGTCTGCACATAGACCTTTGCTGCCGCCATTAACTTCTCCAAGCTTTTCGGGAGTCCAGTAGTTCCCGACAAGACTTTGATCATCTCATTACAGCAGACAACGTACTTGAACTGTGCACGAATTAGGTCTTCGTGCACATCCCCTATCTCCAATGCCTCTTTATTGTAGCAGGTGATGAAGTCCTCAAGACTTTCGTCATCACGCGCTAGATGTTCATTACGTAAGAGGAATCTCTGACGTAACGTCGCTGTTGGCTAAAGTGTGTCAGGAACTTGTCTTTGAGGTCGTTCCATGACACGAGATTGCCCGTGGGCAAGTGGTCAAACCATAGACGCGCAGCGCCTGTAAGGGTTTGGACAAACAAGTGACACCACATAGGCAGCGTCCAGCCTCCGATCAATCCTGCGCCGGTGAACTAGGTGCAGGTGGTCATCTGGGGCTGTCAACCCATTGTACTTTCCCATGTTGGAGGGAGGTTTTGCATGCTCCAGTGGTGCAAGCGCGATCTCTTTGATGAATTTTGAGTGTTCGGCTGCTTCAGCCGGCTTGTAGATCAAGTTATAGTTGTACTCCGCCTCCGGGTTGTAAACAGCCTGTGGCGCAGACTTGTAAGCAGCATGATCCTTTGGTAGCCGGTGAAACATACTGGCGCTATCACCCTCTCCATAAGTTCAATACTCCTCACGTTGGGTGTTCCACCCCTCTAGAGGACTCTGGCCCAACCGTGAGTGGATGGACGCTCGCCTATGATTATGAGACTCATGTTTCGGTGGCGATGAGAATACTCCGTTTTTCGTGTACGGAGTTGTGATAGAACACTCGCTCCAGCCGACGAGCCATAGCTAAGTACTCGTGGTGCAGGCAAGCATGCACGTGAGTAGTTGGCTGAGCCGGCGCAGCGAACGTGTTGGTTTGCGCACAGAGTTACTCGTAGACGACATTTAGATCCGTTTGAGACTTGATGTACCAAGACATCGGAGTTTCACCCGGAGGCAAAACCGAAGTGATTGGTACGCAAGAAGTCTCCATTTGAACTCCGGGGGTTATCGGGACGTTCACACGACCGAAGTCGTGGTGAGCACCGGCATTCCCGGAAGAAACTCTTCCACTTGTCCGTCGAGTCGAGAGGCATGAACTAGGTTCTTTTCCTCCCGCTCGAGGACCTCATGGTGTGTTTGATGGAAAGTCAACTATTTGCAAGTGAGGTTTGAGAAAAAAACGAAATGAGAAAACGGATGTGACAGTGAGTAAAAAGCGGATGACGCCAATGAAGAAACACTGGCTGAACCGAGAGGTGTCCAGAGATATCTTAGTTCAGCCTAGTTTTTCTGCATAAAAGGTTGTCTCTCGTTCATCTTCTGGATGATCTCACTTCAAGCCAATCTGCAAAAACTAGCAACGCCGTTATCCTCGTCACGGGAAAAGGGGAGGGTTTTCTCCATGACCACACTCCGGCATGAGAATAAGTATTTGGTGATTGCAAGGTAAGGGCAAGTAAGTAGTAATTAGTGAGTAAGCTGGAAAGCATGTGTTTTACTTTGTGGTTCGATACTCATTTTATAGCCGAAGATAAGTGGGTTTAGGAGATGGGTGATTGACCTTGGGCCCGACCCAGACGACCAGGGATATCCGTTCTGTTCCCCTGCAGCGATCATTAAATGATCTCTGGCAGGAGTGTGCTTTGTCGAATGTTGAATGGTGCCACGTGTTATGGTAGCTGTCCCTGGTGTCAGACCTGTCATTAGCCGAAAGTGGTGGATGTGTGACAGTCACTAGCGTGAGTATGGTTGGTGCACAGTCTTGCCTCTGCATTACTGTTCATGCGATGCAGTCTGACACAACCTGCCGATTGACCATGGGGTCACAGCTCTGCCACTTTGTACCATTGTATTTAGTCAATGCCTCTTTGCGCTTTTCCCTTTTGCGTGGCTTGCGTGGCTTTTAGTGCTTTCTGGCCAACGCAGAGTTGTAGGGGTTAACTCCTTTTGTTCTAAGACTATGAGTTGTTCTCATGTTTGTCTTGTCCTTGTGCCAGGTTTTGGGACTTCGCGGCTAGAGGGTTGTATGGTCCTCGTAGGGTCAAGTAGCCTGCGCTTCTACGTCTAACTTGCCGTTGCACTAAGTACGCAAGGTTCGTTGTGTGACCTCTATTTCTAGGTCTAACTTTCCGTTGTGCAGTGTGTGCAAGGCTCGTTGTGTGACCAGCATAGGTTGGTCTAGCTTGCCGTTGCACTGAGTGCGCAAGGTTCATTGTGCGACCACATGGTTTGTCTAACTTGCCGTTTCGCTGAGTGCCCAAGGCTCGTTGTATGATCTGTATGGTTGGCCTAACTTACCGTTGCGCTGAGTGCGCAAGGCTCGTTGTGTGACCTCTTAGCGTTAAGGTTGCAATACCGTGCGCGTTGCACGCAAGGTTTGTTAGGCAAGCTGTTGGTTCCAAGAATGGCTAACCATTACGCATTGTGCGCAAGGTTATTCTTGTAGTATGTTGTTGACGGTATGGTCCCTTGCGCAGGCGCAGACTTTTTGGGACTATACCCCTCCAGGCTTTGTAATAGGTTTGGTAATGAGCATAATTTTAGAGATTAATTTATACTATAGCCCAATAAAAGTTATATATGTATTATATACAAAATAATAAATAAATAAATATGTATTATTTTAATTTAAATTTTGAATCGAATCTAAAACTATAAATTCGTATTCGAATTACTAGACCCGAATTGAATAGAATTCGAATTCTTAATAATCGAAACGAATTCTAAACACCCCTAGTTAAGTATAACGATGAAAAAGTTTTTTTAAATACTTAGATGAAAATAGTAGTTATTATTAAACTTTATAGAAAAAATCACCATTTAACTCAAATAAATGAATAACCATACTTGTTTGATGTAGTTTTAACACCCTTCGACTACTTTAAATATTGGATTGTCTCCTTCATAATTTACTACTTTAAATAATCACATTCATTGGTGTTTTCTTAAATTAGAGTGTAAAGATTAGGTAAGAGCTCAACAGTTTGAATGAATTAGTTTGTACAATGGAGAAAACTCCAATATATACAAGTAGGATATAGTAACAAGTAACTAACATCTAAGAGACTAACTACCGTAACAAACTAATCAACTCGATCACTCATACAAATATACTCTTATACTCTAACGCTAAAGTGTGTGGTTATGACCCTTATAACCAACATGACTCTTCACATAGGCGGCATGCCGAAATGTCACGCACCTCTAATCTACCATCCAAAATCACTACCTTAAGGGTGTGGTCATGACCCAAACCACTATCCCATTTATTTTTTTAATATACTTTTGTCTCAAAATCGTTAAATGGGAGGGCCGTGGTCAACGTGTTTCAATCTACGCAAACCACTATCAATCAAGGAGGGGGCGGTGTACCATTTGATTAATGATCTTATGTGGCAAAATGCAAATTAAGAACGTGACTTGTAGTGTTTAATCAGTGTTGGTTTCAGTTTTTCAGTTCAAGATTAAAGTGGTCTAAACCCGGTTAATTAGGCAAATATCTATTGGTTTCAGTTGGCCATTACATCAGTTCAGGAGCCTTATAGTGTCTTCAAACCCAAATGAGATATCATTGTAACAATTAACAAACTACATGTTGACGTACGTTATTTCTATTCATTTTCCCATATGATGGTTGTTGGCATGAATGAAAATTATTGAGAGGAATGAGGAGAGATAAACAAATAGTTATCTAGTTTACTCCCCCATATATTTTTCCCTGCACATGCACGTATGGGGTTATGGGACCAGGTTACTTTTGTGAATAAAGATGCCACTTTACTTTTTTATTTCTTTTAAAGGCAAATTTAAATTATTAACGAATCACTAGAGTATTATTATGGTATAAGTGAAATCACCTGATTATATCCGTCTCAACTAGACATAATACATATACACCAATTTTGAGAAACTCAATAAATATGAGAAACCCCCTCCCCACTTGTGGAAATTAAACCTAAGACCTATTGGTCTCAATGCCTTATTTCAACTCACGATGTCACTAGGCTATAAAGGCATTAGCAAAATGACACTTTCCTAAAACCTTCATTTTTGCCTTTCTTTACTTTTATTTTTTTCATTCCCCTTTTCTTTTACATACTTCTATTAAATTTGATTGTGTTAATACTTATTTCTAGATAAAAATAGGATTAATACTATAAAAAACCAACACTTTTTCTTATTTCAGGGAAACAAATCACTCTAACTTAGTTTTTAGTTTTGAGGAGATATTACAGTTCTCAACTTCTCAAACATGGAAACTAAAATAACATGTTAAAACGCCAAGTTGTAATACAATCATTATCAATGCCGAATAAGCTATATAAGCAATTAGTTATTCACGTGTGGATACTATGCAAACTCTTTTGATAACATGGTTACATGGAACACCACTTCATCGATCAATTTTCATCTCATCGAATCATGATTTATGAGAGGTAAATAATTATTTGAAATTCACTGATGTCGTAAAGATAATACATGTTTAATCAAATAACATGAACACATGATGTAACAAAATTTATTTCCCCTTCTATAAGTACCATTCACCCCATTCATCAAAACACGTCATCCAAAAATCACCCCAATAAAAATCACACTAAATATTAACATTTCCACTTTCTAATCACATCCTCATCATGAAAACAACTTCTTCATCCATTTTCTTAAACCTCTTCCTCTTCACCACCACAATCTCACCTCTTACCGCCACAATCCACGACTCCTCCGGCAACAAACTTCTCCATGGCATCCCCTACTACATCCTCCCCCTCCTCCGCGGGTCGGGTGGCGGCCTCACCGTCTCCCAGACCACCAAAACCACCTGTCCACTCAACATCACTCAAGAACCCTTCGAAGTTAACCGCGGGATCCCCTTCACCTTCAACCCCATCGTCCTAGACCAACAATTCGTTCGCGGTGCATACCCTCTTTCGATAGAAGCCGGCGTTATAAACCCATGCAGCGGATCAAAGGTATGGAAGGTGAAGTCAACTACTTCTTCTTCAAAGAATAATGGTGATGAATTTGTGACAAGTGTTAAAGATAGTAACTCCAAGAAAAAAGATGATGATGATGATAAGGATGTTGATATTGTTACGACTGGTGGAGAGTTTAACAAGCCAGAAAGTTGTTTTCAGATTGTTGAAGATGTTATGATGCCGGGAGTTCAAAGCTACCAGATTCAGAATTGTCCGTTTAAATGTGGTTCGAGTGGTGACGGTTTTACGTGTTATAATGTTGGAGTTGTTATGGATGTTGATGGTAATGGGTATCTTGGTCGGACTGATGCTATGTTTCCTGTGGTGTTTGAGAGTTCTTATGCCACGTTTAGCCGCTTAGGTGAAACGTACGTGTTTGGTCAAGTGTTGGAAAAATAAGGGGGGTTTGTTATTTTTGTGTGTTTTTATTGAATTGAGACATAAGTTTGTGATACCATATTTAGTTAGGAACTAGTGAAATAAGTTTATGGAACACAAAAAAGTACTTGTAATTTAGCGATAAGTAGCGTAGTAAAATGTTTATCGGTGTTGATTTAGAAGTAGTTTTAATGGGTGTGTAATTTAGCTGTTAAAAATGTTATGAGAGACGATATGACAAGTAGTTTGATTGACTAGTTTTGAAACATGTTATGTCTTGATGTTTGTGTGTTTGAAGTGATAGACTTAAGAGCACAACTCACATATTTACTTGTGTTAAAAATACAACTCTAAAGGATTAAATAAAAAATTCGTGGCAGGGTTCCGCTTGCCGCAACACGGGTTTCATCCCACTAATTGTAATTGTAAATTTAAAAATTCGTGGTTGGGCGAGGGCTTACGGATTTCATTTGGTTCCCACACATAGGGGTACAGTCTCAGGATGGTCGAGCAGTCGACTTTTAACATAGCCCGAATAGGATGGGTTTACACGTAACATTATTTGCCGTTAAAAGAAAACTCAAATCACTTAATGTAAACGCACCAACGCAATTACTAGCATTAATAACATTCAAAATTTGATTATTTTATTGTTGTGTTCGGATGGTTTCATAATGTTGTAGGGGTTGTAATGGATAAGAAGTTGAGTGACTATCCTAGCAGGTACCATAAGGTATTCACTCTTTACGAAACTAAACACACGTTATTATCACTAATAAAAACCGTTTTTGTTGTAAGAATCAATGTTTGTTTTCGAAATTTTTTATGTGTTTATCAACATTTATATATATATATATATATTAGTCTAAGATTTCTTTCAGAATGTATGAAGTTTGGACAAGGACACTTATATATTAATATGAAAGTATTGTATATAGGTGTAATTTCTTTAAAGGATAATATATATATATATATATATATATAATATGAAATTGTTATATGTTAGTTTGTGTATTTATTGTGGTTGAAAGACGCTAGGCATGAGTTATATGGGCATATGGTGTACATTTCAGAAATCTGATAAAAACACAACAATATCAGGTTGAAGTAAGAGACTTAAACACGAAACCAATACAATGATAGTCGGAAGAAAAACTAAACCATACATGATATTTTTATGGTGTAGCACTTTCGGTCGAGGGTGACGTCATAATTAGAAACTAATAAAATCACTTTTATCATTTAATTTTGGAACTGAGAACGATCCCGAATTCATGAAAGGATGATGCACTAAAAGAGATGTAAAAGAGAGATGTAACATTCGTAAAAGAAATGAATCCTAAAATAGGACATGTTTTTGTAACTCGATCTGTTTTCATATTCCACGTAATTTTGTTTAATGTTTAAGCAATAAAATGTCTTGGATTCTATGTTTTGATCATACATGTTATCATATCTGGTGATTTATAGTCTTATACATGTTTTAGACAACCTTGTAAATTCATTTCCATGTATTTTGAAGCAACCCTCCATATCTCAAGGTCTAAAACTAAGGATTTCCTTAAGTTAATAAAAAACTTTGAAGAGACCTCGTGAACATACCTAACACATCACATTCTGACCTTCTTATCATTCAAACTTCATTATATACATGCCATAAGATAAGACATTGTATTTTGGAGGGTTTAGATGTAAACTATAGCAAGTAAGAAGCTCTACATGTCGTATTCTTAGTTTTGTCATGTCACATCCCAAATTTCCAACCAAACACCGGTGCCCCGGGTGGGGAATATTGTGACGTAAGTTGATATCATCATAGTCAATTAAACACAACACAACAGAAGTCTTGGATTTAAATTACTATTACAAACCGAAATGTTCAAAGTACAAAAATAATATACAGATGGCTTGTAACGAAAGATCCACAGGCGGATCGTAAAATGTACAAAAATGTATAACAGACTTTAGGGCTGATCTAAGGATTTGCAAGATCCTCTCACTATCGAGCAGCTTCCAGCCTATTTCGTATTGTACCTGCAAGCTTAGTCTTTTGAAAATACGTCAACTTTCGCTGGTAAATACACCCGACTGACTCATTTTGAAAACATTTTAAAAATTTGATTTAAGTGCACAGGGCACAAATCTTTTATAACTTGGGAAAGTCAGCTTGTAACCTTGTTAACAGCTTTACATGTTTGTCAATACATATGGGGCCCCCTACAGAGACCGAGACATGATTAACGTACACACCACTTATGAACTCACGAAGGATTATCCCCAACTTGTGGGTAAAAATAATTTTAGCATTCGCATCTGTCGGGTGTATGCCTACACCCCGTGCTTTGGTCGTGGCCATTATCTAATGTAATGAGCCAAGTATATCCAGGACACGGTCGTTAACCCCCAATGTTTAAGTTATCAAACAAAAGTGATTAAAATGGAATATGTGGATTTACTAGCCACAATCCGGCATTCGATTGATCCCATTTCCGATCAAGCGGTAATAATTTACCATAACCCAAGCCTGTATAGGGAAAATAAGTCAAGAGTATTTACCTGAGCTAGTCTTGATTTAAAATGCAAGATTTAATATTTCAGCCATACTCAAAATGAAATAAGTGCAGATAGCATTTACTGGAAGGCTCTAGTCTGGATTATGGCATAAGGTAACCAATTAGAATGCTAACGGTCTTAATTTAAGTCATAGACTTAGACCGACTAGCGTAATGGATCAAAAACGGTACGATACGCTAGATTAAGCGATGACCGGATAGAATGTAGTTTAAACCCAACAAGTACTTAAGACTTGTATAATATGGGTAAACAATTAACATTCTGGAATTTGAGATTAAAATGATAAGGTTAAACCCGTTTCGGTTAATTTTCGTAAACTAGTTATATATATTTAACCGTATGCATATAAGCGATATCGGGTAACCGGATGAGTCATGAACAAGTTCTATATGTCATTATACTTTAAATAAGTTGTAATATCAGTAGGATATCAACTTATTTGCCCGAAAAGGTTTTGAAACGAAATTATGCCTCATAAAGGCGTTTTGGTAATTATATGTCGTATAAAAGGAACTTGCGTGTATTCTGATGTTATGATCATAAACATTCTGGAAAAATACTTAATTTGTGATATAATATCAGTAAGATAGCACACATAAGTATGGTTTATGGTTTAAGACCAAACTATGCACCGAAAGGGCATTTTGGTCATTTAAAAGTATAGTTTAAGTTATTATAGTAAAATCAGTTTATGATCAGAATATTAACATCTTAATATGTTAATTAAATTAACATATCAGTAGGTAATTTATCTGCAAGTGCATTGTTGATTAAAACCTTGTTTTATGTAAAAAGGGCATTTTAGTCAAATTTTGACATTTTACGAAACTTTTGCATAAACGCAGATGATGATTATGATCAAGTAATATAACCTCAGAGGGTTATACTACATTGTATTACGATCATAATGTGACCATAAGTCAGAAGTTAACTAATCTAAGTCGGGTCAGAATCGAAAGTCAAAGCAGAAGTCAAACTTCGCGACTCTCGGTTGCGAACCGACTCTAGGACTGAAATTGACGGGTCGAACATGTTCCGACATGTTCTAATAATTATTACCAACTTGTTTAAGTATCAAAAATATATTTATAACATGTATAAACTCAGATTATGATTTTTATGAAATTTGACCCGTTTGACATTTTAAACAATAACTTTGACCCGTCAATTGACCTAGTAAATGTGATCCTTAGGAGGTGCCCTTTTAAGGGATTAACACCTACCTAATTATGATCACTTACCCATGTTCGTTTCGAACAATGGCTAGACCATAATGGTCTTAACCGAAAGTCAATTCATTTGTAGAAAATGCTTGACTTTTGGCTATTAAAAGCCTATAAAAAGAAATGGAACACTTACAAATGATCCAAAGGAAACTTAGAACTCAAAGGGAAGCTCCCAAAAGGTCAGGCACTTTCAAGAGTGTAATAGAGAGAAGAAAAAGTGAATGAGCAAATAATGAGGTGAACTTGAGTTGCTATTTTTAGTGCAAGAGGGTGTGTGAAGATGAAGCCAGGTGTTAGAGGTGTTCTAGGATCATCACAAGTGTCTAGCAAGGTGTCAAGAACTGCAAAAGTGTGGCAAACTGCAGGAGAGGTGGCATCTTGACAGAATTTTGGGGTTTTGACACTTTTAGTCCCTCAAATTTAGTTTTGTGGTTTGTCATGAATTGTCCCTTGACTAACATCCAATGACATAATGATACAACTTGGTCTTTTCGTTCAACACGAGATGTATTGAAGAAGAGTACGAACAACCGAACTTAACAGGTGTCACACTAGGTCTTCTTATGACTTATAAGCGTTTACTAGCTTAAACGCGAAAGCTACAAACACTATGGTTTAATGGGTTAAATTACCCGTTTGGTAAAAGAGCGGAATGCTCGAGGATGGTAAATAAAAATATATCATCTCAACCGAGAGACGTTAGGCTCTTAAGATGGCTTAGTAATATAAGAAATATGAAAATGACAAAGTCTAGGGGCCTTTGGATAATTTGCTGAAAGTTTAAATGGTGAAAAATAAGAGCTTCAGAGGCCCGCCGTAGGCTACGGTCGCCAGACCGTAGCTTACGGTCAGTGATATTTTGTTTCAGCAGCTTTAGACCATAGCCTACGGTCCTAGACCGTAGGTTACGATTAGTTATATATAAAATCTTTGTGAATTTTGAACTTGTTTTAGGTTTAGTTGAGTGCCTAACTTATTGAGGTATGATCTGAGGGCATGTACACGTGTCGGTATATTACCGAACACGAATTTACGTGGTATTACATAACCCCTCCATTGTCCAATATTAGCGTATTTTCAGGATTAATCCCTCTCGTCCAACTAGTGGCTCATATGAGAGTTAGGACTTCGTAAAGGATCACTCAGAGGCTCAGTATAAACATGTTGACCCCGATGTCACTCAGAGGCTAGGCATGTTGATACAATGGTCACTCAGAGGCCGAGTTTAAGCATAACAACACTAATGGTCGTTCAGAGGCTATGTTTTATGCATAACGACTCTAATGGTCGTTCAGAGGCTACGTTTTTATGCATGACGACACTAATGGTCGTTCAGAGGCTAGATTTATGCATGTTGACATCAAAAAGTCATTCAGGGGCCCAGTTTGAGCATGTTGTCACTTTTAGTCCATATTAGTCTTTCATAGACTGTATTTAAAATACAACACGTGTCACTATATTATTGGACACAATTTTACAGGGCGTTACTTCCTCACCCTCTTAAAAGAAATCTCGACCTCGAGATTTTATTCAAAAAGATGGGGGTACTTTTGTAGCATAGTGGACTCAACCTCTCATGTATACTTGGGACCTCTAAAGGCGTCCCACTTAGCCTTTACTATAGGTATCATTTTTCTTCGGAGCTTCTTAACCTGTCGATCCTCGATCGAAATTGGTTTCTCAATGAACCTTAGGTTTTCATCTATTTGCACATCTTCATGCGACATTGCCAGCGACTCATCGACTAGACATTTCTTAAGGTTAGATATGTGGAATACATCATGAATTCCACAAAGCTCCTCTGGCAATCTGAGCTTATAAGCTACGGTGCCGACACATTCGATTATTTCGAAGGTCCTATGTATCTTGGGCTCAACTTGCACTTCTTTCCAAAACGCATCACACCCTTCCAGGGTGATACTTTCAGCATGACCTTGTCCTCTATTTGGAACTGAAGAGGTTTATGCCTCTTGTCAGCATAACTTTTCTGTCTATCCCTCGCAGCTTTGAGACGATCACGGATTTACATAATCTTTTTCGTGGTCTCCAGGACAATCTCTGGTCCTGATAGTTGGGCCTCCCCAACTTCTGCCCAGCATACGGGCGTTCTACATTTTCTCCCATACAAGGCCTCAAAAGGAGCAGCCTTGATGCTAGTATGATAGCTATTATTGTAGGAGAATTCTATTAGGGGTAAGTGGTCATTCCAGCTTCCGCCTAAATCAATCACACATGCCCGAAGCATGTCTTCCAAAGTCTGAATAGTACGCTCACTTTGACCATCAGTCTGCGGATGGTAAGCCGTACTAAAGTTTAATCGTGTGCCTAACGATTGTTGGAAACTTTTCAAAAAGTGAGACGTGTATCTAGTATCTCTATCAGATACAATAGATACCGGCACACCGTGTAGGGACACAATCTTGTCCACATACAACTTAGCCAACTTGTCAGAGCTATAAGTCTCTTTAATTGGCAAGAAATGTGCTGACTTAGTCAGTCTATCTACAATGATCCAAATCGTGTCATTACCATGTTTGGTCTTAGGTAACTTGGTAATCAAGTCCATAGTTATCATTTCCAAGTGGGAATCTCAAGTTGTTGTAGAAGTCCTGACGGTTTCTGATGTTCGTCTTTAA
Source organism: Scalesia atractyloides (assembly GCA_947069175.1). NCBI lineage: Eukaryota > Viridiplantae > Streptophyta > Magnoliopsida > Asterales > Asteraceae > Scalesia > Scalesia atractyloides. The sequence continues at coordinate 8,791,878 of CAMTDV010000012.1, read as the reverse complement.
CTTGCAAACACGTCAGACACTTAGCTACATAAGTGGCTATGGATTTCTTCAAACTCATCCACCAATAATTCTTCTTCAGATCTTGATACATCTTGTCACCACCTGGGTGAACTGAGTATTTTGAATTATGCGCCTCCTGGAGGATTAGATCTCTAAGTCCTCCAAACATTGGAACCCAGATTCTGTCATTAAATCGAAGGATTCCGTCTTTTCCAAGCGTTAACTGATCAACAGTTCCGCCTAATCCCTCATTAGGAATATTAGTCTCTAATAGGGCTTGCTTTTGCGCATCTAATAGCTTCTCATTCAAGCTATTTCTGAGCTCGATGCTCTTGGCGTTAATCCTTATGGGCTTAACCCTTTCCTTGCGACTTAAGGCATCAGCGACTACATTTGCCTTGCCAGGATGGTAGCGAATCTCGCAATCATAATCATTAAGTGTTTCCATCCAACGGCGTTTTCGCATGTTCAATTCCTTTTGATTGAACATGTGATGGAGACTTTTATGGTCAGTGTATATAATACACTTTGTGCCATACAAGTAATGTCTCCACAGTTTTAGTACAAATACAACGGCACCCAATTCCAAATCGTGGGTGGTGTAATTCTTTTCATGCACCTTTCGTTGTCGTGATGCATAGGCAATCACTTTGCCTTTTTGCATTAGCACACAACCCATGCCAGTGTGTGAGGCATCATAGTATACGACAAAATCCTCAATACCCTCAGGTAGCGATAACACAGGAGCATTTTGCTCAACTAGTGTTTCAGAATCTCAAAAGATTCTTGTTGTTTTGGACCCTAGTTAACTTGACATTCTTACAGGTCAAGGTAGTTAAAGGAGTGGCTATCCTCAAAAAGCTCTCAATGAATCTCCTATACTAACCGGCCAATCCTAAGAAACTACGAATTTCTGACGGAGTCTTGGGAACTTCCCAATTCATTATGGCTTCAATCTTGGCGGGATCCTCTTGGATACCACGCTCAGTTACAACATGTCCAAGAAACTGAACTTCTCTAAGCAAAAACTCGCACTTAGAGAACTTAGCATAAAGCTTCTCTTGTCTTAACAATTCTAGGATGCACCGAAGATGTTTCTCGTGATCAACTTGATTACGAGAGTAGATAAGTATGTCGTCTATGAAGACAATGACAAACTTATCTAGGTACGGCTTGCAGACTCTATTCATGAGATCCATGAATGCTGCAGGTGCATTTGTGAGTCCAAAAGGCATCACCAGGAATTCAAAATGACCATATCGAGTCCTGAAGGCAGTTTTAGGAACATCTTCACTTCTAACCTTCAGCTGGTGATATCCAGATCTCAGATCAATCTTAGAGAAATAACTAGCCCCTTGAAGTTGGTTGAATAAATCGTCGATCCTGGGCAGAGGATATCTATTATTGATTGTTAACTTATTCAGCTCTCGGTAGTCAATGCACATTCGCATTGAACCGTCTTTCTTCTTTACGAACAGAATAGGAGCTCCCCAAGGTGAGGAACTAGGCTAAATAAAGCCTTTTTCTAAAAGTTCATCTAATTGCGTCCTCAATTCCTTCATTTACGTCGGTGCTAACTGATACAGAGCTCTAGCAACAGGTGCTGCTCCTGGTAGGATATCAATCCTAAACTCCACTTGCCTATCTGGAGGTAGACCTGGTAATTCCTCAAGGAAAACATCAGGATATTCTGAGATAACTGGTTGATCTTCAAGGTTCGGCTTAGGTTCATTTATGGTGACTTGTGCCATGTAGATGACATAACCTTTCCCTAGACACTTGGATGCCTTAAATAACGACACTTTGTCTGTCAATCCATAGTGTGAATCTCCAAAGATGGTGAACATTTCACCATATGAGGTTTTAATTTCGATGAGTTTCTTATCACAGGCAATGCGGGCTTGGTTATGAGATAACCAATCCATGCCTAAGACTACATCGAACCTCGCCAATTTCATTGGCAGAAGAGAGATAGGAATAGAATGATTCTTAATGGATATAAAACATACATCAAGAATAGAAGACGCTGTTTCTAAGGTTCCGTCAGCAAGTTCTACTTCATAAGTTATGTCTACAGTTCTTATGGGTAAGTTTAATAGTTTGTTAAACTTATGGTCCACAAAAGACTTATCTGCACCCGAATCAAACAGAACTCTAGCATATACGTCATTTATGAGGAATGTACCTGTTATGACGTTGTTGTCATTAACAGCTTCTCTAGCATTCATCTGAAAGGCACGAGCATTTCCTTTCTTGGCCTCTCCAGGCTTCGCATTATTACTCTGAAGATTCTTAGGGCATTTAGTCTTAATATGCCCTTTTCATTGTAGCCATAGCAGACTGCATCCTTAAGATCCTTGCATTCTAGGTTCTTATGCCCTTTTCTTTTACAGATACAACATGGTTTAGCCTGTGGATCAAAATTACACTGTCCCCAGTGTCTGCGGTTGCAGGTCTTACATGTCGGCGTCACACCCGACTTATCTTGGTTCTTTTTGAACCCAAATCTCCCCTTATTCATCTTATTAAATCTTTGGGAGTTACCATCCTCTCTCTTCCTCTTCCCGTCAGTCTTAATCTTGATTGACTTTTGTCACACCAAATCCAAGGTGAGTGAGAGAGATAGGTCAACAGCAGACCTATAAGTAGTAGGCCGAGCAGCCTTCACCATGCCTTTTATCTCAGGCGCTAACCCATTTATAAAAGGCGCGATGTGTTTGGGTTCAGGTGAAATCAGATAAGATACTAATCTGGATAAGGAATTAAAGTCAGTAACATACTTCTGACAGTCCAGATTTTTCATTGTAAGAGTCAGAAAATCTGTCTCTATCTTCTCCACCTCATGAGGTAGGCAGTACGTTTATTTAACAAGGTCCGCAAACTTGGTCCATCCCAAGTTATACAGGTGTACTTTTCCTATTGACTAGACCATGGCCTTCCACCATATTAGGGCATCGCCCTTGAAGGATTGGGATACAAACTTCACCACATCCTTATCAGCACAACCGCTGATATCTACAATAGTTTCCATCTCATCAAGCCATCTCAAAGCTTCTATAGCCGCTTTTTCTCCATTAAAATCTCGGGGCTTGCAGGAGATAAAGTATTTATAGGTACATCCGTCTTTAGAAGAACGGGACCTATCACTATATTCTAGTTTCTTTGGTTCACTCTTCGCATTTGAAGAGTGGACAGAGCTCTCATTTCCAGCTGATGATGGTGGAATAGATAAAGGTTTGGAGCGAGTAGCGCTCAATTCCTTAAATTTCTCCATGGCTTTTCCTACAGCTGCATCAATGAGAGCTTGGAAATCATCACTATTGATGGCTTTATTTTCAGCTTTGTCAGCACTATTATCAAGGCGATTACTTCGCGCCTCATCTGAGTTAGCCACCTCTGATGTTTGGGTATTATATACCAAATTAAATTTTATATTAGCCATGGTATTAATAACCATATAGGCTATAAAGTTTGGATATAATAATCCATTGCCTATTTGAACCAGTGTGCATGGAATCACAACTGTCAGGCTTAACATTTTAAATGAATGTTATCTATATTTGTCCTAGGTCTCAAAAGGACCATCAAAGGCAAATTACAATTTGGACATAGTCCATATATTATTAGACAGTGGATTGTAATGTCACAACTATCATTGTCACTTGGACAATTGTATATAGCACATAGGCTTATCACAAAGGACATTTGATTATGGCACACAGGCCTGTCACTAATGGACATTAATTATGGCACATTGGCCTGTCACTAATGGACATATAATATGGCACATTGGCCTGTCACTAATGGACATAAAATATGGCACATTGGCACTACATCACTAATGGATGTTTAATCATAGCCCCAAGGGCAATACATCACTAATGGATGTTTAATCATCGCACTGATGATATTAGCCGGGATCAAATTTGATCACATAGGCTATATAAGGTAGGACATAGTCCATTACCGAGAAGGCTAGTGTGATTCCTTAAGTCATACTACCAAGAGTATGAACATTCTTGAATGTTAACACAAGAGTATCTTAATGGTTGATTAATAATCCCGGTCGCATTGACCTTAACGACTTGGAGGCTTGAACTTAAGTCCACCACCTCGGGATAGATGGATAACTTCCCTTAACTATCATGATAGAAGACCCCTTCGTACTTAACTATCATTTATACATTTGGCCAAATATGTGGTTTATGCCACTTGGCTAATCAAAACCATTAAGATCTTTTTGGAATTATATAGCTGATCATAAATTTCGAGTAAAATCGAGACGATCGTTTGAAGAGGATGAGTACATATACATATAATTCCAAAATATTTCATTAAATGATAATAGAAAGTACAATACTTGAAATAAATGAATGAAACTGATTGTCCATGCAAGGACTAAAAGAAACAAAATGTCCACGCAGGGACTACATATAATAAAAGAAAAGACTTCACTCATATTTCTTTCCCTTAACCAACTTGGAGAGCTTCTTGAAGAACTTATTTGTCTTCTTCTCCGTCTTCTCCGCTTGTTCCTGCATTTCTTTCATTCGTTCTAAGGCCTCGTTAATGGCCTCGAGTTGAGGTGGAGGTTGTGGTTGTGGTTATGGCATCATAGGATACTGGTACCCATAAGTTGGATATCCAGCAGGTGGATAAGCAGGTGGGAAAGGAGACGGGTAAAGCGCGTTGTGCATGACCGCTTCCATATAAGGGTCATGTGATAGTCCATGGTAATTTACCGGTGTAGATAGGTTAAAGGGATCATATCCAGTTATATCCGGATATGTAGGAATAGGGTTATTAAAATCCGATGGTGGTGGCTGAACCACTGGTGGTGGTGTTGGTTCCACCACAGGTGAAGCATTGGAGGGTCCACCCATTTATGGATCCTCTTGAATGGTTGGGTAAGGTTTGGGCAAAGGTGGCAGCGATCCTGACCGTTGGTCCGCACGTACCGACATACGTGCTCCTCTTTTTCTCCTTGGTGGCTCAGGTGGAGGTTGGGGTTGGTCCACGGGTTCCATGTGGACATCTTCCTGTATGGGAGGTGGTTGAGAGTGATGGAAAGGAGTATTAGTAAAGGCAAATTGACTCCAATATTGGTCCCACTCATTAGGACCTTGATATGGCGATCCGGCATAGGAGTTGGAATCGCTCGAGATTTCAATAGGATGCGCGTTCGATCCTGACTGAAGCATCTCCGGGTCGGAGTCTTCGTCCATTGGGTTCGGTTGGTCCAACTGATTTTGGTCAGCTGGAGGTGTGTTAAAATAGTAATTAGGGTTAAATTCTTCATGGTAAGAGTGTGAATGGGAATGATGGGAATGGTGAGAGTGGTGTGAATGATAGGAGTGGTGAGAGTGGTAAGAATTTTGGGAATGTGGGGGCGAGTGTCTATTAGAGACAGAATGTCTCGCTGGTTGCCAAGGAGACGAATCTCTTGATTCTTGGTAGGAATCTGAGTTGTGAGGTTGTGAAGGGATGCTCCCCGATGGTCCTCCTCTAATTGGACCTTTTCCTCTTCCACTTTGTCCTCTAAATCTTGGTGGCGTTTTCCTATTTAAAAATCAAATCAAAACAATACTAATAACTTAATAATGAAATGAATAATCCTAGGTCAAAGCGTAGACTCGGAAGTCTAAGGAATGTGCTTGTGTAAGTTTAAGATTAAACACAAGAAGGCTAATATTTAATTCTCTCAGACGTTGGCTCTAATACCAACCTGTGACACCCCAAATTTCCAACCAAACACCGGTGGGCCCGGGTGGGGAATATTGTGACGTAAGTTGATATCATCATAGTCAATTAAACACAACACAACGGAAGTCTTGGATTTAAATTACTATTACAAACCGAAATGTTCAAAGTACAAAAATAATATACAGATGGCTTGTAACGAAAGATCCACAGGCGGATCGTAAAATGTACAAAAATGTATAACAGACTTTAGGACAGACCTAAGGATTTACAAGATCCTCTTATATCACTACCGAGCAGCTTCCAGCCTATTTCGTATTGTACCTGCAAGCTTAGTCTTTTGAAAATACGTCAACTTTCGCTGGTAAATACACCCGACTGACTCATTTTGAAAACATTTTAAAAATTTGATTTAAGTGCACAGGACACAAACCTTTTATAACTTGGGAAAGTCAGCTTTGTAACCTTGTTAACAGCTTTACATGTTTGTCAATACATATGGGGCCCACTACAGAGACCGAGACATGATTAACTTACACACCACTTATGAACTCACGAAGGAGTTATCCCCAACTTGTGGGTAAAAATAATTTTAGCATTCGCATCTGTCGGGTGTATGCCTACACCCCATGCTTTGGTCGTGGCCATTATCTAATGTAATGAGCCAAGTATATCCAGGACACGGTCGTTAACCCCCAATGTTTAAGTTATCAAACAAAACTAATTAAAACGGAATATGCGGATTTACTAGCCACAATCCTGCATTCGATTGATCCCATTTCCGACCAAGAGATGGAACACTTACAAATGATCCAAAGGAAACTTAGAACTCAAAGGGAAGCTCCTAAATAGTCAGGAACTTCCAAGAGTGTAATAGAGAGAAGAAGAAGTGAATGAGCAAAGAATGAAGTGAACTTGAGTTGCTATTTTTCGTGAAAAGGGTGTGTGAAGATGAAGCCAGGTGTTAGAGTGTTTCTAGGATCATCATAAGTGTCTAGCAAGGTGTCAAGAACTGCTAAAGTGTGGCAAATTGCAGGAGAGGTGGCATCTTGACAGAATCTTGGGGTTTTGACACTTTTAGTCCCTCAAATTTAGTTTTGTGGTTTGTCATGAATTGTCCCTTGACTAACATCCAATGACATAATAATACAACTTGGTCTATTCGTTCAACATGAGATGTATTGAAGAAGAGTACGAACAACCGAACGTTAACGGGTGTCACACTAGGTGTTCTTATGACTTATAAGCATTTACTAGCTTAAACGCGAAAGATACGCACACTTATGGTTTAATGGGTTAAATTATCCAAACTATGAAAGTTAGAGGTTTGGTAAATAAGCGGAATGCTCGAGGATGGTAAATAAAAATATATCATCTCAACCAAGAGACGTTCGGGTCTTAAGGTGGCTTAGTAATATAAGAAATATGAAAATGACAAAGTCTAGGGGCCTTTGGGTAATTTGCTGAAAGTTTAAATGGTGAAAAATAAGAGCTTCAGAGGCCCGCCGTAGGCTACGGTCGCCAGACCGTAGCTTACGGTCAGTGATATTTTGTTTCAGCAGCTTTAGACTGTAGCCTACGGTCCTAGACCGTAGGTTACGGTTAGTTATATATAAAATCTTTGTGAATTTTGAACTTGTTTTAGGTTTAGTTGAGTGCCTAACTTATTGAGGTATGATCTGAGGGCATGTACACGTGTCGGTATATTACCGAACACGAATTTACATGGTATTACATAACCCCTCCATTGTCCAATATTAGCGTATTTTCAGGATTAATCCCTCTCGTCCAACTAGTGGCTCATATGAGAGTTAGGACTTCGTAAAGGATCACTCAGAGGCTCAGTATAAGCATGTTGACCCCGATGTCACTCAGAGGCTAGGCATATTGACACAACGGTCACTCAGAGGCCGAGTTTAAGCATAACGACACTAATTGTCGTTCAGAGGCTATGTTTTATGCATAACGACTCTAATGATCGTTTAGAGGCTACGTTTTTATGCATGACGACACTAATGGTCGTTCAGAGGCTAGATTTATGCATATTGACATCAAAAAGTCATTCAAGGGCCCAGTTTGAGCATGTTGTCACTTTTAGTCCATATTAGTCTTTAATAGACTGTATTTAAAATACAACACGTGTCACTATATTATTTGACACGATTTTATAGGGTGTTACATGTCATAAGATGACTTTTAGGTGACTTTCTTGCTAACATTTCTCCATCCTTGAGCTATCATGCTTGTCCATTCAAAGCTCCAAGATATACTTGGTATACTAAGGATCAAGTAGGTTCAAATGGTGCATAAAACTCATGTCCAGCGTAACGGGAATCACAAACACAAGTTTTAGAACATAACCCTCGACCCGCATCAAGATCCAAGGTTCAACCCCAATTCTCGACACCATGGATGTTAGATTACTCTCTTCCATATGATAGTACTCTGAAAATAATGAACGTAGGCGAAAACCGTGCGCGAAATGGAGTTATAATGAAGCGGAAATCGCGAAAACAAGTTTGGTGTTTGTTGCTGATTTGAAAGACGCGAAAATCTTATTTTAAAGTCATCCCACATCGCCCCAATCACCATTTTGTGCTCTATTTCACACCTATAAATACCCTTGCTTGGTTCTTTATAGCTTGCAACTCCTAGTTTGAGTATAAACAAGTGGAATGACCAAATTTGGTGGCTCCACAAGCATAATACCCCTTTGGGTGTGGTGTGTAGTAGTTTTTATTTTCGCTTTCGACGAGGAGGTGTTGTCCTTCAAGCTCTTCTCATTCTGTAAAGTTTTTCTTCGAGGTACTCTTCCTTTCTTTGTTATTTTATTTATTTATTTTATTTATTTTTTATTTTTTAATATTCATTTATTTATTGCTTTCTTAGTTCAATTAGTTTAGTTTAGGTTCTTAGTTAAGGAGCATTAGGCTCGTTAAGGTAGCCTAGTTTAGGCTCGCCTTTAGGCTAGTCGTAGCCTTGTAGAGACTCGTTAGGCTCAACGAGTCTAACAATTAATGTTCGTTCATTTAGCTATGCCTAGCATAACGTTTACTTTTTTTGTTGCATTCGTTTTTCTAGCTTAAATCATGCTTATCAATTGGATTTTCTCCTTATTCTCGTGCGGTTTTTCACTCGCAAACACTTTGAGTGAATCCTTACAAATTCCCCTTTTTATTCATGTTTTGGGGTGTATCATGTGTTGTTTCATATATTTCGTTTATTCAAACACTTGTGCTATTACCATTATGTGATTTAACGTGTGATGTAAATGTTATTTGTTGTATTGCGTGTTTACATTTTTGTCAGTTGCGTGCAATCATTCACATTAGGCCCATTAGTTCCTCGTGGGATACGAGTTGAGCATCAGGTGCCTCATTAGATCGGCTCCGTTTGATTGAGTTTTGATCTCATTGTTCATCATTTGTCATGCTTGTGTGTGCATTGTTTGATATTATGTGGTTTGTGGTTAGATTACATATGCGTATACTCATAGTTGGTTTATGCACATTTTATTTAAATTAATCAACATATTATTTCATTCAAATGTTTAAACGGGATTCACTCGCCAACCTTTGTTGACAAAAAAAAAATCATTTTTACACATGATACAGGTGAACAGGTACGAAGAGAAGATTGGACATAGGATGGGGCTTAATTAACAAGAAACGGATTAGTGCAATATATTTGTTATAAACATCATCTTGTGTTTGTAATCGTTTATGTGTATTTTGTATTGTGAGACACTTGATATGAATTAATGATTATTTAAAGCAAGTAATAGCAAGTCATAAGCTCTCGAGTTAACCCAATCATGCTCCGATCACCTATTCCGCTGCAGGTCGGGGTGTGACAAGAGATATCTTTAACAATCTATTGTTAAACTATAAGTCAATATGAAAGAAAATGTGTTTTCAGTTCCTAATTATTTAATAGTGTTCTCCTTTAAATCTTTGCATTACCACTATACTACAAGAAATGGTTTCGCCACAAGAATTTAGAAGCCAAAGCATGATATATATTAATGTTTACGTAAAAGAGGCTCAATGAGGAAGTACAAAAAAGAAATAGGAAAGTAGGGAATCATATAAAAAAAATCTATAAAAAATCGTTTTGTATGTAAAAAGTTTATGTCTATCTAATCATTTTCCGAGCTTTTGGATAAAAACACATGTAGAAGCATTTTAATAAAAAAATAAAAAAGAAAAACAAAAAAAAAATTTAGATACAGTTCTGAAAAGTAAAAAAAAATTATAAAAATTATTATTTTTTATTTAAAAAGCTTTTATATGTGTTATATGAATAAGCTCCGAATAAATTATATAAAAATGATTTTTTTTTAATTTAAAACTGATCTTTTATAATCTTTTACAATGTAAAATTAGTGGTTTCTTGGTTACTCATTTTTGGTGGTTTATAAATAAACTCAATATGTGAAATTGTCACAAAATAATGAATCAAGATTATATGATGTGATCTTGTAGATAAGTACTATTCGGGTCGTTTTTTCTATTCTTAGATCACATATCTTCGACATATTTTTTTCTACTTACGTAACCGGGTGTGTATCTAATGTACCCACAATTTAACATCGAAAATAATTTTTGGGTTATAAAAATACCTTCAACAGTGATAGCTTTGTTTGATTGTACAACGCATGGAGGCAGATGATAGATGGATAAAGGCATGATTGTCCACTTTTGCAAATTGTTGTGTTGAGTTTGCTTGATGAAGTGATGAATTTAAATATATATATATATATATATATATATATATATATATATATATATATATATATTTGTGTTAAAAGACATTAACAGCTAGTCAAGTACATACTTAAAATCAGGAATCAAACACCACCTATTTAACGGATTTATCTAAATAACTCAAACAGGTTTGACAAATTCTGATCAAATTATAAATTGGTTGATTGGATGTATTAAATGGGTAAAATAGCAAGTTTAATTTAATGTGTTAAATGAGTTGAACAGAAAACAAATGTTTGTCCCACAAATGAATTAAAAATAACACATAAAATCCAATTATTTTAATTGATTATGTCGAAATGGGACTAGAAGTTGTAATGGAGTAGAATTTGTGTGATAGACCCTAGTCGGTGCTGTATCGTTTTCACACTTTACGAAATTAAACACACCAAAGATTATGTGTTATATCCGTCTTTTATTTTTCATCATTAATGTTGTACCCAACGTTCATTTTTCATCCTTTTCTGAAATTCTTGATAAAATAACATTAGAAATTATTAAAAAAACTATAATAGTAATAATAATAATAATAATAATAATAATAATAATAATAATAATAATAATAATAATAATAATAAAATGGTATTTGGCAAACCTTGGAGAATTTCTTACAACATCCCAAGGTGCCATACAGGTGTTAATTTGCAAAGGATATTGTTCATTAGCCGTTTTCAAAAGATCAATTTATTCGAACTACTTCTACTGTGATTTTATACGTTGTTGTAGATGACATTAAACCTTGTCAACTACTATTTCAAATTATTCCTCTTTTAATTAAGTTGATGGGGTGAACAATATTTTGCACCTTTCATTGCGGTGTAAAAATATTCGAACGCACCTCCAAAAAGCACCGGAAGTTTTCGAGTTACCTAATTATATTAAGAAAATATTACATACTAAGAAAAAAGATAATTAATCAACACAAAATATATGTTTAGAAAAACACAACAAATATCGTCATCCTCTGAAATGTCGATCCAAACACGTGCTAAAGTAGTTTCCTTGACCGTAGTCCGTGCTAGAGGATTTGGGTCGAGATTGTTTGAATCCAAATTTTAAAGAGAATCGAAGTTTATAATAACGAGAGTAGAAAAAATTGATAAAATAGATCAATATAAATATTAAGTTTAAAGTGGTATATATAAGAGGCAGATCTTGTACTATTTTTTATTAAAAGATATTTTTTTCTTTTAATTTTACCATTCGATAACGGTCAATTAATAAGAGTAGAGGAAGGTTACCTCTTGGTATATATTGTCACCCTGCCAGGACTTCCACTTACGGTGTCGCATATAGCGGCATGGTGTTACCAGTCTGGGAGCTCAACCATATCAGCACCTCGCATCATGTGAAGACGGTATAACACATAGTCTCATTATTATTATTAGAAAAAAAAAAGCTTTTCTTTTAAGAATATGTGTTTGTTTTCTAAATTTTTCTTTTAAAAATAAGTGTTTGTTTTCTAAGTTAACGTGTTTATTAACACTCATTGTAAAATTAGTGTGAGATTGAGTCAAGTATTATACACTTTTCAGTTTTGTCATATTGAATGAATAAAGTATTTACTAGTTGAAAATGTCATTTAGAATAGTTTTGGAAAAGGACGGTTTTAAATACGAAATTAATGTATATAGGTCCAATTTTAATTAAAGATGTATGAAATGTGGCCAAAAACGCTTTTTAATATGAAATTGACATATCGGTATACTATTTGTGTGTATATCTATAATTGTTGTCGATGGTGGTAGGTTGTGGTAGGTCACAACGACTTCATTGTGGTTGAATGACCCTAGGCATATATCGATATATGGTATACAATTCAAAAGTTTGAAAATCACAACAAAATTATGTTGATGTAAAACACTAAAACATGAGATCTATATAATAATAGAAAATTAAATATCAATAGAGATTTTAGGGTTTAACTCTTTAAACATAACACAAAATTGAAAGACTTAGAGGTAAATCCAAGGGGTTTTCGGAAACCTTTCTTAATTTAAAAAAATTAATAAAAACTTTGTATGTTTTACAAAAAAAATAATGAGAATTTACCAAGATAAACCACCTGAGAAAACTTCTCAATCCACCGTTGGAAAGACTCACTTTAACGACTTCTATCTTCATATATCATGTTGTTGAAATCCACCAACAACTGTCTTACATTAAATGCTTTGATTTGAAATTTGGAAAATCTCCCATCTTCTCTCCAAACATACAAAATTATGTGTAGAGGACAAAAAAAAAGAAATATAAATAATCATCAAAATCACAATTTTATTTGAGAGGGAAAATTACAAAAATAGCAAATGACCAAGTGCATTTTAAAAAATATCAAGCTCACGCGTCTTTGGATCGGCGTATCAAGTACGGGATAAGTCTATATACAGATACCCAATAAAAATTGGACACGTGTCCTTTCAAATGTTGCAGACGCGCCCAGACGCATCCCATGTCAAGCTCACGCGTCATTGGAGCGGCGTATCAAGCACATGATGCGTTTTTAAAAATCCCCTGAACGATGCATCTAGGAAGGCATGAGATGCATCTGGGAGGCATGGGATGCATCTGGGAGGGCATGAGATACGTCGGGGAGGCATGAGATGCGTCGAGGCTCACCTACAACATTTGAAAGGACATGTGTCCATTTTTATTGGATGTTTGCATGAGGACGTATCAAGTGCTTGATGTGCCACTCCAAGGACGCGTGAACTTGACATTTTTAAAAATATACTTGGTCAAATATTTTGTAAATTACCCATTTTATTTTCTTATATATTTGTCACCAAACTCCATTACTTACCATATAAGGAATTAACTTTTGTTAAATCCACCCCCATTTACCAATATCTCAATCATTCTGTAAACAAGATGATATATACACTAGTGAAATTTCAGAGATCGCCTCACTAATACAATAACACCTTAAATCAAGTCGAGTTCCAAAAATCATGATCTTAAGCTTCAGCTAGAGCTAGAATTCATGTAATAATTGGTATTGTGCTTGAGCTTTATATATTAAATTTGACTAGGATAAAGAAACTAAACGAGCATATCATTTCATATCATTTGTATAAATATAATTTCAATTTTTTAATAATAATTTTAAATAATATAATAAATATAAATATAGTGTAACTATGATTATATAATAATTTTTTAATAATAATGTCTTATGCCTTGGCTCGTATGTCAATCAGGAACGTGTAAAAAAGAGGGAAATGATTAACAACACTATCATGGCTTTAATTTCGTTTTTTTTTATTTTTAAATTGGTGGTTTTTCTTCTTGTTTTGACTAAGTCTAGAATATTAGTTATATTTACTTAACTTAATATTTCGGCTACAATTTATATTTAACTTGAGGGCAAATAATGTTTCGGTTAAATTGACTAAACTTAATATTTTTGTTACTCTAATCGCCTATATAAAGGCTCTTTTATAACTTGACATATTATAATGAGTTTTTATATATATATTTAGGTTTTATCTGAATGTTTGCTAGAATGTATCTAGTCTCTTCACTTCCAGTATGTGTTACATGATACTTTACTATTTTGTCGTACGTTAAGTGATATAGGAGTTTGTTAGTATCCTAATGACATGCCAAAATGGAAGTCTGAAATACACCAACCTCTTCGTTCTTATGGTGGATGTGGTGAGGTTGATTATTTGCGATGTGCGTTTGATGTCGTTCTGCTAGGGGACATATTCAACACCGTCCATATAAAACTTTAATTTGCAACGGTAGGTGATGGAAATGTACAAAGCAATCAAGAGGGTGGTTATTTGGTGTTATTCGGCATGTCCTTGGAAAGGGATGGGCTGGTAGAACTAGTCATAACTACCGACTTCTTGAAAATATCAAGAGGTCAATCCATGCCTGTTACTTGATCTTGATTATGAGTATGTTCATTTCGAAAGATGACATAAGTTCATGATTATACTCTCATGATCTCACATGAATTGCCCACATGCACCATCTATCTCATAACTAGGTAGTTAAAGTACTTGTACAAAAGTAATACACCATTGGTTCAACTTTCTTGATCCGCCACTACTTGTGTGGTCGCCAACAAGAAACCATTGGGCGGTGATGGCGAAGCACATATCATGTCCATGGGCGGGTGTTAATGTGTTACAATATGGTGAAAGGAGGTCATCTATCGTTCGGGATGGTGATGCAATAATATCTAGGATGATAGGTCCCTAATAGGATGGTGTTTCTAACACCTTAGGATTGGAACCTCTCCATCACAACTGCAACAGCCACAAAATCTATACGACCACCACTTTCGTCACCCCTACCACCGCCAAATCAGAATTTTTCTTTGACAAATTTAGATACCAAATATGATTATTATATAAAAAATTTCATTCGTAGTTTGCATTCTTCATCCACCTCACGATGGCTTCCCTCAGCTACTGCCAGCAGTCAGTCAACAACCGATGATGCAATACACAATCAGAAGGCCCTGATCAGTTAAAACATAAAACAGTACAACCACCAACTGTTAAACCAAATTTAAGCCCTAATAAATAAAGCTTGAAAGTTGTATGGGTAAAAGTTTGATAAGCTAGTCAGTGTTACATCAGCATACATTCAACAATTCAACCCCAGAGCAAGCAACACATATTAATCTCAATAGTAAACCATACATGCCACTCTCTTGTTACCATACCATACCATATATTCATTGGTAGACGGAGATGTAGTTACCTCCAAGAAGAACCACCGAGCCGAATGACCTCTTCGGCACCATTATTAACCCTGCCACCGCTTGGACCGCTATCCTTTTCAGTGGTCAAGTCACCATACATGTCTTTAAGCTTTGCTAAGTTGCTGGAAACAGATGTCCTATCTTTTGATTCTTCTCTGTTGGGACTCGGTTTATAATCCAAACGCACACTTTGGCTTCGGCTTCGGCTCCTGCTTCTACTCCGGCTCCTGCTTCGGCTTCTTTGAGAACTAGATTCCCTGTGGTAGTCTCTACGACTTGTTTCTCTGTACCTTCGATCATAATCATGCCTCCTGTCTCTATACCTGTCTCTATCCCTATCTCTGTCTCTGTCCTTCCATGGTCCCGGTCACGATCGTGATTCCGGTCCCGCCCCCTGTCTCGGTCGTAATCCCGATCAAACAAATCACGACTTTGGCTACGGTGACGGGAAGGGGATCGCCGGTAATCATCGCCGTCTTTCCGGTCATATGAAGGTAGTGGTGGAAGGGTACGGCGAACAGGAGAGGAATCCCGTGTGGATGCACGATGAGGGGCCCGCTGACCGAAAGAAACTGAAAGCGCTGCTTTGACAGATGGTGGTCGACGGGCCATGTCATCGGACCCACGAGTGGATTCCCCTGTTACTCCACAATGTTTAGTGGGGAGTTTCAGTTTTTCAAGGTTTGCTGTAATCGACCGCATTACAGGGACAGGAATGCGAGGAAAGAGTGTATCGAAGTAGTACTGCAAAGAAAAAAGAAGACCAGCATGAGATAATTTAAATCTAAAATTGCAGAAAATAGTAAAATGACCAAATGAGATCAGAAATTTGACTGGCACCTGACCTGGCCAAGAAGTAAATCCCGCACATATACGCCCATTGTTGTCATCCTGCCGTTAGATCCAGGCGTAAACTCCTAGCAAAAGAAAGACACAACTCAGACACCAAAACAAATGCCCTTACTATTCACAAATCAGACACCAAATAGACCCGGTGCACATTAATAAAAAATATCTAATTACACTAACATATAAGCGCCTCGAAAAATGGCTCCTAAGACACAAGTGTAATGCTACCTATGGAAGCTGCAGAGGACTTGTGAGCCTTCCTTTATTGCCCGAACTCTTGAATGAGTACAAAAGAAAACAAACAGTTAAAATGATCAAAGAATATCACCTGATACTTTAATAGCACAAAATATAAAGAAAATTTGGCTATCATATACTAAAAGAGAGCACATCGATTAACTAACTAAAGTTAAATTATGTCGTAGGTAAGTTTGAAAACCAGGTTCCAGCCCTGTCTTAAACTTGGTACACAGATCATGATAGTTCCAGGAGTTTCTAGCCATAGCAAAAAGACTTCTAATCTGCGATTTGTGTTAACTAATTGACTCTAAAATAATATAACTTGTTCCAAAAGGTCACTAAACTGAACCTTTAATGTTGCTACAAGTAATATAGCTAACGTTGTTTCTCACCGTTACTCCATTGTTGTTTAACTCCTATAGAAGGTAAAGAGACTTGTATCCACTAAGAATCAAACAGCAGCTATTATAAGTGAATCTACTTGGTGTACCTTACCAAACTCTGACATAAATATCTTCTCTATAATTTATGTGACCTTAGGACATCAGACATCAAGACATTGAACATTATAACCACACAAATCAAAATCAAAACATATTACCGTAAACATAATTAACATTTTGGACCAAATTCTTACTGTGCTAAATAAAAAAAGAAAACTACCTCATCATCCTTGACATACGGTTCAAACCAACCCCACAAAGTTTTGGGTTCTGCAGCATATCTTAGGTAAAGAAATCCAACCTGCAAAAATAAATGATACATTAATACCTGCATATAAATATTTTGTAGCCCGGGCATAAATGCCAAGTACATGAAACTTAACTGAGCACAATGCAAATAATACATAAAAACATTAACTCAATACCAGTCCAACTCAAGCAGAAGAAACTGCATTGCAGAATGAAGTCAGTTTACAGCAGAACAGCCAAACCTTTTCATAATTATTTAAAGTTCTGGTTCTTCAAACCCATTATTAACAACCATATAAACTTCCAGATCAGACCACTTGTTCAACAACATTTAACAATTATAGGTTAAAATACACCAATTACTTTGGGATGACGTATTTTTGTCACGGACCATTTATCTTGCAATTTTTACTGGCCGCTCGTATTAATCAAGACCTTAACCCCATATTATCTTAGTTAATGACCTTGTTGGTAAGAAATAAATAGACACAAACGTTTGCCTCAAAACGGAAAGTACTACAAAGTACAAACAATAAGACCATAAAATAACATAGATGTTTCTTGCCCAACGCAAAGTATTTATTACTCATTTAACCTATTGCAATATTGCCGATAAAACTTCGTTACTGATCTAAAACGTTGTGAAAGCTAATAACATCTTACAACAAAAGCTTAACAGCTGAACTATCCACAAAGCCACAGATGATTAAGAAAAGAAACTCTCCAAAAAATTTATACTAACACAAATAAATTATCTTTAAAGAGAATTTTCTGGCATAAACATAACTGTAAATTATTGATATAACTATATAAGAAGTACTAAACTTACCGCTCTAATGTACGGAGAGTCTGGGTGCTTCAACAGGCCATGCATTTGCTTCACTGTAAGCTTCATGGTGAAGAACTTGTATAAAAGACAAAAAGCAGTCGAAGGCCCGCGACAATTCCCAGTCATCCACGGCTCCACGTGATCCACTTGATTATATATCTCATCAATCACTTCATGATAAGTCTTGAAACGGTAAAGCTCTTTAAAGTAATCCGATGAAAGGATATTCATGCAAAGAACCCTCTCCAAGAGTTGATCGATCGGCTTGATAGGTATCTCCATAACCTAAACCACACAGATACCCCACTCAAGAATATACAAAATCAGCTGCTTCTTGTGTTTATATTTGACCTAGAAAACAATAAAAAGCAGTAATTATACCAACTATCAAGCATATCTTTCAAATTTTCCACAAATTACTCAACAATACGACAAGATTAACAATAAAAATTACAACATCCACGATTTCATTTCTTTATATCCAAAATCAACTGTTTCTTGTGTTTATACTTCACCTAAAAATGATAAAAAGTAGTTATATCAACTATCAAGCATATCTTCTTATAATTTCTTAAGATTGCCCAACAATATGACAATATTAACAAAATTTACAGTAGCATCCACCATTTCATTTCTTTATATCCGAAATCAGCTGTTTCTTGTGTTTATACTTGACATAAAAAATGATAAAAAGGTGTACTTGCATTAACTTATCAAGCATGTCCTATTAAAATTTCCTCACACTGCTCAATAACATGACAAGATTAACAATACAATTTACAACAACATCCACAATTTCCTTTTCTTTATATCCAAAATTAGCTGTTTCTTGTGTTTATACTTGACCTAAAATATGATAAAATGTAGTAATTATATCAACTATCAAGCATAGCTTCTTACAATTTCCTCATATTGCTCAACAATAACACAAAACTAACAACAAAACTTACTACAACATCCACAATTGCATTCCTTTTAACACTACAAACACCTTTGTGTAACAATAGTATCCAAAATAAAAGTATCAGGTTATAAGCTACAACTTGCAACAATCTATACCCTCAATCCTGATCTATGTTACAAAGTTCACTCTAACTGCTGAACAATTGCAGAATCAATTAACAAAATAATATAAATAGCTTCGTGAAAATAAAGAACACGTTTAATCTATTTAACGCGATTCAAAAGGCGAATAAGAACCCTAGAGAATGAAATTAAAGAGGAATAACACCTTTCTGTGGTGATGATGATAGTTGCTACCGGAGAAATTGATCGAAGAAGGGGCGATTTGTAGAGTTATTTTGGGGTTTGTGTGTTCGCGAACAAACCCTAGAACCCAAATCTGATGACGAGCGTAATATTTGCTGATATAAGTTTATTGACGGTCATATACGGGTTTCATTGGTTGGTTTGGTTTTAAGTTATATGGGTAATACCCGGTTTGACCCGATAAGATTGGAGAAATTGTGGTTATACCCTGTGTGGGTTTTTATTTTCCATGACCCCTCTGAAATCTATACGTATTTTTTCCTCAATAGGAATTCTTAATTTTTTTAGTCAATAATAATATATCAATAGGCCATGCCGGAGTTTTATTGGGGTAGGGGCATAACCCTTTTTTCGCTTCTAGTGCTAATTTTATTAAAAAAATTTGAAATTATTTTGTAGTGTAAAATATTGTATATTTAAGAATCTGTGCTCCATCAATTTTTGATTTTGAGCAATCGGCTCCCACATAGTTTTCGTTCAAGCTCAGACCATTGTTAATACATACATCTTGAATTATTTAAACTTTTAGTTTTTATAGCTGTAAATGATGCTACTTAACCATTATATTTTCCCCTTCTTGTTTATCTTAATGTTAAAATAGTTTTTATCATTGTAAAAAGAAAGTATATTTCTTAGATGCTAACGCCATTTTAGATTGTACTTTGATAAAAGATATCTTTTACTTTTTATTAATTAATCTAACTATTTTTTTTGAACGGCAAGACCATCACTCTATTGATAATTAACCTAAATAGCTTAATTAATTTTTACAACTTTGGTATATCAAAAAAGAAAAAAAAAATAGTCGTAATTTGAGAGTGGGACGCCAATTGCACGAGTCTAGGATGGTATTGTTGGTATAGGTAATGGCAATCCGTATTAGATTATAAAATAGTGTCTCGTACGTAACTCAGTAGATGTCAAGTGTCGGGCATACCCGCTGGAGTTATCAAATACGTTATTTTTATTTAAATTGATTACACAAAACTAAAAGTTGTGAGTTAGTAGATTATTATATTACCCTAAAAACAAGTGAAAATAAAAATGAAAATGTTTGCGTGTATGGTTCATATAAATGAGAATAATCGGTTATTACCTAATAACATACACGTCTCCTACTTAAACGTTTATCTCATTACTTGCCCGGTTTAACCATCAGCTTCATGTTCATTTGTCCTTCATGTGCGCTTAAAGAGGTAAATTTTGCAAGTTTAATGTAAAAAAAGTATAAGTTAAATAAACTCGATTGGAGTTGACCCTATTACTATTATTATCTCCCTTTGGAAAATCAAACACTTTAAAATATTTTTTTTATTTAGAGATATTTAAATAATGTAACTTGTAAAGGTATAACCATACACAATAAACGTGTGTAAAGGTAGAACCATATCACTATAATGATAACATTTACAAACAGCATAAAATGGATAACAATCTCTTGATCGTTTTAAGATTCACTCTACTATATACCCATAATGCTTCAAATAGTTAAACTCGAAGAGACATGTACAAAGGTTGGATAAAGAAATAGAGAGTGCATACTAGCCATCACTTTCATCCCACTTTAGTCTTTCTTTGATGGTTTTCTTTAAGAGACATTTGAAATGCAAGAATTCATCTCTCTTCCTAGCAATCTCTTTATGGACACATTCAATTCTTGTTTCCAACTTCAACATTGAGTGGAATTGAGCAAACTTCCATTGATCCTATAACCATCACAATGTATAAAAGTTATACCCAACTCTAACCTTAAAGAATAAATATATAAAGACCAAAGTACCAATTGAAATGACATTGTTTCATAGGTGTTTCAAGCAACATTTGCCTAAATCTTATAATAGACATCACAATAAACAACCTTATACACAAGAATCCAATAACAAGCTAACCTTAGAAGCTATCTTATTAAAAAAAATGAGATCGCGAAAAGAAGATGCTCATACCTCTTCTTGGTAGTCCCACTCCAAATTCAAATGTCTATATGCATCTTCCATGTTACCAAACAAAAGAGAGATGTGGTGTGGTGTGAATGTGAATGTGATGAGGGTTTGATTATAAATCAAATGGTTTATTTTATAGCATTTTAGCTTTCTATCCAATTATTGTCGATGGGGACATGAGGTTGGGATATCCAAAGCTAAAACCAAAAGCAAGTAAAATAAGAAATCATGATCATAGTGTTCCTACTTAGTTATCTTTTTTAAAATAGTGATTATACCTATCTTGTTATAGGGAGTAAAATGCTATTTATTTATTTGTTTGTTTAATTAATTTTGGAGAATATTGAAACCTTATTGATAGGATCTCCATAGATATGTTAATGGTACAACTCACCAAAGGCAATATGCTTTTCAAAGTGGTAGGCTAAATGCACCTTATTTTTTTACTTTTTATGTCTCCTTTCTACAAAAATCAATTTAAAACTTTACAAATTTCACCCTTTTAAAAATCATTTTTAATAATTGAATCTTATTCTGTTTTAGTGCATGTAAGATGTTGAATACTACACCATGAGTGTGCTAAGACCGGACAACAATACTGAGGACCTTGAAGAAAATATATCTTTATATATAAATTAACAATGCTTTAAAACGTAATTTGTTAGCATATCGGTTATTTCGACTTTTTTTTATATTTTAGGCCGATTCTGCTAGTATACACTCCTTGGTTATGGTGAGTTAGTATTTGCTTATCATTTCGGGTATCTCTGCTATGTTCTACTTGCTGGTATGTTTCAACCATGCTACAATAAAAAAAAGAAAAAGAAAACACAGAGTAAATTTAAGCCTCTCTAATGTCATAATACTGATTATTACGATATGTTACCCTAATATTCTTAGTAAATTAAGAAAGTAAAAGATCATACTTAGATAGAACCTATACTTATGGGTGAGAACGAGCAGAGCCGGCTCTTAGAGCGGTCAATCCGTGTCGTCGCTCGAGGCCTAAAGTTTTAAAGGGCCCGAAAATTTAAGCTTTTATATATATAGTAAATTATGTATTTAATATATGCATTAATTTATTGTACATAAAATTATTGGTGGTGGAATGAAAAAAACCATCTCAAGATAATCTAAAGATCTCAAGTTCAAGGCTTAGCTCCAACACGAAGGTCTAATTTTTTTTAATTCATTTCTCCTTATCACAATTTGGCCCATTTTTTTATTTCGCCTGAGGCCTAAATTATTTTGAGAGTTTTCAGAGACGACTCTGAGAACGAGCCAAACCGTCCTTGAACTATTCGAAATCGGCTTGCTAAAAGCTCGAATAGTCGAGTAAACAAGCTTGAGCCCTACCTCGAGCTTAAAAATAAGCTTGTTTAATAAACGAGCTCAAGCTTCATATTTCGAACTTGAATAGGCTTGCGAACCTAAACAAAGCCTCTTATTTTTTATATTAAATACATATTTACATAATAGTTATTATATAATAATAATAATAATAATAATAATAATAATAATAATAATAATAATAATAATAATAATAATAATTAAAGAATATATAATATGTTATCTATAAAAATTAAAATTATAATTGTATACAAGAAAATTAATCTAAATTCTAATAAAAGAATACAAATAATGCCACGCGTCGCTCTCTCATTTAATTTAATAATAATATTATTAATATAATATATTAGATTAATTATATCTGTCTAATATTATAAATATATAATCTCTATCTCTATTATTATTATATTTATTGTTATGTATTTATTTATTTATATTTATTCAATTATTGATAAGTCGTATAAACATTTTAGTATTGTTTAATTATTATTATTATTAAATGAGAATATTTAAGGATATATGTTACATTATGATGTTTTCTCACATTTATTTTTTCTGGATTTCTTTCCTACTTTTTTTGAACCACTCGAATTTAATTGACTTGCAACACGGTAGGTCTATGCGAGCCGGCACCTTACCCAAGTTCGAATCCTTGAATAGTATGTTCTCTCGGATTATTGGTATAATGCTTGTTGAATTCGAACTTGAAACCACTAGGAGGAATACCCCTTTGTGGAAAAACCCTTGACTTTTCTGTTTATTAATAACCTTTTTACTTTTCCCGCTTATCTCTTATTTTTCCACCTTTGTTCCAGCCTCATATAATACCCAAGTTTATAACCTTATAATCTTCTACAATACACAAGTTTCTAACGTTATGATAAATAAAAAAACAAAGTAAAATGTTATAATAAGTAAATCGTACATCAAAGTTCATTTTCTAAACACATATCAAGACGACGGTACGTGTTGCGAGATTATATTGTATTTATTCAACTCGTGTAATACGTGGGTGTCTTTTAGAGATTTATTTTTTTATATTTACTATATAAAATTACATTTATTCAACCCGTGCAAACACGAGGTTTTAATCTCGTAAAATAGTTAAGAAACAATAAACGAGCAAGTGATGAAAAGATAACAGCTCAAGATGAGCAGCATAAGGTGCCATATTCATAAATTGCATTCGAGTTGTGTTTATCTGTCTGCTCATATCAACTATAGCCATATGAATCAAATGACACTGCTCAATCAACTATAGCCATATGAATCAAATGACAGAATGCTATGGAGAAGATAGTTGCATTCGATGCTACTAATGGCAATTTGTCTCTGTTCTTCACAAGATACGTGTCCTGGTAAACCTTGATTTTTTACCCAAAAATCATTTTTGGCAAACATGCATTTTACAACTGTTCAAGATGGTTTGTATCATTTTTTGCTTTAACTTTGGTACTAACATTATTACGGGGGCAAACAAAAAGAAAAATAATATAAACTATTAGTTTTGAATAAACGTTAAAAGTTTTTAATTTGACGTAACAGAGAGGATTTTCAGCAAAAACTTGAAAAGTTTAGAAACTTAAAGTAGATACAATTTTTAAAGAAATTATAAACTAAAAGGTTTAATTGTATATAATTAAAAAGTTCAAGGAAGAGTATACTCAGTAAAAATATAAAAAAAATATATTTAGCAACACCCTTTACAAAATACATTAAAAGTGCACCCAAACCTCTTGTCAAACTCCTTGTGCATGACCCAATTCATGATTGAAGTTGACCAACAAATTGACACCTACACTAACCATGAACAGAATGGAACTTGATGACCAAATATGAACGTTAACTTCATTACAAAAAAGGGCAAGTTCTTAAAAAGCATAACATAAATTGTTAGTATTATCATAAACAGGATTATAAATTGAAATTTTAATGCTCGTAAGGACTTGGGGTGTACTCTAACATCTGGGATGTTAAGGGTTATGACATGTTAACCGGCATTGGACACCACTCTTCCTTATGTTAAAAGGGCGTTAAAGGTGTTATTTGTTAACATGTTAACAAGATGTTAAAAGATTTATTTAATTTTTGTTCTCTTTTTTAAACCAAAAACCACAAAAAATTGTGTTAGGTGAAGGGGCGGATCTATATTGAAGGTTACGGGTTCGCCCGAACCCACTCGGTTTCAAACTATTAGTAGAAATGGTAATAGAAATTTTTGAATGAACCCATTAATAAAATTTGCGATGAACTCATTTAAGAAATTGGAAGATAGCAGAGTGGTTACCGCGCTTCCTTCTAAGCAAAAGGTCAGCGGTTCGACTCCCGTCTGATTCGTTTTTTGCGTTTTTTTAAATCTAGGGTTCTTTCATAACTTTATATCAAGCCCCTATTCCGTTTTTTAATACATGCTGCTCAGAAGTGAGACCCCCAAATCGCACAGCACAGTCGGCAGTCGCACATCATACCCCCAAGTCGCACATCACATGTCACACCCCAACCCGCAACGGAATAAAAGTCGGGGCATGATTGGGTTATCACCAAAGCTCATGATATTTACTAATAAGTTTCATATTTATTAAATTGAAAGTAAACTTCAAATATTCAACAAAATTCATACAAACACAAACATATAAACCATAAGATTGTTCCAAACGAAATAACTTGTTCATTCTTTTAAGACCACCCTATGTGATTCTTTCCACAACTTGTTCACCTGTATCATACGTAAAACAGGAAATTTTGGGTCGACAAAAGTTGGCGAGTGAACCTTTTAAGTAATTGAGTTTTATTATTGTTTAGATAAAATTGTGCATGAATGATATGTGAACAGATGCATATATATATAACCAATCACAAACCACATTGTATGAACACATGACATGATGTATTTGAGATCAAGGCTCAATCAAACAGAGCCAATCTAATGAGGCACCTGATGCTCAACCCGTATCCCACGAGGAACTGATGAGCTTAATGAAATGATTGCACTGAAATGATAAAATGTATCCACATATAACTCACATGACAACTATACACATTTGATCACGAACATGATATTAGCATAAGTGTTAAATAAAATAAAGGAAATTGTACGACACATGATACACCCCAAAACATGATTAAAACGGGGAATCTGTAGAGATTCACTCACATTGGGTGCGTATTCTTGAGTGGGAATGAGAGGGCAAGAGTTATGGATTTAACCGACGAATACGTACTAACCTAAAATAATAATGCGATATCTCGATAAATAAATAAACTAATAAAAACTTTGTTTAGATTTTTAGGTTAAATTTATAATTTATATTGATATAATTAGGCCTTTGGAATTATGTATTTTTAAGTGTTCTAAGTGTATTTTCTTTTAATATGAATTAGGAATGGAATAATAAAGGAAAAAAAACTAAATAAAAAAAATAATAAATAAAAAAATAAAATAAAAAGTATTCCTGTCAGACTGACAAGTCTGACAACCGGTTCGACCGTTTTTGTAAGCATGCGTGTTGAGACTCGAACTCGTGACCTCTTGGTTGCGTGCACGCAGCTCTTCCAACTGAGCTACGTGTCTAACCCGAAAGAATCTGGATTTTAATTATACTTATACACACTTTAAGTTCATTCAAATTTAATTAAGTTTAAAAAGCATTTTTAGGTAATTCGACCGGTGATAACCAAGGGACTCGAACCCGAGCCTTGGCGGTGTGATGCACCCAGCCACACCAACTGGGCTGGGTGTCTAACCCGACTATAATCGAATTTTAATTAGATTTATATATTAAATATGTATCCAGAAATGGTAAAATTAAAAGGGGTTTAAAATGGTCGGGCCGGCGAGGGTGCACGGATTCGAACGTGTGACGTGCGGGTATGTTTGCACACAGTCCACCACTGGACTGTGTGTCTAACCTGATTGAATCTTATAATTTAAATATATAAAACACGAGTTTTGCTTCGTCTTCTTCATTTTAAATTTCACCCAGAATCATACCCGTTCCCGATCTAATCTGATGCTTCAAAAAGCCATCTATTCAATAAATCCATTACATAGAACTCAAAATAAAAGGTTGAGGGTCTACCGATTAACTGAGTCGACGGTGACTTGGTTCCGGTACGAGCTGAATTCCGGCGAGAAAGGAACTCCGGCGACGGAGAAATTACGACTGAACAGCGGAAGTTTCAAGGTGTTGGAGCAAGTTGAGAGTGTGATCACGGTCCAGTATTTATAGGTGAGCAAGAGGGGGTTTTGATTCAGTTTTTTTTTGGAAACTTGTTTTGGTGATTGGCAATCGCTGAGGCGAAGACAGCCGGACAGATTTCCCTTTACCAAAAATACGTATGGTAAATTGACGGGAAGATTTCAAAGAAGAAGGAAAGGCGCGTGAGGTCGGATCCGGTTAGTTGCAGGTTTTCACTCATTTTTTTTTAAATATAGGTTTTAAGTTTCTAACATATGCACATCTAGTGTGTGCAGTGTAGTGGTGTTTGTTGTGTGTGTGAAACTGGGGGAACCCGGGTTCGATCCCGGTTCCTTCCTTTTATTTTAAAACCGTTTTTCCTTCGCTGTTTTTATTATCTTTTTTGAATTATTATACATAATAGTTAATTAGTTGATTTATTTTATAAATTAAAGGATTATATTATATTATTTCTTTAAACTTTCATCATCAATTTATTTCATCATTATATATATAAACAATATTGTAAATAATAAATATCTAACTAAACGACGTGAACGAATATTCTTTGATTGATAAAATGGGGCGGGTTTTCGAAACCCGATATACACAAATGTTACATTAGACCTTTCTTCCTCCCTTGTTCTATTACCCCAAGTCCTCCTCGGTGACTCGGTCATCTTCTTGGACTTGGTTTCAGTCGCACAGCGACACAGAAGATGCAGACCTTTAAAGTTTCACCCGCACCGCAATGCTAATGTAGCCTTTTGGTTTCGGTCGCACATCAGACCACAAGTACAATTATTTATCTTGTGTATTCAGGTGCAATTCCTAGGTCAAGACGGAGAAAGTCAGAGAAGTTTAGAGCATAATACATTGATGCAAAAGAACTCAAGTATGCTGGCCTTCCCTCTCACCTATAGTTCACACTTTTTTCTACATTATTTGGCTACCATTAACATTCAACAGGTTGATCTGATACTTTGTATTTTTATCTATTTATTTATTTATTTGTTTGTTTTTTTTTCTAGAGTGTCTGTGAGTACATAGAATGTTGCTGGGAAACTGCCACCAGAAGATTTAGA
This sequence comes from Scalesia atractyloides, assembly GCA_947069175.1. Classification (NCBI taxonomy): domain Eukaryota; kingdom Viridiplantae; phylum Streptophyta; class Magnoliopsida; order Asterales; family Asteraceae; genus Scalesia; species Scalesia atractyloides. Next base: position 8,764,263 of record CAMTDV010000012.1, on the reverse strand, counting down.
TATTGAAGACTGGCTTGATGTTGACAATCCTGTTGACATATATGTGATCGGGTAAGTCTTCCTATAGTTATACAACTTATACTTACAACTATAAATATATATATATATATGATTATATAAAATTGTGAAATTGTTAATATTTGTTTTTGTTAGATTTTGAACTTGAATGATTATTGTGGATATTATGAATTAGAACAATGAAAAAAATTATGTATGAATTTACCCGATCGAAAACCGTCGGACTGACCCGAACATTTTTACATTCGGTCCTATTATATTAGAGTATCTAAAAATTGAACCCACTGAAAAAAATTCCTGGATCCGCCACTGGTTAGGTGGAATTTACGGGATTAAAGCATTTCCTTTGGGTGAGTGAAGTGAAATGAGGGAAAATGGGTGATGTGGCACCTAGGTGGAGTTGAGGAGGGTTAAGGTATACCTCAAGGCATAACACTAACGGTGTTAAGGGTGACATGGCATGTTAATCGGCGTTGTACATCACTCCCTCCTTGTGTTAATGGGCGTTAAAAGGGTTATTTGTTAACATGTTAATAGGATTTTCAGAGGTTGAATTATTTATTTATTTTTTAACCAAAAACCACTAAAAAGGGTTAGGTGGAGTGATTGGGATTAAATCATTTCCTTAGGGTGAGATGGAGAAAAGTGGGTGATGTAGCACCTATCTGAAGTTGATAAAGATTAAAGTATACCCAAAGGTCTAACTTTGTGTTCCTGAGTTTATTAAAGGGAAGAAAAGAAAAGGAATTTAGGAGAGTAAAGAATGGAAAAAATAAATTTCATTTGTGTTCCTGAGTTTGAAGAAAAGAAAAAGAAAGTAAAGATTTTATACGTAAGGAATAGAAAAGAAAGACACAGTTTTACAATTACACTCTTGATGGATTTTATAATAAGTTAAGTGGGAAGGTAATATGATATATGTTAAAATCTTATATTAGTTTTCTCTTCTCTTCCTTCCATTTTCTTCCACTTCCTCCCACTCCTTTCGTTAATGAAAAATATTTTTTATTTTCTTATCATTTTCTTCCATTAATTTACATCATGGTTAAAAAAATCTTTAGTTATATTCAGATTTTTACTCATCCCCGATAATTTCCATATTCATTTGTTGGTTGTAACTTTAAAAAAATGACCAACACTTATTGTTTTTAAAGGAGGTGTGAGAATTGAGTTATAAACATAGAAGATCCTCTATCTTCGGGTGAAAAGTATTAAATATTATATTTCAAGAATAATGTATGGCTTGTTATTTTGTACGAAAGTTGTTCCGTGTATACAACTCTCCACTTTTGATTATGCAAGGGTTTTGTGGTTCGCCTCTTATTCAATCTAGAAAAATGATAGGTTACTTCCTTATCATTCTATTTTCTTTCACGTCTATACAACCCTCCACTTTTCATTTAATCAGGATGTCCGAAAAAAATACATCAATACATAAAAAAATCACACCAATCAAAAACAAATAATAATTAAAATCACAAATAAAATAATATAAAATAGAATTGACTTACCCAAAACTCTAAACCCATGCACTCTACAATAGTTGCTTACACACCTTATCCTTAATCTTAACAATATCGTTTTGTAGAAGTATCATGTGCTTGCCATTGGATTCGAAAGTTTGTCCCTTTATGCCAGTATCACCACTTATTTTCATAGTGGAATTCTCATCATTATTTTCAGTCTCAAGTACAATAGGTGCTTCCCTAAGTATAACGTTAGTCTCAGAATCAAAATGTTTATGAAGTTAAGTAAATGTAGCACTGGATGTGAATGACGTCTTAGCTAAATTAAGCACACCGACATGAGTTCTCATGTTATGAGTTAACTAAAACATATCTAATAAAACATTTTTCTCTTACTTTATAGTTATGCTTAACGATATAGTATAAAGTAGTAATCAGATATCCTTAAACCAAAGTCAACACCTCTAGCAAAAGGTTGTGCAACATCACCAACAAAAACAAAACCCTTCTTAGCATTGTGACAATGTCACACCCTGGCTTTCCACAGCTAATCCGAACACCGGTGGGCCCGGGTGAGGAATATCGTGACGTAAGTTGATAATATCATAGTCAATTAAACACAACACAACGGAAGTCTTGGAGTAATATTACTATTACAAATCAATGTTCAAAATACAAAATAATATACAGACGGCTCGTAATAGAAGATCCACAGGCGGATCGCAAATTGTACAAAAAGAATGTAAAACAGACTTTGGGTAGATCTAGGATTTGCAAGATCCTCTTATCACTACCGAGGACTTCAGCCTATTTTCGTATTGTACCTGCAAGCTTAGTCTTTTGAAAATACGTCAGCTTTCACTTGTAAATACACCCAAACAACTCATTTTAAAAACATTTGAAAATGTTTCAAATGGGATATTGGCACAAAATCTTTTTATAACTTGGGAAAGTTGGCCTTGCAACCTTGTTAACATATTTATATGTTTGTCCATACATACAGGCCCGGTACGGAGACCGAGACATGATTAACGTACTCACCAATTTGAACTCATGAAGGAGTTATTCCCCAAACCTTGTGGGTAATGCATTTTGAGCGTCTATCGGGTGTATGCCTACACCCGCGCTAAGGTCGTGGCCATTATCTAATGTAATGAGCGAGGATATCCAGGACACGGTAGTTAACCCCCGATGTTTAAGTTATCAAACAAAACTGATTAAAACGGAATATGCGGATTTACTAGCAACAATCCGGCATTCGATTGATCCCATTTCCGACCAAGCGCTAATAATTTACCGTAACCCAAGCCCGTATAGGGGAAATAAGTCGAGAGTATTTACCTGAGCTAGTCTTGTTTAAACGCAAGATTTAATAACTCAGCCGTACACAAAAGTACTAAGTGCAGATAGCATTTACCAGCAAGTCTCTAGTCTGGATTATGGCATAAGCTAACTAATTAAATACTAACGGTCTTATTTAAGTCACAGACTTAGACCGAGTAGCGTACAGGATCAATACGTATAACGCTAGATTAAACGATGATCGGATGGAATGTAGTTTAATCCCAACAAGTACCTTAAGTTGTGTGATATGGATAAACTGTAAACATTCTGGATTTTGAGACTTAAATGACAAAGTTAGACCCGTTTCGGTTAATTTCCGTAAACTAGTTACATATACTTAACCGTACGCATATCAGCGATATCGGGTAACCGAATAAGTCATGGACAAGTTCTATATGCCATTATTCTTTAAATAAGTTGTAATATCAGTAAGATATTAACTTATATGCCCGTTAAGGTTTTAAAATGAAACAATGCCTCGTAAGGGCTATTTCGGTAATTATAAACGTATAAAAGGAACTTGAATATATTTTAATGTTACGATCATAAGTATTTGGAAATTAATTAATTAATTTATGATATAATATCATTAGGAACATGATAATATGCGTAATTTATCATTTATGACCAAACTATGCACCGAAGGGCCATTTTGGTCATTTTACACATATTTATAAATTATTTGGGATTCTGAGTTCCTATCATGTAACTACTGTAAAAATATTTAAAATAAGTTTTAAAATCAGTAGGTAACAAGTCTTGGTTGATAAATATAGTTTAGGACCATATTAATGCGCCGAAACGGCGCTAATGTCGTAAAATGACAATTTATGCGATGTTTAACTAAAACTGATGTTAAGATCAGGTTTATATGTCTTAGATATGTTATTTAATATAACATATCAATAAGTAAAAGATTTACTTTGAAAAGATATGATTAAAACCAATTTATAAGCCATAAGGGCTTTATCGTCATTTATCCACATAATATAAGGACTTGTTCATAAACTCAGTTTATAATCTGGTTTAACATCCCAAACAATCATACTTATAATATTACATCAGTAGGAAACTTATTTTCAAGTTCGTATTTGATTAAACCTTATTTTATGCAAAAAGGGTATTTTAGTGAAGATGACATAATTACGGAACTTGTGCATAAACTCAGAATCTGATTATGATCACGTAATATAACCTCAGAGGGTTATGCTACATTATATTACGATCATAATGCAACTTTAGATCAGTAGCTAACTAATCTAAATCGGGTCAGAATCGAAAGTCAAAGCAGAAGTCAAACTTCGCAACTTTCGGTTGCGAACCGACCCTAGAACTGAAATTGATAAGCCGGACATGTTCTTACATGTTATAAATATTTTACCAACTTGTTTAAGTGTCAAAACATGTTTCATAACATATATAAGTTCAAATTATAAAATTTCCAAAAAATGGCCTATTTGACTTTTTAAGATAATAACTTTGACCCGTCAATTGGTCTAGCAAACGTGATCTTCAGGAGGTTCCCTTTATAGGGACTAACACCTACCTTATTACGATCACTTAGCCATGTTCGTTACGAACAATGGCTGGACCATAATGGTCTTAACTGAAAGTAAAGGCATTTTCCGTAAAATGCTTGACTGTTGGCTATAGAAGCCTATAAACGAAAATGCAACAGGAAGGAACACTTACAAGTAGTTCCTAGGATGCAATAGAACTAAGTTGGATACTCCTTTCAGTTAGGAACTTCCAGAGGAGGAGATAGAGTTGGGAATGAGAAAGGTGCAAGTTCAAATGGTGAACCTTGGCACCTATTTATAGTTGGAGAGCTTGAAGGAGGTGATGCCAGGTGTTAAGGGGTGTTAGAAGGAGCTTATAAGTGTCCTAAAACGTGGCATGCCTGTTTGGAAGACCATGGTTTCGAAACAATGGTTTTTGGCAACATGTGTGGAGGCCAAGGCAAATTTTCTGCAGACACAACCTTCTGGCGGGCCGCGAGAGGCACAGACCTGGCCTCTCGCGTCTCTAGAGCGCCCGTAGGCCACTTTCAAAGTTTGACACTTTTAGCCCATTGACTTATAAAACCTCCTAAAACACATTTTTAGCATATTTAAACCTCCGTAACCAATATTTGGCATACCCGGGAGTATGCCCGGACATTGTCGAGCTCTCGGTTCGTTAAAAGGTCACTCAGAGGTATAAATTAACATGTTGACACTTTTAACCCCTCCATCATCCAACTTTCACATATTTACGGATTTAATCCCGCTCGTCCAACAAATGGGACATATAAGAGTTAGGACTTCGTAAAGGATCACTCAGAGGCTCACTATAAGAATGTTGACTCCGATGTCACTCAAAGGCTGGGCATGTTGACGTATCAGCTACTCAGAGGCCAAGTTTAAGCATGTTGACATATCAGTCACTCAGAGGCTAATGTTTAAGCATGTTGACATATCAGTCACTCAAAGGCTAATGTTTATGCATGTTGACATCAGAAAGTCACTCAGAGACTCAGTTTTGAGCATGTTGACACCTTTAATCCTTATTATTCTTTAATAGACTAAAATAAAAATACAACACGTGTCACTATACTATTGGACACGATTTTACGAGGTGTTACATCCTAACCCCCTTAAAAGAAATCTCGTCCTCGAGATTTTATTCAAAAAGATGGGGGTACTTTTGTTGAATAATGGACTCAACCTCCCATGTATATTCAGGACCTCTAAGGACGTCCCACTTAACCTTAACTATAGGTATTAATTTCCTTCGGAGCTTCTTAACCTGTCGATCCTGGATCGAAATTGATTTCTCAACAAACCTCAGGTTTTCATCTATCTGCACATTTTTGTGTGACATTGCTAGCGACTCATCGGCTTGACGTTTCTTAAGATTAGATATGTGGAATACATCATGAATTCCATTAAGCTCCCTGGCAGCTTATGCTTATAAGCTACAGTTCCGACACATTCGACTATCTCGAATGGTTCTATATATTTTCGGCTTAACTTGCCCTTCTTTCCATATCTCATTACACCTTTCCAAGGTGATACTTTCAGCATGACTTTGTCCCCTACTTGGAACATAAGAGGTTTATGCCTCTTGTCAGCATAACTTTTCTGCCTATCACGGGCAGCTTTGAGCCGATCATGGATTTGCACAATCTTATCTGTGGTCTCCAGAACAATCTCTGGTCCTGATAGTTGGGCTTCCTCAACTTCTGCCCAGCACACGGGCGTTCGACACTTTCTCCCATACGAGGCCTAATAAGGAGCAGCCTTGATACTCGTATGATAACTATTATTATATGAGAATTCTATTAGGGTAAGTGGTCATCCCAACTTCCAACTAAATCAATCACACATGCTCTAAGCATGTCTTCGAAGGTTTTGAATAGTACGCTCATTTTGTCCATCCGTCTGTGGGTGGTAAGCCGTACTAAAGTTTAATCTTGTTCCTAAAGATTGTTGGAAACTTTTCCAAAAATGAGAGGTATATCTGGTATCTCTATCAGATATAACAGACATCGGCACACCATGTAAGGACACAATCTTGTCCACATACAATTTAGCCAACTTATCAGAATTATAAGTTTCTTTAATTGGCAGGAAATGTGCTGACTTTGTAGCCTATCTACAATGACCCAAACATGTCATTACCACGTTTGGTCCTAGGTAACTTGGTAATCAGATCCATGGTTACCATTTCCCATTTCCAAGTGGGAATTTCAAGTTGTTGTAGAAGTCCTGACGGTTTCTGATGTTCAGCTTTAACTTGCGAACACGTCAGACACTTAGCTACATAAGTGGCTATGGATTTCTTCAAACCCATCCACCAATAATTCTTTTTCAAATCATGATACATCTTGTCACCACCTGGGTGAACCGAGTATCTTATATTATGCGCTTCCTGGAGGATTAGATCTCTAAGTCCTCCAAAGATAGGAACCCAAGATTCTTTCATTAAATCTAAGGATTCCATCCTTTCTAGGCGTTAACTATTCAACAGTTCCGCCTAATCCTTCATTAGGAATATTAGCCTCTAATAAGTTTGCTTTTGCATCTAATAGCTTCTCATTCAATCTATTTCTGAGCTAAATGCTCTTGGCGTTAATCCTAATAGGTTTAACCCTTTCTTTGCGACTTAAGGCATCAGCCACTACATTTTCCTTGCCGGGATGATAGCGAATTTCGCAATCATAGTCATTTAGTGTTTCCATCCGACGTTGTCGCATGTTCAAATCCTTCTGATTGAACAGGTATTGGAGACTCTTATGGTCAGTGTATATAATACACTTTGTGCCATATCAGTAATGTCTCCACAGCTTAAGTGCAAATACAACGGCACCCAATTCCAAATCATGGGTGGTGTAATTCCTTTCGTGCATCTTCAATTGTCGTGATGCATAGGCAATTACCTTGCCTTTTTGCGTTAGCACACAACCCATGCCAGTGTACGAGGCATCACAGTAAACAACAAAGTCTTCAATACCCTCAGGCAGAGATAACACAGGAGCATTGCTCAACTTGTGTTTTAGAATCTCAAAAGATTCTTGTTGTTTTGGACCCCAGTTAAACTTGATATTCTTACGGGTCAGAGTAGTTAAAGGAGTGGCATCCTTGAAAAGTTTTCAATGAACCTCCTATAATATCCAGCCAATCCTAAGAAGCTACGAATCCCTGATGGAGTTTTGGGTACTTCCCAGTTCATTATGGCTTCTATCTTGGCGGGATCCACTTGGATACCACGCTCACTTACAACATGTCCAAGAAATTGGACTTCTCTAAGCCAAAACTCACACTTAGAGAATTTAGCATAAAGTTTCTCTTGTTTTAGAAGTTCTAGAATGCACCGTAGATGTTTCTCGTGATCATCTTGATTATGAGAGTAGATAAGTATGTCGTGTATGAAGACAATGACAAACTTATTTAAATATGGTTGCAGACTCTATTTATGAATCCATGAATGCTGCAGGTGCATTTGTGAGCCCAAAAGGCATCACTAAAAATTCATAATGACCATACCGGTGTCACACCCCGACCCGCAGCGGAATAAGAGTCGGGGCATAATTGGGTTATCACCAAAGCTCATGATGTTTACTAATATGTTTCATATTTATTAAATTCAAAATTACATCCTCAATATTCCAAACAAGTTCATACAATTACAAAGAAAAGTAACACATAACCAATCCAAAGTCTAAACCGATTTATTCTTCTAAGCCATCCTATATGTTTCTTGCTGCAACTGGATCACCTGTATCATGTGTAAAAATGGGGGTTTTTGGGTCAACAAAAGTTGGCGAGTGAACCTTGTTAGAAAACATTTATTATTGATTTCTTGTTATATTTAATATGGAAAAATTGTGCAATAATCATATGTGAGCAAACGTAAATAAACATACAATAACAAGAACAACAACAATAACAATAACAGTAACAATAACAACAACAATCCACCTTGCATGAATATATGACATGAATGATACTGTATATGTTGGCAACGTCACGTTCACGCTCATAGGTAATGGGGAACGACGGCTATGATGATGTATGTGCGATCAAGGCTCAATCAAACGGAGCCGATCGTATGTTGGCAACGCCTCGTTCACGCTCATAGGTAATGGGGAACGGCTCACGCTTATAGGTAATGGGAGCGGCGCCTATGATAATGTATGTACTGAAAATGATAAATTTAATCTAAACGTTAACCACACAAACAGTTGATACATAATGAATACACATTTGATCATTGAATGATGGATGCACAAGTGTTTAAATGAAATAAATAATATGACACATGATACACCCCAAAACGTGATTAAAACGGGGAATTTGTAGAGATTCACTCACATTGGGTGCGTTCGTTTGACGATGCTGAATGCGCACGAGTTTAGAGGTTGATCGACGAGGATTAACTAACCTAAATAATAACGAAAAGGTACGGTAAATAAGTGGATTTTATTAATAATTTTAATAGGATTTTTGGATATATTTTTGTGAGTTTAAGGTTATTTTCTAACTTTAAAAACATTATTTTTAAGTATTTTAATTGATTTTTCAATTAAATAAATAAATAAAAATATAAAAAAAAGTTGACTTTTTGGGTTGACCGTTGACCATTGACCATGACTGTTGACTGTTGACCGGTTCGGTCGTGTGTTTGTTTGCGCTGAGTGAGGTTCGAACTTGTGACTCCCGTACGCGTGCACGCAGCTCTACCAACTGAGCTACGTGTCTAACCCGAAATATTTTGTTTTTAATTATATTTATATACTATTTAATTTATTCAAAATTCATTTATTTTAAAAGGATTTTAATTCTATCGAACCGGTGCGCATAACAGGTCTCGAACCCGGGACCTGTTGTTTAACGTTGCACACAGTCCACCGCTGGACTGTGTGTCTAACCTGGTTAAAATACTTGTTTTTATTTCACTTATATACTAACTGGAAGTTTCCGTATTTGGGTTTTATAAAAAGTCTGAATATTGTGATGAATCGAAAAAGGACAGACTCGAACCCGGGACTCTATGATTCAAATGCACACAGTCCACCGCTGGACTGTGTGTCTAACGCAGATATAACCCGATTTATATTAAGTATATACACAGCCTAAACTTCATCTTCTTCGTTAACAACACAGACAAACGATTTATTCTACTGTTCTTGTTTAATTCGATTGACGGACATATAATTGATTAAATTAAATGGACAGGGAAGGTTTTGGGAATGAACGTACCGGAATGATGACTTTTCTCAGAATTCCGGCAAAGTCGTCGGCTCTGTTTTATGAACTGAGCGGACCAATTAACAGTTTTGATTAACAAATTGTGAAATTGAAGGACTAAACAAGAGTTATCAGAGAGTTTAGATGCTCATACCGATTCACAGCGTGATTTAGAAATTTTCAAAGTTTTCCGCGATTGCAGATTATCCGGTATCGTCGTCTGGGACCGATTCTGATTGAAAGGTTTGAGTTAGTAAAAGTCTAACAACAGATAGAAAATGAAAGAATTGAGAAATTTACCGTTTTGATGAATGACACGGTTTTCCGGCGAAAGTCCGGTAATATCAGATAGTGATTCGACGATCAGAAATTAGAGAAAAGTGAAATTAGAGGTTCTGTGAGTGTTTTTGAGTCGCGAGATGATGATATTGATAGCAGTAATTCAGGAAGTAAAAGATTTCGGTTTCTACTCCCAAACTCATATGAATCGAAACAATTAAAGACTAATTTGATTAAGAACGTGCGTCGTAATGGTTTCATCAGTTATTATCAGTAATTGCGATCACTCAATCGTCTAGAAAGTTGAAAGCCGATGAACGTTTCAGTTTGGCGCAAAACAGATGATTTCACAGGTGAACTTATGTTTTATTTGTTTCCTTGATTACACAAAGACATCAAGTGTGGAGTGGTTAATTGTTTGGTGATTAAGTCTTCCGGCTGACCCGGGTTCGAAACCCGGCAGCCCCTTTTTATTTTAATTGCTTTATTTTTATTTTCTAACAATTTTAATTTCCATATTCTAAAATGTTTATTGTTATGTATTGTTTAAAATTAAAATAAGCATTAAATGAGCAACAAAAATTTGAAACTGATTATTCGATTAATAAACGAAGCGGGTTTGGAAAACCCGTTTTTCGACGGATGTTACAGTATCCCCTACTTTTAGAAATTTCGTCCCGAAATTTAAGTAGTAGTGGTAACAGGAAAAAGATGCGGGTTTTTTCGGGCATTGAGTCTTCACGTTCCCAAGTAAACTCAGGTCCCCGTTTCGACTCCCAGGTACCCTAACAATTGGAATACGACTCCGTCTTAAACGTTTTTCTCGAAGTCCATGATCTCTATGGTCTTTCAAATGAAATTTCATCGATCTGAATATCTTCCAGGGAAATATGGAGGTTTTCATCGGCGAGGCACTTCTTTAAGTTTGACACGTGGAACGTAGGGTGAATTCTGTTGAGTTCTTCTGGTAGGTCAAGCTTGTATGCTACAGGTCCTACTCTTTCGAGTATCTTGAAAGGTCTTACGTAGCGTAGTGCTAGCTTGCCCTTCTGGCCAAAACGAACTACTCCCTTCCACGGTGATACTTTTAAAAGTACATGATCACCAATGTTAAACTCCAAAGGCTTTCGTCGTTTGTCTGCATAACTCTTTTGACGACTTTGTGCCGCTAGAAGATTGTTTCGAATTTGATGGATCTTGTTTGTTGTTTCATGAATCAATTCTGACCGGTGATTTGAGCTTCTCCAATTTCGTGCCAACATACTGGAGATCGGCACTTACGACCATATAAAGCTTCGAAAGGTGCCATGCCGATACTTGAATGATAGCTGTTGTTGTACGAAAATTCAACTAATGGTAGATGAGCGTCCCAATTTCCCTTGAAGTCTATGACACATGCTCAAGCATATCTTCAAGAGTTTGGATGGTGCGTTCAGATTGTCCATCAGTTTGAGGATGATAAGCGGTACTGAGGTCTAATCGTGTACCCAAAGCGGCTTGTACGCTTGCCATGTTCGTGAAGTGAAACGACCATCACGATCGGAAATAATGCTTAACGGTACACTATGACGGCTTACGATTTCGCTGATGTAGATACGAGCTAACTTCTCATTCTTGAAGTCCTCGCGAATCGGAATGAAGTGAGATGATTTTGTAAGACGATCCAATGATTACCCATATAGTGTCATACCCACCGGAGGTGCGAGGTAACCCGGTAATGAAGTCCATGGTTATGTTTTTCCACTTCCATACAGGTATTTCAGGTTGGACCAGAAGTCCTGAGGTCTTTGATGTTCAGCTTTTACTTTGGAACATGTAAGGCACTTGGAAACGAAAACAGCGATATCCTTCTTCATGCCAGGCCACCAGTAGGTGTATCGAAGGTCTTGATACATCTTGTCGGCTCCTGGGTGTACAGAGTACCGTGTTTTGTGCGCCTCATTCATAAGGAAATCACGAAGGTTATTGTGATCGGGAATCCATATGCGATCTAGATAGTACAGAATACCGTCGGATTTAGTTTCAATTTTAAGTTCAGCTCCACAAGACAGCTCCTTGCGTACGTCATTTTCCGTTACTGAAACATGTTGGGCTTCTCGGATTTGATCTTTGATGTCTGTTATGATTTGTGAACATAGAAGACGAATGGAGTTCGCATAACCCTTTCGACTGAGTGCATCGGCCACCACGTTTGCCTTGCCAGGATGATACCGAATTTCACAGTCGTAGTCATTAAGAAGTTCGACGCATCTTCGTTGCCTCATGTTTAACTCCTTTTGGTTGAAGATATGTTGAAGACTCTTGTGGTCAGTGTATATTTCACACTTAGTACCGTAGAGGTAATGTCTCCATATCTTAAGAGCAAACACAACAGCTCCAAGTTCTAGGTCGTGGGTGGTGTAGTTCTTCTCATGAGTTTTGAGTTGTCTAGAAGCATAAGCTATCACCTTTCATCTTTGCATTAGAACACAGCCTAGTCCTTTCCCTGACGCGTCGCAATAAACCACGAAGTCATCACAACCTTCAGGAAGAGTGAGGATAGGTGCGTCACAGAGTTTTTTTTAAGGGTTTGGAAGGCTTCTTCTTGTTTGGGTCCCCATACGAAGGGTTTTCCTTTATGTGTTAAAGCCGTGAGTGGTACAGCGATGCGGGAGAAATTTGCAATGAAACGGCGATAATAACCAGCCAAACCAAGGAATGATCTTACTTCAGTTGGTGTACGTGGCGCTTGCCATTCTTGTACTGCTTTGATCTTTGAAGGGTCGACATGTATTCCCTTGTCATTGACGACATGTCCAAGGAATTGTACCTCTTTTAACCAGAATTCGCATTTGGAGAATTTGGCGTAGAGCTTTTCATTCCCTAAGAGTGTAAGGATGAGTCGAAGGTGTCGTTCATGAACAGACTTAGACTTTGAGTAAATGAGGATGTCGTCGATGAAGACTATAACAAAGCGATCGAGATAGGTTTGCAGACTCTGTTCATTAGATCCATGAAGACAGCTGGAGGGTTGGTTAGACCAAATGGCATGACCATGAATTCATAATGACCATAACGGGTTCGGAAGGCGGTCTTTGGGACGTATTCTTCATGTACTCTGAGTTGATGATAACCAGAACAAAGGTCGATTTTTGAAAAACAGCTGGCGCCTTGAAGTTGGTCAAGAAGATCATCGATGCGAGGTAATGGGTAGCGGTTCTTGACCGTTAACTTGTTAGCTCTTTGTTGTCGATACACATGCGAAACGTTCCATCTTTCTTCTTCACAAAAAGGACAGGTACACCCCAAGGCGATGAGCTAGGACGTATGAATCCTTTGTCAGTCAGCTCTCGCAGTTGACTGGCTAGCTCTTGCATTTCGGATGGGGCTAACCTATAAGGAGATTTTGCAACTGGTGTAGCTCCAGGTATAAGGTCAATGCAGAATTCGACTTCTCTCACGGGAGGAAGTCCTGAAATGTCGTCAGGAAAAACTTGTGGAAAATCTTTTACTACTGGATGTCTTCGAGTTTCTTCTCCTTGATTCCCTTTTTGACGACATGAGTTAGGAATGCGACATAATTTTTGCGGAGATATTTTCGGGCTTGAAGACAGGACATTAATTTGAGTCCTTTCGAAGGGGTTTCTCCAAAGATTCGTAGAGTCTGACCGTTTGTAAGAGGAATGCTATAAACTTTTCGCGGCATACAACTTCAGCATGATGTTGGCTGAGCCAGTCCATACCAATTATAATGTCAAAGCTTCCCAACTTCATAGGTATAAGGTCAACTGGAAAATCGTGATCGTTTAGAGTGAGAGTACAATTGCGTATAATAGAGTTTAATGAGACCGGTTTTCCGTCAGCAACTTCTACCATTATGGATTCCATGAGTTTATCACGAGTTTGGTTGAGGATGGGTTCAAATTCTAAGGACACAAAACTTTATCTGCGCCAGTATCAAATAACATGGATGCATAACTACCATTGATGAGAAACGTACCGTTAATCACATTGTTGTCAGCCCTAGCTTGATTGGCGTTGATGTTAAAAGCTCTTCCTCTTGCAGGTGGAGGAGCTTGGTTAGCCTGGTTTACAAGATTAGCTTGAGCTTGGGCATGGATGATATTCACCAGACGTGGACAGGTGTTCCTGAAATGGTTCGGGTCTCCACAGTTGTAACAAGCCCGCATAGGTTGCACCATGGGATAGTTGGGTTGGTAGTAGGATTGGGCTACATGTTGGGCAGGTGGTAGGAGTAAAGGTTGTTGGGCTAGACCCACTATCTGATGGTGGGTTTGGGTTGAGGGCTGATGGCGGTTCGTTCGCTGAAGTACGTGACAAGTTTGAATGGTGTGACCTGTGCGACCACAGCCGGTGCAATGTTGGCAGGGATGATCAGGAAAGTGATGGTATTGGCAACGGTTGCATTTTGGGTATGGGCCGGAGTATGGCCTTTTATATGGTGCAGGTGAGGTGGCAACTTGAGTGATGGGTTCAGCAGGGATAGGAAAATTTGTTTGTGTGACAACAAAGTTTCTGGTGTTTCGTTCCTCTTATTAGCAAACTTGAGGAGGAGGTGGAATGGTTTGAAGTTTGGCCCTCAACGGGGGCTTTCTTTTTCTCGTCCTTAAATTTGCCGTTGCGAATACGATTCTCGGTAAGCTCGGTAGCTAGTTCCATAGCAGCTTCGAGTGTTGCAGGCGAAGTGCTGAGAACTGAGTCTTGAATTTTCGAGGGGAGGCCTCGAATATAGTGTTTGACTAAGCGGTAAACTGGGGTGAACAAGTTAGGGACCATTTGGTTCAACTCTAAAAACCGTTTGTTGTAGGAAGTATGATCTCCCTCCTTTTGCTTCAACGAATGAAATTCATCCTCTAACTTTTTGATCTCGCTTCTTGGACAGAAGCGTCTCGTCATGATTTCCCTTAACTCCTCCCACGTTAAGGCCATTGCATCTTCGATTCCTCTCTTACCCTTTTCAGTATTCCACCAGGTAAGAGCTACTAAATAGTCTCCCGGTTGCGTAACGTACCTTGCGATCCTCGGGACAATCGCAATTGAGGAAGGTGTTTTCCATTTCCTCGAACCAGTGGAGGAGAGCAGTGACACCTTCGGTCCCTTCAAATTTGGGGGATCGCAAGACTTGAAGTGTTTGTATGAGCACTTTTTGGAGGGAGGGTTGTCGACGTTCTGGTCTTCTTGCTGGGGAGGATTGATGGGATTTGCGGCGAGAGCTTGTTGGACTTGAACTACGATGTCAGGAAGCACCGCGGCCATTTGTTTTGCGATTTGGGTGGCCAAGTGTTCGTTTGACCTTCCTGACCTTCTACCCCCACGTTGCTGCCTAGCCGACATCTATAGGAACATACATAAGAAGATTGTGAGTTTAAGGAGTCTTTTTAGGTGTCATGTGTCTAAAAAAAAAATAACATAAACATCAATAATGCAACTACATCCATAGGATGTCTTGGGTTTGCTCATGTTTGGGCCTTCAATGTCCCCCATACCATCACCTGTATAGTCATGTGAGCCCCCATGACTATTGGCTTGGTAGGATTCACATTGGTGTTGGCGGTTTAACACTTGCATTACCCGAATGAAAACCATGAAATATGTTTGCGAGATGTATGGTCGGAGGGTGTCCAGGTGTAGACACAATGACAACTCAAAGTGGGGTTAGCGCACACGACGTTTGGTATAGAATGCTTTGGCCTAATAGGTCCTTCGTACTCTCATCGTTAGTCCCCAGGTAGGCAAACTGGTCCTTTATTTTGGATTTATACGAATGCCAAGCCTAGACAGGACGTTCCGACTACCGGTACTTGTACCCTTCCAGTTACTACATGCCCGTCATGAGAACTCACGTTGATGTGATTTGAAAATACAAAAATCGTTGCAAAAGTCATGGAAATTGTGTGGTGTGTGCTCTCATGGATATGATATGTTATGAGAATATGATTCATGATAGGCATTGTATAATATATGTACTTATGAACATGCTTGCATAACATTGAATGTAACAATAAACATAAAGCATATAAACATCATGAATTTTGCATGTAACACACAAATAATTTAAAAATTCTAATCAACTATAGTATAGGCTCTAAGGGTCTAATAACCTATCCTATATCCCTATAGTCATGGCTCTGATACCAATCTGTCACACCCCGACCCGCAGCGGAATAAGAGTCGGGGCATAATTGGGTTATCACCAAAGCTCATGATGTTTACTAATATGTTTCATATTTATTAAATTCAAAATTACATCCTCAATATTCCAAACAAGTTCATACAATTACAAAGAAAAGTAACTACATAACCAATCCAAAGTCTAAACCGATTTATTCTTCTAAGCCATCCTATATGTTTCTTGCTGCAACTGATCACCTGTATCATGTGTAAAAATGGGGGTTTTTGGGTCAACAAAAGTTGGCGAGTGAACCTTGTTAGAAAACATTTATTATTGATTTCTTGTTATATTTAATATGGAAAAATTGTGCAATAATCATATGTGAGCAAACGTAAATAAACATACAATAACAATAACAACAACAATAACAATAACAGTAACAATAACAACAACAATCCACCTTGCATGAATATATGACATGAATGATACTGTATATGTTGGCAATGTCACGTTCACGCTCATAGGTAATGGGGAACGGACAGCCTATGATGATGTATGTGCGATCAAGGCTCAATCAAACGGAGCCGATCGTATGTTGGCAACGCCTCGTTCACGCTCATAGGTAATGGGGAACGGCTCACCTCATAGGTAATGGGGAGCGGCGGCCTATGATAATATATGTACTGAAATGATAAATTTAATCTAAACATTAACCACACAAACAGTTGATACATAATGAATACACATTTGATCATTGATATGATGGATGCACAAGTGTTTAAATGAAATAAATAATATGACACATGATACACCCAAAAACGTGATTAAAACGGGGAATTTGTAGAGATTCACTCACATTGGGTGCGTTCGTTTGACGATGCTGAATGCGCACTAGTTTAGAGGGTTGATCGACGAGGATTAACTAACCTAAATAATAACAAAAAGGTACGGTAAATAAGTGGATTTTATTAATAATTTTAATAGGATTTTTGGATATATTTTTGTGAGTTTAAGGTTATTTTCTAACTTTAAAAACATTATTTTTAAGTATTTTTAATTGATTTTTCAATTAAATAAATAAATAAAAATATAAAAAAAGTTGACTTTTTGGGTTGACCGTTGACCATTGCCCATGACTGTTGACTGTTGACCGGTTCGGTCGTGTGTTTGTTTGCGCTGAGTGAGGTTCGAACTTGTGACCTCCCGTACGCGTGCACGCAGCTCTACCAACTGAGCTAATGTGTCTAACCCGAAATATTTCTGTTTTTAATTATATTTATATACTATTTAATTTATTCAAAATTCATTTATTTTAAAAAGGATTTTAATCTTTCGAACCGGTGCGCATAACAGGTCTCGAACCCGGGACCTGTTGTTTAACGTTGCACACAGTCCACCGCTGGACTGTGTGTCTAACCTGGTTAAAATACTTGTTTTTATTTCACTTATATACTAACTGGAAGTTTCCGTATTTGGGTTTTATAAAAAGTCTGAATATTGTGATGAATCGGAAACAAGGACAGACTCGAACCCGGGACTCTATGATTCAAATGCACACAGTCCACCGCTGGACTGTGTGTCTAACCCGAGATATAACCCGATTTATATTAAGTATATACACAGCCTAAACTTCATATTCTTCGTTAACAACACAGACAAACGATTTATTCTACTGTTCTTGTTTAATTCGATTGACGGACATATAATTGATTAAAATGAAATGGACAGGGAAGGTTTTGGGAATGAACGTACCGGAATGATGACTTTTCTCAGAACTCCGGCAAAGTCGTCGGCGCTGTTTTATGAACTCCGTCTGAGCGGACCAATTAACAGTTTTGATTAACAAATTGTGAAATTGAAGGACTAAACAAGAGTTATCAGAGAGTTTAGATGCTCATACCGATTCACAGCGTGATTTAGAAATTTTCAGAAGTTTTCCGGCGAATGCAGATTATCCGGTATCGTCGTCTGGGACCGATTCTGATTGAAAGGTTTGAGTTAGTAAAAGTCTAACAACTGATATAAGATGAAAGAATTGAGAAATTTACCGTTTTGATGAATGACACGGTTTTCCGACGAAAGTCCGGTAATATCAGATAGTGATTCCGACGATCAGAAATTAGAGTAAAAGTGAAATTAGAGGTTCTGTGAGTGTTTTTGAGTCGCGAGATGATGATATTGATAGAGTAATTCAGGAAGTAAAAGATTTCGGTTTCTAACTCCCAAACTCATATGAATCGAAACAATTAAAGACTGAATTTGATTAAGAACGTGCGTCGTAATGGTTTCATCGGTTATTATCAGTAATTGCGATCACTCAATCGTCTAGAAAGTTGAAAGCCGATGAACGGTTTCAGTTTGGCGCAAAACAGATGATTTCACAGGTGAACTTATGTTTTATTTGTTTCCTTGATTACACAAAGACATCAAGTGGCGGAGTGGTTAATTGTTTGGTGATTAAGTCTTTCGGCTGACCCGGGTTCGAAACCCGGCAGCCCCTTTTTATTTTTAATTGCTTTATTTTTATTTTCTAACAATTTTAATTTCCATATTCTAAAATGTTTATTAGTTATGTATTGTTTAAAATTAAAATAAGCATTAAATGAGCAACAAAAATTTGAAACTGATTATTCAATTAATAAACGAAGCGGGTTTGGAAAACCCGTTTTTCGACGGATGTTACAACCGGGTCCTGAAGGCAGTCTTTGGAACATCCTCATTCCTGACCTTCAGCTAATGATATCCTGATCTCAAATCATTCTTAGAGAAATAGCTAGCACCTTAGTTGATCGAATAAGTCGTCGATCCTGGGCAGAGGATCACGATTCTTGATCGTTATCTTATTCAACTCGGTAATCAATGCACATTCGCATTGAACCGTCCTTCTTTACAAAAAGAATAGGAGCTCCCCAAGGTGAGGAACTAGGTTGTATGAAACCTTTCATTAAAAGTTCATCTAATTGAACTCTTAATTCCTTCATTTCCGTCGGTGCTAGGAGATATGAAGCTCTGGCTATAGGTGCTGATCCATGTAGGATATCAATTCTAAAATCCACTTGCCTATCTGGTGGTAGGCCTGGTAATTCTTTAGGGAAAACATTGGAATACTCTGAAATAACTGGAAGGTCTTCAATATTTGGCTTAGGCTCGTTGATAGTTACTTGTGCCATGTAAATGACATAACCTTTCCCCAAACACTTGGATGCCTTAAATAACGACACCTTGTCTAGCAATCCATAGTGTGAATCTCCAGGGATGGTGATTGTTTCACCAGATGGGGTTTTAATCTTGATGAGTTTCTTATCGGAGGCAATGCGGGCTTGGTTATGGGATAACCAATCCATGCCTAAGACTACATCGAATCCTGCCAATTTCATTGGCAACAGAGAGATAGGGATAGAATGATTCTTAATGGATATAACACATCCATCAAGAATGGAAGATGCTGTTTCTAAAGTTCCATCAGCAAGTTCTACCTCATAAGTTATGTCTAGAATTCTTATAGGCAAGTGTAATAGTTTACTAAACTTATGATCAACAAATGATTTATTTGCACCCGAATCGAAAAGAACTCTAGCATATACATCATTAATGAGGAATGTACATGTTATGACGTTATTGTCATTAACGGCCTCCCTGGTATTCATTTGAAAGGCCCGAGCATTCCCTTTCTTAGCCTCTCTAGGCTTTGCGTCATTACTTTTGGGGTTCTTGGGGCAATTGAACGTAATGTGCCCTTTTTCATTACAACCGTAGCATACGACATTCTTAAGATCCTTACATTCTAGGGTCTTATGCCCTTTTCTCTTACAGATACCATAGTGTTTAGTCTGTGGATTAGCACTACACTGTCCCCAATGTCTGTAGTTACAATTCTTGCACAGAGATTTGTCATTAGACCTGTGCTGGTTCTTCTTTTTGAACCCGAAATTTCCTTTCTTTTTGAACCTTTGGGAGTTATCCTCCCCCCCGGTCATTTCCTACAAATCTAAGGTGAGGGAGAGATATTGGTCCACAGCAGACCTATAGGTACTAGGCTGAGCAGCCTTTACCATGCCCTTTATCTCTGGCGCTAACCCATTAATGAAACACGCAATCGTTTGGGTTCATGAGTAATTAAGTAGGAAACTAACCTAGATAGGGAATTGAAGTCAGAAACATACTTCCGACAATCTAGGTTTTTCAAGGTGAGAGTCAGAAAGTCTGACTCTATATTCTCCACCTCATGTGGAGGGCAATAAGTCTCTTTGACAAGGTCCACAAACTTGGACCATCCTAAGTTGTACAGGTGTACATTACATGTAGATTGAACCATTGCTTTCCACCAAATGAGGGCATCGCCCTTGAAGGACTGTGATACATACTTTACCACATCCTTATCAGCACGTCCGCTGATTCCACTATTGTCTCCATCTCGTCCAGCCATTTCAAGGCTTCTACATCTCCTTTTTCCCCATTAAAATCCTGGGGTTTACAGGAAAAAAATATTTGTAGGTACATCCGTCTTTAGAAGAACGGGACCTTTCACAAATTCTAATTTCTTTGGTTCAATCTTCGCATTTGAAGAATGAACTGAGCTCTCTTTATAAGCTGAGGATGGTGGGATTGATAACGGGCTGGAGCGAGTAGCACTCGACTCCCTAAGTTTTTCTATGGCCTTTCCTACAGCTGCATCTATGCGAGCTTGGAAATCATCATTGTTAATGGCTATTTTCAGGGTTGTTAGAGTTAATATCCCGGTGGCTACTTTGCACCTCGTCCGAGTTAGCAATTCTTGAGCTTTGGTTCTAAACACCAAATTAAACTTCTCTTAGCCATGGTATTAATAATCATATTGGCTTTAAACATTGGATATTACAATCCATCGCTTATCTAAGCTAGTGTGAATAACATCACAACTCTTAATCTTATCATATCTATATTTGGCCTAGGTCTTAATAGGACCATCAAAGGCAAATTACAATCTAGACATAGTCCATATATTATTAGACAATGGATCGTAATGTACAATTGTCATTGTCATAATTGACAATTGTATATAGCTCATAGGCTTGTCACTAATGGATATAAACAAAAATTGGGCACATTGGCCTGCCACATTGGACATAAAAATTGGGCACCTTGGCCTGTCACCTTGGACATAAAAATTTGGGCACATTGGCCTGTCACATTAGACAAAAAAATTGAGCACCTTGGCGTATCACATTGGACATAAAATTGGACACAATTGCCTATCACATTGGACATGAAATTGGGCACCTTGCCTGTCACATTGGACATAAAATTGAGCACCTTGGCCTGTTGCAATCATTGGCACAAAAAAAATTAGGCACCTTGGCCTGTCACATTGGACATAAAATTTGGGCACATTGGCTTGTCAATCGTCATCGCATTGATGACGTTAGCCGGGATCACTTTGATCACATAGGCTATATAATAGGCCTTAGATGTAGTCCTTTCACCTAGGTGGATAGTGTGTTCCTCAAGTCACACTACCAGGAGTTTGAACATTCCTTAATGCTAATATAAGAGTACCTTAATGGTTGATTAATTGTCACAGTACCTTGGACCTTAACGACTTGGAGGCTTGAACCTAGTTCACCACCTCTAGATAGACGATAACTTCCCTTAACTATCCTAATAGAAGGCCCCTTGTCCTTAACTATCATTTCTGGCCAATATGTGGTCTGTGCCACTTGGCATAATCAAATCCATTAAGGTCTTTGGAATTATATAGCGGAGCAAAAATTCCGAGTAAAGTAGAGACGCTCGCTTGAAGAGGATGAATACATATTTAGATAATTCAAAAATACTTTATTAAATCCCATTAAGAAATTACAATACTTAGAAATAAATGAAACAAACTGTCCATGCAAGGACCAAAGAAATAAAAATGTCCACGCAGGGACAAAAGAAATAACATTGTCCTCACATGGACTAACATATATTATTAGAAAAGACTTCACTCGTCCTTCTTTCCCTAAACCAACTTGGAGAGCTTCTTGAAGAACTTATTTGTCTTCTCTCCGTTTTCTCCGCTTGTTGTTGCATTTCTTTCATTCCTTCTAAGGCCTCATTGATGGCCTCGAGTGGTGGTGGAGGTTGTGTTGTGGTTGTCGCATAACAGGATACTGGTATCCATAACTTGGATATCCAGTAGGTGGATAAACAGGTGGGAAAGGAGAGGATAAAGTGCGTTATGCATGACCGCTTGCATGTAAGGGTCATGCGACAATGCTTGGTAATCAACAGGTGTAGATGGGTTAAAAGGATCATATCCAGTGTTATCCGAACACTGGTGGCAACATCACCAATAAAAACAAAACCCTTCTTAGCGTTGTGACAATGTTACACCCGGTTTTCCACACCCAATCCGAACACCCGTGGGCCCGGGTGGGGAATATCGTGACGTAAGTTGATAACATCATAGACAATTAAACACAGCACAACGGAAGTCTTGGAGTAAAATTACTATTACAAACCAAATATTCAAAATAAAAAATAATATACAGACGACTCGTACTAAAAGATCCACAGGCGGATCGCAAATTGTACAAAAAGAATGTAAAACAGACTTTGGGCAGATCTAGGATTTGCAAGATCCTCTTATCACTACCGAGCACTCCAGCCCATTTTCATATTGTACCTGCAAACTTAGTCTTTTGAAAATACGTCAGCTTTCGCTTGTAAATACACCTAACTAACTCATTTTAAAAACATTTGAAAATGTTTTAAATGCATATTGGCACAAAATCTTTTTATAACTTGGGAAAGTTGGCCTTGCAACCTTGTTAACAGATTCACATGTTTGTCCATACATACAGGGCCGATACGGAGACCGAGACATGATTAACGTACTCACCAATTTGAACTCATGAATGAGTTATTCCCCCAACCTTGTGGGTAATGCATTTTGAGCGTCTATCGGGTGTATGGTTACACCCGCGCTAAGGTCGTGGCCATTATCTAATGTAATGAGCCGAGATATCAAAGACACGGTAGTTAACCCCCGATGTTTAAGTTATCAAATAAAACTGACTAAAACGAAATATGCGGATTTACTAGCCACAATCCGGCATTCGATTGATCCCATTTCCGACCAAGCGCTAATAATTTACCGTAACCCAAGCCCGTATAGGGGAAATAAGTCGAGAGTATTTACCTGAGCTAGTCTTCGATTAAACGCAAGATTTAATAACTCAGCCGTACACAAAATTACTAAGTGCAGATAGCATTTACCGGCAAGTCTCTAGTCTGGATTATGGCATAAGCTAACAAATTAAATACTAACGGTCTTATTTATGTCACAGACTTAGACCGAGTAGCGTACAGGATCAATACGTATAACGCTAGATTAAACGATGATCGGATAGAATGTAATTTAATCCCAACAAGTACCTTAAGTTGTGTAATATGGATAAACTGTAAACATTCTGGATTTTGAGACTTAAATGACAAGGTTAGACCCGTTTTGGTTAATTTCGTAAACTAGTTAGATATACTTAATCGTACGCATATCAGCGATATCGGGTAACCGGATTATTCTTTAAATAAGTTGTAATATCACTAAGATATTAACTTATATGCTCGTTAAGGTTTTAAAATGAAACTATGCCTCGTAAGGGCATTTCGGTAATTATAAACGTATAAAAGGAACTTGAATATATTTTAATGTTACGATCATAAGTATTCTGGAAAATTAATTAATTAATTTATGATATAATATCATTAGGAACATGATAATATGTGTAATTTATCATTATGACCAAACTATGCACCGAAAGGGCATTTTGGTTATTTTACACATAGTTTATAAATTATTTGGGATTCTGTGTTCCTATCATATAACTACTGTAAAAATATTTAAAATAAGTTTTAAAATCAGTAGGTAACAAGTCTTGGTTGATAAATATGGTTTAAGACCATACTATGCGCCGAAACAGCGCTTATGTCGTAAAATGACAATTTATGCGATGTTTAACTAAAACTGATGTTAAGATCAGGTTTATATGTCTTAGATATGTTATTTAATATAAATATCAATAAGTAAAAGATTTACTTTGAAAAGATATGATTAAAACCAATTTATTAGCCATAAGGGCTTTATTATCATTTATTTACATAATACAAGGACTTGTTCATAAACTCAGTTTATAATCTGGTTTAACATCCCAAACAATCCTACTTATAATATTACATTAGTAGGAAACTTATTTTCAAGTTCGTTATTGATTAAACCTTACTTTATGCAAAAAGGGTATTTTAGTGAAGATGACATAATTACGGAACTTGTGCATAAACTTTGATTCTGATTATGATCAAGTAATATAACCTCAAAGGGTTATGCTACATTATATTACGATCATAATCAACCTCAGATCAGTAGCTAACTAATCTAAATCGAGTCAGAATCGAAAGTCAAAGCAGAAGTCAAACTTCACGACTTTCGGTTGCGAATCGACCCTAGAATTGAAATTGACGAGCCGAACATGTTCTTACATGTTCTAAATATTATACCAACTTGTTTAAGTGTCAAAACATGTTTCATAACATATATAAGATCAAATTATAAAATTTCCGAAAAATGGCCTATTTGGCCTTTTAATATAATAACTTTGACCGGTCAATTGGTCTAGCAAACGTGATCTTCAGGAGATGCCCTTTATAAGGACTAACACCTACCTGAGACCGCACCAAATGCGATGGGATGGCCTGAATGGCGATCCCCATGATGCATCTCTTCAACCGCTTTCATCCTTAAGGACAAGGACATTTTGAAGGGCGGGGTATTGATACGAATCCAGTTAGCCAGCCCTTGGGCAAGATCCGACCTGACCCGTCAAGGATACCACAAGACTTTGGATTAAATGTGTCAAAACCCACTTCTTGTTTTATGTGATTCATGCATGATAATCATGGGAAGTTTACATTGCATTTTTATTCCATGTTCTATAGGTCTAGTAATTGTAGAAACCCACATTTACATTTCTAGTCAATTTCATCATTTAAATTGTAATCAGAATCATATCATGAGAAATTTAAGCAGAAAAGTTGAAACAATTAGTCTTTATCTATATCTTTATTTCTTGGAGTTTGACCGCTCAAGCTTAGCCTAACCACTTAATGAGTCTCTTATCAAACTTGTACTTTAATAGTACATTCCTTCCTTAATATTGTTTCGATATGGATGCTTGTTTTTAGTAACCACAAAGGTACAAAGGCAAGCAAGAGATTGAAAAACATCACACACGAATGATCATACAAATGTTGTACAAAAAGAATAGATTAGTCATTTCACAGAATTTTATTCATCACACATGAACAAAGAAAAAAATGAATAGTCAAATCTCTAACAAAAACTCTTTACATTCTACATATGCAGTGAGACTCCATGATGTATTTCAGTTGGTTGAAGTCACAGTTAAATGAACTTTTTGTATTTTATCATGAATTGATCATCTTCCTTTAATGATGCTAGCTAGTGTAACTTAACCAATTTTTAAGATATTCATAATAGTTTTTTAACACAACTAAATACAATAACGCGATGATAATATTAAAATTGCCTTAGCACATCATGAAGCCAAACTCCTTTCGTGAATATATATTATATAAAATACAAAATACATGCCACAACACATACACATAACATTATAAATATGCAAGATATATGATTTTTGTAAAAATACATACATAGCACGTATGCATAAAACTATACATGTAACACAAAATAGTATATAAACAATACATATTGATAAAATAAATTACATACGCATAACAAAAATAAATAAATAAAAGGATTTTCGCCACACATGAAATAGAGAACACATGTTTAACGAATGGATGGTGCTTGCAACACGCTCGAAATGTGTGTAACAAATCATGATCGTTTCACTATAAGCTTTTTAACTTTTTTTAATATCAACTATAACCCGATTTAAATCATTTTGGTACTTCTAATATAATTAAGCATCCAAAAACTATAGCCATCTTAATTTAGGTCATTATTTCAACACCTTTTAATGTTTAGCATGTACTTGAATAGTGCTTTCTTTTCCTTTTCATATGTACATTTTTTTAGATTTAATAGATATGGTTGTGTTTTGGTAAACATAACTACACAAGAGCACAATCAAGTCCAAGCAACAGACAGGAAAAAGCATCAAATTGTCAAATGTAATGGCTACTTTATCGTGTAAAACAATTAGTTGATTTACGTTCTCATAATGATCATGGGGTTACTTTAATGCTTCTATAGACTTCTTAAAATCTTTTTACTTTGTGGGGTATGAGGTGAAGGTGAAAAGCATGAACAATGTTTCTCTCTCTCGTTTATTTAAGTTGATGAGTTAATCTCTATCTATTAATAAGAGAATTCAAATGAAATAGTGTTTTGAGTGGCGGTTTTATATGAATGGTCAATTTGAAAGGTTGTTCATTTTAATTAAGCGTGCTACCAAAAGGATCAATACCCATTACACCTATTAACCCATTTTCTTCCTCTTAAAGGCTCTCTCTCTATGTGAATCCCTTTGTTCTCTCAGCGAGATTAGAGATTGAAAATAGTTCTGCTAGTTATTTCTCTCTTTTAAGGCCACCATCCTTACCTTACCTCCTCCTTCTCTCACTAGAAATTGAATCCATCATCCCGCCGGCGATTTTGGTGAGTCTTTCTCCATCTCTCACTAGAGAGATAAAGTAGAGAGTGGTCACCACCGGTAACCGTTGAATGCCTCTGTGAGGCACGAATTCGGTGCCTTTACTCACTATAGAGAAGAAGTAGAGAGAAATTCGCCGTGGGTGAGCCTTGAACGTCTTTGCTCAGGTCGATGAAGATATTTTTTCATCTGAGGCTACAACGCTAGATCTGGCTTAGTTGGTGCAAAGTATAACCAATCGTTGCCGGCTGCCATTCTACGTTGTCCTGGGTAGCGGTGGTTGTAAAGCCTGTTAGGTCGATGATGTTGATGAGGTCATTTTCACCTGAGACCACGCCTTTTCTTCTGAAGATTGTAAGGTTGTTCAGTCGATGATGTTGATGAGACTACCCGAGCATTTCCTTATACACGGAATGGATTGGTATATAACCGACCCGAATCAGGAACGAACATACAAGATTTATTGATCCACGAACTGGACCTTATAATCCATTTCGGGTCTCTGTGATTTTGTTTTTTATTTGTTGGTCGATTGAGTGCATAGACTGAGACCGAAGTTCTTGGACTGTTTGCCGGTAAACCTATGTTGCTTGAACGCCGATCACAAAACATTCTTTAAAAATTTGACGTTGGTATCCTTTTGTTAATAAATTTATCTATTAGTTTTTTTTTCTTATTGAAAACTTTTGACAAACACAATTTGTAACAACAGAAATAGCGACAAAACGGTGGAGAATCTTATTTAACACAAACCAGAAAACAAAATCCCCCCAAAACCCTAGATCTTACCAATACAAGATCAATAATAGATTTTCTGATGTCGTTCACTGATGATCATTAATACAGAATACAATACAAGATCTCTCAAACACACTGAGAGATCAACAGAAATCCAACCGAAACAAAACAAACTTAACAAACCCTAATTACAAAGAGATATGAGAGAAAGTGAACGAGTGAATGAGCGCACAATGATCTCTGCCCCATTTTATATCAGAATCTTTACAACTTTCACTTAGCACCCTCAACAATAGCTGGAGATGATTGTAGTCCGTGACATTAAACACATCCCATCCCTGCAATCATATCATTTAACAAATACGCCCTTTCACTTCCACAAGTAATTCAGATACAGACCCTCAGTTTATAACACTGCACAAAACAACTTTTAACACATTATGTATGTTACAAATAAATGAACCAACCATATATATGGTTTCAACACTTCCCCTTCATTTATTTGTTGTATAAATCAATTAACCCCAACTCTTTACAAAAGAATTCATGCTGAACAAAATTCAGGCCATTTGTAAACTCATCAAAATTCAGGCATTTGTAAACTCATCAACTAGCTGTTCCTTAGTGTCTACCTTCTCAGGTATAACTAAGCCATCAACAATCTTTTCCTCAAAAAATGTAAATCAATCTCGAAACGTTTGTTCCTCTTATGAAATACAGGATTTAACGAAATTGAAATGGCAGATTTACTGTCACAACATAACCTCAAAGGTAAAGCACATATCACAACTCACTTATCACATTTTCATCGACAACATTTCACAAACAGTGGAACATATAGCCTCAACTGATGACCTGGAAACAACACTCTGCTTCTTCTTTTTCAAGGAAATTAAAGAACTTCCAAAAAAAAACACAGAACCCAGTTATTGACTTTCTTTTATTTATATTTTTAGCCAAGTCAGAATCAGCATAACTAATTAATTCAAAATTTTCACTTCTTTTTAAACATAATCCTTTTCCTAGAGAAAGCTTCAAATACCTAAGTAATCTCGTGCAACTTTTAAATGTAATTCTAAAGGTTTGTGCATAAATTGACTAAGATACTTACAGCATAACTGATATCAGGTCTTGTCAGAGACAAGTAAATCAACTTACCAACAAGCTTCTGCTATCCAATAACATCTTTTAATTCACACTGACTTTTATACCTTGTGTGTTAACAATATGGCTCAATTCAATAGGTGTAGAAACAGGCTTACACCCTAAATATTCAAACTCATTCAATAATTCTAAACAATACTTTATTTGATTTAAACACACACTTTGATTATCATATAACACCTCTATTCCAAGAAAGTACTTTAATATACCCAAATATTTGATTTTAAAACTTTCACTTAAAGTCTGTTTAACTTTATTTACTTTACCTTCATTGTTACCACTTATAACAATGTCATCCACATAAACAAGTAGCAGAAGAAACGCATCAGATTTATTTAAAACAAACAAAGAATGGTCACACAGGCTTTGTTTAAACCCAATGTTAAACAAAACTTTAACAAGTTTTTCATTTCATTTTCTAGGGGCCTGTTTCAGACATATAGTGACTTAACCAGCTTACAAACCTTAGTTTCATCTTAAGAATAATAACCTTGGGCAATTGCATGTACACATCCTCAGTTATAGACCCATACAAAAAAGCATTATTAATATCAAGCTGAAAAAGTTTCTATTACATTTAACAGCTAAACTTAGAATAATTCTGACAGTTACCATTTTGACAACAGGTGAAAAAGTTTCACCAAAATCTATACCCTCTCTCTAGTTATAACCTTTAGCTACCAATCTATCTTTAAACCCCTCGACCTCACCATTAGATTTATATTGACCTGATATACCCACTTACACACTATAGCTTTCTTATCAGCTACCAGATCAGACAACACCCATGTATTATTATTGTATAATGCTTTAATCTCAGCATTCATCAATCCACCTTGGGTCTTTTGAAGCTTCATAATATGAAATGGGTTCAATAATTTTATTCAAACTATTCACAAAATAGAAATTATCAGCCGACAAACAGGAATAGTTAACCACTCTATCTATACCAACTTGACCTTGCCATCTAAAACAAAACCATCTAACTTCTTAGGCAAAGTAACACTCCTACTAGACCTTCTAATAACTAGAACATTGTCATCAGATGGTTTGGTCTCAATATTTGACATCTCACTGTCCTCAACCACACCAGATTCTAATTCTACTACTGCTACTGTACTGCTGCACTATGCGTGTCGTGCTGCTATGCTATGACTACACTAACCATTAACTTCTTAGGCAAAGTAACACTCCTACTAGACCTTCTAATAACTGGAATATTGCACTCAGAGTTTGGTCTCAATATTTGACATCTCACTGTCCTCAACCACACCAGATTCCTACTGCTACTACTACTGCTACTCTGCTGCTGTACTGCTACTAAACCATCTAACTTCTTAGGCAAAGTAACACTCCTACTAGACCTTCTAATAACTGGAATATTGCCCTTAGATGGTTTGGCCTCAATATTTGACATCTCACTGTCTTCAACCACACCAAAATTCCTACTACTGCTACTGCTCCTGCTGCTGCCGCGACAGCAGCCGCCCGCCACCATTGCCGCCCCCGCCGCCACCACCACCGCCTCGATCACCACCACCGCCAGGACCACCACCACCACTACCACTACCTATCTAAAGTTTATACATTTTGATTAACTTGACCAGCAGTGGCAAATGTAGAAGGGCCAACTGGTTGGTGATCATCACTAAGAATGTCATGAGAACCAGGTACCCTTTCTTCATCATTGGGACTTGGGAAACATTGGGTGTAAATGTTTCATAATAGTAAAAAAAATTTGTATGATTTAATTCATTACTTACCAAGATCTATATTATTCAAGGTTATATTTTAAAAAGATACACACTCTCATAGAACTTACATCCCTTGAATAAAAAAAAAAATCATTTTTTCATCTAAATGCCACAATTTATAATTTTTTTAACATTGGAATACCCTATCAAAACACACTTATCAGCATGATAAGCAAATTTATTAGTTTCATTTAAGACTGTGCTAAAACACAAAAACCCAAAATTTCTAAAATGTGAAAGGGTAGGCTTAAAACCAAACATGACCTCATGTGGACTCTTACCAACTAACACAGATGAAGGAATCCTGTTAATAATATAAACAACAGTTAGCACACAATCTGACCAAAATTTCAAAGGTAGGCCTCCTTGATACATCAAGGCCCTGGCTATATTAAGTAAATGTCTATGTTTCCTTTCCATCAGACCATTCTGATATGGTGTATGGAACAACTAGTTTGATGTAAAATTCTTTTTCTTTAAAAAAAACACTCATTTTATTATTCAAAAATTTTGTACCATTATCACTTCTAAAAACTTTAACTTTAGTTTTAAACTGTGTCAACACTAACTCATAAAAACTTAGTATATTTTCAAAAACTTCCCTTTTATTTTTAAGTAGATAACATCAAACAGTACTAGAAAAGTCATCTACAACAGTGAGAAAATATTTATAACCCTCATAACTTGCAACTTTATATGGACCCAAAACATCTAAGTGTATTAAATCTCCAATGTTCTTAGACTTATGTTCACTCAAAGGAAAATGGACCCTAACCTGTTTGGCTTTATGTGTAACGCCTCGCTTTTTCATACTTTCCTTATTTAGAAAGTATTGCTGTATATCTATTTTTGGAAACTTGTATTCGTGCTTCCTTTCCCAATCTTGTAATCCGAGACATTAATCGCAATAAAGGTCATACTTGATACATGCTTGTTTATACATTAAGTCGTTTAATTCATGCTTACTACTTATATACGTGAAGATTCATGCGTTCGAAAATTATATTCATTTTATGCTTAAAAACATACAAAAACCGTTCTAAACTAAGTTTCAGGGCTAAAAGTGATAAAAACCAAAGAACATTCTGGAATACCCTCCCTCGCGCCCCGCGACCGACCCAATCCTCCACTCTCGCGGCCCACCAGACATCTCGCGGCCGGCGACCGAGATCCTTCTACTCTCTCGCGGCCCGCGAGAGAGGCGCGATCCGGGAAAACTCGTTTAAAGCTTGTTGATTGGTCAAGTTTGTGTTTCTTACATTAATTACCCTCAACTACCATCCTCCCAAACTTTACCTATAAATACCCCATCCCATTTCACTTCAACTCACACCTCATTTCTCTCTTCTCTCCTCTAAAGGCTCAAAGAGCTCTTCTCTCTAAATAAAGTGAGTTCTAACTCACCTCTCCTTCTTTTTCTCTCTTTCTTATTACTTGGAGTACCTTGGAATGTCTCCATAAGTCTTCCATGGAAGACTAACTTGGAACATCACCATATTTGGGAACCCAAGTGTAAGAACCTTTTTGGTTTTATTAGGGTTTTACCCACAAGTATTGTATCCTTCAAAGCTCGACTTGAGTTGGTAGTGTGTGATCTCTTGGAAGCCTTGGCTATCCTACTTTCGATCCACCACCTCACTTGATGTTTTTGTTTACTTTTGTCTTTTACTTTTATGTTACTCATGACCATCCTTGTCGTCCTTGTGACGACTTGTGCATTGGTATACTATACGAGAGGTTTTAAAAGGAATGTTATCCTCCTACCTCCATGCATGACTTCTATGATTCTACATGTCATTTATTATTTATTTATTACGTATATATGTATACACTTATACTAACCGAACTCTTGATGGTAATCACATGGTTATCCATCATGGTACTAGGTTACATCACCTACGTACTTAATCTCTCGTTACGATTCTAATGGGTAACCACCCATGAAGACACATCAACCCGAATGGGTATTATCGTGTCAAAAACGAGTATTAAGTCTAGATGATTACTTTCCCATATAAACTACTTTATCGTCTTTCCATTCCAAATTCTCTATTACCCTTCGAAAACTTACCAAACCATTCTTCCTCTTGTAGGATAACTTGGTGATCATTCCATCCTCCAACCTCTTCACGGGATAACAAGTGGAAGTTGCAAAAGCGTGAGTACACTTGACCCATTTTCCTTTTACACATTTTGGGTTGCAACATGTTATCATACAAAAACACACAAATACACACTACATGCTTTATACACTCAATCCTTTATACATGCTTGTTGTTATGCTTTGGTTCATGCTAAATTCATACATGCTTATTGTAATTAACTTAGCTAACCCCAACTTAACATTATAGCGCTATAGGAGTAGCACACCGCCCGTCGGGGTATTGTTAAGTCTTAAAGCTGATTCATTCTTGTTACATTCATACTTTAGTCTCGTTACTTCGTGTGACGAGGGACACATACATTCTTGTGGACACTTGGGTTTGACAATTAAGTATTGCATGCTAGCTTACCTTACATACAATTTGTCATGTGGATTTGAGTAAATTCTTTTATACATATGCTATGTATTACAAACTTGTGTACTCGCCAATACTTGTTGTATTGAACTTTATTTTTAACATGTTGCAGGTTAGAGATGTTGATCATGATGGAACTTGGTAGGAATGGCTTAGAAACTCACTTAGAATATTAAAAAATGTTTTTGTCATATTTGCTTCTTGTTGTATTTGACAATTTGTTTTGGAAATGAGATTTGGTTTATTTAAATTATTGTCGCAAATAGTGTTGAGTGATGAGCAATCTATTCGTCTCACTCTGATGTGTCTGCCTTCGGTTGGGGTGTGACAGATTGATATCAGAGCCATAACTATAGGAATTAGGTAGAATTGCCATATTCGACCTAGTCTATAGTTCTTTGTGCCCATTTTGACCATTCTTGTTTATGCTTAAAACTTTATGCTTCCTACTTTGCTTCTCCTCTTATTCTTTTGGTCTTAATACATATACATGATGTCTTTCCTAAGGCATTTTTACACAATACACACTTGAACTTGAAGACACTCATACAAACGAGACGATCTCACCAAAATAGGGGTGAAACCCGCACTTTGGTGATCACTCTCAATCCGTGTATTCGATTTTTTTCACAAACATTACGCCATCAAAGTTAGGAGTGATATCCATACCTTGATGGAAAATTTCCATTTCATGCTCTAGTAGACCCTTACCAACGAGTCGGAATTCGCTCCTCGTTTGGTAAGTACCAACCATACTTAGGGTACGATGTTGTCAAGTTAGAGGTGAAACCCGCACCTTGTCAACTAGTCCCACTCCTCGATTTTCGATCTCGCCAAAGTTTTGATTTTTCGATCAATTAGATACGTGTAGTAACTGGAAGGGTAAAATGCCGTTAATCGCTCCTCGACGAGAGCATTTTACCTATAGGCCAAAGCACGTTCCTCTAATTAGAAAGGATCTTCGATTTACTTTGGAATAGTCGACGCCTCTCAACCTAAGGCACTCTAATGTTTTTACTAAGCCTATCTTTTATGTTATCTCAATTTTTATGTGATTTTTTTTATATTTGTTACCTCGATCTTTTCAATCCGATGAATTCGCAGTTTATCGCAATCAAAAACAATAATAATCCTCGCAAACCAACAAATTTATACTCTTTATGCAATCCTATGTGTTCAAAATTTTGTGATACTTATGTGAAATTATATGTGTTATTTGCATGACCGATGTGATATTTTACCTTACCCCACGATCAAGTCTCATCCTTTCCTATCCCTTAGATGTCTTCGCAAAACTCTGGCGCAAGATTGAAGTCAAGGGCTAACTCCAACTCAATGTCAAAGAAAGATTGTATGAGATTTATGGCAAAACAAATGGCTAAGATCATACCCGACATAGTTAGCAAGGTTCAACCCCCGCCCAACGCTGAATCGCCCCATACCTCCGTCGATTCAAAGGTGGAGTCACCTAAGACTACGTTTACCCATAAGCAATTTTGCTTGTGTAACCTTTACCATTCACCGCGAAGGGGACACCACTAGTTGCTTCAATGGTTTGACGCCATTGAGGTGACATTCCTTCAAAGTGGATGTCCTGACCCCTGCGAACGCTAAATGCCACGGGCGTTTTCCGATCGAGGGCTCTCGATTGGGGACCTCCGAACGCAACGTTCGTGGGAACGACGCACGCACGCCCTCCCTTGGGATGATCTCAAAAAGCTGAGAGGGACGAGTTTGGTCCTCCACACGAGCTTCGAAACTAGAGAATGAATTCTGGAATTTGAAGCAAGTGGGGAACGACAATGCCGGCCTCACTACCCGCTTCAAACAGCTAAGTGCACTTTGCCCTGGTCAAGTCGACACACTCGACAAGGCTATGCAAAGTACATTGAATGCCTACCTCCGACCATCGCGACCTAGTTGAAGCCGCCACACCCAAAACAATAGAGGATACCTATCGCCTCGCCCCAAGTTCTATAATAACCGCATCATTCGTGAAGCCTCCAACAAACCCCACCGAAGAACGTACACCAAGATACCACCGAAACCACCGAAGAACCTACCCCATCCAAGCCACCTAGAAGCCACAACAAGGGTAAGAAGCGGAAGGCTTCTAACCAAAATTATGTGGTCGTCACCCCGCAATACCCAAAACCTTTACAATCCGCCTCAACCCTAGAACCACCAAGAAAGGGCTATACCAGGATCATGGCCCAAGTGTAACCAATGCTCCTACCACCATCCCGCCAACACCCCGTGTCGCAAGTGCGCAACCTGTAATAGGTTTGGGCATTTTGCCGACCGTTGTCGCCAAAACCTAAAGCCTAGCCAAGACCAACCTACCAATACAAACCCTGCCCTAAACCTACCTCAACCTCCAGCCACTACCAATCATGCATGCTTAATGTGGCGATCCAAACCATTTGCCAATACATGTTCCCAATCCATCAATCAGCAACAACAACAGCCGCGTCAGCCTCAACAAGCTCGAGGCAGAGCATTCGTGATCACCGCCGCTCAAGCGCAAAACGACTAATGACGTCATAACCGGTACGTTTCTCGTTAACAACGTCCATGCTTCTTGTCTTTTTGATACTGGTGCGGATAAGTGTTTGTATCCACTGAATTCGAACCCATGCTTAAGTGTAAACGCTCTAAACTGCCAAAATCGTTCGAAGTCGAAGTCGCTAACGGAAAATCTATCACCGTCGATTCCATTCTTTCCGATTGTTCTTTGAATCTTAGCGATCATGCATTCCCAATTGATCTCATACCCATGCAAATGGGGAGTTTCGATATCATAGTAGGCATGAACTGGCTCAGTCAAGTTCGTGCTGAAGTCGTTTGTTCGGAAAAATTTATTCGTCTTCCTCTTCCAAATAAAGATTTCTTACACGTCTATGGCGAGAAACCTTCTAAAGGTCTCAAACTTATGTCGTGTATCCAAGAGAACAAATACTTGCGTAAAGACTACTTTACATTTCTTGCTCACATTGTAGAAAAGAAGGACAAGGGTCCAAGCGTAAGTGATGTTCCTGTTGCTTGCGGATTTCCTGACGTTTTTCCAGAGGATCTTCCTGGTCCGCCTCCTCCTCGTTCTGTTGACTTCCGAATCGATCTCATTCCTGGCGCAACTCCTGTTGTGAAATCCCCTTATCGTTTAGCACCTTCGGAGATGCAAGAACTATCTAGCCAACTTCAAGAACTTCTTGATAAAGGCTTTATACGTCCTAGTACTTCTCCTTGGGGCCCTCTCGTCCTATTCGAAAGAAGAAAGATGGATCATTTCGGATGTGTATCGACTAAAATGAGCTCAATAAGCTTACGGTAAAAACCGATATCCTCTTCCTCGCATTAACGATCTCTTCGATCAATTGCAAGGCGCAACTTGCTTCTCAAAGATCGATCTCTGTTCGGGCTACCATCAACTTCGAGTCCTCGAAGAAGATGTACCCAAAACCGCTTTCCGTACACGCTATGGGCACTACGAGTTCGTGGTCATGCCCTTTGGCTTGACCAACGCGCCCCCGTGTTCATGGATTTAATGAATCGCGTGTGCAAGCCGTATCTCGATCATTTCGTGATCGTCTTCATCGACGATATCCTCATCTATTCCAAGACACAAGAAGAGCACGAGCGACACCTGCGTCTTATCCTTCAGCTATTGCGTACTGAATGACTTTACGCCAAATTCTCGAAGTATGAATTTTGGTTAAAGGAAGTTCAATTTCTTGGTCACGTTGTCAATAAACTTGGTACCATGTTATCAAAGCCATAAAGAATTGGATAGCTCCTAAGTCTCCATCCGTAATCCGTTCGTTTCTTGGTATAGCTGGTACTATCGTCACTTCATTTCGAATTTCTCCAAGATGCGTCTCATTCTGACCCAAAAAGATAAACCTTTTGTTTGGGGTCCCGAACAAGAGGAATCCTTCCAAATCCTCTAAGGCATGCTTTGTACTGCCCCCATTCTAGCTCTTCCCGATGGTAACGACGACTTTGTCGTGTATTGCGATGCTTCGAAACAAGGTCTTGGTTGCATCCTCATGCAACGAGATAAAATTATCGCTTACGCGTCGAGACAACTCAAAATACATGAGAAAAAACTACAATACCCACGACCTTGAACTTTGTGCAGTGGTTTTTGCATCGAAGATATGGCGACACTACCTTTATGGTACAAAGTGTACGGTTTTCACCGACCATAAGAGCCTACAACACATCCTCAATAAAAAGAGCTCAACATGCGTCAACGTCGTTGGGTGGAGTTATTAAACGACTACGATTGTGATATTCGCTACCACCCTGGTAAGCGAATGTTGTAGCCGATGCGTTAAGTCGAAAAACTCATGTTAAAAGTATCCGTTGCTACCAAACCATGGGGAAGCTTCAAGAGCTAATTCGTGAGGCACAATACTCAACCATTAATGAGAATAATCTCGATAATGAGTTGAAGTGTGGTGTCGAAACCCAACTCGTATCCAAACCTGATGGCATTATGTACTTCCTTGACCGTATTTGGATCCCGAGCCGTGGAAACCTTCGCACCCTTTTGATGAGTGAATCTCATAAATCTCGATATTCCATTCACCCAGGTGCTGTAAGATGTATCATGACCTTCGTACGTCCTATTGGTGGCCTGGTATGAAGAAAGATATCGCCTTCTACGTCTCAAAATGCCTTACTTGTTCTAAGGTAAAAGCCGAGCATCAACGTCCCTCTGGCTTGCTCGAACAACCCAAAATTCCTGTTTGGAAATGGGAGAGCATTGCCATGGACTTCATTACCAAGCTTCCTCGTACATCGCCTGGTCACGATAATATTTGGGTCATTATTGACCGTTTGACCAAATCCGCTCACTTCCTCCCTATACGTGAAGATTTCAAAGTCGAGAAATTGGCTCGTATCTATACGGATGAAATCATTTGTCGTCATGGTATCCCCATTGATATCATCTCAGACCGTGATGGTCGTTTCACCTCCCGTCTTTGGCAAGCTTTTCAAAAAGCTCTTGGTACTCATCTCAATCTTATTACTGCTTTCCATCCTCAATCTGATGGACAAACCGAGCGTACTATCCAAACCTTAGAGGATATACTTCGTTCTTGCGTAATCGATTTTGGTGGCAACTAGGATATGCACTTGCCTTTGATCGAATTCTCATACAATAACAGTTATCACACGAGTATTCAAATGGCACCCTTCGAAGCATTGTATGGTCGTAAGTACCGATCGCCTATTTGTTGGCACGAGATCGGGGAAGCTCAAATCACAAGTCCCGAGCTTATACAAGAAACGACGGACAAGATCTTACAAATTCGAGACAATTTGCTCAAAGCCCGAAGTCGACAAAAGAGTTACGCGGATAAACGACGCAAACCTCTGGAATTCAACGTGGGTGATTATGTACTTCTCAAGGAATCCCTTGGAAGGGTGTAGTTCGATTTGGTAAGAAAGGTAAACTCGCTCCTCGCTATGTAGGTCCTTTCAAAATTCTAGAAAGGATGGCAAGGTAGCATATCGACTGGATCTACCTCAAGAACTCAACAACATTCATCCTACGTTTCATGTTTCAAACTTGAAGAAGTGCCTAGCTGACGAAGGACTTCAGGTTCCACTTGAAGATCTTCAAATCAACAAAACTCTTCACTTCGTGGAAAAACCAGCCGAAATCATGGACCGAGGAATCAAGAAATTGAGGCGCAGTCGAATTCCCATAGTCAAGGTTTGATGGGAAGGTAAACTTGGCACTGAATTTACTTGGGAACTCGAAAATGATATGAAGACTAAGTACCCGCATCTGTTTGTTACACCTTCCTCTGAATAAATTTCGAGACGAAATTTCCTAAAGGAGGGGAGACTGTAACGCCTCGATTTTTCATACTTTCCTTATTTAGAAAGTATTGCTATATTTCTATTTTTGGAAACTTGTATTGGTACTTCCTTTCCCAATCTTGTAATCCGAGACTTGAATCGTAATAAATGTCATACTTGATACATGCTTGTTTATACATTCAATCGTTTAATTCATGCTTACTACTTATATACGTGCAAGATTCATGCGTTCGAAAATTATATTCATTATATGCTTAAAAACATGCAAAAACCGTTATAAAACTAAGTTTAAGGGCTAAAAGTGATAAAAACCAAAGAACATTCTGGAATACCCTCCCTCCAGCCCCGCGACCGACCCAATCCCACCTCCACTCTCGCCAGCCGCGGCCCGCGACCGAGATCCTTCTACTCTCTCGCGGCCCGCAAGAGAGGCGCGATCCGGGAAAACTCGTTTAAAGCTTGTTGATTGGTCAAGTTTGTGTTTCTTACATTAATTACCCTCAACTACCATCCTCCCAAACTTTACCTATAAATACCCCATCCCATTTCACTTCAACTCACACCTCATTTCTCTCTTCTCTCCTCTAAAGGCTCAAAGAGCTCTTCTCTCTAAATCAAGTGAGTTCTAACTCACCTCTCCTTCTCTTTTCTCTCTTTCTTATTACTTGGAGTACCTTGGAATGTCTCCATAAGTCTTCCATGGAAGACTAACTTGGAACATCACCATATTTGGGAACCCAAGTGTAAGAACCTTTTTGGTTTTATTAGGGTTTTACCCACAAGTGTTATATCCTTCCAAGCTCGACTTGAGTTGGTAGTGTGTGATCTCTTGGAAGCCTTGGCTTCCTACTTTCGATCTACCACCTCACTTGATGTTTTCGTTTACTTTTGTCTTTTACTTTTATGTTACTCATGACCATCCTTGTCGTCCTTGTGACGACCTGTGCATTGGTATACCATACGAGAGGTTTTAAAATGAAGGTTATCCTCCTACCTCCATGCATGACTTCTATGATTCTACATGTCATTTATTATTTATTTATTACGTATATATGTATATACTTATACTAACCGAACTCTTGATGGTAATCACATGGTTATCCGTCATGGTACTAGGTTTCATCACCCACGTACTTAATCTCTTGTTACGATTCTAATGGGTAGACCACCCATGAAGACACATCAACCCGAATGGGTATTATCGTGTCAAAAACGAGTATTAAGTCTAGATGATTACTTTCCCATATAAACTACTTTATCGTCCTTTCATTCCAAATTCTCTATTACCCTTCGAAAACTTACCAAACCATTCTTCCTCTTGTAGGATAACTTGGTGATCATTCCATCCTCCAACCTCTTCTACGGGACTAACAAGTGGAAGGTTGCAAAACCGTGAGTACACTTGACCCATTTTCCTTTTACACATTTTGGGTTGCAACATGTTATCATACAAAAACACACAAATACACACTACATGCTTTATACACTGAATCCTTTATACATGCTTGTTGTTATGCTTTGGTTCATGCTAAATTCATACATGCTTATTGTCATTAACTTAGCTAGTCCCAACTTAACATATATAGGGCTATAGGAGTAGCACACCGCCCGTCGGGGTATTGTTAAGTCTGAAAGCTGATTCATTCTTGTTACATTCATACTTTAGTCTCGTTAATTCATGTGACGAGGGACACATACATTTTTGTGGACACTTGGGTTTGACAATTAAGTATTGCATGCTAGCTTACCTTACATAAAATTGCCATGTGGATTTGAGTAAATTCTTTTATACATATGCTATATATTACAAACTTGTGTACTCGCCAATACTTGTTGTATTGAACTTTATTTTTAACATGTTGCAGGTTAGAGATGTTGATCATGATGGAACTTGGTAGGAATGGCTTAGAAACTCACTTAGAATATTAAGAAATGTTGTTGTCATATTTGCTTCTTGTTGTATTTGACAATTTGTTTTGGAAATGAGATTTGGTTTATTTAAATTATTGTCGCAAATAGTGTTATGAGTGATGATCAATCTATTTCGTCTCACTCCGATGTTTCCGCCATGGTTGGGGTGTGACATTATGACAAATTTCACACGGACCATGTACAACAGATTTAGACTCTCTTTTAATACAGCCAAGACCCGATAAGAAGGATGACCTAATCTACTATGCCACATTTCAGACAAAACACTACTATTAAAACCTGAATTCACATTATTACCATTCAGACCTAGAAAATACAGACCATTTCTTGTCTACGATTCACTAGAATTTTCCTTAATTTGGAATCATGTAAAACACATATTTCTTCATTAAACAAAACAGTTATACCATTATGTTTTCCTAGTCTATGAACAGATAACAAATTTGCACTATAATTAGGTACATAAAAGACATCTTTTAAAAACATTGTTTAAAAGTTTTAACTCTCCAACTTTCAAAACTTTAACACTTGTTCCATTTGGGTGACAAACCTTTAAATCAAACTCAGACATGTCAATACAATTAAATAAATCTTTATCAGTTTTAACCATATGCTGTGTAGCTCCTGAATCAACAGTCCAACTATAACTACAACAGAATGAACTAACAGCAGAACAACTGACAAAATTTGACTGACCTCCTATATTCATTTTTGACTGATCAGACTCAGCTTTCCCATCAACCAGACTCAGCAGTTTAGATATCTGCTCAGATGTAAAAGGCATAGAAGAACCACCAGAACTAGAACATCCCATAATAACATTAGATTTATTTGACACATTAATTTTAGTAGACTGTCCTCCTGGCTCTCATTCCAGGAGGATAACCTGTTATTTCAAAACATCTATCAACAATGTGTCCTAGCATATTACTAGTGCATACACTTTAAATTGGGATTAGGACCTCTAGGAAACTTCTTTCTATTAGCAAAAGACTGATTTGGTTTAGACACAAATGACACATTCCGCCCTTTAGAATTATTACGAGAATTCTATGTGATTCTTCCCTAGATATAATAGAGAATGCAACTTTAACAGAAGGAAATGGCTCTCTTGTCAACATATTAGTTCTTACAGGCTGATAAACATCATCAAGGCCCATAAGAAACGGCATTATTTTAATTAAAGTAGTAAAATCATTATAGTCCTTATCTGCTTGATAAGAACATGAAGGAAAATGAAGCATATCATAAAATTGCTTCCACATTGTTGTCAACTTGTTATAATACTCGGCTACAGAACTATCATTTTGTGAAATACAATTTATTTTCTTATACAAATTCATAAACAACAGAGCCATCAACCTTATCATATGTTTTTTTAGATCAGTCCACACTTCAGAAGCCAATTTAGAAAAATAAACTTGTCCTAAGAATAACTCTTCCGAATCAAAATTTAATAACCATGTAAAAACCACAGAATTACATTTGTCCCATTGATTAGCCAACACAGGATCATTCTTAGATTTTACACATTTACCATCTATGAACCCATATTTATTTTTAGCCTCTAAAACCAATTTCATAGCACTAGACCAGACAGGGTAATTCTCAGTTCCTTTTAATTTAATACTAACAATAGTCAAGGCACTAGAGTTACTAGGTCGCAAATAAAGAGGGTCTCCAATATCTAATTTACTTATAAGAGTCATATAAGTACTAGCAATATCACCATCACTCATATTTGCAAATAGACAAACAACAATACTCAGAAAAGGTACAAACAGAAAGACAACAACACTCACAAATAGTGAATGAACAACACAATACTAGAGCAAACCGTGTTAGTGTCCAGATTCCTTGTCATCACTCTATAGGTGCCAGGTTAAGTCTTACACAATAGCTATACCACTAAACTTAACTATTAAACAAACAAACAACAACAATCACAAGATGCAGCAATCAATAACAACAATCAAACAGACTCAATCAAGTGTCGGTCCAACTAGCCCGGTAACAACAATGCCTATGACACAAACAATGCAATGACAAAACAGGAAAAGTAACAAGAGACGAAGAATAGAAAGATCTCACAAAGCGTTTAATTCCTTCTAAGAAGATCTATCTTATAACCTTCTAGGGTTATTAAATAGACTCAAGAAGAAATAGTAAAACACCTGGTTGGTTTGCCCTGAAACCTTAGGTTTCAGAGACCAACACAGTCTTCAACTCAGGACAATTAGAGATCTCATCCTCAAAAACTCCACAAACCCTAGCTAGGGTTTTGATCACACCAGATCTGAACAGATATCACAAGATCTATACCTACACACACTCCAAGAAACGATCAAAACAATTCTATAACAAAAAAATATTAAAAAAAGAAAAAAAAACAAGATCCAAAACCCTAGATCTCATAGTGGAAAAACTCAGAATCGGACTCAAGAGCTATTGCTCTAATACCATGGAAACTTTTGACAAAACAATTTGTAACAACAGAAATAGCGACAAAACGATGGAGAAAATCTTATTTAACACAAACCAAAAAACAATCCCCCAAAACCCTAGAACCTACCAATAGTAAGATCACAACAATATAAGATCAGTAACATATCTTCTGATATGATCATCAATACAGAATACAATACAAGATCTCTCAAACACACTAAGAGATCAACAGAAATCCAACTGAAACAAAACAAACTTAACAAACCCTAATACATAGATTAAGAGACAATGAAATGAATGAGGTATAGTGATCTCTGCCCCTTTTATATCAACATCTTTTCAACTTTCACTTAGCACCCTCAACAATAGCTGGAGATGATCGCAGTCCCTGACATTAAACACATCCGGACCCTACAATCATATCACTTAACAAACACATCCCTTCACTTCCACAAGTAATTCAGATATAGACCCTCGGTTTATAACACTGCACAAAACAACTTTTAACACATAAAGTATGTTACAAATAAATGAACCAACCATATATATAGTTTTAACATTTATTATTAAAAAGTTAAAACTTACCAAACTTTTTTTAGTTTTCATATTTTTCAGGCTAGATATTATAGTTCTTATTTTTTTCATTTCAGAAGAAAACATATTGGATATAATTGTTAGATTAATATCCATATGTAGTTCTTTTTGCTGTCTAATATTTTCTCTTTAAATAAAATAAATTCATGAGGGCATTTACTTTTCTCATCAAAAGCTTCTTGGAAATGTCATATCCATTGATATGACCATCTCTCAACCCAAAGCTTAATAATGTTGAATTTGATTATGGGAACAACCGTTGGCGTTTTTCTTTGCGTTAACATCTGTCATTGAATTTATAAATCCCGTAATCCCTTTACGGCCATAATGACTTTGGCATAAACCAGTGTTTTAGGGTGGCAAAACCTTACAGCTACGACGACCAGGTTGTCCAACATGAGTCAAACAGCCTTACTAGGCGTAACGCGCCGCTTTGGATACAACTAGTTACATAAAAAAATCAAATAATTTTTTTATTATACATAAAAAAGCTCTCAGCTTGATTATCATATATTAAATTAATTAAAAATGTTTAAAATTGTAAAGAAAAACATATACATAGTTTACACATATGTAATGATTGTGTCAATAACCAACATTAAATATACGTGTATTTTAGATAAAAAAAGATTTGACGTATCAAAATTGGGTTGAATATAATTTTCATGTAAAATAAAAAAAAATATGTTAATTATGTATTATTTTAACTCTTACGTAAATTGAAATGTTAATTAGAATCATAAATAATAAATGCTTAATATTGAAGTATATTAATAATTTCCTTATGTGATTACATTTGCTCTATAAACGAGTACTTATAAATTGTTTATTGGTATTAAAGTGTGTAGAATGATATTAACCCATAAAATTGAGGGTTTAGTAATGTTGATAAATGCTTTATTGGTATCAAAGTGTGTAAAGTGGTATGAACCCATGAAATTGTGGGTTGAGTCATATTGGTGTAAGAAGTATGATTAGAGATTTATGGAAGGATGGTAGTGAGTGCTCAGTGGTGACTAAAAGTGTTGGGACTGGTTGAGCCATTTAAACGAAAAGGTAGGCTTGTTTTATAAAGTTGGCCTGTTTAATTCACTTAATAAAACATTCGAACCATGCAGCACACAGACACTCAAATTTTTAGCATAAGATTAAAATGATGAAATATATCAAAACTGCTGGTAAACGTTTATAAAAACCTACTAGAT
Source organism: Scalesia atractyloides (assembly GCA_947069175.1). Classification (NCBI taxonomy): domain Eukaryota; kingdom Viridiplantae; phylum Streptophyta; class Magnoliopsida; order Asterales; family Asteraceae; genus Scalesia; species Scalesia atractyloides. The sequence continues at coordinate 8,719,469 of CAMTDV010000012.1, read as the reverse complement.
TCTTAAAATTTACATGTTTAACCCACTGGTTTGAGCCATGTTAAAAAATACTTTGTTTATAAAAAGCACATCAACTTATTAAAACTGACCCTAGTTGACCTCGTTTAAGAAAATTGTCCGTTTAATAGAAGTAAGCCAATTGAAGTGTTTGATAGAAAAAGATTGTTATACGGGTTTTACCGGTGCTATAAAGCTGACCCCTTTGACCTATTTAATAGAACTATAGAACTATGCAGCTTACAAAGAAACTCACAATTAGGATGGCAAAAATACCAAACTTGACGGATATACCCGAAACTCGAAGCATTTGGGACGGTTATACTTGATACCCGACGGGTATTAGTCCGCGTATGGGATTGAAAAAAATATTTTGTTGGTATGGGATTAGATGAAATGCGACCCGATTACCCGAAACTAAATACCTATTTACCCGAAATATATACCCGAAAACTTACAAGTTTTATATTTGTTTTAGCTTTATTATTTGATGCAAAAATTCTTTTGAAATATATATTTTGATGACATTATTTATAATTATATACTATGAAATATAAAACTTAAAGTTAATATTATAATATATTTACATTTTTAAATATATAAAATATTATGACGGTGATGATGATATGTTGTTATCTATCATAATTTACTATATTATATAGATTTTTAAAGCATAAAATTATATAGAAAAGTAAAAAGTGTATATACATAAAATTCCAATGGCGTATACCCGATATCCGACGGGTAGGTATCATGTATGCCCGATATTTGACGGATAAATACCCGACGGATAATGCGTCGGGTTTGGAACAAGTTTTTCTAACCATGTATGAGTATGGGATTAACCATACTTGACCCATTGTTATCCACTCACAATTTTTTAGCATAAGATAAAAATAATGAATAATCAAAAGTATTGTTGCACATTTATAAAAACTTACCAGCTTCTTAAAACTAACCCGTTTAACCCACTGGTTTAAGCGGTGTATAAAACATACTTCCGTTATAAAAGGTCATCGCTTATTGAAAGTAACCCAATCTGAATAAGAAAACTAGTTGTTTAATAGAACTAACCCATTCTATCCGTTTAAGAGAAAATGCTTCTTTTACCTATTTAATCAAAAGTGTGAGTGCTTGTTTACATAAAAACTTACCAACTTTTTAAAGCTGACATGTTTAACCGTTAGTTTGACCACTAACATCATCATGCTTACTTGAACCTGCGAAATCTACACAAAGCACGTGGATACTAATAGGAACTCATAAGACAAGCCCTAAAACATACTAGAGATAGAGATGGAGAATGGAGAGTCAATTGTTGATGCTCTAAGAAAAGTAAATAAATAAAGGGTTTCGCTAATGAGGAAGTTGAGAACACATGTTGAACGAATGGATGGTGATTGCTACACTTTCGAAATGTGTGCAACAAATTATGATCGTCACTTTTTTTAACAATGAATGGTGAATGTTACCCTACTTTTTCTACATTATACGAATATATTTATACCAATAAATAGTGTTAAAATATAATATCCTATTGAACTGGACAAAAACAAGAAAAACAGCTGACAAGAAGCTAGAAATGTGAAGTCCAAGAGATACATGACACGCTCTTCACATCCAACATTACAAACTAAACACATGCTCAAACCCAGAAGCTTCATTGCAAACAAAATAACTATTAATGGCATATGAAGTAAAGGGAACTCAAAATGGGTTTATCCGTTCGTGATTGTATACAAAAGAACAAGAAGCCTGGGAAAAAACGTACACAACACTAATTAATATTGTTGAAGATAACTCAAATCACTACCTATTTTGACAAAGTACCGGATAGAACGTTCTAAACTTCGTTATAAGCATGTACAATGTAATCATAGCACCCGAATAATTTCAGATAAAGCAGCGTGGGTTCCAAACGTTAAGGAGATGATGCCGATTGCAATGATTAACACGCAAAGTGATCCCTAACAGCTAAACATTTAAAAGAAAGAGTAAGAGAAGAGCATAGAGATGATATTCCACACTATAATGCTTTCAAAGGGTGTAGATAGAGGCTAGCAATTGGTTGTTCGTTTGCGATTATTCGGTTGCAAAAATGTTATTTCTTAATGTGTGACTTAACAATTCAACTTGGTTAATTATTTGCACTTAAGACTACATTTTTTTTGTCAATTCTTCTCACTTTAATTACATTCCTATTTTAAGGGTTACCCAATGAAAAAAGTCACCAAAAATTAAGTCATCATGATGCCATTTTCGTGTATAGCGTGTTAAAGTCAAGGAGAGTTATATGTGATACCTGAAAGCGAGTTATGTTGCCCCTCAGGAGACGCAAAAAGCAAGCACATGGAAATATCAATGACTAGAACCACAAAAGATGCATTAGTCTTGGTCAACAAATGTGAAAATACTAAGACTTATTGTTTCCAGAAAGATAAATGCATAGAATAGATCATTTGAGATGGCATGTAATATAACTTACCACCAGCATTGTTAGTAAAGATCCGATCAGCGACATTACTAGACCTGTAGAAAGAATGAAAAGATCACCAATATGTGTTCCAACAAGATGAAAAGAATGTGGATGTAAGATAGTAAGATTGAATTACATTACCAACACTCCACATTTAAGATCATATAGGTGGTCCAACTAAAAGGTTCGTTTAGCATTCATATTTCCATTTTTAACCACAATCACTCATTTTAAAAGGAACCATACCATTATTTTGTAGAAATAGCTCTTTAATGATGTGAATGTGATGCCCTTAGTGTGTGCATAATGAAACATTCATGATGCACTATAAGTGATACAAAAACTAACATATATATAGCATGCAATACACTCAAAAACCAATAAGGGAAATATTAAACGTATGTCGGTATATATGCAAGAACTTACCAAAGAACGGTACGTAGAGAGCTATGAATAAAGTAGAGATCACCAACGTCGTTCTAATAAGGATGGAGTAGATGCGAGACTCTTGATAGTTTAATGGTATGAATTCCTCCAAACTCTTAGCCACTGGGGATATGGTTAACGCATATGTTATACTTGTTAAGAGAAAACTATTGTTCTGCATTGATAGCTAAATCACACGATAAAATAGATCGGGCAACATATGGATGAAACAGATTTATAAAGAAAAACTTGTTTTATAAGGAATTGAAAAGTTGTTAGAGGCTTGATCATGGTTTCAAGTAAAACGGATATTTGGTAAGTGGACTGATTACCTACAAAATAAAAACTGACAAAAATGAGTACAATGAAATTTCAAAAATTATAACCATACCCACAATCTATGAACATATTAAGCACATGAAATTGAAATTACCTAAGCTAGTTGTCTAATGACTTTGAAAATCTTATAGATAAAGGCAATTATTCAACTTACTGTAGCGCAGATAGCAATTTTGGTGGCAACCAAATTTGTAGGCAATTGAGAGTGAATTGTGATTCTATAGATTCCCCAAACATCATGTATCCCAATATGGTAGCTCCAGCATAGAGAATAGTACATATTGTGAAGCTTCAAGAAAAAAAATCCAAGTTATGGAACTACATAATTACACAAATGATATTCAAGTATAAAAAAAATTGGTAAAATTCTAAATATTAATTCACCCTTTATTGAGAAAATAAGTTTCTAGTTATCCAAGTGTTCTCACCTAGCTAAAAGGGCCAGAGTATATTGACTCTTTTTCTCCATGGACATATAGATGTTAGGAAGAACAGCATGTCCAGCATAACAAAAACCATAAACCCCGATAGACACGGGCAAAGTAGAAAGGTTCAGTATGGTCGTACTTTCAGTCTGAAAGCCAATGGAATCCACTAATCCAATCCAAACCAAGCAAATGACCAAAAGAATCATTACAAAAACTCCGCCCGCTGGATACAAAAGCATAACATAGTTAAAACTCAAAGAGTTCATAAGGTATTAAGATATTTCACTAGAACTTGTACTAACCGGAGATGTAACTAAGAACACTCAAGTCGCGAAGCCAAACCGTGGGGAGAATAATAAATGTGATCATAATTGCAAACAAATAGTGTGAGCTTAGTTGATACCCTCCAAGACTTTACTGTGCATACGTAAACAAAGACGATAGGTTATCACTTTCCATGATTATAAATTCAACGCATGATGCCTGCAATGGAGGAAACATGGGTGATGTAATTACATGCAAGTCAAGTGACCAAACCATTGCAAAAACATGAAAGAAGAGAACTTTGTCTACTCAATGATGAACCTTCACGCCTGCAGCTTATCCTGGGGAAATGTATCTTTAAACCCACAGTCAAATTGTTTCATTTTATAAATAAAAATCAAACTTGATATATAAGTTATTCACCAACTTGTATCATACGCATAGAATGTTGGGTAAGTGAACACTTGACTGCTTATATGCAGCACCAAAGCATTAGTGATTAAGGTTTATAGAATATATCATCTTTTTAGCATTCCAGTCATTAAATTATTATTGATACTAAGACCAAAATGTAAAATTTTATTGATAAGAAATAGCAAGCAATGAAGGATATGAATCCATGACCACAACAAAAACTAGGCTTTTGCTCTGCAAATTAATGTCATGCTCATATTTCATTCTTGAACATTTTTATAAAGTAGTACAATACATGAGTTGTGCCTGATATACTTACAAACAACTCCACATAAAAAGCTATCTGCAAGAACAAGTGAAAAAGTATTGATCAGCACCCATACATAATGTTGATCCTATCTATTATAATTAATCCTTTTCTCTATCACAAACTCAAGTTTTGTTGAAACAATGTTACAAATGAAATTTTTAACTAGTTTGCAATATCGTAGTGCGTATTAATAACTTAAGTACAAACATATTAAAATATGTTAAAGATTTATCACTTTTAACGATGGCCAAAAGCTAATAAAAAGCATTGATCCTCTAGAAACAAAATGTTCAAAGTTTCCAACAACTCTTTGCCAATCAACTACACGACATAATCCATTTGTCCCTATATACGAACGAATGCAAATTACAAAGCCAAAGAGTACTTAACATGGTGGATGTGAATGAAGGTGGAGACCTAAGCATCATTTGTGTAAAGTATGTTTTCGTGTCAAAGTTGTAATTGATGACTTTCTAAACGTTTTGCAGCGGAATTATCCAGATAACTTGGTTTCATGATTGAATGATTAATTGATAATGATCAAGATTTGCAGTGAACAAGTGTGGACAATTCGGAAGTTTGGAATTGTCTTGGTACCGGTTATGTTCCCCCCAAGAACTATATATATGTTCATATAATTGACAGTTATGTGCAGTTAGAATTGGAGAGAATAACCACCTTTGAATCGGTGCCTTCCAACCATCATAACCACTCAAATATCTCGAATATACACATAAAATATAAGTAATATAACCTAAACTACATACATATAATCATACGAAAATTGTGTTTATATTGTCTAATATCCCCTAAACATAATTATATTTGTGAGAGTGTATCAATACGCTTTTATTTGCATCATCTACGGCTGCTTTTGCCCGATTGAAGTCGAACCTCCTCCTAGTTTGCAGCCTCTTGATTCCTTTCCAATCGTTACCGGCAAAAATGCATAACGTTCAGCCTCTTTTCCTGCATCATCTTCATTCCTTGAGTTGCCCTCCGATTGATCTGCTTCATACACTAACATTTCGTCTACTTCACTCCTGCTTCTTCTTGGATCAACCACCGTCTTGACTTCCTCTTTCCCGCGCACCTTCTCTTGAGTTGACTTGTACTTGTAATAGTAGATCAGCACGTCCAAACACATGGCATATAACAGTCTCATAAACTCACCTTCATTATAATCAAAATCTATCTCTTTGGCAATCTTGCCACATGTTCAGTGATCCTTCGGTGTCCACCCTCTGGGTTTAACAGCCATGTACAGATCCAACAAACACACTTTTCGGTTGTCCGATACATATGCAGGTAGTGGTCTAGTGTTAATTTCTAACTTCTCCTTAAGAAACCAATCAATAATATCATTGAACTTGGTTTCAGATGATACTTATATTTCATGACATACTCTTCATCATCCAGCATATCAAGAAGTCCCTTACAGTCTTGAAACTCCTTGAAAGACATTGTTGAAGTATTAAAACATTCCAGTCTGGTTCGTTGGTCGATACATTCAGACTTTCAAAATAATCGTTCAAAAATTCCGTTTTGAACTTTTTATGGTCCGATTCTTTACTAATCACAGATTGCTTTTCTAACGTACCAACTTCTTCTTCCTTAGTCATCCCAGTTATGTCACTTTTCTTATTAATTAAAGGAACAATAAACGTAGGGAATAACTTGCACTTGTCTCCGATGAATTTCACCGTGAAACCTTGAGTAATTAATTGATCTAAACTTAACACGTTTCTGTCGATATCCGGAGTATAAAACACACTCTGAATACGAATTTTCTCCGACCCAGACATTACTTCAACGACCCCTATGCCCCTTATGAAATAAAACTGGTTCTCTCCAGATTTTGTTTCAACACCGGACATGCACTTTATTCGTTTAAACATATCTAGATTGCCAGAAAAATGATGTTTCAGAGATTTACTTACATACCATATCTTCCGACCAGAATCCTCCATCGGTTCCGTCTACCAGATACTCCATCCTCTGACCACTCTCATGATCATCGTCTTCACTTTGTTGTTGCTGTGTTCCGGTGTCAATTGCAAGACGGATCAATTGTGTTTCTTCATCATCTTCCTTCATCTTGCAAGTTGAGATTTGATGTCCTGCTTTGTTGCAGTAGTAACACCATCTCCAACCATCTTCGTTCCCTCTTTAATTCGGAACAATGTTTACTTGGCATCGTGGAAGAAGTTGGCCAGTGATCAGAATCGTTTTCGCTAGTGGCTCTGATACCACATTGATGACTTTCTAAACGTTTTGCAGCGGAATTATCCAGATAACTTGGTTTCATGATTGAATGATTAATTGATAATGATCAAGATTTGCAGTGAACAAGTGTGGACAATTCGGAAGTTTGGAATTGTCTTGGTACCGGTTATGGTTCCCCCCCAAGAACTATATATATGTTCATATAATTGACAGTTATGTGCAGTTAGAATTGGAGGGAATAACCACCTTTGAATCGGTGTCTTCCAACCATCATAACCGCTCAAATATCTTGAATATATACTAAAATACAAGTAATATAACCTAAACTACATACATATAATCATACGAATAATTATGTTTATATTGTCTAATAGTAATATTGTAATTAATAGGGGCTTCAATGTAATTAGGTGTCATTATGTACAAATGATGTTGCACTGAATAGTTCAGTTTTGTATTTTATCTTTTTAGTTCTTGATTGTGCCCTCTTAATTTCCATCAGATAATTCATTTCAAATTTATGTATCTTAAGTTAAGAAGCTGGATGACTATTAGTCTGTATAAGCAATGTATTGTTCCTTAAGCCTTTTTAATTGATTAAGGACTAGAAAGATGGATAAAGGGAAATTAATGTGGAACATAATATTTTGAATAAGTAAAAGTATTACTAGAAGTGAGTTGAAGGGTGCCCTCTATATATAATACCCATAAGGCATCCAAAGTTGAATTTAAAGAAAACTTGAACACTTAGATGATCCAACTTACAGAAACGACTAGACGTCCTGTTATGCCAAACGCACCCTCACCAATATCTGGATAAGATTGAAGACCAGGCCGACTATCCAAGCAGCAACGAAGAAGGATGCCGGTGTAGAATGAAAGAACACAAAAGATAAACAATATAGACAACCCCGCCTATCCTCCTTGTTTCACTGCATAAGGAGTTGAAAGAAGAGCTACTCCACAAAGAACATTTATCACTACAAGAAATCACCATTGATGGGAAGAAATCATCATTGGCAACATATATTGACAGTAATATAAACTCACCAATTACATGATCATATAATGCACATTAATGTAGGAGCATTTACATCAAGAAATTAATTATGTTTAGTGTCAAAAAGGTTTGGATAATTGATTAACTAAATACACACATGTTAAAAGCCATATATAGCTTACTACACTTATTAAAGACAGTAATAATTAGCGAGTATGTTATGTGTAAAAGAATAGGTATATAAACTTTGTAAAATAAGTTAGAAAAACATAGCGCATATATACCGTTAAGCACAGCTTGGCTGAATGAACTCTGTCGAATCTGAGGAGGTTTCTCATTTTGTAACAAGCTTTTGGCAGAAGATATCATTTGATGATGAAGTGAATGCTCATAACTACCAGGCTCTTGGGGCAGCAAAAGATGGTCGTCCAAACTCGTGATTGTTTTGGAAGTGCATCTCCTTTAGGCGACAACGAACAGCTTGATGATGATAAGCTAGAAGACCCGAGAAAGCTCTGACTTGGAGATACACCACCATAAAGATCCATTGGCTCCCTATAACATCATACCAGGAAAAGTTAAGGTAAAGATCTATTGCAATAATTGTGTTAGTTTCATTAGAAACTCTCCTAACTAAAACACATACCACCAGTAGATTTTTTGAAAACCAAACTGTTTAAACAACACCAAAAGGGGAGAGGGTAATACCTGTAACTTTTAGGCCATGATTCATCTCCATCTTCATCTTCGTTTCACCTCCGTTAAAATCGTTATCTTTATCTCCATCAAAACTTTTTTCGTCATCCTCATTATCAGTCTCAACGAGAAAGATGTAGTCAGGTTCCATATTTTCCATTCTCTTCAAAACAAGATGCATCAAAAAACTTCAAATTACAAATTCAGATATTACTTTAATTATCTAAAACTAAACTAGTTGTCGAAAGTACGATCAACAACGGTATGACTTCGTCTCTAACCACAACAATTGCCCAAAGCAATGTTAAGAGGGTATTTTATAAAATAAAAAATAAAGTGTTAATATATGTAGCACAAAACTCCAAGGGAAACTTTGTGAAACGTAAATGTATATACAGTACAATTTGAAAACAATTATCAGCTAATGCCAAATCAAATTGACAGCTTATAAATATATACAGTACAATTTATGCATACCAACAACTTTTGAATGGTGTTCAGCGTTGCAGCGGACACAGCAAGAAAGAAGAGAAGGGGAACAGGTTGCTGATATTGCTTCTCAGTTTCACCATGTCATAGTTTTAGATGATTGGTAAAAACCTCTAATGCTGGTTTTCTATATAACAATATATATAATGAAATGCGTGTTTTTTATTAATAATAATTTATCCTCACTCATGAATCACGATTATTATTGTTTAGTGATACAACCTTTTTCTGAATCAGATGTTATTGTTTAGTGATACAACCTTTTCCTGAATCACGATGTCCTAATTAATTTTCGTTTGGCCAAGCTATCAATAAAAATATTATTATTTAGTGATACAACCTTTTCACAATCTGAATTTTTACAACTAAAATAATTCCATTTGAATTTGTTTATTTTTCATGTGATTTATCTTGTTATAAAAACTACCAATGCTTGATCACAAACTACCAACGATTTTATTGAACGAGTACAAGAATACAAGAATTGGAATGTGTTAAGAAAAGAAATGAAATCAGAAGTTTGACTTTATTTGACCAAACTGAATTGTTACTTTCTTCAACAATCTCCACCTAAGTCACAAAGTTTACCCCAAACTTAATGAATCAACACAGAACATAAACTTGGTCATCACATCAGCAGGATTAACATCTGTTCCAACCCACTTGACCTCAACTTCCTTAGAAGTTATCACATCTTTGATCCAAAACATCTTCACATTGATGTGTTTGGTCCTTTCATGAAAAACACTGTTCTTTGACAACTGAACAGCACCTGCGTTATCACAGTTCACCTCCATACTATCCAATCTAACCCCATATAAGCAACTATACCCTTTAACCATAGAAGAATCTTTTACCCCTTCAGTGAAAGCTATGAATTCAGCCTAGTTGTGGATAGTGCAACAACATGTTGCAACTGAGACTTCTAACTGACCACATTCCCCAGCACAGTGAATGCATAACCAGTTATGGACCTGCCATTATCTTTGTCCTTGGCATAATCAGAATCAACATAACCTCTGACCATACCTAAGAATCCCTTTTCTTAGGTTTGTCTTTAAACTTTAAACCAAGCTTTCTTGTACTAGCCAAATACCTAAGAATCCACTTTACAGCTGCCCATTGACTCTTACCAGGATTTTCATATATCTACTCACAACACTAACAGCATATGTAATATCAGGTCTTGTACAAACCATGATATACATAAGACTCCCACAGTGTTAGCATATAGAACCTTGCTCATGTAATTTTTCTCCTCATCTGTTTGAGGAATATCTTTCTTGGAAAAATTAAAATAAGCTGCAAGAGGAGTTGTAAGAGGCTTACACTCTCCCAATCTATAGCTTTTCAACACTTTCTCAATATAAAAGATTGAGACAGTGTCAACACTTTTCTTTTCTGACCTGTTTTTATGAATTTCCATACCAAATATCTTTCTTGCTTCCCCCAAATCCTTCATAACAAATTCTTTCATCTGCAATCTGCTTAGTTTCTTCTAATTGACTTTATTCTTCACAAGCTATCAGCATATCATCCACAATAGGAGCAAATAGACAAACTTACCCTTGTCATATTCCCTATGATACACACAACTATCATAAGGACTTCTGTTGAAACCACTGCCCACTATGTACTCATCAAACATCCTATACCACTGTCTAGGAGACTGTTTGAGTCCATATAATGACCTCTTCAACAGACAAACTTTATCTTCTTGGCCTTTTACTTCATATCCCTTTGGTTGTGACATGTAAATCTGCTCCTCCAAATTACCATGTAAAAAGCAGTTTCACATCCATTTGTTCCAATTCCCGATCTAATGTTGCAACCAATGATAAAATGATTCTAATACAAGTGCGTTTGACTACAGGAGACACGATCTCATTGTAGTCAACACCAGCCTTCTGTGTGAATCCTTTGGCCACCAATCTTGCTTTAAACCTTGGACCTTCACCTTCTTTCAGTTTATAGATCCACTTGTAAGATACCAATTTCTTATCATGAGGCTTATTTGTCAATTCCCAAGTATCATTCTTATACAGTGATTCTATCACCTCATTCATGGTTGTACAACACTCTTCCTTATGAATAGACCTTATTGCTTCTTCATAGGTAAGTGGTTCATATATGCTTTCAAACTCAGTTGCCATGAAGGCCACAGCTGAAATATCATCTTCATGATCTCTATACCTCAAAGGTGCTTTAATATGCCTTCTTGTTCTATCTTTTGCAATACTTGGACCAGGACTATTGTGGTAATTACCAGAAGTACCACCAGCAGTAACTTCTTCTTGTGTATCTTCAACAGGCTCCATCTCAATTTGAACCTTGTTGCTTTCATCAAAGTCTTCATTCTCATGCTTCAAATTGTTGCCTATCAAGTCTTTGTACACCAAATCTTCTTTGAACTTTACATTTCTACTATTGAAGGCCCTCGGACTCTTACCATCCATTCTCCACAATCTATAACCCTTCACCCCATCTGTATAGCCTAAGACTACACATTTTATTGCCCTGGGATTAATCTTTCCCTGACTTATATGAGCATAAGCTAGAGACCCAAACACCTTCAAATCACTATAATCTTGTTTCTCCCCAGTCCACACCTCCATAAGTGTTTTCATAGACAATGCTGTTGATAGGGATCTGTTTATTCAAATACACTACAATAGTTGCAGCCTCTGCCAAAACCTCATAGGCATACCAACATGATTTAACATACACCTCAACCTTTCACAAATGGTTCTATTCATTCTTTCAACTAGACCATTTTGTTGTGGTGTACCAGGAATAGTCAAGTGCCTGTCTATTCCATGAGATTTGCAAAACTGATTAAATTCATTACTACAAAATTCCAAACTATTGTCTGTTCTCAGTTTCTTTATCTTTTTACGAGTTTGATTTTCAACCAAAACTTTCGACTCTTTAAACTTTCCAAAAGCATCATTCTTATGCTTGATAATATATATCCATACTCTTCTTGAGTAATCCTCTACTATGGCCATATAATATCTAGCACCCCCTGAAGATTCATTCTTAGCAGGACCCACAAGTCAGTGTGCACATAATCTAATATGCCTCTGGTTGTGTGTCTGTCCTTTGAAAACTTTACACTTTTATGCTTTCCCATTACACAACTTTCACAAAAGTTTGTATCATAGTCACTATTGTTTAACCCATTAATGACTTGTTGTTTATTTGAGTTCAACAAACCCTTGACTATTTATGTTACCAAGCCTTTTGTGCCATAAAAGAGCAGTAGAATTACCTTCTTCCATAGCAACATAAACTGAATTTGCCACCATGATTTTTCTATCCAACAAGTAGGTGTTATTCCCACTTCTTGTTCCTGAGAGAATCACCATGGACCTTCTAATCACTTTTGCTTTTCCATCTCTTAGACTCACATGAAAACCTTCCTTCTCAAATGTTCCAAGTGACAACAAACTTCTTTTCAGATTTGGAACATACCTCACATTCTTTATGTCCACTTCTTGCCCATTGTTCATCTTGACCTTTATTGTACCAATTCTAACAACTTTACAAGGCTTGTCATCACCTAACTTTACAGAACCAACGATCTTGCATCTTGAGATTCTTAAAGAACTCCCTGACAGGAATCATATGGAATGAACAACCAGATCCATCACAAGCGTCTTTTTATCATCTGTGCTTGTCACACACAGAACATCAGAACTCTCATAACCTTCTAACATATCCCCTTGAGCCACGTGACTAGACTGACCCTTAAAACTGACATTTGACTCAGTTTTCTCTTCTTCAATTCTGTGCAATCTATCTTCAAATGTCTCTCTAATTACACAAGAAACTATCTTCTTTTGAACTTCGACTTTGATCTATTCTTGCTCTTGAAACTATGTTTTTCTGTTCAGGTCTTCCCCTCTCAAACAATCCATCTCCACCTTCTTCTTTCACATCAGACTCTTTTTCAATTCTTTTAAGTTTAAGGCAGCCACAGACTTCTTCCATCATCAAAGTCTCCCTACCATACATGAGGGTATCCACAAAATGCTCATACGAAGAAGGCAATGATGTGAGAAATATTATGGCCTGATCCTCATCTGCCAATTCGACATCAATATTTTCAAGATCCAAGATAAGTTTATTAAATTCATCTGTATGATCTCCTAATGACTTACTTGTATTCATCTGAAAGGTATACAACCGTTTCTTCAAATACAACCTATTTTCCAACGATTTAGTCATATACAATGACTCCAACTTGGCCCAAATACTGGCTGCACTTGTTTCTTTAGAAACTTCTCTCAAGACTCTGTCACCCAGGCTTAAGATGATAACACTATGTGCTTTTTCAAGAATATCCTTTTTCTCTTTTGGTGTCAATGTAGCAGGGAGATTAGCTTCGCCCAACAGAGCATCACTAACCCCCTGATGCACCAACAGAGCCCTCATCTTCACACGCCATAGACTAAAGTCGTTCTTACCATCAAATTTCTCTAATTCAAACTTCGTCGACACCATTGTAATCAACTATTGCGGAAGCAATCAAAGAATTTCACTCAATCGAGCCAATCTGGCTCTGATACCAATTGTTATAAAAACACCGTGAAATATAAAACAATTGATCACAAACTACCAACGATTTTATTGAACAAATACAAGAATTGGAATGTGTTACAGAAAAGAAACGAAATCAGAAGTTGACTTTATTTGACCAAACTGAATTGTTACTTTCTTCAACAAATCTAAATATAAGTTTACTAGGTTATAATCTCTTATTACATATGATTGAGTAAATGTAATGTTATATATTTAGTAACAAAAACAATCATGCTATAGAAAAGCTCGTGTAATGGGATATCAAATAATATCATAAAGATAATTTGATACTTTATTTAGATAACCAATTTGTAATTTTAGTGTCCTAAGTAATTACTATTAATAAAATTATTCTTTATATCCAAATAATAAATTTATATTATTAAGATATTATGCTCGGGTCTAATATTGCTCTGGTTTTTTTTAACTATCTTAATAACGTGTATAAAGAAAATTATTATTTCATATCATGTTGTAATGTTATATATGTTAATGTAATAATTTAATTAGATTTAGTTAAATAATTATTTAATATTATTATTTAGTAGTAGAGAAGTAGGAAAATAAGGGTAAGAAGAAACTAAAAAATGACACATGTTTAAAACGATTTTCATTAATTAATATGGGAAGAACAGGAAGATTACATTTACTTATTTATAATTAGTTAATTTAATAGTGTAACTAGGTTATTAAAGAAAAAGTTTATTTGTAGGATTCATAAATCTTTGTATAATTTAAACTTATCTAATCTTCTATACTATCTAATAAATAAGGATTTTAGATTGTCAATGTGTGATATCCACCTAACAAGAATGCACTATAGACAATTAAAACAACTTAAGAAAAACACTTATTTCATTGACATAAATTGTAAAGTACTAAAAGGAAACTTAAAAGAAGCTAGCTTAATCAAACAATTCCTAACCTTCATTCAAAATTTCCACTAGAATTTTACCGGCCATACTAGTCTAGGATAAACAAAATTTCCACTAGAATTTTACCGGCCATACTAGTCTAGGATAAACATGTACATGGACTAACCATCATTACTTATGATACATGTTTTAAAAACACGTCAGCTATGCTGGTGAGTTCATGAATTTACATAAGTTATCAACCACTTTATTTCTCGTGATTTTGTATCCCGTTTGGGGTGTTTATCGAATTTTTGAATTACTCGAATCAAATTATTCGAATAAATTTTATTGTCCTTTGAATTCGAATTTGATTAAAACCAACCCAATTCGAATAAAAAACCCAATTCATGTTCGATTAAAAATTCGAATTCGAATAAATTCGATTTGATTCAGATTCTTTTAAAACATGTAAAAACTATCAAAATGAAATATAAAGTTTAAAGTAGCCATAAAGCAAGCTATCACATTAAAAGATTCCAAATAAAGTACCATAAGTGTAAAATTCAAAACGAGAAGTCGAGAAGAACCACTCCATATTACAAGCTAATATTTTTAGGGTTAGAAAACTATTTATAGGCTTAGGTTTTAGTTATGGGCCATTTAGTGGGTTTGGTAACGGGTAATTTTAATACATGGAATAAATTTTAAAAATAATGTATTGTGTAACCCAATAAAAGTTATATATATGTATTATATATAAAAATAATAAATACAAATGTATAGTTTTTATTTGAATTTCAAGTCAAATTTGAAGTTATAAATTCGTATTCGATACATATTCGATTTACTTGACTCAGATTAAATTGAATTCAAATTCTTATAATTGAAACGAATTCTTGATAATCAAATCAAATTTAATCGAATTTTGAACTTTTCGAATTCGAAACGAATTCTTAACACCTTTAAGTCTCTGTCCATATCATCATAACCCAACATCACCTCTGACAAGATAATAATATAGTCAATGCCCACTACATCACAGGTTAAAATATGAGTCATGGGCATTTATTCCATTCTTAAATTGGTTTAGATAATCCAAAATCTACCCTAACTATGACATTACATCATACTGTTAAAGTTATATATACTCATAATATCATTTTAAATATTAAATTAAAAATTAATTAAACCTAAAAATAAACTGTAACGAGAGGAGGTTCGATATGCAAGATCCTAAACAAATCTAATTTCTATGTATAAAAACTGTTAGCCGTTTATTCAACTCGGTTGTTTAAGAAATGTTTAATTTAATAAAGATTGTATTTCTTTTGCCTCCACATACACCTTCACACGTGTACAAGTTTTTCCTTTTTTTTAACGACAATGCTTCAATTAAACTAAAACACTTGCAAAAGGCTAGAGATAAAAAAAAAACAAAGATACACCAAAACACTAGTAAAAGGCTAGAGATAAAAAAACAAATATACAAGTTTTGCATTTGCATGTTATTATTATTTATTATTACTATTATTATTATTATTATTATTATTATTATTATTATTACACATACCACATTCACAAATCAAAAAGTTTTGCCTTTGTATATTATTATATTATTAGAGTAAACAACATTTATGGTTTTCACCGACTCACACTTTTACGATATATTTTATTATATTCTAAAAATTCGTTAATTTAACCAATCATCCGATGTTCAGAAACCATCAATGTACTCTTTTATGTCAAGTCAACGTTTGTTTGGCCGTCAGAGGCATAGGTATTTTTGTAATTTTACCCCAATCTTCATTGTTTGTGCTTTTATATATTTTTTTTCTAAAAAATCCCCTAGCTTCAAACATCATCAACAAATCTTCAAAAACCATGAGTCATTTCTCAAACACAAATTCACCATCTACTGTGACTACCATTAAAAAAAGTTCATCATCCCCAATTCTCAAATACAAGTTCATTATCTGTGATTCTCAAACACTAGCATCAATTTCATTTGAAGCTAAAGAAAGAAAGCAAAACCATGACCCTCTCCCTATTTCCCCAAATTTACAATCTCAACAAGTAACTGATACTTAAAATCAACGATTGTTGATTAATTAGTAACAACATGAATATACTCCTTTTAAAAACGAAAACCTAAACGCTAAGCAACAATCATATAGAAGAAATATGAAAATTTGTACCAAACATTCAAGCATTAAGGCAACCGGAGATGACGCCGATGAATACCTAAAGTTCCGACAATCTTCGTCATCGCGTTGCATGGAGGAAACTCTTCGTCGTGGTTGTTCATCTCTATCAAGGCTCACTTCGATGCCAAGCACCGTATCGCTAACTTGTGGGTTCTCTTCAATACCTTGCCTTTACATAACCCGGTGTGTCCTTCGCTGTCAACAGGCTCTCACAATATATGCATGTTCCTACTGAACTTCATTGTCAAGCATTAAAACGTGTCCACGGGTATCTCAAGGTACATCATGGATTGTTTCTCAACCGTGGCTCTCGGCTTGATCTTCAGGCCTTCACTTCACTGATTCTGACTGGGTGGTACTGGTGATGGAGGGTGATCCACTACTATGCCTACATCATCTATCTCGGGTCAAACATCCTCTCATGGCATTCATCGCGTCAAAAATCTGTTTCTCGCTCTTCCACCGAAGCCGAGTACAAGGCATTAGCAAATGGTGCGCCTGGACTTTCTTGGGTTCAAAACTTAGTGTTGGAACTTGGTTTCTCTATGCCAAAATCCCCTACATTCTTTTGTGACAATGCAGGAGCTACATATTTGTGTGCAAATCCTGTCTACCATTCGCGTATGAAACATGTGGCGCTAGACTATCATTTTGTTTGCGTAAAAATTGTGAATGGTTCATTACGTGTTCAACACCTCCACTCTGAAGATCAACTAGCCAATGTTCTTACGAAACCTCTAGGCCGCAGACCGTTTCTTCGTCTAAGATATAAGATTGAGAGTATCCAATGGCTCCTCCATCTTGCGGGGGCATATTAAGATAATATTATTGTAAAATAATATTCAATGTAAATTAGTGGTTTCCTTATGTATATTATGTATATTTATGTATATTATAAAATCATGCTTTTTCATCATTCTATCAATTCTTCATATCGATTAAAAAGAAATGTTTAGTCTAGTGGCTAAACTTACTACGGTTCGTGTCCTTCTTGCTATAGCAGCGAGTAAAGGGTGGAGTCTATCACAGATGGATGTAAGCAAGTGTTTCTGCATGGCAATCTTGATCATGTATATACATGGATCAGCCAAAGGGTTTTGAGAGTGTTGAGCATCTGGGTTATGTGTGTAAACTCAAGAAAGTTGTGTACGGGTTAAAGCAGTATCCTCGTGCTTGGTTCGAAAAGAAAGGAGAGTTCTTGGCACAACTGCTGATTCTAGTTTGTTTGTTCGAGTGGAAGGGAAGAAAAAGGATGTGATCTTAGTATATGTTGATGATTTAATCAGCACAGGTGACTTGAGTAAAATTTTACAACAGTTAAAAGAAAACTTTTATACCTCGTTTCACATGAAAGACCTTGGCAAATTGAGTAACTTTCTGGGTTTGGAGTTAAAGTATAAGTTGAATGGTATTATTCTTTATCAACATAAAATATACAATTGATTTGTTGAGCAAGTTTGGAATGTAGTGTTGCAAGCCAGTAGTGAATCCTATAGAACCAAATTTGTGTTTTCAAGTTGATGAGAAAAGAGCTTGAAGATGGAACAATGTATCGAAAGATGGTAGGAAGTTTGATCTATCTTACTATTACAAGACTCGATACAACATAGTTCTGAGCCAATTTATGCAAAATCCTAGAAACCTCATCTAGATTTAGTTCGCAGGGTACTATGGTATGTTAAGTCAACACTGAGCTTAGGAATCATGTTTAAAAGGGAGTCTGAGTTGAAGTTGATGGGGGTATTCTAATGCAGATTATGCAAGTGATCTGGTTACTCAAAGGTCAAATACAGGATTTGTGTTCAAGATCGGGTCAGGGTAATGTCATGGTGTAGTAAAAGACAACCGACTGCGTCTTTATCAACTACCGAAGTAGAGTATCGGACTGCAGCTTAAGAGTGCACTTGGTTAGTGCAACTGATGAAGGATCTGAATCATGAAGTGAGTTTGAGTGTTACCATAAAGTGTGATAATATTTCCTCGATAGCACTTGCTGAAAATCCGGTGTTCCATGCGAGAACAAAGCACATAGAAGTTCATTACACTTTCATTCGTGAGAAGGTGTTAACAAGAGAAATTGATCTGAAGTATGTTCGCAACCGATGATCAAGTGGCAGACATGTTCACGAGCTGTTGTCAGGAGTAAAGTTAATCAAGTTCTGTGAAGAGATTGGTATGATGGAAGAAAGTGTTGAGAAAGAGTATTGAATCGTAAACAACACTTAAAGAGATAAAGGGTGGATTGGTTGATCTCATGGGGTGGCTAGGTGGAGATCAAGATAACCATCAATTAATTAGTTTATTTATTATACTAGGTTAAAACCCGCGTACGCGGTTTAACAAATTAAGATAGTTTGATTTTTTTTGGAATTAGTAAAAATAGAATGAAATTTTATTCTATATTAACAAAATATAGTTAAAAATATATAGGATGGTTAAAAAAGTACAATATATAATTCAAATTTCACTAAAAATCTCCTTATACACCACATTTGTTGTCGTACTTGTTATATTTCCATCCTCGTCTAATATAAGTAATTTCACACCAACTTTGCTTTTTACTCTTGACAATGCGACATAAAGTTGCCATGTGTGAAAACGGGATATTTCAAATGCAATCAAACCCTGATGGTCCTTGACTTTTGTTTATTATCATTGCAAAACATACTAATAATGGAATTGACGCCATTGAAACTTGACTGGAACTTTTTTGTCAGATGGTACTAAAGTGATTCGTGGAATATATGTTTTCGTACCGATGTTTCCTGCCGATATAATTCAGCTTCAATAACACGTTTTGCAAGTTTAGTAATTCGTAATCTAGTATCGCTGCATAAACCATTTTGTTGATCAATGTTACACAACAACATAACTGTGACACCCATTTTAAGTATTAATCGATGATTAGGCAATCCTGATATTTTAAGACCATTAAGAACGTCAGGTAAGTATAAATTTGCGTGTGATGGATTCTTAGCCTGGTTAGTATAACATATACTATCAAAGTCAAATACTCAACTTCATCTCCTGGAAACAACCCAAGCAATCTTTCATTAATTTCATGTACGACTTCATTTGTAGGTGCAAGTATGGCTCTTTCTGCGAAATAATCTTGATTTTTATAAAGTTGAAGCAAAGAAGGGTATAAAAGTCAATTAAACTCGACAAAGGATCCACCGAGTTCTTAATTAGTAGGTCTTCAAGAACATCTATGGTTACCTCACAGTTATCGGTATCACCAATGTTTCCCTCACCTAAATCTAGAAGCCACTTAGCAAAAGATTTGGTCTAGTTCCGTTTCAGATGTGTTATTCCCTATAGTTAACCTCATGTTTTTCGTTAACGTAAGGACTTTGCATGTCCCCCAAATATAGGACGAAGTGATGGAAGCATTTACAATTTCGCGTCTACTACCATTGGGAACAACCGAAAGGATTTGTCTAAAATCACCACCTAAAACCATAACTTGTCCTCCAAATGACATTTCTGAATTCAGTGAATCATCTGATTTGAAGATATCTTTCATTGTCAGATCTAGTGCTTCAAACGCATGTTTGTGAATCATTGGAGCCTTCTCCCAAATTATCAACTTTGTTTGTTTTAGTAAATCAGCAAATTCACCATCTGGTTTAATGTGACAGCTTGATTCTTCGGTAAGATTTAAAGGAATATGAAACCTAAAATGTGTTGGCCTACCACCAGATAACAACAGAGAAGCAATTCCACTTGATGCAACATTTAATAGAATTTGTCCTTTAGATCTGATGACTGCAGACAATGTCTTCCACAAGAATGTTTTACCAGTACCTCCAGAACCATAAACAAAGAATAAGTCTCCATTGTTTTCATTAACGGCATGAGTTTACTCATCAAACACTAATCATTGTTCACTTGTTAAAGTAGTTAGATGATTATTAAATTTCTGCAACAACAACAACACTTACATCATATGATAGTTCATCTATTATTAAACGATTGTTTGGTACGGACTGTGGAAGGAATATCAGGATAAGGCATAGAAGGAAACCTACGTAGGGTAGAGTTATTCCGAAGTAAGTAAATCTCAATTTCCAACAACGTTAGATTCTTTATTTGGTCATCAGGAAGAGATAAGCCTAATATATTAATGAAAATATAACTATATTAGTTCGCATAGTATAAATCACGAAATCATTTTAAGAAAAATTCCTTTACATTAATGTAAAGTTATAAATAAGATTAAAACGCATATAAAATTATGTTAAATTTGAAATGCCATACCTTCAATTCCTGCTTCCTTCTCACGTCTATGTAAAATGCCATCTGCGAGGTATTCCCATGTATTTTCCCACACGTGTTTAGACCTAGATAAGGTATTAGACGACAACATGGTAGCAAATAGATTGTGAAGATAACATCCTGAACCTGTATGGTAAGCCTCCTTAATAGCTTCGATATATTCTTTGTCTTCATCTGAAAGTCCTAGAGCATAGCATGAGTCTCTAAATGTAGGGACACTTGACCATTAACGTTCTGATTTCTTCAAATGATTTAGGACCTCTTACCTTATTAAGAAGGATTATTAAAAAATAATCCTCGCCCGTAGATGGAGTAACACAATGAATACGACCAATGGTTTTGCATATTTTTCGTGTTGTCCTTGTTCTATCTTGAGATTTCCTAACAAATTTAGTTGGGAATTCAACATAAGTAAGTGTATGTGCTAGCTCATTGTTTTTGTTAACTTCCATCCAGGATAAAAACATTGTAGAAGAAACCGATGGTTTGTAAGAATGTTTTCAAGTTCATCATCAGGACCGTATATAACATTTTGAAGGGTACCTATAATGAACATCGTATGCATAAATGCGCCATGAAGCTTCACATGCCGAGAGATATTTGCAGTCATAATGCATTTTGATTTCGTCTTTACCATTTTGTCGTTGACCTTCTTCATCATGTTGTGCAACAACTTCTGCCCTATCAAGACCTTTGTTAATGTACTTGAACAAATATTTTATTAAAGCTGCCTGGTTACACCATTCGACATTTATGTGTGCCTGATAACGTCTCAAAAGTGTTTTATTATATGGTACTACACTTTTGTTGTCTAGCTGAACATTAGATTTCTCAACAAATAATCCGGAATTTGTTCATTTATACACTGGATAACCTTTCGAATCAAATGTAGTTTGATCGCAGAATTTCTTAGGAAATTTCTTGGAACACTTACCTTCAACCATACATGGACCGCTGAGATTTGCAAGACCACAAGGTCCATGAAGCATGTAGTCACTCACAAACAAATCTAGATCTACATTATGATCAGGTATTTTAGCAGAAATAAACATATCAACATGCTCAACCAAAGGAAGCTTATTATCATCTTTTAAGAACAAACATATATGAGCATCAGGTAGGCCTCTTTTTTGAAACTCTATTGTATAAATCACTACAAGACAATCGAGAATATAAACAGTAATTTAGTATGTACTAATTTACATAAATCAAATAATCTAAAAGAATACTAAAATATAGTTAAATTATTTGAAACTCAGTGATTATTACCTGCTAAAGTCTTCCCAAATAATGATTTTTCTCGCAAGTCTTTTATGATTGAGTCCATGAAACGCCAAAGTATTTTCATGACCGAAAATCCATAAAATTTTAAACTTTCAATATATAGTCTGAGATTCCCATTATACCCTTACAAAATGAAACTTTTAAAGTAAATCATTATTTACAAACCCAAAATAGTTTGACTCGATTATCATTATACTTGCGGAAGCGTTAAGAGGGCAAAAGTGTGTTCGTTCCAAGCGATGCGCATTGTTAAATGGAAGTTTTACCTGAACAATACAAAATTTCATTAGCGATACTTATGGTAAATTATAATTAATTCGACAAAATCATTTTTGACTTCATGATCTTGACTTTTGAAGCTCCATTACTCAATATTAACAACATGAACTTATAAACCATACGCGATAACTCAATCCCATAATATTTCCCTTAACTTTAACATTCTTATTCTCATTCTAACTCTTGTTCGATTGATCCGTTTAATAAAAGTCAAGATGAAACCATACTTTTCGCTCTCTTACTTGGTTGACCCAATATTACATAAGTCAACTCAAGATCATACTTTTTCATTCTCATTCAAATTGTTATTGATTACCGCTTAACACGAGTCAACACAAAAGCATACTTTTTCATTCTTATTCAAATTCTTATTTGGTTGACCCGTTTAACTCAAGTCAACATAAAATGTGTACTTTTATTATTCTTATTTCAAATTTTTCTTATTTGGTTGACCCGCTTAACACGAGTCAACACAAAATGCATACTTTTCATTCTTATTCAAATTCTTATTTGGTTGACCCGCTTAACACGAGTCAACACAAAATGCATACTTTTTCATTCTTATTCAAATTCTTATTTGGTTGACCCGCTTAACATGAGTCAACACAAAAGCATACTTTTTCATTCTTAGTTCTTTGCCAACTCCTTGACGACATCTCTAGTTGAAAAGTATAACAACTAAAGTTCTTCGGAATGAGATTAGATAATTTATTACGAACTCTCATAATACGCAAATGAGAATGTAACATATAAGTAACGTACCTCGATCTTGTGAGCTTTGGGGATTCCGGTTGCTTGAACCTTCCTCCTTCACGCCTACATATTTACATTCAACATACTTCAATTTCATGTCTCAATTTCGTTCATTCATTAACATTATTAAGTTAACAACTATCATTTTATCAATTCTTGCCATTTAGCATCATGTTCACCTAGAACATCAATTCAAAGCATTTTATCAAACACTTGGCGTGCGTACCACTATCAAGGCATAAAATACAAGTATTATATGCCTATTTCCACTAGTTCATATCATAGATTATCAAATAAACTAAAGTCACATAATTTTCATTCTCTATTAGATTCATTTAACACTTCTATATTCCACACACAATCATTCATCAATATAGCACATAATTTCTTACATTTACATGACCATAATATTTCTTCATACTAGTACTACAAGTGGGTTTTACTTTAAACAATCAAGATAATCGAATTCAAGCATGTTCATTTTATACATGATGATTCTAACTAGTAACCATGTTTAATTCCTTAAAATTTCACGAATTTATCACAACCCACTTCATGTACGATCACCGAATCATAAAATTCAACTTACCTTAGGTTAGAGACACTTAATTGATCAAAATCTCAATACATGCATTCGATTCCAGCCCTAGAACCTCTTTGATTTTGCTGAATCTCTTGTTGTGGTTTTAAGGAGAAGGTTTTGCCTTCTCTTCCTTTCTCTCGTACAGAGCACACTCACCACACACACACACACACACTAATTTCTGCACTTTAATTTCTTAGCCTCAACTTTCCATTTTGCTACAATTGGTTCTTCATGAATGACTTACATTTAAGTTTTGTCAAACATCTTTATATTTTATAAAACTACATGTAATAAATTAATTATGTTATTTTATTTCTACTAGGATATACTACAAAATTAAATAATCACATATGCGCATTTTGTGGTGTTACAGCCAGCTTAATTTTGAACACTCGGCAGTAAAATATCTGGTCTATTTTGGGATTAATGTTCTTGTCCTTTAGAAATCTTTTAACCTCTGGCCATTTAGGATTACACGTGATTGTAATGAAAAAAAATCAAGATAACCAAACCATTTACAAATAGCCATTGCGTCATAATAGTTTTCCCTCATGTAACGAGAACCACCAGTAAATGAAGAGGGAAGTATTACACGTGTTCCAACATTTGACATATCATCATTTCTATTTTGATGTATTTTATTAAAATTTTCATATGACTCAGACCTAATATTTTGTTGATGGAACTGTATGTAAAATAGAAGTTCACTTTCAATCATCGTATAGATGTCAACTAAGAACTGTTGCAAAAGTTAAAATCAAAGAGAGCTGATTGACCCTATCTTGCACACGATACGCGAAATATTCCCTCATTCTACATTTAGATTCTTTTTTCTTTTTTGATGACGTTCCTTCTCTGTGAAGAATATCAATCCGATAGACGTCTTCTTCAAAAAGAAATAGCAGTGGATATTGAAGCGCGATATAGGATGGATGAAGCTCACTTATACGTTGTAAACCATCTTTTTTTTTGAATCAACAATAACATATCAGTTGTCAAGTGCATCTTCAATATGGCCAACTACAAGTGCAGCAACTTCAGAAGATGTTGGTAAGTTGTATGTTGGTCCATCTTTAGTCCGCTTAGCCTTAAGGTGTAATTTAAGGTCAACATGAGGATTACAACAAAATGATCTCTTACACGCCTATATGTTTTGACCAGCTAATTATTTGAATCTAACATCACCTTTAAGTATTCTATGATTTCAGTGTGAAGGGAATCAGAAGATGCTCAAGTTGCTTTCTTTGAGTTACTGTAAATAATTATTTTTAAAATTTTAATTAGTTAAACTAAATGTTGGAAGAACATAAAAGTAATTATTATAAGTAATAAGCAAATATTGATGAGGTTTTGTGGGATACCTAAATATGTTTTTCTATTATAAACTTGTTAACTGTGTCATATATATAGAGATGGGAAAATTTTGGTTGGGCACCTTGTCTAGGAAGAAGACTTCCTAATATATATGATGAATTTTCACCCACTAATTAATTAGTATACGAAAGGAGCATTTCCTCAATTAATTTTTGTATCAACTTTGCCACCCATTGAAGTAAAAGAAAACATGGAGTTGAAACGACGAGTATTTTGTATCAAATACTTGCTCTTTGGTCTAAGCTCTTGAAAAGATTCGGATAATCTTGAGTTGTTTCTTTAAATTCTTGAAGATGTACCTTCCCATAACCACAACAAAGCATGTAACTTGTTTTTACAGATAAATCCCTTCCTTTCCCTGCTTCAGACTCCCACAATTTAGCATTACATATTTCACATACAACTAACGATCACCATGATCCAAATAATTTGTTAAATTGTATTATGAAATTAAGCAAACAAATTAAAAAATATAATTAAAATAAATAAAATATAATAATTGAATTTAGATTAATTGTAGTAGATAGTTACATTCAGATATAGGACCTTGCACAATTTCTACGGTAGTATATGGTGTTGCTAATGGTGTATTTTGTAGATCATTTCTTAGGGATGTTGTTGAATTTGATGATATGTTGTTAGAATTTGACGTTTTACGTATCATTTTGGATCTATGATTATCCAACACCAGCTTTATGAATTTGCGTCTCTCTTTAAATTTATGCCTCTATTCGGTGTTGGTATAAGCATTATTGAGTTTACAATCTGGAAAAAAAATGTTTGAAAAGTTGAAGGTAGAAAACAAATTAACAAATATATGTGTTAAAGGTATATAAATGAGTTATTTCATCACATGGAAAATAATATATGTGTTGCATTATATGTTAAGAAATAAACATTTAGATAGTGAAAGACTTACAATGTGATGTTTCCGGCGTTCGTAGGTTTTGTAGAAGAACAATATATTTCAGCGTTTGATATTTTTGACATTTGCTTGTATAATCATAATGCAAAACAATTAAATTACATTATAATTCATATAAGCACGTGGGATATAACATATTTGTTTCGTATAACCCCTAAAGATATAACAAAAGACATGAACCCCATTAGATATATAAACCTATATTCTTTTTTTATTATTTTAAATAGAAACCCACTATGGTCCATAATGCTCATGAATGCATGGATTAGTCGTGCTCATGAATGCATGGATTAGGGTTTGACTTGGTTGGGTTGGGTTCATGAACATTATGCACAGACACATGTAATCGAAACCATGATAAACATTTGGAATTATTTGTTTAATAAATGATCTTCATGAATAATATATATATATATATATATATATATATATATATATATATATATAATATAATATTATATTATAAAGAATAAAGTGAAAAGGTAATTAATAACTTATAAACAACTTATATATATAGTTTGTTTCAAATACGTACTTATTCTGTTTGAATGCTGTCAATTAAAATGAACATGGGTAGAGTTTTGAGTGGTATACGATAAGAAGTTTCGGAAAAAGAGGAAAAGAAACATATTTAAAAAAAAATACAGAATTTTTACCTGAATTTAAGCGAACACTTAAATAAACTGTTAAAATAGATGAATTTGATGTAATCGAATCTTCTTTGTTTCTGAATGTGGAATCGGGAGTTATGGAGTTGGTGCTGGCTGACGAAAAACATAAATAACACACAACCATGAATTGTAGATTCTGCATAAATTTAACCTTTTATATGGAAAATTATTAATCAAACATATAGTGAACACTTAAAAGATACATAGAGATCAACACCATGTAGGAATATACATATTATGTAATTCAAAATGTTAGGGTTTGCAATTCAAAAAGGATTGATGACACAGTTTGTTGCTCGGCTACCTTCTGTTTTATTGTAATTTGGCAAGTTTTCTGGCTTAAAAAAGAAAAAAAAGTTGTTAAAAAAAGTTAAATTTATCCTCATAGAATATCAAGTAATGTACCTACCGTATGTTTGAATATTCAAGATTTTGTGGAATAGAAAAAGTTAAATATTAATCCGTACTTATCAAAACTCTATTGTACGACAAACATAGACCATCCATAATTTATCATCATACCATTCAATTCAATACTATAGTATACCATATATAATAATATAATATTTCCATTATATATTTTATATATATCTGATCTGAGTGTATGATAATAATTTTTTATGGGTAAGTCATACTTTATACATATCATGTTATTTAAGTGGTTGTTTGGATAAAGCAATCCATATGTTATTTTGATTCGTCCCTAAAGTCGGTTCACATGCCAAAATTTACAACTTATTCATATTTCTTGATAACAGCTAAATCTTATCCAATATTCACATGATTCATTCATGTACATGTATAATATGATAAGTCAAAGTGAACCAAATATTTTAAATAGAAATAAAAATATCCTTCAAAATAATATAAAGTCAACTTATCATAAAAAAACCAACATAAAATTCCCTAGTTTTGGTTGTAAATAAAAGCATCAGAACCTTAATGAATCTTAAAAAAAAATAAAAGTTAAAAAAATGTAAAAAAAATAAATATTCATGTATAATAAGATAAGTCAAAGTGAACCAAATATTTTAAATAGGAATAAAAATATCCTTCAAAATAATATAAAGTCAACTTATCATAAAAAGAAAACCAACATAAAATTCCCTAGTTTTGGTTGTAAATAATAGAAATTACTTAAATATTCTATAATAGCGAAAGGTTATAATAATCTCAAACCTTCACACCAGCACCACTTTAGTAAAATAACTAAATATAAAAAGTTAAATCTACACAAATTTGACAAACCTTTGTAGTCATTGATGCTACCAAACTGAACGATAAGTACAACATGTACTTCTTCCTTATTTTTTGAGATGTCGGTCGCAATATTCCTCCCACAATGTCAACGTTAAGGCATTACCCCTGAAATTTTTATTAATTTAACAAACAAGAAGCAATAAAGTATGAAAAAAAATTAATAGAAAAACAATATTTAAAAGAAAAACAAACTCCAAATCTCTAAAAATTAAGTCCAGGACGGTTTTCCATGTGTTGTATCCTCTCTTGGAAACCATTTCTCGACATAACCAATAAAGTCTACAATGAAAGAGAAATAAAGTTATAATAATAAAATTAGAATATAACGGGTATATTATTAGTTTGCTTAGTTTAGGAAACGAACCAATTCGAAATATTGAAGAAACTCCACCATTGTTAATAGCCTTAAATGTTGACAACTCAAAACCATATGTTGGGCCTATGAAGTTGTTACACTTTCGAATAGTTGTTTCAGCATTGAAGGTCAACACATATTTGGTATCAAAATGTTTAAACTTTGGATTATTTTCATCAACTCGGGGTTTAAAAACTGTATAACATTCATTTTCTTGTAGAATTTTTTCATGTCTTTTAAAGTTATTACTCCACACAGTGGCTTGCATTTTGGTCCCCTGACATTATAAGGAAAAATAATGTATGTTTTAAAAATGCTTAAGTAAATACGTATTAACTAATTAAGGTTGTTAAAGATTACCTTTTCACCCATGAGCACCATCTCAATAGCCCATATCTCACCAACCTTTTTGGGATTTGGTTTTCTCCAAAGCCTACCTTTATTGTAAAAGCTGTTGTTTTGCCATCAATATCGTTCAAATTGATTAGATTTCTGCCTTCCATGGTTCGTTCTGTGAAGGAATATACCCATCACATATATAACAATGGTAGTGATGAAACTAATAATATAGAGAGGATAGAAGATTGAGAATTACCTTGCCGGTAGAGGCGTCTTAGGGTTTATGTTATCATATATATCTACTGATTTAAAAAAAAAAACCTTACTTGCATATGCATTAGCATGTCAGCACCTTGTTTGAATTTATCTCAATCATGTTCTTCTTTCATCCGTCTATCCGCAAATTCTAATATGACACTTCTGCTAAAGAACAACCTACATCAGATTTTTCGGTCTTATTCTTGGCGGGAAGGATCGGGTCTTAATATCACCTGAATTGAAAATTGTTAATGCTATGAAGTTTACCAAAACCGAAACGAACTAAACTGATCACCTGTCACTACCGTCATCCCAACGGTACTTCCTCGTGACACCCGCTGACCGAACCACTGTTTGCTTTAGTTTATGTAAAAATAGTTTGCACCCTTCTTTCATCGTGGTTTTTTCACCCTGTCAGACTCTTCATTGAGATGCCTCCCCGCAAATATCAACCACCAACCAAGACAACAACCACCTATTGTTCCGTCCCTAGGTTGTCAAACGAATCCCTAAGCCCCCTCGCTCTTCCTTTCTTTCCACGACAAGCCCGTTGCTTTTTCCGCCACAAAAATCGAACTTCTCGCTACGATTTCTCTCCTTAGCGAGAAAAAGTCTCCCGCAAAATAAAACACGATCAAACCTGTTTGATGAATACTCGATGATCATACCCGTTGTTGATCGAATCCAAACTCAACCCAAAAATAAACTCGATTAATCCAAATTGGAGAAGAATATGGTCCTTGGGTTCCTTTTATTGGAACTATGTTTCTATTTATTTTTGTTCTAATTGGTCAGGCGCCCTTTTACCTTGGAAAATCATACAATTACCTCATGGGGAGTTAGCCGCACCACGAATGATATAAATACTACAGTTGCTTTGGCTTTACTCACGTCAGTGGCATATTTCTATGCATGTCTTACCAAAAAAGGATTGAGTTTTTTTCGGGAAATATATTCAACCAACTCCAATTCTTTTACCTATTAACATCTTAGAAGATTTCACAAAGCCCCTATCACATAGTTTTCGACTTTTCGGAAATATATTAGCCGATGAATTAGTAGTTGTTGTTCTTGTTTCTTTAGTACCTTCAGTGGTTCCTATCCCCGTCATGTTCCTTGGATTATTTACAAGTGGTATTCAAGCTCTTATTTTTGCAACTTTAGCCGCGGCTTATATAGGTGAATCCATGGAGGGCCACCATTGACTAGTTTTCTAAATAGTCTTTTTTAGTTTAACCTAAGGCAATGGTGCGTGGCTAAACAAAAAATGAAATTCGGAAATGAAAATATACAACTACACTATATACGATCTAGAGTAATAGAAAAAAAGATTACAACAAAGATTACAATATTGATATTATTCCAATATTGATATTAGAGTATAGAATTGGAAAAAAAGGGAAAGAGATCTCAAAGATCTTTTTCCTAAAATTCCCGTTTGGTCCATTTATATCATAATCATACCTTCCCCTCAAGGATAGATTGGTCATCGAATCCGAATATTCACTATTCGGAGTCGTAATTTAACGAAGAAGTCTTGTGGTATTACGACGTGTTATTAAATTAAAAAAGGATGTTCTATATAATGATTCCCCTTTTCACCAATTGACCAAACAAAAATATTAATAAATAATAAATTGTATGAACTTAGATAAATCAAATCAATTTCTATGCAACGATTCGCCCCAATTAATTTATCCATTGATTATCTTATCAATTTGGGTTGCAGGATAATGATAAAAATGACAAAGAAGGGGGAGGGAAAGGATAATTTCTAAAAAGCGGGGTTCATAAATGGTTCGTAGAGGGGAGGTCGAACTAGGTATATGGAATTGAATAGCTATAAGTTAACCCTTGTCAAGGGTTAGACGCATACTTATTAAATTGAATTGAAGATGAAGGAAGAGTTGGTTTACATTGTGGAAGAAAGACATGTATATGTGATATTAGATATTGACTAGTTATATACGAGCTAAAGATATATCTAATTTTCCCTACTAATCGAATGCGAATGTAGATGGGGATTCTATAGAAGTCCTTCTATCTCATCTGTGACTGTGAGTTGAATAAACGGATGAAGTCAATAAAAAAATCGAAGAATTCAAAGAGTGATTCAGGACAAAGAAACGGAAAAACTAAAGTTGTATGGATTCACAAATACTTTATCGAGAGAAACTAAAAAAGAGATATCAAAGTCATTTTGATAATTCAAGAATGTTATTACTTGAATTCGAAGTTCATAGTTACTTCGACTGGATGAATCGTAGCAATGGAATAATAAGTCATAGTTCATTGGTTGAATGTATCATTAACCATTTTTTTTGGTACGAGGAACTTATCATGAATCCACTGATTTCTGCCGCTTCCGTTATTGCTGCTGGATTGGCTGTAGGGCTTGCTTCTATTGGACCTGGAGTTGGTCAAGGTACTGCTGCGGGTCAAGCTGTAGAAGGTATCGCGAGACAGCCCGAGGCGGAGGGAAAAATACGAGGTACTTTATTGCTTAGTCTAGCTTTTATGGAAGCTTTAACAATTTATGGCCTGGTTGTAGCATTAGCACTTTTATTTGCTAATCTTTTGTTTAATATTAGAAATATGAAAAACTTGGATTTTTCATATTTTATTGCCCTGGACTTGTGCTTTGTTTTTTCGAATTAGATAAAGGTTTCATTCGTAGAATTACTTATTCGTTGAGAAAATAACCCACGAGAAGGGCTGATTTGCAGATGAGGAATTGGTATACCAACTAGCTTTCATCCTTCCCGTTCGTGTTCGTAAGCTTTTTTTTAGTTTTTAAGAGGGGGTGCAACCAAGGAGATAATTCATGATTTCTAAATAGAATAGATTTTTGATTCGATTTAGAAAGTAGGAAACTATAACTATATATGTATAAAGAGGACAAAGTAATACAAAAAGAACTCTGTTCGATTATTTAGTCTATCTATATGAGGAGATCATATGAAAATGTAACCGATTCTTTCGTTTCTTTGGGCTCCACTGGCCATACGCCGGGAGTTTCGGGTTTAATACTGATATTTTAGCAACAAATCTAATAAATCTAAGTGTAGTACTTGGGGTCTTGATCTTTTTTGGAAAGGGAGTGTGTGCGAGTTGTTTATTTCAAGAATAGGCTGGATCCAACGAGATGTGCTTTTTCTGTTATAACTAGGAAAGTTATATCTAAGAAAGAAGAGTGCATGATCTCGCGAATTACTTCTGAATAAATTCAGAAATCATATATAAGAACTATAGCATTTCGTAATTTATTGGAAAATCCACTTTGATTCTCTATCAACCAATAATGTGGGACCATTAACATGGTTAAAGCTAAACTGTTTGAAGTCCAGACGCAACATGGTACTCTTTCTGCCACTATGTTAATATAGAGATGGTTTCAAAATCAATATTTTATCAATATAGAACACTCATATCGATAAAATGATTTGAACTGCTTATTGG